>OY728125.1:792013342-796813342 GCA_963277665.1 Viscum album
TGGTACGTAGGAAGCCTCCACGAGGTTCAAGCCCACCCATCACCCAATTCACGTCGTGCTCTACCTACGTCCAGCATGACGTTAAACTGCACTCTGGTCCAGTGGTAAGCCATTGCGACCCAACCACCTGAACTATGAGGTCTTTGATCCATGTCAAGGCATGGTACGTAGGAAGCCTCCATGAGGTTCAAGCCCACCACTAGTGGACCAAGGTCTTCTTTCACGTCGGTTCACCGGAGAAACCCCATTTGAACTACGAGGTCTTTGATCCATGTCAAGGCATGGTACGTAGGAAGCCTCTACGAGGTTCAAGCCCACCCATCGCTCATTCACGTCAGGTCCCATTCCGGTCCAGTGGTAAGCCATTGCGACCCACCATTTGAACTACGAGGACTTTGATCCATGTCAAGGCATGGTACGTAGGAATCCTCCCAGAGGTTCAAGCCCAACTCCCCTCGGACCAAGGTCCAGCTTCACGTCGGTTTACCGGCACCATCCCGAACTACGCGGACTTTGATTCCCTACCACGGGGATACGTAGGAATCCTCATCAAGGCTCAAGCCCAACTTCACTATCGCCCCCTGCGATGGTCCCATTTCACTCTCATCCGTCTCCGCTAGACGTTAAACTCGCGGCATACCCTGTGTTGAACACGGGAAGCTGAGGAAAACCTCAGATACGTGTCTATGACATGTAATTCCCCGCGCTCGATGTGGGATGCCTCGGGCTTCCACGCCCTCGAGAAGCCTTGTGGCCAAGGATAACAGACGGACATGCCAGGTACCCCAGCATCTAGACATGCTACTGATGCCTCAAAGTGACCACTCCCCTGACCGAAGGTTGCTGCCCTGACTGGACCCTTTGGAATGTCCCAACAGAAGCAGCGTAATTAACCGGCGCCCATGGAAACATGGCACTGGGAAGAGTTTCACGAACTACGTATTAAATCTATGAGGGAGACCCAGACTAGGTGACGAGTTCTGAGGAGGAATCCACGGAAGGAAGAACCGACATCCCATCATCCCGTTTCGATCAAGGAGCAGACGTACCTGAACAAGGAACGAATGCCGCCCGCCTTTGGAAAGCGGGAATGCGGGGCAACAAAGCCGCGCGTCCCCCCCTGACGGACGGATGCGCGCGCGCCCCGGCGAAAGCGTCGGAAACAGAAATGGTGAACCCGACGTGAATTTCTTCTCCTCAGCATGGAGATTAGTAGCGTTCGAGACACCAGTAGATTGACGTGTCACCGGATCCAGATATTCGTTGCCTGGTCCCGCCACGCAAATGGCGGGCCTGTCGTGAAACTCACCGGCAGTCGGGGTAGTAGAACGTGGGGCACTCCGCTCCGCAGCGCGTTGGCATGGATCCTTCTCACAGAAGTGGAGGATGGAAGAACGCTGGGGAACTGGCTGTCAATCCTTTTCCTCTCAGTACTGATGAGTTGATCCCTTCGCTTGCCAGGAACCAGGTTGCTATTTCAGAGATGCGGTCACCATCCGTTCCTCGCCTGCGCAAGGGCAGGGGCAACACCACGACGGCCACTCCACATGGCGCCACCACCGCCACGACGGCTGCCACATCACAGAATACGGGACGTCCACGTCCCCTTTCCCGATCAGAGGTCATCCAACGAAGGGTGATCAACAGCCTCGTGCGCAGGTACGAGGAGGAAGGGGTCATCCCGACTAGGGATATGGCCCACCTGGACCTGGAGGCCTCCAGGCCCCGCCATCAACGCCGCCCTAACCGGCCGCGCAGGGAACCCCTGCTCCCCACCCAGACATTCAACCGTTTCAGGAGCCTATCTCCAGAACCCCTTGACGACTCTTCGCCTTACGCTGAAGAGGCGGGCGCTGTCTGGCTCAGTCCGCTCAGGGCCCCGACCCAGGTCCCCCAGGCGAGAGCTCCTGTCTGGTCACGTCAGCGCCGTCGTCCGGCCCCGCAGGAAGAGCAGGCAGACTACGTCCCTACACCACCTGCACCGGCCCGCCTGACCCGACGTCAGCGCCGGGCCCGGGCTGAGGACGCTCTCCTAGGTGCGTCCACGTCGACAGCTACAGTGGCCCGAGCCACCGCCGACGTACATTATGAAGCCCCAGCATACATTGAGCAGGGGCACCCCTTCGCCCAACCAGGATCGAGACCCCAACCGCCCCGCGGGCAGGCTGGGTTGACTCTCCGGGTTGCAGGCCCAAGTAGTGATCGCCGCGAGCTAACCCGCGGTGATGCCACCCCGTACGGAGGTCCTCCCCGTACCACTACTCCACAGAGCGTGGGCCTTCCCCGCTCCGAGGTTCGTCATGGAGGCATGCCTCGTGCTGCCCCCATCCTGCAGGAAGACCTTCCCCGTGGCAGTGATGCTCAGCGCGGAAACATTTCCCACGCCCGCTGTACAGGGTATGGATCCCATCCTTCTGAAGGCACCGTCCATCCGGTCCTTCTCCCACGTGGGGTTCTCCCCTACATCCTTTCTGAAACTGGCGAAGGTCCTCCTCGCCCCAGCAACTCAAGGAGTGAAGGCCAGCCTCGCTCCACTCGCATCGACCATGGAGGTCTTCCCCATGCTCCTTCCAGTTCCAACAGAGTCCCCGCCCACATGGGTACTGTTCATGGAGGTCCTCCCCATGTACCCTTTGACATTTTCCCTGGTGCCCCTCGCACCCCGGCTGTCTCGAGTGGGGGCCCTCTCCGCCACAGCGCCAGCACCGCCCCAAGGCTGCCTGATAGGGGTCAACCCTGTCCCGAAGAGCCACCCAGAGGCAGAAGAGCGGGTCGTCCCCGCCACAAGAAGAATCCTGGGAAGGCCCAGGCGGAGATCAAACCTGCCCGCTTCTCTGATTCGGAAGCGGAATGCGATTCAGCGATGGAACCTTCTCCCAGCTCCTTCGTATCAAGGACTGGGGCAGGAACCAGACGCGTCAGCCTCGTTCTCCCAGAATTTGAGGTCCACCGGATTCCCGTCTCTCTCCGCAGGTACATCCAGGAGGAAGAAATCCTGGGAATTCCGCAGGTTTCGACCGCGTGGCCACCGCCATCGTCACCCGAAGCGCCCCCTACCTCCCCTCGGGATCACGAGGAGCTATTTTGGGGGTCAACGACGGTAGAGCCATGACATGACTGGACACCGGTAACGGTGATTCCCGTACCCGAAGCAGTGGATTTTAGCCCGTCCTATCGCGACATTGTGGTCAGGTCACCTCGCTCTTCAGAGGAGGGCCCAGAATTCGGTGGCCAGTCTGCTCGCTCGCCGTATTCTCCACCGCCGAGTTTGCTATCCCAGAGGTCCGCCTCGGTACCGCTACCGGTCCCTCAGCCGCCCCCAGTTGATGAGTGGGGTAATGTAGGGCCGAACCGCGAGGACGAACCCAGGAGCTTCTGGAGTATTCTTGCAGCGGACTATTTCCCGGAGAAGTTCTGGCCCACGGTGGCGCTGAATTTCCGCGTACCCGAGTCGCTTACCCCTGAAGAAGTGGGATGCCTTTGTCGAACCCTGCGGGCGACACACTATCGCCTCCGTTTTGAACGGGTGGAGTACCCCAGATGTCGTGAGCACTTCGAAGAAATCGGCGAGCAATGTCGCCTGATCGATGCAGCCGCACTTCTTGCATTCCAGCACCCTGAGTCGCCAGGCCACCCGAGCGCCCTTCAACGAAAATGCATTCAGATTCTTAAAGCACTTCGCAGAATCGTCGGGGAAGCCACCCCCCATGTGCAAGTCCGTGGATGGGGACACTATGCTGCCCTTCTGTTCGATCCTATTCGACGACAACCCGATTCGCTCTGCGACATCGAGGACATGCCCTCGAGAGGAATCGCTGTCTACATGGCCGACATTGTGGACAGGGAAGATGAACAGGAACTCCTTGATGGAGACTTCCCCCCAGACCGTGCACCGCCACTACACGACCCATCAGGGAGAGTCACCCGTCAGCAGAGGAACCTGCTAGGCCTGCCCGTACCCACCGAGTCGCTGGTACTCAGTCGAAACACCGGCAAAGGTAAAGAGCACGTCGGAACCGTCAAGAACTCCGACCCGTCCGCCTCTGTGCAGAAAACAGACGAGGATCCTAAGAAGGCCACGTTGCGCCAGCAGCTCGCAGAGCAGGAGAGGCTGGTTGACGAACTCTTGGCTGAACGCGCCGCGGAGCGACGACCCGACTATGGTAATCCCAGGCCGGGGCAGCAGGGGCAGGAACAACTTCCCCCCGGCGAGATGCCTCCGGGAAACCTTGATCATGATACTGCCGCGGATAGGGCGGAAGCCGGAACATACGGTAAGAGGGCGCGATATGTCTCGCCAAACCCTCCTGAGCGACGGGGCAATCTGAAGAATCCAACCCGGGTTCCCCCGGTCGTCCAGCCAGTTGACCCGCGAGCGGCCGAAGCCGTCTACCGTGTTGAAGAACCTGGCAATGCTCTTGTGGTTAGGTATCCCCGTCAAGATAGGGACCCCCACCCGGAGGACCTTATTGCGGCACTCACAGCCCGCCTCGAGGCGTTGGAAACACGGCAGGTGGCAGTCCCACCGGATGGCAAGCCTTATCCCGCGTGGGTGGATGATATGCCCGCGCCTCCGGGTTTTGGGAACCCCACCTTCTCGCCGTTTAACGGGACAGGGGACCCACCCCAGCACTTGGCTCATTTCTCGTCCAGGTGTGGCCCCATGCTGGGGACCCCGGCTCAGTAAGAAGCCGCTAAGCTCCGATGTTTTGTACAGACATTGGAAGGTCTGACATTCTTCTGGTACAGCCAGCTCCCTATCGGATCAGTGACCGGTTGGGAGGATCTTCGCCGGAAGTTCTTATACCAGTTCAGCTCCACCACGCGAAAGACCAGCATTGCGGACCTCTTCAAGTGCAAACAGAGGCCTGATGAGCGGGTTGCAGACTTCATCGCCCGGTGGAAAGGACTTACGTATTCCCTCGACATGCCACTGACTCAGGAGAAATTACTGACGATGTGTGTGGGGAACGTCAAGACAGAGCTGGTACCCTCCTTGATTACCCAGAACTACCCTGGAGGGTTCAGAGATTTCGCGGATAAGGCCCAGTGCCTCGAGGAGGCCCTGCAACAGGCTAGTCAGGCACGTTTGCTGGCCCCTATGATCCCAGCCAGGAGGGCCGCCAGGGCTGAACCCGCCGCGGTGGCTCAAATAGAAGCCCCGAGGCAGCTGGAATTGCTACCGGCGGCACCACCCCCGCAACCCCGCAGAGGTCCTCCACCTCAAGCGCAGGCTCCTGCCCAGCAGCGACCTCCTCAGAACCGACAGGTTCCCCCGCGCAATGCGCCACCGCCACCTAGGCGAGACAACCAGGCGCCGCCTCCTCGGCAGGCCCCACCGGTCCCTCGACAGGACAAGGCCCCCAGGGCTCCTTACCCGGAAAGAAAGTACCATACCTATTCGTTCAACGAAAATCAGGTCCCTGGTTACTTCCGAAGTGCTCTAGAGTAAGGGATCGTGCGTCTGCCTGAGTGCAGAAGGCCGGCAGAGGCGCATCTCACCGATCACCCCAACTACTGCCCTTATCATCGGATCCTGGGGCACACCCTCAAGCGATGCTATGTGTTTAAAGACTGGCTTTAGGACCATGTCAACAACAACATAGTCAAGTTGGGCCCAGCGCCATCACAAGTGGCAGGCGTCTTTGCGGGATCAGAAATCGGCAGTGACAGCGAGGGTGAGTGGCAGCAGGTCCCTAGCCGCGGGTCCCAGAAATATGAAAACTGGATGGCTCGAAAAACCATCGTCCGTGCCCAGGGTATCATTCGGGCACGCCTGAAGCAGTCGGAACCTTCAGAAGAAGTAGCCGGTGCCTCAGCATCGTCTTCACAGTCGACCTCCTCCCAAAAAGGCAAGCAGCGGCGACGCAAGAAGAAGCAACGTGCACCGCCAGTGTCGTCGTCATCCCGCACTCTTGGCGACTTTATGCCCCCCGAAATGGGCATTCCTTCCTGAATCCGCCCAGCGGTGGATGACTCTTCGAGCGACAGTCAAGGGTACGCTTTGGTTAACACCGTGGAGCTGGTAAAGCCCTATATGACCCCCGATGAGGGGGAACCCCAGGTAGACCTCCCCAACGTTTCCAGCCGACGTCAACGTCGGCGGAATCTCAACCGCGCCGGTCATCGAGGTACGTCAGCCGGCATTTGCGGCCAAGCCGTGCACGCTACCGAGACTAGGCAGCAGGCTCAGCGCAGATCTCAGCACGCGCAGACCCATCCGGCACCCTCGGCTCTACCTCCATCGCCGTTCGTGTTGCTGGATCAGGGAGAGCCGCCTCGTACATATCACAACCAGTCTTGCCCGGCGACAGGCCAGCCTCTACTGTCCGATCCTAGCCCGGCGACTACTCTTCAGGCTTCTACTGGTAGGCAGCAAGATGTGCCCAGTACTAGTTACTCGCCGGTTCAGCCAGCCGGACCCGCTGTGCATCCAAATGCCGAACGACCTCCTGTATGCAGAGGTTCGCGTTTAGCACGAAAGTACGATGTTCTGAAGCATCTGGCCGGAATCCCGGCGAGGCTTTCCATCCTCGAGGCCCTTCGCCTGTCATCTGAAATGCGCGAGGCACTTGCCGAGGCCCTAAGGAGCCCCCTACAGTTCGAGACGGAAGTGGCAGCTGCGGAAGCCTTCCATATCGAGACGATTGAAAACGCCGAATGCCAGGAGGTTATCTCATTCTCCGGTGAAGATGAAGACCCTCCTACACAGGGGCACATTCGCCCACTGTATATCACTGGCCACTTCAACGGTGTGGAAGTCCGCTGATGCCTCGTTGACACGGGTTCTGGAATCAACCTGATTCCGACCCGGACGCTGCGAAAGCTGGGTCTGTCCGAAGGTGATTTAACTCCCTCTGACCTCAGGATCCAGGGGTACGACAGGACAGAGCAAACCCCGGTTGGCAAGATCCTCCTGAAGACCCAGTTCGGTGGCTTAATTGCCAGCACCGAGTTCATGGTTGTTTCTCAGGACACCGCCAACAACGCATTGATGGGAAGGCCATGGCTCCATCTGCATGCAGCGGTCCCCTCGTCGTATCACCAGTGCCTTAAGTACTCGCTCAACGGTCGAGTAGGCGTGCTCCAAGGAGACGCGTCCCCTTTCGCTTCTTGTGAGGCCCGCTATCTGGATGCGGGTTATTACAAAAGTAAGGACAAGCAAATCCTGGTCAGCGAGGATGAGCCCGCCCCGATCACAAGTGATCCCTGGGCAAGCATGAACGAAGCCTACATCCTCCCGATCCACCGGTTGGAGGCCACGACCCCCGACATGGGACAATGTTTCGTTGTTTCGGGTACGCAGGGAAGGCATGTTCCCGTGTCCAAGTGACGACGGAAAATCACCTCGTACTCCTACATCAACCAGGCTCGGGTCATCCCGGAACCTCCTACCCCTGTAAGGTACCGGGACGTCAAGCTTATGACAACGGCGGTGCGCCATACGTGTCTCTTTCGCCGGGCTGGAATTAACCGACTCAGGCCGACACATCACCACTGCTTTGATATCATCAAGCGTGGCCCCTTAGGCCGAAGGCCAGATGGGATCGGATCAAATGCATTCATTGCTATGGTCTCAATGAAAAGTGAGTCTCCTGATTTGATGACCACTGCTGCCCAAGCCGGCACCAGCTACCCCTCGGGTTTCGAGAGCCCAGAAGTATCTTCCGCCGCGGGAAATCCCCCCACGGCTGGGGAGGAAGACTTGGAGGATGCTCCCCCAGCCTTTGAAGAAGGCGTCTCTACCACGGTCGATGAACTGGTACAGGTGAACCTTGGTAGCGAGGCAGATCCAAGACCCACATTGATCAGTGCGGCCATGTCCCTCGAGGAGCGGCAGCAGTATGTAGACTTCCTCAAACAGCACCGCGATGTGTTTTCCTGGAGTTACGATGAGATGCCAGGGCTGGATCCCCAAGTTGTCATCCACCGTCTGGGCCTCCCAGCAAAACATCGTGGGTTCAAGCAGCCTCCCAGGAAAATGAACACTTCCCATGGAGCTATGGTTGAGGCCGAAGTTGATAAGCTAATCAAAGCCAACTTCGTCAAAGAGGTCCAATACCCCAAATGGCTCGCCAACATTGTACCGGTCAGGAAGAAGAATGGGCAGATCAGAGTCTGCATCGACTTCCGCGATCTCAATCGCCACTGCCCAAAGGATGACTTCCCACTCCCAGTGACGGAGCTGTTGATTGACACCACGGCCGGGTTCCAAGCCCTCTCTTTCATGGATGGGTATTCCGGGTATAATCAGATCCGGATGGCCCCCGAAGACGAGGAGTCCACTGCCTTCAGGGCCCCCCAGGGTACCTTTTGCTACCGGGTAATGCCATTCGGTTTGAAAAATGCAGGTTCCACTTATCAAAGGGCCATGCATCGCATATTCAAATCGATCCTCGGGACGTTGGTGGAATGCTACGTGGATGACCTTGTAGTCAAATCACGCCAGCGCCAGGACCATCTCAAAGACCTTGAGAAAGTGTTCGGTTTCCTCCGTTCCCGTCACCTGAAGATGAACCCGCTGAAGTGTGCCTTCGGAGTCACCTCCGGGAAGTTTCTGGGCTTCGTTGTCAGATACCGAGGTATCGAGATCGACCCGGAGAAGATCAAGGCCATCAGCAAAATGCCTCCCCCGAGCAACATTCGGGAGCTTCGAGGCCTGCAAGGCCACTTAGCCTATATACGCCGATTCATTGCGAATTTGGCTGGCAAGTGTAAGCCCTTTTCCCGGCTCATGAAGAAAGACACTGCCTACGAATGGGATGAGGAGTGTCGGGCCGCCTTTGAGGAAATCAAGCAGTATCTGCTCCAACCTCCGGTCTTGATTCCACCCATCTCCGGAAAGCCGCTGGTCCTTTACGTGACCGCCCTGGAGAGATCCCTCGGCGCACTGCTCGCCCAGAAGAATAACGAGGGCACTGAGAACAGTCTCTACTATCTCAGCCGCATGCTTCTCGATACGGAGGTCAGATACTCCCCTATCGAAAAGAGCTGCCTTACGATCGTCTTCGCTGTGTAGAAGTTGCGGCACTACCTGCAACACCACGAGGTACAATTGATCTCTCGGGTAGATCCGATGAAGTACATCATGAGCCGACCCATGCTGACTGGCCGACTAGCACGATGGGCGGTGATTCTCCAGTAATTTGATATCAGGTTCGTGCCTCAGAAGGCCGTTAAGGGACAGGCGTTGGCAGACCTTTTAGCTGCTCATCCAACCTCCACGGATCAATCCCTGGACCTGGATTTCCCCGACGAGACGATCCTATCAGTCGATCATGCTGCCCTATGTTGGCAAATGCATTTTGACGGTGCCTCCCGGAGCCCCACCGGTAGAAGGCTCAACGACCCCAAGCTCAATAGAGTGGGTCTGGGCATTGTTTTCATTACCCCGGCGCAAGCCGTCCTGCCGTACTCGTTCCTGCTGTCAGAAGGTTGTACAAACAACGAGGCAGAGTACCAGGCTCTCATCACCGGCCTCGAGTTGGCCCTTGAGATCCATGTTCCCCATCTACATGTGAAGGGAGATTCCGAGCTGGTGATCAAATAGGTTAATGGCGACTACGTCGTCAGGAAGCCAGAGCTTACACCGTTACTAGAGTACACCCTCCTCCTAATGGCCCAGTTCTCTCCTCGGCCAGAGGTTACCCATGTCCCAAGATCGCAGAACGGACAAGCGGACGCCCTGGCTGGCTTAGCCGCGTCGCTCGCAGAACCCGAGCAAGATGATTTGGTCATACACGTGGCCCACCGGAGAGTCATTGCTCCCGTCACCCAAGAGGACCGTGATAGCCTGCGGGTAAGTCATCTCACCGCCGGACCCCCCATATCGGGAGTCCCGGGTTCGTCAGACGCAGTGGTTGAAACCACCCCCGACTGGAGAGCACCTTTTGTCGAGTATCTCCAAAATGGTCAGCTCTCGGACGACCAGGCCGAACGCGAGCGAATCCGACGCCGCGCGCTGTAATTTACCCTCCAGAGCGGCCCCAGTCTTGAGCAGATCCTCTATAAGAGGAGTTTCGATGGTGTCCTCCTCCGTTGCATCCAAGGAGTAGAGATACCTCAAGTTATGCAAGAGGTTCACGCTGGTTCCTGTGGCGCCCATCAAGCTGGGCCGAAGCTGTCCCAGCAAATCCGGAGGTTAGGGTACTTCTGGCCCTCCATGATCCACGATTGTATTGGATACGCCAAGAGATGCCACGCGTGCCAAGTACACGCCAACTTCTTGCATCGGCCGCCAGAACCCCTCCACCCCACCAAGTACTCTTGGCCATTTGCGGTATGGGGACTTGATGTAGTGGGACCGTATCCGCCGGCAACAGCCCACCAGTGCAGGTTCATCCTGACCGCTACAGATTTCTTCTCCAAGTGGGTAGAAGCAGTTCCGCTCAACGAGGTCAAGGCCCGTTCCATCGTTGACTTTGTGAGCTCCAACATTATCCATCGGTTTGGAGTCCCTCACGCTGTCCTCACCGATAACGACACCAACTTCCGGGTAGCTGAATTGAAGAAATTGTACGCTAAGTACGACATCCGGTCGAACCATACCTCCCGCTACCACGCACAGGCGAATGGGAAGATCGAGGCGTTCAACAAGACCCTCTCTAACATTCTGCAGAAGATGGTTGGTCAGAACAAGAAGTGTTGGCCGGACAAGCTCCCCAACGCCCTCTGGGATTACCGGACGACGACTCGCAACTCTACCCAGGTGACCCCATATTCCCTGGTGTATGGAGCTGAGGCCGTCCTACCCATTGAGATCCAGCTGCCGTCGCTACGCACTGCAGTTTATGATCACCAGACATCAGATGAGGTAGCCGAGATCCGTCTAGCTGAATTAGAGGCACTGGACGAGAACCGGCTTCGTGACCTGCACAATCTGGAAAGGCATCAGGACAAGATAGCGAGAGCCTTTGACAAGAAGGTTCGTCTTCGCTCTTTTCTACAGGGTGACCTGGTATTGGCCCTTCGAGCGCCAATGATTCCCGGTAGGAAACCACCCAAGTTAGAATCCAAATGGGAAGGGCCTTATATCATCCATAAGGTTTACCCTAATGGAGCATACTCCTTGGTGACCACAGATGGAGAGCGTGTAACCCCTCCCACCAACGCCAAATTCCTCAAGCGATACTTCACCTAGGGCAAAGCAATGGTCCTGCATGACCCTAAACTGCGAGAGGGTCCCGCACGACATTAAACTGTAGTGGTCCTGCACGACCCTAAACTGCGACTTGGTCCCGCATGACCTTAAACTGCCTCTCCGTCCTCACTGCAAGACGTTAAACTGCAAGCCAGTCAGGTCTTCCTGACCGAGGCCCAGCCTCAGGCCCCTCAGCCTCTTTGGGCCCCTGGCCCCGTCTCCACCGCGGTCTGGCCCCAGGCCCCCTCGTTTCTCTCCGACTTACCCTCTTACGGGATCGTACGGTACAGTGTAGGACTACGTCCTCACGTTGGGATCATGTACCAGACCGTACACATCCCCGAATGAGATGCCCCTCGTCCCGCATGACGTTAAACTGCATGTCAAGAACTACGTATGGCTTGATTCCCATCTTTATGGGATACGTAGGAACGCTCGGACGCCTCGTCTTGAGCCCAGCCCCAAGCTTTTCTCTTCCACTATTCCCCCTGGGGATAGTCTCCTTGGAGGATCTTTGTGTAGCAGGGAGTAGGCTTTCTTGGCCCCGCTCATGCAACCCCACTCACGCAAAGATTGTAAAGGTCGCACCATGTGCCCACTCCTGTTCTTCTACCCTCCCACGTCCTCACCGCATGACGCTAAACTGCATGGCCTTCAAGAACTACGTATGGCTTGATTCTCATCCTTATGAGATACGTAGGAACGCCCGGACATTTCGTCTGTTGGCCCAGCCCAAAAGCCAAAATCTTCCCCTCGGGTCAAGACATGGCAGGGTGCACACTTTTTCCCCGAACCACATCAAGCAAGCCTTGACCCGGCTGCATATTCCCCCTAGAGGTGTTTTCCCCTTTCGTGGATGAATGCAACTGAGATTCACCTGCTCCTTGACTGGGATTCTGTCCCAAGGTGACAAACTTTCCCCAGGTGGTGCTAGCGATTCGGGCCACGGTCCAGGATTCTTCATAAGGGTGTACGGTGTGATGTAGGACTGCGTCCTCATTCACGTCAGGATCATGTACCATGCCATACACCCTCCCTTTACGAGGCTCAGCCTCATGCCCCTTGGCCTCCTTGGGCCCCTGGCCCCCCGTCTTCATGTATGACGTTAAAATACAAACCAGTCAGACCTTTCTGACTGATAACTTCCCCTTTTCTCCGGGCCACGGTCCAGGATTCCTCACCCGGAGTGTACGGTGTGGTGTGGGACTACGTCCTCATTCACGTCAGGATCATGTACCATGCCGTACAACTCCCCTTACGAGGCCCAGCCTCAGGTCCTTTGGCCTCCTTGGGCCCCTGGCCCCACGTCCTCATGTAAGACGTTAAACTACAAGCCAGTCAGGTCTTCCAGACTGATGCCTGACCTTAGGCCCCTTGGCCTTTCCAGGCCACGGCCTAGGTTCCCCCCTTACCCAGGGTGCGTGGCACAGTGTAGGACTACGTCCTCATTCACTTCGGCTTCTTCGCCATACCACACACCTCCCTTGTTTCAGAGTATATTACTCCCCTCCTCGTCCTGCATGACGTTAAACTGCACTTCAAGAACTACGTGTGGCTTGATTCCCATCTCCATGGGATACGTAGGATCACCTGAACGTCTAGGATTCGGGTCCAGCCCCATCTCTCGGGAATCCCCATCCCATCTTGGCCCCTTGGCCCATCCTTCCTCCATGAGGGGATCATATGGTGCAGTGTGGGATTATGTCCTCATTCACGATGGCCTCGTGATGACCACGCCATGCTCCCACCCCCCTACTGAGTTGTTTCGTTGATCCCTCTTCTTCGGCGGTTCACCAATGTGCTTAAGAGTACTCTGGTTTATTACTTGGAATGCCAAGCTTTACTCGGACACGTCCGCACTCGCTTTCCAGGCTTTGTGTATCCTCGCATCAGGGCTTTCATAATCTTTCACACCTGGAGGGACCCCCAAGAACGGCCTGGATACAATGCCCAAGGGCTCTCCTACCGATACGGGCCAACGCCCTCCAGGGTTTCAGACAACAAATCGATAAAATCCCGCGTTGTGAATTTGGTCAGCGGTCGATGCTCGTTTGTTGTTCCCACCAGAGGCTAACGCGATACAGACGCTGTGTTTCCGTCATGGATAACAGTTTTCCTCTGTCGTCACGCCAACCCATTAAGCCCAAATGTCGGGTACACAATTCACACCCTTCATCACTTCATCATGTCCAAGTAGAGTCTTGGTACTCTTGGTACTTTTCCCCCGTGCACATCTGCGCGTTCGAGGAAAAAGCTACATCAAAGGTGTCCTTCGAAATTCTCTGCTGACTCCCCTTTGATGGACACCCCAAGTATTGCAATGAGGATACCCCCCTTGTTTCCCACACCGAGTTTATCTCACGTGGGCTTAGGGATTGGGTTAACAACTGTGCTTACTCGGGAGCTGTCACCACCCATGGTCCGAGCTCTAAGACCATAAACTAAGACTCTCATCTGGAACTACGTTCAAGACTCCTTGTCTTCGGACCCAGCTTGAGTTCAGCAAATTTACCTCTCTAATCCTGCCTTCAGGACCCTGATCACAGGACTGCGTGGCGCAGTGTAGGACTACGTCCTCATTCGCGTCGGGTTTGCAACAACTGCACCACGCACGCCCCCATTCTGAGGTTCAGTCCTCCTATTCCCTGTCCTACATGAAATTAAAAGGCACCCTTCAGAAATATGTGTGGCTTGATTCCCATCCTAATGGGATACGTAGGACCACCTGAATGTCTAAGATTCGGGTCCAGTCCCACCTCTGGGGGATCTCCTGATTTCCCGGTCACCTAGGACAGTTGGTCCATCCCTCTCCAGCGGGGGGGGGGGGGGGGTGTATAGGTATGATACAAGGTTTTGGGCACCATGCACCCTTCCCCTGGGAATCTTCCACCTCCCGATCACCCTCAAAGTTGAGTCCCTTGACTCCTTGCAGTGGTTCACCCATGTATTAAGAGCACTCTATAATAGGACCAAGAGTGTCAGATTCAACTTGATCAAGTTCCTTCCACTTGTCAAGCTTCGTGTTCCCATCTATTCGGACTTCCATCATCTTTCACAACCCGGAGGGCCCCCCAAGAACGGCCTAGATAATACGCCCAAGGGCTCTCCTACCGACCCGGGCCAACGCCCTCCAGGGTTTCAGACAACAAATCGATAAAATCCAGCGTTGCGAATATGGTCAGCGGTCGATGCTCGTTTTGTTAGTCCTCATTTCAGGCTAAGGCGACAGGATGCTGTGTTGCGAACATGGTCAGCAGTAAACCATTGTCGTCACGCCATCCCCTTCAGTCCTTGAATGTTGGTTGCATGATTCACATCATTTTTCACCCCATCATGTCCAGGTGGAATCTCGACACTTTTGGCGCTATCCCTCAGTGCACCTTTGCATGCTAGGGGGACAAAGCTGCAATCTGGCGTCCTTTGGGGCTCCCGTGGTCCGAGCTCTAAGACCATAAACTAAGATCCATTCGGGACTACGTTCAACTTGATTCTCATCCTCATGGGACACGTAGGACCGCCCAGACGCCCTGTCTCCGAGTACAACCCATTCAAAAAGCCAGTATCTCTCCCTGTTTCACCTCCGTGTAGGCCCCTCGGCCTAAGGTTTCCCCCTCCAAATGGCGTACAATATGATGTGGGATCATGTCTCCGTCAATTGTGTTTTATAACACTGCACACATTTCTCGCCTAGCATCGTCTCTGCTACGTCTGCGCTGCATGACGATAAAATGCATGCTTGGTCCTATCATACGACCCTAAACTGTGACATTATCATCCTGGCCGCACGACGAAAAACGGCACCGCATTGTGGTGACCTCGCTGTAGAGGACATCACGTTGGGTATTGGTCACATGCCATGCCATTTGTCAACGCCCATCATGGCTTGATTCTTGTGGCGACATCACGACCTACCGTTTTAGGCCTGTCGCTTCACAAAAAAAAACCATTCACCTTAAAGAACAAACAAGATACATCAAAATCCGCTTCTTTAGTGCAAGGGCTATGCCCACACTTCCCTTTTCCCCTGGCACTGGTACCTTACCGTGCCACCTTCCAGAACTACGTTTGGCTTGATTCTCATCCTTATGTGATACGTAGGAGCGCCCGGGTACTTCCCCGCGCGCCCAGCCTAACCCTTGTGTTCGGACCCTCGACTCGAGCATCTCCTCGGAGAACGCATGGTATGCAGGACTATGTCCTCATTCACGTCAGGTTTTGATGTCATGTGTCCCCTGATCCCTTTTTCCATCCATGGTCCGAATTCTATGACCCTAAACTAAGATCTCCCCAAGGGAAAGGAATCTGCTCCCCCTCTCTAATACGTTTCGTTGACGTATTCAGATGTGTTTTGACAAAAAGCCCGAAGCATGGGATTTTCACAGGGACATTTCCCTCACCTCATGACTAGGCTTCGTGAGCTCGCTATTTGGATCCCCATCCTCTTCCACATCCAAAAGGACCCTCGGACGACGTGGATACTAAGCTTAAGGGCTCTCCATGAATGCTGGACCTAAGGGCCCTTCAATCGCTTCGGGCCAACGTCCCTACGGATATCCGACAACATTTGTGACATGGTCCTGTGTTTCGAACATGGTCAACGGTCGACCCTCATTTGTTTGTCCCCATTTTTGGCTAACGCGATAGGATGATGTGTTGCGAACATGGTCAGCAGTAATCCTCTATCGCCACGCCGCCATCATCGTGATCCGAATCTCGAGCGTCATGATTCACACATTTCCACTCCCTCATGTTCAAGTGAAACTCCATCATACTCGGCTCTTTCTCTTCGCGCATCTAGCTGCGCTGAATGATCATGTTAGTGTCATCGGGCCGGTAGTCACCGAGCATCCCTTTGCCCTAACCTGCCCCTCTCTGCGTCGGGAAATTCCCGCCACTGCTGCTTGTTTCCCACACCGAGCACGACTCATGTGGGCTTAGTAGTTTTGGCTAGATGTGTACCAACACGGTCAGGCTGCTCCTCGTCCAGTATGACGTTAAACTGCGCTTCCAGAACTATGTGCGGCTTGATTCCAATCATCACGTGGGATACGTAGAGACACCCAGGCATTTCACCTAGGGTTCAGCCCCTGGAATCACGAAATCTTGTTCCTCCCCATTTCCAGCCCTCACCAGAGGCCCTGTCTGGAAGAAAGAATGATCCGTGATCAGGCTGATGCGCCAATTTGGCGTACTCCCACCACGGTGGTGCAACTACCAAGGTGTTGGATTCTGTTTGATCAAACCACCACTCCATGGTCCACGCTTTGCGTGTCCCTTATTCGGACCCTCGTCCTCTTTCATGTCTGAAGGAACCCCCTAACGGCCTGGTCTTATGCCGCATCGGTCCACCAACTGTCCTGGTCCAACGTTCCGGAAGACTGGTCATGTCTGGAAGGACCCCCTAACAGTATGGATGTCTGACCTATGGTCCACCAACTGTCCTGGGCCAACGTCCTGGAAGATTGATCGACAAAAAATTGATAAAATCCTGCGTTGCGAATATGGTCAGCGGTCAATGCTCATTTGTTGTCCCCATTTCAGGCTAACGCAGTAAGGATACCGTTTGTCCGCCACGGTTAGCGGTTGTTCTTTATTGTCACGCCATCCCCACAGTGTTCCGAATTTGGGCATCGTGATTCACACTTCCCATTTTCACCTGTTTGAACCGATTTCAGCGCCCCCGGTGCTGCCCCATTCGTGCATAAGAGCACGTTGGAGAAACGGTAATTCGGCTATCCTGGAAGTTCCTCCTCCGATCAAGCCTTCCCCATCTTTCGGGAATCTGGACTGGCTTGAGGAATTGTCGTCAAACGTCCCGCATACATTGTAGGGATGTAACAAGGCAATTCAACAGTGGAAATCGTGCGTGCTACGGAACTCAAAACAAAGGAGAAAGAAAGAGTTGAAGCACAAAAGTGTTAAAAAAAACTTTTTTCGGGTTTGTTACAATACTCGGGGTTCGACTTCCCCCATGGACGGGTTGACCCCGTCAAAGGAGCGTTGCAGCTCTGCCACCCGTTGACTTGCGGCGTCCAAATCCCGTTGCCGCTGATTCAACTCCCGCTCCTCTTCAGCAGCGGCCGGGCGTAATTCGTCAACCCTAGCCCGGGTCCTTTCTACCTCGGCCCGAACAGCATCCATCCTTCCAGAGGTCTGCCCCATGTGCTCCTCATCCTCTGCCAGCTGGGTCTTCAATCGTGAGACCAGCTCAGAATGCGCATCGAGAGTGGTTGAAAGCTCGTTGGCCCGGATCTGCATCTGTTGGACCTCGCCTTCAGCCTCCTGGAGCTTCCTAATGCGGGTCGCCTTCCTCCGCTGCCATCCCACGCTCAGCCCACGATCATGCTCCCGGATCTTCTCAGCCATGAGGTCTCGGATGAGCGCGTGAGGGCGTTGGGCATCCACTCCCCCGGCACACAGTTCGCGCAACCGTGAGCGGAGCCTATCCATTTCGGCCAGCCATTGCGCTTGGGGAGTGTCCCTGATAAAGCGTGTGATCAGCTTCCACGACCGGCGGCGGACTATGCTGCTGTCTTCCTCATCAGAGGCTGTTTCGTCCCAATCCGCGTGGTCGGCAGGCTCGTACACAGGATATGCCTGCAGGAATTCCTCAGCGGGATCTGCATCTGGTGTTGAGTCTGGTACGACACCTGACGCCGGCGCAGGCACGACAGGACTGGGACTGACCGGTTGATCCTCTTCCTCAGAGTCCACCTCGATGACTTCAGGTATGGCCCTGCTGGTGGTCCCGCCAGTGATGGTCTGCACCGCATCTTGATAAGGTGAAGGGACTATCGTCACCATCACCGGCATGCCCCTGGGAGGGACGCCGCCAGACATCCCGACCAGCCTCGCTGCAGCAGCCCACGCCAGTCGGAGAACTGTATGACAGAAAGAGACATAAACGTTAGTTGGCATGGCCCACATGTGACAACGAGGAGACCGGTGGAGGAGACTTACGAAGATCGACCTCCGAGCGCTGCTCCTGGGCCGGTACTGATGGGACTCCAAGACGAGGCCCCCCGTATACTGTTGGAAGACCTGGAGAGTCCAGAGGAGCCACCTCAGACCCCCTGGTCCCACCAGATGCAGAACTAGACGCAGCCATAGGCGCGGGTTCTGAAGGTCCCGCGACATCACCCGCCAAGGAGCGAGAACGAGGCCTACGAACAAGTTCTTCCTACATGGCTCGAGAATTGGTGAGAAGTCCATAGGGATTCAAGAACGGATCGTAAGAAGAGAAGTTCGGAATGCTACCTCGAGAGCCTCTGTGAAGTCGTCGGATTCTGAGCTTCGGTCTCCGACCTCGCCCTCCTCCAATGGGCTCCCTCCTCCAGCCTCGTCCCCCTGAGAAGAGTCCCCTGATTCCTCCGGCAAGGGGAAGCGCTCCCTCAGATCGGTAGCCGATAACTGTGGGGGCACCGTCTGATTCAACAGTACTGTAGACGCCGGAAAAGTCCGTTGTTCCCAAACAAAGCTCCGGATGCAGAAAGCGAGGTCATATTTGGAGTCAGAAGCATGTTTCGGAGGGCCCGGAGGCCTTGCGCGGAATTTTGGAGACCCGCGCGCAAAGTTGATGAGCCGCGCGCAAACCTCCCGGGATGCGCGCAATGCGCGGGGCCGGCGCGAAATTTTGCGCGCCGGTGGCCCGCGCGACTCCCTTGCGCGCCGGGCCCGATTCCGCGCCCGCGAAGAGAATTGCGCGCCCGCGAACTGGATTCCGCGCCCGGGGTTGCCTATAAATATAAGGCGACCCCCGACGTTTTGAAGGTTTCCAGAATTCGAAAGGTCTCTCGTGCGCGCAATCCAACCCCTTCCGCGCGCAATGCCGATCTTTAGGTAACCTCTTTTCTTTCGCGCAAGAAAGCCTCGGGGTTCGCCTTCGCGCGCAATCACTTTGGCTCCTTTCCTTTGAATAAACCTTCACTCAAAGGCATTTGCGCGCAAAAGAAGTCTCTTGCACGCAATTGCCCCCGGGTGCGCGCAATCCAGCCCAATTGCGCGCACCCCCCATTTTCAAAGTGGCCATTCATTAAAGAATGATCCGTTGCCCCCGTGCGCTATCTGAAACCTGGTGCGCGCAATCTCTATCATTCGCGCGCAAAGTGCTGGCCCAATTGCGCGCCAGCCCGTCTATTTGCGCGCCGACCCGCAGTATTGCGCGCAAAGCTCCTCTTTTGCAAGAAAACCGCCAGGGTCGCCCCCTTTGACCCCCTTTGGGTACCCGCCTGCGTGGCGCCTGATGACCCTCATCCCGGGTGCCCGCACCGTGCGTCGTCTTCCCGTGCGGCCCCCTTAGGCTTGCGCGAAGTGACACGGACCTATCGGCGGCTTCAACGTCCTGTACGACGTTAAACTGCATACGTCCTGCACGACGTTAAACTGCATACGTCCTGCACGACGTTAAACTGCATACGTCCCGCACGACGTTAAACTGCACTTCGTCCCAGCTACAAGACGTTAAACTGTACGCTATTCGTCCTGCACGACGTTAAACTGTAATTCGTCCTGCATGACGCTAAACTGCACCACGTCCTGCACGACGTTAAACTGCATACGTCCAAGCTGCACGACGTTAAACTGCCTAGCCCCCATCGTCCGCGCTGCAAGACATTAAACTGCCAAGCATCTTCGTCCTCAACACACGACGTTAAACTGTACTTCGTCCGGCAATACATTAAACCGCCCGCATCACCCGATCCCGTGCCCCGCACGCAGGGTCCTCCCGGTTTGGATGTGGCCCCCACCCGCTCGTCTCTGAAGGGATTTCGGGATTGGAGTGGCCTTCGCCCACGGGGGTAGAGCGTTACAAACAGAACGAACTATGTGGACTTTGATCCCTGTCTTCTAAACAGGGTACGTAGGAAGCCTCTCCGAGGATCAAGCCCGCCACCTAGTCGTCCCGGTCGTATTTACGTCGGTTCGTCCATCAGTGAACCCCTCCCGGGTTCACACTTGCGTTGATTCACCTATGAATCCGCCTCTGTGGGGGACTGCACGTGTGTATCTCCATTGTGCTTCCCCACCTCCTCAATCTCTTCGTGAGTCGGCTTTCCAACGTCCAGCATGACGTAAAACTGTGATCCACCCGGCCGTTCCATCCCCCTCTGTGCGAGGTGGTTCGGTTCAATCCTCTGCCCGACGGCCTCGACCTCTTCGTGAGTCGGCTTGCCGACGTCCAGCATGACGTTAAACTGTATAGCTGAACTACGCTGACTTTGATCCGCGCTAACGCGCGGTACGTAGGAAGCCCCTACGGGGTCCAATCTCTTCACTCCATCATCCACTCTGATCCTTACCCGGGCCGCCACATCCCGGTGGGGTCATGCCATTTCATTCCACTCCACTTCACTCGGGAAGCCGCCCATGTGATGGCCCCAGCGTCGGAGGTTCCCAGCAAGGGGTTCTGTCATCTGATCCACTCCTCGTGTTGATCAGTCCGATGCCGTCCCCGCTGGACGTTAAACTCGCGGCAGACCCCGTGTTAAACATGGGAAGCTGAGGAAAACCTCAGGTAACACAGTTCCCCGCACCCAGTGCGGGATGCCTCAGGCCATCACGCCTTCGAGAAGCCCTATTAGGGACGGAAGGCAGACATGCAGAGGCGCAGTGTTAAGACACGCCCAGACACCCGGAGCCACCCGGTCTCCTCACCGCAGGTTGCTGCCCCGACCAGACTCCTTGGGGTGTCCGGGCGGAAGCAGCGTAATTAACCGGTGTCCATGAAGATATGGCGCTGGGAACGAGATTCATGAACATTCTTAAATCTATGAGGGAGACCCGGATTAGGCGACGAGTTCCGAGGAGACATCCACGGGAGGAGGAGCCGACATCCCATCATCCCGGTTTCGATCAAGGAGCAGACGCCCCTGAATAAGGGACGGATGCCGCCCGCCTTTGGAAAGAGGGACTGCGGGGCCACAAGCCGCGCGCCCATCCCCTCGGGTAGACGGGTGCATGTGCGAACGCGTCCTGGCGGAACAGCGTAACCCGACGCACATCCGCACCGAAACAGAAAAATGGTGAACCCGACGTGAATCTCTTCTCCTCAATATGAAGACCGATGGCTTTCAGAGGTGTTGGAAGACCAGCATGCTGCTCGACTGAGAATTCAGTTTTACCCGCCAGGGGCTGGGGAAGGGAACTCGGGCGCTCCGTCTCGCGACGTCGATGGCCTGGGTCCCCCCCACGGAAGGCGTCGTGGCACTAATGGTTGGTTGTCGATTCCATTTCCTGTCAGTGTTAATGGGTTCTTCTCCCTGCTTTCAGAAATCAGGTCGCCCAATCCGGTGCCCGATCGCCACCCGCCCACTGGCGCAAGGGTAGAGGAAACACCGACGCGGCTACTCCGCGCGGTCCCGCCCGTTCCACAGCCATGCCAGCAGCCGCAGCTGCGGGGCAACCACGCCCTCTCTCCCCCTCGGAGGTCATCAAAAGAAGGGTGATCAACAACTTGGTGCGGAGATATGAGGAAGAGGGAGTCATCCCCACCAGGGACATGGCTCGCCTAGACCTCGAGGGAGCTGCACCTCGCCACCAACGCCGCCCCCGAGGGCCGCGTAGGGAGGCACCGCTGCCTACCTCGACATTCAACCGCTTTGGGAGTTTATCCCCGGAGCGCTCCGACAACTCCTTCCCCTATGCGGATGAGGTGGAAGATGCCCGGGACCACCCTATCCGGGATTCGCTCCAGGGATCCGCGATGAGGGCTCCTGTCAGGCCACGGCGACATCGCCGCCAGGCCTCTCAAGTCGAAGAACGGGCTCTCCACCTACCGGCGCCGCTCATCCCGACTCGTTTGTCCCGACGCCAACATCGGGCTCGAGCGGAAGAGGATGCCCACCTTGGGGCCCTAGCAACAGCGGCCGCGTTGGCTCAAGCCACTGCTGGCTCCAGTCACCAGGCCCCTGCGCATCCTGAGCAGGGGCACTTCTATGCCCGACCCGGATCGAGGCCCCGACCGCCCCAAAGGCAGGTTGGGTTGACTCTCCCGATTGCTGGTACAGACAATGGCCACCGCGGACCACCTCGCGGTAGCGCTATTCGCCAACAGGGTCTACTCCGTGTGGCCGATCCAAGAGGCATGGGTCACCCCGCCTTCCGATCCCGTCCCGGAGGCCTGCCCAGAATCATCTCTTCCCGCGTCCCCTTTGATATCTGTCCCGGTGCCCCTCACACCTTGGTTTCTAGTCCTCTTGGCCCCAGCACCAGTGCGGCCGGAGGACGCCAGGATAGAGATCAGCCATGCCCCGAAGAACCACCCAGGGGCAGGAGGGCGAGGTGTCGACGCCGAGGGAAGAATGTTTCGGAATTCCGGACAGAGATCCGACCGGTTCGTTTCTCTGATACAGAGGCGGAGTATGATTCGGCGACCGAGCCCACCCCCCAATCCCACCTGTCAGGGGCAGGGGTAGGAATGCGGCACGTCAGCCTCGTACATCCCGAGAGCGAGATCGATATGATCCCCGCTTCTATCCGAAGGTATATCCGGAGTAGCGAGGGCTTGGTATACCCCCAAGGATCAAGCTTGCGGTTGGTACCGGCCCCTCTGGAAGCGCCTTCTGCCTCGATCGGAGAAGCCGGAAACCTTTTCTGGGGACCGACGGTCGAACCACGATCTAGTGCACCCTCGGCGAGCACCGACGCTACGGCAGGATGTTCGCTCGCCGGCCCGTCCTATCGTGATGTGGTAGCCAGGGCACCGCCACCCTCAGAGGGCGGCCCGGGATATGGAGGCCAATCGGCCTGCTCGCCGTATTCACCGTCGGCCAGCCCGTCGGCCCGGCGGCCCGCCTCGGCACCACTGCCGGTTCCCCGTCCATTCCCAGTCGTTGAAGAGGACCAAGGAGACCTGGGTCCCGAGTTTGAGTCATGGAGTTTCTGGACCGTCCTTGCAGAGGGCCACTTCCCTGAGAAGTTTTGGCCAGTCGCAGGACCGGACTTTGATGCACCCGAATCGCTCACCCCGGATGAGTTCGAATACTTCCGCCGAACTCTCCGGGAGACTCACTCCCGTCTTCACTGCCTACAAATGCCATATCCCGGGAGTCAAGCACACCTGGAGGATATTGGTGAGCAGTGCCGTCAAATTGACCTGGCCACGCTCCCCGCGGTTCGGCACCCCGGGTCATTTGGGCATCACGAGGCCCTCCAACAACGATGTGTTGAGTGTTTTCAAGTACTCCGCAAGGTTATCGAGGAAGCCACTCCCCACGTGTATATCCATGGATGGGGGCAGTATGCTGCCCTACGCTTCAGTGCGATTCGCCGACAGCCAGATTCACTGGGTGGCCCTGAGGGTACATCCCGAGGGACGGAAACAGTCAATATGGCTTACCTGTCGGGGGAGGGGAACAGTTTGGAACTTCTCGACGGGGGCTCTCCCCCCGAAGACAAGCCGTTGTTGGATCCATCGCTGAGAGTTACTCGTCACCAGAGGAGCCTCCTGGGTCTCCCCGCACCCACTGAAGCACTGACGTTGAGCCGAAACGTCAGTAAAGGTAAAGAGCACGGTGAGGCTATAAAGCCCGCCGACCCATCTGCCTCCACGCAGAGGGCGGATGAGGATCCCGAGAAGGCTATGCTACGTCAACAGCTCGCCGATCAGAAGAAGCTAGTTGACCAGCTCCTCGACGAGCGCGCTGCAGAGCAGCGGCCTGACTACGGTGATCCTAGGCTAGGACAGCAGGGACAGGAACAACCACCCCTCGATGAGGCTCTCCCGGGCAACCGTGATTATGCCGTGTTCGCCGATAGTAGAGAGGCCATCGCCTATGGAAAGAGGGCGCGGTATGTTTCACCACACCCTCCCGAGCGGCGTGACTACCTGAGAGACCCCGCTCGGATTCCTCCCGCTGCCCCAAGGGCCGCTCTGCCCGCCATCCCACGAGCTGCCGAGTTCGACGACCCGGTCGACGACCCGATTGAAGGGCCATGCAATGCGATCGTGGTTAGAGATCCTCGCCAGGACTGGAAACCATGTCCGGACGATCCGATGGTGGCACTCATCGCCCGCTTGGAAGCCTTGGAGACTCGGCAAGTGGCAATCCCACCGGACGGCAAGCCATACCCAGCATGGGTGGATGACATGCCGGCGCCTCCGGGATTCGGGAATCCCACTTTTGCCCCTTCAACGGGACTGGAGATCCGCCACAGCATTTGGCCCATTTCAACTCGAGGTGCGGGGCTATGTTGGGGACTCCGGCGCAGCAAGAGGCCGCTAAGCTTCACTGCTTTGTCCAGACACTGGAAGGGCCAGCATTTGTCTGGTACAGCCAGCTCCCCGTCGGGTCGATAACTAGCTGGGAGGACCTTCGTAGACAATTCCTCTACCAGTTCAGTTCCACGACCCGGAAGACGAGTATCGCAGACCTCTTCGAGTGCAAGCAGAGGCCTGACGAGCGAGTCGCGGACTTCGTCGCCCGATGGAAGGGTCTCACGTATTCCCTTGACATGCCATTGACTCAGGAGCAGTTGCTGACAATGTACGTCGGGAACGTCAAGACCGAGCTGGTACCTTCCCTGATCACTCAGAATTACCCCGGAGGGTTCAGGGACTTCTCAGACAATGCTCAACGTCTTGAGGAAGCCCTGCAACAGGCCATCCAGGCACACCCGCTGCCTCCTATGATTCATGCAAGGAGAGTCAGCAGGGCTGAGCCCGCTGCTGTTGCCCAGATAGAGGCCCCCAGGCCGTTGGAGCTGCTGCCGGCGAGACCAGCTCCACAGCCTCACAGGAATCCGCCTCCACGGGCTCAGTTCCCGGCCCAGCAGCGGCAGCCTCATAACCGGCCGGCCCCTCCGCGTAATGTACCGCCACAACCCAGGCGAGATAATCAGGGTCCACCTCCTCGGCAGGCCCCTCCAGCCCCTCGTCAATACCACGCTCCCAGGGGCCCGCGATACCTGACCTACTCATTTCACGAGGATCAGGTCCCCGGTTATTTCCGGAGCGCCCTGGAGCAAAGGATTGTGCGATTGCCTGAGTGTTGGAGGCCGGAGGAGGCACATCTCACGGATAACCCCCGCTACTGCCCCTACCATCGGGCCCTGGGACACACCATCCAGCGGTGCTATGTATTTAAGGATTGGCTCCAAGACCAGATTAACAACAACGTAATCAGGTTGGGACCAGCTCCGGCACAAGTGGCGGGCGTGTTTGTGGGATCAGATGACGATAGCAGTAATGAGGACGAATGGCAGCTGGTCTCCGACCGCGGATCCCAGAAGTATAAAAACTGGATGGCCCGCAAGACGATCATTCGCGCCCATGGAATCATCCGTGCACGCTTGAATCAGCCTGAGCCCCCAGAATCTGCGGGTGCTGCTTCGACATCGTCATCCCAGCCTGCCTCTTCCAAGAAGAGCAAACGGCGGCGGCGCAAGAAGGAAGAGCGTGCCCTGCCAGTTCCACCACTATCCCGCACTCTCGGAGATTTCATGCCCTCGGAGATGGGGATCCCTCCTCGGATCCGCCCCGTGGTGAATGATTCGTCCGATGACAGTGTTGGGTACGCTTCGGTTAATACCGTCGAGCTGGTAAATCCCTTTTCGGTTCCCGACGTTGAAGAACACCAGGTGGACCTCCCTAGTGTCCCCGGTCGTCGCCACCGTCGGAGGAGCCGCAACAACAGGAGTCGCTGGGGCATAGCAGTTGGTACCTCCAGCCAGGCCATGCACGCCACTGAGACCAGGCAGCAGGCTCAAAACCGAGCTCAGCATGCGCAGCCCCCCATCCGGGGATGACGGATTCGCCTCCGCCACTGTTTGTGGTATGGGATCAGGCATAACCGCCTCAGCTGCGTCACGATCAGCTCCGCCCTGCCACGAGTCCATCCCGACCTCCTGGCCCCAGTACGGTGACTACTTCCCGGGCTTCAACCAATGAACAGCGAGATGCGCCAAGCACCAGTCCGCCGCCGGCCCAATCGGCAAGGCCCGTCATGATTCCAACCGCAGAGCAACCTCCTGCAACCAAGGGCTCGCGCTTGGCCAAAAAGTATGATGTCCTGAAGCACTTGGCTGACATCCCGGCGAGACTCTCCATCCTTGAGGCTCTGCGCATGTCATCTGAGATGCGCGAGGCACTCGCTGAAGCCTAGAGGAGCCCCCTCCAGTTTGAGACAGAGGTTGCGGCTGCAGAGGCCTTTCACGCCGAAACGATTGAGGACGCCGAATGTCAGGCAGTTATCTCGTTTTCTGGTAAGGATTAAGACCCTCCTATACAGGGGCACATTCGTCCGCTGTATGTTACCGGCCAGTTCAATGGCCTTGAAGTCCGGTGCTGTCTTGTCGACACGGGGTCCGGGATTAACCTGATTCCCACTCGGACGCTCCGAAGATTGGGGTTGTCTAAGGATGACTTGATTCCCTCCGACCTCAGGATCCAGGGGTACGACCGCACCGAGCAAACCCCGGTCGGCAAGATACGTTTGAAGACCCAGTTCGGTGACTTGGTTGCCAACACCGAATTCATGGTAGTCTCTCAAGACACTGCGTACAACACATTGATGGGCAGGCCCTGGCTCCACCTTCATGCGGCGGTTCCCTCGTCATACCACCAATGCCTCAAATACTCCCTTAATGGTCGAGTAGGCGTGCTTCAGGGAGATGCCTCTCCTTTTGCCTCATGTGAAGCCCGCTATCTGGATGCGGACTATTACAAGAGCAAGGATAAGCAGATCCTGGCAGGTGAGGTCGAGCCTGTCGCTGTTGCAAGTGATCCCTGGGCAAGTTTGGATGACACTTACGTCCTCCCGATTCAATGGTTGGACGTAGCCATGGTCTCGATGGTTTGTGAGTCTCCTGATGAGATGACCGCAACCGCCCGTGCCAGTACCAGCGGCCCAGCAGGATCTGGTAGCCCCAATGCAGTTTCCAACGCAGTCTCTCCTGTGGACGATCCCTCCCCGAGTGGAGAGGACGTGGAAGATGCACCCCCAACCTTTGAGGAGGGCGTCTCCGCCACGGTCGATGAGTTAGTACAAGTGAACCTTGGAACCGAAGCAGATCTGAGACCCACATTGGTCAGTGCCGCCATGCCCTCTGAGGAGCGGCAGCAGTACGTGGACTTTCTCAGGCAGCACCGTGATGTGTTCGCTTGGGGCTATGACGAGATGCCGGGGCTAGATCCTCAGGTAGCCGTCCACCGCCTTGGTCTCCCGGCGAACCATCACGGTTTCAAGCAGCCTCCCAGGAAGATGCACCCATTCCACGGTGCCATGGTTGAGGCCGAAGTTGACAAGCTTATCAAAGCCAACTTCGTGAGGGAAGTTCAGTACCCCAAATGGTTGGCCAACATTGTGCCGGTCAGGAAGAAGAACGGGCAGATCAGAGTCTGCATCGACTTCTGCGATCTCAACCGCCACTGTCCGAAGGATGATTTTCCCCTTCCAGTGACAGAGCTGCTGATTGACGCCACGGAAGGGTTCCAAGCCCTCTCCTTTATGGATGGGTACTCCGGATACAACCAAATTCGGATGGCCCATGAGGATGAGGAGTTCACTGCCTTCAGGGCCCCCCAAGGTACCTTCTGTTACCGGGTCATGCCCTTCGGCCTGAAGAATGCAGGTGCCACCTATCAACGGGCGATGCACCGCATATTCAAGCCCATCCTCGGCACACTGGTGGAATGCTACGTTGACGACTTGGTAGTCAAATCGCGCCAGCGTCAGGACCATCTCAAAGATCTTGAGAAAGTGTTCGTCTTCCTCCGGTCTCGCTGCCTGAAGATGAACCCGTTGAAGTGTGCCTTCGGGGTCACCTCCGGAAAGTTCCTTGGATTTGTGGTAAGATACCGGGGTATTGAGATCGACCCAGAGAAGATCAGGGCGATTAGCCAGATGCCTCCCCCAGGTAACATCCGGGAACTGCAGGGGTTCCAAGGCCACTTAGCCTATATACGCCGATTCATCGCGAATCTGGCCGGCAAGTGTAAGCCCTTTTCTCGGCTCATGAAGAAAGGTGCCACCTATGTATGGGATAAAGAGTGTCAGACCGCTTTTGAGGAAATCAAGCAGTACCTGCTGCAACCTCCGGTTCTGATGCCGCCTGTATCCGGGAAGCCGCTGGTCCTCTATGTGACCGCCCTGGAACGGTCCCTGGGTGCCCTTCTCGCCCAGAAGAACAACGAGGGAACAAAGAATAGCCTCTATTACCTCAGTCGCATGCTCCTCGATGCGGAAGTTAGGTATTCCCCCATCGAGAAGAGCTGCCTGGCGCTCGTATTTTCCGTACAGAAATTACGGCACTACTTGCAGCACCATGAGGTACAATTGGTTTTTCGGGTAGACCCGTTGAAATATATCCTGAGCCGGCCTATGTTGACTGGCCGTCTAGCGCGGTGGGCTGTGATTCTCCAGCAGTTCGACATCAGGTGTGTGTCTCAGAAGGCCATCAATGGGAAAGCATTGGCAGAATTCCTGGCTGCTCACCCAACCTCTGTGGATCAGCCGCTGGATCTAGGCTTTCCTGATGAGGCCATTCTCTCGGTCGATCATGCCGGTCCATGCTGGAAGATGCACTTTGACGGTGCCTCCAGGAGCCCCACCGGTAGAAGACTTGATTATCCTATGCTCAACAGAGTGGGCTTGGGTATCGTCTTCATTACCCCGGAGAAAGCTGTACTACCATACTCTTTCCTGTTGTTAGAGGGCTGTACCAACAATGAGGCGGAATACCATGCCCTCATCACCGGCCTCGAGTTAGCTCTCGAGATCGACGTGCCCCATCTGTGTGTGAAAGGGGACTCCGAGTTGGTTGTGAAGCAGATCAATGGCGACTATATTGTCAGGAAGCCGGAACTTGTGCCATTGCTGGAGTGCACCCTCCTTCTGATGGCCTGGTTCCCTTCTCGGCCAGAGATTGTCCATATTCCCCGGTCGCAGAACGGTCGAGCAGATGCTTTGGCCAGCCTTGCTGCGTCACTTGCGGAGCCAGAACAGTATAACCTGACCGCCCACGTGACGCGCCGCAGGCTCATCGCTCCCGTTGTCCCGGAGGGAGATCGCGACTCTTCGGTAAGTAATCTCACCACGGTTGCCCCTGTGCCTGGAGCCCCGAGTACCCCAGATATGGCAGTCGAACCAGCCCCTGATTGGAGGGCGCCTTTGGTTGAGTATCTCCAACATGGCATTCTACCGCCGGATCGGGCCGAGCGCGAGCGAGTTCGACGCCGCGCATCGCAGTTTTTCCTCCAGAGCAGTCATGGCCTGGAACAGATCCTCTACAGACGCGGATTCGATGGTGTTCTCCTCCGTTGCCTTCAGGGAGTTGAGATCCCACGAGCCATGCAAGAGGTTCATGCTGGTTCATGCGGTGCCCATCCGACTGGGCCGAAGCTGTCCCACCAAATTCGGAGGTTGGGATACTTCTGGCCCTCCATGATCCATGACTGCATCGAGTATGCCAGGAGGTGCCATGCGTGCCAGGTTCATGCGAACTTTGTGCATCGGCCGCCGGAGCCTCTCCATACCACTAGGTATTCCTGGCCCTTTGCAGTCTGGGGTCTGGACGTTGTGGGACTCTACCCGCCGGCGACGGCTCGCCAATGCCGGTTCATTCTGACCGCCACGGACTTCTTCTCCAAATGGGCAGAGGTGATTCCGCTCAGAGAGGTCAAATCCTGTTCGATCGCTGACTTCGTGACCTCCAACATCATTCATCGATTTGGGGTGCCTCACGCTATCCTCACGGATAACGGAGCCAATTTCCAAGCAGCCGAGTTGAAGAAGTTGTACGCCAAGTACAACATTCGCTCGAACCATACATCTCGCTATCATGCGCAAGCGAATGGACAGATCATGGCTTTTAACAAGACCCTCTCTAACATTCTGCAAAAGATGGTTGGTCAGAACAAGAAGAGTTGGCCGGACAAGCTCCCCAACGCCCTCTGGGCTTATCGGACGACGACTCGCAATTCCACCCAGATGACCCCTTATTCCCTGGTGTATGGAGATGAGGCCGTCCTGCCCATCGAGATCCAGTTAACGTCCTTGCGCACTGCGGTCTACGACCAGCAAGCGCCGGACAGAGCTGCTGAAGCCCGTCTAGTTGAGTTGGAAGCACTGGATGAGAATAGACTTCGCGCCTTGCACAACTTGGAGAGGCATCAGAGCAGAATGGCTCAATCTTTCAATAAGAAGGTTCGCCTCCACTCCTTCCTGTAGGGTGACCTAGTGCTAGCCCTAAGAGCGCTAATGATCCCCGGCAGGAAGCCACCCAAGTTGGAGCCCAAGTGGGAGGGACCTCTTGTCGTCCACAAAGTTTATCCCAATGGCGTGTACTCCCTAGCGACTATGGATGGTGAGCGTGTCACTCCTCCCACCAATGCTAGGTTCCTCAAGCAGTACTTTGCCTAACTGCACTATGTCCTGCACGACGTTAAACTGCATACGTCCAAGCTGCACGACGTTAAACTGCCCAGCATATCGTCCGCGCGGCAAGACGTTAAACTGCCAAGCATCTTCGTCCAAGCTACAAGACGTTAGACTGTTTAGCATTCATCCAAAATGACATTAAACTGTACCACGTCCGAGCTACAAGACGTTAAACTGTTCAGCATTCGTCCTATATGACGTTAAACTGCCTCTCAAGAACTATGTGCGGCTTGATTCCCATCCTTATGGGATACGTAGGACCGCCTGAACATTCATATTTCAGGCCCAGCGCCATCCTTCGGGAATTTCCATCCCATCTCGGGCCCTTGGCCCAGTTGTTTCTAGGTATGCGGCGTATGGTGTGAACGCGGGGCTATGCCCTCATTCATGTCGGTTTGCTCGCCACGCTGTACGCCCCCCACGTTTGGGGATGCCTTCTGCTCCTCCCTTTTTTTCTCTTTTCGTCCTGCATGACGTTAAACTGCACTTCAAGAACTACGTGCGGCTTGAATCCCATCCTTATGGGATACGTAGGACCGCCTAACATTTATGTTTCAGGACCAGCCCCATTTCCCGGGAATCCCTATCCCGCGTTGGGCCTCTGGCCCCAGTTCCCCTCCTTTTTGTGCGAGGCGTAACGCGTGAGCGGGGGATTATGTCCTCATTCACGTTGGTCTACTGGCCGCACCGTACGCCTCCCCCCGTGTGTAGGACTACCTCACACCCCTCATCGTCCTGCATGACGTTAAACTGCCTCTCGAGAACTACGTACGGCTTGATTCCCATCCTTATGGGATACGTAGGACCACATGGACGCCTGTGTTTCAGGTCCAGCCCCGTCTCTTGGTTGATCACGGGGATCTGCTGTCTTTTGGTTGCTCTCAGGGTGAGTCCTCCAACCCTTTCCGGTGGTCTGTTAACATGTTTTGGGTACTTTGGTCTATGACCCGTAGTGTCAGATTCAATCCCGGCAAGTCCTGTGTTGCTTGTCGGGCCGCACGCTTCCTCTTGTTCGAGCCTTCACTCAAAGGGATCCTCGTTAGCGGTTTGGGTACGATGCCTCAGTGCTCTCCTACCGCTCCGGGTCGATTTACCGGCGGGTCCTGGGCCGCAAATCGATATGAATCCTGCGCTTGAGCGGTTGATGCTCGTTTTCTTGCCCCGTCCTAGGCTGATGCGATCGGATGTTGTGTTGCGAATATGGTCAGCGACATCCTCGATCGCCATGTCGGCTCTTTTAGGCTCCGAACATTGGTTGCGCGGTCCTCATCACACTCCACATTTGTGCGTTGTAATGGAATCTCGACACTCTCTTCATACTGACCTTCAGTACAACATTACACGTTAGGCAGGCCAACCAGGGTAATGGTGTCTGTCGAGGCTCCCACGATCTGAGCACCAAGGATATATGTTGATGTCCTCCCTAAGGGCCATGTGTAGCTGGACCCTCGTCCCCATAAGGAGGAAGGAGTCTCCCGAACAATCGCGTTTTGGGCCCAGTATATCTGGAGGCTAGCATCTCTGCCCCTCGGGTGATGGACATACGCAGGCCCCTATCCCAGGATCCTTCTCCTGGAATCGTGCGTGACCGCAGGGCTGGGTATGTTCCCACCTCTGCTGAGTCCGCCGTATCGCGATAAGCGGATTCCTCCATGGTCCGAACCACACGACCTTAAACTGTGTTGTCTGGTCCGAGCCACACGACCTTAAACTGTGTTGTCTGGTCCTACCACACGACCGTAAACTGTGATCGTCTTGGCCGCCCGATGAGAAACGGCACTACATCGTGATGTTCTCCTCAGGGGACACTCACGTTGGGCGCTGGTTAATAACCACGCCATTCATCAATGCCTTTCATGGCTTGATTATTGTGGCGACACCAGGGATTCCTTAATCACAGGCATGTCGCTGCACAAAGAAAAACCATCCATATTTAAGGACAAACAAGAAATATCAAATACTGCTTCTTCTGTGTGCGAGGGTCAGACCCGCACCCTTCCCCGCGCTGGTGCCCGATTGTGTTGTGCCGCGCTTCAAGAACTATGTACGGCTTGATTCCCATCCTTATGGGATACATAGGAACGCCCGGATGTTTGAGACTCCGGGTCCAGCCCCCCACCTCTTAGAGATTCCCCCTTCTCTGGGGAATCGGCCGCCTTCAGGCCACCCTCAAGGCGTGTCCCTCGACCCCTTGCAGTGGTCCACTGGTGTCAAGAGTACTCTAGTTTATTGCCAGGAGGGTCAGGTTCAGCTTGGTCAGGTTCCTTCCATTTTCAGGCTTCGTGCTCCCTTTCATTCGGACCCATCGCCTACGCCCTGGGTGGAGCCCCCGTGAACGGTTTGGACACAATGCCTCAGTGCTCTCCCACCGATTCGGGCTGGTGCCCCCAATGGCCTCGGGCAGCAAATCGATATGAATCCTACGATTGAGCGGTCGATGCTCGTTTGCTGCCTCATTCCATCAACGGTTAGTGCGATATTGATGCTGCTTTTCCGCCACGGTCGGCAGTACTCCCATATCGTTACGTCGGCGCCCCCAGTCCTTGAGTGAATGGCCACATGATTCACATCACTTTTTCCACCCCCCATTCTGACCAGGAAAAATCTCGACACTCTTGACACTATCCCTCAGTGCATCTTCGCATATCCAGTTGATAGGACCACGATGCGGCGTACTTTGAGGTTCTTATGGTCCGAGCTCTAAGACCTTAAACTAAGATCTACCCCTATGGTCCAAGCTCTACGACCTTAAACTAAGATCTCCCCAAACGGGGTTCTGCGTCCTGCATGACGTTAAACTGCACTTTCAGAACTACGTGTGGCTTGATCTCCATCCTGATGGAGTACGTAAGAACGCCCGGGCATTTCGACTCGGGTCTGGCCTCAGGGATCGCTAAGTCCCGCCCCTCCTCGTCGCCGGCTGTCTGGCCTGACTTCGGGTAGAGTGGTGCAGTTGTGATATTCTCCCCGATTCAGCTCGGGATGCCCCATCGCAATGATGGGAAGCGACAGTTTTCTCGTCAAAGAGGTTCTGTCTGAGAATTGGTGTGATTCACGGCCAGATTAGTGCATCCGCCTAATATGCTTTCCCCACGGTGGCACAATTTTGAGAGCATTGGATTCTGTCCGAACAAATCGTCACTTCGCCCCACGCTTCGCATGCCCTGTTGATATGGATTTCCACCCTTGTGCCTGAAGGAACCCCAAAGCGGAATTGATGATGACATGTGATCCGCCTCCTGCAATATGGATGATGACCTTCGGTCCGTCTATCGCAGTAGTATGGTCGATTGATCCATTGTCCGCTTGCCGTCTTGGGCATTTCCTGGAAGGCCAACCGTTGTGGATTTCTGAATTTAGGACACGCGATTCACCCTTTCTCATTTCCCTATGTTCGGATAAAATCTCAACGCCCCTAGCATTGTCCGGCTCGTGTGTCGAAACAAGTTGGGGGGATGATACATTGATTAGGTCTGAGGTCTCCTTTCCTAGGAATGACCTCCCTCTCTTCTTTAGAAATCCAGACCCAATTGTGGATTCCTGAAGCTTGGTTAACGCTCCCGCGAGACAATGGATTGTGGTTGAGCATGTTAAACCAAAAGATGCAGATAAATATGGTGATTCATACAAATGGATCAAAATATTGAGTAGCGGAAGAAAATGTTCTGGGAATGGCAAAACAAAGCCCCTAGGGATTAGCGTGCTGGGTAAGTCTTTCTAACGCCGCTACCCTTTGGCTGGCGGCCTCCAGAGCTGCTTCTCGCTCTCTGCGTGCCCTCTCCTCGTCGGCGGTCGCAGCACGCAGTTCGTTGATTCTGGCCTGTGCATGCTCCCGCTCGACTTGAATTGTGACCATCTGTTGGCCCGCCTCCGTCAGCTGTACTTGGGCGTCAACCAGCTGGGCTGCTAGTTTCTCCACAAGCTCGGTGCAAGTTGCGACGAAGGCCTCCTTCTCTGCCGCCTGCCCTTCGAGACGCCGGACTTCCTGCTCCGCCGCGAGGAGCGCCCGCGTGTTCTCCGACATGTCCCGACATTGTGCGACATCGGCACGCCGGCGGCTCTCGCGCATCTTTTCGTCCATGAAATCACGGACCGTCAGATGGAGGCATTGAGCATCAGCTCCCCCGGCACACAGGAAGCGCAGCCAGGTTTGGAGTGATGCCATGCGCCCCAGCCACTCCGATGAGTCTCGCTTGAGAATGCGCTGGATGCACTTCCACCCCCTGCGGCGCGTTATCCAGCTCTCCTCGACCGTCTCCGCGTCTGAGTCGTCCATCTCCTCGGGGTCGGCAGGCCGGTAGGCAGGGAAGGCAGCCAGCAGGTCTGCTGCAGGGTCCGCCCCTGGGATTTCCTCACGGGGGATAGGTTCCCCAACATCTGGGCGACCTTCTTCTCCCACCCCAGCGGCGTTGACACCCTCTTCAGCCCCCGACCTCTCTCCGATGTCAGCACCGCCGGCGTCCGCAACCCCCTGATCAGCAGTTGGTGGGGCCGGCTTGGTGTGAAAAGTTTGTTCCGGAGCAGGCGACATGTCTGCCACTGGTCCACTCGTAGATGGCCCGGGTTCGGTAGCCCGACGGGCCTCCAGTCCTGAGATCACTGTGCAAGGCATGCCGTGGTTAGTCACGGATCGTCAACGGCAAGCACCAGCAGTAAAGTAAGGAGACATACGGGAGTTCAGAGCGTCATCTTCCGCTATCCCGGCCGCCGCAGGAGAAATTGCAGCAGGGGACCCCTCAGCGCTTGTCAGTTCAATGATGGGTGCCTGGCCCCCGCCTTGTCCTGCTGGCGCCTCTCCTACTCCCGCTGAGGACGCCTGACCAACATCCGTGTGCTCCTGAGAAAGGTGGAGAAATGGGTTAGAAGCTGCATAAGAGAATGGATGAAGCATGTTGAGTAGGGATAGAAGCGGACCTCGAGGAGCTCAGTGACATCAACATTGTCAGAGCCGGCCACCTCGCCGCTCTCCCGTGGGCTCCCCTGGTGGGATCTTCCCTCGGAGCCTTCATCCTCCCCCATTTCCTCCTCTTCCTCAGAGTCGTTGCTACTGTCATCTTCCTCCGGCGGCATCTGTTCTGGAGCGGGTTCTAGACCGAGCATCACCTTCACCAGAAGGGATGGCTCCGCACGCTGACCACGTTGGCGCGCGTACTCGTCCATGGCCGTCAGATACGCATATTACCGGTTGAAGTTCACCCTGTCGGCGATCTGGAGGCGCCCGACCTCTGGCAGATAGATTCCTTCTCTGAGTATCTTTCGCCAGATGACTTCGGTCCTCAGTGACTGCCGCAGGGTCATCCAGGCCGACCACAACGCCGGGAAGACTGCATCATGGGAGGGTTCGAGCAGGCGCCTTACCTACTTCCCGGGCCGCTCCCCGACCGCCGCATGTGCCCCCTCTCCGGGCGCTGAAGTCGTGGCGGCAGCTTGCGATGTGACCGCCGCCGAAGTCCCTGCCCGCGCCGGCTCCGCTGCTTGGCGCTCCTCCGTTCTCACCCGTGTGGCGGCGCTTCGCCTCCTTCCTTGACGCCCGGTCTCTGCACGGGTTACCTCGAGCCGCCGAACCGGCTTCCGTAGAAGCCCCTCGAGGTACGCGATGTCCCAGTGTTCGGCGTACTCGGTTGCCAAGCCTGCGTCGACCCCGGTAGGAGGGAGAGTGATAAAGTCGCCAGAGCCAAAGGCAGCGAACATCAGCCACATCTGGCGAAGGACGCCAGGGTTCGTCTCCTCCCGGACAGTAGTGAATACCCTCTTCGGCATCCGTTGAAGGCACCCGAACTGCCTGGCGAACCGGGTTGGCACGTAGGGCTCGCAGATCACCTTCCCGTCGATCCGAGCCACGAGCACCCCGCCTCGCATGTTCAGGAAGTATTCGTGCTGCTCCAGCGGACCCTGCCCATTGTCGATCATCTGGCCGACGGGAGTGGGGAACGGGCTGATGTTGAAATTGGCGTGATTGCCAATCCGAATCCTCACGCCCTCCTCAATTAGGGTCATCGGAGCGACCCCCGCAATGTTCAGCAGGGAGGGTCGCAGGTCGTTGCCCGGAGGAATGATGGCATTCGGAAACGTGTACCCACCAAGGTGAGCAGCCACCCAGCCGTGGAAGAATTTAAAGGGCCCACAGATCCTCCGTGGCGACCCCCCTCGTGAGATGCGTCCCAGGATGGCGTACAGCTTCACCAGTACTGGGACCCCGTGGTTGTATCTTTTGTTGGCGGCCATAGCGCCCGCCATCGCCAGTGTCGCCGGGCGAATGCCCATTCTCGCGTCCCGCACTGGCAGGAGCCACCCACTCAGAAAGGCGGCCAGGAACGCCGCGTACCAGACATTTGGGTCCCGGGCCTCGATGACGCGGTACCCCCATGAGCGGTAGTCGCCCGTCTCCAGGACCCACCAGTACGACCCGTTCCGGCTCCTCTGAGCCGCGGTCGGGCACCGCTTCCCCCTGCCTGGCATCTTGACCGCTGGGTCATGCTCCAAGAACTGGCCGAACCACTCCTTGTAGGCTATGTCTTTCTGGAAGTCCTTGACCCTGAGCCGCTCTGTGGCCAGGTCCAGCAGATGCCACGTCAGGATGGGAGTCCGTGACCTGTCGCCCCAGGTGTTCCTCGGAGGCAGGAACTCATCATACTGGTAACCCTCCAGCGGGATACCTCCGATGCAGTGGATGTCCCAGAGACCGATGCCGACCTCCCCATGGTGAAGATGGAAGGTGTTGGTATCTGGGGACCAGCGGGTGAACAGCTCCGGCCCGAGCTCGGACTGCTGGTAGAAGTGGAACTGCAACGTCCACACCGCCTCAAACAGGCCGATGTACCGCAACTCCTCCGCGAAGTGATCGCAAGTGTGGCGTACCCAGAACGCCCAGGCCCACTCACTGGTGAAATTGCCCCCAGACCGCAAGTCCCAGTCCTTCAGCCAGCCCTTGGTGTCGTCAGTGACACTCTGGCGATATGTGCTCGAGTAGAGGGCTGGAGAGTTCTCCGCAGTAGGCTCACTTCCGACGATGGTTCGCCTCCTCGGGTTCAGGACATAGACATCTAAGTGTCTGGTCTCCCTGGCAGGATGCCCATTGTTGGTGATGTTATAGCGGGGAAGCTCGTCCTCCCGAGTCACCCAGGTCCGTGGCGCATCAACCTCGAACCCTGGCACCGGAACCTCATCTAGGATGCCGAAGTTCCAGAGCGGCAGGTTGTCCGACAGTGGATATGTCTTCTGGACCAGCGTCAGCAAGTCGAACAAGGATTGATTGTTGGAAACAATCTCCTTGGCTCCGTAGACCTCCTCGTTCGTCGCCATCTCAGCTCTGCGAGTGGTGGCATTCCCCTCATTTCCTTGATTCGCGGCCATCTCAGAAGCTCCGGGAGTCGTGCGGGTAAAGGGATGTAGCGTGCGGGATCGGACGAGGCTGGTAGAGAAGTTTGAGAGTTGGAGCGCAATCCTAGTGGACGGCGCGCAATCGGGAAGTCCGTCGCGTAAAACCCCGGGTGTTCGCGCAAAAGCAGGCTGAATTCCGGATAGGTTTGCGCGACGAGCGGGCGAATTCCGCGCCGGAAAAGGCAATTTCGCGCACGAGAGCTTAGAGGCTTATCGCGCGGAAGGCCAGTGTACAGTGCGGGGGACCCAAGGCCCCTATTTATAGGCAAAGCCGGGAGTCCGCGCTGCACGGAAAGCGCTTTGTGCGACCGCACCGGCGAATTTCGCGCCCGACGCCCTTTTTTGCGCGCCACAGTCCCGCGCCGCCTAGGACTTCGGCATTCCGGCGTCTCCCTCGGAACCCGATCGTTGCGACCTCTCGCCGATCAGATTCCGAGGGGGGGATTTTGTAGACGCCGGAAAAGTCCATTGTTCCCAAACAAAGATCCGGATGCGGAAAGCGAGGTCATATTTGGAGTCGGAAGCATGTTTCGGAGGGCCCGGAGGCCTTGCGCGGAATTTTGGATACCCGCGCGCAAAGTTGATGAGCCGCGCGCAAACCTCCCGGGATGCGCACAATGTGCGGGGACGGCGCGCAATTTTGCGCGCCAGTGGCCCGCGCGACTCCCTTGCGCGCCTGGCCCGATTCCGCGCCCGCGAACTGGATTCCGCGCCCGGGGTTGCCTATAAATATAAGGCGACCCCCGACGTTTTGAAGGTTGCCAGAATTCGAAAGGTCTCTCGTGCACGCAATCCAACCCCTTCCGCGCGCAATGCCGATCTTCAGGTAACCTCTTTTCTTTCGCGCAAGAAAGCCTCTGGGTTCGCCTTCGCGCGCAATCCCTTTGGCTCCTTTCCTTTGAATAACCCTTCAATCAAAGGCATTTGCGCGCAAAAGAAGTCTCTTGCACGCAATTGCCCCCGGGTGCGCGCAATCCATCCCGATTGCGTGCACCCCCCATTTTCAAAGAGGCCATTCATTAAAGAATGAGTCGTTGCCCCTGTGTGCTATCCGAAGCCCGGTGCGCGCAATCTCTATCATTCGCGCACAAAGTGCTGGCCCAATTGCGCGCCAGCCCGTCTATTTGCGCGCCGACCCGCGGTATTGCACGCAAAGCTCTTCTTTTGCGCGAAAACCGCCAGGGTCACCCCCTTTGACCCCCTTTGGGTACCCGCCTGCGTGGCGCCCGATGACCCTCATCCCGGGTGCCCGCACCGTGCGTCGTCTTCCCGTGCGACCCCCTTAGGCTTGCGCGAAGTGACACGGACCTATCAGCGGCTTGAACGTCCTGCACGACGTTAAACTGCATACGTCCTGCACGACGTTAAACTGCATACGTCCTGCACGACGTTAAACTGCATACGTCCTGCACGACGTTAAACTGCATACGTCCGGCACGACGTTAAACTGCATACGTCCCGCACGACGTTAAACTGCACTTCGTCCCAGCTACAAGACGTTAAACTGTACGCTATTCGTCCTGCACGACGTTAAACTGTAATTCGTCTTGCATGACGCTAAACTGAACCACGTCCTGCACGACGTTAAACTGCATACGTCCAAGCTGCACGATGTTAAACTGCCTAGCCCCCATCGTCCGCGCTGCAAGACGTTAAACTGCCAAGCATCTTCGTCCTCAACACACGACGTTAAACTGTACTTCGTCCGGCAAGACGTTAAACCGCCCGCATCACCCGATCCCGTGCCCCGTACGTAGGGTCCTCCCGGTTTGGATGTGGCCCCCACCCGCTCGTCTCTGCAGGGATGTCGGGATTGGAGTGGCCTTCGCCCACGGGGGTAGAGCGTTACAAACAGAACGAACTACGTGGAATTTGATCCCTGTCTTCTAAACAGGGTACGTAGGAAGCCTCTCCAAGGTTCAAGCCCGCCACCTGGTCGTCCCGGTCGTATTTACGTCGGTTCGTCAATCAGTGAACCCCTCCCGGGTTCACACTTGCGTTGATTCACCTATGAATCCGCCTCTGTGGGGGACTGCACGTGTGTATCTCCATTGTGATTCCCCACCGCCTCGATCTCTTCGTGAGTCGGCTTGCCAACGTCCAGCATGACGTAAAACTGTGATCCACCCGGCCGTTCCATCCCCCTCTGTGCGAGGTGGTTCGGTTCAATCCTCCGCCCGGCGGCCTCGACCTCTTCGTGAGTCGGCTTGCCGACGTCCATCATGACGTTAAACTGTATATCCGAACTACGCTGACTTTGATCCGCGCTAACGCGCGGTACGTAGGAAGCCCATATGGGGTCCAAGCTCTTCACTCCATCATCCACCCTGATCCTTACCCGGGCCGCCACATCCCGGTGGGTTCATGCCATTTCATTCCACTCCACCTCACTCGGGAAGCCGCCCATGTGCTGGCCCCAGCGTCGGAGGTTCCCCGCAAGGGGTTCTGTCATCTGATCCACTCCTCATGTTGATCAGTCCGATGCCGTCCCCGCTGGACGTTAAACTCGCGGCATACCCCGTGTTAATCATGGGAAGCTGAGGAAAACCTCAGGTAACACAGTTCCCCGCACCCAGTGCGGGATGCCTCAGGCCATCACGCCTTCGAGAATCCCTATTAGGGACGGAAGGTAGACATGCAGAGGCGCAGTGTTAAGACACGCCCCGACACCCGGAGCCACCCGGTCTCCTCACCGCAGGTTGCTGCCCCGACCAGACTCCTTGGGGCGTCCGGGCGGAAGTAGCATAATTAACCGGTGTCCATGAAGATATGGCACTGGGAACGAGATTCACGAACATTCTTTAATCTATGAGGGAGACCCGGATTAGGCGACGAGTTCCGAGGAGACGTCCACGGGAGGAGGAGCCGACATCCCATCATCCCGGTTTCGATCAAGGAGAAGACGCCCCTGAATAAGGGACGGATGCCGCCCGCCATTGGAAAGCGGGACTGCGGGGCCACAATCCGCGCGCCCATCCCCTCGGGTCGACGGGTGCACGCGTGAACGCGTCCTGGCGGAACAGCGTAACCCGACGCACATCCGCACCGAAACAAGTACCCTCACCCGATCTGTCATTGGGTGAGGAACACCGCTGGAGTGGACGTAATCCTCCAGCTCGTTCAAGTATTGCGCCGCCTCCGCCGGAGACACCATGAATCCTGCCCGAACTGGGCCTATGCCCGGCAGTTTCATCCCGAGGCGATTCAGGTGGGCCCACATCTCAGGTGTGCTGAGGAATTCCCAGTTGACATCCCAAATGTCCCAAGCTTCTGGAAAGACGGCATCTTCTGCCATGTCGATGTGACGCAGCCGCTTCCCCGGAGCCTGAGCGGATATCCGACGGAATCCCCTCGGTGGCCGCCCCTCCGGATGACCCTGCTCTCCCGGAACCACCGGATCCGCCGCTGCTGCCATACCCTCGGCCGGTGCGGGTCTCTATGCCATGGCGGCCCCGCTGCCGCGAGCGGCCCTAGCTGCCCTCCGACCCCGAACTCGAGATAAAGGAGGCCCACCGTCGCCAACCCGGATTGATGGCTGCTTCAGCATCTCCCCGGGGTAAGCGGCCTCCCAGCTGATGGCGTACTCCTTCACTAAGCCAAAGGCAGCGGTGGACGGAGGCAATGCGATCTGCATCCTTCCATCCTCACGTGTGAACATGAGCCATAGCTGCCTCATCACACACGGGTGCTCCTCGTGACGCACCTCCTAGTATACCTGCGGGGTCAGTCGCTGGAGGCACCGGAACTGCCTTGCAAAACGATACGGGGTGTACGGTTCACAGATTGGCTCACGGTCTATCCGAGCCACCAAAACCCCACCTCGGAAGGCCAGGAGGTAAGCCCGATGTTCTTCCGTCCCCCGTCCATCATCAGTAAGCCTCCCCGTCAGCAGTGGGAAGGGATGAAAGTTGAACTTGTCCGCCCTCCACACCCTATTCAGCACCATCGGAACGGCCAGTTTGAATGGGAAGCTCCCAACTGCGTTCAGAATGGAGGGGCGAAAGTCTGATCCCGGAGGCGAAATGGGGTTTGGATACTCGTAAATCCCCCTGATATGCGCCACGATCCACCCATACAGGAGGTGGAAGGGCCCGCATATTCTTGGCGGCTTCTTGCCCTCGCTAATACGCCGCAACATTCTGTATAGTTTGGCGAGCATCGGGATCCCCAGGTTGACCCGCTGCCCCATGGCCAACATCGATGCCATGATGAATGAGCTGGGCCGCACCCCCATGCTTGTATCTCTCACCGGTAGGATCCACCCACAGATGAGAGCTGCGATGAACGCCGCCAGCCTGACTATTGGCTGTTGTTCGGTGCTGACGCTGAAACCCCAAGTCTTCCATTGGCTGTCCTCCAAGACACGCCAGTACGAGTGTCCCTTGCCCCGCTGGGCTGCCCTTGGACAAGTTCGAGGCCTTGGAGAGAACTCTCGATCTTCTGGGAAGTTCAGGAAGCATTTGTACCATCTTCTGAAGTGTACATCCCTCACTGCTTCCTTGTCCTCTCTAGGGATAAGCGCCACCAGCGCTGACGCCAGCGGTGGCATTTGCTCAGCATCTCCCCACACGCTGGCAACGGGGAGGAACTCGTCATACATGGCCCCCAAGATCGGGACCCCGGAAATCTGTTGGACATCCCACAGGCTGATGCCCACCTCCCCGTGATGTAGGTGAAAAGTGTTGGTCCTAGACGACCATCTACTCAGCAGTTCCGGCATCAGCTGCTTTGGTTGGTAAATGTGGAACTGGGAGGCCCATGCTGCCTCATACAATCCCACTCTCCTCAGCTCGGCCTCGAACTCCTCGCATGAGGCGCCTACCCAGTAGGCCCAGGCCCAGTCATCGTTGAAGTTACCGCCCTGGCGCAGGTCCCACTCATCGGACCATCCCTTCTTTGGATCCTGCAGAGCCGCCTTCAGCATGGTGCGGTAGAGAGGAGGGGACGACTCCGGTTGCAGTGGCCTCCCATCAATATCGTTCACATGATTGTAGAGGCAATCAGCGGTGACGGGTGTGAAATCCTCCTGTGCGTGACCATCGTCCACCCTGAACCATTGGTGTTGGCATGGTGTGCTCCTGAACCAGCAAGCTGGTTCATCCCTTCTTGCCTCAGGGATGAAGACGTCATCCCTCAGCCCGAAGCCGTACAACGGCAGTTTCTTGCAATGCGGGTACTCCCTCTGACCTTCCGACAGCAGGTCTGTCAAGGAAGTGTGGTCCGAATGGCTGTGAACCATTTCCCCTAAGCCTGGACGGTTGGCCATCTCATCCCGGCGAGCGGCATCTGCAAGCACTCCCACCACAGCCTCTTGATGGGCCATTTTTTAATGTCGACCCTCAGAAAATTTTTTCCCGTGGATCGCGAAGCACGACCGCGAAGTTGAATCGCGAAGCTCGACCAAGAAGTGGATTCGCAAAGATCAGTCGCGAGACCAAGTCGCGAAGTCTGGCCAAGCCCGACAAGAAGTTCGCCTAGCGCGGACGCGGAGTCGGAGACCCGCGGTTCGCCGCGAAGCTCGATTCGCGGAGTGCTGTCGCGGAGTACGCGGAGCTTCGCAAAATCGAGAGCGCACAAAAAGACAAGGCACGTGAAGACAAAAGAGGGCGGACCCCCTATTTATAGGCGAAGACCCCGGAGCATCGCGGCGCGCCTCACCCACGCGAAGCATCGCGGCGCGTCCGGATCCGCGGCCCCGGCAAGTAGCGCGGGCCCCCCTCTGCGATGCTGCATCGCGAACCACCGACAATTTTGGCGATTTTTTCCCTCATACTTCGACCCTTCGCCCTCCACGGCTCCAAGTCTGAGGGGGGGCATTTTTTGGTGCCAAAAATGTGGCCCGAAAGGAAGGGCCGAAAAAGACAGTCGGCGCGCTGCCTCGCGAAGCACAGCCGCGAAGCACAACAACGAAGCCCCGCCGCGAATCGTCCCAACCTTGACGGCCCCGCGAAGCTCCAGAGGCGGTAAACCTCCGCGAACAGGTTTGACGTTCGCGAGCCGCCGCAAAGCTCCAGAGGCGGTAATCCTCCACGAACCCGTTTGACGTTCGCGAGCCGCCGCGAAGCCCCGAAGGCGGCGCGCGAGCCCTGCTTCGCGGCGCCCCTTCCCTATAAATACTCGACTCCCCCTGAGTCCCGAAGACGGACAATCCGACCTTTCAGCTTCTCCTCTCCTGAATCGCAAAGCACGCTTTGCCCCGGGAATCATGAGATCCGCGAGGTATTTCTACTTCACGAGACGACTCTGATTTGTTTCGTTTTGAGCCCCTCTTTCGAGAGGGATGCCCTTCGCGAAGCTCAAGGGCGTTCGCAAAGGAAGGGGATTCCCAAGGGAACCCGGGCAGCCGCGGAGCACTTGTGCTTCGCGAAACACCCAACCCATACGAGTAATCCTTATGCTAAGGCTGGATCGCTCCACTTCGCGAAGTACACTGCTTCGCAGGACCCTGCTTCGCGAACCACTCTTTCTTCGCGAGGCAGTGCTCCGCGAACACTATTCCACTTCGCAAAGCACCTCCCACTCCCACCTATGCCCCATGCTAAGGCCAAGGCACCCCACTTCGCGAAGCACACTCCTCTGCTTAGCGATTCCTCTTTCAGTGCGACCCTCTAGGTTTGCACGATGTGATTTCAAGGTCCCATGGACAACACCTCCCGTAGCGTTGCTTCACCTAATGCTTCTTCGCATAGGCATGCTAACGGCTATTGCTTCTTCTCATAGCCACGCTAACGTGGACCCCTCGGTGGTTCGTCCCACGACCCCCCTTTACCATGGCCTTACCGACACCTTCCCTTCCCCAAGGACCAGAGGGTACCGGTTATGTAAGCCCTAGGGGTGTGGAGTGAACCCACCTCGTCCGAGCTGCAGGACGCTAAACTGCCAAGCACCACGTCCTCAACACATGACGTTAAACTGTGACCCAACCTCGTCTCCCTCACGAAGGGTCCCCCCAGCTCGAACAATCATTACACCACTCGTCTCCACGGGAATGGAAGTCTTCCGCACATGGAATGAGATCCTCCTTGTCGGAGTGGTGTATGTTCGCAGGGGAAGGGTCGCCTCAGAGCATAAGTCCCTAACCTTTGGTACAGATGATTGCACCCGTGCATCTCGGTACTTCCCCACTACCAAGGTCAGTGGAGGATGTGATAGGGAACGAGGCACCTACCATCGTCAGACCAAGTTCCATCTTCCCCACGCTCTGTCGCGCCATGGGCCTCCATCCTGGAGTAAGTCCCAACACCATGGGCCGCCCAACGCGTAAGCCCCTCTTCGCTTCTCACGGACACACCCTTCGCGACGTGATCGTCAGGTCCATGCAACCTCTTGTTTCTCACACCGAGCATGACTCACGTGGGCTTAGAGTGAGCACCGATCCTGACAAAACCACCCCCTTTGAACTACGAGGTCTTTGATCCATGTCAAGGCATGGTACGTAGGAAGCCTCTACGAGGTTCAAGCCCACCCGTCGCTCATTCACGTCGGGTCCCATTCTGGTCCAGTGGTAAGCCATTGTAACTCACCACCTAAACTACGAGGTCTTTGATCCATGTCAAGGCATGGTACGTAGGAAGCCTCTACGAGGTTCAAGCCACATTGCTCGGTCGTTCATTCACATCGAGTTTCACCCCCGTCCGACACGACGTTAAACTGCACCCTGGTCCAGTGGTAAGCCATTGCGACCCATCCATCCTAACGAACTACGGGGACTTTGATCCGTGCCAAGGCATGGTACGTAGGAAGCCTCCACGAGGTTCAAGCCCACCAATAGTAGACCAAGGTCTACTTTCACGTCGGTTCACCGACACACCCACCCGTCGTTTCTTCACGCCTGGTCCCATCTTCGTCCGGCATGACGTTAAACTACATTCCCCTTTGAACTACGAGGTCTTTGATCCATGTCAAGGCATGGTATGTAGGAAGCCTCCATGAGGTTAAAGCCCACCCATCACCCAATTCACGTCGTGTTCTACCTACGTCCAGCATGACATTAAACTGCACTCTGGTCCAGTGGTAAGACATTGAGACCCAACCACCTGAACTACGAGGTCTTTGATCCATGTCAAGGCATGGTACGTAGGAAGCCTCCACGAGGTTCAAGCCCACCACTAGTGGACCAAGGTCTGCTTTCACGTCGGTTCACCGGCGAAACCCCATTTGAACTACGAGGTCTTTGATCCATGTCAAGGCATGGTACGTAGGAAGCCTCTACGAGGTTCAAGCCCACACGTCGCTCATTCACGTCGGGTCCCATTCCGGTCCAGTGGTAAGCCATTGCGACCCACCATTTGAACTACGAGGACATTGATCCATGTCAAGGCATGGTATGTAGGAATCCTCCCAGAGGTTCAAGCCCAACTCCCCTTGGACCAAGGTCCAGCTTCATGTCGGTTTACCGGCACCATCCCGAACTACGCGGACTTTGATTCCCTGCCACGGGGATACGTAGGAAGCCTCGTCAAGGCTCAAGACCAACTTCATTGTCGCCCCCTGCGATGGTCCCATTTCACTCTCATCCGTCTCCGCTAGACGATAAACTCGCGGCATACCCTGTGTTGAACACGGGAAGCTGAGGAAAACCTCAGATACGTGTCTATGACATGTAATTCCCCGCGCTCGATGTGGGATGCCTCGGGCTTCCACGCCCTCGAGAAGCCTTGTGGTCAAGGATAACAGACAGACATGCCGGGTACCCCAGCATCCAGACACGCTACTGATGCCTCAACATGACCACTCCCCTGACCGAAGGTTGCTGCCCTGACTGGACCCTTTGGAATGTCCCAACAGAAGCAACGTAATTAACCGGCGCCCATGGAAACATGGCACTGGGAAGAGTTTCACGAACTACGTATTAAATATATGAGGGAGACCCGGACTAGGTGACAAGTTCTGAGGAGGAATCCACGGAAGGAAGAACCGACATCCTATCATCCCGTTTCGATCAAGGAGCAGACGTACCTAAACAAGGAACGAATGCCGCCCGCCTTTGGAAAGCGGGAATGTGGGGCAACAAAGCCGCGTGTCCCCCCTGACAGACGGATGCGCGCGCGCCCCGGCGAAAGCGTCGGAAACAATGTCATTCACACATATTCATAGGATGATATATTCAATAACTACATGTTGAACCCAAAGAAATCGAAATTGGGTTAAGAAGTTCCCTTGATAGCCTAACAGCGTCACATCAAATTTTAGAAAAAGAGTTGATGAGAGAGATAATGGTTATCTCATCACTTGGACATAAAATTTACGGAAATAAGGATATATAATAACATATCCCCACATAATAAGATGAAAATTAAAAGACATAACAAAAGATGTCTTTTAAAAAGAGGAGGGTGAAAGGTTCCCTTACCGATTTGGTTAACTTTCAAAACGTACACCCTATGAAAGAAGGACTATACAACATTGATTTAAATACTCATAAAATAAAGTATGTTACACAAAGAGTAGAATAATAGAGATTAAATACACCACTAAAAAGGAAATATTGGAAAATTTAGCATGAATCTCATGGGAATAAAAGTGAGATGAAAAATCCCTTACGAAAAGTCGGCAGCCTAACTGCGCCACTTAAAACTTCCAAGAATGGATTGATGTGATCAAAAAGGGTCTATAAAAATATTAACATAAAATGTAAATAAAGAGGAATATAAAATAACATCTCCCAACATAACAAATATGAGCTTAAAATAAGTGACATAAAGGATAGTACTTAAAAAGAAAGAGAGAGGTTGAATCTCTTACGAAAATTCGGCAGCCTAACGGCGCCAATCAAAACATCCAAAATGGATTGATGAGAGAAAATAGGGTATCTCATTATATGAACATAAAAATTAAAGTAAGATTAATATAAAATATCATCTCAATCATAAGAAATATTAGCTTCAAAGGAATGACCTAAAAGAGTGTACATTAAAAGAAAGAGAGGGGTCATATCTCTTACCTCGTGTCCGACATGACTCGATCGTTCTTTAATCTCCTGAATAATAAAATTTGGTCAATTTATAATTTCTTAAGGAACTCCTTTAAATATTATTATTCAGTTCATATGACATATTATAATGTTATAATAATTGGTTAATAAAGTGAGATCATATCAGACGTTTTTGTCGATGTTCAGTACATGTGTAAAAAATTGGACTTGTTGGAAAAGAATTTTCCATGTGGTTATAGGTAAATCATCTCCAGAATATTATTTATGTTATAAATATCATATATATCCAGTATATATTCATTTTATACTATTCCATATCATTTTTAGATAAAAAATTAAAACCATCGTTCATGGAGACGGTAGGCCGTACGTACGCATGAATGCTACTTTCATTTTTTGTCATATTAATGGAATTAAAAGAAAATGAGAGAAATATATATTATAATTCCAGAATTATATCCATCATTTAGATGTAATATATTACATATATATCCATAATATATATGTACTTATAATAGTTCATAACATTTGGAGATGAGAAATGAAATGTACCGTTCACGGAGAAGGTAAGTTGTACGTACGCATGAACGCTACTTTCATTTCTTTTTTTTTCTATTTAATGGAATGAAATAGTAATGATATTAAGGTATATTATAATTCCAGTAGTATAACATATGTAATACCATTAATTCCATCCTTTATACTTCCCTCATATGGCATTAACGAATCAAATCACTTTGAGGGGGCGGTAGTCCGCACTTCCTAAAATGAAGATATCGCGTTTAAACATAATGGAAACCATGAAGGTATGCCATAAATGAAAAATACAGAAGATTAAAGAAAACATAAAAATATTATATATCACATATAAATATAGTTACATCTTAATTTACACCTTTGAAGTTGTTAAACAAATATTGAACAATCATCATTTCGTGAGGCAGTAATTCGTCATCCACAGAAATAGTATGTTCTTTAACCATTAGACGAATGTGTGTGTAAGTGTAGCTCAAATAATTCACATAAAAACATCCTAGTATATTTAATATACTGGTGTTGTTACAAAATTAAAGAATTAAAAGAGTTTAGGGGGTTGGAGAAGAAAAATAATTCAAAGGAACACAAGGGAAGACATTACCTTTAAATCGGGTAACTTCTTTTGATTTGAGCTCAAAGGCTTCCTTGGAAAGGATTCTGCCCAATATGAGGCTTCAATGATGAAGAGATGGATGTGGAGAGATGAAATGGGCAGGGTTTTTCTGATCCAAAGGCTTGAGAGATGTGTGTAAGGTGGTAGAGTTGGGGGCCTTTTATAATAGGAGAGGAGAGGCACTCTTAGAAAGTTACAAAATGTTACTTTATTTTCAAATGAGTTTCTGATTTTAAAGGTCCCACATTGATGTATTTCGTGGATAAGGTGGTAATGGTTCTAAATCCACCCATACTATATGTTTGTGCCAAGTTTACATTATATTTTTAACATTATCTTTTCATTTTATTTAAATCCTTTATTAATGAGGTAATTACTGCATCATCATGGTGTCATAAATAATTTAATTAATTTAATGTCTAAAAATTATAAAAAAATATATAATGATTTAGGAAATCTTTTTATCTTTATAATTAACATTTATAGTAAAAAAATTGACTTGTATAACCTCATTTAAAAAATGATTTAGTGAAACATCTCATGTTTGTGACATTTTAATTTTAACTTTAAATAAAAAGTTATTTATGTCATTTTCCAACCAAAGTGGCTTCATGGGGTCCCCAAGTTGACCCATGGATTTTCTTTGTCGGCCATGACACATCCAATTAGGGTAGGACATGTGTCAAGTTCATTTAATATTATTAACCGATTATTTTTACCTTAAATTACACTAATTAACTCTAACCGCGATTAAAAATATAAAAGTTACTATTCTCCAAAAAATTATTTTAATCCCATTGAACCACATTTTACTTTCTAATGGAAACCGTGTATGTCGAATTTTTGAAATTCAAAACACAGAAGTGGTAATGTTTCATTTAAATGAAAGATCAGTTTTTTAAGTACCACTTAGTGGTTTCACTATTCATCAAAAGTTGAAGTTTTTCAGAAAAATACCAAAACTTCAACATTAGCTATATTTAATATTCCAAATTAAAAAATGATGTCTATTTTACAAAAGTCAAATCTTAAAAGTTACATTAATTAATTTAATAATTAATTCCCACTGTCATGACAAATAGCGTGTTTTTTTGAAACAATATATATCAAAAGATTGACACTAGTTTTAGTCCAATTTCAAAGTGAAATTAATTCAAACGACCACTATTGGATTAAATGTAAAAAATATTTTCTAATTTCACTTTAGAACCTATTCTAAATATAATCTAATCATATAAATAAATTAGATTAAAATGTGGTTTTGAATTAAAATACAACATTTTTCACTATTCATTAAAAAATGAACATTATCGGAAAAATATCAAAAAATTACACAAAGTAAATTTTGATGTCCCGATTGCAAAGAAGAATTTTATTTTTTCAAATATAACACATAATATTGTCAAAAAGTGTATTTAAAAGAGGTTCTCCATAAAAATGCTGTTAATTGACCATTTAACGAATATTAGAATGTTTACGCTTAAAATTGGATTCATTTTCATTTTTAATCCTCTAACATTTATTGTAAAGAGTAAAAATATTTGACAAACATATATAATCATTTTGTAGTTAGTTCTGTTCATTTCCGCCATGAAAAAGGCTAGGTGTTACCTACCATTTAAAATAATATTATTTTTTATTAGAGTGCAACGTAAGATTCCCAAGAAACTCGTTGTTGCGTATTGGGTACGCCATCGCGTATAGCGTCCCTTTTAAAGTAATATTAATATTTTATTCAAAAAAATGGATAAATGTGAAAATTTCATATTCATTATTTACCTGGGTTGTCACACATTCCCATGTAAATTCCCATATTTCATTCTTTTACCCATTATTTTCCGTTGAGATTGTCGATTATGCTAGGGAATTTGTCTTGATAGGTTGAGAACATGGTTTGTACATGATTACTACTGACCGTGTTCTAGGAGTCTATGAAAATAAAATAATCTCCATGCTTAGTGCATGGTTTCCCAAATCATGTGGACTAATTTTGATGCCATGGAAACTCCATTATTTTGGTGAATTTTCATGTCGACCCGTGCTATTCAGTTATGATGTTTGGTCCTTATAGTGGGGAGACACACTGTGAGTTTCATGAATGTTTTTTTGCAGACGTATAATGGAGTCCCACCCTTTATACTAGGGATTCCGTTCTGACATCCCCCTGTTGGTGTCCGGATTCTGTATCAAGAAAATAATTATGTTGTCTCTTATGCTGCAGAGCCAATTTGTTCCTCCCCATGCTTGTAACTCAGTTTGGTCTATGGTATTGTCTTGGAAGTAGGTAGTCTTGTTCAGAGATATCTAACTACCTACATCTTCCTTCGGTAAACATTTTTATTGGAAAATTCCCAATGGATTGGTTATTTTTAGGCAAGTGTATCCATGTTTGTTGTTGTTGTTCATTTGGGTAAATTTCTGAAATCATTGATGGATAGAGATTGAAGAGTTTTGTTTTAGGATAATGTTTGTATGTCATTAATCATATTAGGATATTTTTCTATGGTTTTGGTTTTTGAGAGTATTCCTTCTCTAATTGATTAGTGGATGTGTTTTGGCCTTTGGGCGAAGCATGGATAAGGAGTACATTTTTGTGTTTCGGTTGGGTTTCTATATTCATTTCGCATTGCTCTGGATTTCCAAGGGTTAAATGTTTTATGGTTGTTAGAAATTTCAAAACATGACTTATTTTAAAGGTATTTTTAATTTACATTTAATTATATCTTGGTTTTTGGGGTTTCTCATGCATTTTGGTGGAAATTGTGGGTTTTCCATTTTTTGACCAAACCGTGAGCTCATTTTCAGATTTAAAAACCAATTTTGTTTCTTTTTTAATCCTTAATTTTCAACAACTTTCATCCATTACAATTCTTACTTGGCCTCCCCTGAACTATTAACACAACCATGTCCATTATAAGCCTTTATAAATCCATAATCATGTTGTATTTGGGTTTTTATTTAAGGTACTGGGCCTACCTGTATTTCCATTTTCTACATTAAATTATTTATTTATTTGTTTAGTATAAACATCATTGTTTATTTTTTTTAGAGATTCCTACTCCCTATCTAATAAAATAAACCTAGGACCACCCCCATTATAGATTTCACTTTTTGGTGCTCATTTGAACCGATATTTAGAGAGAATCGTTTCAAGAATTCTCAAAGAGTCATTATTTGATAAGGGAACATGATTCATTCATAAATCATTCATTTTTTCTACTTTTCGCCCCATTTTAGTCCCCATATTACCTAATAAGTCTCATTAGAGCCTCAATATCTTGTTATTTTTGTGGTGATTCATCATTTTGTTGACTTGGGGTGGTTTCTTCAACTTCATTTCAATTAAGTGATTCTCTCATTGAATTATTCCCTTTCAATTGGGTTTTTATAAAATTTAATGATGCTCCCATATGTCCTGAAGTTAGGGTTTGTACCTAGGTTTTGATATTTTGTATTGTTTTTGAAATATTGTGGATTTAGTATTGGTTTATCACTCTTTTGTTTTGGTGGTGGTGGGGATAATGTTTCACACCAAGATTCAAGGGTTTTGACCCAAAGGTTATAGGCTTCAACATGTAACCATCTCTTTAAGAGTTAAGTTTCTAGTTTTATTGATTTTTTATGTTCCTCAAATGTTATGTGTGGTAGAAAAATGTTTTTTCTATATTTGGATGAGAATTTTATTCTATCGATATATTTTGATTTAAATTGGGTGTATTTACATTTGAAACTCTTGTGGTATTATTTGGGTTATTCTCTAAAAAAAGAAAGTGGTTTATTAATTGTTTTTTCGGATACCAATTTTTCTTTAGTAGGTTCTTGGTGTGATTTTGGGTTTTAAATTTGGTTCTTTAATGGGTTTAATGTGTTAAATCATGAACTGCCTCTTAAATGCGATTTATGAAAATATTTGTTTTTCATGTGCATATTTCATGGTATTATATGAGGGGATTTCATACTACATGAGAGTGGATAAATAAATATTTCTAGGGATTTAAATTAATTTTTTTATTGGTATTTTTATGATTTTTTCTTTGAAGGGGATTTGGAAATTGGTCTTCTGGGAAAACATAGTTATACCCCTTAGGTTGGTTTAATGAAAATTGTAAATGATTTAATGTGTTGAGAAAATTGTGAAAATGATGATTCTGTACTGTTTTGTTGATAGTATATTCCTAAATTGAGTTTTTTTAAAGAAAATGTTGTTAGATTTTTTTTGAAACGTTTTGGTAATGTTTTGTAATTTGTCGAGGTGATTTATGAAATTGTGATGTTGGTGTGAAACATGTTTCTAGTCTAGTTTTAGTGAGAATGATGTGAAAAAAAGGACTTCGATTTTGAAAATGGTATTATTTGACATGTTATTGGGATTTTATGTGGTGTTTATCATCCTGGGAAAGATATTTTAAAATTATTTATGGATTTGTTGAATTGTGAAAGATATAAAAATGTGATGTGGGCTTTTTTGGTGTGAGTTGGATTTCAAAACCAATTTGAATAAAAAGGTGGATGATGTAACTTTTTTTATATACATGGGCAATATTTGGTAAATATATGATGCGGAAGTGGTATTTTCATGTGCAATCTATTATTCATGTCTTGTTGAACTTGCATCCATACAAGAGGGAATCCCAGGTATCTAGTGGGGTGGATATGTACTAGTATGCTAGTGATCTCGTGGGGTTTGGCCTCTGTTTCATGTCACAATGTTGACTTGTACTAGACTACCAAAACTAAGATGATGATTATGGGGGACCAGTTGTTTGTATCTATGTTCCTTACCAGTTTCTCGTGCATGAGAACAAATATTGTCATGGTTACTTTCACAGAGATAAAAGGTACATGAGACCCATAATGATCTAGTTCCTAGGGGTTATTTCTTATTTCTTGTACTTATTAATTGATTTCTTCTATAATCAGCATATGATATGATTGGATGGATAAATTAAGAATATTTTACATTTCTTACTAATGTATGGATTCTTTATAATATTCCACTTGAAAACTAATTATATTTAAATATGCATCTTTTAGAAATTATAGCTAGCATTTCACATTTGAAAAACATGCTTGCTTTTCTTCTCAAAATTTTTAACACATGGAATCTCTTAGTGGTGGTATCCTACTAGGATTTGTATCACACCCATAAAACACCTTCGTGTGTATGTAGACATGGTTATATATTCCATTGGTTTGGGTACATTTATAAGTCCTAGTGGTTTTGGATTCTAGCAGGTCCTTTGTGGTGCTACCATGTGGAGATGGATTGCGGGAGGTGCATCATAACATATTATGGTTTTTGTGATATCAATTTTGGGTTTTTACCTTTGTATTGGTTTTAATCATTGTTTTAAATTGTGTATATCCATAATTAAATTTTTTAAATGATCATTTTTTTAAAAAAATCCTGATTTTTTATTAGACTTGTCAGTCATAGTATGTTTATAAACTCAGATACATCATTCCCAATATTTAGTTTAAGATACCTGGGAATTGTGACAGCCCATGGGAAACAGAAATTCCCTTAGGGCCCTATCACGGTTCGGGATTGGTGACAAAAATGGGGGTGACCATAGTTGGTTCGTGTCAAAATGGTATAAGAATATGTTATAGTAAACTCTTTTGGTCATGTCATTTAGGGAATATTTCGGATAGTCTAGAGTTAATATTTTCAAGGCTTGGTATTCTAGTTATGGGTAGTGTTCCTGATCACCAAACCTCTTGAATATATTCTACTAGCAATGGTATGTGGGATTTATCTGAGTCCATTGGTTTTCTTGGTTTGATGATGACTATGGATAATGAAAAGAGAGTTCGTTTGCTGGTTTCAGTGAGCTTGTAATGCCATTTGGATCTAGGGACATTTCCCTAGAACAATATCTGTGATGGTTAAGTTATTGGTGTATGGTCTCCAACCATATGTCCATCTCACCCACTAAAACTAGTTTTCTTTTGTTTTCTTTTGTGTCATTTAGTTTTGAAATCAGGTAAGTTTAGTTTTGAAGAAAAAATGACATGGTTTTAAGAAGCGTAATGATTTTGTGAAACGATTTACTAATAAAGAGTTAATGGATAGATTTTTAAAATTTTAGAACTAATTTTTCATAATGGTATTGGAATCTATAATTGTGTGTTTCCCCTACATTGAAAGGATAAACAATGTCATGTTTGATTTTGAAAAAGTGATTCAAATAGTGATATCTAAAATATTGAAATGTGTATTAATGGGATAAGATATTTTGAAATTGATGTGAATTGATTGAGTGAGATTTTTCAATTAGATGATAGTTCCATTCTGAAAATTCATGGTAATCTATAATTTCGGTTTCATATTGTGGTTATCAGTTTTGAGAAAAAGAGTTATTGTTTGATAGTTTTGGTTTAAAAAAGTGTAAAGAAATTTTGTTTCAACAATTGGTATTTCTGTGAGAGCCCAAATTCATGGGTTTATATGGGATTATGTATGGTTTATGGAATATATGGATGGATGCTAGGATGGATATAAAGAGGGTTCCCATTGTGGCACATAAACAAGCTAGTATGAGGCCCATGGGGTACCGTAGGTGGATATGCAAAAAGCAGTACAATTTTATTTTACAAGAAATGTTTTTAAAGGAAAACACAATATTTTTTTCACTATATTGGGTTGGAGTGTGTTGTGTTTTTTTAATGTTATTGTTGTCTGATATTTTGAGACTAGGAACCCTTTATGTTTGAACTGTTTTTTGGGTCTCTGTTTGGTTGGTAAGCTGGGTTGAAGGACCAGTTAGTAGTCTCCTCGGAGTAATTTTTCGGGATGAATTAATGGAGGTTTCCTTCAGGTGTTTGGATATATTTTGTGTAACCTTTATACCAATGGACCAGCTCATTTGGGTCCTTGGGTTTTCTCATCGGATAAGGTGCACCCCCTTTAAGGGTTAGGGCACAACTGAAGTGCAACCCAGATTGTTTTTCCATTGGAAAATCTTCCAGTTGATCAATATAAGGAATATTTTATCCATAATTATGGATTGAGTCTAAACCCATTCCTTTATTTTATTTTTGTATACTTTTATAGAGGGTCAGTGCTCTTCGAAATTTGAAAGAGACCTTATTTTCTTAATATGACTGATTTGTCGAAGGTGGAAGTGGTCTGGGGTTGTAAGGGTGGATGCGTGTCTCATTGGTGCCTAAGAGGGCCTCAAGGTTATTCATAGTTTCTATAAAGTAGGAGTTCATGATAATACACTAGTTTTTGGAATCTGGTAATGAGATGATGTTGTGTCTACATACTGGAAATTATTCTTGTTTGGGGACTTCACATAATGTTGCATTCCATGAATTGTTTCTATCAATTGAAATGGTCATGTTCGGTGATGCCTTGTGATGTCATCTTCTTGTTTAATAGTAAAGGTGATGGTTTTTAAATACTCTAAGAGTATTATTTATGTGGGGAGTATGTATCACTTTGGAAAAACATAAAAATAATCAATTTTTGATGAAGTTGTTTATATGTGTCGATTCCTACTATTATTTCTTACATGAAGAAACAAGGTGTGATGTGTGTGCATATTCTAAGACCATGTTTTAGTGAAATGTGAGTTTAGGGTAATGTGAGTTTGGATTGTGTCATGGATTGGTAAAATAATCGGGGACTGTAGTGTAGATGTTTGTCTCACCAGAAGAAGAAGTTCTGTTTAGGGGATTCCAAGGCCTAACTACGAGGACAAAGATGCTTCAATCTTTTGATCTCCAGCCATAGGTCCTAAAGAGATGATGGTGCGTAGTTCGGGGAAATACTAGGGTCTTTCAAACCCTTGAACAATGTCTTATCCTCAATTTTAAATAGGGTGAGTCTTTAAACCTCTAGTGTCTTCACCATGTATCTGTTGTTCCAGTTCGGTGAAAGGAGGTAGAGGGCCTTGTGCCCATGTTATCACCCAATGCCATACTTCTCCCCATTATTTTTCATTGAGTTTTTTGAGTATTTTTTTTGAATTTGGCTAGACAGGTTGAGCACATGATATGTTAATTATTTGTTGTGAAGGTGTTACAAGAGGACATGGAATCCAAATGATCCATATGGTTTGTGTACGGTTTCCCAAACCACACAGAAAAATTGTGTAGCATTCCAACTCCTTAATTTTGGGGTCTTTTCGGGTCATCCCGTACCAGTCAGTTAAGATGGTTTGTTAATATGGTGGTGACACCCACTATATGTTTCATGTATTTTCCATTTTAGGGGTAAAAACTAATACTAAACATTGTACTGGGGTGTCCGTTCAGGCCTCCGTCTATTAGTTTCCTAATTCTATATCAGAAAACAATTAAGTTGCCTCTAATAGTGTGGAGCTAATTGGTGCCTCCCCATGCAGGTAACTTAGTTTGGTCCTTGTTCTTCGATTGAAAGATGTATGTCATTTTCAAATATATCTACCTACCTATATATTCCATGTTAATAGGTTGGTATTGGGTAACTCCCAACATTTTTTTAAAGCACGGTATGTGAAACTATGTTCGTTGTTGTTGTTCATTTGGGTAAATTTTTGGAATCTTGTTCAGATGGAGATTGAAGAGTCAACATTTATGATAATGTCTGAATGTTCTTTATCATTTCAGGAGAGTGGTGTATTATTTTTTTTTTATATTATTCCTTACCTAATTGATTACTAGAGGTGTTTTGGCCTTTGGGACAAAGCCTGGAAAAGGAGTTCATTTTGGTCTTTCGGTTGGGTTTGGTTTTTAATTTTGTACGTGTTTTGGATTAATGAGGGAATAATGTTTTATTGAGGGGTTAATTTTCATATACATCACTTATTTTATTGATTATTTTAATTAAATATCCATTAATTCTTTGTTTTTGTGGTTTTTCATACATTTTGGCAGAAATTGTGGGTTTTCAAAATTTTTTCCAAACTGTGAGCCCATTACCATATAAAAAAACCAATTATGTTTATATTATAAATCCTTTATTATTAAAAATGTTCATCCCTTAAAATTCATACCTATCCACTCTTGACCTATTAACACCACCTTGTCAATTTGCTGCCTTTAGAAATCCATAATCATGGTGTATATGGGTTTTTATTTAAGGTATTGGGGATTCCCCTAAACCCCTTTTTTGATTTTAATTATTTTTTAAATTCTTTAATATCTCCTTCATTGTTTATTTTTTTCCGTTATTATACCACCCACTTGATAAAAATATCCCAATGATCACCACCATTATCAGTTTCACTTTTATGGAGCTCATTTGAATAGAGAATTATGGATAATATTTTTAGAGTTTCTCGTTCTGTCTAGTTTTCACAAGGTAACGTTATTCCATTCTAAATCATTACTTTTTTACTATTTTTCCACATTTCATTCCCTACATGGCCACCTCAGCTTCGATAGAGCCTTAATATCAGGTTTTTTTCTTGGGGATTAAACATTTGGTTGAATTGGGGTGATTTCATCAACTTATTTTCATGTAAGTTTTTCTCTCTTGGATTTCATCCCTTTCATTAGGGTTTCTTCCATATTTCAGAAGATTCCTTTTGTAGAAAAGTTAAGGGTAGAACCTAGGTTTTTAGTTTGTGTATTTTGGGAAACTTTTGTGGATTTAGGTTGGGTTTATCTCTATTTTGGTGTGCCAGTGGTTCTGTTAATGTATGGAATTATGATTCAAGGGTTTGGACTCAAAAGGTAGGTTATTACTTGATTAACCATTTCATGATGAGTTAGATTTCTTGTTATACTAATTTTTCATGCTCCCCATCTGTTATGACTTGTGTGAAACTGTTTTTTCTGTATTTGGTTAAGCATTTAATTCTATAGTTCCATTTTGATTTAAATTGGTTGTATTTTCATTTGAAACTCTTGTGTTATTAATTGGGTTATACTCTAACATAAGAAAGTGGTATAGTAAATGTTTTTTGGGATGCCAATATTTCTTTGTTAGGTTCTTGAGATGCATTTGGGTTTTAAATAGGGGATTTAAATGGGTTTTATGAGTGATACCTTGTAATTCCCCCGGAAAGCATTTTATGGAAATTTGTGTTTTTCATGTGCATATTTTGTGGTATTATTTGAGGGTATTATATAATACATTAGAGAGGATAAATAAATATCTATAGGGCTGTAAATTATGTTTTGGATTGATATTTATGTGATTCTCTATACAAATGAGTATTTGTAAATGGGTATTTTTGGAAATATATAGTTCTACCCCTTGGGTAGGTATTAGGAAGAATGAAAATGAATTAATGAGTTACAAAAAGTGTGAAAAGGATGTTTATGTATTTTTTTGTTGGAAGTATGTTCTTAAAATGAGTTTTTGAAATAATAAGTGGTCAGTTTTTATGTCAAAAGTTTTGGTATTTTTTTAATTTGTTGTGGTGATTTATGAAATTGTAATGTTGGTGAGAAACAAGTTTTTTTGGATCTTTTTTGTGAGTGTGATGTTCAAATGGAACTCATTTATGAAAAGGGAATTATGTAACAAGTTATTGGGTTGTTCTGTGATGTTTAGCATCTTGGGAAAGATTTTATAAAAAAATTTATGTATTTGTTGAATTGTGAATGATATACAAAATCTGTTGTGGGCTATTTTGTTATGAGTTGGATTTCAAAACCAATTTTGTTAAAAAGGGGGATTCTGTGACTAGTGTGATATATATTTGGGATGTTTGGTTAATGTGTGATGAGTAAGTGGTATATGAATTTGAAAAATAATTTTATTGGTTTGTTGAACTTTTTTGAGCTCAATAGGGAAACTCAGGTATCTAGGTGGGTGGACGTGTAATAGTATGCTAGTTATCTCATGGGGTTTTGACTTAGTTTCGAGTAGCTATATCGACTCTTATAGCACTAAATAAATTATGATGATGACGATTGGGGACCACTATATTATGGTTATTTTACATACGATTTTCTTGTGCCCGAGGACATATATTGTGATCGTTACATTCCCTGAGAAATGAGGTGCCTGGGTCCCACAATGAGCTGGTGCTTAGGGATTATTTCTTATTGTTTGTTCTCTTTATAGGATTTGTGCTTACCATCAACGTACATTATTATTGGATGGTTAAATTCAGTATCTATTCCATTTCATTAAAACGTTTAGTTTCTTTTGAATATCCCACTTGAAAACCGTTTTTATGTAATGGTTCATCTTTTAGAAATTGTAGATAGTTTTTCACATTTTAAAAAACATACATTATTTTCATCTCTAAATGATTTTTACATTGAATCTCTTAGTGGCGGTATCCTATAGGGATTTCTCTCAGAACCTACATAAATACATTGGGTGTATATAGAATAGGTTATTTCTATCATAGGTTTGGTTACATTTTTTAGTACTAGTGGTTCGAGATTCTAGCAGATCCTTCATGGTGCTATCTAGTGGAGATGGATTCATGGTGGTTCCTCTTTCGATGAGGAGGTTCTTGGGATATCATTTTTAGTTTTGTAATGTATAATAGTCTTCGATCATTGTTTTAAATTGATTAATTCCATTATGAAATTTTGTAAAAGATTATTTTGATTGAAAAACCTAGATTTATTTTATTGGATTTTTTTCATTGTATGTTTATAAACTCAGGTTAATCATTCCACATTATCAGTTTATAATACCGAAGCACTTGTGCCTACCCATGGGGATCAGGAATGCCCTTTGGCACTTTTCATGGGTTGGTTTTGGGGCCAGTTTTTGCGGCTACCAGAGATGGTTTGTGACTGTATTAGATATAATAATTTTATTCTGATAAATATTTATAAAAAATTATATTTATTATTCAGGTGGTCTGACTGAATACGAAGTGAGTCAATACACAAGGTAAGGGGTTTTAATATAACATTTGTTGTTATATACATCTTTTATTCACAACGAATTCCATTTGTATAGGGTATATACTACCCATGAATTTATTCTATGTATCATTTAAATAAAATAATGTCCTCACCATATCCATTTGATATCATTTATTTTAGGTGAATTATTTTTAAAAAATTACCAAATCAGTCAAATAGTTTTTTCTCAATTTTATTTATTTGAGACTCATTTTTTAATGCCCCAAAATTATATTTGAGGTGTAAATAATGAAATTTTAGAATTTATATCATTGATCTCGTTATTTCCAATAAAATTTAATTCTTAATGTAATATAATTTTCTTACATGGGAATATGATCCCATGTAACCCAGTTGTAGGAGTTTATTGAAAGAATCTCATTGTTTTTAAAATTATTTTGGTTTAAGCTTCTTTGATGAAATATTTTGAACCTCTACTCAAAAAAACTCAGGAATTTTATTATCTAATTTTATTCAATATATCTCCATGTATTAGTACAATTAATCTACTCATTGGTAATTAGGATTGTATTTTTATTTAAATTCTATACATTTCTCTATTTGGTTGGAAATTTATTGTATTAAAAACCAGGTTTTCAAAAAATGTTTTAAAAAATGTTTTTAATGTATATTTGAAGCCCTTTTTCAGATAAAATGATTTTAAAATTGTCTGTGGTTCTCAATTATTTTATTATAATTTTTCAAATTTATTATAAATGAAAAAAAAATTTAAAAAGATTTTATGGTTTCAAAAAAATCAATGATTAAATTATATTTTTCTCAAAAAATGTTTTTAAATTATATTTCAAAATAATTTCCAATCAATGTTAAAAAAATTGCGTCACTCATTATTTATGGACAAAGTATTAAGTATATCCATTTATATTGTTCCCCTGATTGAAATATTATTAGATGTTATGGTATTTATGAACCCCCATTATCATTCACTAGATATATTCTTTTGACACCCACTTATTTTTAGGGGATATGTTTATGATGAAATGATTATGAAACATGTAATTTTTCATAGGATATTATATGTATACATTTTTATCATACCCATTTCATATAATTTTTTATTATATGATTATTTATGATCTTATTGAATATGTGTGTATAATTTAATTTTGAGATGGGTGAGACCAATATCTTCCTCTATTTCATTGGGTAATGATTTATATCTCATGAGATTGACATGGATGGAATTAAAAATTATTTTAATTTAGTATTACTAGGATGAAATGTGTACTGATCGCAGTTCAGTATTATTTGGATAGAATGATAGGTGAACTCTATTGATAAATTCATGGATGGAATGGGGTAGTGATCGTGGTTCAAAAAATGTATTCTTCCTCTATGATGGTCATAACAGCAATGACTTTACTAACATGGCAATCATTTCAAATTCTTATTTGTCCACTGAAATTCCATGTTTCTTTATTTTGTTTTAATTTCGTGTCTTGTGTTTTTAATTTTATTTTTATTAATTCATAATTAAAATTGAATCATTATTCCATGATTAATGTATGTGACATTTATTATGAATGGAATGATTTTCTATCTTCAGGATCATGTACTCATACCGATGTGCTAATGATTATTCTTATATAAACTAATTTTTTACCCTTACTGAGAATTTTTGATCAACCACTATTTATGTTTCGTATAATAGGTTCTGAATTTTTTTATTAGTTTTGATATCCTTAAGAAGGATTCTAGCCATGAAGAACCTAGACGATGATTATATAGCTTTCTTATGTATCATTTTTTATCTTTCCATTTTTCGAATGGAACAAGATTATTACAATCTTTGGGAATATATTTTTATAATGTTTTACGTATTCTTTTTTTGTAGTATAAAAATATGAAAAGAGAGGGTAACTATAAATGGTATCAAAGAAAAGGTTCAGTATAACTTTGTATGATTGGATTGGAAATCCTTAGTGAGAACCTTGATAACTTTTCCAGGGATATGTCTAAGGATTAGGAAATTTATCATAAAATGTCATCTACTTTTGTTAAATGGTCTATTGAGTGGTTTTTTCTAAATACATTCTATTATAGATACTAAAAGTGGTTGTGGGTCTGGTATAAATGTACCTTGGTGTACAAAAACAATAAAATGATTTTCTATACCTGACTTGGGGTAATCTGGTGCACAATAATGGGGTTTGTTGCACACCTAGATTAGCCCTTCCATGTGTCATGCCTTGGAAATTCATTGGATCTTCATAAACCATCATGATGGTTTTGAATACATATTTCCTATTAATAATATAGGAGAAGCCTATTGTTTCATTGATTATGGAAGGTGTTTTTCATTAGACATCATATAAGGGGATATTCATAATTTTATGGGTTCTCATTATGATAATTATTTCTTACTATGTATTTTTGGTTTTATGCCATTGATGGAGCGCAAAGGTACCATGATAATGGTGATTGTGATAGAAAATGAACCAATTTTCCACCTGGGAAAACTAATTTTCTGTGAACTGGAGTGAAAAAACCTAATTTCAATTCTCATAAATATTTCTGAAGAAACAAATCATTGTGCAATTCAAAATTAAAAAGAAGGGAAGAACATTCTGTTGAGTTGTTATTGGGGAAACATCCTCCATTATTTAGAGGGTATTATGATCCACTTGTTTATGAAAAATGAATCAGAACTATTGGGAATATATTATTCATTCTCCAGTGTTTGGATATTGGGAAATTTCTTTTAGTTATTTATTATTTTTATAGTGAAGAAGACTAGAGGTTAATTATTAAAAAGAATATTATGAAGTAAGAAAAGATGGAATACATGACATTGGATGATTTATATAATATATTTTTTGCAATAGTTACATTCCATTTATTGTTCATACCAATATAGAGAAATATTTACTCAAGATAAATAAAATGGTTGGTGATTTTATTGGTAACTACAAGGATAATTTAATGAATCATGCGACGTATGCTTCAGGAGTTATAATCCATCATGAATGTAAATTTGATAGGTTCTAAATTTTCATATAGCCATATCTCTGATGGGATTTAGAAATAAGAGACATTAGTAGTTACAAAGAGATTTTAGGTTGTTCAATCAATTTTGAAATGGATGTTAGAGTCACACATTATCCTCATGGTTTTAAAAATTAACGGAATATGGAGTTCAATAAAAACACTAAAAAAGGAGAAAATAAGGTGATTTTTAATTTATGCCCTAAATGTGGGAATAATCACGGAGTAAAATTAATTAATGGGTCTAGTAAATTTTTTATGATTTTAAGGGAAGGACATAATGATATCAATTATCTAAGTGATGAGAAAAAGTTATCTCAAAATGATAATAGAGTGAAATATTCACAAAATGAACCTCCAATGATTCAATGCAACTTGTTTAAGGATAATGGGCATTTTGTTATCCACTATCAAAAACCAAGGGCTAGTGATTATTTCTGACTTTAGCAACCCCTTATGCCATGGGAAAAGTGGAAATCTCATTCAAACTCTATTTCTAATGGTGTTGATCAATAATGACTTGGTAAAAGGTATACATACCCTCAACTCCAGAACTACTAATATCTTATTTTATTCAGGATCAACCAACTATTTCATATCTATAGAAGTTTCTAATGTTTTTATGATTCCACTCAAACAATAATATGTATAACTACTAGTGAAAACTCCCAATGGTTCAATTATTACAATTATAGAGTATGATTCCTCACTGGTTTACATTTATGAGAATGTTCTTCCAGCATATATTTTCATTATTCATTTTCATTAATTTTATGTAATCTTAGGCATGCATTGTCTTTATCAACATAAATACTATATCAATGATCACGTAATGGATGTTATGACTGGTATTCAGGACCCTAATATGATCATCCATCAATGTGATGATATGTATAAACATACTATGGAGATTACATCTAGTGTATGGTTTAAAATTCCCATTAAAAGGGTTTTTTATATAAAATGGTTGGGGAGAAAATTAACATCGATGATATACATATTGTTTGGGATTTTCTATTTTTATTTCTATAATATTTTTCTAGTCTTACACCAAAACATGATGTTTAGTTCTCATTAGAACTTATACGTGGTTCCACAATAATTTCAAGGACTCTTTATAGAATGGATCTTATTTTGTTGTATAGATTGAATTAGGTACTCCAAGTAATTCTTGATAAGAGATTCATTTGAATAAGTGATTCACATTGGGGTCTACCAGTACAATTTGTGAAAAAAGAATGATGGATCAATGTGACTCTTCATTGATTATCAGGATTTGAAAATGATCATATCAAAAAATAATTATCATCTCCCCGTATTGATGACTTGGTTGAAAAATTGTGAAGATATCAATACTTTTCCATGATAGACCTTAGTTTTGGATATCATCAGACAAGGATTAAGAAAAATCATTTACCCAGAATGACAATATGTACATGGTATGGACACTCTGAATATATATTGATGCATTTTGGTCATAATAATTACAATGCTATATTTATTGAATTAATGAAGATAGTTTATAGAGATAACCTCAATAAGTCGGTGGTAGTATTTCTATATTACAATATTATATATTTAAATTGAAAGGAAAAGAAATAATATTATGTGATAATTGTACAAAATAATGCAATGAAGGAGATTCTATTTGAATAATTGACAAATTATAATTTTTGATGAAAGTATATTATTTTTGGGTCACATAATCACAATAGATGGTACATAAAAAGATCTATAAAAATAGAGGATATTGAATATTGGCCTAGAAAAATCACAATAACTATGTTACATATTATTATTATTTTAGAATTATATTTTCGATAGATTTTGAATAATTTCACATGAATATCTAGTCCTCTGACCATGTTAAATCGAAATGGTGTCATGTTCCACTGACTGGTTAAATGGTAGTACACATTCATGGAATATAAGAGAAGGTTCGTTAGTGCACATATAGATTACAAAGGTTTCTAATATTTATTGATGCATCTATGAAGGGATTAAGAAGTGATCTTATGAATAGTAACATGGTTATGAATTATTAATCATGATATTGGAAGTTTCATTTGAAAAATTACCCAACTCCAGATTTGGAGTTAGAAGAGATATGTTTTTCTTTTAAAATATAGAGAAATTATCTTTATAAAGAAATGTGTGATATATATATCAAAAATAAATATATGAAATTAATATTAAAACAGAAGGATTAGAACATGATACAGAAAATATGGGTCTAGTCGATAAAGGATTATGACTTCTTAATACATTACATCGGATGGAAAGAAAACAAGGGGGTCAGTTTATTGAATCAGAAGTATCTTATAATCTTTGATATCATGAGGATAAAAAAATACCTCAAAATACTACATTACATAAGGTGGGATCCATAAATCATTATTGATAGGTAAAATACTATCTTCCTTAAATGTGTGATCATCCTTATATCCCTTTTATTATTAATGTGGTACATAAGTTAGATGAATAGGTTAAAATTAATGTAAAAAATGTTCATGAGCATAACCTTGATCAGGATGGAATGATGAGGTTCATGAATCATGTTTGTGTTACATCTAATCCAAATATGAAGGATCTATTAGAGGAATCTCATAGTTCTTCATTATATATTATTCCTAAAAATAAACATATGTAAATCAGCTTAAATGAATACTTATATTAAGATATAATGAATAGAGATATCATCAAGTTTGTTTCTCAGTTCTTGTTATTCATGTAATATATAGAGAAAAGGATAACATATAAAGTGATCTATAAAACATTACCCATACCAGAATGAAAATAGGATATCATCACTATATACATTTCCACTGGACTACCTAGAAAATATAATGGGATTAATTCTATATGGGTCGTAGTCGATGGCCTTCTAATTCATCATACATCATCACTATTAGAGAATACCTCTCTCTTGATCATCTTTCCAAGATTGTAAGTATGGAAGTGGTAATGTTGAATGGTGCACCACATTCCATTTTATTAGATTAGTATGAAAGGCCCACCTCAATGTTATAGATAATTATTATAAAACAAAATAACACATAATTTTGTTGCATCACAGTATATTATCCTCTTACATTTGGTCATCCTAGAAGAAAAATTCAAATCCAAGAGGATATGTTGAGATCTTGGTACATGTATTTCAATGGTGATTAGGATCAACACATTCCTCTAGTATAGTTTTATTACAACAATTTCATCCACTCAAGAATTTATATGGAACCATATTATTCCATTTATTGGAAGAAATTTTGATCATAAATGTGTTGGGATGATATTGGTGAAATAATGATATTGGGACATTTGTTTGCATAATAAATGGCAGGGAATGTTAGAACCATTCTGCAACATATCATGTCAGCTCAATGTCGGCCTAATTGTTTTTGAAAATAACCATTAGTGTGATCATGAATATGAATATAAGGGAAATTTATTTTTATGAATCTCAACATAGGAATAAATAATTATATTAGGGAAGAAATGGAAACTACGACAAAAGTACATGAGTCCCTTAGATATTATTGTTTGTATTGAGATTGTAACCTTTATTTTGTAACTTTCTAAAAATATATTTCAATTAAATGATGTGTTCCATGTGTCAATCTTTATTAAGTACATACTACAACCTTCACATTTACTAAACATAGAGGTAATACTACTGGGGAATAATTTTCTTATGAAGAAAAACTAGTTGATATTATGGTCTGATCAATGAAATTTCTAAAAAACAAGACAACTCATAAGTCAATGTTTTGTGGAGAAATAAAAATATATAGAAAGCTACATAGAAACTACAGGTTATTATGAAGTATAGTTATCCACATTTATTATTTAACTGAGTGATAAAATTTGGGGGTGATATTTATTTTAATGGGTGTATAATGTAACACCATAGGGGTTTATGTAGCTTTATCTGATAAAATTAAATATTTTTTTTATGAATTTTAAATAATGAATTAAAACATTCCTTTTAAAAATAACTAATCAAGAATACATTACATTATAGAAACATTTTATACCATACAAGTAACATCACGTCATAGTATGTTAAACATAACACATACATTGTGTATATAGTAGGAAACCCAAGATTTTTTTTACAAAACACGAATTTATTATAATAATTAATCAAATGGGATAATTATAATTTAGTTGTTAACAAAGTTAAATAAATAGTAATAATTTATTTACAATTATTTATAGTATTTGTTTAATACAAATAAATCATATTCTTAATGAAGTATTATATTTCTGGTAAAGTACTTATCTGTTTAAAAATGACATTTTCTCGAATGAAGTTCTTTTAATGTCCTTATGTGAAAAATTATAAATGTTCATTTAGAAACACTATGAAATTTAATCTGATTAAATAGACATCATTTTTTGATTTGTAATTTGGAAATTATATTACAAATTTTTTTTGGATTTTTCTACAAAACATCATTTTGAGATGGATATTGAAAATTACTAGATTGTAATTCAAAATTGTGTTTTCATATAATCTATTAGTATGGATAAATAATATTTTAAATAGATTTAAAATTTTAATTATATTATATATTTATAAATTAAAATAATTTAGGAAAATAACATCAATTTCACATTGAAATTGGATATAAAAAATATATATAACTTTGGATCATTTTTACATTAAGACCCTGTAATGATGACCCGACTAAAAGATTAATATTATATTAATTTCTTAAATTTTTGTTATTGAAATTATTCAAAATAGATTAAATAATATGAAATATTATAATATATAATTTAAAAAAATGTTAACTTTTTATTTACGAATAATATTAGTCAAAGTTATTATAATGAATTACATATATTAATAATAAATATTTTGTAGTAAGAGACAAAACAATATCCTTAAGTCCAAAAAGTCATATAAATTTTCCAAAAACACTTTTTATTTCCATATATCGACTAAATAATTCCTATTGTTGATATTGGATCACTATTTGATCCACATTAAATATTAAAAATGCGGGTGGAATTCTGTTGTCAAATATTTTCAAGAGTTCCACTCCTCCTTCCCTATAAACGCCACCATATATCGTTCTTCATTAAACCAAAAAAAAACCACATAGAATCGTTGAAAATATACACATTAAACTTATCAAAATCCTGCCCTTAATCCTGGTTTCATATATTTTGTCATAATACTTCCCAATAATTCTTTTGGTAGAAACGATAAGGAGTTACCAAATTAATAAATAACTCCTCTCAAACTCCATTCTTTTATTTTCCTCTCCCAGCCCTGAAATTTCATTATTAATTTCATGCATAAAAACAATGTCCTCAATATAATACTATTTTTTCATGATATTTATATAATGTAAACTTACATACACATCCATATAATAAATTGTATACACAATATGTATGTGTATGGGGAACTACCGCCTCATTAAATGATGGTAGTCCATTTTTTATTTACCATCAATCATTATAGACATTATGATAAAAAATATATTTATATATATTATATATTTTATATATAAATTCATAATTCATAATTATTATTTTTACAATGGATATCTTTTAACATTCTATTTAATGTAAATATGATAGTTTCTTTGGTGGAATTGTGAGCAACCACCCTCTCAAAACAAAGTGATTTGTTCACACACTACATTGAATGTATTAAAGATGATTTTAGTGGAAAAATTTTATATATATAACATTATAATAATACATTTATGATATTATATACATATATATGTATATTAAATTTTCTTTCATTCTTTAAATACAACAACAAAAATTGAAACATCATTCTTTCATACATACTACATACCATCTCAATGAACGATGTATTAAATTTCGTAATTATAAATTCTATAAATTATTTTAAAAATCATATAATAGAGATACATGATATTTATATCATTATTTACATTATTTAATCATGATATAGTTATAATGAAAATGATATAGAAAATAGAGACGCATGCCATGAACAATGTGAATATTATCTGAAGTGAAGCATTAACATAAGAATGTTAACTAGAATGTAATATAAGGTCATAATGAAACCATATATGTTACTAGATATTATAATATTTTATTGAAAACGATTATTAGTTAATTTTTATTTATTATACAGGTGGTTGGAATTAGCAATATTAGAGTCAATTCATAAGGTAAGGTGATTTCTTCTCACCTTTTAATTCCGTGAGACATAATATTTATTCACCACACATTCCATTTGTATGGTGACTATAATACCCTTGAATGTATTATATGTATCTTATTATTAAATTTATATGTAATAAAATAACAATTTTATGACCTTTGTTTCATGGGGTTTATGTTTCAAAAGATACCAAATTGATAAAATAGGTATTTCACAATTTTCTGTCTTTGAGAATAATTTTTTTATATAATACTATCTTTTTTTGTGTGTATAAAATTATGTTTTAAATCTTATATTGTAAATCAATTTATTTTAACAATATTTTAATCTTAATTTATATATATTTTTATACATAGAGAGTATTATCTCAGTTAACAAAGTGTAATAGGTTTATCAAAATATTCTCATCACTTTTTGATATTGTAATTCATTATGCTTATTTGATGAAATATTTCTATCCACCTCTCAAGAAAGATCCTGAATTTTCAATTAATCTAGTGATTAAACATATCATAATTTAATAGTACCATTTTCCAACTCTATGTTACATAAGATAATGTTTCTATGTAACATCAAACCATCTCCCTATTAGGTTGAAAATCTATTGTATTCAAAACCAATTGTATAAAAATTGTTTCAAATTTTTTTTTCAAAAGATTATTGAAGCCCCTTTTCATGGAAAATGGATTTTAATAACGTTTTATGGTTTTAAAAGCTTATTATATAATTTATAAAATATATTTTCAATAAAAGAAATTGTTCTAGATGGTTTTTAGTTTTAAAAATTATTTTTAATACAGAAAGAATATTTTCCTCATGAATTTTTTTAGTATAAATTTAATAATTATTTCCCATATAATATGAAATCCATTGGTATAACTCATGAATTAATGGGGGAATTATTCCTTGATTACAATTATATTATTTCTCTAAATAGATTATGCTTTGATGTTACTGTGTTTATAAAACATGTTTCACATTCATGAGTAATATTATTTTGAATCTGACATATTTCATGGGTATTGTTTATGATGATTAATTATGAAACCTGTATTTTTTCATATGTTATAATATGATTTCATGTCTACAAAAAGAATTTAATTTCATGGTTTATTCTATGAATATTTTTGATCTTGTGGCACATGTATGTACAATTTCATTGTGAGATGGATGTTACCTATATCACCCTCCAATGCATTGGGTAATGATTTATTTCTCATGGGATATGAATGGATATAATGATAAATTAACTCATTTCCTTATTAGAAGTATGGAATATTAAATGAACTCAGTTTAGTAATAATTCTTGGTAATGAGATGTGAACTTGGTTTTATACTACGAGTCTATAATGGGATATAGAATCGGTTTAGTAAAGGATATTGTTGAATAATATGGTCTCGAAATCAAAACCTTTACTACTATAAAAATCATTATAAAATCTTATGGGTGTTAAACAATTACATATATATATCCTTTCTTAATATTTTATTTATTATGTTCGTTATTTCCATTTTATTCATGTCTTATGAAATTCCATGCTTTACACCATGATTTATTTATATGATTATAACACCCCAAACATTCTATGGTATTGTTCTATTAAATAAATAATATTAAAATACTATATTTTATAAAGCACTAAGTTTATTTGAAACAACAATTGGTTATTTATATGATATTCATAAACTAACAATTAAACATAATTTTTTCACTTCTGTGTTTTAAATTTTGAAAGACGAACATACACATTTGCAATCAGGGTGATACTTGGAGTCTAATAGAATCCTATTAATTTTTGGTGAATAGTAGCTTACCCTTTTGAATAATAACATATATGTATAAAAAGTAACATACCATTATGAATATTAATATGAACCATATGTATGGTACATATGCATTAATTTGTAAAAAAAATTAAGCACCATAAAAATGAAGATGAGTATTTTAAGTGATGGTATTTTTCGATTAAAACATGTTTTTAATTAAAATTAAAATTAATAATATTTTTAAAACTATTTTTAAAAAATGTAGTTCAGTTTTGGATTCGAACCATCAAAAAATGGTTAGGGGGAAATTTTGGTATTTTTATAGAATTTTTAATTTTTTATGAATATTAAAATATGATAAATTACGATAAATGGTAAATACATGATTTAATGCATCATAGGTGATTCAAGGCTTATTTAAGCCCACACTATTCGAAAGTACATTCCATTATAACTATTTTGTGTCACAATAATCAAAACGATTCATATTATTGAAAAAAATTATTAAACTAATGATTAAAATAATGTAAAATCTTTCATCCCCTCAACAATATAAACTACCCCTCACCCCCTCTTCCTCCCACACCACTCAAGATTCAAGACAATCATAAATTTTAATAAAATATATCCATATGTTTTCCCCCACGTCCAAGACCTAATTATCTCACAATAAGGATCAAAACAAAGGACGTAAAGAGATTCTCGAGGAGTACTCAAGAAGTGATCTTCTCTTCCCTTTTCTTTCAAATTCTTTTACAAGTTTTTTCTTTTTTTCTCTCACCTAACCTACCCACATTCAAATAATATGATAGTTTAAGTACCTTAAATTTAATGGAATGTTATTATGATAATGTAATATTTCATCATCATCTCCTTTTCCCCCACATCTTACCCTAAAAATAAAAATACCAACTGATAAGTGTTAATTTATCACATTCAAAGAAGACAAGTTTTAATTTTCTATTAATATATTATAAAATGATCACCAAAACTTTTTTATTGTTTAATAACATAATAATATATTTATTTTACATTATTAAATGATCTTTCATTCTTACAGGAAAATAATATAAAATAATAATACAAAAAAGTTCTATATTTACAAAATCACTATGTTAATCAAATTGTATGTGATTAATGTTTCACTAATGAGTCATCCTCATGGTTTAAAACCCATAATAGTTTTAATATCATATTTACCTCTTAAATATCACAAATAATATATATTAAAAAATATATATGTTTAACGGCATTTTATACGATATTCCATTTGTGAATACTAGAAAACTGAGCAAGAAAACCAATAATAACAATGCATCAAAAACAATAAAATTGAACCTCATAATCCAATAAAAAAGGTAATGATTTAACCTAATAAGTACATAATAAATCAATCACATGTTTATCAATATCTAGAATTATCAATTAATGAATCCAATTGTTTTGTTCGGTCATTAATATCAATCGAGAACACCATCGTGCATTAGGTAAGGGATCATCTTTTTCACTTTTTTTCAAAACTCAACCCTATGTTGTGTGATTTTATTTTTGATTCCTAAGGATGGGGAATTTTTTTCACATCCCCCTGACTTAACATATGATATATAAATTATGGGATACCTTTTTACCTCTCTTTATCAAATCATAAGAACACCTATTACCGTGCCAAAATGTTGGTAGGTGGTTACTCATCTCACATTCAATCCTGTGAGATTTCCATTTTTCTCCATGAATTTATTAAATTTGATATATCTTTACATCCATTTGATATATAATATCATTATTATTCTTATATTCATGTTATTTTCTGATTCATTTGGTGATTATTAATTTTTTGGTCATACAATTCAATTGATTATTAAGTGGTAAAATGGTTGGTATTAATTTCCATTTCATTGAGACATACATGGTATTGTTCACATAATAATTTTATTATGGTGTATCTACTTCCCATATGGGATAATGTTTCAGTTAAAATTATAATTCTGGTGAATATCAATTTTCCTGTTACAAGGATATGATTATTTCTTAAAGCCATATAACATTTCACATACAATATTTATTTGGAATGTTGCTTTAACTATAGAAATATAGATGAATCCAAATTATATACTCTATAATGATATTAAGAAGGAATATTTTAATTTTCTAAATTTTAGGTAAAATTATTCTTTTGAATTAATATAATGGGTGGGTCCCTCTATAGCCCCTCCAAGCATCGATAGGTCTCATGAGACAATCAGTTGGTTACAAACCCTTCGAGTTTGTTAACAAAAATTATATGGGTTTCTACCCACATACTTCAACAATTTTGATGATATAGTGGTATCATGATCCAGAAACATGAAATCCAATTAATAAGCATTCTCATTATTCTTTTTCATGTAATACATTCCATGTGGGATTCACTATGAAAAAATATGTGGATGCAGTTTCATTCTATGTTTACTAATGGCACCAGTTCTCCATTTATTCACCCTGACATATTGACAATGCCAAATTTTTTATAATTCAATAATTTTCTATTCATGATTATTATATTTTTAAGCCTTGCTGTGCATTTGAGCTCACCACTTCAATTTTTTTTACCTTCAATAGTTGTCAAAGATGATATCATTTATTCAGTTTCTGTGGATGAAATTTTTGGTTCTATTATGTGTTTTAAATTGTACCTTTACCTATATAATTTGAGTTACATATATGTATCTAGTTTCACAAAGACTAAAAAACTATTCATTCTTTTAGGATTTCATTAATTTTATGAATTCTAATGTAATATGTAATTCATCGGCCCTAGTCTTCTAGGGTTGAGGAATTACAAGTTGTATCAGAGGAAGTTTAGTAACCAACCCGGAAACTAGATTAGAATATTTGGATAAGGTAACAAATCCCTAATGTATTATTTGAGAAAAAACATAAAAAAACATCCTCGAATTTTGGTATGTAATATATTATGTGGATCTTTGAAGAAAATAAATCCCTATCTTGATATAAAAAGTTGAGGTGGCTCTAGAAGAGGTGTACCTAAGAGTGAAAAAATATAGTAAAGAGATTAGGGATTGACAAGAGGTATCCTAGTACATGATAATCGGCCATTATGAACTCCTGGTTTGATACTCCTAGGGGATATTTTTGTGGAAATTTACATTTTCTTTACAATCCACTATAATGGATTTTAATGTCAATTTTTCCTCAATGATACAATTTTTATGAGATTAGATATGCATGGAATATTGATATCTATTTTGTAATTTTCTAGTTGAGATAATAAATTGTGATTCATAACCAAATCTATTGTATGAAATTATTCAGATATTGTGCCTAATGGAAAATGGGGAATCAATACTCATGGAAAATATAGGTATTTCCAAACAGAGTAGGTCAACATAGTCAATTTTTGAGTGGATAATATCATGACCATATTGTTACAACATACACAGGTTGTGAGTAATAACCATGTTAAACATGTGTTGGTTCTTTTCTTGTGTCAGAAACCCCCAATTTTTAGTGCGAATACTAATATAATGGTAGCGATGTTGTGGAATAATTACCTTGAAAAGATATGCATGTAATTAGTATGAAATGAAATTGAAAAGGTATTGTTGGTAGTGTATTGTCTCATGGGTGACACTGATCAATGGTGGTCCTCAGTCACGAATACCATGGGGGAAGAAAAAATAGAATATATGGAATAGTGTAATTTTAAGAGAATATTCTTTATGAAATAGTCTCCTCATGAACAAAGAACTAAAATGGAGTGGAAATTAATTTCCTTAAAGAAAAGGGATGAAGAAAATGTTAATGAGAATGAGGAAACCTTCACAACACTAGAAAGGTATGGCATAGATTATGTACATGACTCAGAAGACCATATTGATCATTTTTATGAAGGTATTAAGCTAATTATTTTATTGGAACCGCCCTCTCAAACATTTACATCAAAAGATAAAACTGTATTAAGTTCCCTCAAAACAGAGAAGGTATTTTCTATATAAGAATTGTTTTGGGAAACTATGATAAGAAGTGGTACTCTGATAACCATGGAAAAGGTGAATCTCTAATGAAGAACAATGGAATGATGCAATTACCATTTTGAAAAAACTGTTGAAAAATCCTCATGGGAAATTCATGAAAGGTATTAGGGTGTTATATACATGTGGAAAATGGTAATTAATCTAATGAATGAATGGGGAATAAGTTAGTCAATGATGTTAAATTCTATAATTTTTGGGAGATGGGACACTATTCAAATTAGTGTCCTATGTTCCATGGAAACATTCATATGAAAAGTCCATGATCGTAAGGGGGGGGGGGATTTTGTTTTTACAAAAATAGTGGAAAATCTTCCTCATGATGTGGTGGTAGGTACATTAATTGTTTCCTCAAACATAGAAAACACATTATTTTATTTTGGATCATCGCATCCATTTTTATCATCACAATTTTTCAATAAAAAAAGACATGTAAAATTTGATTTAATAAATTATTTTTAGTCAATACTCCTAGGGGATGTATCATTGGAAGAAAAAATTGTGATTATATCCCCTCATTGTACATAAACATGCTTTAGTTAATGACATTATTATCATACCAATGATTGTATTTTATATAATTATCGATATGAATTGGTTGTAAAATTATTATGTGAATAGTTATTGGAATATGAATGATGTTACAATTTTAGAAAATGGGGTAGAATCACTTAAATTTAGAGTACAAACCTCATCATATGATTCTTATCTAGATCTACCCCCAGTAGCTCTACTAAATTCAATTCATGATGAGGAATAAAATCCTATAACTATGGGTGAGGAAAGGAATACTAAAAATGAAGATTTATATATATTGAATTGATATATTGAAATATATCCCATGGATTTACCTAGACATCATCTATATAATGATGTTAAGAACCATGATGATTTAATTGATGGTGCTGGACTTTTATCAACATCTATCGATAGAATGGACACAGTGGAATTAGTGGATTTATAGAAAAATTTATATGAATTGACTGAAAAAAGATATATTCGACATTGTGTTTCTCCATGGGGATCCTCTATCCTCTTTGTCAAGATAAAATATGAATCCCTGAGGATTTGAATTGATTGTAAGGAAATAAATTATATTATTATAAAGAATAAGTATCCTCTACGACAAATTGATTTTTTATTCTATCATTATCATAGAGAAAAATACATTTCTAAGATTCACATTGGATCTGGATATCATATTTTGTGTGTGAGGATGGTAGATATTCCAATGACATCATTTTAAAGTAGGTATGAGCATTATGAGTTTACAATGATCCTTTTTGAAGTGACTATGTAATCCACTATTTTCATGGATTCATATTAAAGAGTTTTTAGGAATATCTAGATAAATTTGATGTGGTATTTATAAATGATATTTTGGTATTCTACTAATGTTATGAATACTATGAGAATCACTAGAAGAATATTCTAAAACACTGAGAAGAAATGAATTATATGGGACGTTTAGAATGTGGTAATTTTGTCCTCAATCAGTTTTATTTTTAGGCCATATAGTATCTAAGGATGGAATCCAAGTTGATCCTGTAACGAAAAAGGAAATCCAATAAAAGACTATGATATTGAACAAAACTAAGGTATGTAGATTTATTAGCTTAGTATAATACTATTGGTGTTTTGTTAAGAATGTTTCCCGACTGGAGAACCTGCTAACCAAACTCACACATAAATGGGTTAAATTTTTATGTATGAAAGAATGTATAGAATTCATTGATGAATTGAAAAGAATATTGGTCGATGCTCCAATTTTGACTCTTCCATCGGGAAATGATGGATTTGTGATATATAGTGATGCATCAAAGAATGGACTACGATTTGTCTATATGAAAAATGATATTGTTATCACTTATTAATCGAGGCACTTGATGTTTAATGAGAAAAATTACCCAACTCATGATATAGAGTTAGAAACCGTAATACTTTCTATGATAATATGAATAAATTATCTCTAAGGTGAAAGATGTGAGATATATACAGATCACAAGAGTTCGAAATACACATTCACATAGAAATAATTCAACATATAGAAAAATATATGGGTCGATTTAATCAATGATTATGATTGTTCAATACACGACCACTCAAAAAAGGAAAATAAATTGGTAGAAGCATTAAGAATGAATGGTCCCGGTCTTATAACCCAAATGAGGATTGAGAGATATCCTATATTAATGAATGTACTAAAGATATATATATTAATTTTTAAGGAAGGTAAAATATTTTTCCCCATTAGAATGATTTATAAACCATCATTATTATAGAAGATAAAAAATTCTCAATATGATGAAGATAATCTACAGACGAATGTTAATGCAGTCAAGGATGGGAGATTGGTAAACTTTTTGTATGAGGAATGAGATCTGAAATTTTGGAAGAGGTTATGTGATCCATCAGAACATGAGCTAAAAATGGAATTATTAAACGATGCCCATTTATCAAATTCATCAATACATCCTAGTAGAAAAATTATGTATAGAATTCTAATGGAATATTTTTGGCATGATTATATGAAGTGATAAATTCATGACTATGTGTCCAGCTGTATAGTTTTTTTAAAAGTGAATGCATAGAGACAACATCCTATAGGTATGATGAAACCTATACCTATTACTATGAGGAAGTGGGATGAAATTACAATGAATTGTTTCCTAGAACTACCTAGGACTCCAATAAATAACGATGCAATATGGGTAATTGTTGATCGTCTCACAAAATAAGCACATTTCATTCTTATAAGAGATTATTTAAAACTTGAGCGCCTAGAAATAATTTATATTAATGATGTCGTAAGACATCATGGTTCACCTATATCGATTTTTTCCTATTCAGATCCCCAATTTACATAATAGTTCTGGAAAAGTATCAAGAAGTATTTGTATACTGAACGTCAAATGAGTAATGAATATCACCCCCAAACCGACAGACAATCATAAAGGTATATTCAAATACTAGATGATATGATGATATCATTATATCATGACATTCAAGGTTAGTGGGGTCAATACTTTCCATTGGTTTAATTTTTATACAATAATATCTTTCATTGTAGAATTAAAATAGGGCTATATGAAGAATTATTTGGTATTTGAGATCGAACTCAAACTTGTAGGGATGATGTTGGTGAAGGAAAGCTTTTAGGCCAATAATATATTTATGAGAAACCATCAATGGTAAATAACATTATAACCCATATTAAATCATCCAAATGTAGGAATAAATATATACTGACAACCCAATAATGGATTAGGAATTTCAAGTAGGAGATCATGTCTTTCTAAAATCATCATCGTGGAAGCGTGTATTAAGGTTTTTTGAAAAGGAATCTAAGCCCAAGGTACATTGGTTCATTTGAAATTATAGAAATTATTGGAGATGTATCATACCATTTAGCAATGCCACCACGTCTCTCCAATGTTCATATTGTGTTCCATGTGTTATATTTGAGGAAATAAATTCCAGACCCAATTCATGTACACACCAATGAATAAATAGAATAGGAACCTGATTTGTCAAACTTTGATGATTCTATCTAGATTATAGACATAATGGAGAAGGTATTGAGAAATCATACATCTCATCTAGTATCTGTTCATTGGATAAACAATAATATGGATGAAAAAACCTAGTATCCTAAGGATGTAATAAAGAAGAAAAATCAACATCTTTATTAAAAGAATTATACCTAAAAAATAATTTGGATGTTGAAATTTCCAAAGGTAGGAATATTATAACACCCCAAAAATTTTAATGTATATTTCTCTTAAATAAATTTTATTCATAGCGTATATTTCATAAAGAATTTAGTATATTTGAAACCACAGTTGGTTATTTGGGATATATTCATAAACTAGTAATTAAATATAAATTTTCCACTTCAATGTTTTGAATTTTGAATTACAATCATATACACTTGCAATCAGGGTGATATTTGCAGTCTGATTGAATCAAGTTAATTTTTGATGATTCAGAAAATAACCATACGAATAGTAACATACACATATTAATAGTATCCTACCCTTTTGAGTAGTAATATAACCCTTGTTAATGGTTACATTATTCACGACTGTATAAATAAAATATAGGCACCCTCAAAATGAAGATGAATATTTTAAGTGTTGGTATATTTCGATTAAATAATGTTTTTGATTAAAAATTTAATTTTTTTAATTATAAAATTATTTTCGAATAATGGATTTTATTATTGGATTCTACACATCATGAAATTATTAGTGTGATGTTTTGGGATTTTTCTTAAATTTAAAAATATTTTATGAATTGTAAAATACGAAAAATTACGAAAAATGTTAAATAATTGATTTAATGCATCAGAAGTGATGAAAAGCTGATATAATCCCCATTGGACCAAACTCACTTGGAATTATTACTATTTTGTATCACATGGATTAACACTATTCGTAGTCCTGAGAAATTTTTTAAAATAATGATTAAAATAATGTAAAATTCCTTCTACTATCGAATATATAAAGCACTCCTTACCCATCTACATCCTCCCCCACTCAAGATCCGAGCCCTCCCTAGAATCAGCTCAGATATCTCTGAAGATCCTACTCCATTTCTAAGACATACCAGTATCACCAAAAGGCCAAAAACAAAGGCCCTTATGGATATACTCAATGAGGAGTACTAAAGAGGTGAGCCACTCTTCCATTTTCATGAAAATTCTTTCATAAGTATAATTCTTTTGGTTCTATATCCAAACATCCCTACATCCAAATGATATGATAACTTTAGTACCTTACATGGAATGCAATTTAATTATTCTACGAGAATATTTCCTCATCATATCCATTCTCCCCCACATCTTACACTAAAAAGGAAAATATCATCCGAGATGTGTTAATTTATCTCTTTCAGGGATGACGAGATTTAGTGTCCTATTACTATATATAAAATAGGTCATGGAAGATTTTTTATCGTTGAAATAGACAATAATTTATTTGTTTTACCTTATTCAATGTTCTGTAATTATTACACTGTCATAATATAAAATAATAGTACAATACGTTTTCATTATAAGAAAACCGCTGAGTTAATCCAAGTGTTAGTAATTAACATTTAACTAATAAATCACCCAAAGGGTATATATCCCAAAACCATTATTAAATTACGTATATCTATTTAATTTCACAATAATATATATTTATAATTCTGGATGTTCAACCACATTTCAAACGAGTTTCTATTCATGAAAACTAGTAAACCGAGCAAAAAAACCAACGAAGAAAATTCTTCGAAATAAATAAAAATGAAACACTTAACCACATAAAAATGGGCAAAAATAATCCTAATTAGGATATAAATAAATAGAAACATGTTTATGAGGTTTTGAAATTATTAATTAATGAAGCCAAATTTGATTATTCAGGTTATTAAGATCAATAAAGAACACCTTCGGGTATAAGGTATGAAATTCTCATCTTTTATTTTACTCAGGAACCCCCCATATGTTGAGTCCTTTTATTTTTAATTACTAATGATGGGGTATGGTTTATCACCTCTAAAATAATTACCTTATGATCTATAAATTATGGGATAACCCTTTCCCTTCCTTTAATCCCTTACAAGAACACCTGATACCATGGATAAATATTTGTAAGGGGTTTTTCATGTCACATTCAATTCTGTGTGATTTTAATTGTTTGCCACTTATATCATGTATGTCGTATAAGTGTACATACATTTGGTATATAACATCATTATTCCATTTATATTCATTTTATTCTTTTATTAATTTTGTGTATTTGTTTCTTATGATTCAATTGATTACATTGTCGTTAGCGACTTTGCCTTAATTTCCATTTCATTGAGACCAACTTGGTATTGTGCACCTAATCTTTCATTTGGGGTGAATGTACTACCAATTTTAGATAATTATTTTTTTTAAATTATATTTCTGGTAAATATCCATTTTATTTTACCATTGATATGATTATTGACTTATGTCATATACCATATCATATACAATGTTTTCTTTGAATGTGGTTTAAATTATGCTAATATTGATGAATCTGTATTCTCAACTCTATATGAAAATTGAGAAGAAATATTGTAATTTTATTAAATATATTTACAATGAATTATATGGAAATTCAATGAAGTGAGGTGCCCCCTATTGCCCATTTATGCATCGATAAGTCTCATGAGGTAATCAGTTGGCGTCAAACACTTCGAGTATGTTTCCAAAAATCAGATGTCTGTCTACCCACAGACATAAACTATTTTGATGATATAGAGGTACCAGGTTCTAGATACATTAAGTACAATTAATAATAATTATCTTTATTAGTTTTTAATTATTACTATCGTTGAGGTGTTCACTATGAAAAAAACTATGGACTAGTTTCATTCTCAGTTTTCTAATGGCATGCATTTTTCATTTATTCCCCTTACCATATTGACTATGCCAAATTGTTTATAGTTCAATTATTTGATATTTTTGTTTTGACAATTTGTAACCCTTACTAATCGTTTGAGCTTACACCTTTGATTTTTTACCTTTAATAGTTTATAAAGTGGAAATCGTTTATTGATTTTTCATTGATGTAGTTTATTAGTTTTTATTATGTGTTCTATTTTGTACCTTTTCCAAATTAATTTGAGTTACATCAATGTATCTAGTTTCTTATAGACTACTGAACTGATTTTTCTTATGATTTTTCATTCCTTTTTATCATTAAATTTTAATAAGTAATGCACCAACCCTAGGCTTTAAGGTTTGTGGTGTTACAATGATATTTGATATGTTGGGTATGATCATTAATCTTCATGACCATGTTCGCATACCCTAAAGCTCATGATTATGATTATATATATATATATATATATCCATTTTTTACCATTACTCAACCTTTTATATATACTCCATTTATGTTTATTTCCTCAGGATATGAAAATAAGTATTCAGTTTGACATGTCTAAGAAGGATTCTATTAATGTTGAACCTAGTGGGAGATAATGTAGGTCACATATGTGTCAGTGCTTATATTTCCATGTTTCCAAAGGAACTATACTAGTATTTTGTAGGTCATATATTTGTATATTTTTTATTTTTTCTTCAAATGTTATATATTTTTACAATATGAATAGAAAGGGTTGCTCAACCAGGGTCCTTCTGAATAATTGAATTGCATATCATCAAAACAGATGAAATGAACATTATTGATTAAGTAATGAAATATAACATGGTGAAACCTATAATAAAATTACCAATTCATGTGAAATTTTTTTTATACATTAATATAATTTATTTATTTTTTCAATATACTATGATAAATAATGCTTTTGTGGAGTCATACTCAATGTAAGAGAAAGCATACATTAAAAAACCATTTACAATATCTTAAAGGTTTATTTTAATATATATTTTTCTCATAATTACAAATTAAAAATATTATATTCTATATGTATATTTATAGAAATTAATTAATTATAATGTAAATATTATATAAATTTTTACATTCTTTCAGTTGTTCTCAAAATCATTTTATAATATTTATTTTAATAGATCATTTTTACTTTATTTAGTAAATGAAAAGAAGGAATTTGACATTTTATTTATACGATATCAATATACCTTCACACCACCAAAAAAAATTTTATAATTTAATTAATTAATAATTTTAAATGTAGTTTTCTGATAAAAACCCACTTCTATTCTATTTTTGTTTTTATTTATGAGAAATTATTTGAAAATAATTTTGAATTTCAATATCATATATTTTATTACATATTTGTAAAAAAGAGTTGTTTAATGGTCAAAAGTTAAAAATATTATATCCTAAAATATAATAGTAATTATATGTACAATTGAATTTTTTTTAATGGGTTATCTTGGAATATCTAAATAATACATTTTATTATGGTTTGGTTCTCTGGAGAATTATTAATAAAGATGAGCATATTGGTTATTCCATATATAATGCTTCGACATATAATGTCTTAAGGAACATACATGAATTTTATATAATTGATAATTATTTTTATTTAGAATTATTTATTTCTAATTGTTTTTAAATTTTATTTTTATATAATGTAACGATTAATCATTTTCTGGGTTAAAATAAAGGTTCTTATGAATTTTTTCATTGGATTTCTTTATTCTTATTAAACTCTTTAGACAATGATTTTTCTTTTATTTTTTCTTTTAGTGTGTATTATGAAAAAAAATTGTAGTAAAGTACATTTGAGATATAGGTAAATTATTAATTTATGTAAACATTGATTGATTTTAATAAAACTGCACCTTTCTGGTAACATGTTTAAAAAATGGAAGAAAGGATGTATTCGATTTTTAATGTCCATTAATGAGTTTTATTTTATTTTTATAAATTATTTAATGTTCTTAATGTGTTTAAAAAATATATGGAAAAATATGACGTCATGTTGAAATCATAAATATATTTCATGGTAGAAAACAATTCCTATTTTAATTTTATTATTTTGAAAAAAATAAATATAAATAAAATATTTCCAACATATAATGTTGGGTTTGAGAAAAATTTATCTAAAAAAATAAAATCGAAATGATACTCAATGTCAAGGAATTTTATTTCATTCACATGAATTAATCATATAAATTATTTGGGCGTAAGTCACAACTATTAGCATTAGGGATGAGTGAAGATAATTATGGAGATTATGATGTTTTCATGTTAGGTTATCAAAGAAATTATGTATTCCATAATAGAATTATAATTTTAAGTTTGATTATATATTCAAATACATAAATATACAATTATATGATTTAAATTATGGTATTTTTATGTGATTTTAATATTTTACTATGTTTTCAATAAAATACATTATTTATGGTTAAAATTTCCATTTGGAAAATTATAAGATTTTATAATTAATTAATTAAGATCTATTTGATAGGGTGATATTAATAATCCATATGGATTAATAGTGTTTCACAATTTTTGTGATATTTTTATAGTGTCTTATTTTCAGACTATGTACAACCATCTAGGTTAGTATCTAAATTTGATTTAATTTATTTTATAAAATTTTAATATTATATAATATTGTGGATTAATATATCATACGAATTAAATTTTTTCAGGATATGATTCATTGGGTTGTGTAAAAACTATCTAATAGTACTAACTTATTCTATATAAATATTTTTATTTTATTATTGGTGATGTAAGATGAGTAGTATGATAATACATTTCAGGATAAATTATAATTAATTTCATTGTAATATGGGTTATTTTTACGAATAATCTTTTTATATATTAGGTTATTATAGGATTAATATATATATTAGAATGAAAATCCCTAGGATGGGTGACATTGTATCTCATCTAGTAATTCAATGTCACTTGAACCAACTACGAATGTAACACAACGGTGTAGCACCTACCACTCTCCAAAATAATGTCCATGATATTTATAATTTCATTTAATTATTTTATTTGAGAGATAATGAAGAAGTTGATTTTAATAAAATATTTTACCATATATATACCATTGGAAATTAAATTTTTATTTGGTGATTAACTGATTAATATTATATTGGAAGAATATCACAATAATGTTTTAGACAGTTATATTACTAAGATAAGTAAAATATTATTAGATTCAATTATATGAATAACTATGGAATATTAGTTTTTGATTATTATATAATATTAATGATTCAATATGTTGATTTAATATATTTCTTGACGGTTTACAATAATTCAGAAATTATATGACAATGGAATTCAAATTATAGGTAACAGATTTTATGAGTGACTAAATTATTACAGATAATTTTAAAATTAATCTTGGAATAATACGTTATCTAATCCTTCTGTTTTTTGGGTTCTAATTGCACTCACAAAAATTTTTAGAAACAATTTTTTCATATATAGATTTATCTAAGGTTATCATTGGGTATTAAAATTTAATTTGTAAGATTAATTTATTGTTTCTTTAAATTAATATTTTCAAATTATGGATATTATATTACTATATTCTAACAATTTCATTTTCGGTTAATATTTGGAGATAAGATGATTTTTTTTCATTTATGGATTATTCCATCAATTAGATATTGATGTTATTGTATCATGCATGAAAAAATTCATCAGGAATACTCATTTTTTGTAGAAAAAGTTGATATTATAAAGTAAATTGATTAATGGATAAAATTATACTTGTCTAGAATGTTTATTTCATTATGATTTTTAGCCATGATAGTAACTGAATCACTCCACTCTCTAAAAAATATCATTAATAAATAATTTTTTCCTTTTAAATCTAAATTTATTTGAATAGATGGTCATTTTATCATTACTAGGGATTATATTATTGTGTTCATTAACATTCTCGTGAACATTCAAATTTTCTAATAATTTTTTTATTTCACTCTATATCATAATTTGGAAATTATTATTTAATATATTTCCATTTTTCCTTAAAAACTAATATTCTATTATTTGAAAAAATTAATACATGCACTTTCATATGACCAACATATTTATAAATCCAAATAATCTACCTTCAGTATTATTGAGATTATTTATTTTATTATATTTCATAAAAAGTATCATCTAATGTAAATCCATTTATTATTCATAATTCAATTATTTTTTTACCTTGATACATGTAAAATGGGTTATATATTTTTAAAATTACTTTTAAAAGTAATAAATTTATACAAAAAATATAGAATTTCAATGAATAATTATATTTTTCTCAAAATAATGAAACATTTTTTCTCAATATCTTGTTTCAATTCCTGATTTATTATTATGTTTATCATATTTAAAAACATATAATGTCAAAAAAATTATATTCTGTTATTTAATATATATAGTATTTTCGGATATAGAAAAATGAAACATTTGATTATTTAATAATTTTTATTTTTCATATGGTTAAATTTAATATCATTTTATTTTAGTTTCAATTTTTAGTTATCAAATATTTACCTCAATGGATTATGTAATGCAGACACAATTCATGGGAAACCGTTAGAAATATCTAAAAAATAACTTTTGAAACACTAAATGTATTGACTTTGTAGGGAGTTATAGGGTACTAGTGATTATATATATATAATTAACATATTATGGATTTTCTAATTTATAGATTCAATTTTCAATATTTTCATATTTTTCTGATTGCAAAATTATTAAAAAAATTATAATGATAGTATAAGTATTTTACGTAAAATAATATTTTAATGAAAATATTTAAAATTATAAATTGATTTTAATGATATAGTTATTATAAAACTCATAGAAAAATATCATCTATTTTCTATTTCTTATCCAATTTTTAGAATATAAGTAAAATTATAACCCTTTAATTTTAAAAAATTCATTACCATTATTGTTGTTAAATTTGGTTAACTAATAGGATAAGAAGAATAATATGGTTTAAAATGATGTCAGAGCCCATAAAACTGTATTTGATAATTATATTAATACCAAATCATTTTTACATTCATATTAATTTTTTATAACAATTTTCCAATTTTTCTAATCAAATTATGTTATAATATTTATGTATTTATAAAATTGAAAGAAATAATATTTTATAATAACTGAATTTTTATTAATTGATTAACTTTTTAAATTATAATCATTATAATAATTATTTAATTATGTCCTAAAATAGAATACATGATCAATTTATTGGACATTTTATTATTTATATTTTCATTCTTAACTCCAAAAGTATTAAATGAATTCTTATTAGTGTATTTGTCAAAAAGATTCATTGGGGGTTCGGTTATGGAAAAGGGATAAGAGAAAAAAATATTCTAAACATTACCAAACAAAATTGTACGATATTATAAAACCCATCCTCATACTTCAATTTTAGTATATAAATTTCTATCCACATAAAAATTAAAATTATTTTATATTAATTAAAAATGTTATGAAATTACATGAATTATCCTCAAATAATTTTTAATGGCGCTTCCAATCTTATATTTTATACATCAATCGTAAGCCATTTTGGATAGATAATACATACCCATATCTGATTCTAATACCGGACTCAATATTTTAGATGTATTATTTTATGAATAATACCATCCTTATATGGGTTATGGTGTAGTGTTGAGGATTTTTTTCAAGGAATTGGTGTAGCTTTTAAAGCAATGAGTATTCTTTCTACTTATAAATTACACCGTTATAATTAAAATATAATAAAATAATATAATATCTCAAATATACCAAAATATTATTATTTTAATATCATAAAATATATATATCTCATGTAAGATTTAATTTTAAATTATATAGTATTCATAGATATGGTGGAGTAGCAACTCTCAAATGATTTCATTCTTTTTCTATTACTGGTTATCATAATTTGTTATAATGAGTTGTTTAATTTTATTGTATATTACATCCACTAAATAAATGACATTATGTAAGTATAATATATTAATAATTATTAAACCATTTCTACCATTGAAATATTACAATGTAATTCATCTATGCAAGTGGATTAACATCTCCACAAAGTATTGTGAATCATTTTTCGTGACCCCTTCAAATTGAAATTATAGGTAAGAATATTTTAATTTATAAAAATATATTTATAATTAATACATAATTATAAAAAGGAAAAAATCATGTAACATTATTTCAAAATTATTATTTGAATCAATTTAACATTACACATTCATTCACAAGACAAACAATTTGAATGATTATAATGTGGTTCATTTTTCATTGTCATATATAAGGTTTTGATTTATTATTATAATTGATGTATTCTATTATTCCATTTTTTAATATGTAATAATGACATATTATAACACAATCATCATACTGAGGTCATTTTTGACATAGGGCTTGAATATCATTCAAAAAACTACCAAACAATTATTGATTATGTAATTAAAAATGACATGATAAAAAATAAAATTAATTTTATATTAAACACGAAAGAATTATATAAAAAATTTAACAATTAACATGTTTTTATTACTCAAGAAGTTAAATAATGTTTGTGATGATTAATACTCGATGATAGCAAACATTTACCATAATAACTTTATTTTTGTTTTCAAAAAGTTCTACTATTATAAATAATTATTCCCATTCCCATATAAATTTTTTATGTATTTATATATTCATATATAATTATTATGGAAATATTATTTCACTAAAAATAATTTATCACTAATGATAATAATAATCTAATTTATGTATTTTAAACAGAAAATTTTTATTTTACATAAAATGGAAAAAAAAGATTGTTCTATATTAATGTATTTACAATAGAAATATTTCTCCAGAAGCACAGTTATTATATTGCACTTTGTCTTCATTATAATACTCCCATATTTAATGAAAGAAACATTTTTTCCCTTTATTCTTGACATTTTGGTTTCAAAAATGCGGTTCTAAAGGAATATGATATTTCTATATCATAATGTGTTATAAGTATGGGTTCAATATTGTTTTTAAGTATTTTATGATAAATTTTAAATTGAATAAATTATTTTATTCATGATATTTTTTATGAATATTCGTTGTGATTGAGTGATCCGATAATGTGACTCAAATTTATTAGGAAAATATTTCATTATCTGAAAGATTATGATGTATGGTGGACCTATTTGTTATTTCATTTATAAGAGTAATATTTTGATTATTTCTGAAGGATCCTCAATGATATTTCTTTGATTTCTACTACGATTCAGTGGAAATAACTTTATTTAAAAATATAATCATATAATATTTTATATTTAAGGAATGATAATTCAATATAAGGGTAAAAATTTAATTTTTTATGGAATTTTTTACATGGTTACTCATGTTTTGTAAGTTACCCCTCTAATTTTGGATTTAAATTTATGTTTTATAATAATCTATTGTATTAAAACATTGGGAATTAAATATGATTTCAGGTGTATTTATAGGTTACTTCATCTCAATTTTTTTAACTCAAAGGTAAAATATCTTTTACTATCTCAAGGTTATGAAATGGTTGTACATGATTCATTAAACATTTTATTTTCTATAATAAGAATTTATTCACATCCTATAGATTTATATACTTCTCTCATGTTTTAATGATGATTATGGAAAAGTAAGTGGTTGTGAGTAAAATCCAAAATATATTTCATGAAAGAATATTGGTTTTATTTTAATGTTTTATTATTTTGTAAAATATATACTATAATTATGATTCCAAATATTAGTGAATGGTTTTATTATGTGATATTACTTACATAATTAGATATAAAATATATATATGAGAAAATACTATAGTTTATGGAATGATAATTAATTTCTAAAGATACAGTTTATGGATTTTTTAAGGTCAATCCTTTATAATATCTCAATTTGGTATATGGTGGGTATATTGAGTTCTTAAAAAATATTGTTTTAGAGCTCATTTTTGGGAATGGTGAATGATTTAGCTTCTTTATTTTATCAAGAACTAATAATTGGTTTATTTAACCGTGGTGAAATATTTGTCTAATATTTGGAATTGAATGGATAATATCTGACTAGATGGTATTTGTGAATAATAAGGGTAGTTATGGTTGGAGAGTTTTTATGAAATATATTTCCGTCCAGGGGTTTAATGGTTTGAGGAAATATTGGTTTTCAAAATGGTAATTGTAAAATTCCCTTCAGAAATTACTGTATGATTTTTTAAAATTTCTTTGGTGAAATTGTATTTAGATCCATGGATGTTTTTGGATGTTTTTTGAAGGGATTAACCTTGTGAAATACCCCAGGATATTATGGTTGGTGAATCCATAGATTAATTATGGATTTTTTCAGGTAGATAAAATAATTTATGTTCATTTTTGTTTCTACTTTTTCAACTTTTATAGGATTTCAATGATGATTGAAAATAAAAAAATTATTTCTAGCCGGCTCGATAGAAGTGAATTAATTTTACTGGATGTCTATACAAGTAGTGTAGGCACCCCAGCTGTTATAATCTCTTCTATTGATGATTGGTTATATGAAATTTGTAACTGAGGAAGTGTTAGTCAGTGATAAGTCATAGTAGTGTCTACGTGGGTTGGGGATGGATTACTATTGATTTTTCTTATGATATGTATTGTAACTTCATATAAAAAGAGGGATTCGTTTTTTCCTATTTATGAGGGGGAATTTATCTTTTAAGATACATGGGATATTTTTTAGAGTTTTTACATAACATAGGATATGCACTATATTTGGGACACATTTACATCATAATGTTCTAATAGATGATCTAATTTGGTCACATGTCTCAATCTATGAAAATAGTTTTTATTATAAATACATATACACTAAAATATCAATTTGACGATGTGTGTAGTTCACTAGTGATAAATTTAATATTGTAAATGTAGTCATAAATATCTTATTTATGAAATAAACCCCACATTCTTGGAATTATTTATGTGACAGAATAATAAATAATATTTCATTAGGTTCCATCCATTATTCTTCAAATTATAGCTTTTTTCTATTAATTATTTTACCTCCACTTTCTAAGCACATTAGAAAATGCTTGATAACTAGTGGGATTGTTTCACATTTCTCTGGGTATGTTTCCTTTATAAAACATTGTTTCTTTTGTGATAATAAGGATGCTGAGATGAATTCATAGATATAATATCAGGTGGTGTTTTTTCCTATATCCTTATTAGATAATATCTATGATCGTCTTCTAGTGGCCATCAATTTTGATCATTATATTTAGTAACAAGTGTTCCTAATGTATGTTTTGATATATCCACTTTGATGACTATTTATACTAAGAAATCAATTCGAATATGTTAGAATCGATATTTCTTCCTCTATATAATGTTAGTTAGTATTTCTAGTGTGTTTATATTTTTTTGCAGGTAGTGTACAACCGTATTTTGAGATAGCTATTTATATCTCTAGACAATGAGTGATGAATTATAATTTTTTAATTTTTTTAATTTTTTTCATAAATAAATTTGCGTGATTTAAAAATATACATAATATGTGTCTTTGATAATAGTAGGGGTTTCCATTATTTTTAAAAAAATTATTTTAACATAATTCTAAAATGGATTGTGTAATGTGAACTCAATATAATTTTTTATGGATAATTGTCTCTTTCGACAAGTTTGTTAAATTTAAATCCCGTAAACATCATTTTATAAGTTTGTTACATGGATATACTTTTTATAAAAAAGTGGAAGTTGAAGTGTTGAGCCATGTCAATTTTTTTTGTTAGGATGTTCACTCATGGGGTGTTCCCCTACTGCATAGTTTGCTGTTCTTGGGAAAAGAATTGACATTGCAGGGGGTGTTCAATTATGGGTGTCCATATTCTTTTAAGTATTGTGTTATAATTAGTTGATATAACAAATCAATGTTTATGGTGCGATTAGCCTTCTATAATAACCTATTTTGATATTTTCCCTATTTAACATTTCTCATTTTATTATTCTATTTTAACATTGATATCAATTCTTTGAGAAATTTGGATTTGGTAATTGAAATTTTTTTACTTGTATTATTCAATGAACTCAGAAAAATGTGGAAAAATATAGATATATTTTTATATAAAAATGGTTTACTACTTATAATTCCATAAATTCATTTTAATTAAGATATTATGATATATTTATAATGTGGATTGATATCAAACAACATGGTTGGATCCTAAAGAACCTTTTTTACTCACACTTTTAACACCTCATTGGTTGTTTGTTGATATGATATTTTATTTTGATGTATGAAAATTTTTAGAAAATCAATTAGGAAGTACATTTTAAGTTATATAGTTATGGGTATCTAGTGGTGATATGGTGGGATATTTCCCATTTATCATTTAGAGTATTTATTATTAGTATTTAGATGTCATTTTTAGATTTTTTAGAGTTTCATCATTTTTTATTTGACATTTTTTTACCATTTATTCCTTTTGGTTGTGGTATATATTTCTACAAGTTTTATTCATCAGTTTATTTTCAATATATATATATACATTAAAAAATATTTATTTTTCTATGGGTGAAATTATTCATTAATGATGTTTTTTTGATGCATATAAGAAAGTATCAAACCTTTTAAAATCCGAAGTACACTTTGGGAGTGTTTTGGTTTGGCTTATAATTCGAAGAGAATCAATGATAGTTTATAAAAATTTAGTATCAGGTCATTTTTTTGAACAGTCTGTGGATTTTGGAATACATGGGATAATATTCTTATAAAATTAGTAGTGTGTTGGAGTGTGTCCATGGATATCACATTTCATTATAGTCCTCACGTCATAATGGGATATATGAATGTGTGTCTCTTATTTTAAATTTTTATCATTAATCTCATTTTCATCATATTTTTCTCTATTTAAGACTATGATTATACTATTATTTGATCATTTCAGTATTTTTTGTAGAAACATGAATCAATGATATATTCAATGGATTTCATTAAAATGAGTAGCAAGAGATGCAATTTAAATAAATTCTCCTCCAAGTAAAAATATTATATTTTCTATCATGTGAGTTGATTGTGTAGTTTAATCGATTGTACCCTATATCAGGACTAAGTGAATGAGTTGTATTCATTGGGTGGGTGTGACGAGGATCGATCTCAAGTGTTCCTATATTGGAGGCACCCATAAATTAATGTTCTGAATAAAAATAAGGAGTTAGTGGATTGGATGAACAAGAATGACTAGATCATTAAAATATTTGAGGCATATGAACCAATTAAGGTGTATTGTGGGGTTTTTCAACTTGATGTTCCCACTATGGGATGGTTGGATTCTATGATAATAGAAGTTAATAACATTTTCATTGATAAGAATGGTTCTGAGAACAAATTAATTCATAACATATATGCATATTGTATGATATTGTAAAAGTAACAAAATATATTCTCTATATATAGGGGAGAGTTTAGAGTGCCATAGTGCACCGATCACTATATAGAGATGCTTTGTTTTTCTTTGAGGGGCATGAGAAATGATTAGCTAAATGATCATATGTATCGTATTATATTTTGACCAGATGTAAGACATCAAGTATTTATAATTATTTTTACCTCATATGATGACACAGGTGAGTAGGCTACAGTAGAGGAAATTATCATTTTAGGAATTATTTTTTATTCTTACCATTTCCTTCATCATTATGCAAGCTTCAATGGAATATTGAAAAAGAAGGTGAATTTTAATGATCATTCTATGGCTATAAGAGGTTCTTATGCATCATGGTACAACATTAAACCACCAAATTAATCATATAGTTTTCCCTTGACTTCCTTCTGCGGTGGTATGGTCGAATACACCCGATATAGTTTTCCCACACAGGTGACAATTTGCACTAATTATGGCCACTATTTATATTTATAATAGTTCTCTTAGATAATTCCTATGAATAATTATGGTCTGTGATATTATAATTAAAAGGCTTATGAATTACAACCGAAATCATTAAAATAAATAGGGATATAGCCAAATTCTTCATAAGTGAAGAACATTCACATTGTGGATTTGTTTCTAACGATGGTTGATGCATGCCTAGTGAGTATTAAAGGAACTGTCTTTATTACCTATTCTATGGAAAATTATTTCATAAGATAACCCTCTAATTTTGGTTTTACATTTATGATTTCTAATAAAGTATTTTATTAAAACATTGGGAATTAAGAATTAATTTATATATATGTAAAACATTATTTCATATCAATGTTTTTAACTCAATGGAAAAATATATTTTATTATCTATAGGTTATAAAATGTATGACCTTGTTCCATTCAACATTATAGATTCATTATTAATATTTTTTTTTCTCATCCAGTACCTTTAAATACATCTCATATGTTTTAATGATGATTATGGAGACGGAAGTTGTCATGTGTAAAATCAGAAATAATTTTCATGAAATAAATTTTTTTTAATGGTTTTTTATTTTGTAAAAAATATACTCTTAACATGTTTCTAAATATTAATGTGTGGGTTTATTTTATCAGATTACTAACATAATTAACTATAAAACATAAATATTAGAATATACCATAGTTAATGGAATTTTAATTCTTTTCTAACAATTCAGTTTATGGATTTTTTAAGGTCAATCCTTTATAAAATATCCATTTGGTACATTTTGGGTATATGGAGTTCATATAGAACATTGTTTCAATGTTCTTCGGTTCGTAATGGTGAGTGTTATAGCTTCTTGTTTTAGCTGAACAAAATTTGGGTCATTTTACTTTGATGAGATATCATACTGATATTTGGAATTGAAGGGATAATGTATGAATTGTTGGACTTTATGAATAATAAGTGTAGTTATTGTTGGAATGGTTTTATGAAATATTATTCAGGCATGTGGTTTCATGGTTTGAGGAAAGATAGTTTTTAAAAATTGTAATTCAAAAATTACCATCAGAATTTACGTAAGAATTTTCTGAAATTTCTATGAAGAAATTGTATTTAGAATTGTGTATGTTTTGGGAAGTTTTTTTGGTGGGATGAACCTTGTGAAATACCCCAGGATAATGCCGCACGTGAATCAATAGATTAATTCATGTTTTGATCATGTAGATAAAATAATATTTTTTCATTTTGGTTTCCATTTTTTAAACATTCGTGGTATGTCTGTGGTGATTGAAAATAAAAAAAATTCTTTCTAGTTGGCTTGGTAGAAGGGAATTCATTTTTTTGGTGGTCCATACATGTAGTTTCAGGAACCTAGGTAGTAGAATCTCTTCTATTGATGATTGGATATATGAAAATTGAAACTGAGGATAGCTTTGTAAATGTTAGGTCATATATGTGTATCAATGGGATTAGAATGGTTTACTATAGATAGTCCTTATGAAGTGTATTGTAACATCCTATATAAAGAGGAATACATTTTTTCGTATTTATGATCGGTAATTTTGATTTTATGAATCATGAGATATTTTATGGAGTTTCTACATAACATGGGATATGTACTGCATTCGGGAAATATTTACCTCATAATGTATTAGTAGATGATGTACTTGGGTTACATGTCAAAATCCTAAAAAATATTTTTCATTATAAATAAATATACACTACAATCCCCCATTGATGATGTATGTATTTCACTATGGATAAATTTAATATTGGAAATGTACTCATAGATATCCAATTGATGAAATAAACCCCACATTCTCGAAATGATTTATGTGCTACAACACTAAATCATAACTCATTAGGTTCCCTCCGTACTGCCTCAGATGATAGTTATTTTCTATAATTTCTTTTACTTCCACTTTTGATCCACTTCATGCAATGATTGATCTATAGCTCAGTTTTGTCACATCTCTCAGGGTCTGTTTCCTTTCTAAAACATTTTTTCTCTTGTTATAACAATGATACTGAGATGATATCTTATATATTAGTTCATGTGTCCTTTTTTCTTATATCCTTTCTAGGTAAGATCCTTGATCATATTCTAGTGGCCATAAATTTTTTTGTTAGTGTTTAGGCATATGTGTTCCTGATGTATATTGTGATATATCCACTTTTATAACCATTTAAACCAAAAAATGGATTTTAATATGTTAGAATTGATATTTGTTCCCCTATTTAATGTTCAGTAAACTTCTTAGTATGTTTATATTTTTTCATGGGTAGTGTAAAACCTGAGTTTTAGGTATCTATTTATATCTCTAGACAATGAGTGATGAACTGTAATTCTTAATTATTTTATAATGTTTTCATAAATAAATTTTCATGATCATATTTTGTATAAAAAATTTATTTTAGATAATATAAGGGTTTTCCATTATTTTTTAAAAACAAAAGTTATTTTCAAATAATTGTAAAATTGATTGTATAATGTGATAAAAAAAATTTAATGAATAATTTTATCATTCGACATGTTTGTTAAATTTAATTCCATTATACGTTATTTGATAAGAGTAGGACATGGGAATATTTTTTTACCAATGTGGAAGGTGTGGTGTCAGGCCATGTCCATTTTTATTGTCAGGAGTTTCACTCATTGTGTGTTCATCTACTCCATAGTTCGGTTTTCTAGGGAAATTAATTGACATTGTTGGGGGTTCAATTATGGTTGTACATATTATTTTTATGAATGTGTTATAATTAGTTAATAAAACTTGTGAATTTTTGTGGTATTATTAGTCTTCTAGACTAACCTACTTTAATATTTTCCCTATTTAACATTTCTCATCTTTTGTACTATTTTGACATTGATATAAATTCTTTGACAAGTTTGGATTGGGAATTTGAAATTTTTTTTCTTGAATAATTCTGAGAACTATAAAAAATTCGGAAATATATATACATATTATTATATAAAAATGGGTCACTATTGTCATTCCATTAATTCACTAAAATTGGAAGATTATGATATATTTTTAATGTGTTTTGATATAGAAAAACATGGTGGTAACCTAATGAAACTATTTTCCTCACACTATGAACAAAACATTGGAGGTTTGTTGATATGATATTTTCTTTTGATGTGGAAAAATGCTCAAAACATCAATGAGGTAGTAGAATTTATGTTATATAGTTATGGGTATCTAGTGGTTATATGGTGGGAGATTTCCCATATATCATGAAGTATAGCTCTTATTTGTGATTAAATGACATATTAATATTTTTAAGACTTTCACTTTTTGTTAATTTTAGTTGTTTTTTATACCATTTCTTCTTTTTGGTTCTGTTATGTATTACTACTAGTATTATTCATTGGTTTATTTCTAATATATTTAAATATATTCCAAGAATTTAATTTTTTGATGGGTTTGATTATTCATTCATGTTGTTTTTTATGCCTAGAAGGATGTATCCATCCTTTGAGGATCAAGATCACCCTTTGAGAGTGTTTTGGTTTGTGTTATATTTCAAAGATTAATAATCAGAGCTAGTTTATAAAAATTTAGTATCAGAACATGGTTATGATCAATATGTGGATTTTGGAAGAGAAGAGATAAATTTTTTGAAAAATTAAATGTGTGTTGGAGTGTGTTCATGACTATAACTTTTCATGACGGTCCTCAATTCATAATGCGATATTTTAATGTGTGTCTCTTATTTTTTATTTGGATAATATGCCTCATTTTCATTATATTGTTCTCTAGTTTAGACTATGATTATAATGTTTTTTTGATCATTTCAGTGATTTTTTAGAAATATGTATCTATGACATATTATATGGTTTTTATAAAAATGAGTAGGGGTAGATACTTCTTAATTAAATATTCTACTTAGGAAATATATAATATATGCTATCATGTGACTGGTTTTTTTAGTTTAATCGATTTTACAATATATCAGGACTAACTGCCTTAGTTATATGTGAGGGGTGGGTGTGATAAAGATCAATATCATGAGTTCCTATATGGGAAGCGCCCATCAATTAATGGTCTAATTAACCCTAAGGAGGTAGGGATTTTATGAACAAGAATGACAAGATCGTTCAAATATTTGAGACAAATGAACCAATCATGGAGTAGTGTGGGATTTTTAGGAATGATATTCCCACCAAGGGCTGAATGGAATCTATGGTAATAAATGTTAAGAAATTTCTCATTTATAGGAATGGTTACGAGGGAAATTTCATTCCAAACATACAAACATACTGTATGATATTGGAAAAGGTTCTAAATATACTCACTATATATAGGGGAGAGTTTAGAGTATCATAGTGCACTGATCAGTATATATAGATGCTTTGTTTTTCATTTGGGGTTGTGAGAAATGATCATTTGAATGATCATATGTATCTTATTTCCTTTTGACCAGATATATGACGTCTTGTATTTATAATTAATTATACCACATATTGTGACACAATTGAATAGGATAAAATAGAGGAAATGACCATTTTATGTAATATTACTTATTCATTCCCTTTCCTTCAACTATGGGGAAGAATCAGTGGAACACAAAAAAAGAAGGTGAAGTGTAATTATCATTTTAAGGTTATTGGAAGTTATTCTTCATTGTAGGAAGCCTTTAAACCATCAGATTAATATTTTAGTGCTCCATTTTCTTCTTTGTGGTGTGACATGGTCGAATACATTTTATATTGTTTTCATATACATGTGATGATTTTCCCTAGTCATGCCTACCTTTTCAATTTATAATAGTTCTCTTTGGAAATGTCTATTACTCCTTATGGTATAGGATTTTAGATTCAAAAGTCCTCTGAATCACATATAAAATTATTAAAATCGATAGGGATATAGCCAAATTCAACACATGTTATGAACATTGACATAATGGATGAGTTTCTGATGACAGACGATGCATTCCTAGCGAATGTTGAAGGAACTATCTTTATTACCTAATCTATGAAATATTATTTTTTGATATGTGTTCCTCATATTAATTTATACCTTATAATTATTTGGTGTTCTAATACATCCAATAGATATCATTTATTTTCATATTTATTAATAAAAACTTTTTCGAAGGTGGAAACAATATGGGGTCTAGTGTCCATCTTATTCTTTTTCAATATATGACCAAATTTTAATCTAGTATTCCCTCATTATATAATTGTATCTATATAATTTCATCATCAAGATGGATTGATTTATATATCTTCAGGATGAGACTGACTATCATAATTTTAATTTTTAATTATTTTATATAATGGTATATGTTGATTGTTTTAGGAAGTGTGGGATCTGAGGTATGGTCATGCATGAACATATAGCCTATAGTACATATGTTTATTCTCTATCTCAGCAGCTGATCCCGAAATTTTTTTATTCTATAAATAATTCCATGGTAGTTAAGGATTTGAATATATTGAATTTTAAATGTATTATTTTTAAATATTATATTGAATTATTTTGAGACCCGACCTTTTGACGGTATGTGATTCCGAGGCCCAGAGTACCCGAAATAAACGTCTGAAATAAATTAAAATTTTAAAGATCGCATGAGCAGTTTTCCTGTTAAAGTGGAATAACTCTTAAATGGGTTCCTAGATCATAATTGTAAGGGAAAATTTTCATTTACAATAGTAAATTTTCCTTAGTAGGGGCCCAACATCGACCAGCGCGGGTCCACAACAGAAGTTTGTTTATGGGAATTTTAGAGGAAATATTTGAGAAGAAATAAAATAAATTAATAATTTATTTTATTTTAAAATGTTTCTGTAATGAAGCGACTCTTATTTTTGATAAATGAGAAGGATCCCCAGGTTAGAATGATAACCCTAGATTTTTCCCCTATATTCCTCTGGAGCAATGGAGAGGACCCAACATTGGATGTGTTTTTACCGGCACTGATGAACGATGTCGTGTGGATCGTTGCACAATGAGATAGAATATCGATAGACGACTGATCTCCCACTTCGACAAAAACAGTGTTAGGGGTTTGTAATTTTGATTATTCTTTTCCACATTCTTGGTTTGAAATGATGAAAATAGATCAACCCAGGAACATGTTGATCCATGGATCGTACGTTCTTGCAAGAAGTTTAATATTTTCCTTTTCTTTGGGTATTATATTTAGGGATATAATCCATGCTAAATAATTTTTAGTTAGTTTGATTATAATCTGTTTGATCCTACTAATAGGGCGAATCAACGCCATGATGAATGACAGTGGAGAGTCATTCCTTGATTTTTCTATTGGATTTCGTCCCCTTTTTAATTGTGTTCTTCACATTCTTCATGGGGAAATGAACAATGGGTCATTGAAAATCCTTTCTGAAACTCTGTGATCCCAAATTGAACATCTGAAATCTCAATGACCAACCAGAGGTGTGACGATGAAATAAGATGATGAATCATATTATATCAAGAGAGACTGTTCTATGAGTGCTCTTCGCATGGGTGGATTGATACCCATTTTCAGAGCCGACCTGTGGTCCAAAACCAATGGAATTAGATATGTGGTTTTAGGAAAACCTCAGATCTTGAGTTTCTAGGTGATCAAGTAGCTGGATAGAGGATTAAAGGAGTAAATGGGGCATGGATGTGACATGTGTTGTTTTTTGAAAATTTTTAAAACACGGCATGTATCCCTAAGAACATGCCATGTGGGATCGGCTCAGTAGTGTCTAGGGATTCATGATGCATGAATTGAATACATAGAGTATTCCCCAATGAACACGGTGTGTGACTCCTTACATGGACTTGGTGTGTATCCTAAGAGATTCACAGACACTGGATGTAATACACAGCCATGTACTCAACCCCACGGCCAGACCAATCTAACATAACGGGATACCCCATTTACCGGTTACATGGGATGTCACACATAGGATAAAGACGTATATTGGAACACTACCTCTTACATGGAGCCGATCTTAGTTACTCATACACGGTCTGTGATCTGTAATACACGCTGTGTAGTGACTTTTCTACATGATAAACCTTGCGACACGGGTTGTTTTACACTGGTAGTACCCGAGGTCATAAGGCATGGCATATGACACATCTCCACTACTTGTAACATTTAATACATCGAATGATCTTCTTGTCCACCATATCTTGGAAATCTTTTGTTTGGGTTAGTTCCCACTTTTTCTTGTTCCCCTTAAGGTAAGGTATCATTTCCTTCTACAGAAGCATGATCCCTTCAGCCAAACGTTCCAAGATAGAGTCAGGTATCACTCGGAGAGGCCCAGAATGAGATCCTCTATCCATTCATGACACTATGTAGATTTAGGTATAGATGTGACTATTCTAATAGGGCACTGATCCTCTACCTATCAAGTGAATCCAGATGAGTCGTGGTATCGGCCAAGGCCCTGGGAATGATCCCCATCTGTGTATCCAAAAGTTTCATTACTCCAGAGTGTATTATCCCATAATGAGTGTATCTATATCTCATAAATTTTCCCAATGGTCAGTACTTCTTAAATTCATGTCATCATAGTTATTAGACTCATGGAGGGAGTTCCACCAGATGAGTTCTTTTGGAATCTATAAACTAAATCCCTAGTGGGGGGGGTAAGGTTGTGTGACTTGTATCTAGACAACGGGTCATGGTATTTAGTATTTATGTATTGGGTTCTAATATTATAGTTTCACTATAAATTTATTTTGAATATATTGTTTTACCTTTATTTTGTGTATTTCATTGTGGTTTCTGGGGTCACTTACTGAGTATTGTTATACTCACCCCTGCACAGTCTTTGCCCACATGTGTCATTTCTTTTGAAGATGAGTAGACTTTTGACCGAGTCTGGGGTAGACTAGGACATGACTAAGATTTTTGAGTTCCCACTACTATAAATAGAGGATATACCAATTCATTTTTTCCAATGGTTTTCTTAAACCATTTGAATAGGGGTCCTTAAGCAAAGGTTTCATTAAACAATTGGAATAGAAATTTTTAGAAGACTTTTACACAATAGTTTTATCAAATAGTTGGGATATATGATTTTAATATTACTATTACCCAATGGTTCGATAAAAATGTTTGGATATTTTAGTTTTAGGAAGGCCTTCCCAATGGTTTTTTTTAAACTGTTGCTAGAGCTTACCATTCCGAACGGTTTTTAAAACCCATTGGAAATATTTTCCCATCAATTTCTAGCGAACTCAATCCCCCATCATCGCGATTGCATGGATAATTATGAGACACAATAGCATTGTAACATAGGAAATTATTCCACATAATCCATCATCAATCAGATAATTGTGTTGTTCTACACTTCAAATATATAGTACGTACCTTAGGTTTAATGTTTTTCATCTTTTTTTGGTATACTGTTTTGATTTGGATTGAATTTGTGGTCTGTGGGGTATGTTATACCCAATAATTGCAATTTGATTTGTTTTCTATTTTTGATCTACATTTCAACAATCATGTCCGTGTGAATCAACTTTATTTAATGTGGGTTGTGTAGGTTGTGGGGGTTCAATGGGTGTGGGGAGGGGTTGTGAAGGTAAGGGTGTTTGGGTGGGGTGGATGTGCAGTGGCTGAAGGAGGATGTGTAGGTTGGGGTGTGTACAGTGGGGAGTCTTTTAAGTGTGAGGTGGGGGGGGGTTGTACAGTTGGGGTTGGGGGTGCGCTATGTAGGTGGGTGTGGGGGATAGGGGTGGGGGAGTGCAAGTTGGGGGTGTTGGTGGGGGGCTGTCCAAGTGGGTGGGGGAGGGGAGTGTGTAGGTTGGGGGTGGGCTTGGTAGGTGGGAGTCCATTGGGGGTGAGGTGGGGGGGATTGTATAGTTGGTGGAAGGGAGGGGGGTTTTGCAGTGGATGTCTACTAGGGGTGAGGTGGGGAGGGGGGAGGGTTGTGATGGTGAGAAGTCATCACTTCCATAGTTTTCCTATAAGCACTGGGATGTCATCACTTCTAGAGATTTGGATAGGTCTATGGCCCCTTTGGTTTTGGTTCATGTCTAATCATCTTTGTGAGTATGGTATCACACGATCTAAATGTTACATCAACTATAAATGATTAATTTATTCCCCCACAACACATTTTTATAGAAATACTATATCCTTGGAAGGTGGTGGGATCCTTTTAGAATCCTTTCATATAGAGACCAGTGGAGGAAAATCCTTATATATATATATCCACCTAGATCAGGGACCTACTACCATATGAACATCCCATATTTATGAGCACACCTCTACAAGTATTAAATGAATAGTGATTCTATATAGACATCACCTTTTAATGACATCCTAAATTTAATTCATGTTATGATAAAAATATCTACAAATCAATACAACTTCATATAAGAAAATAACCTTAATCATCATTCCATGAAGATGAAAATCATTACATAGTCATTACCATACATCATATCATTCCTAATGAATACATATAGTTATTCAATAACCCATACTCCTTCAATGAGAATCCAATGCCCCAATATTTTCCCAATTTCAAACATGATACCATCATTTTATCAAGTCACCAATCGTACCAAATTGGATTTTCTCTAAAAAATACTAATCTAATAATTAACACCTATCGTTTTTTATATCATGAATGACATCCCAATTAAATCTCATTGATCATAGTCACACCCTTGTGGATAGCCCCCCTTCCCCATGGACAACCCCTACCCCTGGACAACCCACACCCTTGTGGGCATCCCTCCCACCCCCTGGACAACCCCACCCCCGAAAACCCACATCCCCTCGGACACCCACAAACCACTCCATAGCCCCCAAACCCATGTAGAGACCCCACCCCCCAGACCCCCCATGCCCCCCACCTTGGACACACCCCCACCCCCCATGGACTGCCATCCACCCCCGTGGACACCCCTACCCCGTGGAACTTCACCCCCACCCCACCCCTGTAGACTGCCCACAAACCCTTGTGGACACCCCCTCACCTTGGACAGCCCCACCACACCTGTGGACAGCACACCAACCCCCTGGACACCTCGTAGCCCCCTATATATCCCCACCTCCACCGTGGACAGCCCACCCACCCCCTGGACAACCCCTACCTCCTGGAAAACCCCCAACCACATGAAAAAACATCCCACCGACTAGATACCCACACCCCCCAGACACCCCGCATCCACCTAGACACCCCCACCCCCTAAACACCTCGTACCCCGTGGACACCCCCTGCCACCGTGGACAACACACCCAGCCCCCTAAACACTCCCACCCACTAGACATCCCCGCCCCCTGTGGACTACCTACCGTCCAACTAGACACCCCTAACCAATCGACAGCCCCACCACATTGTGGACATCCCTCCCACCTGCAGGACACCCCGTTCCAACACGAAATCCCTTTCAATCCTGTGGACAGCCCACCCACCCACTAGAAACTTTTACCCAATGAAATACCCCAACCCCATGGACATACCACCCACCTCATGGACACCAATACCCCATAGACCCCCCACATGGATAGCCCGCCCACCCCTAAACACCCCTACACCCTGTACAACCCTGCCACCACTATGGATAGCCCCGCCACCCCCATGGAGAGACCACCCACCAACCTAAACACCCCTAACCCCCGTGCATATCCCCCACCCCCTGGGACAACCCCCACCCCTAGACACCCCTAACCCATAGACACCTCCGTCTTTTTGGCTAGTGTAAGTGATCACTCATATAATCTTCTAAAATATTTAATTTTTTGATCTAATATTTTCTCAAATCCTAAATAATTCTCCTCAACAATGTTACATGATCTTATACACTCATGTATAGTTCTTCAATGTTATTTTTAATAAATATAGTATTTTGTTGTTTTTTATATTATGATTCTCATATTGAGTATTGTGTCAGTTATGATTTGATATAAAGTGAACAATTCTATTTTAATTAAATATATATTCGAAAAATTATCAATCATATTGGATTTATTTAGACGAAAAGACTTATAACAATTTCTTTACAGAATTGACAGAAGATGGATGTATGAAACCGATCAGATCTTAAGTGACTTTTAAAAAAAATTGGAGATATTTTATGATTTTCAATTCATAATGCTTCAGATAGTGGTCATATACACTGACCTTATTACAATTGTATTAGAAGACCTTGGTTGAGTCGTAAATAAGTTGGCTACCACATAACCAAATATGGTTTTCAAGAAAATTACTCTGTATGGTATCACAATGGGAAAAAAATAAATCTCAAAATGATGATGATCCAAATGAGGGGACTGGATTGGAGAATTTTTTATATGTCCAGTTTTTTTATTCATCATCATGAAGAAGAAAAGATTTTGACCCATTAAGATTTAGATATGAGCAGACATGATGCATCTATTGAAAATTATGATGTTGTTAGGGTGATAAAATTTAATGATGCTTCCACGACTCCAGTATATCAACAATTCGGTAAAATGAAAAAGCTATAATTTTTAATCTAATTGTTTCGTGGGAAAACTATGTCTGGGATTTAAAATACTAAAATCGATTACATTTTTACCTTCTTGCAGGACATACATCTAGATGATGTATATGTTCCCTAAAACCACTATATGTCAAGGAAGTTAGTTAAGGAACATGGATTTTCAAGATGCAAAATTCATGCTTTCCACAATGATTGCATTTTATTCTAGGATTAAAATACTGAATGAAATTATTGTATTAAATGTGGCACATCTAACTAAAAGCCAAAATATGATGGAACACCTTCCTCTGTGCGATATAATGAAATGTGGTACAATCCATTGATCCCCAGACATCAAAATAATTTTATGTCTGATGAAATATCAAAAAAATGTGATGGAATTATACTGAGAGAAACAAGAATAATGATGAGTTGGTTCACCCTACAGATGGATTTTCACGGGGGAGATTTGATGCTCGATATCCATATTTTTCAGTTAACGTGCGTAATGTGAGCTTGGGTCTTGCATGTTATAATATTAATCTATTAGTGAATATGCTTACGTCACACAACACATGGTCGGTTTTTATACATATTTATAATCATCCTCCATGGTTGTGTATGAAATAACAATTCACTTTCATGAGTGTACTCATATATGACCATTCTGATATCATCAATGATATAGACGTATACATGCAACCTTTAAAAAAAGTTTTGAATCATTATTGGGATGTGGGTGTGTTCGCATACAATGTAGGTTTGAAATACATATTTTAGATGTGTTCTGGGCTTATGTTGATCATCAATTATTTTACTTCTTATGCAATGATGTCTGGATGGGGCATGAAGGGAAAACTATCATGTCATATTTGTATGAATAATACATGATCAAGAAGACTGAAACATCATTGTTGTTTTAGTATTATTGGAAATTAATGATTCTTGATAATGGACCATCAATATTGAAATAATAAACAGATATTAGAAAATACCCTAGTGACTGATGATCCACCTCAGTGTTTGTCTGGAACTGATGTGCTTGATGAGTTGAATGATTTTAGTTTTTCATTCATGAATGGTCAAATGATATATCGAAAGATAAGGAATGTTTCCACTGAAACCTGTTACAATTGGAAGAAGAGAATTATCTTCTTTTATTTGACTTCTGATTCAACTGATTGGTTATATCATTGCGTAGACATAATTAACATTTAAATAAATATACATGAAATGTAGCTTTCGATTCATATAAATGTTAAGGGGAAGAAAAAAGATGATTTGCGGTCTCAGCATGACTTGGTGGATTGGGGAATCAGAATAGAATTGCATCATATGCATATCAATGAAAATAATTGGAAAGTTCCATGTAATTATTATCTGATTACACCTACAGAAAAAAATAGCAATTTCTAGATGTACTAGAGACTATTAATGTTCTCGATGTCTATTGAAGAAACATATCTTGATGGGTCAATAGAAGAAAGTTGAAGATAACATCATTAAAGTCTCAAGAATATCACACACTTCTGAATTACTTGAATCCAATATCAATTCATTATCTTTTATCTAATTATTTCAGGGTTTTTGTTATTCATTTGTGCCATTATTTAGATATCTTTGTGGTAAAATGTTATCCATGATCGTCTTGCAAAAAATGATGAAATTTTCCCCATTAATATTGTTTGAGTTAGTGAAAATATTTCCTCCATAATTATTCAAAATCATACTGCATCTAACGATGCATATTCCAACTGAAATACTTCTTGGAAGACCTATTTCTTTACATTGGATGTATACAAGTAAAATAAAAATGTACTCATTAATGTCTTATGTCTGTAAAAGGAATCATTTGGAAGGGTCTATCATGAATTGTTACTTTGCTCAAGAATCTATGGATTTCTGCTCTATGTATTTTTCTGATCATACAACAAGAATTAATAGACTAATGGGGAATGGGGATGAATAGTATGAGAAAATCGAACCCAATATTCCATCACTTCCTCAAACCAAAGTAATTTTTGGATCATATATATTGATGAAATTAATCCTTGAAGAGATGAAGATGGACCATCACACAGTTTTGTTAAACTGTGAATTGGTCAAATACTACATCTTCTATGAAAATTGAATATGGATATTATATATATATATATATATTAAACTATTCATATTTTTATCTATAGGGAACATAAAGCGATGATAAATCAAAATCATCATAATTTATTATGTAGAATGAGGGATACATAGCATAGAAAAGAGTTTCATGCTTGGTTAAAATTTAAGGTAATAATATTACTGTGTAAAATAATTAAGAAAATAATTAATTAAGATTAATTTTGATTTATATTTCAGGTATTGAGTATGGTTACTGACTCAGTGTCTAAGGAAATAGGAGCTTTGGCTTTTGGTCCTAATACTATGGTTTGTGATTGTAAATCAACTGTTATCAATGGATACATATTTATTTGCACTAAACGAGGAAAGAACATCAGAACACAACATGATGATATTATGGTTACTGCAAGAACAGACTGTAATTCTAATTCATCATATAGTAGACTGCTATTTGGATATGTAGGTTATTATGGAGTTGTTGAAAAAATAATAATGGATTATTATTCTCATGGACGATTCATGATGTCGAAATGCTAGTGTCTTAATTCTATGATGAGGCATGACGTGTTTATTGATGGTTTTGGATATCATGTAATTGATAATACTTTCACTCTTGCTCCCGATGAACCATATGAATTTGTATCAATGGAGAAACAATTTTTTTATGTCGAAACCTTCTTCGATATGAATTTGTGGTCATTATTGAAGTGATTCCTAGAAATATTTTTTATTATGGTGATGATGGAATTGAAATCATCTCTATCACCATTGGAAACTATCCATTTATTACTTTTGTTGACTCCAATAGCTCAATTTTCACAGTTGATTGTGAACCGAATGTTGTGGTGGGAAATATATAAAATCATTAATTCCTATTCTGAATTATTTTGGTTTACATAGATGTGTTCTATTAATGTTATAACTATTCAAAATGATTTAACATTGATTAAAAATATATTGTGTCCAAGTTGACTGTTATGTGAATTTTTAATGTTTATTAGTTGTAATTTTATTCAAATTGAATTTTTTAATTTGGAGTTGAAATGTATTCAAACATAAAAAAACAACATTTCTAAATTTCTCAACTTTTCAATTCTTCAAATGTGAATTGCATAAAATTTGTATAACTCAATGACCTTTATTTTACATTTTACCATCTAATGAACCTGATGGTTTTTATTCTTCTGCAAAACATATATTGAAACCTGCATCGTCTACCTGGACTAATGTAATTACTTTTTTCTTTAATTTTTACAACTACTTTACCCATATGAATCCTGTAGAATCAATGATACATGATTTTAATATAATTATGAAACCTATTAAATTACTAACCTACAAGAAATTAAATTTCATCATTTCAACTTGTACGATTTGTTGACTTTAGTATATATCTATTAACGCTCACCTAAAAAATAGATAGTTAATTTATCCATGAATCCCCCTCTTCCCTATAATTTTTTATTGGGTTACACATTATTTATCCATTTCTATTTAGTAACATATTTGTTTTCAAATGCAAGAAATGAATCCAATTAAAGAGATGAGATGAAAACAGATTATGGAAAACAATCATTGCATGACTGAGCTGGGAATTCCACCACTAGTGCCTAAAGTGATTATTTTATTTCAAATATATATATTTAAATAATTTATAATGACATTTGATTAATTTTTTAATCATTTTTGCAGTATCCATCTATTAGTTGATAGTTATTTGATGAGCTTACAAGTAGTGGTCCTAGTACTACAGGTGTTCATATGATGGGGATGGCATGAGAATTAGATGATCTAGTTGGCATAAGAAATCCATCTGTATAGGGTATTCCTTCAGTTTCTGCGGATCTATTGGTTCCTTTTTATTTGACTACCATAGGTATACTTATACAACCCCAACAAATTTTTACCCCACAATTAATTATCATTATAACATGTAATGATAAAACAAAATTTTTCTTTAATAACTATTTAATCTATGAATAGGAGGAGAGGGAGGGGTCGTACATGCATGTGTGTGGAGTGGAACCGCCACACATAGTTGACAGTTGACTATAGTGAATATAGTAAAACTATTTAGAATCAGGGCAGCAATGTTAGAGTTTTTTGGCGACGCTTGCCAAATACTCGAACATCATTCATGTTATCCCTCTCTTAGGGAAACAACTACCAAATGATGTCAAGTTTAATTCATGGACAGTGATATGGGTAATGATATTAGTTTAATTTAATCTTATATATTATGTTTTGTATTTATATGAATTGATATCTTGGTGTCAGCTACAATTTAATTTCCTCGATGGTGGGGGTGCATGACCAGCATGTCTAATGTATTTAGGTGAGCATTGGAGAGCTTACAAGCACAATTTGTACATTTTCTGGTGGGCTATTGTGGGAATAGAGTTAGATGTGGTCCTTGTGGTGGATGATTTTCCATTAGAACAACATCGACAGATGATCCCACATTGGACCACTAGCAAATTTAATTTATTAATGACATTGGACGTATTTCAATGTAAATTATCATGTTTTTTTATAACAATAATTATGGAATTTTTTTAGGATTCACCGGGAAGATATAAGAAACATTGACTGTAAAAAATACATCCATGAATTGGGAGGTACTACGATGTTGGATCATGAGAGTTAGCAGTTATAAAAGATTATAATTTTTCTTTACGAATTGAACTTTCAATTGCTTCCTCCATTATTTATTCGATTACTAATGTTTTTATAAAATTTTAGTTATGAAATTATTTATTGGTATCCAATTTTTAATTTTGGTTTACAACATTCCAAGTCATTGTAGAGGCATAAATTGAATATTGAAGGATGTGTGCCTCATGAAAAACTATTTTGATCGAGTAGAAGGAAGAAATATGGAAGTGCGGTTAATGAACCGACACAGCAGCATGTTTTAGGTTTTACATTGTATAATTAAAATTTTAATCTCTACTTTATTACTTAATAATATATTTATATTTTAAATAGGTTTCTTTAGAGGCCGTTGAGGCCCATGAACCTACAATTTTGGGCCAAATGATCACCATCATCAGGTGTTGGGAGATGAGATCCCCGATAGAGTACATTACCAACCTGGAAATAGTATAGTCCCGAAGATGTATTGGCTCCCGCACAGTTAAATGTTGTAGTTCCACTGAGTTCCAGAAGGTTGAGGCACAGTACGAACTTGCAGAAAAAGGGCCACAGAGGCGGCATAAATGTCCTCTAGGGAAAACATTGCATTAATGATACTGATGGAAGTTTTACATCCAAAAATTCCAACATAGGCTAGTGTAGCTGGTGATGAATATGTGTCGTCGATGCATTCTATATATGGGGCACCAAGTGGAAATTATTGTGTTGGTCGATATGATGGAGAGGAGGAGGCTGAGGAGGAGGTGGTGGAGGCTGAGGAGGAGGCTAAGGTGCAGGAGGAGGCTGAGGAGGAGGTCGAGGAAGAGGACGAGGGCTATGAGGTGGTTGAGAATGAGTATGAGTGTGGGGAGGAGGGTGTTGAGTAGGTGGGGAAATGATGAGGATGAATATGAGGATGAGGGTGAGGCTGATGATGATGGGTATGATTTTGATTGTGATGAGGGACAGAGTGATATGTTACATTTTTGACTAATATTACTGACACTTGATGTTTATTAATTTGTTTTTCCAGAATATATGTGTTTTTAGGTTGCTTACATAATCGTTATTCCTTTATTAATAAATTAAAAAACATGAATTGATGATTTTTTGTGACTGATTTATCCCTCCCCTAGACTTCCCCAAACCCCATGGATAGCTCATGCACCCACTGGGACACACCATACAACCATGGCACCCTTGTATACAGCCTTAACACCCCCTAGAAAGACCCTCCCCTTGTGGACATTGCCCCACCCACATGGACAACCCCACCTATGGACACCCCACTGTGGACAGTCCCCTGCATGGCCCGCCCAACCTCCCTAGATTGCCCCTCCTCCTGTGGACACTCTGTACCCCCACGACAGCCACACCCACCCCACATGGACACCTCGTGCCACCCCGGGATAGCCCCCACCCCTATGGACAAACCGCCCACCACCGTGGACAGCCCGCCCACACCCTTGGACACCTCGTACCCCCTTGGATAGTGTCAAAACCCTCATAGACATCCCACCCACCCCCATGAACACCCCCTACCCCTTGGAACCCCCCCCCCCACAAACATTGATATCCCACCCACCCCTAGACACCCTCGTTGCCCCCTCCCCTCTCCTCATCAGCCCCACCACCCCTGTGGACAACCCCCACCCCCTGGACAACCCATCCCCCTATAGACACCCGCTATGGTCGGCCCCCACAATAGACATCCCCCACCCACCATGGACATTGCACCCACCCCCTAGACATCTCTTACCCCCTAGAAAACCACAACCACACCCTCGACTCCCCGTACCCCCTGGATAGGCCAGCCCACGCCTGGAAGACATCCCCCCCCCCCCCCCGAACAACCCACACACCCCATGGAATGCTCCCCACTCCCCCCCCCCCCCCCCGTGGACACCCCATACCCCGAGGATAGCACCGACCATCCCCTAGACTCCATATGCCCCCTAGATAACCCCCCCCCCTAGTAGACACCATGCCCACCCCCACAGAATATCGGCCCACCCCTATGGACACCCTGTACCCCCTAGAGAGCCCCTCCACCCTCATGAACAGCCCACCCACCCCCATGGACACCTCATAACACCCTCGACAGCCCCCCTGTGGACAACCCACCCACCTTCGTCGACTGTCCGACAACCCCCCCCCCCCCCCCAAGACACTCCCTACCCCCCTCGATACCCCCATCGCCCTGTGGATAGCCCCCACACCCTTGAACATCCCATCCCCCCTGTGGACAGTCCCCCACCCCTGTGTACAGCCTTCCAATCCCTGGGTACATCCCCACACCCCCATGGGCAGCCAGACAACCCCTTGGACACCCCGTAACCTAGGGACAACCATACCCACTCCCTAGAAACTCCCTCCCACCACCGTGAATATTTAAACCACCCATCTAGACATCCCACCCACCCCTTGGATAGCCCCTCTACTCAAGGACACCATGTACCCCCTTGACAGTCCCACCCACCCAATGGACACCCCGTGCCGCCCATAGACTAGACCACTCCCATGGATAGGCCGCCCACCCCTATGGATAGCCCGACCACCCCCTGTACACCTCATACCACCCTGGACATCGCCACCACCCTCATGGACAGCCCACCCACCCCTTAGACACCCCGTACCACCCCCACCCCCCCCAACCCCACCCCTATGGAAAACACTCCTGCCCCAGTGGACATACCCTTCCACCACCGTGGACAGCCAGCCCACCCCCTAGACACCCCCAACCCCCCTCGATAGCCCCACCACCCCCGTGGACAGACCGCCCACACCCCATGGCTAGATCATCGTACCACAGGACATCCCTACCAACCTGGACAACCCCTCCACCCATATGGATGGCCCACCCACACCATGGATAGCCCTACCCACCCCTAGACACCCCATACCCCCTAAACAACCCCCACCCTCATGGACAGCCTCTCCCACCCCATGGACACCCCCTACGCCACTACACAATCTCGTCATCCCTGGGGCTAGCCCACCCCCCCCCCCTCGGACAAACACTACCACCAAGACATACCAACCCACCCCCGTGGATATCCCAACCACCCCCATGGACACCACAAACCATCTGGAAATCCCATCCACCCTCGTGGACATCCTACCCTCCCCCATAAACACCTCGTACCCTAGTGGACATCTCCCCCTCCACCCTGTGGATATCCCACCCACCCCCGTGGATTTCTCGCCCACCCCCTAGACAACCTCTACACCTCGACAACCCCTCCACCCCCATGGATACCCAACCACCCCCTGGAAACCCTATTCCACCATGGAAAGACCCCCACCCTTGTGGATTGCTTCCCATTGCCTAGACACCGCTACCCCCTAAACATCCCGCACCCCATGGATAGCCCCCCCACCGGCTCGTACTCCCATGGAAAGCCCCTACCACCCCACAGGACAACCCTTCCACCCACTTGTACACCCCCACCCAATCCCATCCCTGTGGAAATACCCTACACCCCCTAGAAAATGCTGCCCCTAGACATCCGTCCCACACATGTGGATATCCTCCTCACCCTTAGACAGCCCGCCCACCCCCGTTGACTGCCCTCCCACCCCCGTGGACATCCTGTCCACCCCTTGGACACCCCGTACCCCCCTGGACAACCATTCTTCCCCCGTCAATTGCCCACTCACCACACTAGACACCTCTTACCCCATGGAAACCCCCCAGCCATGTGGACTAACCTCTCACCCCGGTGGCCATCCCACCCACCCCTAGGCACCTCGACAACCCTTAATATCCCTGCCACCCTGTGGACAGCCCACCCACCCCTGAAAACACCCTCCCCTCTTGGACAACCCCCCACCACCATGGAGAGGCCCCCCCGACAGCCCTAACCCTATAGACAGTCCGCCACACGCCTGGACACCCCTACCCCTAGAAATCCTTGCACCACAGTGTACAACCCACCCACCCCCTAGAACACCACATACCTCCACGGACAGCCCCACCCACCCACTGGACACACCCTACCACCATGGAAATCCCTCCCACCCACTAGACACCCCTACCCCCCTAAAACATCCCCTTATGTGGACAGCTCCACCCACCCCCTAGATAGCCCTGTCACCCTGGTGGACATCCCCCACCCCCGTGGATAACCCCCCACTTCCCGTGTATTATTAGGTATCTAACAACTCGATGACCCCATTAAGAATTTATACCCACTTCATTGCCTCATAGGTTCCATGATCACCAATAATAAATAGTGGATGGTATTTTAGAAACTCCCATGAAAATAAATGCTCCGAGAAGAACAAGGTTGTTCCACTTCCACAATAGATATAGTAGAGTCCAAGACTATGAATAAAGATAGGTATTGATCACAAGAATAACTACCTGAGATATAACCATTAAGGCTTCATTTCAAAAATCATATAGTATTTTTTATCCTACAAGACAAATTTAAATACATTTCATAAAATCCAAATCCCCCTTCCTACCATACAAACCAAAATCATTCATTTTTTCCTAAAAAAACACATGCTTTTGAAATAATCACAAATCCAAAACCATTTTAAAAATACCTATGATCTTAAAATACACTAAAATATTTCCATTAATACCATTAAATCCCCCCAACTCCCTAGATACCAACCCACCACCTTCTACACCACCCCACCACCCTTGAAACCCCCATGGACAACCACCCCTAGACAACCACCCATACCCCTACACAACTCCAACCCTATAGACGGCCCACAATCCCATTTACACACCACCCCACCCCCTGGACACCACCACCCCCTCGAAACCCCCACCCCATGACACCCACTCTAACCCCAGGGACACCAACCCACCCCCTTGGCAATCCCCCAACCCCATGGACATCCCCCACCCCTGGACACCCCCACCCCAGGGACACCCAAACCCCCTAGACACCCTCATCCTCAGGAAATCCTCCCCAAACCCCTAAATAACACCTCACCAACCTGGACACCACCACACCCCCTGGACACCACCCCACCCCATAGACACCCCATGTAACCCCCCCCCCCCCAAAGCCTTGAAAACCCCACCCCTAGACACCACCAACCATGGATGACCCCACCACCTGGATGGCCCCCACCAATCATATACACCACCCCGACACCTGGACACCCCTGGACACACCCAAACCCATGGAAAACCATACCCAACCACTGGAAACTATCCTAACCCTCTTGGAAAGCTCCCCAACCCCTATATCGCAACACCACACTGGGCACCACCCCACCCCTGTACATCCCCACCCCAAGAAAACCATTGCCCCTGGAAAGCCCCCCAACCCCCTGGAAAACCACCCCCCCTAGACACCACCCCACACCCTAGAAACCCCCGTGTACAGCACCCCTCCCAGCTTGGACAGCACGCCCAGGACACCCACCAACCCCTGACGGACCCCAAACCTCCAAGACACCACCCAACCACCTAGTAACCCCCACACCTAGACACCCCCAACCCCATAGATAGACACCCAACCCCTTTGATAGACCCCATCAACCTAGAACCTCCCCTAACATTAACATCCTGGTTCCAGAATCCACCCATAGGCACCCTTACACGATTGGTCACATGGCCTAAGCGCATTTCCCCAAACGCCAGAGGCTTCCATCTAGCAGTGATGGCTTTGGGTGTGTTAGTGGGGGAAACTATGCCCTCATTGGCAGAGTACACACCATATGTAAATAAATAAATATAAGAGAGAAAGTAGTAAATATCCAACAATAGTAAACATCCGGATACTGGAATAATAATAAATTGGAGAACATATATATAAAATTATGCATGATTCATATGTCTAGGAAGTAGCCAAATAATTCACAATGATAGAAATACAATATTGCTAAACCAAAGTGAAAAATGAAATAGATTTTCTCCTGAACATCGCAAGACATATCTTGGTCCCATGCTCTACAACTCCATAACAAGTCATGCACATGATGTAGGAGGGAGCATTCCCTTATCTATACCTACAACAATATAATCTGTTTGGGCCAAAAAACATGACCCAAACAGGGTGTGAGGCAAAATCCCAGTGGGAAACCACCCGAAGATCTGTCTCTAACAGTCAGTGAATATATGGTAGGTAAATGTACTAAAATCAGAAAACAGAAAAGTGCTCAGTAGTAAACAATCAATAGTTTCATTATCAAGCAACAACTAAACAAGCAGCAAAACACAAACAGGTAAACCTTTCAGAAGTACTCACAACCATCCCATCTTTTCCAACCTAACAAGTACAAGAAATACTCTTGAAAAAACACTAGTTCTAACCCCTCTAGTTTTGTATATTAAGACTCTCTAAATAAGCACTCACAGTCATTTCCCATTATTGTCTATGGTAGTCAGGAACACTATGAGGAAGCTCACGTGGTCAATTCCTCTTATATACCCAAGGTCAAATACTCTTTGAGGAAGCTCACTCAGACAATTTCACTTATATCCAAGGACGTTCATAGATTCTTTGAGGAATCACTCGCCATCAATTCCCCTTACATTATAAATTGTTCAGGAATAAAAATTAAATACTCTCCGACGAAGATGACGCGGTCAATCCCTTTATAGTCTAAATCAATCAAGGACTCTCTGAAGGAATTTCACTCAGTCAATTCCCCTTATAGACCCAAGTGGTTCTAGGATCTCTTAGGATGATCACTCGGTCAATCCCCCATATAGACAAATGTTCTCAAAGACTCTCTGAAAAATCTCAGTCTGACAATTTCCCTTATAGTCTACTACACCAGGTTCTCACGGCCATGTGTATGTCAAAGATTAAAGAAATGAAATATTTCCAAGTAAACCTACAGAAATAAATTTTTAAATAGTCTACAACATATCAAGCATGTCAGAATACAAACTCTCTATCATACAACAACATGAATGGAAAACAGGAAAGGCCGCCAAACTGGCTAAACTGGACCAAACTGTCGTAAAAATAACATTCAAGGGAAACACATCGAATGAATAGAAATCAACGCTATTCATATCCAAATTACACTTACACAATATTAAAAGAATGGCAGGAAAACAATAGGGGTAAAACGGTAATCACACAATACCTTGTCAGAGGGTATTGGTGGAATTTTCACATAATACTCAAAGACGTTGAACGGAAAGGAACAAAACAGCTACCTCAGTGTTTGGATATCACTATATGAAATATTCAAAACATTAGTCTCATTATAACGTCAGAGATCTAATTCATCATATAAAAGTTTCAACACAATAAAATTAGAAAGGATTAAGAATCATGAAACGTGGTTCCAAAAAATAAGAGAACACACCAATGTGATTCCAATGCAACTGACAGTGTTCGATTCCGAGGACGGACGGAGGCTCAGGGGCTCATCGGAGATCCATGGCCATACAGACTCTCTCATATGAACGAGACCTAGAAGAAGTGTGTTCTGTCCGGAAGACGTGACCCTGGGGCATTAAATAAAAAAAATATAGGGAGTGTACTTGTGGAGTACATGGTGTTTTATTGTGGTTTATGTACTCCACATTTGGCGGCCTCCAAGCCACTCCCACATGACTGTGTGTTTGGCTACGACATGGCCATCACACAGCCTCCCATGGAATGGGAGTACAAAGCGTGTACTTATAATTTACACAGTGTGTACTTAGAAAACATTCATAATTTCTTCTTTTCCCCATAAATGTCATGAAAATTAAAAACATACATGAAAATAAGGTTTGAGTTCTTACAAAAAACCCCCCTTAAACAAATTCATCCCCGAATTTCCCTAGCATGGCGTAGAAGAAGAAACCCTGAATAGATCTAGCCAATGTTTTCGTACATCGGCCTCCCTCTCCCAAGTCTCGTTCTGCACCTACCCGTGCTGCCATTGTACTTGTACCAGAGGAAAAGACAAGCCACGTATAACCTTTTTACTATGATCCACATTGTGGATAGGAAGATCCTCAATGGATGTATCCACTTCCAACTCAACCTCCTCATGATGTAAGAAGTGAGACGGATCTAATAAGTAACGTCGAAGCTGAGAAATGTGGAAGACATCATGAAGAGCTCTGTACCTATGAGGTAACTATAACCGGTAGGCAACAAACCCAAATCTCTCCAACACATAAAATGGCCCGACATACCTTGGTGAATTCTTACCCTATATCCTAATCCTCTTCTGTCCCAACCTCGGTGTGACATGCAGGAAAACCCAATCTCTAACCATGAATTCTAGCAGTCGTCTCCAATGATCAGCATAAGACTATTCTCCAATGCTGTGTAGTAGATATTCTCTTCAGAATCAACTCTATTTCCTCTGTGGTCTCCTGAACAAGATGTGGTCCCAGAAAATTTGCATTTCCTACCTTCATCCAACATAAGGGTGATCGGCATGGCCTACATTAAAAATCCTCATAAGGTGTCATCTGAATAGTTTCTTGAAAACTATTATTGTAGGAAAAATCCACAAATCGTATATGCATCTCCCAAAAACCTAAAAAATCTAGGATGCATGCTCAGATCATGTCCTAAAGCACCTAAATCGTACACTCCGACTGACCATCTATCTGGGGGTTGTATGTAGTACTCAAAAGTACATGTGTACCAAATGACTTATAAATCCACTAGTAGACCTGAGAAGAAAAATATGCATCCTTTTCTGAAACAATGGAATTTAGAACTCCATGAAGACATAAAGTCTAATGGATTTACAATTGTCCCATCTCATCCATAGTAATGGTTTCCTTGATTATCAAGAATTGAGAAACCTTTGTGATTCTATCAATGACAACCCAGACAACGTCATTCCATCGAGGTGATTTCAGAAAACTGTTCACGAAGTCTATCGAGATATTATTCCACTTCTAATCAGGAATGGGTAACTACTACAAAATACATGATGGTCACTAATGCTCCACCTTCACCTACTGAAAAGTTTAATACCTCATGATGAAACATGAAATGTCCCTATTCATACCTGGCCACCAATACGGATGATGTAGATCACGATAAATCTTGGTGACACCGGGATGAACAACCCAAAAAAATGAATGAAAATCCTGCATCAGCTCCTCGTGTATATCTGTTGGCACCCATATACACCCTTTGAAACACATGATCTAATCCTATCTTATGGTCCATCTTGGAATAGGGTCCTCTTTTGACACACTCTCCCATAAGACTAGGCCTTCAGAAGCTGATAGCTGCCTCATTCAAACTTGAACGAGAATAATGGAGGTAATAGAAATAGAAGAAAGAAACATCCACCCCTGTCTATCGTGTACCTCAAAATTCATCTCAGATAACAGATCCATAAGCATCCACTCACTTCTGGCCTCTTAAAATGCAATTATCTGAGTCCTCCTGCTCAACACATCTACCACCACACTGCCCTTCCCATGCGTATAGGCATGCTCAAAGGAAAAATACTGAAGGTACTCAACCCACCAGCACTATCTCAAATTCAGATCATGTTAGGTGATGATGTAATTGATACTCTTAGGGTTGGTGAAAACCAAAATGTTCTCACCTAGAATATAGTGTTTTTAATAGCGTATGGCATGAACAACATCTCCCAACTCTAGATCATGCGTCAGGTAATTCCTCTCATGTGGCCTCAACTTCCAAGACTTGTACGCAACGACTCCATCTCCATGCATATGCGTAAGTCTCAACCCGATACATGATGCATCACTATAAAGAGTATAGATCATTTCTGGCTCTAGAAAGACTTGTATTGGTGTTGATGTCAACTTCCCATTCAGCTCATGAAAGGCTGACACATATGAATTTGACCATAAGAACATCACACCCTTCTTAGTCAGACATATCAGCTGTGCTTCTAAGCATGAAATGACTTTTATAAAACATCTTTAGTATCCATCTAGCCTTAGAAAACACTACACCTCAAAGACATTCTTTTTATCCTCACAGGAATCTATAGCTCTCAATTTCTATAGGTCTACTGATACTCTTCCTCTGAGATAACATGATGCAGGAAGTGAATCTGATCGATCCAAAAGTGCCACATTGAGATCTTAGAATATAATGGATACTCTCTTAGTGCACTTAAGATGATCTCAATATATGTAGCATGGTCATGTCGATTGTGAGAGTAAACTTAGATATCATCCACGAAAACCACCATGAACGAGTCCATATATAGATGGAACAATCGATTCATCAGTTCCATGAAAACTACAGGCATGTTCGTGAGACTGAATGGCCCAAACATATACTCGTATTGACCATACCTATTCCAGAAGGCTGTATGAGGAATATCTGATGGTATAACGGGCAAATAATGATCACTGGACCTCATCTAAATCTTCAAGAACACCCAGGCTCCTCAATGATGATCAAAGAGATCTTCAATCCTTGACAAGGGATATCGGTTCTTGACCATTAACTAATTCATCTTCTGATAATCCACACAATGCCTGAGGGTGTCGTCTGGCTTATTTGCAAATAGTGTAGGAGAACCCCCTGGAGATGTACTGGGTTCGATGAAACTCATTGCCAATAACTCCTCCAATTGTCTCTTGAGCTCCATCAACTCAGTTGTAGCCATCCAATAAGGAGGAATGGACACCGGTTCCGCTCATAGCACAAGATCAATCGATAATTCTACCTCACGCTCTAGAGGAAAACCTGAAAAGTCTATTGGAAAGACATCTATGAAATGATCCACCACTGGAGGAAAGACTAACTGTGAAGAACCCTGGTCATCCAGATATATAAAACCAATATGGGTTGTAACTCATCCCAACCCATGATACACTATACCTGATCTGTTCTCCCGGACATCCCATTATCCCATATGAAGAATTGATCCACCCTCTGGTAAAATAAAACTCACCCATTAGCGATAAAAGCCAATGAATTCCTGGAAGGGTACTAGCCATCCCATTCTGAGAAAGAAATCACTACATGTTATCTCTAGGACATAGAGGTCTCATATGATGTGACATCCACCAACTAGGAGAGGGAACTCCCTACACTAATGTACAGTAGTCATTCTAGTCCCCAACAGAGTGTTTAGCATCCTGATATCAGCAGAGGGAATGATATAGAGCCTATGGATCTCCACAATTTCAATATATATAAATCTATGGGAATCCCCTATGTCGAAAAGAGATGAAGATAATACCGAGGAAAATAGGATCATACCTCGAACTCTAGAAGGTCGGGGATCCTACTCCTGTTGGGTCTGCTACACTGCAAAATTCTGGCATGTTCCATGGCCCTATGACCCAACCTGACCACTCTGAGCTGATCCATCCTGCTTTCGTTGAAGTACTGGTGAATAAATACCACAACCACAACCTCTACCTCATCCTGAATAGTCGAATGAAATCCACTTCCCAGACTAGTGATAAACTAGTGGCATTTCTCCTGAACGTGGGGTCATAGAAGAACCCCTGTCACCAGCTACCAGTGAGAAGAACATTCAACAGCGCTGAAGGTGACCCATATTTCGGCAACATCGGCACTCCATTGGGTCTCTCGGGAAACATGGCTTCATATTCCTTCTTCTCCCACACTGGTAGCACACCTCCTAGCTACCGGAAGATGCATCACGCCTACTCTGATCTACTCATGTAGTCTCCCTACGGTTCTTCTTGCTATCAGCTAGCGGAAAACTAACTCTAGATACCGAACCACCCTTGCTCACATCTATAGAATCCCTCATATTGCGCTCTGTGATCAGTGCATGGTTGACGATATAAGATATCGAATTCAACCTGAAGATGTTCACCTGGGATTGGATGTTGTTCCTCATACCATCCTTAAACTTCCATGAAAGAAACAACTCATCACCTCTTAGAATAGGCCTAAAAAGTTGCAGGTCTATGAAGGGAGAGGATTACTCCATAACAGAAAGAGTACCCTGCTCCAGTCTCATGAACTCTCAGGCTCCATCGTCCCTCATGGACTCCAAATAGAAGTAATAATAGAAGATGTACCGAAACTCTTCCCATGCCATATTATTCTAGCGGCCCGCATGTGAGATCACCTCCCACCACCTCTTGGAGGAGTCTCGGAGTATGTAGGTATAGAGACTCACCCTCTTCTATAGAGGTATCTATAGATGATAAAAAATTGTCAACATGGATTCTAGCCATGACTCTGCAGTCTGATTTCCTCCTTCCCTTATGAAAGTAGGAGGATGGTGCTGCTGGATGACCCATGTCAAATCAGCCATTGACGAGATAGGAGGTGATGCTCCTTAAAAGTCTGCATCATCCTCCGAAATCTATCCCGGAAATGTTCATCATGTAGAGAACCGTATCCTGACGTACATTGACATTACATTACATTTGCGAAATACTTAGTACAAAACAAAAACACACACACAAGGATCGTAATAGTTTAGTGTCTTTGGAAACTTGGAATAAAATCTTCTAATCGTGGTGAAAGATCTTCAACATCTCCCATAAAGATCTTCTTTTTTTTTACCTAAGACCTTTCTTTATATACTGGGGAAAAGAAAACATAAAAGGGTGAGCTCAAATTCTCAGTAAGGGTAAACAAAAGAAATATCAATCACATCGTATTCATAAGAACATAACATTTTGGAAATCATAACCTGCAAAAGAGAGCATAATTTCATAACATGGGATAAATCATGGTAGTGACATGTAATCACAATAATCATAACATAAAACATGAAACATTGTGGCATTCACACACAATCATAGAGAATCATTTCTTTTTAGTCAAGACTCATTGCCAAGACAATCTTAGTGGACAAAGTCCCTTTCTGAATCGAGTAACCCTTGTTTCAGTCCTGTTTCACTGAACCGGTATAACCTACCATTCCAGCCATGTATATCTCATGAGATATGAAATCATTACCCAATGCATTGGAGGGAGATATAGGTCCCACCCATCTTATAATTAATCCTTTCTTATGTGTTCCACATAATCATAAACCATACATCATAGCGTAACCCATGTAATAAAAATGGGAATCTTAAACATCATGACATCATAAAACAATTCATATAAGAAAAAGGAATTCATAAAAATAATTCCATCACAACATAATCAAATCAATGTAATAATAGGGATAAAAACAGAACCCTTTATTATCTTAGATGGAAAATAATTTTGATAAAACACTTGAACATCATTCTTGAGGAAAATATCCTTTCTACTTCAAAAACACTTTTCCTTTCTTAACATGTCATACAATTTTAAACTAAAAGAAGTTGATTAAAAATAAACTTGAAAACTTGTAAAGGAAGATTCTTGGAAATAATGTTTTAGAAATCCATTCATGCTGTATAAGTTAAAAAAAATATTCTTCGTACTTTTGTCGGAAAAGTCAAAAAGTACCTCGTACGAAAAAACGACAAAAGATTCCTTTCATATTCTTTACTAAAAATTCACCAAAGGGTAAAATTGGATTTAAACTATTGTAAGTGGATGGAAACAATATTACATATTGATTGAACATGGATGTGGATGATAAAATACACCCCAGTAAATGCCAAAGTAAAAACAATCTCGGATAAAAATGAGATTGTGATATTTTCCCTTACCTTAGGTCCGCTTTGCTTCGTATGTGTCTGAACCTCCTGTATAATGATTTAAATAATGTCATTGACTTATTAAAGAATCATATTCATTGTTATGATATCATATATGGTTCACTTATGACATTATATTACCCGTTCTTTTGTAAATTCCATGTTAAAGAAGCGTTTTGGGTAAAATCGTTTCATTTAACATAGGTGTTTTGACTTGTTGTTCTTGACATTATTATTACTTATATCATGATTTAATTACTCCCAGAATATAAAATATGATTTATATATCATATATATTCAGTATATATTTATATATATAATAGATAGATAAATGAAATGAAAAACACCGTTCATGGAGACGGTAGTCCGTACGTACGCATGAACGTTGTTTTCCTTTCCATATTGTCTTGAATGGAAGTAAGTAGATGACATACATATACATATATAAATAAATCCAGTAGCTTTATAATGTCATATATTTCATTATTATTTCTTATATATAATTTTTAATCATTCTTAAATGGTAAACATGGAGAATGAATCTCATCGCGTCGTGGAGACGGTAGTCCGTACGTACGCACGAGCGATGATATCGTTCCCATGGTCATGGAATTGTGTTGATGTGTATGTATACTATTTCAGTATCAATATAACTTTATAATAATCATATATAGTTACTCATTACACCATTATACCAATCCAATTAAGGTGGTGACGGAAAATATATTACCCCACGGCGTGGAGACGGTATTCCGTACGTACGCACGCGCGATGATTTCATTTTTCCGTAGGATGGATAGAAGGTGAATTAGAGTTGTTTAATATTTATAATAACATATCAGTATATAATAAATACTGATGTTTTTACTTTATCATGAAACAACTAAATAAGAAGAAGTTGAAGAAGAATGAAATTGAAAAGATCGGTAATGGATATTACCTCTTCTTTGAAACGCCTCTTTGAATCCTCCACTTAGGGAACTAAGATTGGTCTTTGAAGATGACCAGGAACTCTAGGATTATTCTAGGGAAGTGGAGAAGGGATTTTGTCAGGGGTTGGCCGAGATTGAGTGCTCAAATTGGTGTGAGGAGGAGGGGGAGGAGGTGCCCTTTTATAAGGGAGGAGAGGGGCACCGTAGGAATACCTCAAAATATTATTTTATATTAAAGTAAAAATAGGTTTATAATGGTTCCAAAGGGTCTTATATCGAAGTTAAAGTGGGGATGGGTCGAAATCCTATCAACCAATAGGATTTAGACAAGTTTAGGGTATTATTTTAACCTGATCAATTAGATTTAACTCTAAGTTAAATAATTTAACTTTTACCGTGTCTTTTTGTTTTCTTTCACTATATGGTTAATACACTTACTATAACATGCCAAAAGAACCCCAAATTGTATATTATTAATACATATATCCTTATCTAAGTCATTTTGCCGAACCTTAGATTTTTAGAAATAAAATAACAATTAATAATATAATATTTGATTTAAAAACTATTTTGTGTCAATTTTGACACTATTTGATATATGATTTTTTTGAAAGTCATAACAGAATTATATGTTCTAACCAAGTTTATTAAATCAACACTAATATATCATAGTAACCTATAAAATTAGTGGAATTCATAAAAAGTCTCAAAGTACATTTATTTGAGCATTTATAACATCAATTATGTTAATATTTCCTTAAAAGGGTAATTACTGCATCATCGTTGTGTCATAAATAAATTAATTTATTTAAAGTCTAAAATTTATAAATAAAATATCATTATGTAGGAAATATTTTTAGCTTTCTAATGAATATTTATAGTCGAATTTATATTATGTATAACCCCATATTAAAAATGTTTTAGTTATTAAACATTGATTTTAACTATTTTAACTATTCATTAAAAAAATAATATTAAATGTCATAATCTAATCCAAGTGGACCTTAATGGTCATGTTATATTCATAAGGTTGTTTTTGGTCGAATTACAATTATCCAATAGAATTAGGACATGTGTTAGGGTAATAGTAATATCATATTTACCCTTAGTTACCCTATTTACTATTAACCGTGGTAAAAAAAGAAAAAAGTTACTATTCACCAAAAAATATTTTCATCTCATTGAACCACATTTTAGTCCTTGATATTAACCGTGTCTATAGGATTTTCGAAATTCCATTCACAGAAGCGGTAAAATTATGTTTTATGCAAAATTCAGTTTTTAACCTACCACTTAGTGGTTTCACTATTCATAAAAAATTGATAGTTTTTAGAAAAATGCCAAAATTTCATCCTAAGATATATTTAATATTCTGAATTCAAAAATTAAGTCTATTTTACCAAATTCATAACATAGAAATTGCATTAATTAATTTTATAATTAAATCCCACTGTTAAAACAAATAGCGTGTTTTTAAGAACCAATATCTATCAAAAGATTGACACTTGATTATGTCTGGTTTAAATGTGAAATTACATACAATGACCAACATTGTATTAAATTGTAAAAATATATTCTAAATATACTTTAAAACCTCTCAAATTAATGATTTATCACTATTAATTATTTCGATTAAAAAAGTTGTTTTTAATTATAATTTTGTAATTTTCACTATTCATCAGAATATGAAAGTTATCCGAAAAGTACCAAAATTTCACCTTAGGCTAAATTCGATACTCTGAATTCAAAAATGAAGTCCATTTTGAGAGCTAAGATTTCTAAAATTTAAAAAGTGGTTATTACTATTCATAACGGCTAGTTTTAATAATATTTTAATAGCATATCGTTGTTTCGTGAAACTCAGTATTGCGTACTACACACGCTATCGAGGAAGGTTGCGATTGCGTGTAATGCAAGGCAAGTCATGGATGTTTGTTGTGCAAGCTCCTTTTTGTGTTTCGTATAACACAAGACATTAGTGAAATTAAAAAGAATATTTTTCACAAAATCTTGGGCTGTTACATTCTACCCCCCTTAAAATGAATTTCGCCCTCAAAATTTGTCGGGGTTATAAATGGTTTACTATTCAAAAGTTTCTTTAATAGAAACCCACATCGTAAAAAGAAATACCAAAACCAATATTTTAAAACAAAAGTATGAAACTTAACGGTTACCCAAATAAACTAATCACTGGGTTTCCACATAGGTGAAAATATGGATATGGAAGAAAAATCTATCCATCATGTTCTGATGGAGAGTGGTAGAGAACATGGCTATGAAAAAGCCAACAATCACAAATCCATAAATTTGTGACGATCTAAGGTACCATCCGATTCATCAGGTATAAGATCACTAGGACAACATTTTTGGTTTTCAAGATCATTTCCCTAAAGTTGAAAATTTGAATTAGAATAAATACTTTCTTTATTTTGGTACAATCTCACTGTTGTTCATGCCTTAAACAATTTCCACATCATCTCTTAAATAAATGAAGTTGAATTTGTTATTCGTGAAGTGTTAGCAGATCATGTGATAGAATGACGGGTCATTCCATCTGTCTCAAACAAATGGTTAGCAAAAATTATATATATAAGTCTATCTATAGTGAGATTAATCATATATGGTTCCTAAAATGGACTTATACTTCATATATCATAATGCTTAATATAATAAAACTAGTTTCTACTAAACAAGGACATCCTGTAGGCCAGTGGTAGGCGATAAAGGCCAGTCGCACTTCAGTTGTGGGTTTGATTCCTACAGCCTTGTCCGACGCGATGGGATGTCGCCCGTCCTGCAGGTTGTCCTTTTTCTACATTACTATAACATCTCATCAATAATATCGAAAATCTTCTATCCTTAAACAATAATAACTTATTTCCAACATAATCCATTCTAATCTTTAGGATTATCCATAATACTACAGTCCACTCTCATAAAATAGTGAAAACGATTACCAGAGATTTAATACTGTCGTTAATCCCCATATATCATAAGATATGTCTTGTTGGTCACATTCCAAACATTCAAAGGCCTTAATCATGTATTCTCTTGAATACCTTAGTGAAAACATGAATGCAGTTTAATGTTAACACTTTCCACATACCAAAATCCTCAAAATTCTATATACTCAAACCATTATATCACTTAGTCCTTATATCAATCATGAGCTCATGAATACTATTAAACATTTCATTTTCTCGTTTTCCCTTCATTATGCGCATAATATCTCAATCACTTTGAATACCACATTAGACCAATACATAAATATTCCAATACTCCATGATACAACATTATTTTGGAATTCCATTACATAAACACTTAATCATTCCACCACATTGTTTTCATATTCAACATCGCCAATAGTGATCGCATGTGACTTCCCATTGTCCTTTGCCTTCAGTGGTTTCTCATGTTGATCATCACCAACCCTTGTATTAGGGAATTTATTAGCATAATGCCCCATTTCCATGCACTTGAAGCATTGAAGTGTTGGTGGTGCGTTCTCTGTAGTGTTTGCTTTATTCACATCATTAGAAACCCTTTTTCCATTACTTCGACACTCAGCTGCTCGATGACCTTCTTTTCCACACTTAAAACATTTTCTAGTCCCTTAAAGACAATCTCCACCATGCTTCTTTCCACACTTTATGCATAAGGAAACATTCATCTTCTCTTCACCATTATTCTGATATTTCTCCTTGAACTCCATCTTTCGTTTCTTGTAAAAACCATGAGATGGATATGTAACACCAACTTCCATTTCTACCTTGATAGCACAATGCACAATTTCTTCATAGCTACTGAAGTCTCTTATAGCTAATTCCCTTCGAAGACTTGGTTTTAAGCCACTGAAAAATCGATCAACATTACTTTCAGGTTGGATGATAATGCCAGATGCATACCTTGCAAGTCTTGTAAAATTCACTTTGTATATACCAACAGATTCATCATCCTTCTACTTCCGCTCAAGAAACTCATTTTCCATCTTTGTTCGAATAATACGAGGGAATTACTTACTGAAAAACAAGTTCTTGAACTCGTCCCATTCCATGGACTCAATTTCATCTATTGGCCTCGTATTCTTGATAAGATTCCACCATTGATCAGCTTCACCTTCCAAACGATATACTACTAAGATAACTTTATCATGTTCAGAACATTGAAGAACTGAAAATATCTTTTTAGTGGTACCGATCCATTGTTCAGCAACAAGTGGATCAGGAGACCCACTGAAAGAAGGTGGACGATGCCTCATGAAGGACTCAATAGAATATTGTTCCCTTCTCTGCTCATTTGGAAGTCCAGAATGATTCATAGCTTGTGTAAGTATAGCAATAAGATTTTGCACTCCATCTCCCATAACATTTGTTTGTTCAGGAGGACAATCATTGCATTGTCCATTGCATTGATCAACACGGTTCCTTCGGGTTCCAGCCATCGTCTAAAACCCAAAAAGAATAGTGTGAGTGGAAAAAATCATGATAGGGAAAACAACATAATAAAGGAGGAGTACCTTCAATATCTAACATCTTAGGTTTAATTCTATGATCGTTAGTGTAGTTCTAGTACTATAACCTATATGTATACTTAACCTTAGGGACATCCCTAGACCTACCGTAGAAATATCTCTAGGGATCTCACTAACGTTTTCTCATCCTAGTTTCCAAAGGTTGACTAAACCTTTCCTCTGATACCAACTGTAGAGACCCGTATCCTGACGTACATTGACATTACATTACATTTGCGGAATACTTAGTACATAACAAAAACACACACACAATGATCGTAATAGTTTAGTGTCTTTGGAAACTCGGAATAAAATCTTCTAATCGTGGTGAAAGATCTTCAACATCTCCCATAAAGATATTCTTTTTTTACCTAAGACCTTTCTTTATATCCTGGGGAAAAGAAAACATAAAAGGGTGATCTCAAATGCTCAGTAAGGGTAAACAAAAGAAATATCAATCACATCATATTCATAAGAACATAACATTTTGGAAATCATAACCTGCAAAAGAGAGCATAATTTCATAACATGGGATAAATCATGGTAGTGACATCTAATCACAATAATCATAACATAAAACATGAAACTTTGTGGCATTCACACATAATCATATAGAATCATTTCTTTTTAGTCAAGACTCATTTCCAAGACTATCTTAGTGGACAAAGTCCCTTTCTGAATCGAGTAACCCTCGTTTCAGTCCTGTTTCACTGAACCGGTATAACCTACCATTCCAGCCATGTCTATCTCATGAGATATAAAATCTTTACCCAATGCATTGGAGGGAGATATAGGTCCCACCCATCTTATAATGAATCCTTTCTTATGTGTGCCACATAATCATAAACCATACATCATAGCGTAACCCATGTAATAACAATGGGAATCTTAAACATCATGACATCATAAAACAATTCATATAAGATAAAGGAATTCATAAAAATAATTCCATCACAACATAATCAAATCAATGTAACAATAGAGATAAAAACAGAACCCTTTATTATCTTAGATGGAAAATAATTTTGATAAAAAACTTCAACTTCATTCTTGAGGAAAATATCCTTTCTACTTCAAAAACACTTTACCTTTCTTAACATGTCATACAATTTTAAACTAAAAGAAGTTGATTAAAAATAAACATGAAAACTTGTAAAGTATGATTCTTGGAAATAATGTTTTATAAATCCATTCATGCCGTATAAGTTAAAAAAAATATTCTTCGTACTTTTGTCGGAAAAGTCAAAAAGTACCTCGTACGAAAAAACGACTAAAGATTCCTTTCATATTCTTTACTAAAAATTCACCGAAGGGTAAAATTGGATTTAAACTATTGTAAGTGGATGGAAACAATATTACATATTGATGGAACATGGATGTGGATGATAAAATACACCCCAGTAAATGCCCAAGTAAAAACAATCTCGGATAAAAATGAGATTGTGATATTTACCCATACCTTAGGTCCGATTTTCTTCGTATGTGTCCGAACCTCCTGTATAATGATTTAAATAATGTCATTGACTTATTACAGAATCATATTCATTGTTATGATATCATATATGGTTCACTTATGACATTATATTACCCGTTCTTTTGTAAATTCCATGTTAAAGAAGCGTTTTGGGTAAAATCGTTTGATTTATCGTAGGTGTTTTGACTTGTTGTTCTTGACATTATTATTACTTATATCATGATTTACTTACTTCCAGAATATAAAATATGATTTATATATCATATATATTCAGTATATATATATAATAGATAGATAAATGAAATGAAAAACACCGTTCATGGAGACGGTAGTCCGTACGTACGCATGAACGCTGTTTTCCTTTCCTTATTGTCTTGAATGGAAGTAAGTATATGACATACATATACATATATACATAAATCCAGTAGCTTTATAATTTCATATATTTCATTATTATTTCTTATATATACTTTTTAATCATTCTTAAATGGTTAACATGGAGAATGAATCTCATCGCGTTGTGGAGATGGTAGTCCGTACGTACGCACGAGCGATGATATCGTTCCCATGGTTGTGGAATTGTGTTGAAGTGTATGTATAATATTTTAGTATCAATATCACTTTATAATAATCATATATAGTTACTCATTACACCATTATACCAATCCAATTAAGGTGGTGACAGAAAATATATTACACCACGGCGTGGAGACGGTATTCCGTACGTACGCACGCGCGGTGATTTCATTTTTCCGTAGGATGGATAGAAGGTGAATTAGAGTTGTTTCATATTTATAATAACATATCCGTATATAATAAATACTGATGTTATTACATTATCAAGAAACAACTAAAGAATAAGAAGTTGAAGAAGAAAGAAATTGAAAAGATCGGTAATGGATATTACCTTTTCTTTGAAACGCCTCTTTGAATCCTCCACTTAGGGAACTAAGATTGGTCTTTGAAGAAGACCAGGACCTCTAGGATTATTCTAGGGAAGTGGAGAAGGGATTTTTTCAGGGGTTGGACGAGCTTGAGTGCTCAAATTGGGGTGAGGAGGAGGGGGAGGAGGTGCCCTTTTATAAGGGAGGAGAGGGCCACCTTAGGAATACCTCAAAATATTATTTTATATTAAAGTCAAAATCGGTTTATAATGGTTCCAAAGGGTCTTATTTCGAAGGTAAAGTGGGGAGGGGTCGAAATCCTATCAACCAATAGGATTTAGACAAGTTTAGGGTATTATTTTAACCTTATCAGTTAGATTTAACTCTAAGTTAAATAATTTAACTTTTACCGTGTCTTTTTGTTTTCTTTCACTATATGGTTAATACACATACAATAACATGCCAAACGAACCCCAAATTGTATATTATTAATACATATATCCTTATCTAAGTCATTTGGCCGAACCATATATTTTTAGGAATAAAATAACAATTAATAATATAATATTTGATTTAAAAACTATTTTGTGTCAATTTTGACACTATTTGATATATGATTTTTGTGAAAGTCATAACAGAATTATATGTTCGAACCAAGTTGATTAAATCAACACTAATATATCATAGTAACCTATAAAATTAGTGGAATTCATAAAAAGTCTCAAATGACATTTATTTGAGCATTTATAACATCAATTATGTTAATATTTCCTTAAAAGGGTCATTACTGCATCATCGTTGTGTCATAAATAAATTAATTCATATAAAGTCTAAAATTTATAAATAAAATATAATTATGTAGGAAATCCTTTTATCTTTCTAATTAATATTTATAGTCGAATTTATCTTATGTATAACCACATATTAAAAATGTTTTAGTTATTAAACTTTGATTTTAACTATTTTAACTATTTATTAAATAAAATAATATTAAATGTCATAATCTAATCCAAGTGGACCTAAATGGTCATATTATATTCATAAGGTTGTTTTTTGTCGAATTAAACTTATCCAATAGAATTAGGACATGTTTTAGGGTAATAGTAATATCATATTTACCCTTAGTTACCCTATTTACTATTAACCGTGGTTAAAAAAAGTACAAAGTTACTATTCACCAAAAATTATTTAATCTCATTGAACCACATTTTAGTCATTGATATTAACCGTGTCTGTCGAATTTTCAAAATTACATTCACAGAAGCGGTAAAATTATGTTTTATGCAAAATTCAGTTTTTAACCTACCACTTAGTGGTTTCACTATTCATAAAAAATTGAAAGTTTTTAGAAAAATGCCAAAATTTCATCCTAAGCTATATTTCATATTCCGAATTCAAAAATGAAGTATATTTTACCAAATTCATAACATAGAAATTTCATTAATAAATTTTATAATTAAATCCCACTGTTAAAACAAATAGCGTGTTTTTAAGAAACAATATCTATCAAAAGATTGACACTTGATTATGTCTGGTTTAAATGTGAAATTACATCCAATGACCAACATTGTATTAAATTGTAAAAATATATTCTAAATATACTTTAAAACCACTCAAATTAATGATTTATCACTATTAATTATTTCGATTAAAAAAAGTTGTTTTTAATTATAATTTAGTAATTTTCACTATTCATCAGAATATGAAAGTTATCCGAAAAGTACCAAAATTTCACCTTAGGCTAAATTCGATACTCCGAATCCAAAAATGAATTCCATTTTGAGAGCTAAAATTTCTAAAATTTAAAAAGTGGTTATTACTATTCATAACAGCTAGTTTTAATAATATTTTAATAGCATATCATTGTTTCGTGAAACTCAGTATTGCGTACTACACACGCTATCGAGGAAGGTTGCGATTGCGTGTAATGCAAGGCAAGTCAAGGATGCGTGTTGTGAAAGCTCCTTTTTGTGTTGCGTACAACACAAGACATTAGTGAAATTAAAAAGAATATTTTTCATAAAATCTTGGGCTGTTACACATCAGCAGCTAAGTCAGGTACAATGGCTGGTACCATGTCTGGCACAATAGGATGATCTAGATGTAGTCCCTGATTAGCCATGTTTGGTGTTTGATAACCGTCTCGAAACTGGCGCACAACCGGAGGATGTCTCGGTGTCATGAGTCTCCAAGGTCAAGCACACACCTTAAATCAAGATTATCAAGGAATAAAAACAAGCAATGTAAGATGGGAACCAGAGAAATATGGAACTCATGTTTTACAAAACATTACTACATAGTGTTTAAATTTCCTACATGACGTGTTCCCTTAAGTCATTTACATGGGCATGTACTTCTACCAAACTGGTTGTGTAACACCCCAAACACATGGTGTGTTGTCTTAACACATGGCGTGTACTTGAATCCTCTTCTATGGACTAAGTCATTCTACATGGATAAGCCACACGACTCTCCAATGAAAAAACTACACTGCGTGTTCATGGTACACATGGAGTGTACTAGAAAAGCTTCACCTAGCCAATGTTGTCAGTGACATGGCCTGACACACGAATCACACTACATGGGGTGTTCCAGACAAACATGGTGTGTAATTGAAAGGATAACACCGACCCATGTTGTTTGTTACATGGTTGGAAACATGGGACAGACTACACAATGTGTTCAAGGTGGACACAATGTGTATATGAATGGTTAACACCAACATGTTTTGTTTGGGACAAGGCCAACTACCTGGGATAGACTACACAGCATGTTCAACTAGTACCTGGCATGTATAGCTTAAGGTCTTTTCCATCTGTGTTCTTGGTTACATTGGAATACACAAGGTCGACAGTATATGGTGTTTTCCTCTATTACACGGCGTGTTCCCACTAGAATTTTCCCATCTCGTTTATCTGCCCACATGGCCTACAACACGACTAAGGACTGTAGGTTGTGAACATAAATTACACAGTGTGTACTTATGAAAAACAGTTTCTTCCCATATAGATGAACTCATTGCATGTACTTATCACTACATGGCGTGTATCCTATGTTTTTACGGATAGTAATCCTCATAAACTACTTTGTAACCCAGCAAAACACTGAAATGAGCATTTAAAGGGCCAAATTTCGACTCGTGAGAGCCCATACTCCAAGAGAATCCATGTTTGGCATCTTGTAAACATTATAACATGGAAACAAGGAAATTATCCACCAAAATTTGGTCTATAAGGGTCCATAACTCCTCAAGAACCAATGATTGGCATCCAATCTAGCATATATATACACCAAAAAATCCCATATCAAATAGATGGTATTTTTATCAAGGAAACTTCCACAACAACATGCATATTTTAAACAACATCTATCACATCAACGTCCAATTACAAATTCATCTTATATGGTATGGAATAAATTCAGGACATGTGATTTCTAGAAAGTTCTTATTTGATGCATGAGATGGTATACCCTCATCTCTTCAGGTTGTGATAGAAATAAAACCTCGGTAATGTCAACAGTAATAACACTAAACATATGAGTCACCCATTGGTGAAAATAAGATCAACCATAAACTTGAAAAACAGAATAAATTACAATAAATGAGGGAGATTTTCTTTTCCATATACGCAGTTTATCTACTCCTAGGTACATATTATTACCAAGTACATATTCCTTCCTATCCATGGCTAAAGTCTCCAAATAGTAAATAATGAGAATAGATTTCCTCTAATACCACTTTGTAACATCTGGGTTCCGGAACCCACCCAGAGGCGCCCCGTACCCGCTTGAACACATGGACGCAATCGCATTTCCCCAAATGCTAGAGTCTGAAAACTAACAATGAGGGCCTTGGGAGTGATAGTGGGGAAACTATTCCCATCATTGGCAGAGTACACAAAAGATGTAAACAAATACATAAAAGAGTAGAAAAATAAAATATCCAACAATAGTAAATAGTGGAATACTGTAATAATTAACAATTGGAGAACATATATATATAATGATGCATGATACATATGTTTAGGAATGTATCCAAACAAGTCACAATGATGGAAATACAATAGTGCTAAACATAAGTGAAAAATGAAATAGATAAACTCCTCAGCATTAAAAGCCATAGCTGGGTCCCTTTCTCTCCACCTCCACACCATGTCAAGCACCTAAAATAGATGGGCGCCTACCCTAATATATACCTAAAATAATATTTTCTTTCTGGGCCCAAAAGCATTACCCAAATAGGGTGTGAGACTAAATCCGAGAAGGCAACCACCTGGAGATCTGTTCCTAACAGTCAGTGAATATATTGTAGGTACATGTACAAAAAACAGTAAACAGGAAAGTGCTCACGAGTAAACAATCCATAGTTTCAATATCAAGAAACATCTAAAGAAGCAGCTAAATAAGAAACTAAACAAAAATAGATAACCCTATCGGAATTACTCACAACCATCTCATCTGGTCCTACCTAACAAGTACAATAAACCCTATGGGAAACACACTTGGTTTTACCCGTCAGGTTATGTATTTGAAGACTCTCTGAGGAAGCACTCAAAGTCAATTCCCTTATAGTCTAAAGTAGTCAGGAATTCACTTAGAAATATCACACTGTTAATTCCTCTTATAGCCCAAAGGTCAAGGACTCTATGAGAAAGCTCACTTAGTCAATTACCCATATAGTTTAGCTCATTCGTAGACTCTTTGAGAAGCACTCACCATCAATTAACATTATAGTCAAAACAGTCCAGGAATAAAAATCAAAGACTCTCTGAGGAAGCTCACGCAGTCTATCCCCTTATCATCTAAAGCAATCAAGGACTCTATGAGGAAGCTAACTAGGTCAATTTTCCTTATAGCCCTAGGTGATTCTACGATCAACAAGGATGCTCACTCAGTCACTCCCCCTTATAGCCAAAAGTTCTCTAAGACTCTCTAATAAATCTCCCCCCATTCAATTCCCCTTATAGTCTACAACACCAGGTTATCATGGCCCTGTGTAGGTCAACAAGAATAGTAGTGTAATATTTCCATGTAAACCAACATAACTACTTGGATAAAAAGTTTACAACATAACATGCAAGTCAAAATAAGAACTTTCCATCCTACTATAACAGGCATAAAAGACAAACAAGGAAGCCAAACTGGCTAAACATGACCAAATGGTCGTAAACAAAATATGCAATGGAAATACATCAAAATCGTTGAAATAATCCCTATTAATATCCAAATTACCTCTACACAAGCATACAAGAATGTAATGAAAAAAATAGGGGTAAAATGGTAAACATGCAATACCTCGTGCAAGGGTATTGGTGGAATTTTCACATAATACACAATGGATTTGAACGTAATGGAAAAAACCACCTACCTTGTGGTTTGGAGGTAGCTATATGAAAACATTGATGCTTGAATATCTTTAGAACACCTTAGATCTACGAAAACGTATAAAATGTTTAACCCACGAAAACCTGGAAAAGAAGGGGAATCATGAAATGAGTCTCCAGCAGAAGAGAAAACCCAATAATTTTATTCCAACCCAAATAACGGTGATCGATTCAAGGGATGGTTGGAGGCTCAGGGGCTCATCAATGATCTACAGACTTATGGACTCTCTTGGATGAACGAGAACTAGAAGAAGGGTGTTCTGTTCATCAGACGTGACCATGTTGTGTTTAATGAAAAAATACACATTGTGTACTTTTGTTGTACATGGTGTGTACTTGTTGTTTTTGTACTCCACATTAGGTTACTTCCAAGTCACTCCCACAGGTCTGTGTGTGTGGATACTACATGGGCAACACACGGGTTCCTGCTGCAATGCAGTACATGGTGCGTACACATGAAGTACACGGCGTGTACATAGAAAATTTTCAACATTTTCTCTTTTTTCCAAAACTGTCATGAAATGAAAAAACATACCAGAAAAGAACATCCAAGTTCTTACAACCACCCTCCCTAGACACCACCCCACCCCCTGGACCCCCTACCCCCAAGACACCCCCTCCCCGGGAAAGCCCCCCCCCCCCCCCAACCCCATGGACACCACCACTCCCCCTAAACACCACCCCACCCCATGGACACCAACCCACCCTCTGGGACACCCCAATGTATACTCCCCCCCCCCCCAGACACAAACATCCCTTGGACACCCCCACCACGATGGACCCCACCCCACCCCCTAGACACCCCCACCCCCTAAACACCCCCGCCCCTAGAAAGCCACCCCCCCAGACACCACCCTACCACCCCCTGGACAGCCCCACAGACCACCCCCACCATAGGACACCCCCAACCCCCTGACTTCCCCCACCCCTCATAGACAACACCCCACCGCGTGGACAACCCCTACCCCCTAGAAAGCCCCCATGGACAGCCTCCCCCACCCTTTTGACACCACCCCACCTCCTTGTACTATTCCAACCCCCTAAACAACCCCACCCCCCTGGACACCACCCCAACCCCTAGACACCCCCACCATCTGGACACCCCCACCCCTAGAAACCCCCAACCCCCTAGAAACCACCTAAACCCCCTTCACACCACCCCACCCCTCTGGACACCATAATGGGTAGCCACCACACCCCCTGGACACCCCCATCCCACCAGACACTCCAACCCCCTGGACACCATCTACCCCCCTTGGACAGCCACCCCAAACCATTGAACAACCCCCAATGCCCTACATTCTAAATTGGATTTTTTATGTATTTATTTTACTTATTAATTATTTTTTAATGGTGTATGGATATACATATTTTATGGGTATATGTGATGTGTGTTGATACTTGTCGTAATTTCCTTATGAATTGTGTGTTAATTCTTTATATGTGTAGTGGGTAATTAAATACAAAATTGGTGTTATTCCGAATTCTGTATGAATTATGTCTTGTATGAATTCGGTATGAATTCATACAGAATTATTTAGGTTTTATGCATGTATTCTTGTTAATGGATTATTTTGTTACTTGTTGTATGTGTATGTATCATGCATTTATTCTATTGTGTATGAATTTTCCAACCCAACTAGATGAATTGCTGCCGCTGCAGAGGGGGAGGCTAGAAAGCTTTCTTGCTGTTGTAGGTATAAAAGGTTATTCTAGTGGTTTACAACCTTTGGTATATGTGTAAAACTATAACTTATACCTACGGTTTTATGTAAAATCTTTGTATAAGTGTATGAAAACCATTTTTAAACCGTTACATAGATAATTTTACTTGATATTTACCAACGGTTTTTGGAAAACTGTTGGTATAGAGATAATTATTTGTATTACACATAGTTTAAATCTGTTGAAAAACATGAATACCAATGGTTTATGAAAACCATTGGTATATAATAATTTTTTCAGACAAATCCCAGGGGTTCTCATAGAACCGTTGGGATATGTCTATTCGTACGGCTCAAGACCAAACAGTTTGGACAACCGTTGGTATAGTTTATACATGCGGTTTTCCAGCCTTTACCAATGGTTTTAAACCATTGGTAAATCATAAATTTCCCATAGTTTCCCTATGGTTCATGGCTTTCCTAAGGCTACGAGCAGTATTCCCAAAACCTCGTTGTGTTTTTTGGATGGACATTGTAGTTATCGGACTCTTGTTTTTGGTGGGATTTTATTCTAGCCCAGATTACATTCAGTACATTACTTTTCATCATACAATGTTGGTGGTGTTTAGTTGTATATATGGGTTTTGTTACTCAGTTCTTTTTTTACATTTCAACATTTATGGTCTTGGAGATGTGTGTGTGTGTGTGTGTGTGTGTGTGTACATGTACTTAAGAAATGCCTACCATGTAAGTATTATGCCTACTCGGTGTTAGTCACCAGCCCCTAGCTTATTGGAGGAAGGCATGGGGAGTCACGGAGCAGGCCCCACTGGGTTGGGTCAAGAAAGAGTGGTATCAGAGGTAGTTGGTTCTACCATAGATCCAAGATTCTATGAGTTTGGTTTGGAAAAACAATGTTAAGTGTTTTGGGATCAACATTCATGTCAGAGACTCCTGTGTTGGTGCTGGCGACCGACACATCCACAGACCAGGACTTTGATAAACTACATTTTGACTCGGTATATGGAAATACTTGTTTTAGGAGAAATAAAAGATTGGTACACGCATCATATATAAATGGATTTTGTTTCCATGTACTTTTTGTCAGCTATCCAGATATACTCCATGACCATGGTACATCGTGTTCCTTACTGGAAGCCTCAATGATGCATACCCACTAGGATTCACCATCGAGATCATGTGGATGACCCCTTTAGTGATGAGGCAGTGATACATGGACCAGTTCCCCAGGCGTTACCTCCAGGTGGTGTACCTATTATACCACCACTAGTGGAGTAGCCTATGGTACCATAAATACAGACAGACGAGGGGCGCAGGTTGAGTTCACTCCATGAGTTCCATAGACAGAGTCCCCTCTGGTTCCGAGGTGAGCCCGACCCTCAGGTGGCTTAGGGATAGCTTGAGTTAGTGACTAGAGTTTTCTGTCATGTCAGTACACTAGCGGACCAGGTGGTGAACCTAGGTGTGAGACTTCTTACAGGATCTGTGGGATGGTGGTGGAGTCTGAGCAAACAGACACACGACATGGAGATTCTTTCATGGACAGAGATTGAGGAACTCTTTATGGAGGAGTTATCACTAACTACACTAAAATATGTGTGTATCTAGGAGCTTCTTCCGCTCTAGTAGGGCAGTTTTACTATGGATAACTATTCATAAAAGTTCAACAATTTCACCAGGCACACAATGGATATGGTCACAGATCAATACTTCATAGCTCGAACCATTGAGCGTGGTCTTCGACAGGACATCAGATCTAGTCAAATGACTCTGTTCATTTCGACATATGATGGAGTGCTCGAGCGGGCCAAGGTGACCGAGAACATCTTAGCAGAACAAAGACAATAGACGAAAATCAACAATAGGCATATAGGTGTGGAGACCTCAGCAGTAGGGATCCAATGTTAGGCATATGGGTTATGATGTGGGAGACGACACAAGAGGACTTAGGACAGGGGTTTGGCTGTCCATGGCTCTTAGGCTAGATCCAGTCAGCCTAGGGAGAGGCGATGATACTAAGATGACGGTAAAGGATATCTCATAGAGATTGTTCAACCCATCAAGCTACTGACAGGGAGATAGTGGATGGATCACCAATGCAGAGGGAGATAGTGGAGCAGACATACCCTCCATTTGTCAGAAGTGGCAGATGAGAACGAAGTGCTGCAAGTGGTGGCAGATAGTTTGATCTAATTCCACAACCACCCCAGGAGGATTTCACCATAGAGAGGGTGTTGGGGGATAGGGGCGGGGACAACTACATGCGGTTAAGGTGTATGACCCAGGGATTCTATGGATGATCTGAGGTACAATCTATGTCTTCTCTACCTTAGCTACAGATCTTATAGACATAGGTGCTAGTAATTCCTCCTCACCACATGTCTTGTGTAAAAACATGAGATTCTGGTAGAGCTGTTGGAAAAATCCTTGTGCATGGAGACAACTACTGGTGGACAGTCGATGAGCACACACATTTACAGACAGTGTGATCTTACCCTTTGAGGCGATACTTTCTGTTGGAAACTCTTGGTGGCATTGTTGAGACCTTACGACACCATTCTCGGTATGGATAGTTTATCCTTGTTCCATCCCCTGATTGACAGTTTTATATGAAGAGAGTGTTGTGTCTACAGCAATGGGATGATGTTTTCCTATTTTGGTTAAAGGGAGCCTCAAGAATCACCAAATGGGATCATGCATAGGATGGTACAGCCAATCACTCATGAGTTGGCTTTCTATTCCCACTGAGTATTAGATTTTGTGATCTTCCAATTCCCAGTAGTTGTGGTGGAGTACGATTATGTATTTCTCAAAGATATTCCAGGACAACCTCCCCGCTGGGAAATCATCTTTTTCGTCCACTTAAACCACTTGAAAACACATAATGAATAATCAACATATATAATTTATCCTGTAGATCATCACTAGTTAAGGGTGCAGTTGGAGGATTTTCATAGTAAGGGTTTGGTGAGAACTAGCATTTCACCCTTTTGGCAACATAATTGCTTGCTAAGAATGATGATGTGAGTTTTAGGTTATGCGTGGATTACCAACACTTAAACCAGGTGATAACGAAGAACATGTATCCACTACCGAGGAGTGATGACCTCTTCGACTAGCTAAGAGTGGGCATAGTGGTTCTTGAAGGTTTACCTATTGTCATGTTACCACCATTTAAGAGAACATGACAAGGATATATGAAATACATATTTCAAATGTAGATATAGTCACTATGAGTACATGGTGATGCCTTTAGGCATTCTAACTCCCCCACAATGTTTATGGGACTTTTTAACCATTTATTCCATACATACATGGACCGATTCATAGTGGTCTACATCAACAATATCCTCTAGTGCTCAGCGTCACAGGATGAGCATGCGAGACACCATCAGATGGTTCTAGATGTACTCTGAGAACACAAAAATAATGGTAAGCTCCCAAAGTGTCAGATCTAGATTCCGAAGGACCACTTTCTGAGACATGACATTTCATATGATGGAGTTTCTTTCTATCTAGCCAGGTGGAGGCAGTGTAATCATGGAAGCCACCTCGGAGCGTGACGGAGGTACAAAGCTTCTTTTTGTTGGTAGGATATTGTCAAAGATTCGTTCATGATTTATCTAGAATATTAGAACCGATGAAAGCCTTGACCAGGAAGGGGAAACCCTTCATGTGAATGGAGAAGTGGTAGTAGAATTTTGAGCCGTAAATGCTGAGTTTGATGAGCACCCCGATCAAGAGATTATAAGAGGAGGGTGTCAAGTACATAGTTCTCTACGATGCAATGGGGAATAGATGTGGCTATGTCCTAATGCATATACAGGAAGTGATTTTTTATGGTTCGCAGCAGTTTACGAATAAATGAGTAGAACTATGAAACCCATGATCATGATTTGGCAGTGATAGTCATTGGTTTGAAGATGTGCAACGCTACCTTATGGTAGAGAGGTTCATTGTCTACTCTGACCAAAATAGCCTCATGTTCATCTTATCACAGAAGGATCCGATTCTGAGAAAAAGGCATTGGCTTGAGTTCCTCCAGGACATTGATTTCAAGATCATCTATACTCTTGGGAAGGGGATCAAAGTGGAAAACGCTCAAAGCAAAAGGTCGAGCTCGCTGCTGTGGAAATAGATGATAAAGTAGTTATCATTGTTACATTTGTCCCTCAGGGATAGAAAGGACGAAGCTTACATTCAATATATGGTTGTCACTACTCCACTCTTATAGTGAGTTAGGGAGGCACAACATGGGGATGTCTACTATGATGCTTTACATGCTCAGTTATCCACAGGACATGCTCATGATAGATATTCACAAGGTGGGGAGCACGTACTTCTTTTCAGATGATGCACTTTTGTACTAGTGGCATTGTAGGAGGAGGTCATGATGGAGTTTCATACATCCCCGATAGATGTACATCCTGGAGTTTTGAATATGTACCAGGATCTCCAACGACAGTTCTAGTGGTCAAGCATGAAAATGGTAGGAGTAGAATTCATTTCTCGATTCCTTACATGCCTATTAGTGAAGGCTGAGAATTAGGTTCCAGTGGGATTAGCTCACCCCTGGATGTTCTAGAGTGGATGTGGGATAGAATATAGATGGACTTCATAACAGACATACCACAGAAGTCCAAGGGGAATGATTCCATCTGGGTGATAGTTGAATGACTCATCATGTCAGCCCACTTCATAGCTATCAGGAAGTAATGTTCTGTACAGATCTCGGGACGCCTCTCTATGCAAGAGAAACTTCGACTTCATGGTTTACCTTTGAAAATAGACTCTGATATATATTCCTGGTTCACATCCTGGTTTTGTAAGGTATTTCTAGAGGCATTTCGGACTCAGGTATGATTGAGTACAGAGTTCCATCCCCAGACAAATGGTTAGACAAAGAGGGACATTCCGGTTGTGGAGGATATGTTGTAGAGTTGAATCGTGGACATTGGTCATAGTTGAGATGACCATATACCACTAGTGGAGTTTTCATACAGTAACATCAACCACTCCACCATTAGTATGGAACCATTGGAAGCCTTATATGGGTGACCTTGTCCGTCACCACTTTACTGGACTGACAATGGAGAGTCGGCACTCATGGGGTTAGAGTAGTCACAAGCTACCACAGAGAAGGTGCAGTTCATCTAGGAGCCGATGAAGTCTGAATAGAGTCAAAAAAATACTTATTCTGACAAACGATGGAGACCTATGGTGTTCGATGTAGGGGAACATGTCTGACGTAGGGATTCACATCAGTGAGGGTTATTGAGATTTGACCGAGGTGGCAAGTTATCAATGAGGTTCATCGGACCTTTACAGATACTACAAAGAGTTGGAATGGTGGAATACCGCCTAGATCTGTTGCCACAATTACACTGGGTACATGATGTCTTCCACATGTCACAACTAAGGAAATACATGCATGACCATCGCACGTAAACAACTGGGGTGAGCTGGACATTGAAGAAAAAGTGACCTTTGCTGAGTAAATGGTAGATATCGAGGATCGGTAAGAGGGGATGCTTTATGGGCAATCGATTACCTTGGTGGGAATGTGGTGGAAGCACTAGAATCTTCCAAAGAGCTTGTGGGAGTGAGATGCTCAAATCCATCCCAATAACCACATCTTTATGAGTATCCTTGTTTTGGATTTTCGAGGACGGAAAGACCCAAGATGGGGAGAATGTAATGTCTTGAATGTTCTGTGTATTAATTTTAAAATAATATGTGGAATTATTTCGAGACCAAACCATATGAAGGCGTGAGATTCTGAGGCCTTAGGTTCCCAGAATAAATGTTTCAAATAAATTAAAATTTTAAATAGCACGGATGAGTGGTTTTCCTATAAAAATGGAATAAATTTTAAATGGTTGTCCAGATCAGAAATCTGAGGATACTTTTGCATTCAGAACTGTGATGTTACATTAGGTGGGGCCTAACATTGACCAGAGCGGGTCGGCTGTAAATGTTAGTTTTTGGGTATTTTAGAGGAATCATTTTAGAAGAATCGTTTTAGAAGAAATGAAATAAAATGATAATTTAATTTATTTTCAATTTTTTTCATTATGCAATGATACTTATTTTCCTAAAATGTGCATGATGCTAGGGTTAGACTCATAACCCTGTACTTTCCCTAGAATCCCTCAGAGCATTGGAGAAGAGTCAAACTTGGATAATTTTTAAAGGGTACCAATAGACAATGACACAAGGATTGTTGCACAGCGAGATCGATCCCGACCGATGACCGATCTCCCTATTTGTCGAAGATAGTGGTAGAGGTTTTTTATTTCGATTCTTCTTTTCCCCATTTGTGTATTTAAATTATTAATGTGGATAATCAAATGAATAATTTGATCGAAGTATCGTACGTTATTTCAGAAGGGTTATTATTTTTCTTTTCTCCAGGTTTCTGATTTAGGGATTAAATTGATGCTTCATTATTTTTGGATGTTTTGATTCTGGTCCATTCAATCCTACAAACGGTAGAGGATCCATGCTGTGATGAGTGATGATGAAGGTTATTTCTTAGATATTGTTTTTGGATTTCTTCCCCTTTTTACATGGGTCCTTTGCATTCGTTGTTGGGAAACGAACAATGGAACTTTACAAATCTGTTCTGTAGCACATGGATACCAAATTGATGATCTGAAAACAAAATGGCCAAGAAGAGGTGAGAAGATGAAGGTGGACATCAAATCAGGCCAGATTGGGGGAGATAGTTCTTCAAAAATTCATTGTACTGGTGGATTAATACACTTTTTCGGTGCTGTTCAAAGGTTTGAGACCAACAGAATCTACTACGTGGTGTCGGGATGACCTAAAATCTTCAGTTTTGAGAAATTCGGGTGGCCGAATCAAGGATCAGATGAGAAACCAGGGCGCGATGGTGATGGGCATCGTATTTGGATATTTCTAAAGAACACAGAGTTTATCCCTAAGAACAAGTTGTGCTGGACCAGCTCGGTGGAGGAAAGGGTTCTGGGATGCACGATGCGATGACATGATGTATTCCCCAAATAAAACGGTGTGTGGGACCTTAAGTGGACTTGTCATATATCCCAAGTGATACACAGCCATGGGATATAGTACATAGATGTGTACTACACCACACGGTCAGAACAAGCCTACTGCACGGGTTACCACATGTTCAGGTCACACTGGAAATTTCACACGGGATAAATCCATGTACGGTCACACGACAGCATACATGGAGCTGTCCCCAGTTAATCGGACACAATTTGAGATCTGTACTACACAACATGTACTGAAATTTCTACACAACAAGCCTTGTGACCTGGGTCATTGTACACAAGAAATACACTAGGATAGAAGACATGGTGTGCGACACTTTTACATTCTGTGTACATTTCATCACATGGAACGATATTCTTGTCCACCATATCATGGACATGTTTTTTTGGATAGTGCCCACATTTTCAAGTTCCCGTGATGTTCAGGTATTGTTTCGTTCTACTAGAGTATGATCCCATCAGCATGACCTCCTAAGATAGTGCAAGGTATCCCTCCGAGAGGCCTAGAGTGATATCCTCTATCCATTCATGACCCTTGGTAGAGTCAAGTATCTTTGTGACTTTTCCCACAAGAAATGATCTTATAACTTGATGGTGAATCTGGATGAGTGGTGGTATCTTCCAAGGCCCTAGTAGGGTTCCACATCTGTGTCTAAATTTCATTTCCCACTCAAGAGTGTGATCTCCTGGAATGAGTGTATCTATCTCTTGTGACTTTTCCCAATGGACAATAATTCTCAGAAAAATGTCATTAGAGTTATCAGACTCATGGAGTGAGTGGTCCTAGAAATGTTCTTCAGGGAATCTTCAACCTGAATCCCTAGTGCAGGGAATGCAGTTGTGTGACTTGTCTCTAGAGTATGGGACTGGGTTTTGAGTATATCTACATTATGTTCACCAATGAATTTTCTAGTAGACATATAATGTGTAGAGATGAATGTACCATTTATTTGTGTATTGCATGGTGTTTTTTGGTGTCCTCTACTATGTGTGGTTATACTCACCCATGAACTAGATTCTCCCTTACGTGTCATATCGTGTGTAGATGATCAGCTGTAAGAACATGCTTTTTTCTATCATAGAATTTGGAATATTATTGATGTTATTCCAGAGCAGCGCCTTCAGACGCCGTGCGATTTCGAGCCCCGATGTGGCCGGAATTGAATTTTTTGTGCGTTCACACTAGGAACTCCAAATAAATTGTATAACCCCAAAACATTGTTTCGGATAATAAATTTAAGTGTATAGATGGGTCTGAAATGGTCTGTTTACCATAGGAACGACATAAATCATGTTGGCACGGGACGTTTGGACCCCTCTCTCGTTAACGGAACGTTAAAAAGATAATAAAAATAATTAATTTATTCATTTAATGGTTAAACTCTAGCATCTCTTAAACAGTTGATCGGATTGGAAAACCGAAGGCACCGTTGAGACTGTAGCAATCCGTTTACCCTATAAGGGGTGTAACTTTCGTGGGTGCGAGCCTTCTGTGAAATATGCTTCCAGGGGAATTTTCGTAATTTAGAGGCTGTGAACATTAAATCTTATAACATTCAAACGGTGCCTCAGATTAATATTTCGAGATTTCCGTTTTGATCAAGAGGTGGTTTTTACCCTAGGGGAAGCTTAATCTTGACTACACTGGAGGTTTCAGATGTGGGTCATTTTTGCGGTTTAAATTAATTAAATTTAAAAAATAATAATATAACCCATATCTTCCCTCTTCTCATCCTCCCCTCCCTTTGCATCCCCTGGAGAAACCCCCCATCACCCTCAACCTCTCCTCCTCTTCCTCCCACCTTGAATAAGGTGAAAGGGGCAACGGTGGGGTGCAGATCGATGGCAAAGCTCCGGGAAATGCCCATCAAGGTAGGATCGTGCATTTCATTTTTAATTTCCATCACCTACATTGAGCTCAATTATTTTCATCAAATTTATGTTTGATATTTGAAAAAATCCCATAGTTGCATATATTATCTTCTGATCTTTCCACCTCACTTTTCAGATTGAAAATCTGAGTTCCAAGGCAATTGATGTAGTCTGCCGAATGTTGCGGGTTTTTGAGGTTATCTGGCCAGATATGGCCTCCGGCGATGCTTTGGTAAGATCTCCAGCGGCGGTGTGGGAGAGACAGATTGTAGAACGGCGGCCGGAGCCAGCGCCGAGCGGCGACGACTTCCAGTATAGGTGGCAGTTCACGGTGGCTCCAGGCGGCAGCAGGGCGTAGGCCGCCAGATGAGCGGGAGCCGGTCGAGCGCAGCAGGTCACGGTGTCGGTCTGCGAGGACATCCACGCAGTAGGAGGAAGAGTCTGGATTCGAGGGTCCTCCGGCGACGCGAGGTGGGGGCGACGACTTCCTTAGGTGAGGGTCACAGCAGTGATCCTAGTCGCGTGGGGGGAGAAGGACCCGCGAAACGCGTGTCCTGTTCAGGACGAGGGAGAAGACCAGGGTCTTTGGACCCCAGCTGGCAGACAATGGACCCGCAAATGTGGGTTCGTGTTGGATGAGCCAGACCAGACAATCCAGTCTAAGGGGTTTGGGGTGGTCCACGTGGTGGACCACGGACGGTCGGTCCATGGTGGGGTTGGCCCACCCAAACCGGCTCAGAACCTCGTTTCGGTCCGATAAAAACTTTAAAACGACCATAAAATGTGGACCCGATGTCGGATTTGCTTGACACCAGTGGAAACGTGATCCAAATATCATGATGATGTTTTTGAGATGGATTCAGGGTTTTTTAACTCCCGAAATGAGGGCCTCAGTGGCGCGACATGCCATAATGTGGTTTAACACTTTTCCTGGGGGATCGTGTTTTGGACGGCGCTGGCACATCCGATGACCGAATTGAGTGCCGTCAGTGGCGTTTCAACCCTTGCATTGTGTCAAAGTTTACTAGTATGGTTTGGGGCATCAAAACCGGAGTTGAGTCATGGGCCCCATAGGCTGCCTTTCGAGCTGCACACAACTTTTTGTAACTTTTTCATCGGACGTCCATTCAGGGCGAGCGAGTAGTCGATTTGGGTGTTTTTTCAAGGGCATTGCAACGGTGCAATCCGCCCACATTAATTCTGCACACTGGTGTAGGTACCGTGAGGGCCATTTTGGTAGTTGGCTGTGATTTCCATCTTTGACACCAGGTATCTATTTTGGACAAGTGAATAGTCCATATTGTGTACTTTTTTTAGAGGACCGCAATCGTATGATCCGTTCGATGTGCTTCAGGACCGGGATGCGGGTCCCACGAAGCACCCCTTGTATGCGGTACGACAAAATGCATCCTTTTATCTAGATATATGTTCCACTCAAGTGAGTAGTCAATTTGACATGTCTTTCCGAGGAGATCGCAATGCTGTGATGTGCCTGACTGTTTTCGGGGACATGGCTCGGGACCACGAGACGTCGTTCGGGCATGAAGCGGTGTCAGACGACTTTTACGTCGGATATCTGTTGGAGGTGAGTATGTAGTCAATCTCGCATGTTTTTCTGTGAGGATTACAATAGTGCGATTCTTTTGGATGTATGGGGACATCTTCGAGAACTCATTTAAACCAGGAAGCAAGTCAGGTTCTCCGATGGTGGTTCGTCCAACTTTGTTGTAGCGGACCCTTGGCATGTGATCGCATGCACTCCCGTGTGAGTGAAGTAAATGTAACAACCCTAGATTTTATGTGAATTATTTTTTTTAATTTCATTGATGACTTGTGTTGTGCGCTACACCAATATTATCTTGAGCTATACGCAACACTATATTTTCTTGTATTATAAGCAACACTTTTCTTGGATCGTGTTACAGACAATTTCAAGTTTGTTTTGTAGAAATTATTCAATGTAACATTAAGTATAGAAATTGTTTAATGTAAAAATGAAATATGGTTGTATTTTGTTATACACAATAACAAAAGAGTCTTGCACTACACGCCACCCTGTCTTGGCTTCCATTACACGCAATCGCGACCTTCCTCGATAGAGTGAGCACTACGGAATACCGGTTATCACTAAACAACGATATATTGTTATGATATTATTATGGACTAGACCATATTAATATTATCAACTACATTTTGAATTTTATATCATTATAATTCATCTTACACATTTTATTGAACATGGTATGAGAACAAAATAAATTCTTTAGGTAAAATAAGTATTTTTAAAAATATGTAGTTTTCCCGCCTTTTGATGGCGCACCAACTTTAAATCTAGTTTTTGACATGTTTATAAGATCAATTTGAAAAAATACAATTTTCATTGGAATAAAGGTATAAAAATTTAATTGGGATAGAATTTTCATATTATTCTGATAACATTCATATTTTAATGAATAGTAAAAACACGCTATATTTTAATTAAAAACAACTTTTTTCATCGCAATAATTTATATGGATATATTAACCTTTTAATTTGATTTAAAGTGTAATTAAAATATATTTCTACGATTTAATCCAATTTCGGCCATTGGAATTAATTTCACTTTGAAATTGGACATAAACATGTGATTACCTTTTGATAGTTATTGTTTCGTAAAAACACATTATTTGTTTTGATAACGGGAATTACATTTAAAAATAATTACTTACACTTCTATGTTTGAAATTTGAAAAAAACGACTCCATTTTGGAATTCGGAATATCATATATAGCTTAGGCTGAATTTTTCGTATTTTTCTGAAAAACTTCAATTTTTGATGAATAGTGAAAACACTAAGTTTTTGGTTAAAACCGACATTTAATTTAAATAGTCAATTATTTGATTTATATTAATTATAGGTTAAAATTGGTAAATAATAATTATATATGTTCAATGAAATTCATTGGAATCATTTTATAATAATTTTAGATTTATAAAAATTGTATCGAATTTTTCACCGTCTTTTACCCACCTCCTATGAGCTTTTGCAATTGTTCATAAAACCAAATTTTACAGCTTCTTTGAGTTGAAATTATAAAATCCGAGAGACATGGATAATATCAAGGATTAAAATATGGTTCAATTAGATAAAAATAAATTTTGGTGAATTGTAACTTTTCAGTTTTATCTACCACGGTTAAAAGTAAATATGGTAATAAAGGTTAAAAGAATATAATAATAATTCAAAATTACATTAAAACTTGTCCAAACCTTATTGTATGAGTAATTCCCAACCATGGTCATCCTTTGGTCGATTGTGGGACCCCATTGAGCCAATTATGAAAGACAATGGCACATTATATTAATTAATTTAATGTAAAGACAAAATTGGCATTAACAAAAATCAATTTGTAATTAATTTTGATAAGGGGCTATATAAATTATCATTTCGACCATAAATATTCATTGGAAAGCAAAAAATATTTCAAACATTTTGGTATTTGTTTTATAATTTTTAGACATCAAATATGTTAAATTTTTTATGACGCAATAATGATGCAGTATTTATCTCATTAATAAATGATTTAAATAAATAAGATTATAATGATTAAAATATCATCCAAAACCAATCCAATTCCTATTGGATGATTTTATTTAGAATATTAGTCATGTTATCTTTGAAATTAATGTGTTTTGGAACTCTTGAAACTGACGATATGTTTATAATAAACTAATGTTTTCACACTTTCCTAAAAATCCCATCCTCTCTCTTATAAAAGGAGACCACTTTTATGAAATTCCTAAAACCTCTCAAGCCTTTTGGCTCCTCAAAACTCTACCAAACTAAGATCCCTACATCCATATCCCCCATTGAAGCCTTAATTTAAGAATAAGACACTCCAAGAAGTCATTTTGGTTCAATCCAAAGGAAGTTACCCAAATTAAAGGTAATAGTTTCTCTTAAGTTGTTTTCTTTTATTCTACTTCTCCAACCCCTAAACTCATTTTAATTGATTCTTTTGTGACAAAAATAGTATCTTAAAAATACAATGATGTTTTTATTATAGGTATTATAACTACACTTACACACACCTCCATCTAATGGATGAAGGATATAATGTTTCTGTGATGGAAAACTAACGCCTCACGAAACGGTGATTGTTTGATTTTCTCCTACCATCTCTCATGGTGGCCATTATGATGGCACTGTATTTATATATGATATATATTATGTTTATTATTTCTTTATGATTATTTACTTCCCAATTATTTCAAGCCGTTATGGTTTCCATAATTGGAAAATATGATAATCTCATTTGAGGAAGTGCGGACTACCACCCCCTCAAAGTAATGTGATTCGTTCAAGCATTATTTGGGACGTATAAAGGATGAAGTTAATGATATTATATATGATATTATACTAGAATTATAATATACCAATGTATCATTATTTTATTATTCCATTAAAACAATAAATAGAAATTAAAGGAGTGTTTATGCGTACGTACGGTTTACCGTCTCCATGAACGGTGCATTTCATTTCATACCTCCATATGTTATGTACTATTTTAAATACATGTATATTCTGGATATATAATGAATATATATGTTATATAAGTCATGATTTATATTATTTAAGTATTTAAATCATGATATAAGTAATAATAACATCAAGAACAACAAGTCCAAACATGTATGATAAATAAGAAGATTTTACCCAAAACGATTCTTTAACATGGGATTTACATAAGAATAGGTAATATAAAGTCATAAGTGAAGCATATATGATATAATAAAAATGTATATGATTCTTTAATAATTCAATTACATTATTTAAATCATTATACAAGAGGTTCAGATACATACGAAGCATATCAGTCCTAAGGTAAAGGATAATTATTCCAATCTCATTCTTATCCGAGATTGTTATTCGTAAGTATTTACTAGGGTTATTGTTATCATAAATGACCAATATTTATAATTTTTTTTCATAAAATGTTTACTATTATTACATGAATGTATAAATTCTTTTTTACCCTTTATTGACTTTTTACCAAATTGTGTGAATGAAATCTTTCCTTTGGTTACCATATAAGGTACCTTTTGACATTTACGAAAAAAGTACGAGGATAATGTTAATTTTAACATATTCGGCGTGAATGGATTTTTTACAGTTTCATAATTCCTCATTTTCAAGAAGCTTCCTGTACAAGATTTCATGATTATTTTCAACAAAAACATTTTCTTTTAAAATTTCATGGCATTTTGTGAAAAGAAAATGATTTTCAAGAAGAAATGATATTTTCCTGAAGAATTTATTTCAAGTGCTTTATCAAAACCATTTTCCATCTACGATGACATTATTTAATATTTGTAAGTTTCAAGTATAATGTCTCTATGACTTATATGGTTCCACTTTTCTTATGATGAATTGATATCCATTTTTTTTATATAGTTTATGTTATGATGGAATGATGTTTATGAAACCCAATTTACTCTTTGGGTTATGATGAATGATTTATGATTCTTTTATGGAACATGTAATAATGATTTCAATATGAGATGGGTGGGACCTATATATCCCTCCAATTAATTGGGTAATGATTTATATCTCATGAGATAGACATGTCTTGAACGACAAGTAAATCTGGTTCAGTAATACAGGGCCAGAACAGCATGCAATCCAAGTTTAGTAAGAGACTTTGTCCACTAAGACAGTCTTCGCATCAATGCCATGGCTACTATGGAAATAATATCATCTGATTAATGTTTTTCCACAATTACATGTTTTATTCCCATGCTATTTTATCATGATTGATGTTCCATTATGATCTATGCCTTATGTACTTCCACGTTTTATGTCATTGCCCAAGATTTTGATGTTTAAACATTATGTTCAGGTTTTTAAGTTCAAATGTATATGATTTGTTTTATTTGATCCATTCATATCCTTACTGAGCATTTGAGCTCACCATTTATATGTTTACTTTTCCCCAGGATATTAAGAATGGTTTAATGTAAGAAAAAAAGGGGAAGATCTTTATGGGAGATGTTGAAGATCTTTCACCATGATTAGAAGATTATTTTTCTGGGTTTCCAAAGACACTAAACTATTACGGTCCATGTGTGTTTGTTTTTTATATGTATTAAGTTTTCCAAAAAAGTAATTTAATGTCTATGTACGTCAACCATCAGGCCTCTACAGTTGGTATCAGAGGAAAGGTTTAGTTAACCATTGGAAGCTAGGATGAAAAAACTTTAGTGACATCCCTAGAGATATTTCTAATGTATGCCTAGGGATTTTACAAAGGTTACGTTTAAGTATAGGTTATAGTCCTAGAATTTTGGAAACCATATTATAATTAAATCTAAGATGTTAGATACTGAAGTTACTCCACCTTTGTTATGTTGTTTTCCCTAGTACGATTTTTTCTCTCACACTATTCTTTTTGGGTGTTAGATGATTGCTGGAACCCGAAGGAACCGTGTTGGTCAATGTAATGGATGATGTATGATTGTCCTCCAGAAAAAACCAATGTCATAGGAGATGGAGTAAACCATCTTATTTCTATACTTACACAAGATATGAATCATTCTGGACTTCCAAATGAGTAGAGAAAGGAGCAACATTCTGTTGAATCTTTCATGAGGCATCGTCTTCCTTTATTCGGTAGGTCTTTTGATCCATTAGTGGATGAACAATGGATCAGTACCACTGAAAAGATATTTTCAATTCTACAATGGTCTGAGCATGATAAATTCATCTTAGTAGTATATCGTTTGGAAGGTGATGGTGATCAATGGTGGAATCTTATCAAGAATACGAGGCAAAGAGAAAAATTGAGTCCATGGAATGGGATGAGTTCAAGAGCATATTTTTCAATAAGTACTTCCCCTGTATTCTTCGAACATAGATGGAAAAGGATTTCCCTGAGATTAAGTAAAAGGATTATGAATCTGTTGGTATATATGAAGAGAATTTTACAAGGCTTGAAAGGTATGCATCTAGCATTATCATCCAACCTGAAAGTAATGATGATCGATTCTTCAGTGGCTTAAAACCAAGTCTTAGAACATCATTAGCTATAAGAGACTTCAGTAGCTATGAAGAAATTGTGCATTGTGCTATCATGGTAGAACTAGATGTTGGGGTTACATATCCATCTCATGGTATTGACATGAAATTAAAGATGGAGTTCAAGGAGAAATCTCAGAAAAATGGTGAAAAGATGATGAATTTTTCTTTATACTCAATGTGTGGACTGAAGCATGGTAGAGACTGCCTAAATGGTACTAGAAAATGATTTAACTGTGGAAAAAAAGGTCATCAAATAGTTGATTGTCGAAGTAATGGGAAAAAGGTTGATAATGATGTGAATAGAGAAAAGAAAACAGAGAATGCTCCACCAACACTTCAATGTTTCAAGTTCAAGTAAATGGGGGCATTATGCAAATAAATTCCCTAGTCCAATGGTTAATGATGATCAACATTAGCAACTACTTAAGGCAAAAGAAAAAGGGAAGCCACATGTGATCACTATTGGATATTTTGAATATAACAAAGATGTCTTGGAATGATTTAGTGTCCAAGTAATGAGATTCCAAAATAATGTTGTGTAAGTAATATCATGGTACTATGGAATAAAGTGACATCTAAGGATTGTTACATTGTTCTCTTTCCATATGCTTTGAAAGTGTATGATGAATGGTACCGGTAACCATGAATGGTTATTCAGATATTTTTTAAATGCACCTAATATGCGCATAAGGAAGTTCTAAAGAGATAATGAAATGTTTGATAGTATTAATGATCTCATGAATTATATAAGGACAAAGTGATATCATGGTTTAAGTATAATGAATTTTTGGGATTTTGGTATGTGTAAATAGTTAACTTTTAACAACATTAATGTTTTAACTAAGGTTCAATGGGTATTCATTTTACAATAGAATACATGATTATGATATTCACATTATTGGAATGTGATCAACAAGATATATCAGGGATAAATGATGGTATTCAGATGCTCGATAGATGGAATTTCTAGTAATTGTTTTCTTTATACTATAAGCTTGGACAGAAGTATTTTAGATAAGCCTAAATATTTGAAATAGATTATGTTGGTCATAAGTTAGTATTGTTCAAGGCTATAACTATTTTCCATATTATAGATGGAATCTCATATTGATGTAATTTAAGAAAAAGGACAACCTGTAGGATGGGAAACAACCAGTCGTGTCAGACAAGGTTATGGGAATCGAACCCACAACCAAAGTGAGACATGCCTTCATCTCCTACCAATGGCCTACAAGATGTCCCTAGTTAGTAAAAAATAGTTTTATTATATTTAGCGGTATGATAGATGAAGTATAAGTCCATTTTTGATCTAACATTATGTTTGAGACAGATGGAATGACATATCATTATATCACATGAACTGCTAACAATTCACAGAAGAAAAATTCAACTTCATTTCTTTAAGATATGAAGTGGAAATTGTATAAGGCACAAACAATAGTGAGATTATACCGAAATAAAGTAAGTATTCTTATAATTCAAATTTTTCAACATTAGGGAAATGGTCTTGAAAACAAAATAATGTTTTCCTAGTACTCTTATATCGGATGAATCAGATGGTACCTTAGATCATCACTAATTTATGGCTTTGTGATTATTGGATTTTTCATAGCCATGTCCTCTACCACTCTCCATCATAACTTGACGGTTAAATTTCTCTTCCATATCCATATTTTCACTTATATTCTCTAATGTGGAAACCCAATGAATAGTTAATTTGGGTGACTGTTACATTTCATAATTTAGTTTTTAAAGTTCAGTTTTGGTATTCCTTTTTACGATGCGTGTTTCTATTAAGGAAACTTACAAATAGAAAACCATTTATAACCCCGACTTATATCAAGGTCGAAATTCATTTTAAGGGGGTAGAATTTAACAACCTGAGATTTTATGAGAATTATTCTTTTTTCATTTCATTGATGTATTTTGTTGTACGCTACACCAAGATTATCTTGCACTATACGCAACACCGTATTAGCTTTCAGTATACGCAACACTATACATGGCTCGTGTTACACACAATTTCAAGATGATTTTGTATAAATTATTCTATGAAACATTAAGAATAGAATTTGTTTAATGTATAGATGAAATATGGTTGTATTTTTTTATATGAAAAAAGGGATTCTTGCACTACACGCCACCCTAACCTGGCTTTCAATACACTCATTCGAGACCTTCCTCGATAGCGTGTGCAGTAAGCAATACCGCGTTTCACTAAACAACGATATATTGTTATAATATTATTATGGACTAGTCATTAAGAATACTATCAACTAAATTTTGAATTTTATAACATTATAATTCATCTAACACTATTTATAGAACATGGTATGGGAACAAAATAAAATATTCGTATAAAATAATTATTTTTCAAAAAATTCAATTTTCCGCCTTTTGATGGCACACCCACATTAAATAAAGTTTTTGAAATGTTTATAAGTTCAATTTGACAAAATAAAATTCTTCCATGGAGTTAGGATATAAAAATTTAATTAGGATAAAATTTTCATATTATTATGATAACATTCATATTTTGATGAATAGTTAAAACACGCTATATTTTAATTAAAAACAACTTTTTTTCATCACAATAATTTATATGTCTAGATTAACTTTTTAATATTTTTTAAAGTGTAAACAAGTGATGATCTTTTGATAGTTATTGTTTCTTAAAAATATGCTATTTGTTTTGATAATGGGAACTACTTTTAAAATTAATTAATGCCACTTCACTAATTTGAATTTGGAAATATAGACTCCATTTTGGAAATCGGAATATCAAATATAGCTTAGGCTGAATTTTTGGTATTTTTTTGATAAAATTCAATTTTTGATGAATAGTAAAAACACAAAATTTTTGGTTAAAACCGACTTTTTATTTAAATAATAATTTATATTATTTAAATTAATTTTAGGTCAAAATATGTACATAATACTTATATATTTACATTGAAATTCATTGGAATCATTTTATAATAATTTTAGATTTATAAAAATTGTATTGAACATTTCACCATCTTTTACCCACCTCCTAAGAGCTTTTTCAATTGTTCATAAAACATAATTTTACCACTTCTGTGAGTTTAATTTTGAAAATCCAGGAGACATGGTTAATATGAAAGAGAAAAATTTGTTTCAATTACATAAAAATAATTTTGGGTGAATAGTAACTTTTTACTTTTATTTACCACGGTTAAAAGTAAATAGGGAAATTAATGGTTAAAAGAATATTATAATAATTCTAAATTAACATAACAGTTGTCCAAACCTTATTGGATGAGTATTGGCTGGCCATTTTCATCCATGGATCGATTTTTGGACCCCATGGAGCCACTTATGAAAGACAATGACACATTAGATTAATTAATATAATGTAAAGACAAAATTTTCATTAACAAAAATCCCTTAGTAATTGATTTTTATAAGGGGATATATAAATTATCATTTCGACTATAAAGATTCATTGGAAAGCTATAAAGATTTATTACATGTTGGAAATTTTTTAATTTTTAGACATCAAATAAATTTAATTATTTATGACACAATAATGATGTAGTATTTACCTCATTAATAAATTATTTAAATAAATAAGATTATAATGATTAAAATATCATCTGAAACCTATCCAATTACTATTGGATGATTTTATTTTGAATATGATTCATCTTATCTTCGACATTAATTTGTTTTTGACCTCTTGAAACTGATGATAAGTTTATAATAAAATAATATTTTCACACTTTCCAAAAGAGCCCCTCCTCTCCCTTATAAAAGGAGACCGCTTCTATGCAATTCCTCATACCTCTCAAGCCTTTTGGATCATCCAATCTCTACCCAAATAATATCCCTATATCCCAATCCCCCTTTTGAAGCCATAAATTAGGCTTAGGACACTCCAAGATGTTCTTTTGGATCAATCCAGAGGACGTTACCCAAATTAAAGGTAATAGTTTCTCTTAAGTAGTTTTCTTTTAATTTACTTCTCCAACCCCTAAACTCTTTTTCATCCTTTATTTTGTGAAAACACCAAAATAATAAAAATACTAGGATTTTTATATGATAATTATTATAACTACACATACACACACACATCCATCTAATGGATGAAGAACATAATGTTTCTGTGATGGCAAACTAACGCCTCACGAAACAATGATTGTTCGATTTTCTCCAACCATCTCTCATGGTGGACAATATGATGGAACTGTATTTATATATGACATATATTATATTAATTATTTCCTTATGCCTCTTTACTTCCCAATTATATCAAGCCTTTACATTTCCCATAGTTGGTAAATATGATAATCTCATTTGAGGAAGTGCAGACTACCGCCCCCTCAAAGTGATGTGATTCGTTAATGCCTTATGTGGGATGTATAAAGGATGGCGTTAATGGTATTATATATGATATTATAATGTAATAATAGTATAACTATGTAACATTATGTTTTAATTAAACTAAAATAATAAATATAAATGAAAGTAGCATTCATGCGTACGTATGGTTTACCGTCTCCTTGAACGGTGAATTTCATTTCTTACCTCCATATGTTATGTATAATTACAAATACATGTATATGATGGATATATAATGAATATATATGATATATATGTCATGATTTACATTCTAGAAGTATTTAAATCATGATATAATTAACAATAACATCAAGAACATCATGTCCAATCACGTACGATAAATAAGATTATTTTACCCAAAATGTTGCTTAAAAATGGGATTTACAAAATAACAGGTAATATAAAGTAATAAGTGAACCAAATATGATATAATAAAAATTAATATGATTCTATAATAAAATAAATTAAATTATTTAAATCATTATATAGGAGGTTCAGATACGTACAAAGCATATGAGACCTAAGGTAAGGGATAACATTTCCAATCTCATTCTTATCCGAGATTGTTATTTGTAAGTATTTACATGGGTTATTGTTATCTTCCATGACCATGTTTTCTAAAAATGTTTTCATAAAATGTTTAATATTATTCCATAAATGTTTAAATTTATTTTTACCCTTTATTTACTTTCTACCACATTGTATGAATGGAATCTTTCCTTTGGTTACCATATAAGGTACATTTTGACTTTTCCGACAATATTATGAGGATAATGTTATTTTTAAATTATCCAGCATGAATGTAATTTTTATGGTTTCATAATGCCTAATTTTCAAGATGTTTCTTCTACAATATTTTAAGATTATTTTCAACATAACCATTTTATTTTAAAATTTCATGGCATTTTGTGAAAAAAATGATTTTTAAGAAGAAATGATATTTTCTTCAAGAATTTATTTCAAGTGATTTATAAAAAACATTTTCCATATAAGATAACATTATTTCATATGTGTATGTTTCATGTATAATGTATCTATTATTTATATGGTTTCACTTTTATTATGATGAAATGATATCCATTTGTTTTATATGGATTATGTTATGATGGAATGATGTTTATGAAACCCAATTTATTCTTTGGGTTATGAGGAATGATAAATGATCGTTTTATGGCACACATAATAATGATTTCAATATGAGATGGGTGGGACATATATCTCCCTCCAATGAATTGGGTAAAGATTTATATCTCATGAGATAGGCATGGCTAGAATGACAATTAAATCGGGTTCCGTAATACCGAACTGGAACAACAAGTAAACCCAGTTCAGTAAGGGACTTGGTCCACTAAGACGGTCTTGGCAGCAATGCCTTGACTACTATGGAAATCATATATTGTGCTTAGTGTTTTTCCACAATTACATGTTTTATTCCTATTCTATTTTATCATGATTGATGTTCCATTATGATCTATGCCTTATGTACTTCAATGTTTTATGTCATTGCCCATGATTTTGATGTTTAAACATTATGTTTATGTTTTTAAGTTCAAATTTATATGATTTGATTTATTTTATCCATGGTTACCCTTATTGAGCATTTGAGCTCACCCTTTATATGTTTTCTTTTCCCCAGGATATAAATAAAGGTTTTAGGTAAGAAAACAAAGGGGAAGATCTTTATGTGAGATGTTCAAGATCTTTCACCATGATTAGAAGATTATTTTTCCGAGTTTCCAAAGACACCAACCTATTACGGTCATTGTGTGTTATTTTTGTTATGTATTATGTATTCCGAAAAAGTAATGTAATGTCTATGTATGTCAATATTTGGGCATCTATAGTAAATTCTTGAAGAGATGTATTTGGCCGTGTCTGGGCCGATAAGGTGGAAAGTTGGGTTTGTTACGTTTACGCCTTTGCATTGACATTGGGTGTTGTGTACACTACAACCTTTGGGCTGGAAACGTGGTATACTCTGGGATTATACGGGAACGCATGGAGGTACATGTGGTTTTTTTTACTTTAGAATGTTTGTGCACTTGGTTGGAGTTGACTTGGGGCCACACGTCGTGTGGGCCACATGTGCGTGTTGTGTTCTGCTTTGCGTTTCCTTAACCTCTCCCGACATAGAGGGTCCTTCTGTATATGTTTTTTTGAACAGCAGGGTTGAGTTTCCCCCTATTTCTGTTCTCGTTTGTTTGACACGCAGGGTTGATATTCCCCCTAGTTCTGTTCTATTTCGTTTGACCGACATGGTTGAGTGGGTTTCCACTCCAGGTCCTGTTCACAATGGTTTCGACCAGCAGGGTGAGTGGTTTCTCCCTGGTTCTGTTCTCAATGGTTTGGCTGGCAGAGTTGTTGGGTGTTATCTGGTAGAGTTCTTGAGGATTTGGTGTGACCAACACACTACGCAGGCACCGATCCTCTACCCAGGAGGTTTTTTTCAGCAGGGCTAGCCAGGATTTTGTTTCCAGTAGTGCTGGCCGGTGAGGTACCATCCAACTGGGATGGCCAGTGAGGTAACATCCAGCAGGGAAGGCCAGTGGGGTACCATCTAGCTGGGATGGCCAGTGCGGTTCCAGGTTTACCTCCAGTGGGGCTAGAACGTGGTCCCCGATGTTGGGTTTACCTCCAGTGGTGCTGGGAATTGGTCCCCAATGTTAGGTCTACCTCCACCTGGGCTGGGAAGTGGTCCCCGATGACAGTTCCGAGCCTCTCTCCAGTGGAGTACCCTTTTACGAGACTGGGCATTGGGACTCATCGATGACTTTAGCCGGGTCTCCCTCTATAGGATTAACCTTTTATGAGACTGGGCAGTGTGAATCCCGTGGACTCTTGCCGGGTCTCCCTCCAGTGGGAACCCGTCGACTTCAAGGGATTACCCTCCAGTGGAGCTAGGCAGGGGGGGGGTCGCCTGTCAACATGAGGAGACCTCTCGACTACGGGGCATTGATGAGGTTTGGTTTGAAATTCCCCTAGAACTCTCAAGTACGAGTGGTGCTTTCCCCAGTGAGACACGTCCTTGGGACATGACCAAAAACCGTGCGGGTGAGTCATGCCTCCCAAATAAAATAGTGTCAAGGATCAGAAATTTGAGCCCATTGACTTGTAGTTTAGGGAAGACGTGCGGGATGATGGGAATCAATGGTGTTTACTTCAGGGACTATTGGATACTCGCTTTCATGGGTATGCTATGGGATGGATATCCCCTTACGATCTTTTTTGGGCTTCTTTATTGTGCATATGGATATGTATATACCTTGTTCCAGTACACTCTCTTTGGGTTTTGGATATTATACTTCTAGGAGAGGCGAAGACACGCGGGGTATGCCACGTGCATTTTGTGTCTAGATTCTCATGGTTGGACAAGTCTACTCTCCTATTATAGGTAGCGAAGTCTCGATGATAGGTTCATCTTATCACTGTTTCTAGCTTCTTGTGTCTGGATGAGTCTACCACCTTTCTCTTTTTGGGTTGAGCTGGACTCTCTATTGTAACTGTATTGCACACTCGGTTGTACTCCTTTACTTTACCTATTTGATCTGCTGATCACCCATTGGTACCTCCTTTTTTTTATCCATCGAGCCTTCGGGGTATTATACTATGAATATTTATACTCACCCATGCTTAGGCTTTGCCTAAACATGGAGTGCCCTTGCAGACAACAAACAGGTTGGCTGTGACTTCAGTAGAGCGTAGAATTTTGGGAGCTTGGACCGTGTTCGGTGGTCGTAGTCGGGTTCCGAGTGTGGGAATCTCCTAGTTTTTTGATTTTATTTACCTGTTGCCGAGTTGTGGCACTATTTTGGTTGGGCGCGTGTTTTTTAATTTTTCTTTTTATTTTACCTTCATAATTTTCTTTTTACTATTATAGCTCGATGCACTTTTGTGGTTTATTTATAGCATTTGTTACGTCCCTTTCCCTTTATACTATGTACAATTGCATTGAATGGTCTGTGTGTGTGTGTACAGGTACTTAGGAAAATGCCTTCCTGAGTTGTTGTGCCTTTGCCACTAGTCGCCAGCCCCTGGCCTTTGGAGACAGCCTTGGGGTAGTTACGACTTGAGCCCAGGTAGGATCAGGTCCTGACAAAGTTGTATCAGAGCTCGTTCATTCCATGGGACATTGTTCGGATGACCCTAAAAAGGAATTGGTTGGGAATTAAGGAAACAATGTCAATGTGTCACGAGAGCGGCTATCAGGCTAGCGAGTCCAGTGATGGTTCGGCGACTGACGTATCCATTCACCAGGACCCTGATAACCCGCTTGTCGACTCGACATGATGAGACACTTATTACAAGAAAAATTTGTTTGTGAATCACATAAGACTAAGTCTTGACTATCATTCTTGAGTCAGCTCCCCATTGTTGTTAATGTTATATATGTATATTCTCATCTGACCATGACACTCCTTGATAACATTCAGGATGTCTCCACGAAGATAGCCAGCCATGATACAAGATTTGGTTCATGACAACGACCCTATGAGATATGAGGCCTCAATCTAAGATCCATCATGTGAGACCCTTTATCTAGGTGGGATGATAGTAGGAACCCCACCTAGTAAGTAGCAGATAGATTCAGTAGAGAAGATGGGGTTTCAGTGTATGTGGAGCACACTCCATGAGTTCCAGCGACAGAGATCGCTGAGGTTTAGTGGTGAGAAAGACCCTCAGGAAGCAAAGGTTTGGCTCGAGACAGTGGATTGCCTTTTCAGGCTTGTGCAAACACCAGCAGATCTTATGGTGGATTTGGCCACCAGCCTTTTCCATAGAGCAGCTTGGCATTGTTGGAGTCTGTTGACTATGTTTCATGACGAATCATTGCTTTTGTGGGGAGAAATTCAGTTGTTTTTTTGTGAGGCGTTTTTCCCCTCCTATATACACTCTGTTTGAATTCATGATCTCCTACAGTTTTAGTAGAGAGGGATGATAGTGGCCAAGTATGCGGCTATTTTCGCAAACCGTGCATGCTTTTACCCGGATTTGGTCCATGACGGAAACATCCGAGCACGAATGTTTGAGAAGGGTCTCCGTCGAGATATTTGTGATGTCGTAGTACCCATTATAATTTCCACATATGTCGGGGTGCTAGTGTAGGAGCTGGTGATAGAGAGGTTCTTATCACATTCTCATGTTGGTGGTTGCAGTAGGTTTGACAGAGCTGAGATGTCTGCTGCAGCTAGCGTGCATCTGCTAAAAGAACCTCGACAAAGGTTGCTTTTCGATAACCGGACTCAGGGGAATGGTCGTACACCAAAATGGTGCCGGAGGGCACCAGGGTAGCCTGGAGAGTGTCGATGATATGCTTGCGATGGGAGAGGTCAGTTGGAATGGGACTGCCCGACCATGCATGTTGAGAATATCGGGCAGGCACCAGGTTCACCACCGCGGAAGAGGAAGCGCCATGATCGGAGTAGCACCTAGAGAGGTGGTGATAGCAGAGGAGCAGGAGGAGCTGGTAGTGAGGGATGACATTATGAGGTCTTCCCATCAACACTAGGCAGTCCAGGTTAGGCTTTTGGAGTTAACAGTTGGGACCACTAACAGCCGCGAGATTTGGATGTCTATGATCTTTCAGGACATGAGGAGATAAGAGATACACTCTACCACATTTATACTTTTCTCAAGTAGATTAGTTAGACTCTGTGTGAAATGTTTTTTCTATCTGCTCCTTTGTTGAGTTGTTACCAGGGTGGCGTGAGGAGTCGGTGTAACCCTGTGTTGGTAAGATAGATGGCATGAGACCTTTTTCTTCAGTAGATGGTGTCAGCTCCTTTGCTTTCCGAGCGTGTAACATAGTCTTGGTTGTAGGACATAGACTATGAAACCTCGTGTGATCAGATATCCTTGTATGTTTCACTATATGGATATTCTGAAGGAGGGAATCACCAGGATTTTTCTTAGGTCCAAAGTGTGATTTTAGCGCGGCATACGACGTGGAGGTTCGACAGGGGAGGTGAGCTACCCTCGAGGGATTTTATGCCACTTGGGACCATGCAAAAGGATAGAGAGTTCCCACCCACCTTGACCTAACCCCAATGTATGGAGTGGGTGGACGACATCTCCCATGTGGCTTACCTAAGTAGATGTGTGCATACTCATATGAACTTCATCAGAGGGATCATAGCTCACAGAAATAGATCAAATCCTTTGGTCTGTGTAGACTGTGCAATAGTTCACCTAGGTACGGGAGAGCCAGGTGTAGGCTTAGTACCCTGATTTGTTCCCTGGTTTTTCTTTTTGGGAATGAAAATCATAAAGTATGAAATTATTTAAGAACCTTGCTTTTTTTATAAAAGACTTCGGAATATTCTTGATGTTATTCCAGAGCAGCGCCTTTAGACGGCATGTGATTTCGAGCCCCAGTGTGGCCAGAATGAAATTTCCAGTGTGTTCACACTGGGCACGCCAAATAAAAGGGATAACCCCTAATTTTTTTTGGATCAGAAATTTGAGTGTATGGATGGGTTTGAAATTGGTTGATTACCCTAGGAACAACATAATGCATGTCGGCGCGGGACGTTTGCACCCCTCGCCCGTTAACGAAATGTTAAACGGATAATTAAAATAATTAATTTACTCATTTACTGGTAAAACTCAAGCATCACTTAAACGATTGATCATATTGGAAAACTGAGGGAACCGTTGAGTCCGGAGCGTGTGTTTTACCCTATATGTTGTGTAACGTTCACGGGCGTGGTTCTTCTATGAAAATGCTGCCAGGGGCATTTTCGTAATTTAGCAGCTTCAGACGTTAAATCTTATAACATTCAAATGGAGCCTCATATTAAAATATTTAGACTGCCGTTGTGCTCTAGAGGTGGTGTTTACCCTAGGGGAAGCTTAATCTTGACCGTGCCGGAGGTTTCAGATGTGGGTCATTTTGGGGGTTTAAATTAAATAAATGTTTTATTTTTTTTATATAACCCATATCTTCCCCCATTTGCATCCCCTGGAGAAACCCACCATAACCCTCAACATCTCCTCCTCCTCCTCCCTCCTCGATCAAGGTGAAAGCCGCAACAGCGGGGTGCGGATCGATGTCGAAGCTCCAGGCAATAGGTGACATGGTAGGATAATGCTTTTCATTTTTAATTTCCAACACCTTCTTTGAGCGTGATTATATAAATTTAATTTCTATTTTATCATTGAGAAAATCTCATAGTTGCATATATTATCTTCTGAGCTTTCCACCACACTTTTTGGATTGAAAATCCGAGTTCCGAGGCAATTGAAGTAGTCCACCGAAATATGCGGGTTTTTTAGGTTATCTGGCCATATATGGCCTCTAGTAGCGGTCCGGCTAGATCTCTTGCAGCAGTACGGGCGAGCCATATGGTAGAGCAGCAGTTGGCATGTGCTCTAGGAGGCGGCCTCTCGTGGAGGCTCAAAGCGGCAGGAGGGTGTAGGCGGTCGGTTGAGCGGGAGCCGGTCTACCGCAGCACGACGTGATGTCGGTCTGCGAGGGTGTCGGCGCAGCAGGCGGCATAGGCTGGATTCAAGGGTCCTTCGTGACGTGAGCTGAGGGTGACATCTTCTGCCAGTGACAGTCACAGCAGCGACCCGGGTCGCATGGGAGAATAAGGACCCGCGAAACAAGGGTCCTGCTCTTGACGAGGGAGAGAAACGGGGTCTTTACACCCCGACTGGCAGACAATAGATCCTCAAATGTAGGTCTGTGTTGGATGATTCGGACCGGCCGAGCCGGTCTGGGCGGTATGGGGTAGTCCACGTGGTGGACCGCGGACCACCGGTCCAGGGTGGTGGTGGGCGGGCCGAATCGGCCCGACCCCCCATTTCAGTCCGATAAAAACCTTTAAACACCCATAAAATGAGTACCCGATGTCAGATATGGGTGCCGTCAGTGGCCACGTGATCCTAAAATACAGAATATTCTTTTGAGATGGTTTTGGTGGGTTTTAACTCCCAAAACGAGGGCCTCAATGGTGTGACACATCATTATGTAGTCTTGCACTTTTCCTGGGGGATCTTGTTTTGGACGGTGCAGACACATCCGATGTCTGAATTGAGCACAGTCAGTGGCATTATGACCCTGGAGTTGAGCCAGAGTATAACTATATGGTTTCGGGCATCAAAACTGGAGTTGAGGTGTTGGCCCCACGAGCCGTCATTCGAGCTGCACGCAGCTTTATTAACTTTTTCATCGGACGTCCATTCGGGGAGTGCGAGTAGTCAATTTTGGGTGTCTTTCTGAGGGCATTTCAACGGTGCAATCCACCCACTATAATTCAGCACACTGGTTTGGGCCCCTCAGGGGCCATTTTGGGAGTCGATGATTACTTCCAGCTTTATCACTGGGTTTCCGTTTTGGACAAGTGAATAGTCCATATTTTGTACTTTTTTGACAGGATCACAACGGTGCGATGTGTTCGTTGTGCTTCGGGACCGGGATGCGGGTTCTATGAAGCACTGATCATGTGTGGTATGATGTAATGTATCTTTTTCTCTGGATATCTGTTTCACTCAAGTGAGCAGTAAATTTGATGTGTCTTTCATGGAGATCGCAATGGTGCGATGCACCCGACTATTTTTGGGGTCGAGGCTCGGGACCATGGGATGCCGTTTGGGCGTGACGTGGTGTCCGATGACATTTACGTCTGATATGCATTGGAGGCGAGTAAGTAGTTGATCTCACATGTTTTTCCATGAGGATTACAATGGTGTGATCCGTTTGGATGTAAGGAGATTCCTTTGAGAACTCATTTAAACACATTAGCATGTAATGTGCTCTAGTGGTGGTTCGTCCTACTATGTTTGTAGCGGACCCTTGGAGTGATATCACATGAACTACAATGTGAGTGAATTCAATGCTGGAAGATATGTAGTTGGTCGTGCTTGGTCCGATGAGGTGGGATGTTGGAGTTGTTACGTTTTCGACATTGCATTGATGTTGGGTGTCGTGTGAACAATAGCCTTTGGGCTGGAAACATGGTATACTCTGGGAGTATAAGTGAACTCTTGGAGGTACATGTGGTTGTTTATACCTCTGAACGTTTGTGCGCATGGTTGGAGTTGACTTAGGGCCACACTTCGTGTGGGACTCATCTGCGTGTCATGTTTTGTATTGCATTCCCTTGACCACTCTCGATGTAGAGGGTCCTTCTGCAATCTTTTTTCTGAGAAGCAGGGCTATGTTTCCCAAAGTTTCTGTTCTCGTTTGTTTGACCAGCAGGGTGAAGTTTCCCCCTGGTTCTGTTATCGTTTTTTTGAACAGCAGGGTTGAGTGGGTTTCCCCTATTGGTCCGGTTCACGATGGTTTTGACAAGCAGGGTAAGTGGTTTTCTCCTAGTTCTGTTCTCTATGGTTTGTCTTGAAGAGTTTCTTCATGTTCCTTGCTAGAGTTCATGTGGATTCGGTATGACCAAAACATTACGCAGGCTCAAATCCTCTACCCAGGAGGTTGTTTCTAGTAGGGCTGGCTCGGAGTTTGTTTGTAGTAGGGCTGGCCAGTGATGTACCATCCAACAGGGATGGCTAGTGAGGTACCATCCAGAAGGGATTGCCAGTGGGGTACAATCTAGTATGGATGGCCAGTACATACGTTGATCAATGAGCAGTACCATCTAGCAGGTATGGCCAGAGCGGTTTCGGGTATACCTCCAGCAGGGCTGGGAATTGGTCCCCGATGATGGGTTTACATATATATGGGCTGGGAAGTTGTACCTGATGCCAGGTTTACCTCCTACTTGGCTGGGAAGTTGTCCCCGATGATGATTCCGAGCCACCCTCCAGTGGAGTACCCTTTTCAGTGACTATGCATTAGCACTCGTCGATGACATATGCCAGGTATCCCTCCAGTAGATTACACTTTTACGGAACTGGGCAGTGTGTCACCCATTGAATCTTGTCGGGTATCCCTCTAGTGGGAACCCATCAACTTCAAGGGATTACCCTCCAGCAGAGCTGGGTAGGGGGGTCGCCTATCGACTTGAGGATACCTCTCAACTGTGGGGCAGTGACGAGGTGTGGTTTGACGTTCCCCCCAAACAGTCAAGTATGAGGGGTTCTTTCCCCACCGAGACATGTCCTTGTGACATGACCCAAAACCGTGCAGGCAAGTCAGTGCCGCCTAAGGAGGATAGTGTCAAGGTACGATGATTTGATCCCCTTGACTTGTAGTTCAAGGCAGATGTGTGGGATGCTGTGAATCGATGGTGTTTACTTCTATGACTGTTGGCTAATTACATTCTTGGGCTGAGCTACGGGATGGAGATCCCCTTACGATCTTGTTCGACCTTATTTATTGAACATATGGATATGTATCTACCTTGTTCCAGTCCCCACTCATGGGGTTTTGGCTACTCTACTTCCAGGAGAGGCAAAGACATGTGGAGTATGCCACGTGCTTTCCATGTCTTGCTTCACATGGTTGGAAGAGTCTACTATCCTGGTATAGGTAGTGAAGTCTCGAAGAGAAGTTCATCTTCTCATCACTTTTAGCTCCTTGTGTCTAGACGAGTCTACATCCTTTCTCTTGTTGGGTTGAGCTGGACTGTATATTGTTAATCTACTACACTCTTGGTTGTACTCCTTTACTTTTCCCTATTCAATTTACTCCTCAACCTCTGGTACCTTATTTGTTGCTCCCTCGAACCTTTGGGGTATCCTAATGAGTTTTTTTATACACACCCCTGCTTAGGATTTTCATGCACTTGGTGTGCCCTTGCAGATGACAAAAAGGTTGGTTGTGACTTCAGCAGAGCTTAGGAGCTCGGGATCTTGGACTGCATTTGGTGGTCGTAGTCGGGATCTAGGTGGGGGACTTTCCCAGGTGTCTGCATTTGATTACTTATTGCTGGGTTTTGTCACTTTTCTGGTTGGGCACATGTTTTTTCCTTTTGCTTTTCAGTTTACCTTCATCTTTTACTTTTTATAGTTATAAGTCAATTCACTTTATGGTTTATTTATAGCATTTGGTATTCCCTTGCTCTTTTTTACTATGTACTATCTCATTTAGTGGGCTGCCTGTGTGTGTATAGGTACATAGGAAAAGGCCTCCCCGAGTTGATGTGCCTTTCGGCGCTGGTCTCCTGCCCCTGTCCTATGGAGGTCGGCTTGGGGTATTTTTGGCTGGAACCTAGGTAGGTTCGGGTCGTGACAACATCATTTGACAGAGTCTTGGGTGGACTAGGATAGGTCTGAGCTTTCTGAGTTCCCTATGGGATGTGGTGTTCCTACGACTATGAGAAGCAGTCCCATTACCTCTTTGTGTTCAAAGAATGGACTTTTATGTATTTAGGTTCCTTTTTCTAGTGGGCTTCAATTTTGGACCTATTTATGTTCAGTACATTAGTTGTCTTTATACTCTGTTTGTTGGGTTTTGTTGTATGGATTTATTTTGTTCCTCAGTGGTTTTTTTTACATTCCACCAATTTTGTGATTGGAGATATGTGTGTCTTTGTGTATAGGTACATAGACAATGCCTCCCATGTTATTATTATTCTTATTCAGTGCTTGTCACTATCCCCTGGCCAATTGGTGGTGGGATTGGGGAGACATAACGTGGGCCCCACTAGGATGGGTCATGACAGGGATTCCTATGTTGTATTCCAAAATGGAATTTCAAGATTCCCAATAGATATAATGTGTATTTTATGAATAATATGTTGTTGGGTATGCAAGTGACCTTGATACCCTCTTATCATATAGAACTAGATTAGACAAAAGAGATCATAATCTAGTAGGACGATCATGTGGAGATGGGTGTCATACAAACAACTATTTCCTCATGCGAATCACAAATTCACATTGAAAATATATAAGATTGTTAATTTTATATTATAATGTACAATAAAAATTTTAATTAGATAACTTTTAATAATATATACCATCTAATACATGTTCATGATTTGATTGATTATTTATTACGGGAGTTGTGGCTTCCATATATTTATCTTCATTCATGTTATCATCGTATAAAGGATTAGGATTCTAATATTCAGATTACCATGTTTAAGATAATGTATGGCCATTATTACTATATTGTGATTCTTATTATATAAAAACATTCATATAATTTTTATGAATTTGAAAAACTATGTATTCTATCAAAATCTTACAACATTTTTCGTTTTATTTATGGATGTTATTCCATTTTATTAATGATTTGATCCTGATCATGAGAACCATATAAATAACATTTTATAAATACCAATGTTTTAAAATTTTTAATCAAAAAGTTATAAATCAAAATTATTGATTCAATAAGTGAAATTATATGGAAATATTATTTTTTGTATGAATATCAAATTGATAATGGGTATGTCAAGAATGAATTTTTGGAAACCAAAACACCCCTTATGTGTTTGGAGCACTGTATGCTTTTTAGAGTATCATAGTATTTTATTACCATATTATTTTAAGATATATATATTTTCCAAAAAATATATGAATCATAGATAGATAAAGTGGGTTAAATATAAATATAAATATAATTTCATCATCACATACACATCATGGAATAGGAATGAAGTCACATAAATATTCATTAGGAAAGATCCAATGTATGCTGTCTTAAAAATGATGGAAGCGTAGAACCTCAAAAGACTCTTTTAATAGATGAAATTGGATTCCCTTGGGGATGATCATGTGTAATTTGGAACACTACTGACAATTCATCATCTCTCAATTATTTTCTTAATTATGGTCAGTATAAGGACGATGAGTATACGTAATTCCATTTAACCATTTATTGGGGGCGATATTTTTCATAGTTTTTCTCCTACATCAAGTGTTATTATAAAAATCAAGGATAAGTTCGTTATCAAAAAATCCATTAAAAATTTAGTGCTTTATAACTATCAATGTTAATCATGAGAAGTTCATCCAGGAACAAAAAATATATTCTATGACATGAGGTGGTAATTATATTGGACATGTATGAAGCATGACATCAATGATTATTCCCTAAAATTACACCTTTATAATGTTTAAATTAGATCATCTAATACCTTTTAGATAAATCTAATCTATTCTATTGATAGATTTTAATTGTGATGTGTTTTCTATTTACATTGTTTTTAGATTACAATATTATACCTAATGGAATAATTATATATGGGTGGTGATTAATTGATTGATGAAATATACTCATTTTATACGAACAATGTACACCACTATGTTTGGTGATATAGGTAATCATTATGTGTAGTTTTTCTGGGGATTCATGTTTTTTCCATTATACTCATAGATATAGGGAAGCCATGTTTACCTCTAATGTCATTACGCGTTTTTATAATGTGATGGAGAATTAGGTCAGTTTAAGTACATATTGTCAACCACAGTCATCTTATTCGTCAGATCATTCTATTGTGACAACTAATGATATGATCCATGATATAATCAACGATTTTGATTTATTGTGGGAGAACCATCAGAGATATGTTTATTTTTATTATTGTAACATATACATTTCATCATTAAAAATAGACACCTATGAGTATTTGTATGGTCGACCATGAAGGATAACTATTTTTTTGGGTGGAAGTGGAGTGGCCTCTCATATGGGACAAAGTCTTACTCACGACATGTTGGTGATGATAAAACATATAAATCAACAAATTTTTATATTTTACAGTTGGAAGAAATCAAATTGTTATTTTTGACATGTTATTTTAGAGTTTTTCATTGGTGATCATGTATTCCTAATATTTACCCCCTCATTTTGGCATCGATGACTTGAAGAATGAGGAAATAAATATTCAAGATATAATTGACCATTAGAGGTCATATATTACAATTGGAAGGTTTCATATAGGAAGTCATTACCTATATAGAAAATTTATATCAATAATATATTCTACATATCACCACTCTAAAAATACAATTATATTTCTTCCCACATTCTATGTTTGAAGTGTATTAATTGAGGGAAATATGATCATATTAAGGAGAAATTATTGGGTGTTGTATGATTCCCATGTTATAGCATTTCATGGGATGCCAATTCATTGGTATGTGTGTTATGGATCTATAGATTAGATTCTCAAGAGACAAGTGAGTATGAATGATAAGTAATAGAAAACTTTCCACAACTATTCCAAGAGAAATACTATTCTACATGACTTCATTGAGAGGGAATTTCTTATTGTGTGGATATTTTAATTTCCTAGATAAATAATAAAATGATTTTACATTTTTAAGAGTGATAAATTGGTTTTTGTGGATAATTCGAATATTTTGGGAGTTTCTATAGAACACTATATGGGAACTTATAGGATGATACATTTATTCTTTAAATTTCTACATTCAAACATAAATGAGTAATTGAGACCATGTTGTCAAAATGGTTTATATTGAAAATAAATTTAGCTCATAAAAATAACTTTATGTTGTAAATATATCACCATATATGAAATAACCCATAGAAACAGATATTTTTGGAATATGTGAGTTTCGGAATTTTAAGAACTAAATATTATTTTACAATGTTAACCATGGTTGAACCAAGGTTTTTGAAGCACAAATCCTAAATATGATATTACAATGTTCCCTCTTTAGAGATATCTCTCTATGGAAAACACTCTATGTGCTTGGATTTTCCTCGCCAATAGGGTTTCAGAAACCATTATCATATTCTTTACTATGTTTTAAGCCTTTCCCTCAGCTCCTAGCTTCTCCCTTTTGATATTGGCCTCATCCACTTATCTAGTGCTCGTCACTGTAGGATTTATTGGTGAATTTTTCTATTCCAACAAAGGTACTTTATTTTGATTCCCTATATTATCTTAACCATATCTAACCAGATGTTTCTATGTGCCTCTATTAGTCAGATTTGGGGTGGTGTTACATCAAGGCATTGAGACTTTGGGTTTGTTACACAATGCGTTTCTGAGTCTATCAGAGTTAGTCCTTTTGATTGCACTAATTCATTCTTTTCCTTCAAAACTAGCTCTAACTGAGGGTTCCACCACTATTCTCCAAGTTTGAGTTAGAGAAATGGTTATTCATATATTCTAGTCCAAACATTTAGGTGGTTGTCTTGTTTCCTTTTAGATTTCATTCACATATTTCATCATGGTTTCATTCCTAATTCAATTTTTTATTTTTTTTGGACAGCTGACCTATTGGAGGTGTTTTTTATCATCGGTCGTATAATATATTTTTGGGATGTTTGTAGCATGAATATTAGTTAGTTTTCCTTTTTGGAGATGTCTATGTGTTTTACTGTTCCATTGGGATGTTTTATTGGGGACTCTGGTGGTTGTTTGTCTGGATTTGGTGGCCATTTTTCAAGTAGTCAATGATGACAATGTTGAATAGCTATGGACAATGAAGACGGTGTTCGAATTAATATACGATTATGACAACATCAGGATTGAATTGATGAAATTGTGGCATTTTTGTTATGTTTTGGCCCTGGTGACATTGCAGTGAAATCGAAATTTGTGGATCTGAGATGAAATATGACGAATATGAATGGATGGGAGGGATAATTATGGGGAAAATATCATGGTAACTATGGAACAACCACCAAAAACAGGTGCTAAGGTGGCCCTAGGACAGAATAACTACATTTTTGTTTGAAATATTACTTTTTGATTCCATTATATGTGATGCTGTTTGTCTTGGATGACCATGTGTATGAGAAAACAAAATTTATAGATCATTAGGTATGTTGTATTTTTTTTTATCTTTTTATCTTATAAGTGAGAGAAACCTGACCCTCTACGAGAAACATTCCAATGTAAAAATTATGATAATGAAGCATTCACCAATCAAATCAATTCTTATTCAGATGACTGTGATGTTATGGCTACTGCAATCGTCACTAGGCTCCAACATTCCAGCATGGGACAGCTAGCCGATCAGTTGTGTGAAGGTGGAGGATTGACATAATGATGGAGATTCTAGGATGGTAGAGTTTCATATTGCACTGATCTAAGAGGGACTCTATTATATATTTATCTACAATTTATTTTGTTTGGATTTACACATAATCCATTAAATGTGTCAATACAAAGTACAAAAAAATGTTTTGGACGCTATGAGAATGAATCCTATTTCAATCAATTCCCTTCTCCCTGCCTCGACTCCAATATTTTGTCAATGAGTTTTTTATGTTTCATCTTCATCTATACTGCTTTATTTAACCCTCAATCTCTAGCATAGTTTTTCTCTATATCTAAATATATGTATATTTTAATCTTCTTTATTTTATTGGGAAAACTATTGAGTGGTTTTTACGGATCCATGATCTTGTGTAGGTGTTTTTTATCCTCTATAGGCCCATTTTATGATCATATTTCGTGGGGGAACCATTTTTTTGTTTAAGGTGCAGGGTATGAGTTCCCCGAGCAATGTTTTGAATAATATTCTCTACTTACAATTCGCATTTTTGGAATCAATTATGAGATATGATAATTATTGATATGCCCTCTATTTATTTTTCTTAATTCAGGTTAGTGTGTTTGTATTGCATTATTTTAGTGTGTGATATCATATTGAGTTATGTTGTCCTATCTTTATCCAATGAATGATAAATCCCATTTTTTGTGGAATTAATAATAATTTTAAAAATAAAAAATCCAGAATAATTTTTATGCATGAATGGATTTATGATCAACGGATTATTTCAAAAAAAAATTTGCAATATAATTTTTTTAATGAATTGAAAAACATGTTATGAGAAGGGTTTTTCAAGAATGTTACTTATATAAAGTTTTTTTATATAGTATTTTTTTTAAATTTGAATCCCTGTTATATTATTTTGATATGAATAATTCATTGGAATATTTAGGCACTTAGTTAGAAGGTGTATAATTAAGTCTCAACCATTTTTATTATTTTCTAATTCACTCATGGGGTGTCCCACTTCTCTCCAAGATTATGTTCTACAGACATAATTGATATACTATTTAGTGGTTCACTCATAAGGTATTCCACTTCCCCATTAGAATTGTTTATATTAATATGAGTACATTATTAATGAAATCAAATGACATTTAATATTTAAGAAATTATAATTAAATATAATGGTAAAAATTTAATTTTTTATTGAATGTATTTACACAATCTCTCATGTTTTGTATGATACCCCTCTAATATTGGTTTTACATTTATTTTTTCAATTAAATTATTTTATTAAAACATTGGGCATTAAATATTATTTCATGTGTATCTTATAGATTAAATCATCTACATGTTCATAACTCACTGGTAAAACGTCTTTTATTATCTCCAGGTTAAGAAATGGATGACCTTGTATCATTGAACATTATATTTTCTTTAATAATAATTTTATTCTCATCCAATACATTTAAATACTTATCACATGTTTTAATGATGATTATGGAAAAGGAAGTGGTCCTGTGAAAAATATATAATATATTTCATGAAATAATATTTGTTTTATTTTAAAAGATTATTATTTTGGAAAAACATATCAAATGAATATGTTTCAAAATATTAATGTATGGGTTTATTTTTTTAGATTACTATCATACATAACTATAAAATAAAAATAATGGAATATACTGCCATTGGTTGAATTTTAATTCTTTTCTTAAAATTCCTTTTATTGATTTTGAAAGTCAGTCCTTTATAATATCTCAATTTGGTATATTTTGGGTAAATTGAGTTCTTCCAGAACAGTGTCTCAAAGTTCTTTGTTTGGGAAAGGTGAATGTTTTAGAATCATGTTTTAGCTAGAAAAAAATAGGTTTATTTGATACTGATGATTTGTTTGTCTGATATTTGGAATTTAAGGGATAATTTATGACATGATGGTACTTATGAATAACAAAGGTAGTATTGGATGGATATATTTTATGAAATATTATTTGGGCGTCTAGTGACATGGTTTGAGGAAGGAAGAGTTTTCAAAATGGTAATCATAAAATTACCTTCAGAAAGTACATTAGCATTTTTTGAAATTTATATGGAGAAATTTTATTTAGATCCATGGATTTGTTTGGATGTTTTTTGATTGGATGAACTATGTAAAATAACTTGGGATAAAGTGGTTCATGAATCTTTTGATTAATTATTGGTTAGTTCTTTTAGAATTAATAATATGTGCACATTATGGTTTCAATTTTTTGAAATTTTGTGGGATGTCTATGGTGATTGAAAATAAAAAATGATAACTTTCATGTCTTCCCAATAGAAGGGAATTCAATTTGTCGATTGTCCATATACGTAGTGTAGGGACACTAGGTGGTAGATACTTATATGTTGATGATTGGTTATATGAAATTTGAAACTGAGGAATGTTTAATCAATGATTGGTCATATATGTGTCTCAGTTGGTTGGGAATGGTTTTCTTTTGAGAGTCCTTATGATGTGTATTTTAACATACTATAAAAAAGGAATAAATTTTTTTCATGCTTATGAGGGGTAATTTTGGTTTTAAGATGTGTGGGTTCTTTTATTGAGATTCTAAATGACATGGGATATGCATTGCATTTAGGGGAAATTTATATCATAATTTTCTAAAAGATGATCTAACTGGGTCACATTTCACAATCCATGAAAATAGTTTTCATTAAAAATACATATACACTACAATCCCCCTTTGATGATGTATGTATTTCACTTGGGATAAATTTAATAGTGGAAATGTAGTAATTAATATCATATTTATGAAATAAACCCCTCTTTCTTGGAATGATTTATTTTTTACAAGACTGAATCATAATTCATTAGGTTCTCTCTATAGTACCTCAAATGAGAGCTATTTTCTATTAATTTTTGTACCTCCTCCTTCGTACCACTTCATTAAATGCTTGATATCTATCTTGGTTTTGTCATATCTCTATGGGTAGGTTTCCTTTATGATACATTGATTATTTTATTATAGTAATGATGATAAGATGACTTCATATATATTTGATCATGTGGAGGTTTTTCCTATTTATTTTTTAGGTAAGGTATCTTATCATCCTCTAGGGGAAATCAATTTTTTTGGTTTTATTTTGGCATATGTGTTCATGAAGTAAGTTGTGATATATCAACTTTGATGACCAATTATACCACATAATCGATTCTAATATGTTAGAATCAATATTGTTTCCACTATTTAATTTTCGGTAATCTTCCTTGTGTGTTTAATTTTTTTTGTGTAGTGTACTACTTGAATTAGAGGTAGCAAGTTATATCTCTAGACAATGAGTTATGAACTTAAATTTTTTTTATTTTATATATTTGTTTTTCAAAATTAAATTCGCATGATTGAATTTTGAACGAAAAATGTATTTGTGATAATATTATGGTTTTCCATTATTTTTCTAAAAAAGGTTATTTTCAAATAATTGTCAAATGGGTTGTGTAAAGTGATAACCAATCATTTTTACTAAGTAATTCATTCATTCAACATGTTTGTTAAATTTAATTCCCTTATAAATTATTTGATAACTGACATTCATGGGAATCCTTTCTTATAGAAGTGGAAGGTGTAGTGTCAGGACATGTCCATTTTTATTGTCTGGATGTTCACTCATGGGGTTTTCCTCTACTCCATTGGTCGGTTTTCTAGGGTCCTGAATCAACATTACTGGGGGTTCAATTATGGGTGTCCCTATTATTTTTATGACTGTGTCATAATTAGTTGATATAACTAGTCAATGATTATGGTATGAATAGTATTATTGACTAACGTACATTGATCTATTCTTTATTTAACACTGCTCATTTTTTTGTACTATTTTAACATTTACATAAATTTTTTGAGAAATTTGGATTTTGGATTTGAAATTTTTTTACTCGAATAATTTAGAGAATTATAAAAATTTGGAAATTATTTCTAACAATTTTTATATAAAAATGGGTCACTATTATCATTCCATTAATTAAATGAAATGATTATATTATGATATATTTTTAATGTGTTTTGATATAGAACAACTTGGTGGGATCCTAAAGAATCTATTTTACTCACACTATGAACACCACTTTAGTGGTTTGGTGATATAATATTTTCTTTTGATGTGGGAAAATGTTCAGAACATCAATGAGGCAGTACAATTTATGTTACATATTTATGGGTATCTAGTAGTTAGATAGTGGGAGATTTACCATATATCATGCAGAGTGATTCTTATTTGTTTATTGATGTCAATTATTGATTTTTTAGACTTTCAATTTTTTTATTTCACTTGTTTTTTATACCATTTCTTCTCTTTTTTAGTGTATATATTTCTACTAGTTTTCTTGATTGATTTATTTCAAAAATATATATATATTCAAATAATTTTATTCCTGGATGGGTGAAATTATTCATTCATGTAGTTTTTTATGCCTATAATAAAGTATACAACATTTTATGATCATGATAACCCTTTGGGAGTGTTTTGGTTTTGGTTATAATTCAAAGAGTATTCCAAACTAGTTTTTAAAAAAATTAGTATCAGATCATGGTTATGTGAAGTATATGGATTTTGGAATATAAGAGATAATATTTTTGAAAAATTTGTTGTGTTTTGGTGTGTGTTGATGTCTATCACATTTCTTGATAGTCCTCAAGTCATAATGAAATAAATGAATGTGTGTCTCTTGTTTTTATTTTTGATCATATGCCTCATTTTAATTATATTTTTCTATACATTAGACTAATATTATATTGTTTTATGATCATTATTGTTTTTTTAGAAACATGAATATATGACTTATTCAATGGTTTTTATAAAAATGAGTAGTGGTAGATACTCATTAAGGAAATCCTCATAATATTAAAAATATTATTTAGGCTATAATGTGATATGTTTGTGTATTTTAATAGATTGTAAAATAGATTAGGGCTTAGTGGATGAGTTTTATACGAGGTGTGGGTGTGATAAGAATCGATCTCAAGAGATACTATAAGGGATGTTCCCATAAATTAATGGTCTGACTAAACTGTTGAATTAGGGGATTGGATGAACATGAATGAACATATATTTGAAATAATTGAGGCATATGATGAAATCTAGGTGTTGTGTGTGATTTTTAGGCATTATGTTCCCGCCAAGGGACAGTTGGATTCTATGGTAATATATGTTAAGAGCATTTTCATAGATAGGAATGGTTAGGAGATAAAATCCATTTATATCATTTATAAATATTGTATGATATTGGAATATTTTCTAAATATACTCTCTATATATAGGGGAGAGTTTAGAGTGTCATAGTGCACTGATCACTTTATAGAGATTCTTTTTTTTTCATTGTGGGAGGAAAGAAATGATCAGCTGAATGGTCTTATGTATCTTATTGTTTTTTGACCAGATATAAGAAGTCAAGTATTTATAATTAATTTTACCACATATTTCGAAACAGTTGACTAGGAATTTATAGAAGAAGTGAACATTTTATGAATGATTTGTTATTCTTCCCCTTTCCTTCGACATTGTGGAAGCTTCATTAGAACACAAAAAATGAAGGTGAAGTGTAATGATCATTCTAGGGATTATAGTGGTTCTTCTTCAATTTGGGAAAATATTAATTCACTAGATTAATCTTATTGTATTATCTAGACATCCATATGGGGTAGAATGGTTGAATACACCAGATATTGTTTTCCTATACATGTGATTGCTTGCACATATTATGGCCACTATTTCAATTTATAATAGTCTCTTATGAAATCTGTTATCCCTATTATGACTGGGATATTAGATTCAAAAGGCCTCTGAATCACAACCAAAATCATTAAATTAAATACAGATATATCCAAATTCCTCACAAGTGAATAACATTCACATATTGGATGAGTTTCTAACGACAGTCGATGCATTCTTGTTGAATGTTATATGAACTATCTTTATTAACTATTGTATAGAATACAAATTTTTGATATATTTTACACATTTAAATTTATACCTTCTCTTTTAGTGATGTTCCAAAACATCCAATAAAAATCATTTCATTTCATATTTATTTTTAAACACAACATGGAAGGTGTAAATAGTATGGGTTCTACTGTCCATCATATTATTTGTCAACAGATGTCAGAAGTTTATTCTAGGATTACCTCATTCTATATCTAGATTGATTTGATTTCATCATCTGAATGGATCGATTTACATATCATCATGATGAGACTGATTATCATAATTTTAATGTTTCATTATTTTTCACCATGGTGTATCTTGATTTTTTTGGGGAGGGTGGGATCTAAGGTATTTCCATTATTGAACATTCTAACAATATATCATAAGATTATTGACTATCTAAATAGCTAATAGAGATGATGTTTTTTCTTTTATAAATCTTTCCATGGGTTTTTGTATTCCAAGGACGTATTCCCAAATAAGATTTCAGGATTTCCAATAGATAAGGAGGTGTATTTTATTATTAATATAGTGTTGGGTATCCAAGTGACCAAGATACCCTTTTATCATATGGAACTAGATTATATAAAAGATACCAAAAGCCAGTAGGATGGACTTGTGTATATGGGTGTTATATAAGCAACTATTTCCCCTTGGGAAGCAACAATTCACATTGATATGATAGAAGATTGTTCATATTATTTTATCGTGGATAATAAATGTTTGATTTAGATAACTATTAATAATATATACTATCATATCCATGTTAATGATTTGTTTTATTATTTATAAGGGGTGTCGTGGTTTTCAAAAATTTGTCTTCATTCAAGTTATAATCATTTAAAGGATTAAGATTATAATATTCTAAAGACCAGGTTTAGGATAATTTATGACCATTATTCATATATTGTGATTCTTCTATATTAAAATCATTACTATAATTTTTTTAAATTTTATAAACTAGATATTATTTCAAAATATCACCACATTATTCATTTTATTTATGGATGATATTCTAGTTTATTCATGATCTGGTCCTGATCATGAGAACTATATTAATCACATTTTAGAAATCATGATGTGTTAAAAAATTTAATCACATTTTTCTAAATAATAATTATAGATTCATTAAGTAAAATTATTTGGAAATTTTATTTTTATGATTGTATATCAACAATATAAATAGAAGGTAATGAATGCATTTTTGGAAACCAAAACACCCCTTATGTGTTGTGAGAACTATATGTTTTTGAGAGAATCTTGGTATTTTATTACAATAATATTTTGATATATATATATATTCCAAAAATATATGAATCATAGATAGATAAACTGGGTTGAATATTTATATAAATTTAGTTTCATCATCACATACACTTTAGGGAATATGAATTAAGTCACATAAAAATTCATTAGGAAAGCCCCATTATATGATGTCTTCAAAATGATGGAAGTGTATAACGTCAAAGGAATCGTTGCTTAGTTGTAATTTGATTCTCTTTAGGATGATCATGTACCATTTTGAACACTACTCATATGTCTTCATCTCTCTATGAATTTGTTCTTCATGGTTATCATGAGGATGATGAGTATATGTACATACATGCATCAATTTTTAGTTGGGGATATTTTTTATAGTCGATTTATTGCTTCTAGGGGTAGTATACACATCAAGTATAAGTTTGTTATCACGAAATCCCTGAATAATTTAGTGTTCTATAACTATCAATGTTCATCATGGGAAGTTCATTAGGTAACTATAAAGCTATTTTATGACATGAGGTGGAAATTCTATCGGTCATGTATGAAGAACGACATAAATTATTTATCACTAAAATTTCACCTTTATAATTATTATATTAAAGTATATAAAAACATTTAGATTAATGTATTCTATATTATTGATAGTTTGTTAAAAGTGATGGGTTTTCATTTGACAGTTTTGTTAGATTACAATATAATACCTAATGGAAGAATTCTATATGTGTGGTGTTTAATTGAGTGATGAAATATACTCATTTCATTCCAATTACAGACACCACTATGATTGATGTTCTAGGTAAATAGTGTATTTATTAGTTGTTGATGATTCATTTGGATTCCTTTTATACTATCACATATAGGGATTCCATGTTTACCTCATAGTTCATTAAGTATTTTTAAAAGGGGATGGAGACTTAGGTCAGTTTAAGTACATATTGTCATCCACAAACATCTTATCAGTCAGAGCTTCTTATTATGATCCTTAATGATTTGATCCATGATTTATTCAAGTATTTTGATATATTTTTGGACAACCATATGGGATATGTTTATTTTTTATTGTAACATATATATATAATCATTAAAAAGAAATACCTAGGATGCTTTGTATGGTTGACCATGCAGGTTTCCCCTTTTTAAGGTCGAATTGGAGTATCCTATCTAATGGGACAATGTTTTATTCAGGATATTGTTGTGATGATACATGATATACATCAACACATTTTTATAGTTCAGAGCTTGACGAAATAAAATGTTCATTGTGGATTCCATGTTTTGGAGACTTTCATTGGTTATCAAGTATTCCAAAAAATTTCCCCAATATTTGGGCACCATTGAAATGAAGAACAAATAAATATATATTCATGATGTAGTGGACCATATAAGGTCATAGATTATAATTGGAAGGTTCTATATAAGAAGACATCACCATCATAGTAAACTCATATCAGGAATGTCTTCCACGTATGATCACTCTATAAATACCATTCTACTTCTTCCCACATTCTTAGTTAGGAGTGTATTAATTTATGGAAATATGAACCCATTATGGAGAAATCATTGGGGGTTTATGATACCCAAGTTAAAGTATTTCATCGGATGTCAATTCTTTGGATGTTTTTTATGGATATATAGATCTGATTCTCAGGAGACAAGGGAGTATGAATGATTAGTAATGGAGATATTCAGTCACCTCGTTCTAGAGAAACAATATTCCACACGTCTTAATAGGGATGGAATTTCTTATGCTATGGATACTCTAATTTACAAAATAAATGAGTACATTATATTATATTTTAAGATAGATAATTTGGGGTTTCACGGGAATAGGATCATTCTGGGAGTATCTATAGAACACTATATGGGCACTAATAGGATGATAAATTTATTTTTTAAATGTCTACATTCAAGCTTAAATGGTTAATAGGGACCAAGTTATCAAAATGGATTATATTGAAAATAAATTTATATCATAAAAAACCATTTCGTATTGTAAATATACCACTATATTTTAATTTCCCCAATGAACCATAGTGTTTGGCATATATGAGTATTAAAGATTTTATGATGTAAATTTATTTTTTACAATGTAAACAATGGTTGCATCTAGGTTTTAGCTACATAATTATTGAATGTGATATTACATGGTTCTTTATATAGATAGCTCTATATGTGGATAACATTCTATGTGTTGGGATTATCCCACCCCCTATTTGGTTTTAGAGCCCTTTCTCATATTCTTCCCATAGTTTTATTCCTTTCCCTCTGCCCCTAACTTCTCCCATATGTTATTGGCATCATCCTTTTATCTGGTTCTTTCTATAGTGGGATTTCTCTATGGATTTCTCTATTCCAAAAAAGTCACCTGATTTGGATTCCCTATGATATCAGACCCCTATCTAAACTCATATTTATTTGTGCCTCTCCTAATCAGAGTTGGGGTGGTGTTACATCAAGGCTTTGAGAATTTGTGTTCGTTAGACAGTGGGTTTCAGACTATATTAGTGTCAGTCATTTTTATCGCACAGATTCATTCATGCCTCTTAAAAGTAGTTTTGACTAATGGTTCCCCCACTACTCTCCATGTTAGATTTTGAAAAATGGTTATTCCGGGTTTTGGGGCCACACGATTAGGGGTTCATTATGTTTCATTTTAGAGTTCATCCTCATACATCATCATGGTTTCATCCCAAATTTTATTTATTATTTTTTGGATATAAGTCATGTATGTGGTGTATGTTCTCATAAAAAGTATCACATAGGTTTTGGTTGTTTGTATAATGAAGATCAATCTTTTCAATTTGGTGGAGATGATGATGGTTTTAGTGATCTGTTGTGTTGTTTTATCAGTGCACTAGTGGTTGGTTTTTTATCTTTGGTAGCCATTATTTGTTAAGTCAATTATGATGATTTTGAAAATGTGAGGATGATGATGACCGTGTTTGAATTAAGAGATGATCACAATGGCATCAGGACAGAAAGGATGATAGAGTTAAATTTTTGCTATGTTTTTGCACTAGAGATGTTGCAGTGATGTCGACAGTTGTTGATCTGATATGAAATATGTTGAAGATTAATGGATGGAATGGATGATGATGGTGAACATCTCTTGGTCGTAGTGAAACACATGCTCGATACTGGTGGTGAGGTGGCTCTAGGACTGAAGCACTACTTTTTTGATTGAAATATGACTTTTTGATTCAATTTTCTTCATTGTTGTTGGTCCAGGATGACCAGTTTCATGATGAAATATATTTCGAAGATCATTATATTTATGGGAATTTTGTAATATTTTTATCATTGATGTTAGAGAAACCTGAACCGCTATAAGAATCATCCCCAGATAAAAATTCTCATAATGAATCATTCACCAAAAAAATTGATTCATATGCAGATAAATGAGAATTTATGGTTATTTCTATTGGAACGAGGATCCTATAATCCAGCATGGGATAGCTAGCCGATTAGCCATTTTATGGTAGAGGCAGTAAATAATGATCGAGATTCTATGATGGTATAGTTTCATGTAGCACTGATCTTGGAGGACTTATATTATGTATTTATATGGAATTTTTTGTTAGGTTTCACACTTAATCCATAAAAAGTGTTTTTATAAAAAAAAAATTATTGGAATCTGAGAGACTAACCCCTTTTTCAATCAATTCCCTTCTCCCAACCATGACCCCTTTATATTATCCATGATTTTTTTATGTTTCTTTTTTTTTTCTATACCATATTATTCATCCCTCGATCTCCAGCATGGTTGTGACTTTTTTCTCTATGTATGTAGCCTTCAAGATTATTTATGTTTCTTTTTTTGGGATGACTGTTTAGTTGTTTTTAGGGATCTGTAATATTCTGTCAATGTTTTTTTATCCTTTATATTATCATTTTATGATCATATTTAGTTGGAAAAAAAATTGGTTGAGGTATGTGGTGTGAGTTCTCTGTGGTGTGTTTTGATGTATATTCTCTACATACAATTCTTATTTGGGGATCAATTCTATGATGTGATAATTAATGATATGACCAATATTTATTTTTCTTAACTCTGTGTAGTGTTTTTGGATTGTATTTCTAATGTGTGATCTCATATTGACATATGTTGTCCTATAATTATCCAATAAAAGATAAATCATAATTTCTCTTGAATTTAAAAATTATTTGTAAAATAAATTTGTAGGAATAATTTTTCTACATGAATGGATTTGTGATAAAGGGTTTCTTTCAAATTTTTTGGTAAAAGTTAATGTTTTTTAAAGCATTGTAAATTTTTTATGAAATTGGTTTTCGAAGAATGTTCATGATTTAATAAATTTTTATATAGATTTTATTTGTTAAATTTGAATCCTTATAATATTATTTTGATATGAATAGTTCATGGTAATATTTGGGAACATTGGTAAAAGGTATAGAATTAACTCTCAACAGATTTTATTGTTTTCTAGTTCACTCATTTGGTGTTCCGAATCTCTCAAATATTGTGTTTTAGGGATATAATTGTTACACAATTGGGAGGTACACTCATGAGGACTTCCTCTACCCCGTTGGAATTATTTATATTAACATGAGTACATTATAAATTGATTGTGGTATGATTATTATATAACTTTTACATACTGTGATCCATTTCATATTAACCATTTATCATTGTATTTCAAAATTTTGTATATTGAAAACATTATTTGAGAAGTTTTTTATTTTTTAATTTAAATTGTTTGATCGTAATATTTTTTAGAAATATTGATAAATGTGGGTGTATTTTACATGTTTTTTATATAAGACATAATTATTACTTATAATTCCATATGATTCCTTGCACGTTCCTCATTATATTGAAAAGGTTGAGAGTTGTTAATTGGAATTGAGAAACATTTCCAAGGTGGAAGAGGCTGGAAATAAATGTTGGGGGATAAAATATTAAATTTGGGAAGGATATTTCCAATAGAGAAATCAACCAAACAAATAATCCATTACAAAAAAACCAAAATATATGAAAGACCTCCGCCAAAACAACTCTATATATCCTTACCCTTCATAAAAATGATATAATATCATAACATAATGAAAAAACCCTATATCCTCATGACGATGATGTGTATATAGAAAACATGAACAGAGGGAAGAGTATATCTAGAGAATCCCACAAGCATCCAAGTGGTGAGAGATACCCAAGATGTAATACCTTTGAAACACCATTAAACTCCTTCGATTGGAGTCCAAAATCGGTGGGAGAACCCCTCTGTATCTTTAGATCATGGAACCCATGTAGGTTTTATTTATAAAGAGAAAGGAGGGAGTTTGGGAAAATCCCAACTAACCATATTTAAAAAACTAAATTTACTGGGTCATGGGGTTAACTTTCGTAGTTTGAAAAACCGTTGACTAACTGTGATAAGGATATAGTCTCAATAGTGGAATATCATATTGTTTCCAGGGATTCATGCACGATTACCCTAACCATTCACAATCCATGAAATCATAAAAAAGCCTTAAAAATCCAAAATAATTCCAAACTATCCCAAAATCTCTCCAACATTATTCAACCACATCATATGCATAAAAAGGAATTAAAAAAGGTCACATAACTCAATAGGGGTGCTACATTCACTCCACCATTGGAATTTACATTCTCAGAAAGTATAGAACCATCACTTTTCAAAAAGATCTCGTTCTATTGATCGAACATCCCTTTCTCCAACTCACAGTATTCCTCATGAATCGGACAACAATACAAAAAAACTCAAACTGGACTGATGGTTATTCAATGCAACACATTCTCTTTCTTGTCCACTACCCGCACATGCACATAAATCAAAGAAGAAATCAGCTCCATCTCAACATGATCCCAACAAATCAAATGATCCTGATCCAACTGATACTTTTTCAACTATGACACAGGAAACAAATTTTACACCACAGTAAAATGTGATGGAAAATCCAACAGATAATCCACCTCTCCAATCAATTCAAGTATCTCAGAAGGCACAATATACCTCCGTGATAACTTTCACATATTTCTATACTGAATTTTTCCCAAACAAGGATATATTCTCAAAAATGATTGGTCACCCACCACGAACATCAATAGTCATAGTTGATAGTCAACATATGATTTATGATGAATCATCCATCTCTATCATATGCATGATTAGCATGATCATATATATAGTCTCTTAGACGTGGTTTGGTCAAACCATAAAAATATCACCTTTTTCCACCCATCATAGTGTAGAACAACACATTCACCCACACAATGCATGAAATGGAACAATATGTATGGAAGCATTATAATAGTTGTTATAGGAAAATGCCAAAAATGTAAAGTGATCCGCAAATGTGATGCCACAATCCATAACATAATCCCTTATCATATCCTACAATTTTTGTATTATCCTCCCAGATTGGCCTTCTGTTTGAGGATGATACACTATGGTAATTGTTATGAATGTCCATAGGGATTTCTAGAAGGATTTCCAGAAATGAGATGTGACCATTAGATCTATATCTAATAGAATCAATGCAAGAACCCATTACATCTTTACCACTTCTCGGATATATTTTTTGGATAGGACCTACACTATATGGCTCTCAAGAATCATGATAAAATGGGCCAACATTGTGAGAAGAAATAGAATCACCCATATAACATCATGATTCCTGACCATTCATGGGAGACATATCAAAAGAATCCATTACTATTTGGTCCCGCATCCACACTAGAATAGGCAATGATTACATCATTACTGTAGGCCACTAATGTTTTTCCATGACTTGTTAAAATGTCAAGAATCTAAAAAACTCATCCACACTCCTTTTCAAACCATCAAACCAAATCTGTGCATTCAATGACTGATAAATTTTATGAATTTCATGACGGATAGTCCACATAGAATAACAATTATCCTTGAGAAGTTCCTCTAGACAAGGAACATGTAACAACATCCAATTTTTAAGACACAAAACTAAATTCCCATTTAGTTCCCAGCCATCAATGGTCTCCCAACCGTTGAGTTTCGTTAAATTTTCAAAAACAAGGAATCAAATTCTTATGCCTCTTCAACCATTCCAACCAAGTCAAAAACCCATGAAAATAATATGAAGATAGCTCTTTCACCCCAATAATCTCATTCCATCTTCTTTTTGGTTGTGACCAACATCAACTGCCACTGATATGGTCCCTATTTCACCACCTGAGCATATGATTTCATAATTAATGAATTATCCATGAAATTTTGCTTACCTGGTGAGTAAATTATTTCAAAAATAAACATCTAGAGATACTCCGTCCATCTCATTTTCTCCATGTTTAAATATTTTTTTGATAAAATATTCTTTAAAATCTTATGATTGGAAAACACCATGATTTTCACACAAATGAGACAATGACGTCACATTTTCGAAGAATGAACCACTGATACCTACTCCAAATAAGGTGTTCGGTAGTACTTATCTTCCAACATAAATTATCATTATCTATATAAAATAACATGTTCCGACTACATGACCACGCACCCAAACCCTCATCCCAATATTTCAAAATACACCATGTACCCTTTCCCTGGTTCTTGGAAAACTATGGTTTGTGCTAATGTAAGATGAATCTTTAGCCCTTCAATACCTTAATGAAACATTTAATCCCATTTAAATGAAAAATTATTCATTGTAAAAGCTATCATCGGTGAGTCTGAGCGTATAAAATCATGAACAAAACATCGATTATAGAAAGAAAGATCATGTAATCTATATATATAAAAAATTTTATTTTGAGATTTCATGGAGATACAAACCTCTATCTTTTCTGGATCAAATGAAACACCATTCTCAGAAATAACATAGACAAAGAAACAAACCTCATGTATCAAAAAGTCACAAGGTGATAATTTGGCATACAACCAATGATCCATCAATACACCCATCAATATTGCAATGTGATTCTCATTCTCTATGCTCTTCCATGAATATATCAATATTTGATGAATAAATACCACCAAAAATGAATCTATATATCTCTAAAATATCTAATTTATCAATTAAATTAACATTTTTGGTGAATTCATTAGACCAAAGGGCATAAAAACATCCTCAAATTGGACATATCAACTTCTAAAAGCTATTTTTTGAATATCCTACTTCTCACCAGAAATTAATGATATCCTAAACTCATGTTAATCTTAGAGAACCAATGAGTTCCCCTTTACTGTTCAAGAAAATATTCAACGCGTTGAAGAGGATATTGGTTATTTATTAAAACCTGATTAACTCTACAATAATTAAAAAAGAGTCACATGTTCCATCCACCTTTTAAACAAACAAAATTGGTTTTCCCATGGGGACATTCTAAGAAGGATGAACCCTTTTTTCCCAATCTCCTCGAACAACACCATCAATTCCCACAATTCCACTAGTGGCATATTGTTAGATGGAAGTAAGATAGGACTGGTCCTCGAAAGCAGATCAATCATAAACTCAACATCTCTTATTGGTGGTAACCATGAGAATTCACTGGGAAATACATCCATAAACAGATCCACAACTACCTGAAGAAAAATCGGTCCAACAACTTCCACTAATACAAATGACAATTTGACTTGTTGATATGTGATCGGGGAAACAACCCGTGCAAAAAAATCTATTACAACAATATTTTTATTCTTTTCCTGTAAAAGGAGGTGTTTAACACCATCCTCCTTCATATAACAAACTATTTGTGCCTAGCTATTGATATGGACTGTAATCATGTCCAACAAATCCATTCCTAGGATTATATCATAATCATCCATCTCAAGCACTGATAAATCCCACATCAATTCAATGTCATCCTCAATTAACAAACAACCTATATATAGAAATCCTCCACACTCTATTTGACTGATAAGAGATTGATGTTATAAAATAAAATGAATCATTTCCAAAGTTACACCCAACAAACTAATGAAATGAGAAACAAAAAATAGTGTGAATCAACTGTATCAAACAATGCTTTTTTCTATGTGGAATTCACAATAACATACCTCACACCAGGGATTATCCTGACTGATCATCTTTCAGAAACTGTTCAGCTATGAACAACTATTTTCTTATCACAATCTAATATTTATTACCCTATTTAGGAGTCATGTTATTTCCAAAATAACCATGAATTACATTGCTCGGGTAATTGGGAGAATGTTTCTTCCCCCTTCTCATCAAGGAATATGATACCCGTAAACCTAGAGGAGTTTCATGAACACCAGAACTCAGATCATTACTACAACAAAACTTATGATTCCCTATATATATACATCTATGACATGATATATGTTGTTCTGTACAATATCAGTAGATGTGGACAATAGATTCACAATAAAAACATCCTGGCTAACTCTGAGGCTTCCGAGGGAGATTAAATGATCCTACCATTGGATTGTGATTCATACTCCCTCCCTGTATATAAGTTTCTCTCTTCCACTTAAATCCACTATTTGAGTTCCTAGTATTTTATGTGGGTAAAAACAGACTTCCCCCACCAGTATACCTCAAAAAATCTCACTCATCCATCATACCTCTATTTCCTATATGTTTGTAATAATTTATTCACACAACTACTATTATGGAACAAATTTCATACTTCAATACACCTTCAGAAATGTTTGACATCAATTATGTTCAACTCTATACCTTATTTGAAAACTGCACAATTTTTATAAATATAGATTAATATACCATTACCATGATATTATCCTCCTTCAAATGGAAAAATTTTGTTGTTTATTGAATTATAAATTTCAATGTGTATATTTTTTTATTAAAAAACTCTTCAAAACCCTCCCATGTCACACCTTTGTCCATCCCAGCATGGTCCACCAACTCCAACAATAGAATAGAATGATCTTCCAACTTGTACGTGGCTAAATTTACTTTTAGCTCCATTAGTGTACCAATGAAAAAAATATCTTATTCATTCAATTCAGACATACTTCATCCCATTCTCGCTATAAATAACATATAATAATTTGTGGATGATACTTTTGACATGAACTTCATGGTCCACATGATTTGGATCATCTCATTTATTTCCACATTCCAAAAGTTGGAAGCATTTCCCTATACTATGCATAAGCTATTTGTTCACCTAAGGCTCAGGTGCATCCACATTTGAGTAGCCTCTTCCAGTTTGTCTCTACGATTCCAAGATATTGTTATTTCAATCCATACAATGACAACCATATGTTCCATACCCATAGTATGAAAATTTATATGATTGAAATTAAATTCCTTGCTAACATTCAGAACAAGGATTTCCACAATTTACCATTTCCCATGTCTCACTAATCTAAAAGATCCACAATATATTTACCATCGTCTAATTTTTTAAATACAACATCCATTCACATTTCAAATATGCCCAATTGAAAAAATTTAACAATTTTCCACACATCTAGATATTCAAAAAATAACAGAAGCCATTATACAAGGTAAAATATGAATCTTATTTGGAATCAATTTATACATAGCATGTATTCTCATCTAATTGGATACACTAATGAAAATGAGATATCAATTACTTATAAGTGTCTCCAAAACATCTGTGTACCCAACTCCCTAGTAACATTTATTTCATCAAAAAACAGTTAGCTATGTCCATTTATGCTATAAAATCCATGATTTGGCAGTCCTATGGAATTCAACCAACCTGAATCACTGAATGGACTGAGAACGAATGAAAACACCAAGACCAAATATCAATGCCAAAGGATTGAACAAATGGTTTCACTTTAAATCCAAAGAACGAACAAAAGGATACCACATGTGATTCCCTACCACATTTTTATTAGATTGAGATGGTGTTGAGCTGTTACATGGCCTTAAGTGAGGTTCCCAAGGTATCAAAGGCTGGGAATAAATGTTGAGGGCTTTATGAATTAAATGGGGAACAATTATCCCTTGAGATAAACCAACCAAAAAATATCTATTAACCAAAAAAATATATGATTAATGTAACAAAGGTACATGAGTCATATATTATCAAATACGTACCATGATATTCTATATTAATTTCCAAAAACCCACACAACCAAACCATTCAAAACCAATAATAGATTACCATGGGGAAGACTAAACAACAAGACCCAAAGGAACTATGATACCGTCAATATCTCCACACCATGCACTATGATCTGAGAACCACATCCCTACCAATTAATCATTATGGACCACTAGAAAAATTAAATTTTTTATTTTTACCTGTACCCAAAATAAAACATCTACAAAAGAACCAACATACCAAGTAGGGATGACTAATAATACTCAGTAGGATTTCCAAAAATTACAACCCTACACATGCCACTATAAGAGAACTATTTGAACGTTTATATAAACCATCAAATAGTTCAACAATTATTGATAATACAAACACACACATATCAACAAAACATTACACAAACCATGCATCTCAATGTAAATTAATGAATCGATTCCATAATTCATTTCAAAATTTCCCATTATCACAAATATTTACATATTACACATCAACACACAACTAGACCACAAAAATAGTGGAACTCCGTATCCAAACTTGTTTACTACTTTCTTAATAATGTTGTACTTTCCTCCCACTTCCCCTTGAAAGTGTTCCTTCCATCCACTCTAGAATATCTTTTTATAGTGGTAATCAACCCACACTTTAAACCATTCTATTCAAAAACATAACATGCATAATCCCATAACCATGTAATTACACAACAAACTGAAAAACATATTCCAATAACTATATTATGTGAAATAATACCTTAAAAAATCATCCATTCCATATAAAATATCAATAATGAAACCCCTTTTGTAAAAAATTATTTTCTCACTCAATATCCAAAATAAAACCCTAGTTAACGAATTTAAAATCAAAATTCTAAAATCTAACACTTATATTATTTCTCTTCAAAATACAATATTCCCAACAAAATAAAGAAATCATTATGAAAGGTATTTCTAACCGATTACTCACATCAAAATCACAAATTAATTTAATAAAAACAAATTAATTGTAATAATTCTTCAGGTTCTAACAATGGTAAGTCAATAGATAAGAAACCTACCTTTAATGTTCCAGTGAAATCGACAAATAAGAAACCGCACCGAAAATAAGGGAAAATACTCCACCAAAATAACTCTATCTCTCCTTAACTATCACAAAATATAATTAATATCATCACTTTAGGAAAAACCAACCCTAGATCTAGACGCAGTAGATGTATATCTAGAATACCTGAGTAGAAGGAAGAATATATCAAAAGAAAACTAGATGAAACCAAAAGCGAAGACATACCCAATATAAACCACCTTCAAACCACCAAAAAACCCATTGAGTTTCATCCAATATGGGTGGGAGATCCCCTGTAGCCCTTTATATTAAAGAATCACTTATAGGGTACATATGGGTGGATAATAGAGAGAGTTAGGGAAAATCCCCACTTAACCCATTTTAATAAAAACTAGTATTATTGGGTCATAGGGTTAACTTGCATGGTTAGACAGACCATGTGCTAACTGTGTGGATGTCACTGACCAGAAGAATGATTATCTCATCATTACCTAGTTTTATTGAATGGTTTCCTCTAACCATGCTCAAGCTGTGCAACCTTAAAAAGTAATAAAAACTTTACACGCCCTTTCCAAACTACCACAAACCCTCCCAAACAATAACCAACCACTTTATAAACATAAAAAGGTATAAAAATACTGAATACCTCAAACTGGGGGTTATAAATTCTATGTAATCATTATAGTAAACATTTTCAATTTATTTTTATAGGTACATGAAATGGAACACCTTGATGGGATCATACTAATAATATTTATCAAACACCTTTCACATCCCTTTGATGGTGTATAGAACATGTATTTACATTTAATAAACAATAAGTCAATATGTCAAATTGAGGTAGAGAGGCTTATGTCATGTTGGTATAGTTAGTTTTTTCTAATTGAATGGTATATTTTTCCAAATTTTACATGGAGTATTTGTTTTTTGTTTTTAGTAGCCCTTACATCTTTTTTGAACATGTTCTTTTGATTTTATATAGATTTATTTTTTGTATCTACCAATATTTATCTTGGGATATGATAGAAATTTCATCTAGTTTTCAACCATTGATTCAATCCATTGTATATATACACAATTTATTTTGAAACATAATTAATGTAATTGTTCTATGTGGTTGTGTTATTATTGTTGGGTTCTATTTTCCAGCGTGTGGGGATTTGTAATTCCCTTCAAGTAAATAGTTGGTCAGTTTGGGTTCTAGTAGGGTGTTTACCTAATCCAATTCATTAAATGAATTTTATTATTTCAATAATTATATGGAAATTCATTTTTATTTTTAGATGGGTTAGATTCATATATTAGGATCTTCTTCAGGTAGTTGGATTGCGGTGAAGACCGTAGTTTGATGAGTCTTTTATTGTTGGTAGATAATTAAAAAGTTGAGGTATCTTAATCAATCTAGTTTATGATAAGTATAGATAAAATTATAGTGCATTTTTTTTATAGTGGATTGAATGGGTTTTTTGGATCCCAAAAAAATGGAGAAGTTGGTTGTTTGGGCTCGTTCATAGAGATAATCAGGGAATATGGTGGATTGTGAGTTTTTGATAAGGTTATAGTACATAATAAAATTCCACTGTGATATTTTATTGATAAATTTTAACTAATAATTATTAGACCACAGTGTATGAAAGATGTGATTATAAATAACTATTTGATATGAAAATTAAATTATAAAATATTTAATGTTTGTAGTTGTTTTTGTTGATTATCCCATTTGAGTGACTACTAGTGACCTGACAGGGATTAACTGGTTATGCGATAATTACAAGCATTAAGAGTAGAGTATTGTGTTATTACCTCATGTTAATGGATTGAATAATTAATATCTATTCATAATGTTTTATAAATACCCATTATGTTGGGAATTAAAATGATATTGTGTTGGGTATATGTGTATGGATCGATGGAGATTAAAATACATTGTAGTATGTCTATGGTGACATGTATATGAAACTAAACCATGGTAGGGGCACCTTATTAAAAGTAGTGAGTATAAGAATTCATGCTTAATAAAAATTTTAGATATACCCCAATGAATTTATTTTTAAAAAGGTATCATATGTGATTATATGACAATGATTAGTGGAGAAAATAAAACACTATAAGAATGGAATTCATAAGGAACTATGGTAATCATTGGGTTATTTATTTAGTGGAGCATGATTCATGTTGTTATTCATGGGGTGGAAATGATGTTTCTAATTTATTAAGGGGTAAAACATGATATTTAATGTGATCTAGGGGGTAAATCTTGTGAATAATCATTGTAATGGTATATTTTTGGTTGGTTAATGCTTTGGGAAGAGTGGAAAGATACTATTAGTGGTAATATGTATAATAGGGACACAAAATATTTTTTCATTTGTTAGAATGATGACATGGTATAATATTACTTTTTATATTTTTCTAATATTTTTTCATCCAATGTGGGGAATTGGATATGAGAAAATATTGATAATAACAATCATGTGTAGTGGTTAGGTTGATATATGCAACAACATGTTTGGGAGTAGAAGTCTCATGATTGGGTTTATAGGTTGTATTATTTGGGAGAATTACCTAGAGAAACTTCTCTATGGTTAAATATATTTTAAAGGGATTTTTTAATACCCATAATATATTGTATGTGGTTTTCATTTTAAATTCTATCATAGACATGTATTTCTTGATTTTTTATTTTTTGTGGTGTTGGGATGGTTCTAGATAACACATTAGAGGACTGAGATAGACCTATATCTATTTTTTGTTCATAGAATATGTTTTAATCATGAAAATTATGTTTCATGAGAGGGAAATTTTTATTCAATGTTTTTGGGGGTACTTCCCCAATAAAATCATTGGTTGGACCATTCATTCACACCATTTAATAGTCTCATGACCTGTTTTTATTATTGTAAAACTAGGTGCCCATCTCAAAACCCCAAAAATTGTTACTATCAACCTACCATCAAGTGTTTGTGTATAAATGGATGAAACTGTATTTTCAATGCTCCTATAAACATGTTTCATTCTAAATAGATGTATCATTATGTGATATAGACTCCTCACATTAAGGATAAAACCACATATTCGTAATATACTATGTTCATTCATAGTTTTAGGATTTAAATTTATGACACCCAAATAAGAATATTTAATATTTTATATCCCTAAACTGGTGGAACATTCTCAAACACAGTTGTAGTACATGAATGATTATATTCTTTATATTCAAAGAATTATTACCTTACTATGTTATAGTATTTTTATAAAAATATTTTCTTTTATTTTCATGTTTTTATCGTATCCCTAAAAGACCTATAAATTTAGTGTTAAAAAAATTGGGTCATATTTTAGATGACATTTAAGGTTTTTTACTGGTGGATTATGAGATATGTTAATTTAAATAGGTGATATAGAGCCTTTAAAAAGAGTTAAGGGTAGGAATGTGTTCATTGGTAAATGTGATTATGATGATTCATTTAGCTAAATTATGTTTAGTATGGAAATGATTCATTATATTTATGGTTTGAAAGATATATAACATAAAATAATTATTTAAAACAAATTAACAAGATCACTTTACTAGAGTATATGAAGAGGGGTGTTCTCTTTGGTGTTTTGGAATAGAATATGTAATTTGGGTTCGCGAAGAGATGAAATGAGATGGTATGTTAATTTTTAGGTAAAACTGGTGTTATTGGCTATCCATGATTAAAATTTATAAACATTATAGGTGATATGGTTATTACCATTAGGGTTATAGATTAGTTTCTTTATGACGATGATGATTATCAAGAGTAGGCCATATGGTTATGTATAGTTTCGCGAAATTCCATAATTTTTTGACTTTTAATGAATATTGATTCTTTTTCTATAATCTTGTCATAACATTACAGTATTATATAATTTATGAGTTTTCTTCTTCACTAGGATCACCTTGAGTATATAGTAATGGGTCAAATTGCATAATGTGGCTTGTTTGAGTAAACAAGGATGTTTTGTTGTACCTAAATGGGTTATGAAAAATGTGATATACTACATCCCATTTTTTTTGTTATTTTCAAATATATAATTATTAATTTTTAATGATCTCGAGTAGGTAGGGTTGTGTTTTGTAAATAATTATTTTAGAAAAAATTCAATTTTTGTTAAATGTTAATAGTCATGATTAATTTTGGTCGTCCAATACACTTTTATATTACATATTTTTATCATTATAAGAGGACATTGATGGTTTCCTATAGTGTTTATATAGACACCATACAAAGGATTATTATATACATCGATTGAAATGGTGTTAATGGAACTAAATTGAGTAGTTGTGTAGGAGGATTAAATTGTTTGTGACGATTATGGGGATAAAATATGTGATTGTTTTATAGAGATCACACATTATTTATTTTTTCATTTTTTCCCTATATATCTATATAGAATATGTGGATAACTATTAAAATTATTTACAAGATATTTTATATCATTTTTATTGATAATGGGAGGTTATTTCTTTTTCTTATACATTTTAGAATTTTTTAATTTACTGTGATTATAGGTTTCTTAATATTATTAATTATTTATTACTATGGGAATAGTCCCTGAATAGTGCTTGTCATTAACTCCCCTCAATATAATATACTCTTGTGTATGAAGGATCCATCATGAGGTCATGTAATACATAATCCCAAACAATATTATTCAGGTATGCGCATTTCATTAGTGATTTATTATGTAACAAGAATTAATTTTTGTTGGATTCAATGAAAATTCAATTTCTAATATGGTTTTATTATTGGGCACAAACCCTCTCTATCTAAATGATAGGTGTTAATTAATATGAGTATGTTAATTGACATATTTTTTATAACTCATGGATTATTCTATTGATGTGGAATTGTGGCGTATATCATATAATGAGAATTATGATAGGATTTTCTAGTGGTTTCACTTGAATTATCTACAATTATATTTAACGGTTTAAAATCATAATCAAATAATTATAATTTTAAAATTCATTACAAACTAATCATTATCCAACTAATGTTATCGAATATATACTATGGAAATTTTGTTTTAAATATTATTATGGAAATTATCCCGATTTCTATTCAGTTGTGGAGTTCTATTCAGAAAAATTATTTCATAATGTCAGTAAAACTAATTATGTGTTGGGAATTAATAAAATATTTAATTGTGAAAAATTTTCGCATTAAAAATTAGTTCTCTAATTTTTCCCTATAAATTATACAATAATTGGATCATTTTTAATTAGACTACCATTTTTCATCCATTTAATAAAACTATATTAAAATTAAAAATTTCAATTTCCATGCAATTTGAAAGGATAAAAGGTTAGTATTTTTGTCATAAAATCTAATACATGTACTTAAATTATGAAATCCTTTTATATGAATATATTGTTAATTAAAACAATTTCATTAAACCTTATAAATGAGTTAATCCAATCATATGATTCTAATTCTTTTATAAAATCATTGTAGAATATTAATCCATATTTTGTATAAATTTTAATGGTTTGCCTAAATCTAAAAATGAAATGATCCAACATGATAGTTATATTTCTGAAGAATAATAATTTTATAAATCCATATTATATAAGTATAACTACAGTGTGATGTTTCTCTTAGATATCTTAAAAAGGATAGTCCAAAACCCCGAATCTATATTAATAATTTTAATTAGAAACATATAATACAAAATAACCCACTATATAATGGGGGAACTATAAAATGTATATGATAAATATATGAAAATAATATTCTAAATGAAACATTTTAGTAGAATGAAATTTATTAAAAGAAATATAATATATTTAGGAGTTCCTAATAATGAATATCTTTGTTTTTATTTTTTAATTCTAATTATTCCAATCAATGAATTGATCAATTCCATTAACTATGCACCATCATGTTCAAATGGTAATTACTTAAACACCAAACCACTGTATATAAGATTAATTTCATTCACATTAATTTAAAATAAAATACACTATTTCAAATGTACAAATATTTATTGTAAAGGGAATCGATGAAAAATATGAAGAAAACCACAATATAGATTATAGGTGACCACTCAATGTAATCTATTTTTCCACTATAATATTCCAAATGTAATATAATATTAATAATTCAATTAGAAAATCAACAAACATTTAACCATTACACTAACATATTGGGGCCTTATTTATCTCTCACGGATGATGATGATATGAATACATTTGTAGTACATGAAAATATAAAATTATGGGAAAATGTTTAAAATATAAAACTATTATTACATGTCCTTAAACAGGTAAAAAAACCCAATCAGTTAAAACAATTTCCCTTTTATTTGAAAATATTATCTTTTCTTTTTGAAATTTTATTCTGTTGAATTGATGTGAGGATATATCACTAAAATAAAGAGAGTTATCCAACCTTCCCATAAATTATATCCTTTAAATGTTGAGGTATATTTAAATCAGAAAATTTTTGTATATCAAAATTCAATATTCTTGTAAGATACTCATATAAAACATAAATATTTATAAATAAATTTCATCACCATTGGGAATGTTTATAAGATTTTATTCACACATTACTATAGATGAAAATTTTTTATGTCATAATCTTCAAATTTCAATACTCTATTTCCTAATTATTTTTTGGCCATTGGAATAGAGGATTCATAAAAATCCATTATTTACAAAATCTTATCATGAAATATTTTTATACGTAAATATAAAATTTGGAATCTTATAAAAATATAGTTAATCAAATATTAACAAATAATTAAATGTTAATGGTAAATTGGATATATTTCTTATCTATACATTTATGTTTAATTTCTACCACATATTATTGGATAATGTAATTTTTCAACTTCAATTAAATAAAAAAATCAACTTTTCAATCCTAAGAAAAGTTTTTTTAAAATTTGTTTTAGCATAATGAATGTCATAAAAAATTATTTTTTTAATTAAAACATAAAAAAATATATTAAATAAATTTCATGTATTTTTAGATAATTTATTCAAAATGAAGGTTTAAAGATAAATTACAAAATAATGAGATTCTAAAATCAAAAATAATTTTGATAAAACATTAAGGGTCAAAATCAAGAGAATTCACAGTATAATCAGACACCAACATATAAGTATTTTTAATCCACAGGAAAATAATATATCTAAGTAAAAACACCTAACCTAATAAGAAAATATAGTTTTCATTTGATATTTAATAATATTTAATTCCTAGTGTATCTTATATTGAAATTTATTTGTTTAAATTTTATTTTATCGTATTTAAATTCCACCAACCAAACAATTCCACACTTTTTTAAATCACTACATTCCTCACATTGGAGATAATGCTACTATTAAATCATACTAATCATTATCAATAGTTTTACTCAAACAAGTAAAAAAAATTTAATTTATTTTTCTTATACCTTTGACATCTAGATGTAAAAAAGTATTTAAATTCTGAATATTTAATAATTCAGTCTAAACCCCATGTATTCTATTTTATAATATTTATTTAATGTATTCAGATGAAATAATTATATGAATGAACCATATATGATTATTATAATTAATTACCATTATATCACCTTATCTAAGAGTGGTGAATCAACCATGAATATCCCATAATAATCATCCTTCCATTGAACCCACACTATTGGACATTCCCAGACACTCAAAAATAGATTGAGATTGCAATAATGTTAATAGTGATGGTAGGAATGAAAATAATAATATCTTAATGAGACATATATCTAACACCATGACCCTAGTCACCTATAGTCGGTGCATTATTAGATAACATTGGCATGATCACAAAAGATCAAGTCTTGAAACACTGATTAGTTTAGTAGCCTTGGAAGGACTAGATATATTCACAAAGTTAACATTACATCATAAAAAGAAAAACTACAACAAAATTGTTTCCATAGACCATAATCATATCACCTCAGACTATCCCTATAGGTCCGTCATAAAATATTTCTTCGCATACTGGGCAAAATAAAACATAGAAAGGGGTGATCTCAGATTCTCATTAAGGATAACAATATAGCAATTTTTTTAATAAAAAAGTAAAAAAATTTAAGGCAATGTATAAGACTAAAACAAAATCCTTTCAAACATGAACTTCATCATAATAACGAAAAGATTAAATAAAATAATTCCATTTACATACTAACATGGATATTCTATTAGTTGAATAATCACATGAAATATCAATAGCCACATTTATAATGATAGAATTCATTATTCCAGACATTCATAACCACATAATCAAGGCCTTGTTCCAAGACTACAAATATAATTTTCTGAAGGCGTTGTGCCAAGACACTAGTTTGTCTCATTAGACCTACCTATGCATCGAGGAGCTATAGCGGGCTCTACACATCACTTAATAAGTCCAATGCATTCCTCATATTAAATGGTTTAAACATAACATAAACATTCATATTAAAGATAGCATATGAAATGTAAATACTTTATACATACATCATGAATGGTTTCAAAATCACAAATACACAGTAAAAAATATCAAGAATCCATCAATACAATATATATTTTCTGTATCATAATAAATCATCTTCAAATAATATTAAAATCCATCAAAGGGAGTTGACAAAGATGAAATCAAAACCTTTATTATAGAAACATATATTTCTATTTTGAAATAATTTAAGAGTCACAAAATTTATAAATAAAACATTTATTTTGAAAATATTCTTATATTATTGTAAGGGAAGCTTCAACGATGTTATAACAGTGGAAAAAAGCCGCACCCGTCGTATAATTAAAAAAAATTTACCTTAATTTTTTCAAAAAGGATATAAAGGACCTCGTTTGGAAATCATCAGAAATATTCCACTATAAAAATCTTATAAAAAGACCAAAAAAAGGAATAAAATAATTTAACTCATAGTCAATAAAATACTAAGCGTCTTTTGAAATATATTTTTAAGAAACATGGATGTGGATGATAAAGAGGTCCCAGTTGATACTTATGTAAATACAACCTCGGATAGTAAAATGATTGCAAAATTAACCCTTACCTTGTACATTTCATTGTTCGAGGGTAGGTTAACTTCATTTATAATGCTTAAATAATTGTTATTAAGTTATATAATAATAATATACATTAATATGATATCATATATGATTTCTTTGTTAATGATATCATAGTATTATCGTTGTTTCGGGTTTTAACAGATTCATTTTCCTTTATATTATTTGTTATTGGTGTAATATTTATTATGATTGGGATGTATCTTATTCATACCTAGATTTATATAAATCCTTTAAATATTATTTTTAATCATATAATTAAAATTATTCTTTAACGGATACGATGGGGAATGAATCTCATCGCGTTCGTGGAGATGGTAATCCGTACGTACACACGAGCGACAATATCATTCTTTCAATATCAAAATGATATATAATTAGATGGTATATCATAAATATACAGATTCCTTATCATGGTATATTTATTATTTACATCAATTACACATAACTATTATACCCATCTAAATAATAATGTATTGAATAACAATTACACCAGGACGTGGAGACGGTAAGCTGTACATACACACGTATAGGGACATGTTATTCAATGTATTGATAGAATATTGAATTTTATTGTAGAATTTTTAGAATAACATCATATTATATTGATAAAGTTGTAGTTATTATTTAATAATAGAAACAACAGTGACAAGGTAAGTGGACGGATAAAGGAATTTAAAAGATGTGGTGATATATTGACCTTTTATTCGGGTCTATTCTTTTGATTTTATGAAAAGGGATCTATAGCTTAGATTTATGAATTAATTATGGCCTCTAGGATGAAGGGAGGATAGTTTATATGGTATTTTTGCAGATTTTGGCTGAGCCAAATGGCTTTGAATGAGTGAATTAGAGAGAAGTGGGAGTGCCCATTCATAAGAGGGGTGAGGGGAACCTTAGGAAAAGCTACAAATATTATTTTATAATAAAATCATTTTCAGTTTATAATGCCTCAAAAAAATTATTTTAAGGAAAAAGTGGGGATGTATCAAAAACCACTCAACCAATAGGTTTCACACAGGTTTGGGTCAGTATATTAACTTTATCTTTTAGATTTAACTCTTAGTTAAATAGTTTGACATTTACCATGTCTATTTGTATTTTTATATTATATGATTAATAAACATAATATATACTTTCCAGAGAACCCCAAGTGGTTAATTAATTATACAAATATCATTATATAAGTCTTTGGGCTAATACTTAGATTTTAAAAAATAAAATATCAATTAATAATATAATATTTGTTTTAAAAACTCTTTTTTGACAATTTTGACACTATTTGGTATTTTGTTTTATCTAAATTCATTACAACATTATTACATAGAAAAAAATTCATATAACCAACACTAGTATGTCATATTAAACTATAAAATTAGTTTAATTCATAAAAGGACTAAAATTACATTTATTTGAATATTTATAATGTCAATTATTTTAATCTTTAATTAATTAGGTAATTACTGCATCATCATTGTTTCATAAATAAATTAAATTATGTAATATATAAAAAATATAAATAAAGTATGATTTTGTTGAAAATCGTTTTGTATTTCTAAGGTATTTTTATAGTCGGATTTATTTTATGTATGATCCTATATTAAAAATGTTTTAGTTATTAAACATTGATTTTAACTCTTTTAACTCATCTTTAAATAAAATAATAAGATGTGTCCTAATCTAATACAAATGAACCAAAGAGGATATTATTTTATTCCTATGGTTTCTGTGGTTGAATTATTCTAATCCAATGGGGCTAGTACATGTGTTAGGGTAATATTAATATCAATTGTACCCTTAATTACCCTATTTACGTTTAACCGTGGTAAATAAAAGAGAAATGTTACGTTTCACCAAAACTTATTTCCATATTTTTGAACCAAATTTTACATACTGATATCGACCGTGTCTCTTGGAATTTTGAAATTTCATTCACAGAAGTAGTAGATTTATTTTTTAGGTGAAATTGAAAATTTTCCAATGAAGTGGGTAAAAGACGGTGAAAATCACAATAAAATTTTTATATATCTAACATTATTTTAAACTGACACCAATGAATTAAATTGAACATATATTGGTATTATGTATATATTTTTACCTAAAATAAGTTTAAATAAAATAAGTAAAAATTTAACTAAAAATTCGGTTTAAACTATAACTCGGTATTTTTCATTATTCATCGAAAATTGTAAGTTTTCAAACAAATACCAAAAATTATCACTAAGCTAATTTCGACATTTTGAATCCAAAAATGAAGTCCACATTGAAAGATACCATTTATAAAATATTAAATATTGGTTATTACTATTCCTAATGGCTTGTTTGGTTGGTTGTGGTGTGTTAGAACTCGAAGTTACATACAACTCACGCTATTGTATTACTCAATTAGAAGAGTACCATGGAAGCTTGAGTGTTACATTATCCCCTCCTTAAAATAATTTTTTCCTTGAAATTTCTAGAATATTAATTCTTTAATTGACTTATGTGGTTCTTTATCATGAATTCCCTAGGTTCCCACGTTGCCTTTTCCATCAAATGGTTTCTCCATAGATCTTTTACCAGACGAGTAGTCTAGTTTCACATCACTTGTTCCCTTATATCAGGAACCCTGACATGCTCTTAGAAATAAGACAGATCGGGTTCCAGTTCTAATTCCTCGTTGTTGAGTATATGCGTTGGTTCAGACATGTATTTTCTCAATAGTGATATGTAGAAGACATCATGGACTTTGGTGAGACATGGAACCATTTCCAAATGGTATGCTACAACTCCAATTTGTTCTAGAATTTTGAAAGGTATGATTTACATGGGACTCAATTTACCCTTCATACCAAAAATTATTACACCCTTACAGGGAGATACCTTCTAGAAAAAATGATCTCCTAAGTGAAATTCCAAATCCTTCATTCGGTTGTCAAAATAGAACTACTTCTTACATTGAGATGCCTAATGTGGGTAAGGATTACCTTTATCTTTTCCATCATTTCCCCAACATGTTCTAGGCCGACAAGTTTTTTTTCACTGACATCGTCCCAACAGGTTGGTTTGCGACATCTCTTTATGTATAACACTTCATATAGTGCCATATGAATACTTCAATTGAAGCTATTATTATAGGAAAATTATACTAGAGTAAATATTGATCCCACATATCTTGGAAGTCAAGTGAGAATGATATCAACATGTCTTTTATGGTTTTAATAGTTCGTTCTGATTGTCAATCAGATTAAGGGTGGTAGGAAATGCTCAAAAGAAGTTCAGTATATAGGGACATCTGAAGAGTTTTTCAGAATCATGATGTAAAACGTGGATCATGATCAGAAACAATCGATAGTGGTACTCCATGAAGTCTTACAACTTCATAATATATAGTATTGATAATACTTCAGGTGGTAAATCTTCTCTTATTGCATGAAAATCTGTTTACATGGTATAATGATCAATAATGACCCATATTGCATCGTTCCTTCTAGGATTCTTTTGTAGTCCCATGACAAAGTCCATCGTAATATTATACTATTTCTACACTGGTATGGGAAGCAGTTCCATGACTCCTCCAGGATGTTGCTTTCCATCTTTCACTTATTGACAGACAATAAATCATGACACAAATTCAGAAATCTCCCTCTTCATGCTATCCCACAAAAAATGATCCTTCAAATATCTTTACATCTTAGTGCTACTAGAGTGTATATAGAAATTGGAACTATGAGCATCATCCCACAATTACCTTTATTGATCAGGTATATAGGGAACATAATGTCTCTTCCCAAATTTAAAAATTCCATCTTCATACACAAAGTCACTCAATCTCCAATCATTCACGGATTTAATATTCTTTTGAATATCTTCATCAACGGTGTGAGAAATCATTATCATTTATAGTAAAGATGGTTGGGAAACCATTTGAAAAAAGTATTGTTGTTTAAATTTCCATGGTTATTCCCTTATCTATATTTACAAGATCCATGTATATAGGATTCTTTTCAACTCCCATCTTGTACAAAACTCCATGTTCATTTCTGCAAAAATGCATCTTCCGCCTTATTTGCCTTCCCTAGGTGGTACTGTATAGTTCCATCATAATCCTTGAGTATTTCAAGCCATCGCCTTTTGACTCATGATGAGTTCTTTTTCAGAGAAAATATACTTCAAACTCTTATTATCGGTATATATCTCACATTTTTCACCGTAGAGATCGTGTCCTCCAATCTTAAATGAAAATATTATAGCAGCTAACTCAAGATCAGGAGTAGGATAGTTTTTCTCTTTAATTTTTATCTATCGTGATGCATAGGAAATATCACTTTCATTCATCATAAGGACACAACCAAGTCCTTTATTTTAAGGATCAATACAAATAAAAAACCCATAATTCCCGATGGTAGAGTCAATATAGGAGAAATGAATAATATTTCATTTAGTTATTAAAAAAATTCTTCACATTCTTTTGTCCAAAAAAATTTCACCCCTTTTCATGTGAGAATTTTTAATGGGTAATAAAACCATGGAAAATTCTAGAAAAAACATCAATAATAACCAGCTAACCTAATAAAACTATGTACCTCAGTCATACTCATCAGTACTGGCATTTCTAGTAATCCCATGGTCTTAGAAATATGAACAAAGATTCTATCCTTGGAGACAATATGTCCAAGAAAAGAAATCTCTTGAATCCATAATTCACACATGCTAAACATCCTATATAATTCATGTCTTCTAATAGATTTCAGGATAATGTGCAAGCAATTTTCATAATCGGCATTGCTTTTGGAGTATACCATGATATCATCAATAAATACCACTACGTAGTTGTTATGATATTCCTTGCTGACTATGTTCATTAGATCCATAAAATCATAGGGTTTATTAGTCAATAAAAAATACATTATTATAAACTCGTAATGCTCGTACCTAGTTTAAAAACATTTTTTTAATGTCTTAATTCCTCACACACAACTAATGATATCCAGATCAAAGGAAATCGTCAAAAAGTATTGAGCTACATGAATTTGGTAAAATTAATCATCAATGAGTGGTAGGGGATATTTGTTCTTTATTTTTGTATCATTGAATTCCAAATATTCAATGCACAACCTCATAGATCCATCATTCTACATAACAAAAAGGACATGGGCTCTCCATAGGGAAACACTAGGGTGAATTAATCTTTTATTACTCAATTCCGTTAGTTTTTCTTTAGTTCTACTAATTCATCTATGGACATTCTATAAGGGGTCTTTGATATGGGCCTTAAACCATGAATTACATAACTGGAAGATTCAATTTCCCATTCTAGAGGATGTCTGGGTAAATCTTCTAATAACTCATAAACATTTTCTTGCACAATATGTACATCCTCTATGTGAAAATTTATTCCCTCACCCACATTTATTTCATTATATTCCTCCTAAATAATTGAATTTAGTTGAGCTATTTGGGGTGTATCTAGATAAGAATTAGGTGGTGATGTTTCTGCTCTAATGATAAGGTACTCATTATCATCATAAAAAATTGCAAAATCCTTCTTCTTAAAATAAATTTTCACATCATGGTCCGAAAGCCAGTCCATACAGAGTATTATATCAAATTCAATCATTGGTATGAGGAAGATATCAGCAAGTAAAGAACATTTATATGCCCTAATGGGGACTGATTCACAAAACATTGTTGCAATGATAGTTCCCTTATGATTTTTACTGAAAACTCCCTTGTTAAATCAAATGGGAAAATATCTAATTTTTATACCATAATAGGAAGATATGAAACAATGCAATGATCCAGATTTAAATAAAGCATTGTCCAAACACGAGGGAACCATTAAATTACATGACACCATGTCATTCCGAGTTTCATCCCCAGCAGTAGTGATAGCATAAGCTTGGCCCTGATCCCTTGTCCTTTTTTGAGGTAATTTCCACTAACGCTTAGTAAATTCATTCTCATAATACCCCCTTTCTCTAAAATTGTAGAATTCAACATCGACTGCCTCTTTATTACCATTGCAATCATGAGCATGGTTTCCTTTTTCACCACACTTGTAACAGACTCCCATTCCCTTTCGAAAAGTACCTGCGTGTTTCTTCACTAATTTAATGTAGGATGTATATTCAACTTTTACCTTATTTTTGTTATATCCATTTCCAGAGTGTTCCATAGGTCTCTTATTGTCTTTCTTTACTTTAAAGTCATATGTCTTAGGGAATTATTTTTCTTTAATGACATCACATGAGACCATATCATCGTATGACGATAAGGATTCTGAGTGTAATGCTCGATAGAGAAATTGTTTTAACCCATCAAAGAAATGATCAATCATAGTTCTTGTGTTATGTATATAATCTGCAGAATTCCTCGCTATCCTTGTAATGTTAGCTTAGTAATTTGCAAAATTCTTATCCTCCTTTTTCCTCAGACTCATAAATTGTATTTCCATATATACTCAATGTTCTTGAGGAAATTATTTTTCTATGAAAATTTCTTTAAACTCTATCCATTCCATATTTGATAATTTATCATCTTCTTTTGTATTTTGAATCAATGACCACCACTGATCAACATCTCGAGTGAGACGGTAAAATACCCTAACATATTTTTCCCTTTAACTACTCCCCATGGCATGTAATATTTTCTCTATGGAATTTATACAAATCTCAACTACTAATGGATTTGTAATCCCACTAAAATTTGGTGGATGTTTCCTCATGAAGTGATCTAACATTGATCCTCCACATTATTGATCAGGGTGATCCATACAGGTAAGGTTATTATTCATAACCTGAGTGAGTTATCCCAGTATAGTGATAAGCTAATCAGCACTAGTTGTATCACTAGGTCCACTATAATTATTTTTAGCCAGAGGGAAAACCTTATATGGAGTGTGTGCATTGATATGGATTTTGTTCCTTCCACTAGGTATCATTTCTAAATAATGGCATAAACTTGACCATTTTTTGAATCTAAATACATAATACCAAACTTGTAAAACACTTATCATATATTAAACAGTTTTCAGATATAATCCATAATCATAAAAAATGTTTTCTTGGAGAAATAATTTACTCATAAACACTTCATAATGGTTTTTAATTAAAATGATAATTATCCTAAGAATATCCCCTGAGAGGGATATAAATATGAGTGTTGCAAGGCCCGTTGTCGTGCACTAGTTCCTGTTCGAGTCTAGCTCAAAGTGGTGTTTTTATGTTTTAACCCTTGGTACATTTGTGCAGAGCTACCTCTAACTGCTTGTATCCAGACTGGGTTATATTTCTTTGGGAAACTCAAAAAATATATAAAATAAAAAAAATTCTAAGATGTTCTTGTATTCTAATACTCAAAGCCTATCTTAGGGTAATGTACTATAATCAATGATTATCTAAATCTAGATTTCAAGGATTGTAATAATATTCCTCAGATACAAACTACAACACCTCGACCCCAGTTACCCAAAGTTGGTACATTATTACATAAAATTTGCATGATCACAAAATATCATGTCTCGAAAGATAGATTAGTTTAGTAGTCTTATAAGTACTAGATACATTAATAAGGATTACAATACATCATAAAATAAAAAACTACAAGGACAATGTTTCCATAGACCTCACTCATATCCCCTCAGACTATCCCTACAGGTCTGTCATAAAATACCTCTTCGCATCCTAGGAAAGATAAAACATTGAAAGGGGTGATCTCAGATGCTCAGTAAGGATTACAATATAGCAGAAACATTCATAAATAAGCATAAACCATTATGGAAATGTATAAGACTAAAACAAAAGACTTTTATACTAGATATTCAGCATAATATGGTAAAATTAAAATCAGATAATTCCATTTACTTACTCACATGTATATTCTACAAGTTGAATAATCACTTGAAATATCAATAGAAACTTTCATAATGATGGAATTCATAATGAAAGACTTTCAAAACCACATAGCCAAGGCATTGTACCAAGACTAAAAATAAGAGTCTGTCAAGGCCTTGTGCCAAGACACTAGTTTGTCTCATGAGACCTACCGATGAATCAAGGTGCTATAGAAGGCTCTACCCATCACTTAATAAGTCCAATGCATTCCTCATATGAAAAGGTATAAACATAACATAAAAACTCAAACTAAAACTAGCATACAAAATGTCAATACAATATCCATAAACCATGAATGGTATAAAAATAACATATCTATAGTCAAAAATATCACAATACCTTCAATACAATATGGATGTTTTGTATCATAATAAATCCACTACAAATCGTCTTAAAATCCATCAAAGGATTTTGACATAGATGAAATCAAAACCTTTTTTAGAGAAATATCTCTTTCTATTTTGAAATCATTTAAGAGTAACAAAATTTATAAAGAAAAAATTTATCTTTAAAATATTTTTATAATCATGTAAGGGAAGGTTCGATGATGTTATAATGGTAGAAAATAGCCGCACCCATCGTATAAGTTATGAAATCATTTTTACAAAAATTTTGTCAAAAAGGTTATAATGGACCTTGTTTGGAAAATGATGGAAATATTTTTTTATAAAAATCTTATAAAAAGTCAAAAAATGGTATAAATGAATTTAAACCATAATCTATAAAATATTAATAATGTTTGGAAATATGTTTTTAAGAAACATGGATGTGGATGATCAAGAGGTCCCAATAGATACTTACATAAAAACAACCTCGGATAATAAAGTGATTGTGAAATTAACACATACCTTATAAGTTTCCTCAGCCGATGGTAGGTTAACCTCCTGTATAATAGTGAAATAATTGTTATTAAATGATACAATAATAATATACATTAATATGATATCATATATGATTTTTTTTGTTAATAATATCTTTGTATTATCGTTGTTTCGGGTGTTAACAAATTTGTTTTCCTTTATATTATTTATTATGTTTGTGATATATTATATGGATGGGATGTATCATATTTATATCTAGAATCATATCAAGTCTTTATTCAATTTTTATAATCATCCAATAAAAATTATTCTTTAATGTATATGATGGGGAATAAATCTCATCATGTTCGTGGAGATGATAATCCGTACATACGCACGAGCGACAATATCACTCTTTTGATATTAAAATAATATATAATTAGATGGTATATCATATATATAAAGAATCATTATCATGTTATATTTATTATTTATAACAATTACACATCATTATTATACCATCCAAATAATAATGTATTGAATAAGAATTAGATGTGGAGATGGTAAACCGTACGTACGCATGTATGGTGACATGCCATTAAATAGATGGATAGAATAATGAATTTAGTTGAACCATATTTATAATAAGATAAAATTAGATACATGATATTGGAGTTATTATTTTATAATGGAAACAACAAATCAAAAGGAAGTGGATGGAGAAAGGAACTTGAAGGAGGAGGTGAGATACTTACCTCTTCTTCGGGTGCTTCCTTTTGATTTGATCAAAGGGATACATAGGAAGGAATTATGACTAAATTAAGGCCTCTAGGACGAAGGGAGGATAGTTCAGAGGGTATTTGGGCCAAGTTTGGCAGAGAGAAATGGCATTGAAGCAGTGAATTAGAGAGAAGGAAGAGTTCCCTTTTATATGAGGTGTGAGGGGAACCTTAAGAAAAGATAGAAATATTATTTTATAATAAAATAATGTTAGATTTTTAATGGCTCCAAAATGGAATATTTAAATTATAAGGTTATTATGGGACAAAAACCACTCAACCAATAGGTTTTATATAGGTTTGGGTCACTATATTAACTTTATCTTTTAGATTTAACGTTAAATAGTTTGACATTTACCATGTCTTTTTGTATATTTATATTATAAGGTTAATAAACATACTATAAACATCCATGTGAACCTCAAGTGGTTCATTAATTATACACCTATCCTTATATAAGTCTTGTGGATGAACCATAGATTTTTAGTAATAGAATATCAGTTAATTATATAATATTTTTTATAAACTCATTTTTGTCTTTTTTAACACTATTTTTATTATGTTTTTTCTAAATATATGAAAGCATTATTACAATGAAAAATATTCATCTAACCAACCATAATATGTCATATAAACGTAAAAAATTATTGGAATTTATAAAAAAGCTCAAATTACATTTATTTGGATATTTATAATGTCAATTATTTTAATCATTCATTAATTAGGTAATTACTAGATCATCATTGTGTCATAAATAAATTAAATTATTTAATGTCTAAAAAATATAAATAAAATACCAATATCTATAAAATATTAGTATCATTATAATGAATATTTATAGTCAAACATATCTTATGTATATCTCTATATTTAAAATGTTTTATTTATAAAAAATTGATTTTAAATCCTTTAACTCTTCTTTAAATAAAATAATAATAAGTGTCATAATCTAATCAATGTGTACCAAAAGATTCATATTCTATTCCTAAGATGGTTTTTGGTCAAATTATACATATCCCATAGAATCAGGTCATGTTTTAAGGTAATAATAATATCATTTTCCCCTTAATTACCCTATTTACTTTTAACCATGGTAAATAAAAGTAAAAAGTTACTATTCACCAAAAATTATTTTCATTTCAATGATCAAAATTTTACATACTAATATCAACCATGTCTCTCGGATTGTTGAAATTCCACTCATAGAAGTTGTAAAATTATTTTTTATGTGAATTTGCAAAATCACCTTGGAGGTGGGTAAAAGACGGAGAAAAGATCAATAAAATTTTTATATATCTAAAATTATTATAAACGGACTCTAATGAATTACTTTGATCGTATGTTGGTATTATGTATCGATTTTGACATAAAATATGTTTAAATAAAATAAATAATTATTTAAATAAAAATTCAGTTTTAAACTACAACTCAATGTTTTTCTCTATTCATAAAAAATGGAATGTTTTTAGGAAAATACCGAAAATTCACCCTTAGCTAATTTTGATATTTCGAATCTGAAAATGAAGTCCATTTTGAAAGATAAAATTTTGAAAATTTCAAAAAAAGGGTATTACTATTCATAACAGCTAGTTTGATGGGTTTTTGTGTGATAGAACTCGAAATGGCATAAAACACATGTTATTGTATTATTCAATGAGAAGTATACCAGGGATGATTAGGGTGTTACACTATAACATTATAGAAATATATGTATTAAAATTAAAAAATACGGATTTATGTAATTCATTATCGACAAGTAAAAAATACCATAATACAATTTAATTCTTGAATAATATTCAAAACTTATAATGAACTAAAAATAATAAAATAATAAATAATCACAAGTTTTGGTTCCTAGAAAAGTATAATTTTATCCCAGAAATTGGTTGTTATGAGGAAAAACATATTAGAATAAATTAAAATACATCGTGATATAGAAAATTTAATATGGAAATTGTTTCAGGGGAATGGTTTTTAATGTTATCTGAACACAAAAGAATAATTTGAAAATCATTGTTAATGAAAACCCCTCTATGTCAATAATCCTTAAAAATAAATTTCATCATATGTAATGGATAATCCATAAAAAGAATTTTAATAGTGAGAAATGTTTATATATATTTCAAAAAACTCAAAATTTTAAAAAATGAAGACTTGAAAATTAAAGACAATAAAACTAATTAAAAATATTGATATACCCCCACATATTGGTTAAAAATACACATCATTTCTGTTAGATATATAATTAAAATGATTGGATGGTAAAAGTGATGATAAATAGAAATAGTAACATGAATATTTGGGCACTATAAATTTATGTTAATAACCTAATTGTTTTTCATTTCCTAAATTAAATATAATAAGATAAAAATATATTAACCATGTTAAAATAATAATAAATATAATGAAAGAGAAAATAATGTATGCCACGGATTGAGACCCCAGGGATGTCTAGGGTTTTTACTACCCCAAAATTGGATCATTTGTGGTTATTTTCTAATTGGATTCATTTATTTCTATATTGTTTCAACCAATAAAAAACAATCCTGATGTGAGGTTTAAATCATGGGGGTTATTATAGTCTCAATAGTTTTCATTGGGTATGATATCATATTCCAATGTATTTATGTACGTTGTGGGTGATATAGGTTAGGTGTATCATTATATTATTTTAAGGTAAATTTTATTAGTCATATAAGCAATATAGAATAATCAAATGTTTAACATCGTCATGAGTGTTCTGAGTTTTTTTGTTGGGTTTATAGCGCTCAAAATTATGGTATGGGGAGACATTTATTTCTGTAAGTTCATTCAATTCATTTTTTGGTTCTACCACATTATATTGGTTGTGTCTATATAGTTACCCAAATCCTATGTAATATGTCGTTTAATTATGGTTTATCTATATCAATTTTCAAAATTGTTTATATGAAAAACAAAAAAATGAGATAATGAATAGTTGATTATACCAAATCCAATGGATGATTTGGATTCTATCAAAATATTTCCCAAATATTTTCAATTATAATTTTTTTCTATATTATATTCATTTCTAAGACACCTTGGGTCTGATTTATAAGAACAATCCGACTAGAAATTTAGTATTACTTGTATGGATGGCGTAGGAAAGTATATGTTTCATCGACTTATATAAACACTACTTATGTATGTATTCAACATTGTGGGATATATTACTTGATGTTCTATTTGAAATTTAAGGAAATATATTTCAATGAAAAACTATATTAAAATAGAATGGAATTAGTATGAATAAATATAAAATTATTCCCCCTAATATAGGTCGCCATGATATAATATTTCATCATGAAAACACAAGTGGAAATATGGATTAGTATGTTTGTATTCATATTCATCATCACATTAGTTTTAGTGAAAGTAGATTTAATGTTTTTAGGAAAATATCATCTCAAAATATTTGCTCATATTTAATTTATTTTAGAGTGTTCAATACCTTTTGGAGTAAGATTATTTTATTTGAAAACATGTCGTCATTATTTCTTAACATTTTTTAAATTTCCATAAATTCAAAGAATTATGTTCCTAACAGATTATATATTTGGAATGGTACTAAAATTTATTCATTGTACATCAGAGGAAAACATTAAAATTCATTTTACAAACAATTTGTATGAATGATTTTTCAAACCATCATAGTCACCCATATATACATCACTATGAATTTATTCATCCATAATCTCCCTTATATGCATCAATGTGATGTCTGATGGTAGAACCAAGTTTGGTTTACTCAGTGCATTATGAGGTTTTTTAATGTAAGATATTTTTTGAAAACTATTTACATCGTAAGTTGTAATTTATTTTTCTTTTAACCTCATTAAAATTACTTCTATCATAGTAGATAGAGAAATTTATATTATTTATCAATTGTAAAATTACTATAAAACATTCTTCAACTTTATTCCCCAATTATTATACCTTTATAGTCTAACTATATTTTTGGTTGTCATTTTGAGAAAAATAATAATCACAATAAAAATCAATCTGTGACATAAGAAAATAAGGATAGGTAATAATTTTCTATTTTTTATTTTGTAATTTTTTTAAAGCACTGTATATACAATGTTGTCCTCACATAGACGAAACTAAATTTATAAGGGAATTTCTCAAATTTACCACTTAATAAACTATATTTTTTTTTAATAATTCATGGACTTATTAATTACCCATCCTGAACATTTTATCTCCAATGTATGTCTATAGAATATATTACATCTGAAATGCTAAATAATAATTTTCTTGAATGAAATATTATTCAAAATACAAAGAATTAATTTCCTATAATTTTATGGAAATGAAAATACCTGAATCATGATAATAAGTCATTAATTAAATTTTAACAACATTATTATCATCACATAAATGTTTATCTATTTTATATAGTTTGTTTTGTGATATGGTATCATGATTTAAAGTTTTATAAATAATGATAAAATTTCATTTTCGAACATTTTAGTACCATTTAATCTTCCAATGGTTAAACTCTGAAATTAGAATAGTTTATTAAAATTGATCATTTCAACCATGTTGTCTAACATAATTTTTTTATTCATCTTGGGTTTCTTGACCCAAACCAATGGGTCCTGATCTATAATGACCCAAAACCCACATCGACTAGGCTAGGGCCTCTCAACCAGCTACAAGTAGGAATATCACTCACTTGTGTGGAATTAGACTAGTGTACTCAAACACACAGTAACACATAAATATATGTCCATAAATAGATGAATTCTATATCAAATGAAACTATTTATTCCCATATCTATAATCTTGTAGTCAATGTACATCAATAATTAACAGAATGTGATAATAGTTAGAAATACAATCACATCGAAAAACTGTAAAGAGTCCAACATACTCAATAGTAGGGGACAAATATCAAATAAAACCCTATTGAAAACAACTTTTTCAATATGTAATAATTTCCTCCACCTTATCAATGTCCTTTTAAGACACTGTTAATAGGGATGTTTTCTACATAAGACATAGCATAAGTAACCAGAGACCATCCAAAGCAGATTATAATAATTCCCATTAGAATACAAAAAAAAACAGAGTCATGAAAAGTTTTTTCATAACAAGAATATAAAAATCTTGAAAATCCCTATACATTCTTAGGAATGTATTTGAGCGTCTATGTTTTCTCAACCAACCTTCCAACCATTTGAGTATGATCAGATATTATAGGAAATTATCATTCAAGGAGAACCCACACTACGAGACAAGATATCAACATTTACACTCAATGAAGTGGTCTTGATCATTGGGCACATCCCAAATAGACTACATTGTCTTAGAATATCTCGACACACAAAAAGAATATCGCACTCAATACCACTAGGGGAGACCACACAACCAATGATTCCATGAACCCTAAGGAAAGGGACATCAATATGGGGGATCAATTCTCTGTTCAAATAGGTAAAAATGATTCATTAAAACTCAACTAGGGTATAAGAATCAATTATATTGGATCACACTCTAGTCTCACCAAGGGAATCCACAAAACTTGTCTGATATACATAATCCATAAAGGATAAAATCCTATAGTTGAGGACACAATGATTCAGTTTACCATTAAGGTAATAGACCTAGCGCCCACACATAATTGATATAAGTTGAAACTACTTAAATTAAGGACTTTATTATCCATAAAAGGGAGTACATGGAATGTATAAGGTTTACACAACATTTATAAAAAACCCCGGATCATCCCATGTGTTTCTATCTCACAAAACATGTATATATATATACATAGTGTAACATCCAATGTAAGTAATGAATAATAAATATTCTTATCTATGTCTATTTATGAATTAGATAGTGTTTTAGAGGCTGAAAATGAGAATAAATCCAATCGTAAGCATGAAATACACTAATATTTTTAATAGATTGTTTTACTGCCTTTTGATAAAAAATCATTTTTAAATCAAACTTTTGACAATTCTATAAGCTCTATTTTTCAAAATAAACTTATTCTTTATGATTGGAACATCGAAATTTACTTTGGTTAGCTTTTTTGTCTTTTTCCGATAAAGTTCATTTTTTTAATGATTAGTGAAAATGTTGTATGTTAATTCAAAACCTTGTTTTAATCGAATTTATTTATATTATTAGTTTATCTTTTTATTTGGTTTTAATGTTAAATTAGAATATATTTTTACCATTTAATCCAATAGTGGACGTTGGAATTAATTTCACATTGAAATTGGACTTAAACTATGTCAATCTTTTGATACTTATTATTGCATAAAAACACGCTATTTGCTCTGACAACGGGAATTAATTATTAAATTAATTAATGAAACTTATATGTTTTTAATTTTTTGAAATAGACATAATTTTTTAATTCGGAATATCGAATATAGCTTAGGGTGAAGTTTTGGTATTTTTCTGTAAAACTTCATTTTTTGATGAATAGTGAAACCACTAAGTGGTACATAAAAAATTGATTTTTCATTTAAATGAAGTTTTACGACCTCTGTGTTTTGAATTAAAAAATTCCAACATACATTATTTTCATTAAGAAGTAAAATGTTGTTTAATGGTATTAAAATAATTTTTTTGGTGAATAGTAACATTTATGTTTTTAATCGCGATTAGAGGTAATTAGTGTAATTTAAGGTAAGAATAATGTTTTAATAATATGAAATGACCTATACACATGTCCTATCCTTCTTGTATGTGTCATGGACGACCAAGACAACCCATGGGACGATTTTGGGGACCCCATTGATCTACTTGGGTAAGATAAAGACATTAATGTTTTTTATTTAATTTAAAAGTAAAAATGTCAAAAATATGAGTTGTTTTACTAAAAAAAATTAAATGCGGTTATACAACTCATATTTTTGACTATAAACATTATTTAGAAAGATAAAGAGCTTTCCTAGATAATGATTGTTTTTTTATAATTTTTAGACATTATATAAGTTAAATTATTTATGACACCATGATGATGTAGCGATTACCTCATTATTTAACTATTTAAATACAATGAAAATATAATGCAAATTCTATGAGATACACATGTAAAAAACCTATTGGATGACTATATTTAGAACCCTTATCACCTTATCCTCATAATACATCAATTTGGGACCTTTAATATCCGAAACACATTTGAAAATAAAGTAATATTTTATACCTTTCCAAGAGTGCCCATGCTCTCCTCTTATAAAAGGCCCCCACCTCTACCACCATACCCACACATCCAAAGCCTTTGGCTCGGCCAAACAATTCCCATATTGTCTCTCCACATCCATATATAACTCTTAGAAGCCTCACTTTGGGTATAAGTCTTCCCAAGGAAGCCTTTGATCTAAAATCAATAAGAGTTACCCGATTTAAAGGTAGTGTCTTCTCTTGTGTTCTTATGTTTTATTTTGGTTCTCCAACTATTTAAACTCTTTTTATTCCTTTATTTTTTAACAACACCAGTATCCTCAATATACTATGATGTTGTAAAATAATTAGTCCAGCTACACTTACACACTCCTACATCTAATTGTAAAAGAATATACTGTTTCTGTGGATTGCAAATATCTGCCTCACGAAACGATGATTGTTCAACACTCATATAACACCTTCAAAGGTGTCCATTGAGATGTCACTATATTTATATATTATATATAATATTTTTATTCTTTACCTAAACTTCTATATTTTTCATTTATGGAATAGATTTATGTTTACCATTATGGGTAAATGCGATATCTTCATTTTAGGAAGTGCGGTCTGCCGCCCCCTCAAAGTGATTTGATTCGTTAATTCCATATGTGGGATGTATAAATGATTTAATTAATGATATTATTTATGATATTATACTGGAATTATAATATACATTTATATCATTATGAAACCATTCCATAAAATTCAAAATAGAAATGAAAGTAGCGTTCATGAGTACGTACGACTTATCATCTCCATGAACGGTGCATTTTGTTTCTTACCGATAAACATTATGTAATATTATAAATTCATGTATATACTGGGTATATATGATATATATGATATCTACATCATGAGTGTAACTCTGGATATAATGGATACATGAACAACTTGTAATTATAAAGAGTTTATTTTTGACTCAAGTACCAATGATCGTTAAAACGACCGTTATTAACTTAAATAATTGCATAGTGTTCATGACATAGTAATAAGTGATATAAAAGAAATAATGAACTTGAAAAAGGTTCTTAAGAAAGTATAAATTAACCCAAGTTTATTACTCAGGAGGTTAAAGAACGATCGAGTCAAGTCAGACCCGAGGAATGGGAATCCATCTCAATCGCCTTTCACTGAGGCATATTTTGTTTTATACACAACCTTCTTTTATACGGTGTATATACCCCTTTGATTTTTTCGTTTATCCCAATGGAAATTTTTTTATACTAAGTGTTTTTACTAAACTACAAAAGGGAATGTTTTTGTCGTACGTATGCGGCGACAACGACTTCTTCGCCGCCGTGACCATTATTTGAGTTTCAGCTTCCTCTATAAGCCATACCTTTTTAAAAACAGAAAAATAAATACCATGTTTTTCTTTTACATTATTTTGGTATTGGAAATGTTTTTCATAATGTTTTTATATCAATGTGTTGTCTTGATTTCTTGTGATTGAAAAGTGGAAATGTTATTATTCCTTTATGCATGTTTTATGTGATACGATTATGTTATGGTTCATGGGAATTATTATGGAGACGGGTGGTTCCGTGATAAACTATGGATAGGTGAGCCCGATATAGCTCTCCAATAAATTGGGTAACGCGAAGGGGTTAAACGTTGAGGATTCTCCGAAGATATTTAGAGAATATATTGTGATGGGTATTCTGAACGTAACCAAGAGGGTTACTCCCTACGTAAGAATGTTATGAATGACTCAAGTTACCTTTATGTTTTATGATTTCTATGATTTATTCATGATTTGATGAGGTATGTTAATGTGCCTATGTTTTAGGGGTAAATTATAACTTCATTATTATGTATATATGAACTCATGTTTCCTCTCCATATTTTTATAATCCTTTCTGAGCTTTTTATGCTCATCCCAAGTTCATTGAAATGATTTTCACAGGTCATGGGAAAGGTACATGATGTGATGATGGTGTCAAGGAAGTGTCAAGAAAGAATCCATGTTTTATTTTAAATATGTTTCTGTAGATGGGAAAAAATTAATACTATCTTTTATTTTAACCACTTTTTTTAAATATGGCATGCAATGCATGTTTTGTGATCTAATTCTATAAAACTCTAAACCTGAAAAGATCCACAATGTGTAATCTTGTAATAACTCAAGATTAAGTAAGGTTTAAGGCTGGGGCCTTATAGTTGGTATCAGAGGTCGGTTTAGATAACTTTAGGAGTTAGAATTCTATTAAATGATTATCCAAAAATATTTTTTTATGGTCAAATTGAAATGATATAGAATTTGAAGACTACCATGTTGCTTCATCTAAGACATGTTTGTTCAGAATGGTTTTTCATAGAGGAAAAAGAACAGATTTTCTGGGAAGGCATACAGAGGGAAATGACCTTTCAAATCAGTATCATTAGATTTTTAGAATCAGAAAAAAATAGTTTGTTGCAGTAATGGCGTAGTTGACTCAGGTGATAAATGGTGGTTGTGTTTATTGATGATATTTTCGTGTTTTCTAAAAGTAAAAAGGAGCATGAAATACATTTAAGGGTTATTTTTCAGACCTTAAAAGAAAAGAAATTTTATGGAAAATTCAGAAAGTGTGAGTTTTGGTTGCAACAAATTTCTGCCCATGGTCACATTATTTATAAAGATGGGATAACAGTTGATCCTGCAAAAACAAAGGTTGTTGAAGAATGGACAAGACCCACAAATGTAAATGAAATTCATAGTTTCCTTGGTTTGGCTGGTTACTACTGATGTTTTGTTGAATATTTTTCATGGTGATCTATTCCAATGACTAAGCTAACTCGGAAGGGTGTTAAGTTTATATGGAAAAAAATAATGTGATGATTGTATTCCGGAACTGAAAAGAAGATTGTTGAATGCTCCAGTTTTGGCACTACGTTTTATGAATGGTGAGTTTTTATCTACAACGATGATTCAATGAAAGGAATTGGCTGTGTCCTAATGCAGAATGATCAGGTAATTGCTTATGCTTCATGACAGTTGAAAACATAGGAGGTAAATTTCCCTACACATGATTTGGAATTAGCAGCTGTTGTTTTTGCTTAAAAAATTTGGAGGCATCATTTGTATGGGGTAAAGTGTGAAATATATACTGATCACGAAAGTTTAAAGTATATATTCACTCAGAAAGAATTGAACATGAGATAGAGGAGATGTCTAGAATTAATCAAGGATTATTATTGTACAATTCATTACCATCTGGGAAAAGAAAATAAAGTGGCTGATGCTTTGAGTCGAAAAAGTAATGCTTCATTGACAATGTATCCTATGGAACATGATACTTTGGATAAGGATTTGATGAAATTTCGCATCAATGTTGTTGGTGCAGGATGTCCTTCTGTTTTGTTTCAGGTATTAGTGAAATCTTCTCTATCAGACAGAATCAAGAAAGCATAGAAGCAAGACAGTGAGTTGCAGAAAAAGGTAGAGCTGGTTTAGAAGGATTTTCCAGGAAGTACTAATATGTATGGAGATCTTCATGAGTATTACTGGTGGGATGGAATGAAAATGGATATTTTTTATTTTACTATGAACTGTTTGACATGTCAATAGGTTAAAGCAGAGTGGCAGTTACCGAAAGGGTTGCTTCAGCCTATACCAGTGCTAGAGTGGAAATGGGAAAATATATCCATGGACTTCGTTGTGGGATTGCCGAAGACACCTTGTGGTAATAATGCAATCTGGGTTATTGTTGATCGCTTGACTAAATCTGCTCATTTACTTGCTATACGAGATACTTTTTCACTATATCAATTTTCTCATTTTCATCTTAAAGAGATAGTCAGGTTACATGGAGTTCTCCTCTCCATTGTATCTGATCGTGATCCCAGTTTTACTTCTAACTTTTGGAAAGGCAGTTAGAAGTCATTGGGTACTGAATTAGATATTAGTACATATTTTCATCCTCAATCAGATGGGCATTCAAAATGAACAATTCAGACATTGGAATATATGCTACGTGCTTGTTCGATGGATTATCAAGGAATTTGGGACCAAAATATTTCTTTGGATGAGTTTTCTTATAATAACAGTATTCATTCCAGTATAAAGATGGAACCATTTGAGGCGTTATATAGGAAGCAGTGTAGAACTATAGCTTTCTGGGATGAAGTGGGTGAAAGGAAGTTAATTGGACTAGAATTGGTAGAATAGTTGGCAGAAAAAGTTCAGCTGATACTGATACACATGAGAACAACTCATAGTAGGCAGAAGAGTTATACAGACAATATGAGGAAGGATATCTTTTTTGTGGTAGGTGATCATGTCTTCCTTAATGTCTCACCATGGAAAAGTGTGATGCGATTTGGTAAGAAAGGAATGCTGAGTCCATGGTTTATTGGACCATATGAAATTCTGGAGAGAGTTGGATCAGTTGCTTACCGAGTGGAATTACCTCTGAGTTTATCTCAGGTACACAATTTTTTTTTCATGTTTCAATGTTGAGAAAGTATATGCCAGATCCATCTCATGTTTTGAGTCTAGAGGTAGTTCAGCAAGAAGAGAATACATCTTAAAAGGAACAATCGGTCCAGATTCTTGACCACATGGAGCATGTGTTACGAAATATGGTTATTTATCAGGTAAAGGTTTTGTGAAAAAACCACATGATTGAAGAGGAAACATGAAAATCTGAAAATGCAAGGAGGGCTAAATACCCCCCACTTATTCGATAAGTAAATAAATTGCGAGGACACAATTTTCTAAATGGGGGAAAGATGTAACATCCTATGTAAGTAATTAATAATATATATTCTTATCTATGTCTATTTATAAATTATATAGTGTTTAAGAGGCTTAAAATGAGAATAAATCCAATCTTAAGCATGGAATACAATATTATTTTTAAAAGATTATTTTACTGCCTTTTGATGGAAAATCATTTTTAAAATAAACTTTTGACAATTTTATAAGTTCTATTTGTCAAAATAAACTTCTTCTTTATGATTGGGGCATTGAATTTTACTTAGGGAAATTTAATTGTATTTTTCTGATAAAGTTCATTTTTTTAATGAATAGTGAATAATGATGTATTATAATTAAAAAACACTTTTTAATCTAATTTATTTATATGATTAGTTTATCTTTTGATTTAGTTTTAAAGTTAAATTAGAATATATTTTTACCATTTAATCCAACAGTGGTCATTGGAATTAATTTCACTTTGAAATTGGACTTAAACTAGTGTTAATCTTTTGATACTTATTATTGCATAAAAACAAGCTATATGCTCTGACAGCAGGAATTAATTATTAATTTAATTAATGCTACAAATATGTTTTGATTTTTTTAAAATAGACATCATTTTTGAATTCGGAATATCAAATATATCTTAGGGTGAAGTTTTGGTATTTTTTCGGAAAAACATCAATTTTTTCTGAATAGTGAAACCATTAAGTGGTACTTAAAAAACTGATTTTTGGATTAAATAAAATTTTACCACCTCTGAGTTTTGAATTTAAAAAATCCAACATACATGGTTGTCATTAAGAAGTAAAATGTAGTTTAATGGGATTAAAATATTTTTTTCTTGAACAGTAACTTTTATGTTTTTAATCGAGATTAGAGGTAATTAGTGTAATTTTAGGAAAGAATAATTTTTTAATAATATGAAATGACCTAGACACATTTCCTACCTTAATTTATGTGGCATGGCCGACCAAGAAAACCCATGGGTATATTTTTGGGACCCCATGGAGCCACTTGTGTAAGATAAAGACATTAATGCTTTTTATTTAATGTAAAAGTAAATATGTCACAAACATGAGTTGTTTTACTAAAAAAATTTCTAAATGGGGTTATACAAGTCATATTTTTTACTATAAATATTAATTATAAAGATAAAAAGACATCAAACATAATGATAGTTGTTTTATAATTTTTATACATTATATATATTAAATTATTTCTTACACCATGATGATGCAGCGATTACCTCATTATATAATGATTTAAATAAAATGAAAATATAATGTAAAATCTCATACCTACACATGTCAAAAACCTATTGGATGAGTATATATATAACCCTTGTCACCTTATCCTCATAATAAATTAATGTGGAACCTTTAAAATCCGAAACACATTTGAAAATAAAGTAACATTTGATACCTTTCCAAGAGTGCCCCTCCTCTCCTCTTATAAAAGGCCCCCACCTCTACCACCTTACCCACACTTCCAAAGCCTTTGTCTCAGCCAACCCCTTCCCATTTTCTCTCTAAAAATCCCTCTATAACTCTTAAAAGCCTCACATTGGGTAGAAGTCTTCCCAAGGAAGCCTTTGAGCTCAAATCAAAAAGAGTTACCCGATTTAAAGGTAGTGTCTTCTCTTGTGTTCTTATGTTTTATTTTGCTTATCCAACCCTCTAAACTAATTTTATTCCTTTATTTTGTAACAACACCAGTATACTAAATACACTAGTATGTTTTTATAAGAATTATTCGATCTACACTTACACAAACCTACATCTAATGGTTAAAGAACATACTATTTCTGTGGATGGTGAATTTCTGCCTCACGAAACGATAATTGTTCAACACTCATATAACACCGTAAAAGGTGGCCATTAATATGTCAATATATTTATATATTATATATAATATGTTTATTATTTACTTAATCTTATTTATTTTTCATTTATGGCATAGATTCATGGTTACCATTATGGGTAAACGCGATATCTTCATTTTAGGATGTGCGGACTACCGCCCCCTCAAAGTGATTTGATTTGTTAATGCCATATGTGGGACGTATAAAGTATTTAATTAATGATATTATATATGATATTATACTGTAATTATAATATACCTTTATATAATTATGATTTCATTCCACAAAATATGAAATAGAAATGAAAGTAGCGTTCATGCGTACGTACGAATTACCGTCTCCATGAACGGTACATTTCATTTCTTACCTCTAAACATTATTTAATATTATAAATGCATGTATATTCTGGATATATATGATATATATGATATCTACATCATGAGTGTAACTGTGGATATAATGGATACATGAACAACATGTAATTATAAAGAGATTATTTTTGACTCAAGTACCAATGATCGTTAAAATGACCGTTATTAAGTTAAATAATAGCATAGTGTTCATGAAATGGTAATAAGTGATATAAAGGGAATAATGAACTTGAAAAAGGTTCTTAAACAAGTAGAAATTAACTCAAGTTTATTAGTCAGGATGTTAAAGAACGATCAAGTCAAGTCGGACCCGAGGTATGGGAATCCATCTCAATCTCCTTTCATTGAGGCATATTTTGTTTTATACGCAACCTTCTTTTATACGGTGTATAAAACCCTTCGACTATTATGTTTATCCCAAAGGAATGATTTTTAGATGAAGTGTTTTTACTAAATTACAAAAGTGAATGTTTTTGTCATATGTTTGCGGCGACAACGACTTCACCGCCGCTGTGACCATTATTTGAGTTTCGGCTTCCTCTACAAGCCATACATTTTAAAAAAAGAAAATAAATAACATGTTTTACTTTTAAATTATTTTGGTATTGGAAATGGTTTTCATAATTGTTTTATATCAATGTGTTGTATTGATATCTTGTGATTGAAAAGTGGAAATTTTATGTTTCCTTTATAAATGTTTTATGTGATATGATTATGTTATGGTTCTTGGGAATAATTATGAAGACGGGTGGTTCTGTGATAAAATAAGGGCGGGTTAGGCCGATATATCTCTCCAATGCATTGGGTTACACGAAGGGGTTAAACGTTGAGGTTTCACCAAAGAGATTTAGGGAATATACTGTGAAGGGAATTCCAAATGTAACCAAGAGGGTTACTCCCTACGTAAGAATGTTATGAATGGCTAAAGTAACATTTATGTTTTATGATTTCTATGATTTATTCATGATTTGATGAGGTATGTTAAAGTGCCTATGTTTTATGGGTAATGTATGATTTCATTATTATGTATATAGGAACTCATGTTTCCTTTCCATATTTTTATAACCCTTACTGAGGTTTTAATGATCATCCCAAGTTTTTTGAAATGATTTTCACAGGTTAAGGGAATGGTACATGATGTGATGATGGTGTCAAGGTAGTGTCAAGAAAGAATCCACGTTTTATTTTAAATATGTTTCTGTTGATGGGAAAAAATGAATACTATATTTTATTATAACCACTTTGTTTACATGTGGGATGTAATGCATGTTTTATGATCTAATTCTCTAAAACTCAAAACCTGACAAGATCATCAATGTGTAATCTTCTAATAACTCAAGATTAATTATGGTTTAAGGATGGGGACTTATACATAGTGTTTTTAATTTTTGATAAAAAAACATGTAGATTCCAATAAGAACTATAACCCTATTTTGAGTAACTGAATGTGTAATCTTGGAAGAGCTCATGTACTATCTCTTATATTCCCTATTGTGCCTATCTACACCTGGTAGTGTTTGAGTTCATGGCTCCACCGGTGTCCCCTAGAAGTTTCCATGTACCCCATCAATCCCATTACATTGTATCCTATGATATAAACTCTATTCTACCATGATATTTCACATGTCTTGTATCAAGAGTCACATATATTGTGATTCTTCTATGAAGAATCATTATCATCATAATCGGGTCCCCAAATATTGGGTGATCACAATTTACATGACTTTTAACCTAGAAAATCCAATACCCTTGATTCATCAACCATTCAACATCTACACAATTTCAAATGTGATTCCATCTGGGAACCATATATCTAAGGTTGTTTGACCTTCCAGTATATGGAGGTCTGAATAAAAGCTAAAAATCAACTCAGAACACACCGGTATTGGTCTATGATTTCACCACACATTGAACTATGTGGAAAAAAAATTAAAAAAAATTATTATTTACCAATTATCATTACCTATCATCATCACTCATGATACACACCCATGGTGGTGTACCACACCTTTAGTATTGATCCATTTCACAGCATAATGGCCACGAAATGATCACATATTGGTTATCCATAGAAACAATAGAAAAAAATTTCACATTATGAATGTGAAAAAAATGGTGAGAAATACATGAAACAAAAACATGAGGAATGATGATTAGGAGTTCATGATTTCAAACTCAATTGGGTTTTTATGAATAAGATAAATGAATTTTACAAATCATTAGAAAAATAAATCTAATATTAATAAACTGGTCAACAATGAATGAAATAATTCATTTTCATTTAATTGATATTTGTTTGAACAATATAATGAAATGGGATTGATTTATACATATCATAAATCAGACTGAGTTTTTGGATCGATCACTGATGTATAGAATCTATTAGTTGTCATTATTTATGAGATACACAAACTTTGATGGTTCAATGATCCTGAATGTTGATATAATATAATCTCTTCCCCTAATGATCCTCCAATATCCACACTCCATTTTATTCACTGAATTACAATGTTAGGAGGATAACTAAGTACATTTAGTTATTACCTTGTTTGAAGAGTGGATATTAGGTCATAACATCAAAATAAATAATTTTTTTATTATTATTTTCACCCATGATATAACATTTCCTAAATGCTAAACACCTACAAATATAATGTTGAATATAGGGAAATTTTTCTTCTATAGATTTAATGAAGTCCCCATGTTTTCTATCCAAGTCACCATTGAAGTGTTGAAAACATTTTCAAAACAATTTATTTCTGTGAAATTAATATTTTTTAAATTTCTACCTAATATAAATTATAGGATCATCAGGCCTTAGAATCATATTCCATATCAGTGCCTTGAATTGAATAAAACACATATAGTGTTCTAATGTAATACATAGAAATTTAATAGCTGATATATTCTCCCCAACTTAATGAAATTTTCATAAAAACAAAAATACATAATAAAAATATGATGGTATTAAGATTACATCGAGGTATAATGCCCCCATTTGCTCTCTAAAATATTAATAGGATTCCTCCAGACACATACTAAGGTAATAAATTTCCCATGATGGATACTCTCATATATATCGTCTATATCCACTAGTCACACAATATTAATAGATTTATCCTTTGTTCCAACTACACCCAGTCGATAATAAGTAATGGGTAATGCACATATGTCATTGGTTTCTACAAGTGAATGTCTAGATATATCTTATCTAATGATAATAGTAAATATAAGATTATTAAGCCTCATCATCTCTCTGAAAAATATGTAAAGGGATTATGAATATCAGATATAACATTACACATATTCTAAATCTCAATATTCCATTATGTAGTGATACCGTCAAGAAAATATGGTCTCCAAAAACTATGTAAATGGGAAATCTTTCACCATTCAAAATATGACTTATAATGGCTCTATATTCTCCTCAACTACACATGGATGCATTTAGCCTTCTCTATTGTATCACAAAAAAATATAATTTCCCCACTAGTGATGACTCACAAAGATCATACCTATAATGAATTATCATGTAGTGTTCTAGTACAATGACAGAAATGGTGCAATACTGACGATGGATTGGTAATTTTAATTGTAAGAAAACACTACCCAATGAAGGTGATGATAACATATACAGAAAATGTCAAACAATCCATGACACAATTTGTACTCAAATACATAATTTTTCCACTAATTACGACCAGAAGAATGGTGGTGAAATATCCTGATCAAATGAACCTATGTGCTAATGGCTTACTGAAATTTTATCCATAATAATGATGTGATGTGAGCTTCTTAGACTAAATTAATTCTCTTGGTAAATCCAACGAGAACAACTGTATGATAAATAATTATGGTAAAAAATATCTCTGTTGAAATCTACTCGTGGATATTTAGGATGTGGACCAATATATCAAGTCAATATAAGATCACCCGTTTGGTTTCATTTCCTCAAGATATACATTGTAACCCCATAAAAATTTACCAGAATATCCCATCCTACTTCTACTATAGAACTACAAGGGGTTGAGATAAACTAGCTGAAACCTGATTCTGAACATTCACTTTCTAACAAGTGATGCATCAAGATAAAAAAATAAAAACAATTATCTTTACGGTTGAAGACTAAATTTGACATTATAGGCCAACATTACTATTTTTCATAGCTTTATTTACATCTAATGGGCTTTTATGAAATTACATCAGAACCAACACCTGAAAAATCTTGGGTACATCAAACATCCTCCAAAAACTATAACATTCTCTCCACTGTTATAAAATTTATTAGGTGGACATCTAGTGGATATCTGAGTATGTACGTTCTCTTATACACTATATCAATGATGATAGTAACTAATATAATGTAATGTTTGTGGGGTAACCACTATAGAAAAATGATATGATGTTCCATTCTTTTCCACTACATAAAAATATAATTAGGCTAAATACTCTGATTCTATAGCCAAATATATGAACAATATATCATACTAAAGGAATATGGAAACACATTTTCCTTATAATGAGTATAGAGAATCCCCAAGTTATATGCACAATGAATCTTTATATATCCTCTATGTATAATGTTGTGACCCATATGATAGAATATATAATTTATACCCCGGAGATTAGTATATATGAAAAACCATTCACCCATATGGTAGTGTCTCCATATCATTAAGGAAAAGATCACCTATACTAGATCAAGATCAATGGTAAAATAGTTCTTCTCATTTTTTCTCAGTTTCCTTGGTCCATAGTCAATAAATTCCTTCCAATGTATCATGAAAAATAAATTTCAGTCACTAAGGAATCAAAAAACACTATGTAATCTACACTCTCCTTTGAAAATATAATAATGGGGGTTTTTTAAACCCATAAATCTACTCATTTAATAACTTGTGGATTTTGTCATCATTCCAAAATTATTTCACCATTTAAATCAATGCAGTCAAGTGTATTGCTACTCCAACAAAATTGGGTATAAACATTATACAGATTCCTTCCAACAGAAGTAAACTCCACTACTTGGTAACAGTATTTGGACACTTCCAAGCTAGAAGTACATCATAATTCCCTAGACCCAGCATCACTTGTTAATTTGACAAAAAGTGTCCATGATGTGGTCCTCTCAAATACATATACAACAATTTATGAGATTCCTATAAATATTTTTCACTTTGAGTGTGTCTCGGATGATCCCTATGCGTCTCACTTGATAATTGTGAGATTGTTTATAAAATAAGTCATCCTTAATGAATTGAATCTCAAACTGGTATATGAAAGGCAAATAGATCTGTTAAATTTGTTCCATGAACATTTATAATCCATTCATAATGATAAAAAGAATCACCATTCATTGATAATGATAGATGTTATATGTTAATTTCATCTTTGATGTGTTATTGTCTCATACATGTATTTGGTGATAGCCAAAATTAGAGGTCAACAATTTAGAAACACTACTACCCACTAAAATTACCAATTATTCCATTGATTCAAAGTAGTGGATACATATTCTAAATTGTAATGTGGATCAAGAACCTGTAATATATACACAACCACAGGCTCATATCAACATTTGTGGATAAAACCACTAGGGCTACACAGAGTGGAACACTAGGTCTCACAATACCCTTATTCAACATGTCATCGAACTATACCCTCCTCTCATGAATCTCTATCAGATATATATGATATTTTGGGGGTGATATCGGTTAATTCCCCTATTATAAGTCATTAAATAATTCAATATCTTTGTAGGATGGTTATAAAGGCACGTCTTTTGTAATTATGCTCTTGTACTCTACCATTTTTGTAGGATACATGTATATCATAACATCAACTACTCTAATAGTATTTCAATGAAATGATGAATAACATGAAACATTCTCATATTATTTAGATCCTTATATCATTATTATTTTTTACATGAATTGAAAATACAATCCCATTATCACAGATATAATATATCCTCCACCAAAAATATTGAATCTAGGCTCAAATTTTAGACAGTCATTCCAAAACAAATATATCTTCATATGTCATCATTTATCAAATAAATAGTTAATAAATTAATCCCTCACCTCCATAAATCATATCAAATTTTTGGAAGAATCATTCAATCACCATGTAACCTCCTTTTAGATTCTATATTACAAAGATTTGAACCAATGTGTCAAAAGGAATCTATTGTTATCAATTCATAGAAGTGGAAATAAAGGAAATATATGGAAATTATTTTATTAATAATACAAATAAGGTATAAAATACATAGATCATACCTCATATCATACTGGATACTTAGGGCATTCGGTCTCTATTGCCTGTATTTTTCCATATTCATGACAATCAGATCTTTGATCTAGGCGAGGTCTAGTAGTGGGTTATGTAGGCAACAGGTCAGGCCTATGATAACATTCTAATATTCTACATATCCTTATACCATTACCACCACCATAATGTCGTCATTGATCCATCATTTATCTCAACCTTGGTGGTCCCTCAACTATATCTCAACTAGTTGTATGAAAGGTCATATAATCCCCTACAAGATGTCCCTAATCACATTAGAAGAAATAGACACCTCCATAGTCTAACTTGATTTATAAAAAAATAGATAAATCCCTGATTATATATCTTGAGATTGTATCATGAAGTTTCTAACATGACTAGATCCTCATGATTACCATCATCACCCTGATAAATAGTTCTCAGCTCAAAGGTTCCCACTACTATGAGTCACAATTGGTGTATAATCTCTCATATTACTCCTCACAACCAATGCCTACTCATGAACTATCACATAAATGGGAATGAAAATAGATATCACTAGATTACTGATATCTCAATGAATTCTTTGGTCTATGTTTTATGCCCTAAAAAACAAATCCCCCACCTTATAAAGGTAGTCTAGTGAGAGATTAGTAAAAATTTATCAATACACATCCAAAGACATTCTACCCCACTGTAGACACAGAATCCCATGTGTACACACTAATTAGAACATTTAAATATTAAACAGCTCCCTTAAAAGACAGAAAATGTATGACTCTGAGATAGTTGTCTTTCCATGTGAAATAGACACCATACTCAAAAAACTCCCAGTAGATCCCAAAAAAAGTCCCATTGTGAGGACTACCATATGATCTTTAGGCATAGTCCTATGAACAAAAAAATGAATGAATCCCTCTATCTAGTCCTCAACATCTTAGTGGGTATTTCACACTAATAGAAATAGAATGTCCATTCTTATAGAACTCATGCATCGTACTAATCCAATGTGTATCCTTAGTTGGTATATCTAGATATATCTACTAGCCAATTGGTGGTTATATCGATAGTAACACATATGATGGTACTATTAGAAGTACATATCCTTTTACAAAATCCTCGATATTCATAGCATCATATTCATGATCACATAGTGGAATCATGGAAGGCTATCATCACATACACATTAGAAAATAAACAAGATGAACCATGGTCATAGAGTACCTTTGTGAGTTTTCTTAAGTAGGAATTTGAAACCATACCCCATTTCTATGCGATGCATTTACAAATATTTTCTAATAAAAATATTTTCCACGTGTATTGATTCAACAACCAGGTTGTTAGAGTTTGGTGAATGGATTTTTGGTCATCAAATAAACACCTATGTACCTACACTAAAATCTGAGCTAAACACATTAACATTGTTTCCAAAAATCTGAAATTGTCTAAAAGACTGTAGTAATAATTTACAAAATTCTCATATGATATCGTATTATAAGGACACATCTGACCGTATCATATGACACAACTACCCCAATCATCCTATAACAGTATAAGAACTATCAACCATCCAAGAGTAGGAATTTGTCACACATGGGAGGCATAATCCTAATGTATATGTATACATTCACACATATCAAATCCCCATATAATGATGAAATGTATTACAACTATAAATTAAGAATTCATACATCTATAATACTGAAATTAAAATATATAAATAATGAACTCAAAATGATAACAAGGCTAAATAAAAGGCCAACCACTAAGCGTAAAGAATCTAACACATTCAAATAGAGGGGAGAATTAACAAATGAAATGCCTAGAATAGTCCTCAATCAGTATACATTAAAATATCATCCACCCACTCCATGTCCCTCCAAGACACCATCAAAAGGGTCGTCCTATTCGTGAGACACAATATATATGGGAATATCACATACATGTGAGAGTATAAAAATTCCAAGTAGGATAACACAAATATCCAGAACAAAAATAATCATGATTAGTCACGTCCTAATATGTATATAAAAGTAAAATAAAAAGTATATTTTCTTATTAAGGAAATTTCACCACACGACTGTCTCAACCAAACATTTAGACACATGAATCTTCTTAATGATTCTATGTAATTCTAGTATAGGGAAAACTCATTACATGAGTGATGCTAAATCAACTATCATGCCATGGTTTTTTCTCCCAACCATGTATTCTCACATATCTCTAATGATATATTTATTCATGTATGGGATTACACCTCGGACCCCTTGGGTGCACCGAGAACCCAATTTGAATCAACTGGCTATGTATAATATCATCTCCTAATGATACTATTAACCATTATTAAATGACCATATAGATGGGGATCAATATTCCACTCAAAGTTAGCATTCCAATTACATGAAAGAACAATGCATATATGATTGAATGATAGATGTTCACACTCTAGTCTTATTGAGGGACACCAAAAACACTATATAAGACTCATCATCAAAATGGGATCACAATATAGTGATGTGGATGTAATATCACATTTTACAGATGAGTGGATGGAATGAGGGGACACAATCAACCGATAATGGTCTAAGAATATGAAAATATTGGATCAAAAGACTATAAAAATAGGTATATGAAATATAATTTGTGTATATGAAATGTCTAGCCAACCCATGGATTGCTAATTGGATTCTATCTCACTTGGTGTGTAGACGACTAAGGACACCGCACTTGTGTCAAATATCTTTAGCTATGTTCTTTTAAACATGTTGGTGAATTGATCATTTTGAACATTGAAATCCCGGTATACGCATGGCCCTATTTTTGTAAATGACTCTACGCATGTATTATGATCGTGTTTGTGTACTCCTATCTTCAAATTCCCTTATATCCTATTTTATACACATTATTCTTCATTCATGGGTAACCTGGAATGTGTCCAATGTTACATATCATGTGGTATTTTATTCTCTGTGGAAAACATAAAATATCCAAGACCCCAATTCCCTTGTGTTCCTAGATTTCATTCTATGTAACACATAAATTTAATAACCCATTGGTCAATCTATGACTCTCAATTAATTCATATTCCACTAGGATTTGTTCATTGAATTGTATAAATGATGATATCTAAACAACCCATCATTATAATATTTAATTTGAGCTTCAAAACCACTCAAACAGCACCATCATCAAAATATGTTTTCACATAATGTCGAAACAATATGAAAAAAAATTATTGATTAAATAAAATGAAACATTAATCATCCCCCATCATTATTTCTCATTTATCACACCCTATGTCAGGAACAAAACACATTTTATTGAGTAGTTTCACAAAATTATGTTCACACAATAATTATATACTTAAAATTCATTGAATAGTGATCCAAAAATATTTTCCCAAAACAAAAAATTTAATAATTATTATAAAATTCCATAAAAAAAATAAAAAATTGAGGAAAAACCCTCATCCATTTTTTTGAATCCATCAACTATTGAGAAATAATATAAATAAAGAGATAATAAAAAATTAACAAATATATCTTCCATAAATATTAAAATTTATGATGCAAAAATGAATTATGGTTAATGGAATTGATCTTATTTTGACAGTAATAATGAAACAAGTTGTAATTATATAAATAATAAATCCTAAATGTACTATATAATAATATCATTAGATGGAAATTACTTCATTTTCAGTGTTAGAGTATTCTAATATCGGATGGTGAAACATTCCTTGATCTCGAACTGATCAGATGTGGTCTACCAACGATACTCCATTGGAACTACTCCAACTACACTAATCAATCATAAAGGTATATTTTAAACAACATGGATTAATGAATATCAATTATTAAATATTGAATTATTTTTTCTCTTAATATATATAAATATATTAATAAAATAAATTTTTATATTTAATATTTTCTTATGCAATATAACTTTGCTAAAAAACCACACACCATTAATTATTGTGTCATATATAAGGTAAATCACATGCTCTAAACTCAACGATGACTAAAAAAACTACAATATAGGCCTTTATTCAGATGTTATTCCACATTTTCATGAAAAACTAATTTTTCAGAAGTTAAAATGTAAATATTATTTCTAATAACATTTCCATGATCATAGGTCCTCATAATATCATTCCATCTTGTCAAATAACTCTAAAAATCATCCTTTTAAGATGAAAAAGTTATACATGAAAAAATTAGATTTTATACATTGTAGTAGTGTAGTGAATACTATTTTAATCATATTAAACTAATTTTTTTGATGAAAATATAAATTTTTTGGAAATTATCCTTCCAAAATAAATATTTATATAATGGATGAAAATTGAGGGTGAATTAGAAATAGTATTAAATGAGTAATTATTGATAATAAAATATAAATGAAAATGTATATGAGTGAGAATATAAGATATCTGAATATTTGATCATCCAAACATTATTGTTATTTAATAGTAATGGTTCTTGCACTAATATCCTAGTAGTATATATTATCATAGAAAACATCATGGCCTTTATCAATAAAAAATCTATAAATATCACATAAATAAATATGATATAAATTTTCTTATTGGATATGAATATAGTTAACAAAGGTATATTACATGAAGTTATATTTTACCCCCATGAGATAAAAATTTTAAGATAATTAATTGAATAAAATCTCACAAGAAAATGTTTTTCATGTGATTTGGGATGAGTAATGGTTGTTAGGGGATTATATAGATTTTCATTCTGACATGGAAGAGGTATTTTTTAATGGTTATATTATATTTTATAGAAGACTATTCTTCTTTTCATGAGTAGGTTTAGTTTCATTGGTTAGGATTATTGAGGTAGAGATATAATGAGATCTCATTAGTTATTAATATTTTCTTGATTGATCGATGGATAATTGTCATTGTCACAAGTAATTATACAGAAATATCTATTTTTATATGAGATATAAGGTATTACTCTCTATGAGTTTCATTGTTCACAGTTTGTAGTGCATCATAGTATATCCATAATCTATCTTGAATTTAGGTATTGGTTTTCATGTTTAGGTATGAAGAGTTTAGTTATGGTTTATGAATAACGAAAATTTATTTAACAATGTTTTATATCAGACCATTAAGTTCATATTAATCTTTTAAAACCATTGCTTTTTTTATAAATTAATATAGGAGGATGTAAAATTTTATTTTAAAATATGTTTTACCTATTAATTATTTGGATTTTACTCAATATATGATGTAATGAACCTATAAAACCAATAAATGCATTAAATACTTTAAATTTTTTTTTTGTATTTGTTAAATATGTATGAATTTTTTAATTTGAAGATGTGGTGAGGCATTATATAATTTTGGGTATGGTCCTTAATCTTCAATATCTACGTCATACCATATTAATGTTTGGTGGATTGTTCTCAATTTATAGACATATTATGTGATTTATCAAAAACATTTATTCTCAAATGGAAATGAAAATTGAGAATACTATTAGATAATTAGATTAAATTTTTTGTTAATTTATTCAAGTATCTGTATATTCATTAGAGAAACATTAACCATCTTCTAATTTTTTAAATAATATTAGTTACAAAATATCTATTATAAATGAACCCATATATTACTCAAATGGAAAACATTATCAATATATTTCTAGGATGATAACTTAGATTCTAAAGTTATTTTACTATATTTAGTCTAGATAACTATATATGAAATGATTCCTATATTTGAGAGGATATTGTGGGCTCATACCATTCATAAATCGTATTTAGATCGAAGAAGGGGACCATGTATTTCTAGTTTTCCAATACAATTTTCTAAATGGGTTATCATACCCATGGGAAATAATGTATTACAAATTTAGTAATGTTTATCTTTAGTTTATAATAAATTTAAGTTGTATTGGATGAAGTTTGGTAAGTGATTTTTTTACAAATTAAAGACATCATATTCGTGAAATATTCCATGTTTGACATCTTAATGATATCATTATGAGGATCAAAATGTTGTTCGTTTGGGAGAGTAATATATTAAGGAGAACATAAATGTTTTGAATTGAAATATAGATTATCAAGATCAATATGAAAAAATGAAAATGGATTTTCAATTTTGAATCGAATATCTTATAATGTATTTTTTTAATAATATAGAATGGGGAATGAAATAAATATTTAGTAACATTATCCTTATTCATTATGAAATTAAATTCATATATTAGATATAATTTTATTTATAAAAGGTTGTGTTTAAATATGATAATTTTTTGTTTTGTTTAGATATGTTTTTCCAAATATGAAGAAAACATATACAGGGGATTTAATAATTTTTTGTTATATTTAAACAACTAACCCATTAGTTGTTGTTTCATGGTAAAACAAAACACTCTTCTCTACCATTCCCAAATAAATTTATGAATATAAATAAAAGAATGCATGAGAATCAAAAAAATTACATGGTTCAACATCCTTATGTTCTGTCCAATGGGAATTGATAAGAAATTTTCCAATATATAAAAAAAATAAAGTCACACTATTGATAAAATGTTTGGAGAGGACTCGCATTTCAAACTAGTTCACAACCAATCACAATTTGAAAACTCACATTTTCGTTAATTAAAATGAGTGAACTAATCTTTCAGAAATTCCCCTTTAGATCACTTGAATCAATCATAGTAACACCATATTTTATGAATCATTAACTTCTACCTTAATCTACTTTTGGAATACCCATTTATCATAGAGTTACATGGTAGTTTCAAATAGGTTAAAATGATATTTATTTCTATGAAAAATTTCATGCCTTCGGCATGACACTATGAAATTCTGTGAAACACTTTTTTTTTTCATGGAAGTACAAACTGTGTGAAAATTTTCGTTTTTTTGTGGAAGTTCTATCATTCATAAAAATTTTATATTTTCATATATCTCCTTTGGTATTATAAAAACAAGTCCCATTTCTATTTACAACTAATAATTGATTCATTATTTCATTAAATAAAAATATTTTTTCAATTTTCAGTGATTCTGAGACCTGATATTGTGTATGGGTTGAGATAATGAAATCTGTGGGGTATACACCAATTTATTGGTGAAAAAAACCCTATAGACAACATTCATGCATTCCTTACACCATTCAAACAAAAAATTCGTTAGTTATGAATATTAAATATTTTATTCCACTATTATGGAACACATATATATCTATTTTGAGGATGCACATAACTCTTACTATCTTACAAAACTTCTACATTTTCAATGTTTTATAAAATTATTTCTTCAAATTCCATTGACATATTTAATGTGATGTTGCTGATTTTTAGTTTCTCATAACTTTTCAAAACATCATCACCATTGTGTGAAATGTTTTCTTGTACATAAAAATCCATTCTTTAAAAAAATTTCCATCATCTACATTTAGCACCTAAAATTTTTGGAGAAGAATTAGTAATGATGAAACATTACATATTAAATTTTCCTTTTAGTTTTCAGAGCATCTATTTATTTCAACTAAAAACATTTCAACATACTATTTCAAAAATATCTCTGGAACCCCATGACTATTAATCGAAACATTCTTCTTCAATTAACACAATCAACCCAAAAACACTAAAAACAAACATTGATGGGGGGTTCTCCAACAATCTACTTGTTTTATTGTTTTTTTAACTCTTCATTCAATAACACCGTGATGATGATTCTTACTAATTATACACATGGTTTATTCTTTTTATTCAACCATTGAACAAAATATTTAATCAACACACACTCTATGACCACATATTCCATGGCCATTGTGAGAAACAAGTGTAGAAATAAATCCTCAAATATTTATCACCACATTCAAAACCCAAACAACAAATATATTCAATACAATAATATTTCATGATATTTATATTTCAAATAGTAAAAATATTCATTTTCATATTTAAAATTCATACTGCTTCACTCCCCCAATCAGCTTCACCAACTATATTGAATAAGAAAACAACTTTTCTTAATGATTTGAATGGTTACTCATTTTTTGTAGAAATAGTATAATGAAAATAGATCATCACATAACATACACACTAATTCATAGTGAGAGGAGCACCCACATCAGCACTTTTTAAGTGTGGGGAGTCAATTAAACTCCAATAGCTAGTTGATACAATTTAATAACTTCATTGGTTATTTCATTCTTCAGAAATCATGGAATATATAGTTTTTTATAAACATACTCCACAAATATAATTCATTGACCCACCTTCTCGTTTGTGAAATTATATTTTATTTCAATGTACTTTATTCATGAGTACTACAATATATTTTTTCTATGATCTATTGAACATGAATTATCCAAATGGATTTTAATTTGAGGCCTTAATTTAAATCCCATATATTTAGGTTTTTCCTCTATAAATAATAACAACCTATAATATTGAGTCAAAAAAATATATTCATCTTCCATAATGCTCAGTGAAATGTTATCTTGTTCTCTACTAACCCAATAATTAAAACATTCACTCAGATATTATGAATGAAATTGATATTGATTTCCTATCATCTATTGATCCAGACTAATATTCAGATACATAGGATTTCATTTATATCACAATTAATTTAATGTGGAAAACAATATATATTTTAAAATTTTTAAAGTATAATAGAAATCTAATTGTATACATTTTTATATTAGATGATCATATTTTTTTTATCACCATCACTTGAATGTTTCTTCTATAATTCCTCTAGATTAATCATCACATTTCAATTATCCATCACAAATAATCTCAAAACCTTTGTGGAATAATTGTATTAAGAAATAAATGTTTAAGTCCCACCATTGTCCACATAGAATCCAAGAAACAAAATGAGTTCACTTATCATTGAAATATTAAATTACCATTTCAATAATTAGTTGAACTTCTATCATTGAAATACATTTAATCCACCATGTATTATATCACTGATAAGACCCATAATAATAATTATTTCCATATTATAATTGATGAAAGAGTTATTTTAATACACTATAACTCTCTATGAAATTATTTTCTCTAAAAACAAATAGCATCCTAGAATACCATGATTGTGGGGATTGATTCCTCCCATATAGATCCTTTATCTGATATAAAATTGTATCCCACTTTTCGTGAATGGGAGAAACATATGGCGTATCAATAATGAAATATTCTTACAAACCCCAATTTGTAAATGCTGCCTAGATTTCTGTATTGAATAAATTGAACATTATTTACATTTTTCTTTCCAAGAATAATCTCCCTTTCAATAGTGTTGAAAATGTTTAAAATGCTTCATCATCATGGATACCCTCTATCTAGGGGTACACATTTTCATACTAGTCATTCATTTTTTTAATCTCCGTACCACCATCATTCATCATTATAAGAGAATACCCATTTGGTATTGATTACATTCCTATCTATTTGTCTCAAAAATATCTCCTTGGTTTGATTATTCCATATTTTTTCAGGCAATTCTTTCGTATCTATAATAATTTTTTCACCTCCAGCTACATCATCGAATCTTTGATTATCTAGATGAGATAATAAATATTTGTACATAGGATATGTTCCCCATAAATTTAAACTCAACTCTTCACCTTCCATATAGATATATATTTGAATTCGTCATTATCAAAATCAGTATAATTTTCCAAATATTCTTTTTATTCATCTAAATCACTTTTTATGACTACCTTATCACTACATTCATAAGGAAGTATTCAATATATTATTGATGATTATTTTAATTTTTACCATACTCATTTAATTGCTTTAAACAACTATTCCAAGACTCTCGATGAATAATTTATATAGTTCTTTTATTCTTAAATATCCAAAGAATATTCCATCATCTCCACAAAAATCAAATGTCCTATGATTCTCTTTGTTAAGAATAAATCACAAAACTATAATGATTATAATGTACTTCAATGTTGTAAATTTCTATAAAAACCAATATATAAGTATTATATTCTTCCAGAAACAACATAACAAAGTAGTGTATATATCTTGATGTTAATAATTATTCCTTATAGAATTTTTGTTGCATGTACATTTTAGTAAGAATTGTTCTATCAATGTTTTTTATAATGAAATTTCTTCTCTAAACCACTCTATTTTTTTATGATTTTTTTCATTGAAAAACTAATAAATTATCCCATTGTATATTGAGATGATATAAAACATGGATGTTTGTGAATTCTTTAACACTATTAATAGGGAATATTAGAATCATAGGTACAATCATCCTTTCATATCCACTCTTTATTTTATTTTTGAAACAGAATATATTAGACTTGTGTAAAATGAAATATACCCATAAAAAACTATTGAAATAATAAATGAATCTGAAATAATAAATCTTGCCATTAATGTATTTTTATTTGATAGATCTACACACTTCTGTATTGACCAATTCATTTACATTAGTTGATTATTGTTTATATTTTTCGGTATTCTTCTTTCAGTTAATCTTCCCTTGTAGACAACCATCACATGTCTAAGTTTGATAAATCGATATCAATGGAAGATATCACGATTCATCACATTTAAACAAATCATCCTTAAATGATTTCCTATACTGTGATGTCTTTTATGTAGAAACATGTTTTCTTCATATCTGTATAGAAAACCCATATTTTCTCCTCAACTCACTGTATAGAGATTCAAAACTATCCTTACTCCATATAAAAGAATTGTTCAATATTTTCCATTGATTGTAAAAAACATATTTTTAATTATATATAATGACACAAGTCACATGACTTACTAACACTAATCATATTGTGACTGGGACCTTAGACAATAATGGAATTATATCATTTCTTCTCTATGCCCTTAAATTTTTTTTCCTCTATAAAATATTATTTAGGCCAGTAACATTCGTATTTTTGACAACGTATTCTATTTAATATTTGATTCCTATAATAGGATATGTACTTCCCATCACATTGGATTTGTATCCACAATGATGAATCAATACACCAACGTGATCTGATGCTCTGAGGGAAATTTTTGTAATCACTACTAGCTCAGATATTTTATTTTTGATCCGTGTTACTGAATTCATACCATTTACATTCTGATATTTAGGATCATACATAGATTATAATGGCCCAACTTCATCTTGTATAGATAGAAATCAATTTTTAATTTTCAACTCACTAGATGCTTCATTTAGTTTCTACTTATGACAAATTCGGTTCTTCATTAAAACATTCTTATTCAATGTTGTTGATTAATATGTTACCATGTGACTAAATCCACCAAAAAAACAATTGAACATCAAAATTATACTCTGAATATATAAAATTATATTTCTTCTTTTGTTTCTCTAATTCCCTTTGGTACCATTTGATATGGAATATAAATTATTATACTTTCTTTTATTTTTTTTATAATAACACCAGATACAAGGAGTATTGCTATATATTATTATATATTAAGTTCCACCATCTTTTACAAGATTCATATGAATAAAACATCTTCCAAAAAAAACATCAAACTTCAAATTTGTCTATATAATGAAAACATCAATCATCAAATATTTATATATGTTATCAAGCCCCATATAATCTTTATCATTTTGATTTTACTATTTAGTTTTATTTCACTATAACTCTATACCCTAATTCCATATTTTTATATTGAATATGTAATATGAGTTACAAATGTAAATTCAACTCTCTATTTTATAACATAATTTTCTATTTTTCTTATCTAGTAAAATAGTTCCTCTTCATTTTCTTCTATACGTTTTATTTGACCATTTTAGTGATATTAAAATTAAAGAAGACACTTTTCATTCATTCAACATTTACGTTATACTTAACAATGTTTTTTTGAGTTATTTAGCATTGATGACTTATGATTTTCAATTTCATACATAATATTAAACTTTTATTTTTTCCTTCTACCGTATATTTGATTTTTTTTCTCACAAACCACTCTATTTTTGTTCTTTTTTTTCTATCCCCAAACATCTAACTCCTCAAGTGATGCTTCCAACTCAACCTAATGAACTACTCTTCCTTAGACATCATCTTCATTATTACCTATTTAATACATTTTTTTATTGATACCAAAAAATGCCACCATATAATATTAAGGATGATTATTCTAGTTCTCCATCTCTCCATCATCATATTATACTTAACATTCATTTTCTTATAAATGATGATACTTATTTTTCAATAAATTTATCGTTAAATTATTATTAACTTCTATAATGTTAAAAAATGTAATGGTAATTTCAATATCATCATTATCATCTTGAAAATTTGTTGAGGAACCTTGCTAAAAGATGTCCAACCATTCCTCATCTAAATCATGTGTGTAAGTTGACCATTAAATTTTCATTTTCCTCTTTGTTGATTTTTGGGAAATAATGGAATTTCATCATCTATCTCCCCTTATTCTAGGACATTATCAATAGTATCTTCTTTATGCACATGAATTAAACATCATTGGATATACTAGTTTTGATGTGCTATATTTAATCATTTATCAGCTTATATGTTACACAATTACTATGTATTGATTTAATTATCATATGTTTTAGATGTTTATATTATAGTAAATAGAATTTCATATTGAACTACAATGGGAGTCTCTTTATGATTTAATAGATAACCTTGATATCATTAATGATTTCTCTAATACCAAACATATTATCCTAAAAAAAAAATCACCTAGTAAAATAAGGATTTGATTGACTCACTATGGTATCATCTTATAACATCATACATTTTCAAAGTAAACTTAATTTTTAGTTTATTTATTTTTATGATTCCATCATACATATTTTGAATCATTTCCAATATTGTATTTTATGACATACAAGACATAATATTCATATATATTTCATTGGATGGGGATCCCATATGGATTTGATTATATTTGTATCATTATCTAATTCACTTCATTTAGGTTATGATAAATGAAAACTATTTAAAATTGACTAAATATCATTAAATGATGTAAAAAAGTCACATATTACTCATAATCGAAATTACCACTACATTTGATTCATAAAAAATTGAAATTTTTTTCCATCGACTATCAAAATTGCTTTTAAGTACAAAAGGGGAAATCCATGAGAAATAAAAATTTAGATTAAACTTTTTATCTGATATAAATTTATAGAAAAATTTTGTTAAACACCTTGATAGGGGGTAATCAGGGTGATAATTATTAAAACAAATTCCCCGTTGGGTCAATATTCATTATTAAAAACCCACTCTACTCAACATTTCCTATAAAATGTATAAATAAAAATTTATGGATTCTTGATACAAATTAATTTTTCATGGTTCACCCATTATAGGATATATCTAAGGATAATAAAATGATATTTTGACTATGTTCTAAATACAATAAATAAAATTGTTTGTAAAATGATAAAAGATAACTCTATTTTACTCCTCATTTAAAAAAATTCAACATTTTTAACCTCACTTATTCCTCAATTAAAGTGTTCCCACAACACCTTCATAGGGTTCATCATTTAATCAAATTAATTATTCATTATAAAGCCTCGTTTAGTATATTTTTATGTCATTCTATAATTTACTTGATGAATACAAATTTAATTCATAATTTTTTGGAAAATTATTATAGGGTCTCATACATTTTGTTTTTGACAATACCTTGGTATGACTTGTGTGAAAATATAAAAAATGTACATAACATTTATGTTTTATTTTTAAAATATAACTTGTAAAAAAAATTATAATGATATTTTTGAACTCTAAACCTTTATGAATCATTTGGATTGTGTTTGAACATTTTTATTCTTATATAGAAATGTTCATTTTTAGTGAAACTAATATTTGAGAAATTGATTCATGAAATAATTTACTATTAGGACCAATAGTGGCCTATATACCCTGAGAGGGGGGGTGAATCAGGGTATGGATATTATTTTTCAAAGATATTCCTTCCCCATTGTATCATTAACTCTTTTTTAGAAGGGTCACTTTGTTTTCACTTTTGTGTTTATTATGACCACTTTGTTTCATCTTTATCTGATGATGATGCTTTAAATGCAATGCAGGGAAGTAAGAAGGAAGACAGAAAGATTATTTCATGGTTCACCCTCACTGGGCTACGTACAAGGAGCATAAAATGAAAATGTTTCATTGTACAAAATTCACTAAAGCACACTTCTGTTTACAAGGATCGGGCTAGATCACTTCTATGACCAGGCTCACTGCCTTTACAATGTTTAGGGTCAAATCACTACTCTCCCAAGGGTCACTCCCTGTTTCTCTCTCTCTAGCTCACTGCCGATGGAGAGGATCACCTTCTTCCTCTTCTTTTTATAACTTCTCTGGAAAGGATCCACTCACAGTTTATAGACCTATAGGTCTCTTCCTTATCACTAATGAATGCATCCTCTATTTTATGTAGATGCTCTGTTAAAATCCAACTTTCACCCGTAGATGAATATCTCTTTACACCGAGGGTACCAGAAAATCTTCCAGATTCCACGCTGCTCTAAACCACTACAGTGAAACAAACTTACTTGGTTCCCTTCTAAATGATGGCACGCAAATCTCAGCGTGCAATTCAAAACTGGCACTACAACACACCACTTGTGCGACCACCTCACCTGTGTGACGGGAGCTCTGATTTTTCTATGTGTTGAAATCTACACCGAATGAGGAGGGTTCGACCAGTATTTATAGGAATTTGGACACCTTGTGCGACGACATGAAAGTCTCCCCTCGGCACGCATGTTTCGGAGCGCAAGTCTCTACAACGCTTATCACTTGCGTGACCAACTCTAAAACTTCTCATCCCCTTATCCCTTTTTCATTTTTTGATGCTCTAATCTTGAAAAACATTAGGCATGAATGTTTCCTCCCCTTCAAGTACACTATGTGCAAGTCCCATTTACATTCCTTTGTTGAGATTATTGAATCAAACATGTATCGTTAACCACAACCCTTGAACTCTACATGAAACCATGAAATCCCCCTTTTCATCAAATTTGTATGTCATGGTTTTCTTTGTCAACAATCACAACATTGATGTACACTTTGTCAACAAACACAATCTCCTCAAAAATTCTTCAATGATACATTGAGGGATTTTTCCTAACATTCCCTTTTGGAACTCTTCCATTATATACAACCCTAATATTTAAAATTTTTGGATCTACTTAATGATGAGGAGTAGGTACCTATTTATATGAATGACCAACCATGTAGAAAAATATACTCCCCTGAAATCCAACATGCATGTAACATTTATGGAGATATTAACACTGGAAATATGACATCCTCAGTATAGAAAAATTCAATCTCTATTTTTAGGGTTCATTCTACTATCTATGTTTCACAAAAAATGAATTTTATGATGGATTTGAACATTCTGTAAACACTATGTTTTTTCATATTTGGTTGTGACAGTCCCAAACCATTACATTCATGAATTTTTTTTAAATATAAATATCATTTTTTGAGATTTATTGAATATAAATTAAAATAACACTTATTTAAAAAATGTTTTCCTTATTCTAAATTTTAGATCCCAAATATTTAAAATTCACATGGAAACAAAGTCATCTTTTATACACAATTTTATATACTTTGTTTAGATAATACATTTCTTTTTATTGGACCCTTGATAAAAAAACTTGTGCCAAATAATATTGGAACTGAAAATTACTTTATAAATATAATTTTAAAATAAAACAAACAAACAAAAACATACATGAATTATTTTTTAATGGATTTTTTACAACAATATTTTATTAAATATTTTATTTTTAGGTTTATCTTATTTTTTGTTTTGGTATTTGATTTTTTTTTCAATTTCAATTCCCATTTTGGATTCTAGAACACATGATCTATGTTATATGTATTCTTTATAATATATGGGAATCAAAATTAACCCTTTATTTTGGTATAGGATGTTGGGTATTGAATGATATCTCAAGGATTTGGATTGTTTAAGAAAATGTAGTGTTCCATCGTAAAAGTTAACATGATCATGGAATAGTCTATGAAACATCTTGGGATATCCATTATTCATGGTTTTGGTTTTCATATGGTTTAGATTCGTGGTTCAGTTGATGGGACGCAATATTCATGGATTCTTTATTCTAGTTTTAAAATTCCAGCCTTAAACATATCCAGCAATCCTAAAATAACATTCCAAAAATCTAATGTGGATTTTAATCTCAACAATCAAATTATTTTTCCATCTATTTTAATGTGATTAGTGGAAATGATTTATTAATTAAATTTACTAAATAATAAATTAAACCAAATATGGGATATTAATAAAAAAATATAAATAAAATGACAGCAACCAAATGAAATTAATATATATACAAAGGTTGGAAACTTTCATAAAAAATTTGAAACAACTAAAATGAAAAAAATGAAATTTGTCTATATGACATAGGACTTACATCATATTCCAGCACCCCCAAGTCTTGATACACTTTAAATTACCTAATAATATATAGTATACCATAAGAAATAAGTGTAGTACTAATCAATAGTAATTACAGATACATTACTATTAGTATGTGTATCTGGCTTACTACTAATAACTATATAAGATATATATAATATTCCATCAATATACTTTATCACGAAAAATTAGAAATATGAGTTTAAAAATACATATTTTCATAATAATTATTATAATTAATATAATAATTAAATAATCATAGGTATCTATGATATTTTAATTTTATATAATAACAGAATTGTAGTTTTGAGGACAATTTCAAAATACATTTTCCATATTTTTCTTTTATTGGTAAGATGGATTTTAGATCCTAACCATTCATATTTATAATTTTCTAACATATCTCCTTACCATGTAGCATAACCCCTATTCTAAAGTGAAATAAGGTTATATAGGTAACATTCATAAAAGAAATCATTAAATAGAGTAACAAAATTCATAAATTTGGCACTTCATTTCCCAATGAATCCCTAAAAATTATTAGTTGTGGTGTGAAAATAAAATTGTATATCATTTCTATATAAATTATATAAAATTCATAAAATAAATCTCATAACAACATCTATCAAAATTAAAGGGAATATACCTCTCACATCAACATCCAAAATTCATCATTCCACTAGGTATTATATAACTATAATTTCTTAATAACCATAGAAGAAAAAATTATTAAGGGGAATAAAACAACATATAAATTATATTTATTCCATTACAAATGTAGTTTTCTATTTGATAAATTAGAAAATATTATATCATTTCCTTAACACAATAATAAATAATTAAAAACAAGAAATAATCCTTTGAAAAATAATAATGAATTTGAACAAATATTTTTTTTAATATAAAACCTATCATCAATGCACATATTTTTGTCAATATAAAAATCTATAATATTGAAACATCCTTAAAAAATTAATATTTATCCATAAAAAATATTTAGGAATTATTATATTTAAACTAAATATAGTATACCATTATAAAAAAATATTTAAAAATTTAAATGATTATCTAATTGAAAATATTAGAGCATAATAGTTAATTTAAATATAATTTAAACCCCTTCTAAAGAACAAAAATTCTGAAAGTAAATAACGGAAACCATTTTATAAACTAATAATTATAATTCATATATATTTATATTATGATTATATTTAGAATACTCAAGTTCCCATGGAATCATCAAAGAAAAATAATGGTAGAAAATCACTTGAATAGAACATATCAATCCAATATTAATTTATATAAAATTCAATAGTAGGCTTAAAAAGGGTTCATAGGTACTCTTGAAACTAAAAACCCATCAATGATTAAGGGGGGTCACTAAAATGGAAAATCACCAATATTATATGAATATATAATGATTTATATGTATTAGATAATGATATTCTAAAATGAGAAAAATGGAAGAAAAGTAATAGGAATGAATACATCATATCAATATGGAAAATTAATGGATGGAGGGATATTGGATGATATAATTCTCCCTTTAGTATTTTAAAACGAAATATGAATGCATTAAACACATAGAGTGAGTCAAAATGTATTCGTACATTTCCTATATATTATATAAATTTAATACCTTTACACCACCTCACATGTTCATTGAATGAATTTAATTAATGAAATCATATTTTCTTATATATTTTTTGAGAAAATATGATAAAAAAATCAAAAATATGAGACACTAAAATTTTAAAATAAGGATAATATCCAAGGTGGATAAATATGTCCTCATGGAATCATGGTTGTTATCCAATTGTTACATCATCCTAAATTTTATTGGAGAATCATACGAAAGGGTATGGTTGTAGAATTATTATTCTAGAACTGACCAGAAATATTGAAACTCTCATATTGATATTACCTTTCAAAATAATATATTCATGTAGAATTTACATTGGAAATGAGTTTCATGGATCATTATTTCTTCATAGATCTTCTATAAAATTTTCATTAAATTCATTGATGTATCAATATCATTTATATTATAAGGATATTTTTTTTTCACATGAAATTTTGAATATAAATTTTTTTATTTCAATAGTATTTGACATTAATTTTCCTAAATTATTGGATATTTGATTATATTGTTAAATTCCATTTTTCATTACCACATTAATTTGTCTTCAGAAAGACTTATCCACTCTTAAATCACATGTTAATTTCGAAATTTTCATTCAGATTAGTATCTAAAAAATTTGAATTATAATTATTTTAAATTTACCATTCACATGTTCATTTACTCTTGAATTTTATTGTGGCACAATTACATGTAGTCATTGTATCATCATATTCATCATTATGGAAAATTACTTATATATTGATGTTAAATTCTAAAAATGTATCGAAAATATAAAATTAGATATTATCTTCATAAAGACCATATTCATTCCATATAATTATAATATAATGCCATGACCACAAGAGGCCATATACAGTGAATTATTTAATTAAATTTTCATGATTATAAGAAATATAATATCGATGGACCAATCAGTTTAGCAATATTGGAATTCCATATTAAATACGGGATTTATATAATGCATTGGAAATTATAAAATAAAAAACATGATACATAATGAAATTAAATAAACTGAAACATAAAAGGCCTATTCAAATCCTAATTATTCAAAAATTATAGAATAGAGTCATCATAAGGGTGAGGTCAAATGCTCTATACAAGTATGTATTGCAGAAGAAGTAATTAAATGGTAAGAATAAATTTAAATAGATAGGTAAATAATTTATAGCACATTCCATTCAATTAACTGGATATGGTAAAATAAATATTGAAAAGTAAGAAACTGAAACACATTCCATCTATTCTATAATATGAGAAGGAACTATATTCATATAAATGTTGACCCAAAATTAAATAGATTGATTATATCCAAATATAAATGATGGAAACACTTAATTAATGAAAATCATGTTTTTGGGACATGAACCACTACAATCATGGCCTTTTACAAGATATTTTATAATATTACGTAAATACCCTAAATTGTTTCCGAGTATTTCATATCTTGTGACTATAGATGCATCAAAGGTATATTTATAATCTGTCCCCACACGTGTCATACTAGTCCAAAGCATTCCTCATATCAAATAATTTATTTAATAAATAAGTAATATGGCTCATCCAATATCTTCTATGAATAATGAAAATATATTTATCAACAGTTCCATAGTGGAGGATACATAACAACAAGGTTTACTAATGTTAACAAATGGAAAACCCATCAAATACCTTTAATACATTCATGGGGGACATGGAATTTGAACATTTTAGTGTTTCCCATAACACCTTAAAGCATTAAAATCATAATCCCCATAGAAGAATAATATTATAATAAACTAAAAATATCATGATATTATTAGTATATGTGATATAACATATCAAAAAGAATTTTTACACCAAATAAAAGTTAATTAATTCTTAATAACAAATAATCCCCAACAGAATGAAAATTGAGAACAAAATTCCCTTACCTTAACCTTCCAGTTGGAAGTGTGGTATTTATCCTCCAATATAACTATTTAAAATATATCACTAACATATAAAATATCAATAATAATATTTTTAATATTATATATTAAATTCATTCAATCTTTTATTACATGATTATTAACACTCTTTCATTATTACAAATATTTTGGGTGTTAATCAACAAATTTATCAAGAATGTTTTGACTGGTGATTTGTTGTACCAATTTATTAGATCATGATATCATTTGATCCAGAATTTAAAATGTGATATAATTATGATATATATTTAGTAAATATTTATTTATAATAATATATAATTCATAGATATAAATAATGAAATGAAATATTTCTAGAGATGACATGCCATACATTGGCATGAACGATACATTTATTTCATTATGGTATTAAAATAATTAAAACTAAATGAAACATATCTATATTATAATTATATTAATGTATATATGTTATATATTTTACATATATTTATTAAAATCATACATAATAAATTTCATGTGTAGAGTGGACGAATCACATCACGTTAAGGAGGCACTAGTCCACACATCCTAAAATGATTTTATCATATTTACACAAAATTGAATGAATAAAGGTATATTATATGAAAGAATTAAATATTAATAATTACATTATAAATGTCACATATTACATTTATAAATTTTTTTTCCATCATTATCTCCAACATGAGTTGCATAAAAGGGAGATCAAATCGTCATCATTTAATAAGGTGTTAGTTAACCAATCAAAAAAACATAACTATATTACCCATTAGATGGGTGTGTGTGTAAGTGTATTATATAAACTTGAAATAAAACATATTTATTTATGATACTATTGTTTTTAACCGAATTGATCAGATAATGAGTAAAACCCATGCTTCTTATAATTTCATATCCTAAAATCTAAAAATAAGGTGGTTACATGAGGTATAATACGCTTGTACCAACAAGATATATTTTAAAATAAATTCATGAAACAAAATGTTCATTAGAATCATACTCGCAAGTGCATAGGGGAACTCATCATGAAAAGCATCAGGCCCCACTAATACAATTTATCTGAAATCCAATGTCACCACTAGGAACATCTTGTAGATTATGATAGGTTAAAATCAAAATTTTGCTACTACAAAAATGTGTGGATAGATGACTAATAAGGCGTTTTCATTCATCCTTTAAGTTGTTAAAAAATATCCTTGGTTCCACAGAACTGATCTCTCATTTCTTCCACAATTTGAATCCATATTCATTGGAATAATTTTCATTCTTCTCCATCCAATGAATTCTAGGTTTAGAATCACTTATTCTGTAGAGTCTCAGAAAAAAACTAAACCATCCATAGTCTCCCACAGGTTATATAATTTAATAAATACCTTAATCCATTAAGTACTAGTGTGATGATTTTAAGTGACATTTTCAGAAATAAACTTCTCGAACATAAGTGATTCATCTTCGATACCATACATAGCCTTCCAGTGAATACCAAATTCAATGCCTCCTTGTAAACATAGAAATGAGATTATGGTTCCTTGACATGTATATAAAATAATGTTGGCCGGTAATATAGAAATATCAAAATAGTAGAAGCATGATCCTATGATGTACAGAGTCATCTACCATATCTATTTTACTTTTCTATCCTAGAAAAACTTCAGATAGATTCTAATATCCTGAACTCAAAATATGGTGAAAACATAAAAAACAATGACCAAGAAAACAGAGACTCCATTCATTCAAAATATCTAATCCCACAAAATTAGAATATAATCAAAATTAGTGATTCTTTCATGTTCAAATTCTACTCTATCAAACATGTGTTCTCTAATAATCATATAATCATCAAAAAATATCTCCTTGTTATGATATCATATAAAAGACAAAATTTCTTTTTCTTCAATCCAACAGATTAAGTACTCTTTATATCCTTCCTTAATCAGAGGATTTATGTTTTTAATATTAATATTATCCTCATGATCATCCTATTTCGTGGTATTGTCCTCTTCATCCAATGTAGCGGAACCCTCTTCATTAGAGGATGATGAAGTGGATGGATTTTCATTGAACTCCACCAATGGAGAGATATTAATTTTTTCCATTCGAATCCTTTAAGATTAAGTGACATTGGTCTTCTCCAACATAGTGTAATCAATTAATTTTCTTGTGTTATTAGGATTTGGAGTTATAAAACCGTCATAATTTTTAAACGGTTTCTTAAAAAAATTTGGTGCTCTAGTGTATATATTAATCCTCTATTTGATGTGATTGTTCATTATGACCATGATTAGAATAATATGAAATAGAATGAGCCTCCTGTTCCATCTCAAGACTTGTTGGAAAAACTACTATATATTCAATAACATGTTAAACATTATTGACCTTATCTACAATCCCATAGAAAAGATCAACATAAGCACACATAGGATGTGATGGGATGTAATCTATGGGGGGTGAAGACATTACTAGGACCTTATAAAAAGAGGGTTCATATTATTCATCAGGAGGCCTTTAATCATTACCTATTAAATATTATTTCCCTTTAAATGGAGGAGGTTTCCCATTTTTATGGTAGCTCATGGGGTCCTTCACAGAGCCAAAATATCTAATGGAGTGTCAATGATATAGAAACATAGATCATTAGCTAGTTATGTTTTTATTTACCAATTATTAGAAAGAACCACCTCCACCTTTCAGGATCACGAAAATTGAATGTACGTGTTGTGTAAGGTCAACCAAAATATACACACTCACATGAAACCGATATCCATATGAGGTTTCAAGTACAATAATCCATATTATTAGGTTGACCTATTAGTTTTGTAATAGGGAAGTGGGAATTTTTTTTGATGAAGTACAACGACAGAACTAGGAAGCATAACCAAATAGTGTAAATTAGAGAATAAGTTCCAAAATATAACTAGAGGAAAATTTTTGGACTTTAATCTTGTTTCCCTCAAAAATCCATGAACCCCTAGACTAAATTCAGTAGTATTTATTATAATAGGAAAATTGAATCGATACATTCAATGTATTGAGGAGGCCGATCAAAAAATCAAAAAATCCAATTAATTAGACAGATTCTATTGGTATATCAATGGGGGATGATGATAAAATAATTTACCAAAATGAAAATAAATCTATCATTATAGGAAATTAATTATACTTTATCATTTGAAAAAGCAATGGTCTCGTGACATCTTTGGAAAAAGTTCTTCAGATAAAAGAATTCAACAAGAATCAAAGGGATAACATAATCAATAGCTCTGATATGAACATTCCCTAATACCACATCAGCCTTGAAATGTGAATAGATACTGGTGTTGTCATATATTAATGGAATGATAATATTATAGGGAGTGGAGAATTTAAATAATACTAGAAATATTAAATATTTTTATTTAATATTATTCATGTAACTCATTTTGGTTTGTACGAAAAGGATTACATGGATATCTTCCATCCCACAAGGAGGATTCTAGGATGGTGGGAGGGATTATCTAGATAAATTTGAGTCTATACTTTTTTAGTTAAAGTGTCTTGAGAGGAGTGATGATGTAAGAAAAGAGGGCTCTCTTTTATAGTGGAGGAGGAGTGACACTCTTGTAATATTATGATGAATTAATTCCATAAATTTTCTCACATTTAAGGTGGATACAATAATAGAAGAAATTCAAAAATAGAAATGATATGGTAGAAATATGTTAATCCATTGTATCTTAGACATGTTTCTTTTTTATTTTTTCTCTTATGATTAATGTTTTCCCCTTGTTTAGTATAATTTTACATTAACTATTGTAATTAATTATATTTAATGTCATTATTTTTTTTGATAAAATAATATGAAGAACATATTATGGTTTAAAAATTATTCTTATTACTAATATGGATCCCATTATTCCAATGTATACCCACACTTGTGGTGGATATTATTTTAAATTTAACCAAATTTTTGTAATGCAAATGTGGGTTTTAAAATAAAAACATCAATTTTTTTCAGCAAATTTGAATGTAAAATTAATTCCAATGAACTACATTTATTATTTTATAAAAAATTTATCAACTAAATATTTAATAACAATTTAATATATCATGTATTCAGGTAAATAAATTTGACTAAAAAGAACTTTTGATCTAGTGTTCAGTATATTTCACTATCCATTTAAAAGTTACACTTCTCAGAAAAATAAAAACAAATCACCCAAACATAGTTTTTATGGTTTTAATTCAAATTTGATATATATTTTGACATATTAAATTTTAAAATGCGTAAATATGTAATTAAAATATGTTATTTATTAAAAGTATTTTAAATTTTACTTATACAAATATAGTATTTCATTTGTGTTTTTTGTTTTGTTCTTATTTAATTCCTACCAAACATATTGGACAAGTGAAAAAATATTTTGATGGATATATAATATATAAAATCACTGCATAAAATCTATAAAATTTTTAGATTATTGTTTTGTTTTAATTGGATGTGGTATGTATTTTTAATATATCAACAAAATTAAAATTATTAAAAAATGAATATTTCGTGTTGTTATAGGGTGCTACATTTGTCCCAACTAGAAAAATATGTTCATCGATCATTTAGGGATATTACCTTAACAAAATAATTTGGTACTTTTTCTTTCATATAATCATTTTGTTAATATTTTCCATCTACTATTTTTTTATTTCTCTAATGATATTTTACCATATGAGTCATTTGATCCCTCAATACTTGCTATTTGGAATCAGAAATTGGAATAGGTTCTTCACAATGGGAATTTATAGGTTCAAAATATATCTAATCAAATATGAGAACATAAATTGGTATTAGCATGTACTCCATTACCATTGATATATAGAACATATATTGTTTCATTAAGAGATGTGGAGAAATTTTTAATCTATGAGTCATGACTCCAAACTGTCAAAATGTTTGAAGGGTCTAAAGTACCTAGGACAAATAATTACTTTTACAATAAATCTAATAACAACCTTACATAGATATAAATTCTATAAAACATTATCTATAACATGAATCTACAAATATTTTCTGTATTTATCGCCATTCCTCTATTTCCAACTATGGAAAAATTTAATATGAGCTTGAATGGACATTTAATTTTTTATCCTCTAATAATAATATCTTGGACCTATGTGTTTCCAATCAACATCATCATCCCAACATGTTGGGGTATTACATATATTTACATATAATTTCTCAAACGGTGCCATTTGAATACTTTAATGAAAACAATTATTTTAAAAAAACTCAACCAAAGGTAGGTATTTATCCCACATACTTTGAAAGCTGAGTGATCATGATCTCATCATGTGTTACATTGTTTCAATAGTTATTTTATATTGTACACGAGTTTGAAGGTTATAGGATGTAATAAATTGAAGTTCAGTGTCTAGATCCATATAAATAATCCTCTATAAATATTTTGTATATAGGGGATCTTAATCAGAAACAATAGAATAATTTGTTGCATGATGTCTTACAAATTCATTAATATAGGGAATTGATGGGCTCAATAGAGGTAGATATTCTATTATAACAAGGAAATTTGATGATTTGGTTTGTTTAACCATGATAACTCATATTGGATCACTACTTCTAGGAGTCCTTGGTAGTCATGTGCAACGTCCATGTTAATTTCATCTCATTTCCTCATATAAATAAGAAGAGGGTGCACGACAACTTTATAATGTTATCTCAGAGCCTTTGCTTATTGGAAGTCTAATCATTTATGCATACAATAAGAAATTTCATACATCATGTTTTCCCAAAAAAATTCCATAAAATATCTATACATATTTCTCCTCACATGTTGTATATAGAAATTTTATCTTTGATAATTTTCGAACAAATATATTTTTAGCTTCTGTATAGATAGAGCACATAGAAAAATTCCAAATTATAGAACATCATCTTCATAAAAAATTCTTATAATATTCCATCATTCATAGCATTGATCATATTTTTAAAGTCCTTATCATCAAATTGAGAATACAATATTATTTATAATAAATACTATTTTGAAATGATTTGATAAATAATTAATGTCACCACTTCAATAGAAATTCCCAGATCAATCATTAATAGATCCATGAACATTATATCATTATCAATCCACATTTGGGTTATAACACCATGACCATTAGTACTAAATGCTAGACCTACAATATTCACATTTCTAAGGAGGTACTGTATTGAAAAATCATTATATTTCAATAGCTCGATCCATCGCCTTTGTCTGATATTAATCCTCGTATTTGAGAAGATGTTTATTAGGATCTTATTAATTTATTATATCTGACATATTTTTTCAATTGAGATAATGTATCAACATTTTCAAATAAAATATTACTTCTTCTTACTCAAGATGATGTGTTGGGTAGTTTTGTTTGTATGTCTTTAATTGAACTGATTCCTAAAAAATAAAAATATAATTTTTCAATATATGGAAACTAAAACACATCTTCTAGGAATCATCAAATAGGAAAATCCATTAATAACAGAATATATACTGAATATTAAAGAATTTATTAATAATATTTTTATTACATCAATGAAATAATCCCATTCCTTGTCTAGAAAAACATAACAACTTTATGTAACCTGGGTAAATGATCATGAAAATTGGGAAAAAAAATATAAAAAATCACTAACAGTAACCTACTAAACAAATGAAACAATATACCTGAATTATGTTTGTTATTTTAGGCCATTCTATTTTTGTCTATTTCTTTATATGTGAAAAATATATTCCATATTTAAAGACATTATGGTCATGAGTATAAACATTTTGATTCAACATTTTTTGTTAATTTACCATATTAAACTTCCCCTCTCATAGTCATTAGAATGATCTATAGTTTATCAACATGGTCCTCACATATTTTATAATACACTAGAATATCATTAATTAATACCACAAAAAAATAATAAATATTTTCATCGAATACTATGTCAACTTAGTGCATATAAATTGTCGGCCATTAGTCAGTCCAAATAGAATTACAATAACCTCGTAATGTCTATACATCATCTGAAAAGCTATCTTCATAATTTCATCGATAGTATCTTCTAATTTGTGGAATTCAAAATTATGACCAGTCTTTTAAAAATATGGGGCTTTGTGAAGTTTATCAGACAATTCATCAGTCCGATGTATTAGACATACATAATTAATTATAATTGAATTTATTTCAATATAATCAATTAATAACCTCATAGAGATATATATATATTTAAAAGAGATAATAGCGGCTTCCCAAGGTGAAACATATGGGTGAACAAATACTATATTACCCAAATCATGTAGTAGTTGCGTCAACAACACTTATTATACCATGGTCATTCTATTGGGAGTATTTGGTATTCAACATGAATCATGTATTATATTAGAGAAAATTCTAAATTGTTGTCTACAGTAGGTTCTAGTAATTATTTAAAAAATATATCAATGATTTCCCACATAATAGTTATATATTTAACAAGAATATTACATCCTTCATGACATGAAATTGTTTTCTCTTCTTCCCTGATAATTACATTCAATAGAACAACATTGGGTGGAAATAAATAACAATTAGGGGATGAAGCTTTTTCTATAATGATAAGGGATTCTACATCTACCTTATAATCTATAATTTCAATACTCTTAAAAAAATTATTACATTATACTTTGTGAGATAATCCATATTAGGGATAATAACAAAGTACACCATAGACATTACAACACAGAATGCACATAAATCATTTTTAGGTTTCATAATGGGGAATTCCTAATATATATTTTTTATAATTAAACTGCCCTTATTTGTTTTATCCAAAAAATCACTTATTAAATCAAAATTAAAACGTCTAATTTTCAAGGTAGATTGGGTAGATATAATATATTACATTTATAACAAATCAAATAATGCATTAACTAAATATTAATATATAATATATGTACCAACCACTATGTAAATGTGTACATAGACATCAATTTTTATGACTGAAAAATATTTGAAATATACACTTGGCCTCTTTAGTGGTATGTTACCTTGACGATAGTGGGATTCAATTTAATAATGTACAATATACTAGAATTTGTAACAAATTGTTATAAGTTTTTCTTTATTCTTTTAATATTATTTACATGATGACCCCTTTCTCCACACTAACATTATTCTCCCAATCCATCGAGTAATTTCCAAAGGAAACTCTTCTTAAAGTTCTCAAAATATATAAATTTCTCAAACATCTTCTTCATAAATGATGCATTCCCGTTTTCAAGGTTATCAGAATACATAATTTTCACCATTTAACCCATGAATAAATAGGATATTTAAAATTACATCACTATATTTATGGAGTATAATAATATTTATTTTTGTGATGAAAAATCATGAAGAACCATTGAGATATGGAAAATTGGTTTAATACCTTCAATGAAGTATTTAATCTTGTACTACATATATTGTATGTAATAAAAATAATATCTTGCTAACCTTTTAAAGGTAACTTCATAATATGATACATAGTCTTATTATTCTTTCTATAAGATAAGTAAATTTCTATTCATATCAATTTAATGATCATGAGTGAAGTATTTATCAAATAATATATACTTAAAAGATATTTATTCCATGTGTTCGATTTCTTATTCCTCCCATTAATTTTGAATTATATACCACCCTTGATAATAATAACATATCAGAAAATTGAATGAAAGTGTAAAAAATTCCATTTTACTATATCATAAGACAGTAAATATTATTTTGAAAGAATTAATGCATTTATCATGTACTATTTTAGTGGTTGTTCTACATAAATATGGGTTCTTAAAATTAATAAATTAAACCATCTTAGGATATTCTATCTCTGTAATTTGTTACCCTATCTGGGAATGGATATTTTTCATCACCTAATTATGATTTCCAAATATTTTTACTGTTTACTCCATTTGAATACTAGTTTTATTTGTTTCATAAACAGGGAAATATCTATATTTTTTGTGGGTGTTGATACTAGTTGTTCTTTCAGGAACAATTTCTAAAAAATGCAATATAATTAATATATCATAAAAATAATAATTTCTATTTCTATTTATAGTATAGAACGTAACATAAATTGATGCATCATAAATCCTATATTCATAATCACTTTTTACATTGGGGAAATATTTTCATTCCAATAAATCAAAATGGTAGGTAAATAAACTAAAAAATATCCTAAGAGTATCCCACACGAGTCCCAAACTATATGCGTAGTAAGATCTATCATTGTGTTCCAGGTTACACTGAGTCACGCACAACACAAATTGTGAGTGTTGTAACAGGTAGGTACATTTATGCAAGAACAATTTCCAATTGTAGTATCTTGAAGGGGATATATTGTTATGAATTCACCAATAATATACATAGTACAAAAAACAAGGGATTTTGCTATATAATTATATTTATTTACCAACATAGGCTAATGTTTCATAACCTACATTTTCAAAATCTAGTTTCCTTGGTTTTTGAAAAACACCCTTCGATACCCACTATAATTCCTCGACCATAGAAGCTTAGATCCAGTGCATTATATTATTTCATTTTCATGACTACAAGAAATAAAAACCCGAAGGTCTGATCCATTCAGTATTATTTTAAAAACAAATTACCTACAAGATACCCAAAATATATTGGGAAAAAATTATAAAATTGATACATATTAAAATGAAGTAAAATGCTTCACTAAAATAATATTAAAATATTTTTTTCTCATACATAGTGGATGGAAACATATAAATGGTGAGATCAAATTATCATTAAATGTATGTAAAAAATTAAAAATAATTAATCGATATCACTAAATTATGGTAGAAATGTATATAACTGATAACACATACCATTAATATAACTGGAAAAGGGAAATTAAATATTGAAAGGTATGAAACTTAAACACATTCCATCATGTCAATAAAATGATAATTACCAATATTCATAGAAATATTGATGGAAGATATCATGGGTAGATAATAACTGAATCTATATGATGGAAATGGTTATTTATTGGATGTCATTTATATGAACATAGACCACTAACATAAATACATTTAAAAGAATTGATTAACATATCAGGTAAAACCTCATTTAATTTTGGTAACTAGTTTATCCCTTGAGATTATAGATGCATCGAGGGGCTATATATAACTTTGCACCACCCATGTCATACTTACCCAAATCATTTCTCATATCGAATAATAGATTAATATAATAAACAATATTCCTTATAAAATATTTTTATAAAATAAAAGATACATATTTTTAAATATTATAATATTGAAGGTTAACTAATAAAAAGGGGTTTTTATTTTAACTAATAAAAAAATTTAATGATTATTAAATCGTTCTTGAGGTTAATGAAATTTAATCATTCTAAAGTGTCACATATGACCCTGATGACATTAAATCATAATCCCCTTAATGTAATAATATTAAAATAAAATATGCAATATAATTCAAGTATTTATATTAATGATATAACATGTAAAGAGAAAATATATCAATCCAATAAAATTTAATTTGTGCATAAAAAAATATAAATCTCAAGAGATTATAAATTGAGATGAAATTCCTTCACCTTAACCATAAATTTTTTTGTCGTCCTTATTATATTCTATATTAATTTAAAATATCATAATAACATATTGTAAAACAATATTAATGTTTATATTGTGATATATTAATTTTATATAATATATTATTACATGTTAGTTGACACTATTTTATTATTTTTGATACTTCAAGTGTTAATTTCTATGATTACTTATGTATGTTTTGACATGATATATTTTGTTCCTATTCATTTGGATATAATTTCATTATATTATGAATGTAAATCATGACATAATTATCATATATAATCAATAAAAAAGTTTTTATAATAAAATATCATCTTTGATAATAAGAAATTCAATGCACCGCTCATGGATACATTATGTCGTACGTATGCATGAACTTTACTTTCATTTCTTTGTAATATTTAAAAAAGGAAAACTAAATGATACCTATGAATATTAGAGTAATATTTTAATATTGATTATATATATGTTTCATATGTTTATTAAAATCATTCTTAATATATTCCATGTATAGATTGAATGAATCAAAACACATAATGGTGGTGGTAGTACACACTTCTACAAATGATGTTATCATATTTAATAAAAATGGAATGCAGATAATTATATGTTATCATAGAATTAAAGAAGAATATATGAATTATAAAAATAAAGTTTATAATATATAAATATATTTCACATAATAATTACTAACATGATTGGTGGTAAAGGAATACCGAACAATCATCATTTAATGAGGCAATACTTCACTATTCACAAAAGCAGTATGTTCAACACACATTAGATTTGATTGTAGTTGAGTTTACTTAAATACCTTCATATAATAATATTCTACTATATTTAGGATATTTTAATTGTTATATAATAATGTAATAATTAGATTTTATGTAGATGATAATATAAATTTAACTTAAGCGCTTGAGGATGTTTCATATTTCTTATTCAGGTGTCTTCTTTTTTATCCAAATGCATCGATGGATTTATTTGTTCCCATGAATAGGATTCAAAAATGAGTGTATGTATTATTAGGATATATATTGGAAGATAATTTTTGAGGATAAGTGTATTGATATGTTTAATGAACTGAGAGGATAGAATGCATTTTTATTTTGGAGGAGAAGTGGCACTCTTGTAACATTTTTACAAAGGAACTGGATATATGTTTTTAACATTGAAATTGGATCATATATATTTAAAATTTAGATAAAATTGTGTATAGGTTATAAATATTTTCAAACAATGTCTCTTAGAAAATTTTATAGTTCATTTGGTCAATTATGATTATGGTTTAGTCCATTATTATGATTAGTTTTACCATAATGTTTGTAAATAATTTTAATTAAATTCTCTTATTTTTTTCATAAATGAAGGAGAAATAATTAGAATTATATATTATTCTAATTTAAACTATTGATTTTATTTTATCATATTCAATATTTATCACTGGAAAAAATTAATTTAAATTTGATCCCATAAAATGGATGGCAATGATGGTTTATAATGTAAAAAGGTCAAAATTATTGTTGTGTTTCAATTGTCAATTGAAAATTGAAATTAATTACAATGACCGAAATTTTATCACTGTATAAATATATGATAAAATTAAACTGAAAACAAATAAAAAATACTATCTAACATTATAAATATATTAGATGATGAAGCAATTTGGAACAAAAATGCAGAATTTTTCATTATTTATTTAAAAATGAAATATCCCAGAAAAATGAAAAAAATTTGAGCTAAAATAATTTTTATGTTTCAATTAAAAATACTTAGTTTATTTTGATATATTAAAAATTGAAAAGTGTTTAAAATTAAATTTAATGTAGGTTACCTATTAAAAGGCACCTTTAGAAAAATATATCATTGTAGGTGTACTATTGGATTTGTTCTTATATTGTGCCTATAAAATATATTATAGGAGAGTCAAGAATATTTTTTTGATATATAATATAATAATTTCCAATATAAAATCAATTAATTTGATAGAATTTTTTTAATTAGATGTGTTGTGTATTAAAATTCTATCAACAAAATAAAATTTATTCTAAAATGAACCAATGACAGTCTTGGGGTGGTACAAAGAATAAGATAACAATAAATATTATTGAAATATCTATATATTAATTCTTCAGAAATGTCGTAATTAAAATAAGAATTTGTCTAATATGATGAATATTATTGCAATTACTCATAGAAATGCTCTACATGACTATGTTTCATCTCTTATTCACACTAATGGAATTCACTCGTATAGTGGTTTTGATTACATTGATGGAAAATTGGATGGACCTTGCACCAATCCAAATAACTCGTTAATAGTATTTATATGTTAAAAAAATCATAAATATTATTTTATAAGAATCATATGGAATTTTTATTGATTAAGTTTCATATTTGTACCATAATACAATTGTTTATCATAGAGTCATAAATAACACATACATATGATCTAAAAAAATATTCTACATATACAATGTCCTAGTAGTATTTGTTCATCAATTCTCCTTAATGGGTCTTCCTTTGATTGACATATATACCATAATTAATTAGTATATTTCTATTAAATCAGAACATGAAATTTCATATTATTATTTATTCAACTCTATTAATCATGTAATGCATCATGGAAAAATAATGTTTACATGATTTACACACTTATTCTAAGAAATGGTTTTCATTTATGATATTCACTATCTTGATAAATTCAAGATCCATAAAATCATATATTCAAAAAATTAACATAAATACAACTTCCCTTTCATTGTAACAAAATCTCAATAAAAATCATCACATGTAATTACATATTCTTTGATATACATTATGATATGAGATTATTCATAAGATAACCACAATGATGAATCTTAAAAAATCATATTGAATCAATATTATAAATTTTTAAAAACTATATAATTCCGAAAAAAAAATTTATAAGTAAATGGATCGTTAATGTTATCAAATGAATCACATATATTTTTTTAAACAATACTTCATCATGTTCATCAAATTAAATTATTCTAGCTTCATCTATAAGGGATCAAAATCAAATAAAATTAATCAATTCCATTATAATATATAATATCCTAGATTTTCTCATAATATCCATATTTATTTTTCGTTTTTTTCTTAACAATGAGATAATATAATTTTTCACCACTTCTATTTCATAATGTATATCATTTAACAAAATGAAAATAATAGTTTTCACACCAAAATACGTTGGTTATCATGTCCAAAATTGTTTTAAAATATAGTCAAAACATCCATCATCCATATAATAAATAAATCATCAAAAAAATTTAATTCATTTGACTTCCCTTAATCCTATTCATCAATATTTACTTCAATTAAAACACAAACACATTGTGGGTTGACCAACCCTCTACAGGTGGAGATCATCCAAATTGAGTTTAAATGAGAGTCTTCCGATTGTAATATCAGTTTTTATAATAATAATACTAATCTATATTACAAAAAATAAAAACATCAGAAATAAACATGCCATAAAAAATTTCTACGCACACATATAATTTCATTAAACAGTAATAACAATAGTAATTTTTATTAATGAAAACCATTTGGTGTAAAAATACATATAAATCAAACACTTCCTTAAAGGTAAAATTATTCTAAACAACAACCCAATCACAATTGTGACTGACATCCAATTTAATATTTTATTAAAAGTGAGATGAAATCCTGGTAAAGTTTATAACATTGTAATTAATCATTTTATATACATAGTTTGAAAACATTGAATCAATCACTCCAACATTATACTTTAATGTTTTAGAATAAAATATTAATATTATCCTAAAATATTTAACAATAATACAATATTTTCATAATAGAATAATATGATTGACATGATATGATATATTTATGTAGTTGGTTTACACTATTACATGTTTAATGAAATGTGTTCATTTTTTATTTATGTTTAGACTTGAGATTTAGTGGTTCCAGTATTTGAAATGGCTAATAAAACAATATTATATTTGATGTCATGGTTTATAAATTTTTTAATGTATTTTGTTCTATAAAATGATACATTAATAGTATCAAATATTATCTAATAGATCATGTACCATTTTTAAATTTTTTTTTCATTATATAGTTAAATATATATATTTAGGATATATATTATTTATCACATTTAATGGTTTTTGAATATTGATTATATCATTATTTTCATATCATCAGCAAATCAACTAAAATAAAATGTAATTTTTTTTAATACAACTTGGGTTCATTCCTTGAAATTTAATTTTTTTAATGTAATCCATATAAAGACCACGACCCTAGTAACCAAGAGTGTGTGTTTCCTTGTTTATAGTGATAATAAATATGAGAAATATCATACCAAAAGAACTGAATTGTTTATTAGTCCTACTAAGCTATAAACATACATGGAATTGAAATTAAATTTTAAATCAATAAATCATAATAGTGGTTTCATTAATGAAAACATTATTACCCCCAACATGTCCCTACTTATCATACAAAAAACACATCCTATTATTCTTGGGTATGTAAAACATATGAAAGTGGTGAGCTAAGATAATAAATAAGTGTACTAATAAAATTAATTCTATTATTAATATATATTAATAATAAATACATCTTGGTAATTTACTCAATCATATGATATATAAAAAATAAATTTTGATTAATATTGTAAAAGTGAAAGATGGTCAAATAAAGCTGCAGAAATAGTCAAATGGTATGGAAATATTTCTATAAACATTATAAAAATAATAATCACACGAAAATAAATAAATTATATCTTAATTATGGAATTAATAATGTTGAACAAGTGAAACAAAATATATATTACTTGTATTGGAATGATTACAATATATGGGAAAAAGTGGAATAATTTCACCTACTAATTTATCCAAGGAGACTAGTTGATGCATCAAAAGGATATATATATCTAGATCCAATTCATAACATAATACATAAATAAATTCCAATTTTGAAAGGGTTGAATAATATGAATTATATACAATCTGATTGTAGAACTAATATAAGAAATGTTAAAACTTCTCTAATAAAATAACCACAATCAAACCCCATCAAGAGTAATATGGTGAATCATAATACAATTATACATTCTTAGTCAAAAAAATTACAAACAATAAAAAATTTATCTTGAATGGAATTAACAAAAAAACCAAAATTTATTTTAATTACAATAATTTTTTGATGTTGTAGATTGAAAAAATATTAATGAATTTAAAATATTTTTTCGGAAAATAACATTTACACATTAAAACCCAATTTGAAGAAAATGTTATGAAAATATTTTGAAAATTTATTTCTTTTAAAAAACAGATAATTACAATTATTGGTCATGAAGGTGGGAAATTTCATTCATGATTTAAACATTAAAATGAACATTCGTACTAAAATTCTTGTAAAAGTCAACCATGAATTGATTGGAATGTGACATGAAAATTTGTTTTAATAAAATTGAGAAAAGTAAAAAAAATCACTAATTAGTTTAAAAATGATCTATAATTTTCAAATTTTTTAATACATTTTATTAAAACATTGTTTGGGATTAAAAATATTGTTGACCTACAAGATAAATGAAGTGGATGTTTATTTAAGACAGTTTCTAAAATATTTTAATTAAAAATAATACTGAAAATGTACCCATTATATTGAAAATTTCATTAATTAAAATATATTTTTTGAATATAATTATGTTATGATATAAATGTGAAAGAATTCATTAATTTAAGAGTAAAACATAAACAAAACTAAATATTTATTAGAATATGAAATAATCCCTAACCACTTTGGTATCTTTTGAAGCATATCCCCAATAAAAAAATAACATAAAATAGTACAATAAAGAGTATTAAAATAAAAAATTAATCAAATAAACTATCAAATTGGGTAGTATATACACCACATAATGGTGTATGTTGTGATTATGTCATTCGCCTCCAGTAAGTAAAAGTAAGATGAGAAATCCCTTATTTAAGGATCAAATTCCTTTATATATGTTTGAGCATCATAAATAAATAATATAAGTTTTTCATATATATATTAAATAACCATAATAAATATAATTTAATATACTATAGTATCCTTCAACCTATTTTTTTAATATATTTCATTATTTTTCCGTTTCTTGTGTTAATTGCTTTATTTTCACATCCATCTTTTTTCATGAATGTTATGGTTCTTATACATAAGATATAGTGGAATATAATTTGAAATTATAAAAATTGTGTACTTGTTATTAATTTTTATTAGATTATTATTCTTATGTATTCCTCAAAATTGTTTAATTAAAATGACTTGCATCTCTTTAGGGTGACGGTATGACATATATAGGCACGAGCGAAGATATATTTCCCTTAAATGAAGAATGGGTACGAATGTGAGTGAAATATTATTTAATATAATATATATCATACCATATATATCACATATATTCATCAATTTTATCATTATTTTATTCCAATTAATGTATAGCGTGAAAAAACTGCATCGATTTGTGTGGAGGTATTCTACAATAGACAAAAGTGAAATTGACAAATTTTAAAAAGAATGTAACTTAGAGTGGTATAGATGATATTATAATAACATGAGTATAATTTTAACAATCAATAATATATATATTAAATATATCTTTAAATCCAATTTTGAGATGTGTTGGTAGAAAAAAATATACACGAGTTTGTGTGGTGGTATTTATTCACAAACATGATTGAAAACATTTTTTCAAATTTTATTCAACTGATGATATATAAATATTAAGAAGAATCAAAATATAATATATAGATATATATTTAGATATTTGTGTTATTATATTATATGTATTAAGACATATTTAATTTTTTAAATGAATTAATAAATGGAATGGGATTTGTGAATACAATTTCCTTCCCTTGGTGAATCCTCCATTTGATATATTCATTTAAATTGTATGACTGGTATTTTGGTAGCATAAAAAGCTATAAAATTGTGTCAACTTTTTAGGGACATATTTTTTCATGGTTTTTGGATCCAAATTTCTTGATAGGTGTCATTTAATGAGGGGATTGGATGCCCATTTATAATTTTTAATGAGTGACTTAATTGTAAATTCCAAAAACTATTCATCCATGAGTAGTTAATACCACCAAAATAGTAGAAAAAATATTAATAATGTTTAAGGGAGATTATATGGTTGATATACACCTCCACAATACAAAAACGTGTTTTATAAATGTTTTCCTTCATGTTCGTTGTTTTTTTACTACTACATTTTAATTTTACACAATCATTTGTAGTAATTTTCACCAACGTAATTTATCCTTTAATAAAATAAATTAAGATTATTTGATAATTTTTTCAAACATATTCTAAATATTATGTTTATTTTATCTAATAAATTATGTTTTTTTATTAATTTTTTAACAAAATTCCATGTATAATACAAAATAATCGATTTAACCATTATCACGGTTATAATGTTTCTACTATTTAGGGGTAACAAAATTAAGTATTGAGGAAAATTGATCCATGAATGGACCATAGTTTTTATTTTTATAAATTTATAAGTAACTTATTTTAATATTTTATTTTTATTAATTTCATCACATTAAATAAAATATCATTTTCTTTAAAATTACAGTAACGTCAATTTTGAAATTATTCATTTAATTTGATTTCAAAAAAATTAACAAAACTTATATAATTTGAATATATTTAGTTCAATGATGTATAAAATGATATATTTATATAATAACGATTTTGAAAACAATAATTAATATTAATTAAATTTACATATAATAATTATAGTATCAATTTTTTTATTTTTTTATTAACTAATTAATTAATTATTTTTTCATCAGAAGTAATTAAATTAATTATATGATTTAATAAATTATTAATAACTTATCTTTATAAAATTAATTTAATTATTTTCATAATTACCATCTATTTTCATTCAAATATTTATTTTGTCCATATGTGAACAAATAATTCAAATTTAAATGAATAATTATAACTATTTTTCTTTATCTTCACAAAAATATTTGTATTAGTCACATTCAGTAAATGGTTTCCTAACAACACATATGATTTGATCAAAAGGTAAAAATAGTCTATATAAGGCCATAAAAAGTAGTTATTTTTTGGATATTTTAACACTTAACTGATTTGTTTTTCCCAATAGTAAACTCGTTGTATTTTTATGCGTGGTAATTAATAATCAATTTTTTACTACTAATTATGAACAAAAACTATGTTGACCATATTAAATATAATTAATTATTGAATTATTTTTATAAAATATAACTCATTTAGGTTGAAATACATAAATTATCATTTTACCAGTTGAAGAGATTACAAATATGGTTATAAAAAACACTATCAATATTATAAGAAATTTCAATTTTATAATTCATTTTGAAATTTATTTTAATGAAATAAATTATATTAATTATAATATAATTTTATTATTATGGCATTAAAATATATTTTAAATGAAAATATAAACTATAAATTATATAATCCAAATTAAATTCATCAATAAAACATATTATATTAAACTATTTATAAAATATATATATTTTATGAAAAATCCCAAAAAATTCACCATGTGCTAAATTTTTTATTCTTATATCAACAAATAAATTAAATTATAAAATAAATTTTATAATTTGGTTAAATATTAATCTTCATTTTTTTATAAAAGGAATATCTAATCAACCTTTCCAATAAATATATTTTTTCATAATATATTTCCTTTTCCATCAAATATTTCTTATTTTTTAATCAATATAAATCTATTAAAATGATTTTATAAATTAGTAAAAAATATAATTTTCATAAATTAGTATTTTATTATTGATACCCTCTATATTCAACATTTTTTAATAATGATAATGATTAAATAATAATATTTTAATAGTCTGTCAAATTTTTCTCATATTTGATGTTTCCTATATTAAAAGCTATCAATGAAATTGAATTTATTTTAAACGGTTTAATATACTACACTGTAAAAAAATTTAATTTATATTTTATTTTTATTATTCCATTTTATACAAGATAATACAAATGAATTTCGTATTTTAAATTTGTATAGTGGTAATGTTTCCCATAAAATGAAATGCACCCTCGTAATTTATTTATGATCTCAACAATCACAGAGTCAAAATTTGAAAAATCTAATTTCCAAAACCCACATTTTAAAAATGGTTAACAAGACACCACTTTATAATATAGGAATGTTTTTTGGTAATTTATCTAGAATCACTCATCCTAGGTTTTCATATATGATTTCATTGGAGAAATGTGGATATATGTAAATGGAAGGAAAAAACTAAATCTTTCCGGTTAATAGTGAGTGTAAAATGACATTATTAAGAATAAAGAGAATGATGTAATGATTCAAGGTAAACAAATCAATAAATTTATTATGTGTTTAAAGCATATTTGATTCATTAGTAATGGAGGTACTAATATAATTTTTTTCAATTAAATTTATCATATATTTGATGAATTTATTTACAATCTATATTGATAGAATTAGAAAAAATTTAAAAGGTACCAAACTTTTTCATAAGTCAAATTTCATAGTTTTATGTGCTTTTATAAATTAGTAAATTATGAATTACTATTAAGAAATAATAATTAATGTGAATTATAATTTTTGATGAACTATAATTAATATCTAACAGTTTATTAATCATATAAATGAATGGTTGGTCATTCTACATTTCTATAAAGGTTTTTCAATAGAAATTTTTTTATCATATATTATCAAATAACATCAGAAGTTTATCATAATCAATTACATAATTAGTAAACCTTATAAGGAATCTAAAATATTTTTAACATACATAAACGTGGTAAACATTATAAGGACGGTCACTAAATCAACATTAAATTTCAACAATGATATAATGTGTACATTAAGGTAACATTCAAAACATTTGAATAACTCATTCAACATAATACCCTAATAAAATATGTATGCATCAAATAAAATTTCAGGTTATCAAATATCTTCCCTAAAAACAAACATTTATTAACTTCATTAAAGATAACATAAAACATGAATTCAAATTATAGTTCAATGTTCAAGAATACTATATCATTAAAATTTGTTTATTATTATTATCATAATATCGATCACATATTATTGTAAATCATACCTCCATTTTATTTTAATAAGTTCAAAATACTGTTGAATGAATATTCTCGACTGTTGGTAGAATTCAACACATTCTCTCAAATTCATATATCTAAAGGAACTATATTACAATCATTAAACACTTCATTACTCAAAAACTGACTGTATCATTGAAAAATTTATCCTATAACAATTTACTTAATCTAATCATAAGAACATTAACTTCCCACTTCATATAAAAAAATAGAATACTCAAGATCTTGGTCCCTTGCCTTTTTCTTTTGAATATTCTCTTGATACATTGGAATTAATTTTCACCATTCCACATCTATTAATTATTTAATTGTTAAGCCAAAAATAATTATTTATTAAAAATTAATTCATACACTTAATGGATTTTCATTCCACAAATAAATCAAACTCACATTTTCATTAGTCAATTGAGAGGTTCTTTCTATCCAAAATTATTATATGGGGAGTCCTTCATTCCCTTATTCCCAATATAGTTATATTTCTATCTCATACCCTTAATCCCTTTAACACATTAAATTCCTTATGAAATGAATAATAATTTCTTTTTCATCATAGCACATGATACTATATACAAGTACGATTAGAAATATTGGGTGACTAGTTCCTCTAATGAATTGGATTAATTCAATCAAAGAAATGAAAACATATTCTCTTTGAATTACATATGTTGACCATATCATTTCATTATAACATTGAAAATTTTAATTATATATTACAAGATTTTCATTTTCTGTTAATTTAATATCTATAATTTTCTATCCACATGTTATATTTTTGAATGTTTTAAAACATTACCCATAATATTACATTAATGTCCTTCCATTTTATGATTGATTATTCTTAGTCATCCTTAGTGTTTTTAATCGATTTCCATCATTGACCATATATCCATTGAGATGATAGTCATTTGTGAATGAGATAAGTTCAATCAGTAACACCTTAGGTTTAATTTTTTCAATATTTTCATCATCAATTGAAATAAATCATCATTTTTATATCAAAATATGATTTAGCCCAATAATATACTAGAAGAGAGTCCAAAAAGGAGTTCATTAAGGACTATTTTCATGTATTAGGTAACATTCATGTAAAACCCGAATATCCATTTTACATTATTAACACTTCATACATATATTCCAGAAACACTTTACTTTTTTGAATAGTTATTTATTTCAAGGAAACAACATAATTAATACCTCACTAAAATAATATTATGTTATCCTATGCTTAAAATATCTATAGGAAAATTTATTTGTATATATCAACTAATATGTGTTTTGAAACATATATATACCACGATTTATAATATACATACAATAATATAAAATGTAAATACTCATACACCATTAATATGGGGTATTTGATACATTATTACATTTTCAATAGATATAATAAATCTCATCTTGTAAGTTTAACTAGATTAGTAGTAAGGGTAAAAAAGATAAAAATGTTAAATACATATTACATTTTATAATATAAAATATAAAATGTAATTTCTTTGATAACCACTTTTTTCTACATAGCGTATCCCATCAAATTAATCACAAAAGACATTCAATAATCCAAAGGAAAATAAAACATAAGATAGTGGTGAGCACTTATATAAAATAAAGGAATTTTTATAGATAAATTTACAACTAATAATTAATAATAATGAATATGTAAATAATTTAACTAAAACACATTCAATTTAAATAAATACATGATAATAATATGGAAGAAATAACTTGTGATCAAATATTGAAAAATGGAAAATCACATGATCTTAAAATGTATTGATTGATATTTTAACTAATATAAAAACAACATGGACATAAATAACTGATATCATATTTTAGGAAGTCATAATTCTAAACATATTAAACGTATTTTCAAGACCCTTCATAATACAGTTTTAAATTTTATGTAAAAACTCTTGTAATATATCAAATTTATTTAACTCTTTAGACATATTGATGAATATAAGGACTAATTACCATTACACCCAAATCATAACATACATCACCAATTTCAGTATTAATTTTAATGGGTTTGAACAAGATCAACCTAAAAAAATCATATTGAAATAATATCATATGGAATATTATTACAAACATAATTGAATAAAATATAATCATGAACCATCATGAGTATTTGGTGAATGATAAAAAAACTATGTATCCTCAGTCAAATATATCAAAAACCATTAAAATAAAGAATAACTAGGATATTAATACATAATATCAAAAATATATCTTATGTAAAATACTTATTTATTGTCATTGAAGAATAAAAAAATAAAAAAATGCCAACAAATCACTTTTGATGAAAATGAACATTATTATTGAATATAACATTAAAACAAAAAACAAGAAAAATATATTATAAATAAGTTTCTTTGAAATGTTAATAATATAAATTATAATGTAATTCTCATTTTATTTTGTGGTAATTTATGTATATAACCCCACTCATGTCATTCATTATTAGACAGAAATTCCTCTCGCATTTTCACCAATGGAAATATGAGAATTATTTACACAATGACTTGAATATTCCTTTCAAAAAATGTTTTTATCTTATAAAAAATGGGTGAAATTTTCATTAATAATTCAATTAAATGATGTTAAAATAATTTATTATTTATTTATAAATAATTGGTTTTGATGAATATTGATTTTCGATATAACTGTGAAATAGAGTTCAATTTTATCAGATAAATTCTCAACAAATTAATGTACTAGATCGAGGGAAAATAATATTGTTACCTAATTAATTTCTGCAATGAACGTAGCGGATGAAAATATATATTTTTACTATATAAATATCTAATCATTATCATAAAGGATATCTAATTTTATACAATATTAAATAATGATGATATTATGAAATAAACTATTACCACATTGGTGACATATAAATGATAAGTCATGTTAACAAAATATAATCAAGTGACAACTTAAATAACATGAATATATATATATATTTATGGTATTATATATCAGTTATATATTCCACAAAATTTAATAAGTGGTGGAGATGGAATATGTCTCATGGAAGTAAAAGTGAGGTGTGAAAACCCTTACCTTTGAATTGAATACCTTTATGTGTGTCTGAAATAAATGTATATTTAAAATACATTTATTAAATATCTATTAAATAACTATAATAATATATACAATACAATATTAAAATTATTGAGATCTTTCTCAGATAGGATTTTAGAGAGATGGGAGACCATATCTCTTTAATCCCTTCGAATGTTTAGGGTTTTTCGATCTATCGTTGCGCTCTTAATACCATGGTGATCTTCCTCGTGCCCGGGCAATTTGATTTTCATGATTTATCTTCACCTTAGATGACAGAGATTACCCCGGTTCACAATCATTCCATGGCTATGAGAAATGTAGATAGACACGATGATGTCTCCCGCAACCATCCTTTAACTAGTAAAGCCTAAGGGATTTCGAACCTAGATGCTTGAAAAAGCACTGACCAATGCCATAATTTCAGGATGAGGACTCCCTTGGTAAAGTGACTACAAGAAGGTGGTTACCTAGTCTATGAATATCGAGATTCTCTTCAAAAACAAGCAAAACTGTGAAAATTCTCAGTGAGGGTTTATATCTCCTACCTCAAATTTAAATGCCCTTGGTCCCTTATTGAAATTCACTCACATATTGCAAATTTCCAGAATACTGCAAATTTAAAACTAATCCTCATTTGAAAAGGATATTTTCACATACTATTAAGATCAAAATATGGTTTTAAATGTGTTTGGAAGAACGGTAATCTCAATATCATGTTGTGTCTAAATAAAATTTTAGAGCGGGACTCCACATTTAACCCACACACACACAAAAACACATTTTCATAAGTATAGATCAAATTTCATGGACATAAATGGAATATTTGGCACCCAAAAATATGGAATGATAATTTCTATTTCATATTAATTCCTCTCAAAATTGATCATAGTACCCTAAATGCTGACTTGGTTCTATTTTCCAGAGTAATGGTTAAAATAAACCATGGCTCAAAACTTCCTATCTCAATTAACATCAATGACAATGAATACAAAACTGAAATTATAGTATAAAATGAGCAACCCCCACCCATTTTTTATCACTGTAAAATAATAGGGTACACCATCTTCAACTATTGGATGATTAGAAATTAGGTAATACAACAATCTGAGAATTATTGGAAGGAAATAATATGATCTAAAAATGACAAATCTCTGATGACAGGCATACTTAAAACATACAAAAAATAAAGATGATGTTTGGGTAAATAATAGACATTATGACACACGTAGAAGATAGTTTAGGAAATAACTGGGTAAATGAATTAGAATAAGAATAAAATTCAATTAATTATCACAACCTCTCAATAAAAATTAAATACCTTTTTTTGGACACTATTTGAGTATCAATTGAGCAGGAAAATGTTTATAGCTATCAACATGAACTAGCAATCCATATTTCCAGCGTCGAATCTTGAATAAATTGAATTTTCCTCCTAGTGATCTAAAGAAACTAGTACGTAACATATGTACTGGCACCCACAATAATGATATTCATATTGTAGCTGACGCTCTAGACTTTGGCACCAAGAAGACCATGATTACTGCTACTTTTAACTTAGGTACTCAAAAGGTCAATTTGGAAACCCCCCGGTCTTCTAGATTCATATTGAATCCAACATCATTGGACTTAAAATCTAGAGCAGCCAAGAAAAATATATTAGCATCTAATTTACAAGATAAATCAGCATCAGTTCTTTGACCCAAGCATATGCAGGTTTACAATGTTCCCTCAAAGCAGAAGAAGAGTCTATCTCAGAACCCTATCAAACATCAATATTCTCCGGATACTCTATTACTTGGTAATTATTATCTTATTTCTTATGAATCTATGTACAATTCCATGATAACTGAAAAACTGAGTTATGATCAAAATGACTCTTTCTCTGATGTTTTCTCTATGAATTCTGTTTCATTGAACTCATGCAACATGACCACTACTAACCCATCATTTATTACTCCAAAAATAAATTTGTATTATACGGACCATATCCTGGTTTTATCTATAGGTGACACCATATTGAAATGATGCCTGAGTCCAAATCACATAACTATAAAATAACTCCCACACCTACGGCTCACACAGGCACCCATTAATAGGGCTTTTCAACCTGAGTCACAAAATGTTGAGCACACCTTAAATGTTAAAAATAAAATTGAACCTACTCCTCATGACAGTACATATACTATTCTGCCGACTGATAGGCATGAGAGAATGGACTCCATGGAACAGAAGAATACTACCATGATGTTGTCCACAGTGGATTGAATGTTACTTGGTTCAGAAAATTCTACAGATTCATCTATGAATACTATATTAAATTAACATAAAAATAAGAACAATTTTATCTCTCAAAATGTATAAGAAAATACCATTAACACTGTTTTTAGAAGGACTAGTAGAAATAAGGGATCTAGAAAAAATAATAAAGGGAGTTAAAACTCCAAAACTAGATTAAATAAATACCCTTTTATGGAATTTTCAGTGTGTCACCATCTCTGACACCCTCAATGTTTTGAAAATAATTATTAGCATGCATTACCCAATCCTTTTTGTTATTACTGATCCTAAAATCAATTTCCACTCTAAATATTCTCACTTATGTCTACACAGATATGTTTTTTCTAGTGCAATTAATAACAATCTCAATTTTTATACTTTGTATATTTTTGCTCACGTTTCATTATAGGATTTAGTGTTTTTAATATCTCTGATTAGATACTCACATTCTCTCTTACGATTTATTGTACTCACTCTTTCTGCTCCATTGTTTATGCTATGACTAGATATCAGGAATGAACAACTCTTTGGAATTACATTTCTTATTTTTTCTAGAACCCCAATTCCTATTATTTTCTCATGGGTAACAATAATGCAATTTTTTGCTCTAGTGAAAAAATTGGCCCATCTCAATCAACTATTTCCATGTCAGAATTAAAAACCTCGATTGAAGACAACAAACTTATTGAAATTAACCTCACTGGTGCAAAATACACCTGCAATATAAGATATTACAATATGGTAATCGACTCTTAATTGGACAAACCCTTTATTAATGTACCTGATCTAGACTAATGGGAAAACATCACCAACATCACTCTTTACAGATTGAACTCTGGTCATTATCAGGTACTGGAAAACAATTCCACCAGGCACATGAAAACTCAGATACCTTTCCATTTCAACAATTTGTGGCTCTCGGATTATGATTGTAATCATGTCATCCAAAAAAACTAGTCCTCAATGTCTCATAGCAATGGGGCCTTTGACTGAAACCTCCAACAAAAACACCTCAAATAGATTCTCAAAATCATGGTGAAACTCCTAAGGCATTCAAATATACAATGAAATTACCCTTATTGAGAAATATATCAATGATGTTCAAAACAAAAACTCCAACTCAAATCTGCACACTGATCCTGCAATAAAATATACATTGTGGTCAAACTCAAATCCTTGGTCACATTTATGGAAAATATGAAAAAGAATTATTATAAACTCAAATGGGTAACTAACAGTGATAGAAATACTAGGTACAACAACTATCTCCAAATAGTAAGGAAGGCTTGTATACCTCTCACCTTTCTAAAGGATGGGGATGTGATTCTTGAATAAGAATATGACATTGAAAATCATATAGTCTACTACTATGAAACCGTCTTCAATTTCCCTAATATTTACATAGACCTCCACCAAGAGTTCATTCCTTTAGTGATCACTGATGAAGACAATTATTTCCTTCATAACCCACTGCGGGATGATGATATCAAAGACACTGTATTTAGTCTAAATCCTGATAGTTCTCCTAATCATGATGTTCTTAAAAACAGTTTCCTCCAAAACTATTTGGATTTGGTTCCTATCGATGATTGTAATCTTGTTAAATCGTTTTTCCTTAATGGGCTTCTACCCTATGCTCTCAATGATCTACTCCTCACCATGGTCCTTAATGTGGAAAATACTTCTGAAATTCCCATTCTTAGACCCATTGCTCTTATCAACACTCCTTAAAAAAGCATCCCCAAAATCATCGATAATCATCTCTCAACTATTATAGACAAAATTGACTCTTGGAATCCATTTGTCTTTAAAAAGTGAAGATCCACTAAAGATTATATTTTTCATGCCTCTGTGATTATCAACAACTTGAATAATCCTAATCGAGGATGCAATATATCTATTAAACCTGACATCAGAAAATATTTTGACACCATGGATTAAAGATTTATCATTAAATTCCTTCAATGTTTTGGTTTTAATGCCTTCTTTATCACTGATATCAGAATTACCTTCATCTTGAACGTTATCTTCATCAGGATCAATGGTGCTCCCAAAGGATACTTTAAATGCACCAAAGGTTTCAAAAAAGTGACCCCATCTCTACCATTCACTACGGGAAAAATGGTTAATAGCGACGGGGTATTTGCGACGGGAAACTATTCCCATCCCAAATACCCCGTTATTTACGACGGGTTTTTTTACCCGTCGCAAAAGGTTTGGCGCAAAATTCGTGCCAAAGCGTGGGATGTTTATTTGCGACGGGGTTCTATCCCCGTCACAAATAACCGGCGGCGGTTAAAGACTATTTGCGATGGGGCTGCAGTCCCGTCGCAAATACCCCGGCGGCAGGGGTTATTTGCGATGGGCCCCGTCTCAAATAACCGTTTAATGCCGCCCATAATTAAATGCGGTCAGGGTTATTTGTGACAGACTTCTATCCCCATCACAAATAACTGGCGACGGTTACAGACTATTTGGTACAGGCCAGTAGGCCATTCGCAAATACCCCGGCGGCAGGGGGTATTTGCGACGGGGCCCGTCGCAAATAACCGTTTTAATGCCGCCAATAATTAAATGCGGTTAGGGTTATTTGTGATGGGCCCCGTCGCAAATACCATTATTTACGACGGCCAACCCGTCGCAAAAAAATATGTCGCAACTAATCTAACCTATAAATACTGCCAACCATTACAATTTCCTTACTCTCAACTCTCAACCGGTCCAATTTTTTCACTATGAGTCTTACGACATTCCGTTGTAAATTTTTTTTTCCGACTTCGAGGATTCAGTTGGTGGTGTTTTACAATTACTGCGGCTCGACATTGACATCAAGTTTAAGGTTTTTATCTAAATTTTAATTTAATATTTATTTTATTTATTATATTTATTTTGTTTAAATTTTTAGAATTTTTTTTAATTTCTAATTAGAAATAATTATGAATAAGTATTTATAATTAACAGTAATTAGAGACAATTAAACACTAATTAATTTAAAATAGTTAGCTGTAATTACAATTAATTAGCAGTAATTTCCAATAATTAGTAATAATTTCCAATAATTAGTAATAATTTCCAATAATTAGTAATAATTACCAATAATTAGAAATAATTACCAATAATTAGTAATAAATAGTAATAATTAAGAATAATTACTAAAAATTATGATTAATTAGGAATAATTAGTAATAATTACCAATAATTAGGAATAATTAGTAATAATTACCAATAATTACCAATAATTAGTAATAATTGGTAATAATTATCACTAATTACCAATAATTAGTCATAATTAGTAATAATTACCAATAATTATTAATAATTAGAAATAATTAACAATAATTACCAATAATTAGTAATAATTAATAATAATTACCAATAATTAGTAATAATTATTTATAATTATCAATAATTATTAATAATTATTAAAAATTACCAATAATTACCAATCATTAGTAATAATTAGTAATAATTATCAATAATTATTAATAATTATCAATAATTACCAATAATTTCAAAATAATTTTCATTAATAAGTAATAATTACCAATAATTACCAATAATTTCAATAATTAGTAATAATTACAAATAATTAGTAATAATTAGTAATAATTAGTAATAATCATCAATAATTATTAATAATTATCAATAATTACAAATAATTACCAATAAATTTCAATAATTAGTAATAATTACCAATAATAACCAATAATTTCCAATAATTAGTAATAATTACCGATAATTAGTAATAAATAGTAATAATTATGAATAATTACCAATAATTAGGAATAATTAGTAATAATTATTAATAATTAACAATAATTAGGAATAATTAGTATTAATTACCAATTATTAGGAATAATTATTAATAATTACAAATAATTAGGAATAATTTGTAATAATTACCAATAATTAGTAGTAATTATCAATAATTACCAATAATTAGTAATAATTACCAATAATTATTCATAATTAGTAATAATTACCAATAATTACCAATAATTAGTAATAATTGGTATTAATTATTACTAATTACCAATAATTAGTAATAATTAATAATAATTACCCATAATTAGTAATAATTACCAATAATTAGTAATAATTACCAATATTTAGTAATAATTAGAAATAATTACCAATAATTACCATTAATTAGAAATAATTACCAATAATTACCATTAATTATTAATAATTACCAATAATTACTAATATTTACTAATAATTGGTAATAATTACCAATAATTACCAATAATTATCAGTAATTACCAGTATTTACCAATAATTAGTAATAATTCGTAATGATTACCAATAATTAGTAATAATTACCAATAATTACCAATAATTACCAATAATTAGTTATAATTTCCAATAATTAGTAATAATTGCCAATAATTAGTAATAAATAGTAATAATTAGTAATAATTACCAATAATTCGGAATAATTAGTAATAATTACAAATAATTACCAATAATTAGTAATAATTGGTAATAATTACCAATAATCCAGAATAACTAGTAATAATTAACAACAATTACCAATAATTAGTAATAATTAGAAATAATTACCAATAATTTGGAATAATTACCAATAATTAGTAATAATTACAAACAATTAGTAATAATTACCAATAATTATCCATAATTAGTAATAAATAGTAATAATTAGTAATAATTACCTATAATTCAGAATAATTAGTAAAAATTACCAATAATTACCAATAATTAGTAATAAATACCAATAATTCTGAATAATTACCAATAATTAGTAATAATTACTAATAATTAGTAATAATTACCAATAATTATCCATAATTAGTAATAATTACCAATAATTACCAATAATTATCCATAATTAGTAATAATTACCAATAATTACCAATAATTATTAATAATTGGTAATAATTATCACTAACTACCAATAATTAGTAATAATTAGTAATAATTTCCAATAATTAGAAATAATTAGTAATAATTACCAATAATTAGTAATAATTACCAATAATTAACAATAATTAGTAATAATTACAAATAATTACCAATAATTACAAATAATTACCAAAAATTTGTAATAATTACCAATAATTAGTAATAATTAACAATAATTACCAATAATTAGAAATAATTGCCAATAATTAGGAATAATAAAATTATTACATTATTAGTATAATTTAAAATTAATATTAAAATAATTTAATTTTCTATATTATATACAATTCTCCTTTTATCTGTGTGTTTTCTGTCTCCACATGTAATATTTGCATTCTTTTTCAAAATTATCAACCTACTCACCAATGGAGAGGTAAAAGTGAATGCAAATATTACATGTGGAGACAGAATATTAAACACACAGATGAAAGGAGAATTTTATATAGTATAGAAAATTATATTATTTTAATATTAATAATAAAATATACTAATAATGTAATAATGTTATTATTATATAATTAATATTTATGAAAAAATAATATTAGTATTATTAAAATAATAAAAAATTTATACAATATTAAAATTATCAATATTTGTAACAGGTTTTGCTTTATTCTCAACATATTCAATTCTTAAAGGGTCAATTTTTTGTTCTATCTCAATAAAAAGTTTGCGTCAGTCGTGTATAATGTAAACTCTATAATTATCCTTGCTTAACTATTTTTTCTAAAAAATTATTCAAAACCAGTAATGCTTTTATATTTTAATGAAAAATATAGAACAATGAGGTCATCAACAGTCATTATTAGATGACCTCATATGGATAAAGAAACGTAGAAATCCAAACGGTTCTGGTTTAAATCCAGTATATATAGAGGGTGTGGAGACTTTTTTATCATTTGTGGCATCAAATCCAGAATTTGTTTCAGAAGGAAAAATAAAATGCCCTTGTAGAAAATGTGCATTGAGAACGTTTTACAAATTTGAAAAAGTGAGGGGATATCTCTTGTGTTTTGGTTTTCAACCAGATTATGTTTTTTGGTATCAACACGGTGAACGCAGTTCCAGAGTAGGTGATACCAACTTGATTCCGGATCCATCCTGGTTTTATGATTTAGTACATGATGTTGCAGGTTCATCTGTTCAACATACAGAAACTCCGGCTGATATAGCTTCAAATCCTGAGTTGGCACCGTCAGAATTTTATGATTTGTTAAGGTCTACTGAGGATACATTATATCCTGGCTGCAAGATGAGAAAATTAGAAGCAGTTCTAAAATTTATGGCTATCAAATCAGATAATGGAATGTCAAACACCAGTTCTGACAAGATATTTTCTTTGCTTAAAACACTGTTACCAGAGGGAAATGTTTTGCCTGCAAATTACTATGAGAGTAAGAGGCTGGTTTGAAATTTGGGACTTACTTGGTAGAAGATTTATGCATGTTCAAATGACTGCATTTTATATTCTGGGAAAAATGAGTCATTGGATAGTTGTCCCACATGTGGGAAACTGAGATATAAAGAAGGGAAACATGGGATGTCTGGTTTGATTCCTACAAAACAGTTGAGATAGTTTCTGCTTACATCCAGACTTCAGCGTTTATTCATGTCTATGAATACAGCGACAATGATGTCATGGAATAAAGTGAATATTTCAACCGATAAAAGCTTGAATCATCCAGTCGATGGTGATTCATGGAAACATTTTGATAGAGTGCATCCATCCTTTGCTTTAGAAGCTATAAATGTTCGACTCGGCCTTTCCACTGATGGTTTCTGCCGGTTCGGATCTTATGGTAGTCAATATTCATGTTGGTCTGTTTTTTTAACTCCGTACAATTTACCTCCATGGATGTTGATGAAGGAGCCATATATCTTTTTGACTTTACTAATTCCAGGACATCCGAAGAAGAATATTGATGTTTATTTGATACCATTGATTGATGAATTAAGTTTATTGTGGTGTACTGTTGTCAGTACATATGATGTTGCTACGAAACAAAATTTCATACTGAGAGAAACATTGATGTGGACAATTAGTGACTTCCCGGCTTATGGGATGTTATCTGGCTGGAGTACTAATGGTCAGAAATCATGTCCTTACTGTATGGGAGAGAACAAAGCATTTATGCTCATTCATGGAAAGAAACCTTGTTATTTTGACTGTCGTCGCATATTTCTTCCAGCTGATCATCCTTTTCATAGAAACAGATCTCATTTCAGAAAAGGAACGTTTGAAAGGGATGAACCTACAAAAATGCTATCAGGTTCGGAGTTAAAATTAGTTGTATTTTCATTTCCTCCCATCACTTTTGGTCCCAAAATAAACCAACAGAAAATTTATGGTTTTGGGAAAGAAGACAATTGGATTAAACGTAGCATATTTTGGGATTTGCCATATTGGTCTGATTTGTTGGTCCGTCACATGTTGGATGTCATGCATATTGAGAAGAACTGTTTTGATAATTTGTTTCATACAGTATTGGATACTCCAGGAATGAGAAAAGACAATGTAAATGCATGTTTAGATCTTTTCCAAATTTGCAAGCGTCTAGAACTGGAACTGTTTGAGAATGTCTGAACAGAAAGGTTACTGAAACCATAAGCAGCTTATACACTATCTAAAGATAACCGTTTATTATTTTGTCAGTGGATTGTATATTTGAGACTTCCAAATGGTTGTGCTTCCAATTTGGGTAGATGTGTAAAGAATGGTCATATTACTGGATTAAAACGTCATGATTGTCATGTTATAATGGAAAGACTTATACCCATTGGATTAAGAGGTCTGTTGAATTCTGTGATTTGGGATTCCATAACAGGCATGTCTCATTTTTTTTGGGAAATTTCTGCGGCTACAGCAGATTATGATGCTATATGAAAACTTGAAGAAGATGTTGTTGTAATTATATTTAAACTGGAAAAAATATTTATGCCATATTTCTTCGATTCAATGGAACATTTGATGTTACATTTTCCATATGAAGCCAAATGTGGAGGTCCATTACAGTTTCGATGGATGTACACATTTGAAAGATGCATGCGAAAATTGAAAAGAAAAGTACCTAACAAAGCATCTGTTTAAGGATCTATTGCAGAAGCTTATTTGCAAGAGGAAATATCTTTTTTCGGCTCCCATTATTTTGAATCTGAGTATCCTTCAAAACAAAACCGATTGGGATGGAACGAGAGGAAAATTGATGAAATCGACAATCAATTATCTGTTTTCAACCAGCTAGACCATGGTTTTGGTGGATTTTATGAACGCTGGCTTTCGGATGATGAATGTCACAGAGCTCATACGTATGTTCTGCTCAACTGTGAAGAGATGACATCAGTAGTACTGTAAGTGTTTATATCACTTATTCTATCATTTATGTTACATTAAATAACTTTTTTATAGGTTGTATGATAATCATATCAAGAAACAAATTCCACAAATTACAGCAGCTGCTCTTGAAGAACGCCGACAGAAAAATTTCACTAAGTGGTTTCAAAAATTGGTAACATAATTTCTTTATCTTTTAGCAACTCATTCAATGTATAGTTTACTATATTGATAATTATTTTACAAATTTTCAGGTATCTCGACATGCTGATAAAATTGACAAACGACTGTGTATATTGAGTATCCCACCATCCAAACATGTTAAAACTTATAATGCATATGCGGTGAATGGATTTCGATTTCACACACATGCATATGGGGAATTAAAAAACAACAACGAACAGTTGAGTTAGCTTGAGAGGATCTCATCATCGAGAAAATGAAGTTGACTTTTATAGCATACTTGATGAAATCATTGAAATCTGTTATCTTGGACAACATTACAAAACCATATTCAAATGTCGGTGGATGGATACAGAGAGAGGCGTGCGTGTTCATCCGACTCATGGATTCATCGATATTAAATGTAAACGTTTTCTCTCAGTAAATGAAACATTCTTATTGGCTCAACAGAAACATCAAGTTTATTACGCAATGTACTGTGCTACATCAAGAGAGTTGAATGATTGGTGGAGTATAATAAAAATCAAAATTCGAGACAATCAGTTTCTTCAAAGTGAATGTGCTTTTACTAATGTGCAAAGAATTGATGTTTTTCACGAGAGTACTCAAAATCAATCATTTTTACAAAGAGACATGAGTATTTATGACAACACCCCACATTTAAGAGTTGGTTATGATGATGATGTTAATGATGTCACATATAAATTTGAAATGGTAAGAGATGAAGCAACTAGAACTCGAATGGATATCGATGCTGTTGAGAAGGAATATGAAGATGACATTGAAATATATGAAGATGATGATGAAGATGAAAACTGATAGAATTCCATGGTAGTTATATACAATAATAACTAATATATATGTAAATATAATAGTAATTATAAATTATTTTCTAACAACATTAACATTTTCTGTTTCAGATGGACGAAGACACATTTCGTGAGTTGGTGGATGCTGACCTGCCTTTCGATGCGAATGAGTTACTGGAAGATGACCCTCAGCCAGCAGGCGCTCCGGGGAGTACGTGAAGGGGGCACGGTCTTGAACGATTGATGATTCCTGACCCCATCCCCGAGCGACATCCACGTCTTGGGTTTGATCCACGCACACGGAGGTGTAATAACCTGTGTGATAACCCTTGGATTTGACTAAGATTTCATTAATCTATTCACACAATAAATGTTTATTATTTTTACAGTTTTCCGCATATAGCAGTCGGACAGGGCAGCGATATTTTGCGCAACTATTTCTCTCAGCCTTGGACCACATGGGAGCAGATTCCCATTGATGTGCAGCAGGCCATGTTTGGCCATTTGTTGGTATGTACATAAATAAATAATTTTAATTTTGAAAATTATTTCATTTCTAACTTGATATTTTGATTTATTATAGGGTTTATGGTATCCGAACGAGGATACCATGAGTGATGCCATCCACGAGGCACCGGAGGTGGCCATGCGTGATCGCTTTCGTCAGTTTTTGCACAATTTAAGAAAAGATGCCATGAAGAAAGTAGGAGTGTTAGTTTTTGACGAGTCATGTAGAGCACACTGACCAGAGTACATTTCATCCCATGTATGGGATGGATTATGTGCGCACTAGTTGAGTGATGCCTTTCAGAGGAGATCATTGGTGGGGAGGCAGAATGGGGGAGACAGGAGGTGACTCATCGAGCTAGGAGTCGTACTTTCAGTACTCATAGACAGCACCTAGTATGTACATTATTTATAAATATTTTATATAACTATAAATATTAACAGTTTATTTTTTATTCCTATAGGATGTCGAGCACCCCGATATTACGGAGTACGACGTTATCAGAGGATGTATAGTGATCATGCTACTAGGGAGCTCAGAGGTGATCGTCAGCGTCACATCGTGGTCTGTATTATTTGTTTTCATGTTTAAAAATTAACTACATATAATATATTGACAATTTTAATTTTAAATTGCAACTACATGAGTCATATGAGGCTGCAACGTCATAGACCCGGCCTGAGTGTCAGGACGAGTCATCAGATCAGACCACTGGCCGTCAGTTTGATGAGGCGGCGTGGATGCAGGCCACCCAGTATGCCATCGAGAAGGGCCGGGTAGTTGGTATCAGCTCTCGACTGACTCCCAGAGATTATTATTGCAGTGTTGCGATGTCGGCGTCCAGCTCGAGAGGAGCTCATGCATCTTCTTCTACTACACAATATGAGGATCAGTTGCAATCTCAGACCGCACTGATAGAGAGTCTCTGACAGGAGCAGGAGTAGATGCGTCAGCAGCAGCAGCAGCATGAGGAGGATCGTCGACACCAGCCGCAGCTGTACGAGGAGCAGATGAGTCGGTGGCAGCAGTATCATCAGGAGCAGATGGAGTACATGCGCCGACTCACTCATGCTTTAGGGATAGAGTTTCCTCCACCAGCATCTGCAGATCCCCCCCTCCCCCCTCCCCCTCCTTCAGATTACAGTTTGTTTTTATGTTATAAAGGTTATTAAATCATAATATGAATTTTTTTTCTATTTGTATTTTCTGTCTCAATATAAAATATTAATAATATTATATTTTTAAATAACAATATTAATATTAATAATAATATTATTTATATATTATAATATTAAATTTTATATTTATATTAAAATTTTATAATATCATAATTTAAATATTTTTTTTAATATTAGAATTATTTTAATATTTGAATTTAAAATAATTCTATTATTTTTATATTAATTAAAATAAATTATTAATATTATTTCTTATTTAAGAATTATAATTCTAATATTATTATATTAATTAAAATCATTTATTAATATTCAATTATTTTTTATTTTTGAATTATAATTCTATTATTATTATATTAATTAAAATAATTTATTATTTTTATTTGTGAATTATAATTCTATTATTATATTAATTAAAATCATTTATTAATATTTTTTTATTTTTGAAATATAATTGGATAATTATTATATTAATTAAAATTATTTATTAATAATTTATTTTTTTTTATTTTTTTATAGTATTTGCGACGGGATACTATGCACGTCGCAAATAGTAATATTATTATATTGATTAAAATAATTTATTAGTAATTTTTAAATTTTTTTTTTAAAAATACTAATTGCAACATGCCCGTTGAAAATACAATTTTAAAAAGTTTTCACAAATATACAGACACTCTTTGGGACGGGAAGAATCACTATTGCAAATAATACCTTTAGCGACGGGCCAGTCGCAAATAATTGTTGTTGCTACGCCGTTTTCCGCGACGGGCTATTTGCAACGGGGTCCCATCGCAAAAGCCTATTAGCGACAGGATCCCGACGCAAATGACCCGTCGCAAATGCCCTTATTTCCAGTAGTGATTCTATTCTAAAATGTGGAAGACTACCTCAGTCATCTAATCAATAGTCTGGTGGTCCAAAATAAATTGAAACCCATTCAGGACTCTAGAAATTTAAATGCGACCACTCGTCTCTTTTATGATAACAACATCATCCTTTTCATCCTAGGCGTCCAAAGAAACATTCTTAAACTCATGAATGCTTTGTCTCACTATGAATATGTTTCGTGTGAAAAAATATGTTTAGAGAAATCTTACATCTTCATTTGGAATAACATCCCCCTCAAGAAAAAATTTAACATCATCATTGATTTGGGGATGAAAGAAGGCTCTCCCCCTTTCAATTAACTTGGTGGTCCCATATTTTTCAGTAGGCCCAAGTCTTGCCACTTGGTGACTATTTTTGATCTTGTAATTAGAAAACATTCAAGGTGGAAGGGTAAGGCTCTCTCTATTGCTGGCATGAATTGCCTTCCCAAATCCACTATGGTCTCTAAAATTATCTACTCTATGATGGTCAATAAATAGAATATTGGTTTTATTAAAAAAAATTAACACATCTATTAAAAACACCATCTGGATTGGTAGTATTCTAAAAAGAAATCTTACGATGTTCCCTTGGTCCATTTGTTTCCAACCCATTAAAAATGGTGGCATTGGTATGAAAAATTTAATGTCCTTTAATAAATCCATTCAATTATGGCTCACATAGAAATTTTTTCACAATAAATTTGATTCTATCCCATTTTTCAAGAGTAGATTTCTCTAAAAACATAGAACTGGAAACTTGACCATCATTAATTCCTCCCTTCGGCCCACCCTCAAGCCCTTTTTCACTAACATTATGAATAATTCCAAATGGATAGTTTCCATAAATTCATCCACAAAATTCTGGCTAGAAAATTGGACATCAACTCCTTTAATAACTATGATACCTCCTAATCAAACATCTGAAAACAAAATTACCTCTATAAAATAATCTTTAGATTCTCAACTTGGTCATCTTCTTGCACCTATTTTGAGTATCCTTGAAAACTATCCTTTTAATTACCATTGTGATTTCTTAATTTGAGATCCTTCTCAAAATGGTATGCTAACCTCAAAGCATTACCATAATCATTATTGATGTGACAAGGAGAATGACTTTGGATGGATTAAACACTTCCAAAAACCCTGGATAAATCCCTTATGGTTTAGTCTTATTTTGAGTCTTTCTCACAATAACATTTCCAATGAGGTTTGTCTTCAATCTTCTGGAACTCAGATTAGATCGAAATGTAAAATATGTAACCAACATAGAGATTATGCTAACCACATATTCCTTTCTTGGGATACTACTTCTTCTCTTTGGAACTATATTTTTGACATCCGTGAATGCATATGGTTGATAACTGACTATGCAAAAACTGAACTTAAGAAATGCGCAGAGAAGGAGGGCTCTAAGAAAATCTATAATTCCTTCCTTACCATTTACTTTTAACTCAACCATGTGATTAGTATTATCGTAATGCTATTATTCATAGCAAAAACCCACCAAATAATAATAAAGGTCAGTCCTGAATCCTCATTTCCACAAAAATCTCTGTTATGTTACAAAAAGTTCATTGCTAAAACATCATTCGAGACTTTGGAATCCTAAAAATGCTACTGATCAGCAACAAATTCATTCAACTTCATCAGACTCTCAAGGTGTTCTGGAGAGCCGATCCCCCTTTATGGAACAAAATAAACATTGATGGTGCCTCCAAGGGCAATATAGGGCCTGTATGATGTCGTGTTGTCTTCTGAAACCACCTCGTCCAGATTCTAGGTAGTTTCATGGGTCATTGTAGAATTTCAAACTCCCTCAAAGGAGAGATATTTGGTTTTATTTATGTGATAAAATTTTCTATGGCCCTTATTTTGAACAACCATTATATTGAAAGTGACAAGATAGTAATCGTACATGTTATTTGGAATGGTGTAACAAATCTTGCTTGTTCGATTACTACCTGTTGGATGAAATGCACCTGTTCGATCATTGATCTAAACAACATCATCACAATTTTATATCAAGAAGAAAACATGGTTCCTTATGTATTGGCCATGTATGGAGTTAATCAAGACATTACCTGGTGCGATGACCTCCCTACTGCACTTATTCCTTTCCATGTGAATGATTGTAATATGATCCCATTCGTTCAACTCTTGTAAAAATTCGTTTTATAAATTTTTAGATTTGGCTTTTTAAAAAAATCAAACCCTGAATTCTTATCTTATAATAATTTACCACTAATTATTAAATTATATCAAATTATTTTAACTTTTTAGACCGTAATTTCCTTTTTTGTCAGGCTTGATTTTAAAAAATGTTTTTTTCTTGTACATAGAATATAGTAAAATAATAGCATGAGAGATATTAATGTAATGAGTACTATTTTTTACATTAGATAAACCCATATAACCATTTATGAAAATTGGAAATAGAAAATGAATCGCATCGCCTAATGATGACGTTTGGCCTTACAAACATATGAGGGATGATATCATTTCCTTAATGGTTGAAAGGGTAAGAAAGATTATGATATATTAATTATACATATTTTATATCATGTAATATATTTAACATGTATTCATTAAATAATACTGATATTTTTTCATGAACAGGGTAACAGAGAAATGAATCACATCGCTTTGTGAGACGATAATATTTCATACAAATGAGCGACATTATCCTATTATGAAAGGAATGGAATGTAAGGATGTATATGGGACATTATAAATAAATTTGTACAATTATATATATATATATATATATATTATACATATATATTAAATATTTCATTATATTAAACCATGATTAGTTTTTATAGAAAACGAGTTACATTAGTTTGTGAAGTAGAAGTCTACTTATCAAATGAATAATGATTTTTTCCCATTTGACTGATGTATAGATGGATAAATATTTGGAAAAAATATAATATATTCTCTATAATGTTTCAATGGATTTTGGGGTGGGATTTTTTTTATGCTGTGAATCCTAATGGTTTTAGGGATTTCAATATTTTTTGGCATTGATTTCCGTTTTAAAATTGAGGAGTTGTAGTATTTTTGTAAATAACCAAAACAATAAAATATTGGGATGTCACTCTCAGGTCATGTGGATTAAATATTGATACCTATTTTGGAGTGTATAATATGACATATATACACATTTATTTACTAAAAAGACATTTTTTTTAAAAACATTCCTTATCATATATGTTTTCTTTCCTTCATCATTTTAATTTTCCATATTGGTAAGTATAAATTTTAACACAGGTAATTAATCTTTTATGTGTAACTTACTACCCCTTCTCATTGGAATGATAATTGATAGCTTTTTAAAAGGATTTATTTATATCCATAAGATACCAACAACTTCTAATAAATAACTAGGTATTTATACGCTTTTCAGGGATGATTTTCCTTCGGGAAAATAAAACAACTAGAAAAAATTACTATAACAAAACAACCTATAAACGATGAATGAGTAATAAATATAAATAAAAAAACCAAAAAAAACATATATAAATATAATAATAAGATACCAATAACATAAAATCCCAAAGTTATTGAAGAAATATACTTATTAACAACCAATCATCTATAAGATCAAACTCCAAAATCCATCCTTGGTGTATCATGATGCTCCAATAATGAAATAAAAAAAATTGCATTACATGATTCTTTATATAAATCATCATTGAACACAAAAAAGTTCGTAATAAAGGGTTGATTTTGAAACTCAGTATTATTTCACAAATTATGTTCATCCTCTAGATTCTAGGATAGAACATGTTACCATATATATTTAAAACATTATAAAAAAATCAACACATTCTATCTCAAATCCAAAAAAATTTACAAACAATAATAGTTTCCATGGAAGGATATTAAACAATAATTTTTAAACCTTTTGTAAAATCCATTTCGAATATTCATTCAATACATATACACATGCATTCCTAGGTGATATTTCCTTACAAATGACTAGTCTCACTATAACATCCCAGATTTTGCATATACTATTTTTTAATATTATATTGTTTAATTTCAGGACTAGGCGCTGAGAGGATGTGTGATTCTAGGGCCCTGTTTTCCAAGACTAATTGTTCAAAAAAAAAATTATTATCAGACACACACATATTTACTAAAATGTGGAACAACTCTTAATCATGTTCCCCAAAAAGAAATCACAGCACCCCATTGATCTTATAATGGTGGCATAAACCTTGTTGTAACCTATTCATGGTCATCCAATTCCAATTATAAGAAAATTTACACATGATGTTACATAAAATATAGTAATTAAATACATAATATTATTTTTAAATTCAATTACCACATGATAGGAGACTCAGATGGTAAATATGAGACAAGCATTGAGTTTGTAGTGAGGTTTTTACACTAGGAATGACTTACCAATTGTATGCACAATTCATTTTTGAATCATTTTTCATGGGATGTAATGAATAAAATAATGTAATAAAGAAATTATTTTATAATGTATTTAAAATCATATTTGTTAATCCATTTCCATAAATTATAGGTCATTCATAATCCTAGAAATCATTAGATAAATAGAGAATTATATATCTCAAACCAATGAGAATGGATCATAGAACGACAATAAATACACAACCAATTTGAAGGAAACTCACCAATAATGACGACATAATGATCTTCCTTCATCATTAACTGATATTAATCAATGTTTGATGGAATTTTCATTGTGATTTTCCCATTAATTATTTACATGAAATATATAGGTCAGTCTACAAATAGAATAATCCATAGTTCGATTGTTGTTAGAGGATGCTATATTATTTGTGGGATTATGATAAAATTTATATGGATTCCCCTTTATAATCCTATATAATAGAAACATATTGAGGATAACAAGAAATTTTTCTGAGATACATTCCCAATGTTTGTTTCTTCATGCTTTTCTATCTCCATTCTAAATGTGTTCATTTTCATATTTATTACTGGGGACTGAACAAAATCAGAGAGTACCAATTATTTTGTGCTTGCTCAATGAAATAATATATCACATTAATGAATTAATTTATGTAATTTAGGGGCATTAATGAAGAGTTAAAAATATCATGGACACCCAAAATGGATCAAGGATCAACAATTTTTTATTTTTGTTGATATGATCTCTCTAAAGGGTCATCAAGATTGAACATCATGTGTACAAATGGTGGGAATGGGGACCAACGATTGCTACAGATTTATGTGGATAGTTTTCCTGATAAGAATGACGAGTATCCAATTTTCATCCAGACGTGGAAGGTAGTCCATATTTTTTTTAATATTAACATTTTCTATTTATTAGTAATAATGATATTAATAATGGTGATGGATTTTATTATTAATGATACTAATAAATGGTAAATAAATAAAGAATTAAAGGTGATCTATGTTGATAGAAATTAAATTAATTAATTTAATTGAAATTATACGATGGGGTGTGAAAACCCCAATCCACCATAGTGGCCTGTATATGAGAAACATTGGGTGATAATGATTTATTTATTATTATTAATAATTATGTTGAAAATTAAATCAAGGGGTACATAAAATAAGAGGATGCTCTACATACACAACATGTACAACAAGTGATGGCGAGTTTGAGCATGGGATCCATGGAAATAAAATAATTATAAATAAGGAAACAATAATAATAACATAATAATAATAATAATAATAATATTATTATTATTATTATTATCAAAACCATAATTAAATTGTAAGAATTTCATATGATCTTTAATCGAAAAACCATCTGCAACACCGTGATCCTAGGACAGAGATAGTCATTTCGAGACAGATGTTGGATTACTTTTATAGACTCAGTCCATGGGTCATCGAACAAAAAATATACTAAAATAATAATTATTGGGGAATGTTAAATCAAATATATATCTCCCTTAAAGTTTCTGGATGTTGAACCTTTGGTGTTGTTTTTCCTTTTATTTTGAGGTTACTATTTCGATACCAATTTTGGGTATTTCAATTAAGATTGAGGTGTGGGATTCTTGAATCCCACTTTGAGTGTATTTTGATGAAATGTGAGTTTTTCACTAGGAGTTTGATTTGGATAGATGAATACTAAATGATGAGTGTTTTTTAATGATGATCATGATGTTACAATCCATATTTTTTTTCATGATCCAGATATACCCCCACTACAAATTAAATTTTATGAATTATATGGTGAAATAAGACATTTTTAGTAGGTTTCTGTTTGGGTCATGTGAATAGTCTATTTGAAGCATTTTTTCTACATGGATCACAATGGTGTGATCAACTAATAAATATTAGATCATTTTAAGAGTCATATTAGTGAAATTATGTTTTATCCTTTCTAGTTGGCAACAATTGTATCATTCTCATTAGGCTATTGATACACCCAAACATGGGAATTTCCAGACATAATAAGGCATGTCATGTACTCCCACGTGGACATAGAAAAGTTACATGGATATATAATAATGTGTCTCCATGCACTATGTATACCCTTCTTCATTCCCTGAATTTAAAGGCAACATGTAGTGTGATTGATTCCACATGGCCATGACTTGGGATAACTAGACACTCCATGTAACCACTGGGACACACCATGTACACCCCTCAAGTGTGCTTGAGGATATTGTTTTCTATTTTGGACCCTTATTGGTTTATTGTTATCCCATGGTCCTTTCCCCAAGGGTTAAAATGATTTTACATCCAAAAACATGATTTTAGTCCCCTCAAGATGTTGAGTCCCAGATAGTGTTATAAATTTCCTCTATGGGATAAGAGGAGGATTCTATAAAAACCCTAATGATGTTTCTATGGAATCGACATAACCACTGAGAGGATTGTTTTGGTCCTATATCTACTGGGCCGCTCCATCAGGGTTAGTTATATTCCCAGGTGTGTTTGGGAAAGACCACAATGTCATAAATTAATCCCTATTAGTTTTGTGGTATTCACCAATATGACTATGTTTGATCCCATCTATAGGTATCATTGTCTTCCAGGAAAAATAATCTCTCATTTAAGTAGGACCAAAATGATATATTCCACTTATTGAATATCATCGTTGATATCTTGGCTCAAGGAGTTAGTTCTCCCAGAATGAGCACACTTCGAGTAGGATCATATGGCTAGTAGTTTGTTCTGACTACATTATGCAATGGTTTCTCGCTTGATTATATATTGATACTCATTTCATTTGTGTTGTATACATATAACTATAAATAGTATACTATAATTTTCATTGTAGTATCTCATTGGGGTTTTAGGGTGTCCTATTGATAATTTTTAAACTCACCCCTACATGGGAATTGTCTGCACATTTCATGTTTTGTATAGAATATTGTCCCTTTGAATGAGTCACATGTTGACCTAAACCAAGCGACACATAGAAATGTCATATAGATTATGTGTTTTCCTTTGATCGAGGCAACAATCCCAATACATATTTTCCTATAATTTAGACTTGTGTTTAACGGTTCTATTCTAGTTGTGGGATATATTGGTTGGAATGAATCGATTACTTAATTATTTTCCATTTCATCATTTTTGGATTAAATAAATCTATATGGGAACCAATAAATTAGTCTAATGCATCTAATTTTTGGGATGTTCTTACTCGGTTTGAGTCATCAGACCTTGGCCTATTGGAGGCAGGTTTGGGGTAGTCACGGCATGTGACCTATAATGCCCCAACCCCAGTTACCCATAGTTGGTGCATTATTAAATAACATTTTAATGATCACAAAAGATCATGTCCCAAAAGACTGATTAGTTTAGTAGCCTTGGAAACACTATATATATTCATAAGTCTAATAAAATATCATAATGTAAAAATAACTATAAAAAAATCATGTCTTCAGATCCCCTCATACATTCCCAATAGGTAATTCATAAATACATCTTCACATCTTGGGAAAAATTAAAACTTTGAAAGGGGTGAGCTCAGATGCTCAGTAAGGATAAAAATATAGCGAAAACTTTCATAAATAAACCAAAGCATTTAAGGCAATGTATAACTAAAACAAAAGACTTTTAATCTTGAACTTTTGCATAATATAGAAAAGCTAAAATGAAATAATGTCATTTACTTATTCACATGGATATTCTACTAGTTGAATAATCACAAGCAATATCAACAACCACTTCTATAATGATGGAATGCATAATAATAGACTATCATAACCACATAGTCAAGGCCTTATGCCAAGACTACAAATAATATTTTGTCAAGGCCTTGGGCCGGACACTAGTTTGTCTCATGAGACCTATCGATGCATCTAGGAGCTATAGCAGGCTCCACCTATAACTTATTAAGTCTAATGCATTTCTCATATGATCATGTTTAAACATAACATAAACATTCGTATTAAAACGAGAATACGAAATGTCAATAATTTCTCTATAAAACATGAGTTGTATAAAAATAACACATCCACAGACAAACAAATCACAAAACATTCAATACAATATGGATGTTTTGTATCATAATAAATCAACTTCAAATAAGCTTAAAATTCATCAAAGGATGATGACATAGATGAAATCAAAACAATTTGAGAGAAATATCACTTTTTAATATCATTTAAAAGTCACATAATTATAAAATAAAACATTCACTTTGAAAATATTCTTATAAGATTTTCAGGGAATCGTCAAGGTTTTATAACGGTGTAAAATATCCTCACCCGCCGTATAAGTTAAAAAATGACATTCTTACCTTAATTTTGACGAAAAGGTCAAAATGGAACTTGTTTAGAAAACGATGGAAAGATTCCTTTATAATGATCTTATAAAACATCAAAAAATGGAATAAATTACTTTATCCCATAGTCTGTAAAATAATAATAATGATTTCAAATACATTTTTAAGAAACATGGAAGTGGATGATAAAGCGGGTGAGAAGATAATTACGTATAAAAAACTCGGATAATGAAGAGATTGTGAAATAAACCCTTACCTTATACTTTTTCATGGTTGAGGGTAGGTTAACCTCCTGTATAATAGTGAAATTATTTATATTAAATTATTCAATAATAATATACATTAATATGATATCATATATTATATTTTAAAATTTCTTTGTTAGTAATATCATTGTATTATCGTTGTTTCGGGTGTTAACTGATTCATTTTCCGTTATATACATTGTTATGTAAGACATTTTTGTTATAGATAGGTTGTATAATATTCATATCTAAAATGATATTAAGTCTTTAAACATTATTTTTAACCATTAAATAAAAATTATTCTTCAATGGATACGATGTGGAATAAATCTCATCACGTTGTAGAGACGGTAGTCTATATGTACGCACAAGAGACAATATCATTATTTTGATATTAAAATAGTTTATAATTGGGTGGTATATCACATATATAGAATAATTATAATGTTATATTTATTATTTACATGAATTACACATCATTATTATATCCATCCAAATAATATTGTATTGAATAACAATTACACAATGATGTGGAGACGGTAAGTCGTACGTACGCACATATGGTGAAATGTCATTAAAATGATGGATAAAATACTGAATATGTTTGTACCAAATTTATCGTAAAATAATTTTATATTGTATATACTGGAATTATTATTTTAGAATGTAAATAACAAATAAATAATATGTTGATGAAGAAATGAATTTGAAAGAGGGTGGTGAAAACATTACCTCTTCTTTGGGATCTTCCTTATGATTTGATCAAAAGGGGTCCATAGGATGGATTAATGACCAATCTAAGGCCTCTAGGATGATGTGAGGGAAGTTGAAAGAATATTGGGTCAAGGTTTGGCCGAGCCAAAAGGCTTTTAAAGAGTGAATTAGAGAGAAGGGTGAGTGCCCTTTAACAAGATGGGTGAGGGGCACCTTAGGTAAAACCTAAAATATTATTTTATAATAAATTCGGATTCAGTTTTTAATGGCTCCAAACTAACTAATTTGGAGAATATGGGGGGGATGGGTATAAAACCACCCAACCAATAGGTTTTATACAGGTTTGGGTCATTATATTAACCATATCATTTATTTTTAACTCTTAGTTAATTATTTTCACATTTACCATGTCCCTTTGTATTTTTATATTATATTGTTAATAAACATAAAATATAGATCCAAGAAAACCCCAAGTTGTTTATTAATACTACGACTATAATTATATATGTCTTTTGGATGCGATTTAGATATTTAGGAATTGAATATCAATTAATAATATAATATTTGTTTTAAAAACACTTTTATGTCAATTTAGACACTATTTGGTATTTGATTTTTTTGAAAATCATAACAACATTATTATTTAAAACTAACATAATTAAATCAATAATAACAAGTTATATTAACCTATAAATTTGTGTGATTCATTAAAAGTATGAAATTACATTAATTTTGATATTTATAATTTCAATTATTTTAATATTTCATTCATTAGGTAAATAATGCATCAAAATTGTGTCATATATAAATTATATAATATAATGTCAAAAAATTATAAATAAAATACTATTATGTATGAAATCTTCTTATATTTCTAAATAATATTTATATTAGAATTTATCTTATGTATAACCCAATATTTTAAATTATTTAGTGATTAAACTTTGATTTTAACACTTTTAACACTTCTTTGAATTAAATAATAATAAATGTCCTAATCTAATTCAAGTGGACCTAAATGAAAATATTTTATTCCTAAGGTTGTTTTTGGTCGAAATACACTTGTCCACTAGAATTAGGACATGTGTTAGGGTAATATTAAAATCATTTTTACCCTTAATTACCCTATTTACGTTTAACCGTGGTAAATAAAAGTAAAAAAGATACTATTCACCAAAAATTATTTTTATCTTATTGAACCATATTTTAATCATTGATATCAATCGTGTCTCTCAAATTATCAAAATTCTTCTCACAAAAGCGGTATAATTATATTTTATGGGAATTTGCAAATTCTTATAGGAGGTGGGTAAAAGTCGGTGAAAAGTTACGTAAAATGTTTATATATCTAAAATTATTGTAAATTAACATCAATGAATTACATTGAACATATATAGGTATTATGTACCAATTTTTACCTTAATTAAATTTATATAAAATAAATAATTTGTTAAATAAAAATTTGGTTATAAACTATAACACAGTGTTTTTTCACTATTCATAAAAAATTTAAATGTTTTCTGAAAAATACCAAAAATTCTCCCTAAGATAATTTTGATATTCCAAACCCAAAAATGTAGTCCATTTTGAAAGATAAAATTTATAAAATTCCAAAATGTTGGTATTACTATTCATAACTGCTAGTTTGAATTGTTGTGGTGTGTGTTAGAACTCGAAGTTGCGTACAACACACGCTACAGTATTATTCAAAGATATGAGTATTGAGGAAACATGGGGTGTTACATTCTCCCCTCCTTCAAATAATTTCATCATCAAAATTTCTAGAATACAACCGCATGAAAATACTTGGGTGATTCTTCATCATAAGTTCCTCGGGTTCACACGTTGCCCCTTTCATCTTATGGTTTCTCCATAGAACTTTTACTAGACGTGTCGTCAGTTTTCTCAGGACTTGTTATATCGTATCAAGAATCTTGATGGGATGTTCACAATAAGACAAATTAGGTTTTAGTTATAAATCCTCCATAGGTGAGTAAATGTGTTGGGTCAGGCATGTATTTTTTAAATAGTGATACGTGGAACTCATTGTGAAATTTGGAGAGATTTGGTGGCATTGCCAAACTGTAAGCTACAACACCAATTCGTTCTAGAATTTCAAAAGTTATGATGTACCTAGGACTCAATTATCCATTCTTACCAAAACGTATAACACCATTCCATGGAGATAACTTCTAGAAATCATGATCTCCTACCTGAAATTCTAAATCCTTCCTTCTGTTTTTAGCATAGCTTTTCTGCCTACATTGAGCTACATTGATGTGGTTTTGGATTACCTTCACCTATTCCATCATTTCCCCCACCAGTTCTGGGCCTATGAGTTTTCATTCACCAACATCATCCGAACAGGTTGGTGTGTGATATCTCTTTCTATATAACACTTTATATGGTTCCATCTGAATACATGAATAGAAGTTGTTGTTATAGTAAAATTCCACCATAGGTAAATATTGATCCCACATAACCTGAAAGTAAAGTGAGCATGATCTCAACATGTATTCTAATGTTTGAATAGCCCATTCTGATTTTCCAACTATTTGGGGGTGGTAGGCTGTGCTCAAAAGAAGATTAGTATCCAAGGAATTTTAATGACTCTTCTATAATTGTGAAATAAAACGTGGATCACGATCAGAAACAATCGATAGGGGTACTCCATGAAGTCTCATAACTTCATTAATATATATTCTTTCTTGACATTCCCATGCTAGATCTTCTTTTATAGTAAGAAAATGTGTGGACTTGGTTAAAATATCAATAGTAACCCATAATTCATCATTCCTTCTAGGAGTCTTTAGTATCCCCATGTCAAATTCCATCGTAATATGGTCCCATTTCCACTCAGGTGTGGGAAGAGGTTGCATGACTCTTCTAGGCTGCTACCTTCCAGTTTTCACTTTTTGAAAGACCATAAATCTTGGCCCAAAATCAGCAATCTTCCTCTTCATGTTGTCCCACCAAAAATTTTCTTTCAAATATCTATACATTTTGGTGATCCCATAGTGTATATAGAAAATGGAGCTTTGAGAAACATCTAACAATTCCTTTTTCAGATCAGGTATATCGGGAACACAAATTCTCTTCCTAAATTTGAAAATGCCTTCTTCATATACAAAGTATCTCAATCTCCCGTCATTCAGAGCTTAAATGTTATTTTTAAATTCTTTATCATCAGTTTGAGAACTCTTAGTCCTTTTTAGTAATGTTGGTTTGGAAACCATTTGAAAAATCATTAATGATTTTCCTTACATGGTGATTCCCATATCCATCTTTACTATATCCATGAAAATTGGATCCCTTTCAGCTCTCATCATTTTCAAAACTCCATGATCTTTTCTGCTCAAAGTATCTGCCACCTTATTTGCCTTCCCCTGGTGGTAGTGTATCGTGTAATCATAATCCTTGAGTAGTTGAACCCATCACCTTCGCCTTGTGTTGAGTTATTTATGTGAGAAAATATACTCCAAACAATTATGATAAGTATAAATATAACATTTTTCACCTTAGAGATAATTTCTCCAAATCTTCAAAGAAAATATTTCATCATCTAACCCAAGATCATGAGAAGGATAGTTTTGCTCATGAATTTTAAGCTGTCGTGATGCATATTCAATAACTCAATCATTCTGCATAAGGACACAGCCAAGTCCTTTCTTTGATGCATCACTATAAATAACAAACCCATCATTCCCTGATGGTAGAGTCATCATAGGAGCATTGACTAATCTTCTATTAAGTTCTTCAAAACATTCTTCACATTCTTTTTTCCAAAAAAAATTAACCCCCTTACATGTGAGCTTTGTTAATTGGTTAACCAAATGGGAAAAGCTCTAGACGAAATGCCAATAATAACCTGCTAAGCCAATAAAGCTGCATACCTCTGTTATACTCGTTGGTGTTGGACATTCTTGGATTACTCTTGTCTTAGAAGGATCAATAGAGATTATATCCTTAGATACAATATGGCAATGAAACGAGATCTCCTGAAGCCAGAATTAACACTTTCTAATCATCCCATATAATTCATGTCTTCTATGAGTCATTAGGATAATGCACACGTTATTTTCATGATCTCCATAGCATTTGGAGTATACTAAGATATCATAAATATATACCACCACAAAATAATTTAGATATTCCATGAAAACTCTATTCATTAGATCCATGAATACAGAGGGTGAATTAGTCAATCCAAAAGGCATTACTGTAAACTCGTAATGCCCATACCTAGTTCGAAATGTCGTCTTTAGAATGCCTTCCTTCTTCACACACAACTAATGGTATCCAAATCTAAGTTCAATCATTGAAAATTAGTGATCTTTATACAGTTGGTTGAATAAATCATCAATGTGAGGTAGGGGATACTTGTTATTTATTGTTATATCACTAGTCTCCCTATATTCGATACATAACCTCATAGATCCATCTTTTTTTAACAAAAAGGACAGGGGATCCCCTTGGAGAAACACTAGGGAAAATAAATCCCTTATTACTCAATTCCTCTAGTTTTTTCTTTAGTTCAACTAATTCCACAATGGAAATTCTATAAGGGGTCTTCGATATAGGCCTTGAACCCGGAATTAAATTAATGGAAAACTCAATTTATCATTATGGAGGATGTCCAGGTAAATCATCTAGAAACACATCACCATATTCTCTCACAATTAGTACATCCTCTATTTGAACATTCTTTTCCTCACCCACAGTCATTTCATTATCATACTCCCCAATAATTGAATTTATGTGAGTCTACTGGGGGTGGATCTAGGTAAGAATTGGGTGGTGATGATTTCTCTCTTAAGATAAGGTGTTCCTTATCATCAACATAAAAAATAGTAACCTACTTCTTCTTAAAATAAATATTTTCATCATGGTATGAATGCCATTTCATAAAGAGGATTATATCAAATTCAATTATAGGTATGACGATGAGATCTGGAGATAAAGAACATTTATGTGCTCTAATGGGGACTGATTCACAAAACATTGTTGAAATGATACTTCCCTTAGGATTTTTAAATGAAACCACCCTTGTTAAATCAAATTGAAAATATATAATTTTCTTAACAAACTAGGAAGATATGATACGATGCGATGACCCAGAATCAATTAATGCATTTTATAAACTCGAGGAAATCATGAAATTACCTGCCACCGTGTATTTAGGAGCTTATACATCAGTAGTAGTGATAGTATATTCTTGGACATGATCCCTTCTCCTTTTCTGAGTTAAGTTCCACTAACACATAGGACATTCATTTTCTTAATGTCCCATCTCCCTGTAGTTGTAGCATTGAACATCGGTATCTTCTTTCTTCCCCTTGCAATCACGAGCTTGGTGGCCTTTTTCAACATACTTGTAACAGACACCCATTACCTTCAAGAAAGTACCAGGGTGTTTCTTCCCACATTTACTACAGGATGGATATTCAACATTTATGTTCTTCCCCTTATTTCCATTCCAGATTGTTCACCAGATCTCTTCTTCTCTTGCTTTTCTTTAAATTCATAAAATGTAGAGAATTATTTTTCTGTCTTGATAGCACATGAGACGATATCTTCATACAATGAGAAGGTTTGTGAAACTAATGCTCGATAGAGAAATGGTATTAACCCATCAAAGAAATGATCAAAATTACTTCTTGGGTTACGTATATAATCTGTAGCATACATTTCTAACCTTGTATGGTTATCATCATGCTTTGGACATTCTCTTCCTCTTTTTTTCTCAGACATAGAAATTGCCTTTCCATATCTGCTCGATTGTAACGAGGAATATATTTTTCTTAAAACAGATCTTTGAACTCCCTCCATTACATATTTTATACTTGATCATCTTACATTATGTTTTGAATCAATGAAAACCATTGATCAGCATCTCTAGTGAGGTGGTAAACTACCATGATTAATTTTTCCATTTCATTGCTCTCTAAAGCATAAAATATTTTTTTCTACGGAACTTATCCATTGCTTAGCTACCAATGGATTTTTAGTCCCCTTGAATGTTGGTGTCTGTTGCCTTATTAAGCGATGTAAATTTTATCATCCTCGATGCGGATCAGGGTGCTCCATGCAGGTAAGTTTATTATTCCTAACCTGAGTGAGTTTTCCCAGTATGGCGATTATGTAATCAACACCAGTTGCATCACCAGCTCTACTATAATTACCTTGAGCAGGATGAAAATCCCTACATGTAGTGCGTGAATTGATACAGTTTCCATTTCATCCACTAGGACCCATTTCTAAACAATGGCATAAACTAGATCAGTTTATGAATCAAAATACATAATTCCATACTTGTAAAACACTTAACATAAATTGATCTATTTATTGATATAATACTTAATCATAAAAATGTTTTCTTTGAGGAATTATATACTCATAAACCCTTCATAATGGTTTGTAAAAAAAATGAGAATTATCCTAAGCGTATCCCCTAGGAGTGTCGTAACCAAGAGTGCAGCAAGGACCATTGTCGTGCACCAGTTCCCGTTCGAGTCTAGATCAAAGCGGTGTTTTCGGGTTTTACCCCTAGGTACATCTGTGCAAGAGCCGCATCATCCTGCTCATATCCAGACAAGGATGTATTTCTCTAAAAACTCACAAAATATCTACAATACCAAAATTCTAGGAAATTCTTCTATAGTATTCCTCAAAGTCTATCTTAGGGATATGTTCTCTAATCAGAGTCTATCGAAATCTAGCTTACACGTCTGTAAAAAACTTCTTCTGATACCAACTGTAACACCCCAACCCTAGTTACCAAGATTCTATGCATTATTACATAACATTAGAAAGATCACAAAAGATCATTTCTTAAAAGACCGATTAGTTTAGTAGCCTTGGAAACACTAGATATATTAATAAGTATTACATTACACCATAATGAAAAAATATAACAACATATTGTATTCATATCCCCTCATAAATTCCCTACAGGTTATTAATAAAATAATTCCTCACATCCTGGGAAAAAATAAAACATTGAAAGGGGTGAGCTCAGATTCTCAGTAAGGATAACAATATAGCAGAATCATTCATAAATAAACATAATCATTTAAGGAAATGTATAACTATTACAAAAGCCTTTTAAACATGAAATTCATTATAATATCGCAAAGATAAAATGAAATAATCCCATTTTCTTATTCACTTGGATATTCTACTAGTCGAATAATCACACTAAATATCAATAACAACTTTCATAATAATTGAATGCATAATGACAGACTCTCAAAACCATATAGTCAAGGCCTTGTGCCAAGACTACAAATAATATTTTTTCAAGGCCTTGTGCCAAAACACTATTTTGTCTCATGAGACCTACCGATGCATCGAGGACCTATAGAAGGATCCACCCATCACGTATTAAGTCCGACTAATTTCTCATATGAACTGGTTTAAACATTACATAAACATTCATATTAAAACTAGCATACGAAACGTCAATAATTTCTTCATAAACCATGAATGGTATAAAAATAACACATCCATAGACAAAAATATCACAAAAATTTCAATACGATAAGGATTTTTTTATCATAAAAAAATCAACTTCAAATAAGCTTAAAATCCATCAATGGATGTTGACATAGATGAAATCAAAACTATTTGAGAGAAATATCTCTTTTTTGAAATCATTTAAAAGACACATAGTTAGAAAATAAAACATTTACTTTGAAAATATTCTTATAAGCTTGTAAGGGATGCTTTGACGATTTATAATGGCATAAAATAGCTGCACCAAATGTATAAGTTAAAAAAGGACATTCTTACCAAAATTTTGTCAAAAAGGTTAAAAATGTCCTTGTTTGAAAAGGACGGAATGATTCCTTTATAAAAATATTATAAAAAGTAAAATAAGGGTATAAATGAATTTATCCCATAGTCTATAAAATGGTAAGAATGATTTGAAATAAATTTTTAAGAAACATGGATGTGGATGATAAAGAGCTCCCGGTATATAATTACGTATAAACAACCTCAGATAATGAAGAGATTGTGAAATCAACCCTTACCTTTACTTTTTGTTGGTTGAGGGTAGGTTAACCTCCGGTGTAATAGTGATATAATTTTTATTAAATTAATAAAGAATCATCTAGATTAATGTGATATCATATATGATCTTTTAACATTTCTTTGTTAGTAATATCTTTGTATTATTGTTGTTTCGGGTCCTAACTGATTCGTTTTCCTTTATATAATTTGTTATGTAAGCCGTGTTTGTTATTGATATATTGTATCCTATTATTATCCAGAATTATATTAAGTATTTAAACATTTTTTTTACCTTCAAATGAAAATTATTCTTGAATGGATACGATGGTGATTGAATATAATTGCATTCGTGGAGACGGTAGTCCATACCTATGCACGAGAAACAATATAATTATTTTGATATTAAAATAATAAATAATTGGGTGGGGTATCATATATACAGAATAATTATCATGTTATATTTGTTATTTACATTAATTAAACATCATAATTATACCCATCCAAATAATCATGTATTCAATAACAATTACTCCATGACGTGGAGATGGTAAGACGTACATACGCACGTATGGGGACATGTCATTCAAGGGATGGATAGAATACCGAATATAGTTGCACCATATTTATAATAACATCATAGTACATATGAGATACTAGAGTTATTATTTTAGAATGTAAATAACACAGAAAGAATGCAGTGAAGAAGAATTGAATTTGAAAGAGGGTGGTGAAAACATTACCTCTTTTTTCGGTTCTTCCATTTGATTTGATCTAAAGGGATCCTTAGGATGTCATTCTGATCAAACTAAGGCATCTAGGTTAAATTTTGGGAAGTTAAGAGAATTATTGGGTAGGGGATGGCTGAGCCAAAAGGCTTTTATGGTGTGAATTAGAGATAAGGGTTAATGACCTTTTATAAGAGGGGTGAGGGGCACCTTAGAAAAAACATAATGTTTTATTTTATAATAAATTCATATTCGGATTTTAATGTCTCTAAACTGACTTATTTCAAGGTTAAGGTTGGGATAGGTTGAAAAATATCCAGAAAATAGCTTTTAGAATGGTTTGGGTCACTATATTAACCTTATCATTTAGTTTTAACTCTTAGTTAATTAGTTTCACATTTACCAAGTCTCCTTGTATTTTTATATTATATGGTTAATAAAAAACTATATACTTCAAAGAGAACCCAAAGTGGTTCCATAAAGTTACAAATATCTTTATATAAGTTACTTTGGAAAACCTTAGATTTTTAGATATTTAATATCAATTAATAATATATTATTTGTTTTAAAAACTCTTTTATGTCAATTTTGACAGTATTTGGTAATTGATTTTTGTGAAAATCATAACAGCATGATTACTTCGAAAAAAATAATTAAATCAATACTAGAATGTTATATTAACCTATTAAAATAATTTAACTCATAAAAAGTCACAAATTACATTTATTTTGATATTTATAATAGCAATTATTTTATTATTTCATTAATTAGGTGATTACTGCACCACCATTGTGTCATATAAAAATTAAATTATTTAACATAAAAAAATTATAAATAAAATACGATTATGTAGGAAATATTCTTAGATTTTTAATTAATATTTATAGACCAATTTATCATATGTATAACCTTATACTAATTTTTTTTTACTAATTAAACTTTCATTTTAACTCTTTTCACTCTTCTTTGAATTAAATAATAATAAATTTTCTAATCTAATCCAAGTGGACCTAAATGATAATTTTTTTTCCTTCGGTTTTTTATGGTTGAGATAATATTGTCCAATATAATTAGGACATGTGTTGGGATAATACTAATATCATTTTTACCCATAATTACCCTATTTACTTTTAAGTGTGGTAAATAAAAGTAAAATGTTAATATTCACCAAAAATTATTTTTATCTTATTGAACCACATTTTACACCTTGATATTAACTGTGTCTCTTAGATTTTTGAAATTCCACTCACAGAAGTAGTAAAATTATGATTTATGTGAATTTTCACATTCTTATAAGAGGTGTGTAAAAGACGGTGGAATGTTCTATAAAATTTATATATATATAAATTAATCTAAACTAACATCAATGAATTATATTAAACTTATATAATTTTTATTTATCCATATTTACCTTAATTTAATTTAAATAAAATAAATAATTATTTAAATAAAAATTTTGTTTTAAAGTATAACTCTGTGTTTGTTAACTATTCATCAAAAATGGAACGTTTTCATAAAAATACAAAAAAAATCACCCTAAGCTAAATTTGATATTCCAAATACAAAACTGAAGTCCGTTTTGAAAGATAAAATTTATAAATTACCAAAAAGTGGGTATTACAATTCATAATGGCTTGTTTTATTGGTTGTGGTGTGTGTTAGAACTCAAAGTTTCGTACAACACACGCAACTGTATTTTTCAAAGAGAAGCGTACCGTGGATGCTTGGGGAGTTACACTACCCACTACGATGGGTCATGGAATAGTGGTGTCAGAGAAGTTTAATTCAAATTTAGGACTATGAGTGAATGATATTGGTTTGGTGAAATAATTTTATGTGATTTGAGTTCATATTTCAGCCGTAGAACTATAGTGTTGGTGTGGTGGCCAAGGTATACAAACTCTATGACTCTACTTACTTGATTTTTGACCTGGTACATAAAATCAATAGTTGTAGGAAAAATCATATCTACATTCATCATATTATAATGTTTTTTCTTTCCATTTCAATCATGATTTACCTCTCCAGATATACTTATTTGATCGAGCTACATCTAGTTTTATTTCATGATATCTCTGTGTAGAGATCCATATAGGATTCCACTATGTGATCGCAAAGGTGATCCATCTTGTAAAGTAGCATCGATAAATTTATTGTTACCAATGATAGAACCTCCAGGTGGTGCACCTGGCATACCATCACTTGTAGAGATGAAAATAGAACCCCCACTACCACCGGATGAGGTGCGCATGCTTTGAACACTTCATGAATTTTAGAAGCATTGTCCCCTCAGCATCCAAGGTGACCCTATCATAGATTTGGATAGGGACTAGCATGAGGTAGTAACTTCAATTTTCCAACTAGTCAGGACACACACAAAAAAAGAGACGGTGATCCTAATTGTGATTCTTCGACATAGCTCCACTGGGTGATGTTGGGGTTTGTTGACCCGATCATATGATGAAAGACTCGTCCAGGTATAATTTTTAAGAACCAATTCCGGAAATATTTATAAACATATAATTTATGGTATATGCATATTTATGATATTTTATAGTAATATATTAATGACATGGTGGTGTCTTAGTATTAATCAATGCATAATATACTCTCTAGATACACGATGTATATGATACATGATACATACTATAGAGATTGAATCTTCGTGAAAGTTCTATGTAGGGACATATGATCTTGATTTATCCCTCTCGGCATTCCTACTTATGTTGGGGTGCTTGAGTAAGATTTGGTGGTGAATAGTTTCTTAGATATACATATACAATTAATTATTATTTGATGTGGGAATGTAGGGGTATACAACATGGAATTAGTTATATGACGTTAGACTCAGGGATATTGATGTTTGTGAAATTTCAAGAGGATGTCCCTCAAGAGAGGATTTTCAGTTCACGGTTGACATGCTATATCGCTTCATCCTAGAGATAGGTGGTGCTATTCATGTAATGGAAGCGTTCATTGATTTCAGGATTCTATAACCCATCGTACTATTGTTAGGGAGACTGTAGATAGAAAACCATGTTAGAGATGGTGATAGGAGTAACAAGATCCATATGGAAGAGAATTTGGTAATGGAGTTGCAAGATAAGTAGATAGTGGTCAAAGATTCAACATGTTACCCCACCATAACCTCGTGGACAACAACGAGCTCACACCGATGGTGGAAAGGGGAGTGGATAACTACATTTGGTTTAGTAATATAACCATGGAACGTGAGGAAAAATTAAATTTATGATTTTTGTTCATTATAATTTAGCTACCATATTGATTGAAACTTGTGCTAGTCATTATTTTCGTTGAATGAATCTTGTTCAAGACTAAGATATTTTAGTTCAACTATCAAATTACCCTTCACTCATAAATAATCCTACTATTTATGTCTCAATGATCATGCACTGTTGCAGACAATGTGACATGACTCTTGGAGTCTAGTGTTTCTGTTTGGATATATTGGTAGTAGTGTCAAGGCCGTAAGACAACATTCATGACATGAATAGGTTTTCTAGAGTTCATACCCATATTGACTATATTAGGAGACGAGTGTGGTGTTTCCATAGTAGTGTAATGATAAATTCCTTGTTGGTGAAAGGGAAAACCATGAATCATAATATACACTCACATGAAGGAGGGTGCATCCGTTTACTCATTCATTGGCTAGCCTAACCATCAGTGTCCTGTATGGTATATGTTCTTAGTTTCTTATAGTAGTGAAATAGTTTAGACGAATCTAGTGAAGGTTGAGTCAATGGTTTTTTCGATATTTATTCTATTATCATAACATTTATTTTTTTAATACCCCAAATAAGTGGAACATGGTGGAAGATTCTATCCATAAGAGATCCAGTTTGCAGTTGCTGAACAATATGTCAGAGTAGCTGTCATTGTTGTAGTTATACAATATGGAGGGAGATGGGGTTGATTACCTTCAGTTGATGTTTTTCACCCCTCCACTCTTACTTTGAGTTAAGGAAACACAAAAAGGAGATACACACAATGAAACACTATGTGGTCATATTTCCACATGGCATACTTTTGAATGATACTCATATGGTGGGGATCATGTCGTTATTTTCAGGGGATGCACAATAGTAACAATTTCATTGTAAGAGGATGTTTTGAGGGAGTTTCATACATCACCTTGGTAGTAAATACAGGTGTAAAAATATGTACATGACTAAAGATGTCAGTTTTGGTGTCTAGGAAAAAATAAAATAGTTTTAGTGTTTTTCTCACAATGCCATACATGAAAGGAAGTGATGGTTGCGCACCAAGTTCTAGTAAGTTCATCTCTACTCTTTGAGTTATTGGAATGGTTTGGGATTGAATATTTTTGGAATTCATGACATGTTTACCTTTTAAATAAAGGGAAAACTCTGATAGATGGTTGATCATTTACCAAAAAACCAAGGCATCCCACTTCCTAGCTATCTCTGAGATTCATTGGCCCTTTCCAGATTCTATGTAGAATTGGCGAGGTTGTATACCACTTCTCTCTACCACCACAACTTGATCAGGCACACGAAATCTTCCACATTTCACATTTGGGGATATACATGTATAACCACCCCATATCATCGATTTGGGTGTGTTGGGAATCGATGATGGAGAAAATTTTGTTGAGTACCATTTGGAGGTTAAATATTTTTATGAGATGATCATTTTTGGGTGATGGATTCCATTAGTGTGTGTTTAGAGGAACCCTGAGAATCTATAAGAGAGGACATGGGAGAGGGAGGCTTTGATATATGCACTGTTACTTCATATATTTATTTATTCCCTTATATTGATTTTAGGGATGTAATGCCCCAATGTTGGGTGAATATAACTTCTTATATTTTCCATGTTGTATATTTAGAAATTATATGGATTAATTTTGAGGTGTGTACTAATAAAAAGAGATATTCTAAGGGAAATTTTTCCAAGAAATAAAATTGAAAAATAAAAGACTTTTAATTCCAAACATGGATCATTTTCATGAAAAATAGGAATATCTTTTAAACGGATTCTCGGCTCATAAATCTAAGGGGACTATTAAGCTCTGTATAGCAGCATTATCTTAAGCACGACATAATATTTTTCAGAGATGGTCGTTTATTGAAAAATTCACATAGGATGTAACCATAAATTATATAATTAAATAACATAATATACTTTTAAATCTAAATAACTCATAAATCATGACACATATTGGAAATCTAAGACCAATTTTCAGATCATAGTGTGGTTCTTATGCTAGAAACAATATAAATTTAGTCCTCATGGGTCATTTATTAAGAATATGTAATGGGATGTAATGAGGGTAAAGTAATTTAATAAAAAAATATTTTATAACACAACCAAAATTATCTTTATTACGTCTTACTAAATAATTCATGGTTGCTCCCAACCCTACAATTCCTCTAAGATGTGAAAAATAACTATGTCAAAAAAATGATGATGGATCATGGATCGATGATTAATGCACCACTGATTCGATGGAACCTCATCAATGCCGATGACACAACTATTTTCCATCACTATAAACATCTCTTAAATGAGGATGGGTAGTTTTATACATTTCATTTTTCCAATTCTTGATTTCGAGGAGGAATACAGGTCAATCCATGAACAGATGGATCCATATTTTGATCATTATTGCGAGATGTGAAATTATCTGTAGGATTATATGGAAATTTTAATTAATTACACCTTTTTATCCATAAAATTGTAATGGATTCAGGTGGACATGAACATTGTCTATGCTTTGTTTCCCATTTTCTTTTGTGCTCTTCTCTCTCCATTCAACAAGATTTCAACATCGGTATTCATTTGATCAATGATTTGATGGCATATGAGGGTACCAATTAGTGTGTGTTCATTCATTAAAACAACGAATCGCTGTGACAGATTCATATTTCGGAATTGGAGATGTGGATAAGGTGTTACACTTTTAATGGGAAACCTACCTTCGATCAGGTATTAATAGTTTTCAATTTAGGTTGAGAAGATCTCTTGAATTTGTATTGAGATCGAACGTCTGGTGTATGGGAGGCACGACTAGGGACAAGAAGTGGCAACCGATTGATGTGAATGGTTTTTCAGTGAAGAACGTCCAGAATCAAATTTTCAACAATCCAATATGGTGGTTTTTCTTTTTATTATTTTTAACAGTGAAAACGTTTTCTATTTATTATAATTAATGATAATAATAATGGTGATATATGTTATTATTAATGAAAATTATAAATTGAAAATAATATAAATAAATTATTGGGGCCATGTGGTTAGAAATAATGTAATGAAATTTTATAAAAATTATATGGTGATGGGTGAACAACCCCTCCCACCACCCTTGTGGCACTGTATATGAGAAATACATGATGATTTTGATTTAATTATTATTTATAATAAATAATTGGAAATATATATTATGTGGGAAACATAAATAAGAGGAAGTCCCTTATACACTACATCTATACTGTTTTATGGAATGTATGTTCATGGTATTGTTGGGAAGAAAATAATGGATAAAAGGGTGTCAAAATAATAATTAAATAATAATAATAAAAATATTACTTTCTTCAAAAAAATCATTCAATCCTAACATCTTTGTATGATCTCTAATCAACAAACTATAAGAGACATAGTGATCCTAGAGGTAAGAAAATCATTTTATGTCAGATGTTTGATAACATTTTTAGACCCATGCATTGATATAATGAATAAACCAAAAAAATTAACATTATTATTATTACCGGATTTTGTATCCAATATATCTATCTTCTACGATTTTAGTATGGTTAATATTCAATGACATTATGACCTTGAGTTTTAGGAGAATATTTTGATTACCATTTTGGGTAATCAAACAGCGATCAAGGTATCAGTCCTTAGAAGTCCTATTTGAATATATTGTGTTGAAATGTGACATCTAAATCGATTAACTGATTTTAAAAAATAAATAGTTGATCCAATTCATTTTAATATAAGATTCATAACTTTTCCATCCATATATTATATTTTTGTATTGAGATGTAGGCTCCACTAATTATTATAAATGTGTTATATATTAAAATGTGAATTCTTTACTAGGTGTCTGTTTGGGGAATATGAATAGTCTATTTTAATTTTTTTTCCACAAGAATCACAACTAAATGATTTGTTTTAAAATATATAATATTCTAAAGTGGAATATATTATTAATTATAGTTTATCCATTTAGGCTGATGATGATCCTCACACGTTCATCCAGCATTTTTGTGACCCAAACATGGTAATTGAATGACTTAATGAGGAAGGACATATACTCCTATACAGATACATACAAGATATACTAACAAGATACCATGTGTCTCTACAGAATTTATATAACCTTATAGAAGTTATGTCTATGGATTCTACATTTAATGTGATTCTTTCCACATGGGAAATACTTCGTATAGCATGACACGTCCTGTACCCCAGGGGCAGGCCACGTACTCTCAACAAGCGTTGTTGAGGAATATTGTTTTCTATGTTTGGACTAGTATACATTGACTGTGTTCCCTAGGTCATTTAATTGAGGGTAACACTAAAACATACAACCAAATTATTGGATTTTAGTCCCCTCTACAGGATGAGTCCATGATAGAGTTATGGTATTCTTCAATGGGACTTGAGAATGATACTCTATCACCCCTATTTGAGTTTGGTGGAATCGACATTAGCTCGTAGAACATGACATATGTCCCCCATCTAGAGGGCCACATCAATATGGTTGATGAAATTCTATTGTTTATTTTGGTAGGCACCCCTACACTGAGAATTTATCCAAACTAGGTTAGTGTTATTCCTAGTCAGAATGTGCCTGATATTCTCCATAGGTATTATAATATTCCTTGACCAATAATTTGGAATTTGGGTAAGTCCCAACTAAGCTGGACCACATTTTGGGAATCTCTGATTGTAATAGATATTGGATAGTGAGTTACCCATGAATTATCACACGTTAATTTGAATCATGTGGCTGGTAAGTTGTTGTGAATTCCTAATGGTGTTGTGTCTCTTTGAGTATATCTATATGTTCACTTTATCTATATTGTACATATATATCTGTGTAGTGGGTACTATAATTTATTTTGTGGTATTTATTTGTGGCATTCAATTATGGTATCAGTATTTCCTAATGAAATTTTTTATACTCACCCATACATTGTCTTTACATGTATGTGTCATGTCTTGTATATAATGTAGATCCTTCAATATAGTCCTAAGCGAATTAGGAACATGTGATGAATTGCGATTCCAGAAATAAAGGGCATGTTTTGGGTCTTTTTTACTTTTAATACATTCACTAATGTATGATGGTTGTGGGATATAGCTGTTTTCATGAGTCTTTTATGTAGTGTCGTTTTAAATTTTTGAATTTGTGGCATGGTGATGTGTGTCTGTGTGTGTGTGTGTGCCTTGGTACATTAGGATAATGCCTCCAATTTTTGCGATATAACTAATCGGTGCTAGTAACTTGCCCCTAGCCTATTAGAGGAGGGCTTGGGGGTAGTCATAGAGAATGAACCTGTAGAACAATTTGTAAAACTCTAATAATTCTACCATATCATCCTTAGGTAACCATTACAATGTTCCCCAATTTAACATTCCCCTTCCACAGGGTCACATCAATGTATATGAACACACACCCATCAACTATGCAGAAACCCATTCCAATGCATTCCAATAAATTTAAATAAAAAATTCATTTATTTAAAAAAATTAAAAATCATTTTCCACACATAAAAACAAATCCTTAATTATAGTAACATTATTTTAAAATCACAATCAAAATTCAATTTACTCAAAACAAACAAATTTCCACTCTTTCTCAAAAATTCTATTAAATAGGATTCCCATAAAAATTCACTACTAAATTTAACAATTTAATTCTATAAATTAAATACAATGAATGTAATTCATTTAATATCTAATCCGGAGTATATGAGGGATATTCCAATTAAATCACAAAAATTTGCAATGAAAATGAAATAAACAAAATGAAAAATACATTTATTGAATCACCTTAAAACATACTTTTATTAAGTTTCCATAAACTAAAATAATAATATATCATCATGATTGGAATATAAAATTATTAATATATCCCCAAAGTACTATATCACTGGTTTGATTTATGAAAATATGGGGTGAAAATAGAAAACAATGAAGAAAAATCACAGAACAAAAAATTTATCTTTTGACGCACCTAGATTCACCTTGAAAATCAATCACAGATCAAGAGGATTGATCATTATGGGCATTTGATTATGAGGAATTAATGATAGGATCGGTTTATGGTGTAACTATACATAGTTGGAAAATTAGATTATATAAAAAAATAGATCTAATATTTAACAGTGCATTGTTAGGAATCATGATCAAGAAAATTATGTGATATCCATGCAGTAGACAATGACTCCATTCAAACCTCATGCAATTGACACACATGGTTAAAAAGCCATGAACTAATATTTTTATTACCCTTTATATAACGAAACCCGGTTTTTCTATGGTAACCATATGGTTAATAAAAACATTACACATACACATTGCCCACAAGTTCAATTGTGTGGTTTCCAAGGAGGTCATTCATTGTTTAAACTGGATGTTCTAAAAATAAACATGACCATAAAATCAACATAACATTCTAAAACACCTCCAAACATCTAGAATCAAATAAGAATTTTTTTAATTGAAATACAAAAATATTTTTTAAATGGCCAAAAATATTGGTGATATATCCTCCCCACGGTTGGTCTTTCCATCATAAGAAATTAGAAATATCATTTTCCCTGAAAAGTTTTAGTCATTTAAAATCTATTCCGTATGAATCACGTGTTATTCTTATTGATTCTAACCACGTTCCAATAACCTGATGGTAGAACTATGATATTCTTATGCAGGACACTCTCCTTACAATTCACGATAAGTACATGCACATGAAAAAATGATTCATCCATTTCTATATCAATGTTATTTGATCAAATAGAATTATATGGATTAGGTTGATACTTCAACAATAAATATATTTGAATCACATTATGAACTAAATTGAAAGAGTATTGAATGGAAAACGAATATTACACCGCACCAACGTATTCATGTATCTTAAAAGGGATTATGTTTTGACCGGATGGCACTCCCTACATCACAAAACAGTGATTCCAATTTCATATAATGATATTCGAGAATAAATTAACACCCAATTAAAAATAAAATGTCCATAAATGATGATTAGGTTATGATTTTTGGTAACTCTAAGCCACATAAATTCATTTCGTGATCTACTAAATCTTTACAATTATCTCTTGTATATGGTTTTGTTTATCCAATTATGTCTTCCATATTTCTTACAAAATATCTGGGGAATGAAAAGAACCCAAATACAATACTTTAAAATAATCCATATTAATCAAGACATGAAAAATAATTGCATAAGATAACTCCACTACAGATATGTTCTCCTCCCATGAGCCACCAATTTATATTATAGAAGCCTTAAATATTTATCCCAATGTTTCTATCTTCCATTAATATTTTACATATAATCAATTATGATACATTTTAATTATAGTAATCTAATCCCTATGGTATTTTTCTATGTATTTTTAAAATTGAGATATATTCCTAGGGTCTCTATCTAATACTATTTGAACTAGTATATCATTTATTTTTACAACATCTCAATTATGGATTTTGTATATTGAATCTTCTATATTATATTCATGTAAAAGTATTAAATGGATGACTTTGTGACCTGTTCCACTATCCGAAATTTGAAATTTTCTTTCATAACCACCCATGGGATTGACATTGGAAAATCCATAAATATATACTTCTACTTCAACATGTGAATCAGTAAATAATATAACATTCTTAATGGTCAATATTTCTCGTCCTTAACATATAGATGTATGGGGAAACTCATAAAAATCTCAACCACATTTCATTTCCTTCTATCCCTACAAAATTATACTTTTTGTGTCTTATAAATCTTTTGTATTCTTGGATTGACATCCGATCTCGAATAGTGGAAAGAATGAGGGATTTGTTTTATAGTAAATTTAAACAAACACCTGATCTCAAATCAAAAAATATAATTTCTTGAAGATTCTATCCCGAAATGGCCTCCCTAAATTCGAGTTATGATATCATAGAAATACAATCAGAATCATGTGTATGCAACTATTTATCATTCTCAGCAAACTCCATACTTAATGAAACCGACTTGTAAACTACAACACTATAGTATTCATGAAAATACATGTGCATTTTAAATATCACCATTATCAATATTCATTAATTTGAATCCTCGTTTCCCAAATCACTATTTAAATTTCTACTTCATCCATCCACCATGTAATCGGCTTTAACCGGTGAATACATAAAGTAAAATTCAATCATTTTGATGTAATATATTCATCTTATTTTACTTATATTAACAAATTATCATTATAAAATGTGTTTCAAGATATTATTAAATATTAAAACAATATAATTCTCACCAAATATGATATCACACCATGTCTTCAATGCATTGACTACTACAACTAATTACAGATAGTGTGTTGGGTAGTTCTTCTCATGAAGTTATAACATTAATGATCTATATAAACCCAAAAATTACATACATGATAACACACCCCAGGGTAGATCTCAATGCATAATAATGAAATAGATAGAATTTTTCAAATTATAGATATATAGTGATCAGTGCTGGTGTACATTAAATGTTATTCTTTTGAACAATTTACTGACATTAATCATTATATTCGAAGGGAACGTTATTCATTTTCAATTATGTCATTGGTGAAGCTAGTACAAAAAAATATTGAACAGATCTCCATTTATAACCATCAAGACCAAGGAAAGTACATATAAGAAATAAACTATTTTATGGTTTCTGAGAGATCACAAACTATAACTTTTTTGGATGAGTAAAATATAATTCTTAGACATAACATGACATAAGAAATTTATCACTTGTATCCAAAAACCCCACATCATATTTTTTGGAATATAGATTATGATCTTGAAATATACCCATCATTATCAAAGTAGGTTTCTCATTCTCAATCTTTATCCATGAATACACGAGTATTTCAACCACAGAAACCACTATAAATGAATATTCTTAACATAAAAATGATTTATTAGTTCCATAAATATTACTCAATGATTATTAAGAAAAAGAGAAACAAAACACTACATGTTATTTATACATATATCCCTGAAATATGACAGCAGAATGTCCCACTTTTGACCATCGGTTTATGAAATACTGAATGCAATTAAATTTTAGAGAACTTCTAGGATTCACATAATTGATGAAGTAAATAATAAATATTTTGAAGGAAATAATGTTTATTTTTTAAAAATGTTTTAGATTATTATAATCAACAAAAATCCAACGATTTACCTCCTCTAGATTCATAAACAATATGGTGCATGCCATAGAGATGTGCTAGGATTAATGAACAATTTTCACTAATCTTTTCCAACTCTACCTTAATATCCTTAAACTTTATTTATTCCATCAGATAATTTTTAGGTGATATAGGAAGGGTACTTGGTAATAACTAAATTCATAAATCCACATATCTTATGTGCGGGATACCTGGGTAATTATTACTAAAACAATAGGTAACTAGTCAAAATTTTTTGAAACCCATTATTCATGATCTCATCTATAAATGTCTCGGTCAAGGATATCAAAGAGTATTGGACGTTTCTAAATACATGTTCCAACAAGCCTGTGGTACCTTCCATTAATTTTTTATATCCACAAAAATTATTCATGATTCCATCATCAATTTTAAAAGTAATCCTTTAGGTGTAACAGTTGATATGAGCATTCAATATTTCCAACCTATCCATACGAATGATTATGTCTTAGAGATCCATTTCAAGAATAAATATTTCTCAAATCAATTCATCCACATAAATGTTATCATAAATTTAATTATACATAAATTTTCAACATAATATTTTTCAAAAGGATTTTTTATGTTTTAAAATAGAATTAATCATCTCAAAATTTAAGCCTAGCGGAGAAAAAATAGAAAAATAAATTGAAAATGGGATGCCCCAATATGAAATAAAACATTCATAAGAGTATAACTCAATAGAATCATAACTCTCACCAATATGGTTAATATTTATCATTAATTATTACATTATAAAATCTATGAAATTTCATACTTGCTGCACCTTTATCTTTATTACCCTATTAAGGATTCCCTATTTGAGGTGTAATTGTATTCCTAGAATCAAAATTGATTATTTGGTTTTTCTGATGAAGAATATTATTATAAACTAATCCTATTGAGTTATATGAAATCATTGAAACATTAGATTATTTCTAAGAACACAAACTCATTGCACAATAAAAATATCATTGAAGGTGTCTCATATGGTTTCAATTGTTTTATGATCTAGGAGTTTTATAAAATCTTAATTAATATGCTCAATATAATCAAAAAACAAGTACTAACAATAAATTATTAAAGTAGAATGATTCACTAATTCCACTATATAATTTTCATTCCTAACCCTGATTTTATAATAAGTATCCCTAATCTTATTATTCACACCATTTCAGTTTTGACTAGTTAATTTTGATATACACATGCTTACTCAAACTATATTACCTAGTATACTTCACTCTTCCACCACCTATCAATTAATAATCTCTATATAATCAGTTAAAAAATAAATAAATTCATTTATCTAAAATATGTATTAATCCTCCAAAAAATGTTTTCCATTGAGAACATATGGGTATCAACATCATGTGAAAAGATAAATTAATTAATAAATTTAGATGAATACTCTATCATTATGATATATTCATATGTAAAATCAATTAAATCATTTGTTCGGGAAAATCAAAAAGTTTGAAGACATAATTTTTTGTTGAAAATTTATTAAAAATCCTCATATACAATGAATTGGTCAATTTTAATAAAAATAGAAAAATCCCACACCATGCTTGCATAATCCCCTTGTATGTACATTTCTAAATTGTTTTTCATCATCTATATTGTTTATATAAAATAATTAATTTTATTTATCCCATTATGTCTCACATATGAATTTTTTGGTTCAAAATCACCCTGAATGATTGGTGGATTCTAAATTTGGAACATAATTTAATAATCAAAATGACTTTATTCATCCCTTCTATTAATTTATCCAAGACCTGAAAAACTAGACAATACTCTTTATCGATTTTTAACAAACCCATGTCTTAGATTATTCCACTTTATTAGTATTATATTCTAATTATTTTATATGTCACCTCTAAGGTACTATTTTCGATAAAAATTAAGTATCATTTTGTCATTGTCTCTATGAACTAAAATCTTATCAATTTCAACATTACCACATTACATATGTCACAAAAAGACCTTCCAATATTCAATAATTTCAATTTTAAATGTTTTTTTTAAATTTCACCAAACATTTTAAAATAAATCCATTTTCAATTATCATAAAAAATAAAAAAAATTATACCAAATCGTAAATCAAAAATCTAATTGAAATATGAACTCCTATTGGGAATCAATATCATTAAATATATGTCATCATCTTACTATTATCTAATCTTATAGTGATGATTTTAAAATACATAGATTTGCCTCAGAACAATAAGTTTACTAAACTACACGGTATCATTAGAGTAAATAAAAATAGACTGAATACACCTCTTAATTGTCTTTTAAATGATGAAATAGTAAAAAATACGAAAAAATGAATAACAAAAATAACTAAAAAATCAATAGAGTCTAAATAGGAAATAAAGACGGTCTAAACTAAAATATGTAGAACATAGAAACTAAGAAACAAAAAAACTACCCCAATATCTTACTCCACCTTACATTCCAATAGTGTCATGATGAATAAATAAATAAATGGGATTTCATTACATTACATATGTTTTTCAACACTACATATGAAAATTCACTAATACTCCCATAAAGGGGTGAGTATAAAACTCAGTATAATTTCAACAAGAACATACAATATCATTAATATATGATAAAAAATGATAAATAATTTATAAAAATTAATTTAAATTAATTTTAAAAAATTATATTAGTCTAACAAAATTTCCTAAAAATAACATTTTTCTGGTAAGGTAATCAAAAAATAATTTTTAAACAAATTCTCTTATCAATTGACTAATCCATTAGGTACACTCATTCCAATCATATACTCATCAAAAAATTCATTAAAAACATATAGTTTTATACTCACTAGAATCCTCTCATTGATCTACTATGTCGTCAAATGGTAATCATCACTACGATCTCTAGTGTCACATTCCTCTTCCATGGGGTCTTGTCAATGAAAATGAAATCACAACCATCATGTATGCTAAAACAATTTCACAAGATTGACAATCTATTTAAGTAAAACAAATAATTTATTGGAAACCAAATAAAGAAAACATAAATGCATCAAAAAAAATCATAATTTTTAAACCATTATGTTTAAATCTTGAACCAAATGCACCTTCATCAAATTAATCCAATTTAAAATATTTCTCAAAATAATCAATAAGGAGGTTTTTAATAAAGGATTAAACATGTTTTTCGAAATTCAATTAATGAAATAATATAAATTTGAAAACAATATTTTAAATCAAGGATGATTTTCACCTATCGACTGGTCAAGGTTCTGGTGCTCTGCTAATGTGTATTACAACACTCAGGTCGAATCCTCAACGATGATACTTTTTATAGTCGGTTGTTTTAGTTAATAGTACTCTGATTGGGGGGTTTTTCTTTAGATATTATGATATAATTTATGGAATATGTTAGATTTAACAAATTGATAATTATTGGGGTGAGTTTATTATTGGTGATTTAAGCTTATGATATCCTTGAGCTTTGATTTATATTGATTAAAATTAATACCAACTTCATAAGATGATTTTGATCCAAATTACCAAGTGTCAAAGCTTTAATCCAAACAACAACATAACATAGGGTTATAATAATTACCATTAATTATTTATGGTAGTGTATTTTTTGTTCCAATAATCCATTGAATCCACATATTAAACAAAACATGTCATTAATCCATGACATATAATGTTCCAAGTACACAATATTAGCACAAGAAATACTAACCAAGAAAAGGCTCTCAATCACTTAATATCTCTAAATTATAAATCATCCCAATGGTATATTTACTCATACATTTAAATGATTATTAATCTATTTATAATTATTTTTATGACAAATTAAGAAGATAATATAATGAAAGGGATAAGAAATTTGTGATTCATCAAATACACACACAAATGATGAAAGGAACTTAATACTGACTTTATATTTAATGAGAAAGAAAAATAAGGGAATGTGGTTCAACTATATTTAAACTGTTTTAAGAATAGTAATATTAATGTATAGATTTTGGATACGAATAAGAGATATTGAAGAAGAAACACATGTTAAAACAGAATTACAAAGAAAGAGACATACAAGATTACAAAAAATGAAGAACAAAAAATTAAATGAAAACAAAAGAGAGGAGGAGAGTTCATTCAAGTGAAAAATTGAGTATGGAAGGTCATACATAGCCCTTGGAATGGATTTTTTTAATTCCAATATGTTATCCTCTCTTTTGAAATACCAAATCCATTGAAAGAGATGAGGGGCATCTATTTATAGCCCAAAGAAGTGGACTGTTGGCATTCCCAATCATTCCTTCCACCTGGCTCAAAGATTTGGACATCCAGACCGCTGAATATTGAGTACTCTCCTTCTTTAAAGTTGTATTTAATAATTTTTTCCATCTTCTCTTCAAATTTTGTGTCATTTGGACATATGGATCGATAGTTCTGGCGGTTTGATTAAACAAAGATAATCTGTCTATTTCTATCCATGCATTTTTTATAGCCAAAATATGAATGGATTTCATCATAGGAATATACCTTTAAATATGAATGATTTCTTCAACAATGTCGATCGGTTGTATATCCACTTTCACACTATAAACATTTCTTCTTTATTAGTTGAATAAATCAGGATAAATGTTATAAATACTATACTGATTTTAATTCCCTTCCAAAATTGTGGGTGGGAATTCAATGAATTAGTTGTGCCACTTGTCCTTGGAGATGGGCCCTGAAATTTTTATCCATTACCCTTTGCAGTGTTATCCGAATTTTTGAGGAGAATTAATGAATTTCACATTATTGATTGATCATAGTAATTAAATATTCATGGACGGTTCAGTTTACTCACAGATTCTATGGGCCTTCTTGTGTGGTCTATATGAGCCTTCAAATGGAAGAATAGGCACATTATCCATTCTAATGAAATGTTGTATATTAAATTAGGATTTGAGAAAATATAGGAACCATGCAATGTTAATCAATAGTGTGGCGGAGCTTCTGCATGTGATCTGGTATTCTCGTAATGATTTTATTCATAACAACCACTCATTTAGTCTAAATGCAGGTAACACTCGGATTCTTATTGCGATTCATGATGCCGCTTCAGTCCAAAAAGATTCTTTCAACAACTCGGTTGATGACTTTGTGATCCTTCGACATCTCTGTATTCCTGGAATATATCCAAATCCCAAACGCTTCTTTGAAGTTTTCTGGCAAGCCCCGATGCCAGGATGGATTAAAGTGAACGTCGATGGAGCTTCCAAAGGCAATCCTGGCCCTTCAAGTTGTGGTGTGATCTTCAAAGACTCATCTGGTCAATGTCAGGGCTGTTTTTATGTTGGTTGTGGTCTTTCTTCATCGCTTGAGGCTGAGATGCTGGCTGTCATCCATGCGGTTGATTTCGCGCTTCAAAGAGGCTGGAGAAAGCTCTGGATAGAAAGTGATTCCACCACTATTGTCCAGGCCATTTGGAACAACATCAATCATCTTACATGGCCGCTTACCACTCTTTGGATGAATTGTCTGAACATGCTTCATGAGAATGATTTTATTGCTACTCATGCATACTGTGAAGCGAATGCTATTGCTGACGCCCTCGCCAACAAAGGTATTCAACAAAACATGACTTGGATCGACACTCTTCCAGCTAACTTATTTCCTCTCTTTGAGAGAGATTGTAAAAAAATCCCATCTTTCCGAACATTTTAATCCTTTTTCTCTCTAATATATTGTGCTTCAGTCATTTACCGAAGCATTACCTTTAAAAAAATTTTGGAAGGTGACTCAATTGGACTATGTCTAACAATGCTCAAAAATTATTCTAAGTATTGAAACATTAATATTTCTCACAGATTATGCATATTTCATATAAAATTAGTAAGGGGAGTTTATAATAAGTCATGAAAATATTAATGGCATTAACTCCCCCAATCCTAGTCTTGTGCATGTCCTAATGTGAAACAGATATAAAAACATGTCAAAACAATTTTCACTCACCAACGAATATTAAAATTGTGTTTTCCCCAATTAGGGGATGTTAAGACAATTTCACTCATCCATATTGAATTCAACCAGAAGTTGTTACAGAAACAATGTTCCAAAAACAATTCATGTTTTCATTCTCAAATTTAGAAATGGAATATGGTGGCACACAAAACATACTCCTCTCAGGATTATAAAATTAATTTATGGATCTACTCTTATTCACCAATCGAAAGTAAAAATCCTATATTTTTAAAGAGATCTCATCTTCCATTACCTATTGTAAAGTGCTCAAAAATCATGAGGTCGTCTTAGGGGTTTTTCTATGGCCATGGGATGGTAAGAAGATGATATCCAAAAGATATAAATAAGAGGGTAAAACACCAACATAGAAAAATAAATGCACATTTTTTGTGAAATGAGACAAGGAAGGAAATGAAAACACATATTTAGAAGGGAATGATTGTATGATGAAAAAACAAGAGTGGAAGAATATTTTAATGGGATGAGAATATCAAATATATACAAACCACAAAACATTCCCCAATGACATAAGAATATAATGCATGTGTTCTTTTTTTCAATTTTTTTGAATGTTGAACTTGGAAAAGATCTAACACTCATATCCCAACCCATGATTGATCTCCTCATGACACTAATAGAAATAGTTATAACAAGATAAAAGGTATTGGAAGAGTTATTTTTGATATTCCCAAGACACAAACCATTTTATTTTATTTCTTTTTGATTTCTGAATGTTTTTAAATTTTTTTCTTGAACACTTGTCAATAATATTTAAACAATATGTCATAAGCATATATACATTCCCAAACCCCACTGATTTAAAACCTCTACCCCATAGTAAAATGGATGTTTTCCCTCAAGCTTATTATAATATGGTGAAATAAAAAAAGGGTATCCAAAATGAAATCCATTCACCCCAAACATAAATTTTAAAATTACTATTCAGTGAAAATCCATGTTGATATTGGCTAGGAAAAGGTATTGGGTTTGTAAAGTGGTTATCAATGAAAAAGTATTCATATACACGAAGGGACTTTCAAAAAGAGGATTAATGTAAAGGAAATTGGAGGCTATTTGGCTATTGTGATTCTCTAGTGGTTTAGAAAATGTCTCTACCACATTAATGGACACTAAATGAGGAAATTCAGTTTGATGGTCCAAAAACTCAAGATTCAAAAATGGGGGTGAAAAAAATACACACATTTTGAAAATATGGCCATTGGAGGCCCTGCCAAGAAAGATAATTTTGTTCCTCATGGTTGGGGAAAATCAGTTTCAAAATCAAAAAGTTAGCATTCAAATTTTGTTGGTTTTGACACAATATTATTTCTCCAAATTTATGATGAAACCACAAAATATTTGAGATGAATCCATGTCTTTTGAATCACAAAAATGGTTGGACAAAATTTTAAAATTGGAAAGTGAGTATGTATGACACTTGTTTGTTCATTTGTTTTGTTGAAATTTTGTGTTTTTTTTTGTGATTTTAAATTACACACCCACACAAAAGAGAAAGAGTAAATAAAAATGTGATGAGGAAAGTGGTAAAAAAAGATAATGAGGGACTTATAAGAGAGAGAGATATATATATATAAGTTGAGTAAAAGTAAAAGAGGATCCCTTGGATTGGATTTGGTGGGTTGCTGTCTCTATATGGTGGTGAGTCTACCATGGATCTGATGGAAGTCGATGTGGTTCTGGGATTGTGGGATGTTACCTGAAAAAGAAAAATAATTATTAATCTAATAACAAACTAAAACGAAATTAAAATTTCATAAAAGTAAATGAAAACAAGGTTTTCCTCCCACGAAGCACTGCATTTATTTATTTAAATCTAGACAGTTGAAGTGGACTACTGATAGTCCAATAGTGTCCACCATATTTTCTAAACTCCATTGTCATTCAGGAAGAACAACTCCATTAGAATTGTTGATTGTTCATTGGATAATTTATCTCCTTCCTTGATTGTGTGATTCTATCTAAATGGAGGTGGAAAGATAATATGAATATCCTCCATTTGGTCTCCAATGTCTGGAATGATTTTATCCAGAAAGTGATGGTTTTCTATGATTCAAAATTCCGGAATATATCTTAGTTTTTTATGGTTCATTTGTATAAGGATCAGATAACACAAAACCATAATATGAGATCCCAATTGTTTTTAACACGTCTATTTTATCAAATACAGATGTAGATTAATGAGGATCAGTGGAGTCATAAGACTGATTAAAATTTTCAATATCCTACATATCAATGTTGTTCGCCAATAAATGCTCAATTTCAATATCCCCTGTGATCACTTTATTAATTAGGGAACAAATCACACAACCTTATATCTCATTGGGAAAATATAATCACATTTTTTAGGGTTAACCTCACATATAATTTTTTTTAGAATCAATGATAGTAAATGAGGAATGATGGATAAACTAATATGAATAAAAAATGAGCATTCTAGTTTATTTTACTCATTATCATCCAAGCTGGAGAAGTGAAGGTCAGATGAAAGATGAGATTCTAATGATTTTTTATGATCCTTTAGATAAATGGAGTTTTCATTTGTAATTTCAATATCAACTTATTAATTTATGACTTGGTTAATGTGGATGAAATATTTACAAAATCCTCTATTAGTAGAACAAGAAGGACATGATGGATTGGTATTTAACACACTCTAAAAGAGTGTTTCAGAAGAATGGAAAGGGATTGTAGATTCTTTCTCTAATGGTTATCACATGGATTGAAAAATACTGAACTTGACCAGTTGGTCACCAAATTACATCGATAAGATGCTTGAATGGAAATCAATTTTAGTTTTAGTTTTCATGAGAAAATTTCTTTCTAAAATCTGTGGAGATTGGAAAGAAGTTGTCTCACCGTCATTTCATAGACATAAATGTCAGCTTGAAAGATAAGATCATCAACTTGGACAAGGACATCTTCAATTATACACTCAGGACTTGATATGCTTCGATTGGATAACTGAATGACAACACCCGTTGGATGTAAGGGACCTAGAACAAGTTTATAGAAGATGGATTTAGGTATGACCTTAATTGAGGCTCCTAGTTCTATGAGTGCATCATCGAATTTGGAACATCCAATTTGGCATGGAACCGTAATGGTTTGAGGATATTTGCAGTTAATGGGTATGGATTGTTTGGTGGAATCATTTATGAAGGTCCTATGATTCCTCTTGTGGGTGAACAATTATTTACAAACCATATCATACATAGGGATCGTTTTAATAGAATATAATAGGGAAATGTTGACTTTAACTTGTCTAAACATGTTGAGAATTTCAGTATTGGGTTCATAGCACTTCTTTGGCATAGAAACGACATGAGGAAAAGGAATTGGTTTCAAATTAGAATGGAATGAGGTGAGGGAATGACTTCAGATTCCTTTTCAATTTTATTTTTATTTTCATTTTCTATGTCAACATTTAAAGGGAGGTTGGAGGAATTATCACGAGGCATAGAAATTTTCTTCCTTGGTCTATGTGAAATTGCACTTACATTACCCTTGGGGTTGGGTAATCATAGAGCCGGGAGTTATGAATAATTTGATTGTTGTTGCTAGCATAGGTGGGATGCATGTTGACCAATTTGGGTTTCAATGTTCTTGTGGATAGATCTAGTGAGGGAGGAAAGATCCTGCACTACACCTTACGAATGTTTCTTGGAGTAAGAATATTGTCTCGGATTGGGATTACCTTGATTTTGGTACATGAGAAAGTGATTATATTGGTTTTGGATATGGGAAGGATCACTAGGATAGTGTAATCTTGTAGGAGGATCATTCCATTGAGGTTTATGAATAAAAGGATAAGGTTGTTGGAAGTCACCACCACCTTGACTATATTGGAACTGGTTAGGGTTTTTATGAGTGAATTGAGGGGGGTGAGAGATAGAATTACCATACATCAAGCCTTGGTTATATGAAGAAGAGAAGGGTTCAATGTAAGGTTGGTTGATGTTTCTAATGAACTGACAAGATTGTTGAGGGTTGATGTTCCTCTGAGGAAATGCTGCATTAAGAATCATTGGTCCAGATGAATCAAATTGATCCTCTTGTAGAAGTAGACATGTGTAAATTGGATGAGATGAAGAGTTTTAGATTCCATAATTTTTGTCACATCCAGGAAACATTGAATGTGGAAAAGATGAGGTTGGGACTTTGGATTCTACAACTAGTAGTCGCACAAGACCTGTATGTTCACTCGTCCACTCGGTCATCTTGTTCGGCTCTATGGATTGATTTTCATGGGATTGTTTTACTTGATCATCTACTCAAGTATGGAATTATTATTTGTTTGAATCCACGTTGCTTATAATATCTCTTACAGCTGCAGATGTTTTATCAACATGTTCCCCACCACTTGCGGCATCAATGAGATTTCTGTCCATAGCCAATAACCCCTTGCATAAGTATTGGATCAAGAGTTGGATAGGGATTTGTTGGTGTGGTCCGGTTTCAAAATTATTGTTGAACCTCTATTAGAACTCATGGAGAGATTGACTTGGGAATCGACGAATACAACTTATTTCCTTTCAGATAGATGCAGTACGAGAATCATCGAAGAATTTTTCTAAAAATAGTCGCTTCATATCATTAATTTTGCTTCTGGATCCAGGAGGTAGGTAGTAAATCCCTTATATGGAAATGTCAGATAGGTAGAAAGGGAATGCATATAGTATGATTTGTTCCTTATAATCCCTTTGAGGGTTCATGGTAGAGAACACTACTTGGAACTCTTTAAGGTTGATATGTGGAACCTCAATGGCTAGCCGGTGGAAATGAGGAAGAAGATGAATGAAACTCGATTTGTGTTCAATGTCAGCATCTATGTTTGGATATTCAATACAAAGAGGTTGGTAATTCTTATTAGGGGAATGGAGTTTTTGACATGTTTTTTCTCTATGATTGGCCATATCTAATTCAATTGGTTGGACAATGAAAAGTTCTTGAATTATTTGATTATCTCATATGTTCCCCCTAAGACGTAGAATTGTTCGCTCAATTTATGGGTCCAAAAAATATGAGGGATTGTTTTGGAGGCTCTGGGGATTTCATAAATATGATGGAAGAAAGAGAAACATGTTTTTTATTTATATTTTTTCAGTTTATTATTTTTATGAGGAGGTGAAATTTTCTTTGCGTTTTTTTTCAATATTTTTTTAAAATTTTTGGGTGTTTTTTCACAACAACCAGAAACTATTGTCTAAACCATGAACTATCACAGGAAATGGCACCATTTGAAACATGCATCCTATTGTCACCTATTGACAGATCAATGTTCTGTTTCTCTTCTAATGTGTATATCAGCACTTAAGTCGAATCCTCGATGAAGATAATTTATTATATTAGGTTGTTTTTAGTTAATTATATTCTGATTAGGGGGTTTGATTGCAGAGATTATGAAATAATTTATGGATGATGTTTGATTTAACATAATGATAAATATTTAGGTGAGTTCATTATTCGGGATTTAAGCTTATTATATCCTACAACATTGCTTTATATTGAACTAAATTAATATCCACTTCATTATATTATTATGATCAGAATTCCAATGTATTAAAGATTTAATCCATGTCGTAACTTTACATAGGGTCATAATGAATACCATTAATAGTTTATGGTAGTGTATTTTTGGTTCCAATAATCCATGGAAACCACATATTAAATAAAATATGTCATTAATCCATGACATAGAAAGTTCAATATTCAGAATATTAACTCATGGAATACTCATTGAGAAAAGGATCTCAATCACTTAATATACCCAAATTATAACTCACCCAAATTGTAGATGTACTCTGCCATTTACATTATTAGTAATCTGGTTATCATTATTATGATGATAAATTAAGAATATAAAAAAATAGAGGTATGAGAAAAGAGTGGTGTGTCAAACAGGCACACAAACAATGAAGGAATTAAATACGGACTTTAGATTGAATGAGAAATAAAAAGAAGGGAAAGGGATTCATCTATATTATAAATATTTTAAAAACCTTAATATTAAACATTAAATGGTTTGTGAGAATAAGGGATATTGATGTAGAAACATGCATTAAAACAGAATTACAAAGAAAGTGACTTACAAGATTACACAAATGAAGAACACAAAAGTAAAAGAAAACAAAGAGAGGATGAAATGCCTATAAAGTGAAACCATTATCATAGAAGGTCCTCCCAAGCCCTTGGACAGCCATTGGTTTTTCCAATATGTGCTACTCACTTCTGAAATGTCAAATTCATCGAATGAGAAAAGGGGGATGTAATTATAGCCAAAAGAAGTGGATTGTTGGCTTTCCTTATCTGTCCCTCCACATGGCTCGACAATTTGGACATACACATAGTAGAATATCAGGATATCGGTTTCTCCAGAGTTTTAGATAATAATTTTGGATGTCTTATCTTATATTTTGGGAGTCATTTAGACCTACAGAGCCAATGTTAAAGAGGTTTGATTAAAGAAAGTTAAATTGTCCATTTCAATCCATTTGTTTTCGATTTATTCAATGTGAATGGATTTTGGAATAGGAAGATTCCTTTAAATCTATATGATTTATTCAAAAAATGTGGATGAATATATATCTTCTTTCACATTTCAAAATCTCATCTATATTTGATGAATAGATCAGGAGACAAGTCATGAATACTGTACTGATTTTAATTCCCATCAAGAATTGTGGGATAGACTTAAAAGCATTAGCTGGGCCATGAATGGTTTATCCATTAAACCTTGATTTTTTTAATATTTTTTTAGGAGAAATAATGAATTTTCAATTCTCCATTGAGCCCAGTAATTCAATATCATTGATGGACTAGTTTCTCACAGATTATGTGGGCCTTCTTGTGTGGTCCATATGAGCCTTCAAATGGAAGAATTGGCCCATGATCTATTCTAATGAAATTTTGTATATTGAATTTGGAATCCTACAAAAACAATCCACACAATTTGTATTAGTATAGTGATAGGTACAAATTAAATAGTTATCTATCTCAATTGGACTACTTCTACAAATTCCCAAAATTTTACTGAGTATTAAAATATTAATATATCACACAAATTATCTAAAATTCATATAAAATAAATAAAGGAGGTTTATAATAAGTCATGAAAATATTAATATCATAAAAATTTCATTTTTTAATCAATATATGTAGAGGGATAATCCATGTACCTCTAAAACATCTACGAAGATGATGAACATCACAAAACTCCAAAGATATGGATTGAAATACATAAACTTTTCTATAGATATTATTCCTCTTAACCAAAAATTTAATATCTCATAAATATAGAAATAAAATGTAATGATTTTTTCCAAAAAACAATATATCCATGATTCTGATAGAATTAATAAAAAGAATAAAAATATGAAATTGATGAAGAAAAATATCATACAAATAATGCTAGCCACGAATGCTCCAAAATTCATCTTATAATCATTATTGTAATAATATGAAATGTATCCACTACCTTTGGAGGACGATTAATTTATTATAGACCAGTTTAGTGTAAAAATTATTGGGCTAGGGGAAAATATGATTAGTTCTATAATTTCGGATTTATTTATTAATAGTGCATAGTTAGAGAGTTTTTTAGGAAATCTATCCTTTAATTGTGCACAAGCCACTATCTCCAATAATTCCACAAATGTTTAGATCACTTTTTTAAGAAAAAAATGAAAAAATTAGGATATTACCCTCAATCCATCAATATATTATTTCTATTGGGAAGCCATATTGTTATGGAAAACAACGAACCTAACCATGTGCATACCCATTGACCGTTGTTTTAATTTCATGGTTTCTAGGGTGGTGTTGATTAGTTTATACTAACCATTATAAAATTATTAACCTCCATAATATCCTCAAACCTTGATAATAACAATCATAACCACAAAAACCATTTCCTAATTACTTTATTTATGTAAAATACATAGTTCTGTGGTTATCTACCATAAAAGTGGTGAAAATTCATCTAAAAAATAAATTTATATATATTAGATATTTTTTCCAATAGAATAAAAATATTAGATCCTATTTATAAAATAAAAAACTTTTTTTAATAAAATCTTATTTAACATAGGTGCATGTAACATTTTTAAATACCATTATAACCTTAACAATGACAATATTGTTTTTTCCTATTAGGAGATTATATAGTCAGTATAAATGAACAATTTGTCCATTTCCAGGATATAAATGATATTTATAAACTTCTAAAATGTTCTTATTGGAGATTATATTATTGGAATTTTAAAGACATATAAAAAATACAAGGTATTATAAAATAACATTGATTTCAATTTAGAAATTATTAATTTAATTTCAGTTCAAATAAATACCAAGACAAAGATATAATTTGAATATATAATTTTTTAAACGGGTAAAATGATGTACTTAACTATTAAATTAACTTAACAAAGTAATTCATTTAATTTATTTAATATTTTTAGAATCATTTATTTTATTTTTCTATTAATTAACCAATTACAACATTTAACATTAATATATTATTAATGTAATCATATGATTTTATAAAATTAAGAATAGATTACCCTCATTAATTTTATTTAATTATTCTCAAAATTATCATCCAAATTAGTCTATAAATGTATTTTCTCCTCATGTGAACTCTGATAATAAAATTAAAAGAAATAGAGTGATAATTTTAATTTAACTTTACATATAATATTATATAAGGACCAATAATGGACATGATTCCCCAAAGTCATAAAAATTTAATTTAATGTTAAAATGGTATAAATATGGACAAACTAGGGGATTCGAACTAGTTTTTTGTTTTTTTAAACTATTATCTATTTTAAATAACCGAACAATATAATTCTTTTAAACATAACTAAGGGGTATATTTTGTCCTTTTTTAACTTTTTATTTAGAGGAAAAATTAATTCAACAATATCATATATTATTAATTAAATTAATTTAAAATATCTAATCCATTTTATAAAATTCAAAATCATAAAAGTAGGAATATGTAATTAAAAAAAAATCTTATAGAAGTGATGAGAAATCAATTTTCCATGGAGAATGTTCACAAATTTATATATTGTTTTCTTATAAAAAGTTAATATAAAATGAATTCCAAAAAATTTAATTGAATCTAATATGATATAATTAAAATAATATTTAATTCAAATAAATTTTAAACCAAAATATTTTTTTAGTGATTTAAATAAAAAGTTAATTTTCAATAAAAACCAGTATCTATTATTATTCAGTGAAAAATAAAAATTTTCATAATAAAAAAATCACCATATACACATTTTTATATAATTAACCCAACAATTAACTTTATTTTATTTTATAAATTTTCTAAAACTGAAAAAATTAATTTTCATATATTTGAGGAAATTGTGACTAAACTACCTTTTTTGACCAATAATATTTATAGAAATCATTTAATATCAATTTAAATTATTATAATATAATTTCTAATTAGTATATATCAATGATATTTATTTTATAATTCTATTAAAAATATCTTCTCTCAAAAAAATAATTATTTTTAGCCACTGTTTAAATGGAAACGTGATAATGTTAATGCTTATATAATAATATTTTAATATAGTATAACATTTCATTTATAATCTATGATACATTCAATGTTTCTATTTAAGATATTGGATATATTATGAAATGGAAAATATCATAATGTCTCAGGGTGTTATATTATCTTTTACACTTGGTCTTGTGTGTTATAACTACTATCTAGCATGATGTTATTTTTTTAATATCCTGGGGTGTTACACTATCTCAGATCCTTTTCAATTATTCTTGTATTACTAAAATATATGGAACATATCAATATTAGTTTTCATGGATTTAAAATACATTGATGGATCTTCTAGAACCATGATTTATAATACTGAGTCTTCATGGTTTATTGTGATAATCGTATCACTTTTTAATTTCTTTATCTATTTGTTTCATATAAGTGATATATGAAAACAGTGGAACAATGGGTTGAATTCTAGAATGATATTTGGTTTAGGTGTTATTGAATTATGGGATAATCATTCCTAAAACATAGAAGGTTCATCATTTATATAATCCACTTTATGGAATCATGATATTATGATATTCAGTTGAGGTAGTTCATTCATATTTTTAGTTTTTAGTCTACTATTTACTTAATGCTATGAGAATCTAATTCATTATCATTGGTTATGTATATGTAATTATAATACTTATATAGCAATAGTGGAATAAATTTAATGTATTTTTGAATATTAATAAAGAGTAGTTAACATTTATGTGTCATTTCTAATATTTAATTTATTTTTTACATTATAGAGCTATTTTAGAATTTGAAATTTGTTTTGATATAGTGATAGAAAGAATAATATGACTTATTTCCATTAAATTTTATTTGATTGTTTTTGTGGTGATCAAATTATGATTAATTTTTTGTAGTTTGATGATATATATTATTGATGTTACTGAATAGTGTATCTTGTGGCTCTCACCATTCATTGATGTATACCCACTAGTGATAAATTTTAGTATGGGGAACACAAGGGTCACTAAAAGGATATAGAATCCAAAATTAAATAATGATTCTATTTTATTATTTTATAGTTATATATAAGATTAATTTCCCAATGAAACAGAAACATTGGATCATATATTTTAATGTTATTATGTTTTTTATCTTTAGAATTATGTTCATGTATTAAAACACTGGGATGTTATTGTTTTTAAGATAGTGTGGTTTATTTTATTTGGGAATTATCATTTGAAAAATATAATCATATCCTTATGTATATGTATTTATATAGAAAACTCATCGTAGAAAAATTTCTTTATAAAAGGATAAAAATTTGGATCCAATAATATATTTTATTATACTAAAGTAGAGAAGAAAATAAATTATTTATCCATTTTTTGTTTACATATTTATCATTCAATCAATTTTCAATTATAGATTTTTTTTGGAGAAGGAAAAACCTGACCAATAAATTAATGTGAGGAGAAATGAAATGACTTCCTGAATAAATTCCCTAATTCTATGGGTTTTAGAGTTCCAAAATATAATGATATTTTTACCTAGGTATCCAAAGATATTAATAATTAACAAAATCATGTATAATGACATCCTTCACCCATGAAGTATCAACTAAACCATTATTCATTTATATATAAATAACCATCGATTTTTATTAGAACATATGATCCACTTGTCACAAAATAGTTTATTAAAACAATAGAGAATATCACTTTTATTATCCATTATTTAGAAAAGGATAAGTTGATTCTAGATATTTATGAATTATATGGAGTTCTTACGAAATAAGGGGGGTTGATTAAAAACACCAATCTTGAGGATGAAATATATGAAATGTAGTGGGAATACATTTTGAAAATATTTTTTACCAAGTATTTCCCATGATCTCTTAAACAAAATAATTACATATAATTTATTATGGTGGACAAAAAAGAAGGTGATTCTGTCATAGATTACTAGAGATATTTCAAAAGGCATTAAGATACAGATCATTTTTTAATCAACAATGATCCACAAATAAAGAGATTGTTTTGTGATTTAATAACACCCATTTTAAAAGATCTTCCAATCTAATAATTTGTTAGTTATAAATAAGTGGATTTATGTTATCTAAATGTAAATATTTATTTCATAGAAGCGACCTTTTTTATTTATATATGAATAGAATAATTTATTTTCATACTAATGGGTCAAATGATAAAGGATGAAATATTAACTAAATGTCAAAACTATGGAAGGAAACATTAGGGGAATTACCTCAAAGAGATTGGGAAATGAATCCATTTCATTATTAGAGTCTAAAAAGTATATGAATATATAAGAGATATAAATAATAGGACTATACTTATGGAGGAATAGAGGGAACTTCCAAATGAATGACTAATATTTCCATACATAATCGATATCTGGAAGAGAATTATGCAATCCAGTTCAATAAACATTGAGTCATTGATGGTAATTAGTATCAATATCCATAAAATCCTAAGAAGGCATATAAATATTATACCATCCCGACAACTAATGTGGTTCATGAAAATTATTTCATACATGGTATACATCATATTCACTCAATAATGGTATTATATTAATTTGATTCTTGTTATATGAATTCAATTATTTTCCATAATATTTCAAGATCTGTCAAATCAATGCCTTCTTGCATTGAAGTAAAAATTTCTGTAAAAACCCATAGTTGTGCATTTACTTCATCACATTGGGTTGAATCTACTCATATTGGCATATATGGAAATATTCTTCAAGATAATCATATTATTATTCCCTAGGTCTATTTCTACGATATAATTGGAATGGATTGTCTCTTACTATATTGATCACAAAAAAATGGAAGGAAATTGAAATATCCTTTCATAAAATGAACCATGAAATGTTAATATATTAATTAAAATAATACAATTAATCTCCTATAGAAGTTACCTCAATGGTTTGGGTGTTTATATCATATGAATAATCATACTATTCTTAAATGGTTGAGTAAAATTCATTTATAATGATTATGGAAATTACAATATTTTGGGAATAGACTTATGTATTTCATAAAGAGATACATGAACTTCCCACAAATAATAAGGTTCAGTACGGAAAAGATTTCACACCTGGAGAATATCTAATAACAAATTACCCAATAAGATGGTCCTCTTCAAACATGGAGATTTAAAGAAGTTGTTGCAATATAATTTATAAAAGGGATTGCATGCCCTAGTGAGTCACCATGGGGTGAATTAGTTCCCTTTTTATTAATGAATTATATATCAATATGGCTGGTTACTGATTTATATGATCTCAATAAGATCACTATAAAGATCAAGTGTCCTCCGGAAATTATTGATGAAATCATATATCATGTACATGTTTCTTGGTAATTATCAATGATGGGTATTAATTATGGATATCATCAATTGAAGGTAAAAAATGAAGATATTCATAAGAAATCCTTCGAATAAGATATAACCACTATGAGTTCATGGTTATTACCATCAAACAAAATAATTCACCTGTATTGTTTATGGTTTTAATAAAGAGAGACTTTATAAACCACCTCAAAATAATTACTTTAATTTTTAATTATATTATTCTCATTTAGACCAATTGAATTGAAGTACATGAAACAAATATTAGATTTATAATAGTGACATTATTGATATATATAATCTATTATATATTCTAAAAGTGTGAATTTTGGATGAATCATGTCACATTCTTATAGAACAAGATCACAATTGATGGAATTTCTTTGGACAACTCAATAAAGCCTACTAACGAATGAACATAAACCAATTGTTTCAAAAAATCCATATTTTTTAGATTGTCTAGGTATTACTAATTTTTTTGTGAGAAATTTCTCAAAAAGAGAATACTCACTTCACCTATACTCATACTACCAACAAATGGAAAAGTATTTGTTATATACATCGATACATCAATGAAATTCTTTGGGTGTTTAGTCATATAGAAAGATAAAGTGGTAGACTATGAATCCAAACAATTAATGATCCATAAGAATAAAATCCTAGAGATTGATATATATATATATAGTTGTGGTTATCCTCACTTAAATAATTTTGTTGCACTATCTTTATATTGATAAGTATTAAATAAATACAAATCATAAGAGTGTAATGTATCTATTCATACATAAGAGGATCGACATGGGTAATAGAAGATGGTTTTATCTAATAAAATACTATGATAAATCTATACATTACCAACTTAAAAGGGTGGAAAAGGTACATGTTTCTCTTTGTAGAAATAAACATACCAATCTATCCATTATGCAGGATGATAGATGCTCTATATTCCTGGAAATGAAAAGGATGGTTATTGAAACCATAACAGTATGGAATATATGATACCTTTACGGAAATTACTTCCTAAAAATCAATGAATGTTAAGATTGGGGAGGTATAAAGAGGTGAATTGTACCTATAAAATTATGTTATTGTAGAAATAAGAGGGAAATATAGATTATTTCCATATCGAGGTTGTTGGTGGGATTTGGTTTCTAGTAGGGATTTTTGTTCCTGCATAACCTAAGATAAATACAAATCAAATTTATATTGAACAAAGATCATCGTTCTCCATCCATATCATAAGAACCAGGATGTAATGTGATATTTGAGAACAATTCTGTTGGGAAAACATGTGGAAGAAAAATTTTATGTACATAAAAAGGGGTCTAAAATGTTATTATGTCAATTTATAGTGATATATGTTTTAAGGGATAATGAAAAAATTTACTATAACAATGTGGAAATAAAAAATTTCACTAATTAATTTTTCACTGGTCACCGAGAAATCATCAAAATGTAATAATGTGTTATGGGTTTGGGCGAATCACTCTTCAATAATTCCACAATATTTAGATTTTGGAAGATTTATCGCACATAAAACATTATATGACTTTTATGTGGGATGTGTTACAGATCGATGGGGTACTATTTTCAATCATATATATTCTTCATCAAATGTTCACATCAAAATACATGAGATGTATTCAACATTATTTGAGTACTGAATTGAATTTTAGAACAACCTTTCACACACAAACAAATGGTCATTGTAAAATATCTATTTCAACACAAGAGGATATTCAAATATCAATTCCAATAGAATAAAAAGGAGTATGTGATATTCATCTTCAAATAGACGAGTACTTATAAAACAAAATATTCCACTCATGTATTGAAGTGGTTCTATTTTTATTTCAATACATGAAGAATTGTAGAACAACATCTTGTGGGATAGATTAGGAGAATGAATGATACTTGGAACTGAAATTTTTAAATAGATAAAATAGAATGTTTATTCCAGATAGGAAAAAAATAATTCTTTAGACGTTGCAAAGGATCTGTTCTGATAAATTTCAATGGCACGTGGAGATTTATCTATGAGATTATTTTTTCATTTGAATATTAGCATGTAAGAGTTTAATGTGGTTTTAATGAAATTGAATCTTATCCAATGTATAATGATAAATTTTAGATCATTTATCAAATAAGTGAAGTGGTCTATGGTCTTTCACTTCCAAATAAATTTGGCTCAACATGATGAATTATTTCACATATATCTCCCAAGGATATATATACTTAACCCCTAGTATGTATTAATTCAAGATGTGATACTACAAGAGAATTACCTCTCATACAAAGAATATACTATAAAGATCATAGACCACACAGGAAAATTTCTATATAATAAGACAACTCACTCTTTATGTGTTTTATGTATGAACCATATTTATGAATAGAAAACAAGAGAACAGTATGTTCCAATGAAATACAATTACCCACACCAATTCTATATTGAGGATATGAGTTTAAATTTTATAGAATGTATTTATGTACAGAAAAAATGTATTTATCTAGAAATTATTAAAAATATTTTTTTCCTGAATAAAATTTATACATATAATATTATATAATATTAAAGACATATAATATTTAGATAACAAATATATTATTTAATTACAAAATAAAATTACATTAATCATCAATGAAACAAAAAAAAATTAAAAAATTAAAACATCACAAATAATAATATAGAAAAGATAAAATAGGAAAACATGGATCTCCCTATTCTACTAGATTCATCGCCTCATTAAAAACCAATTAAAAAAAACAAATTATTAGTAAACTATAAAATGTAATATAAACATGATATATAGAAACTTGATAGGAATTTAGTTAAATTTTATAAGAAATAATGAAGATGTATATTTTGAATGTAATGTGACTGTTGTGAATAATAACATGTTCATTGGAATAGTAATTTATAGAAAAATAATGACATTCTATATATATAATATTCATCATTATTTAAATTTTAATGTATGTTTTTTAATTCCATAAATTAAATATCAGGATTAAGAATATCAAGGAATATAATGTCAAATTTTTAATAAATTTTATTATAATTTATTTAATAATGTTCATTATTTTATATTAAACACTATAATTACCCATTTTATTAATTTATTTTCAAATAATAAATATATTTTTTTTAATCATTATTTTGAAATATTATAAGGGTGATTTTTTCTGTAATTTTTCTTAAATACAAACTTTTTTATGTGAATAGTAAAATACAGTTTTTAGAAAACACATGTATCATAAATTACATCATTCATGATTTTATAACGAAATAATTATTTTAGGAACATTTTTTTCTTCCATGATATATTCGTTTCATAAAAAATCAAATAAAATATTATATTATTGAATTATAAAAGGAAAACATTTCAATCAAAAACTTAATGTCAAAAGTGAATATTTAAAATAAAAATTTTCTCATTCCAATTTCGTTTTAATGAACTACTGGATTTGAATTATAATATTGGTTTAATGAAATAATCAAATTTAATTATATTAAAACAAGAATTAAATTTCTGAAATTACTATTAAAAATTTTTCCACTCATATATTAATTTACTCACAATCGAATTCTAGAAATTCCACTCCCCTCAAGTATAAATAACCCCTCTCCCTACCCTAGCAATGAACCTATCACAACCATTACAATGTTTAAGATATTCTAGTAGTCTCCCTATAATTCCGATTAAAATACATATGGACAGTATATATAAATAAAAAACAAACCAATAATGATTTTTAATGTTTTATTACTGAAATTTCACCGCTTATCAAATAAGTTCTGGTCCACTAAACTCTATATTATTATTTTATCTTCCTCTACTATTTATGTTTCCACAAACCCTTTCACAACAAAAAAACAAAATAAATTATTAGGAAGTAAGATGAAATTATATTAATGATATTATCCTACATTAAGTATCATAATAATATATATATAATTTTTAATCTTCTCCATCCAACTCCCCTGACAATATCCTATTAAAGGTCGATTAACTACTAACTCACACATTTTCATGTAAAAAATATAAAATTATTCATTAGATGATGTTATAAAATAAATATTACATATAAAAATAGAAATATATGAATTATATAATTACGTAATTAATTATTCACATGTGAAAACTAGAATTATGAGAATATATAAATCAAAGAGAAAAAAAATTATAATAACAAGATATCAAAATGATAAAATTTCATAAAAACATTTACCCAAAATAATAAAACATTTCTATTTGATAACAAGATTTATAAATTAATTTAATTAGACTCTAGATCAATTTCATAATAAATATGTATTTTTTATTACATATGTACAAATTTGAAGAATACTAGCATTAATAATTGAAAGGGGATTCTCGAACCCACCCCTAATTTTTTGCTCATTCATCTATCAGGAAAACATTCAATGTGGGTATAATTTTAATATTACTAAAATAAATTTATTTCTTATTTTACTATATACTTTTAGGGAAATGAATGTTACTGATATGATTATATGAAATATATAAATATATTCTAAATGAAATATATTTTCCAATTAATATCATGAATCATATTTAGATTGTTTCTTCTTTATTAAAATTTGATGATTTCAATACCAATTATCATTTTCTCTATTTTATTTTGGAACACTAATGTTAATTAATTTATTATTTAATAAATCCTTATGTACCCCAATCGTTTTCATGAGAAATTTCACGATTGGAATTGTTATACATTTAAAGTGGAATTTATGATTATAAAAAAGGTATGATGTCATGGGTGGACCTAGAATTATATCACCCTCCAACTCATTGGTTTATATGTTGTATCAAATGTTATAATGTGAAATATTCAAGAACATGATTCTATATCTTTTTCCCATAATTCTTATCTTATGATTATGTAAGAATGTTATGCATGAACATGATGTTAGTATTTTTCATAGAATTTTGTGGTATTTGATGAGTAATACATGAAGTTTCATTTTTGGGAATTCATAAATTCCATGTTTTTACCCATTTTTATACTCATGATGATGATAATAATCCTATTATAATGTGAAATTGATGATTATTATTCTGAATAATTTTATATTGATTTATTTCCCATATTGATCTAATTATTGGGAATTTACCTCACGCCTTTCACTAATTTTTATCCTCTTGTGATTAATTTGACTAAGGATATTTTGAGGGCCACCATTAAGAAATAAAAGTTTTAATTAAATAGTATTTATTTTTTAAAAGGTATATTATTTTTATAACACTCATTTCTCTATGAGAAGATACCTTTGGTTCTTGAATTGTAACTCAATTATGTTTTTTATCATTAAAATCATGTAATAATAATGTATGAAAAAGTACATATACTATAATAAACTTTCTCCATGATCAAAAAGTAATATATAATGTATATGAGGTTTTAATATTTTGGTATATATCATCAATTGTTTTTTTTAAACTTGATTATCAAAAAATACATTTAAATTAGAATATTTATTCTATTTTTTTCCAAAATGAGAATTCAGAGGAAGTCGATTGATATTCTATTAAGATTTATAGAAACATATATTTAATTTCATTAGTGAGAGATTTCTCTAGATTAGAAAACATAGAGCACAAAATATTATTTCTACACACATCATGAAATGATATAAAAAATAATATATAGATACTGTATTAAGGAATTAATCATAATAAAAATCAGTTAGCAAAACACTTAATCTTTAAAACATCGTACAAATAATATTAATAATAATTGTTTATTTATATTCACCAGTAATGATTATAATATTAATATTATTTTAAAAAAATATCTATATTTAGAATAATAAATCCCCAGTTAAGAAACATAACTCAGTCCACACACAATCCTATAATTTACCCACCATTAAATAATAAATATTCTTCAGTTTAAAAAAATATAAATAAACTATTTCTCTTATGATGAATGAGTACATATTTTAATATTAAACAAAAACAAAATAATGACTGAGTGTTACTAATAAATTAATTAATAATAAATATTATTCTATGATTTAAGGAATAATATTAATTAAAAAAATTAATTTCATAAATAATTTATTTGATATCAAAGGAATCCCATCAATTTTGACTATATTGGCATCTTCGTCAATATAATTATATGTGATTATTTATTTATCTAATATACAAATATACAAACATATAAATTAACCCAATAAGAAAATTTTCGTGTAAAATTGAAAATAACCACACAGGAAGCCGCACTATCTAATATAATCTCATTATCTTGGAATGTAATCAAGTATATTGAACACTTAATTCATCAACATATACAGTTGATATATCTTCTTTGACTTTATGAATTATTCCTAATAATAAATCTTGACTACAAACTTTCATTCACTAGTTCCATTCTTATAATATTATATAGATAACAAAATTAATAAATATGGAATGTAAATTTACTTTCTACACATATTAATTATTAGTGAATGAATGATGACACACCCAACATACCAACATTCATCATGATTTGAGATTTATATTTTTATGTGATACATATATGTTTGTGACTAGTAATGCTAATTAATAAAAATTGTAATTTTTTTGTATCATTACACATGTACGTAAAATGGAATTTCAAATGACACATCTTCATGTGGGGTTCCAATATGTGGGGTTTCCACCATAATCTCCTATCTTAGAGTTTATCTTGTTCGAAATTTAGTAAATTAAGTCTCATAAAAATATGGTCACTTAAAAAAGATAGTATATATCATATATTTCCCATAGTATGATGGAATGTTTCCATAAAAATCCATTTATTAACATCTCCATAATATTTCATGGGATACATTATTGTGAGAAAATTCAATGGAAATTTTCCTTGAAATTTATAAATATTTTTCTACTAAATAAAAATATTTTGGAAATGTAATTTCACCAGAAATAATGAAAAAATTATATTTCATATATTATATTAATCTTATTAATACAATTTTAATAATAATAATACCAATATTAAACATAAAATTTTTAATATAGTATAAATATATACAAATAGTTTTTATAACACAACTTGTTTATAAAAGCCAATTTGAATAAAATGTGTTTTATTTTATATATAGTATTATAATATAAAAGATAAATTATTTATTTTCTATTTTTTATTTCATTAATTTAGCTCTTTTTTTATTAATAATAAAATTATTAGATATGGAATAATTTTTCATATTTTTCTAATGTAATGGATTTTTTTGGTGAGTAGTGAAAAAATGAATTGTTTTCAAAACACTAAATTTTATATATTTTTCAATATATTAGCTAGACATAGATATGTATAAAACAATTTAATTAGATAATTATTTATTTATGAAGAAAAAAACTAATATTTATTTAAGAATAATTTAGAATTTTCAACTCATATAATATTTATTTTATGAACATAAGTAATATATCCCCAAGAAATAAACGTTAATTAATTATTTCATTTAATGTAATAACTTTTGGAAAAAATTTATTTTTCCATTATTATAAAATATATAATTACTATTATTATTAAAAGTTATTGAATTTTTTGAAAATCATAAGCCATTGTTTATTTTTCACATGTAAATTTAAATTTTAAAATAAACATTTTCTAAACATTGATTTTATGCATATTATGTGCTACTACGAAAAATATTTTTTTATCATGTTAATAATTTTATTTGATATAATAGATTTCTTACTATTAATAAGACAGTAAAAAATAAATATAATAGAATTAAAATTATAGATTTTAAACTAATATTTCTAATAATACATTTATTTATAATGATAATGCTGAAACTATTATATTTAAGTTTTTTTATTAATATTCTGTAAATTTAAAAATATATATTAAATGTAATAATTTAAAATAATGAATCTATTATGATATTTAATATCATAAATTATTTTTTGACATAAAAGTAAAATTTAATATTTTTAAATAATATTAATTTATCATAATTCTTATAATATCACTTATCAACAAAATATATACTTTTTTCATCTAAATTTAATTTAATTTAAAATAAAATTATATATTATTTAGAAATTAATTTTTATTAAATATATATTAAATTATGCTTCACCATACACAAATGTTTAATGATATGTTACTATATAAAATTATTAAAATAAGTGTTAGTTAGGTAAAAATTATTTACCATCATAATAAATGTATCAATAATATGACCATTGTAAATGACATCAAAAATTAATATAATATGTTTGAAAAAATTATTGTTTTATAAATTCAATAACCAATATTAGCATAAATCCATTATATTGTACTTTTGGAGGAACTGAACAATGAATTGTGTTATGATATAATTGATTAGTAAATGGTATTCACAAAAGTCCCATTTTCTTCACATAGAAAATGGTAACACTTATACCCTTTCAATGTACTATAATTCATAAATGAATTAATTTAAAACAATCCAATTATGTAACCTATAATCATATTTAATTTTTAAAATCGTCTTGCCACTATATTTCACAACAAACTATTCATTTGTAATGATAAATTGAAGGGAATGTTCGTACTCCAAAACTACGTGTTACTTAATCCTTAATTATTTCTTCTTCTTTGCATTCCAAAAAATATTAACCATATTTGTATTGTGATACATGTATTATTATTATTCTAAAGTGTAATAGTATTTGTTTTTAATGATTATTTGTTTCTTTTTATACACAAAAATATGTTTATCGTCTGTTTTCACATAGTACCACCTTGAAGAATTGATGTATTCATCCATTCACCACCTCCAATATTTACTTATTGTTAGGATATATTTGATGAATAAATATAAAATATATAATAAAATTTTGAATAAAAATATAATCCACCACCATACCCACCCATTTAATGGGAAATTAATATTTCAAACATTTGTTTGGTTGAAAACTGATCCTCAGAGTAACATGTCTAATTTTTTCATCTTGTGTCATTATTATTAATTAAATCCCATTCAGATCTATTTATCCTCTTGAAAATGTCTAGATAATATAATTATTCATCAATAATAACTATATTATTAAAAAATAAACCATTTTCATAAACTGAAATCATATTTCAAAAAATGCATGTTTGTGATTACAGTGTTTTAACAATCTATATGAAAATTATTAATATTTATTTAATTGGTGACTATGGAAATAGTATTTGTTGTTATATTGGAAAATAATTAGTAAATCTGAATTCGACCAGGGATATGATAATATGTCATTGGAAATTCAATATGTAATCTCTATAATTATAGGCAATGGTAATCAAATCAACCTAAAATAAATTTATCAAAATACCATTCCAAATCTACGTTCACTTTTATAACGAAATAAATATTAAATTAAACATTATGGTTATATGAAAATAAATTACCTATAATGATAAAAATATTAATGTTATTATGATATTTTAAACTACCTTTAACTAAATTAAATATTCAAAATCAGTTGCATACAATGTTAATAAACAAACACAATTAACAAACAAAATAAAAACAATGTAATTAATAAATAAAATAGGATTGGAAATGGTATTCATTAATTTAAAAAAATATGAAGATAGTTCTTATAAATATCATAGATTTGATAAGGACAATTTTAATGGTTTTTGATTACTTAAATATATTTTAATTGAGTAAAATCATTCTTGTATCGATCAATTATTCCATATTTTATTTATTCCAACTAAAAAGACATTATATTGACTTTACTTCTTATTTTATGGAGTTTTACAATTATTTCTTATAACCATGTTATCAAATTCTTTTTACCAAAATTACTATTTTACAGAAAACTGTATGTTGGATTCAATTCTAATTTATTATATCATTCTTTTCTTATTCACTAATTTTATTCTGTATTATACATATACTAAATAATAGGTGTAATATTTTATTTATTATTATAATTTAGTGTATTTAATTTATGTTTTCCATGCCTTTATCCTTGAAATATTTTATTAAGATTATTATTATGTCATAACATTAATTTTTTCTACCTAATTTTATCATTTAGAAGTCTTAATTTTGATAACACATATTCAGAATTTGTATATTTTTTATATAAAAAATAAAATATATTTTATATCACTCAATTAATAATTGTTTATCATTTTTCCTTCATTATATTTTCTAAAATTTCATGTTCTATAATATTTTCAGTGTATGTGGATTTTAAAAAATTAATTTATAATTTAATAAAAAGGTAATTCTTATTCACTCATTTTTTTCAGGCCATACTTTTTTAGATATCCAAATAAATGTTCTGAAATTTTAAAGTGCACATTTTTAATTGAATTAATTTTTTCCCAGATATTTATAATAAAATAAAGACAATTATTTCTATATGAGTTGTTTTTTGAAATATAATCCATTTTAAAATTTTAATATTGATATATCATTCATCCACTTTATTCATTTTATATGAAACTATATCTTATCAATTTCATATATTCGAAATGAAATTATTTTTATCATATTTTTATCAAATATTCTGTTTAAATGATTTCAAAATATACAATATATTTAATCTTTTCAAAATTATTGATTTTATTGTTTAAAACGTTTTTTCATATCTTTCTCATCATCCCTTTACATATATTCTTATTTTTTGAGAACATTCATCAAATTATAAAATCAAAACAACTTTCTATGGATGAATTATGTAGATTTTTTTCATTAAAATGGATGATCAATAAAGTCATTTTCAATTCCTAACCATTTACAAAATATATTCGTTATTTTTCATCCACTAACATTCCTCTATGAAATACCGATTTTTCCATTGATTCAATGTGGGTTCACCTTGATACTAAAACATCAATTAATTGGGTTTTAGTTGACTAAACCACATCACACACACACACACACATATATATATATATTATAAATATGATATATTATGTTACATTTCTGTAATATTGTTATTATATAATAATACATTATGTTATTGGATACACATTTATCAACTATGTGTTTATAATTTTATGATTATTAACATAATTTTAATTGTTTTTCTTTATATGGATCATTTTGATATTCAATAAGATACATTTTTATTCTATGGATTATTTATGGTATGATTAATGATTGGTTTAATGTGTCACAAATTTGAATAGATGAGGATTTTTGGGATTATATATAACCCTTAAATGCATCGATTAATGTTATCTATCTCAAGATATAGATAATAGTGAACATGAATAGGGATTTTCATAAATATATATGCAAGATAGTGTAATCTCCCATTTTTACCCCTTAAACTGATTGTGTTTTTTCTCAATCTTTTTAATGACTATGTTTTACAAACAAAGGTTTCTCTAGATTTTTTCCTAGACATATATTTAGTGTTATGATTATGTTAAATCTTCGATGGAATGATTATTGTGTTATGTTTCAACACTCAATTGATTAATTTATTATGTTATGATATATCATACTCCAAGACCCTTTTGTTTGAAATATAGATTCCTATGTATAATTATAAAATATACCAAGAATATACCTATATTCCCATCCCTATCTCAATTATGAACATTATTTTTTTCGATTATGTTTACTATTATTGAGAATATTTTTTCAACATATTTTTTATGTTTATATTTCATTAGGAATTGAAGATAACAAATTAAGAAATATTTAGGGGGTATTTTTTCCCATTTTTAGTTAATGATTATTAGTATATATAATGGTTTTTTAGTTCCAAATAAATATGGCTAAACAAGATTATTTATTCCACATATATGTCCCAAGGAGATACATACTTAACCTTTTGTATGTATTAATTCTATATGTGATACTACTAGTAAATAACCTCTCATACAAAGAATAGACTATGAAGATCATAGACCACATAATAAAATTTCTATATAATAAGACAACTCATATTTTATGTGTTTTATGTATGGGCCATATTTATGAATAGAAAACAAGAGATCCATTATAATCAATAAAATAGAAGAACCCAAATGAATTCTAAACATAGAATATGAGTTGAAATTTCATGGAATATATTTATAGAGTGAAAGAATGTACTGACCTACTGATTATTAATAACACTTTTTCCCTGAATAAATTTTAGTCAAATAATATAATACAATATTTTACACATATAATGTTTAGACATACAATATATTATTTTATTACTAAATAAATTTTCATTAATCCTCAATGAAACAACTAAACATTTAAAATATTACCACTTTACAAAAAAATAATATAGAGAAGCTAAAATGGGAAACCATGGATCACTTCTTTCTACTGGATTCATCACCTCATTAAAAACTATATAAAAAAAATATTAGTATACTATGAAATTTTATATAAACATGATATATAGAAAATTGATAGGAATTTAGCTAATATTTATTACAATTAATAAAGAGATATATATTTAATGTAACATGACTATTGTAAATAGTATCTTGTTAGTTGGAATAGAAATTTTATTTTAAAATAATGAATATATATAAATATTATATTCATTAATATTAATATTTTTGTGTAATATTTAAAATTCCATAAATTAAATGTCAGGATTAAGAATCACAAAGAAAATATAGTAAAATGTTTAATAAATTTTCTTCTAATGTATTTTATAAAGTTCATTATTTTTTATTAAAAAATAAAATTTCACATTTTATATATTTATTTTCAAATCATAAATATAATTTTTACAAATAATTTTTTTGAAATTGTATATGGTTGATATTTTTGATAGTTTCTTAAATTCATAATTTTCCCTGTGAATAGTATAACAACGTTTTCAGAAAACCCAGGTATCTTAAATTACATCATTCATGATTTAACAAGGAAATAATTATTTCTAGAACATTTGTCTTGTCCATAGTAATTTTTTTCATAAAAATATATTTAAAATATTATATTATTATTTTCTAAAAAATATTACATTCGAAAACCTAATGTCAAACGTGATTCTTTAAAATAATTTTTTTTCATTCCACATTTTTTTAATAAACTAATGATTTAGAATTATAAGATCGGTTTAATGACATAAACTCATTTAATTATATTAATATAATATTTAAATGTCCTAAAGAAAATATTAAATATTTTTCCATTGATATATTAATTTAATCAAAATTGTTTTCGAAAAAACCACTCACCTAAAGAATAAACAAACCATATCCCTCCCATAGGAATACACTCCTCAGAACCATTACAATGTTTATGTTCATCCAACAGTCTACTTATTATGACCATTAAAAACATATGGATATTATAGAGTAATAAAAATCCAACCAAATTATTTATAGTGATTTACAAGAGAAATTTCATCGAGTATCAAATAAGTTCTGGTCCACTCCACTCTATATTGTTTTTTTCTCATCCTCTTTTATTTATGATTCCACAAACCATTTCACAAAAAATAAATAAAATAAATAATAAGGATGATAGATGATATTATATTGATGTTATTATCCTAATTTATGTATCATTCTAATATATATATATATATATATATATATTAAACTACTATATCCAACTCCCCGAACAATATCCCATCAAATGTCGATTAAATCATAAAGAGACACATTTTTATGTAAAATAATATAAAAATATTCATGAATGGATGATATAAAATAAATATTAAATATAGTAACATAATTATATAAGTTATAAAATTACGTAATTATTTATTCACAAGTGAAAACTATATTTATGAAAATAGATAAATCCATGAGAACAAATAAAATTTCAAGATAACATGATATCAAAACACAACATTTTCATCAAAACATTTAACATATACAATAAAATGATTATAGTTGATAAAATGTTTTATAAATTACTCTATTTATCCTCTAGATCAATTTTATAAAAATTATAGTTTTATTATTTCATAGGGAAAAATTTTAAGAAGTAAATTATGAATAAAGGAAAGGGGATTCTCGAACCCAACCATAATTTTTGGGTCATTCATCTTTCATAAAAACATTCAATGTGGGTATAATTTTAATATTACTAAAATAAAATTATTTCTTATTTTATTATTTACATTCAAGGAAATGTATATTCTTAATCTGATAATATGAAATATATCAATACATTCTAAAAATATATCCATTAAAATTAATATCATGACATATATTTAGATTGTTTCTTCTTTAATAAAGTGTGATTATTTCAATACGAATTATCTTTTTCTATATTTAGTTTTGGAATACCAATGTTAATTAATGTATTATTTAATAAATCCTTATGTAGCCTAATTTTTTTCTTATTTTATTGCATAATTAGAATTGTTATACTTTTTCAGTTGAATTTGAAACAATTTAAATGATATGATGTCATGGGTGGGCTTAGAATTATATCCCCCTCCAACTAATTGTTTTATATGATTTATCAAATGATATAATGTGAAATATTTAGTAACATGATTCTATAGGTTTTTCCAAGAATATTTATGTTCTGGTTAGGCACGCATGTTACACATGAACATCATGTTACTATTTTTCATAGAAATATTTGGTATTTGACGAGTAATACTTGATGATTAATTTTTATGAATTCTTATATTATAGGGATTTACCCAATGATTTCTTTATGATGATGATAATAATCCTATTCTATTGTAACATTTATGGTGATTATTCTCAATAATTTTATATTTATTTATATCCTGTATGGATCAAATTATGGGGAATTGAGCTTACGCCTTCCACTGATGTATATCCTCTTATGATTAATTTTACTAAGGATGTTTTGAGTGCCATAATTACTAAATAAATGAATCAATTAAACAATTTTTATGTTTTAAAAGTTAAATAATTTTTATAACACTCATTTCCTTAAGACAATTATCTTTTGGTTCCTGCGTTGTAACTCAATTATGTTGTTTATCATTAAAATCATTTACTAGTCATTTATGAAAAACTAAAAATGCTTTAATTATGGTTCTCTATGATCAAAAACTAACAAATAATGTATATGAGGTTTTAATATAGTGGTATATATCATCTATATTTTATTAACATTGATCATTAAAAAATACATTAAAATAAAAATATTAATTATTTTTTGTCATTAATGAGAATTTAGAGGAATGTGATTGATATTCAGATTAGATTTAGAGAAAACCATATTTAATTTCATCAAGGAGAGATTTTTCTAGTAACGAAAACATAGGGCACAAAAAAAATATTTCTACACATAGCATGAAATGATATAAAAGGGAATATATAGATAAAGTATTAGATAGTTATTAAATAAAAAAATAAACTTACAGAACTCTTAATCCTCAAAACACCACACAACTAAAAATAATAATAATTTTTTATTTATATTCAGTATTGACGAAGATACTATTAATATTTATTTATAAAATAATATCTTTAGAATAAAAAAATCTCTAGCTATGAAACATAACTTAGTCCATACACAATTCTAGTTTTTACCCACCATTGAATAATTAATATTTTTCAATTGTAAAAAACATATAAATAAACTATTTCTGTTCTTGTGAATGAGTACATAAATTAAGTTTAACTCAAATAAAATAATGTCTTAATTAATTGATAAATTAATTAAAATGAAATATTATTATATTATTTTGGAAATATTATTAATTTTAAGAAATAAATATATAATTTATTTATTTAATATTAAAGGAAACACTATAATTTTGGCCTTATTGGCATGTTTATCCATTGAATTATATGTGACTATTTAGTTATATATTATACCCATAAACAAACATGAAAATGAACCCAATAGGAAAAGTTTTCTGTAATATTGAAAATAATAACATAGGAAGACACACTATGTAATATAATCGCATTGTCTAGGGATGTCATCAAGTATATTGAACACAAGATTCATTAACCTATATGGTTGATATGTCTTCTTTGACTTTATAAAATGATCCTAATAATAAATAATGACAACAAACTTTTTTTCACTAGTTCCAATATAATAATATTATAGAGATATGAAATTTAATAAAAATTGAATGTAAATATACTTCGTATACATATCAAATATTACTGTATGAATCATGACACACCCAAAATACCAACATTCATCATGATCTGAGATATTTATATTTTTATTCAATACATATGTGCATGTGCCTCATGATATTAATTAATAACAATTATAAATTTTATGTATCATTACAAATGTTCACAAAATGAAATTCCAAATGACACATCTACAAGTGGGTTTCTTATATGCGAGGTTTCCATCATAATATCATATCATGGAGATCATCATTTTTAGAATTTAGAAAATTAAGTTTCATAAAATTATGGTTACTTAAGCAAGATTGTATTAATAATATATTACCCAAAGCAAGATAGAATTCTTTCATAATAAATCCATTTATTTATAACTCCATAATTTTTCAAGGGTCACATTATTGTGGTAAAATTCAATGGTAATTTTTCATGAATTTTATAAATATTTTATTGTTAAATAAAAATATTTTTGAAAGGTTATTTCACATGAATGACTGAAAAAAAGAAATTTCACATATTATACTAATCTTATTAATATCGATTTATTAATAATAATACCACTAATAAACCTAATTTTTTTAATAAAATATAAATTCATATAAATAGGTTAAATAATATAACATGTTAATAAAATCCAATTTGAATAAAATGAGTCTTTTTTATATGTACTATTATAATATTAAAGATTATTGTATTTATTTTTTATTTTTTATTTAATTAATTTTTCTAAATTGTTTTATTAATCTAAAAACTTTTAGATTTGGAATAATTTCTTAGATTTCTCAAATGTAATCGATTTTTAGGTGAGTAGTGAAAAAATGATGCATTTACAAAACACTAAATTTAATATATTTTTCAATATATAAGAAAGACATAGATATAAATAAAACCATTTAATTGGATAATTATTTATTTAAGAAGTAAAACTAATATTTATTTAAATAAAATTTGGAATTATGAATTCTTATAATTATAATTTTATGAACATAAGTAATATATTCTCATGAAATAAACATTCATTAGTCATTTTTTAACTCCCCAATCTTCCACGGTATGCTTCTCCTTCAATAATACAATAGCTTGCATTGTACGCATGTTCGAGATTCTAACACACCGCGACCAATCAAAGTAGTAGTTATTAATAGTAATACCCACTTTTTGAAATTATATAAATTTTATATTTTACAATGGACTTCATTTTTTTAATCGGAATATCGAAATTATCCTAAGTTGATTTTTTGTAATTTTCTGAGTACTTCAAATTTTATATGAATAGTGAAAATACCTAAAAACAACTTTTTTAAGCAAAATGATTTATATTGATAAATTATACTATTTAGTGGTTTTAATGTATAATTAGAATATATTTTTATCATTTTATCCAATAGTGGTCATTAGAATTAATTTCACTTTGAAATTGTACATAAATAATTGTCAATCTTTTGATATATATTACTTCTTAAAAACACGCTATTTGTTGTGATAGTGGGAATTAATTATTAAATTAATTAAATCAACTAATATGTTTTTAATTTTGTAAAATAGATATCATTTTTTATTTAGGAATATCAAATATAGCTTAGGGTGAATTTTTGGTATTTTTATGAAAAACTTCAATTTTTTAAGAATAGTTAAACCACTAAGTGGTAGTTTAAAAACTATTAATTCATGTAAATGAAACATTACCCCTTATGTGATTTGATTTTAAAAAATCTGACATAAATGGTTGTCATTAGGAAGAAAAATGTGGTTCAATGTGATTAAAATAATTTTTTGGTGAATAGTAACTATTATATTTTATTAATCATGATTAAAGGTAATTAGTGAAATTTTATGTCAAAATAATATAATAAAAATATAAAATTATCATGAAACTTTTCCAACCCTTATTGGATGAGTCATGCCCGACCGAGACAATACATGGGTCAACTTGGGGACCCCATGGAGCCACATGGGTATGAAAACGACATTATAACTTTTTATTTAAAGTAAAAATAAAATTGTAAGAAACATGTGTTATTTTACTAAAACAATATTACATGGGGTTATATAAGATAACATCTTGAATATTATTATTCATTGGAAAGAAAAAAATATTCCCTACATCATGGTAATTTTTTAATAATTTTTAGAAATTAAATAAATTTAATTTTTTATGACACCATGATATTGCAGCGATTACCTCATTAATTAACGATTCTAGTTAAATGAAATTTTAATCTAAAATCGTAGAGTTAAACTTGCCAAAACCCTATTGGAGGAGTATATTTAGAACCCTTATCACCTTAGACAAGAAATATTTAATTTTGGGACCTTTGAAATCCGAAAATCACTTCATAATAATGTATCATTTCATTACTTTCCAAGAGTGCCCTTCCTCTCCTCTTATAAAAGGCCCCCACCTCTACCACCTTATTCACACCTTCAAGCCATTTGGATCAGCCAAAATCTACTCAAATACTCTCTGAAATTCCATTTCTTACTCCTATTAGCCTCATGTTGCTCAGAAGTCTTCCCATGATAGCCTTTGGCTGAAATCAAAAAGAGTTACATGATTTTAAGGTAATGTCTTCTTTTATGTTCTTTTGTTTTATTTTTCTTCTCCAACCACTTAAACTCTTTTTATTACATTATTTTGTAACAAAACCATTATCTTCAATATACTAGGATGTTTTTATTATATGGATTAGAGCTACAATTACACACACCTCTGCTGAATGGTTAAAGAACATATTGTTTCCCTGGATGGTGAATTACTGCCTCACGAAACGATGATTGTTCTATCTTCTCCTACCACCTCTCATGGTGTCAATTATGATGGAACTATATTTATTTATAATATATTTTATATTTATTTTTCTTCACAATTATTATTTATTTTACATTTAAATCATACCTTTATGCCTTTCATGTTGTAAAAATGTGATAATTTCATTTGAGGAAGTGTTGACTACCGCACCCTCAACTAATGTGACTCGTTCATCCAATACATGGAATGTATAAATAATTAAATTAATGAACATATATGACATATATAAAATATATATTATACTAGAATTATAATATATATATATCTCTCTCATTTTGTTTTAATTCTATTAATTACAAAATAGTAATGAAAGTAGCGTTCATGCGTACGTACGGCTTACCGTCTCCATGAATGGTGCATTTCATTTCATATCTCTAAATGTTATGTAATGTTATATAGGTGGTTATATACTGGATATATATGATATATATAATATCTACATCATGAACATAATTTTGTATGTAATGGATATTTTACCACATGAACAACTTGTAATTATTCGAAGTTTATTTTTGACTCAAGTGCCAAAGATCGACAAAACGACCATTCATAACATAAATAATTAAATAATGTTCATAACACTCTAATAAGTGATATAAAAGGAATAATTTAATTGAAAATGTTTATTAAGATAGTATAAATTAACTCTAGTTTATTATTTAGGAGATTAATGAACGGTCGAGTCAAATCGGGCACGAGGTAAATGTACTTTTTAACTCAATTTCTGTTCTTTGGGTTAATCTCCTACTTTCAAATTATGTCATGATATTATTATATCTTATCTTGCATTTGTAATTTCATTATGTGTAATTACAGTGAATACACATAATAGATCTATTTTATTTAAAAATAATGATCTTTGTAAGGGACTTCGTCTCAATCTCCTCTCATTGAGGCATATTTTTTTTATACACATATTTCTTTTATACTGTGTATAAACCCCTTTGACTTTTACGTTTATTCAAAAGAAGTATTTTTCATACAAAGCGTTTTACTAAACAACAAAACAGAATGTTTTTTTATCGTACGTATGCGGCGACAACGACTTCTCCGCCGCTGTGACCATTATTTGAATTTCGGCTTCCTCTACAAGCCATAACATTTTTTAAATGAAAAATAAATACCATGATTTAGTTTCCAATTATTTTGGTATTGAAAATGGTCTTCATAATGTTTTTATTATATCAATGTGTTGTATTAATATCATGTTATTGAAATGAGGAAATGTTATATTTCCTTTATGCATGTTTTATGTAATACAATTAGATTATGGTTTATGATATTTTAAACATGGTCATATGAGGAATGCATTGGACATAATAAGTGACGGGTGGAGCCTGATATAGCTCCTCGATGCATCGGTAGGTCTAATGAGACAATCTAGTGTTTTGGCACGAGGCCTTGAAAAAATCTTATTAGTCTTGGCATGAGGCCTTGGCTACGTGGTTATGATAGTCTGGAATTATGCATTCCATAATTATTAAAGTGGATATTGATATTGCATGTGATTATTCGACTAGTAGAATATCCATGTGAATAAGTAAATTTCATTATTTCATTTTATTTTTGCCATATTATGCTGAAGATCAAGTTTAAAAGGATTTTGTTTTAGTTATATATTGCCTTAAATGTTAATGTTTATTTATGAAACCTTACTCTATATTGTTATCCTTACTGACCATCTGAGATCACCCCTTCCAATGTTTTAATTTTTCCAGGATTTGAAGAAGTATATTACGAATGACCTATAGGGATTGTATGAGGGGATATGAAGAATAGATTTTGTTGTAGTTTTTTTTAATTTAGGATGTAATGTAATACTTATGAATGTATCTAGTGTTTCCAAGGCTACTAAACTAATAGGACTTTCGAGACATGATCTTTTGTTATCATGCTAATGTTACGTAATAATGCACCAATTATGGGTAACTATGGTCGGGGTATTACAGTTGGTATCACAGGTAGTTTAGTACTAACCTCGGAATCCATATTTGGATAAAATCTGATTAGAGCACATAGCCCAAAGATAGGCTTTTAAGATAAGTATAAAATAACTTCCTATAATTTTGGTATTATTGAGATTTTGTGAGTTTTTAGAGCAATACATCCCTTTTTGGATACGAGCAGGTATAGGCGGCTATGCCACAGATGTACCTAGGGGTAAAACTCAAAAATACCACTTTGAGAAAAACTCGAACGGGAAATGGTGCATGAAAACGGGCCTTGCTGGACTCTTAGTTACAACTCTCCTGGGGGATATGCTTATGATAATTCTCATTTTCATTTCAAACTATTATGAAGGGTTTATGAGTATATAATTCTTAAATGAAATTTTTTTTGTGATTATAGATTATAGCGATAGACTGTTCAATTTATGTTAAGTGTTTTACAAGTATGGAATTATATATTTCGATTCATAAACTAATCTAGTTTATGACATTGTTTAGAAATGGCACCTAGTGGAAGGAATGGAAACCATATCATTGCACACACTCCATGTAGGGATTTCCCTCCTTATCAAGATATTTAGAGTGGAGCTGGTGATACAAATGGTGTTGATCAACTTATCACCATACTGGGACAACTCACTCAGGTTATGAATAATAACATTACTCGTATAGAGCACCCTGATCCACAATGTGGAGGATCAATGTTAGACTGCTTCATGAGGAAACAACCACCAATATTTAATGGGGGTACAAATCCATTAGTAGATGAGAAATGGATAAATTCCAATGAGAAAATATTCCACGCCTTAGGGTGTAGAGAATGAAAAAAGATTATCATGGTAGTTTACTGCCTCACTGGAGATGCTGATCAATGGTGGTTATTGATTCAAAACACAAAGGAAGATGATGAAGTATCAAATATGGAATGGAGGGAGTTCAAAGAGAATTTATTAAAAATATACATTCCTCATGACCATCAAGAAGATATGGAAATACAATTTTTTAGTCTAAGACAAAAGGAGGATGAAAATTTCAAAAAGTATGAGGCCAACTTTACTAGGTTTGCGAGGTATGATGTAGATTATATACGTATCCCAAGAAGTAAGATCGATCGTTTCATTGATAAGTTAAAACCATTTCTCCATCGATCATTAGTATCACAATATTTATCAACATATGAAGATATAGTCTCGTGTACTATCATGACAGAAAAGGAATTCTCTAAATCATGTGACAATAATATAAAGCAAGAGATGAAGAGAATGGTGGAACAAGATATAGATAAATAGAAAAAGGGAAAGAAGTATTTTCCATTATGCGATAATTGTGGGAAGAATCACCACGGTACTTTCCTAAAAGGAATGGGAGTTTGTTATAAATATGGAGAGAAAGGTCACCAGTCTCGTGATTGTAAGGGAAAGAAAGATGATATCAATGTTGAATGCTAAAATTTTAGGGAAATGGGGAATTATGCAAATGAATGCCCTAAGAGCCAAGGAAACATACCTCAGAAAAGGTGAAGGGAGCAATGCCAATCTTATGTTGTTACTACATTTGAAGTGGAATAATTAATGTATTGGTTCTTTTGGACTCAATGATTATATTCAGGTTATAAGAATAATGTGATATATATAAGGATTGTATTATAGTAAATGTTGTTTTCATTAAGGTTTTAATATGATGCAGGTAATAATATTTTTCTATGTGACAATAAGAGAAAATTTACATTGTTTGAAGAATCTAATGATACAATTGATTTTGGAATTTAGAGACCTTTTAATGAAATTCTGGACAGAGGTATTTTTGATAACTATAATGGTAGGAATGGATTAAGTTGAAATTTGGATAGTATATTTTAAGGTTAAAACATTTCTGAAGATTATTTTTGGAATGTTATAATAATATTGTTTTAGGAAAAGGACAACCTGCAGGTTAGGGGATAGACCGTTGCATCAGACAAAGCTGCAGGAATCGAACACACAACCATAGTGCGACATACCATTATTACCAAGCACAAGTCTACGGGAAGACCCTGGTTATTACAAAATAGTTTTCCTAATATAAATGGTATGTGTTAAAATTTGGAACCTTGTACGATTTGGATAAATATAATATTTTTGAGTTCTATTATTTATTTGTGTGAAATATGGGTTTGTGGTAAAAATTTATTAATGAATGAAAGTCTACATGACAAGTATGTATATTCCCAGAAGACCTTATTAAATCTCCTAAATAAATTCCTCAACATTATAAAAGGTAACTTAAAACAAAAATGTTTCCAGTTAACTTTTCCTACTGGGGAATCAATGATTGTTTAACAAATCACAAGGTTGTGATTTTCTTATAGTTTACTTTATCCTAATCATGTATTCTATAACTCTCCGTCAGACCTTGATGGTTTGTTTCTCCCCCATATCCATATTTTCATAGAATCCTAGAATGGGATATCTCAGGTGACCTTTGTACTTCCATTTATTTATTTTAATGTTATATTTTTATTAACATTATTTCCGATGTGGGTTTTCCACAAAGTTATTTTATATTTTCAACCATTTATTTTCGAAGAACAATTTAAAATTTCGAGGGTGAAATTATTTGGAGGGGAGAATGTAATAACCAAATCTTTCAAGGTACGCTTCTCCTTTAATAATACAATAGCTTATATTGTACGTAAGTTCAAAATTCTAACACACCACGTCCAATAAAAGTAGCAGTTATGAATAATAATACCCACTTTTTGAAATTATATAAATTTTATATTTCAAAATGGACTTCATTTTTGTATTCAGAATATCGAAATTATCCTATGTTGAATTTTTATAATTTTATGAGAACTTCCAATTTTCTATGAATAGAGAAAATACTTAAAAACAACCTTTTTAATAAAAATAAATAATAGTGATAAAATATACTATTGAGTGGTTTTAAATTATAATTAGAATATATTTTTATCATTTTATCCAATGGTGGTTATTAGAATTAATTTCATTTTAAAATTGGACATAAACAATTGTCAATCTTTTGATATATATTACTTCATAAAAGCACGCTATTTGTTGTGACAGCGAGAATTAATTATTAAATTAATTAAATAAACTTATATGTTCTGAATTTTGTAAAATAGACATAATTTTTGAATTATTAATATCAAATATAGCTTAGGGTGAATTTTTGGTATTTTTCTGAAAAACATCATTTTTTGATGAATGGTGAAACCACTAAGTGGTAGTTTAAAAACTAATTTTTCATGTAAATGAAACATTAACACTTCTGTGATTTTATATTCAAAAATCCAACATACATGGTTGTCATTAGGAAAAAAAATGTGGTCCAAGGGGATTAAAATAATTTTTTGGTGAATAGTTACTTTTAAGTTTTATTAATCGTGATTAAAGGTAATTAGTGAAATATAAGGTAAAAATAATATTATAAAAATATTAAAATATCATGAAACTTGTCATACCCATATTGGATGAGTCATGGCCTACAAATACAATCCATGGGTCAACTTGGGGACCCCATGGAACCACTTGGGTAAGAATATGACATTAATAGCTTTTTATTTAAAGTAAAATAAAATTGTCACAAACATTTGTTGTTTTACTAAAACAATTATTAAATGTAGTTATATAAGTTAAATTTTTGAATATAAATAGTAATTTTAGAGATAAAAATATTTCCTACATCATGGTAATTTTTTTATAATTTTTAGACATTAAATAAATTATATTGTTTATGACACCATGATGATGCAGCGATTACCTCATTAATTAACAATTCAAAAAATGAAATGATAATGTAATATCTAAGACATAAACTTCTAAAAAACCTATTGGATGAGAATAATTAGAACCCGTATCACCTTATCCTTGAAATATATAATTTTGGGACCTTTGACATCCGAAAATCACTTCATAATAATGTAACATTTCATTACCTTCCAAGACTGCCCCTCCTCACCTCTTATAAAAGGCCCCCACCTATACCAACTTATTCACATATTCAAGCCATTTGGCTTAACCAAACTCTGCCCAAATACTCTCTCAACTTCTCTCTCTTACTCCTAGAAGCCTCACTTTGAGTAGAAGTCTTTTCAAGGAATCATTTTTCTCAAATAAAAAAGAGTTACCTGATATTAAGGTAATGTATTCATTTATGTTCTTTTGTTTTATTTTTCTTCTCCAACCCCATAAACTCTTTTTATTCTTTATTTTGTAACAAAACAAGTATCATAAATATACTAGGATGTTTTTATGATAACTATTATAGCTACACTTACACACACCTCTGTCTAATGGTTAAAGAACATATTGTTTCTGTGGATGGCGAATTAACGCCTCACGAAATGATGATTGTTCTATCTTCTCCTACCACCTCTCATGGTGGCCATTATGATGGAAATATATTTATTTATGATATATATTATATTTATTTATTCTCTATGCTTATTTTTTTACATTTAAATCATACCTTTATGCTTTTCATGTTGTGAAATGCGATAATTTCATTTGAGGAAGTGTCGACTAACTCCCCCTCAACTGATGTGACTCGTTCATGCAATACATGGAATGTATAAAGATTGAAATTAATGAACATATGTGTCCTATATAACATATATATTATACTATAATTTTAATATATATATATATCTCAATTTTTTTAATTCCATTAATTACAAAATAGAAATGAAAGTAGCGTTCATGCGTACGTACGACTTACCGTCTCCATGAATGGTGCATTTCATTTCTTATCTATAAATTTTATTTAATGTTATAAAGGCACATATATACTGTACATATATAATATATATGATATGTACATCATGAATATATAATTCTGGTTCTAATGGATATTTTACCACATGAACAACTTGTAATTATAATAAGTTTATTTTTGACTCAAGTATCAAAGATCAAAAAAACGACCGTTATTAACATAAATAATACCATAATGTTCATAACACGGTAATAAGTGATATAAAATGAATAATGAACTTGAAAACTTTCATTAATCTAGTAGAAATTTACTCTAGTTTATTATTCACGAGATTAAATAACGATCGAGTCAAATCAGAAACGAGGTAAGGGAACTTCTTAACCTAATTTCAGTTCTATGGGTTAATCTCCTACATTCAAATTATGTCATGATATTATTATGTCTTATCTTGTATTTTTACATTATTTATGTGTAATTATAGTGATTAAACATAATATATCTATTTTATTTAAAAAAATTGATCTTTGTAAGGGACTTCATCTCAATCTCCTTTCATTGAAGCATATTTTGATGTATACACAACTTTCATTTATACAGTGTATAAACCCCTTTGAAATTTATGTTTATTCAAAAGGAATATTTTTTATATGAACCAGTTTACTAAATTAAAAAAGGAGTTTTTTTGTCGTACCTATGCGGCAACAACGACTTCTCATCTGCCATGATCATTATTTGAGTTTCGACCTCCTCTACAAGCCATTACTTTTTAAAATGAAAAATAAATACCAAGATATAATTTTCGTTTATTTTGGTATTGAAAATGGTTTTTATAATCTTTTTATAATATCAATGTGATGTATTGATATCTTGTGATTTAAATGACGAAATTTTATGTTTCCTTTATGCTTGTTTTATGTGATACGATTATTTTATGGTTTATGATATATTTAAAACTGTTCATATGAGGAATTAATTGGACTTAATAAGTGACGGGTGGAGCCCGCTATAGCTCCTTGATGCATCGGTAGGTATAATTAGGAAAACTAGTGTCTTGCCAAGAGGCCTTGAGAAAATAATATTTTTAGTCTTGGCATGAGGCCTTGGCTACGTGGTTATGATAGTATGGCAATATACATTCCATCATTATGAAAGTGGTTATTGATATTGCATGTGATTATTCAACTAGTAGAATATCTATGTGAATAAGTAAATGGAATTATTTCATTTTAGGTTTTCTATATTATGCTGATGTTCAATTTTAAAAGGATTTTGTTTTAGTTATACATTCCCTTAAATGTTAATGTTTATTTATGAAAGCTTTCTCTATATTGATATCCTTAATGAGCATCTGAGATCACCCCTTCCAATGTTCTAATTTTTCCTGGATGTGAAGAAGTATATTATGAATATCATTTAGGGATAGTATGAGGGGATATGAAGACAAGATGTTGTAGTAGTTTTATTTTAAATTATGATGTAATGTAAGACTTATGAATGTATCTAGTGTTTCCAAGGCTACTAAACTAATCGGTCTTTCGAGACATGATCTTTTGTGAGCTTGCCAATATTACATAATAATGCACCGACTATAGGTATCTCGGGTCGGGGCTTTACACATTTCATTTAATGTAATAAAATTTTTGTAATTTATTTTCCATTCTATGAAATATATAATTAGTATTATTTTTTTATAAATTATTTAATTTTTTGAAAATGCTTAACCGTGATGTTTTTCTCACACGTAAGTTTAAATTTTAAAATAATGATTTTCTTGAAATGGTTTTTATGCATATTTGGTGTTACTATGAAAAATATTTGTTTATCTCTTTAAAAATTTTATTTGATAAAATATATTCTATACTATTAATAAGTAGGTGTAAATTAAATATAACAGAATTAAACTTATATATTTTAATCTAATATTACTAATAATACATTTATTTGTAATTATAGTGCTCAAACTATTAGATGTGTAGTTTTTTATTAATATTGAGTAATTAAGAAAAATAACATCAATTAATTTATTTAAAATAATGAATATATTATGATATATAATATCCTATATTATTTTAAAAACAAATGTAATAGTTAATCATTTGAAATATTATTAATAACTCATAATATTTATAATATAATTTATCAACAAAAAAATATACTTTATTCTTCTAAATTTGTATTAATTTAGAAGATAATTTAATATTATTTAGAAATAAAATTTTATTAAATATATTTTAAAACAAGATACCATTGAAATTTTTTTAATGATTTTTTACTATATATTATTATTAAAATATGTGTCAAATTGGTAAAGACTAGTAACCAATGTAAAAAATTTAACAATAATATTATAATTGAAAATGACATAAAAAATTAATATAATATGTCTGAAAAAATCATTTTTTTTAATTCAATACCCAATATTACATGAAAATCGCTTATATAGATCTTTTGGAGTGATTTAACGTTGAATTGTGTATTGATATAAATATTTAGTAAATGGTATGCACAAAAGTCACATTTTCATCACATGGAAAATGCTAACACTTATACACTATCAATATTATATGTTTATTCAATGAATTAATTTAAAACATTCCAATTATCAACTCCTATAATAAAATTTAATTTTTTTAAATCATCTTCAAACTATATGTCCCCACAATCTATTCATTTCTAATGATAGATTCAAGGGAATTTTTGTACTCCCAAATTGCATGTTACTTAATACTTAATTTTTTATTCTTCTTCATTCCATTCCAAAAAAATATTAACCATATGTATATAGTGAAAAAAATATTATGATTATAATAAGTGTAATTATAGTAATTATTAATGATTATTTGTCTTTTTTTATACACAAAAAAAAATTAATATTGATCGTGTGTTTTCACATACTTCCACCTCAAAGAATTTATGTATTCATCCATTCACTACCTCCACTGTATACTTATTGATAAAATGTAATTGATGAATAAATGAAAAATATATAATAAAAATTTGAATAAAAATACAATCTCCCTCTATACCCTCCCATTTAATGGGAAATGAAAATTTCCACAATGTGTTTTGTTGAAAACCGATTTCCCATAGTATCATATCTAATATTTCATCTAGACTAATTATTAATAATTAAAAAAATTCCAATCTATTTATCCTTTTAAACGTTTATAGATTGTATCATTATTCATCAATAATTACTATATTATTAAAAAAATAATCCATTTTCATATATAGAAAACATATTTCAATTAATGTCTGTTCAGGATTAGATTGTGTTAACAGCCTATATGAAAAATAATTAATATTTTTTTAGTGAATGACTATAGAAATAGTAGTTATTGTTATATTAAAAATAATTAGTAAATATGGATTTGGACAAGGATATGAGAATATTCCATTCATAATTCTATATATAATCTCTATAATTATAGGCTTTGGTAATCAAATCCACATAAAATAAATATATCAGAATATCAATAAAAATCTACATTATCTTTTATAATGAAATAAATAAATAAATAATTTGGTTATATTAAAATAAAAGAACTACACCCATTAAAATATTTATGTTTTTATGATATTATAATGTATATTTAACAATATTCAAATTTCAAAATTAGTTTCATTCAAATTTAATGAAACACTACGATTAACAAACATAATAAAACAACATATTTAATAAAAACAATATTATTGTAAATGATATTCAACAATTTAAATAAATATGAAGAAGGTTCCTATAAATATCATAGAGTCGATCAGGATCATTTTAATGGATTTTGAGTACTCAAATATATTTTTATTGAGTTATAAACATTCTTTTTTATGTCTATTATTCAATTTTTTATTTCATCCACCATAAAAGGCATTATATTTTCTTTACTTCTTATTTTTTGGTGTTTTACTATTAGTTCTTATAACCATGTTATCAAAATATTTGTACCAAAATTAAAATGTTACATTAAAATGTATGACTGTTTCAATTCCAATTTAATCTATCATTATATTTTTTATTCTATAAATTTATTCTATATTATGCATATACTTTATAATTGTTTTATTACATCATTAATTATTATAATTCAGTGTATTTAATGTATATTATTCCTCTCTTTATCCTTGAAGTATTTTTAGGTAGACTATTATTATGTCATAACTTTAATTTTTTTAACCTAATTTTAGCATTTAGATCTCCTAATTGTGATAACACATAATAAGAAGTTGTATATTTTTTATATCAAATATAAGTAACACATTATATCACACAATTTATCATTGTTTATAATTGTCCCCCTATATATTTTGTAAAATTTCATGTTCTATAAAAACTTTACAATATGTGGATTTCATTAAATTAATTTCTAATTTAAGAAAATGATAATTCTTATTCACTCCATTTTTAGGCCCCATTTTTTAGATAACCCTATTGATGTTTTGAAATTTTTAAATGAATATTTTCAATTTAATGAATTTCTTCCCAAATATTTTACTACAAAATATATTAAATTCATTCTATATAGTTTGTTTTGGAAAAAATAATCCATTTTATAATTTAATTATTGTTATATAATTCATCCACTTTATTCATTTTATATGAAACTATATATAATCATTTTAATAAATTATAAATGAAATTATTTCTATCATATTTTCTATAAGATATTCGGTTTATAATTATTTAAAAATATATGATATATTTATTTTTTTCAAAATTATCTATTTTAATGTCTAAAACTTTTATTATTATATTTCTCATCATCCCCTCTCATATATTATTATTTGTTTAGAACATTCATGAAATTATAAAATCAAAAATCCTTTCTATGGATGAATTATATTGATATTATTCATTAAAATGGATGATCATAATAGAATTTATAATTCCTAACCACTTATATAATATATCTGTAATTTTTCATCTACTAACATTCCTCTATTAATTACTGATTTTTTCCACTGATTCAATGTGTCTTCACCTTTCCAGTAAAACATCAACTAATTGTGTATTAGTTGACTAAACCACATTACATATATATATATTATATATATGATATATTATGTTACTTTTCGGTAATGTAGTTATCATATAGTGATACATTACATTATTGGATTCACATTTGTCTTTTATAGGTTTGTCAATTTATGTTTATATATATAATTTTAATTATTATCATTATGTGGATCATTTGTTTATTCAGTGAAATCCATTTTTATTCTATGTTTTATTTATGGAATGATTAATGATTTGTTTAATGTGTCAAACATTTGAGAGTATGAGAATTTGTGGGGTTAAATACAACCCTTAAATGCATCGATTAATGTGTTCTATCTCATTATATAGAGAATAGTGAACATGATTGTAGAGACCCGTATCTTGACGTACATGGACATTACATTACTTTTGCGGAATACTTAGTACATAACAAAAACACACACACAAGGATCGTAATAGTTTAGTGTCTTTGGAAACTCGGAACGTAATCTTCTAAACGTGGTGAAAGATCTTCAATATCTCCCATAATGATCTTCCCCCTTTTTTTACCTAAAACCTTTCTTTATATCCTGGGGAAAGAAAAACAAAAAAGGGTGAGCTCAAATGCTCAGTAAGGGTAAACAAAAGAAATATCAATCACATCATATACATAAGAACGTAGCTTTTGGAAATCTTGACCTGCAAAAGAGCTCATAATATCATAACATGGGATAAATCATAGAATTGAAAATGAGATCCCCATAATCATAACATGAAACATGAAACTTTGTGTCATGCACACATAATCATGGAAAATCATTTCTTGTTAGTCATGACTCATTGCCAAGACTATCCTAGTGGACAAAGTCCCTTTCTGAACCGAGTTCACTCCTCGTTTCAGTCCTGTATCACTGAACCGAAATAACCTTCCGTTCCAGCCATGTCTATCTCATGAGATATAAAATCTTTACCCAATGCATTGGAGGGAGATATAGGTCCCACCCATCTTATAATGAATCCTTTCTTATGTGTGCCACATAATCATACATCATCGCATAACACATGTAACAAAATGGGATCCTTGAAACATCATGACATCATAAATCAATTCATATAAGATAAAGGAATTCATAAAAATATTTCCATCACAACATAATCAAACCAATGTAATTATAGGGATAAAAACAGAACCCTTTATTATCTTAGATGGAAAATAATTTTGAAAATCACTTGAACTCCATTCTTGAGGAAAATATCCTTTCTTCTTCAAAAACATTTTTCCTTTCATAACATGTCATACAACATTAAAATAAAAGAAGTTGATTAAAAATAAACTTGAAAACTTGTAAAGGAAGCTTCTTGGAAATAATGTTTTAAAAATCCATTCATGCCGTATAAGTTAAAAAAACATTCTTCGTACTTTTGTCGGAAAAGTCAAAAAGTACCTCGTACGAAAAACGACAAAAGATTCCTTTCGTACATATTACTAAAAACTCACCGAAGGGTAAAAATGGATTTAAACAATTGTAGGTGGATGGAAATAATATTACATATTGATGAAACATGGATGTGGATGATAAAATACACCCCAGTAAATACTTACGAATAAACAATCTCGGATAAAAATGAGATTGTGATATTTCCCTTACCTTAGGTCCGATTTTCTTTGTTCGTGTCCGAAGATCCTGTATAATGGTTTAAATAATGTTATTGACTTATTCCAGAATCATACATATTGATATGATATCATATATGGTCATATTATTAGCTTCTTGTTAGTAATATTTCATTGTTACTTGTTACTCGGGTCTTTATAACTTTTTGTTCTTATGCGTGTTTTGTCGAATAAATTCTTATTCTTATCTTTAGGTTATAGATAATTCATTTACAGAATGGTATTAGTGTAGTATATACCATATTCATTCATTCAATTCATTTATATAATCATTATGAAATGAAGATCATGTAGAACGAGTCGCATCACATCATGGAGACGGTATTCCGTACGTACGCACGAGTGATGATATCGTTCCTATGATCGTGGAATTGTATTGGAGTATATATATATTATTTCAGTATCAATATTACTTCATAATAATCATATATAGTTACTCATTACACCATTATACCCATCCTTGAAAGGTGATGGTGGAAAATAGATTACACCACGGCGTGGAGACGGTATTCCGTACGTACGCACGCGCGGTGATTTCATTTTTCCGTGGGATGGATAGAAGGTGAATTAGGGTTGTTTCATATTTATAATAACATATCAGTATGTAAGTAATACTGATGTTATTACTTTATCATGAAACAACTAAAGAAGAAGAAGTTGAAAAAGAAAGAAATTGAAAAGATCGGTAATGGATATTACCTCTTCTTTGGAACGCCTCTTTGAATCCTCCACTTAAGGAACTAAGATTGGTCTTTAGAGAAGACCAGGACCTCTAGGATTATTATAGGGAAGTGGAGAGGAAAAATTGGCAGGGGTTGGCCGAGCTTGAGTGCTCAAATTGGTGTGAGGAGGAGGGGGAGGAGGTGTCCTTTTATAGGGGAGGAGAGGGGCACCTTAGGAATACCTCAAAATATTATTTTATATTAATGTCAAAATCGGTTTATAATGGTTCCAAATGGTCTTATTTCGAAGCTAAAGTGGGGATGGGTCGAAATCCTATCAACCAATAGGATTTAGAAGAGTTTAGGTTATTATTTTAACCTTATCAATTAGATTTAACTCTAAGTTAAATAATTTAACTTTTACCGTGTCTTTTTGTTTTCTTTCACTATATGGTTAATACACTTACTATAACATGCCAAACGAACCCCAAATTGTTTATTATTAATATATATATCCTTATCTAAGTCATTTGGCCGAACCTTAGATTTTTAGGAATAAAATAACAATTAATAATATAATCTTTGATTTAAAAACTATTTTGTGTCAATTTTGACACTATTTGATATATGATTTTTGTGAAAGTCATAACAGAATTATATGTTCAAACCAAGTTGATTAAATCAACACTAATATATCATAGTAACCTAGAAAATTAGTTGAATTCATAAAAAGTCTTAAATTACATTTATTTTGGTATTTATATTATCAATTATGTCAATATTTCATTAATAAGATAATTACTGCATCATCATTGTGTCATAAATAAATTATATTATTTGATGTCTAAAAATTACAAATAAAATACCATCATGTAGGAAATCTTTTTAGCTTTCTAATGAATATTTATAGTCGAATTTATCTTATGTATAACCCCATATTAAAAATGATCTACTTATTAAACTTCGATTTTAACTATTTTAACCCTTCTTTAAATAAATTAATAATAAATGTCCAAATCTAATCCAAGTGGGCCTAAATGGTCATATTTTATTCCTAAGTTTGTTTTTGGTCGAATTACACTTGTCCAATAGAATTAGGACATGTGTTAGGGTAATATCAATATCATATTTACCCTTAGTTACCCTATTTACTATTAACCGTGGTAAAAAAAAGTAAAAAGTTACTATTCACCAAAAAATTATTTTCATCTCATTGAACCACATTTTAGTCCTTGATATTAATCGTGTCTCTCGGATTTTCGAAATTCCATTCACAGAAGCGGTAAAATTAAGTTTTATGCAAAATTCAGTTTTTAACCTACCACTTAGTAGTTTCACTATTCATCAAAAATTGTTGTTTTTCAGAACAATGCCAAAATTTCATCCCAAGCTATATTTCATATTCCGAATTCAAAAATGAAGTCTATTTTACCAAATTCATAACATAAAGGTTGCATTAATTAATTTTATAATTAAATCCCGCTGTTAAAACAAATAGCGTGTTTTTAAGAAACAATATCTATCAAAAGATTGACACTTGATTATGTCTGGTTTAAATGTGAAATTACATCCAATGACCAACATTGTATTAAATTGTAAAAATATATTCTAAATATAATTTAAAACCACTCAAATTAATGATTTATCACTATTAATTATTTTGATTAAAAAAGTTGTTTTTAATTATAATTTAGTTATTTTCACTATTCATCAGAATATGAAAGTTATCCGAAAAGTACCAAAATTTCACCTTAGGCTAAATTCGATACTCCGAATCCAAAAATGAAGTTCATTTTGAAAAATAAGATTTACAGACTTTTAAAAAGTAGTTATTACTATTCATAACGGCTAGTTTTAATAATATTTTAATAGCATATCGTTGTTTATTGAAACTCGGTATTGCGTATTACACACGCTATCGAGGAAGGTCGTGATTGCGTGTAATGCAAGGCAAGTCAAGGACGTGTGTTGTGCAAGCTCCTTTTGGTGTAGCGTTCAACACAAGACATTAGTAAAATAAAAAGAATATTTTTTCATAAAATCTCGGGCTGTTACATTCTACCCCCCTTAAAATGAATTTCGCCCTCGAAATTCGTCGGGGTTATAAATGGCTTACTATTTGAAAGTTTCTTTGATAGAAACCCACATCGTAAAAAGGAATACCAAAACTGATCTTTAAAAAACAAAAGTATGAAACGTAACGGTTACCCAAATAAACTAATCGTTGGGTTTCCACATAGGTGAAAATATGGATATGGAAGAGAAATCTAACCATCATGTTCTGATGGAGAGTGGTAGAGAACATGGCTATGGAAAAGCTAGCAATCACAAAGCCATAAATTTGTGATGATCTAGGGTACCATCTGATTCATCAGATATAAGGGCACTAGGACAACATTTTTGGTTTTCAAGATCATTTCCCTAAAGTTGAAAATTTGAATTACAATAAATACTTACTTTATTTTGGTACAATCTCACTGTTGTTCATGCCTTGAACAATTTCCACTTCATCTCTTAAATAAATGAAGTTGAATTTGTTATTCGTGAAGTGTTAGCAGATCATGTGATAGAATGACGGGTCATTCCATCTGTCTCAAACAAAAGGTTAGCAAAAATTATATACATAAGTCAATCTATAGTGAGATTAATCATATATGGTTCCAAAAATGAACTTATACTTCACATATCATACTGCTTAATATAATAAAACTAGTTTTCTACTAAACAGGGACTTCCTGTAGGTCAGTGGTAGGCGATAAAGGCCAGTCGCACTTCGGTTGTGGGTTCGATTCCCATAGCCTTGTCCGAAGCGATGGGCTGTCGCCCGTCCTGCAGGTTGTCCTTTTTCCAAAACTATATAACATCCCATCAATAATATCAAAAAAACAAACAACACTAACTTATGTCCAACATAATCCATTCCAATCTTTTAGGATTATCCATAATACTGCAGTCGACTCTCATAATAATATAGTGAAAATGATTACCAGAGATTTAACACCATCATCGATACCCATATATCATAAGATATGTTTTGTTGGTCACATTCCAAACATTCAAAGTCCTTAATCGTGTATTCTCTTGAATACCTTAGTGAAAACATGAATGCGGTTAAAAGTTAACACTTTTCACATACCAAAATCCTCAAAATTCTATATACTCAAACTTAGTCCTTATATCAATCATGAGCTCATGAATACTATCAAACATTTAATTTTCTCTTTATCCCTTCATTATGCGCATATCATCTACATTCCAAAAATATCTGAATAACCTTTCATGGATACTGGTAACATTAATCAGGCAACAATGTAACAATCCTTACATGTCTCTTTATTCCATAGTGCCATGAGATTACTTATACAACATTACACATGATAAACATGTAATCATTCCACTACATTCTTAAACCATTGACCGAGCTTCAACAATTCTTTCATCTCACATATGATTTGTAGTCTCTTCATCATCATCCACATAAATACTTCCCATACGACCATACTGATTATCTTCATGAGACTTTCCCTTAGGGCATTGGTTTGCATAATGCCCGTACATTCCACATTTAAAACAATTAACCATTGTTGATGTCGTAGCAATACCATTATCCTCATCCATGTTGTTAACTGAACCTTTTCCTTTGCATTTACTTGCTTTGTGTCCTTCTTTTCCACACCCAAAGCATCTTCCAGTTCCTTTGAAACATTCTCCTTGATGCCTCTTCCCACATGATTTACATAGGGGAAATTGAACTTTCTTTCCTCTATGATCATCAGGAAACTCCATCTTTCTCTTATTAGCCGAGTCAGGAAACTTACCAAATTTTACTTTATTGATCATATTATGAGATTGCTGATTCGGCATAATAATGATGTTTGGACTTCCAAATCCCATTTCATTATGAAGAATATCATTCCATTGTCCATCATATCCTCCATTATCGTGAATCATCTTGATTCCAGCCGTTTTCTAAAACCCAAAAGAATAGTGTGAGAGGAAAAAATCATAATAAAGGGGGAGTAACTTCAATATCTAACATCTTAGGTTTAATTCTATGATCGTTCGCGTAATTCTAGTACTATAACCTATACGCATACTTAACCTTAGAGACATCCCTAGACATACCTTAGAAATATCTCTAGGGATCTCACTAAAGTTCTCGCATCGTAGTTTCCAAAGGTTGACTAAACCTTTCCTCTGATACCAACTGTAGAGACCCGTATCTTGACGTACATGGAAATTACATTACTTTTGCGGAATACTTAGTACATAACAAAAACACACACACAAGGATCGTAATAGTTTAGTGTCTTTGGAAACTCGGAACGTAATCTTCTAAACGTGGTGAAAGATCTTCAATATCTCCCATAATGATCTTCCCCTTTTTTTACCTAAAACCTTTCTTTATATCCTGGGGAAAGAAAAACAAAAAAGGGTGAGCTCAAATGCTCAGTAAGGGTAAACAAAAGAAATATCAATCACATCATATACATAAGAACGTAGCTTTTGGAAATCTTGACCTGCAAAAGAGATCATAATATCATAACATGGGATAAATAATAGAATTGAAAATGAGACCCCCATAATCATAACATGAAACTTGAAACATTGTGTCATGCACACATAATCATGGAAAATCATTTCTTGTTAGTCATGACTCATTGCCAAGACTATCTTAGTGGACAAAGTCCCTTTCTGAACCGAGTTCACTCCTCGTTTCAGTCCTGTATCACTGAACCGAAATAACCTTCCGTACCAGCCATGTCTATCTCATGAGATATAAAATCTTTACCCAATGCATTGGAGGGAGATATAGGTCCCACCCATCTTATAATGAATCCTTTCTTATTGTGCCACATAATCATACATCATCGCATAACACATGTAACAAAATGGGATCCTTGAAACATCATGACATCATAAATCAATTCATATAAGATAAAGGAATTCATAAAAATATTTCCATCACAACATAATCAAAACAATGTAATAATAGGGATAAAATCAGAACCCTTTATTATCTTAGATGGAAAATAATTTTGAAAATCACTTGAACTCCATTCTTGAGGAAAATATCCTTTCTTCTTCAAAAACATTTTTCCTTTCATAACATGTCATACAACTTTAAAATAAAAGAAGTTGATTAAAAATAAACTTGAAAACTTGTAAAGGAAGCTTCTTGGAAATAATGTTTTAAAAATCCATTCATGCCGTATAAGTTAAAAAAACATTCTTCGTACTTTTGTCGGAAAAGTCAAAAAGTACCTCGTACGAAAAACGACAAAAGATTCCTTTCATACATATTACTAAAAACTCACTGAAGGGTAAAAATGGATTTAAACAATTGTAGGTGGATTGAAATAATATTAAATATTGATGAAACATGGATGTGGATGATAAAATACACCCCAGTAAATAATTACGAATAAACAATCTCGGATAAAAATGAGATTGTGATATTTCCCTTACCTTAGGTCCGATTTTCTTTGTTCGTGTCCGAAGCTCCTGTATAATGGTTTAAATAATGTTATTGACTTATTCCAGAATCATACATATTGATATGATATCATATATGGTCATATTATTAGCTTCTTGTTAGTAATATTTCATTGTTACTTGTTACTCGGGTCTTTATAACGTTTTGTTCTTATGTGTGTTTTGTCGAATAAATTCTTATTCTTATCTTTAGGTTATAGATAATTCATTTACATAATGGTATTAGTGTATTATATACCATATTCATTCATTCAATTCATTTATATAATCATTATGAAATGAAGATCATGTAGAACGAGTCGCATCACATCGTGGAGACGGTATTCCGTACGTACGCACGAGTGATGATATCGTTCCTATGATCGTGGAATTGTATTGGAGTATATATATATTATTTCAGTATCAATATTACTTCATAATACTCATATATAGTTACTCATTACACCATTATACCCATCCTTGTAAGGTGATGGTGGAAAATAGATTACACCACGGCGTGGAGACGGTATTCCGTACGTACGCACGCGCGGTGATTTCATTTTTCTGTGGGATGGATAGAAGGTGAATTAGGGTTGTTTCATATTTATAATAACATATCAGTATGTAAGTAATACTGATGTTATTACTTTATCATGAAACAACTAAAGAAGAAGAAGTTGAAGAAGAAAGAAATTGAAAAGATCGGTAATGGATATTACCTCTTCTTTGGAACGCCTCTTTGAATCCTCCAATTAAAGAACTAAGATTGGTGTTTGGAGAAGACCAGGACCTCTAGGATTATTCTAGGGAAGTGGAGAGGAGAAATTGGCAGGGTTTGGCCGAGCTTGAGTGCTCAAATTGGTGTGAGGAGGAGGGGGAGGAGGTGTCCTTTTATAGGGGAGGAGAGGGGCACCTTAGGAATACCTCAAAATATTATTTTATATTAATGTCAAAATCGGTTTATAATGGTTCCAAATGGTCTTATTTCGAAGATAAAGTGGGTATGGGTCGCAATACTATCAACCAATAGGATTTAGACAAGTTTAGGTTATTATTTTAACCTTATCAATTAGATTTAACTCTAAGTTAAATAATTTAACTTTTACCGTGTCTTTTTGTTTTCTTTCACTATATGGTTAATACACTTACTATAACATGCCAAACGAACCCCAAATTGTTTATTATTAATATATATATCCTTATCTAAGTCATTTGGCCGAACCTTAGATTTTTAGGAATAAAATAACAATTAATAATATAATATTTGATTTAAAAACTATTTTGTGTCAATTTTGACACTATTTGATATATGATTTTTGTGAAAGTCATAAAAGAATTATATGTTCAAACCAAGTTGATTAAATAAACACTAATATATCATAGTAACCTAGAAAATTAGTGGAATTCATAAAAAGTCTTAAATTACATTTATTTTGGTATTTATATTATCAATTATGTCAATATTTAATTAATAAGATAATTAGTGCATCATCTTTGTGTCATAAATAAATTATATTATTTGATGTCTAAAAATTACAAATAAAATACCATCATGTAGGAAATCTTGTTAGCTTTCTAATGAATATTTATAGTCGAATTTATCTTATGTATAACCCCATATTAAAAATGATTTACTTATTAAACATTGATTTTAACTATTTTAACCCTTCTTTAAATAAATTAATAATAAATGTCCAAATCTAATCCAAGTTGGCCTAAATGGTCATATTTTATTCCTAAGTTTGTTTTTGGTCGAATTACACTTGTCCAATAGAATTAGGACATGTGTTAGGGTAATATTAATATCATATTTACCCTTAGTTACCCTATTTACTATTAACCGTGGTAAAAAAAAGTAAAAAGTTACTATTCACCAAAAAATTATTTTCATCTCATTGAACCACATTTTAGTCCTTGATATTAACCGTGTCTCTCGGATTTTTGAAATTCCATTCACAGAAGCGGTAAAATTAAGTTTTATGCAAAATTCAGTTTTTAACCTACCACTTAGTAGTTTCACTATTCATCAAAAATTGATGTTTTTCAGAACAATGCCAAAATTTCATCCCAAGCTATATTTCATATTCCGAATTCAAAAATGAAGTCTATTTTACCAAATTCATAACATAAAGGTTGCATTAATTAATTTTATAATTAAATCCCGCTGTTAAAACAAATAGCGTGTTTTCAAGAAACAATATCTATCAAAAGATTGACACTTGATTATGTCTGGTTTAAATGTGAAATTACATCCAATGACCAACATTGTATTAAATTGTAAAAATATATTCTAAATATACTTTAAAACCACTCAAATTAATGATTTATCACTATTAATTATTTTGATTAAAAAAGTTGTTTTTAATTATAATTTAGTAATTTTCACTATTCATCAGAATATGAAAGTTATCCGAAAAGTACCAAAATTTCACCTTAGGCTAAATTCGATACTCCGAATCCAAAAATGAAGTTCATTTTGAAAAATAAGATTTACAGAGTTTTAAAAAGTGGTTATTACTATTCATAACGGCTAGTTTTAATAATATTTTAATAGCATATCGTTGTTTAGTGAAACTCGGTATTGCGTATTACACACGCTATCGAGGAAGGTCGTTATTGCGTGTAATGCAAGGCAAGTCAAGGATGCGTGTTGTGCAAGCTCCTTTTGGTGTAGCGTACAACACAAGACATTAGTAAAATAAAAAGAATATTTTTTCATAAAATCTTGGGCTGTTACAATGATTAAGGATTTTCATAAATATATAGGAATGATTGTGTTTTCTCAAATTTTTAACCCTTAAAATGAATGTGTTTTTATCAATATTTTAGAATGAATTTGTTTCCAAAAACATTTCTATAGATTTTTCATACACAAATGGTTAGTGTAATGATAAAGTAATAATCATGTGGAAAATACTTATTAAGTCATGTTTCAACACTCAATTGATAAATTTATCAAGTTATGATATACCATACTCCATGAATCTTGAGTTGGATATATAGATTCATATGTATGATTATAAAATATAACATGAATATACCTATATTCCCATATCTGTCTCAAATATAATTATTAATATTTACTGATTATGTTTTCTATTAATGAGAATATTATGTCAATAGATTTTTTATATTTACATTTCATTGGGAGTTAAAGATAAAAAATTATGAAATATATAGTGGAGTATTTTATCATATTTAGTGAGAGATTATGAAAACATTTTATAGATGAAGTTTTTGTATGTATAGTGGAAAAGAATTCCATTACTCACAATGGACATAGGTTGTTCAATTAATGTTTTTTCATAATTCTCTAAACAAAATAAACGAAAAAGGAATTGGGTATTAGTTGTGATATAGTATTTTCATTAATTCATGTAATTGAAAAATTATCATCTTTTCGTAGTAATAATTTGAATCATTTCATGGAATTGATAACATTAGATGATGGGATTTTAGTTGTGGAAAATTGAAAGGTTGATATATTATGGTTAATCATTCTTTCAAATGTGTATGAAACCATTTAGGTTAGTTGAGATAATACTAACTATTTTTCATATTAGGATTATATAAATGAATAAAAAACCCTTTAGACAATTACATGGTATAATTGTTGTTATAGGATAAGATATAGATATTTTAGTTATCAAATTATTGTGTGGTTCTCTGTAGAATTACATATCATTTTGGAAATTGGAAATTGAATGCAGTTATGCCACATATTCACAAAAATATATTCACCCTGAAATATGGCAGTTGAGTAAGAATTCATTCTCTGTTCTAGTACTAAATAAGTGGGAAAGACACTACACAACAAGATAGACACATGGTGGGGGTATTATTTTATTAATCATATGTTCTTTATTAACAATAATGATGGATTGTATTTACAAATTACATTAAAATAAATGGTTATGATGTGTGAGAACACACAACCTAAAGTAATATATGAGATACAATATGATTTAGAATATGTATAACATGAAACAAAATTGAATTAAAGTGTCATTGGAATAAATTAATGTTTCATTTGGGATGACATATTAGCATTGATCTTTTATATTCTTTGGATCATTAAATATCATGCTATTCGAGATTTCAATAAATATTTCTTAATATTTGGTCAAAAATAAATTTTTTAAAAATGAATATTTTAAAAGAGTAACTCTAGAAACTCCACAAACTAATCAATATTTATAGGTTTGTAATAAAACGTTTAGAATATTAATATATTCCTAATTTATGTAAAAAATATATGTTTCCATGTCTTCCTTGATATTTAAATTTTTTATATTATAGAAGTCATAACATGAGCCATGATTATCATTAGATAACATTAAAAAAATTTATTCATAATTAAAAAATTAATTTATTTAGTTGTAATTTAATTAAGAGGGAATGTGATACCCCAATATAGTAATAAATATCTTCTCACCAAATAAACATTATGATGATATATATTTTCAAATGAATCACTGAAATAAAATTATTCATGTTTTATTAGACAAATAATGTTAATAATATGTTAGAATAATAGAACCACTAATAAATAATAATAGTTTATAAAATTTATAATCACAAAAAATGGATTATAAACAGAGAATTTTATAAAAATGAACATTCTAATTTAATAGGTTATTGTAATATATAGTATTATTATAAATGATAAAATAATAAATTATATAAATTTAATTTTCAAATAAGTATCATTATTTTTTATTAATATCTTCAAAAGTAACATATAAATATTTTTTAATATTTTTTAGAAATAATAGATTTTTAGGAAAAATGTGAAAAAATATAGCTTTTTCAAATACTATAAATATTGTGACATTAACATTATATAATAAAGATTAATATGTTTATAATAAATTTCAATTGAAAATTGATTTTAATGAGTGATTATATAAATCATTAAATAATAATATAAATTTATTAAACTGAAAATTCAATTTTTATGAACTTATATATATTATTATCTAATAAAATCTAATTTTGTATTTTATTTTTACAAAATTTTAATGTACCATTTTAATGTGATAGAATAAACATTTTTATTATATATTAATTTTCATAAACTGTATAATTTAATGAAATAAAAATAATTATAATATGTTATATATATATAAATTTGAATCATAAAAATTCACTTTGTCCTAAAATTATGATTATGCATTTTTTGTTCTACTATGAGAATTAATTCATTAAACTATTAAAAATTTTCATTATTTAAAATAAATTTCATAATTTGTATAATTAATTGTAAAGTATTAAAAAATTCATATTTTTTAGAATACAATTATGATTAAAAATATTAAATAAAATTATAATGATAAGGGTGAATATGTAATTTTTTAAGATTTGATTAATTAATATTTTGTATTTTTTCACTTAAAATTTATATAAATGTATTATAAAAAATTATGATAAAATAATTTATATATATATATATAATTATATTATTGAACAATATGTTTATAATTAGTGGTATATAATACTACAAAAAATTATTGTTATAACATCTGTAATATACATTGAATATTTTTCAGATTTAGAGAATGTTTTAATATACTACAAGTTTTTTTCTTTTTTATAAAGTTGAGTTCGGTTAAATAGCGATTAAATTAATCATCATAAGAATAAAATTTCGTATAGGTTATATTTTATATTTTTAGTAAAATAATATTTTCACATGTTACTAATAATTCACAAGTAAATTTAGAAAAATAGATAAAATTAAATATAATATGAGTAAAAATGATATTTTCTTTCAAATATGTGTATATATTCATTAATTAGATTTTATAAACGCAATACCAACCCAAAGTACATTATTTAAATCTTATGTAGTTAATAATCAATGAATAATTTAATCATGTCCTTGAAATGTAAATGGTATTAACAAAAGTGGTCTTTTATTCAATTAAAAAATAAGGTCACATATATTATTTCAATTATCCTTATCAAAAAAATTTAGTGTAAATATTTTTCAATTTTATATTCTAGGAATTCTATATTCACTTCCTAAACTCCATAGTCACTATAACACACCCTACTTGCTTCATTTCAAAGGATACTCACAATATAATGTTAAAGGTACCTAATTCAATATTACTTAATCCTTAACTATTTTTTTCCATTCATTATCATCAAACAAATTAATAACCATAAATATATAATTTTATTTATAATATTATTATAAAAATTAGTATTATTTTAATAGCAATAATAGTATTTATTATTTTTTTTTTGACTAGAAAATGATAGTGTTGATTATGTGTTTGGATGGAATACCACTTGCACTATAAGGCCCCATCCTTAAACATTAAATAATCTTGAATTATGATAATTGTTCACATTGAGTATTATTTCCGTTTTTGAGTTTTAAAGAAGTAGGGAATAACTATTATATTACATATCATATATTACAATGTATACACATCTACTCAGTATCCATTTTTTCATAAAATAAAAACACTTAAAATAAAATAATAATTATATTCTTGATAGGAATATTCATGAATTCTTCCATTCTACTTACCTACCTTATAACCATTGAAAAACATTACAAAAACATAGGAGGACCCTAAAATGCTCAGTGAGGGTGTTAATACAAAGAAAGAGATAATTATCACTTTAATACATATAAAACATAATCCCTTTAAAACACCTATTTAAAACATAAGATTTATGAATAACACATAAAAATCATAAATCATAAAGGTAATGTGTGGAATTGATAACATAATTATTTTGTAGCTCTCACATTTATGTAGGGAGGTATGTTTGGATTATCCATAAAATTGTATTCCATTAATATCTTCAGAGAAAATTAATGTTTACCACTATCATGTTCCCCATTTCATTGGATATCTATCTCGAGATTAGCCTCCCTAGCATTATCATGGAACCACCCATATTTGTAAACAATGCACAAGAACCATAACATAATAAAAAAAACCTGAACAAGCCTAAAGGAAAGATAACATTTCTCTAATGAAATAATAATATATCTTTAAAAACATTATCATAATTAATCTATTTTAAAATTCATTTTTAGTACCAAATACGTAAAAAGAGTATATGATATTATTTTCCTTTAAAATACATTACATTTTGCTAAAGAATCCTAATATCAAATAATGCTCGCAATGGTTGAAAGGTCATTGTACCTGGGTACGTTAAAAAGAACCATTCCCTTTGTAGTTTAGTAAACTCCAACATATAAAACATATTCCATTATAAATTAATGAAAAGTAAATAGACTTTATACACAATATATTTGAATGTTGTGTATAAATTAAAATACTTCACAATGAAAGGAGATTCAGACAAAGTCCCTTACCTCGTTTCTACCATGACTCATTCATTCATTAATCTCCTGAATAATAAACTAAAGTTAGTTTATAATTTATTAAGATGCATTTTTTAATTTTAGTATTCCTTTTATGTTACTTATTACCATGTTATAATCATTTCAAAATCATTTATGTTAATAACAATTGTATTTTGATATTTGGTTCAAGAGTCAAAAATAATCTTCTTATAATTACATGTTGTCCATGTGGTCAAAATTCCATCAACTCCAAAATGATATTCATGATTTATATATCACATATAGCATATATATCCAATATATTTATTTATTTATAATAATATATACCATTTGGAGATAGGATATGAAATGCACTATTCAAGGAGATGGTATGTCTTACATACGGATAAATCCTACATTCATTTCTATTTCAAATTTAATCGAATGCTAACAAAATGATACATATGTATATTATAATTACATTATAAAATCAAATATAATTTCATTAGCTCCTTTCTTTATACACTCGATGTATGGAATGAAAAAGTCATATCAGATTAAGGGGGTGGTAATATGCACTTCCTAAAATGAAATTATCATATTTATCCAATATGGAATCCATAAAGGTTTGATATAAATGAAAAATGTAGAATCATAGACAAAATAAAATTATAATATATGTAAAATATAAATATAGTGCCATCATAATGGACACCATGATAGGGGTAGTAGATATTTGAACAATAATCATTTCAGGTGGAAGTAGTTTGTCACCCACAGAAACAGTATGTTTGTATCCATTTGATGGTGGTGTGTGGATGTGTACTTTGAATCATTATCATAACAACATCCTATTATATTTAGGATACTAGTGTGGTTATAAAATAATAGGATAAAGATATTTTAGCGGGTTGGAGAAGGAAAATAACAAAAAAGATCATGAGAGGAGATGTTACCTTTAAATCGAGTAACTCCCTTTTATTGGAATGAAATAACATTATTGAATTTCTGTCAACCTAGGGGAAGTATTCTAGGAGGAATAAATTGATTTTGGAAGATTATTGGGGAATATTTTGGCTAAGCCTAGTTGATTTAGTGGTGTGTGTATTAAATCATTTAACATTTAGAAAATATTTATAGTCAAAGAGATCACTTATATAACACCATATACAATTGTTTTACTAAAAGATATGTGTTTATGTTATTTTTATCATTACATTAAATTAATTAATATAAAATGACATTGTCACTACCATGTGAATCCAAGGGGTCCCAAAATTGACCCAAGGATTCCCATGGTCTTACATGTATCATCTAATAAAATTTGGACACATGTTCAGGTAATTTAATATTATTATAATATTATTTTTACTCACATTTACCTGATTTACTCGTTAACCATTGTAAATAAACTATTTACTAAAATACTATTCAAAATGTCTAAAAATAAAATTTAACTATTTTTACAATTTGAAACTCATGATTCCAAATAAGGAATCGATTTTTATAAATTCAAAGCATAGAAGTTTAAAAAATTATTTTTGAATTAATTCTCATTGTCAAAATAAAAAGGCGTGTTTTTAAAAGTAAACAAAATATAATGAATGCCATTTTTTTATGTCACATTTCAATGTAAAATTAATTCTGATGACCAACATTGTATAAAATGGTAAAAATATAATCTAATTACACTTTAGAAACAAATTATAATATAATTTATCCATAAAAATAAAATATAATAAAATTCAATTTTGAATTAAATGTAGTATTTCACACTCTTCATAAAAAATAATCATTATAATAAAAATAAAAAAATTTCATCCAAATTAAATTTTTTATGTCCTGATTCTAAATAAAAAATTTTTATTTTCAAATATATCATATTAAAGTAACAAAAACTATATTTAAAAACGATTCTCCATCAAAAAATATTAATTTACATTTTAAATAACATTAGAGTGTTTATGCTTAAAATTGGTTAAATTCACATTTTAGCCTCTATCTTTTATGGGATAAATGTAAAAACTTTTAATAAACATGTGTAGTAATATTTTAGTTAGAACTATTCATTACCTCCAACACATCGACTATGTTTTAACTACAATTTAAAATAATAATAATTTTATATTATTTTTCTATATAACTCAACATTGTGTGCAACACTAGATTTCAAAGAAACCTGATGTTGCATATCAAGCACATCATCGATCATATTATGTCAATTGAAGTAAAATTAATATTTAATTAACAAATATTAATAAATGTGACTATGTCATATTCTTTATTTTCCTGGGATGTTACATCCTTCCCACTTTTGGAAATTTTATCCTCACAATTTTATTCATTTATCAAATAAATTGGGGTATTTATCCCTCATAGAATTATCGGATTCTGACATTGCCTATTCAACCATAGAGATTTTCGACAAATAATTTACCTATTTGATTACATTATTCCACAACACACACTCTCTGTGGTCATGGATATATTCTGGTTATTCCTCATAATAATGATTCTCTTCCAACTGAACTACCTCTAGGATCAAAACAAGAGTTGGATCTGGCATATACATTCTCAATATTGAAACATGATAAGCATTGTGTACCTATGATAATCTTGGAGGTCATGCTAGTTTGTATGCAGTTGATCTAAATTTCTATAGGATTTCATATGGTCCAATGAACCTTGGACTTAGGTTTTTCATGTTACCAAAATGAATCACATTTTTATATAGAGAAACTTAAAGAAGGTCATGATCACTAACCTCAAAAAAAGATCCTTCCATTGGCTATACACAATAGTTTTCTACCTACTATAAGATGTTCTCATGTTCTATTGTGTCAATTGAACTATCTCAACCATCTCTTCTACAATTTATGGTCCCATCAAATTCATTTCACCAACTTCATTGAATAAATTTGGAGTTTGACAAAACATCCAATATATTGCTTCAAATAGATCCATCTGTGTACTAGAATGAAAAATTTTATTATAAGAAAATTCAACTAAAAAAGATGTATGTCCCAACGTCCCTCGTAATACATTGAACATGCACGTAACATATCTTCCAGTGACTGAATTGTTCATTCTGACTTCTCATCTGATTATGGATGTAAACATGTACTAAAATTTAATTCTGTACCCAACGACTTATGAAGGCCAATCCAAAAGAAATAAGTAAACATGGGATCATGATTAGATACAATGGAGATGGGAACTCAATTCAAACATGAAATCACATTAACTTACAACTATGAATGTTGATATAGTTGAAATGTATCTCAATTAGGAAGGAAATGATCAGATTTAGTCAATCGATCAACAATAACACAGATTGCATTATTAACTCAACATGTCTTTGGTATTCCAACAAAAAATTCCATGGATATATTTTCTCATTTCCACTCGGGAACCAGTAAAGGCATAAGTATCCATTTTGGTAACTGCCGCTCTTCTTAACCTATTGACAAGTCAAACACTTCATAGTAAAGTCAGCAATAAGTCCTTCAATACCATCTGACAAGTAAAACTCAAGATGATCTATGTACATCTTAGTACTACAAAGATGAACTGAAAATGGAGAACTATGAGAATCACAGAAAATCTATTCCTTCAACTACAAATCTAAATGAAAACATAATTTCTTAGAATGCATCCAAACACTATCATTATCAATGTTAACATCATGTTACTTACCCTTATGAATCAACTCTTCCTTTTTCTGGAACTCTCTAACATCCTTAGGTTGTTAAAAAAACTTGTCTGATCGAGATGTTTACTCTAACACCTAAAACAAAATAGTAGAATTTCCTACACCAAAAACTTATATGCCAATGTTGAAAAAATCTTTAATCAATGCATATTGTTCCAAACATGACATGGTTAATATTGCATTACATTTTCAACTCAATGCATTGAACACTTTATTTTCATTTCCCAGAAGGTAATGAATTGTGAAATCATAATACTTGATTAATTACAACCATCTCCTAGGAATCATGATCAAATTTTTCCAAGTGAATATATACTTCAATCATTTGTGGTCAGTATATATTTCACGTTTTACTCCATATAGATGATATCTCCAAATTTTTAAAGCAAAAAACAATAGTGGAAAATTCTAAAACATGTGTAGAGTAATCTAACTCATGAGGTTTCATTTGATGTGATGAATAAAAAGTTACCTGATAATTCTACCAAAGGAAATATCCAAGTCCTTTCATGGAAGTATCATTCTAGATTACAATCTCACCATTTCCAGAAGGCTGTTCCAAAACTGGAGCATTCACCAATATTTTTTTCAATTCTATTGGACAATCATCACATTGTTTTGTCCTAAAGAGCATAACACCTTGTCAAGTTAACTTACTCAATAGGCTAGATAACCGTGAAAATGTTTCCCCCACCATACTATAATAGCATTCTAAACTAAGAAAACTAAGGATCTTGATTATATTTGTGTGTATTTTCAATTTTTCAACAACATTTTTTAGCAGGATTAACATATTTTCTATTTTTTTAAACAAGGTGACAAATGAATGAAATTTATTATATCCAAAACTCAATCATGCTGAATTTACAATATAGTTTATTTTCATTTATGGTTTTCAAGACAAACCTTAAATTAATTTCATTTTATGTTGTACTTTTTAAATAAACCAAAAGAAAATCTATATAAACAGCCACAATTTATCACCTGAGTCAAGTGATCCATCACTGAAATAAAATGTTCAACTTTGATTCCGAAAATCTCTAGATGTTGATTTGGAAAGTCATTTCCCTTTTTATGCCTTCCTAGTATAGATATCTAGTCTTCTCTTAAAATAACCATTCTAAATGATGAAATATCATAGGCAAAGCAATATGGTAATCATTAAATGCAATATCCTTTAAATCATAACAAAAATTATTTTATGGACATCAATTTAAAAATATTATAACTCCTAATGTTTTCTAAACCTAATTTTGATAACAACTATAATGCCCTATCTAGATACATTATATAAACATGAATTTAATTAACAATTCTCATTGAGAATCTTGTCAGGTTTAGAGTATTATAGAATTTGGGCCTAACTGTTACATTACATATCAAATTATAAAAACTAGAAACATCTACCTAGTATCCATTTTTTATGAAATAAAAACACTTAATTAAAAATAAAAAATCTTTTCTTGATATAAATCATCTTGAATTATTCATTTCACTTACCATTCTATATACCCTGTTAAAAACATTTCAAAAACATCGGATGAGTATAATATACATAGTAAGTGATATAAAATAATGAAAGAAATCATTAGCCCATAAATATATAGAAATCATAAGTACTTTTACACCCCTCATGAAATCATATGATTTATGAATAAAACATAGAAATAATAAATCATAATTTATCTTGTGGCATCCATAACATTCTTACATTTTATATCTCACATATTTATATGGAGTTACGTTTGGAATAACCATCACAGTATATTCCCAAAATCCATTAGGGAAGCATTAACATTTACCTATGTCACATTACCCAATGAATTTGTGATATTTTTCAGGCTCACCCTCCCTGGGTTTATCACTGAATCACCCATATGGGTAAACAATTCCCAAGAACCATAACATAATTGACCTAAACCTTCGTTGAAGTTAGTCAAAGATTAAAATTTATATTCCTACTTACTACTGTATATGTGGAAAGCAGGTTCGAACCCACAGGGAAGGTAAAATTGGCCACTAATAAACTAAAAACATGGAAAACTCCACTGTTGTCAACAGAGGAGTGGTTTTTCTAGGTTCCACTTTTTATATTTTTATATCCTTTAATTTTTTTATGATTTCACATACTATAAATTGAAACTACACATCTATTGTAAACTTGTTCTACCTATACTAAAACATAGTACAACTGGAAACAAGGTGAAACTAAGCAGATAAATGCCAGTAAAAGACAACAGTAAAGAATGCTCATGGATTTCTCTAGTCTACTGGTTTGAATTTATTTTCCTTTTCATTTAATGTACTGCTTTGTACCACTGGATAAAAAAACTTACTTCCCTCACTAGGAATTTGGCTGCGAAAATTGTACAACTTTGAGTTCGCCACAACAAAGAAGTACAACTTCATGAAAAAGATTCTAAAAGTCGATAGTACACACTCTCCGTAAGTACTGCTATTTTGAATTTGAATCTAATGTTTTTTTAGAAATAGGCTCATCAATCAACCTCACCAAAATATTGTTGGTGCATGAAATTCATTATTGCGGTACGAGACAGATATCTTTATTTAAAACTTATCTCACCGATCAATTCTAAACATATTAAAATGATAATTGAAAAGGATGAAAAAGATACCAGTAGAGCTAGAAATCTCCCCGAACTAGAAGACATAACTAACTGTATTGATCATTTTCACTACAGTAATAGGAAACATTACAGTAACATAGTACAGAATCTTAAAATGTGAGGAAGAAGGAACTCTCTAAGAATGCTCTGCTCCTGAGTTCCTAGTTTGCACTGCTCAGCATCATCCCCTGGGGAAATTAATCGCTTCCCAGTCCATCGTGAATCCCCCAAAGGCCATTGATGCTCTGCTTAAGTACCCTGTTGTCATACATTTCATGTCACTACCACATCTTCCACCGACTTCAAAAGTTCTTCACCCACGCACTGCACACTTGCGCTTAACCCGCGACAAGCACATCGCGTGAGTTTTTCCCTCGTAACTAACTCCGGATGAGATAGTTGGATGAACCTAGACACATTTAAGTCCCTTAGATGATCCTGCATAGTTAGAAAAGAGGAATAAATAAAAACTAACATAAAGGATGAAAAATGGTTGTTTTTTAGGTTATGTGTCATTTTTTACTCGTTAATAATTAATTGATAATTTATTGATAATTTATTTTATTTTATATTATTTATAAAATTATCCACTAAATATTATTATGACGAGAACATAATTTATTTAAAAACTTATTACCTTAATTATGTTGATAAATACTAAGTTATTATTATTATTATTTCCATTTTTAAACTAGGTTATCAAAAAATTCATAATAGAAATAAATAAAAAGTAAGTTAATATTTAAGATTGTATTAATAAATTTTTTATTACCATTAAAGAAATTAAACTGCTTGATTAATTTATTATTTAGTTAATATTAATTTAGAAATTAAAATTATTACTTAAGGTTCAACTATTTTAAAAATTAATAAGTATATTTTATGGTTTATTTATAATTATTCTTAATTTTATAATTATACTCTTAATTGTAAATTAATTTATTATAGGCTTTTATTATTAATCAAGTTTAATAATTTAATTTATAATTTATCTATTTAATATTATATTGATTTAAATTTTTAATAATTATTTAATATTTATTTGACTTCGTAAATTATCATTAATGTAAAGTATACTTTACTTTACTTTTTTCTTTTACTTTCCCCTTTTTTTACTTTACTTTTATTATTATTTATTTATACTTATTAATATATATTTTCTTCATCTCCCTCTTTCGCCCCCATTTCACAACGGTGCACAGGGGGCTCCTCATCTTCCTCCTCTCCAACTATGCTCCACGGCCTCCACCAACACCGGCGAACCACCTCCCTTGCTCTGGCAATCCTCGGTGCCTCTCTTCTACATTGCGGTGTGGCGCACTTTAGACACCAACATGGTGGTGAATCAATATTCCTTCACCACTGGCTAAACCTCCCGTACAGCAGTAGGGCATCAGCCTCCAGCAAAATCGGCACTAAGTAGGTCTTTAGCAGCGTGGAGGTCCTCACCTTCCAGTGGATTCAAACCATTTCAGGTCCTGGGCGCGGTGATTCTCCTTCGGCAACCAGCAACAGCCTCCTCCCCTCATGCAGTGAACTCCAGCTCCAGCGCGTGCAACAGTACGCTACTCCCATGGTGGCATAGTGGTGAAGTGGATGAGAGGAATCGGGTCCGGCTCTCGTGGGTAGTGTGAGATGCAAATATGGAGTTGGAAAGCAGTGAGATGAAGGGAAGTTGGTAACGGTGTGGTGAAGCGAGGAAACTCCAACGGTTAGGTGGTGGGAATTTGGGTAACAGTGAGGTGCAGGAAATGTGTGTGGGGTCACCGTTGCATTAAATGTTAGGGTCACTGTCATGCAAACGAAAGAAAACCTCACCGTTAGAAGGAAAAAAATATTACCGATTGAGAAATAAAAAGAGTCACCATTAGTTAAAAAACAATAGGAGCAACGTAAAAGGAGTGACCGATACATAAAATTAAAAAGCCCACTGTTACATTAAATCATCAGGTCACCAATAAAATTAAATTTAAAAATAGAAACTCACCGTTAGGATGATAACATGTCAGTCGGGAGTCACCAGTAAAATAAAAATGATGTTCATTTATACAGTGAGGTAACAGCGAGGTGCAGAGGTCACTGGTACATAAAAAATAAGCACACCATTAAAAATAGAACTAAATATTCACCATTGCGCAACAAAAATAAAAGGGTCGCCGCTACATCAAAGGTTCACCGTTAGCGGATAAATAGAAGCCAACCGTAACACAACAATGTCCTTTTAAAAATAAACACACAAGTTAAACATAATGTTAAAACTAAAATAAACTAAATAAAAAAATACCTAAATTAATTAATTAAAATAATACTAAATGAAATTGATTCAAAACAGACTTTTGAGTTAACCATTAAAACATTGAAACAATTAATGGACAACACTTAATTTATTAACTGGATAATTAATAAACTATGATTATAAAGGACTTAAATTAAAATAACTAAACACGCTAATTACAAAATAGCAGTGAGTGACATTCAAAAGCAATGGTTACCCATATAAGTCAACGCTAGTTCTCGTCTACCTCACCGGTAAATTAAATTAAAGTTACTATTGTAATTAGATATGGGCTACCGATAGAAAAGTGTGTTGGTCACAATGGTCACTGATACATGCAGGGTCTCCGATAGACAACAAAAACTAAACGCAACAGTGACAAAGGTCATCATTAGCGTAAAATGGATAACGGTGACAAAGGTCACTATTACATTATAGCGGTAACCTGACTAACGGTAACAAAAAAATAAAATACAAAATTAATCTATTTAAAAAATAAATAAATAAATAAATAATAACAAATCATTATTAAATGAACGGATTAAAATTAATTATAATAATTTATACTTAGTTATATTAAAAATAAAGACATAAAAAATTTATTATTTTAAAGACTAAAATTACACAAATTATTATAAAAAATGAATAATTAAAAATTTTAATTATAAAAATACAAAAGTGCATTTATTTATTAAAAAGTGCTAAAATATTTAAATAAATTGTATAAAAATTAATAAAAAGATGTGGCAAACTAAGTAAAAATAAGGCCACATCAATAATCATAACACATGAATAAGCATTAATGAAAAATAACATTTCCACATTTCAATAATAATATATCATTACAATATATTGACATAATTAAATGATTCTCAATAAAATCATCAATAACCAAATATTCAGAAAATTTATACGGTAATTATTTTTATTTTAAAAACATTACAGCTTGTAAAAGAATCCAAATATCAAATAATTCATGTGGAAAAATAAATGATGTTATACTCGCATACATTAAAATGGAACGTTCTGTTTTTCATTTAGAAACACTACGGAGAAAAAATTATTCACTTTTATTGAAATGAATGTTCAATGGTGTTTATACACCATATGAAAGAATGCCATGTCTAAATCAAAATGTGCCACTATGAATGGAGATTGAGACATAATCCCTTAACTCATGTCGAAATTGACACATTCGTTCTTTAATCTCTTGAATAATAAACTAAACATACTTTATTCTTTCTTAAGAACATTTATTCAAGTTTATTATCACTTTTATATAACTTATTTCCATGTTATAATCATTAAATAGTCCTTAATGATAATAATGGTTGTTTTGTCTATATTATGTACTTGAGTCAAAAATGAAATTTATATAATTAAAAGTTGTCCATCTAGTAAAAATTTCATTATATCCTAAATGATATTCATGACGTAGATATAATATATATCATATATATTCAGTATATGAATGTATTTATTATTATACAAAACATTTTGAGATAAGAAATAAAATGAAACCGTTCATGGATATGGTAAGCCGTATGTACGTTTGAACTCTATATTCATTTATATTTCGTATTTAATTGGATGAAAACAAAATTATACATTGGTATATTGTAATTACTGTATAATATAATAAATAATTTCATTAACACAATTTATAAAATCCATTTATGGCATGAACGTGTCATATCACATTGAGGGGGTGATAGTCTGCACTTCCTTAAATGAAATAATCATATATATACATTATTGAAACCATAAATTAATGCTACAAAATGTAAAACTCAGAAGAATAGAGACAATATTAATATAATATATATCCTATATAAATCTATTTTCATCATAATGGACACCATGATCGGTAGTATGATATATTTCACCAATCATCGTTTAATGAGACAGTAGTTCATCGTCCACAGAAATAATATGTTTGTATCCATTACATAGAGGTGAGTGGAATTTTATTTCAAATCAGTCTCATAAAAATCCTAGTATTTTTTGGACACTATTTTTTTCATAAAATAATGAGATAAAGAGATTTTATGAGGTTAGTGATGGAAAATAAAAGAAAAGAACATGAGAGAAGATGTTACTTTTAAATCAGGTAACTAACTTTGGTTTAAACCAAAAATAATTCTTTAATTGCCTTCTTCCTAAGGGGAGGAATCTTCGAGGAAGAGAGTGATTATGGGAGGTTCATGGATCATTTTTTGGATTATCCATGTTGCTTGAAAGGATTGTGTAATGGTTTGGAGGTCGTTTGCTATTATAATACTGAGGAGGGGCTCTTTAAAAAAAGTTTGTAATTATTATTTTATTATTAAATTATTTTCGGACTCAATAGGTCCAAAACATATTTAATTCATAGATAGAGTGAATAGAATTCAGAATAAAATCATCCAATGAAATTGGACATGTTTGGGATATTTTCTTATCCTACTATTTTTATTTAACCCTTTATTAACTTATTTAACATTTACTATGTCCTCGTATATATTCATACTATATAATTAATATATTTATATAAAATACAAATGGTCCCAAATTAGATCATCAATTAAAATTTTAAATTTGTTTTATTCATTTGGCCAAATCATTGATTTTTAATGTTATTTTATCATTTAATAAAATACATATTCTTTTAAAAACACTTTTATGACAGTTTATAAATTATTCATATCAAGACTTTTAAAAAAATTTATAACATCTTGATTGTTTCAAAAAGACCTTAAGTAATTAAAAGAAAAATGTCATTATTATCCCTATAATTCGTGGATTTCCTAATTCAAAATATATTTATTTTAATATTTATAATATTATTTAATTGAATCCTTTACTAATGAAAAAATTACCACACCACCATTGTGTCATTATTAAAATTATTTATATAATGTCTAAAAATTATAAATAAAATAGCATGATTTAGTAAATCATTTTATATTTCAAAAAAATATTTATAGATGAAGTGATTACTTATGTAACCTTATATACATCTCTTTTACTAAAAGATATATGTTTTTTTTATTTTTGTCATTAATTTAAATTAATTCATTTAAAATGAAAATATCACTCCCAAGTGGTTCCATGGGGTCCCAAAATTGACCTAATGATGAACACGGTCAAACATATATTAGCCAATAATATTTGGACAGATGTATGGGTAATTAAATTTTTTTATAATATTATTTCAACCATTATTAATAGATTTTCCCGTTAACCATGGTTAAAAAATATTTACAGATGTTACTATTCATAATGTCTAAAAATAAAATTTACATATTTTCAAAATTTAGACCTCCTAATTCCTAATATTTAATAATTTTTTCTAAATTAAAAAAAAGATGTTTTAGAAATTAATTTAAAATTAATTCCTATTAACAAAACTGAAAAGCCTGTTTTTATGAAATAATAATTATCCAAATATAGACATGTCTTCTTGTAAAATTTCCTTAGGAAACTATTTCTGATGACCAAAATTAAATTAAATGGTAAAAATATAATCTAATTAAACATTAAATCGGATTGAACATATAATCCGACCATATAAATAAATTAGACTAAATAGAAATTTTGATGAAAAATGAAGTATTTTTCACTATTTATTAAAAAATGAACTTTATCAAAAAAAAAATATATCATCTCATGTAAATTTTGATGTTATGATTCTAAATAAGAATTTTTTTGAATATATCATTTAAATGTGGAAATAACTATATTTAAAAAGGATGCCCATCGAAAGGCAGTAAAACAATTTTTAATTAATATTAGATTATTCATGCTTAAAATTGGATTCACTAACATTTTAGCCCTTAAATATTTTTGGATTAATGTTAACATGTTTAACAAACATATGTAATCATATTGTAGTTAGTTATATTCATTCTCACCAATATATCTATTTTGTATTAACTACAATTTAATATAATAATATTATTATTTTATTTTTCGGTATAACTCATGTTTGTGTGGAACATAAGATTCGAAAGCAACATGTTTTTTTGTATCGGGTACCCTATTGAACATATGTTTCCATTTAATGTAAAATTAACATTTAATTGAAAAATATTTTTAAATATCAAGATGTCATTATCTTTATTTACATGAGATGTTACACTAGTAATTATATTTCACATCCTAACATCCATGGTCAGTTGAACCAGTCCAACATGCTTCATTTCTAAGGATACTCTCAATAAAATGTTAATGGTCACTACATTAGTATTAATTAATCCTTAACTATTTCTGCTTTGAAATTATCATCATACAAATTACTAATAATACTTACTTAATGTAAATTATAATATTTTTAGAATAAAATATTATTATAGAAATGTTAATATTATTATTTATTCATTTCCATTGAAAAAAAATGATAATATTGATTATTTATTTGTACGGACTACCAAATGAACAAAGTGATATAAACAATTTTTTATAACCACATCTATTTAATGAATTCCTGGATAGAATTAATGAATATATTATACACTTATAACGTAATTCACTAATAGAAAAATACACCATACCAATGATTTGGAACTATTGGTATAGGTCTCGAAAAAATTTGTATAACCTATTCCAATTTTTTAGAGAATCGTTGTCTAGTTTTGCATCAGGATAAGTCTATTCCAATTCTTCTGGGAAAATCAATCGTATATACTGATACCAACGTTTTTATCAAACCATTTTTATAGGTCATATGAAAAACATATACCAAAAACTTCACAAAACAGTTAGTATTGGTAATTAAAAAAACCCAGCTTCGTTTTGTTCCCAGATACTCCCGTTAATAATCTAACATTCTAAAAACTGACCTAACATGAATTTTGTGTACATAATTTTATAAATATATAATTTTTTATTCATAATTACTTTATCTAAAGATTTACATAATGTTATTTAAAAAAATATTCTTTAAAAAATATGCATACCTATTCCAACGGGTTGGCCATAACCGTATAGGTCTATATAAGGGAACAATTCCAATAGTTTTGGTCAAAACCCTGGGTATAGGTTCAAATTGGTGACATATAACAATGGTTTTGGCCAAACTTTTGGTAATGGTCCATAAAAGTTAATTATACCAATAGTTTTGGCCAAATTGTTGGTATATGTCCACATTAGTGACCAATACCAAAAGTTTTTCCTAAACCATTGGTATATGTCCTATCACTAATAGTGATTATAATATAAAACAAAAATAAACCATCATATCTTCTTATTATATAAGATATTAATATGTGAACCATGTTCTGTGTAGAATATCACATATATGGAGTAACATGACTCATTTTTATCTACATTTTTTAAATGTGTTAATATATAAATCACCAAATAAAAAATATGTAAATATTATCATTAATATTGTATAATAAATAATTTAATTACTAAAAAACGAATTGCATATCCATGAATTTTACAGGAATTATGGCATGTTCATGAATGGTTAAGTTTAATGGCCCACATAAACAATGATATAAATTTACCTCATAGATTAAATTTGAATCATAAATAAGTTAAATATTAAAAGATAATTAGTAAATGCTACTTTTTATTATGTAATGATTTTATAATAATGGAAATTTTAAAAGTAATATAAAAAATTAAGATCCAATGTATACTTAATAAACTATAGTAAAATTATCTGAATAAATTTTCAAATATGATTTCATCTTATAGAAAATGTATATAATTATATAAAAATTATCATAATATAATAATAAATTAAATTCACTGATAATATTTTAATTATAAAAAAATTATTCTATATAAATTTTAACCATGTTGAGAATGTAAAATATTTATGTAGAAATTGACAGAACCACATTGTATAATATACATAACAAATAACTATATAGTAAATAATTAGAACACAACCTTAAATACTATATATATAAATGAATAATATATTATAAATTTTATAAATAAGGGCTCTAAAAATCAAAATTTGATTATTCATAATGGTAAGCGCATGTGAAAAGTGAATAAAGACTTAGGTAAGGGGTTTTTTTTTAAAAAAAATTATCTATTGAGTTATAAACATTCTTATTAAAATATCATTTTCAATGTTATACACATTCAACCTAGTCTTTATATTTTTTAATATTCTATTCTTTTTGGGGTTTCTAATTTATTCATTATTTGATCAATATGAAGTTATTTATAACAAAAACATTATGTAACTAAATATTTTGCAACTTGACCTAAGAACACCTAGATATGATGTCCACTACCATTACATTAGAATGATTACAATGAATTAAATCATGAATGAATAAAGATAATATTAGTATTGGTAAATAAGATATAGACATGATCTGGGTATTTCACATCAATACCATAATTTCAAGAATTTTTTTTCATCGATGATAATTTAATTCCATCGATGACATCCTTATATATAATTCATTACATACTTTTTGGATTCCTGGGGAAAGTAGGAAAAATAAAGGTGATATGAAATGATCAGTAAGGGTATATACAGTTGATGAAATAATTAATCAATGAAAAAATCAATATGGAAATTTTATAAAAGGAGAAACATTCCATGTACTCAATAAAATGACAAGGAAAATTTTGAAAAAATATAGTAAGGTAGATAACTTAAAAAGAAGTACTAGAAAATTGGCCTTTAAAATCACTGACATTTGTATGCCCTAGAAAAGTCCCCTGAGAGTGTCTACCATTATCAACACTAAAATAATAACAGATTAATGGGGCCTTTATGAGTGTTAAAAAAGTGTTGATGAAAGATACCCATTATTAGTACATTTTTATCCTTAATTAATTATCACATAAATCAATGCATTCTTTTAGTGCTGAAAAAGGATAACCATTATCAGCGGATTATGTTTTTCACTGATAAAGTTTACCCATTATGATCACTGAAATTAAATCCCTAATAAAGGTTACCATTTATTATCACATTATCAGTTCTAAAAAAGGGTAAAAAAATTAAAAGATAATATAAATTTCAATAATTAAATAATTATTTTTAAAAACGAATAAACACATATATAAATTTAAAAAATTATTAAATAGTCTATATAGATATATAAAATGAAAAAAATATTACAATTATTAATTAAAAACTTTAATTGCAAAAATTAATAAAACTATTAACCAATTTATTAATTAAAAATTGATTCATAAAATTTTTTAAAAAATAATTATTATATATATATATATATATATTAAATATTTTTAAATAGTATATATTTAATGTAGATATATAAATTAATATATATTTTAAAAAGTTATAAATTAATAGATAAAAAATTATTTAAAAGTATATTTATAATTTTATTTAAAAAACATTTATCAAATAATTATTAATATAAAATTGTAAATATATAAATATATATATATTAATGATATATAATAATAATAAATATAAATTAAATATAAATATATTTAAATGGAATAAAAAGATATGAAAAATATATTAAAGATTTATTCATTTTTTAAGTTGTTTAATTTTTTAGTTTATCTTATGTCGAACGTCATGTTTTACATTGATTTCGTGTACATATATATATGTAATTAATTCCATTTATAAGAAGATATAGACACAAATAAATTTACGCAATATACAGAAACAAAAACACCTAATTTTGATGAAATATATTCAAATGTCCTTATATTTTATAATTTCACTCTTAACATATGAAAATTAATATATTATGTTTTTAGTCAACCCATTTAATTAATTTATTTATAATTCTATTCTAGTTAGAGCATTCATTATTATTTTTTTCCCTTTTATTTTATTTTCAAATTTGTTTATTTTAAATTTTTTAATTATATTTATTTATTATGTTTTAGTGTTTTCAATAAGTATTCATCATTACTTTTGTTTATATATATACATCAATTTTTTAATTATTTATATATATTTTATAAAACTTATCAATTTTTCAATATATTTAAAGAGGACTCATTGGAAAATGTTACATATAAATGAAATTTAAAAATGCATGTATTTAAGATTTTAAGTCCACTAGAAATGTTAAAAATATATATGTGAATAAATATTTTTATATAAATATATTTATATATTTATATTTAATATATTTTAAATCTATATATTTATAATTATTTTTAAAAAATTATTATTATTTTTTAAATATCTATTTATATAAATATTACTAAATAATTATATCTATATAATAACTATAAAATTATAAAAAGTTTATTAAAATATATCTTTTATCTGCGCTAAAATGTTGCTACACAAAATTTTTATCATCTCTAAAATATTAGAGATGATAAATATTTTGATATATTTACTTTATAAGTGTTGATTAATCTATCATTTTCTAGTGTTTACCATTTTAGAAGATATTAAATGGATCATTATTAGTGCTTTTCTGAATGTACTATTTAATATGTCCTTGATTTATATAATTATACATAACTAGTACTCACCCATCATGATTATAATGCTCTAAAGAAACTAATTTAGTATCTACATGATTCCACTATGATCCATCTGATGAATCAATGATATAATCTAATCTATGTTATTTACAAAATTTCATATATTGTTGTTTGATATTTTGGGTTTTGGCTTGGTGTTATAGGTGGTTCTTGACCTTGATGAATCGAACACCTCATCCCCTCACTAGTGTTTATGTGGATCTACTATGAATTTTAATATCTTATTTTCTGAATCATACATGTATTTTACCATCATCTAACTAGGATGAGAGACATTGTGAAATTTAACATCTGACTACCATAATAAATTTGAATAGTTTAATGTCATGCAACATAGATGATAGATATTATCATGATTAAGGACTTTATTCTAGAATGAATTTTTGTAGATTAATTTTCTATAAATATGATTAGATAAATTGTGTAGTTTAATAACATGTTTAATGATTTATTTTTGTAGTTAAACATTATAAAAATTGGAGGAGAGACACTATGATGTTTTATACATTTCTTCTATGAAGAGTTTGTGCAGTTTAACATCATGAAGTATGATGAGAGAATATTTAAGACCAATATGAAAATTATTTAATTAGAAAAATTATATTGGTGTGGGTGTTGAAACATTATTCATCCATTTAGGCCAATGTTCATGATATATTTTGTGGATCATCATGGATTGTCTTTCTAAAATGGTTTTTGGAAAGGGAAAAATGATTTCTAGAATTGGATTTTATTTAAAATTGTTTGTTATTATGTTGAAAAATGTGGCCTTAGAAGAAGGTGGGTTGAAATTGAAAATGAAATAGTTGTTTTTGAAAATATATTTCTTGTTTTGTAATAAAAATTAACTTCTATACCATTTATTTTGTCCTGATATATTATATTAGGTTGTGTTTTAGATTTATTTGGGACCTTATTATAATTATTATGTGTTATTTAGAATATGCCTCCCAGAATGGACCCCAAATTATATATTGGGCCTCTCTCTATTTATAGTACTTCTTTGTTTCTTCCCAGAATCTGTGGAAATTGGAGATCTATGTAGGAATTTAATTCGATGGAAGATGTTTACCGTGTATTTCGAGTGTTTGGAACGCCAAATGTTTTTAGAGTTGATTGTGTTTTGGTTCTTCTTATGGGTCCAAATATGAAAGATTGGGAGTTTTTTCCCCACCAACAATGCAAGTTGGAAAGACATGGGAAGGTTTTAGCTCCATCTTTTTATAGTGGATTATACCCAAGGAGGTATCAATTATGAAAATGGAAGAGCTCTTGAGTTTCTAGAATGGAATACAGACATTGAGGCTTCTGTTGAACACTTCAAAGAGCACGTTTTCTTTTGACCAGATGTGGTGTTGTAGGATAGATTAAAGGATTCTATTTTAATTTGGGGTATTAAAAAAAGATCAAAGAATGTGTAATATGATCCAAGGATATCCACTTTGATAATTTGGGTGCGGAATCATTTTTTCGATAAGTTGTTGTGAAAGAAAGATAGAAAATGGACTTATTTATTGTCTCCCATGATGGGGAGAAGAGGTTCAGAGTTTCCTCATTTATTTTTTGTGCATGTTGTATATTAATACTTCATTATATAAGTCAAATGGAAATGTCATTTAATATTTCAAAAGGTATTTTAATGTGATCATTTAAATGGTTATATTTTTATGATTTTTTTCTGGGTTTTCTATCGTTATTATTTTTCGATGTATATTTTTTTAGAAATACCTCTTTGTAAATTACATGGGGGTTCATTTATATTATTTATTTTGATCATTTTTACCCTTTTTTCTACTAATTTAGTGTGTCAGAATGATATTTATATCTTTTTGGATAATGTTATCATTGTATCCAAAACATGGATTTGTTGGGTTTCACTAAAAAAATTAATAACAAAACATAGGATTCTTTGTTCACATCACTAATATTGGTTAACAACCGCATAACATTGAATATAATATGAAAATCAATTCTCAAATCCCTATGATGCTCAAATCTCACACAAGATCACCATCATATCAATCATTTCACCATTGAACATTAAAATTACCTTCTCTTCCAGATCTAATTTAGTATATTCTAGTAGAATCATGGATCATGAATCTTTACATGTAATAAATGAGATCACGAAGGGAAGTGAAAAAAAATGTTCAACTGTGATATGATAGAGATAGTGGTGAGTGTGTGAGGGGTTAGAGAATCATTCTGATTCTGGGATTGATTTTCTGGTAAAATTATATGATAAGTTGAAGATAACCAACTATAGTGAAGTACCCAGTGAATCTTTATATATGTTATTACGTTATATCATGAGAAACGAAAACCCTTGGAATGATGTAAAGGTAATTTTGCAAGATAAATTCTCTATTTTACTAAAATTTTATATAATGAAACATTGATTTAATTTACATTTTTATTCGTAGATTTTTTTATATGATTTCGGTCCTTTTGTCATTCAATTTTAGGAAGAGAAACAAAACTATCTCTTCTCAATCACATAGACAATCTCTATATTTTTAGACTAAAGTCATTTTCTATAAAATCAATGAATTATTTCATATTTATTATTAGTTTATTTTTTATATTACTCTAATAATAATTGTTTTCTTATTGTGGTGGATTATTTTTTAATTTTGGGTTATCTATCAAATCATTTTCATTATTCTCCCTAAAATATATTTCACACCTTCAATGTTACATTTTTCTCCTTTTTTATGTTCTCTCCATTACCTTTGTAGAATTAGAATCACCACAACCTATTATCAATTACAATAGTAATATTGATGTTCTCATAGTAAAATAACATAAAATATCATTAAATTATTATGTAAAATTTATATTTAATTTCATTTTTATTATTATTCATAATAATTGTTTTCTTATAAAGGTGGATTCTTTTTTTCATGTTGATACTATTTATTTAAAGCATCTCAAGTAGTTTAGGATGTTTGAAAGAGAAGGTAAATGCAAATCATGGTAACATTGACAGTTACAATTATTTATTAATGTATCTAATAATTTGTATTTATGTAATTATATAAATAAATTATTAAAATGTTAATAATTTAGTTTATTTGGCATTTTTGTGGTAAATTCCATTTCATTTATATTCGGTATTATGATTTTTTTGAAGCTAGGGTATTTTTAGTGATGTATTATGTTGTAACTTCAAACATCTCTTTGGCCCTAAATAAATTCTTTTAAAATTGTTGAAAAATGGAACGTTAATCAACACCTAAAAAATTGGTGATAAAGGTAGTTATTATAAACACATCTACATAGCTGATAAATGTGTAATTAATCACTACTTATAAAATAACTAATAAAGGTCTCATTTATGAACACTTTTCTTAGCACTGATAAATTTCCCCATTGTCACCTCTTTTTATGTTCATATAAAATTAATGGGCTTTTAAAATTGAACACCATGTAAATGATTTTTTAACACTGAAAAAGGACATCTCTAGAATTTTTAATGATCAGTTTTGAAGTAGTAAAAAAATCAATTTATATATCTAGATAATACATAATCAATATAGTACATAAATAATTGAAGACACACTAGATTTAGTAAATAAAATAAAAATGGAAGGAATGCATAGGCATTTCCATAGTGAATGTATCATGTATAATAAATAAATAATCAAAATGAAATAAATATATAATTATTGGATTAAATGATTCTTATACACATGTATCATTTACTCTCAATGCCATTCACAATGAAATTAATAACATATTTGGAGAAAACCCCATTAGAATAGGCTAGCCAAATAATTCATCCAATGAGAATACCGTGGTATCGAAGGAATATATATAATTTGGAACCTTCCATGTCATTAATATCCAAATAATTCCTCATGCATCAAATAATATATTTAATTCAAGAACATTGTGCCCTATCATATATCTACATTGATTAAAATATGTAGATTTTAAAATAATTTCACAATGAATTGATAATTATAAAAGTGAAAACTCTATGTATAAATGGTATATGGATTTATAAAAAATATAAATATTTCATGAGAACATGAACATTCAATATAAAATTATCACAATTAAATAATGGTTTCGATATATATATAATAATAACATACAAAAGTGATATTGAAAGGATAACTTTTATCACATGGAGATTTCAAGTAAAACCATTATGATTGTGATCATTAAAATTTAACCACTAAAAACCATGAGTATAAAATGATTAATGAAAACATATATCAAATGGGGATGTATATACACCTCATAAAACAAGTAAGTTGGGAAAATTCGTTAACCCTCACAAAATGAAAACTGATTGAATAATCTATAACCTAGTGTTTCATTTCGGGTTAATGTATTTTTACTACCTTTATAATAGTTCAATACACATTAGTAACTTATAATATAGACATAACCATTTTTTAATATCAAATATATACTTTTTAAATTATCTTACTTACCGTTTCAGAAAAATCATTCATTATTTTCAAAATGTTGGGTGTTAATTGTCTTGTTTTTCAATTAAGTTTTAATTTATTATTATTTTTTCAGGTAAGAAAATAATTATTTAGCCATGTAAATAATTTAATTCATGATTTTAAATATATATATATATATATTAATTATTTAATTATATATAATAATCTACAATATTTCAACATCATAAATGTAATGCACCATCCATTGAAATGGTAGATCGTACGTACAGATGAACACATCATCTATTTCCTTATCGAATTTTAATTGTATGAAAATTGAATTATATATATTTATATTATAAATTTATTATCATATTTATTTCATATATTCCAAAATGTTTTTTGAAAACATCTTTTATAGATTAAATGTATAGTGTGAATGAATCACATCGCTTTAGGAAGGCGGTTGTCCACACTTCCACAAATGAAGTCATCATATTTAAACAAAAAGTTAATAATTAAGGTATGCGTTATATAAAAAATTATCATTTATGAGTAAAATATCCTATATATTATATATAGGGTTTCCATCATAATTTCCAACTGTGGGGTGTTGTAAAGAAAAAACATATAACATTATTTTGCTAAGTAATAGTTTGTTATACAAGAGTCATAAGTTTGATACCAATTCGATGGAATTCTATATAGTTTTGTTCAAAACCATAACATAGAAAAGTATAAATATTTTTAGTATGATAATGTTATTATATAATTAATGAATAATAATTAATTATGTGGTGGGGAAATAAGTAAAACATAAATTCACATTGAAGAATTTTAGAACTTTTAAAGGTAACTTCATTTTATTTAAAATGGGGGGATTGATTGGTTTAAATTATCCTCAAGTTGAAAATTATAGTATAATAGTTGGTATTTTGTGTTATTATATTGTTAGAGGTTTTGTGGGAAAAGATTATTGACATTTGGGAATTAGTGGGATGGTTGAGTGCATTTTTACTGCTGAGGAGGAGTGGTGTTCATGATGATTTCTAAAAAAGAATTACAACATTATTTTTTCTAAGTAAAGGATCTCCAATTATAAAATATATTATATAAAATGGAATACTAGGTTTAATAAATGAATATCCAATGAATTTTTGTTAGGTTTATTGGTCATTTGTTTAACAAGATTTATGTTTAGTCTATTGTTATAAAATTTATTTTCTTATTTACTATATTTAATTTTAATCATTTTAACTAATAATATTTGTAGAATAATAATTTGATGATATATTAAATTATAAATTATTATTAATATATATATAATCCATTTTTCAATATTTCAGTCACATTAGTTGAATAAAGTAATTTAAAATTAATCCAAGAGATGGGATGACAAATGGGGGTTTTAAAGAAAAAATTCTCCAAATTCATAAATGTTTTAATATCCAATTTCAAATTGAAATTGATTCCATTAAAAAAATTAGAATAATATATGTAAAATTTATATTAATTTTTAATAAAACTATTCAGACATATAATATATCTTTATAAATAAATATGATAAAAAATAAGTATTGAATAAACATTTCGTATTTTTTCATATTTACCATAAAAAATAAAAACTCAAAGAAAATACCAAAAACAAATCACCATAAGATATTTTTTTGGTTCTTATTTAACTAATTAATTTTTTTATATAATATATAAATGAAAAAATGGAAAAATTTTAATTGAAATTATGATATCTATTTTAAGGCAGTAATGTTTTTTTTTTAAAAATAAATTTTTAAGGATAAAAAATGATTTATTCTTATGTTTTATTTTATAAAACATTTTGTATGAATGGAAAAAATATTTTATATAATATGTAATATACCTATTTCATTAATTTAATTAAATAATATTTATTAAAATGATTGTTTTGGATAAAACACCATTGCATGATTGAGAACATTTCTTGGTTTTTAAATTCGTCTCTAGTAATTTTGTATCCTATAAGTTAATATTATATTTTTTTAAAAATATATTTTCATTATATAATTAATATTATTCATATCCACTATTTTAATGTATTGATTATTTCTTATTATATAAAATAATAATTTTATATTAATATTTTTTGGTTTAGTAAAACACTTTATGGTGTGTAATGAAAGCCATTAAAGAAACTCATTATTGTGTGTAACACAAGCTAGGTCATTATTACATGAATTTTAAGGCATATCATAAACAGAATTAATATAAAATTGTAATAATATTGTACCGTCTTATGACATTTTATTACCTTATAATCTTGGTGTTGGATTCGATAAACTCTATCGAATAAAGTGTTGTTACATTAGACTTTCAAGTAGTTAAATAATCATAACCTTAAATAAATTGCATACTCACAATTACACACAACCTTGTTAATAATTTTTATGACATTTCATATGTGAACATCCTAGATTGTGGGAAGGGTTTGTATAACATAAATATGAAAATAGATAATTGGAAGCACAAAAGTCATGTCGACCATCATATATCAAGGTATTTATTTTTGGAGAACATTATTGGAAATATGGTTTGTACATTAATTTATAAACCTAAAAATTAAAACTACTAGAATATAATTAATATTTATTCATTAAAATTAATCAACTATAATAAATGGAATATTAACCAGTACAACATGTATGCCCATAGTAGCTGTGAAACCCTTATAATTTATTTGTCATGGGTTCAATTACTGTAGCCTTCACGAACATTACAGGTTGTCACAGGGTATACAGTTTTTTCTGTTTCTAAATCCATATTAACATAATTTCCTAAATAAATATTATTAACATTCTTGAAATATGTCATTTAATAAAAAATTTGATATAGTTTTCCATACAACATATTTTTTGAAAGCATAATAATCTTTTTTCACTATTATTATAATTTCATTAATGATTATTATAAAACTAATGGTTGTCAATAACATTATTATATACAGAATTCATTCATCAAATTTTATTTTCATTAAAAAAATATTAATCTAATGTGTTCTATTTCCATTAATTTATTCCAATGTATATATAATTAAAATAAAACCTAAAGAGTTTTTTATGGACTAGGATATATGGTCAACTATAATATCTTAAAATCAATATAGTATCCATCAATCATAATTTAATTAAGACATATTTTCTCCAAAAATTTGAAACAATCCATAGATATTTTATTATTTTTAAAACAGAAATAAAATTGGTAAGAAATACTTATACCATTAAATTATATAATCCATTTAGATACTTCGTCCATTTTATTTCAACATAAGCCATTCACTAGACACTGGTTTAACCTATGTCATTCTTTTTAATTATCTATTAAAGTATCGTAGTATGTTTAGTAATGAAAATTTGAATCCTCCAATGTTTATCCCCTAAGAGTTTCAAACAGAGAGTGAAATAAGGCTCATAATCATGCACTATGTTACACTTGTGTTAGTCCCAACTCACATTTTCATTGTTGTTACCCCTAGGTACATTTGATCCAAATCTACCCCACTTATAGAATTTGGAAATGGATATATATCTAGGAACCCCACATAATATATATCTAACTAAAAAAATTATGATTTTATTCTATACTTCTTCTCATTTTATAAAATAGAGTTCTGTTCTGTAATCTAGGTTTTCAAAATATAGTTCCTTAGATTTACACTAACATTCCTCTCATACAATAATTTGTAACCTGACCCCAAAAATCCCATTGATGATGTCCACTACAATTACATTATCAGGATTTCAGTGAATCAAATCTTTCAAGACAGAGGATTTTTTTAGTCATGGTAAACTAGAAACATACATGAGTCTTGTATTACAAATTAATATAATAATTAGAACAAAATTTTTCCATTCATGGATAACATTATTGTAACATCCTAGGTAATTAAAAAATATTACATTCTAATGTTTATTCCTATTTGTGAATAAAATGTTAATATTAATTTAAATGGAATTCTATGCTCGATGACTTACACAATACGCAACAACAAGTTCCTTTGAAATCATACGTTGCACTCTAATAATAAAATAATTTTATTTTAAATGGTAGTTAACACCTAGTCGTTGTAATGACAAGAATGATTAAAACTAACTATAAAATGATTATATATGTTTTCAAATATTTTTACATTTTACAATAAATGTTAGAGGATTAAAAATGCGAATGAATCCAATTTTAAGCATAAACATTCTATTATTCATTAAAAGGTCGATTAACCGCCTTTTGATGGAGAACCTCTTTTAAATCTGATTTTTGAAAATTTTATGTGTTTTATTTAACCAAATAAAACTTTTTTTATAATCGGGACATCAATATGTACTTTGTGTAAATTTTTGGTATTTTTCCGATAAAGTTCATTTTTTAATGAATAGTGAAAAATGTTGTATTTTAATTCGAACCTATTTTTAATCTAATATATTTATATGATTATATTATCTTTTGGATTGGTTTTAAAGTGAAATTAGAATATATTTTTACCATTTAATCGAATAGTGGTCATTGGAATTAATTTCACTTTGAAATTGGTCTTAAACTAGTGTCAATCTTTTGATATATATTGTTTCATAAAAACACCCTATTTGATTTGACAGCGGGAATTAATTATTAAATTAATTAATGTAACTTATATTTTTTTAATTTGGTAAAATAGACATATTTTTTGAATTCAGAATATCCAATATAGCTTAGGGTAAATTTTTGGTATTTTTCTGAAAAACATCAATTTTTGATGAATAGTGAAAGCACTAAGTGATAGATAAAGAAACTGATTTTTTCATTTAAATGAAACATTACCACTTATGTGATTTGATTTTAAAAAATCTGACATACATGGTTTTAATTTGGATGTAAAATCTGTTTTAATGAGATTAAAATAATTTTTGGTGATTAGTTACTTTTAAGTTTTATTAATCGTGATTAAAGGTAATTAGTGTGATTTAAGGTAAAAATGATATTATAATAAAATGGAAATAACTTGACACTTGTCCTAACCATATTTTATGAGTCATGACCGGCCAATAAAACCCATGGGACGATTTTTGGGACCCCGTGGAGCCACATGGGTAAGATAATGGCATTAATGCCTTTTATTTGAAGTAAAAGTAAAAAATGACACAAACATGTATTGTTTTACTAAAACAATTTTTACATGGGGTTATACAAGTAATATTTTTGACTATAAATAGTCATTAGAAAGTTAAAAATATTTCCAACATTAATTTTTTTTTAATTTTTAGACAATAAATAAAATAAATTATTTTTTACATCATGATGGTGCAGCGATTACCTCATTATTTAACGATTTAAATAAAATAAAAATATATTGTAAAATATAAGACCTACACATGTAAAAAACCTATTGAATGGGTGGATTTAGAAACCTTATCACCTTATCCTAGAAATATATCCTTTTGGGACCTTTTAAATCCGAAAATCATTTTATAATAAAGTAATATTTTATAACTTTCCAAGAGTGTCCCTCCTCTTCTCATATAAAAGGCCTCCACCTCTACCACTTTTCCCACAACTCTCAAGCATTTGGATCGGCCTAACCCTACCCATTTCATCTCTCCTCATACCTCTCTTCATCATTGAAGCCTCGCCTTTGGGAATAATCTTTTCCCAGGAGGCCATTGAGCACAAATCAAAAAGAGTTACCCGATTTAAAGGTAATGTATTCCCTTGTGTTCTTTTATTTTATTTTCTTTTTCCAACCCTCTAAACTCGTTATATTAGTTTATTTTGTAACAACACAAGTATCTTAAATATACTAAGATGTTTTTATGTGAATTATTCGAGCTACAATTACACACAACTTCGTCTAATGGTTAAAGAACATATTGTTTCTGTAGATGGCGAATTTCTGCCTCACAAAACCATGGTTGTTCAATCTTCTCTTAACACCTTTCATGGTGGATATTATGATTTCAATATATTTTATATATGATATATATGGTATTTTTTTTATATATGTTTATAAATTTTATATTTAAAACATTCCTTTATGCTTTTCATGTTGTGAAAATGCGATAATTTCATACGAGGAAATGTGGACTACCGCTCCCTCCAGTGATGTGACTCGTTCATGCAATAAATGGAATGTATAAATAATTAAATTAATGAACATTTGTGACCTATATAAAATATATATTATACTGGAATTATAATATATATATATCTCAATTATTTTTAATTCCATTAATATGAAAATGAAATGAAAGTAGCGTTCATGCTTATGTACAGCCTACCGTCTCCATGAATGGTGCATTTCATTTCTTTTTTTTCCAAATGTTATGGAGTAGTATAAAATTAATATTTATTGGATATATATTATATTTAAATCAATAATACTATTCTGGAGATTATTTACTTATAACTACATGGACAATCATTTTCAAACAAGTTCATTTTTTTACTCATGTACCAAACATCGACAAAAACATCTGATATGAACTCACATTATTAACCAATTATTATAAAATTATAATATGTGATATGAACTGAATAATAATATTTAAAATAGTTACTTAATCAATTATAAATTTAACAATGTTTATTATTCAGGAATATAATGAAACGAACAAGGCAAGTCAGACTTGAGGTAAGGGATCCAACCACTCTCGTTCTTTTTAAGTACTCTCTTTTATGTCATTTCATATAAGATCGTCATTATTATGTTTAGGTAAGTTATATTATTTTAATAATACTGTAATTTTTTTGTTAATATTATGATAGACCCTATTTGATCTCATAAATCCATTTTTGGAAGTTTTAAGTGGCATCGTTAGGCTACCGAGTTTTCGTAAGGGATTTTCATCCCACTTTTATTCCTGTGAGATTTATGCCACATTTTCAACCATTTTCATTTGATTGGTGTATGTACTGCCCATTAATATACTCTTGGTGTAATATAGTTTCGTTTATGGGTATTTACATCAATGTTGTATAGTCCATCTTTCATGAGGTGTACGTTTCAGAAGTTACCCAACTCTGTAAGGGAACCATTCAACCTCCTCATTTTAAAAGACTTCTTTTTTTAGGTCATTTAGTCTTATTATGATGGGATTTGTTCTTATATATCCTTATTGCTATAAATTTTATATCGAAGTGATGAGATACCCCTTTTTCTCTCTCATCATCCCATTTTCTGAATTTTGAAGTGACGTCGTTAGGCTGTCAAATTTCTGTAAGGGAACTTCTTAACCCACTTTCAATTCTTTGGGTTAAACCTCTACTTCTTGACTTTATTATGCCATGATTAAGTGTGGAATCTCTATGTTGTAATTTCCACATAATTTTTTTTGGATATACTATTTCTACACATAATCATCTCATTGATAAATTCTTCTGAACATTTATGGGAAATCATAACTCAATCTCATTTCATTGAGTTAAATATCTATGTCATTGGTTTTGTTTTTCCAATATTATGTGTGACTGACCTATGATTATTTCACACGTAATATACACTTATATTGGGTGTATTTATATTTCTCACACATAATTATGTGATAGATTTATCCTTAATTTTAGGATACAATCCTTATAATGGATTTCATCTCAATTTACATTTCTATTGAGACTTCATTGTTGTTATGCACCAATTCACTCTTATATAGTGTGTATACTGTCCTTTTCCATATTATATCATGTATCCTGTTATTCTCATGATATTATAAAGTTCGTATTAAATGTTATTCCACAATTATTTGTATTCAAGATTCCTTGTTTTGTTAAAAACTCTTTAACAAAAATATTGTTTTAAATTTTTTAAAGATTCATTATTCTAAATATTTATCTTTAATGTACACGTTTTCAAAATGGTTTTCAGTATTTATTTATATGGACATTAATGTTTTAAAATTATAATTCCATTAAAAGCTTCAATGTGGTATGAGACACTTTGATTCAAAAATCTTTTTAAATGATTTATTAAAATGGATTGATTAATTCAATATCATGGAATTAACTATTGTGATTTCAAATGAAATGTTGTTTTTGAAATGTTTATATTTTCAATATTTTATTTGTAATGATGGTACTTGGACATTTTACGGGTGGTTACGTGGTAAACCTTATGACAGGTGGTGCCATGAATTCCACGATGGGTGGTTACGTTATAACCTCTGATGCATTGGGTATGGAAGTCGGTCGTATGGATATTCCATTATGAATGTGTGGAAGTCGACCGTATGGTTATTCCATTTAAGTATGTTTATTTCCCAAGTTACCTTTATATGTTATGTGTTCTTTATATGGATTTTATGGTAATATTTTGGTTAAAAAAGGGTAAGTAATGATCTTATTTTCAGTGAAGAGTTTTTACTACTTCCTAAAGGTGAAAAGTATTACTTTGACAAAGTACTCATGGTTTACATGTTGTTTTAAAAAACTAACAGTTTTCCTTCATTGTGTATGTAATATATCATATTTTTTCATTTATTATTTTTAAATATTATATGGAATTATTTTGATACCGGGCGTGAAGACGACACATCATTCCGAGGTCCAGTGAGCCCGAAATGGTGGTTTGAACTTTTTAAGTCAAGTGAGTTGGCGCTTGTGTGTGGTTGTGGCAGTTTCCAAATGAATGCATGGATTAAAAATCTGAGCGCACCGTTGCATCCAGGATGATGACTTTACCTAAAAATGAGGCTAACCTCGACCGGAGCGGGTTGAGGGAAAATGTTAATTTTCGGACGTTTTAATAATAAAATAAAATAAAATCTAAATCTAAATTTTTATTTTATTTTATGGAAACAACTGTTGCGGCATGTTAAAAGTGCAGCTGTTCCCTTAATTAAATGTTTTTGTCATGATGGAAGATAAATTGAAAGTTGGACTCTTTAATACGCAGCGACGGGACATATGTTTCCTTAACTAATGGCGCATCAGAATGACTCATGTTTTGGCATGTAGGGGACATTAATATCGCCGCGTAATTAAGTGCCAATCTTTTTTCCCTTTTTAAATGGGTGAACAATTGTTGATCGTTGGCAACGCTTGAGAAGTCCATCTGCTGAATCCACGAGGCGTTGGAGCAATTCTCGACGACGAACGACAACGGATCGAAACCAAGGATTGTTGCGCAGACGTTGAAGGATCATGAAGAAAATGGAAGCACGATTCCTTCGTCAATGATCAATCCTTCAAAAAGGTAGGGGCTGTTGTTTTGATTTTCTTTTCCCTGTATTTGAATTTAAATGACAAACACAGATCAACCACGAACAAGTTGATCCACGGATTCGTACGTTCTTGTGGGAGGGTTTTATTTGGGATGATTTTGGGGAATTAATCCATGCTTTATATTCGTGATGATCTCTGCTCCATTTAAACCCTAACGGAAGCGGATCAACGCCGTGGCGAACGATGTCGGTGGTTCTTTCCTCAATTTGTTTGTTTGGATTTCTTCTTCCTTTTTCCTCGCGCGTTCTTCGCGTTCTTCACGGGGCAACGAACAATGGATCGTTGCACATCCGTTCTGCGACGCAACAATCCCAAATCGAAGGTTCAGAATCGCGACGTCCTTATGGAGGTGCGGCGACGTTGGCGGGCGACAAATCAGACCAGATCGGAAAGGGTGTTCTTCGAGTGTTCATTGCGTGGGACGACCGATCATGTTTTCGGAGCCGATCGGAGGCACGAAAATGACGGAAACAACTTCGTGGTGTCGGGGTGACCAAAACCTGAAGGTTTCAAGACGATCAGACTGCAGGATCAATGATCAGAGCCCCACGGGAGGTGCGACAGCGGAGGTCCGCATTCCTGGAAATTTTCCAGAATACACGGCGTGTACTTCCGAAGAACACGACGTGTAGTTCTGATGGTGGCAGCTTGGGTTTTGGGGTCAGAGAAGGACCACACGATGTGTTGGACTTTCCCCGAAGCTCGGCGTGTACTTTGGGTGGTACACGGACACAGGATGCTCTACACGGATTCAAGCGGCACAGCGTGTACAGCTCGGCAAAGGCGGCTACACAGAGCTCGGCATGTATACTGGGGATACACGGACACCAGATGGAGTACACGACTGTGTACTCCCACACCCGGCCAGGCGAGGTCACCAGCGCAGGACACCCCGTGTGCATATCGCACGGGTAGGAGTACACGGGTTGGTGACCGTGTATGGGCACATGGCCAGAGTACACGGAGCCAGCCCCAGTGACCAAGACACGGTGTGTACTCCGTACTACATGTCGTGTATAAAGTTTTCTACTCGACCAGCCTCACGACATGGGTCGTTGCACGCGAGCAGTACCCAGGGTCGGACAACACGGCGTGTGTAATTTCTACACGCCGTGTACTTTTTGGAGAACGTCTGGGTCCTTTTGGTCACCGTTCCTTGAACATCCTTCATTTGGGTTATTGGCCCATCTTCTTTTCCCCTGAAGGTCATGCATCATTCCCTCACACCGGTTTATGATCCCTTCAGCAGAACTTTTATGTGATAGAGTCAGGCATCCATCTGAGAGGCCCGGATCGAGATCCTCTATCCATTCCAGACCCTAGGTAGAGTTAGGAATCGGCGTGACCAACCTTACCGGGCGTTGATCCTCTACCTAGCAGGTGAATTCCGGATGAGTTGCGGTATCCGCCATGGCCCTGATAGTGATCCTCATCTATGTATCAAGATCTTTCCCACTCAGTATTGTGTCTCCCGTAATGAGTGCCTCTATCTATCGTAACCCTTCCACTCAAAAGTGTGTCTCCCGCAATGAGTGTAGCTATATCTCGTAATGGTTCCCGATGAACATCACACCTCGGATAGACATCATCAGAACTATTGGACTCGTGGAGTGTGTTCTCCTAGAACGAGTGCATCATGGAATCCTCAAACAGAATCCCTATCAGGGTATGCGGTTGCGTGACTTCTCTCTAGACCACGTGCCTAGGTTTTGAGTATATCTGGTTTTTTATATATGTTCTGTAAACATATATTTTTCTTAGCTAACAATATTGTTCCTTTGTGTACTGCTTTGTGGTTTTCGAGGTCTTCTACTGAGTATTTTTATACTCATCCCTACACGGGCTTTGCCCGCACGTCTGGTGTCTTGTGCAGACGAGCATCTTTTTGACAGAGTCTAAGGTGGACCAGGATAGGACCGATATTTCTAAGTTTCCTACAGGTTGAGGCATTCCTACGGTTACGATCAGTAGTCCCAGTAGCTTTGGGCTTACAGGTTGGACTTTGCAGTGTTTTTTTCAGACTCTATTTTTTTGTGGGCTTGTATTCTGGACCAGATTACTTTTACAGTACTCTACCTTTCATCGTGCTCTGTTGGTTGGGTTTAGTTGTATGCATGCATTTTTGTTCCTTAGTGTTTTACATTTCAGCATTTGTGGGATTTTAGATGTGTGTGTGTGTGTACAGGTACATAAGAAATGCCTCCCATGTTAGTGACACGCCTACTCGGTGCTAGTCACCAGCCCCTTGCCTATTGGAGGTGGGCTTGGGGAGTCATGTCGCGGGTCCCACTGGGACGTGTCGTGACAGAGTGGTATCAGAGGTGGTAGGTTCTACCTTAGGACCAAGAGTCTGTGATTTTGGTAGGGGTAACAAGTGTTGAGTGTTTTGGGATCGGATTTCTGGCCAGAGACTCCAGTGATGGTGCGACGGCTGACGTATCCATACACCAGGACTCTGATAAACTGATTTTCGACCCGGTTCATAAAAATACTGGTTTCAGGGAAATAAAAGGTCCATCCTTCATATAGTAATGGGTTGTGTCTTCCATATCCTTGGTGTCAGCTGTCCAGATATACTCATTGATCGTGACACATCTTGTTTCTTTACAGGATTCCTCCGTGACACGCACCTGCTAGGATTCAGCAACACGATCACGAGGATGAACCCCTTAGTTATGAGGTATCAATACATGGACCAGTTCCCCAGTCATTGCCACTAGGTGGTGCACCTGCAATACCTCCACCAGTGGAGCAGCCAGTGGTACCAGCAGTACCAACCGGTGAGGAGCGGAGGCTCAGCATGCTCCACGTGTACTAGAGATGGAGACCCCTCAGGTTCTGAGGCGAGCCCGACACTTAGGCGGCTGAGGAATAGCTTGAGGCGGTGACCAGATTTTTCCATCTAGTGAGGACACCAGCAGTCCATATGGTTATCCTAGGAGCAAGGCTTCTTCAGTGTTCGGCCAGACGATGGTGGAGTCTGACCACGCAGACTCATGAAAAGGAGACTCTTTTGTGGATGGAGTTTGAGCGACTCTTCTGGGAGGAGTTCTCTCTGGTTACACTGAGAGGTTTGCGCATCCAGAAGCTTCTTTAGCTCCAGTAGTGTAGTATGACAGTGTCTGACTATTCATCGAGGTTCACCAACCTCGCCAGGTACTCGATGGATATGGTTAGGGGTCAGTACTTCAGGTCTCGGACCTTTGAGAAAGGTTTACGGCGAGACATTCGAGCTAGTGTCGCGACTCTATTCATATCGACCTTTGTTGGAGTGCTCGAGTAGGCCTTGGTGATCGAAAGTGTTGGTCGGAGTGGTTTACTCAAGAGGGGGTTGAATTGAGTACCAATTAAAATTTCTGTATTTAAACACACTGTCTTAAAGACCCCCAAATAAAATAATAAATTAAACTGTAGTGAATTTATATTAAAGTAGAGGTTCTGTTAGATTCTCAAGGGATTGATTAATTCCCAGTTAATAAATACAAGAGTGTGTGATTATCTTTTGAAACCAACTTACTAATCTACACTTAACATAAACACTTGCTAATTTAATTATCAAAGTGACTTTAAAAACAGTATTGGTTTTAAAGTGATTAGCAGCGGAATAAATCTTTGAAAGAGATGGCACAACAAATGTAACCAAGAGGTTCAGTCTCAAGCTGAGACTTAGTCCTCTCAAAAGTTTATATAAAAATGATCCACACCTTGGATCGGGGTTCAACAGTTTACAACTGTCCAGTTCCAAGACCTCTACCACTGTTATTCGTGGGAAACAGTACAACATCAACCAGCTGTCCAGGTCACACACGACCTCTACCACTGTTATTCGTGGGAAAGAAATAATGCAAGAATTTGGTAAGGATTTACAAATCCTCCAGTTTAAGTACAGGAGACAGTGTATGTGTTAGATACACCAGATAACACACACTGCTCGAAAAGTATAATAATAAATCACAGAACAAGATATGTAGAGTTTAGAAATGGTTCTGGTGATTTCAGTGTAGCTCTGGACTCCTTTGGATTCGATCAGAAGTGAGTCTGAGTCCTCTTCTCATTTCTGTTTGAGAAACAGAGTGTCGTATGCTCCAGGTTCATAGACAGTGAAAATGTAGTGGTTGATGTTCTTCAGTGTTCTTCTTATATGCACAGCACACTTCTCGAGTATGCTTGATTGTCTATGAGATTCTCTGTGTTCTTGATGGAACTGGTTTTTCTCTTCTTGATTCTTCTCGTTCTTGTGTTTCTGGTATATTCCATCCACCACACTCTGCTCGTTGGGCAATGTAGTCTTCTCATATTTATCTCACGGGCAATAGGAGACAGAAAAGATTTCCTTTCTGCAGGTACGAGGTACGGGATTCTGACATCCGACAACCTTTATCAGATATTTGACAAATCATTAAAATGTACATGATATGACCATTGGATAGATTAAATAATGATAGGAAATAAAGAAATTCAAACAGTGAGTCGAGTGATCGGTAGGTAATCAGCATCGGTATCCTGGACATCGGTAGCTCAATTTCATTAGTTTCATTGACTCTATCGGTGGCTCTATGCGTCGGTTGGTATATGCTTGTATCGGTGACTTTGTTTATTGGTAGCTCCATGCGTCGGTAGCTCCATGCGTCGGTATCGGTAGCCGTGAGTCTGTCAGTATCTTCGTCCATCAGTGACTCTTATTCCATCGGTAGCTATTTATACTTACACCGGTAGCTCTATGTTTGTATCGGTAGCTGTCTGTAAGTCAGTAGCATACATTTATAAGCACATCGGTAGCTCTGTGTTAAGTATATCGGTGACTCTGTCTGTCGGTAGACTAAGTCTATCGGTAGACTGGGTACCGGTAGCTCTTTATCAGTAGCTATAGGCAGATTACTTATCTGTTTTATGCAAAACACATCCGATTGTGTTAGAATCAATTTATTACTTGTATGAACATTGATAAATGAGGATTAACATATTCCAAAGACTGTTTTAAAAATTATTATTGGTTTGATCACAGATTTGAAAGAATTAAACTATAGATCAATGATACTTAAAAATATCATAGAGAATGAAAACATAATTGGGATTTTCAACACATATGAATACATGATTGAGATTATCAAAACAGGTGAGGTCAACAATCTCCCCATTTTTGATAATCACAATTTATGATATGGGCATTTAACATAGTGAAAATATAATAGTAAAGAGTATAACATTGAATTCAATTTTCTCAGAGAAAACAACATCAGAGATAATAGAAATAGTATGATATAGACATAAGTTATAAGAGGTAACAAGCATAAGGTACCGAAGGTAAAAAGAAACACAATAATATCAGAGATAAAATTGAAAAGAAGGTAATGTGTCTCCCCTTATTCCTTATTTTTCTCCATTGAAAATATTTCTCATTCTCTCGTTTTCTGCTTATTGTTCTCCCCCTTTGTGATAATCAAAAAGTGGGAAAGCATATATAGGAGACAAATAAAACATGAGAAGTAAAATGAGTTCTTCTGTATTAGAGCAGTCAGAAAGTACAGAAACAGAATACAAATGAATTCCTATCAAAAGTCCTGGCCACTGGATCAATCCACCTCTTCAACGTGAGATTTTCGTTTGGGATCAGAAGAAGGTTCGGGTGGTGAGGATGCAGGTGAAGGTTTTGGAATGCCAGAAATGATCAAAGGAGGATGAGCCACTGACACCGAGTCAGGCCTGTAGGTTGAAGATCTTTGGGTGATCATTGGTGTGAGGCTTCGAATAGCTTGAGCAGGAGTCAGCTGGACTGTGGAAACAGCTGAGGCAGAAGCAGGCAAAGCAGGAGGTACGATGACTGGTCTGGCATCAACATGCAAGAAGGGAATCAACAGATTTCTAAAATCCATATTAATTCCTCCTCTTTCCATAGTAGAGATGAAATCATCTTTGTTCTCCATGAATTTCTCCAAGCCAGTAGTCAATTGTCTTAGTTGGCTCACTTGATCTCTAAAAGCTTGAGTTACTGGAGGTAGCTTCATGTTTTCCAACATCAGCTTGAAGTGGTGATCGAGTTGATACTTGGTGAAAATTCTGGTGAAGTAGTAGTCCACTTTTCTCTTTATGGCTTCCTAAGAGGCAGAGGCTTCTCTCATATAATCTTGAACAATCTTCATTATTTCTCTAGCAGAATCTCTTGTAGAAAGCACCACTCGGCTCAACTCTGATGAGTCCACAGAGCCACTGGTTGAAATAGAACCAATCTCCTCCTTCATCATTGCTCGAACTACATTCAGGTCAACTAATAGTTTGGATGTGAGAGGGCCAAGAGAGAAGGAAACAGTTTCTTTGAAACTCTTAGACAAACCACTGATTAGGCTTTGAACTTGAGAGTCCTGTAATTGAACGTGATCCTTCACTAAGGTTTTGAAACTTTCAAACACCGAGACAAACTGGCTTACTACACTCTTCACATAAGCTAGGTCCTTGTCAGCTTGAGACTTGGAGCTCATATAACACTACTGGAAATTCGAGCTATAGCCACGGTTCTAAACCGTGGCTATAGGCCCTCAAACCGTGGCTATAGGTAATAGCCACGGTTTGAGGAACCGTGGCCAAGTTTGGCGTGGCTATAGGCCTAGACCTATAGCCACGGTTCCAAACCGTGGCTTTAACTCTATAGCTACGGTTCAAACCGAGGTTTATAGCCACGGTTAAAACCGTGGCTGTATACCTAATGCCACGGTTTCAACCGTGGCTATACTAAAGGCCGGACAAAATCTATAGCCACGGTTTAAAACCGTGGCATTATGTCTATAGCCACGGTTTAAAACCGCGGCAATACATCAATAGCCACAGTTTTGAACCGTGGCTATAGGGTGTCCAAATTCATAAAAAAAAATACCCCCTGGACACACCCTGGACACCCCCATGCCACCCCCGGCCAGTCCCCCCTGCCAGTACCCCCGGACATCCCCCCGTGCACCCCCGGACAGCCCCCCGTGCACCCCCGGACAGCCCCCCGTGCACCCCCGGACAGCCCCCCGTGCACCCCTGGACAGCCCCCCCGGCCAGCCCCAGCCAGCCCCCCGTGCACCCCCGAGCAGCCCCCCGACCAGCCCCGGACAGCCCCCCGTGCACCCCTGGACAGCCCCCCCCGGCCAGCCCCAGCCAGCCCCCCGTGCACCCCCGAGCAGCCCCCCGACCAGCCCCGGACAGCCCCCCGTGCACCCCCGGACAGCCCCCAGCCCCCAGCCCCCCCTGCCCCCTGCTTGTCCCCCTGCCAGCTCCCCCCTGCTAGTCCCCCCCTGCCCCCTGCTAGTACCCCCCCCCCCCCCCGCCACCCCCCCTTCTTGTCCCCTTGCCAGCCCCCCCTGCCACCCCCCTGCCAGTCCCCCCTGCCCCCTGACACCACCCCTGCTAGTCCCCCTGCCCCCTGCTAGTCCCCCACTGTCCCCTGTTAGTCCCCCCCCTGCCACCCCCCCCCCGCTTGTCCCCTTGCCAGCCCCCCCAGCCACCCCCTGCTTGTCCCCCTGCAAGCCCCCCTGCTTGTCCCCCTGCCAGCCCCACCCCTGCTCCTGCCAGCCCCCCCCCCCCTGCCCCCTGCTTGCCCCCCTGCCAGCCCCCCCTTCCCCTGCTTGTCCCCCTTCCAGCCCCCCCGGCCACCCCCCTGCCCCCTGCTTGCCCCCTGCCGCCACCCCCCCCCCCCCCTTCCCCCTGCCAGCCCCCCCGCCCCTGCTTGTCCCCCTGCCAACCCCCCCTGCTGGACACCCCCCCTGTCCGTGCACCCCCGGACAGCCCCCCATGCACCCCCGGACAGCCCCCCATGCAACCCCGGACAGCCCCCCGTGCACCCCCTTGCCAGCCCCCCCAGCCACCCCCTACTTGTCCCCCTGCAAGCCCCCCCTGCTTGTCCCCCTGCCAACCCCACCCCTGCTCCTGCCAGCCCACCCCCCCCCCCCCCATGCCCCCTGCTTGCCCCCCTGCCAGCCCCCCCCCCCCCTTCCCCCTGCTTGTCCCCCTTCCAGCCCCCCCGGCCACCCCCCTGCCCCCTGCTTGCCCCCTGCCGCCACCCCCCCCCCCCCCCCTTCCCCCTGCCAGCCCCCCCGCCCTGCTTGTCCCCCTGCCAACCCCCCCCTGCTGGACACCCCCCCTGTCCGTGCACCCCCGGACAGCCCCCCGTGCACCCCCGGACAGCCCCCCATGCACCCCTGGACAGCCCCCCGTGCACCCCTGGACAGCCCCCCCGGCCAGCCCCGGCCAGCCCCCCGTGCACCCCCGGACAGCCCCGGACAGCCCCCATGTGCACCCCCGGACAGACCCCATGCAGCCCCCATCCCCCCTGCACAGAACCCCGGAAAACCCCTGCCCCCTGCTTGTCCCCCTGCCAGCCCCCCCTGCCCCCTGCTTGTCCCCCTGCCAGCTCCCCCCCTGCCCCCTGCTAGTCCCCCACTGCCCCCTGCTAGTCCCCCCCCCGCCACCCCCCCTGCTTGTCCCCTTGCCAGCCCCCCCCTGCCAGTCCCCACTGACCCCTGACACCCTCCCTGCTAGTCCCCCTGCCCCCTGCTAGTCCCCCACTGCCCCCTGTTAGTCCACCCCCCCCCCCCCCGCCACCCCCCTGCTTGTCCCCTTGCCAGCCCCCCTGCCAGCCCCCCCTGCTTGTCCCCCTGCCAGCCCCCCCTGCTCCTGCCAGCCCCCCCCCTGCCCCCCTGCCAGCCCCCCCCCCCTTCCCCCTGCTTGTCACCCTGCCAGCCCCCCCTGCCACCCCCCTGCTTGTCCCCCTGCCAGCCCCCCCCCTGCCCCTGCCAGCCCCCCCTGCCCCTGCCAGCCCCCCTGCCAGCCCCCCCCCCCTTCCCCCTTCTTGTCCCCCTGCCAGCCCCCCCCCCCCCCTGCCCCCTGCTTGTCCCCCTGCCAGCCCCCCCCCCCTGCCCCCCTGCCAGCCTCCCCTTCCCCCTGCTTGTCCCCCTGCCAGCCCCCCCTGCCCCCTGCTTGTCCCCCTGCCAGCCCCCCCTGCCCCCTGCTTGCCCCCTGCCACCCCCCCCCCTTCCCCCTGCCATCCCCCCCAGCCCCTGCTTGTCCCCCTGCCAACCCCCCCTGCTGGACACCCCCCCTGTCCGTGCACCCCCGGACAGCCCCCCGTGCACCCCCGGACAGCCCCCCGTGCACCCCCGGACAGCCCCCCGTGCACCCCCGGACAGCCCCCCCGGACAGCCCCGGCCAGCCCCCCGTGCACCCCCGGACAGCCCCACGACCAGCCCCGGACAGCCCCCCGTGCACCCCCGGACAGCCCCCATGTGCACCCCCGGACAGCCCCCCGTGCACCCCCGGACAGCCCCCCTGTGCACCCCCAGACAGCCCCCCCGTGCACCCCCGGACAGCCCCCATATGCACCCCCGGACAGCCCCCATATGCACCCCCAAACAGCCCCCCGTGCACCCCTGGACAGCCCCCCGGCCAGCCCCGGACAACCCCCTGTGCACCCCCGGACAGCCCCCCGACCAGCCCCGGACAGCCCCCCGTGCACCCCCGGACAGCCCCCATGTGCACCCCCGGACAGACCCCATGCAGCCCCATTCCCCCCGGACAGCCCCCAGTGCACCCCCGGACAGCCCCCATGTGCAACCCCGGACAGCCCCCATGTGCACCCCCGGACAAACCCCATACAGCCCCCTACCCCCCTGCACAGAACCCCGGGCGTTTATCAAGCGCGCGCAACGCTTAAAGAACGCATAATGAGCCCTACCGCGCAGACCACACGTCCGATTGACGCGCCGTCTGCGCGTGCACGTCGCGAATAAAAATGGGATTGTTGTCATGTGATTTCAGGGCAATCCGATGTCGTCCGCTATGAGTTTGACCGTTAGACGCCTGTTTTGGCCGTTTATGACACCGGAACGGCGTTCCCGGTCACCACGGGCACACGGCACGTCCGATTGACGTGCCGTCTGCTCGACCACATCACAATTCACTTACCCTTTGATTTCGTCCGATTTCAGGCCATTCGGACTTCGTTCGGCCCATTTGGACCCCCCCACGCGCGTTTATCAAGCGCGCGCAACGCTTAAAGAACGCATAATGAGCCCTACCGCGCAGACCGCACGTCCGATTGACGCGCCGTCTGCGCGTGCATGTCGCGAATAATAATGGGATTGTTGTCCTGTGATTTCAGGGCAATCCGATGTCGTCCGCTATGAGTTTGACCGTTAGACGCCTGTTTTGGCCGTTTATGACACCAGAACGGCGTTCCCGGTCACCGCGGGCACACGGCACGTCCGATTGACGTGCCGTCTGCTCGACCACATCACAATTCACTCACCCTTTGATGTCGTCCGATTTCAGGCCATTCGGAATTCGTTCGGCCCGTTTGGACCCCCCCACGCGCGTTTATCAAGCGCGCGCAACGCTTAAAGAACGCATAATGAGCCCTCCTGCGCAGACCGCACGTCCGATTGACGTGCCGTCTGCGCGTGCACGTCGCGAATAATAGTTTGAATGTTGTCCTGTGATTTCAGGTCAATCCGATGTCGTTCGCTATGAGTTTGACCGTTAGACGCCTGTTTTGGCCGTTTTTGACACCAGAACGGCGTTCCCGGTCACCGCGGGCACACGGCACGTCCGATTGACGTGTCGTCTGCTCGACCACATCACAATTCACTCACCCTTTGATGTCGTCCGATTTCAGGCCATTCGGAATTCGTTCGGCCCGTTTGGACCCCCCACGCGCGTTTATCAAGCGCGCGCAACGCTTAAAGAACGCACAATGAGCCCTCCTGCGCAGACCGCACGTCCGATTGACGTGCCGTCTGCGCGTGCACGTCGCGAATAATAGTTTGAATGTTGTCCTGTGATTTCAGGTCAATCCGATGTCGTTCGCTATGAGTTTGACCGTTAGACGCCCGTTTTGGCCGTTTATGACACCAGAACGGCGTTCCCGGTCACCGCGGGCACACGGCACATCCGATTGACGTGCCGTCTGCTCGACCACATCACAATTCACTCACCCTTTGATGTCGTCCGATTTCAGGCCATTCGCAATTCGTTCGGCCCGTTTGGACCCCCCACGCGCTTTTCTCAAGCGCGCGCAACGCTTAAAGAACGCATAATGAGCCCTCCTGCGCAGACCGCACGTCCGATTGACGTGCCGTCTGCGCGTGCACGTCGCGAATAATAATTTGAATGTTGTCCTGTGATTTCAGGTCAATCTGATGTCGTCCGCTATGAGTTTGACCGTTAGACGCCCGTTTTGGCCGTTTATGACACCAGAACGGCGTTCCCGGTCACCGCGGGCACACGGCACGTCCGATTGACGTGCCGTCTGCTCGACCACATCACAATTCACTCACCCTTTGATGTCGTCCGATTTCAGGCCATTCGCAATTTGTTCGGCCCGTTTGGACCCCCCCCCCCCCCCCCACGCGCGTTTCTCAAGCGCGCGCAACGCTTAAAGAACGCATAATGAGCCCTCCTGCGCAGACCGCACGTCCGATGGTGACTAGGTCTCATAGCTCATCTACCTACAACTTGGAATGGGATGATGACGTCGGGGAGGGGGTTATGAAAACGAAATGCTTTATTATGAAGGCAGTTTTATCAATGTCTAGCCTCATCTCCTCTCTTATGTCATCTTTTGTTTTTAATAAAATGGCTTTAGAGCCTTTCGGCTCGAAGCTTCTTTCTGTCATACTCTAATTCTGTTAAGCCTCTCAAACTTGACACACTGTCATACTCTAATTCTGTTAAGCCTCTCAAACTTCCAGCCCTCAATGAGGGCTGCAATTCTGTATTAAAGGATGGGAACGAAAATTACAGCAGAAAAATAGAAGAAATAGGGAAAACAACAGAAGAAATCCTCAGGAGGCCCCCAGGATGAGGGAGGAAGATCAAGCTAACAAGCCACCAGGCCGATCTTCCGCTGAACTGTAAATGGCCCATAGAAACGAGGGGCAGGTTTCTGAGAAATCTGGCAGGTTAAAGAGTGTTGTTTGTGAGGCCGAAAGCGTACGGAAACAGGATCTCCCACATGGAGGGCAAGGTGACGGCAGTGTATTAGTTTTCTGCTTCATGATGTCTTGGGACCGACTCAAATAATATTTGAGTCCACGATCAAGCAGTGCATGGGCAACAGCGGGCAACTAGATTTCAGATGGAACAGCGTAGGTCTCGTGGCAGCGATTTACCACCTCTGTTTGGTCATCCGTTTGCGGGTGGTAGGTCAAGCTGAGTTTTAAGTCAGTGCCTTGGAGTTTGAGCAGTTCAATCCAAAAATGGCTTACAAAAATGGGATTGCGGTCGCTGGAATGCTATGCAAACTGACAATCTCCCACACGAAAACCTCGCCCACACTCCCACACTCTTTGCTGTGTAAGGGTGTTTTAGGGGTAAAAAATGGCCATATTTAGAGAGATGATCAATGATGACCAGAATCACAGTGCAACCACGGGATTAGGGTAGTCCGGGGATAAAATCCATAGAGAGACCCGACCACACCAGCTGGGGAATTTCCAACGGCTGCAACAGGCCAGCCGGATATAGTGTTGAATATTTATTTCGTTGGCATTTGGCCCATTGGCAAACTGTTGAACCGGTATTTTCATCCCAACCCAATATAAATTGGCAGGCAATTTTCTATACGTGCGGCAAAAACCAGAATGACCCCACTACGGAGACAAATGGAACTCAGCCAGCAATATGGGCACCCATGGGGACGAACTAGACAGCACCAACCGGCCCTTATAACAGAGGACACCTTGCAGAAAAGAGTAAGTAGGAAAGGAAGGAGAATCTGCTTGCAGAGTGATGATGACTTAGCTGAAAAATGGGTCGTCTGAAACGCCTGTGAGCAAGTGGGACTGAACCTCCCCCCTGTTGGATGTGGCTGGAGCAGGGCCACATCACGGCGTGACCGCGGCGTGACCGCGGCGTGACCGCGGCGTGACCGCAGCGTGTTGGCCCGATCCAGCGACATCCGCGGGGCAGCATCTTCCGACCAGGAGCGAAGGGAGCGGGAGGAGGCTGGAATGTGGGTGAAAGGGGGCTGGTTGCAGGTGTTGGGGGGATGGTGCGGGCTGATTCGAAGGTGGGGGGGCTGTTGCGGGCTGGAATGCTGGTGGCAGCGGGCTGATGACTTTGCTGAAAAATGGGTCGTCTGAAACGCCTGTGAGCAAGTGGGGCTGAACCTCCCCCCTGCTGGATGTGGCTGGAGCAGGGCCACATCACGGCGTGACCGCGGCGTGACCGCGGCGTGACCGCGGCGTGACCGCGGCGTGACCGCAGCGTGTTGGCCCGATCCAGCGACATCCGCGGGGCAGCATCTTCCGACCAGGAGCGAAGGGAGCGGGAGGAGGCTGGAATGTGGGTGAAAGGGGGCTGGTTGCAGGTGTTGGGGGGATGGTGCGGGCTGATTCGAAGGTGGGGGGGCTGTTGCGGGCTGGAATGCTGGTGGCAGCGGGCTGATGACTTTGCTGAAAAATGGGTCGTCTGAAACGCCTGTGAGCAAGTGGGGCTGAACCTCCCCCCTGCTGGATGTGGCTGGAGCAGGGCCACATCACGGCGTGACCGCGGCGTGACCGCGGCGTGACCGCGGCGTGACCGCGGCGTGACCGCGGCGTGACCGCGGCGTGTTGGCCCGATCCAGCGACATCCGCGGGGCAGCATCTTCCGACCAGGAGCGAAGGGAGCGGGAGGAGACTGGAATGTGGGTGAAAGGGGGCTGGTTTCAGGTGTTGGGGGGATGGTGCGGGCTGATTCGAAGGTGGGGGGGCTGTTGCGGGCTGGAATGCTGGTGGCAGCGGGCTGATGACTTTGCTGAAAAATGGGTCGTCTGAAACGCCTGTGAGCAAGTGGGGCTGAACCTCCCCCCTGCTGGATGTGGCTGGAGCAGGGCCACATCACTGCGTGACCGCGGCGTGACCGCGGCGTGACCGCGGCGTGACCGCGGCGTGACCGCGGCGTGTTGGCCCGATCCAGCGACATCCGCGGGGCAGCATCTTCCGACCAGGAGCGAAGGGAGCGGGAGGAGACTGGAATGTGGGTGAAAGGGGGCTGGTTGCAGGTGTTGGGGGGATGGTGCGGGCTGATTCGAAGGTGGGGGGGGGGGGGGGGGGGGGGGCTGTTGCGGGCTAGAATGCTGGTGGCAGCGGGCTGAAATGAAGGTGGAAGGGGTCGTGCAATGACACGAATGGGCAGAGTGAGAATATCGGATTGATCATCGGATGGAGTACACTGTAATCAGAGGAAAGAATATGCGCTGTGAGAATACAATATGCAATGGAGGATCATCGGATGGTCCAATAAAATTGTACGCTAAGTAGACACCCTATGATCAGACGATTCAGGTATAACATACCCGGTAGTAGAAAAGTTGAAAGAATATGATATGAATCTACATACACAAGAGTTGGAGCACCAAAAAAATGCAACTACTGATGATCATGTGATAATAATACAATCGAGCAGAGTAATAAATACAATAAAGCAGCTAATGTGAAGAAAGAAGCAAATAAGAATAGAACCTTTTCTGCCTCATCTTCCACTTCTTTGGTCACATGGAAGGTGATTGTAAGAGGAGTAAAGATTGTGGGCTGTGAAATTTGAAGGTCATTCAGATGCTTTATGTATGAAGGGATAGGCACGTGTTAAGACCTTTGATAGGTCTGGTCTTCCATGGCTGGTGCATGCTCCAGGCAACAGTGCAAGTCCTCTTGCTGATCAGAATTCACAGGGTTCGGTCCCCTGCATCTGCTCAGGGAGTGCCGGATACTGCACATTGAACCTGAAAGTCACAGAGGAAAAATGCACAAAAAACATCACATAATGCAACATTAAGCAAATGTGAAGAAAGAAGCAAATAAGAATAGAACCTTTTACGAGCTTTGCCAACTTGGGCACCCATCCAGAAGTTGAGAAAGATATACAGAACAAGAACTCCCGTGAAATAGAAATACCGAGAGGAGAATGTGGCTGTGGTAGAATAAAAAAATGATCAGCATCATCCAATGTACAGAACTTTGGTGGGTACGATCAATCATAGAACGTCTCATCTGCAATAAGTAAAGATCAACATCATCTAGTGAACAATTGTTATTATAATTCATTTACAAAAACTGTAACAGCAATGGTATACATTATTTTCATACCGTCATTCTCTTCGACATTATAATAAATCATCTTAATCGTCATCAAAATCAATATTCTGCAAGAAAACAATCAGAAACAGAGTTATGATTAGAAATATTTACCAAATTTTATAGCACAGTGCTCACTATCTATAGGTGGTGAAATAGTTATACCTGGCCTGTGAAGTATCTGTGGGATGTTTTATGATATTTTCCAGAACTGTACAGCAGTGCATTTTCTCTATAGAGACATTCATAACCTGCATGGGCTTAGTTTCCTGTATCGATATTGTGGTACCATGTTCAACTGATTTGGGTGCCACAAAAGCAGTATTACAGGGCTTATTTAGTGTCTCGGCGTACCCATAATTGGCAGGATTGCTAATAGTATTAGTGTGAGTTGGGATAGCAGAAACTGGTTCATCATCTTTAATTTTGATTTCATTCTTTAGTCCAAGAGAGGTGTCATTGTTAGAAGGTTGTATTATTGAATCCTTAAGGATAGAAATTGTAGGTTTCATATTACGGAACATCTTAGAAATAGTATTATCACTACTAAAAGAAAGCTGAGACCAATCAGAAAAGGCATTTGTAGTAGTGGAGAACCGTAGTTTAGTAGTCATTCTCATTCCCAATAAGATATGATAAATATTAATGATATTGATCAAAAAAACAATGTAATTGGATGCATAAAACTCGTCATACATTACCAATCCAAACATACAATTAACATCAAAAGTGAGTCTCAATATCAGTATCATCAAAATCATGATAACCCTCATCCACACCTCCTACAGAAACACCATCACCACCTCTCACACCACCAATATCATCATCGGCATCGACATCTGCATCCGAACCGGCACCAGCACCGGGTCCAGCACTAGGTCCGGCTCCGACTCCAACAGAAGAATCTACATTAGCAGAACGCATCGACATCAAAAAGGCATCAACCGTTGCAGCTTCTTCTGGTGGAAGTGTAGAAGAAAGGGCAGACATAAACTTAATCATATTTGCAGTTATCGCCTGTTCTGATTTTTGACTTGCTTCTTTGATTGCGGCATTCATTTGTTCCACTGTGACAAAACCAGAACCGGTACTCGAAGAAACGTTAGTAGACCAGTATCGAGATGGTACAATCTTCTTCCCAGGCCGACAACGCACTCTACCCTGATGCTCATCTCCTAATACCTGATGTAGATGATCGTTTGGGCCCAAATTGTCAGGTTCTTTTTCTGCCAACGCCTCTAAACCATTCTGTTGATTGATATATAACATAAATTAAAATGATAAAATAATATAAGGAATTAAATTCATTAAAAATCAAAGAAATTGAAATATACTTACAATCGCCTTCTCGGTGTCGGGATTTGGCACAGTACCATCTTTCTTTTTCCGGCTTGTACAAAACAAAGTTGAGCGAGGAACGCGACCCTCAATATTCAATGACTTTTTCTGGAAAAAAACAAAGAAATAAATCAAAATTGGAAGTTAAAAAAATTACACAAAACAAAGCTAAATATTTTAAATGTTAAATTACCTGCGTCTGCTCATGATCTGGTAATGAAGTGTGTCCGCGAGTATAAATGTGTTTCATTGCACTCTTGTTTTTTTTATTTCTATTTGATTTCTCCTATAAACAAATAATTATATAAACTCATTAACATAAATAAAACAAGTAATTTAAAATCGTTTTCAAATAAATAAATGAATATATATATAAATTTAACAAACACCTTAAACGCTGAACTCTTCCAATAGTTGATCATCTCTTTATATTGTGATATTGGGCAATCTTGAATCACCGGTACTTCTTCAAGCTCTGTACCAACTCTCTTTTTCCACCCAAGATATAAATCATACTTGTAGGCTCGCCACATTTCACCTAAATACATTATCATTGAAGCCTTTGCATTTTGTCCATCGGGAAAATTATATCGAAGCTGCAATGGACATAATATATGTTAAGAAAATTTTATAAATTTATATATATAAAAAAGGTGATTAACATTACTTACCCAAATCTCTGCCCAGGCTTTGTCCTTTATTTCTTGTCCAACTGCCTTCCAACTTATCGGTTGAACCGGAATGATATTGTTGTGTCTAGCAAGTGTTCCCATAAAACTTTTACATTCCGTGCCATTTTTATTAATTATAGCATTGTCCTCATTGTAATCAACTATGATTTGCGTGTTCTGATTCCAAACCTCGCGCATTTTTGTGCGGCCTCGTCGTCTGGTAGAGGCTGTAGCTAATCATGAAACCAAAATAAAAGAGAATAATATATATGAATTTATCATTAATCAGTAACAGTAATGCTTAAACAAATACCAGTAGATGGGGGATCTGCTGACCCCTGATGTGCTGCGTCTGGAGGGGGGGCAGCCTCCATGGTAGGTGAGATATCTACAGGAGTACTATGTATAGTAGATGCAAAGTGTACTGATGGAGGCAGAAAACCCGATGGATAACCCTGTACAGATGAGGGTGGATATGGATATGGATATGGCGGTGGGATATATGGGGGCACAGTACCCTGTACAGTGGATGGTGGGAATGGAAACTGAGGGATGGGAGTCTGAGAACTACCATCCGATGTGGGAGTGGGAAAAAAGGGATACGGAAAAGGTGGGTATGGATAATATGGAGGTGGAATAATGGGAGGATGGCCTCCTGGTGTCTCAAGCGGCGTAGTAGTAGGCTGACCTGTAGAATCAGTGCCCCCCGCCACAATATCATCCTCAGTGGCATAATCCAAGCGTCTCCTCGACGATGCGGTCTAAAATAACATAGATGATAAAATAAAACGAACGATAACAAGATAAATAATATGAAAGACCATAATATTCAAACATAATTTGTACTTACATTGTTTCCAGGAGGAGACCTACGTTGTTCGTTTCTCAATATTCTTCTACTCCTTCTACTACCATCATAATCAGACATTTTGACCTGAAAATTTAAAATAATATTATCAAATAAATAGAAATAATGCAAAATGTTAAATAATACAATTGTATCATAAAACAGTGAGATACATTTTCATGTGTGATATTTATATTGATAAAATATCAAGACTTTTCTATGTTCAAGATTTACTAGAGAAGTGGTTAAACATAAATTGGTGAGGCTATTAATAGTTTTATATTCGATAATGGTATAAAATATACTAGTTATTTTGATATCATGAATGAAAGTTAAAAAAAACACATACAATATTGCGATAATATAAGGTAAATACTTACAAATGTGTCAACGCTATGTGGGGTCTGTGACAATTTCTGGTTCACAATCTGTTCTAACAATTGCATCATCCGTATCATCAAATGCAACATTCGAATAAATACCAACAGGTTCATCCACAACATCATTGTTATCCATGCCTTCGTCAAAAATATGTCTAGGAATAACATCAACAATAACACCAAATTGTGGTTGTAACGGGTCACTTACATAAAACACCTGTTTAGCTTGTGACGCAAGAATATAAGGTTCATCGGTACGAAGCTGGCGGTTCATATCAATCACTCTAAATCCACAGTTATCAATATGCATTCCTTGTCGTGTCATTGAATCAAACCACTTGCATTTCATCATTGCGACACGACCATGTGCATAGTAGTCTAATATAATGATTCTTTCAACAACACCGTAATATGATATATTTTCTGATCGAGGTTGCCTGTCCGATGCACTCGCATAACAATCTATTGTGGCGCTTATCGTGACACCGTCATGCTGTGTTGCCATTGTTTTTGCACAACTATTTATAACAAATTTATATCCATTGACAACCATTGACTTACAATCACGCACCACATCGTTTGGACCAAAGGACAATGCTTTTATTTCATCTGATACTTCAATCATTGGTAGAGTTAAAACCTAAAAGATACCAACATAGAATATTAAACAGAGACATGTGATTATGTTATGAGAAGAAGAAAAAGAAATCTATTACCTTTGACTTTAACCAGGCAGCAAATTCTTTGCTGTGCAACAGTTCCTTCCTCTTAATAGATAGAGAGCGATGTCTCTTTTTTATAATTTCAAAATGTTCTCTACAGATATGCAAGCATTAAAATGTCAGAAGATATAAAGAAATCACACAATGAAAAAAATACATATTTATTAGTTTACTTACTTGATATAATCATCAAGCACACTACAGTTGAATAATACTGTGCGATGTGCCATTTCCCACTCTTCCCTGCTTAAAGTACACAACGAGTACGATCCAGATATCCCCCCTGTTTGGGGCATTGAAGGAAATGCAGGCTCAATGGGATCATATTGCTCATCTTCAGTTCTCATTAGTCGATTAGACCTCGTAGTGACGTTAGCCAAGTACGATGAACAGAAATCCATGCATTCTTGTGCTAAATAGCATTTCACAATACAGCCTTCAGGATGATATTTATTTCTCACATAAGATTTCAATGTAAACATCATTCTTTCGGTAGGATACATCCACCGACTCGAAACAGGACCACCAAAGAGAACTTCCGTGGGAAGATGCACAGTCAAATGTAACATAATTGTGAAAAAAGTCGGTGGGAAAATTTTCTCCAAGTCGCAAAGAATAATCGGTGCATCTCTCTGCAATTTCTGAACAGCACTTCTGCTCAATCTTTTGGCACAAAGATCTCGATAAAATTGACATAACTTAATCACCGCAACTCTAACATTATGTGAAAGTAAATGACGAATGGCAATGGGAATCAACTCATGTAACAAGACATGGTAATCATGGGTTTTAAGAGATTTGAGTTTCACATCTTGCGTATTCACCCTTTTCGAAATATTACTTGAATAACCATCCGGAACCTTCAAACTTTCCAAGACCTGAAGAAATTGTTTTTTCTCCACATTTGTCATCGAATAACAGGCAACAGGGACTTTCCACTTATTTTGACCAATTAACTCAGGATGAAGTCTTGCTCTTATACCCCAATCCATCAAATCACGACGACACCGCAAATCGTCTTTTGTTTTGCCTTTTACATTTAAAATAGTAGCAAGTAACATCTCACAAATGTTTTTCTCGATATGCATTACATCCAAACAATGACGTAATAAATTCGATGACCAATACGGCAACTCAAAGAATATGCTTTTCTTTCTCCAATTGCTGTTGGAATTGGAATTAGCATGCTTTCGCTTTCTGATATTTGATTGACTTTTGCCAAGAACATAATTCAAATCATCAAGTTCTTTAACAATATCAGTCCCTGACATTCGTTGAGGTGTCTCATCTGTCTCGATGGCATTATCGAACTGTCTCCGATTATTCCTGTATGGATGGTCCATTGGTAGAAAACGTCGATGCCCTATGAAGCTGAAAGTTCGTCGAAACTTCATTCTTCGGAAACGTGTATTTTTCATACAAATAGGACAGGATAATTTCCCTTTAGTACTCCAACCAGACATCATTCCGTAGGCAGGGAAATCATTTATCGTCCATAATAAAGCTGCACGAAACATAAAGTACTCCTTTCTGAATGCATCATACGCTTGTGCACCAACAATCCAAAGCTCATTTAACTCCTCTATTAATGGCTGCAAGTATATATCAATATCATTTCCAGGATCACTGGGTCCAGATATCAATATACTCAGGATAGTGCACGACTTCTTCATACACATCCATGAAGGAAAGTTATAAATGTGAATGAAAACAGGCCAAGTACTGTGTGCAGTATGCATTTGGCGAAATGGGTTGAAACCATCACAGGATAATCCCAATCTAACATTTCGTGGGTCGGCTGCAAAATCAGGATGTAACCTATCAAATTTCTTCCAAGCCAACCCATCTGCAGGATGCACTATTTCATCGTTATCCTTATTTCTTTCATCTGCATGCCATCTCATATTCATTGCCATTTGTTCTGACATAAAAAATTTTTGAATCCTGGGAATTAAAGGGAAGTGCCACATCACTATCTGTGGTATGCATGATTGAGATCCATCTTTATTAGTCTTCCACCTTGATGTGCCACACTGTTTGCACTGACTCAAGTTTGCATTCTCCTTCCAGAACAAACAACAGTCTTTGAGACAAGAATGAATCTTACTAGATGAAAATCCAAATTTGTTAACCAACTTTGATGCCATGTAATCATTTTCTGGAATACATGCATCATCAGGCAGTAAATCCTTAATAAATGTAAGGAGATAGTCGACTGCAGAATTACTAAATCCATACATTGTTTTCCCATGATATAATCGCATTAAAAACTCAAGTTTGCTCATTTTTCCACATGCTTGATATACTGGGGTATTTGCATCTTCCATCAACTTTCTAACACTCTCAACGTCATCATCCTGATTAATAGATGAGAACTGTGTTCCAGTATTCATTTCCTCTTGCACTGGTCTACATGAGGAGCTAGCTTCAGAAACAAAAGGAAACCGATCAGAAATCAGATTTTTCATACCAATCTTTTCTGCTGAATCGATGACATTCAACACTTGAGCTTTTTCTCCATTGTGATACCACACATGATAATTTTTTTGGAAACCACTTTTAGTGATATGGTAACTCACTTCCTCACGAGTTAACCAAGGTCTTCCAACACAATCAAAACATGGGCATCGAATCAATCCGCCATCTGAATCATTATTGAATGCAAAGTCCAAAAAATATTGTAACTCCTTCTGAAATTCATCAGTGATCCGATCAATGTTGTACATCCAGTATCTATCCATTCTGAGGCAGATAAACATACATTAGATAAATAATCTAGAAAATGACTTAACATTGTATGTATCGTTTCATAAGATATTAAGTAATCATCAATAACAAGTTAATAAAAAAATTATAACAAATATATTAAAATTATGGTTTAGGGAATTCATAAATGTTTTAAATTATAAAAATTCACGAATAGTCATACATAAGTTCCAATAATGTGGACTGATTATAGTAAAAAGAGTTTATATGAAATCTAAGAGATAATAATAATCAATTCCCAAAAGTGTTTGGGTTAATTCATAACGAGTTCTGATGTTCTGTATTAAATCTACAAAGATTTATTGAAATTTAGAGACATTTTGAAAATATAACCCATATCTACAAAGATTTGTTGTCATTCTACTAAAATCCTTGGGAATTTCTGGTGTGGTTGAGTTGTTTAGTGATTTTTCTCAGTTTTCTTTTATGCCTTACCCCGCACCCCATTGAGTAGTGGTAGATGACGGAAAATATAAACCATATCTACAAAGATATGTTGTCATTATACTAAAATCCTTGAGAATTTCTAGTGTGGTTGAGTTGTTTAGTGATTTTTCTCAGTTTTCTTTTATGCCTTACCCCGCACCCCATTGAGTAGTGGTAGATGCCGAAAAATATAAACCATATCATAAAGAAATTAATAACAGAAATCATCATTATTTATCTTTGAGAAGGAGAGAGACATTTCATAGAAAATAGTTTTCTTCTTGGTTGAAATTGAAGGTGGAAATATTACTATAATAAATTAATTATATCAATATTTAATTATGTTCAATATCCATTTATATTATATGAACTAGAGGTAAATCCATTTTGCTCAAGGACTCCTAAGGATATTATTTTTTTGAAGGTTGGGGACCCACCTTACATCAAGTAAGTGGATGATGGATTGATCATCTTACTCTATTAGAATAGAGTCTCTACCCTCAACCCTACACCTATTATTATTTCCTAAAAGGGCATACCCTTCCAACTTCTTGAATAGATTCAAAAAAGACTCTATATATAGACACAAGTTACAATAATATCCATAGTTGAGGACCCACTCATGATTGAGTTTATGGATGGATATATTCCGGAATTCAATAGCATAATATCTTGAGTCAACCATAAAAGGCTGGTCAGTTGGTTTTTTGTGTTCTAAATATCACATGAGTTTCCTACACTTGGGATTAATGTGCATGGGTTTAACATATTGAAAACATGTGACTTTTCTATCCAAGGAACTAGTTTTGGATTTGGGTTCTTTATTACACTTGGAAAGTATGTTCACTACCACCATAATGACATCAAATCCTTGAGATCGGGGTAAACTAGATATAAAATATATATAAATATCCTCCCACACTTATTCCAATATGGATTCCTAAATTCTAGGAATTCAAAATGATGGTACAAACCAGTGGAAAATTCATGTATGGAATACATGGATAGTTCTCATAGAAAAAAAATAAGAATCTGCATAGACAGATTCACATAAAATCTGGGTAAAAAACATGAGAATGCAATTCCAAAACATAGGAATTTACCATGTTCATAAAAAATATAAACCAATAAAGGTTAAATAATTCAAAAATAGATTCTTAAATTCTTGGATTTCCAAATAATTACAATGACACCAGTGAGAAAATCTCAAAATAGTGGAAAATACAAGTAACAAATGTTTGCATAATTCTAATATAAATTGAGTGAACTATAGCCAGATATGTTGAGCCACCATTGTATTTTCTGATGAAGTGTAGTGTTGCTGTTTGGAAAACAACTCCTCTAGATGTTGTAAAATTGATATGCAAATCATCATGGTTCATACTAATCACAAAAAAAAATCATCATTAATTCATGATATAATGACACCATTTATCAAATAATTGGGATACCCTCACCTGGAATGATAAGAACCCTAGAACACCTGACGGAAATCACAAACAGGAGGAGGAGGAGGGGGTTCGAAGAGGTGGATGAACTGTAAGAAAAAAAAACAAATTACCGAGGAAGACAGCTGCAGATGAGGAAAATGTGTCAGGAGGGAGATGGGGGTGTCGACCTCGGTCGGAAGAGAGCCGTCGGGGAGGAGCCGTCGAGGAGGAGGACGCGGCGAGGAGGGCGCGGCGAGGAGGAGGCGTCGGGGAGGAGGGCGCGGCGAGGAGGAGGGCGCGGCGAGGAGGGCGCGGCGAGGAGGAGGGTGCGGCGAGGAGGAGGGCGCGGCGAGGAGGAGGCGTCGGGGAGGAGGAGGGCGCGGCGAGGAGGAATTGCGAGGGCGGAGGAGGAGACGTGGTCGGGAGGAGGCTTGTGTGCGAATCGGGGGAGGAGGGCTGCGGAGGAGGAGCCCGATAAAAGATAGGAGAAAAAAACGATGAAACAGCTTTAGCCACGAAAGAAAAATTTAAGCGTGGCAATATAATGGATATAGCCACGGACCTACAAAACCGTGGCTATAGGTCCGTGGCTATAGCCTGAATTTCTAGTAGTGTAAGAATCCAAAGCAGCAACTGATGTCTTGAGAGCTTCAAGATCTGCTTCAATTCTAGAAGACTGAGTCTGGCACTCTTTCACTTCTTCCATAAGCTCAGACACAAAAGAAGATAAATTACAAGCCAGAGAGAGCTCGAAGGATTTCTATAACATTTTCATTTCTTCATAAAAGCTTTGCTTCATCTCAGCAACTTATACACTGAATGATTCATTCAGCTCATTCTTCATGGATTCAAGATCAGATTTAGAGACAAAATCATTAGGGACAACTGCAGCAGATCCCTTTACTGAGGCCAAACTAACTACAGAATCAGTCATTACTGATTGAATTGAGGATGAAAGGGAGGTTTCCATTAACTTCACTTCTTCAACAAAACTGGATTTGAGGTCCCCTTTCAGCTTATTCAGATCATGAAATCTGACCACATTATCGGGCAACAACTCAGAAGCAGGATCATAATTGGTCTTCGGTCTATTCACAGACATCTCATTATCAGAATCCGGATAATCCAATCCACAGACTATAAACCCTGGGTCTTCTACCCAGTCTCCAAACTCAACAGCTACTGTAACATTTCCAAGAATAGATTGATGCTCCCCCTCAATGGGTGCATTCTCATGTATCAAAACAGCATTCAGTGTTGGATTCTCTTCATCAGAATCTTCTACTACAAGTTCCATCGGTGCAGCATCTAGAAGATCTTCTGATAGAGGTACAACTTCTTCTGTATCTCTTTCTTCTTCAGCATCCGGCATAGCTGAGCTTCCAATCAAAGGAATCATAATTAAATTACAAGAAACAGACGATTCAGATACAATCTCATTTTCCTCTTCTTCTTGGTGAGGCACAGACTGGTCTTCCTCATAAGTAGACAAAATTTCCTCTACCTTTCCTTTCCTAGAATAAACCAATTCTTCAACATGACTTGGGGGCAAGTCTGGATCTCCTCCAACATCCATGGGAGTTTCTTCTTCTTCTTCTGTTTCATTACTATAAACAGGTTCCTCTTCATCAGGTCTCAGACTCGGATCTCTCTTATCCTTTGGTCTTGAGGGATGATCCACAGGATTAAACCTATCATATATCTTCTGATCATCACTGACCCATTCTCCCTTCCATGGGTTCCAGTTAATTTTCATGTACTTACAAACAGTCGAGGTGATGCAAAAATTATTCCTGACTACAACTGTCTCAGCCTGAGACTCAGCTATTCCTTTCACATTTATCATTACTGAAATCAGCTTGGCAAAGAATAAAGCATTAGTCTTTTACTTTGGTCTAATCATGTCTTCCATTTGAAACATTAACAATCTGCACAGATTGATTTTCACACCATGTCTTAGCAGATGAAGAAGATAGATATCTTGATATCTCAGATTTGAAAAATCTCCTCGCCTCGGTATCAACACATGCTGAACAAACTTGAAGAGCAGTCGATTCTCTCCATCCATTTCAGCAGCAACCACTTGCCTTTGATCCCATTACCGGTCAGCTCTTTTAAGGCGGTTTCATAATCAAAGATGTCACTGCTAGGTGGCATTTCTCTTGATACGTACCTAGAGACACCTTCATGTGGTACTTTTAAACACTCATCCCACTCCACTGATGAAAAATACATCTCTTTTCCATTTAAAAAAGAGCTTAACCGATTCTCATTTTTAGACTTCTCGAAGCTTACAAACTCGTAGAATTGTTTTACCAACTTCAGGTAGTATGGGCCATTGTTATTCGAGAAACAATCCACCCATTTCTGGTCCTCCAGAATCTCGAGTACTAACGATTTTCTAGGCAGTAGCCATTCCACACACAGTTCCTTCTCGATTACTATGTCTCTGTTCTGCAAGTGAGGATTCACTGATCGCTTCCCCGATCTAGTTCTGACTTCACTAACACTGGCTTTATGATGTGTCTTCTGCTTCTTAGCTTTTGGTTCTACACTTTCATCTCTGACGGTAGGAAGCTTAGTTTTTTCCATCGTGGGTTTAGGTTTCTTGGCTGATTTGGGAGCTAAGGTTCGAAGGTGAGATATTTTGAGCTCGGTGAGGTAGGAAGTGGCTTAGGCTTAGTTTTATCATTTAGGAATTCCAAATAAACGACTAAAATAGAGTAAGATAAAATAAAATAAAGAGATTCGTATTCTTGGAGGCAGACAGATGTTTTTTTTTAAAAAAAAATTGCATCGGTGTGAGTTAATCATCGGTGAGAAAAAAAAATCGGTGAGAATTGTACATTGGTGAGAATTTCACATCGATGAGGATTTTCACATCGGTGAGAATTTCACATCGGTGAGAATTTCACATCGGCGAGGATTTTCACATCGGTTGTGATTAAACATTCCCAATTCGTGTCTTATGTAATTTAGCCTATCCAAACTTAAAGGTTTAGTGAAAATATCATCCAATAGATGTTCAGTGCCAATAAATTCAAGAGAAATATCACCTTTTTTATAGTGATCTCTTAGGAAATGGTGTCTTACATCTATGTGTTTGGTTCTAGAGTGAGATACAGGATTCTTAGAGATGTTTATTGCACTGGTGTTATCACAGTTGATTGAAACATGTTTAAAAACATATCCATAGTCCAAAAGAGTGTGTTTCATCCACAGAATTTGTGCACAGCAACTACCAGCAGCTCTATATTCTGCTTCGGCAGTAGATAATGCAACTGAGTTATGTTTCTTACTACACCAAGTAACTAAAGATTTTCCAAGCAAATGACATGTTCCTGATGTTCTTTTTCTATCTAACTTACAACCGGAAAAGTCAGCATCTGAATAACTCATTAACTCAAAGGATTGTCCTTTTGGGTAAAAAAACCTAAGTTAACCATGTGTTTGAGATATTTAAAAATTCTTTTAACAGAAAGCAAATGAGATTCTTTTGTTTTAGCTTGAAATCTAGCACACATCCACACACTAAACATAATATCAGGTCGACTATCAGTAAGATAAAGTAAACTACCAATCATACCTCTGAAATTGGTTTGATCAACTGGTTTCCCAGTATCATCTGCGTCCAATTTATAGGTAGTACTCATAGGAGTTTCACTTTCCTTGATACTATCCAGACCAAAACGTTTTAAAAGATCCTTTGTATATTTACTTTGATTCAAAATAATACCATTTTCATTTTGAAATACATGAAATCCAAGAAAGTACTTAAGTTCTTCAATTAAGATCATTTCAAATTCATTTTGCATACTTTTTGAAAAATCAATACATAAGGAGTGTTTAGAAGATCCAAAAATAATATCATCAACATATATTTTTACAACTAAAACATCTTTAGAAATTCTTTTAATGAAATGAGTTGGATCAGCAATCCCTTTAGTAAAACCATTTGAGATAAGGAAATTGCTAAGTATATCATAAGAAGCTCTTGGAGGTTGTTTTAAACCATACAAAGCTTTAGAAAGTTTAAAAACTTGATTTGGAAAATGGGGGTTAGTAAATCCAGGTGGTTGTTCTATAAAAACATATTCAATTATAAAACCATTTAGAAATGCACTTTTCACATCCATTTGATATAACTTGAAATCCAGATGTGCAGCATATGCAAGTAAGATCCTAATGGCTTCTAGTCTAGCTACAGGTGAAAAAGTTTCCTCATAGTCTATACCTTCTTCTTGACTATATCCTTGTGCAACTAGTCTAGCTTTGTTTCTAACTATATTTCCAGATTCATCTACTTTATTTCTAAAAACCCATTTTGTGCCTATTGTCAAAGTGTCCTTAGGTATGTCAACTAATTCCCATACTTTGTTTCGTTCAAACTGATTTAATTCTTCCTGCATAGCTATTACCTAGAATTCATCATTGATAGCATCATTGATATTTTTGGGTTCTAGCTGTGAAAGAAAAGCTTGATGTTCAACCTGGTTTCTTAGAGAAGCTCTAGTTTGTGTTCCTCTATCAAGATTACCAACAACAGCTTCTAAAGGATGATTCTTTAGAATCCTCATTGATCTAGTAAATGTTGGACTAGAAATTTCAGGTTCATCTATAGGTTCGGGTTCAACAGAAGAAGATTCTGGAAAAAGTCCAGAACTGGATGTTTTGATAACATGTTCTTTAGATTTATCATTAATGTCCATAACAGATAAGTCTTATTCAATATTTTCAAGAGTGGTTTTAGACTCATGTGGATCAGTTTCATCAAACATGATGTGAACAGATTCTTCCACACATTTAGTTTTCTTATTGAATACTCTATAGGATTTACTTGAAATAGAGTAACCCAGAAAAATTCTTTCATCACTTTTGGAAGCAAACTTATCCAGATTATCTTTAGTATTCAGAATAAATACTTTGCAACCAAAAACTTTAAAGTAATTAACCTTAGGCTTTCTATTGTTCCACAATTCATAAGGGGTTTTCATAAGAACAGGTCAAATTAAGACTCTATTAATGACATAACAAGCGGTATTTACAGCTTCAGCCCAAAAATAAATAGGCAGGTCATATTCATTGAGCATGGTTCTAGCAATTTTTTGAAGGGTTCGGTTTCTTCATTCTACTACACCATTCTGTTGGGGTGTTCTAGGGGCAGAAAACTTATGAGTATAGCCATTGTGTGAGCAATAAGATTCAAAATCCTAATTTTCAAACTCACGACCATGATCACTTCTCAAAGTTTTAATCTTAAGTCCACTAAGGTTCTCTACAGATTTAGAGTATTTAACAAAAGAAGAACAGGCTTCACTTTTGTGAGCTAGAAAATATACCCCTGTATATCTAGAAAAATCATCTACAAAAACATAAACATAGTGCTTTCCATTTAAACTAGAAACTCTTGATGGTCCAAACAAATCCATGTGAACCAATTCAAGTGGTTGAGAAGTCTAAACTTCTTTCTTTTATTTAAAAGAAACTTTGTGTTGTTTTCCCTTTTGACAGGGGTTACACACTCTATCATTTGGGAATTCTAATTTTGGTAGGTCTCTAACTAGGTTTTTTCTAGAGAGTTTTCTAAGTAAGTGAATGTTGCAATGTCCCAATATTTTGTGATGTAGCCAAGATTCTTTTTGAAAAGCATTCAAACAAGTAATATTCTGCTTAGCTAAAGAATTCAGATTAACAGCATAAACATTTTCATTTCTTAAGGAAGAAAATACCAAAACATTCTTAGAATTAAAAACTTTGCAAGAATCATTTTCAAATTTAACATGAAAACCATCATCACATAACTGAGAAATACTTAATAAATTGTATTTAAGGCCATCAAAAAATAAAACTTTAGAAATCAAAATTGAATTAGTGTTACCAATCTGGCCTAGGCCGATGATTCTTCCTCTTGAATTATCACCAAAGGTGACAAAGCCTCCATCAACTTTTATTAAACTCTTGAAACAAGAGAAGTCTCCTGACATATGTCTTGAACATCCACTATCCAAATACCAGGTCTCTTTACAGGAGCTCTTTAAGCAAGTTCCCTACAAAACAGATTCAGATGGGAAATGATTTTGGTACCCAGATTTTCTTGGGTCCAGACAGGTTAGCCAATAACACTTTAGATACCCATATTTGTCTAATGGGTCTCATATAATTTGTAGAATTGACATTCTTTGAAAGATAAACTTTATTAGATCCATAGCTATGTATATAACTGGTTGAAGCATATGAAGTTCCAGAATTACCTTCATTCTGTCCAGATTTAGAAATGAATCTAGTTTTGGCAATTTTCCTTTGTCCAGGTTGGTATCCTATACCAGTAGTATATTTAGGTGCTATTTGCTTTCCTAGCATCTGTGTTAGTGTATTTTTTTCATTGGTGAACTTCTCTATGTCTTTCTTGAGTTTCTCATTAGATAGTTTCAGTTCAGTGTTTTCTTTTAACAGTTGAGCATTTTTCTCTTTTTCAATAGTGAGTTCGGTTTTAACTGTAGTGGTGAGAGCATGTTGTTTCTTTAATGACTTGTATTTATCCTTAAGTTCATTACATGTCTCTTCTAGCATATCACAGTACTCAAACAATTCATTTTTAGACATTGTTCCAGAATCAGAGTCAGATTCTGCATTATCTCCAGAGTAATAATAATTTAAAGCAGGAGTTTTAGCAGTTACCTGAGAAGTGTTTGTCATAAAGCACATGTTTGCCTTATTTTTGTGTTCAGTTTCAGAGCTTTCAGATTCAGTAGAGCTATCCTCAGAAGCACTCCAAGTATCCTTCATGGCTTTCTTAAACTTATTGTCCTTATGTTCATATATCTTTTTATACTTCAGCTTTGGACAGTCGGCTTTAATGTGTCCTTTTCTCTTGCACTCATAGCAGACAACATCATCTGATTTGTCATTCTTCTTCCAATACTTTTTCCATTTACCTTGGTGATCATACTTACCCTTATAATTTGTTTTTCTGAAGAACTTCTTTTTCCTATAAAATTTCTTAAATCTTCTAGCAATGTGAGCCATCTCAGCACCACTGTCAGAATCACTTTCACTGTCTTCACAGCTTGAACTTTCAACTATAGCATGAAGCTTTTCTTTGTCCTTATTCTTTGAAGTTGAAGATTTGAAAGCGACAGACTTTCTTGGAGGTTCATTTTCTTCCTCTTTATTCACTTTAAGCTCTTCTTCATACATCATCATCTTTCCAATTAGTTCCTTGATAGGTAGAGCAGCAATGTCACATGATTCTCTGATTGAGACAGATGTGCCTCTCCATATATCAGGTAGACATCTCAAAATTCTCATAATTTGTTCCTTAGATGAGACATCCTTTCCCAGCAAGATCATTGTATTGACAATTTCATTGAACCTGAGATACATGTCAGAAATGGGTTCGTCAGGCTTCATTTTAAAATTATCATACTTGATAGTATAAGTGTTCAATCTCATTTCTTTAACATTCGTTGTTCCTTCATGAGAAACAGCTAAGGTATCCCAAATTTCATATGCAGTTTTACAAGAATAAATTCTATTAAACTCTTCATCTCCTAGAGAACAGTACAAGGAATTCATATCTTTAAGTTGTTATTGTAAGCAGTCTTTATAGGTTCATCCCAAGTAGATCTAGCAGTAGTGGGAATTTTGTATTCTGATTCAATAGCTGTCCAAATATCAAAACCTATGATTTCTAGATGAATTTTCATTTTCAGTTTCAACTGAGCATAATTAGTTCCATTGAAGAAAGGTGGCCGGTTAGTAGCAGCACCCTCAATTATATTCTCCATGATGAGAAAATTTTAAAGAGATAAGAATTTAGATATAACAGAAATTTTAAGAACTTTAAAATACAACTAAAATCACAGTTCAAAAGCAGAGTACTTTTAGAGAGTATTTTCGATCCTCTGATACCAAGTGTTGTTCGGAGTGGTTTACTAAAGAGGGGGGGTGAATTGAGTACCAATTACAATTTCTGTATTTAAACACACTGTCTTAAAGACCCCCAAATAAAATAATAAATTAAACTGTAGTGAATTTATATTAAAGTAGAGGTTCTGTTAGATTCTCAAGGGATTGATTAATTCCCAGTTAATCAATACAGAAGTGTGTGATTATCTTTTGAAACTAACTTACTAATATACACTTAACATAAACACTTGCTAATTTAATTATCAAAGTGACTTTAAAAATAGTATTGGTTTTAAAGTGATTAGCAGCGGAATAAAACTTTGAAAGAGATGGCACAACAAATGTAACCAAGAGGTTCAGTCTCAAGCTGAGACTTAGTCCTCTCAAAAGTTTATATAAAAATGATACACACCCTGGATCGGGGTTCAAAAGTTTACAACTGTCCAGGTCCAAGACCTCTACCACTGTTATTCGTGGGAAACAGTACAACAACAACCAGCTGTCCAGGTCACACACGACCTCTACCACCGTTATTCGTGGGAAAGAAAGAATGCAAGAATTTGGTAAAGATTTACAAATCCTCCAGTTTAAGTACAAAAGAAAGTGTATGTGTTAGATACAGCAGATACCACACACTGCTCGAAAAGTATAATAATAAATCACAGAACAAGAGATGTAGAGTTTAGAAATGGTTCTGGTGATTTCAGTGTAGCTCTGGAATCCTTTAGATTCGATCAGAAGTGAGTCTGAGTCCTCTTCTCGTTTCTGTTTTAGAAACAGAGTGTCGTATGCTCCAGGTTCATAGACAGTGAAAATGTAGTGGTTGAAGTTCTTCAGTGTTCTTCTTATATGCACAGAACACTTCTCGAGTATGCTTGATTGTCTATGAGCTTCTCTGTGTTCTTGATGGAACTGGTTTTTCTCTTCATGATTCTTCTCGTTCATGTGTTTCTGGTATATTCCATCCACCACACTCTGCTCGTTGGCAGCGTAGTCTTCTCGTATTTATCTCACGGGCAACAGGAGACAGAAACGATTTCCTTTCTACAGGTACGAGGTACGGGTTCCTGACATCCGACAAACTTTATCAGATATTTGACAAATCATTAAAATGTACATGATATGACCGTTGGATAGATTAAATAAATATAGGAAATAAAGAAATTCAAACAGTGAGTCGAGTGATCGGTAGGTAATCAGCATCAGTAGCCTGGACATCGATAGCTCAATTTCATTAGTTGCTTTGACTCTATCGGTGGCTCTATGCGTCGGTTGTTATATGATTGTATCGGTGACATTGTTTATCGGTAGCTCCATGCGTCGGTAGCTCCATGCGTCGGTATCGGTAGCTGTGAGTCTGTCAGTATCTTCATCCATCGGTGACTCTTATTCCATCGGTAGCTATTTATACTTACACCGGTAGCTCTATGTTTGTATCGGTAGTTGTCTGTAAGTCAGTAGCTTACATTTATAAGCACATCAGAAGCTCTGTGTTAAGTATATCGGTGACTCTGTCTGTTGGTAGACTAAGTATATCGGTAGACTGGGTACCGGTAGCTCTTTATCAGTAGCTATAGGCAGATTACTTATCTGTTTTATGCAGAACACATCTGATTGTTTTAGAATCAATTTATAACTTGTATGAACATGGATAAATGAGGATTAACATATTCCAAAGACTATTTTAAAAATTATTATTGGTTTGATCACAGATTTGAAAGAATTAAAGTATAGATCAATGATACGTAAAAATATCATAGAGAATGAAAACATAACTGGGATTTTCAACACATATGAATACATGATTGAGATTATCAAAACAGGTGAGGTCAACAGAAAGCTTCCTGGCAGAGCAGCGACAGTGGTCAGTATTCAGCAGCAGGCAGACAGGTGCAGAGACATCGGCTGCAGGGAGGTGACGTCAGACGCAGGGATCTGGACGTGGGAGACATTATAGGAGGACCCAGGACAGGGGATCAATAGTCCAGGGCTCTCAGGCTGGATCCAGTCAGCCTAGAGAGAAGTGATGCTACACATGCGACGGTAGGGGGAATCTCGCTAGAGATTGCCCGACACGTCGGGCTGCTAACAGGGAAGTGGTAAATGGGCCACCGAGGTAGAAGAAGAAAATGGAGTAGGCAGATCCACCAGGCGGTGGACGTGGCAGAGGAGCAGGGAGAGCTGCAGGTGGTGGTAGGTGCTTCGACATACTTCCACCACCACCGCCAGGAGGTCCGCACCAGGCTCAGGGAGCTAGGGGGTAGGGTTGGGAACAACTACATGCGGTCGAGGCATACGACCCAGGGGCTCCAGGGATGATTTGAGGTATGATCTGTTTCTTTTCTACCTCAGCTGCCGTACTCATAGACACAGGTGCCAATTATTCCCTTATAGCCACACGTCTTGTACAAAACCTCAAGATTCCGATAGATCCTTTGACTCGATCCTTGCGCTTGGAGACACCTACGGGAGGAGACTCGATGATCAGGCACCATTGTAGATAGTGTGCTCTTACCCTTGGAGGTGAGAGTTTCGGTTGGAACCTCTTGGTGGTAGAGTCGAGGACATACGTCGTCATTCTCTGTATGGATTGGTTATCTTCGCTCCATACCCCGATTGACTATTATATGCGAAGAGTGCGGTGTGTCCGCCGTGATGGAACAAGGTTTTCCTTTGACGGAGAAAAGGAAACCCAGGTAGCACAAAGTGGGCTCATGCATAGGAGGGGGAAGCCAATCAATATTGAGTTGGATAGCCATACCCTCAGAGCAGGAGATGTTGTGAGCTCTCAGTTCCCAGCAGTGGTGGCAGAGTATGAGGACGTCTATCCAGAAGATGTCCCAGGGTTACCTCCCCATCAGGAAATTGACTTTTGCATCCACTTGCACCCTGGGACGACACCGATTTCCTCATCGGCTTATCGGATGGATCCTGCAGAACTTCGTAGGCTGAGGGTGCAGTTGGAGGATTTGTAGTGCAAGGGTTTCGTGAGACACATCTTTTCACCATGGGCAGTCCCGGTCTTGTTTTCCAAAAAGGATGACGGGAGTCTGAGGTTGTGCATGGATTACCGGTGCCTAAACCAGGTAATAGTGAAGAACAAGTATCCACTGCCGAGAATTGATGACCTCTTTGATCAGCTAAGAGGGGCTCTGTTGTTCTCGAAGGTTTATATTCGATCAGGCTATCACCAGCTACAAGTGCGGGATGAGGATATACAGAAGATGGCTCTCCGATGTTGCTACGGTCATTATAAGTGCTTGGTGATGCCCTTTGGCGTGAAGAACGCCCCCGCAGTATTCATGGGGTTGATGAATCGGATCTTCTAGCAGTACTTGGACCGGTTCATAGTGGTTTTCATCGATGACAACCCTATGTACTCGGCGTCAGAGGAGGAGCACGCGAGACACCTGCGGATGCTTCTAGACGTACTCCGAGATCCCCATATTTATGGAAAGATCTCGAAGTGTCAGTCCTGGATTCAGGAGGTCCACTTCCTGGGACATGTCATCTCAGAAGATGGAGTAGCTATGGACCCAGCCAAGGAGGAGGTTGTGTTAGCATGGGAGCCACCTCAGAGCGTGACAAAGGTGCTAAGCTTCCTTGGGTTTGCAGGATATTACTGAAGATTCATCCCTGATTTCTCCCGGATATCAGCACCGATGACGGCCTTGACCCGGAAGGGGAAACCCTTCGTATGGATAGAAAAGTGCCAGCAGGGATTTGAGCAGCTAAGGCAGAGTTTGACGAGGGCCTCAGTCTTGAGATTGCCAGAGGAGGGTATCGGGTACATAGTTTTCTGCGACGCATCATGGACCGGGCTTGGTTGTGTCTTGATGAAGCATCATGCAGTGATTGCTTATGGTTCACGCCAGTTTAGGCCACATGAGCAGAACTATGCGACCCATGATCTCGAGTTGGCAGTGGTAGTCATCGCATTGAAAATTTGGCGACACTACCTTATGGGCGAGCAGTTCATTGTCTACTCTTACCACAAGAGCCTCAAGTACATCTTCTCACAGAAGGATCGGAATCTGAGGTAGAGGCGTAGTCTATAGTTCCTCCAGGACTATTATTTTGAGAACATATATACTCTTGGGAAGGGAAACAAGGTGGGAAACGCTCTTTGAAGTAGGTCGAGCTCACAACTGTTGAGTGAGGTGACACAATAATTATCCGCGTTACAGTTATCCTTCGTGGATGGTGAGGACACAACTTACCTATAGTCGATGGTTGTCACCCCTCCACTCTTACAGCAAGTTAGGGAGGCACAACTTGGGTATGTCGACTGTGTGGCTTTATGTGCTCAGTTAACCACAGGACATGCTCCTGATGGTTTTTCGCAAGGTGGGGAGCACATACTTCTCTTCACGGGATGCACTGTTGTACCAGTGGAGTTCTATGAGGAGGTCCTGAGGGATTTCCATACATCCCCTTTGGAGGTACATCCCGGAGTGGAAATGATGTACCAGGATCTCTGATAACAGTTCTGGTGGTCAGGCATAAAGAAGGTAGTGGCAGAGTTCGTTTCTCGATGCCTCATATGCCAGCAGGTGATGGCTGAGCACCAGGTTCCAGCAGAGTTAGCTCACCCCTTGGATGTTCCAGAGTGGAAGTGGGATTGAATATCTATGGACATTGTGACAGGCTTACCACGGACTTCGAAGGGACACGATTCCATCGGGGTGATCGTCGACCGACTCACCATGTCAGCCCACTTCCTAGCGATCAGGGATCATAGTTCCGTAGAGAGCTTGGGACGCCTCTACGTATAGGAGATAGTTCGGCTTCATGGCATCCCCTCGACTATTTTCTTAGACCGAGACGCCCGCTTCACATCCTGGTTGTGGAAGGGAGTGCAGGAGGCTTTTGGGACTCAGCTACGCTTGAGCACATAGTTTCATCCCCAGAAAGATAGTCAGACAGAGAGGACCATTCAGGTTCTGGAGGATATGTTGTGGGCCTGTATCTTGGACTTTGGTCGTAGCTGGGAGGACCAACTACCGCTGGTGGAGATTGTGTACAACAACATCTACCACTCCACCATTGGTATGGCACCGTTCGAGGCCATGTACGGGATACCCTTTCGGTCACCGCTTTGCTGGGCCGACCCTAGAGAGTGAGCAATCATGGGTCCAGAGTTAGTGAGAACTACCATAGAGAAGGTGAAAATCATCCGGGAGAGGATGAAGACTGCACAGAGATGGAAGAAGTCTTATGCTGACAAACGACGGAGGCCTCTGGAGTTTGAGGAGGCAGACCACGTTTTCCTTCGGGTCTCACCTCGACGTGGGTTGCAGAGATTTGGCCGAGGCGGCAAGCTATCTCCGAGGTTCATCGGACCCTTCCATATCCTGGGCAGAGTTGGCGAGGTGGTGTACCGCCTGGCACTACTGCCACAGTTGCGTCGGGTACATGATGTCCTCCACGTGTCGCAACTGAGGAGGTACGTGCATGACCCATCGCACGTCATCGACTGGGGCGGGCTGGACATCGAGGATGGAGTGACCTTTGCTGAGTACCCAGTGGAGATTGAGGATCGGCAGGAGAGGATATCTCGTGGGCGATCGATTCCCTTATTGTGCGTCCAGTGGAAGCACGAGAATCTTCAGGAAAGCATGTGGGAGCGGGAGGCCCAGATTCGTGCCCAGTACCCTCATCTTTTTGAGTAGCCTTTGTTTTTTTCTTTTCGGGGATGTAAATCCACAAGGTGGGGAGAATGTAATGTCTGGGATTTTTCTGTTTTTTATTTTTAAATATTATATGTTATTATTTTGAGACCGGGCGTGAAGACGACACATCATTCGGAGGTCCAATGAGCCCGGAATGGTGGTTTGAACTTTTTAAGTCAAGTGAGTCGACACTTGTGCGCGGTTGTGGAAGTATCCAATCAAATGCCCATATTAAAAATCCGAGTGCACCATTGCGTCTGGGATGACGACTTTACCTAATAATGAAGCTTACCTCGACCGGCACGGGTCGATAGAAAAAGTTAATTTTAGGATGTTTTAATAAAAATATAAAATAAAATAAAAATCTAAATGTTTATTTTATATTGTGGAAAAAACCATTGCGGCGTGTTAAAAGGGAAGTCGTTCCCTTAATTAAATGTTGTTTCATAATGGCAATTAAATGGAAATTTGGACTCTTTAATACGCAGCGACGGGTCGTCTGTTTCCTTAACTAATGGCGCGTCATAATGACTCAGGTTTTGGCATGTAGGGGTCATTAATATCATCATGTAATTAAGTGACAATCTTTCTTCCCTTTTTAAATGGGTGAAAAATTTCTGATCATTGGCAATGCTTGAGAAGAACCTCTACCGAATCAGCGAGGCATTGGAGCAATTCTCGATGAGGAATGACAACAGATCGAAACCAAGGATCGTTGCGTCGGCGTTGGAGGATCATGACGACAATGGCAGCAATACTCCTTCGTCAACGATCGATCCTTTCATAAATTAGGGGTTGTTGTTTTGATTTTCATTTCCCCGTATTTGAATTTAAACAACGAACGCAGATCAACCACAAACAAGTTGATCTGCGGATTTGTACGTTCTTTCTGGAGGGTTTTCTTTGGGATGATTTTGGGAAATTAATCCATGATTTATATTCGTGTTGATCTATGCTCCGTTTGAACCCTAATGGGAGCGGATCAATGTCGTGACGAACGATGGTGGAGGTTCATTCCTCAATTTGTTTATTTGGATTTCATCCACCTTTTTCCCCACGCGTTCTTCGCGTTCTTCGCGGGGCGATGAACAACGAATCGTAGCACATCTATTCTGCAATTCAATGATCCCAAATCGAAGGTTCGACATCGCAACGTCTTATGGAGGTGCGGCGACATTGGCGGGAGACAAATCAGACTAGATCGGAAAGAGCATTCTTCGAGTGTTATTCACGCGGGAAGACCGATCATGTTTTCGGAGCCGATCGGAGGCCCGAAAATAACAGAAACAGATTTGTGGTGTCAGGGTGACCAAAACCTGAAGGTTTTGTAGCGATCGGACAACAAGATCAATGATCGGAGCACCACTGGAGGCACGACAGCGGAGGTTCGCATTCCTGGAAATTTTCCAAAATACAATGTGTGTACTTCCGAAGAACATGTCGTGTAGTTCTGATGGTGGATGCTATGGTTTCGGGGTCAAAGAAGGACCACACGGCATGTGACCTCGGTCACACGGTGTGTTGGACCTTCCCCGAAGCTCGGCATGTAATTCGGGTGGTACATGGACACGAGATGCTCTACACAGGTTCAGGAGGCACGACATGTACAACTCGGCAGAGGCGGCTACGCAGAACTCAGCGTGTATCCCGGGGATATAGAGACACGAGATGGAGTACACGACCGTGTACTCCCTCACCCGGCCAGCCGAGGTCACCAGTGCAGGTCACCCCGTGTGCATATCACACGGGTTGGAGTACACGGGTTGGTGACCGTGTATGGGCACATGGCCAGAGTACATGGAGTCAGCCCTAGTGACCTATACACATCGTGTACATCATACTACACGTCATGTATAAATTTTTCTACACGACCAGCCTCACGACACGGGACATTGTACGCAGGCAGTACCCGGGGTCGGACAACACGTCATGTTTCATTTCTACACATCATGTACATTTTGGAGAATGACTTGGTCCTTTTGTTCATCGTGCCTTGAAAATACTTCGTTTTGTTTAGTTCCCCTTCTTCTTTTCCCCTAAAGGTCATGCATCATTCCCTCACACCGGTTTATGATCCCTTCAGCAGGAATTTTCTGTGATAGAGTCAGGCATCCATCCTAGAGGCCCGGAATGGGATACTCTATCCATTCTAGACCATAGGTAGAGTCAGGCATCGATGTGACCAACTTTACATGGGGTTGATCCTCAACCTAGCAGGTGAATTCCGGATGAGTCGTGGTATCTTCCATGGACCTCACAGTGATCCTCATCTGTGTATCGAGATCTTTCCCACCCAGGAGTGTGTCTCCTGTGATGAGTGCTTCTATCTATCGTAACTCTTCCACTCAGAAGTGTGTCTCCCGCAATGAGTGTAGCTATATCTCATGACGGTTCCCGACGAACATCATTCCTTGGACGGATGTCATCAGAACTATAGGACTCGTGGAGTGTGTTCTCTCGGAACGAGTGCATGATGGAATCGTCAAATAGAATACCTATTGGGGTATGCAGTTTCGTGACTTGTCTCTAGACCACGAGCCCGAATTTTGAGTATATCTGTTTTGTTTTACATGTTTTGTAAACATATATTTTTCTTAGCTGACTATACCATTGCTTTGGGTACTTCTTTGTGGTTTTTGGGGTCCTCTACTGAGTATTGTTATACTCACCCCTTCACGGGCTTTGCCTGCACGTCTGGTGTCTTGTGTAGATGAGCAGCCTTTTGACAGAGTCCAGGGAAGACTAGGACAGGACCGAGCTTCTTAAGTTTCCTACAGGCCAAGGCGTTCCTACGGCTACAATCACTAGTCACAGTACCTTTGTGCATACATGTTGGACTTTGCAGTGTTTTTTTCAGCCTCTTGTTTTTTGGTGGGCTTGTATTCTAGCCCAATATACTTTTACAACACTATACCTTTTGTCGTGCTCTGTTGGTTGGGTTCAGTTGTATGCATGAATTTTTGTTCCTTACTGTTTAACATTTCAGCATTTGTGGGCTTGGAGATGTGTGTGTGTGTGTGTGTACAGGTACATAGGCAATGCCTCCCATGTTAGTGACAGGACTACCCGGTGCTAGTCACCAGCCCCTGGCCTATTAGAGGTGGGCTTGGGAAGTCACGGCGCGGGCCCCACTAGGATGGGTCGTGAGAGTGTATACTTTATTGGAATATTTTTTCTCAACCCAGGTTTTTTTGAAATTTTTTTCACAGGTCAAGGTAATAGTACATGATATGATGATAGTGTCAAGGAAGTGTCAAGAAAGAATCCATGTTTTATTTTAAATATGTTTCCGTTGATGGGAAAAATGAATATTATATTCTATGTAACCACTTTGTTTAAATGTGGAATGTTATGAATGTTTTATGATCTATTTTTCTAAAACTCTAAACCTAAACATATCCTCAATGTGAATTATTCATTTAATTCAATCATAAGTAATGTTTAAGGTCGGGGCCTTATAGTTGGTATCAAAGGTCGGTTTAGAACACAGTAGAGGTTAGGGTATTCTCTAATCATAAGAGAAATTACCATAATGGTGAGGAATTCAGAAAGAGTCCTAGTTTTAGAAAAATTGAATGAGTAAGTATATCTTAGTGTTTATTTTCCTCATTAGTACATGATGGTTTTGTTGATATACTCACACTGACATTTCTGTTTTTTCTTAATGGGTGGATCTAGCAGGAACCAAAGTGACAATGGGTTTGAAGGAAACTGTGGTGGTTCTTTGATTAAGAGACTGGATGAAATGGGGGATTTAATGAGGAATCTCGTGGTTGTTCTAAACCAACTATCAAGGAGTCAGGATCAACCACTTGAAACTTGGTGAGTTCTCTAATGAATCATGTACGAGATTACCAACTCGATGTGTATGTTCAGGTAATAATTATAAAGGTAACTATTAGGGTTTATATGTTACTTTATTTTTTGGTAATTATGGGTTACTATATGTTATGATGGAATATGAAATACATGAGATAAACGTGGGGTTTAATTATGTTATGGTTATTTTTGATGATTTTATCATTTTTTGGGGAATGTTATAAGAATTATATAGTTTTGGAAAAAGGACAACACGCAGACCGTGTGACAACCCGTCGTGTCGTACAAAGTTGAGGGAATCGAACCCACAACCAAAGCGCGACTGGTATTTATCGCCTACCACTAGACTACGTGAATTTCCTGGTTATTCTGACTAATTCTTTATAGTTATATGATTTTATGAATCAGGAATATGTTTATTTTGGGTTATCTATGGAAATGATTATCCTATCATGGAGAATATGTCATTAGGCTAATTACTTTTCAATGCGAGAAATTAAGAGAAACTGATGTAGTTTGGAGATAAATGTTACAATTTAACTTGGAAGACGATGTGATTAAATCCTTCAAATATTTGGGTTTCAATCTTAGTTGGGATTACTGTTGGTCTTCGTCGAACTTTGGGTCTTGTTGGACAGATTTTGGATATTAATAAAAGATTTCCTTTTTATAAAGGATTATCCTTTTTGGGTATTATCTGATTACATACTAACCTTTTTGGTTTTAGTTTTGGTTATGGTCTAAAGACATGGGAAGTATACATTTCTCTTTTGTGGATTAAGTCATTCTCTAGAATATGATTATAGCTCTCTTAATGTAAACAAGTCATCCTAAATACTCGTCTTTTGGAGAAAATATGAGTTTGATTAAGGAATCTAGTAAAAGATGAGAGACTACATGACAAGTAATTATGTTTCATTATGATTTAGTTAAGATAAAAAATAAATTCCTCAATTAAGAGTAACATAATATAAATTTTCCTGTTAAATTTTCCTACTGGGGAATCGAATACCGTTTAACCCATCACAAGATTATGAATTTCTTATGGTTATCTTCCTCCTAGACATGTTTTCTATCACTCTCCATCAGAACATGACCCTTTGTTTTTTCCTGCATATCCATATTTTTATACATGGAATACATGTATGGGTTAACTAGGGTGACCTTTGTACTTTCTCTCCCATTATTTTTAAGTGATTGTTTTACTGACTCTTTTTCTGATGTGAGACATTCAATGGAGTTTCCAAGCCCAATTTTGAAATTGAGAGGATGAAATTCCCAAAAGGGGTGGAAGGATGTAACATCCCAAGTAAATAAATAATATTACATTCTAATGTTTATCCCTATTTTGAATAAAATGTTAATATTAATTTAAATGGAACTCTATGCTCTATGTCATACCCAATACGCAACAACGAGTTTCTTTGAAATCTTACGTTCCACTCTAACAATAAAATAATTTTATTTTTAATGGTAGTTAAAACCTAGCCGTTGTAATGACGGGAATGAACAAAACTTACTACAAAATGATTATATATGTTTTTCAAATATTTTTTCTTTTTAAAATAAATGTTTGTGGACTAAAAATGCGAATGAATCCAATTTTAAGCATAAACATTCTATTATTCATTAAAAGGTCGATTAACCGCCTTTTGATGGAGAACCTCTTTTAAATCAAATTTTTTACAATTTTATGTGTTATATTAATCAAAATAATATTCTACCTTAGAATCGGGACATCAATATTTACTTTGTGTAAATTTTTGGTATTTTTCAGATAAAGTTCATTTTTTTAATGAATAGTGAAAAATGTTGTATTTTAATTCAAACCTCTTTTTAATCTAATATATTTATATGATTAGATTATCTTTTGGATTGGTTTTAAAGTGAAATTAGAATATATTTTTACCATTAAATCTAATAGTGTTCATTGGAATTATTTTCACTTTGAAATTGGACTTAAACTAGTGTCAATAATTTGATATATATTGTTTCATAAAAACATGCTATTTGTTCTGACAGTGGGAATTAATTTTTAAATTAATTAATGTAACTTATATGTTTTGAATTTTTTAAAATAGTCATCATTTTTTAATTCGGAATATCAAATGTATTTATGGTGAATTATTTGTATTTTTCTGAAAAATATCAATTTGTGATGAATAATGAAACCACTAAGTGGTAGTTAAAGAAACTGATTTTTCGTTTAAATGAAACTTTACCACTTCCGGGATTTGATTTTCAACAATATGACATAAATGTTTTTCATTAGGAAGTAAAATATGGTTCAATGAGATTAATATAATTTTGGGTGAATAGTAACTTTTATGTTTTATTAATCGCGAATAAAGGTAATTATTGTGATTTAAGGTAAAAATGATATTATAATAAAATGGAAATATCTTGACACTTGTCCTAACCCTATTGTATGAGTCATGGCATACCAAGACAACCCATAGGTATATTTTTGGTACCCCATGGAGACACTTGGTTATGATAATGACATTAATGCCTTTTGTTTAAAGTAAAAGTAAAAATTACACAAACATGTTTTGTTTTACTAAAAAAAATTACATCGGGTTATACATGTCATATTTTTGACTATAAATATTCATTAAAATTCTAAATATATTTCCTAAATCATAGTTGTTTTTTTAATTTTTAGAAATTAAATAAATTAAATTATTTATGACATCATGATGATGCAGCGATTACCTCATTATTTAACGATTTAAATAAAATGAAAATATAATGTAAAATATAAGACCTACACTTGTAAAAAACCTATTGGATGGGTGGATTTCAAAACCTTATCACTTTAGCATCTAAATAACTCCTTTTGGGACCTTTAAAATCCCAAAATCATTTTATAATAAAGTAATATTTTATAATTTTCCATGAGTACCCCTCATCTTCCCTTATAAAAGGCCCCCACCTCTACCACTTTACCCACACCTCTCAAGCATTTTGCTCGTCCAAACCCTTCCCATTTAATCTCTCCACATCCATCTCTTAATTATTGAAGCCTCGCCTTTTGGAATAATCCATTCCAAGGAAGCCTTTGAGCTCAAATAAAAAAGAGTTACCCGATTTAAAGGTAATGTCTTCACTTGCGTTCTTTTGTTTTATTTTGCTTTTCCAACCCTCTAAACTCATTTTATTCATTTATTTTGTAACAACAACAGTATAATAAATATACTAGTATGTTTTTATGTGAATTATTAGTGCTAAATTTACACACACCTTCGTCTAATGGTTAAAGAACATACTATTTCTGTGGGTGGCGAATTTATGCCTCACGAAATGATGAATGTTCAATCTTCTCTTAACACCTTTCATGGTGGACATTATGATGTAACTATATTTTATATATTATAAATATGGTATTTATGTTTTCTATATGCTTCTGAATTTTTTATTTAAAACATTCTTTTATGCTTTTCATGTTGTGCAGATGCGATAATTTCATACGAGGAAGTGTGGACTACAGCCCCCTCAAGTGATGTGACTCGTTCATGCAATACATATAATTTATAAAGAATAAAATTAATGAACATATGTGACCTATATAGCATATATATTATACTTTAATTATAATATATATATATCTCAATTATTTTTAATTCCATTAATATGTAAAAGAAATGAAAGTAGCGTCCATGCGTACGTACAACCTACCGTCTCCATGAACGGTGCATTTCATTTATTTTTATCTACAAATGTAACCGAGTAGTATAAAATGACTATTTACTGGATATCTATGATATTTAAATTACTAATACTATTCTGGCGATGATTTACTTATAACTACATGGACATTCATTTTCAAACAAGTTCATTTTTTTTTCTATTGTACCAAACATCGACAAAAATGTCTGATATGAACTCACTTTATTAACAAATTATTATTAGATTATAATATGTAATATGAACTGAATAATAATCTTTAAAATAGGACTTTAAGTAATTATAAATTGACTAAAGTTTATTATTCAAGAATATAAAGAAACGAACAAGACAAGTCAGACTTGAGGTAAGGGATCCAACCTCTCTCGTTCTTTTTAAGTACTATCTTTTATTTCATTTCTTATAAGCTCATCATTATTATGTTTGGGGATGTTATTTTATTTTCATCATACTGTAATTTTTTTGTTCATATTATGTGAGACCCTATTTGATCTCATAAATCCATTTTGGGAAGTTTTAAGTGGCATCGTTAGGATGCCGAGTTTTCGTAAGGGATTTTTCATATCACTTTTATTCCTATGAGATTTATGCTACATTTTTCCTCCATTTTACTTTTAGTGGTGATTTTAATTCCCATTATTATACTCTTGGTGTAATATACTTTCGTTTATGGGTATTTACAACAATGTTTTATTTTCCTTCTTTCATGGGGTGTACGTTTCGGATGATACCCTATTCGGTAAGGGAACCTTTCACCCACCTCATTTTAAAAGTCTTATTTTTAGGTATTTTAATCTTATTATTATGGGATATGTTCTTATATATCCTTATTGTTATAAATGTTATGTCAATGTGATGATATACCCCTTTTTATCTCTCATCAACTCATTTTCTGAATTTTGAAGTGACGTCGTTAGGCTGCCAAATTTCTGTAAGGGAACTTCTTAACCCACATTCAATTCTTTGGGTTAAACCTCTATTTCTTGATTTTATTATGCCAGGATTATGTGTGGAATATCTATGTTGTAATCTCCACAAACCTTTTTGTGGATATACTATTTCTACACATAATCATCTCATTGATAAATTCTTATGAACTTGTATGAGAAATCATTACTCAATCTCATTTCATTGAGTTAAATATCTATGTAATTGGTTTTGTTTTTCCAAAATTATTTGTGAATGACCTCTGATTGTTTCACACTTAATATCCACATATATTGGGTGTATTTATATTTCCCAAACATAATTATGTGATAGATTTATCCTTAATTTAAGGATACCATATTTATAATGGATTTCATCTCAATTTACATTTCTATTGAGACTTCATTGTTGTTATGCACCAATTCACTCTTATATGGTGTGTATCCTATCCTTTGGAAAAATATATCATGCATCCCGTTATTCTCATGATATTATAAATTTCGGATTAAATGCTATTCCGCAATTATTTGTATTTAGGAGTCTCTCATTTTGTTAAAGACTAATTAACAAAAATATCATTTTAAATGTTTTAAAGATTCATTATTCAAAATCATTATCTTTAATGTCCAGGTTTTCAAAATGGTTTCTCGTATTTATTTATATGGACATTAACGTTTTAAAAATATAATTCCATTAAAAGTTTCAAAGTGGTAAGGGAGACTTTTATTCAAAAATCTCTTTTAAATGATTTTTGAAAATGGATTGATTAATTCAATATCATGGAATTACTTATTGTGATTGAAAATGAAATGTTGTCATTGAAATGTTTATATTTTCAGTATTTTATGTGTAATGATGGTACATGGACATTTTACGGGTGGTTACGTGATAAACCATATGATGAGTGGTGCCATGAATACCAGGACGGGTGGTTACGTTATAACCTCCTATGCATTGGGTATGGAAGTCGGCCGTATGGCTATTCCATTAAGTATGTGCAGAAGTCGACCGTATGGTTATTCCATTTATGTATGTTTATGTCCCAGGTTACCTTTATATGTTATGTGTTCTTTATATGGGTTTTATGTTAATCTATTGGATACAAAAGTATAATTAATTGTCTTATTTTCAGTGAAGAGGTTTTACTACTTCATAAAGGTGAAAAGTATTACTTTGGTAATGTACTCATGGTTTACTTGTTGTTTTGATAAACTAACAGTTTTCCTTCTTTGTGTATCCTTTACTGGGATTTTTATGCTGATCCCAAGTTTTTTTAAAATGATTTTCACAGGTCAAGGGAATGGTACATGATATGATGATTGTGTCAAGGAAGTGTCATGAAATAATCGATGTTTTATTTTAAATATGTTTCCGTTGATGGAAAAAATGAATAATATATTCTATGTAACCACTTTTTTTAAATGTGTAATGTAATGAATGTTTTATGATATAATTTCCTAAAACTCTAAACCTGAAAATATCCTCAATGGGAATTATTCATTTAATTCAATAATAAATAATGTTTAAGGCTGGGACCTTATAGATGGTATCAAATGTCGGTTTAGATAACTTTAGAGGTTATGGTATTCTCTAAGCATAAGTAACATTACCATAATGGTTAGGATTTCAGATAGATTTCTTGTTTTTGATAAAGTGAATGATTATGTATATCTTAGTGTTTAATTTCCTCATTAGTACATGATGGTTTTGTTGATATACTCACACTGACATTTCTGTTTTTAGTAAATGGGTGGATCTAGAAGGCACCAATGTGACAATGGGTTTGAAGAAAACTGTGGTGGTTCTCTGATTAAGAGACTGGATGAAATGAGGGATTCAATGAAGAATGTCATGGTTGTTCTAAACCAACTATCAAAGTGTCATGATCAACCACTTGAACCTTGGTGAGTTCTCTAATGCATCATGTATGAGATGACCAACTCGATGTGGATGTTCAGGTAATAATTATAAATGTAACCATTAGGGTTTATATGATCCTTGCTTCTAAGGTAATAATGGGTTATTATATGTTATGATAGAATATGAACGACATGAGATAAAGATGAGGTTAAATTATTTTATGGTTATTTTTGAAGATTTTATCATTTTCTGGGGAATGTTATAAGAATTATATAGTTTTGGAAAAAGGACAACATGTAGATCGTGTGACATCCCGTCGTGTCGGACAATGTTGTGGGAATCGAACCCACAACCAAAGTGTGACTGGTATTTATCACCTACCACTGGACTATCTAAAGTCCCTAGTTAGTTTGACTAATACTTTATATTTAGATGATTTTATGATTCAATAATAAGTTTTTTTTGGGTTATCTATGGAAATGATTATCCTATCATGGAGAATATGTGATTAGGCTAATTACATTTCAATGTGAGACTTTAAGAGAAACTAATGTTGTTTAGAGATAAATGTTACAATTTAACTTGGAAGACTATGTGATTAAATCCTTCAAATATTTTGGTTTCAATCTTAGCTTGGTTTACTTTTTTTCTTCATTGATCTTTGGGTCTTGTTCGACAAAATTTGGAGATTAATTATAGATTTCCTTTTTATAAAGTATTATCCTTTTTTGGTATTATCTGATCTCATACTAACCTTTTTGGGTTTAGTTTTGGTTAAATTCTGAAGACCTGGGATGTATAAAGTTCTCTTTTTTCAATTAGGTGAATCCATGGAAGTTGATTATAGCTCTCTTAATTTAAACAAGTCATCCTAAATACTCATCTTTCGGAGAAAATATGAGTTTGATTAAAGAATCTAGTAAAAGTCGAAAGCCTACGTGACAAGTAAGTATGTTTCATTATTATTTAGTTAAGATCAAAAATAAATTCCTCAATTAAGAGTAACATAAAACAAAAATGTTGTCTGTTAACTTTTCCTACTAGGGAATCAAATACCGTTTAACCCATCACAATCTTGTGATTTTCTTATGGTTAAAATTCTCTTAGACATGTTTACTATCACTCTCCATCAGAATATGACCCATTGTTTTTTCCTCCATATCCATATTTTAATACTTGGAATCATAGTGTGGGTTAACTCAGGTGACCTTTTTACTTCTCTCCCATTATTTTTAAGTTATATTTTTACTGACTCTTGTTCTGATGTGGGACATTCAATGGAGTTTCCGAGCCCAATTTTGAAATTGCCAGGACGCAATTCCCAAAAGGGGGGAAGGATGTAACATCCTAGGTAAATAAATAATATTATATTTTAATTTTTATCCCTATTTGTGAATAAAATGTTAATAATAATTTAAAGGGAACGCTATGCTCGATGTCTTACCCAATACGCAACAATGAGTTCCTTTGAAATCTTACATTGCAGTCTAATAATAAAATAATTTTATTTTAAATGGTAGTTAACACCTAGCCGTTGTAATGATGAGAATGAACAGAACTAACTAAAAATGATTATATATGTTTTTCAAATATTTTTACTATTTACAATAAATTTTAGATGACTAAAAATGGGAATGAATCCAATTTTAAGCTTGAACATTCTATTATACTTTAAAAGGTCGATTAACCGCCTTTTGATGGAGAACCTCTTTTAAATCCACATTTTGTTAATTTTATGTGTTATATTATACAAAATAAAATTCTTCTTTAGAATCAGGACATCAAAATATACTTTGTGTAAATTTTTGGTATTTTTCCGATAAAGTTCATTTTTTAATGAATAGTGATAAATGTTGTATTTTAATTCAAACCACTTTATAATATAATATATTTATATGATTAGATTACCTCTTGGATTGGTTTTAAAGTTAAATTATAATATATTTTTACCATTTAATCCAATAGTGGTCATTGGAATTAATTTCACTTTGAAATTGGACTTAATCAATTGTCAATATTTTGATATATATTGTTTCATAAAAACACGCTATTTTTTCTGACAACAGAAATTAATTATTAAATTAAATAATGTAACTTATATGTTTTGAATTTGGTAAAATAGACATCATTTTTGAATTCAGAATATCAAATATATCTTCGGGTTATTTTTTGGTATTTTTTTGAAAAACTTCAATTTTGTATGAATAGTGAAACCACTAAGTGGTAGTTAAAGAAACTTATTTTTCGATTAAATGAAACATTACCACTTTTGTGATTTGATTTTCAAAAATCTGACTTACATGGTTGTCGTTAGGAAGTAAAATTTTGATCAATGATATTAAAAAAATTTTTGGTGAATATTAACTTTTATGTTTTATTAATTACGATTAAAGGTAATTAGTGTGATTTAAGGTAAAAATGATATTATATAAAAATGGAAATATCTTTACACTTGTCCTAACCATATTTGATGAGTCATGGCTGGCCAATACAACCCATGGGTCAATTTTTGGGACCCATGGAGCCACTTGGGTAAGATAACGACATTAATGCCTTTTATTTTAAGTAAAAGTAAAAATGACACAAAAATGTATTGTTTTACAAATACAATTTTTACATGGGGTTATACAAGTCATATTTTTTACTACAAATACTAATTGTAATGCTAAATAGATTTCTTACATCATATTTGTTTTTATAATCTTTAGACATTAAATACATTTAATTATTGGTGACATCATGATGATGAAGTGATTACCTCATTATTTAACTATTTAAATAAAATGAATCGATAATGTAAAATCTAAGACCTACACACGTCAAAAATAAATTGTATTGGTAGATTTAGAAACCTTATCACCTTATCCTCGAAATATATCCTTTTGGGACCTTTAAAATTCGAAAATAATTTTATAATAAAGTAATATTTTATAACTTTCCAAGAGTACCCCTCCTCTTCTCTTATAAAAGACCCCCACCTCTACCACATTACCCAGACCACTCAAGAATTTGGCTTTGAAACACCCCGACCATTTCATCTCTCTACATACCTATCTTCATCATTGAATCCTCACCTTTAGGAAGAATCCTTTCCAAGGAATCCTTTGATCTCAAATCAAAAACAGTTACCCGATTTAAAGGTTATGTCTTCCCTTGTGTTCTTTTTTTTATTTTGCTTTTCCAACCCTATAAACTCTTTTTATTCCTTTACTTTGTAAAAAAAATATTATAATAAATATACTAGGATGTTGTTATGTGATTTATTCTACCTACACTTACACACACCTTCGTCTAATGGTTAAAGAACATACTATTTTTGTGGATGGTGAATTTCTGCCTCACGAAACGATGATTGCTCAATCTTCTCCTAAAACATTTCATGGTGGCCATTATGATGTCACTATATTTTATATATGATATATATGGTATTCATGTTTTCTATATTCTTCTGAATTTTATATTTAAAACATTCCTTTATGCTTTTCATGTTGAGAAAATGCGATAATTTCATACGAGGTAGTGTGGACTACCGCCCCCTCAAGTGATGTGACTCATTCATGAAATACTTGGAATGTATAAAGAATGAAATTAATTAACATATGTGACCTATATAACATATATATTATACTTTAATTATAATATATATATATCTCAATTATTTTTAATTCCATTAATATGACAAAGAAATGAAAGTAGCGTTTATGAATACGTATAACCTATAGTCTCTATAAACAATGCATTTCATTTATTTTTATCTCCAAATGTTATAGAGTAGTATAAAATGAATATGTAATGGATATATATGATATTTAAATCATTAATACTATTCTGTATATGATTTACTTATAACTACATTGACAATCATTTTCAAACAAGTTCGTTTTTTACTCATGTACCAAACATCAACAAAAATGTCTGATATGAAATCACATTATTAACCAATTGTTATAAAATTATAATATGTGATATGAAAATAATAATAATTTTTAAAATAGGTACTTAATCAATTATAAATTTAAAAAATTATATTATTCATGAATATTAAGAAACGAACAAGACAAGTCAGACTTGAGGTAAAGGATCCAACCTCTCTCGTTCTTTTTAATTACTCTCTTTTATGTAATTTCTTATAATCTCATCATTATTATGATTGGGGATGTTATTTTATTTTAATAATTCTGTAATTTTTTGTTCATATTATTAGAGACCCTATTTGATCTAATAAATCAATTTTTGGATGTTTTAAGTGGCATCATTAGGCTGCCGAGTTTTCGTAAGGGATTTTTCATCTCACTTTTATTCATATGATATTTATGCTAAATTTTCCACCATTTTCATTTGAGTGGTGTATATACTGCCCATTATTCTACTCTTTGTGTAATATACTTTATTTTATAGGTATTTACATCAATTTTGTATAGTCCTTCTTTCATGGGGTGTACGTTTCAGAAGTTACCCAATTCGTTATGGGAACCATTCACCCTTCTCATTTTAAAAGACTTATTTTTTAAGGTATTTTAATATTATTATGATGGGATATGTTCTTATATATCCTTATTGCTATAAATTTTATATCCAAGTGATGAGATACCCTTTTTGTCTCCCATCAACTCATTTTCTGAATTTTGAAGTTACGTTGTTAGGCTATCAAATTTATGTAAGGGAACTTCTTATCCCACTTTCAATTCTATAGGTTAAACCTCTACATCTTGATTTTATTATTCCAAGATTATGTGTGGAATCTCTATGTTGTAATTTCCACAAAACTTTGTGTGGATATAATATTTCTACACATAATCATCTCATTGATAAATTCTTATGAACTTGTATGGGAAATCATAACTCAATCTCATTTCATTGAGTTAAATATCTATGTCATTGGTTTTGTTTTTCCATGATTATGTGTGAATGACCTGTGATTGTTTCACACAAAATATCCACTTATATTGGGTGTATTTATATTTCTGACACATAATTATGTGATAGATTTATTCTTAATTTAAGGATACCATCTTTATAATAGATTTCATCTCAATTAACATTTCTATTGAGACTTCATTGTTGTTATGCCCCAATTCACTCTTATGTGGTGTGTATACTATCCTTTGGCATATTATATCATGAATCTCGTTATTCTCATGATATTATAAAGTTCGTATTAAATGTTATTACGCAATTATTTGTATTCAAGAGTCTCTCATTTTGTTAAAAACTATTTAACAAAAAGATCGTTTTAAATGTTTTAAAGATTCATTATTCTAAATCTTTATCTTTAATGTCCATGTTTTCAAAATGGTTTTCAGTATTTTTTTATAAGGACATTAATGTTTTAAAATTATAATTCCATTAAAATATTCGAAGGGGTATGGTACAATGTGATTCAAAAATCTCTTTTAAATGATTTTTGAAAATGGATTGATTAATTAAATATCTTGGAATTACTTATTGTGATTGAAAATGGAATTTTGTTTTTGAAATGTTTATATTTTCAATATTTTATGTGTAATTATTTTACTTGGACATTTTACGGGTGGTTACGTGATAAACCATATGACGGGTGGTGCTGTGAATACCAGGAAGGGTGGTCACGTTATAACCTCCAATGCATTGGGTATGGAAGTCAGCCATATGGCTATTCTCTTAAGTATGTGTGAAAGTTAACCGTATGGTTATTCAATTTAAGTATGATTATGTCACAAGTTACCTTTATATGTTATGTGTTCTTTATATGAAGGTGAAAAGTATTAATTTGGTAAAGTACTCATGGTTTTTTTGTTGTTTTGAAAAACCAACAGCTTTCCTTCTTTGTGTATCCTTTACTAGGATTTTTATGCTCATCCCAGGTTTTTTTGAAATGTTTTTCACAGGTCAATGGAATGGTACAAGATATGATGATAGTGTCAAGGATGTGTCAAGAAAGAATCCATGTTTTATTTTAAATATGTTTCTGTTGGTGGGAAAAATGAATATTATCTTCTATGTAACCACTTTGTTTAAATGTGAAATGTAATGAATGTTTTATGATCTAATTTTATAATACTCTAAACCTGAAAATATCCTCAAGGTGAATTGTTCATATAATTCAATAATAAGTAATTTTTAAGGTCGTGGCCTTATAGTTGGTATGAAAGGCCGGTTTAGATAACTATAGAGGTTAGGGTATTCTCTATGCATTAGTGACATTACCATAATGGTTAGGATTTCAGAAAGAGTACTAGTTTTATATAAAGTGAATGAGTAAGTATATCTTAGTGTTTATTTTACACATTAGTACATGATGTCTTTGTTGATATACTCACACTGACATTTCATTTTTTAGTAAATGGGTGGATCTAGCAGGCACCAAAGTGACAATGGGTTTGAAGGAAACTGTGGTGGTTCTCTGATTAAGAGACCGGATGAAATGGGGTATTCAATGAGGAATCTCGTGGTTGTTCTAAACCAACTATCAAGGTGTCATGATCAACCACGTGAACCTTGGTGAGTTTTTTAATGCATCATTTATGAGATGACCAACTCGATGTGGATGTTCAGGTAATAATTATAAAGGTAACCATTAGGGTTTATATGATCCTTTCTTTTGAGGTAATTATGGGTTACTATATGTTATGATGGAATATGAACGTCATCAGATAAACATGAGGTTAAATTATGTTATGGTTATTTTTGAAGATTTTATCATTTTTTGGGGAATTTTATAAGTATTATATAGTTTTGGAAAAAGGTCAGCATGCAGACCGTGTGACAACCCATCGTATCCGACAAAGCTGTGGGAATCGAACCCACAACCAAAGTGTGACTGGTATTTATTACCTACCACAGGACTAAATGATGTCCTTAGTTAGTTTGACTAATTATTTATATTTTTATGATTTTATGAATCAAAAATATGTTTATTTTGGGTTATGTAAGGAAATGATTATCCAATCATGGAGAATATGTGATTAGGATAATTACTTTTCAATGCGAGACTTTAAGAGCAACTGATGTTGTTGGGAGATAAATGTTACAATTTAACTTGGAAGATTATGTGATTAAATCTTTCAAATATTTGGGTTTCAATATTAATTTGTTTTACTTTTGGTCTTCGTTGATATTTGGGTCTTGTTGGAAAAATTTTGGAGATTAAGAATAGATTTCCTTTTTATAAAGGATTATCCTTTTCCGATATTATCTGATCTCATACTAACCTTTTTGGTTTTTTTTTTGGTTAAGGTCAAAATACATGGGAAGTATACAGTTCTATTTTGTGGATTAGGTGATTCTATGAAAGTTGATTATAGGTCTCTTAATGTAAACAAGTCATCCTAAATACTCATCTTTTGGAGAAAATATGAGTTTGATTAAGGAATCTTGTAAAAGTCAAAAGACTACTTGACAAGTAAGTATGTTTCATTATGATTTAGTTAAGCCCAAAAATAAAATTTACAAAATATTATTATTCAGGAATATTAAGAAACGAACAAGACAAGTCAGACTTGAGGTAAGGGATCCAACCTCTCTCGTTCTTTTTATGTACTCTCTTTTATGTCATTTCTTATAAGCTCATCATTATTATGTTTGGGGATATTTTGTTATTTTCATCAGACTGTAATGTTTTTTTTCATATTATGAGAGACCCTATTTGATCTCAGAAATACATTTTTGGATGTTTTAAGTGACATCGTTAGGCTGCCGAGATTTCGTAATGGATTTTTCATCTCACTTCTATTCCTGTGAGATTTATGCTACATTTTCCACCATTTTCCTTTGAGTGGTGTATGTACATCCCTCTATTCTACTCTAGGTGTTATATAATTTCGTTTATGGGTATTTACATCAATGTTTTATAGTCCTTCTTTCATGGGGTGTATGTTTCGGAAGTTACCCAATTTGGTAAGGGAGCCTTTCACCCTCCTCATTTTAAAAGACTTCTTTTGTTAGGACTTTTAATCTTATTATGATGGGATATGTTATTATATATCCTTATTGCTATAAATGTTATTTCAAAGTGATGAGATACCCCTTTTTATCTCTCATCAACTCATTTTCAGAATTTTGAAGTGACGCCGTTAGGCTGTCAAATTTCTGTCACAGAACTTCTTAACCCACTTTCAATTCTTTGGGTTAAACCTCTACTTCTTGATTTTATTATGCCAAGATTATGTGGGTAATATCTATGTTGTAATTTCCACAAACCATTGTGTGGATATACTATTTATACACATAATCATCTCATTTATAAATTCTTATGAACTTGTATGGGAAATCATAACTCAATCTCATTTCATTGAGTTAAATATCTATGTCATTGGTTTGGTTTTTCCATGATTATGTGTGAATGACCTCTGATTGTTTCAAACTTAATATCCACTTATATTGGGTGTATTAATATTTTTAACACATAATTATGTGATATATTTATCTTTAATTTAAGGATATTATCTTTATAATGGATTTCATCTCAATTTACATTTCTATTGAGACTTCATTGTTGTTATTCACCAATTCACTCTTATGTGGTGTGTATAATGTCCTTTGGCATATTATATCATGCATCGCGTTATTCTCATTATATTATAAAGTTCTTATTCAATTATATTGCGCAATTATTTGTATTCAAGAGTCTCTCATTTTGTTAAAAATCTTCAACAAAAATATCGTTTTAAATGTTTTAAAGATTCATTATTATAAATATTTATCTTTAATGTCCATGTTTTCAAAATAATTTTCAGTATTTATTTATGTGGGCATTAATGTTTTAAAAATATAATTCAATTAAAATCTTTAAATTGGTATGGGATACATTGATTCAAAAATCTCTTTTAAATGATTTTTGAAAATGGATTGATTAAATCAATATCTTAGAATTACATATTGTGATTGCAAATGAAATGTTGTTGTTGAAATGTTTATATTTTCAATATTTTATGTGTAATGATGTTACATGGACATTTTATGGGTGCTTACGTGATAAACCATATGAAGGGTGTTGCTCTATATACCAGGACGGGTGGTTACGTTATAACCTCCAATGTATTGGCTAGGGAAGTCGGCCATATCGCTATTCCATTATGTATGTGTGGAAGTCAACCGTATGGTTATTCCATTTAAGTATGTTTATGTCCCAAGTTTGCTCTGTATGGTATGTGTACTTTATATGGGTTTTATGGTAATCTTTTGGTTATAAATGGGTATGTAATGGTCTTATTTTAAATGAAGAGTTTTTACTACTTCATAAAGGTGATAAGTATTAATTTGGTAAAGTACTCATGGTTTAATTGTTGTTTTGAAAAACTAATAGTTTTCCTTCTTTTTGTATCCTTTAATAGGATTTTTATGATCATCCTAGGTTTTTTTGAAATGTTTTTCACAGGTCAAGGGAATGGTACATGATATGATGATAGTATCAAGGATGTTTCAAGAATGAATCCACATTTTCATTTAAATATATTTCCGTTGATGGGAAAAATTAATACTATCTTCTATGTAACCACTTTGTTTAAATTTTTAATGTAATGAAAGTTTTATGATCTAATTTTTTAAAACACTAAACCTGAAAAGATCATTAATGTGAATTATTCATTTAATTCAATAATAAGTAATGATTAAGGTTGGGGACTTGTAATTATTCAATCTATGATGTCGTTGTATATCATTCTTGTGTACTTAATAAATTCTTGGATAAATAGTAAAAAAATAGGGGTGAGTTGATATTCTTTTCAAGGGTATATATATTGGAATCCATAATGAACTAATGATAATTTTAAATATAGAATGGTAATAACAGAAAAAAATCAATGTAATCACTCAACTAAGAAGGAAGTGGGTAAAGAATGTGGGAATTTTAATAACACTAAACAAATTACAATAAAATAAATAGAAAAGAAATCATCCATATGTTATTGTAATAAACAGATAACAAATACAATTTTTTCAATAAACTATGAATTAAATTGTCTCAGAGCCTTTCATAGAGTAAAACTATCACATATAATAAATTCTGAATCACAATAATGATAATGATTAATTTTTGGATTTCATGTTTCCTATGTTAATGGTTACACTACCATCATGGCCATACACAAGACATTTAATAATATACTTGGTGAAAAAACCCATTTACTTCGGCTATTTAGATGATTCATCTCATTAGACTACTAATGTGTCTACGTGATAAATATATTGTTAAAAAAATAAATACATGTGTCTTGTTTTAAAAATGAATACACTAATTAATTTTTTTTTTCATTTTATGATATAATAATTTCATGTATGATATATTTCCATATCATTCATTTTACACTTCATGATTTTTGTATAAAATGAAAAAATAGAATGGTGATCTCAAATTCGTAGAATGTTTTGGAATAATGGAATAAATAAAAAATATGTAAGAATAATGTATATAAAAAGATAAATAAATGATAACACATTCCATGTATTCAATAACTAAAAATGAAGTGATTAAATAATACTCAAAGCTATATAATAGAAAACACATTCTATTTTCTCAATGAACATGGAATGGAATTAATACACAAATAATAAACATTAAAAAATATCATTGATAATAAAAATTGAATATAAATTAATGAATTGACTAATTAATTGAATCCATATTTCTTATGTTCATGGCACCATTACAATCAAAATCTTTCACAAGACAGTTTTGTATACAATTTTCTGGATGTTTTATAAGACAATTTAAGAATACTTTGTTTTGGATACAGTTTCAAAGGGTTCAGTAAAAAATGATTCCATTCCATGAGACAACTGACTCATCAAGGTGATATCTGTAATTTTTTCACATCCATTTTATATACATTCATATCAATACCTATATATCTAATAAAAAATTTAATTCATTCCAATCTTAATTTTCAAATATCTTCATTGATTAGAAGTAAAATTTTCGATAACTCTATATTTAATTGAATAAATGTAAAAGTGAACACCATATGTTGTAATGTGATATGGATTAAAAATAAATATAAAAAATTTCATGAGAATAGGTAAATGTGTATACAAAATTAATAGAAGTTAGTTATTGTTTAAATAGAATTTCATCAATCACATAATAATGTGACATTACATGGAGAACGTTTACAACATGGTAATATTCAAGTAAAACCCCCTTGGATGAAAAAATTTCATGTAGAAAAATTAATTACCATATATATATAACAACTAATTATATAATATATCAATAAATTATGTATATACAACATACAATAAAAAGTTATTGGTGAAAATGGGGTATGCTTCAATGAAATAAATTTGAGATAAAATCATTTAAATTGTGTTCCCTTTCAGGTGAATATCCTTTTTCACAATGTATATTGATTTAAGAATATCACTAAAATATAAAAAAATAATACTAATATTTATAATATCATATATTTACTTCTCATAATATATTATTACCAATTTATAATCAATCTTTCATGATATTCACTATTTCATGTGTTAATTGTATAGTTTTCTGTATGTTTAACATGTTTTTTTGGTCCTATTACTAAGATCTTTATTTAATAATATATAGAATTAAAACAATGATTTAACTCAAATAAATATTTAGTATATCTGTTTTTTTCATAATTTATGATATTTTTATATCAGAAATTAAATTCATTATTAATCAAGACGTTAGGATGTATGTACACATGAACTCTACATCAATTTCATTGTAGTATTTTAAAAGTATAAAAGAAAATTATATATATGAATATATATTAAAATTTTATATTAATTTTTAGTTCAATTATTTCATATATTATTATTAAAAAATTCAATTACACATTAAATGCATACAGTAAACGAATCTCATTAATTTGAGGATGAGACATTCCATACATCAAAAAACAATGTTATCATATTATCAAACAGTGGAAAAAAAATTAAGGTACATGTTATATAAAAATTATATAAAAATAAATATAACATCACATATATAATTAATAAACATTGTGTCTATCGTAATTCCCAATGGTGAGATATGGTAAATGAAAAACAAACAACATTATTTTATGAGATGATAGTTTATCATAAAGGAAAGGTATGTCCAATATCCATTTATTGGAAGTGTATGTATGTATAGGTAAATCTCATAAAATAACAAAATATAAGTATATGTATTATTCTATTGATATTATATTAATATTTTATAACAATAAATGAATGGGTTGAGAAGAAACAAAAAACAATATTGAATAATGTTACCTCTTTTTTGGGTAACTCCTTTTGGTTTGCATGAAAAGGCTTCCTTGACTTTTTTCTTCCAAAATTAATTCTTTTAGGTTAATGGGGTTGATATTTAATTATTATATGGTATGATTTTGTGGAACTAAATTTTAAAATATGGGTGAATAAGTTGGATGGGTGAGGGCCTTCATATAGTAGAGGTGGAGTTGCATTCTTTTTCATTATCAAAGGGATTTACAGGAGTGTCTTTCCCACATAATGTAGATCCGATAATGGCAAAAAATTAGATCCATGGTAGGAAATGGTATTAATATTATAATACATTGGATTTCAGAATGGTTATAGGTTATTTTGGTGCTTAAGATAAAGGTTTGGTCCCTTGTTATCCTATTTTATCAATCACAGTATTTAATTTTAATCATTTTCACTAATAATATTGTTAAAAACATAGTTAACCAAAATAACCCTTATAATATATTATTATTACCAATACTTAGTGTTTTTTATAAATTAAATCACATATTTTTTAGAAATTAATTTAAAATTAATTCTGTAGATTGGATGGAAAAACAACAATTATGTTAAACCTGTCCAAAAGATCAATATGCTTTTATATCCAACACGAAAGTGAAATTGATTTAAATTACCAAAATTTTAATAATTTAGGTAAAATTTATCAAATTAACCAATAAAACCCCAATAATATGTAATTTATAAATATAATTAAATTTTAATAAAAACAATTTTTGAATTATTATTCTGTATTTTTCCATATTCATGATAAAATGTAACCTTATTGAAAAATACCAAAAAATCAAAATAAGAATATTTTTATGAATATATTTTTAATATAAATTATATAATTATATATAAATTTTATAAAGTCATTATAAAAATTTATTTACTTAAAATTCTTCAGTAAAATGATATTAAATTTTCTTATTACTAAAATAAATTAATTTTAAACATAATTTGATTTATTCTTATTTTATTCATATAAATCATTATTGATAAATATAAAAAATATTTTATTGAATAATAAATATATCACTAATATAATTCCCTAATACTATTTAAAATAATTGGTTATAATAAAACCCATCTTAAGAAATAAATCACTTCATTTATATAGGTTTTTAAATTTATTTATATTTAACTGGTAACATTGAGTTCATTTTAAATGTTTATAAACCATATATTTTCATAACATATTTTATAAAATTATGAAATATGAATTTAATATAAATTTTATGACTTTTTATATTAATTAATAGTATAATTATAATATATTTTTTTCAGTAAAACATGGTCTAATAGTTAACACCAACCATTAATGAAACTCATTGTTCTGTACAATTAATGATACTCGAGTATTTCTTGAATTGAAGTCAATATCATAAACATTTATAAATTTATTAAATAATAATTTTATTGTAATTTCCCAGGAAATTGTATTCCTTTACTAAAAATGTGGTGTATGTTAAGAATGATATTGAATAAAATTATTTTACATTATAATTTTGGGGCATTACAAATATTCTATATTAGTCTCAATTCATATTTCTTATGACATAATTATTTTTATGTAGCCAATTAATTTTTTATGTCATATATAAAACTGAATTTTTTATATCCTAATTTATTTTTCATCCATATTATAAAATGATTATTTTCATCCACTTTCTCCTTCATAGGGTTTTATTTTTGTGATACTTAATTTTTAAGGGTTATTTTTGAGACATAATTTTAAAATTGTGACCTCTAAAATCTGATAACCCATATGGAGAAATTTGTATATTCCATAAATGAATTATCACAATTATTTTCTTCCCCATTGACTATCCTTGGAGATCATTTTTTCCTCATTATATTTTTCTAAAATTAGAATTTTATATGAATTTTATGAAATATAGTTTTAAAAAAAATTATTTTTAATACAATATGATAGAAATTATTTTTCACATGTATTTTTATTAATCCATATTTTATATATATCCATATATATGTTTTAAAAATTAAAAATTTTAATCTTTTATTAAATTTTATTTCACTGGTAATTCATTAAAATAAAAGCATGTTAACATTTTCAATTGTAGTTATTTTTATTAATAAACACATTTTATGGTTTTTATATAAACAACTTTTCCATCATATTTTTCTTTTCATATAAATCCTTCTTTTTATAATTTCATGGTTTCTTACTGAAATTATTCTTTCTATTATATTATATAGTATTTTATTTAGATTTTTATAAAATGAAAAAGTATATTTGATTCCATGTTATTTTTTTCAAAAATTGTTTAAAATCTACTTTCCTCTAAGTCTACACAACATGAAATATCTTATGATTAATTGACAATATAAATCAACTTATAACATTAAAATTATTCTATTAGGTGGGTCAAATAATAATTTTTTCTATAATGAAATAATTCTGCACTTTCTTTTTCATTCATAATCATATTTTTTGTATAATCGATATTTTTATTCCTATTCAATTTTAATTTGACTAGTCTATTTTTTTTGTTTAACTGAAGGGTTTTCACCAATTCACCCACATATCAATTAAATATAGAGGTATAAAACAGAATATTTTAACAATATATGTAATATATATATAACGAATAATATATTAATATAATATAATTATATTTACCTTGATTATTATTTAATTTAATTTGATAATGAATTAATTAACATGGGTTTGTCTTATTATGGTTCATTATGAATATTTGTTGTTCTTCCTTATACGAAATAATTAGAAAAATATAGAAACATCATTTTTTATCGATGCAGTTTTTATAGAATGATTTCTGATTGATTAATAGTGCTACTAATATGAATTGGTATTGATTTTTGGAGTCTTTTATCCTCCTATAAATAAATATAAATATTTTATATATTATGAGATAACACAGTTTAATAGGATAGTGTTTTTTAAAAATGTGTGGGCACGATTGTGATTAGTCACATCCTTAAATCATTGAAATGCTTTCATTTTTTCTTAGAGGAGTTTGGATTAGTGTTCTAGTTCGTATAGTTTTCATAATCAAATTATTCTGCCACAATCTATTATTTATTCATATTACTAGGATGTTCTCTCATATTTTCGGGGTATTTACACTTGTTTCAACACTCTCTTGATTTTATTATCATGTTATTCCATGTCGTATACCATGAATGTTTTTTAATAAGTTATGTATTGGGTATTATTTTATTATATAATTTTATTATAATTATATTCTAATCTTCTTCTCTAATATCATAATTCATTGTTATAAATTATTTTTACACATATTGATCATGAGGCTCATCACAATCATATGTTATAATTGAAATAAGATATGAATACAAGAAAAACATGAAATGAATTGAAGTGTATGTTATATAAAAAATTAATGGGACACATTAAATACATGTCATGAATTAGGATATAACTAATATAGTGGGAAAACTTTTTTTATTTGACGAAGGAATGGGTTCATTTTGTTAATATTTTTCCAATATTTTTTTGTGAAATGCTAAAATTTAAAGGTCATGTGAATATGTTCTAAAAAATATTTTCCTTATCTCATGATTATGAGACCATCTCTATTATGTTAAATAACATATAAAACACTTTTTATGGATCTAATAAACTAATAAATTTTTGAATTTAATGTAACAGAAGAGAAAAATAATTATGTGATGTCTTATTTAAAAATAAATTATTCTAGGAATATATATAGGTAATAAAAATTAAAATGCAGTCCATTATAGGAAATAAAATTCAATATAATTGGACTTGTTTTAGAGACACATGGGAAATAATTTTAGTCTATTTCCTCTCAGATTATGTCTATTCAAATACTAAGATGGTTGATTGGTCAACTGGTCCACCACATTGTGTTCCATAAAATCATTTTTATATATGACATCATCATTCTGTGAAACAATAGCAATAAAAGATACTTTTAAATTGAATTATTCTTCAACAAATTTTACCATGTATCTTTTGAAAGAGTGACCACTGTAATATTATCATAGTATTTTCTAATTATATCATTATAACGTAGAACAATATAATTCTATTGGATTATGTTTAATATTCACCCCCACCTTTATTTCTACATAAGAGGCCACAATACACTTGATATTATTTGTTGGATGAATTTCTATCTGATCATTTGATATCCAAACAGTCATAAATTACATATTAAATGTGAACATATATCAATATTCTAATATAATATCATCTTATATGTTTTGGAAAGCAGAATCAGTATTTCATTAAATAAATAGTTTCGCATCTCATTTATATATGTGAGGCATTTTTATTTATACACCTGATATAATTTAGGATAGGAATTTATTTTATCCAATAATCATTTCTTGGATTACCATTATATATGCCAATAATATTTAATGAATCAAAGATAAATATTCTAATATATATCATTAAATAATTGATTGAATGAAAAAAAATTACATTGGTTTCTTGTTATCATATTCCATTTTTATGTGCCTAATGACAATTTTTTTGAATTTATGTAAACAATGTGACATTATGAATACATTTTGATTGTATTTATACGTATAAAATTCAATTTTGTGACATTTCAAAGTATGAAACATGACATAGTTCAATGAAATTCATGAATCTATCATGATGAATTCTGATCCAAAATTAAATTATACATAAATATGTCCATCATTCACAAACTAACATTTAACAAATTTTTAACAGAATATAAAACTGGTATCTTCTTTACAATATTAAATATATTATAAACATATAATATTAATAAATTGATTGATTTGACACTTTAACTAAAGTGGGAATAAGTCTCACATTTTTTCTATATGAAAATAATTACCAAGAGATTCTATCAACTATAGAAACAAGTGAGATGGTTTCATCATATTCAATACTTTCATGTTGTTTAAACCAATTTCAAACAAGATTTTTCTTATAGGAACTTTTTTGTCTATTCATGTCTATATTTATCTTTGATAAATATTTTCATGTGAGTGGATTTATATCTCCTAGAGGTTTGACCAAAATAAATACATTGTTTAGGTACATGGAATCCAATTCAGAATTTATGGCTTATTTCTATCCACTAGTTCATTATCATGTACATATTTATTATATGTTTAATGTAAGAGAACAATATTTTCAAAAGTGTTTTATTTTAAATCAATAGTATGTTAAATATAATTTATTATATGTAACATTGAGAATAAATAAACCATGGTTATTGTGGAAATATAATTATTTAAATATAACTATTTTAACATATAAATTTTACAATAGAGTATGAATAGGGGTAATCAAATTATGTAATATTTGTTTGAACGTTTTTCCTTAATAAATTTAATTCTATTGTTATATGTGAATAAATAATAAATTTTTAATGATATGAATAAAATCATATAAGGAATGATATATTCTTTAATAAAAGGATAATTTTTCTAAAAAATCATGTTTATCATATATTTTTATTTTTCCTTTTATTGTATAAATTAATGAAATTCAGGGATTGAACATAGTGAAAAGTTATTTCATTTTTATCTTATTATATAAATATTATCTTATGGTGTATTTTGTGATTTTATAGATATATTTTATTTTTCAGTGAAAAACAAAACTAATTTTTTTATTAAAACATTCATTCATTTTAATATATTTAAAAATTTGTATTAAATTTTTTATTGTATTTAAATTATGTGTATTTAATATTTTTAATAATATTCCTATAAAATAAATTTTAATTAGTATTATAAATTATTTTGGTATAAAATAATTAGTATTCATAAAATGGTATTATTTTTAAAAATCATATATTATTTAACCTTGTGTAGTAGTATGAACATAATTTTTTTTTACAAATTTTGGAAAAACAATCATAGAAATTGGATTCAATGTTTTTAATGAGTATAATTGAATTATTTAATAATTTCAATTTATTGTATAGTTATAATTAATATTAACCATGGAATTTTTTGACAACTATTGTAATGTGAAAATGTGGTATATAATGTATTAACTAAAGGATAAGGCTTCAGAAATTAGAAACAATATTCCACAATATCATTGGATATGTTAATATCATCCATCATAATCATAAATTATAAAATATGGATATATTTTTTCACTTCTTGTGGTTATGAAATTTATTTTATTTCATGTTATGAGAAATTATGAATGTCACAATAAATAAATATATATATTTAATATGTTAAAATAGTGGTAAAAATTTTTTGAATGGTTTAATGTTTTAAATTTTAGATATATTATGATTTAACAGTAATTTTAGATATCATTATAGTATTTTTGTATTTTTTAAAATTCATATCTTCTAATAACATTTTTATACTGGAAACATTAAACTATTTTTTTTTTAATTATCTTGAAATGGAGTTAAATTGTATTTAGTATGATTACTTTTTTTAAACAATTAGAAAATCATTACAAACTAATATCATAACTCAATTTTAGTATAATGTTTCTAGTATATGAAGAATATCAAATATTTTATCAATTTCTCTTTTTTAATTACATTCATAACACATAGTATTTGTTTTTTTAAATATAAAATGATAAATGGGTTATTTATATCGTTAAAATCTATAATATGGTTTAGAATACCACATATAAAAGTATTAATAATATTGGTTGGAATTAATATCAAACTCATCCTCAATATCTATAATTTTTTTTATAATTTTTTCAATTTTACATGATCTATTAAAATTTTAAATACTACTACTTCTTATATTTATATATTGGATTTCCTTACAACTAACTTATAAAATTTCACCTCTGATATTATCCTGTTTTTCCCCAATGAGCCACTTCTATAGACCAAAACCTGCCCAAAAATCTTCTAACTTTTTATATACAAATGTATAGGTTCTAAAAAACAAAAATATATATACGCAAGGCTACATAAGAATATAAAAAATGTTTGATCTTAGAGAATTTTTTATTATCTTCATCGTTTCATTTTATGAATATTCTTTATTCTACATCCCCCAAAGTTTTTATTGACATTATTAATAAATGAAAATAAGTACATTTTTATTAAATAAATATTTTTATGATTATATATTAACAATAATATTTTTATTATATAATAGAAATGAATATCAAAATTTTGTCATTTGTACGAATAGAAAACCATCCCCATAGTGGATGTATTTTGATTTTTATCCATGCTTTACATTCTATGTAATATAAATTTTTTTAGTGATTAAATATTTTTTCATAATATTATTATGATTATTTAAATATGAAATATTATTTACTATCAACCTCTCAAATTTATTAGGAGTTTATAACTTCATTAATTAGTATCTGAGGAAAACCACCTCAATGAACCATTGTGATTAATTTTATATTTCTTCTATAAGTATTGTAATGACTATATATTTGAGGATATTATATGATTTATATTATATAATTATTACTCTTGAAATTTCATTTTTTATTTATAAGTTTTTCATTAAATTTATCATAATAAAAGAACATAACCTATGGGTTAGAGTAGACTACCAAGTGGTCAAATTAATTATTAATCAAAACCTAATATTAAATATTATAATGGATTTTATAAATAAAATATCTTAAAATTAATAAATTATTAATATTATAATGATGTTTATTCTATGATAAAATGTCATGTACTAGATCTTCTAGATTGAAAAAAGAACTAAAAATAAAACAATGTACATCCAGAATAATGATTTTAAGGATTAAATTTGAAAAAATAATTAATTAGTTATAATAAAATAATCATTCCATATAATATAATTAGGTATGTTTTTTATTGATAAATGCATTATAATTAAAAAAAATTCATAGAGGTTTATGACCAATGATAATTAATTTTGGGACTTATGGTATCTGTTTCTCATATTATTTTTACATTTGTGAGACATATAATATATTCAACATTGGTATCTACTATGTGGTGAATAATATTTATATGAGTATACTTTCATGATTACTTATATTAAAATTATGAGATTTATTAATCTATTGAGGTTTCAAGAATTTATGATGTTTTTATTTGTAGATTACTATAACCATTTGGGATCACCCTCTTAATATTTTTTTGTTCAGGAATGTTTTATGTTATACACTAATTTATGTTTATATTGTGTATAAAAATACACTATTATATCTGATATCATGGATATTGTTATTTTAATTTTAATTAATGTTTTCTTTGATGGTATTATTTCAACGAGGTTATGACTCAAAAGTTCCCTATGTCGTAAGGGTTTATGTTACAATATCATTTATTTTTTGGGGTTATTTATGTAATCATTATATTGAGGTATATTCTATAGTACTTATCTTTTATAAAAAAATATAATTTTTTATCAATTGGTTATTACATTAATTATTTAGTATTATTAATTTTTATCTCTCTTTTGTAATATAAGTTATCATGAATATATTTTTGGTCAAAGGTTACCATGTTTTATTTTTTTTATCGATAATAATTATACTTCAGAAACATGTTTTGAAAAATTATTTATGGATTTTTTATAGATAAATAATTTTTTAGAACAGTGAATCCTAAAAAATAATTTTGTTAAATGAATAAGATGAATATTTTCAATTGTTTTATGTATAAAACACTTTGAACATTTTATAAGTTTCTAGAAAAATAGCTCTCTTTAATCTTATAGAAAAACTATGCATCTTCCTACAATAAAGGCATATATTTTCTTATAATATTAATTTGCATATTTCTATTATTATTTTTATATAATTTGATTAAAAAATTAAATAAAAATATTAGTTTTTAAGGATATTTAATAGGAATGATATTTTAAAAAATTTTAAATAAAATGACCCATTTCTCCATTAAAGGAATATTAATTATATGAAAATACACATTAGGGAACGTTATGATTTATTTGGGATGTAAAAATATGAATCCATCAATAATTTTTCTCTGAATGGAGTAATATAATTATGTATTATGGATGATTTAAAAAATGATATGTCACATACCATATATTAATTATGTTATGGTTAGGTAGATAATTTTTTTATGATCTAGTTGAATCAATTTATTTGGATTTCATATGACGTTGTTCTATGTGTATTTTTTGATATAACTTGTCTAAAGGTAATCCCTATTATGTGATTATTGTTTTTTGATATTAAGAAGATTTATATTGAAACTAAAGAAATATATACTTTTTTATGTTTCGGTTATCTATCAATATTATGGTAACGGTTTAGCTTTCTATATCCAACGACTATAGGTGAGCCTAATTTGACTCATGATTATGGGTTATCTCATTATACCTCATAGTAATAGATAAACCAGATATGGATCTTGATGATGTTTTTTGCTAATGAAACTCAAGATGTTTGGAAATACCATCACAGATAATGATGATGAGTTAGGTCAACATAGCCCATGATGATTGGTGAGACCAATATATAACTAAAAAATGGGTTTGTCTAATAGTGATCAATAACTCATTGGGTAATGTGGAAGTGGTAACTGGATGGAATTTACTCTTAAGTGATAATGGATTATATTAAATATATGATAGTATAAAGAGATTTTTATATTTTTGGTATTGTTTTATTCCAAATGGATTGTTGTAATTTTACAATTTAGGTGACTCACATATTAATTTATGACACCTCAAGAAAACAACATGGCATTTCAATGCATCATATGAGTTTATCAAGTCCCTTAAATATGATTGATTTCATATGGTTTATGATTTGAACACATATTACACATTTCATATTTCATGACATGTGTATTATTTTCTACTATTTGATGAGTATGAATTCTATTATGTTCTTTTCATCCACAATGATTGTATTTTCACAAAATTATGATTATTTTTTTCTCAATGTTTATATTCATTTAAGGCTTATGTTTAACCATACGAAGTTATTGATCTCAATGTTATTATATTTTTCAATTTCCCATGTAATTAAGTGTGTATAGTATGTTTTGAAATTTTAAAACAATTGAATATTTTATATTTTATTTTCGTTCTTGATGATGAGATGAAACAGGGTTGTGAGGAACATTGCGGATTGGAAGAGATTTAATATATATTTTAAATATATTATATAATGCAGCATAATTTTAATGAAATAATAAAATTAATTTAAATTGTATTATTTTATAAGAAATATGACTCCATCACTAAATACATTTTTTGGTTTTTACACTATGAGTAACATAATATTTTTCTGTCGCATGTGTTTTTTTTATTTTACTATATCCGTCATAATAATAATAAAAATAATTATTTAATTTATCAATATATTATTAGATTCTAATGATAACTTCTGATTATATATAAGTATTTTTTTAGAAAATACCTAGGGTTATTTGCATAACTCATGAGATTTAGATTGTGGTGATGGAAGATGATTCTTTAATGACCAATGGTTGATCATGGATTGGAAATATTTCTAGCAGCAGTACTAGTGTCTATCATCACTGATTATGACACACAACCTTTATTCATTAGTAATTCATCCAATCCCATGGTTGGATGTTATTTTTCCATTTTCAATATTTTTTATCACATGTAAAATTATAATCAATTGCGTCAACTAATTTACTTAAGGTATTATCATGTTTCTGGGTTCATGTTTAACATCCTGGTATTTGGGGAATTCATTTTTATTTGTAATTTTTAATTTATTTTTTCCCCAATTAATAATTCTAATAGAAGTGGATTAAATCCATACCTAATAATTTTTGAGGTTCATTCCCCTTGTTGCCCCCCCCCCCCGAAATTAATCATTTATTCATAGTAAACACACTATAATGATGATTTTTTTAAAAAATAAAAAGTGAAGGATCCCAGAACAATAATTTAATATTTTTAAAAAGTCATTTCAAAGATTTATATATATATATGACATTGTATTGGTGTGTTATTATGGTATATGATAACATTTGGATTTGAAGAACCTTAATTTATGGGTTTTGTCATATAGATAACACATTGTGATGGAGATGATTCTTGATTATATTTCACTTCTATATTCTGGAGCCCAACAAAAACCATGACATTATTTCATATATGTGTATGTATCGATGGTTCAACAAACAAAATCTTTTATAGGGGCATAGTTGGTGAGATTCATACAATAGAATGGAGTTTTAAGGAAAATCTCAACCGTATTTAATGTACATTATAAAAAAACACATAGCATTGCAACCATCTATAGTTATAGTGATTATGGATTGAGTAATGTATTGAATTCCATGTAAAATGAGTCACACATAATATGAACTAATGATAGTGTCCATCTATGTCCCACTATGTACAATTTCTCGATCCCTGTCAAACACATATGAACAATTATAGTACACAATCATGGTTGGGCACATGGACATTGCTAGGGCACCCAGTCACAACCTGGTTTATATGAATTTGCATAGTAAACTAGTCAAACTAAAGTACATTGTAATGATCTCACACACACCGGAAGACATGTGGTATAAGAGATTCATTTTTTACTTCATGTACACACATTGTACCATAAAAAGGGATGTTTTAGGCCCCTCATTTCATTATTTCAATCAATATTGTAGGGTTATATTCATATGATACATCCCTATTATTTTATACAGTGGCATTATGTCTTAGAAAATGATAGTGATCCCCACTAAAAGGTTTTTATAAAATCGTGTTTGGGAATCATTCCTATGACCTGATATGTGATCATCTATCATCCATTCTTCTTATCTTAGTGGGGTTTTAGGAATCATCATGACATTCTTAAAAATACATATTATCCTCTGCTTAATGGAATATTCTATGTAATGTCTTGTTTAACCAAAGGCCCTATGTGATATCCCACATATAAGCATCATTATTATAGGAGTTATAGGGATTACTTTTTCAGTGGGAGGAGGATCCATACATCCTCTCGGATGGGAACTGACAATAATATCATGGATCATGGTGTGAGTTATCTGGGATGAGATTTTCAATGAAGCCTCGTGGTGATTATTATGGATGGAAGTATATTTGAGATCACATTGATATATGGTGTGGATCATGAGTATAGTTTGTTTATTATAGTGATGTCTCACATTCTGATTTATATAACATCTTGAAGATGAACCTACCAATAACTATATTGAATTATCATGATTGGTGATTTTATAGTGTCATCAAATTTATATTTTTAGTCACATTTTCATTTTATTTTATCACATATTTTGTGTCTAATGATGAAGAATGAAATTTTGACTAATATTAATGGCAACCTAGAGATGATAGAGTAATGTTTGGCTATACAGACCATGGTTTATAAACCATTTTATATATGAATGAAATCCATTCCAACCTAGAATGCAATAATTTTTTTATATGGGAATGAATTTTGATCTTTATGGTTAATATTTTATTTATAATAATATGATGTGGCATATAGATTTTTTCATTAATTCTGAATTAGTATTATGTTATCATTAAGGAAGGTGTTCAGAGATATGTGAATTTTTATAGGTACCTCAGGCCAACGCCTACCATCTATGTAATATTCATAGAAAATTATTTTCAATAATACCATTCCTATAGAAAATGGTATTGGGGTATACCACTTCACTTATCACTAGCCAAGAGGGTACCAACATGGTAGATCCTAGTAGAGTGGTATCAGAGTTGTGTTCTTTAGATGATGAGATTTTTGAGGTTTACATCCTAGGTGTTTTTTTAGAATAGAAAATATTATGTTAAATAATTTCATTTGTATTTTGTAGACAAAGAATTCAGTGATGGTGTATGAACTAGCATAGAAATTTACTAGGTCTCTGAAAATTTCTTTATTGAAAATATATATGTATGAGAATTTTATAAGGATAAAATTGTACATATGTCACATATAAATTGGTAGTGAATATATATTTCCATAATAATTCAAATATATTGATATATTATTAGACATTTTTTCTTCTTGATTATTTCAAGATTCATTCATAAAAATATCTATCTAGGAATCAACATCAAGAATTTGATATGGATATTCCTAGTGACTGAGATTAAGTGTACGGTCATACATAAGAGGTGGAGCCACCTATGTGATATCCAATATTTCTCCCACATGAGAAGAAGTAGGATGCATTTTAAGTATCTATAATGGATGTGTCTGAGATTAGAAAAATATATGAGTTTACAATTAATATACCTATTTGGATTTAGGGGTAGTTAGTTCCCTAGGAAGATGAGTAAAACCTAGTACATTTTGATATCATTTTGGGAATCGATTGGCTTTGGTTTTATCATGCTATGATTAATTTTAGAGACAATAAAGTTGTTTTTTAGAAAGAGTATAAATTATAAACATGAATGAACCCATACAATTAATAATAGATCAGGATGCTAAGAAACTAATAAAATATTTAAATGAATCATTTCATACTCATATTGTTGAAAATAATAGAACTATTCAGTTTAATGACATTCCATCGGATAATCAATTTCTTAATGTGTTTTTTATGAGTCACATACTGTTATACCTGATTGGGAAGCTGAATTCACAATTGACTTATTTCATGATGTTAAACCAATTTCAAAACACCTTATTGAATGTCTCAAATGGAGCTTATTGTATTAAAAAATAAGTTAAGATTTTTTTTGATAAAAGATTCATTAATCCAAGCACATCACTATGGGGTGATTTTGTTTTTTAAAATAATGTTTCTTACAGGATATATTAATTGAATATATATCCTTCAATAACATCTCTATTAAAACAAGTATCATTTTCCACATATCGATGACTTACTTGATCAACTATACAGAGCTCAGAACATTTCTAAGATTGATTTGATATGTGAAAACCATCAGCTAAAGGTGAAAGAGGATAACATCCCATAAACATATTTTCATACTAAATATGGACATTATGAATTGGTTTTTATGTGATTTTGATTAATTAATAAACTTACTCAATTCATGTATCTTATGAAAATAATATTTCATGTGTTCATATATATGTTTTTGGTGGTGTTTATTTTTAACATTCTAGTGTTTTATAAGAGTTAATTGGATCATGAAAAACCAATAAGTGTTGTCTTTTAAACCATAATTACAAGGCCCTAGCCTTATACATAACTTAATCTTGAGATATTTAAGAATTCACTTTGAGGATATTTTGTGGTTTAGAGTTTTAGAGAATTAGGTCACAAAATCATGCATTACATTCCACTTTTAAACTAGGTGGTAACAAAAAAGAAAATATTCATTTTTCCCATAAAAGGAAACATATTTTAAATAAATCATGTATTCTTTCTTGACACTTCCTTAACACTATCATCACATCATGAACCATTTTCATGACCTGTGAAAAACATTTCAAAAGCATGGGATGAGAACAAAAATCTCACTAAGGGATATAAAAATAAATAAAGGAAACATTATTCCACGCATACATAAGAATTAATGAAAACACACTTTACTCATTTAACATAAGCACATTAACATAGCTCATGAAATCATAATATTTATGAATTACTCATAGAAAACATAAGACATAAAGGTAACATGTGGCATTCATAACATTCCTTCGTTGGGAGTAACCCTCACGGTTCTGTTTGGAATACCCATCAAAGTATATTCCCAAAACCTCTTCGGAGAAACCATAATGTATAACTCCATCACATTACCCAATTCATTGGAGAGATATATCGAGCTCACCCGACCTTAGTTTATCACGGAACCACCTGTCTTCATATACAATTCCCAAGAACCATTACATAATCATATCATATAAAACATGCATAAAGGAAACATAACATTTCCACATTTCAATCACAAGATATGAATATATCACATTGATATAAAAAATTTATCAAAACCATTTTCAATACCAAAATAAAAGAAAATTAAAACATGGAATTTATTTTTTATTTTTAAAAAATTTATGGCTAGTAGAGGAAGATGAAACTCAAATAATGGTCACGGCGGCAAAGAAGTTATTGTCGCTACATACATACTACAAAAAACATTTCCTTTTTTTAGTAAAATGCTTCATATAAAAAAGATTCATTTTGAATAAAAGTAATAGTTAAATCAGTTTATACACCATATAAAAGAAAGTTGTGTATGAAACAAAAATTTCCTCAATGAAAGGATATTGAGACGAAGTCCGATACCACATCGAAACATTTTAAATGGTTTAAAAAAATTCATGTCCATATAAATACAACCTTAAAACCATTTTCAAAATATGGACATGGATGATAATTTGTTAAAATAATAAATCATTAAATCCATTTAAAACAATGTTTTTATAAAAGAGTCTATTTCCATTTTGAACATTAAATTATAAGCCACATGAAATTAGACCATTTTAAAACTATTTAAATTAATTTTGTGTATACATAGTATGGATATGGAATTTCTAAGGGGCTGTATATACTCTTTATAAAAGAATAAAAGTTCATATCATTAATAAATGTCTCAATGAGAAGAAATTGGGTTGTAATCCCAATCAAGGATCATTCCATTAGAGCAAGGATAATGAAATGAAATAATTAGGTGTGACAAATATAACAACACAAAATATATGTCGATAATCAGTTTAAAATAATCAGATGTCATCCACACATATTTATATCACGACAAAATCAAGAAGTAGTAGTTTAACCCAAATAATAGAAATTGGGTTTAGAAGTTCCCCTAAAGAAATTCGACAGCCTAACGACGTCACTTTACAGTTAAAAAAATTGAGTTCATGAGATAAAAAGGGTATATAATCACTTGGAAATAAATTTTACATCAATTCGGATATAAAAGAAGATCTCCCAACATAATAAGATGTAAATTAAAAGACATAACAAATGAAGTCTTTTAAAAAGAGGAGGGTGAAAGGTTCCCTTACTGATTTGGGTAACTTCTGAAACATACACCCCATGAAAGAAGGGTAATAAAATGAAGATGTGAATACCCATAAATTAAATTATATTACAGAAAGAATACAATCATGGGTTGTACAACACCACCAAAATTAAATATTGGGAAATGTAGCATGAATCTCATGGGAATAAAAGTGAGATGTAAAATCCCTCACAAAAACTTGGCAGCCTAACGACGCCATTTAAAGCATCTCTACTACAATAAAGACCTTTAGAGACCGACAAAAGTGGTCACTAAAGGTCTTTAGCAACCACCGTGCAACCACTTTTGGCGGGCACAGTTGCTTCGTCGGTAAATACCAACAGCGACCACCAATAGCGGTCACTAAATCTTATATAAAATATTCCATGTATCTCATTACCAGGACATGGCATGGGGTGCGAGATGGACGCGGGGGGACTGGCGGTATGGTGAGGAAGAACATCGAAGCTTGGTCGCCGGCCATGATGGATTTACGACGGCCGGAGGGAGGGTCAGTTGTGACATTGAGGGTATCACTGTGGGTGGTTGAACATTTGGGGGCTTCGGGTTCATCATAGAGTGTTGTAGGAGTGATGTGAGGCCATGTGAGGTGTTGATGGGGGTGAAAGACAGTGGCTGGATAGGGGCAAGGGAGACATCACCAGTTGTAGTGGTGGTTTTCGGGGAAGATAGTGGTGAGGGCGGGAAAATCCAGCTAATTGTTTTTCCGCATTAGCGACCGCCAATAGCGGTCGCCCGTTTCCCCAGGCGCATAAGCTGATTTATCTAGTAGTGCATCCATAGAATGGATTGACGAGATCAAATAGGGACTCTCATCATATTAAAATAAAAAATACATTAATAGGAATATAATATAACTTCACCCAACATAAGAATGATGATCTTAAATGAAATGACATAAAAGAGAGTACTAAAAAAGAAGGAGAGAGGTAGGATCCCTTATATCATGTCTGACGTGTCTTGTTCATTTCTTTATATTCCTGAATAAAAAATAGATTTAATTTCTACTTTATTAAGAAAAATTTTCAAGTTAATTATTCATTTTTTATCACTGAATACCATGTTATGAACATTATGTAATTATTTAATTTAATAATAGTCATTTTATCGATCATTGGTACTTGAGTCAAAAATAAACTCCTTATAATTACATGTTGTTCGTCTGGAAAAATATCCATTATATATATAATTATATTAATGATGTATATATCTTATATATCGTATATATCCAGTATATAAATTCATTTATAATATTACATAACATTTAGAGGTAAGAAATGAAATTCACCGTTCATAGAGACGGTAAGCCGTACGTACGCATGCACAATACTTTCATTTCTATTTCGTATTTAATAGAATTAAAACTAAATGAGATATATATTTATATATTATAATTCTAGTATACTATATATATGTTATATAGGTCAGATAATATCATTAATTTCATTCTTTATACATTCCATGAATTGCATGAATGAGTCACATCACTTGAGGGGTTGGTAGTCCACACTTCCTCAAATGAGGTTATCGCAGTTGCACAACATGAAAAGAATAAATGTATGTTTTAAATGTAAAATACAGAATCATAGAGAGGAAATAAATATAATATATATCATAAATAAAAATAGTTCCATCATAATGGACACCATGATATGTGGTAGGAGAAGATAGAACAATCATCGTTTCGTGAGGCAGTTATTCACCATCCACTGAAACAGTATGTTCTTTAACACTTAGAAAGAGGAGTGTGTAAGTGTTGCTCGAATCCATATAATAAAAAAATCCTAATATATTTAATATACTGGTCTATTTAAAAATGAAAGGAATAAAATGAGTTTAGGTGGTTGGAGAAGAAAAATAAAACAAAACAACATAAGAGAGGACATTACATTTAAATCGGGTAACTCCCTTTGTATTTAACCAAAAGGATTTCTTGAAGAGGTATATTCCTATGTTAATGCTTCTAGGATAAATAGAGGGATGTGGAAAGATAAAATGCGAAGAGTTTGGTCGATCCAATGGCTTGAGAGGTGTGCGTAAGGGGGTAGAGGTGGGGCCCTTTTATAAGAGGAAGTAGGGGCACTCGTGAAATATCATGAAAAGTTACTTTATTATAAAATGATTTTATGATATTAACGGTCCCATAAATATAAATTTCGTGGTGAAGGTTATAAGGGTTCTAAAAAAACCCATCCAATATGTTTTTGACAAGTTTATGTCTTAGATGATACCTTATCTTCTCATTTTATTTAAATTGTTCATTAATGAGGTAATCACTGTATCATCATGGTGTCATAAATAAATTTATTTATTTAATGTCTAAAAAATATTAAAAAATATCATGATGTAGGAAATATTTGTAGCATTATAATAAATTTATATGGTAAAAAATAAGAGTTGTATAACCCCATGTAAAAAATGTTTTAGTAAAAAAATAAAAGTTTGTGATACTTGTATTTTTACATTAAATAAAATGTTATTAATGTCATTTTCTTACCCATGTGGCTTCATGGGGTCCCCAAGTTGACCCATGGATTTTCGTTGTCGGCCATCAATTATCCAATATTTTTAGAACAATTTTAAAGGTAATTTCATATTATTATATAATTATATTTACCATAAATTACACTAATTATCTTTAATCGCGATTAATAAAACATAAAAGTTACTATTCACCATAAAAGTTTTTTAATCCCATTGAACCACATTTTACATCGTAATTACAACCATGTATACCAGATTTTTGAAATTAAAATCATAGAGATGGTAAAATTTCATTTAAATGAAAAATCAGTTTATTTAACTATCACTTAGTGGTTTCACTATTCATAAAAAATTTATATTTTTCACAAAAATACCAAATATTCACCCTAAGCTATATTTGATATTCCAAATTCAAAAATGATATAAATTTTACCAAATTCATATCATAAATGTTGCATAAATTAATTTTATAATTAATTCCCGCTGTCAAAACAAATAAGTTGTTTTTAAAAAACAATATCTATCAAAGGATTTACACTTGTTTATATCCAATTTCAAAGTGAAATTAATTACAATGACCAACATTGGATTAAATGGTAAAAATTTATTTGAACTATACATTAGTCCTAATTAAAATGATCTTATATCCATAGGAATAAATTATATTAAAAAGTGGTTTTGAATTAAAATACAACATTTTCACTAAAAATAATCTTTATCGGAAAAATAACAAAAATTTACACAAAGTAAATTTTGATGTCCAGATTCTAATGAAGGATTTTATTTTTTCAAATATAACATATAAAATTTTCAAAAGTACATTTAAAATGGTTCTCCATCAAAAGGTGGTTAATCGTCCTTTGAAAGAAAATTAGAAAATTTATGCTTAAAATTGGATTCATTTGCATTTTAGGACTCTAACATTTATTTGGATAAATGAAAAAAATATTTGACAGTCATATATAATCCTCTGGTAGTTAGTTATGATAATTCTTTCCATTACAATAGCTAGGAGTTAACTTCCATTTAATATATTATTATTATATTATTAGTGTGCAACGTAAGATTTCAGAGAAACTCATTCTTGTGTATTGGGTACGCCATTGAACATAGAATTCCTTTGAAAGTAATATTATTATTCTATTCACAAATATTAATAAATATGAAAATGTCATATTCATTATTTACCTGGGATGTTACAATAATGGAAAATAATTTGTATGGAAAATTTGTCAAGGGTTATTTTTGGTTGAGACATATTTATTTTCATTGAAACATTTTATATAAGGATGTAATTATAGTTGATCCTTCCAAAACAAAAGTGGGTGAAGAATAGGCAAGACCTAGTAATAATATAGATATTTTTAGTTTTATTGTAATTGTTGTGTATTACCGATAGTTTGTTAAAAACTTTTCATGGTTATTTAACCCACTAGATAAGTTAACACATAAATGGGATAGATTTTTTTTGGAAATATGATTATGATGTTCATTTTTAGGAACTAGAGAGGAGTTTGTGAATGCTTATGTTTTTGCCTTTACTTCCTGAAATGGTGAGTCAGTCGTCCACTGTGATGCTTCATTGAAGGGACATGGCTATGTTTTGATGTAGAATGATCAGGTAATTGATTATGCATCCTAAAAACTAAAAATCAGGAGTTAAATTATCCCACATATGATTTTTAATTGGCAAATGCAGTTTTTTTCTTTTAAAATTTGGAGGAATTATTTATATAGAGGTAAATTTCAGCTATATACTGACCATAAAAGACTGAAGTACATGTTCACTCAAAATTAATTAATCATGAGTTAGGTGAAATGGATTGAATTGAAACAATATTATGATTTCATGATCAATTAACATCAATTAAAATAAAACAAAGTGTGAGATTCGTTGAGTTGAAAACACCATTCATCATTTACCATGTTATGTAGTAAAATGACCACTTGATTGATGATTTGATGAATTTTGGATTTGATATTTCTTGTACACGAAATAAATATATTTTATTTCATTATTAGTGTAGTCATAGTTATCATGGTGAACTAAGTAAGCATAAAACGATGATTGTGAGCTTTAGAAAATAGTAGAATTTCTTAAAATGGGTATCTTCCCATAATTTAACATTGATAAAGATTGTGTTTTGATATTTAGAAAAAAGATTTTTTGTTTCTCGTTATTCCCATTTTAAGAAATATTTACAAAATGAAGAAAATAATTATTCATTACCAGTTCACACATGATGTACATAGATGTACAAAGACCTTCATAAATATTAATGGTGGGATGGAAGGAAAAGCAATAATAGAGGTTTTACTATATACTGATTTACATGTCAATATGTTAAAGAAGATAAGTAGTTATTGAAAGCATTTTCTATATACATTACATGTACTTGATTAGGAATGGGGAAATATATCCATGGATATTGTTGTTGGACTAACATATAGTTCTTGAGGTATCAATGCAATATGTGTAATTATTGACTGACGAACTAAATATGCACATTTACTTACCATGAGATGTAAAGAATATTTGAATCATTTATCTATACTATAACTTAAAGTTAATTTCAGTTTAAATAGAGTGACTCTTTTTATTTTATCCAACATGGATCCTAGGTTTACTTATTATTTTAGTGAGGTCCTTCTGAATTTTTTGGGAACTGAATTAAATTTCAGTACATCTTTTCATCCACAATTAGATGGGAAGTCAGAAAAAATTATTTAGTTGTTGAATTATATACTTTGAGATTTTTTAATGTACTTACGTTAAAGTTGGTATCAACATCCTTAGTTTAAATTACATTAAATAAGTATTTTCAATATAATATACAGATGGAATCATTCGAGGCGTTATAATGGAAGCAATGTCGAACTCCATATTATTGGGATGATGTCAAGGAAAAATATATTCTATTACCAAAATTATTAGAGGAAGTGGTTGAGAAAGTGAATATGATCTATCAACACATGAGGACTAATCAGAGCTTGATGAATGGATATTCAGATAATAGGAATAAAGATATTCTTTATGAGGCATGTTATCAGGTTTTTTTTTAGAATATCACCATGGAAAACTGTTATGAATATTTTTAAAAAGGGAAAGATAGGTAAAGTATTCATTAAATCATAAGCAATTATAGATTTTTTTTACAAATATCTTACTTTGTCTCTTTTCCATTGAGTCTATACCAGGTACATAATTTTTTTCGTATTTCGATGTTGAGAATATATGTCCCAGATTCATCTCATATCTTGAGCCGAGAGGCGGTTTAGCTAGAAGATAACCTTTTTAATAAATGAAAACTTATTAGGATTCTTGATTAAAGAGACCACATATTAAGGAATATGTTAATCTACTATGTAAAGGTTTTTTTGGTGAAACCACATGGTTGAATAAGAAACATGGGAATATGAAAATGTTATGAAGGAAAGGTACACTCATTTGTTTAATATGTAAATAAAATTACAAGAAGTAAATTTATAGAATGTGAGGACAATATTACACCTAAACTTTTTAAAAATAAATATAAATTCATAATACATTGTTTCATGTAGATAGTATGAAATAGCATTTAAACATATATTTTTATTCTATGATTTGAATTTTATAAAATGGGAATCTATTATTGTGATCAGTAAGTTATTTGGTGTCTTATAGAAAAAAGATGTTATTTGGTGAATAGTTTCATAACATTATGAATAGTAATATGACCATTATGAATAATAAATCATATTATTATTTTAATTTCATAAGTTAATAAGATAATGTAATCTTGATTAATTTGACAAGGAGATAAAAATCAGTTACAATTTTTAAATTTTCATTTTCTCAATATATGTTATTTTATATAAAAGTTATATTAATAATAATTGGAAAATAATTTTAAAAAAGTTGATTACATTTATGAATTAATCTCGTCAAAAAACATTTAGGGTGATTTTTTGTTATTTTTCTAAAAATCTAGAATTATTTATGAATATTGAAAATGGTAAAATATGGTATATACAAATTATCAGTTAAATAAAGTATTTTCTACTTCATGACTGATGTCATCCAAATTTTTTCAAACTAACATTTTCTATTTACTATTTTTATCACAATAATGAATACTATACATAGTCATGGAAAATAAATATTAAAATAATGACTAAAATAATTTAAAATTCCACCACTCCTCCACTATAAATACCACCCACATTTTCATCTTCCTTTCAGACCTATAATTCCATGATTATTTTATATGTCCTTACAAATCTCATACCCAAGGCTCACCCCCATGTCAATAACCTTAGTGTCTCACCATAAGTCAAAAACCAAATGCCTTAAGGGGGCTCTCAAGGAAATGAGATCAAGAGGTAAGAATCCTCATTCATTATCAAGTGTTTTCTTTTTAATTATTTTTTTACAATATCTTCCCCTACCCTAATCTAGGATGAATTAAATATATAGAATATTTTTTATTTTTTATTGTATCATATTCATTTAAAAAATTCATCACCACCCATCCTCTCTTTTTCCCCATATTAAAAATATAAAAACATCATTCGTGGTGTGTCGTTTACCAAAATTCGTAACCATATGATTTCAATTTCCATTACATAATTAAAATATAATCATAAAACCCTTTATCTAGTTGAAACAAAATGTAAATTGCATTATGTATCCTATTTTGTGTCTTGGAATGAATTTACATGCCTCAAAAAAATTATTTAATGTTAAAATTTCATGATTATTAAGGAACTGATAAAACTGATCTAAAAATATCACTAATGCTGTATCAAATGATTAATCATCATATATGATAAAAAAATTAGTTATGGTATCATTCTATATTATGGAAACATATGAATACAATTTCATTCCAATTCTATAATTTCATTTCCAAATGACAATAAAATCAAATTAAAACATATATGGAAATCATGTAATGAACGCATACTAGACAATGAAAGTGTAAAATAAAATTAATTAATAGGTGAAATAATGTAATGAAAAAAATATAAGTTATTATAATCAATAACATGTTTCTGTAAATGTATAAAAACACTATTTTATCCATTATGTATAAGGATTAAACATGTTTTAAGTAAGACAATCATGATGAAAGTGAATTCTTAACCCATTTTACATTCATAGGGTTAACATTATTATTGATTAATTGTTTGGTTTTAAGATCATTTGTTTGATGAATTTTTGTTAATATTATGTTTAATTATTCCAATTTTCAATTTATAAACATATTCAATTCATTATATTGGTTCTCATATAAATTTTATGTTATTGTTATGTGAAAATTATTTTTAAATCCCTTTTTAATCTTCTTGTGTTACAAAATTCAACCTAAATGTTTTTATACAATTATTATTATTTCATGATTATGGTAATAGGTAGTTTTTTATAATTAATGTTGTGACATATATTTTCCAACAATTAATTTGGTATGTGTTCACTGGAGGTCAACCATATGTTTACTCCTTTTGTAGTTGTGATGGTTACACCATAAGGTAGCCGTGATTGTTATATTTTAATGTTATTTTGATGCTTAAAAATCAAAATGTAGTCATGAGGGTTACAATATAAATAAGTAACTCCACAAGATACAATTATGGTTCTACTTATTTTCTAATGTTTTTGTGGATATCTCAAGGAAATATCATGTTTTAAAATGTATGTATATATTTGTGACAATTATGTCATTTTGAAAATGATTTCATACGTTTATATGTATCCACAGACTAATGCTTTATCTTTCCTATTTTTGTATCACATAATGAGGTTTTTGGGATCAAGGTATGTTTTTAAATGATTTTCATAGGTTATAAGGTTGTGTAATACAAAGAATAAATCTATGTTAAATGTTATGATGGGTTTTCAATGATGCCATGTTTTATTAGAAGAGTATTATATTTTGGAATAAATAGTTTTTTTATTTGTGGTATCTAATCTATATGATTATGGAATGTAATGTATATATTATATACCAATTCTCTAAAACAGTAAACATTAGTAAATCCTAAATATGAAATGATTTGAGTTCTTAAATAAAAATTGTTATTATGTAATGTAATAAGGATGTGTCCTTATACATAGAGATTGTTACAACATTTTTTTCCTTGTGATGACATATCTAGAAAAAATATTTTTCCTAGAGGCATGTTTTATTTAGTGGTCCATAGGGTGCGGGTTGAGTTTGGTGCCATGGACACACAATGGGATGTCTCTATAATATATGTTGACATAATGCCTCTCGTTCATGGAAAAGTTTTATCTTTCCATGTTGTATGATGAGAAAACATAGGAAATAATACATCTCTTGTAAGCTAGGGTGAATGTGGATGATTATTCCTTAAAGAACACCAACACTCATTATACTCTATGTATATGTTTTGAGATATTTTTTTCATTCCAAGGAACATAAACTGTGGTCTAAACTATTATATCAAGGCTAGTGTGATATCTATTTTCATTAATACATATGTTGTGTTGTTTGAATAGGATTTACTAGTGAATATATTTCAATTGAAGAATACATTTATTATTGGTTTGAGTAGTGGTCACACAAGATATAAGACTTTTGTAGTAATATTTTATGTTATACATAGGGCTCCAGAATGGGTAGAGTTTTATTGGATGATCTGATAGAATAGGGTATATCGTTAAACTATATCTAGATGGTTCTTGTGAACTTATGAACATGTGTGGTTTCAATTTTAATTAACAGGGAATATCATTTGGGATTTTCTATACCAAATTATAGCTAACTTAGTGATATCGAATGATTTGTCCAATAATATATATTATATTGGGATGGTAGGTATTTGGAGAGGAATGCATGGTTGAGGACTAAGGATATTATTTGGATGTGTATGATAAATTGTCCTATTTCACCGCCACAAAAAGGGGGTGCACCCCAAGTTCAAATAGCTAGTGGTTGGGGATAATTATAGCTATTGGAGGAGAAGTATTATGAAAAAGAGACTACTTTTATGATTATATGTATGATATATGTATTCCAAAACTTTATGGTTGTGTTGATATAAAAACGTTTTATCCCCTCATTCCATGCCACTTCTGTTTTTTGATAACTAAAGATTCCAATTGGTCACATTCACAATCCTTATTCATGGAGAATAAAAATATATAGGAATCAATGATCAAGCAATAACAAGGAAATTTGGATATGACTCTGAATGGAGAGTCATTATTTTTATATCATTTTTTAGTAGTGATGAGGCCTTTCGTTTTCATATTAGGTATAGGGTGACTATCCCTATTTAATTTTTAGATATAATGATTCCATAGGGAATTTGAAGATATACACATTGAATGGATAATTTTTTACTTTATGGGTTAGGGGCAACATAGGTGAAGCTAGATTGAATCATGTGTAGGAGGATACATCCAATTACTCATCATTTTTCCATCATTATCCATGGATTAGTGGATTCTCTGGGATATTAGTTACCTACAGTGTTTCATGCGTTTTGAGACATCCTTCATAGGGAAATTTTGATCAACCCTTCCCTCTATGTGAATATATATATATATATAATCTAAGGGATTGTTTATGGTCTTCTCTAGCCTATCATATAGATTTTGTAGGGTCACGTGAGCTGACGGTGTTGTAGGGTGACTTACTTTGTGAGATTATTCAAACCCTAGGTGTCAACAGAGAAAACCTGACTGTTAATATATGATAAGTTATATGGGATCTTGATATTTTTTTATTATCATATAAAAATATAGGTGTATGTGAAGATTAAGTATCAACTTATAGGGATCGATGGAATCATTGACTTATTTAAATGGGTGATATTTTTCCTGATGAATGACCTTAGATTATGATATAAACATATCATAGTTTTTAATGATGACATATATGAGATGGAATTATAATGTTTCTGTGTTATTTATTAGTACACAGTGATTGCTTTTGTTTTATCATCAATTAGAGTTCATGGGACTCATGAAATGTATCACTCTTCCACTCTAAGAATAATTTCTGGTGGACAACATCAATGACATCCTATTGTATTTAGCATCCGATAAGGTACAAGAGATTGATTTGATGATTGACTTTTATATACCCCCAAAGAACCAATATTATGGCATGATATAAGTATTAGTTCTAGATTTATTATTTCCACCATTTAGAAAACTGACCTCTTCCTATGCTATGTATATATCATAGACAATGGTTGTGGAAATGACAGCTTGGGATCACACATGAGTGTGACACATGTGTATAGATTTTGATTGATAGAATGATACTATCCGAGATTCATGCTAAATATTCAAAGGATATCAGAACCCCTGACCTCAATAACGTGTAAGGGGGATACATTCATGTATATAGAGTGGTTTTAAATGAAATTTCAATAGTTTTAAAGAGAATGATGAGTTCCCTTATCATAAAACTACTATTATAGTTTTTTATGGATTTTGATTCCATTGATTCCTTTTGGAATTGGCATGAATGTATTTATATATACATGGATGAAATTCATAATTATGGGTATGGATAATTGAGACCACATCAAAAGAACTATGTTCCCTATATTATATATATGGAAGTTATGAACTTCAGTAGGAAGAACTGGGGAACTTACATTTGGGTGCTTATATTAATATCTATTTTTACAATAAAAGTCCCAATTATATTTTTTATATTGAATCTCATAAATTGACTGTGATATTATGGCTACTGTTACATTAGAAATATGAATTTGTGATGGTCTGTATTAAAATGATAGATAATATTGTGGAAGGTGTTCAGGGTGGGATATCTTGTATGTTTTTTTGAGTGAGGAATCAGACTACCTGGCATCATTGTTGTTTTACTTATTAATGAATAATGGTGTATCATACCTCTACATTATGGTTATTACAAATAATAATCTACAATGTGTTTAGGAGGCTCATAATGGAGAAACATTCTATAAGACATGGTGAATTAATATATACCTTGGACCTACTCGTGAAATATTTTTTGAATATGGGGGGAACTTCATCCTTACTATATGGTTCATGATAGTACTAGTTCAGCTTCATGAGGACGTAATATGGAAGATTCTTTCATACCCCCATTGTTGTACAACATGGTGTAGGGAAGATGTACTTGGACCACAATTGCTTGTTTTGGTCACCAAGAATAAGATAGTTGGAAAATGAGTTTGACTCAGGATTCGTTAATTCAATTTTGTTGAATGTTGATAACTAGGTCCTTGTTGTTATTTATAAACCGCTACAAGTTAAAGATTAGTAGTTTATGTGTAAGAAAACTGATTTTTAATGTAGTTTACCATGTTTTTCTAGAGTAAAAGAGTGCATAGGGGTGATAGATGTCTATATAATGAAGTCTTAACAAATCCAATATATATGATAGAATAGTTAAATGGGGATACTAGGAAACCATTATATGGTGGAGATAGTCCAACATCATATAGTTCTCGTGATGATCATTCGGAAGAGGATTACTTATTCAATTTGTGAGTATGAAGAAGGATTATTAGGGAAATTTGGACTCAATTTTGCTTGGGGTAGTGTTCCCCCAATAAAATAATTACTAGAATAATTTTGTTACAGGGTATGTGATTTTACATTTAACGTTTGGTCATTTTCCATTGTTCATGGGATCACCAACACATAGAGCAGTTTAGGTAAAAACAAAAAAAATCAATCCAAAATCGGTGTGGCACCATTTGAGTGCTAGTATGGGATACCATTTTAGACAAAAAAACACAATACTATATATGGAATTCTCTCATCATTATCCCATAGTTTTGTGGAGTGATTATAGTGAATGTTAATGTCATATTTGTGTGACTATATCCATCTCAAAGCCATCGAATTTGTTACAACAATTGAAAAAAGTGGCCATTGAAGTTATATGGGGGATACCATGTATTCATACCGCTATCAAAATATTATATTATTAAGATATTTGGTATGGGTAACGACATCTGTTAGATTTATTTTCCCTTTAATATACTGAGTAGTGTGGGAGTGATGTAATACCACTTAGCCCTACCATCATAGTAAAAAGTGTACAAGTCATTGTCTATATAACCAAAAATGAGGAGGTTTGAACATGAAATTTTTGAGGCTATTGGTTTGTAATGGGAACACATAAAATATTGAACTTCCTTTTCAATATTATGAATCAGTGGTTTGGGATCATAAATATTATATCCATTGTGGGAAAATGATTCCCTTGTAGTGTATCTAATGGAACCACTTTAATCATTATGATATAACATGGGAGTAAGGTAACCAATTACAATCCCAATACACTCATCTATTTTATTTTAAGGAAATATTGACCTATTTTTGGTAGAATTTATTGATTCTATTTTTTCAATATAAAACGTTCAAATATTTTATAAAATGTATTTGGAAATATGCATAGATTTGATGCAATATATCAGGGCCTGAAGAACATTGGTATGTATGTAATATAAATGTTAAATATATTTTATCACAAATTTGTGTAGTTTTTATGGAATAATTTAATAAATACTCACATATGTATATTATAGAAAATTGTTTCCTTCTATTGAATAGATATTATTATTTTTACCCAAATTTTAAAAAATCTTTTTCATCATCATTTGTTTCGTTAAATTGTAGTTGTTGGTGGAGAAAAAATTAAATAGATTAGGTAAATTATTATTTCATTATTAACAATTATATATAATCCATACAATATTTTAAAACACTTATTAAAAATTAATAGGGTTACCATCATACCTATATAGATTGATAGAGGGGCATTAGATGAGGAATCATGGACAATCAAGAGAGGAACACGGATATTCAATTTTGTTTTTCCAATGTTCCTTATGAATCTCAAAAAATGATAATAACATGTGACCAATTTTCCTTAGAATCATATTCAAAGAGTTGTTAGAAATTTGTTTTGTGGATTTTTCTTTTTCTTTTTTATCTGATTTCAAACAAAATTCAATTACACTAACAGATTGATTTTAGAGACAATCATTTTTACAGATAATGGTTTAAGTTTCTAGGATTTGGGGATTGATAGTTGTATTCATTTTTCAGATTATTTATTTATTTTGAATTATCATTATATTTGTAAATTATTTAATCCTACATGAAAAATATATTGGGATTGATCATCTTGTTATGTTTTGTGCATTCCACCATAATTCATCCTGTGGTTTTCATTTGCAATCTATTTGGTTGGCAGTTTGAAAAATCCTTATTGGATGATCATAAAAAATCAATATTCCTCATAATGGATAGTTTCATCATGGTGTATAAAAATGTTGGATAATATGGATTTAATTTAATGATCCACATTACATAGTTATGACCTTCACTCGATATGACAAGAAATAGGAAATTCTTGATCAGAATTGATTTCTAGATTATAGTAAATGAAATCAGTCATGATCAGTTATACTAATATCAAAATAAAACAGTGATACTCATAGAGAAATGTATAACATGTTTGGTATGGGGTATACAGGTATAATAGTACAATTGTACATAAAAAACGCGATTAATGCAATCAAATCATGAATAACACATGCCTTGTTAACCCCTCGTGTTATGCTCAGGTATGTGGGTAGAGAATATTATTAGGCACAATGTGATATTTTTCACACTTTATGAAACCCAAGTCTTGTGACATTTAATAAACCCATATGTTCATGGTCATTGATATGGATCGGAACAAGAGAATCTCTAGAGTACATAGACATCACCCAATGCCCATACATTTCCTTAATACCTAGAAAAGACCTACTATGTTTCCAAGAATATATTACACTTGGATGAGATGAAGAACACATTCATGTGATGAAGTAAACATGCATGGGAGAGATTATATTATAGCTAGAGTGGGGGAAGGATAAATATGAACTCACATTAAAAACCATTTACCCTCTACTGGGCAAGTTGAGGCCCTCCATCTTTTCATTATATAAAAATTTTATTTTTTTCTATAACCTTTGTTCATCCATATTAAGTTAATGTTAGAGAATTTCATCTTAAGGATTGAATTTTTATAAAATCTATGATATTATTATAGGATTGGGTTTTTTTAAATACTATTATAGAATTTATGATTTGATCTTCTTCAATTACCTATTTATCAACATGTGGGGTTTGATAAATCCTTATAAGAATCTTACATTTGAATATGATCCCCTAATTAATGGTCTATTCTAGGTAGGATATACTACCACCAAGAGGGGCTAAGGTGAGATCCTCAAAATGAGAATTATGTTATTCAAGTATCTAGATAGATCTTATTCATGTACATATCTATGAGTTTGGTATCTCAGATGAGGACCATCAGTGATAAATTCATAGGGTGCAATCTATATAATAATATCACTAACATGATTTCCTAAGAAAATTATTATGGATGGATGAATAGTTGAGTCCTTTTTGAGCTATTATTACTATTTTTGTTGTTGTTGTGATGTATCATATTTAGATTGACATACCACTGTGATGATGTTATTATGTATCGATATTTTTGTTCTTCATGTCTGTTGATTTCAGGATTTCTTTTAATATATTTTATTCCTGACCCATGCATGGGCTATACGTATACATGTTGTTACATTTGTAGATGAATTTTTTTATAGAGACATAGGAGGACCAGTGGTATTTTAATTATAGTTGGCCTTGATAAAAAAATCATACAAGGTAATTAATTTTAAAATAGTCTCATTCCTTCTCATATGTTTGAATCTTTTATTGGTATGGTGAAAAAATATTTTCCCAGCTACAATTTTCAGTATATATTCCATTCTCTAAATTGGTAGGTAATTATATTAATTAATTTGGTATAAGCTGAATTTTATATTTTTTCTAGATTTTTGGATATGTTTTCCTATTTATATAGGTACCCATGTAAATGGAATCCGAGGTGTTTTTTATACGTATCAGGTGGTTATCTCCAGCCCCTATCCTGTTATAGGCATGATTTGGGTGACTTGTTCATCTTATCATTGAACAAGTGGGCCCTAGTGAAATCCGTGGAGACATAATGATTAATATTATAGAAAAAACTTTATATGGGTATTATTAATAGGGAATTTTCATAGAGATGTTGAAGATGTAATTTTTTATTCAAAATTATTAGGGTAATGTAGAAAATTCCAATTTAATGGAATGATATGGGTTTATTTACAATAAGGGTTTTTTTATTAATCTAAAATTCTAAACATGAAATAACATGGTAATGTAGGTGATTAAACATTTAGTTTTTGTTATTTAATAATGTACGGTTAAAATAATGTATCTTCTATTTATATCAAATCCATAATTCGAAAGAGTTTATTTTAATAACATATACATTTTTATGGTTCTTAGGCTATACTAATTATAATCAGATATGTCTCTACATTAGTTTATAGGTTACAAACTTATCAAAGGATACACATTTTTTTTAAAAAAACATTATGTGTTTATAATTTTATAATGATCATAATGATAATGATATGAATTTAATTTTACATTCTATTTTATGGGCCTTTATGCTGACTAATGAAATTTTTGGAAATATTTATGATATTTTGAAATATCCATAAATTATATGTAACCGATTGATTTAACATGTGATTTAGAGTTATTTTATTCTATAAGAATGTTTTTGTGGACTTATGTTTAATGGAAAAAACAATTATGGATATTTCATTTATTAATGATGATGACATTATCATTTTTGGGAATAAAGGTTTTATCATTTTTTTGTAATATATTTATAGATAACCACGATACTAAAACATTATTTATCCACTAAGTTATTAAAAAATATCATTTTTTCCTCAAAAATTTGACTATTTTGAGAAATTATTATTATTAAAGGGAAATATAAAATATTTTATAACACCTTGATAATTTTGAATATATTTGATGTCTAAATAAATTTCAACTATTCTATAGCATTCTTAACACAAAACACAGAGTCAAAATAATTCACGATATATTGAACCTTTATAATAAAACCCATAAATTTTCAAATTATAATTTTAATGAACACCTTATAAAAAGTATATATTATTTTTTAAATTAATTTAAATTTATTTATTAAATCCTAATTAATAAGTACAAAATTTTAGTAAAATACTTTCTGTTTTAAAAACATATTTTCTTTAAAAATGGATTTATATCCCTACTATTCAATAGAGTTATAATTATTGTATAAAAATATATATAAAAATTGTTTTATGGAATTAATACAATTTATGAAAACACAATTTTAACATTATCTTAGGAGATGTTTAAGGATATTTTTTAAAACTTATATTTCAAAATGAATAGTTAAATTAATGATAATTTAAAAAAAGATATATTTATTATGAATTTAAACCCTCATTATTTATTTTATATTATCATCAAATTAATTAAGATAACTATTAAAAGATATAATACAATTAATTTTAAATGAATCATTCTAATTCAAAAAAATATTATTAGTTATTTTTGGTTCTCAATTTATTTTTTTCTGAAAATAGTTTTAATATATATATTGTGTTTGTATATAAATAAATTAACTTAATATATATTTATTATTATTTTATTAAATTTTATTTAATATATATTATAAAATATAATTTAACAATCATTTTATTGTTCATACAAGAAAATCAATGAAATTAAAGTATGTATTATTTTTAAAAATTAAATTTTTAAACCATGTTTTCATTTATGTTTGCATACACAATTAAAAATAAATATTACAATTATAAAAATATTCACTGTTAAATTATTTTTCGTGTTTGGATAGATATGAAATAAAAAAAATCTTTATTTTGTAACATGTTTAATTAGATCCACATTCTGGTGAATTTATTTTTATATCATTGAAAGAATTTATGAAAATTCATGTGTTTTCATTCGAGGAATTATTAATGGGGAACTCTTATCATCCAATATTCACGCCATTTGGGTTAAAAAAATTTTAAAAAATATAATCCAAAACATTATTAAATTTATTCCACCAATTTTATAATTTATTTTCCACAAATAATACAATACTTTAAGGAATTAGGTGCAATCCATTGGATGTCCCCTAAAGAAGTTGTATAAATCATGACCATGCTATTTCAATTTAACATAATATTCCACATTATATATTATTATTTTAAACATAAATATATTATTAATACGGTTTAATATGTATAATTATATGTTATTATGTTGAGAGTATAACCATTTTCCACCATTCCCCAACAAATTAGATATAAAAATATCACTTCTGCATACCAGTGGACTTATGCATCCCCCAAGTGATACCATTAATTTTCCATCACAGTCATTAATGATAGTAAATAATGGGTTGTTTGATGTTCATAAGTAATATTTAAAAATTATTTTTTATTTTTGAATTATAGGTTCGTATATGAATTCTTACCTTATGTTTCATAGTTAAACCACAACGTCGTTCTTTTTTACGAGTGGACTACTTCCTCCCTTAAACGATGTTATATTTTTATAATTTATATTTTACGTAGATTGAGAAAAGAGATATATAAGGGAAAAATATTTTCTTTATGATATCTTAATAACTTATCAAGTTGAATTATTCTTTCCATTACTTTTTTCCCTCATTCAAAATGTGAAAACATAACTCATGTGTATGTGTGGGTTTATTTGTTCACAAGGTTATATAATTCATTAATCATGACAAAAAAAATTAATAGTTATAATTATGAATATAATCCATATATATTATATTTTTTTAATTTTTAAAATTATGGGAATGGATAAATGGAGATCAATGTGCAAGGAACAAAAATTCTGAACAAAAACATACATGAAAACTTAATCATTAACCTCCAAAAATGACAAAATCAAAAGAAACTCGATAATAAACTGGTGTTAAAATGATATATGTAGATTATATATAATGTTATACATTTTAATATAATTTAATTATACAATTATACTATATATAAATAAATGATAAATGAGTTTAGATAACTTAGAGATCAAAACAGATATTGCATTAGGGGTTCATATCAAATTATCTTCATTGAGACTTGTTGTATTGATATGGAATACTTTATTATTTTGGTGTTTTTTAAAAAACTCAAGAATGTATTTTGAAAAAATAAATTATTAAATTAAATGTATTTATAGAACCTTGTTGATTTTTAACTTCTAAATAATTATTTTTCAAATTTTACCAATGTAGTAAGGGTTATTTAAGTCAAATTTATATCATTGAAACATATTTAATGGCATGGCCACATTTATTTTTATGAGATAAATATAAGAATCGTTTATTAATTTATATATTTTATACTTCATAATTTTTAGTAATTTTTTAACATTAATATTATTTCATCTAAGGTATTTTGAGTAAAAATTTACAAAGGTTTTATGGGTTTTTTTCAAACATAATTTCTAGAATATAAATACAATTTTATTGAATTGATTCATTCATATTATGAATATAATACACCATTAATAAATCATTTAATGGAAATCTTTATAATCATGGTGTTTTCATCTTTAATTGACATTATTCCTTTTATCGGGATTAATACTGAAATGATTCAAATGAAAGACATGTTTTATGTTCTTATCTCATTTTTATGGGAATATATTTTGTGGAAATTTTACAATGAATAAATTATTTATTCTATCTCAAAAAAATATTATTTATTTTCGTATACTATATTATGTAATTTATAATACATGTTTTAATTTCATTTACATATCTCTATTTGATCAATAGTTTAAAGAAATGTTTTCCTTATAAACTGGTCGTGTATATCAACATTAGCAATGAATAAATTCATTAATTTATATATTTTGAATAAAATATATCGTTAATGTTATAATTATACAATAACTATTTATTATGTAATTTATCTCACAATTGTTAATTTAAGTCAAAAAAAATAAAGAAGTCTCATATTCCTTTTCTGAATGAGGTACTTTTGACTTTTTAAAATTATCTAAAATGTTTTATGATATAAAAATAATGAAAATCATTACTCATAGACATTAATACTCATTTTCATTTCGAATAAATTATAGGATTACATTGTTCATTATAAAATTTTTTTTTCACAATAATTATAAATGTTTTTTATTTTAAACTACTGATGTCAAAATGATAGGGGTATTTTTAACATGAAATATTTCAATGATCATTTTGATGTTATATTCAAATAAAAAAAATCATTCATGTTTTATAGATATTAAAAAAGGATATGAAATTGTGATTCTATCTATATTCATTCCTTATATGGATTTTTATTTTGATGGAACCCATTTTCTTTTCAATGAGTTAAAATTTAATGTAATGGTAAATGTTGATTATGTTGTATTACAATTAAGAGTGTGTAAATTATATATCTACAATAGATGGGTTAATGTTTATGGGGTTCAGAAACTACTACGAGATAAATGATTTAATAAACTCATCGGAGAAGTCATTACTATCATTATAAAAGTTTCTCCTCATAAAATATTTATAATCACTGAGTAAATATTTTCTTTATAGGACTGTTATTTCAATCCTATTCAATTAAGAAACCCGTACATAGGATGTGATTTCATACAGCTATATAAATTCCATAAAACATATTTCATATGACTAAGATATTTTATATTGTATAATGTTTAATTATTAATTATTTAAAACTTATTTCTTATCTATATTGATCAAAAATTCATTATCCTATAATTTATTATTAATGTTCTTTGACTGATTAGGTACAATTATTATATATTTTTATAATGTTATCCTATCCTTATTCCATTATCATAGTCACATATTAATATTCATTGTTATATATTATATTTAGCCACAACTAAACTTTACGTTGAAACATTCTTTTGTTTCACTTTACCATGTTACCAAGAATGTTTTTTAAAGAAGGGTATTATTTCTGTGAAACATAGAAAGAAATTTTATATATATTTTATGTACAAATTGTTTTCTGGTTTTTCTATGTAATTATAACATTATGGTACTAGTATAGATAATATCTATGTGTAATGAATAATTTTCTATTATGATGTTGTATTTAGGTTTTAATATTTTTATTCTCTATTTTTGGTATCCAAGAATGTTTTAGTTACATTTCGATCATAGGATGACAAATACATAATTGGAACCCTTTGGATAAGCCTATTTTTGTGAGAACACCCAATCTTATGGTTAATAATGGAGTGTGGTTTTCTAGAAATATTTCCCTGAATAGATACTACATGTGGTTTTTGTTTCCATGAAGTTATATATAAGAGTAATTAATATGATAATTGATTGTACAGTATCACTCAATCATCAATCTGGTGCATGGGAAATGTTCCCATATTTATCATCTAGTTTGACACTCGCATGTTATATTCCTAGGATAATTCATGTTTTCCTTATAACAAATTATGAATGATTTGAATTGATGATGACCTAGGATGACCTTAGAAAAACATATGGTTTAATTATTAAAAATATTATTAATAATTATTCCTCATTACATGGTCACTATAATGGGACATACACAAATTTCCTAGAGATGTTTCATACATCATTAGATTTGAACAATATACACTATATCACAACTCGAAGAGAAATTATTTTAAACATGGAAATCTTTGAGTATACTTGAATTTCCCATAAATTTGAAAAAATAAAATCCAATAATGTATCATTATTGACAATTCCATTATTTTACTAACAATATTCTAGTATATCAATAACAAAATACATACTTCAATCACAGGGAAACCAAAATGTAATTTATAGGGGAGTATTTCTATATGGGTATGGATACAATTCCATCTATTATAAATTTAAAGCCATAAAAATTATAGAATTATAAACAACATAAAACCATTCCTTTTATGAAATAAATGTATCATAATATGTATAGAATAAATAAAGATAAATAATCCATATAAATAATCCAATTTCCATGAAAATTATCCATGTATATTATAACTTCTCAAATAATTTCATAGAAATTAATAACTAATATCAAAATGTGTGAATCCATAATTCCAATAATTATAATCATATTGTCAAGGCCTCATATAGTATACTTTTATAATATGGGTAAATCCCAAATTAATTTTTTAACTCATTAGTCTCCATAGATCAATAAAAGTACAGAGGTGATATCTATAACAGGGCCCAGACATTAATAAATAAGTATAATATATTACTCATATGAAATGGGTCAATTTGAACCAAAAATAAAATTGTTAATGAAATAGAAACATATGAAATTTTTATATTTACACCCAAACAAATAAACACAATCATGAAACATTTATAGTAATTTGTAGAATGGTTAAAAAAGTGTACAAAATTTTTAAAACTGATCATTAAAAAAATAAAGTATGAATATTATATTAAAAATATATTAAAATCATAATGTTAATAATGTATTATTAAATTATTTTTTCTTCATACTATACATTTAAATAGATAAAAGATTAATTATAAATTTAGTTGTCATGAATACATGAAATTTTAAACATGATAGGAAAATTAAAAAGATGTGTTCTCATTTTTTGTAAAAGAGAAACAAACATTTTATGTAAAATGACATGTATATTGGTGTCACATTTTTTATGTAAAATGTAAAAAACTAATATAAGGTGTTAATATGTAATTTTTATATCATGAAAAAACTTTTTTCAAATTATTCATTGAAACAAGAATTTGGATGAATAATATTTATTACAAAAATGAGGAAATCAAGTAAGAGCTTCATAAAAACATTTTCCCCATGGATTTATGTAAAAACCAAAGTAAAATGGTAATATTAATTTAAAAATATAATAAATAAACATAATATAATAAAATATATTTATATTATTAATAAAATATCAAATAGATCCCATAATGGAGACTTAATCATAAACAATCATGAAAAAATCATTATATTTTTACGTAATCCCATACCACTCCTATAACTTGGATTAATAGGGAACATCACTGATATAAAATTAAATAAAACGTTAAATTACATGAATAGAATTTTATTTATCATATAATTTATAAAATTCTGTAGAATATGCCTATCACAATGGAATAAAAGGATTATATGGAATATGTCATAAAGATTAAAAGTTTTATAGGAAACCCTTACATATGATCTGATTTCAATTTTATATGTTAAAAACACTTATATAGTAAATTTATTTTTAATATCATATTAATAATCCAAAATGAGATATATAATACCATATATGTTTAACTTATGTCTTTTATCACCTATTTGTTAACAATTATGTGTTTAAATTACTATGTCAAGTGATAATTACTTCAATTTTCATGTATGTTTCATTCAGTAATATTGGGACTTTTTCATGAAACATGTTTCTAAATTATACATAATTATACCCATTATAAAAAACATAATATTTTTTCATTATATATTTATTTTATTACTTTTTATGATATAGATAATGAAAATGGAGTTCACCATTTTTTAAGAAGTTTGATCGTATGTAGGAATGAAGGATGTTTCCAATTTTTGAGACATATGGAATGAATAAAAATAGTTATTAATAAACCATTATAAAATAATTATAATTATATATATACTGTATTTATTTTATTAAAATCCATCCTAAAAAACTTCAATGTAAATATAAATTTAATGAAATTTTACATCACTACATAGATGTGATAGTCCAAAAATATACATGACTGATGTTATTATTTTCCAAGGGATTAGAAGGTTGAAAGATAGATGTGTTATTATATTTTTATAAATATTTATAAATAATAAATATCATATATATTAATTAAATTTATACATACTATCATAGTTTGAAATATTGTTTTAAAAATTAATCATAATGCTTCGTGAGGTGGTAGCCTGCCGGACACACAAGTGATATTATCATATCCCCACATGGATTTGAATATAATAAGTATAATTTGATATTATAATTCAATAATTATTTTTATTTCCTTAATATCAGATATATGTTTTAAATACATCTTTATATCCTACCATGAGAGGTGGTGATAGAAAATGTACCACATGGGTTTGTGAGGTGGTAGTTTGACATTAACTCTATAGACAGTTTCATTTCCAAGATCATGTAAGTATATATTAATAAATATTATTATGTTATAATAATATAAAATCAATATGTTGGAAATAATTTTGCTTTAATATAGTAATTATTGAATAATATTTTATGTAGGCTAAAGAAGATACAAAATAAAAATAGTCATTTAAGAAAGACACCTCTTATTCAGGTATCATATTTAGGATTTTGGAAAAATCACTAAAGGGGTGTTTTATAATAAATACTCAATTAGTTTATTGTTATATGAGAACTTATTGATTTTTATTAGTTATTTTCTCATATAATGGGATTTTATGTGTTAATAGGAGAGCATTGGGTGTTGATTTATAGGTGGGGGAGAGTACAGATGTAGTTTTTTATAGGAATAATGTCTGAAAACAATTTTTAAGAAAATGGAAAAAAATTAATCATTATATATAATAATAACCTGTATGGTCTCAATATGCTCATCCGATATGTTTTAGAAAAGTATTAGATCATTTTTATCCATCATAATCAGAGATTAACAACCCTTTAAACTCTTTTTTACCCTAACCGTAGAAATTTATTTTTTCAAGATTTACTATTAACAATGCTACAAAAATATGGATAACCATAATAGATTATATTAATTATTGTAAATAAAAATATGAATTACATGTTTAAAAAATCAACAAAAATATGTGGATGAATTCATTTTAAAATTATACCCCAAGAAATGTCGATGAGGTAGTTTTTCGAAAGAAAAATATTCAAAATATTAAAAAATTTATTTATCATAATTTTATATGGAATTGTTTCTAAATAACTAAATTAGATAAAATTTAATTTAATTATAATAATTTCTCTTTAAAACCAATTTATATTATAATTTAAAATTTTAAGTAATTTAATTATAAATGAATTTTTAATTAAAATTAGTATTTTCACGATTAAAATGAAAATTAATCTCTCCAAGAAAGTATATAATAATAAACAAATGATAAATTTATCATGATGATTTAAAAAATAATGTTAATTTTTTTACAAAAAAAATTATAATAGGGGTAAAATCATAATATAATTTATGTTTGAAAAGTGCGAGTAAACCACCTTTTTTAAAAATTATATTTTTTGGGAAAAATTATTTTTTCATTCAAATTATTCTAATTTTATTACTATTTAATAGATAAAAATTGAACATATTATATATATGTTTAAGCCATAATGGTTTAATTATTTTTTAGGTTGGTTCATACCCTCTAATAAAATATAAATGTTATAATTGTAGCATCATGAAACTATTATTTATTATTTCTAAACACATATTTTAAATAAATTATTGGTTGGCTTTCATTTGGAATTACATCAAATGAAATTTTAGAAATATTGAAATTTTGGGACAATTACACAATTGTTTCATAATATTCATGAAGTGTAAAATACATGATATTGGGGTTTTCACGCCATGGGAACAATTTTGAAAAACTATGGACCAATATTTGAGAAACTATGGAACCCATTTAAAAATGTTTATTTCCAAGGATCACAGTATGTCTAACTGTGATTCCATAGACAAGAAACTGTGTGTATTGTATTTTTTAATCAAAAATCATGTTTTAGAATTTTGAGAATCCTCATTTAGGTTTGGACGGACCTATACAAACCCAAAATGATATCTCCTTCGATGAGATCTCCCAAGAGTAATTTTAGCCCATGGTCACCATCATAAAAGTAAATTAAATCATGTAAAATGATGAATGACTTTCTTTGGGTTAGTAACCTATTTCTCATTCTATATCATAATCTCTCTCTAATTTCCTCTATAGGGTTTGTGTATCATTGAGTTTGTAGTATTAACTAATTCCATCAAATTTTTTTATCTTAAACATAGTGTATCTTTTTTCATTCTCTATAGGGGATATTTTTCATTATGTATATATTCTTTATATCAAATAATTTTTTCCATTGTTATTTTTAAACCATAATAATAATTATCGCATCTTTTTTTGATACTTTACTTTATCTCCTATTAAATGAGATACATTATACTATATTTAAGGATTTTTGTTTTGATAAATGGTATTTCAAAAAAATTCAATGTCCTGTATTTTTTGGATTATAATATTTATCTATCAATGCATCCCTATTTACTTTACCTTTTTTCAAATTCATGTATCTACTATTGTGAACTATAATATATTAGTGTTGTAATAATTTTTTTTATGTTACACTATTTCAATTATATTTTATAGTCTCCCTTATTTTATTAAAGTTTTTATAAAAATTTCAAATTATTAATGTAACTAAAATTCAATGATTTATATAAAAATTTATATTATTCACAAATTTAACATTTGGTTATAGTGTTATGGTTCATCAATAACTAAATAAATTCTTTAAATTAAAACAATTTCTTTTCAGTGGTTTTATTTTATCATATAATCATACTTATAATGAAATTTTATTTGATATCATCTAGATATATTATAGTAAAAATTTCATTTCACTAGGTTCTTTTTTATATGATGGATTTCCTATAACACATATATGTATGGATAGTAATTTTGCGACGAGTGAGGTTTTATATCTCTTTTAAATTCATTGGAAAATTTTATACATCCAACGATGTAGTGACATTGTGCATTAACATAATTGTAGTTATGTTATATTCACATGATTGTGTTTGGACATAATTACAGATATTCAATATTTATATCAGTGTTTTTGGACCTTATTGTGGATTATGTATTTTCAAAAGTCTATATTTCACTTGACTATGGTTAATCTATGTTTAAAATATTGTTCATCAACTAGATATCATTTAATGTATGTTCAAAATATTACAGTATCTAATTTCCATTTTATACTATATATCAATATTATATGCTATTTTTATTCTCCATAGGATGTTATTTCTTCCTCATGATTACTCAATATAATTCCATGGAATATGTTTCATCATTTGTTAGGAAAAGTTCTTATTTTATATATATAAATCCTATAAGTCATGTTTCAATTAAAAATAATTTTATCCCTAAATCATATGTTTTAATTCATATGATTTCACTCAAGATGAAATATAGAAAACAATTTCTCACACAGAAAGAATCAGATCACCCATTTATCTTGTTTTAAAATTACCTAGTTATGAATATGTGTATAATAAAAGTAAAATTTATAAGTATGTATATAATAGTTACGATTATGTTGAAATGTTAAAAATTATGTCAAATATAATTTATATATTTGTACTCTTCATGAAAATGATCCTTAGGGTTATGAGATTGTGTTATTATTTTTGAGATGTAATAATTGAATTATGAAAAGATATGATTAATTTTTCTCTATCTAACTAGAATAGTCTCACCATCTATAAAATGAAGTTATTTAATGATTGTATCTTTAGAATCATTCATGGTGGGCTCATGTTTAAGGAATCTCATTATGGGTAATGAAATAAAATCATATTGCTAATTTACCAAAATTAATGGGGAAAATACCATAGTTTTTATGGATATTTCAACCAAAAATTATTTAAATATTTGTATCAATATTAAAATATGACAAACAATCCAATAATTTATGATTGGAAAGAATCAAATTGTCGAAAAATTAATTAAATAACCATAATATTACATTGATTTAGATAAAATTATTTTACAGATTCTCTAAATTTGGTTTTGACCAAATAAAAAGAGTTGAGTCTAATTTTTTATACCAATAGTAATTATAGTTTAAAATAAAATAAAATATTTCCAATGAAATTGTTGATAACACTTATATAAAATATATTTTTAATTTTTTTTTGGAATTCAACGATGGAGAAAATCACAATGCAATTTTTGGAGTTTCTATTTTGAATAATTGAAAATTATCACATATTTATATCTAGTGAATAAAATATTAACTTGAGAAATGAAAAAAATAGGGCATAATATGGGGATATATAAAATTTGGGATGGGATATATTTTTCAACTTGAACAAAATATATAAATATATAAGAGATATAGATTGAAGGGTAATTTCTCGAGAACTAGAAGAATAAAATTATTTTCATAATACCAGAATTTTAGTGATGATGAGGAAGATTTTACAGTTGGAATAGAAATGGAAGTTCATTTAATATATATAGATAGATAAATGGTTTCTATTTATATTCATCCCTCTATAATTGGATGAGTAGCTCATACTATCAATGGATCATATTGTTTTATCTTCTAATAGGAGTATTTCATTTTACGGTTTTTTTGAACATTTTAAACATTGAAGGCCAGTCTCATTGATCCTTATTATAAAATAAAATAATTGTGTGATGGGTTTCGAGTAAAAAAACACTAATTTTATTATTTCACATATTTAATACTATCATATTATAAGAAGATACAAAATCATGGAAACTAGATTTTCATTTTTGGTAGCTGTTAACTATCTAGATAGTTTATTTTTAAATAATATTCAACAGTTATTCTATAATAATGTGACACTAAAAATATTTTAACAAATATCATTAGGAACACTCAAATTACAAAAGAAACTAAATTATAAAAATTTCATAAAGGGGTAAGATCAATATCATAGTATGAGTAATTAGGCTATATAATAATATGAGTACATAAGTGTGTATAAAATGAAGGAAAAGGATATGATAACATAATAAAAATATATTATAAAAAACATGGGAGTCATAAATATAAAATTTTTATAACTAATACATTTCTCATGATATCTAAACTCATAATCAATACAATACAAAGCGATATAGGATCTCACCCTTCATTAATCAATACCAAAAGGATAAAATTGATAATTATATAATTATCACATCATAACGAATTCATGGATGTAAAATTGTTTCTATATACAAGTAAATTGAAAATCAATTAGTTTTTATTTAATTAATATCGAATATAGTGAAAATGGGGATTATTAAATATACCAGTTGTAAATAATAACATAGTAAATTAAATACAATTTGATGGAATTATTGATAACCCAAAATGGATCAATTATAAATATATATTTTAATGGTAAATATGATATGTAAATCCATTGGATATAGAGAGTAAAATAATGACCATTACATTAAATATATTTCTTGAAAACCATTTTTCAATCATCTTGGTAAATTTCCAGGATACTTTTAATTTTACACTAATTCAATTTCGTAATTATATTCCTATTTATATTTCATATAATAGTATATTAAATATACATCCCACAATGGAAACCAAATAAAAATGAATCTTAAATAATGAATATATAGTATCAGATAAAATAAATCTATTGAAAAAAAATTCTTATTAATTATATTAATATAACAATCACGAAACCTAGTAAATTTAAACATAACATAATTTTTTTTCATAAATTGTTTCTTAGGGAAAAATGAATATTAAATTTTAAAAAACAAAATTATGTTTCAAATTAATAAATGATAAAGTCTTAAAAATTTTAAAATATGGATATGGGATAAAGAAATTAATGTGAGGTTATCATTTTTAATAAAATAAAAATCTTATTGAAGAGGAATTTTACAAAGGAAAATTCATTGATGTGATATATGAATTATTATTAGAAAAGGTGGGGATATATAAATGACAGATATTATTAAACCATAATCCTCACTCAATTCACAGCATAACATGTCTTGAAATTTTTTCCCATTCCAAAATATCTCAAAATAAACACTAGCAACAACTGAAAATATATTGGGAATGGTTTCAAAAATATAAAATTAGCATAAACCATCAATGAGATGGGACAACCACCCTTATATCATCCATTTAATATAACTGAATTGAAATGTCCATCTAAACACATTCATTACTAATAAGATATAACAAAACTCATATATAAGTATTATAAAATATATTATATACATGTACCACATTTATCGATCAAGACTGAAAATAAAGTGATATATCTAAAAAATATAGGTCGAAACATTCGAAAAGAAGTCAATATCAAAAAATAACTATACATAATCCAAATCCATGATATCATGTCTCATCCACAAAACTCTAGATAGTGGAAATCATGATGAGAAAACTAGATACATGGTTCTCATGTCTTCAAATGTTATATATATATAATTATATACCCAAAAAGTATATGTTGGTTGTTATGGAAATTCCCAAAATGATATCACCATGAAACTATTTAATTATTTTACCCATGAAAATAAATAAACAACTTTGAAAACCAATTTTAAAACTAAATTACCTTGTAAATTTATCAATTTTTAACATGAATTTAAAATCCAGGAGGTCTTCCTTTTTTATCATAACCTATTTTAAATAAAACAACAAAACATTTCTCAAATAATAAATCAAGGATGAATGTCATTACATTGTAAACTAATCTATCATGGAATAATAAAGAGGCGCTTCAACAGCATCATATTACCATATAAATAGAAATAGTTATAACCGATATTATTTCACATTAATATCAACATGGCATAAAATAATATACATAAAATAAAATTCCTAACCTAGAATGATAAAATGAATATATATCTCTATCAAAAAATGAAATAATTTGAGTGATTTTAAATAAAGTATGGTATCCATCTATTTAATGTGTAATCTCTCATTGTCTTCCCTATTCAAAACACTATGAGACCTCATGGTCTTTTCATATGGAAGTGGAAGATGTCATTTTATTTTTACTAAAGGCCCTCATGGTCCATTGGAACCAAAATGCAATAACTCATGATCATCCTCCCTATTGGTTCTCAGAGTACCTCAAACAAAACCTCACTCATAGCACAATTAACTCATGTGATATGACATTATAACATTAAAAAAATTATATTCCATCTGAGGAATAAGATATCACAATAAAATATCATAAAGTAACATTTCGATTATGTAAAATAAATTTCAATAATGTAAAATAATTCAATAACCCATTTTATTACTCTATTTTGATCTATGAAATGACTTTCCTCAATTTAAACAAATGATAGGAACACTGTCATTTAGAAACCATTTTTTAAACAAATCCATAAATCATGAAAAGAATATTATAATAATACAAATAATATAATCAAATTGAAATATGATTAGAAAAAACTAAAGGTTCTTTAGAATATAATGGTAATTCATATAAAATCCCCTAAATAGAGATGCATGTATAAGAATAGTTTCCAACCTCAATTCCTTGTATTAAAACCTAATACAAAAGGTATTTTAAGGACTAACACCCCTAATCTAAAAGAACAAAACCAAAAAATCCCCTATATTTGTCCACCACAACCAATGAAGGTTCCACACATTCCTGAAAATGGAATAAGAATAACAAGAAAGGTGAAATGTAGAAGAAACCAATTGAAAGAAATTACAAATTTCCAAACCCTAAATAACCCACCGAGTTTCCTCCAAAAGAGAAAAGGGATGGTTTCCATGTTATGAAGGATACGTTGCACATGATGTGGAATGGAAATGAAGAAAATTTTATATATATCATCAAGGAAATCATAGTATAATATAGACAATTTAATGACCTGGACATATAACACATTTTATTTGCATGGTTAGGAAATATGTGAAATAACAATAATGAAACTATTGTCTCCCCTATAATAAGAAATATGTTTATCCCATTGGAATGCATGGATTGAAATTATAATATCAAACTATTATAAATCCATCTATATCAATCACTAAATACCTCCCACTAATATCCATATAGTTAAACATGCCACAACCCAACAATATTCCTTGGAATACAATACTCAAAATCCAATATTCATCCCATTAAAAATGGGACAACCCATTGTAACCCTAAATACAAATTGAAATTAAAATTTTACATACTAAGGTCATTTTTAGTTTTCAATAATCAATAGTATTCCACTTTATATCCTTAATTATTCCTCATGAAACCATTGAAGAAAAAAGGTGAGGCCACTACTCTGTTATCGGTCCTTCATACTCACACATGTCTAGAAATATCCATAATAATGAGAGTGCACATAAACCAATGAGAATGAAACACCGAGAAAAACCTTATTTTGATAATTAATTAAATGAATTTTTCTCTATATAATAGGGTTTTTTGTTGCAATGGGTATGAAGAAGAAATTAGTGGGGTGAATAGTGTTCGTTTTATGACTATATAAATGTAAAATGTACCTCTTCAAATTAAGTGATCTTTTCATTAAATGGTAATCTTCAGTGAATAGTGGAAATACATAAAAAAATATAACAAAAAAATCCTATAGTGTTTCATGTAATTGAAATACAATATTCCACACCAACAATTATCAACTCCATGAGGATAGTTTTTTTCACTATTATGTCATCTTATCCAGATACCTCTAAAAGTATGTACAGGTAGTTGAATCATTAGAAGGATTTTATGGGTCCTTATATTACATTTATATGGATATTAAATATCAAAATATATGTTTGAGAAGATGATACCCCACCAGAACTACGTCTGAGAAGATGATACTCCAAATAAAAAACATTATATGAAGCAAGATGTGAAGTTGGATTAGGTCATAGTTGAAGCGGCAACAAAATATGCATATCATCTATATTACTGTTCACTATAATCTAAACTATCTTTAATGGTTTCCATTATTATTCATATTCCTTAAACACTAGGAAATACATAAGATAATTTTTCTCATGATTTTTTATTAATAATACCATGGGGAATAATGACGTAATAATATATTTCTGTTTACATTAAAAATTATGTGAAACACAACATTTTTACATTTAATTTTTCTTCAAAATTTTTATATATCCTACCTTCCTAGTATATTTTAATTTCCTTCCATAGATATATATTTAGGTAATAAATATTCTTTATTAATAAATCTCCACTTCCTTTGTATTTTCAAAATAAATATATACAATATCTTTCATAAATATCTCTAAAATAGCATAAAACTGTTTCATATTTATTCATACCAAATAAATCACGTATAAATGCATTAAATATACTTTCAATAAATTATTTAGTAAAAAATATATAATAATTTAATATTTTATTTATTTAAGAAAACTATTTAATTTTTTTAAAGCATCATTAAATGAAGTTAAAATAGTTCCTAAAAATAGCATCATAATCCGAATGAAAATTCAAATATTTGAATCAAAATTTCATTGTCTACTCTGAATGTTCAATAAAAATGAAGTAAGAATAAATGATCCATTTTTATCCCTAAATAATATAACAAAATAATTTCAATATCTTCATTCATAATAATTTTTTAATTATAATTTATCCAACTGATAAACTGCTGAAAGAATTCTATGTAAGAATGCAATAGATTGAAAAAACTAAGAAAAAAGCACACTGTAACCTATTTTTGAAATATTAATTATGTTAGATAGTTTCTTTTTCGATTAACTATTATATATAATATTCTATATCCCCATTATATTATGTTTTTTCAATGTGGAATAATCAATAATTAATCATTGTAGCTAACATTTATATCATAATCTCCAGCATTGAGTAGTCCATTTTCATATAGCATCATCACAAAATAGTTATCCATCACATTTACTAATTTTTAGAATGTTTTAAATTGTTTAATATATGATATGAGAATTTAAATGTTCTATAAAATAAAATTTCATCTTGTATCATTTCATTGTGTAAAAAAAGATGATGCACGACATTAGTTTCCATTCTAAAATAGTGGATCTAATCCCCAATTATTATTGCACAAAATAGATCACCATTTCATTAGTGGATATATCTACTTGAATATAACTAATATAATTTTAATTAAATTTATTATTTACAATTTTCTTATAAACACTCTAAACACCCATCATATAACATGTTATGATTTTATATTTAAGTTGAAAAAGTATCCAATGAATTTAATCTCTTTTGAGGCAACATTTCAACACGTAAATATTTCAACAATAGTTTATGCTTTATTTTTCAGAAAAATAACAGAAGGTAGTAGTATAAAATCAGGTAACAATTTCAATTGAATTTAGTGTTCATGAATTTAGGGTTCATGAGAATATTGTTCATGAATTTTTGTTTTATGAATGCTATTTTCATGGAATGTAGTTTTTATGGATGTCAATTTCATTTCCAATGTATGGTACATTATACATATAATTATATTGAATGCAGGGTAGATAAAATATATTTATTGACAAATTTATTGTTTATTAACCATAATTACGTATCAGAAGTAGGCTTTCAGTATTTTATATGTATGGATTCACTCTTCGGAAAGTAGTGTTAATATATTCTTTCAACAAACTGGCCAATATACATTTAGATACTTAAATGATATTTTATATCCCATTAACTATATATTAATCTTTCTTCCAAGAATACTTATATATATTAAAATTTAATATATATATATATAACATATTCAGATTCAAATTAATCTGAGTTATAAATATCCTAATATAATACAAAAAACTGAATCAATAACATTATATAAGAACATCATTTCTTAGTAATCATCATTAAACTTCATGATAATTTATTAACAATCAAAATGACTATTTTATACTTTAATGTAAACTAATGATATCAATATAAACTTTATATATTTGCATCCCACATTTTTTTTGATTTCTTATGATATATATATCACTTTTTTAAATGAAATATAATAGATTTTCAAATCATTTAACTAATGAGTTGTAAAACTACGACATCAACATATATGATTTATTAAAGTACATTAAAATCAATTTTAGACTTCCATATAATCTAATTATTTTTACATAAATATCGTATATATCCAATGGTATATGCATAATAATATTTTGTTAAATTTATATTTTTATATCATCAAAACATAGAAATAATTTTAGGATGAAAACTACAATGTAACATAGAGAACTTTTAACTATTTTTATTTATTTTTTCTTAGTTTTAAATGTTGAATAGGATTTTTACATTAATAGATTAAATACTAAAAATAATTTTATATTATTAATTGAACAGATACGAAAATAATATGATTATTATTTCATTAAATATAAAATAAATACTTTGACATGCTCAACAGAAAATAATTCCTAAGTTTATTAGAAGACTATGAATGATGGGATGAAGTATTTATCAAATATAATACATGATGATAATGGAATATATCCACTCAACATTCTCCCCCAGTATAAATAATACAAAATCAAAATTTAATTCATCTTTCACCACTAATTTTTTAAGTATCGAAAATATATGTTCTTTGGTATATTTAAAAAAAAAATATATTTAAATATTTTTATAAGTAATAAGCATTTTAAATTAAATAATAATATCAGATATATTTGAAATACAATATTTTCAACCACATTTTCAATATATAAAAAAGTGGAATTACTGCATAACATGTTATTAATAAATGAATGAATATAAACACCAACTATATTCTTGATTCAAATAATAAGATAAAAATATAAAATCAATTAAGTGTGAAAACATATATATTACTATTCGATGAATAAATATGGGTTTCAAGGAATGTAGTAAACCATTAAATTAATTCGAGAATAAAAAACAATTAAACACATTATAAATTTTGAATATAACTTCCTAAATAATTAGCATAATTGGAAAAGATTTTAAAGGAATTAAGGACAAAATTTCCAAAAAAATAATTAAACGATGGGATTATCATGTAATTTAATATAATAATATAAAAAGGACTATTTCACATGTAATAAATAAGGAAAAAAATTTAGTATAATAATAAAATAATTTATCTCAAATAGTGATCGATTATTTTTTCACATGAAACTAATTTAAATAGTAATATAATATACACATACATTCTCATTAGATAAAAACATGTATAGAATCAAAAATTATAGTCATATGGTCATTGGTTAATAAAAAATGTCATCGAATTAATTCATAAAAAAAATACATGGAGTAAATTCATTAACTGTTTAAAAAAGATATTTTAATTATAATAAATAAAAAATAAGAAATTAAGAAACTTTCTCCCCATTTGTAAAATAGTTCGTGCATATAAATTTAATATTAAAATGAATATAATATAATTCTATATTAAATTAATTAACATTATGAATACTAATTTTAATAAAATAATAATATAAATTGTAATGGCTCGGACCTCTCCTGTCCATTACATTGTGGAATTTTGGTGTTGGAGGTGTTCCGAGAGGCCAAGGGGACATATCCCCAACACTTTGCCTATTTTCCAGTTCTGTGAACAGTGTTTCCAGTTTTATGAACAGTAACAGATTGGTCTCACCGATCGGTCTGATAGATCGGTGTGATAGATCGGTTTCACAGATCGGTCTGACAGATCGGTTTCACAGATCGGTCTGACAGATCGGTCTCACCGATCAGTCTGACAGATCGATCTCACCGATCAGTTTCACAGATCGGTCTGACAGATCGGTTTCACAGATCGGTGTGATAGATCGGTTTCACAGATCGGTCTGACAGATCGGTTTCACAGATCGGTCTGACAGATCGGTTTCACAGATCGGTGTGACAGATCAGTTTCACAGATCGGTTTCACAAATCGGTCTGACAGATCGGTCTCACCGATCGGTCTGACAGATCGGTCTCACCGATCAGTTTCACAGATCGGTGTGACAGATCGGTTTCACAGATCGGTTTCACAGATCGGTGTGACAGATCATTTTCGCAGATCGGTTTCACAGATCGGTGTGACAGATCAGTTTCACAGATCGATTTCACAGATCGGTCTGACAGATCGTTCTCACCGATCGGTCTGACAGATCGGTCTCACCGATTAGTTTCACAGATCGGTGTGACAGATCAGTTTCACAGATCAGTTTCACAGATCGGTTTCATGTACAGTAACAGTGGGTGAACAATGTTTCCAGACTCCTACAGTTTTGCCCCTTTTGACGTTTCCTTTGACGTAAAATACTTTTAAAGCATTATTTTAAGGGCTCTTAAGGCCGTGTAAAATGCCATAAATCCTATATTAATTATTCCTAAGGCTTGGAATGTTTTACTTGGTCAACCGCGTGGGTTAATGCGATCTTTTTTTAATGCAGAATTAACCGGATCTTAAACCGTCGCCCCATTAAATCTTTAAAAGGGAAGAGATATCATTCTTCCTTGTTCTTTCCCTTTGTTCTCGATTAAGAGGCACTAGAAACTTTCAATCCTTTCCGTAGGAGTCGCAGAATCAATCTTTACTCCTAGTATTGGTTCCGGTTTGTTTTGATGCAACCAAGCTGTGTCGATCAATCTTCGATATAAGCATCCTTCGGTGGATGCAGTTGTCGCGAGTGGAGGATCGTGACCTGTTGTGTGGATAAATAACGTGAGGAACTGTTTGAGGTAGGGGATTCATGGCTTCTCTAATTGTATATGTGCAATCGTAGAATTAGCATGATTTATCCCTTTGGATCACAATGAAATTGACCTAATTAAATACTTGAACCGGATTAAAATAATTGGTTGATCGCATGTTATTTCTTTATACCGTGATAACGGTTTGCCTCATGTTTTCCTAGATATAGTTATATCTATGTTTTCTTTGATTTGTTGTTCGTTCATGATAGAAATTTATAATGAACGTAAAGCCGTAATTAATTGTTAATTAATTGGCTAAAGATAAAGAGGCATGTAAATTAATCTGGTTATTGTCGTTGTTGTAGTTGTTCTAATTTGAGGATAATCAAATTAGGGAATTAAGCATGGTTATTTAATTATGATAGCTTGCTGATTAGGTATCCATGATTGGAACCTACGAATAACAAACCTGTTAATTCTATATGGATTAGAGAACAGATTTTGTGGGAATTTCTAAAAGGGTTCTGAGATTCCCTCTGGTTTGTTAAAGGGTCAAGAGCCCATGATGTGATGTTTGTTTTCCTGCTGCTTATGCTGTGATGTGGGCCTGGATGGTTTTTGTGATATGTGGAGGCATGGAGGCCTTGTGGTTATGGCAGCAGATGACTCCTAGAGTGGTGAGATGCATCAGTTTATGCATGTGGGTGTCGGGGAGGACACCAGGGGTGATGGAATGGGAGAGATGTGGTTGCTGGTTGCTTACGGTTTTCTTGAATGTTAATCTGCATTTCTTTTCCCCACTGCTCAAGGCAGCTGGTCTTGCTACCCTTCTTCTGAAGGAGGCGAAGACGCGCGGGGTATGCCACGTGCTTTCCGTGTTTAACCTCTCGAGGGAGAATGGTTATATGCTCTTTCTATAGGCAGCAAAGACTCGACGGGTAGTATATCTACTCACCGTGTTGAGCCTCCTTTGTGTTTAGAAGCATAGGATGTTTTTCTTGAATGCCTGGGAATGTGGAAAAGTAATTCGGTAATGAATGTTTGATTAAATGGTGAAAATCCATGGGGATGGAGATGCTGGAATTTAAAGGTAATGTGAATCTTAAAAAGGAGCAGTAGTTTTTGAATGTGATGCCAATTCAGTTTAATGTGGAATTGTTCATTCTTAATTAATGTTTAAAGAATTAATTAGTGTACAGTGGAACTGGTAAAATGATAACAGAGTAATCTAATAAATCTCTTCAAATGTTTGTGTGCTTATAGGTTACATAGTCTTAGAAGTAGCAGCCTGGAGTCTGAGAGACGTTAGCTGCAGTTGTATCTAAGACTAGGTAATTCCCATAGTGTGGATGTGACTTACTTATATATTCTGTACTTTTTTGTGTTTCTATACGCTACTCCACCCTGTCGATAAGGGAAACTGACACCCCGGGGATTCTGAGCCCTGGGGGGTGTTTTCCCCAACATTCAGATGGGAGGTTGAATAGCTGACTACCCCCTTTGGCCCCGCTATCTTCTCTTCGTAGATCTTTGTGCTGGTAGGCACAGTGGTTAGTTTTACCCATATATGTGTGTAGAGGGCTGTGATGGCTTGTGCTTATTTCCCACATATATATTCTGGATATAGTATCCTATGGACTACTATAGGTGTAACGTGTATAGGCTATAATGGCTTGAGGATCCTTACTCGGAGTATGGGCTGTAATGGCTTGAGGTATTATACCCGATGTATGATACACGTTATATGAGCTGTGGTGGCTCCCGGAAACTACCTAGTTACATGGGTTGTGAGAACGGTGTGGTGCTTCGCCCAGGTGTCTGCGGGAAAGCCTTTGTGGTGCACGAGGTGCAGATTGTGGAGCTTAGCCCAGGTGTCTGCGGGCAAGCTTTGGAGAGAGATGCACAGGACGTATGTCTTTGGGGCAAAGAGGAAAACCAGTGGGGAAGTAGAAGCGGGGTACCCTGGATATTCTTTACTATATTCCATATTCTTTTATGCGTTACTTGGTGAGAGTAGCCATGGTGAGGTTGGGAATATAGTATACCTGTTTAGGTGACGAGTTAGTTTCACTTGTTGTTCACTGGGCTTTAGCATGCTTTATTTACTTTTGCACGAGAGTCTTGGGGAGGATCCTACTGAGTATACTGTTATACACACCCTATGTATGTATAAACATTTTTTCAGGTCACTTGGAGCAGGTTGGAGATCAAGCTGGTTACTACTAGCTTGCGGTTGGCGGAGGAGCCGTTTGGGCTTGTGGTCGCTGCCGTTTTACTTTGTTTTGGGTACTTTTAGTTTTCCCTTTCAGTTGTAGTACTTTTGCATGACATTTCATATATGTACTTGGTTTCCTTTTATATCTCAGTTCTGAGTTGGAGTTGGTTGGAGTCTATTCTATCTCTATCATCTGCATGTGTTCTCTTAGAGGGTAATGCCTCCCATTTGTATGTTTATTATACCCTCGGTGCTAGTCGCCAACCCGAGGCCTACTGGAGGCGGGACTCGGGGGGCATTATCTCCCTTCACACATTGTCGGCCCAGGAGGGATACACTTTGTGGGGAGGGGGTCGTGACAGAGTGGTATCACAGGTCTGGTTGAGGGATAGGATGGAGGTTGGAGTTAGGCACAGGTGAGGATGCATGGGATAGTAGGTCAACGGTGTCATTCATGTTTAGAAAGTGGGGTAAACACTGGAGACCGGTAGAGACATAGGTGTTCAGGGCCCCCTATAATTTGTTGCACGGACCTTTAAGTTTACGATGGCTACTAAACAAAGTGATACTGGTTGCAGGGTAGAGACCTAGGAAAGGATCATGCATCATTATTCTTTGCGCCTGTGTTTGAATGGGTATACCTTGGGATAGGTAACCTAAAAATTAATAAAACAAAATAATTAATTAATTATTTTTGAGTCTTCCATATTCCAGGCTTAGGAGCTCTAACGGTTGTTATTTTACAGGTATGGCTCCAGGTCGACTTCCTCGTCAGGTTTGCGCAGAAGGTGCCCAGTAGGCTGTTCTAGTAGACCGCCGCCGGGTAGAGGTTGACGACGATGACACTTGGAGGAAGACGCTCCGAGAGTTTCAGCGACAGAGTCTACAGAAGTACGAGGGCTCCGTTTCAGATGCAGTCACAGAAGACTGGTTGGAGGAGGTCGAGATAGGCTTCAGTTCGATTCGTGCTCCGAATGAACACCGGGTGTCCTTGGTTGTGACGATGCTACGTGGAGCAGCGAGGCAGTGGTGGTTCTTGTTCCTCGGGGATCGTGAGGAGTCAACGATCTCATGGGAGGAGTTTCGAGACAGGTTTAGAGTCGAGTTTCTTTCTTCGACTGTGAAGGAATCCAGTCGCCAGGAGCTACTCACCCTTCGACAGGGGAGCTCCAGTGTTCGAGAGTTTGGAATTCGTTTCAGGAACCTTCTACGATATGCTTCAGACCTGTTACCAGATGAGGAGGCCAGGGCGAGGCATTTCGAGGAGGCTTTGCGTCCAAAGATCCAGCGCCAGGTCACCCCATTTATGCTGAAGACATATCTTGAGGTGCTGGCGAGGGCAGAGGTTGTTGAGAGGACCTTGGCTAGGACCGGATCGTCACAAGAGGGGAATCGTCATGATTCCTCACGAAGTAGAGCTGTGGTCCGGGGTTCCCGGTTTTCAGGACAGAAGAGTTTCCATTCACCTGGGGGTAGGTCCCAGCCCTTCCCATCTCGTTTCTCCGGAGGCAGCAACTCTCAGGCCTATGCCAAGGGATCAGGCGCTTGTTTTTCTTGTGGTGGTCGTGGTCATCAGCAGCGGCAGTGCCCGACTTTTCAAAGCAGTCATCGTGCACCAGGCGCTCCACTCCAGGTTCCTCCGTTGAGGCAGTTCCAGCCGAGGCAGCAGCAGAAGGTTGCACCAGCTTTAGATCACCCGAGGTTAGATGGAGCTGGCAGAGGACATCCCCATGACGCTCCCTATCCTCAGAGAGCAGAGCGCGGTCGTGGTGGTGGTCTTCATCAGGGTCAGAGAGGCCGTGGAGGCGGTCGTGGTCAGCTTCATGCTCTAGCGTTGCCAGCTCCAGGCGAGCCAGACGTCGTCCGAGGTACCCTTTGCTTGTTTTCTACCTTGGTGTATGCCTTGTTTGATTCAGGAGCGACACACTCCTTTATATCCCCTACCCTTGTCCACGCTTTGGGACTTGAGGTAGAGAGGCTTTCAGTGCCCTTGGCGTTGACTACGCCAGTTGGAGGTCGAGCTAGCTTGTTTGAAGTATGTAGAGACTGTGAGCTAGTGTTGGGGCAGCACCGCTCTTGGGGAGATTTCCTATGTTTACGAATACAACCATATGATGTCATCCTCGGCATGGATTGGTTGTATTCGGTGCAGGCTATTGTGGATTGCTACAGGAAGAAGGTCGTTTTCTTTGATGAATATGGAGGGGATGTAGTGTTTGTTGGTGAGAGAGATCCTCGGATAAGTCATAGACGAGTTTCATCCTTATCATCCATGATGGCTGGGATGATGCTGAGTTCTTCAGAGGTTCAACAGTTGGTGTTTCCTAGGGTTGTAGAGGAGTACCCTGATGTCTTTCCAGAAGAGGTTGTATTCTTACCCCCTCGACGAGAGATCGAGTTTGGGATCGAACTATAGCCAGGAGCATCTCCTATCTATATGTCTCCGTATAGGATGGCCCCTTCTGAGTTACGAGAGCTACGTATTCAGCTCGATGGTCTGTTGCAGTGTGGTTTTGTTCGGCCAAGTGTGTCACCTGGGGGTCCACCAGTTTTGTTTGTGAAAAAGGCTGATGGCAGTTTTCGGTTGTGCGTCGATTATCATCGGTTAAACAAAGTGACAATAAAGAACCGCTATCCTCTCTCGCGGATTGATGACCTATTTGATCAACTAAAGGGTGAAAGTTGGTTTTGAATGATAGACTTGCAGTCAGGATATCATCAGATGCGTGTAAAGGATGAGGATATCCCGAAGAATGCTTTCTGTTGTCGTCATGGGCATTATGAGTTTTGTGTAATGCCATTCGGCGTGACAAATGCTCTAGCTGTTTTCATGGGGTTGATGAATGTTGTGTTCCGTGAATTCCTGGACAAGTTTGTTGTGGTTTTCATCGACGACATCCTTGTGTACTCCACATCTGAAGAGGAGCATGCGGAGCATCTACGAGCCGTTTTGGGAGTTCTTCGCCAACATCAGTTGTTTGGGAAGTTGTCCAAGTGTGAGTTCTGGGCTCGAGAAGTTCGTTTCTTGGGACATGTTGTGTCCCAACAGGGAGTAGCTGTGGATCCTTCGAAGATAGAAGCAGTGGTGTCTTGGCCAGCCCCCAAGACCGTGTCAGAGGTGCGATGTTTCCTTGGTCTCGCAGGCTATTATAGGAGGTTTGTGGCTAATTTCTTTCAAGTTGCGACTCCTCTAACAGCTTTGACCAGGAAGGATCAAGCATTCATATGGACTGATCAGTATCAGATAGCTTTCGAGTATCTAAAGGAGAAGTTGGTAAGTGCTCCAGTCCTTTGTCTTCCAGCGGAGGGAGTCCAGTATGATGTTTTCTGTGATGCTTCACATCTGGGGCTAGGCTGTGTTCTCATGCAGCAGAGGTCAGTTGTTTCTTATGGGTCTCGGTAGTTGTGTCCCCATGAACGCAACTATGCCACCCATGATCTTGAGTTGGCAGCCGTGGTGTTTGCGCTGAAGATGTGTAGACATTACCTCATTGGCGAGCGCTTTGTGGTTTTCACCGATCATAAGAGTTTGAGGTATGTTTTCTCTCAGCAGGATTTGAACCTGCGGCAGCGTCGGTGGATGGAGTTCATGCAGTAATACGACTTCGAAATAACGTATACACATGGGAAGGGAAATGTTGTTGCTGATGCACTGAGCCGAAATTCACGTAATGATGTTGTGCGTGAATTTGGTGATTCTTGGAGAGTGATGGAAGAGCTATCATCTTTGAATCTTGATATGGGAGAAGTTGGGGGTAGAGGTTGTCTTTTCTAGATGACGGTGCAGTCATCCCTGATGCAGAAGGTGGAAGAGTCTCAGTTGGATGATCTAGAGGTGGAAGTTTGGGGAGACAGAGTTGTTTGTGGAGAGGCCCCTGATGGTTGGTTGGAGGATGAACAACACCGAGTGTTGTATCATGGCAGGCTTTTTGTTCCCTTGGCGATGCGCGAGACGGTTCTCCGAGAGTTCCATAGTTCACCCTTGGCGGTACATCCTGGTGTGACGAAGATGTACCGATCCTTAAGGAGTCAGTTCTGGTGGCCTGGGCTGAAACGTATGGTTGCAGAATGTGTGTCTCAATGTTTAGTCTGCCAGAAGGTGAAGGCCGAACACCGTGTTCCTGATGGTCTTCTCCAGCACTTATAGATCCCTCAGTGGAAGTGGGAGGACATCTCAATGTACTTTGTTACAGGTTTACCTCGAGCTCTGGGATGACATGATGCTATATGGGTGGTAGTGGATCGTTTAACTAAATCGGCCCACTTCATAGCAATCAAGGAGTCGATCTCAGTGGAGGTTTTGTCGAGGCAGTATCTGGAGGAGGTGGTGGGGCTTCAAGGAGTTCCTAAGACGATAATTTCTGATCGAGATCCTCGTTTTACCTCTAGGGTGTGGAGATCTCTCCAGCATGCTTTTGGCTCTCAACTATGCCTTAGCACTGCTTTTCATCCTCAAACAGATGGTCAGACATAGCGAACAATCTAGGCTCTTGAAGACATGTTGCGCTCTTGTGTTCTTGGTTTTGGAGGTTCATGGAAAAAACACTTACCTTTGGTAGAGTTCGCTTACAATAATAGTTTTCACTCTACCATCGGCATGGCGTCGTTTGAAGCCTTGTATGGCCGGCCATTCCGTTCTCCGTTGTGCTGGACTGGGTCGGAGAGTCCGCAATTCTCGGACCAGAACTAGTGCAGAATACGACAGAGATGGTTCAAGTGATTCGTGAGAGGATGAAGATAGCACAAGATCATCAGAAATCTTATGCTGATCAAATAAGGAGACCCTTAGAGTCTAATGTTGGGGAGCATGTGTTTCTAAAGGTGACTCCTCGTCGTGGGCATCGAAGGTTTGGTCGCGGAAGTAAGCTTTCTCCCCGTTTTGTTGGGCCTTTCGAGGTGTTAGCTCGTGTTGGAGGTGTGGCGTATCGAGTAGCACTTCCCCCTCAGATGAGTCGGATACATGATGTTTTCCATGTATCGCAGCTCCGCCGTTACCTTCATGATGAATCTCATGTTATCGATTGGGGAGAGATCGATATTGACGATGATGCAACCTTTGAGGAGCGACCTGTGGAGATCCAAGACCGCAAGGAGAAAGTGTTCCATGGGCGTTCTATCCCCTTAGTTCGTGTCTTGTGGTGACACGGTGGCATGGAGGAGAGTACCTGGGAGCATGAGTCACAGATATGTGCTCAGTACCCAGAGTTGTTTAATGTTTAACTCCTTTCATTTAATTATGTTTTCTTTATGGTTGGACCTTTCATGTTTTATTTATGTACCGTTGATGAGATGTTATGTTTGAATCGTTTGGTTATGAATTGTTTGTTTCCATACTCTCGAATGTCGTAGTTTTGTTCTAGCTTTTGAATACCTCATGGTGGTTTTCCCCTGAGAGGTATCTTATGGGGTGGTTGTTCGGACCCCTCTTTTCTTCTGGGTTGGTTTTTAATTATCGAGGACGAGAATGTTCTGAGAGGTATCTAATGTTACATCCCGGACCTCTCTGGTCCACTACTTTGTGGAATTTTGGTGTTGGAGGTGTTTCGGGAGGCCAAGGGGACATATCCCCAACACTTTGCCAATTTTCCAGTTCTGTGAACAGTGTTTCCAGTTTTATGAACATTAACAGATCAGTCTCACCGATCGGTCTGACAGATCGGTCTCACCGATCGGTTTCACAGATCGGTGTGACAGATCGGTTCCACAGATCGGTCTGACAGATCGGTCTCACTGATCGGTCTGACAGATCGGTCTCACCGATCAGTTTCACAGATCGGTCTGACAGATCGGTTTCACAGATCGATGTGACAGATCGGTTTCACAGATAGGTCTGACAGATCGGTTTCACAGATCGGTCTGACAGATCGGTTTCACAGATCGGTCTGACAGGTCGGTTTCACAGATCGGTGTGACAGATCAGTTTCACAGATCGGTTTCACAGATCGGTCTGACAGATCAGTCTCACCGATCGGTCTGACAGATCGGTCTCACCGATCCATTTCACAGATCGGTGTGATAGATCAGTTTTATAGATCGGTTACACAGATCGGTGTGACAGATCAGTTTCAGAGATCGGTTTCACAGATCGGTGTGACAGATCAGTTTCACAGATCGGTTTCACAGATCGGTCTGACAGATCGGTCTCACCGATCAGTCTGACAGATCGGTCTCACTGATCAGTTTCACAGATCGGTGTGACAGATCAGTTCCACAGATCGGTTTCACAGATCAATTTCACAGATCAGTTTCACAGATCGGTTTCACAGATCGGTTTCATGTATAGTAACTGTGGGTGAACAGTTTTTCCAGACTCTTACAGTTTTTCCCCTTTTGACGTATCCTTTGACGTAAAATACTTTTAAAGCCTTACTTTAAGGTCTCTTAAGGCCGTTTAAAATTCCATAAATCCTATATTAAATATTCCTATGGCTTGTAATGTTTTACTTGGTCAACCGCGTGGGTTAATGCGATCCGTTTTAATGGAGAATTAACCGGATCTTAAACCGTCGCCCCATTAAATCTAAAAAACGGACGAGATATCATTCTTCCTTGTTCTTTCCCTTTGTTATCGATTAAGAGGCACTAGAACCTTTTAATCCTTTCCGTAGGAGTTTCACAATCAGTATTTACTCCTATGATTGGATCCGCATTGTTTTGATGCAACCAAGCTGTGTCGATCAATCTTCGATATAAGCATCCTCCGGTGGATGCAGTTGTCGCGAGGGGAGGATCGTGACCTGTTGTGTGGATAAAGAACTTGAGGAACTGTTTGAGGTAGGGTATTCATGGCTTCTCTAATTGTATATGAGCAATCATAGAATTAGCATGATTTATCCCTTTGGATCACAATGAAATTGACCTAATTAAATACTTGAACTGGATTAAAAGAATTGGTTGATCGCATGTTGTTTCTTTATACTGTGATAACGGTTTGACTCATGTTTTCCTAGATATAGTGATATCTATGTTTTCTTTGATTTGTTGTTCGTTCATGATAGAAATTGATAATGAACGTAAAGCTGGAATTAATTGTTAATTAATTGGCTAAAGATAAAGAGGCATGTAAATTAATCTTGTTATTGTCGTTGTTGTAGTTGTTCTAATTTGAGGATAATCAAATTAGGGAAGTAAGAATGGTTATTTAATTGTGATAGCTTGCTGATTAGGTATCCATGATTGGAACCTACGAATAACAAACCTGTTAATTCAATATGGATTAGAGAACAGATTTTGTGGGAATTTCTAAAAGGGTTCTGATATTCCCTCTTGTTTGTTAAAGGGTCAAGAGCCCATGATCTGATGTTTTTTTTCCTGCTGCTTATGCTGTGATGTGAGCCTGGATGGTTGTTGTGATATGTGGAGGCAGGGAGGCCTTGTGGTTATGGCAGCAGATGATTCCTAGAGTGGCGAGATGCATCAGTTTATGCATGTGGGTGTCGGGGAGGACACCAGGGGTGATGGAATGGGATGGATGTGGCTGCTGGTTGCTTACGGTTTTCTTGAATGGTAATCTTCTTTTCTTTTCCCCACTACTCAAGGCAGCTGGTCTTGCTACCCTTATTCTTAAGGAGGCGAAGACGCGCGGGGTATGCCACATGCTTTCCGTGTTTGGCCTCTCGAGGGAGAATGGGTATATGCTCTTTCTATAGGCGGAAAAGACTCGACGGGTAGTATATCTACTCACCGTGTTGAGCCTCCTTTGTGTTTAGAAGCATATGATGTTTTTGTAGAATGCCTGGGAATGTGGAAAAGTAATTCGGTAATGAATGTTTGATTAAATGTTGAAAATCCACTGGGATGGAGATGCTGGAATTTAAAGGTAATGTGAATCTTAAAAAGGAGCAGTTGTTTTTGAATGTGATGCCAATTTAGTTTAATATGGAATTGTTCATTCTTAATTAATGTTTAAAGAATTAATTAATGTACAGTGGAACTGATAAAATGAGAACGGAGTAATCTAATAAATCTCTTCAAATGTTTGTGAGCTTATAGGATACCTAGTCTTAGAAGTAGCAGCCTGGAGTCTGAGAGACGTTAGCTGCAGTTGTATCTAAGACTAGGTAATACCCATAGTGTGGATGTGAGTTACTTATATATTCAGTACTTTTTTGTGTTTCTATACGCTACTCCACCCTGTCGGTAAGGGCAACTGACATCCCGGGGATTCTGAGCCCTGGGGGGGTGTTTTCCCCAACATTCTGATGGGAGGTTGAATGGCTGACTACCCCCTTTGGCCCCGCTCTCTTCTCTTGGTAGATCTTTGTGCTGGTAGGCACAGTGGTTAGTTTTACCCATATATGTGTGTAGAGGGCTGTGATGGCATGTGGTTATTTCCCACACATATATTCTGGATATAGTATCCTATGGACTACTATAGGTGTAACGTGTATAGGCTATAGTGGCTTGAGGATCCTTACTCGGAGTATGGGCTGTAATGGCTTGAGTTATTATACCCGATGTATGATACACGTTATACGAGCTGTGGTGGCTCCCGGAAACTACCTGGTTACTTGGGTTGTGAGGACGGTGTGGTGCTTCACCCAGGTGTCTACGGGCAAGCCTTTGTGGTGCACGAGGTGCAGATTGTGGCGCTTAGCCCAGGTGTCTGCGGGCAAGCCTTTGGAGAGATATGCACAGGACGTATGCCGTTGGGGCAGAGCGGCAAACCAGTGGGGAAGTAGTAGCGGGATACCCTTGATATTCTTTACTATATTCCATATTCTTTTATGCATTACTTGGTGAGAGTAGCCATGGTGAGGTTGGGAACATAGTATACCTGTTTAGGTGACGAGTTAGTTTCACCTGTTGTTCACTGGGCTTTATCATGCTTTCTTTACTTTTTCACGAGAGTCTTGGGGAGGATCCTACTGAGTATACTATTATACTCACCCTATGTATGTATAAACTGTTTTTCAGGTCACTTGGAGCTGGTTGGAGATCAAGCTGGTTACTACTAGCTTGCGGTTGGAGGAGGAGCTGTTTGGGCTTGTGGTCGCTGCCGTTTTACTTTCTTTTGGGTACTTTTAGTTTTCCCTTTCAGTTGTAGTACTTTTTCATGACATTTCATATATGTACTTGGTTTCCTTTTATATCTCAGTTTTGAGTTGGAGTTGGTTGGAGTCTATTCTATCTCTCTCTTCTGCATGTGTTCTCTTAGAGGGTAATGCCTCCCATTTCTATGTTTATTATACCCTCGGTGCTAGTCGCCAACCCGGGGCCTACTGGAGGCGGGACTCAGGGGTCATTATCTCCCTTCTCACATTGCCGGCCCAGGATGGGTACACTTTGTGGGGAGGGGGTCGTGACATAAATATAATAAATTTTTATAATTTTAATGTGTCAACATAATAAAGTTATAAGTATGAAGAAGGGTGCATACCAAATAAAATATCATATATTAGTACCTTTTGGTATCCATGTGCAATTTTGATAGGCCTTGTTAGCAATTGAAGTTTTTTGTAACAAAAATTGTTTATTTGGAAAAATTCTTATATAATTAAGGATTGATAATGATTTCAAATGATGAACATCCATGAAACTAAAAAAATGAGTATTTCAAAAAGAATATTCATTAGGATAATGTCTTTTAATAACAAAATATAATCATTAAATTTTAGACATGTTTTATATTTTAAATTTAGGTTAAATTATATTATTATATATTTTTTCTTATTCACCATTACATCATATAAAATGTATTTATTTATGATTTTTTATATATTATTTTTATTCAAATACTTTTCACACTTAATAAAAATACTAGATGATTTTATTAAATTATCAATTTCATCTAACATTTTTTAAATTTTTTTTTCATTAAAATCATAATAAATTCAAATAAATTTTTATTGTAAATATACAATATTTTTTCACAAATTTTAATATTCAATTGAAATGAAATCACATGATTTTAATTGTTTATTTGGTCTCATTTATTGGGGATTATAATTTCTCAGAAACAAGAAAACAATAGTATTCAATTTTATCAGGAGGAACATTTTCTAAATATGAATTATCAGATTAATTTGAGTGTAACTCATCATTATGAAACATTAGAAATTATTTTTATCATTTTAGTTTTTTGGTGAACATCTATGGATTTTTAGATTCATTTCATGAATCCAAATTATTATAATCATAAAATTAATTACTCAAAATGTTGAGTGCATAATTTTACAGTTTGATATAAATATGATTTTCATATTCCACATTTATTTCATATTTTCACAACTCTACAAAATCCTTTAATGCCTAACATTGTTTTGAAATTTGAGTTCCCAAAGAATCCTCATCATGTTTTCCTTCTATAAATTTATCAATTCCTTTACAAGAAACTATTGGTCGGAGAACATTACTCTAGAGGGGGTGAATTGAGTATCTATAAAAATATTCTATTTAAAAATTAATATTTGAATTTACCTCGATCTTTAAAATTAAATTTCTATATTAGATAATAGTGAATTCATAAGATCTTGACTATTCGATTAATTTCTCAAAAGATTGATTAGTTCTCAGTTTTATCAGATTGATATTTAATACAAATTTTGATACTAGTATAATAAGTCAATACATCTATACGAACATGATAAGACTAACTATCATTATTCAATTTAGTTTTATGAAATATTTTTAAAAAAAATAGTAAAACAAAAAGTTAAAAAAATAGTAGAAATAAAAAAAGGATTTCTGTCTCAAGATGAGATTTGAACGTCTCCACTTAGAGAACACCTACAATGAATAAGTTTAAATTAATAAATAGTTTGATCTACAACCTATATCATGGTACACAATGACACAAAAAGATGTCCATGCCACACTTGATCTTTATAAAATTTCATCATGGAAAAACACTAAACAGATCTCACACGACCTCTCCCATAGTTCTATTTTAGATACAAATGCATAAAAGAGGTTGAGATTGATTATATCAAGTATCCTAATGGTATGTATAAGAGTTATTTTGTGTGTTTGTGTAACAAATAGATAAACATGCTGCTCCAAAATGTAACTAAATGGACACAACAGAGCATAAGATATGGATTTAGGTTTTTATGTCCCTTTGTGTTAGGTGGTGCAACTTTGGACTCACTTAATGAATTTCATTTTATGTCTGAGTCTTGTTCTAGGAGCTGACACAAAAACAGAGTGTCATATTTTGGCTTCTAGGTACATGTATGGTTCTGCAGGTATATTCTTCTCCTTATTTATTATGTTATTTTAGTTTTTCTATTTATTGTGAATACTTAATTACATTACCTCATGTTTTCTTCTGTTATTGATTTCACAGGGGTTGCATGATAATTGTTGTTCTTCACTATGTTTCTATATTATATAAGCATGCACTACAATACTATCATTTTCTCTCTTCTGTGTATCTTACCTTTTTATGAATGATTCTTATTTTCAAGGGACCACAAATGGAATATATATTATATGTGCATAGGTTTATTGTACCTCATATAGTCTGTATAAAGTCTAAGAAATATTAATAAATATTTTACTATTATTAAATGACACAAATCTGATCATTAGAAATAATATTAATGAATTCATATTTAAATAGTATATCTGTGAATTTTCTATCAATTTCTCTTTCTGTTAGTATCTCCTTCGATAAAAACTCAACCCAGGGATATTTCATTTTTTTGGCCTTGACATATGTCGAAGACTCATTACATCAGTGACATGTTTCAATGGTGGGGAATTCATTCTTTCAGTGAGACATTTGATCTATAAGTGACACATTCAAACTGAAATTGAGTTCTAGTTTTGGTAGCACCATGTAATGGTAGGCCACTTGGACAAACAATATCTCTTATAGGTCATTGAGTCCAATGCAACAGTGAGTCATGTGCGTCAGTGTCATGTTTAACAATGAGTCATTTTTGTCAGTATTGTGTGGAATATTCAGTCATCCCAATAGTTTCAGATTCACATACATATAACATATGCATGTTATAACTTTCTAACATTGAGTCTTATGACAGTCAGAGAGTCATCATTCTATTGGTGTCAGTGACTCATACATAGATAATTTATTAACTGCCTGTATGACTTACAATTCAATTAGGTTAGAGGTCTCTTGGTGTCAATGACTCATACTTAGATAATTTTTAGTAATTCAGTTTGTTATAAAATTCAACAAAGTAAATATCTATTCACTGTTATAGAGTCATAATTAGATAATTGTTATATGTTACATCTTTCTTACAATTCATCAAATTCAGAGAGTGTTAATACACCTAAACACAAATATATAATTAGTTATAAGCTGGTTTTGTCTTAAGCATACATAATATATCAAATAATTCTTTTACATAATTTAGGATCATTTACATAAGATATAAGTTAATATATGATAGGACTTGTGATAATTAAAACCATTATAGTCAGATATAGTGTCCAACAGTCTCTCTAGGCCAACAATCTACCCCTTCTTGAGGATCAAAATCATGTAATTATTAAGAGAAAATAATGTACAAAATATTATAATGCATTAACACATTCACCAATTTTTTATCCCCATTCTAATAATGCTGAATAATGTTCCCCCCTATTGGGATTTCTCAAAAGTGAAAAACTAAAGATATAAAACTAGAAAGAGTAGAAAGAGTTAAATTTAATTCTGAAGCAAGGTATACTGAATTACCAAAATAACTTGCAGTCATCCCTATCAAATAATTATCCACACTACTCAGTAGGGTCAAGGGGTTACATCCAATTTTTAGAAGGATCGATTGCAGGTTCGACAGAAGGAGTATACTGGGATGAATGAGCGTAGGAATGTAATTTTAGAGGAGGTAGACTCAATCCTTCAGGAACAATAGAAGATAGGGAAGAACTATGCAAAAAAATAAGCAAAGTCTGAATAGGCTCTGTAATGATAGGTCTGATCTGATCTAAAGCATGAGAAATTGACATATGAGCACTAGCAGAAACTGAACTAGTCGGGCCAAGTGGTGTAGTAGGAGGCACAACAATGGCTTGACATTGAACATGGAGATATGGTCTAAATATATTGATGAAATCATCAATTATATCTCCACCATATTTCATTTCCATTTGAAAATAATCATTATTTCTATGAACATTTACAAAAAATGAATGAATTATATCATCTTCTGAGTATAATCCTTAAACATATTTTTGGTGGGATGAAGAGTAAGATTGCTTGAAAATTCATAAATATGTTGTTCATTTGATACATTGTAATGAGTTTGGTGAAAAACACATAAATATTTTGTATTTTCTCATCCTAACTATGTGATGAACTCCTTGTATAATAATTCACATCGTCATGAACCTTATATAAAGTTTCTTCAAACATGGACATACTGGAAATTAATTCTTCCAACTCTTCTTTGAAAACAGAGATAATAGTAGTATGATTCGAAGATTGGAATGGCGGGATAGGTGGATCAGAGGATGATGCAATATCATATGATGAATTTTATTTATCTTATTATTAAACATTTGAAAATATTGATAATTAAAACGACATATAATATTTTGAAGTCATTTTTTAATAGTTTCTATTGAATTTATGTAATTTTTGGATAATGAATTTATGTAAGTTGATAGATTCTTCATCTAATTATTGAGATTAGTGTAAACATTCACCAATATTTCTTTAATTATAATCAAATTTGGCAGAATTTATTTTATCACCATCATTGAATCTAAAGCATCATCATCTTGAGACACACATGTGAGGAATGAGTAGAACTAGAAAACTAGCTTTCATTACACAATCAACCATAGATCAGATAGCTTTCAAATTGTCAGTCAGCTTAGGATTCACTCTTCTAGATTCATCAATCTCATATCTCATTCCAGATTATACTATGTATCTTATGGGTTAACAAATATATTTCTTGAATTATTCAAAATCATCCTTATTTACACATTCACTAGATGATTTCTCAGCCAATAGTTCCCTCACATCAAGGGGAAAACTTCATCAAATGATTCATCATAATATCATCTAGGGATATATTGAATAGAATCTTTTCCCATTCAGACATATTATTAGATTATAGATGAGTAAGAGTATCTGGCCTTGCTCTTGTAACTTGATTCTCTTTATCATCTTGAGCTATTATTCTTTTAGACTCCAATTTAGTGTTTTATTTCAGAGGATATTGCATCCCCACACTGAAGGTGTACAATATACATTTCTTCACCTTATGTATATTTCTTTTTCTACTATATTTTCCTTAAATAAGTAGTTCATATATAGAAAAAACATTCATCTTGAACAACACCCTCAGCTTATACAACACCATTAGCTTCAACATTCTCTATTTTAACACCATTTAGATTCACATCTGGATGATCAGATTCACTATCACTGCCACTTTCACCACATTATACATTATCAAAATCCACATTCTTTTCATTTCAAATTTCATTATCAACATTATCATCATATTCATATCTTCCTGATTCAAAACCACCTTCACCACTACCAACTTCCTCTTCATCATCTTCTTCATCACCAGATTCACTTATATATTTTACACTTCTTTAATCTTCAGTTTCTTCACTTCCAATAGATTGTAAAACAGGTTTATGAGAAGGTAAGTCCAAAGGGGGACATGGAGGTACAATAGAGACTCTTGTTTTGGTACAGTTGTGTCTAGGCCTCTTCAATCATCCACTATTGATCCCACATATTTGGTATGTGTAGTAGTCTCCTCCTCCTCCTCATAAGAATAGGTCATTTGTTCATCTAGACCGAGGATAGGATCCACTAGAACAATTTGTCTAACTGGATGATCTGTATTATTGAACATATCATAAATTAAATCTTCATCACCACCTTATTCTTTCCTCCATTGGTTCCAAATAATATTCATTCTTTTACAGATATCAAAACATATAGATATTCTACCACATTTACTAACAACGACATAATCAACTTCACATACACACCCATTATCCTTTAGCTTTAATTAAACCATTATAGAAGAGAAATAGAATTTTACATGAAACCAGGATTTATCATATCATTAATGTGCACCATTAGATTTCTTTACAAATTATATTTAACTCATTTTTTGTAATAAATGAACCAAATAGACATCCATATACTTGATAGATGCAATGCCCACATTCTTGGGACAAATTTAGTTCGAAATAAACATAGATATAAATCAGCATTAAACATTCCATTCTGAGGAAATTGGTCTCTTATATTCCCCATTTCCAGCTAGCTCATTCAGAGGTGTCTCATAACAAAGTAATTCAATTTCAGGAAGAGATGTTCCATGATAATAATCAATCAATTCTTCATGAGGATGAATAAGGCATTCAACCCAATGTCTTGAAGGGAAAGAGGATATCTACATTTTTATTATAATCTTAACCATTAAAACATAACTTCTATCCAAAAAAATGTTCCATATTCATTTGATACTCATATACCATCATCGGGTAGAATACTCTGTAATTTATAGAAATCCATTCAATCTGTCCTTGATCTTGAAACACCTTCATCAATAAATACATTATCTTTGAGATCCATTCAACTATAACTTCTTTCTCTGAGGTTAGAACATAATTTTTCATTCCATGATTCACAAGACTTGATGGTTTCCTCGATTCACCGTTCGGTAACATAGAAGAACGAGACTCACCCACTTCATGAGATCACACAACATGAACCATTCACATCAATTCAAGCTAGGGGTCAGAACATGAACTGTTAGGGCTAAAAAGAAATAGTGTTGGATAAGAGATAGTGCAATGGTAAAGGAGTAGAGCTAATCGAATCAATATTATAACATTTAGGTCTTTTAAAATTTCACAGTTCTGAAATCATGAACCATGTTCACCTAAATTAATGTAACATTTTTGTTTTGATAAAAATATAAAACATATATAAAAACAATGTGTCATTGGTGTCGGGATGACTTATTATTCATAACACAAATGGTGTTGGTATGATAATGAATCAGTGTCGACATGAAAATGGTGTCAGCATGGCAATGATGTCATCATGGAAACATTATCATCATGACAATGGTGTCAGTGTGATAATGTTGTTGGTATAAAAATGGTGTTGGTGTGATAGTGGTGTCAGCAAGACAACAGTGTCAGGGTGATAATGGTGCCAGTATGGCAATGGTGTCAGCATGACAATGGTGACATCATGGTAATGGTGTCTTCATGATAACAGTGTCATCACGACAATGGTGTTCACATGACAACTTCACTTAAATAGATCAAAAGAAAAGAAACATAATTTATTACTGATTGATCATTCCAATCTAATGTATAATAAAATTCAATATTTCAATGTTCAATGTCTTAGTAAATTTTTAAGCATTCTGATTTTTAGTGCCAATAAATTCTAATATGATATCAAACTTTTAATAATTATATACCAAAAATTGATGTATTAAATTAATATGTTTTGTTCTAGAGTTATAAACTAGGTTCTTAGAAATGTTAATAGAAATTTTATTGTCATAATTTATAGGTACATGAAGAAATTGATAACCATAATCGTGGAATGTTTGTTTCATCAACAATATTAGTGCACAATAGCTACCAACAAATATGAATTCATCTTTGGTAGAAAATAATGGAATGGAATTATGATTCTTACTACACCATGAAACAATTGATGTTTCTAAAATTGAAATGTCCTAGAAGTTATTTTCCAATCTAACATGCACCCACCGAAGTCAGCATCAGAATAACTCACTATAACAAATTATTATCCATTGGGGTAAAACAAAAATTAATTTATACTATTTTTGACGTATTTAAAAATTATTTGAACAATATTTAAGTGAGGTTATTTGGGATTATCTTGAAAATGTGAACACATACACACAATTAACATTATATCTAATCTACTACAAATAAAATAGAGAAAATATAAAAAAATTCCACTCTATGTGGGATGATCAACAGACATACCATCTTCATCAAGATCTAATATACAAGTATTACTCATTAAAGCATGAATAATTTTAATTCTATCAAATCTAAATCATTTAAAACTACATTTTCTGTATTTACATTGATATTAAATGATACCTTTTTTATTTTGAAAAATATTAATTACAAGAAAAAATTTATGATCACCCATTAAACAAATTTCAAAATCCTTAGGAATCATTTTTTAAAACCCAATACACAAATAATTTCATGAAGTTCCAAAAAATATAATTTACAAAAATATGAACAACTAAAACATCTTTAGAAATTTGTTTTATAAAAAGATTAGGATCAGCAATTCCTTTTGTAAAACATTTAGAAATAAGAAAACTACATAAACTATCATAACATGTTCTTGATTATTGTTTTAAATCATATAAAGATTTTGTTAATTAGAAAACATGAAATCAAAAATGAGGATTTGTAAAATTGTGGTGTTGTTCCCAAAAACGTCCATAAATATATATCCATTTAGCAATTTACTTTTAACAACCATTTGATAATGATTGAAATTAATATGAGTAGCAAAAACAACCAGTATTCTGATGGCCTTAAGTATAGTGACATGTCAAAATGTTTCTTCATAGTAAATTCTTTAATCATGATTATATCCCTTTGAAAGGAGTCTAGCTTTGATTCTAACAATATTTTCAGATTCATCTACTTTGTTCTTCAACACCCACTTAGTGAATTCAGTCATGGTGTGTTTGGGTCTATCCAAAAGTATCCAAACATTATTTTATTGAAATTAATAATGTTTTTCTTGTATATCCATTAGCCAATCATCATATTTAATTGCATAATTTGTATTTTTAGGTTCAAGAAATGTCCAGAAGGATAGATTTCCAACCATATTTTTAAGAGAAGCTCAAGCTAGTCTCCCTTTATCTATGTCTCAAACAATAGCATTTAAAGGATAGTTCATGAGAGTTATAGTTAGTCTAAAAAAGGAGGGTCTCGTACCTTTAGGTTAATTTATATGATTGGGTTCATCATGTTTAGTTTAAGAACAATTTCATGAAAATTTCATTTTATATATTGCTTGAAAAGAAGATTAGATGAATTTTCATTTATGCCTATGTTTGAAAAATTATCTTCAAGGTTGTACAAAGAGCTCTTAGTTTCATGTGGATATCAATCATCAAATTTGATATGCATATATTCTTCCACACACATGCTTATTTTATTAAAGACTCAATTGGAATTACTACTAGTTTGGTTACCTAGGAATATTCCTTCACCACTCTTGGATGCAATTTTCTCATGATTATCATTAGTATTAAGAATAGAGACATTGTAAACAAAAACATTGAAATAACAAAAATTAGGTTTTCTATTCTTCTATAACTCATAATGATTATTTTTTATGATAGTTATAATTAAGACTATGTTAATTATGTAGAAATAATTTTCACATCATCATCCCAAACATAATCATTTAAATTTTATTCAGTATGCATTATTCGAGAAACATGTTGTAAGGTTCTATTATTTCATTCTACAATATTATTTTATTGAGGTGTCCTAGGGGAAGATTGGTTATGTATATAACTGTTGTGTGAAACAAAAAATTAATCAAATTCATGATTTTCAAACTCACATCCATGATCACTTCTTATTTATTTTATTCTCCACATAGTTTGGTCACTTTTATAGCATACTTGATGAAGTTAGTTCATGATTCATTTTTTGAGCTAATTAATAAGTACAATTTTGCTTGGAATAGTAATCTATAAGAACATATACATAGTGCATCCCATATAAACAAGCTACTTGAGTGGGTACAAACTAATCCCTATGAAATAACTCTAAAAGTTAGGAAATTTAAACACCATTCATTGATTTGAATAATATCTTGTGTTGCTTACCCTTTGACTAGGATTACAGAATTTTTCATTTCAAAAAACATGTATAGGTAGATCCTTGACTAGACCTTTTCTGCTAATCCTTCTAATAGTGTGTACATTGTAGTGTTCAAATCTCTAATTCCAAATCCAATACTAATTGTGAAATTCACACAAACAAGAATCATTTTTAAAAACTAAAGTATCTAGGTTTAAATAATATATATTTTCATTTATAATAATATAAGTTACTAATTAATTTGTATAATTAAAGACATTCCAAACATAATTTTAATTTTTATCATTAAATCCATAATCACATAATTGTGAAATACTAATAAATTAAATCTCAATCAAACAGCATGATGTATATCATAAATTCAAACTGAGATTGAGTTACCAATCTAGACTAAGAAATGTTTTTTCATTTAGTGTTGTCCCTAAGGTCACATATCCACCATAAAACATGATTAGGTTCTTGAGGATTGATTAATAACTGATCATGTGTCTTGAACATCCATTGTCGAAGTACCGCTGACTCATAGAAGAGCTATTCAAACAGCATTCCTACAAAAAATTTAAATAGAAATATATTTTTTGTACCCATACCTATTTAGGTATAGTGAAATTATAAATCAACGCCTTTGGTACCAACATATTCATTATGGGTTTCCTTTTATCAATATATTACATGTTTGAAAAATAACTCTATTTAGTCCATAAAAACTTGAGGTTGTAACTGATTTTTAGAACATGTACTATTATAAGAATTTCTATTATTAGATAGACGAACATATGTACTTGATATATTTATAAAATATATTTTAGATAGGCTTCTTGGTCCAAGTTGATATCCAATACCAAAATTATACGTAGGTGATATCTATTTACCATGAATTTCAGTAAGAGTATCATTACCATCAGTAATCCTTTATAGATCATTCATCAATTTCTCATTAAGATCTTTTAATGAATTATTTTCATTAAGCAGTTCATAATTCTTTTCCTTTTCAGTAATGAGTTCATATATAATAGTTTCAATAAAATAATGTTGTTTCACTGATGAATTATATTTATCATTTATTTTATTACATATATCGTCCAATATACTTCATAACTCAAATAGTTAACCACTTGTAATACTTTTAGTATAATATTTATTTTCCGAATAATAATAATGTTGTACATGTGAATATGAGGTTACCTCATATGTGGTTTTCGTAAAACAAATATTTTCCATGTCATCTTTCTCATCATGATATTATGTTGATTCACTGGATTTATCCTTAAAGGCACTCTAGGTGGCCTTTAAAGATTTCATAAAATTCAATTTTTTGTTTTCAAAATTCTAATTGTATTTTAATTTTGGATAGTCATCTTTGACATATCCTCTCCTCTTTCATTCATAGCAGATTGTATACTATTATTTTTCATTTCATTTCCATTATTTTTTCAGCTGCCCTTGTTCTCATATCATCTGTTATAATTGGGAATCCTAAATAAATTCTTCATCCTATAAGATTTCATAAATCATATGGACAGTTGAGCCATCCTGTCATCACTGTAAAACTGTGATTCATAGTTATGGGAGAAATCAACTGAATCCATCACATTTTCTTTTTATATTATTCATATAGGTATTATTCTTGACGTTACAAATATTCTCTTAGGTTCTTTCCCATCATCATTAATGAATATATATCCTCCTATTACATCATAATCTTTTTGATACTTTATTTGTTAGGTAGTTTTCTAATGTAACATTATTATCTAATTTAGATATATGTTCCTCTCCATCTGCCAGGCAAGCATATGAGAATCCTTATAAATTGTTCATTGGCAGTAACATCTCTTCCAAGAGAGATCATAGTGTTCACAATTTCAATAAACATGAGGTACATATCAGAAATAGTCTTGTCAGGCATCATCATTAATTTTTTTATATAATATTATATTTGTTAATTATAATTTCTATAAAAATAGAATCTTATTCTTATGAAATAGACAATGTTTCCTAGAATTCATCAGTTATTTTACATGAATAAATTCTGCTAAATTACACATCTCCTAAATAGCTATAAAAGGAATTCATGGATTTGTAATTATATTTATAAGAAGTCTAAGTTGATTCATCCTAAGTATTTCTAGAACTAGTAGGAATATTATATTCATCGACTACTGAAGACTAAATTTTTAAACCCATTCTTTTTTAGTGCATTTTCATTTTAATTTTCCATTGTGCCAAATATGTTCCACTAATGAATGCAGGTTTATTGGTAGTAGCACATTCCAGTGTATTGTCCATAATGAAAAAATTTAGAAATGATTTTAATGTGATAAAAATTTAGAAATAAAAAATTTATATCATTGAAATAAAAATAAAATCAGAGATTAAGATATTGATAAATATTTGAAAACTAAAAATTCCAAAAACCTCTGATACTAAATGTTCGTCAGAGTAGATTACTAAAGAGGGGGTGGTTAAATTGAGTATCTATAAAATATATCCATTTAAAATATATTTTTTGATGATCCCGAAATAATTAAAATTAAAATTCCCATTTAGATAGTTGTGAATTTATATGAGCATGACTGTTTGATTAATTTCTAAAAAAATATATTATTTCTCAGTTGTGTCATTTTGATATTAAATAAAACATATGGAAGAAATCTAATATGTCAATACTATTCTAAACCCTAAATAAGAATAACTATTAAAGATCAATTTTGTTTTATAAAATATGTGATAGAACTGAGTAAAACTAAAAGGAAAAAACACAATGGAAATAATAAAAGAAGTTCAGTCTCAAGAAGAGAATTAATCCTCTCCACTGGGTAAAAACCTGCCACCAAGAAGTTTAAATAAATAAAATGTTTGATACACACCCATGATTGGGGTTTAAAATTTCACACAAGGATGTGCTAGTAACCCATGACCTCTAAAGTAGTTCTTTGTGGGGGGAAAACATGTCACATGTAACCTATTCCACAGTTCTACGTGGGATACATATGGATAAAAGATTCTTAGACTGTGGATAGCATTTATCCTTATATTTTTAATATGATTAATTATGTGTGAAACAGATATATAGACACACTTCATAGAAATATAACTAAAAGAACACAATAGGGAAAAATATTTGGAGTTAGGTTTTGAAGGAACTGTGTGTGATGCGGTGTAGCACTGGACTTGTTTAATGAAGTGGAGTTGAATTATGAGTTTTCTTATGGGATTTGATCAAAATTAGAGTGTCTTATTATGGATTACAAGTATAAGTATGGTTCTATAATTATATTCTTCTCATTAATTTTATGATGAATTACTATTTCAATTAAATGTGCATCGTGAATGATATCGCCCCATCTTTTTTTGTTGTTCTTGAGTTCAAAGTGATTACATGAGGGATGTTGTTCTTCAGTATGATTCTCAATTTTACTGGCATCCACCACACTTCTATCTTTATGCCTCTTCTATGTAAGTTCTCTTTTTAAGAATGATTCTTATTTTCTATGTCTAACAAAGGGCATGTACATTCCAAATGCATATGATCATCATACATTTTACTATCATTAAAAATTCTTACAAAAGATTATTAAATATGACATTATCATAAAATGAAACAAATATGACCATTAGAAATAATATTAATAAATTCATATTTAAATAGTCCTATGTGGACTCATCTCTTGGTGTCTCCTATTAGTGTCTCCTCCTGTCAGGGATTCAACCCAATGGTATTTCATTCTGTCAGTCTTTCCATACATCAGTGTAACATTACATCAATGACTTTTTCAATGGTGATTCCTTCCTTTTTTCGGTGAGACAATTGACATATTAGCGAGACATTCCAATATATGGTGTGTCCTTGTGTCGGTAGAACCATGAAATGGTATGAAATATGGAATCATGGTAGGTCATATGTGTCAGTGTGTCATATGAAATGGCGTGTCTTGTGCATCGGTTTCATGTGCGATGATGAGTCATCTACATCGGTGTCGAGTGCAACAATGTGTCATCCTAACAGTTTTAGATTCACATACTTAGAACATATGAATGTTTGAACTTTATCCTCATGAGAAATATGTATGTTGATAAGTAATATTCCTATTCTTGTTAGTGAGTCATACATAGATAATTTTTAGACATTCTATTTGTCTTACAATTTAGAAAAGTCAAAGGTTTGCCGATGTAAGTGACTCATACATAGACAATTTTTAGATGTTCAGTCTATTATATAGTTTCGCAAAGTTAGAGGTCAGTTGGTATCAGAGACTCAAACTACGATAATTTTTATTCTTTCTGTCTATCTATCAATTCATCAAATTCATAGAGTGTTAATTAATATAAACACACAAAGATAACCAGTTATAAGATTTTTTAGTCTTAAACAATCATAAATAGTTATGTGATTGAAATTATCTGATATACAAGATAATTCCTTGAAATAATTTTGGATAATTGATATATGTTAGAATATATGTTAATATTTTACATGAAATTTGAAAATTAAAACAATTATAATTATAGATAGTGTCCAACAGTCTCTATTGGCCAATAGAAACTATTATTAATTTCCACATTACAAAGATAGTATAATATTATAAAAATCAATTATATTCATTAGTACCAAGTACACATATAATTGTATTCATGGATTTTGAATTAACATCATATTAATATTCTGTCACATCACCCCCGTTTTTTTTCTCTAGTGATTTCATAAGGTTTTTAAATGTTCCTCCAAAAACATAATCCATGATTCTTCAAATATATTGTCATTCGATATTTCTAGGATACGTAATTATATCCATTATTATAAAATTCATAGATCATCGATATACATTCTCTAAGATCGTCAATTTTTAATTTTATACATCCAAATAATTAATATCATCTTATTAGTTCCAAATAAAATCATTCATATATCAAAAGATACAGTCATTTGATATTAGATGATAAATTTTAGAAAAAAATAGATTAAATATTAAGGATTTACAGATTATGAAATAGAGAACTTCCTCCGATATTGTGTATTGATTTTGAGTAGAAAGTAATTTCTATATTGAGAAATATCACCAATAGTGTCATGGCATTGACAATACTTGTTTTTTTATAATTGATAAGATAATGAAAAAAGTGTGTTTTAAATTATTCCTTATAAAAAACATTATAAAATAAAAACACACCCATTTAAGTAAAACGATCTATTACGTATCATTTAAATATGAGAAGGCCTCAAAAATAAATAATGGAAAAGAATAAAATATATAGTTTTCTTAAAAACATAAATTCACTATTCCACTCAACTAATGCTCTACTAAAAGAGAATGGTAATTTTATCTTATAGGTTCTCTTATCTGGAGACCTCCACAGCTAAGTATAGTTAATTGAAACCTAAAATATATTTTATTGGGCCTTTTGGTTATTTTATATGGAAATTAAATATACACAGCTCAGTTTGAGAAGCTAAATCTTGACCATAATTGAGTCTGAGTTGCAGACACATCAATGAAAATACAAGAAATTAAGTATGTTATAAAACTGGTTTAGGTGAAATTTTCATCAATAAGTGACAGTTGATGAAGGTATTCATTAATGTACTTTTCCATAAAAATAATCTTAAATATTGTATATGGTTCATATAAATACATAAAAAATAAAATATTGATTAAAAAATGTTTCGCAGACATCCTTCTTCATTACAAAATTATAGAATAAGAACATACAATGAATATTTCCCTCCATTTTAAAATTGACGAGCGGAATATTATTTTATCGCTATATTTTCATTATAATTTTTATCTCTCTACACTTATTCATTTATTTGTTCTTCCGCCTAAATATATATATGTATCTAATAAATATCCATCAGAAAAAACTCTCAACATCCATTGGATATTAAAAATATATAAGATCAATATCCAATATAAATATATTATAAAAATAGTATCACTATTGAATCTTTATTCCTTAGAATAATTCTCTAACAAAAGTAATCAATATATTTTAATAAAAAGTCAGATAAAATCAGTTGAATAATATAAGAATTTAATGACTAAAAATTCAATTTAATTCCAATTAAAAATCATTAAATATAGTGAAAATTTTACTTAAAATAGATGTGGAATATTAATTTAATTTCAAATACTATAATTTAAATTGTTTTATATCCTCTAAAATTTCTTGAAAAATGTTGTTACAATAAACTAGTAATTTTGTTTCTCTAAAAACTATTCCAAAAAATTACAATCTCATTATCCATAATCCTTTGGATATATTATAATTTATCATAATGATAAAATGTTGATTTAATTGAAGGTATTGATGCAGTAGGTTGAAATACCAAGAAACATATAAAATAGAGTACCAAAACGTATTTTGAAATATTAAAAATATTGGAAAGTTTCATTTCCGATTAATACATTATTTAATATTCAAACTCACTAAGATATTGTTTTCATAACTAGTAAAATAATCATTTTTCTCTTCAAGAGGTGGAGCCATATATGATAATCTCATAAATTGAATAGTTTATTTTCATCTGGTATAAATGTATAATATTTCTCCATAATATGTCATTAATTTTAAAATATTATTTTACAAAAAATATTTCATATGAACCTATTTATAATTCATCAAATACTATGTTTTCATACATTGTTTCATTATGTAATAATATTTGACAAAATCCTTAGTTTCTCTCATAATATAGTATTTGTAAACATCCGTTTTTTTTAGCACATAACAGATCACCATTTCATTAGTTGATGTATCTATATAAAGACATATCCTATAATTTAAATTATTTTTAATATTATTAATAGATGAAATAATCACATTAAAATCTCATTATATAGTAATCCACAATTCTATATTATTATTTAAAAATAATTTAGTGAATTTAATTTATTTGTATTAAATGTATCCGATTTTGATGATATACACAAGAGGATAGGTATAATTGTTCATAAATATAAAATAAATGTAGTATAAAAAATTAGTGTTCATTATAACAAGAAAATAGGTTTCATGAAAGTAAGTTTCATGAACATATAGTTTACTGATAGTAGGGTTTAGGAATGTATGCTTCATTACCAGTGTATGGTACATGAACCAATATTATCTATAAAATGTATCCTCGACGACCTATTGTTTTTAAAAACATATGTTTTATTAAACATATATTTTTTTAACATAAACAGTGTTTCACTAATATTAACGTAGGTCTGTACTATTCAGATTGAAGGGATCTAATAATGCTTTAGAAAACTGGATATCTTCCATTTAGACACTACAATGATATTTTAGTAAACATCAAGATAAGATTTACCCTTCATCCTAATATACTTATATTTTAAAAATATTTATATTTTTCTAATAGATCTAAAATTTATGAAATTTTAAATATACATGTCCCTTTATCATTGAAAATTTATTTCAACAACATTCTAAAAAAATAGTTGTTATTAAAATAATCAAATAACTTCTTATTAATTATTTACCATTAGAATGTCTCTTTTATACTTCAATGTAAACTAATAAAATTATTAAAAACATCATATATTTCTATAAATCCATGTTTTTATTGATTATGATATATTTATAAATTATAGTATATAAATTAAATTTCTTTACAAAATTATTAATAATAGTAATGTGATACTAATTAATGAACATCAGTAATTTCCCAATGTACCAAAAACAATTATTATAATTCTTTATAAACTAATGATGTTTAGATAAATATCATATCTATTAAAAAGTATAATTAAAATATGAAATTAATCATTATATCTTGAGATATCAGCAAAATTAATTTTTAACAAAAATCTGGAAACTATTGCATCACTTGAACATCTTGTAACAACTTTGATGAATATTATCACCCTTGAAAAAAGTGAACTGGATTTCAAAATTAATAGATCAAATGGATATAAATTTTTTAACTTCCAAATAAAACCAAATCTATAAGAATATGATCACTATATAATCAAATATATAATAAATACTATCTCATAATAAATCTAAAACAATTATCAAAATTACTAGAAAATATATAATTATGGGTTGATGTAATAATCAATAATGAAAACCATTGTGATTTGAAAGGAACCACTCAAAATAGGGGTATCATGATTATTCTAAGGAATCATACAATTCCACGACCTGATATGGGTCCATATAGTATCTATAAAATTGGAAAATGTGAATGAATTTTTGGATCATGGTCAATGATGGAGGAAACTACTAATTATAGGATACATTCCCAAGTTTCCAAAAAACATGAATTTAACAGAGGTAATATGATTCTATATTTCCTTTATTTCCAACAAAATGATTACCCATTCGATATCATTTCTAAAGAATATGTTGATAACCAACCTGGAACTCTAATGGGATATTAATGTGATTGGAATATGAATTATAGTGGAACAGTGTTGTCACATCCCAATTATAAATTAGACAAAAATCGTTATTCATAACCTGGATGAGACTCATTACTTCAATGGAACACTGACCCACCTCATCCTTAGCACAAAAACTATTATCATGACCACATATATAATGCTTCAAATAGGTCACTTCTGTTGGAGTCCTGGTAATAATTATTATATGAAAACATATTCAATTGTAAGTTCCATTCTCATATTCATTGATATCATGCACGCTTTCTTGGGACATATATTTGAGAGTCTAGATGGTATTCTTAAATGGACCATCCTTCAATTGTTGATATGTGGTGATGAATATTAAATTGGTTCCAAAATCCCCTATAGTCCCATCCAAAATTAGGATGCAATGGTTTTAGCATTAGAATATGATTTTGTTGAGGGTACATTTGGAAGTTGAACAAGAACTTGAATATATAGGGTTAGGAGAACCTCTAACATAATTGAATCCCTGATGGGATGAAATGATGCATTTTTTCATATAATCAAAATACCACCCATATGGAATAATATACTAAAATGAGTATGAGGTAAACAAAAAATAAAATCTATATTGATATCATACAACACCTATAATATGTCATGATGTTGATGCAACAACATGGATTGTATTTAATGGCCATATTTTACCTGTTTGCATGATGAATAGTTATAAATGAATCTAGAAAATATCCTTCTCCTCTCGGGACAACAATAATAAAATATAAAGTTTTAATAAATCTTGGTGTTCATGGGTTGAATAACCTAACTATATATATACTCTTCCTACATCACCTCACATTTCAACACAAGATTTATGTTTAATAAAACAACTAGACTGTTTCATAAAAGGAGATAACCATCTGAGGGCGAGGAAAAATTACCTAAGGTATCACAACTATTTAAAGAACTGATAATCCATTTCCAATCTTGGTTAGATACCTTCTCACAACTATCCTGATCGAAAATATATAATTTATCATGTACAATTGATAATAACACTTCCACTCCCAATTTCTACACCAGAAGACTCAAACCATCAATCAAACTCATTATGTCATTCTCATGTTTTTATTATAAAAATTACTACACTATAGGCATCTCACTCATTGTAATAGTTACCACATTCTCATTATCAGGTGTATAAATAATTTTAAAATCAAAAGTTTTATAATATTCAATAGAGATTATCTATATGTAGTTTATGTAACTCTAGGGAAAAAATACACATTATGTTTCTATATTCTAAAAAAGCAATGTAATACTACATGTAGGGGTTTTCTTTCTATATATTATGTATACACCACTATGGTGTGAATTATGGGAGGTTTGTGGGATAATTATGCTCATTTTATCATAGCTTTCCACATCTCTTGTGAATAACATTGTGTCTGTGCATCAGAACACTTCCTAATCCAAAACAAAATAAATAAAAATAAATTGAACAAGCTCCTCCATTTGTAGTAATAAGTATAACGTCTACATATTTTAGATAATCCAGTAACAACTCAAATGAACCCATGTAAATATCATACCACTAAGTATTCAAACCCTACCCTATCAATGATTCAAATGTGGAAACTAAATTTGATAATATCTACAAAAAATTTATATTACACATATAATAATCGAAAAATATAGATATCAATACACTTTTCAGTTTTTCCTAATACACAACTAATCAATAATTACTTAGATCAACTTAAACATTAGTCTTGTACATCAAATATCCCTAAAACATCAGATTCAATATCCCAAACTACAACTTTTATACCATTGGATATAGAATTTTTTCATTCAATGTATCCAAAAAAATCAATATGGTTTGTATGATACTCTCTTATCCAATAATACACTCATAGCCAATAATAAAAAAACATTTCATGAATGAAAATAACCCTAATGGAGTCCCAAATGAGTTTGATGATATGGATAATCATTATTCTCAAGACATTGTGGAAATTTCTAGGCCCAAAAAGCATAACCATATACTCAAAAGGATCATACCAACATAAAATGGAAGTAACTAGGACCTCATTTTCTTATACCCTCAACGTGGGGTAACTTTGTGTAATTTTTATCCTTCAGCACCATAAAACTCAACATTATTGATTAAAATGATATATAATTTTCGTAAAAATATAATTATTCCACAAAAAAACATAATTGTTAATATTATATTCCTTGAAAATTATGAAGTTTCCATCATATTTCATTGATAATATAACTCTAAAATATCATGGAGTAATGATGGGAATGATAAATCGCTTTCCATGAGATCCTCTAGATATAATATTCATCTCATTAGGGTAAATCATATAAGAAAACAAGTATAACAGGATAATCCTTTGTAAAAAAATAGAATGTGAACTCACATATATCTTGTGTGAAAACCTAGAAAACCAATTGAAGACTATATTGGTGCCTTTCGCTGACCATCATATGTTTTTCACATAAAATAAACTATGACTCATCCAAAAAATGAGACAACTTGTATAGAATCGACACCAATTCTATTTCAACCTATAAAACCCACTCTGTGGGCATATCCCACACACCATAAAAGATGTGTGTGCTCCCAATAGAAGTAAGAAACTGGAAACTATGGAAATATAATTCAATTATTGACATTAATTTGATCAATTAATTCATTATAATGATGTGGTCAAAAACATATAGTTCAAACATGAGGTAACCATAAACCACATCCATGATGGAAAAAAATATAACTATAGTCACCTGAAACCCATCTCATTCAAACAAAATTTGGTTAGAAAAGACAAAACATGGCTAGAATATAGTAAAATTCCCAGATAATTAGGATTCATTAATGATATAACACAATGATATATTCATATATCAAATAAAATATATTCACTATAAAAACATATCACACATTGTACCACTCAAACTAGCTGGGAAAAAATTTGACTCCTTTAGAATAACCTTTATTTCATATTGATGACATTGAATAGGCATAATATATTAATTATTAGCCAAGTAATGAATCTTATTTAAGTCATGGAAATATCCTCCACCCTCATAATCATTATATTATACATTATTTTCATTTGAAAACATGAATCTCGCTCCACTCCCCAATGAAACAAACTCGAAATGATTTTTATAACCTGACAAACATCCTCATAGGTGTTACACCCTAAAACTCTATGGCCAATTGGTATTAGTGTTTCAACCCTTACTTAATTGAGAGTAAAAAATATCACACAATGGTTTAGCCAATTCAGTTATACTCAATATATTGTGAACACTCTTTCCACTACTCTAGTGAGACACATCATGCTTCTACTTATTTCCTTATATGGAGCTCTGGTCACATTCCACCTAAAGGAATTCTACAGTGATTATTTAACACTTATAAAATATACCTCTTTAATATACACATTTTCAAATACCACTAAATATTTTGGTGGATAGAAAATAAAAATCAGGGACTTAATCATTGGCCTTATGCCCATATCATATCATTGATCTTTGAGGTAATAATTTGTGAAGGGATTATTAGATACATATACCAACATATTAAAATGGATAGTATAATATCACTCTAAATGATACCCTTATTCAAACATATAAAAACAATATGAATATACTACCCTCATGGTATTTGGGTATAACATTTCATTGAAATCCACAATGAATTTTTTCTATATGTGATCCATATTCCTCATAGATTACATCATCGACCCAGCCAATTACTACTAGAATTATCTAATACATATATGAAGAATCAGAAAATATAGGTCTCAGGTGTCTTTAAGAAATAAAATATTCTCTCACCAAAATACTGCCACACCACAAGCTCATTATACCACTTTTTTATGTGGAACATTAGTGGATTATGCAATTTAAACTTGTAATCATGGTTTTATTTAATTTCCATATGTTTAGAACCAACTATTCAAATTATTTATGTTATAGAAATCCCCATATCATGATAGACATATCAATAATAATAGTGTCATGTAATTTAGTCTTTGTAACACCCTCTCTACACATAGATGAGGTTATTATGATAGGATTTATATAGGGCACAAAAGATAATATCAATATTTAAAAAATCAATTTTAAACAATATAAAATTAATTAAATGGGACCCATATAAATGAACTATATAATATTAGAAATTATTATAATAATATAAAAATATAAACAAGAGTTAAAGTAAAAAATATCAAGTATTTCCCACAATTCATGTTTTTTAAGAATAGATAGGAAAATTATATTTGATACATGTTGGTTTCACTAGAGGATTCAAGATAAGTACCCACGACATATAAACTATTACTACTAATAATGTGTATTGATCATTATACTTCCCAAGACCACTCTGTATCAGTGGGAATTTAAAACATCCTTTGGGCTAACCTAATGATTGAATCCCAACACAGAGATACCTCAAAATACCATTATAAAACTAATAATAGTGGTAAAATTATGAAAACCTTCCCATATACACAATGAAAGCTCTCATTATTAAATTTCAAAAACAAATCTAGTAACTCCTCTTCTTTTACCCAAAGAGTCTCAATAGTCTAATATCAAATTTACAACTAACTCACAATTAAAAACTACTCAGATAACATTATTTTAATGAACCAACCAATATCAACACAACCCATCACCAAATACAACCCATCACATATCCTTAATATCACATTATATGGTATTCTGAAAACCACTTAGAAGAACCTATAATACCCTGAGTCATTATGATATTTTTGTTCATAAATTAATGAAATATTTTCTATATTTCCTTAGAGCATGCATTCCTGAGGTTAAATGAACTGTATAATAGTATTCCATAATAATAATGTTATTTAAATATAAATAATTAATATTAATATAATTATATCTAATATATGGTCATTTTTGGAATTGAAATTATATAAGAATCATTATAAATAAATTGAAATATTTTCTAAACAACTGTATATATCAGAAAATCGGGTTTTTCACATTTTGCATACATAATTTTAAATTAATTTTTAGGAATTTTAGAAAAAATTTCAGATAAAATATTCATAAATAATTAAATTATGTTGTAAAAATTATCTTTAGGTTAATTTTATATATTTTTTTAAAAAATATTCATTGTCGATAAATAGTTAAAAATACAAATTATAATTGAAAACTACATCTTCATATAATTATTGTAGAATATTAATTTAGATTATAAATTGTTTTTAATTTATCACTGGTTCAATTATAATATATTTTTACTAATTTAAATTATTTTTATTTATTCCATAATGAAATTTATATTATAACATTTTATAATTCTGGGAATTCTTTTTGGAAATCACTTTTTCATTGTGTTTGTGGGTAAAAATTATTATTTTAATATGAAAATTCATTGAACTAAAATTGGAAGAAAATGTATTCCCTACATGGATTAAATATAATTTACATTTTCTAATAAGATGGAAAAATATTTGTCATTATAAATAGTAAAACTAGAAAAAAATAATTATCGATTTTAATGTTAAAAAGTGATTATTTTGGGTAAACAAAAATAAGTTTATATAAAATATTCTATAATCATATCAAAAAGAATTTACATCTACATTATGGCCTTATAAACTATTAATGTTAATAATTTTCCAAAATATATGCTTTTGGCATCATAAAAATGTGATTCAATTGCCATGTTTAGAAAATTTCTTGTCTGTCTTCACCAACATTTAAAATAGGGCCCACCTGGTCTAACACTCTTCAAACTTCTATTGACTATTTATTCATAAACACAATAATAAATAAATTCCAATATACCAATCCTATATATTAGGAATCTTGTATTAAAAAATTAATCCTAGGAATACATTTTGTGAAACCCTAAATAAGTACCCTAAAGACGAGGTAATGTTCTTAAACAACTATATTTATATTATTTATTCATTAAACTCTATAAAACATAACTAGCCATATTAATTTAAAAAAAATTGTTCCTTACATATAATAAAATATAATTCTATAATTTTAATGTCCAATATTTTTCTCATCATACATCAAATGAGAAATGAGACTGTCAGTCATGTTTAAGGTGGACTACCATCGGGAGAAGCAATACCATTCTCCATCGACAACAATCATTCAATGATGGATATAATGATGGATTTAATACATGTATATTATATTTATAATATTATTATTCTTATATATTTTTCATATCTTATATAATATATTACCTTAAATCCTTTAAAAATATGATAAAGTTGCCTATGAGTATGGCGTAATATCTTCTCCCAAAGCAACGCAACCAATTTATCAATTACACATTACATAAAAAATAGTGAGAATATATATAGTTAATTTATTTGAAATATATTCCAGCATATTGTCTGTAAAATTTAATATATTAAATAATTACTTAGATTTACCAATGAAGAAAATGACAACATCGCTCATGCATATATATGACATGTCGTCTCAATGATATTATTTGATCCATTCTCTATGGAAAAATTTTAACAGTTATTATAAAATATTATATAATAAAAAGTTATATTGAAAACATTAATATCCTTATGTAAATGATATAATAATATAATATTTGTTATAGAAACATAAGTGAGAAAACAAGGCAATTGGCACTAAAAACAATAAAAACAATTACTTATTATAAACAAACGGGAAGTAAAATGTTATAATGGGATCATTTATGATATTATAAACATGTATATATTTATATTGTAAACTAATAACAAGTTGAAACCAATTATACTAGATTTTATCTTGGATTTAAATAAACATAATCATAAGGTAATGCACTTCTTCTTAAGTTTTACTCTTTTAGGCATATTTTATTGTAAAGAACATAGTTGGTTTTTATTGGTGTATATAATTACATATTGACATATAAAATCATGATTAATTAATCATTCTTCGTATTTTATGTTTCCACTGGAATTATTTAATCAATGGTAACTAGAATTTAAAATTACCAATTTTGTAAATAATATCAAAACTCAATTTCATTTTATTAGGTTATATTACATATTCATGGTCTTTTATATTCTATAATTTTGTGTGTATTAAATTATTATAGTACGATGTTTCATATACATTTTACACTTTGGATCTATATTTGATACACATAATTTATTCATTTGTTAAGTATCACATCAATGCTATATATTTTGTAACGGTTTATTTCATAATGTCTTTTTTAGGATTATTTATTCTTGAATTTACATTGAATAAAATTATTTTCTAATTTTCCAATAATAAAATTTAATTTTCATGTAAACTAGTGTTTAAATATTTTATTAATTAGTAGTTTCATTTTCTTAATATTTTTTACATTATATTATTGAGATCATATTTTAACTAAACTATTTCTTCATTTATTTGTTAAATTGAATATTCATTTTCATCCAAACAAATGTTTAAAAATTCAAAGCAATTTCTATAACTTATTAAAATGATTTTTTTATCAAATTTATTAAACATTTTGACTAATTAAAATATTATTTTAAATGAATATTCATGTTGATTTTAATATAACGCATATTTGGATTTTAGTAAAAACATGAAAGGAACCATTTTTTGATTGGCCCATCATGTATGCAATTAATCTCAATCATAAATACTAATTTATTTAATGATCCATATGTTATTTGAAATATACAATTTTAATGAAATTTATTTTCATTATTTAATTTTATTTGTATTTTTTAAAATATTTTCAAGTGTAAAAAAGAATATTTTTCACAATATTGTTTTATAAAAATTTTCAGTATTTATAGTTATAAATGATAATAAAAAATTATTTCACTGATAATCCACTTTTTATTTTTTGAATTCACAGTATACATAATATATATATAGTTATTTTATGATCAATTTTTTCATGAAACGTATGAACACTCACTTTCTTTATTTATTTTCTCTAGTCATTCTATTTCTATTGAAATAGTCACTTTCATGAAATCTTCGACCATTATCTGGAGTTGAGTCCCTCTAATGGGACTTGGGATGTGTAGTGTTAGGTCCCCACGACTATTGTGGTTTCGTTCGAGAACATCCCGCTAGTGAGGAATGGTACTCGACGAACAGGTCTTGAACTCCTCAGATGGGATTTGGGTAGGTGAGGTCCGGACAGCTGGTGCGGTTTCATCTGATCATTCTTCACCTGTGAGGAGTGGCCTTCAGCGAGCGGGAGTTGAAGATGGGAAGCGAGCTTCTTTGGATTCAAATTCTGGTCCGACTAATGTGTGAGAGAGACTTGGACCTCAATGTGAAGATAGACATTGTACATCTATTGATATTATGGGATTAACTGCAAGGGTTTCTACTAATGCTCTTGAAAGGACTGAATTACAGCGTGAGGATGGGCAGAGTTGTTCTGTTGGAGTTGCTGATCTTAAGGCACGTCAAACTGCTCCAGTGATCTGTATCCATGGTTTCTTGGATGATTTTTCTACAATAAATCACCCTTTTGAAAGTTTAAAAGGAGCTACTGATCAATACATTTGAATAAAATGTAGTATTGGGAATATTAAAGCTGATCCTAATGCGGTATCAGAGCGACTTATAATGGTTGAGTTATCAATTACTGCCCACTTATTTCTACCTAAATGTACTCAGCCTCTAAAAATGGATGATTTCAAAACACAAATTTTTTCAATTTGGGGTTTTTCATCTCAGAAGTGTGTTTGCCTAGGATGAGGATATTTCCATATGTTCTTCCCTTTAGTAGAATTGAAAGTCCGAGCCTGGGCCTTCAGTTAAATATCACTCAAACCGCGGATTATCCATTTCCGTGAAAGGGATAACAAATTCAATCCCTTTGAAGTTGGTAACTCTACTACTATAATATGGGAATGATATTATGGTTTAATCTAGATTCTCTGGAATCCAAAAATCTTGTATGATATTTCCCTTTCCATCATTATCCCAATCAAAATTGACAAGGAAACTGAGGTAGATTGTTTTGGCCACTTTGGCAGATTCATGGTTGAGGTTAAACTGGGGTCCACTATTTTTGAAAAGATAATTCATGTATCTAATGATGATATCATTGAGTTGAAGATCATTTATGAAAAAATTCCAAAATTCTATAAGTAATAAATTGTTATTGGAAATGAATCATCTAAGAATAGGTGCACTATAGTTTGCATCTTATGTGCTTTGGGTGGACGTGACGTGAGTAGGTGTCTTAAAAAGAGAAAAACACCTGCTTAGAAGTCAAATTTTCTTCATTAGTTGCAACATAATGTTTGTAAACATGATGATAGACTAGGTGTGGAGTAGAAGATAGAGGTTCAGAGTGTTTTTCTTGAAATAGGAGACCATTCAAATTCCTCCACCTCTGAAAACAATGCAAAATATTGGACTGCAATCTTTTTTTAAGCGATGAAAGTTCACTTCACTGATACTTGTAATATAGTAAAAGGTGAAATTTTAAAACATTCTCACTCCTTTTTACCTTCTAAAGATGATGACTAAATGGTTGATCAAGTGAATGAAGAATGAGTCTAGGTAGTGGCAGATCACCAGATCTCATAGGAAAGGATGTTTGCTTCAGGTAATCGGAAAGGTAAAAATATCTTAAAATATGACTGTATATTACTTTCTAAATCATCAAATCCAGTTGTGGATAGTGAAGGATTTCAGCTGGTTTGCTACAAGAAGACAGAATCCTAGATTCCCGCTTCAGTGGTAGTAGATCATTTGATTGCAGGTAACACGACAACTCTATCTGAGTAGCATATAGGTGACATTGAGATGCATGATTCAATGATAATCTCTCCTAATGAGAAAAAGCACCAGGGGATTGTTGACCAGACAGGAGAAATGACGATTGAGGGGATGGATCAGCCTCTAACAAGAGACACTTCTCTTGAAAAATATGAGGAACGACAAGGGGGAATCTCTAAATCTTAAAGCACTACTGTAGATACTCTTTTTAAAAGGTTTCAATCTCTACCTTCATGTAGGGAGCGATCGAGAGGTCAGGGGTGAGGTCGTGGACGGGTTGACTGGAATGCCCTTCAAGATAAAGAAAAGATTCTATGTTCACGAATATTGAAAGAGATCAGTAAGTAGTTACTGCTTTGGTTTTTTAGTTTTTTTTCATGTACTCTTCTCAGCCACTATCTTTTGCTTATTTTAATAAGCAGCCCAGCCTCTATCTTTTCCAAAAAAATGGAATTATTGGACAATATATTTTTTAAAAAAATATAAATATTATTTATTTATGATATATTTATTTCTTTAATGTTATATAATTTCAACATGTGGTTTAAATATGGAAATTAATTTCATTACCTTGGGAAATACTTGTAAATTTTTATTCATCATTACATATAGATATTTCATGAAAAAGAATAGTGTTCATGAACAAAATATATTATTAGATATAGGATGAATGATTTTGACATGTAGTGATTGGAGGGGCCCAAAATTATAAATCCCCTCAGTGACCTTGTACTCTCTTGAGGAGGATTATTAATCTATAATTAAATAATTTTTTACCCAAGGTTTTGAACTTTCATGTTATTTGTTATAGATGTAGAGGTATCCTTATCCTTAGATTATGAAATCCAATAATAAATTATTTCCATATTTATAAATTTATATCATATTATCCATTTTCTATTTAAAATGAAATTATCTTTAAATTCATTTCTTCATTAGTTATGGGTTAAATTTCAAGTTTTTTTGGTAATTTATCATTTCACGTTGAATATTCCTTACCTACTAATAATATAAACATTATCTAAATGTAATGTTTATCAATTTTTTACCCTTACATACTGATTATTCCATATATATTCATGATAGAAATGTAATGTAAATTAAGTGTTTGTTTAGATATTAACACTTCCATGTTGATTATTCATTTTCTATTGATACATGTTTAGATATAAAATTGAAATGTGTGCTTAATAATTTATTTTTCCATATATATTATTCATTATCAAGTCATTATAGTCATGATATTAATTAAATTATATGTCTAATATGATATTTACCTTTCCATATTTGTTCTAGTGTATAGATTATTCTTCTTTTACCAATGATATATTCAAATTTATATAAATATTACCCATCATTTCATCTCTCTATTATTTTTAATCATTTCCTAGGAATCTAGGAACTATACTGTGATTAATATTTTATGACATTCTTGGGTAAATAATGATATTATAGGTAAAAAATAATATTTTAGTTTATTTATTCATATATAATTTTTGAATCATTTATGTTTCTATTTTAACAATAATAATAAACAATTCTATCATTTGGGATAAAATTCCATTTATTACATTCCATTGAAAAAATGATGAAATAGGATGTGGGTTACTAGATTCATGGATATTACAATTGTTATAAAATTATTTATATTTGAATCCATGTTAAATTTTTTTATAGATACATATATTAAATAACATAATTATTTGATTGAATATTAGGACTAGTATAATAAGAACAACTTACAATTTTGGTATGATTGAGATTATGTAGGTTTTCCTTGATATAAATCCATTTTCGGATACTAAATATTGATTTTGATCTGGAACAGACGTACAGAGGGGAAATAAATCAAAAAAAGTGTATCTATCTTGAATCTTTCATTACCTAGTACATGAAAATAGTCTTTACTGCACTCATAGGTTGACACTCTTGGGGGATACGATTTTTATATTTCACATTTTCATTATAAACCATGAAAATTAAATTAATAGAGATGGAAATGAATGATGTAGGTTAAATTTATGTTGTTAATATTGAAAATAATGTTTCACGATGTAGACATCATATAAATTATTATATTATTTTACCTATTTGATGTATTTTTTTTCAATATATTTTTTACGGTGTCAATTAATATCCAAATCCAAAGGAATAATGATAAAAATTAATATGAAGTTAACTTTTGTGTCTACTAGAAACTAAATTGGATAATAAATATATTAAATTACATATTTATTATGTTTAATCTGTTATCCCAAAATATTAAAATAAATATATACTATAACAAGTTCTAAAAATCCCTAAATTAGAGATGGACAGTGTTTAAAAAGATCTTGATTGGTGGATGACATTAAAGAATGACTGATAAAATTCATTCATCAAAGAAATGATGAATGTTTATAAAAGGAATGATACTGAAAGGAACATAAAATGTTTTAGGTGTGGAATTGAAAGAAATAAATTTATAAAATGTAATTGAAAAATTAATCATTATGATGGAAGAGAATAAATATCATCCCTGCAATCAATTTATAGTTCATATTTATAATTGTGTGGAATAAATGTATTATCTATGTCAATTTACCACTTAATGGTAATGTTCAAGACCAAGTAAGATACTATGGTGAAATGAACTGAATTATGTTTTTATGTATTTGTATTCTATAGTTATATTGTAGAATTATTTTTTACCAATGGAATTTTTGTTATAAGAATCATGATAGGAATATGGATTATATTAAATTTTAAATGAATATATTTATTTTTTAACTTAATTATTATGTATACAATTATGAGTTTTTTATTTCAGTACTTATCATATGTTATAATTCGTAAAATCTACTTTTTTGTTTGATGTGATGGGAGTACACAATGATTAAGGATATTTTATGAGATATCTTTCTCAATAAAATACATTATTTAAATACGTAACAACCCAAATCCTACTTACTCGGAGTTAGTTCCATTATTTATATGATTGGTATGATTATAAGGATTTCTCTTAGGGAAGAACTAATAGATTAGCATTTTGGAAATCTATATTACATACATGAACTTTACATTGTAACATGAAATGAAAAACACATTGAAACATCAATGAAAATATCCATAAATCCTTTATTATCTAAGAAGCTCATTCATAATATATGCTTTCTCATCATGGGTAAAAATAAAAAAAATAAAATGGGAGTGATCAGATTCTTAGTATGGGTAATTAATATAAATTAAACATATCTAATAAGGCATGTTCAATAAAAAAATTACACATTCCATTAAAACATACTCTTGGGCATAAAAAAGAATAAAATATGATTAAATAATTCCATAATAAAATATAACCATCGATATTATATGATTTGAATAATTACATATTATATCAATTACTAATGACAAAATAAGGAAATGCATAATGATGGACATCTAAATCCTATCATCAACACATCAACCAATAGGTTTGAAAATACAATGTTAAAGCCTAGGCTAAAACCAACTTCAATTTTTTCTCATGAGACCTATTGATGCATCAATGGTCTATAGAGTGTCCCACCCATCACTTGAGATTTCTAATTAATTCTTCATATGAATGGGGATAATCATGAAAAATTTCAATATATGGAATGTAATTTACTTTCCCCAATATGTTATCGTAATTAATAACCAATATAAGTTGCATGGTGAATGGTATCAAGATATCACATTAACATTCAATCAGGTCCAAAACCATTTATTAACATATTTTAGATTAAAAAATAATATATAAATATAAAAAAAATTCATAAAACTAAAAAAAATGTGAAATAGTTGAAAATTCTCTAATATAATCATCGAGGGATTCTTGAGTGAAATGCCTCTTTTATATTAGAATAAATTGTTCTTTTAAAAAAACATTTTTATTTTTCATAATTTTTTATATAAAAGTAGTAATTAACAAATATAAAATTTCATGAAAGAATTGGTAATTTTATAAAAACAATGGTGTCGTAAATACGAATATGGTTGGTACATAAAAATTCATATGATATTGAGATGTTCCATTTTATTAGGCAAACATATGAGAAATAATTGAGAAGGGAACCTTATAAAACATGTATAATCCGATAAAAATGTTTCAATGATAAAGATATATGTATATGGAACATATGAACATAATTTAGAATAAGTATATAAAAATTATGAATAATTAAAATGGTGTGTGGAGGAAGAGCGCATAACCCAAATGAAAATGGATGTTTCAGATGAAAACCATAACATTATATATTTATTTGTTCTTCAATTGACATCATAGATACTAAAATTAATTAATTAATTAACTAATTAAGAACCATATATCCATGAATTTGTTTTATTTTAATATTATTATGTTTATTTATGTACATTTTTATGAGTTATAAGATCTAAATTTTTTGATCAAGAGTATTCGTTTCCATGGTTTTTATAATTGGTATACTTCAATATAAGTATAGAAGTTCAGGTGGAATGGGTATACATCTTGTCAATTGAATTCATAAGGTATTAATAAAACTAAATATTTGGAATTTGTTTTATATACAATTTTATTATAAGGTTTGACTTTGTATCATTGGATTAGAAAATTTGTGATAATCATTTTCTTTATTACGATAGTTATTGATTATAAAGAAGTCATTCTGTTTAATTGTTTAGTAGTTTATAAATATGTTACCTAAAAAATATAATAAATTATAATACATCTATTATATTTTTTTAATAAAAAAAAATTTTCAATACTTTTCTTGAAAAAGATGTTGAAGAATTAAAATTTATCATCAATGAAGGTTTTAAATCATCACCAATCGAACAATGATTTAATTTTTTAAATAAATGATGTAGAGTATGTATTTTGAGTAAACATATTCCATTAAAATGAAAAAAAATTAATTATTTAAATGATAAATGATATATAATGATCATTTAGGATAATTAGGTGAGTATATAATCTTTAAATAACATAACATGATAAGAATCTAAAAGGAAAAGGAATATGATTTTACATCTTGAATACTCCTCCTTGAGAACATCCTTAAATAGGTTGGTTTTGGGTTTTTTATGAGACCAAGAGCACATTGAAGTGGGGGAGATGCTTATTAGTACTATTGGGTAAAAAATTTAGAAGTTTCAAATGTTGTATTGTATGAGGACAAGGGGCGGTGAGGTGTGGTATTTATCGTATAAGAGAGGCACAATTTCTCATTATTTTATTTATTATATTATTATTTTTCACTTGAAAAGAAATAGATATGATTATTATGACTTAATAATTTGATAATTACATTTTATTTTTAACCAAGGGTGATTTTATCATGAAATATTTACTATTTAATAAATAAATCTTGTATTTATTAGTTATTATAAATTATTTTATTTTATTATTCACCAAAATTTCATCCATTTTAGAAAAATGAAAAAAATTCACCATAACAATTTTCAATGAGTAGAAATAAAAAATTTATTCCATTTTATGAAAATTGGATTAATATTATTTGATATATAATTTTTTATTAAAACAAACATTTATCTGAGAAATATTGATTTGAGATCTATAACTAATTTTATGAAAATTTCAAAAATTAGCTATGGTATCATAAAATTATTCAAAAAATTATAAGAGTTTTTTTATTTTTGTATACATTTTTTATGAATCTATTTTATTTTAAATAATTTTATTAATTATGAAACCTTAATTAAATATTTATGACTTACAAAAATACCAAAACATAATTTATCAGTAAATAAAATATTAATTTACATATACTATAATGTAATTAAATTATAATTTCATTTATAAGGTGAATAATTTTTTTTATAAATTCAAGGGTGGTGATTTTATTCATTCAATCTCATTTACAATTCAAAAGGGTAATATTACTATTCATAAAGTTATATTACTATTTCACTGGTGAAGGTTCCTCAAATTCATGAAATGCATCTTTTTTGTTCATTATAACAGTATGATGTTTTTATTATGTTCTCTAGGGTATTTAATATGATCTAAAATATGTGAAATAAACATAAGAATGAAAATTTAATTGATTTTATTTTGTTTTTTTACATTCTTCACTCCTATGAAAATTTCACCCTCAAAATATTCAGATTGACACTCCACAAAATGCATTTTCTGTTCTTCATCATATCATCCTCAAGCTCCCACATAGAATCTTCAATTTTATGATATTTCTAAATTATCTTTACCATCCAAGTAATCTGATTCCTCAAAAACTATTCTCTAGTGTCCAAAAGCTGGATAGGCTCTTCACAATTTGACATGTTAGGTTCATATTCTATTCCTTCAGATTTGAGTAGATGTGTTTGGTATGAAATGTATTATTCTAAAAAGAAGATGTTGAATCGATTTTGTTGAATAGAAATACCATGAGTTATTTCAAAATAATTATCCATATCTCTGATTATCTCCAAAATTTCAATAGGAATAATATACATTGGTCTTAGTTTACTTTACATAGCAAATGTTATATCACCCCTCCATTGATTTACATTCAAGAACACATGATCTGCTACTTGAAATTCCCAATCATTCCACTGATTATCGATATATAACATCCTGCTACATTGAACTTAATTGACATGTGTTTTAATATTATTTACCTTTTTTGTTTTTCCTCTACAAGCTCTGGGCCTACTTGCATCAATTCACAAACTTCATCCAAAAATGTTGGTGTACAACGACTCTTTCTATACAGAACTTTATATGGTGAAATTTGAAAACATGATTAGAATCTATTATTATAGTAACACTCTTCCAAATTTAAATACATATCAATAATACCATTAAATTTATGGGCCATTATCTCAACTTGTCTTATAATTATTGAATGGTTCATTCAGAGTTGTTGTTTGATTCAGGGTGATAAGAAGTACTCAAAAGAATCATAGTATCAAACTCCTTCTAAATAATCTTCCACAATTTCATGTAAATCATGGCTCATGATTAGTCATTATAGAAATAGGTTCAATTTTATGTCATGCAGAATCATTCTTTTATATTTGTGAAATGTGAACTATTGGAAAATCTTCCCTTTTTGAAAGGTAATGTGTGGATTTGGTAAGTCAATCCACAATCATCCATATTGCATCATTAATTCATTGATTTTTTTGTAACACAGTGACAAAATCAATAGTAATGTCATCCCTTATACATATAGGAATATTCAGGGGTTTCGTGACACCACTAGGATGTTGTTTTTCTGCCTTCACCTATTGTAATACTAAAAATCTTTATACATACTCAGAAATTTCTACTTTATATTATCACAACAGAAATGTTTCTTCAGATATTTATACTTTCAACACCCCTCAATTTTACGAGATTTATTATTTTAATTTAACATATTTATTTTTTTTTACTCTACCCCAAGATTATCTTGGGATATATGCAACACCATATTATCCTACAGAATATGCAACACTATTCTTGGATTATGTTGCTCACAATTTCATGTTCTTTTTATAGATTTAATTTTGTGAAACAATTAGTATATATTTTTTTATCAATTCATAATTGAACTATGTTTTTATAATGTTTAATGAAACACAAAATTAAGCTTTCACAACATGAAACAATTACATTTCTTATGTTACACGGCAGAACAAACTTCATCAATATATCGTGTTATATGGAATACTGAGTTTTACTAAATAATGATATATTATTAAAATATTAATATTTAATGGGATATAATCTACTAGTTTTAATTAGTATTAACCAATATTTAAATTTTATATAACATTATAATTCATATTATCATGTTATGAGAACAAAATCTATTTATCGGATAAAAGAAGTATTTTTCAAAAAAAATATAGTTTTACCGCCTTTTGGTGAAGAACACTTCTTAAATATAGTTTTTAATAATTTTTTATGTTCTATTTGACAACATAAACATATTATTTAAAATTTGGATATCAAATTTTAACTTGATTAATATTTTGGTATTCACCTGATGAAATTCATATTTAGATGAATAGGGAAAAATACTGCATTTTAATTCAAAACAGCCTTTTCATCTAATTTAATTGTACAGTTTGATTATATTTTTAATAGGTTTTAAAGTTTAATTTGATTATATTTTTATAATTTAATCCAATTTAGATCATTTAATGTCCTTTCACTTTTAAATTGTACATGAACAAATGTCAATTTTTCGATAGTTATTAAATATTAAAAAAAAAAATTTATTTTTGAGAATAGAGATTAATAATTAATTAATTACCACAAATCCTTTGTTTTAATTTATGAAAAACGGATTCTATATTTTGAATTAAAGGCGTAAAATTGTGAAAAAATTTATCTTTTATTTTTGGAAGTTATGAATAGTACCATCAATAATTATTTTAATTACCATGGTTAAAGGGAAATCATGTAAATTACGGTAAGAAATAAAATTATAATAATATTAAACTAAAAAACTAATGTCCTATTCCTATTTCATGAGATAATTACGGCCATGGTAATCCTAGGGTTGATTTTGGGACCCAATGGAATCACTTGGATTTTAAAATGACATTTTATAAGAATTAATTTAATGTAAACATAATTATAACGTAAATATATATCTCTTACTAAATTCAATTTTATATAGTGTTGTAAATATAATATATTTTCTAAATAATATTAATTATCATCCTAAAATATTTTTTACATCATGGAATTTTATTAATAAATTTTAAACATTATATATATATATTTATTTATGACAAGGTTATGATGTATTGATTACATAATTAATGAAAGAGTAAAATAAATGACTTTATAATTATCAAAATGAAGTTAATAAGAACATTTTAATGCCATGATATATTTTATAGTTGCAATTGACATATTAGGGATGATTATTTCCTTTTTTGATGAAATCTGGTTATTATGATTTTCTAAAAAGACTTGTATGAATAGTGTCAAAAAGAGATATAATTCATAACCTCAATCATAAAATATTTTATTAAATGATATTAAATTACTAAATCACTAAATTTTGTCAAAATGGATAATATAATCCCAAATATTCCATAAATAAATATTTTTGTGTCGTTTGACATGATATGGTAATTAAATTAACATTCAGTATGTAAATAACATGATATCATGGCACAATTAGAAAGCGTAAAATAGGAGTTAAACAAAAATGATAAGGATAAAAATATATTCAAAACATGGCTACAAATTATTGGATGATGGGTATTTTTACCAACATCATATTATCTTAGAATTAAATATATTTTTGACCCTTTTAATTGAATTTAATTTATAATAAATTAATATTTTTAGAGTTATCTAAAGTGTCTGATCGTCTCTTATAATAGTGATCCTCCTCCCTCTGCTCCTCATAAAATTTTGAGCTTTCATTCTCGGCCTATCCCTGCCCATTACTCTGTTAAAATCACTAGTAACATTATAGAGGTTCTTCTCTTCTCAAAATATCATCCTTACTTCCATAAGAGGATATTTAATGGAGGCACGTCGAGGAAGAGGTAATCTCTTCTACTGATTCATCCGAATTTAATTATTTGTCTAATTCATATTCATTAGTCATTTGATTATAATTTAATAGAATCAGTATCACTCATATTGTTATATATTATTATAAATATGAAACAACACTTTTTCACTATCTATCCATCCTATCAAAAATGAAATCTCTGCGAGTGCGTATGTACAGCTTACTGTCTCCATGTCGTGGTGTAATCTATTTTTCACAACCACCTTTCATGGATGGGTATAATGATGGAAATAATCACAATTTTTTATTATTTTAACATGATACCAACTCTGTGATAGTATACACCATTATATTCAATACCCTTCAACAATTATTAAAAGGATATCATCACTCGTGCGTACGTATGGCCTACCGTCTCCATGATGTGATGAGATACAATATCCATGTTCACCATTAAATAATGATTATAAATTATATATAATAAATAATGATGAAATATATGACATAATAATTATGCATTATTTATGTATATACTTACTTCTATTAAATTCAATAAGGAAATGAAAACAACATTCATGTGTACGTACGGCCCACTGCCTCCATGAACGGTATATTTCATTTAATTTATCTGTATATTATATATATATTTTTATATTGAAGATATATTACATATAAATCATGTTTTAAATTCTCAATGTAATTATACCATGCTGAAATATTTTGTATCCAGAATAAGAAATCAAAAAACGCATGATAAATAAAATGGTTGGTACACAAAATTGTGCTATAAAATGGAATTAAAAAATGTACTTGTAATATAATGTTATAAGTAAATCATATATGGTATCATAAATATTATTATGATTTTGTTACAAGTTTATAATTTTTGTAACTCCACTATATACGAGTTTTGTACACGTACATAAGAAAACATACCTACGGTAAGCGAAACATTTGCAACTTGATTTTTATCTGAGATTGTTTATACGTAAGTATTTACCAGGGATATATTTATCATCCATGTCCATGTTTTATAAAAATGTTTTCATTAATTTTTCAATATTATTCTAGGTATATTTAATGTCATTTGTACTGCATTTTTATATTTCCAACAATGCTTGGAAGTATTCTTTCGTAGGTTTACCATACGAGGTACATTTGGAATACTCCTGTAGAATTACTAGAAAATTGTTTTTTTAACTTATGTGAAAAGAATGGATTTTTACACATTCTAGATGATTTATTTCCATGAATGTTAAAATACATGGTTTCTAGTATATTTTCATCAAAAATTCATTTCTTTTAAAAATGTTTGGCATTTTGAGAAGAGAATACTTTTTAAAGAGAAATGATATTTTCCACTAGTATTGAGTTCAAGTGTTTTAGAAAATTATTTTTCATATAAGATGACATAAGGTTATGTTTCTATATATATATTTACATTTATTTTATGGGGATTATTATATAATTACTTTTATTATGTCCATTTATCTTCTATTAATTTTTATTATGATTACATAATGTTTAGGAATCATATTTTATTTCATGGGTAATTATATGGTTAATGATTTCTATTTTCATGTAAAATGTATTAATGATTTTAATATGGGATCTGTGAGACATATATCTCACTCCAATGCATTTGAAGATTATTTATTTCTCTTGAGAAAAAATAGTTGGAATGGAATGTAAATCTAGTTCAGTAGTACATGGATGGAATGTCATGTAAATCTAGTTCAGTAGAACCGGGCTGGAATGATAAGTAAATCTAGTCCAGTAATATATTATTTGAACGGAATGTAAACCTGGTTCAGTAATGGAAATTTTTTACTATAATGTTCTTGGAATAAATACCATAGTTATTATGGGAATCATTTTATGTTTTTCTTGTTTTGACACAAATTCATGTTTTATATTAATGCTATATTATCATGGTCATGTTCACATATTAATTATTCCATATGAACTGCCAATTTTATTAAATAACTCATGAATTTTTATATATTAACATTATGATCACGATTTTATGTTCAAATTATTATGGTTTGTTTTATGTTCTTCAGGGTTTCCCTTACAAATCATTTTAGCTCAACCTTTTTATGTTTTCCTTTCTCCTGGATATAAATAATTGTTTTTTCGATGGAAAAAAATAGGGGAACATCATTATGAGAGATTTTTATGATCTTTCACCATGATTAGAATATTATGTTATGTGATTCAAAATTTACTAAACTAACTTCGTATTTGGTGGTCTATTTGAGTCATGTATTAAGTATTCCATAAAAGAAATGTAATATCGATATACATGATGATTGGGTCACAATAGTTGGTATTAGAGTGAACATTTAGTCAATATTTTCAAACTAGATGAGAAAACTTATGTATGATCCCTATATATATTTCAATGGATATTTATGGGGATTTTCTAATGATATTTATAGTATAGGTTTCAAACCTATTTTTTTGTGATAATTATGACTAACATATGGCTAAACATAATATATCATATTTTTAAATATTATAATTAATTTACCTTAATTATGTGTTTCTAATCACTATTATGTATTTTTTATACTTTTCATTTGTATTTTAGTCAATAGCCACAGCTACATAGAACATAGTTTACTAGTAAACTTTTCATCAGTGGAAATTATGTGAAATATGAAGATCAATTTCCATGGTTGAAATATAATGAAGAAAATCATGTCGATAGTACGAGTATTGGTTATTCTATGGAGGATAAATATATTAAAAACAACATGTGGAGGAATGTGTTGTTCTACCAGTATTGTTTAAATTAATAGTATAAATATTAATGTTGATATACCATAATACATTATTCATATTTTAAAAAAACGGAGATGATTGAACCCATGTAATGGTTTAAGAATAAATTTGGGTGATTGAAGTGAATATGTTCATGAATTCAAAGATTATATTAAATGAACCATGAAATATAAATGTGTATTATTTATAAGTTTTTAGTTATGGAATGGAAAGGATATATTGAATAGTTCTATGGATCCAAAAAAATCATTTAATGGTATGGTGATATACTTGGAGGAGACATGATTAATGGATTGATAAACCATAATATGTCCCTTATGTTCAGATAATAATTTTCGAATAATTATATATTGGATTTGAATTAGTAAATTTGATGATGTTATATTACTGTGAACTATTATGGACTTATTGAAAAGTGGCATATGCTATCTTGGACGAAGTATAAAACTTTTTGGAACTTATGGAATATATCCAATGCGTTTTGGACAAAGGATTCATGCATGCTTTAAATAAGGATATCTTATAATTTTGGTTGTTGCAGTGAATCAAGAGAATACATAATTTAGGTATTCACATGTTTGGAATGTGACAATCATGAACATCATTATGATATATGGGAGTTAAATGTTATTTCATTTTAGTTAACCACTTTATAATTATTTATATTATTTGTTTTGGTATGGATTGTAATATTATCTATTTATGGATATTATAAGTAATATTCTTGTTGAATTTTGTTAGATTGATGCATTATCTGATTATAAGTGAAAATATGAATATTGGATTACCTATTCTAACCTTTTATGAGATAATAAAAGATGGAATAACCTATCAATCTATTTATGGGTTGAATGATTTTCTATTACATTAGGAATTAAAAATTCAAATTCATTTATTTGATTAATAAATGAAGTAGAAGTTGTTCATGGAACAACCAACAATGCAATTTTACTGAAATCAAGTATGCAGATCATATAATGATATTCATCTTTAGGAAAAGGATATTGAAAAAAATTATCCGAGTACCTTGTTATTTTATGATTCATATATTACCTTAAATCATCACAAATTTATCACTATCAGTTTGTTAAGAATCTCTAAACCATATTCTCTACCACTATCCATCAGAACATGTTGGTTAGAATTCTCTTCCATATCCTTATTTTCACATCCCACATATGTTATCCTACTGGTCAAACTAGTGATGTGTTATATTGTGTATCAATTATGTTTCAATCTATGTTTTTTTTAAATTATGTTTTGGTATCCATTTTAACGATGTGGGTTTCAATGAAAGAAACTATCAAGTAGTAAACTGTTTATAACCCCGAAGAATTTCGAGAGGGAAATATATTTTACCAGGGGTTGAATGTAAAATGTGGCGATTTTAATAGATATATTCTATTAATTTCTTTGATGTAATTTTTTCATACTACACGAAGATTAGCTTGTGCAATACGCAACATCGTATTAGCATGCAGTATACGCAACACTATTCATGGAATGTTTTGCAAAAAAATTTATGTTATTTTGATAGAATTCATTTCACGAAACACTAATTATATATATTATTCGATGTATAAATGAAATATGTTTGGATTATATTGTAAAAAACATATTAATCTCTATTTAAATGCAACACTATATTGGCTTATATTGCACGCTACGGTGACCTTCCTCAATACCATGTGTTGTATGCAATATAGAGTTCATCTAAACAACAATATATTTTTAAAATATTCTTGATAATTGGGATACACAATAGTTGTTTTCAATAGTTTTAACCAAATTTTAGAATTTTATATAACATTAGAATTCATCTTAACATGATATGAGAACAAAATCAAATTTTCAGATAAAAGAATTATTTTTCAAAAAAAAATTAGTTTTTCCGTATTTTGATGGAGGTCCCTTTTAAAGTATAGATTTTAACAATTTTATATATTATATTGTACTAAATAAACATCCTCTATAGAATAATGACATCTAAATTTAACATGGTATATTTTTTATTTTTTTGATGGAATTCATATTTTGATGAACACTGAAAAATTCTACATTTTAATTCATATCTTTCATTCTGTCAAATTTATTTATATAGTTAAATTATCATTTTAATTCGATTTAATTTGAAATTGGATTTTATTTTTGTCATTTAGTACAATATAATTCATTTAATTTAATTTCATGTTAAAATTGGAAATAATAACATGTCAATCAATTTATAGTTATACTTCTTAAAAAACATCATTTTGGTTCTGAAAATGTAAATTATTTTTTATTAATTTCTGAAAATTATTAATTTTGAATTTTGAAAAATGGATTACATATTTGGAATAAATGGGCTCAAATTGTGTAAATAGATACCTCTTATTTTGGGACATTATGAATAATATCTTCTATAATTATTTTATTTACCTTTGTTAAAAGGTAAATCTATTAAATAAGGGTAAAAATAATATAATAATAATATCAAACTACCATATATAATGTCCTAATCCTGTTAGATTAGAGATTTATTACCTTATTCATCATGTGGTCTATTTTGGGAGCCCATGAATTCACTATGATTTGAAAATGACAATTAAAATGAATTAATTTAAATTAATGATAATAATTACCAAAACATATATATTTTACTAAATCGATTTTAATGAGGTTATTTAACTAATATCTATGTATATAAATGTTCATTAAAAAGTTAAAAATATTTCATACATAAGGGTATTTTGTATATAATTTTTAGACATTAGATAAATATATTTATGTGTGACACAATTATGAGGTCGTGATTATCTCATTAATGAAAGGTTCAAATATATTAATTTTTAAATATTAAAGTAAATTTAATTTAAATATCTCGATTCCATCAACGAATTTTCTAGAAGAAATTGCAATATTTGGATTGATTTAATTCTATTGGTTTGAATGAATCTGGTTTTTATGAATTTTTTAAAAAAAAGTCACGTATGAATAGTGTCCCACATTTACATAATTCCTAACTTAAAACATGAAATAGTTTATTAAATTATATTAAATTATTAAAAATCCATTATTTGTAAAAATGCTTAATATATGTCCAAATATGGCAGAAATAATTTTTTGTTGGTCTTTTGAACTTATATGGTAATTACATTAACCCACAATATGTAAATAGCCTGATATCACGATATGATTAAATATGGACAAATAAGGGTTAAACCATACTCGTAAATAGACAATAAATAAAAAAAATTCTAAAATTTATTGGATTATGGGGATTTGAACCTAAATCATTTTATCTTATAATTAAATAATTTTTGGTTGATTTGTAATTTAAATTGAATTTATAATAAATTAATATTTTGATATTTTTCTAAAGTTCCCATCTCCTCTCTTACAAACGGGAACCTCCTCCATCTCCTCTTAACTCTATGTTGAGCCATAAAGGTCATATACAACTACCCGTTTAAATTTTCATCTTCTTTCGTCACATTATCTGGGTTCTGGTCTTCTCAAATGAACAACTATAGTTCCCTAAGAAGAAATTTAAAAGAGGCACATCGAGGAAGATGTAATATCATCTACCAATTCTTTCAAATTTCGTTCATAATATACTTCCTCTTCATTATATATTTAATAATATAGTAATAACATAAGAATCAATCATATTATGAAATTTTAATGCAAATATTAAAAAACTATATTTCACCTTATATGTATCCAACTAAAAATGAAATCATTACGCGTTCATACGTACGGCTTACCGTCTCCACACTGTGGGGTAATTTTTTTTCACCAACAAAATACAAGGATGGGTATAAGGGTGGAAATAAAAACTATTTATGATTATTGAATCATGATTCTTATTCTGAGATGCTTTACCCTCATTAAATTCATTACATTTCAATAATTGTGTGTACAATATCATCATTCATGTGAATGTACGGCTCACCATCTCCATGACTTAATGTTATTCATTCTCCATTTTCACCATTCAAGAATGATTTCTAAGTATATAAAATAAATAATCATAAAATAATGAAATAATAATGATACATGATTTATGTGTATATTTACTTCAATTCAATTCAATATGGAAATAAAAATAGCATTAATACATACGTACGACCTACCATCACCATGAACAATGCATTTTATTTTCTGTATCTATCTATTATATATATATATAAACAGAATATATATGACGTATTAATCATGCATTAAATTTTGGAAGAAAATAATACGTGATCTACATAATAATATCATGAATAACAAGTCCAAATACATATGATTAATAAAATTATTGTTTCCCAAAATGTTTTTTTATCACGGAATTGACATATGGACAGTTAATATAAATTCATAAGTAAATCATATATGTTATCATAAATATTATTATGGTTATGTTATAAGTTAATAATATGTGTATACCAACTATACATTAGTTTCAGACTTATATGAAAGAAATCATACCTATGGTAAGGGTACTTTTGCAATCTCATTTTTATACAATATAGTTTATACGTAAATATTTATTGGGGATATATTTATCATCAATGTCAATGTTTTCTAAAAATGGTTCACCATTATGGAAGATGTTAAATATGTTTCACCATTATTTGATTATTATGTTCCATGTTTTCAATCACTATAAACTAATATGTTCTTTGGGCGTCTGTTTTTTTAATATATTAAGGATTATGTAAAAGAAATGTAATGTCCAAGTATGTCAAGCTTCGGACTCTAAAATGAATATTAGAGATACCATTTTGTATAGTAAAATTTAATTTATGGGAACAATCTAATAACTCCATTTTAATTTTTTGTATATATAGGGAACAAATATACTCATCCCAAATTTATTAATTCCATCCTCACACATGATGTCTGGAATCTTCCAAACATTCACATCATTAATATTATTTTGAAGATTATAAAAAACACATTAATAACATTCGATAATTTCTAATAATCATGGTTAGGAAAACATTTGAAAATGTATTGATGTTTCACCTTGCTTGAAAATTTCCATATCCATATTTTCTAGATCTATATACACACAGTTGTTTATTTTGTTATGTTTTTTTAAAACTCCATGATAATTCCTTCCCAATTCATCACCTTTCTTAGTCTCTATCCCATTGTGGTAGTGTATTGTAAATTCATAATCCTTTAGTACCTCAACATATTACATTTTCCTCTATTACAGTTCTATCTTTCAGAATATATATTTAAATATCTGTTGATCTATATAATTATCAGATTTTTTATAATAAAGATATTCTCTCCATTTTTCATGGAATTGGATATATCCTATAACTCATGATCATGATTTTTATAGTTCTGTTCTATAATTTTTAACATTCTTGATGGATATAAAATAAATCTATCATTCTTCATAAAGACAAACCCGAAGAATTTCTTTAACACATAAATATGAATAAAAAATTCACCATTTATCAATGGTAGAGTCAATTTAAAAGATTCAATAATATACTCTTAAATTCATTAAAATATTCCCCTAATTATTTTTTTCCCTATGAACATAACTCATTTACTTGAAAGATTGGTTAATGGGTTTACAAATTAGGTGATGTTCTGAATAAAATGATGATGATAACCTGTTAAACCAATAAAAAAACCTATCTTGGTTATGTTAAATTGTATAGGCTATTATTGAACCATATTTTTCATCAAAGGATCAATTGAGATTCCATACATTGAGAAAATGTAGCCAAGAATAGAAACTGAATGAAACCAAAATTTTCAATCGCTAACCTTATAATATATTTCATTTCATATATGTGTCTTTCAAATAATATTCAATTTATTCTCATGGAATTATTATATGTTATTGTATAAGAGGATATGATATAGGAAAACAAAAAAAAATCATTATGATATTACATGAAAACTGCTTTCATTGAATCCATGAAAATAGAGGTTTCATTACTCATTATAAATAGAAATACTATAAACTCATAATGTGTATACTTAGTTAAATATATTTTCTTTGGAACATCATCCTTCCTCACTTGATGCTGAAGATATCTGAATTGAATGTCAATCATTGACAAATATTGAGCTTTTTGAATTTGATGGAAAACATCATCAATATGATGTAGGGGAACTATTTCATTTTTTAATAGAATTTATTTCTCTTTAGTTAATGGATAGCCTCATTGATTTATATTATTTCTTAGAAATGAAAACAAGGGTTCCCCATAGATAAAGAGTAGGAAAAATAATTTTATTGGCACTCAATTCCTCTACTGTTTTCTTCTCCTCCAATACTTCTATAGTTTTTATTCTATATTGCATCATTGATATATGTCGTGAACCCAGAATTAAATCTATAGATAACTCAACATCCCCCTCTAATGGATGTCCAAGTAAATCCTTTGGAAGTACATAAATCTATTTTTACTGATTTTTCATATCATCAATTTGAAAATTTATTTCCTTTCCACATATTATTTTTTCACTTCATCCCTAATAATTTCATTTAGTTGAGCTAATATGGGTGGATATTGATAAAAATTAAATGGATATTTTTTTCTCAAATAATAATGGACTGTGAACCTTCCATACGAATTGTAGTTGACTTATTATTTCGATAGATTTTCCAATTATATTTTGTAAGACAATCCATTCAAAGGATTATGTTTATATAAAATATAGTGATAATGGCACAATTTAGAGATAAATAATGTTTCTATTCAAAAATAAGATCATTCGGATACATCATTGTTTCATGGAGACTTCCCTTGGGGGTTTTTTATATCAAATACCATGCTTAAGATAATAGAATGTATATTATTTTTATAGAATAATGGGATTATCAACATGAATACAATGATAAAGATTCAAATGAAGAATTAGTTAAATTTTATTGGATGATTAATGTATCTAAAGACACATCATTATGAATCTCAACCTAACATATTGTGATTGAATAAGCGTGCCCTTACAATCATAGTATATTCTATGAAATATTTCATTGACACTTTGAAAAATCATTTTAATATATTCTAAACTCCCTACAATTATTGCATTGTGAAATTGTAGATTCTATCATTCCCTTACAATCATGAGCATGGTGGAATTTTTCTCCACACATGTATGAGACTCATTTTCTTTTTAAGAACGCCCCATGATTTTTCCTTCCATAATTATCACATTTTGTAAACATCCCCTTTTTATTCATCCCTTTATCAATTATTTCCTTTGGAACCCTTTTCTTCACTTCCATTCACATAATTTCATAAGACATAGATAATTATTATTCTATTTTGATGTAAAATTATAATATATAGTCATATGATGAAAATGATTGGGAAACCAGTTCCCATAGGTGGAATTTTTTTTAAACAATCAAAAATCAATCATTCATTATTCATGGAATATGTATATTATCGGTGATATTCCTTGATATCCTTGTAATGATTGTTTCATAATTGGCTACATTCACATCATCATTTTTCCTATGATTCATGAATTTTCTTTCCATATATTCTTATTGTTCACGGGGAAAACTTTTTTCTTTTATTTTTTTAAATCCCTACATTCCATATTTTTAATTTCATCCTCATAATTACTGTTTTGAATTAGTCACCACCAATTATATTCATGTCCCATTATAAGATAAAATTTCATGATAACCTTATCCCTTTCATTACATTCCATAATGAAAAATATCTTCTCTAATCAATTTTTCCACTTCACCACTACTAATGGGTTTTTTGTTCCATTAATTGATGGAGGTTGTTGTAATATATATATTTCTGACATATCAACACCATGTTGTGGATCTAGATTCTCTATACATGTGAGGTGATTTTTCATAACCATGGACACTTATACCAATATTTTTATTAGTTTTTTAGTACCAGATGAAACTGCAATACTAACATAATTATCTTCAATAATTGTAAATAACTATAGGATATACATGCATTGATAAAATTAACATTACATACATGAGGTTCCATTTATATATAATTTCATTAACTATATTTGGTTTTGAAATGTACTTTATATTCACAATCTAAAAAATTAACATAATTGGGTGTTTTAAGAATATATAATATCATAATCATAATCATGGTTTTCATAGGAAATTATTGAAATTTAAAACCTTCATAATTGCTTATATGTAATATGTGATGTATCATAAGAATATCCCTTGGGAGTGTCAAACTAGGTGCCTATTAAGGCCAATTATCATTTACCATGTTACACTAAGTATGGACAAATACACATTTTCTGTGTTGATTCCCCTACGTCAATCTATTCCAGAATCACGTCAACCTATAGAATCCATACAATGATGTTTTTCTTAGTAGTTCCACATAATCTCAACCTTACCAAATGAATGTTTGTCTTTTTATTATTACCCTCAATGTCTATTTTTGGGTAATTTTTCAAAATATATGTTTTCTAAATTATTTTTCAAAGGTTTCTACTAAATGTTCTCTGAGACCAAGTGTAAATACCTCAGCCCCAGTTACCAAGAGCCGAAGCATTTATTTATTAAAATGTAATCATTATATTTATGTATCAACATGAATGAATAATCTGTTAAGATGTTTTTAATCTATATTATACACAAGAACAATACATTATAACATGAATTGAAAAACAACAGAAAAAATTCATTGTAATCATCCATAACTACTAGATTATCCCATCAATTCATTAAAAATATATCTTTTAGAATTATAAGGAAAACATAAACACAAGAAAAGTGTGAAATTAGATGCCTAGTTTTGGTACGTAATAAATTGGAAACATAATAAATAAAAAATGCTTAAAACAAAAATTAAACATGACATAAAAACATAATATTTTTCCAAATGTAGAAATAATTAAAGATAATTAAATAATTCCATAATGAATCATAACCATGTATATTAAACATGTTCAAAAATCATAAGTAATATAAATTTCTAAAATAAAAATGATGGAATTCATAGTAATAGATATATGAAGCATATCATCATGGCCTTGGCTAAGACATCAGGAAATACTATGGTATGGCCTTAGCCATAACAATGTTTTTGTTGTACTATAGGACCTATTGATTAATATAGGGGATATAAAAGGCCCCAATAATAAATTTTTAAGTCCAATAAATTCCACATTTGAATGTGGATAAACATAAAAACATGAATAAAAAAAATTTAAGTGACTTCCCTTAATTTATTATCATAATTACTAACTAATATGAGTAGCATGGTAAATGGTTTCGAGATAGCACATCTACTATAAAACAAGTCACAATCCATTTAATAACATATTATAGATTAATATAATATGATATAAATCAAAATAAATTATAATATTAAATATAGGTATTGAAATATATGCAAATACTCTAATAAAATCATCAAGGAATTCATGACATAAATATCAATTTTACTTATAAAAAAAAGTGTTCTTTTAAAAAAATTATATTTATCATAATTATTTTTAAAAAACTAGTAAGGAAATAAATATATCTTAATGAAAAGAATTAATTAATTATTACTAATGGATTTTAAAAATATTATGTTGATGGTACCTGAAAATGGGTAATAAGTTGAGATGTCCCCATTATTTGGGAATTTCTAAGGGGAATAATTGTGAAGGGAGACATGTAAAATACATGTTATGTCCTTCATTAATTATTATATTATATGGATATATGCATTTGGAATATATAAATATCATTTAGAATAATTATATATAAATTATTAAAAATTAAATTTGTGTATTGAGGTAGAAATCCTAAACAGAATGAAAAATGTTTTTTTGGGAAGGAATCCTTTACATTATGTACGAATGTGTTCTGAATATTACCATAATATACTTGATAATATAACAAATATGATTAATTAACTAATTAATTAATAACATTATATACATGTTTTTGAATTATTATATTTTTATTATATTTTTTAGGCTTTTTTGATGAGTAATAAGATGCAATTATATTTCTAGGGATATTTTATTTCCTTGGTTTTAATGATCGGTATACCTGTACATAAGTATGGAAGGTCTTGTGGAGTGATTATAATAATATGAAAAATGAATTTATATGATATTATAATTGTAGATAAGTTTAAATGTTTATATATATCATCTTAAAATATAGTATGGGGAGACACATTAGATAAGACATTTAAGGATAATCAGTTACATTATTATGATGATTATTGATCAAAACAAACTCATTTTATTTTACTATTTTGTAATTTTTTAATATATTATTTAAATACAATATAAATTATTTTAATAAATAAATTATATTTAGTTTTACCAAAACAAAATGGTTTTATTACTAGCCTTCAAGGATAAATTGAGGAATGAAAATACATAATCCACATAGTTTGTAAATCAACACCACTGGGTCAATGATTTTTATTTAAAAAAAGTGATAGAGAAATGATATTGAGAAAGGATATTAAATTAATAGGATAAAATTCCAATATATATATTATAATAGAGTTATAATGTTATTTTATAAATAGGTTGTGAATAGATTTTTCACACCCCAACCACAGACGCCTGTTATTTTTTTATTTTATTGGTCTCGTGTAGTTTGGAAGAGGGTTAGTTGGGTCCCTGTTTGAACTTTTCTGATGTTTGATATTTTTGGCGGGTCTCGGGCCGGTGCATGGTCACCGCACCACTATCGGCGACCGTGTGTTCGGTCCTAGATACTGCGCAGGTGACCAATTATTATTATTATTCAAAATAAAATTAAACAAATTGTTCATTTTAAATACCATATAGTTTATAGTAGAAATTTTTTTATTAATATTATTAATATTATTATATTCCCTTTACTAATAATAATAATAATAAAAATATCATATTTGAAAAATAATTTTATTTTAATTCTAGTGTTGTCATTATTATTTTCATTATGTGTAGGTTTTTATTATTAATATATTAATAATAATGATAATAATAATTACTAGTATTATTATTATTATATTGTTATCTTTTTTACCCCTAACACACTGCTTCCCCCGCCTGCTTCTAGGAGAGGCGCACCCCTCCCCGTCTCTTCCATGGTCCACCGCCATCAACCCCCAGCCTCTTCGCCATCCCCCGCCTCCCGTCGTGCCGACATCCCGTAGTGCCCTATACCTCCATTCCTAGTGTGCAGCACCCCGCGATTGTCTCCCCGTCCTGGTTCGACTTCCCCTCTCATCGTCACCATCCCTCTCTGGCTGGACAACCAACTCGCACATCCCCCTTGCAAGAACCCATCCGGCGGCGCCCCTCTCTGCTCATGAGGCCTTTTAAGGCGCACCCTCTCCCTCTAGTGCCCTAGCCTCCGCTCAGTAGTCCATCTTCGGCCGGGAGGGCACCTCCATCTAGGTCTGGTACGAGAGCCCCCTTTCCGCATTTCTATTTGGTGTGACCCCTCCAGTAGTGGCCTGTTCCCCTCCTCTTAGCCAGTTGTCTCCAGCCACGACCTCCCTCGCCGGTGTTCTTCTCTGATGCATTTCATTTTGTCAAGTTTTAGGGGGGTTTTGTCAACATATATTTTGGGGTATAATTTGTGTGTCTTTATCTTCTTAGTGTATGTGGGGGTCCGTGAAATTCATTTATCCAATCTGTTGATGTGTTGTTGGATTCGTGCACCTCCAGGGTAGGTGAATATTTGTATTTTATCTCCGGATCACTCCGTTAATATTTTCACTCATTATTTTTGTTTGAAAACATATTTTTTAGCTTTGTTAAACCCTTAATTAGCTTTCAATAGAGTTATTAAATTTTTAGTACTGACTAAAAATGTTTTTTGTGTTGGTTCCTAGTTTATGTCAACATGCATCTATGATGATTTGCATGCTTAAGTGACAAATATTATTTTGACGATTTTTAAAATGTAATTTGCATCGCTATGTTTTTCTCTTCAATCATTTTGTGATTCTTCGGCATTGATGAATTGATAAAACATTTGTTACTAGCGTGATTCATTAATTATTTTTATGTGTTTCTACACATGGGGTGTTGATAAATTGTGATATGAGATTTTAAAATAAATTGATACAATTTTGGGGGTGTCCCTTATTTTTATATTATAAAAAAAATTAAAGTGTGATTTGGGTTTTACTTGTGATTGTTTTGATTTTTTTAGGATAGTTTTTAGAATGTGTTTTGATTTCATTGCCTGGTTTAAATTTTATTTTAGGGATCTGTGGTGTTTTTGAGTTCTAGGGGTTTATCATAGAGAGTACATGTTGTTTTCGAAGGCACACACACATTTTTCCCGGTTATGGATATGTATAGTTATATGTATCTTCTATGAACATGTTCCCTCATGGTGTGGGGAACATGTGCATCAGTTTAAAGATATATATATATATATATATATGGAAGTGCGTGTGTGAAAGTTGTTGCTTGAGTTAGGAATCTTGGCATGGTCTTGCTTTTGAGGTAGGTGTTTCCATCCCTTCTCTCATTCCGAAGATTTCCATAGGCACTGGCATCATTTTATTTAGTATACAAATTTTACATTCACCCTTATAATCCTGATAATTTATTTATTGTAGTGTCTTTTTAATGGTTAAATGTGTTAAAAACAGTTATGATATAGTTCTCTAGTAATGTGTAGGTGCTCCCTTGCCTTTGTACCCAATTTTAATCAATTTAATGCTAGTGTTTCTTTAATTAAATTTTAGATTATGTTTTTCACCACTAGTATGTTTTAATATAAATTATGGTAGTGTTTTACTATTGAAATATTTGATTAAAAATTTATTTTTGGATGCTCCTCTATTTACGCATATGTTTATGCCTTGCCAACTTGGTTGGAACTAACTGCCATTATCTAAAAATGGTACTGTTGGACGTTTTGAGTTGTGTTTGTGGGTAGAAACATTTTATGAAACTTTTTTGTCTTACATTGGTTGATTTCATGCATCTTAATGCTTTTGAAAAAATTATTTAGTATCCCTTTTAATTTGTATTTTTCACGAATCCTTAGTTTATAAGTGGTTCTTGTTTTTGAAATGATTTGGGTCTCCTTGTGTGGTTCTTTAAATTGGATTGAAAAGAAAACCATCCATATATTCTTGATTGGCTTTTGATGTATATATTTTGTTGACTGTGTAGAGTAAGAAAATTCTTGGGTTTGTTTTTTTTTTCAATTTTAATATGGTATCACTAAAGACATTTAATGAAATGTCTTGAAACTTTGAACCAAAGGGTCTGTTTGGATTTTAAAGCCAAAAGTGGTGGATAGGGTTGTTTTTTAAGAGCTTTTGCAATGTTTTCATTAAGAAATTGATTATGTAAAATTAGTCGCCTGATTATTAATTCCAAGTGTTTAATAAAGTTGTTTTGATAAATGATTGATCTGACGGCCTGGTTGGAACATTGTATGTTTGACATGTATTATTATATATAAATATATGGTCCGCTCTTATCAAGGGTAACCCTTTATGGGAGAATTCATACCAAGCATCTGTGTTTGGGGTAGGAAAGTGTGGTGAGATTAGTAATGTGTTTGAGGACCATCCTACTTACATAGTATTATTATAACCACCATGGGTTCATGGGCATCTGTTAGATGATTGAGTGATGGTTGCTGACCACCCCCGATTAGACGGGTTGGTACCCCCTGGATTTGTTGTTGGGCCAGGTGGGATTTTCCACTAGATTGGATAGTAAGGGAGGCCAGTTGGTTATAGACATATGAGATTCATCATATGACGGAAGGTGGTTCTGCAATCGAGTACGTCCAGAGGTCTTCTTGGGATGTTTAGGATCACCCATGGTTGCTGGATTATTTACATTTCTTGTTTAATTTTCGTTGCACATGTTTATTTTCAGTTTCACTTTTACTTATTTCACCCTAGCATAGATATTTTATTTTTTTGTTTTGTATTTCATTTATAAAATAGAAAATAATTTTCAAATGGTGTGTAGTGTGTGTTGGTTTTTTAAATGGGAACCTCACGTTGCATATTTTAAAATGCAAAAACCCTACTTTCATATCTTTATTTCAAACTTCTGTCAGTGGACTATTTTGGAAAAGAGAATTGTTGGATTCAGTGGTTTATTATTGGCATCCCTTCTAAGAATCTTTGTGCTCATGCCTTTTATATCTTTCCAGTTGCAGGTTCAGTTTTTCATACAGGTTCCTGGTTCAGCTGCTCAATGTGGGAGCAGAGTGGTCTTGATTTTGGTGGTGACCTAGGAGGTCACAAAGAGGTATGTACTTTTATATTCATTTTACTGCTAGTCTTATTCTCCTAACATCACTCTTTATTTGTTTGGTTTTCATTTTTTCATGGGCCAAATTGTTCCCAATGGTTATATTTTTGATGCCCGACACTAGTTGGCAACCCGCGGAGATCGGGAACGCCCCTCAGACCATGCCACGGGCCGGATCAAGAGAATGGTTTAGGGTTAAACCGGGTTGGTTTGTGACAAAATGGTATCAGAGGATGTTCTTGTTATTTGGGCTGTTCTATAGAATGATATGAGGATTGTCGGGGCTCAAGAGGTTGGTTACAGGTCAGTGCCTGATCACCACTACTTGCAACGAGACCTGAGTTACCAGTGGTAGTCCAGGATTTGAGTCTTTTTGTCTTTGGTTATTTTGGATTGAGGGGTGACAGTGAGAGCTAATCCATTCATGTTGCATCCTCACATGGTGAGGGGACCGATGTGGAGTCCAAGTGCCTAGTTTTAGGTCCTATTATTGATATGAATTACTTGGGGAATGGCTCACTACCATGTCCCCGGGTTAGGCACATACACAAGATCATCATTCCAATGGTTGATGGCTAGTTGTGTTTCATTTTGAACTCAGTTTATGCAACCGTCTGTTAAAAGTGAAATTGGTTTTTCAAATTTAAATGTGTTTCCTTTAATTTGTTTTGAAATATGTGAAGAGAGTTTTTAATGGCCAAGAATATCGGTTTGAAAAAATGTTGTGTCTTTTTGGATTGGTTATGGAAAAGATGTGCATGAACCTTGGCACTCCTTATGGAGGGGCACATGTGCGTGAGTATGTACGGAGAGTGCGCGAGGGCACATGTTTGCAGATGATGTGAGTGATATTGAATGAATGCACATGTGATAGTTCATATGGTTCTATAGGATGGTTTTAAATTTTTTAAAGAAATGATGGTTTTGGAAAAGTGATTTATTCTTGTGTTTATATATGTTTGGATTATGGGAATGTTTCCTTTATCTTGTGTTGTTTCTTTGATTGAGTTTTTTCATAATTCCGGTTTCGATGTTGTTTTTCTTTTGTTATGATTTTACCACCCAGAAAGCCTCCAAATGTAGTTAAGGAGTTACCCCCAGTTCCCAGTTACATTGTGTGTTTCTTGAATATCGAGGTAATCGAGGTCTATTAGAGGAATTTGTGTAGTTCAGAAAGATAGCATGTCTTCGGGTTTTTGGAAACTTCAAGGGTAGTTAATGTTCATACCATCCCAGAGTTAGTTGAGGGATTAGTTCTAGACTTTTAAGGGTGGGATGTCTCATCATCGTTTTCTTCTGAGTGTAGTTGGTGGAGGTCGTCTCTTGTGAAGGTTCCTTGTTTGAAAAGGACCGTCGTCTGTACTGACTCCTAGTTTTTTGGACCATTCTCGCGCATGCCACTAGTGTGTCCATTTTAGGCATTCTATTTCTCATTGTCACATCCCTCCGAAGACTTGAAATCATGCATCTTTTCATGCCACCAGTGAGAGTTCTCAAAGAAATGTCATTTGAGAGGAAGGAGTTAGGAATCAGAGTATGCAAATTCTTGTCTGTGAGGTAGAATATGCTTCAGCCATTAGAGCCCCAACCTTAGGTCTCGAGTTGATGTTCTCACACATTCAGAAGTTGTCGAGGGTGTGTCAAACCTTGGTCGTGAAAATTCTTTCATCATTTGGGTAGAAATATAAAAAAAAATTGTTTTACTATTTTTGTCAATGTCATAAGATCTTCCATGTTGTGGTGTCTTGATAAGCTTGTTCCCCCACAATCCAAGCGGTCTTATCTTCTCTCAATGTAGTTTTTTAAACTTTTCAGTTTCTTTGAATGGTGTGGGCATGTGAAGAAACTAATTATTTTGATTTGAGTTAGTCTATGCGGTGTTCGTTAGGGTGGATGTTCGTTTCGTGAAATTGATGGAGGTGTTGAGATAATTTCAAATCCTCTGGATTCTGGGTTGTTTCATAAAAAGATTTTATCTAAGTTTTAGGAGTGTTGTTCATTCCATATGGAGAGATTAAATGAGATTGTTTAGGATTTCTCTCTATGCCCCCCTGGGGTTGATTTTCCGTGTTTCAAGTGTTTCTGTATTACTGAATTCTTGTGGCAGGGAGAACCTGCTAATGTTCTCCCCTCAATCATGGGAATTTTTTTTCCTTGAATTGGTCGGGTGTGATGCTTCATGGGAATGGTCACCTCGAGGCTCTCGGTTCTCTATGTTTCTATATGGGCATGGACTCAAGTTGTGTTAACTATTGACTTGATGACTTTATGGGGGTAGAAAGTGTCTAAGGTAGAAAGAAATGTCACACCCATACCATTGATGCCTGTTATTTTATTCTTTTATCAGTCTTATGTCATTTGGACAAGGTTTAGTTGGGTCCCTGTTTGAACTTTTCTTATGTTTGATATTTTTCGCAAGTCTCGAGCCAGTGCACGATCACCACACCGCTAGCAACGACCTTGCATTCGGTCCTGGGTACTGTGCGTTGGAACGATTATTATAATTATTCTAAATAATATGAAACAAATAGTTCATATTAAATACAATTTAGTTTATATTAATACTATTTTTTATTAATAATAATATTATTATTATCTTCTTTTTTCTAATAATAATAATAATAATATCATTTCTGAGAAATAAATTTATTTTAATTCTATTGTTTTAATTATTATTATCATTATGAGTAGGTTATTATTATTAATATATTAATGATAATGATAATAATAATAACTATAATTACTATTATTATATTATTATTATGTTTTACCCTAACACACCCCTTCCCCCGCCTGCTTCTACGCAAGGTGCACCCAGCGCACCCCCTCCCCCTCTCTTCCACAGTCTACCCCCAGCGGCCCCTAGCCTCCTTGCTAGCCCCTGCCTCCCTTCGCGCCACCCTCCCATAGCGCCCACTACCCCCTTCCCGGAGTGTAGCACCCCGCCATGGTCTCCCCCTCATCTTCCCCTCTCGCTGTCGTCATCCCACTCCAGATGGGAAACTAACTTGCGCCACCCTCATTGCGTGACCCCGTCCAACGGTTCCCCTCTCTGCTCACATGTCATCCTAAGGCACACCCTCTCCCTCTGGTGCCCTAGCCTCTGCTAAGAAGTCCATCTCCGGCCGGGAGGGCACATCCATATAGGTTCTCCACGAGATCCCCCTACCCCATTTTTGTTTGGTGAAACCCCTCCTACAGTAGCCCGTTCCCCTCCTCCTGGCTAGTCATCTATGGTCATGACATCCATCACCGGTGGTCTTATTTTATACATTTTGTTTTGTGGAATTTTATGTGTTTTTCCCAACCCAATATTTGGGGTCTAATTTATGCATCTTACCCTTTTTTTACGGTTTGAGAGGGTATGCGAAATTCATTTCTACCATCTGTTGAAGCGCTATTGGATTCATGTGCCTTTAAGGTAGGTGAATTTGTGTATTTTATCTCTAGATAACTCCATTAATATATTCACACATTCTTTTAGTTTTAAAAAATGTTTTTCAGATTTGTTATACCCTTAATTAACTTACTATAGAGTTGTTAAATTTTTAGAATTGACTATGAATATGTTTTGAGTCAGTTCCAGGTTTATGTTAATATGTGTCTACGATGATTTTCTTTCTTAAGTGAAAAATATAATTTTGAAGATTTTTAAAATGTAATTCACATTACTATAGTTTTCTCATCTAGATTTTTGTGATACATTAGCATTGATGAATTGTTTAAAAATTGGTCATTATATTGATTCATTAATTATATTTATATGTTTATGCACTTAGGGTGTTGATAAATTTTGATATGAGTTTTAAAAATAAATTGATACAATTTTGGGGGTGTTTCCCTTAGTTTTATTTTATAAAAAAAATAAAGTGTGATTTGGGTTTTACTTGTGAAATATGTGATTTTTGTAGGATTGGAATTTTTATTGTGTTTTTATTTCATTGTTTGGTAATTATTTTAAGGATTTGTGGTGTTTTTTTGTTCTCGGTGTTTATCAAAGGGAGTCGTTTTCAGTTTCGTAGTCGCGCATGTATTTTTCCTAGGTATGGATATGTATAGATATATGTATCTTCTATGACCATGTTCTCTCATGGATCGGGGAACATGTGAATCAGTTTAATGATATATTTATATATTTATATATTTATATATATATGGAAGTGCATGTTTGTGAGCTGCTGCTTGAGTTATGAAGCTTGGGTTGGTCTTTCTCTTGAGGTAGGTATTTCCATCCCTTATCTCTTTCGGAAGATTTCCATAATCACTTCCATGGATTCATTTAGTTTATAAATTTTATTTTTAGATTTATAAATCTGATAGTTTATTTACTGTTGTATTTATTTAATGGTTAAAAGTGTTAAAACAGCATTGAAATAGTTTTTTAGTTATGTGTAGGTGCTCCCATGCCATTGTTCCCAATTTTAATTAATTTAATGTTTGCCTTTCCTTAATTAAATTTTAGATTATGTTTCGATCCTCTAGTATGTTTATAGTTAACTAATAGTAGTGTTTTACTGTTGAAATATTTAATTAAAAATGGATTTTTGGATGCTCATCTATTTACGCACATGTTTATGCCTTGCCAACATGGTTGTAACTAAATGATTTTATCAACAAATGGTACCGTTGGATGTTCTGAGTGGTGGGTGCAGGTATAAAAATTTATGAAACTTGTTTTTCCTGCGTTGGTTGATTTCATGGAACATAATTCTTTTGAAGAAATGATTTTGCGTCTCTTTTAATTGGTATTTTTCTTGAATCATTGGTTTATAAGTGGTTCTTGTTTTCAAAATTGTGTTTCTCTCTTTGTGTGGTTTTTTAAATTGGTTTGAAAAGAAATCAATGCATATATGCCAGTTTGGAATTTAATGAATTTATTTTGTTGAGTGCGTGAGTAAAGCAACACATGGGATTGTTTTTTTTCAATTTGAATATGGTATCACTAAATACATTTATTTAAATTCCTTAAAACATGGAACCTGAGGGCCTGCTTGGCTTTTTAAATACAAAAGTGGTGTTTAGGGTTGTTTTGGAAGAGCTTTTGCAATTATTTCCTAAAATAATTGATTATGTAAATATAGGGGCCCGATTTACAACTCCAAGTGTTTAATAAAGTGGTTTTGATAACCGAATGATGTTACTACTCGGTTGGCACTTTGTATGTTTGACATGAATTCTTATATATAAATATAAGGGGTGCTTTTATATAGGGTAACCATTTCTGGTCTAACGCAGAGGAAGTGCTTGTGTTTGGGGTAGGCAACAGTGGTGAGATGTGTTACGCGTGCGAGGGACTTCCTACTTACACAATTTTATTATAACCACCGTGAGTTCCTGGGCGTCTTTTAGATGATCGAGTGATGGTTGTTGACCAACCCCGATTAGACGGGTTGGTACCCCCTGGATTTGTTGTTAGGCCAGGTGGTATTTCCCACTGGATTGGTCAGTTTGGGCGGCCAGTAGGTTATAGAGTTAGTATATTCACTATATGCCGATAGGTGGTTTCAAAATCGAGTACATCCAGGGGTATTCTACGAATGTTTAGGATCACCTATTGTTGCTGAATTATTTACATTTCTTGTTTACTTTTCATTGAACTGTTTCAATTTTAGTTTCACTTTTACTTTTACTTGTTTCACTCAGCTTTGGTATTTTTCTATTTTGGATTACATTTATAAAATAGAAAATTATTTTGGAATGGTGTGTAGCGTGTGTTGGGTTTTTAAATTAGAACAACATGTATCATATTTTAAAATGTTAAAACCATACTTTCATATCTGTATTTCAAACATATGTCAGTGGACTGTTTTGGAAAAGAGAATTGTTGGATTCAGTGGTTTATTCTTGGCATCCCTACTGAGCATTTTAGTGCTCGCGCCTATAATATCTTTCCAGTTTCATGTTCAGTTTCTCATATAGGTTCTTGGTTTAGCAGCTCAATTTGGGAGCAGCGTGGTCTTGAGTTGGGTTGTGACCTAAGAGGTCACAAGGAGGTATGTATATTTATTTTCATTCTGCTGCTAGTATTATTCTCTTATATTCAGTCTTTATTTGTTTGGTTATCTTTTTTCCATGAGCCAAGTCGTTCAAACAGTTATATTTTTGATGCCTGACACTAGTTTCCAGTCCATGGGGATCGGGAATGCCCCTCAAGCAATGCCGGGGCCGGCTCGGGTGACCGGTTCAGGGTTGACCCGGGTTAGTTTGTGACAAGAGTATAATAAAAGAAATGAACACGAAAGGAAACTAAAAGGAAAAGGAAGTGGATTTTACATCTTCAATACTATCCTTCAAAACCACCATAATGTAATTTTTTATGTCTTTTTATGAGACCAATATATCTTATAAATGAGCGATATACATGGAATGAGTATTGGTAAGAAATATTATAAAGCTAAATTCATGGTAGGTGTTAGGATAAGTGGTGGTGAGGGATGGTATGTATTGTCGATGAGAGGGGTGATTATCTCATTATTTTATTTATTATTTTATTATTTTACTCAATACAATCAATATTTTGGATTATTATGAGTACAAAAAGTAATAAGTGCATGATATTTGGAAACAAGTGTTCTTATATCAGGGAAACATCTCTTATGACTGAATAAATCATGTATTGATCATTAATCATTAATTATCATATTTTATTAATCACCATAAATTCATGTATTTAAGAAAAATATTAAAAAATAACCCAAAACTCTTTTCAACATATAAAATTTTAAAATTAATTCCATTTTATGAATTAATTTCAAAATTTAATAAATTTAATTTTTTATTAAAATAATCATTTACTCAAAAAATACAGATTTTAAATCTATAACATAATTTACAACAATTTAAAAAAATAACTAAGGTCTCCTAAAATTAAAATAAAATAAAAAGACAAAAGAATGATAATTTATGAATAACTTTTATATGAATATTATTTTTTAAACTATTATATTAATTAACAAATTTTAATTATATATTTATGAATTACAAAAAGACTAACACATAATTTAAAAAAATTTAAATTTTTCATTTACTTACAATATTGTATAATTACATGATTCATTCATTTACAAGGTGCCTTAATATTAATAATATGTTCATGGGTGATGATACTGTTCATAGACGTATTTATTATTCATAAGAGTCATATTACTATTCTTTATGTCAAATTCATATTTCATCGGTATATCTTTCTTAGCTTATAGAAATAACTATTATTTCATTTTCTTCATCATTTATGATTTTTTTAGAATTTTTTATGAGTGATTTTATGTGATCTATAAAATATATAATAAACATAATAAGTTAAATTTCAATAATAGATTTCTGATTCATTAAAAAGTATAAGATTTTGTGAAAATTTTCATTAAATAAGAAATCCATTGATTTTTGTCATCATAGGATTCAAGGTATCAATACCCTTTTGGATTTATCATATCATTTATGTGGAGGTAATTATTGGATATTAAACATTAGGAATGTTAAAAGTGATATATTATTATAGAATATCTAAAATTACAACTGATGTGCTGTGTGGAAACCCAGTGCATCCGGAATGGTAATGGGGATCGAACCAACGCCAGAAGGCTGATAATTGTTTAGTTCCTACCACTAGCCAACACTATGTTTTTAATATGTCATTGTTTCTACTTTAATTATTTTATGTTTAATTATTAATTGAAAACTATATTTGAAACTATTTTGGTTTAGATATTATCTTATTTTATTTTTTAAACCAATTGTATTTTGGATAATATTTTAGGATAGATAGATAAAATTTCCACTCCATTTTTAATTTTATTATTGCTTGAATGATAATTATAGTTTTCAAAATGAATAATGAATTCTTTTTTTTTCATTTATTCGAGTAAGATATGAAACCGGAATTGATCAATGAAAAACCAAATAATATTATTATATCACGTACTTATATTTTATTATAATTATAGTGTAGAAGGTAAATAAATTAATCAAATTTGTAAAAAATTATCTCGAAACAATGTTATCCATTTACCTTTATATCCAATTAAGAATATCTCATTCAAATCATCACATAATTATTGATTTGAGATCCATCACATTCAAGTGACCTTTAAATTTCATATGATCCAATAACTATATCACTGGCTATAGAAACAATTTATTTTCTAAAATTTATATATATTGATTGTTCTACGTGTTTTTCCAATTTTTTATAATTTATGTGTTATTCCATATGATATTTATATTTTCATTTCTCTCTTATAAATAGGATATTTTATTAACTCTTTTACGATGTAGGTTTTTTGTAATGGTATTTAAAAAAATTAATCCCTCCATTAAAAAGATCAATGTAAAATTGTGTGGATGAAATTTATTAAATTTGTAGATTATTTAACTACCCTATGAATAATGATATATTCCTTAATATATAAATTCAATCATTATGATTACTTTTGGAACTCACAACCCCAAGTCTAAATGAACTATAATATAGTATACTATTATAACCGATAAATAAAATTGGAATGTAAGAATAGTGATAAATATATTTTTATAATTATTGTTATATTTTAGTAATAAATAATGTGATAATCATTTAAAATAAGAACTCATGTTTTCTGAAGAATAATATTTTTCAGAAATATTTTTCAGTCATGCGCCCTTAAAATAATTTAAACATATTTTTTACTAAATTTTTAACGTATATTGGATTAAAGAGACTTCTATTTTTAAATAATCATAATAAAATTATCATATTATTAATTTCTTAAAATAATCTAAAACATATAATTTTTCAATGAATTGAAAAAAATAATCTTTTTGTTGAATTGTACATTCTCATTTTAATAATTTACGAGGATAAATATTATATTAATTTTTTATTACAATAATAGTAGATCAATTAAATTAAAAAAACTAATTTAGGTCATTATAATCAATTTCACAATGATACTTTATAATTTAACCATCGGTACTTAGGAGATTTCTTTAAACGGAAACATTTATACTCATATCATCTATGTGTATACATATAAATAGTATTCCAAATAATATCAATTTAATTATGAATAATTTATTCCACATTTGGATGAATAAAAATAATATTATCTAATAAGGTCATCAATTTTTCTACCATTACCAATTGTAAAAAATGAAAAATTTGTTAATATGGTTATGGAAACTACATGTTTTCTATGCAATAAACTAGAAACATAAGGGTTAAAATTTCCTAATACGTTTTAAATAACCCATTGGATGGAAATATTTACATTATATTTTCAATAATGGGATATAATGGCCAAATTTGGAAGTATTTTATGATTAAAATGGGGTATTAATTGAATTCATTAAATATTCCATGTGTGTCCTCTCACACACTTAAAAAAGGCGACCCCCTTTCATCCTGTATTTATACATTAAAATACTTTTCATTCAGCCAAGATCTAAAAAATTCACATTCTTAATCCACTCCCAATATCCAATTTTTTTTATCATATATAATGAAATCCATCCTATGGATTCATGTGGTGATAACATAAATATTTTTTCTAAAGGAGAGTTATTGTTATAAAAAAATAGTTTTTATTTAATTCCATATCCCACATACATATAATCTAACTAAACCATACTAATTTGATATCAAAATTATGAAAATATATTTAGAGATATTATATTAAATTAATGACTGACATCCATGTCCTATTATAACATATGTAAACAATGATATTGATCGCGTGAACGGTCGACAACTACACTAAAAATTGATGTAATAAATTTTCCATCACCACCTTTCTAGGATATATATAATGACGCATTTAAAAATTTTATATTAAATTTATGATGTTATTATACATCATGATTTATAATATCAAATACACCTATTATTATTCCATCCATCTAAAATATGAAAATTTTATACATGTGTATGTCGTACTACCACCTCGAGATACAATGTGATTCATTTTTCTCTTTTGATTTATATAGAAGGTAATAAAGAAAAATTTAGTGAATTTTTGTGAAATATATGAAATTATATATAATATATTAATTTAATTCAATATGAAATTCCATATCCATTCAGCCATTAAGGAATTGATAACATTATTCATATGTATGTATGTCCAACTGTCTCAATGATGTGATGTGATATATTCTCCATGTTCAAATTTAAATATCGATTATAAATATTAATCTAATGAAAATTGTAATGTATTATAATTTCAATATAATTTTTTTAATTATATGGATTTATTTTGAGATTGTGAAATCTGTTGGCGTGTGATAATAAAGCACAGATGTCCTGGAATAATCTATGAATGTTTTGTAAAACATTAAATAACATCAGTGAGTGGTCTTCCTGAAAAAGTGGTATAACAATTTAATAGGGGCTTGGATAAGAAATCCGTGGGTACCATTACATTTATGATGGCAGGTTAATCCTAGGCATGACTTATGTTTTGTTGATGTAGGCCTCCTGTGAGGAAATGCGAAAATGTCCAAACCATAAATAAAATAATTAAATATAGTTATTTTTTTCAAATTCTTATAACTCAAAAATGGTGACTCAAATTACTAATATGAAACCACCATTGATCTTGTGAGGGTATGCTTTCTTTATTTAGATACAATAATTGGACTATGAGTTCCAACTATGGAAGTTAGTTTTGGGTTGTAAATTAAATAATTAAGATACAATTATTTTGTTGTTAAAATCCATAACATCTAAACGTTATCTCATATTAAAAATCAGAGAGTACAGTTATGTTCGTTGGGGCATGTTCCCTTTTGGAAGATCCTACCCTCAACCTTTGTGAGTCGAGGTTGAATGTTATTAATTATTGAACATTTGTTTAGGTACTTTCTGTAGATGCATGAGCGGCATTTTCTAACTTTTGAACAGGTGTTACGATTAAAAATCTGATTGAACTGTTGAATCCTCCGCACCGAGATTTTATTAGCGGAGGATTAACATAGACTGTAGAAGGTTGGAAGAAAAATGTTATATTTTGGATATTTAAATGATTAATAAAATAACCATGTTATTTTATTTCCTTTCATTCTTTTCCTCCAATAGATAAGTAGTTGTGGGAGGATAAAAACAAGTGTCAAGCCATTAAATGGATTGAATCCCCAATTCTTTGTAACAGCACAATTGGAATTCAGAAAGATCATTAATTAATTGAACCACATTAATTCCACATGTGTTACTCAGACTCCCCTTCTCATATTTATATGGAACATTGGGAGGATTATTGGCATGGCTTCATGAATAGACGAAGCCCAAAAAAAATAATTTGGCCCCAACCAGTTGGAGGAAGGAACTAGTTCCTCTGGGTGGTGTCCAAAGACATTGGACGATGAACAGTGACTCTTCCATGAGAACATAGGCTCTCCAAAAAACATGAGGTAGGGATTTATTTTGTTATAGTTTCATGTGATTGTGGAATCCTATATTTCCTTTGACATTTTTTCAATATAACACGGAGGGAATAGCTAAACAAACATGGTTTGGACACTCCGTGACATTTTTTTAGCCTTGGGTTCTTAATGGATGACCGTCGACACTACATCTCCAGTTGGCCATGATCAAGGTAGTGTGTCGTCGTGTGCCATAGGAGGAGGCTGTGACACAATGCTGCATCGGTTATTAGAGAAACTAACACTGGCAGGCTGTGGAGGCAGTGAGACGTGCCATCGCATGTCGTAGGTGGGCAAGGGTCGTGGTTGATGTTGCGATGGATGAAGATGGCGGTTGGCTCGAGCTGGTCGTGAAAGCCTAAGATGAAGTGGTGGGTCATCGTGTGCCGCTAGAGGAGGTCGTGGAACGAAGCCACGGCTGGTGGAGAGCAGCGCGACCCTCGCACCTCGTCATGTAGGTGAACCCCCAGATGGCCGAAATGGCTTACTCTTATGCGGGGGTGCAATGCCCCATCGGGTTACTAAAACGGCCTCACACCCACGGGGCCAATTGGGATGATCTGTCCTCCTTTTGGTGGACATGATCTTGCCAAGCAGGCCGGACCCACCAAGTGAACCAGACTCGCCCATAGAACAAAATATGCCAAGAATATGAGACCCACCCAACAGGCTAGGTCAGACCAACATCCCAGTGGGGAAACGTGGGAGGGTCTAGCCCCACCCAACGGGCCCGGCCAATAATGGCATGGGACCGAGAACTAAACTGGTCCACCCCGACAGGATGGAAAAATGAACCAGGCTAAGACCCATTGTGTTGGGATGGTCTGACCGAGTCGGACAGGGCCTATACACAAACAATCCCTGAATTAAGAAACACATGTAACCGAAAAACCATGTGTCTAATCGACATGTCGCCATTAGCGTTGGGACCCATTTGTGAAAGATGTACCTTTCGAAAATTCTGGTGGGCCTCACTGATCTGGGCTGTAATAATATGTGATCACACCTGTTTCACTGAAAGGGGTGTAACATAAAAAATGTGAATTCATTTGAGGAACATTCTACAGGGCAAGAAACCTTAGGAAAAGGTGGTCTATTTGAGATACTCCATGAGAGATATAGATAAAGTGGGTGTTTGGCATGGTTAGATCTTACCGGAAGCCAACCGAGCCATCGGCAAAAATGCTTATTACTTACAGACCTAGCATCTGGTTGATGTGTCATCTGTTGCGATAAAACCCTTATGACATGGTGGCCCTTTATAACAATTATTCATGGATCTTCATGGAGGTTGAAATATGAATTACGGCCAGTGCCTAGCGGTGAGGTGAAGGTTTTAGACAGATCATACAGAGTTGTGTAACGTGCGATCCTATGTGGGTCAACAGCAATCCAACGAGAGTCATATCCTTTTGTGGGTCATCACTCAGCAATCTTTTGTGGTTCTGTGCATACTAATATTATGCGGGTCAGTGCTATGTGATCCTGAGTGTGTCAGCACATATTGATTATCGATGGTAAAGATCCATTATGGGTTAGTGGGGGTTAGGTTCTATCAACTCTGAGTAGTTCGGATCCTTTGTGTGACATTGTGGGGGTTAGTACCTATCGAATCTCGACTGGTCGGATCCTATGTTGGTCATTTCCTGGATTAGTACCAATTGATCTTATGTGGGTCAGACTATGTATGTTCAGCAGTAGTGCATCTTGACAAAATAAGACGATCGGTCTTCTCGACTAATCATATGTACTTCTATAATTCACAAATACCTAGAGGGATCTATGTCTTTACCTTCATGGTATTACTTGTTTGATACTTCTACATTCTGGTTTTACCTATATGGTACTTCTACCTTCGTTGAATTACCTGTGTGGTACTTATACCTTCATGGTATAACCTGTGTGATACTTTTAAATTCAAGGAATTACCTGTGTGGTAATTGTACCTTCGTGGTATTACATGTGTGGTATTTCTACATTCATGGTATTACCTATGTGGTACTTCTACCATTGTGGTATTACATTTGTGGTACTAATACCTTTGTGGAATTACCTTTGTCCTAATTATACCTTCGTGGTATTACCTGTTTGGTACTTCTATCTTTATGATGTCACCATCTTGAAGATACCATTATGGTACTTTTACCTTCGTGGTGTTACCATAATGATGTTACCTTCATGGAGTCACCTTTGTGGTAATTTTACCTTCATTGTGTTACCTTTGTGGTGTTACCATTTTTTTACTTTTACTTCATGGATCAGTTGGGTTTGAGATGAGTATCTTTTGAAAATATATATATATGTATGGGAATATACCTAAGTAGAGTTGATGACATCTACATGTGTTGTTATTGGGGTCTTTCTGTGTTTATATTCCATTTTAGAAATCGTTTAGATCTTCGAGGGTCTTGGGGATCCTAGTAAGGGTTGTTATACCCAACACTACATTGGCTACACCCTCAACTTGTTGTGTCTTGTGTAGCAGATAAATAGCGTTGATCGGGGCTGAGTGAGCCAGGACTGGATGATACTCAGAGGTGGACCATTTTACGTGATGTCCCACAGTGTCTACTGATCTTCAGTTGTACCTACCCTTCAGGTAAGATCCTCGAGGGATGTTCCAAGAGCAGATTTCACATTCCCAGTTGTACTTGTACTTTCCAGTAATGATTTTATTCAGCCCCCATTACTTTTAAGCAAGGATTACCTCCCTGAAAGGAGAGGAACTAATTTTTTGAATGTGTACATCCAGATATTTGTACACGACTTCTCTAGGGTGGATGCATTCTTTTCAGCTTTGATGAAGATGGGGGAGCCTTTCTAGTAGACATAGTACTGTCAGTTGATCTTTAAAGTGCTGAGATAGAGACTGACGAGCATAACTACTCCACCCATGACTTGGAGTTAGCACCAATGGTCATTGCTCTTAAGATATGGCAGCACTAATTGATTGGTGAATGGTTTATTGTTTACTCTAATCATAAGAGTCTCAGGTATAACTTCCTATTGAAGGACATCAACATGGGATATTGAATATGGATAATGTTCCTCAATGACTATGACTATGAGATAGTTTATACTCCTGGGATGGGGAACTAGGTAGCAGACACACTCAGTAAGAGGTATGGTGTACGACTACTATGTGAGGTGTTAGAGCAGTTAGTCAGGTTGTGGATATCCTTCATAGAAAAATATGGAGTAGCTTACCTCTAGTGTATGACTATGACTCCCCCAATTCACCATCTAATTCTGGAGGCACAATTTGGGGATGTTGACTGTGAGGCCCGGTGTGCTCACATATCCTCTAGATGGATACTTGTAGGATTTCATGAAGGAGGGGAGCACATTGTTCTTTTTAGATGACTCACCATTAAACATATGGTGCATCAGGAGGAGGTGTCGAGGGATTTCCATAAATCCCCATCAACGGTACATCCTAGACTGGCGATAATGTACCAGATCCTTTGGCATCAGTACGGATAGCTAGGGATAAAGGAAGCATTGGATGAGTTTTTATCTTGATGGCTCACATGTGAGCAAGAGGAAACTGCACATATTTGGTAGAATATTTATGCCCACATGAGATGGAGACCCTTGGGTTCTGAGAATGGATTTCATGTCTTCTTACATGTCTCACCACGATGAGGATTGCATAGGTTTGTCTAGGGCGACAAGCTATCTTCAAGGTTCCTCGGATTTTCTAGATTCTCAGAAGAGCGGGAAAGGTTGTGTAGCATATATCTATTCCCCTAATGATGCACCAGGTGCATAATATTTTCCATGTGTCATAGCTAAGGATATGCATGCATGATCAATTGCACGTTATCAACTAGGGAGAGTTGGAAGTTGATGATGGGGTGAATTTTATGGAGTTCCTAGTGGGGATATAGGATCAACAATAGCAAGTCCATTGAGATGGTCGATCTCTCTGGTAGGAGTTTGGTGGAAGCAAGGGGACCTCCCGTAAAGAACATGGGAGAGGGAGGCACAAATTAATGTTTAGTTCTATCATTTGTTTGAATTTTTTTTGTTTTGGATTTTAGGGATGTAAATCCCTAAGGTGTGTAGAATGTAATCTCCTGGAATTTTCATAAATACATTTTTTTAATTATATGGAATTATTTCGAGACTCTAAAATCTAACAGCACATGATTCTGAGGGCTGAAGTTCCCAGAATGATCCTTCAAAGATTTGTTAAACATTAAATATTATACATGAATAGTTTTCCTAAAAAAGTGTAATAACAATTAAATGGGTTCCCGGATCATAAATAGTAGGGCATCGTTACATTCAGGATGGCAAGGTTACCCTAGGCATGACTTAAGCTTACTCTGCCCATGCCTCCTATAAGAAAACCCAAAAAAGGAATAACATTAAAAAAATAATTAAAGAATGATATATTATGTTTAAAATTATTATAACTCACAAACAGTGAATCAGATAAAAAAATTGAGACCACGTCTGAGCTCGTAATTGTATGCTTTCTATATGAAGATACAAACATTGGCTGGCATTAGAAAACTATGGAAGTTACTTTTGGAATGTAAATAAAATAGTTAAGTAGACATTAATTTATTGTTAAAATCTATAAATTATAAATGATAAATCTAATAGAAAATATTAGAGTACAATTGATTCTATTGGGGCATGTTCCCCTTATGTAGATCCAATGCTTGTCTATCACGGGTCGAGGTTGAATGTTAATAATTTATTGATCTTTTTTAGGTACGTTAAGAAAATTCATGAGATGTGTTTTATAACATTCAAACAAGTGGTTGGAGTAAAAACCTAAGGGGCTTCATTGAATCCACAGCACCCGGATTCTTTTAAGGGATTATTCTCTTGGACTATAGAAGTTCAAGAGAAAAAAAACTATTTTGGAAATTTATATGAATAATTAATAATAATTTGATTTGATTTCCATTATTTCCTCTCATCCAATGGACATGCGGTAGTTGTGGGAAAAATGATGGGGCAAGCCATTAAATGTATTTAATCCTCAAATCGTTGTACCATCACCCTAGGAATTAAGAAGGTTCCATAATTTGTTTTAGCCCATTAATTCCACGTGTGTTAGTCACTCTCCCCCTCTCTTATTTATATGGAGAATGGGGAGGAGTATTGGAATAACATCATTAGGAGATGAAGATCTGTTAAATTATCATGATTCCGACCACATAGAGGATGGAGGCCGTTCCAGCGGGTGGTGATGAGTGACATCAAACGACAAACACAAACTCTTCGTCGAGCATAGAGGCTCTCCAATGAACTATTTGTAGGAATTTATTTTCTTATAATTTTACGTGATTGATGATCCAATATTTCTTCCCTCATGTTTTCATGATAACACGGGGCGCGCAGGAAAACCTAACACTGACCAAATCCTTTGCTACCAGGTTTATCCTTCTGTTCTCCATGGAAGACCACTGGTGTAGTGGCATCGGCCGACCTCGATGGAGGCAGCGCAACGTCGCGCACCGCAGGAAAAGGAGGAAGCACTATTACATGGCGGTTAGTTGAGTGGACGACACCATCCGACTATGGTGGGGGTGTGGAATGCCATCACATCATACATATGGCTGGGGCCGCGTTTGATGCCATGGTAGATGAATATGTTTGTCGGCTTGAGCCAACCATAGAAGGCAAAGGCTGAGCGGCGTGACATCGCCTGCCGCTAGAGGTGGCCGCTGCTCAAGGTCATGGATGGTACAAAACGGTGAAAACCTCTCGCCACACCATGTTAGGGGAACCTTGTTCAGTCAAAATGGTCGATCATTATGTAGTGGGGTAGCGCCATACCGGCTAGCCAACAGCCATACACCCATGGGTCCAGCTGGGAAGACCAGAATGCCTTTTGGAGGACCGGGCTCGATGTATATGGGCCGAGAGGTCTAGACCAGCCCAACAATCCAGACACACCATACGGGCTTGGACAGACCTATGACCCATCGGTCTAGAAGCTCCATTGGGACGGGCCAGAACTACAGCCATTTGGGTCAAGCCCCACCCGACGGGTCGGGCGAACCGCGGCCCGAACCCGTGAAGTGAACCAGCTTACCCCAATGTGTCGTACCCAGGGAAACGGGATGATCCCTTGGGGGTCGGACCTGAGTGGGGTCAGGTAGTCCCCATTACCCGTTGCGTTAGTCCAGTCTGCCCGAGTCGGATCGGTCCCAGACCCAACCAGTCCTAGAATAAATAAATACCAGTTTCTAAAAAACCAGATGCCTGATCGACAGGCAGTCAGTGGCATTGGGACCCCTCTAGAAATGTGGTCTCTTTGGCATATCCTAGTGGGATTGACTATGCCATTCCATACCGATGTGCGATCACCACTATTTCCCTAAGGGTTGTAACTAGTAGATCAAGTGTATGTTTGAAGAACTGCCTATAATGCCGGAAACCTTAGGACAACATTTTCCATCTTATGTAAACCATGAGATATTAGGAAAAATTTAGTGTTTGGATGGGTTGGATAGTACCTGAATCCAACCAGTCCCTTTGCAAAAATATTCATGTAACTTACATACTGGGCGTCCAGTTGACATGCCATGTTTGGCGATGAAACCCTTACGACGTGGAGTTAATTTGGAACACATATTCATGGAACACTGTGGTGGACTAAATATGAATAATGGCTTGAGTGACAGTTCCCCTATATTCAAGTGCACAGTGAACGGGAATCCAGTGGTTGGTAGTGAGGCAGAGGTTAGAGACATCTCATATAGAGGCTAGTACGGAGTGATCCTATGTGGGATTGCACTGATCCTGTGTGGGTCAGTGCTCAAGGATCCTACGTTTTTTAGTGCATATTAATCCTATATCGGTCAGTGCTCAGCGATTTAATAGTGGTCAGAGAATATCAATCATGTGTGGGTTAGTATCTATCGACTCTAGGGAAGTCAGATCCTTTGTGGGTCATTTTGTTGGTTAGTACCTAACAAATCCGGTGGATCTAATCATGTGCGGGTCATTGTAGGGGTTAGAACCTATCGATCCTATAAGGGTCAGACTCCATATGGTTAGAAGTAGTGCTTATTAAGATAAAATAGCTTCGTGACTAATCAATTGTACTTCTATACAACACTAATACCATGTATGAGCTATGTCTTTAGCTTTGTGTTATTACCTATGTATTACTTCTACCATCATGGTTTTCCAGTGTGGTACATATAGCATCATGGTATTACCTATGTGGTACTTGTACATTCGTGGTATTACCTGTGTGGTACTTTTACCATCTTGGTATTTCATGTTTAATACTTTTACCATCGTGATATTGCATATGGGTTACTTTTACATTAGTGGTATTACATGTGTGGTAATTATAACTTTGTAATGATACATATGTGGTACTTCTACCTTTGAGGTCTTACCATTGTTTTACTTTTACCTTAATAGTATGACCTATGTGGTACTTCTACCTTCATGGTGTTACATATGCGGTACTTTTACCTCCGTGATATTTCATTCGTGAAGTTACCATTGTGGTACTTTTACCTTCGTTATGTTACCTTCATGTTTTTACCTTCATAGTACTTTTAGTATCATGGTGTTACCTTCCTAGTGTTACCTTTGTGGTACTAATCCTTCATGGATCAGTTGGGTTTGAGATGAGTATCTTTTGATAACTTAGGTATATGTATGGGAATATACCTATGTAGAGCTGAGGATTGTCCCACGTTATATGATTGAGGTCTTGCTTTTTTAATTTTTATTTGTAGAACATTGGGAGACATTTGGGGTTCTCGGGGACCCTACTGATTATCGTTATACTCACACCTGCATGGGCTATAGACACACCTTGTTGTGTCTTGTGCATACAATGAACATTGTTTATCGAGGCTGAGAGATCCAGGACTAGACGATAATTGGAGGTCGACCATTTGACATGACTTCACTTAGTGAATACTGAACATGATTTGTACCTACACTTCAGGTAGTATCCATGGAGGATGTTCCATGAGTTGTTTTCTCTTTTTTAGTAGCACTTGTACATTCTAGTTGGGCTTGTATTATGTCCCCATTACATTCCATAAATTTTTTACTATAGTAGTATACTTCTTGGTTTCTTCCCATTGTACTCTTGTATTCTGTTTTTGTACAATTTTAAAGGCAATTCCTTCCCATTATAGGGATACACCTTTTCCGTGCAAGTCACGAGCCCCTGACCTATGGAAGGTGGGCTTGGGGTAGTAACGACACATGCCATGGGGGACGTGTTGTGAAAAAAAATAGCTATATTTATAGAATTTAATAAATATTAATATTAATTAAGTATATAATATTTTTAAGAATCATAAAATTCAAGACAAATCACTTAAGAGAGAACAATGAAACTAACACATAAAAAATGAAAAAATATTATTAAAAAAATTAGGTAAATTGTTATAATAGGATCATATATGATTTTTAAATATGTAAATGGTTCATTTATAAATTAATATCAAGCATAAAACATTATATTTTATTTTAATTCATTTTCATATAAAATTAATCATGATTTAGGGGACTTCATATCAATTTCCATTAATTGAGGAATATTGTAATTTTATGCCCATTATTTATTTTAAACGATCTATATACTTCTAATTTGAAATATAATGTGAGTATTGATTAATAATTCCATGAATTTTAAGTTAAAATTGGGATTATTTCATCCTATAATATTTTAAATGAAATATTCAAAGTGGTAATGAATTTAAAAAAAATTCTTTTTATTAGGTTATATTGTATTTTAGTTATGTTTGATATTATATGATATTTTTATGCTGAATTTTGTGTATAATATTTGTTATATCTGTGTATTATATATTAATTTACATTTTATAAACATAATTGATTCATTTTTAAATTATCATCTAATAGTTATGATATTTTCAATGGTTTTTTTAACAATCTCATATAAAACAGGTTTATTTGGTCTTGAAATTCCATTTAAGGTAATTATTAGAAAATTTTCAATTAAAAACCTTCAATTTACTTTTAAAATAGTTATTCTTGATTTTTTAATCATAATAACCAATTTTCCACTATTTCACACCAAACGATTGATAAAAATTTCTAATAAAATTCAACTTCATTAGTCTCTTTGGTAGAATTACATATTTATTCAAAAGCCATGTTAAAAAAATGATTCGGGTAATGATTCTAAAATTCATAAAATAATTCATTAATGAAATTGTTTCCCAGGATTTTCTATTCACAAAATGTTCTGAAATGAATCTCCATGTCATTTTCATGACAAACCATGTATGTATTTTACTGAAAATGTGATAGGAATATTTGTTTCTGTGATTACCGTATATATGAAATGTCATTCTATAATGGCTAGTCACTATTATAAATCTTGTTTTATAAAATTAAATCTTTTTCCATGAATAGTGTTTTGAAAATATTATTTCTACTATTAGTTCTAGAAATAATTTCATTTTAAAAAACAATAATTTCCTCAATAATAATTATAATGAAATTTTTATTCATAATAAATTCATCAATAAAAATTACAGTTTATTTTAATTCCACTCTAAGGGGGATATGTATTATTTATATAATAAGTATTATTTATAGGATTATTTTATGATGAATTTGACTATGAAATATATTTAAAATCACTAGTTCAATTTAATTTTTGTAGTCATTTACATTCCTTTGAAATAATTTCATTCATATGATCATTGTATATTAAAATTCACCAACATGTCAATATTATTTATCCTAGATATATTTATTTTTTATAACATATATCTTTCATACATATGGTGCTCTACATTGAAAATTATTTATTTATCTAGGGAGATACAGATAAATACATATTCACTAAATGATAGAGATAGTTGATGATATTTCACAATGTCTATGAATTAAATTGAATATATGATATGTCAGGATTTATTTGGACATGTACTGATGGGTAGGGGTCAAAATTATATGCCCAGTCAATGCATCAGTTGTCTCATGTGGATAAACAATATGCTATAATTAAATGGTATATTACTCATAGTTTTAAATTATCCAATGGATGGTCTTGGTAGTAGTAGTATCATGATACATGAGATCATTAAATTCAATTATGATGAATTTCCATTATTAAGAAGTCAACATATATTATCCATGATAATTTTGTGATGATGTTATCTCTGGTTGAATTTTATTTTCATTTATTGGTTAAATTGAAATTTTATTCAATTATTTGCCTTTCTATATTGATTTTTCATTATATATTCATGATTTTAATGTTATTAAAAAGGAATTTGGGTTCATTAATTTAACATGAAATATTCATTATTTTCATATATATTTATGATTTTAGTTTTTTTAATATGACATGTGTTCTGATATTTACATTTACAAATTGATAATTCCACAACTATTAAAGATAGTCATGATATTTAATTGGAATTAATGATTAGATATTTTCCCTGTAATACGTATAATTCATTATTTATTCATGTAAGATAAATTATATTAATGGATTGTGTGTTGAATCACATATCCTCCAATATTTATTATTCTATATATAATGCATATATTAAATTTATCTATTACATTGAAAGTCCTTTTTAAATTTACCTTTAATAATTTAATAGGGAATATTGAAGATGCCATATTTATTATTCATCATTTAATCATTATAGAATTTGATTTATGTATCTCTTACTAATAATTTAATATCTCCCTCAGTTTTTTCATTTCCTGGTAATCCACTCTGTGAAATATGAATTACATTTTATTATATTCAATAGATAAAAATGATTTTATCAAAAATAAATTGTAATTAATGTCTTCTAATGTATTATGAAATTTTTTTAGGTATCAACATTACCAAGGACACTAAACTATATATTCTTTTGAGATTTTATTCCTTGTATATTATTCCATTGTAATAAAGTAGAAAATGGATCTGGGTAACTAATAATAGGTTAATTTCTCAACCAATAATCACTTTTTAATGGTTTCACAATTGGAATATTAAAATAACACATCCACAAGATATGACAGTGACACCAATATCATAAGAGTCTGCAGAATGAAATTATACATCTATAGAAAACCAATAATGATGAAATATATTTAATAAACATCATCACATATAATCATTCAAAAAAATATAATTTGAACCATAATTCATACTCAATACTCAGAATAAATGTATAATATCACAATAAAATACATATATATATATACCAATAGAAATTATAATACAAAAAAAACTCAACATGATCTTACTATGTGTGAATATATCTCCCCAAAAAAACTATATATGATGGTAATCAAGAAGATCCGCCCATATACATGGTAAACATTCCATTAACTATATCTTGTTTAGTGAGAACTATATACCTCCAAATGTATAAAAATTTGGTGATAACAAATCTATTACGTTACCAAAATTAATATATTTAAATAATTTATAAAAAATCAATAAACATGTTTGAAAAATAATTTCAAAACTAATCAATGTTAAAAAAATAACACTTTTAATCATGCCTTTGAAATACATTGGGTTTTAGATTTTTATTAAATAATGTTCTCCAGAACAATTATAAACATGGATAAGGTGAAGAAAGAATGAAAAACTACATGACATGATCACCCTATCCATCAATGGTTAATAAAGATGAACATAAACAACATAAAATAGCTATATTAATAGAAATTGGGATGAGAAACCTGATATCATATGAATATCCTCATAGAACTAATATCAATGGAAAATGTATATAAATATCTTCCAAACATGTGAAATGTCCAATATGGTTCTAACCAAAAACCTACTAACATGATTGAGTCTAATGAAAGTATTTTAGATGACTAGTAAAGATGGATGCTTTTAGGGTCATCCATGAGTCCAACTCAATGATCAGCCATAGTCACATGAAATACAGTGAGAATATCCAATGGACGTTCTACTAATGGAGATCAGTGTCACATTGAATTCAAATGGATTATCTCATATTATTTATCCCTAAGAATCACAAAATCTCCCAGAAAACCCCTCACTCCCACTATGGTTAAACCTTGTGATACACTATAAAAATATAATCCCAAAGTAACACCCATACATGAAAAAGACATTCAAATTGAACTTTTAAATTCAAACATTCATATTTTATAAAAAAAATTACAAAATGTAAAATTATTTGTAAATAATATTAATCCATTTAAATCCATGAAATCACATTGAAATTTTTTTACAAACAATTGGATTAAATGTAAGAATCTCTTACATGGAGAACACTCCTTATTCACAAAATTTGAAAACATATTATAAGATTAACCTCCATTAGATAATCATCAACCATAAATAAATAAGTATTAAAATGATAAACACAAAAATGGAGATTGTAAATTTAAATGTCAGTTATACAAAACACACTGATATAAATTCTCATAACTCAAAATTCGTTGGATCATTATATCCTTTGATCAAAATCCCTAGGAAACAGTATGAGAATGTATCACCCACCTAACACAAAAGGGTGAACCCTAAAATTCCCATGAAAACTCTTGGAACACCCACTTATAAAGAAAATTATGTAAAACATCTATGAAAATTGATGAACAAGGATGATAATTTTAATGGGATAATAGAACTCAATAAAATGAACATAACATATGTCAAAGCACCAATATCCCATGGATAATCACCAAATAAGTATAAATAATGATATTATGAAAATGATATATGGAAATAAATTACGGTTAGTATCATTGGGTATATATGGGAAATAATAATTTACTACAATAATTTTGTAAAATATAATTTCATTTAGGAATGGACAGACCACACAGTTTAATAACATGTATTGGAAAATCTTGTCTCTACCATGAGATATATACAACATCCCAAAAAACATGTGTAATTGATATCCATTATTTTGACATAGTTCAAAAAAATGATAAAAGCAATAAAATACCACTTTTCTACACCAATCTCCACTCACATAGTTAGTTACATAGTTAGAAAAACCATGTTTCAACCATATTATTTGGTTCCTCTCTATAAATAAAAAATCTAATATCTAGTCCTTGTCACCCATAATCATTATTGGTATCCCTAATGGTTAATTTAAGTCATATGTTTTCATAACTATCACCAATAGGGAGACAAAATGTTAAATATAACTTCATCATATAGTATAATATATCAATGCTTAAGGATTATATTTAAAAAAGAATTTTAACTACCCAGCTAAATGATTTGTGTGAAGAAAATTCCATACCTTTTTTATAGATTCATAAAATGCTCTCTATCCCAATATTTTAAAAAATTACTATCATAATAATATATTTTCTAACCAAATTGAGAAATATATATTTATACAAATAATAGTTTATATGATACATTTAAAATCATTTAATTTTAAAATATGAATTATTTATACCTAATTTTCATTATAACTTTTTATTGGTATTGCTATTTTACATAATACTATTTCATTAAAATTTATATTTATTCTTAATATATATTAAATTCTAATCATTCATATATAACCATATTTACTTGAATTTATTTTTTATGATGATTTATAATGTTCAAAAATTATTTCATAATAATTTCTATAATGATTAATGATAATGATTTTGGTGGAGAGCATGTTTTGGTGAATAATTAATGAATAATTTGTTGCACTGATAATTAATTATTATTTAATAAAATATTTTCATGACCATGAATCATACAATATTTTGTCAGTTGTTAATATTGACTATTTTGGTTTCTATTGTTTTTCCATCATAGAAATTTATATTATTGTTATAGTAGGTGGATAAACTGACCCAAACAAGGACAATATATAATTTATGGGTGTTAATAGTTATAAATGACATTAATGTGGAATAATATCACAATTAAATAATCATATTGTTATTTTTTCTGATGTTATTGATTTATATTAAAAGGGTGTTAGATAAATAATTATATAGTTTAGTGAAAAGTAGAATACAACACATTCATGGTGGTGGTACTTAATATATACGTAGGAGTGACACATTAATTTTTATATAATATAAATAATGTACGAATTGTTTTATGTTTTAGAAATCATAACTATTATTCAATTATAATTTATATTTAAAAAATACATACTATTAATCTGATGTGTGATATGTTTAAAAAATCATACCATGTCACATATAGAGGAGGTAGTTTTCATGTAACACATGAAAAATATTCATATTATGGATGGTTGATTTAAGTGTATAAAATACATATTACATTATTATAAATAAATTTAAAAAATTAATAATACCCATATTTTAATATTTTTATTAATTTTATTTTTTTAATGTCTTTTAGGAAGAAATATTTAAGAGGGATAGTTGAAAACATTTCTTTTCTATTTGCATTTCCCCCATATAAAACACCTTAAGATAAGATGGACTATACTTCTAGAAATTCCTACGAAAATTGGAAATAAGGGGAATTTGAAGAGATACTAATTTATAGTTTATTATAAGATAATTATTTGATATGATTAAATTAATATATTTTATTTTATATCTATTATTAATTAATTAAAATAATATTTTTTTAAATAAGAATAAATGTTTCAATAATGAAATTCAATTATTAAATGCTCAATTTCTCCGAATTATGTAAATAATGATGAGGGTAGATATATATATTTTATCGATCCTCTATCATTCATTTTAAGTAAACCATTTAAAAATTATTCTTTTCTTTTCACAATATATTTTCATATTTTTACCATTCATTATTTTTACTTTGTAAAATAGTTTTACACTATAAATTTATAATTTACTAAAAATATTAGGATACTACAAAGAAAAAAAATTTATTTTTTTAAAATTGATATATTTTTAAATAAATATATTTATTTTTTAAAATAAGAATAATTTTAATTTCACATTAAAATATTTAATATAAACAATTATTTTTGTAGATTAGAATATTTTTATCAACATTAATTGTTCTTAAATCTTATATGGAACTGATTTCCAATTAATATTTTGGTAATATATTTATATAAATTTTTTAAAAAATATCCATGATACTATATAAATAAGATCAATTTATTTTAATATATTAATCTTAGAAAACATTAATAAAACAATTCCATGAAAATAAAACATTCTGCATTATTAGATTCATTAACATTATTCTTCATAATAATACTTTTATAATTTTAATTGTAGTTTAACTCATTAAATAATATAATCAGCATGATATAAAATATTAAATTAATTTTTATTTAATGTATTAAATGCATTTCTATATAATATTAATAATCATCATGATAACTATTTTTAGAGTAAAATAACATTTCAGTTTCTAAGTTGATAAACATTGGCTTTAAAATTTTTAAATTATTATCTCAAATGAATCATTTTACATTGTAAATATTATTTATTGTAATAAACATAATATGTTTTTTCTATATAGTACGCACCTCATGATAATCATACAATACTTTTTTATTGTTTCAAATGATATTTGTTTTAATATTCAACTAATTGTATTTTATTTTAAAAAAATATATCCAATGAAAAAAATTATTATAAATATATAAAAAATGATTTCATCAAATTAATATTTTTATTATGAATATTGACCATTGATGCCAAAACAGAAAATATAAAAAACTATTTTTAAAAAAAAAATTTACTCAAAATTAAATTTTTTAATATTTTATAATATAAATTAAATATTATATTATTGGTAATATAATATTTATTAAAAATATACATTTTAACTATCATATACCTTGTTCATTAATTACCTTGATAATGGAGATGAATCATGACTATAGCAATTTTGTGGGTGACTAAATCCCTAAACCTCATTTTATCATAGGATTAGATGGCAGTGAGATCATTATGAATTATAATATTATCATAGTGTGTCAAGAATATAAAAATAACCAATTACAAGATAATGTGGTGATTGGTGAGAGATCATTTTCATCGTTGACATATACTACTTCCTAAAAAAATTTCACGAAGAGGAAAATGAGCAATGTAGTTTCAAATCATCATTTTATTACACAAATAAATGAATCATTCAAAAATTAATTTATTTCTTGGGTTTTAATTATGAATGGTAAAAATATATATAGGAGATTGATGAAAAATTGAAAAAAAACCAAGAAATATATAGATTCTATAAAAGAATTATGATATCATTTGGGCAGGAATTATTTCATATTATCATTCCATTTAAATATTCAATGTGGTGATCATGGTGATGTAGCTCAGTTAAACAATTGCAAATTATTCTCCCTGTGTATGAATGTCAACCATCCATTAATCCCATGGAAGGATGAAATGTTTTATATATGATTGAGTCAATTTTTTTGGAATATATTAGTTTTTTTAGAATTTAGAAATCTGAGGGATTTCACTATATTCATTTTTGAACTTATATTAATGGATTTTAACTATTTGATCCATATTCACACATTTTGCAAATATTTAATTTTTATTCAATTCATATTGGTTTGCATCATTCAAAAAATTATTGTAATGTTATAGAATTCAATATAAACTTTTTAATAAAATTATATGAAATGGTATATATTATTTGAACACAAGTGGAGAAAGTATTAAGAGATCATCAATATACTTGAGAAAAATAAGGATAAATCTAAATGAATGGATGGATATTTTCAGGATGGAGAAGTAAATTACATGAATGACCATATATTTCAAGAAACATTGACAAATAAATTATTGTTTACTGTGAAATAAAATGTTATTACAACTAATAGAGAATAAAATGGTTTTATTAATTAATATGAGAAACGATAAAATGAGAAATTTTAATTGGAGATGATAAAATGTTTTTAATAATTCCCTAAAAAATATTTCTGTTTTTATTTCTGTCATTCATTGAATGTTAATTAATGATGTAGAATGAACCAATGATGGATTCACTTTGTATAGAATCATTAACTTCAAATAATTCTACCACATTTTCCTTCATACACAATAATTTTTAAAAATAATAAAAATATTAAATAATATTGAAATATCTAAATTGATATTTTTAATGTTAACTTAAAAGAGATAATTCAATACCATTAAAATAAAAATAATTTTTTGATAACATAAAGATGTGTTTGAAAATAAGGCTATGTTTGTTAAAAACAGTTAATATGATATTATGTTGCATTATTAAATTTTTTATTTTTTATTTTTTTTATATAAATAAAAATAATCAGATATTTATTATATTCTTTTTAATGATTATATTTTTTCTTAACATATAATTTTTAATAAAATATTTAATGTCCAATAACTAAATAATGTTATCAATAATATACTTAGATTGAAAAAATCAAACCTGACCTCTTATTCACTATTAATTTATTTGAATTAAAAAAACAAAACCATATAAAAGGATAATATAAATATTTAATAATAATAAATATAAAATATCTAAGATTTATATATTATCATCTACATTGTTTATTATTCTGGAAAACTACTCAATTAGTTTCAAATGTTATTTCTTAATATAAATCAAAAAATTGAAAAATGTTATAATATATATAAAAAACACATTATAAAAAGCATTAACATTAGAATAAATGATTATATCCAACTTTTTTTCATAAAAGATACATTTTAAATGGATATGGTTAGAAAATCATTCATGGTAATACAACTAACCAAAACTATATCATTTACAGCATGGGGAGATCAACAAGTAGCTCCGGTGAATGGCACCTTGAATCCCTTTGGCCACTGATGATGGGCTAGTAGGGAATATGAAAATATATTCCCTTGTAGCATCCAAAGGATACACATCTCAGAACTAAAAACCCATTGTATCATGCAATGCACTTTCACCACCACTTGTTGAGAACCAGATTATCCCAAACATAGACACCCCAATAAGATCTAAAACTTCAATTCCCACCCAATCCCCACTATCACACAATGTCCACCCCTGTTTAATTTTTACAAGATTAGAAGAAACCTACACTAGAGAAAACCATCAATTTACCCTAACTCACAGTTTCTAGATAAGAATACCAGAAACCCAAAAAAATGATATAGAAAAGGGGGAATGCTTTTTTGGGTTCATGATAGTGGACCACATTTATTGGGTTCATGGTAGTATATCCTTAGCACCAACTTAGCCAAATTTGTTATCATGGATTGAATAAAAATCATAAAAACTATTATTTCTTCTATCTATTTATCGTATTTGTAGTGTTTTGTAATCAATTTTTTTCAATGAGCCAAATTACTTCAGAAGGTGAAGAGATATGTCTAGACACTATTGTGGAAATATATTAATATACTACTCTGAATTAAATAATGTATATTTATGAAACTAATTGACGATTGTATCATGTAAAACTGCTCAATAAAATACTTGGTAATATGAACCAACAACCATTTCATTAACTCTTATTTAATGATGAACTATACAGTCCTTGAAATGTATGATAGTGCCTGCAAAAAATACCTACATTGGAATATGTTAAAATGAAATATGTATGGTGAAAACATAAACAGAAAATGAAATGTATGACTATATTCATAAATGAATCAGTTGATTAAATCAGTTTATGCATGGTTAAGCACTAACTGCTAAATAGTTATATAGAACACATAAATATTTTCTATTTTCAAATATCTATAAAACAAATGCATATGGGTGGCTAGTTTGCAAGAATAGACATGGTTAATTAAATATCTTGAATGTGATTCATGCATCTAAACATATACACTATAAACTATTTGAATTTGTCATGTACATAATTACTATTGAAATAAAATCAGTGTAAACCAGAATGGGTGTAGTGGATATGAAATACATACGCCAAACTAAAAAACTGTAAAAAACCATTGGAATTGAAGTTGGGTAAACTCGAATGTATGATAATGTGCATAAAAAAAATAACTATTGATTCTATTTCTACAAAATTATTTTGTATTTTTAAAAACTATATTTCTCTAAGTTGAGAAATACCTTAAAAAACGAAACACATAACATGATGATTTTTCAGTGATAAAAATCAAGCATTCATAGAATGACACATCTTAGTATCTCCCCTGCATATCACTTTAGCCCCAGGATTATCTATCTTTATATTATCATTCATAACTTGAAATATCCAAAAATAAGGAGTATTGTATATTTAAATGAAAATTGATAGGAAATAATAATGAAAAAAATATATTTGGGTTACGTAAACAACAACCTGTTTTGGTATGTTGGATCAAATAAGATTGTTAATATGAATGTTAAAATGTACTGTAGAGAATGAGTATTGTACATTGACATGGAAAGTGATCTGAAACAATAGATAATGTGTTTTATGGTCATTAGTAAGAATGTAATGTATTTTAGGCGTACATATGTACAGTATTGTAAAATGGAATCTACCCATATGGATAATGATTGTTTCATTGTATTGCATTGTATTCTATTCATATGGATTTTCTTCAAATTAATTATACTCACAATGGATTCTACTCATATAAAGGAATGTATTACTTTCAAACATATGAATTTTTTATAGACAAATCATGTGTTCTTTAACATTGATATTGAATTGGAATAAATTATATTATAAGGAGATAAATTGCCATTTAAATTTGTAGAATGAAGCATAAATGTACTTGAAATGACTTATTAGTAGTAATTACTATAAAAAATTGATAAAATGAATAGTCATACACTATCAGTTATTTTATGAATCTTTTGTTTTAGAGTCCTCTTATCAAGGTGCTTATCCGTTTTCTATTAATTACTACCAAATTCATTGTTCGTGTTAAATTTAATGATGCATGTGTTTTTTGGAATAGTCATAGGATTAAATAGTTTAATTCTACACATATAATATCACAGACCAAAAAAGTCATGCTGAAATATCTCATAATCTGTGACAATCATATGATCTGGTCATCAAGAGAAGAAAAATTATTATTCATTTCTCCAATGTTCAACATTTTTATGAAGCAAAACCCTCATGAGTGTTAATTTCTAACCTATAAATGAAGCATCCATTATCTACCAACCCATATTTTTTAAATATTTATCAAATAAAATAAGAATAAAAATCGGAAGGTACATATATTTTATAAGGAAAAAAATACCCATTAAAAGTGTTCTAGTTGATTGGGGTCTATTGATGTAGAGTAGGTAATACCCTAGGGTTTCTAGAAACCATCTAACAAGGTATACAGATAATTCATAGATAATCTAATAAAAATAAAAATATTTTTTTTAAATGTCCAATAAAAATAAATATACACAATGATAAATAAATTGTAAAAAAACAATGCACAATGAAAATATATTATAGAAATATTTCTTGAATGAACCATTATTTTTTGTGAAAGTAACCTTGAAATTACTAGTATTGATTCAAAAACTGATCTTATAACATATTTTAGCCATATATGGAAACCTCATTACATTTAAATGAAATATAAAAACAATCATAGTATTTTAAATCATACACATTAATATTTTGTACATACTAGAAACTGTTATAATTACATAAAATCCCATTAGGGATAGATAGATGTCTTGATTCTATGATGATTATCTCGACCTGATTGCTTCTCCAACTTGAAGAATCTGACCAAATAATATATCCCTTCATAATAGAACCAAATGCAATGAAAATAGAACCCAATTTGAAAAAATATATATATCAAAAATTATATGAAACATTTATTTCTAGGAAGATCAAAGTAGAATAATTTATAAACAAAATATTGATGTCAAACAAAAAAACAATAAAAAAACATTATTAAAATAGATGTAGAAATAATAGTGTGACTAAATTATAGTGAATATTTTATACCATTACATTGTAAAGCATTAGATGGTGATAAATATACCTAAATCAATGTATACATGGAATGTAATTCCACACTGTTTTATAAATCATACAATATAGAACAAAATTAGAGATGGATAATAATATTACATTTGTTTGAACGTGCATCGAATACTAAATTAGTGAATAAATACTAGTTAATAAAATGAACTATAATCCCTAGTATGTAATTTAATGCATGATTTTATAAATATGTTTATAAAAATTAAAATAGATTATAAATATATTATAGGACTAGTGAAAGGGGTTAATGAAAATAGAGATAAATTGGACTATGAAAATGGATGAAAAATAAGTGTTATCAAATAGTGCGTAAAAAATAAGTATACAAGATAATGTTAATGATAAATAATCAAATTAAGATGTCAGCACCATTTTAGCATGTCAGTGTAATCACATCTTATTTTATACATTAACCATTCCAGTTCTGTTATCACATACGGGTGACTGAATGTCCATTGAATCCGTAATATTACACTAATCCGAAAATTGGAATGATTTTTTTAGGAGCAATGGAAAAATGATTCCCAAATGTATCAAGGTAAAAAAATACCCTACCCCATAAATTTGTTTATAAATTACATAGTTAAAGTTGTTATTACATAGGGTACAATAAACATAGACAAATTTAGTGTCACAAGACAAATAAAAAGTAATTGGTTTGATTCCAAACATGGAAAAGGTAGATTATTAAACATATTGATTAGACAATATAGAGTCCAAAACAAGTCCATGAGTGGTAGTTTAATAAGAATTAGAAAGCAATAAGTATCACATAATATTCAAACAACCCACAATCTATAAATATTTTTCTCCAAGCATAAAAAAGGAAAATTATTACACATATTGAAAACTCATAATGGGTAAATATAAATTAGTTTACAAAAATTGAAGATGAAACAAAATATAGTTGTTAGTTATGAATATTTAATATCAAATGTAGATGAATTAATGGGTTACTAAAGATAAAATGAAGGATATTGGATTTTGAATGCGTAGATGGACTAAGTTATTTCTCTAATGAAGTTGTCGCAATCAAATATGGGAACAACATAAATTAGAAATGTGAAAATTTATACAGGATTGGGGGAACATACTGGTTGCATAAATATAGGTCACTATGATTTCTGATTATGTTGTTAGTGATGTGAAATGGGTTCTCAAAGTGGTTGTCATGGGTCATCTTGGGTAGGTGAAAGTGGAGAAGATATTGGAGGAGAGTAGGTATTTAGCGGTATATTGATGGTTCTGGAAGATGGAATAGGTGAAGATAAACAAATAAATGGAGCCGAGGGGATTTGTAGGAGTTTTAATGTTAAGGTTATAGATTTTTGTGAATGGAGTTAGAGACAATAAAATAGTAAGTGCTAGATATATAGAGTGAGATGAAGACAGAGACGGCGAGATTCTGAGTGCTGGAGATGTAGACGGAGACAGATATGATGATGCTTGAGTGCCAGAGATGGGGAGTTGAAGAGTAGTGTACAAATACTTAGTTATATAGGTGTTAGCAGAGATGATGAATGGAGGTTGATAGATGTGAGGTATTTGGAATCCCTAGGGCCACTTGAATAAAAATCAAGAGCGTGTGGGGTTGTGAATGGAAAAAAGAATGGGAGAAAAATCTGTAGGAGTTTCGTGGAACAATTTTGTGGTGATACATAAGCTGTAGAAAATCCTTCTATAGTATATATATAGATATTATTTTGTAATTAGAAATTGATAATATTTTTTTATGTAAGAAAAATAGTATGGAATTTAGTTGAAAAATTTCAAAAGAATAAATTATGTTTGTGAAATTTTCTATATATTTTTTAACATGAGGAAAGTGTTTTTTAAAAAATGAATAAATATATAGAAAATTAAAGGTAATGAGGTTCATGGAAATAATGATTTATTTTTTAAAAAATTATCATTTTTAGGAAAATTAAAATGAGGGTATGAAATTATGGGCCATAAAATCCATAGTTTCAAATTTTCCATATTCCTTATATAGAAATTAAAGAACACATACAGAGGCTAATGAAAAGGATACTCCCAATATCTATATGGATGATTCAATATAATAAAACCTGGAATGTATTCATAATGTTGAAAAAGATAAATGGGAGTATGAACCTGTGAAATATATATCTCATGTAGATTAAAAAAAACATTATAATAATCGGGGTGAGTTAGATGAAAATTATAAGTCTATTTGTAATGAGGATGAAGATAAATATAATTTCTATAGTGCCACTAATGGCCGGAATAAAATTCATAATGTTGGAGGTTCTATTTCATTACAACCAATGAAATTTAAGAAATATAAGAATTATTATAATATTAAAATAAATATTGAAAAAATATCATCTACTTATATAGGGTGATTTGACTGATAAATTATATTTGGATGAGGTGTTATAGACGATGATGGGTGTTATTGAGGAACAATTTGACATCCATAAGGATTTCATCCAATAGTTTTATGAATTAGATGATTCAAATTTTAAGATGATTAAGTTTCCTTAATAATAATTGATACCTGTCATCAATCCTTGGAACATATGTATTTAAAATTAATTGAAAAAATATTATTTCAATACAATTAGGCATAAATGTTAATATCCATAATCATTATGGGTGCATTTGAAAATGAAATAATTTTTTTAGTATGATTCTTTTTGGATAAGGTTTCTTCTAAAAACTATTTTAGATAGTTATTTTTTAGTCCACATATACATTCATTTATACTATAGAATAGATTTCACTAACTAATAGTGTGATAATTTTATAGGTGTTTTTGTTCTTATAACATATGGAAGTCTCTTTGAATTTGGTATGGACATTCTATATTTTTGATATTGTAGAATAATTTTATGGGTAGTATTTATATTGTATTTCAATATATAATGTGGTTTCTCCATTCATAGATGGTTAGATGTTTGGATATCAAGTCTATCACCTCTTTTACGATGGTTTTTATTTTAGTTATTTTAATTCAACATAATATATTTGTTGTAGGAATATTTGGATTGTAGGTTGATAGAAATTTTAGTTTTTATGGATTCATTTCTAAAATACTGCATGACATGTGGGATTTACAGCATGAAAAATAACAATTTATAGGTTGTGGGAATAAAAGGAGACAATTAATGTTGTAATGTTTTTCTACCATATTTCCATAGTAATGTTTCTATCATTTTAGAATTTTTTGGGTATTATGTTGCTTTTACTAATCAATATTTTGTATGTTAATTATTCTATAAATAATTTTCTTATATATGTGGTTTTAGTAATCCAATTACATTGATAAAACTATCTGGATTCATGGTCATTAAGATAAAATCAACAGCGTTTTTAGAAAATTGAAATTTAATTATAATTATTTTGGATTAATTACTTTATTAAATTAATTTATATTTTATAATTATTAATTATTATATGTTACATGCCAACTAATTATATATATATATATTGAAATTTCCTTATGAATAAATAAAATTTCTCAAAATTATTTACATTTTATAATTTAGACATAATGATCACAGAATGCATTATTTCATTACTTATGAACCTTACATTTAAAGAATAATTATTCATGTGATAATTGAAAATAACAAAATGGAAAAATAAACATAATAAAATAATTATATAGAGTTGGGAAATGTGGATAATGTTTATTTTCGTGAATTATATCACACATGAATAGTTGTATTGAAAGGTGATAGAATATTTGAAACCCAATTGACATATTAGAAATATATAATATACAAATGATATTTTATATGATGTGTATGAATAAATAATTATCTAATATATATTTTTATTATGTAATATTACTATTGGAAATGTAATATAACAAATGGAATATTAAAATGAATTTTAACAATAGTAATCATCACATTAAAAATAATAAAATGAATTTTATAATATAAAATTGGCCTCAAATAGTAAAATCACCTATAAATAATATTAATACTACTGAATTTGAAGAAATATAATAATTTTAATTGAATAAAATAAGTATCATATATAATGAACTGCTTTAAATATTAATAACATTTTTAGTAAAAAATATATTTTTATTTATCATATAAATAATTATTATTTTATTAATAAATAAAATAACTTTAAATAGAATTTTATTTTGAGAAAATATTTTCCATTTTTTGAATTATAATGTGGAAATTTTCAAAGGATAATGTTTAAGTGTTTTTTAAAACTGAATTTTCAATAGGAATATACTTTTAAATAATTATTGGTATGTTTTAATTACATCATTCATAATGTAATTGTTACCTAATAAATTTTAGTCATTTCTACTCATCCAAAAACATGTTAATTAATTATTTAAATCATTGAAATCATATTCCAAACCCAAAAAATATTTTTCAATGTCTTTAGTAATTTTTTAAATAATTTTTCATTTATTCAAAATTAAATTGTAATAATATTATAAATTAGGTATCTAAAGTGTTTGAATGTATAAAATATAAATATTTCAACGAAATATATTTAATAATTTAAATAGTTTAACTAATTAATGGTATTCCTTGGTAATTATATTTAATTAGTACTTCACCCAAAAAACTGAACTCCCATTAATCGTAACTGCACTTTCTCCATCCGCATATAAACCCCATTATTTTATCATAAGAATGAAAAATATCTAGCTAATAACCTTTATTATATCCATTATATTAACATTCCAAGTAAATATAGAATAAAATATTTTCATATATATTTCTATTTATGAATTAGATAGTGTTTTAGAGTCTTAAATTGAGAGTAAATCCAATCTTAAGCATAAAATACTCTAATATTTTTAAAAGTTTATTTTACAGCCTTTTGATGGAAAACCCATTTTTATAACAAATATTTGACAATTTAATAAGTTCTATTTGTCAAAATAAACTTATTAATTATAATTGGGATATTTAAATTTTCATTGGATAATTTATTGGTATTTTTCAGACAATGTTAATTTTTTAATGAATAGTGAAAACTAATGCATTTTACTTCAAAACTGCTTTTTCATCTAATTTAATTATATGGTTATATTATATTTTTAATTGGTTTGAAAGTGTAATTATAATATATTTTTACCATTTAATCTAGTGGTGGCCATTATAATTAATTTCACTTTGAAATTGGACATAAACAATCGTCAATATTTTGATAGATATTGTTTCTTCAAAACACGCTATTAGTTTTGACAATGAGATTTATTTTTAAATTAATTATTGCAATTTCTGTGTTTGGAATTTGGTAAAATGGATTCCATATTTCTAATAATAATTTTCAAAATATGTAATTAATACTATTTTATTTTTGGACATTATGAATAGTAACAATGATAATTATCATTAATTATCATGATTAATTAGCAACCAGGTAGTAAAATATAATAAAATAATATCATAATAATATACAATGACCCAAACATGTGTCTAAATCAACTTTTTTGAGTCATGTCCGACCATGGGAATCTTTTTACCTAACTTGAGGGCCCAGGGAGTCACATGGGTGTGATTGTGAAATTTATAACATTATTTTTAAAAAGAAGATAAATATAACAAAGGTTTGTATATCCTAAGTAAGAAAATTTTCATTTTGTTTACATAAATGATATATTAGACATAAATATACAATTTATATATAAAAATATTTCCAACATCATAGTATTTCATTTTAATTTATAGACATTAAATAAATAAATTTATTTATGACACCCTGATGATATAGTGATTACCTCAATAACGAACTGTTTAAATAAATTGAAAGGGTAAGGTAAAACCTAAAACATACACATGTCTAAAACATATTTTATGGGTGTATTTAGAACCTTTATCACCTTATCTTAAAAATTAATCATTTTGGGACCTTTAAAATATGAAAATAATTTTATAATAAAGTAACATTTCAAGATATTCCCAAAGTGACCCTCCACCATCTTATAAAAGTCCCCCACCTCTACCACCTTTCCCACAACTCTCAAGCCCTTGTATCATTCAAAATATTCTTATATTATATCTCCACATCCATATCTTTCTTCTAGGAGCCTCATATTAGGCATATGTCTTTCCAAGGAAGCCTTTCAATCAAATCAAAAAAGAGTTACCAGATTTAGAGGAAATGTCCTCTCTCGAGTTTCTTCCTTTTATTTTCCTTTTTCACTAACGACTATCTTATTATTATTTGATCTATTAATAACACATTTATCCTCAATATAAAAGGATTTTGTTATTATAATTATTATACCTACACTTACACACACCTCCATCTTATGGTTAAAGAACATATTGTTTCTGTGGGTGGCGAATTACTGCCTCACGAAACGATGATTGTTCAATATTCTTTTAACACCTTTCTCAGTGGACATTATGATGTCACTCTATTTATATATGATATATATGTTTTTTTTCTATATTCTTCTGAATTTTATTTCTTAATCACATCTTTATGCTTTTCATGTTGTGGAACTGGGATAATTTCATCTGAGGTAGTGTGGACTACCGCCCCCTCAAGTGATGTGACAAGTTCATGCCAAACATGGAATTTATAAATAATTTAATTAATGAACTTATGTTACCTATATAAAATATATATTATTCCGGAATTATAATATATATGTCTCATTTATTTTTAATTCCATTAATTTGTCAATGAAATGAAAGTAGCGTTCATGCGTACGAACGTCCTACCGTCTCCATGAACGGTGCATCTCATTTTTTATCTCCAAATGTTTTGGAATAGTATAAAATTAATATATACTGGATATATATGATATTTATATCATTAATACCATTTTGGAAATTATTTCCCTAAAACTACATGGGATATTCTTTTTAAACAAGTTAATTTTTTACTCATGTACCGAACATCGACAAAACAAAAGATATGAACTCACATAATTAAAAAATAATTCTAACATGATAATTTGTTATATGAAATGAATAATAATATTTAAAGGATGTCCTTATGAAATTATAAATTAATCAATGTTTATTTTTTAGGAATATAAAGAATGAACGAGAACAAGTCAGACATGAGGTAAGGGACTTCATCTAAATCTCCTTTCGTTGAGGCATACATCAATATATATATGACCTTATTTTATTAGATGAATAATATACCCTATTGAATTTTAATTTCATTAAAAAGGAATATTTTTATACGAATCATTTTACTAAACAACTAATGGAATGTTTTTGTCATACGTATGCGGCGACAATGACTTCTCTACCGCCGTGACCATTATTTGTGATTCGGCTTCCTCTACAAGTCATAATGTTTTTAAATGAAAAATAAATATCATGTTCTAATTTTTTATATTTTGGTATTGAGAATTGATTTGATAACATTTTCATTATTTCAATGTGTTGTATTGATATCTTGTGATTGAAATGAGGAAATGTTATGTTTCCTTTATGCATGTTTTAGGTGATACGATTCTGTTATGTTCTTGTGAATTGTTGATTGATGTTGTGTGGTTCCATGATAAACTAAAGGCGGGTGAGCCGAGATAGATCTTCAATGCATTGGGTAACATGAAGGATTTAAACGCTATGGTTTCTCAAAGATATTTAGAGAATATACTGTGATGGGTACACTAGTGCAGAAAACGTTTTTTACGTCACCATTTTTTACGTCGATTATATAAAACTGACGTCATAATATGTAAACGAGGTTTTTTACATCGGGTTATTTAATAACCGACGTAAAAACATGTGTTTAGTACACCTTTAACGTCGGTTATTTTTTTAACCGACGTTATTAATCGCGCGGCTTCGTTTTTTACGTCGGTTATACATTAACCGCCGTAAAAAACAGAAGCGGGGGGCGTTTGTTACGTCGGTTATCAATAACCGATGTAAAAAACGCTGTTTTTGAAGGCCTTTTTACGTCGTTATTTTATAACCGACGTAAAAAAAGAATCCACAGATGTTTTTTGACGTCGGTTATTCCATAACCGACGTAATAAAACGCGGATTTTGAGCCCTTTATAACGTCGGTTATAAAATAACCGACGTAAAAAAGAATCGGAGGAAGGTTTTTACGTCGGTTATTGAATAACCGACGTGATAACTCATTTAAAAATTTACCCAGACCCGTGGATTGTCATTCGCGAGTTTACCTTCGACAGTCGTGACTCGTCTCTCTCGCGCATAAACCCGAATCGGCTCGTCCATTTCGTGGGTTTAGATTCGTTTTACGATCATCGTTTCTCATATTTAATCTCCTCGAATCAATCATCTAAACTCGCAGCACTCAGGTAATCCTCCCACTCGTTCGTTTTTTTTCGCGGATAGTATATATATATGTGTTGTGATTTTTTTGTTGAAACTAGCTAAGATTCTTCGATTGCGAACCCTTTTAACTCGTTTTGGCACCATAATCTTATTTATTATCCCTAGATCTGTTAGTTCGACTTGCAATATTGACTAATTTTATGATTTCACTAATTTCTCATCGTTTTCTATAAATCCCCGAGAGGGTTGGGGCGTGTCCATTTGGATGGGTTTCCCTTTTACAGTTGTTACTACTTTATTCACACACAACCATGGCATAGGTGCATGGATTTGGGATCACATCACCATTTTCACCCCCTACAAACAAAGTTTCACGAGGAGGACTCGCCAGATTTCCCCTCGGCATGTTAAAAATTTTAGATTCCCTCTTTTAAGCAAGTAAAAAATTAACTAGTTTTTTCTTCACTACTTATCTTAAAAAAATAAAACCACCATTCTTTCTAGAACCTCTACTAGATCCATTGCATCCATCAACATACATATTTGGATCTGAAAGCATCCCTTAAGCCTTATGTTCGATGCTAACATCCTTTACTGATCTATAGAAAATATGATGGTCTGCTAAGCTCTCCATTTAAAAGTCAAACCCCACCAATTATTCATCCTCATCATGAGAAAATGGCACAACATCTGAATTTCTTATTCAATCTCTTGGGTCACTGAACAAACATTAACTCTTTCAAATCCACACCTGGAATAGACAACCTAATGTCGAGATCCTTCTCTATCTATTGAAACTCAGTTCTTCCTCCACACCTAAAAACATTCTTTGAATGGCCCAACTTCTTGTTATGGTAAATGTTCAGTGATTTCTGGGGGGTGGGAGGGCTATCAAGAGGGTTGGGGGTGTCCAGGGGGGGTGTCCAAGGGGGTAGGGTGTGGGGGATGGTGTCCAGGAGGGGCGGGGGGGCTGTCTAGAGGGGTCGGGGGGTGTCCAGGGGGGTTTACAAGGGGGTGGGTGGGTGTGGGGGGATGTCCAAGGGTGTGGGTGGGTGTTGGGGGGTGTCCAGGGGGGTGTCCAAGGGGGGTATGGGGTGGGGGGTGGTGTTTAGGAGGGGTGGGGGGCTGTCTAGAGGGTTGGGGGGTGTCCAGGGGGGGTGTCCAAGCAGGTTGGGGGTGGGGGTTGTGTCCAGGAGGGGTGGGGGTGCTTTCTAGAGGGGTCGGGGGCTGTCCAGAGGGGTCGGGGGGTGTCCAGGGTGGTGTCCAAGGGGATGGGTGGGTGTGGGGGGCTGTCCAAGGGCGTGGCGGCCTGTCCAGAGGGGTCGGTGGGGTGTCCAGGGGGGTGTCCAAGGGGTTGGATGGGTGTGGGGGGCTGTCCAAGTGGGTGGCGGCCTCTCCAGAGGGTATTTGGGGTTGTCCGGGTGGGTGGGGGGGGGGGGGGCTGTCTAGAGGGTTGGGGGATGTCCAGGGGGTGTCCAAGGGGGTAGGGGGTGGGGGTGGTGTCCAGGAGGGGCGGGGGGGCTGTCTAGAGGGGTCGGGGGTGTCCAGGGGGGTTTACAAGGGGGTGGGTGGGTGTGGGGGGTTGTCTAAGGGTGTGGGTGGGTGTTGGGGGGTGTCCAGGGGGTGTCCAAGGGGGTAGGGTTGGGGGTGGTGTTTAGGAGGGGTGGGGGGCTGTCCAGAGGGTTGGGGGGTGTCCAGCGGCCGGCCGGTGGTCCAGACAGAGCAAGGTTGTCTGGTCCACCGGCCGGCCGGTCGCACCAGGCAGTGGGCAAGTCGACTGCCTGGGTCCTCCGGCTGGTCGGTGAGCTCACATCGGCTGACCGGTGGACTCAGTGAGTCCACTTTGCAGCTTTTTTGGGCCAACTCCTTGAAAACCTTTTGCCTGTGTTTACCATGTTTATCATTGTTTAACATGCTTACCATATTACCAATGTTTACTATTATGTAATTTAGTACACTTTTCTATTTTATGATTAAGTAGTATTACAATATTTGAATTTGTATATTTGTGAACTAATGTTTGTTTTTTTGATTTGAAGGAAAATGACAGATCAATCAGTTGATCAGCCACATGATTCTGGAGATGAGCATATTGGTCATACATCTGGGGAGGAACATTCACATGCTCCTATTACGAAAAAGAGTTCAAAGGTTGGTAAGCGTGGGTGCACACGTTTACCAAAATTATCACTTGCCCGTACGAAGGAGGAGAGGATAGTCGTGGAGTTTGATGATGATGATCTTCCTAGAGGTCCAAATGCTAAAGATTTTAAGGTTTTTGTAGCAACTCAGGCTAAGAGCAAAGTAAGCATTCTCTATGATGATTGGAGAAGTGTGGATAAGGCGATAATTTCTCAGCTGTGGGAGACCATTTTGGTAAGATCTTTTGCTATTGTTTGACTGTTCTTTAAATGTTTCTAGTATATATAATATTTTTAACCTCTTTTTTATCAGATGACATTTGATATTCCTGACACTGGAGGATTCAGGAAGAAATGCTTATCGTTGGCTGCTAGGAGATGGAGGGATTTCAAATCAACCCTCTCATCTGATTTCATTTATGGTCATAGGAGTCGTGAGAATCCATGTCGTATATATCCTTTTATAGATGAAGACACATGGAGACAATTTTTTGAAAGTAGAAGAAAAGAATCTTTTTTGGTAAGGGCAATGTAAACTTTTATAAGCTTTCTTATATAAATGATCTTATTACTGTTTTGTTAATGATTACTTATTCTTAATTTACAGCAAACAAGGAAAGCTCATCAAGAGATCCAATCTAAAAATGTATACCCTCATAGTTTATCTCGGGGAGGGTATGCATTATTGGAAGAACAAATGATGGCAGAAAAATTTCAACAACTAAGAGCTGAGTCTTCAAGCTCTGGAGAGGTGGCCCCTCCATCCCTTCCATCTAGACATGAGATATGGAAAAGAGCTCGGAAGGGCAAAAAAGGACAATATCTTTCGGAAGAATCGAGACTCGTAGTTTAGAGGATTGTAAGATATATATTTTATTTATTTAAGTTTACTATTTTCGTCATATATTTCCAATCATTATAGAAATGTTCAATTAATTATTACAGGACTCTCTTGAGGAGAAGAGTTCACAGGGGACATTTACACCATATGGGAGGGAAGATATTTTATCTGTGCCACTGGGAAAGCCCGAACATCCTGGCCGTGTAAGAGGATATCCGGCAGGTGTATCGGTAAGAAAAGTGTTGCCACGTTCCTCAACTTCTAACGTTGAGGGAGTTTATAAAAAAAATGGAATCCTTGGAGGCTGAAGTCCATAATATTAATGCGACAATGGAGGGCAAGATTAGAGCATCGGTGCAGTTTACGTTTGCAGACTTGCAAAGACAATTTCAGGGTGCAGCTCCCACTTCACCTCTCCCAGTAGCTCTCACTCCCCCACCTCAGCCTGCGGACCCCATTTTTGATCCTCCTCCTCCGCCGCAGCTACCTACTTATTGTGAGTTGTATGTTGATGATCCTCAAAATCATATAGTTGCATATGGGATGGTATATTTTATAGGAGATATAGTTCATCATCAACAGTTAGAGGTAGAGAATTAGAGGGTCACTGTACAGGATATTCTAGATAGATCAGCTCGGATACCATTACCTACAGATGAGGTGACGACAGTTGGACATAGTATCGGCCATTTTTTACTTTGGCCATCCAGACTTCTTCGACTCATTACCATATAGGTATGGATGTTATATCTTTTATTTTATATTTTTATTAATGTTTTATCATTTGAAAACTAATATATTTTTCAATTTATTTTTACAGGAATACTTCAAAGGTAAAGAAATACTGTATAGACATCAATAAAGACAGATAGCTATGACATCAGATGCAGATACTAGCAGTCTTGACAAATTGTCAAGATATTCAAATTTGTTGGCGGATCATTATGACTTTACAATGGAAGCTCATGTCTGTGGACGTGAACTAAGTGTGGGGATTATGAAAACTGATATCATGGAGTTTGTCACTGGAGATAAGTTGGGCATCAACGTGGTGCAAATTTTTATCATGTAAGTCTTAACACCTTTTCCTTGCATTATATTTATTAAAAATGTATACTTATGTCTGCTTTGTACTAGGTATCTGTATAAAATTTGTGAGAGGAATGAGCTGACAGATGTATATGGATTCGTGGTCCCACAATTGATTTCCCCTGAAGCATGTGCATTGGATGAGGAACAAAGAATGCTTTATATTGATGATAGATTTGAAAAGAATGTAATCACACAGTGTTGGATGATTCCTTTTTGTGAGAGGTATGAAACACATCCCTCTCAAAGAGTTAATTATCTTTTAACATAAAAAACCACTAACGTTAAATTTCCTTTTATCAGGCATCATTGGATGTTAGGGGTTTTTTGCCCTAGGGAGGAAACACTTTATTGGATATGCTCTCTCCATGATGATGTGCGAGAAAGTTTTAAGAATATATTGGAAACGTAAGTTTCTATTTCACAATAGTTTATATATTATAATGAATTTTAAATTTACCCCATTCGTATTATTTTCTAACAGGGAATGGGTCCACTTTCGAAAAAGCGCAATGAAAAGGAATTTCAAGATCAAATATGTACATGCGAAGGTAAATATCCATTTATAATTTGTACATTTTGATTTATTACATAAAAATAATATTTTGAATTTACACTCATTCAAACAGAAATGTCATGAGCAACAAGGCATCATCGAATGCGGATATACATGTTAATATTTATGTATGAAATAATAACAACTGGGACAGTTCTGAGTTTTGACCTGGTAAGATTTCCTCTTTCTCATAATATTTCAATTTGATTTATTCATTATACACGTTGACTACTATCCTTTTCCTTTGTAGCTTTTTGATGACCCTCAACCCTTTACTGCTGAAGGTATCAAACACTTACAAGTGGAGTGGTCAAATTATTTTATAGGTTTGATTGACTTTTAGTTGTTTGTAATGTAAAATGTAATTTTGAATATTTTCAATGTAATTGTGTATTTCGTAGTCATTTAGGTTGGATTTTTTTTTTGAAGATGACAGGGTAAGTTTTGAATGTTATATAAGTGAATGTTTAATTTTTCTCTACTTGTTTTGGTCTACTGTTGATGGTTTTTCTGGTCTGGATTTTGGTATGGGGGGATAGGTTCCAAGGGGGTGGGTGGGTGTTTGGGGGGTGTCCAAGGGATATGGGAGGGGTGTCCAAGGTGTGTATGGGGCTGTCCTAGGGGTCGGGGGGTGTAAATGAGGGTGGGGGTGTCCAAGGGGTGGGGGTGTCCAAGGGATATGGGAGGGGTGTCCAAGGTGTGTTTGGGGCTGTCCAAGGAGTCGGTTGGGTGTAAATGAGGGTGGGGGGGGGGGGCTGTCCAAGGGGTGGGAGGTGTCCAAGTGGTGGGGGTGTCCAAGGGATATAGGAGGGGTGTCCAAGGGGTGTTTGGGGCTGTCCAAGGGGATGGGGGGTTTCCAAGGGGTCGGGGGGGGTTTCCAAGGGGTCGGGGGGGTGTCCAGGGGGTGGGGGGCTGTCCAAGGGGTGGGGGTGTGTCCAAGGGGTGGGGGGTGTCCAAGGGATATGGGAGGGGTGTCCAAGGGGTGTTTGGGGCTGTCCTAGTGTTCGGGGGGTGTAAATGAGGGTGGGGGGGCTGTCGATGGGGTGGGGGGGGTGTCCAAGGGGTGGGGGGTGTCCAAGGGATATGGGAGTGGTGTCCAAGGTATCTGGGAGTTCTGTCCAAGGGTCCGGTTGGGTGTAAATGAGGGTGGGGGGGCTGTCCAAGGGGTGGGGGGTGTCCAAGGGGTGGGGGTGTCCAAGGGATATGGGAGGGGTGTCCAAGGGGTGTTTGGGGCTGTCCAAGGGCTCGGGGGGTGTCCAGGGGTCGGGGGGGTGTCCAAGGGGTCTGGGAGGGCTGTCAAGGTGTGGGGGGTGTCCAATGGGTGTTTGAGGCTATACTAGGGGTCTTGGGGGTGTAAATGAGGGTGGGGGGGGGGGGGGGGGCTGTCCAAGGGGTGGGGGGTGTCCAAGGGGTGGGGGTGTCCAAGGGATATGGGAGGGGTGTCCAATGGGTGTTTGAGGCTGTACTAGGGGTCGTGGGGGTGTAAATGAGGGTGGGGGGCTGTCCAAGGGGTGGGGGTGTCCAAGGGTTGTGGTGGGGCTCCAATGTGGTGGGGGAGGGCTGGCCAGGTTGTTAGGTGGGTATAGATGAGGGTGGGGTTCAGTTGGGGCTTGGGGGATGGCTGGCATGGTTATTTTTGTTGTTTGGTTTCTGGTTGCTTTTTGTGAGAGCAGTGCAATTATTTTAAAAAAATATATATATCGCTTTCACGTCGGTTATTTTATAACCGACGTGGTAAATAAATCGGTAGGGGTTTATCACGTCGGTTTTTTCGAGAACCGACGTGCTAAACCGTTCCCGGGCCTTTTATCACGTCGGTTCTTAATATAACCGACGTGCTAAAAGGCCTGGGAATCGGTTTACCACGTCGGTTATTGGATAACCGACGTGCTAAAACGTTTCCCAGGCCTTTTTATCACGTCGGTTATTTAAGAAACCGACGTGATAATAGGCCCGGGGTAGGGTTAATCACGTCGGTTATTTCATAACCGACGTGATAAACGATATCCCAGGCGTTTTATCACGTCGGTTTAGAACATAACCGACGTGAAACCCCCCCCCCCCCCCCCCCCCCGCGCGCATATTTATCACGTCGGTTATTAATGAACCGACATGATAAACACCGTGATGTTAGGGATGTTACGTCGGGTTTTAAATAACCGACGTAAAAAACGTTATTTATAACGACGTCCGTATTAACGTCGCCTAAAAACCGACGTAAATAATGAAAAATAACCGATGTAAAAAATGTTTTCTGCACTAGTGGTATTCCAAACGTAACCATTAGGGTTACTCCCTATGTATAAATGTTATGAATGCGTCAAGTTAACGTTATGTAATATGATTTCTATGAGTTATTCATAATTATTATTATTTAATGAGGTATGTTAATGTGCTTATGTTTTATTAGTAAAGTATGATTTCACTGATTCTTATGTATACATGTACTAATGTTTTCTTTCCGTATTTTTATATCCCTTAGTGAGCTTTTTATGCCCATCCCATGTTTTTGAAATTTTTTTCACAAGTCATATGAAAAGTACATGATGTGATGATTGTATCGAGGAAGTGTCAAGAAAGAAACAATGTTTTATTGTATATATTTTTCCTTTGGAGAAAAAAATGAATACTTTATTCGATGAAACCACCTTGTTTAAATGTAGAATGTAATGCATGATTTATGATCTAATTCTATAAAACTCTAAACCTGAAAATATCCTCAATGTGAATTCTTGAAATAACCCATTATTAAGTAATGTTTAAGGCTGGGGCCTTAGAGTTGGAATCAAAGGTCGGTTTAGATATATTTAGGAGTTAGCATTTTGTTAATTGATTATCCAATTTTTTTATGGTCAAATTGAAATGATATATCATTTGAATATTACCATGTCGCTTCATCTAAGACATGTTTGTTCGGAATGGTTTTCCATATAGGAAATAGAGAAGCAATGCTAGGGAGGCATACATAAAGAAATGAACTTCCAAATCAGCATCCTGAGATGGTCGAAATTGGAACTGAACATCTTTTTGTAGTAATGGCATAGTTTACTAAAGAAATAAATGTTTGTGATATCCATGCATGAGATCATCAAGATCAACCGTAGAGGAACATGTCAATTGTGGAATATTTCATGAGGAAACTACCCCAATCATTCAGAGGATCATATGACCATGTGCTTGATAAATGGTGGATTAAAGCACTGGAGAAGATTTTTGATGTCATGAGGTGTTAATACAATCAAAAGGTTTGTCTTGTTGTTTACCATTTGGAGGGTGAAGCAGATCAGTGGTGGTCGATGGATAAAAATATCAGGGATTCATATGATATTGATTCTATTGACTAGGATGAATTCAAAGGTATGTTTCTTGAGAAATACTTTCCTAAGACTGTTCGAATTAGTATAAAAACAATTCATGGAATTGAGGCGAGAGGATGTATCAATGGATTCTTATGAAGAAAAGTTCGCTCGATGGGCAAGGTATGCTCTAAATTTTATCAGAGACCGTGATAGTAAAATCAATCATTTTTATTTAGGGTGAAAGCCAAAGTATCAAAGGTCTTTAGATTTTTGAAAGTTTAAAAGTTATCAAATGGTTGTTCAATGTGTTGAGAAGGTGGAAAAAGTGTTTTCCGATGAGAATGTTTTCTATGACAACAAATAGAAGAAGAGACCGATTTGGATGGAGAAAGGGAAGAATCCTTCAAAAAGGTTTGATCATAGAAAACTATGATTGCAGTTTGTGATTAATCCGGTAAAAAGGAATGCTGGGTAATGTATTTTGAATTGTGGAAAGTGCTTCTGATGTTGTAAGATGGGACATAAGGCTCCTGATTACACTGGAAAAGATCAAGGTAATAGTAAGACCAAATTTTATTTACAGTTAGTGAAATGTTTCAAGGGAAATGAGATGGGTCATTATGAAAACGAGTTTTCGACAAAGAGCTTGAATGATGGAAAGTAGTCAGACTACAAGAAGAAATTTGTGGTGTAATCCTTTGAAACTACTTTAACATATGTTGGTCTATCAAATGAAGTGGTGTCATGTATATTGTTTTTTCAGATTATTCCAATGTGTTGTTTGATTTGGGTCCTACACATTCTTTCATCACTGAAATAAAATTTCTAGTAAATTAAGAATTCCGTCTCAAGATATGACTCATTACCTTGTGGTAAAAAAACCTGGGGGAAATGTTTAGGTGATAAAAATTTATAAGAATGATCATATCCTTATCCGTGGAATGAACCTACTCTCAAAAATTATTGTATTACCTCTAGTAGTGTTTGATGCTATCCTGGGTATGGATTGGCTCTCTGTTTACCATACTAAGATTGATTCTAAGGCTAAATAAGTTTCTTTTCAGAAAGACATTCAGTTTGTGTACAAGAATCAACTCATACCGTTGATAACATATCAAGAGGTTGAGAAACATGTAAAATAAGGAAATGAATGTTACCTTGCACATATGGTTGAAAACAAAGGAACCGTTTAGATTAATTATATGCCAGTGGTAAATGAGTATCTGGATGTTTTTCCTGATGAGTTTCCGGGAATAATACTAGTTCAGGAAGTTGAATTTACTGTTGACTTAGTTCATGATGCTAATCCAATTTCTAAAACCCCCTTATCGAATGACTCAAATTGAACTTTTAGAGTTGAAGGAGAAATTAAAAGATTTATTAGATAAAGTTTTCATTTGACCTTGCAAATCCAAATTGGGTGATCTTGTCTTATTTGTCAAAAATAAAGATGGTTCAATGATACTATGCATTCATTATAGAGACTTTAATAAAATCACTGTTAAGAACAAATATCCTTGGCCTCATATCGATGATTTGTTTGATCAGCTCCAGGGAGCTCAATATTTTTCAAAAATTGACTTGAGATCGGGGTACCATCTGTTAAATGTAAAGGAAGCCGATATTCCAAAGACCACGTTACGTACATGATATATCCATTATGAATTTGTAGTTATGTCATTTGGGTTAACCAATTAACCAGCTGTATTCATGGACATATGAATAGCATTTTCCATGAGTTCTTGGATATGTTTGTGGTTGTTTTCATTGATGATATTCTGGTGTTTTCTGAATGTAAATAAGATTATGAAATTCATTTAAGGGTTATTTCTCAAACCTTAAAAGATAAGAAATTGTATGGGAAATTCAGAATGTGTGATTTTTGGTTGCAACAAATTTCTTTCCTTGGTCACATTGTTTCTAAAGATGGAATAACTGTTGATCCTGCAAAAAAAAGGTTGTTGAAGAATTTCCAAGACCCCCAAATGTTACTGGGATTCGTAGTTATCTTGGTTGGGAAGGCTATTAAAAAATGTTTCTTAAAAAAGTTTCACAGTTTTCCAACCCATTGACATAGCTAACTCTGAAGGGCGTTATGTTTATCTGAAGAAAAGAATGTGATGAATGTTTTCAGGAATTAAAAAGATTATATGAGAATACTCTAGTATAAAACTACCTTCAAGGAATGGTATGTTTTTTATCTATAGTGATGCTTTATAGAAAGGACTTGGTTGTGTCCTAGTGCAGAATAATCAGGTAATTTCTTATTCTTCATGTCATTTGAAAAGTCATGAGTTAAATTACCCTACACATGATTTGAAATTAGCTGCTGTTGTTTTCTCTTTAAAATTTTCTAGGCGTCATTTGTATGGTGTAAAGTGTGAAATATATACTAATCACAAAATCCTAAAGTATAAATTCACTCAAAAAGAATTGAACATGAGATAGAGGATATATCTAGAATTAATCAAGGATTATGATTGCACGATTCACTACCACCAAAGAAAAGGAAACAATGTGCCATATTCTTTGAGTCAAAAAAAATTAATGCTTCATTAACCATGATATGTTGGGAACATGATCCTTTGGGTAAGGATTTGATGAATTATGGCTTGGATGTTGTTGGTGCAGGAAATTCTACTGTTTTGTTTCAGGTATCAGTGAAATAATCTCTATGAGACAGAATTAAGCAGGCAAAAAACAAGATAGTGAGGTTTAGAAAAAGGTAGAGATGGTTCAGAAGGGTATGTTACCTAAATTCTACATTTATAATGATTGTTTTTTGAAATTTGGGACGAGGTAATTTGTGCCTTGTGATTCATAGTTGAAGAGAGAGTTGTTATGCGAAGCTCATAGTTCTCCATTTAGAATTCATCCAGGCAGTACTAAGATGTACAAGGATCTTCAGAATTATTACAGGTGGGATGGAATTACGAGAGATATTGTTGATTTTAGTATACAGTGTTTGACTTGTCAACAGGATAAAGAAGAGTGGTAGTTAACAAAAGGGATGCTTCAACCTTTACCAGTTCCAGTGTAGAAATTGGAGAATATATCCATGGACTCTGTTGTTGGTTTAACAACGACACCTGGAGGTAATAATGCAATCTAGGATATCGATGATCTCTTGACTAAATATTCTCATTTACTTTCAATATGAAATAAATTTTTCCTAGCTCAACTTTCCCGATTGTATCTTAAAGACATAGTCAGGTAACACAGAGTTCTTCTCCCCATTGTATCTGATCGTGATACCAGGTTCACTTCCTACTTTTGGAAAGGCCTTCATAAGTCGTTGGGTACTGAATTAAATTTTGCTACAGATTTTCATCTTCAATAAGATGGGCAGTCAGAACAAATAATTCAGACCATTAAAGAGATGCTACATTCTTGTTCTATGGATTATCAGGGAATTTGGGACCAACATATTTCATTAGTTGAGTTGTCTTATAATAAAAGTTTTCATTCCATTATACAGATGGACCATTTGAGGCATTATATGGGCTGGAGTGTCGAACTACAGTTTTTTGGGATGAAGTTGATGGGACCAAAATTGGTAAAATAGATGGCAGAAGAAGTACAACTGATAAAGAAAAACATGAGAACAACATAGAGTAGGTAGAAAATTTATGCGGACAATATGAGGAATCATCTCCCTTTTGAAGTAGGTGATCATGTATTCCTCAACGTTTCACCATGGAAAAGTGTTATGTTATTTGGTAAGAAAGGAATGTTGAGTCCAAGTTTCATTGTACCATATGAAATTTTGGATAGAGTTGGATCAGTTTCATACTGAGTGGATTTACCTATGAATTTCTTTCAGGTACGTAATTATTTTCATTTTCAATGTTAAGGAAGTACATGACAGATACATCTCATGTTTTGAGTCTAGAGGTAGTTCAGCTGGAAGAGAATCTATCTTATGAGGAACAACCGATCCAGAGTCTTGACCATAAGGAAGAAGTGTTGCGGAAAAAGTTGATTCAATAGGTAATGTTTTTTGGAAAGACCACTTGATTAAAGAGGCTTCATGGGAATCTGATAATTCAATGAAGGATAAATACCCACACTTATTCGATATGTAAATAAACTTCAGGGACGCAATATCCTATTGGGGGAAGGATGTAACATCCCAATTAAGTAAAGAATAATTTTTTCATATCTATGTCTATTTATGAATTAGATAGTGTTTTAGAGGCTTAAAATGAGAATAAATCCAATCTTAAGCATAGAATACTCTAATATTTTTAAAAGATTGATTTACAGCTTTTTTATGGAAAAACATTTTTAAAACTAACTTTTGAAAATTTATAAGCCCTATTTGTTGAAGTAAACATATTATTTAGAATTGGGACATTGAAAATTACTTTGTATAATTTTATGTTATTTTTCTGACAATGTTCAATTTTTAATAAATAGTGAAAAATACTGCATTTCAATTCAAATTCGGGTTTTCAACTAATTTAATTATATGGTTATGATAACTTATTTATTGGTTTTAAAGTGTAATTAGAATATATTTTTACCATTTAATCCAATGGAAGTCATCATAATTAATTTCACTTTGAAATTGGACATAAACAATTGTCAATCTTTTGATAGATATTATTTTTTGAAAACACAATATTTGTTTTGACAACGACAATTATATGATTTATAGGAAAAAATATTTTTAAATGAATTACATAGATTTCCTTACATACAAAATGAAAATAATGGAAATAACATTTGTGTGTATGTACAACATACCCTCTCCGTGAATGGTGTGTTGCATTTTCTATTTCTATATTTTATTGATTATTATAAATATTTATATATTGAATATATATGATATTTATTTCATTTTTATAATTCAGAATATTATTGTATCATGATATAAGTTAAATGAATAAAATTTTAGTAAATTAAAACACATGCGAAAAATAAAATGAATATTACCATAAATGTTACATTATAATAGAATTCATAATAATTAGAAAAGATAAAGCCATATGTAAAAAATATATGGTATTATATAAATAAATATTTTACTATGATAGAATTATAATAAACCATTATTTACTATACTAGTTGTTTGAGTAAGTAATATGAGAGTCGAGACACAAGGTAAGGTATTTTTTTCTCACTTTTGTTTCTATCTATCACATGGATTATACACTACTAATTTATTTTGTGTGGTATATATAATACCCATGATTGAATTTTTTGATGATTATTGTGAATATTATGTTATTTAAAAATCAGTATATTGTTCATTATTTCTTCTTCCACATGATTCTATTTATTATAATGTGGTAATTGTTATTTCACAATCTCATTATTATTTGGGGTTGTATATGTTTACTTCTCCACAGGGGAACATTTTTCTTCCATTTAAGTGTCTTATAAAAACGTTTTTAAAAACGTTTTTAATATTATCCTAATATTTTTATAGTATTTTTAATTATGATATAATTATTATAATTTTGTTTAAAATGAATATTAATTTCTTTTTCAAAAGAGGTACTTTATATCTATTTTTATAAAACCTGAAAGGAATGGTTTTTAATTTAGGCAGATTTCATGTATTTTTTTCACTTCCACGAATCAGAATTGTCTTAAGGATTCCAATATATTTTTATTGTGTACTTATTAATAAAAATTATTTCGTTTCATGTTTCACATCATATTAAATAAATGATCTAGGAAAATCTTTTGTATTTTTCTAAATAATTTTCAATGATTTTTTAGAGTATTTTTCATCTTGGAAAACATGTTTTTATGAATATTATGATTCATTGAGATTGATATATTATGATATAATATTATATATTTTATTAAATGATTTAGGATAAATTTTACATGGGATGTGAAATTTTTATTCATTCAGACATATTACACAGAATTGATTGTTATTATATTTATGGACTAGGAAATAAATTAACATTTCATATATATATGTTGTTTATTATTCACCTAATTCATATGAGAAATTAATTATACATAATAAGTGATGATTGATGCCATATATGGGAACTAAAAGAATAAATATATTTCAAGAGACAAATAATATAAGGATTTGGCTGAGGCCATACAATTTACCTTCAAATATGAATTTTGATGAAGCCTTACCCTTTTATTATTTGATATAATAAAAAAGGAATAAAACATATGTTTACGATTTCCAACATTATGAATTCCATCATTGTGATATTATTTATTGATATTCCATGTGATTATTTGATATGTGTAATATCAATGGTTATATTTCCTTTCTCCTGTTATTATTTAAATTTATTTTGTTTCAATTATTAACCTTTCCATATTGTTTATGATGTATTTACTCATAGCTTCCACTATACTCTTACATGTACTGAGCATTAGATCTCACCCATTTCATATGTGTTAATTTTCTCTTGGAATTGAAAAGGTATATTATAACTGATATACAATGTTACACATAATGGTAAAATGGAAGACACAATGAAACTCTTATAGTATTTTATTTTATTAACGGTACTATATATTTGTGTTATGTATCCAGTTTCTCAAGACTACTAAACTATTTAGTCATTTTGGATTTTATTCCATTTACAATGTACCAATGTAATAATGTGACCACCAAATCTAGGGTTCTCAGTTATAGGAGGAACACTCCTCACCTAATTAGGGATACATGTTATATTATACCTTAATATTATTTTAAAAGGATTATCTACTAGCAAATTGATTCCATATATTGTGAAAGATTTTATATTCATTTTATTTAATGTATCATTGGATAATATTTCTTTCTAATGGGTATAATTCAACTGTTACCCCTATGGTAATGGTGTATTTTAAAATATAATTATCATCTATGATTGTTTATGTTTATGCCTATTTTTCTGAGTGTTATAATAAATATATTTTAATCAAATTAGATTTTCTTTTCCATTTAGATATTTTATAAATTTTAGTATTTCCTTTAATATATATCATTTATATACTTATGATATCAAAGTATATTTTTTTATTGAAAACTGAATCTAATTTTTATTTAGACTAAAATATTTGTCTTCCATATCAATATTTTCTAGCCAATTCTTCAAATATTGGTCAAAATATTTTCTAACTATTTATTAAAAGCATTCATCCCATGTTTATATATTTATATAATTTTCTTAATCAAATCATCATATCATATTTCTATCAAGGCATCTTTTTAATTTTATCAAAAATATGATATGAATTTTTGTTTTAATATACTCTATTTTGAAATAAATCTCATCCTCTTGTATAATCAATTATTTTCAAAATACATTATAAATTTTCAATGTTTCTTTTGAAATAAATTTTTTATAAAATTCTACAAATGTTTAGTTTTTAAAATATAATTTCAAATTGACAAAGCAAAATTTCCTATGAAATATTCCTATGATCATTTAATGTATATTACTCTATGTATATATTAAATTAGGATACTATTCTTTTATTTGGGTGTTTTATATTGATTTCATTGACCATATCACTCTCTGTGCTTTATAATTTTGATTATTGATTGGAGATATTATAACCATGTAATCTCTTATTTTTTTTATTACAAATGTTAATGATTATTACAATTAACTCCATTAATAAGTGTAATAAATTTGTCATAGTAAGTTATTTTTGGGGTCAGTTATAGGATATTGTTGAATCCGTAGGTCTCACGAGTAAAACTAGTTTGGATATTTGGTTGTGGAAAGATCAATTTCTATATGTTGACTTGGTATGTGGAACTACCAATTTTTTATACTATACATCATTACATTGTTTATCATTATGAGATTACTTATTGACTTCAATGTTAATTTTTTATTAGTTATGAAAATTTTAGATTTAATTAAAGAATGTGAGAAAACTTATATAGAATCACAAGATCATTATCTTTTCTAAACAAATTATTTTTTGTCATCAATTTAGTTATTTAATTTCATGTCTCCTCTATTATTTAACATTCGATATTTATTATTCCTTATTAAAAAATTATAACTTTTTTAATATGTACCCCTTACTATGCATTTTATCTAACCATTATTTTTCATAATTTACATGGGAAATGAAGAAGGAATTGTTGAATGAGTTAAAAGATTAGAATAATTATAATCACTATATATAGTATTTTATGATTTAAAATTTATTTTCTAATTCAATTAAATGTCTCAATTAGTAGGACTAGTATACTATTAATTCTATTAGAATATGATCACTTGTTTCTAGTGAAAATGTTATAATATTACCATAATATTTTTCCTATTTGGATAAGGTTCATTATAGTTGGTATCAAGTAATTTTTTTTAGAAACATTGGGAACTTGGTTTTGGAAATCATGGATTTTGGAACTTAGCCATATAATAAAAATTTGGAATATTCCACAACAATAATATGATTTTGATTTATATGATGGGATTATATGATTTTCATATACCATCATATGTTAATTAATATAAGGTTGATAAAAATATCAAAAACAACAATACACTTTTGAGTTTTAAGTGATGAGGTTTTGAGGTGATTCTAATTTATCTTTAGGTTTTATTAAGAAAAATATATTGAGGATTAAATAAACCATTGTACTAGTATATGATTTTTTTATGTTCTATTAAATATTTAGATATATATAATCATAGTTTTTAAAATGTGATTCAATAATATTGTAATATTGTTAAGGATATTAACGATCAAACTACAGATTATAATTTAGGTAATTATACTTTTATTAATGATATCCTTATAAGGAACATATTTATAATATTGTATTTTTATTTATCATATTTATTAAGAATGTTTTTGGGATGCTTCATTGGGATGAAGTATATGTAACATTTAGGATTCATATGTGGTTTAACAAGAATGATTGTTTTGAACAAATACAATTAATTTTTTTAATGTCTATTAAAACGTATGAGGTCACCATTGAGATTAAAACATCATTTATGACTGAGGATATTATAGATAGGTGGGATGTGTGGTTATTTATTTTTTTAATAATCTATGCTGATCTGTTAGTATAAATTAGGGAGTGAAATGTTTTATTTTGTTATATAATGTGTTATATAATTATATTGGTATCTTACCTTTTGAAAAAAATATTATTTTTTGATAACTATTATATATGGGAGAATAAGATATTTTTTTGGATCTTATGATAATTGAAAAGTTAATTTTTTCATCATGTATTACGTAATTAATAATGGATATTCATTACATATAGTAATAGATAAAATGAAGTTTGATCAAATCACAACCATTAGATTAAATATTACTTATGAAATAAATTATACAAAAAATGATTATCTTTTTTTTCATGTTCGTGATATTAAATGATTCCAAAAACATTAGAAAACTTATTTTAAATTAAAATTTTATACATATAAATAAACTTTTGATAAATAATATTTTTTCCAACCCTCCTTAATTTACTATTTTATTATTATTATGAACCTCATTAAAATGTAGTTTCTTGTTATCAATTATATAATTCACCAAAAAAAATATTTTTATATTATTATTTTCTTTCATGCCAATATTATAACTTCTCACTAATCATGTTCTAATTGGAAACAATTAAATGTGTTACTGTAGATGATTTTTTATATTCCTTTGTCTTTTATAATGTGATGAATTTATTAAACCCTTATATGATGCTGGATTTTAAAAAATGAAATTTTATAAAAAAAATACATGGAGTAATTAAATAAATTTAGAATTATAGGTAATAAATTTATTAAATGTGGAGATAATGCATCTATCGAGTAATTTTAAAGAAGAAAACTATGTTCGACAACATATATAACATGTTATACCGAGCTTAAAAGTACTTAGATATTATGTTTAATCATAACAATTCTTACATTAAAATTTGAGGAATTAATTATAACAATGACTTTTTTTTATATTTATTTTAAAATATTTTAGTTGAAATAAATATATTGATAAATAGTGAATTATATTTATAAGATAATTTATATGTTACAAAAATTTATTTTGTAATCAGATTTTGGTAGAAAATAAATTAATTAGTATATACAAATTTTAAAAAAATTATAAATAATGAACACAATTTATGAAATAAAAAAATAAAAAATAACATACCTTGAAATTATGGGACATTACAAAAAAATATTATCATTTTAGTAAACAATAAAAAAACTTCTTTTTGTAAAACTACCATATCTTTTCGATAAAGTAATTAACATATAAGCTCGTCTATATATTGAATTTAATATCAGGTTATATAATGATTTATTAGTAATATTTAATCCAATTACTTATATTCAAATCAACATTATATCAAATTTTGGTATTATATTGTTTGGATAAAAAACATTGTTCATAATACTATTGTTAACTAAATAATGATTCTATATATTAATTAATAATGATAAACCAATTTGATTGATTATGTAATTTAAATTTATTAACTAAATATGTAATTATATTATGTCTATTTGTAATAATGATGAATACATGTCATACAGTTAATGTATGATCAAATTATTCTAGAAAAATACATTTCCTAAAGAATTTTTCTTCGATATGTTTTTTGACATGTTATTTAAATAAATTTTTTTCATAAATTACTAAAAATTAATTTAATAATATTTATACTATATTTTCAAATATAATTATTAGTATTAGTTAAATATTTCAACATAATTTTTTATCTTAATGAATATAAAAAACAGTAAAAATTTATTATCATGGTTAAGGGTAAACTCAAACTTTCATGGGTTAAACAGAAGATCTAAGGGTTATTAAGATCTAAAAATATCTCTATTATATATTTTATGGAATTTTTTCACCCTATCTGATAAGGGTTTTTTAAACTCCAAATTTGTGATCTTTTTGAACATTAGAGTGATATTTATATTATATTTTGTAATTAAAAGGACAAAATTCATCTCTATTTACATAAAATTTATCTCATATGGTAAATCATGATAAAAATAATTAGATCAAAAAAATTAACCATTAATTTTAATGAAATTAATGTATTTTAAGGATTTCATATTTTATTTAATTGTTATTGATTATGTAATTAACTTAATGGAGTATACAATGCTAACACGAGAGTTAAGAAAATATTAGAAATATATATTTGAATTGTTTTAAATATTCTATAGGTATTGTAATTTTTATAAGTGTTATTTAGAAATGAAATATATTTTAGTTAAAAATTTATTATTTATTGATATATTAATTATATTTTAAAAAATTAGTTTATTCCAGTTGAAAATGTGAAGTTAATGGAATAATTTGAAAAATGATAATAACGATATTTTTTCTTAATTTTTTTAAATTATATTAAAGTACTTAAAATTATTAAATAGGGAAATTAGAATGATAAATGATTGAACATTTCATGTATTTTCAATTTAAGATCTGATTTTTATCTTATAATTAATATTATTACTAATTCAATTTTCAAAATATCTTATAATGGTTACGGCTAAAATTGGGTTATCTGAACTATAATACTTGTTTTAGAATTAAAATTCAAAACAAATATATTTTTAATTTTATATATAATATTTCATATTTATAATCTCTTGGTATAAGAAATCAAACATCTGATAATTTATTTAGGGTAAAATATATATTATCTACGTATACGACTAGTTATTGTTGGGAAAGCTAAACAATGAGCATGTTGTTGACTTGTAAAGGAAACTACCTAGAGTCGTTAAAATCGAGGATTAGATATGGATGTTGTAATAACATAAATGTTACTATAGTATTACAATACTAGTTACTATTGCATGTACTATTTGTTAGTAAAAGAACATATATTATTTAATTAATTTTGATCATTGAGCCACCATTTTTCACAAATGGGTCTGATGGCCTTTAGGTCACCATTAGTATTCTTGCCACATGGTCATTAAGTCACATCATTCCTATGAGTCATGGAATTTTGGTGCATGGTATCATTGTACTATCTAGGTAGAACAGACATGAGAAATCCCATAAAAACGATTTAATAGAACTACAAGCTATCAAAGAAAAGGTAACCATATTAAACAAACAAGAGAGTTTGAAAATTTCCATAGGTACCATGAATGGTTAATCTCATCACATTTTAAATCTAGAGTATCATCCTTGTGTTTTGGGAATATAGGTATATTCAAGAATTTATATTCTTGCATGGTTTTATTTTTCTAGTCATTCATTGGGCCTTCATGTCACGTATTATGCATTGTGCCTTTGGGACATTGGGTCATGTACTTGGACATATGCTTCTGGGACAATGATCCATGCAAGGGTTCTCACTAAACCCATAAAATAAGGATTATATTACACACCATAAATTTAAAATATTTTAATTTTGTAATAAATTTAATTTTTTCTATAGACTGTGATTCATGTATCAACATGTTAAATTGAAACATGGTACTATAATATTTAATCATTTTCATGACTTCCATAAATTAGATAAAAATATAACTATCAAAATATAAAAAATTTCTTTGTAAAAATTAAATTCATTTTTGAAATAGGAATACCAAAACCAACTTATGTTTATTTTTTGGATTTTTTTAGATTTTCCATTATTAATAAATAGTAAACAATACATAAATTTAATTGAAATCATTATTTTTATTTTTTTAGAAATATAAATTTAGTTTTTTTAAAAATTAGCAATATATAAGTTACAAATAAATAAAAAAAATTTAGGTCATTTGATTTATTTTAATATAAAATTTTGATAAAAAATAAATTTCACTTTCAAATATTTTATCTTTAAAACTCAGCTTTTTCAGCGCATTTGCGGGATAAATTTTAAATAAAAAGATTCCACTTGTATGAATAAAAATTAAAAAAATATATTCCATATTTTTATTCCTAATAATTTTTAATTTCTAAAAATTTAAACATAATTGTTTTATCAAAATCAATATTAAAAATAGAAAATAGTTATTTTGCTGGTTATGGTAAAACAAATTTAGAAGTGGTTAAACTAAAATATAAGAGGTAGAAATGACCTACCACCATTTCCCACATTATTTTTCTTAAAATATTTCCCAATTATCAGAATGTTTTGAATTTGTTTAACAAACATGGTTTGAATTGGTTTATCACACATGGTTTTAATGGAAATGTTTTTCAATAAATGGTGTTTAATTGAAAGGATGGTATTGAAATGAATGTTGTGAATGTGTGGTGTGTCTTCATGTCTCATATATGAGGCTTAGTTTATATAGGACCTTGTGCTCGGTGCCAAATGTTTAATGGGACATGGGACTTATAAGTATGAGGCTTTGTTGAAATATGACCTTCTGATCAGTTCCAAAGGTGTAATGGAACATGAGAAACAATTACCTTTTGGTGACTTGTTAAATCAATGAGAATCCACTCATGAGTATGGAGTAGTCCTAACGAAGCATGCATGATTTATTTCAAGGGTTTGAAAAGGTTAAGAATGCCAAAAAGGGATTTTTTGAAATGGTTCTAAATCGTGATTGGTTATTTTTCTGGAAAAATTATTATTGGAAAACTGGATTCAATTTCACTTGTATGCTTCTAGTTACAAATGGTTTTGAAATTTTCTTTATAATTAGTTATAAACTACATTTGGTAAAATATTTTATAAAAACTATTTTTATATAATTTTTTGTAACTCTTCTATCCTAGTGGCGTGAGTAGGGATGTCATTGGGGAAAACCTACTGAGTTTTATATTCACCCAAGATTTTGCACATTGGTGCTTTTGTAGATGTCGTATTCTGAGACACAGGTAATTGTAAGGCATCTCATTACTAGTGGTTCGTGGTAATTCTTGGGAGATATGGTGGTTCTTGGCTCATGGAGCTTGGTGTGGAGCCATGGAGTGTATCTTGGAATGTTTTGGTTCGTTTTTTTTATTATTCCTCTTGGTACTCAGATATTATTTTGGTTATTTATTGGTTTGAGGAACAAAGTAGTTCTCTTTTGGTAATGCATTAGTTGGTTTTCATTTTTTCATGCATCATATAGTGAATTTTTTGTTATTCATGGAGGGATTATGGGTTATTTCATAAAGGGTAAATTGACCCCCAATTTGTAATTGAAACCCTTTGGCATTTATTTCTAGACTTTGGCATCTTGGGGATGTCGTTTAAGGCCTAGTAATGAATCATTGTACTCTCAAGCCAATGAGAACTAGTGGGTCATTACAAAACATTATCTAATGCATTCGAGTGCTTTATAATTTTTAGCACACACATTAAATCCATTTCATTCTAATTCTTATGTGTTCAATATAGATATTAAAAATCGGATTCATTCATATTAATATTTTATTCCATGTAAATGGTGTGTGTAATATATAAATTTTATTCCCTAATCAATAATTATAGATGAATATTTATTATCATCATTGATGGGAAATGGGTATGTTATAGAGTAGACATTTGTTTTGGAAAAAAAGTTATACTGAAAGTTTTAGAGTGTAATATTGTCACTTAATGATTCATAAAATGGGTTGATGATAGAAAAATTTGTCTCTAAAAACATTTATACAAAATTAATAGTAATTGGGAAATATAAAAATTTATCATAAAATTTTTAATTGGAAATAGAATTCTTATGATAATGATTATACTCGAATAAATAAGAGAAGGGATGAATCCATTATGTCAAAAGCCTGACTCCAAATGCTTGGGAGGGGCTTCTTGAGAGCCTGGGGGAACCTCGGGAGGGCTCTAGAGAGGGTATGGAATAGTAAAGACGTTAAAAAATTATATTCAGTTATGTGAAATTGGATATTGCATGTGTTTATATCCTAAATAACTCGATAATTATTAAACATTTATCAAACACTAGGATTTGACTCTATATAATAAAATAATCCAAACCCTTAACATTTAAATGGGGTTTTCCCATGGTTTCAAAAAATTGGGATTTGTTACAATTATTTTACAAATAATAGGTACTAATTTAATATAATAATCCTCTTTCTGATGTGTATCTGAGTCATACGCATTAAGAATTGAATTTAAGACCATATAATATAATAATGGTAATGGAGGGATCCTAAATGCTATATAAAATAAATCAAATAAATTTATAATTACATTATTTGAATGTTGAAACATATATATTTTCATTAATACACTTTATATTATTTATTACATTACTTTTGGTTAATTATGATTTCATTGTACATCTTGTATATCTATATGGTATATCATTTATTGCAGAAATATTGATTAACAAGGAATATAAATATATATTAACCATTGGATAATTTAGACATCATAATTATATATAAAATATTCAATTTAAATAAATAATTTTATAAATATTTTAATTTTTACATTTAAATTAATAAATGTAATTTTCTGATAAATTTGGAGTTTGTAGGGAATAACAGTTTCAAACAATTATAAAAATTATATTTTACATCCTAAAAATCTTATGAGGATTTTTATTTTACAAAAAATTTATTTTAATAATGTGTTCTTAATATATTTATTATTTGAAAAAAAATATTAACTAATAAAAATAAATATATTTGGATAAAATTTAATAAATATTACAATTATAATATTTATTTTATTTTAAAAATAATTAAAATAATTTATAAACAAACGATAATAATGAAATATGATAATTTTTATATTGAAAAACAATTTACATAATAATACTTGTATATTATTGATACATATCTTTTGATTATACTAGAAAACAACCTAAGGTTATGGTGAACAATGGTGATATTTTCATGGGTTGGTTATATTTATATGGTTTGGTTCATGATCTTGATGAGCATTAACATTTCCCATGATCGATTTCACTCATAAATTTGTTAGAGGATCCTAGATAGGTTTTCGTAAAGGGAAAATCATAGTAACTCTATCTCCCTTCTTTTATATGACAATTGGTATTCGTAGGGTTATATAAAACATGTTGAGTCAATAAAGTCCAAATTTGTGTCAATTAAAATTGTTAAAAAATTTATTTATACTAATCATGTGATCATTTTTCAATGTCTATTTTATCAATGATAATGATGCTTAACTATCTTTCAAATATAATGGGATATAATAAAACCAAATATGATTATGTGTTATATAATACCATAATATATAATATATAATTTAATTAAAAATTCATTTTATATTCTATTTTTAAATGTTTAGTTCATTACACAAAATATTGTTTCGAATAAAAAAAGGCAATTATTAATAATAAGTTTCAAAATCTCCTTCCCTCACACTTAAATTATATAGTTTCCTAAATTCATTAAATTAGATTTTAAAATGTAATTTTTTTAATTGAATCTCTTTAGGAATGAAAGTGTTATAGAGATGGAAGTCCTGATGGATTTTATTTGTATGGTTGTTGGAGGAGTGTAATCTCCTCTACTTTATCTTATAGAATGTTCCAATGGAATTTCTTCTTCCACTGTTCATTAAAATTGACATTTTCATATCTCCATCTGTTATAATTTTCACCTCACTTAAAGGATATACATGAGTAAATATAAATTGATCATATCATATGTAAAAAATATTAATATAATTTTATTTATTCATAAGTTGAATAACAACATTATATCTCCAGGATAGAATTGATTTGGTTGTACCATCTCATCAAGAACCATTTTTGTTCAATCATTGAATTTCCTGGAATTTTAGTATGTTTAAATTATAATTTCGTCTATCTCAGCACCAATAATATTCTTTCATTTATATTAATTTTAAAATACAAATTCATCATTATCATATCCTCATATGGCTAATTATAAAATTCCACATAATGGTGAATATTTTCTCACAAATTAACTTATATAGACTTATTCAAATTGGTGTTCTTTAGGTTTTCTAATAAGACCATAATTTATCCTATAACTTTTCAATTTAATCCATCCTTTATGGTGTAATAGTCCATTCAAGTTTTATTTTTACCTCACTTTTGGACACATCATCCGAACCATTATTCTGTAGATGATATAGAGTAGATGTTTTTTGATGCATCCCATACATATTCATCAAATCCTCTATTGTACAATTGAAAAAGTGATTCCTTGGATCACTGATGATGTCTATGGTCACACAAAACCAAAAAAATATTTTAGCCCTTCCAAAAATCACATAAAACTGTAGCATCATCCTTTTTCTATATTTCTCTTCCACACATTCTGAAACATTAAAAAAATAAAATAATGATATAAGTATTTATAAATGAAATTGAAAAATTTCCAATAAAATATATCCTCCTTATATATTAATTCTCACAAATATTTATTTTCATTTTTGGAATTTCATTTATCTTTGAAATATTTAAATAAAAATGAAATCCTTCACACTAATTAAGAAATTCATGATCATCTTTAAAATGATTTGGCCAATAAATTTCAGATTATAAAACCTTCTTTCATATAAATTGATTTCCAATGTGGCCTCTAAAACATAATGTGTGGAAAAACATTAATAAATCCTCAATTTTAATTAACAGTAAACATCTTATTATCATTGATTATTTAAAATCTTCAAGATAAATTGATCTTCAAAAATGTAATATCAAGATTCATATCACAGTTTTTTAATTTTTTTGGGAATTGAAATGAGATGGTACATGATATGTTACAAGAGAATATAACATGGTAGTGTAACAAAGAACTTATCCTATAATAATTAATAACATCTCTCCTATAATGTGATCATTTAGTTGGCCTTTTTCCATGAATATCATCTTCATTAGCGTAAGGAATTCTAATTAAATGATCAGTCACATGAGTATCATTTCCCTCCATATATTTGATTCATATATTGAACCCCTACAACTGTATCATCCATCTCACTAGCCTTGGTTTAGAATCATGTTACTTCATTAACTATAGAGGATGTTTGAAATTAGAAAACATTTTGATTTTAATTCTAATAATATATGATTTAAATCATTCTAACAAAAAGAAAACTAGTAAAAATAATTTTATATTTTTTTTAATAAATGGATCCTTGTCTAAGGATATCAAGAGTTATTTACTTACATGTTTCCTTAAATAAATTAACTCATAATTTAATTCTCTATCATCACGATGGTAGCATCATAATGTTTCTTGAATCACACTTCCAAATTTGGTGACTGCATCACTAGTGGTGTAGTCAACCACCCTTAAAATCATTAAAGGCTACCATTCATGCATCACTAAAATCAAAATCAATATCATTAAAACTTAATATAGGGATAACAAGAGAAATATTTCTGAAATATTTTACAAACCTTTTATATAAACCCTCATTTCCTGAAAATGATCTAGAATATTTTAACCCTTTGGGGAAATGAAGTTAATTTTTCAATTCAATTTGTTAATTATCAACATCAATAAATCTTTTTGGAATGGAACTCCAAGGGAAAATTCCTCTCTAAATCATGGAAAGAAATATTTAAATATTTAAAAAAGTTATGTTTTGAGAGTACGTTTTAAAAAAGGAATATTTTTCTAATAATGGACAAAATAATCTCTAGAAACATTCTTATCATCTAAAAAACATCCATCATATCATCAATGTAATAATAAAATTTACATACCATGATCCTATGAAATTTTCCTCGAGCATTAAAAAATCATAATGGAATAATTTTATATGAAAAATTGAAATGGGTTCATGTAAAGGTAGTATTCACTTGATCATCGAGAGTAACGAGTACCATGAAATTTTTAGAAAATCCATCCAAGTAGCACAAGTGATATATCCTATCCAATCATTACAACATCTAGAAAATAATGTTGATGTGTAAATGATCATTCCCAGTGACATGGTTCATTTTTCAAAAATTTATGGACACTATCAAGCTATTAAGAATTATCTCAAGGATAAATTAATACATTTCATTCTTCACAGTGGTTTGGAATGTTTGATTACGTTTTTCAAGAATGGTTTTAACCCACTTTGAATATGAAATGGTATAGATGATACCAACATCCTAGATCATATCAGTTTCCTTCAACATCTCTATCATGGTGGGATTTATCAACCTATGGAGATTTGTTGATGGTTTGGAATTTTCCTCAAAAAGAATTATATCTGATCATAGTTTTTGGTTTATTCAAATAATATCCTCTATGATCCACCATATTTCATTCAAATTATCTTCCAAAATATTATTCAAAGAAAATTATTAGGATCTAAAATGATTTTTAGAAATTATAACTGGTAATTAATATCCTTCTATGATGTACATTTATTTGAAATTAATAAAGCGTGGTATTAATTATAGATTTGGGGACTTCTAAACGGATGAAAATAAATATAGGTTCCCCAGTTCTTATGGATAGTCCTACATCAAAATAAAATAAATCATTTTCTTTATCATTTAACAAATCATCAATGGAATTATTTTTTACAACTTATTCCCATATTTAATTAGAATATCCAATGTTTTTTAAATTCACATGTTCAATGATATTTTGAATTGAAAAATTATATCCTAAGTATATGAATTCATTGAAAATATATTATTTTTCAATTAGTTCATTACCCAATTCATATTAGAGTGAAAAGGGAGACTGATCATCGGATGGGTGCCAAATGGACTCCAAAATATTTAGGCGGACAGTTCTCTATACAAAAATCTACGACGATTTTACCTTTATGGACATTGATGTTTCTTTAGGGAATTTATGAGAATGGTCTCCCCAATATAATTGGTGAATGTGAGGAGGTCCTATGTTATTCTATATTCCCATAAAAAATGTTTTATGTTAATAAAATATATTTTAATTTTATAATTATATCTTATAGAACACCTGGTGGGAAACCTATGGATTTGTTTTCATGCTAGACCACCTCTCTTGAGGGATTTATGTCTCTTATATCCATAGAGGTGTATATAATATTTGTAAATAAATTATATGAATAATATATATTGCAGAAACAAATTCAAAATTTTAAATATCTAAAACAACATAGATTCAAAAATTTCCCTCGATCTATATATTTTGTTGTGAACTGTGGTGTGATAATGGCATAGACACTTCTTATTAGGTTAATAATCTAATTCCATTTATGTCACCCTTTCTTTTTGTAGGTTTCCATTAGTGATTTTTGACACCTATTAATTTTTGTAATTTCTCCATTCGTGTGTATATAAATTTCTACTTTCTAAAAGGTCTCCATAATTTATTTTTGAAGTGCTTATTTTTTCAATCTATTTCATTATATCAACCTTGATGGAAATAGCCGATATAAGACTTTCTCCCAACATTGTTTCCTTTTCAATGGATCTTACTGTCTCTTTTTCCATTGCATATCCTTCCCCTCTTCTACATTATTTTCTTCTTCTTGGTTAATATTCATTGAATTTCAAGAGTTCCCATCCTCAATCATGCTCTGCACTAGTGATATTGTTTTAGGTTCATAGGTGTCTAGTGGTTGGAGTTATTTTCCTCCAATTATTTTTATCATGATGAAATTCTATTTGTGTTCGTGATTTCCTAGTAAAGGATTTTCAAATTATTATATGATCATTATTTCCAAGAGACTAATGAATTTTATTGAAAAATTGTTTATTGTGTGTTTCATCCACTCAATATTAGATTGTTACTATTGGTTTTGAATTTTATGTAATGCACTGGTTAATGGATTTTCATAGGTTCCATGGAATGTGGGTTGTTGAATGTCTTGTCGATGGAGTGAATATTTTATGTGTGGTTGGAATTTTTAAGGGTTTTGATATTTTTTCCACTGGTAGGGAGGATGATTGTGGAATAGGTAAGGAATGACTAATGTCTAATTGTATTATTTGGATTCCAAATCCTAGATAGTCATGGGGATAATCCAGTTGATTCTGCTGAATCTGTCTCAGATAAATGTATTAATTGAAATAGTATTTCCCTTATATCGGAAGACACTGTCAGTGTATTCAGTGGAAGAATAACATAAACACATACTTGATTGTAATCTTGTTTTCCACTTTTGAGAGTTACAACTATTTGATGGAATAATCTTGTGAGGTCATAAACATTTGTTTCAATAAGATTAGAAGAATCAAATGTTCCTAAATAGTGTATTACCCTGGTTCACCAACCATTCATTCCAATGGATTTCATTTTTTTAATATAGTCAACCAGGCCTTTGACATCTACATGTGGCTTTTCGATTAGGGGTACTACAGACAAGTAGTCTAGTATATTTTAATCATTATTGATAAGTATGTTTCAATATAATTTATGTATCTATTGTTCACCATTTCATGAAGTGGGAAAATATAATATAGATTCTTGAAATAATCCTAGTACATGAAGAGTTTCTCTCTAGACTATTGTCTTAAAGTGAAAATATGATTTCTCATTTAGATTATCCTAGACATAGGAAATATCCTTGTCTGAATTATCAATTTTGATTTACAAAATATCTAATCTCATATGGTTTTAGATTGTACAAAAAAAGAAATAATAGCACCTTAGAGAGGGATGTGGAATTCCCTCCACTAAAATTTCCCTTTATGTTCTCCTATTAGCTCAAACCTTGACCAGATGAAGTTGAATTCATGGATATTCTGATTCAGATATTCTCCTACAAGATCATGTTGCATTGAAAATATAAAAAATAAATTTAAATGTAATTAAAAATATTTCCTTGTGGTCGGTGTAATTAGTATGTTTCTTTAAATGTAAAATTAATATTCATAGAGATCACATAGTGTACAGTTGGTATTCCCAACATTGATTTCTTGTTTAGAGAAAATACTAAGAGTGCCACTTGAATCTGAGAGGTTTATTTCAACAAAGATTCTTGTGATGTTTTTGCATAGTTGGGTTAATATTCTATCAATTTCATAAAAAATTCTAATTAATGGTTTGTTGGGATTTGGTTCATTCAATTTAATTTTTTTTATATAGCTATGTTTCACTTCCTCCCAAGAAATGACATGAAGTTTGAAACATTCTAGTCATAGGGTGTTGAAAAATAATTTTTTATATTGAATATGTATATTATATTTATTAGAAATATGTAGTATCCCAAATATGAGTGAATTCATATACTTTTCCATATTAATTAGTGAAAAAATGTATTATATTTTAAATTATATGTTTTCTTATGAAAATGATAAGATAAAAGAAATAAACCTGGAAACACATTGAAAAATATATGGGAATATACATGATTACAAAATATTATTTGAGAATATTTATTAGGATAGGTTCATTTCTGAAATATTAAGGTTGTACTATTTCCAAATTATACAATACAATTTTATTGAGTTGATTAATGTAGGATTACATTTTCCGTGGCTATCAGAACTTTGGTAAATTGGTGATTATAATAGAAAACATTTCCAATATCCCTGTTTCAACTAATCTCATTCCATGTGATAAAGTTTTATTAAATTATCCTAATTTTTATTAGGATATAACCAATTTGGTCTTTTTTATCCATAATAATCAAGAGTATCCACTACTCCTCTGAATTGTACTAACAATCATCGAGTACATCACCATTATGCTCTGATCCATTTCATCATAGATAAACTAGAACCTAGTGGTAGAATATATTGATCATTTGAAATATAAAAAATCAATAACACAATTAGAACCCAAATAATATAGTACCTAATCAAAACACACTATTTGGAATTTAATGAAACATCATAGGAGAGAGAATGAATTTTAAATCAATAAAGTGAATAACAAAAGAAATAAAAAATATATAATATACCTTTCCCCAATCACATAGACGAAAACCCCACCATGGTATGGAATACCAATTAATAATTAGATAAAAGGGAACTATAAATCAAATAATAACAAAGAGTGAAAATGAAAAGAATAAAAGTTATCCTCTAGAATCTGTTAACCAATTAAATGATCTCGTTTTGTCTATGAATATCCTAATATCCTCAAGATTCATTCTTATAAGAATCTCATGTTTTAATTTTATACCATCCCACCAATGTTCAAATAAATTACGCATACATTAAGGATTTTATGAGACAATTAATTAGCCACACACTCTCAATATGAATTTTTTTAAATCATTATTTAATTTATGGAGCCCAATGGTTGTATTAGTGACGGCATATATCCATCATCATTTTAGTCTAAACACGAAATAAAATTATCTATCAAATCCAACTAGAATAACATAAATGTTATCTTTGTATCCTTATTTATGACTCATTTACTAGGGTTTGTTCCACTATATCATCTAAAAAATTTTTTATCTTGGTATATTTTTAAGGCCCATGGATATTTGAATCAGCTGATCTTATAGAAGACGAAGTTAAATCCCCAAAATAAAAGAATCCAATATAAAAAAAATCAATCTGGTTGGGTCCTTATTTTAAATTATTTCTGAAAAGACTAATGAGATAAAATTCATCTAGAGATATAGAATTAAATAATTTCAACATATTAGACCAAAACATACCGATAATATAATATTTATTCATGTGAACTAAAATAAATGAACTAGGATGGTTTAAATCATTGAAATACATATGAAAAATGAACAAAATATATTCTATACTTGTAACTAATATATTAAATTTATAGAATAATTCTTATTTCATATATAGAACATATATCAGTTAAATGTTTCCTAATTACCATCCATTCCAAGTTTTTGTGAAAAATAAATCACATATATTTTTGTGGCTGTATTTTTTCATACAATTGAATAATTTTATCATATAACTCATAGAAAAATGAATAATGTATATGTGATATAAAATAAATTTAATTATAATAATCTAACACATATCCCATATATATGTATCAATTTATTATATCATTCATACCATTCTATTTAAACATTAATGAAATACACATCACATCAGTTCATTATGTGATATTCCATTGTTCACACAAGGGAAAATGTTTTTTTCAAATTAATTAGTAAGTAAGAATGATGAATTTATATTATAATTAAAGAGGTATAAAAATATTATCAATATTTTATATAAATAATATATACATCATTACATGTAGTTGTGTATGGAGGTGATGAAAGAAATGACATCAGTTTGTGAGGTGTTAGTGTACCATACAGATGAGTGATGACTTCATAATACATTTTAATGAATTTTAGATGGATTTCAGTTATTCATTAATCATAATAATATATTAGTATATTATATAGACTGGTTAAAATATTTTATAAAATTCTTAAATAAATAAATATTGTGGACGATCAAAGAATACAATATTGGATTTTTATGAATTTTACCTCTCCATTGAATAGAAAAATTATATGTACATGTAATGTTTAATTATAAGGGATTTGTAACTTTTTAAATCCATTAATTAAGATGGTAGGAAATAATATTTGGAATTTTTTCAAGGACTGACCTAACAAATGTGTATTGGAGGTCTGAATAGGTGAGGGCATGGGGATCAATTTTATAAGTGTGGTGAGTGAAACACCTTAAACATTAAAATGAGAAAGCTGTAACAATGTTTATTAAATTACACAAAGCTCCAAAATTTTATATATTATATATTTATATTTATTAATTTATTTTTTTAGGACTCTCAGAGTTGGAAAAGATTCTATGTCATTGTATCATTAATATTCATAGAAGAAATGCTGGTAAAACCATTAAAACATTATCTATGTTAAGTTATTTGTAGGTTATTTTCTATTCAATGTGAAAAAATTGAAATTACATGATAATGAAAATTATTATTATTCTAAAATTGTATACCATTTCTGAGAATTCCATTCACAATAGTTAACATGTTAATTTTAAATTATACTCAAAGACATGATGAGAAAGTTGTTTTCCGATATGAAAATGATCAAAATCATGATAAGTATTCCAATAAAATCTCATATAATATTTATTCAAATAAAATTAATTAGATTAGTAAATATATAATTTTAATATTTTTTTTATACAACTATATTGGAATAAAATTTAACATTAATATTCATTGATGGGAAATGCTATTTTTAATAAAAACCATAATTTGTCACTATTTATTGAAAAATTGATATCCTATGAATATTCTCTAAAAATATCATAAATATAATTTTGAAAATATTATTTACAAAATAAAGTTACTTTTTTAATATAAATTTTCAAAAACAGGAAAATTACCTTCCAGATATTTTTTCAATGGTAGACAAAAAAGCCTTCAAGAAAAACTGGAGTTTTAAATCCTAATATATTTTTTATTCTTATACTTTTATAGAAAATTCATAAAATGAATGTTAAAAATTATATTGAATATATAACATATATATTTAATTAAAAGCAATCAAAAAATTTATTTTCTTAATATATTGAGGTAAAACATGTTTCCTCATATAAAATATTTTTTCATAAAATTTGTTCCATTATTTTTAAATAGATATTATTTTTATTTCTATTTAAAAAACCATCGTATAATTCATTGTATATACATGTGTAAACTATATAATTTAAAAATAAAATTAATATTATTAATAATCACTGTTGCGATGAATTGTTGAAAACATTTATATTAAATAATAATATATTAATGGAATGTCAGATATGGTTTAAAACCAGCGGTACATGTAATGTAAGATGCACTCTATTTTTTGATCAATACAGGATAAAATTTGTGTTGAATGTAACACTAGATAAAATCAGTGTTTCCTTTAAAAAAATATTTTAATGATGAAGTATATTTGATATAAATTATTCACAAAATCTTATAGTGTTACATTATACCAACTCCAATAAATTATTTCCTCACAATATGATCTTTTTCATGGTAAACACAATTTTAAAATTTAAAAATACCATTGTTGGAAACCCACATAACCAAAAAGGTTAAAAATGTCTCTAGAAAATTGGGAACATGATTGTAGCACGCAATCAAGAATAAGATATAATGGGATATGAAATAGGAGATCATAGTTGGGAAGTGAAGATTTAGAAATTGCAAAAATGAATAATAACCAAATAATGATAGGGATTGACATAAAACATTGAAAACAACAATGTGAATGATCATGTGAAAATCCACATGCATAAAATCAAAAACAAATTGGTGTGAAATATATCATTGATATTATAATAAATTATTGTATTATGGGTTCATATTATTTCAAGAACATTTTTCATAATGTGTAGGAATATATATTTTAAGATATACATATATGATTTCATTCCATTTCACAGTCATAATATCATCCTTCTTTGGTTCTTCAAAAAACATCCACATTATTTTTTTTATTAATATATGGCAATGATTTATTCATGTCTGGGAATCATTAATATATCATAATATCAACAAACTAACGTTAAGCTATTAATTATATATCTAATTATCATCAAAAGTATAAATCTTATCATTGGTTATCCAAAAATATCCCATGTATAACTTAATATATTTTATGAATAGTGAACAATAAAATAACCACCATGTTTGAAAAATATTAGATTAATTTTTTTATTGAAGTTTACTAAATTTCCCAAATATAAATATTTCATTAATCCCCTAATTATCAAAATATATATCATAGTAGTAACATAAATAATATATGAATATCCTTATCATATATCCAATTGAAGCGTAGTAATTATCAAATTTATAATTATTCCTAAAGGAAAAAAACAAATTTCTTATTCCTCAGATATTACCATAGATTATTGATCATTATCAATAAATACCAAAAAAATTAAAACTCTATCATCGATAAAATATACCACATTATAAAAAAATCTATAAACTGTTATAATGTAATAAATAGTATTCAATTAACATTAACCTTATCAATAACATAATTACCCACACTACACAACATTTTATCAAAATGAGTATCATATTAATGTTTATTATCCATTAAATTTTTTTTCCATTAAATATAACCTCACAATAAAATAAATTGTACAGGTCATCGGTACCATAAAACATATTGACAATAATCCATAAAAATATTTTTCAAAACAATCCTTGTATATTACTTGATTCATATAAAATAATTACTTAGTTCCCACACACAAACACAACAATTAATCCACTTCATTTTTAAACAAATTACAAGGATTTTTCATCTAATTAATTAATAGGTCATTCCATTTATATATCGGTTGTGGCTTCTTCATTGTCATTAGTACAACCATTTCTTATATCACCTTACTCGTTCTAATCATGAACTTATATCATATGACAATGATTCATATACATCATATTCATTCAAAATTTATATCATTCGTCTATTGTTTATTCATTTGGTGAACTATTATATTAATTCATTTTGTTAAATGAAATTTTCACTTTTTTCTCTGGGATTACATAATTTATTTTCCTTTTTATATAATAAAAATATATTCGGATTCAATTGAGAAAATACCATGAGTAATTCTTCCCACATTCTCATTATATATCAAATTAATTATTCATTCCTCTATGGTCTCCACATCCGAAACACTCAATGAACTATACCCTCCTTTTCATTAGTGAGTTTGAGAGTAGTTTGTGGTGCATTCATTTAATCATATATCATGATAAGTGATTAGAAAAACCATTATATCACTTTCTTATTTAAAAATCACATATAGTTAATCCTAAAAATATTTTCTATCTCAATCAATGTAATCATAGTTCATTATTTTCCCTAACATTTTATAATAAGAAAAATTCCGATGATAAAAAATATTTGAAGTTGAGAAATGCACAATAATGAAATGATATTTATTGGATGACAAAATCTGGACGCCAACCTTTCCAAATTTTATACCATTAGAATAAACTAGTCCATTTATAGTCATAAATATCTAAATCCTTCATGATAGTTCATAATGAGCATTTCATTTTCCAAATCATATCCACAAAGAGATTCATAGAAGGTGTGAAAAAATGACAATTTTTTAGATGGATATGATTGAGTCTAACTCAATCTTACCTTTTCAGTGTTATTACTTCTTCATAACTCTATTATATATCCAAATCCACAATAAATATATACATAAGGATGTAATTGCATGAAACCAAATTAGTATATCCTTTACCAAAGTCATAAGATAATTCTTTGTACATTGATCTTCCATATTATTATCCTTTGATATATCCTTAGACATCTCATTTTTATTATCATTATGTACCTCACTAATGTTTTAACATCATAGTTTACAAAGGTCAACAAATCAATGCCATTATAACAAATCTAATGACCCAAAAGCATCACATATAAAATTTTCATCTTAATATAATTTATTTCATTACATAACATCTTGAACTATTCTATAATCACTTGGGTTTCGTTATTTTGTAATCTTGGACACATAAACAACTAATCAATATTTGTTATTCATCATCTACCACTATGTTTTTCCTAACTATCCATATTCTTAGTCTTCTTCCACATAATACCATTCCTCATAGCTTCATGAAATGAATTATATATATGGGTGAGATTATATTATATGTAATGTAATGTAATGGGAGTATTGACATACCATTATCATAAGGGTATGATAAAATGAGAATAACATTGGAAAACCATAACCAATAAATAATTCTCATAAAATGGTGTCATCTCACAAATCATTGTGGTTTATAAGACAACAATCGTAATATAGTAAAATAACATGAACCATGAGAAAGTAAAATTTCATGAAGAATATATTTTTGGAATAGTATTGAGAACATATAATCATTTTCATAGTAATTTAATTCTTATGTCCAAGAATATCATTGTGGAATGTGTTTCCTCCCCATTCTGTTATAGTATTAATGATTAATTACCATGAAAATAATAGTATATAATGACCCATACTAAACAGGGTTCATTATTCATTCATGTATCATTAATCTCATGAAATATAAATATTTACCCAATTTATTTTGGGTATATAGTTTTCCCGCATGTCACTTAATGAATATCATACATATGTGTGCGACATGATCATATAAAATTTATCATAACAGAACCCATGAAAACAAATGGACTTTATTAAAATTTTATTAACTAATTGTGTATAGAAAATGATAAAAGTGTTATAATCATTTCAATATATCATTATGGGATAACCCATCATAAATGAATGGGTTACACATGTAGTGTGTTATGGCATAAACCATGGAAGAAAAATGGGTTAAATAAATATCATTTAATCATAATAATAAACAATTCAATTAAATAATAATAATAATGTCCTTGATCATATCTTATATAAATAATATGCCGCTTCAAACCATGTCATATTAGGTAAAAAATTATTTGTAAATATTTCATTGATCATTTCTTGTGGATAATATCCGTTAAATTGTTAAAATAAATTGTTAAACATCAATCATTTACAAATTACTTATCATTGAAAATAACATTAGAATCATAAAGATTAATCATCAAAATCTATTAAAACAATTCATTAGGAAAATAAATATTCTAAAAATCACTCATTCAAATGAATAATTCATTATATATATTTGAAATAATTTTCATTGAAAATAAACTATGAAACCTATAATGGATTCATTAAAAAATTGAGTGCTCAAGATAGTAGGAAGCATTGTACATATTAGAACAATGATTTCATTATAATTTTCGAAAAAATAAAATTGTGTTTGATTTTGAGAATCACATGAATATTCATTTTAAATTTTTTTCGAAAAATTAAAATTTGTTGAAATTGTATTTTTAAAATCATATAGGAACATTAAAAGATTTTGTAAAACATTTATATAAAACATGGTTATGGAAGAAAAAAGTGGTTTCTTAGGAAGAAACAAATAATTTATGTTATCATCAAACTATTATACTATATTCCTGAGTAAAAAATTATGGGAAATTATGTGAGGACATTTATTCTCAATAAATAATCATATAATAATAAAAATCTTGAGTTTCTTTATAAATATTCAACAATGTATCATTATAAATATCATAAATCCATTAACACATAGGTAATATAAAATTGTAATCCCCATGAAGTAGTATCATTAAAAAACATAAAATGTCATTTTAATAATTAGATAAATTATTTAACATATCTAAATTGATGTATATACACCTCATAAAATAATATAGGAGGATAACACAACTAATATCTCAATGAATTCAATTTGAGATATACAATCCGTAACCAAAATTGTAGTCTTCTTAATAATAAGATCTAATAAATAATAACTTCAAAATAAAAATTAAATATCACAAAAATAAGTATATTCAAGATATAACATGTCTGTGGCCATGTATATACACTACAAATCAAAAAAATATAGTGAATATTACATGTGTCTCAAATAAAATAAAAGTGAGAGAGAAATCATGAACCTTGTTTCTCGACATATTTGGTACTTGTTCAATAATCATCTAAAACAAATATAATTTTATTATAAATATATTTGAAATCTATATTTATATATATAATACCATATATGATTTTCTAATGAACATTTATTATACTTTTATTAATAATTCCTTCCAAAAATAATGTATCAGATAATAACTTCTCTGGTTTCAGGTAAAACTATTTTTCCCTATTAATTTCATAATAATCATGTTAATTTAATAACTTATAAATATTATATAATTTCATATATATAATAAATATATATATTTCATTAATCCATAACATTTATACATAAAATATTAAATACACCATTCATTGAAATGATAGGTCGTACGTATACATGAATTATGTTTAAATTTTCTCGATGGATGAAATGAAAGAAGCGTAAATAATAAATTAGCATAAAAAATAATTTTTATTTCATATATATTACACAAACATATATTTTTATATATATTACATTAATTATCATCCCTAAAATATATATTGAAATATGTATCACATCGCTTCATAAGGATTTAATCCACCATACACATGATTTATGTAATCATATCACCTCCATAATAGAATGTATAAGGTAAATGATATATCACAATTACTTAACTATAATTATTCTATAATTTATATATCTATTCATTTAATCTATTTGTAATAAAAACATGTGAAATATAAATGAAAATACATCACATCTCTTCGTAATGCACTAATCATCTATAAAAACGAGTGATTGTTTTCAAAGTATTTAGTTGCAAAATGGATGTTGTTTTATTATAATTACATATTTGTAATAATATCATACATATCATATATAAACAATAAATCCAATCTTATATCATCATTTTCAATGTTGTGATGGAAAAATAATAACATCAATTCATGATGTTGTAGTCTTCTGTACACATGTGTGATTATTTCATATTACATTAGATAAAAGTATATATTAATTTATGTTATACCTTTAACATAATTAAATCTACGTGTTAGAGTCATACTGGTCTTAAATTTAAAAATATTAAATGATAATGAATAATAGATTAAACAGAAATACATGTTTAATAATTCAGCATCTTCAATGCATATCCTCTTTAGGGTTAAAATAAAACCCATCATATTAGGGGTTTCTAAATAAATAAGACATAAAAAATGTGGTTAATAAATTATTAAATTTAGTAGGGATGTTTTTTTTTTGAAAACATTTGTTTTTTTAGTGTGAAGAGATGTGTTTTTTGGGTGGCCTTTTATTAGTGAGGTGAGTGGCACACTTGTCATTTTTTAAAAGAAAATGACGTATATAAATTTATGAAAATAAAAAAGGCTCCAAAATTGTACTTTATAAATTATTATGTGTGTTTTGTTCTAAAAATTTCCATTTAATGTGTCTTTCATAATATTTTAAGTCATGTAATCCATTAAATTTAAAATTTAACACCTAGTAAACACAATTTTAGAATAACTATGACAATTAATGCTTAATCTTTTTACTAGTAATTTTAAAAAATTATGTTGAAATAATTATATAATTTAAAGACTTTTTATTCATAATTTAGTATCCATTATTCATAATTCCATCAATATAAATTTAAAATTAATTTTAAATTATACACACTAGGACGATGGGAAAAAATATTTTCAGAACAAATATCCAATAGTTTAATGATATCTTATATCATAATACCAAATTAAATTGACCCCAATGATGTATGTTAGATTAAAAAAATATAATATGACTAATTATTCATTTATATCATCATTAAAATAAACATTACCTTTTAAATTAATTGTATTAATATAGAATTTTTAAATTATAATATATATTTTTACCTATTAAAGGAATAGTGTATCTTTTCAAAAATATTTCAAAGAAAACACAGTAATATAATTTTTAAATTATTATTTCAAAATTCAATAAAAATAAAACAAAATTTTTTTCATTGTTTGGAAATAATTATTTTAAAAATATGTGTGCACAAGGATACTAAATTGCTTTTTCAGAATAATGTGGTTTTTTTATGAAATAAATTTATTATATTACTATATATTTTCTAGAAAACAAATAATATAAATGTTAATTTTTATTTAATAATTAATTAACAAATAATAATAAAATATTTCACCCTAAATTATTGTTTTTTAATATATTTATATCTAACAAGTTATTGCACCTAAAAAATGGTTTTGGGAAAAATATTTTTATATTTTTTAAAAGGTTTTTTTTAATTTTGTTTAATTGGACATAAAAAGATAATTATATATTTTTTTAAAACATAATTATAAAAAATTTATTTAACCCTATTAATATCCACTAATATAGTAGATGAGTGGTAACTATCACATTAAATAATAATATTATAATAGCACATCAAATTTTGATAAATATTGTTTTCTGTGTAACATAATCTACAATAACTGTTTCATGTAAGGATAGAAAAGCACATTTTTTTATTTAAAATAAGTTTAAATTGGGTTTATATGTATAAATAAATAATCAAAATTATTAAAAGATTTTGTAAAAAAAATATTTCAATAGAACCCACCCTTTTACAAAAGTATACCCTTAATGATGAAAATGATTGTGAACCTTAATAAATTTGATATCACACAGTTTATTGTGTTTATGAAGAGAAAATATATTCATGACTAAAACAATTTCTATGTTTTACTATCCAAATTTTCAATAAATTTTCATGTGGGTTCAATAGATATTCTATAAGGTTTATCTTAAATAAAACGTGTGACTTTCTAAATTATATAAGGGTCATTTTCATGACAGTGAGATTCATTTTTAAGAACCATGTGGGTCATCTTGTGATAAAGGTATTTGATAAATTTCATTTCGGTAGACTACGAGGATCATTTAGGGATATATTTTACATTGATCATTTGTCATTTCATTATTTATTATTGGTAATTATTCATTCGATAGTATCTTAAATTTCTTTTACTTGTAGTGTTATTATATTAATAACATTTTTAGATAATATATATATATATAGGATATAGTAAAATTATGGTTCAATAAATGATATTGTTGGTAATAATATTCAATGTTTGTGATGATTTAATAGATTTAGTTTTGACTAGAGGATGTCTAGTGGAGTGTGGAGTCACACTATTTACCTTTAATCATCCCTTTCAATTTTAAATTCACATTCCGAATTCGATAGATGATTGAGGATTTGGATTATATTACATTTATTTATGGTTTTTATTTTGATTAAAATATAGTGAAATTTGTTTTCATTACTTTGATGATTCTTATTCTCGCCCAAATTTACACATGTTTTTAGTGTTAAGTGATCGCTTGTTGTTTAGCTTGGGTTGTTGAATCCTCAGAGAACTAAGAAGAAACTGATGGAAATTTACATTATATGGACTATTGTTTTCTATGAATTGTCCATAATGGGTTTATTTTAGATTAGTTTAAGTGAAATCTATGAGTATTAAGAGAATTAAAATTATAAAAAAGGGTTTATCCTAGGTTATTACAATGGGTGGATTGGATGAAACACATTTTTAATGATTTCAATTTCTTATATTCAAAATAGGTTTATTCAATAATATCAAAAAAATTATCACTTACATGTTTTAAACCATAACACCATAATTATAATCACCTATAACCATAGAGGATAATATTCATGAGAACTCTAAAGTAATGTTTCTTATTAGCACTTGTAGCATGTGGCCTTAAAATTCAACAAGGACGAAGATGTTTTAAAATCCTCAAATAAAAATCTCACTTAAAATATGTGATTATACATTAATGGGGTGATAACTAACACCCAATTAAGCGCCATTATACTCACTTGGATCAAACCATAATATTATTATTCCTCCATTGATTCTATGGTTTCAATTAAAGCGGGGAGTAGACTCATGAGGGAGGAATTATAGAATTGAAAAAACAATAAATAGAAAATAATCACTCCACTGTTGTGTGAATAATATCACAAAGTTTAGAATGAATAAACTCACACAATAATGTAATGGTATAAATGTTATAATAATAATAACATAAAAAGAAAATATGAATAATTCTTATTGAAAACTAAGGTGATTCAAACAACTTACAAATGAAGAAGAACAATACAAAGTAAAAGTGGCAGCATGCCACTACAATGAAATAAAGCACCAAAGATGAATAAATACACCAACAACACTACCTTAAATAGTAATTTTTGGAGAATTGGGCCAAGCCTAAAATAGTGATAGTCATATAACTTGAGAATGGAAGGCTTAGGGTGGTGGAAGGCTTCTAGAACATATAATTTTCTACTCTTGACCAGAGGTGACAGCCAGCTTGCATCCACTAAATACATGCACCTAAATGTGCTTCTAGATGGACGAATTAGAGTGAGACATTGAAAAATAAAATGAAGTTCTAGATATCCCATAAATTTATGTAATGTTGCATCCGAAAATATTGTATAGTTTATGAGATATGTTTAAAATGGTGTTATATTTTTCTGGGGTGCAGAATCTGGCCTAGAATTTTATCTCTAGCATGGGCCACCTATAGCTCCATTAAAACATCAAAATTATCTTATTAAATAATTTATGTAATTTCCCCATGATTTCATCTATATTAAGACAAATTTGGACAATCATTGTCTTGGATCATGGCTGCTACAGCTTTTTTATTGGGATGTTTTCCAGTTTACATTACCCAGAATGTGTTTCCAAGAATGCCCGTTTTGGTGGTCTTCCACTGTTATTCATCCAATACTCCAAAAGTGTTAATTGTTCGCAATGAAATGGGAAACCTGAAAATAAAATATAAAAAAAATAAGGAGAATTTTTTATTTTTGGAGGTTTTAAGAAATGTACCATGTAATAGTGCATTTTAATATGGAATTACAATTACAATGTGAATTAATGAACAAATTGTAAAATGCACTAAAATGGTATTTAAGAATAATAAAGAACATCAATAGTATATATATTAATAATGAATTTTATCCTTATTCTGTGGCTAATCACACCCCCCCAACATGAGTTTTTCTAGTTTCGATCAAAATGTATCTCAAAAATATGAAACACAAATTCCCTTTTCCAAACATTTTTTAATACACATTGATCACCAACAACCCTTATACCAAAAAATCATGAAATCAATTGAATTATTTTAAGAAAATATATTTTCATAAGAATATCCCAATCCCAAGACCATTCCTTCATTCAAATTTATCATCACATTTAATCCAATATTAATTCTGTGTGATGATGTGTTGTGCATCCCAATTGACATTGTGGTCCATTTTTATTCAAGGGGAAAATGATAGAAGCAATATGTAAAATCACATTTCTATATTATAATGCGTATTAAAAAAATGATATTTTTTTGTTTTATTTTTCATAATATTTTCATGGTTATTGAAATTTCACTCAATAGAGTCAACCCTTGTAGCGAGAATTTTCCGATGACTAAGAGGATTAATGACCTTAGGATAGGAAGTGATGCATACATACTCAGGAATCATATCGAGTTAACATAGTCGAAAAAATAAAATTACCACATATAGAGATAAAATTACTATCTTTGATCCGGACAACAATGGAGCCCTGATCCCTAAGTGTTGAAAGTCACGCATTAGGTCATTTCATTTCACTATGCACAGATTTATTGTTTTTCTATTTTTTATTGAATATTGATATTAAAACTAAAATTATCGCCCAACATATGAAATATATTTGGGGGATCCCATGAACTCAAGCTTTTAATCCACTATCCAAAGGATGTATGTAATGATCTTCTTTTTATTTGGATGAAATATATACAATGAAATTTCACATTAGATAGCCACACATTCCAAAGTCTATGTGCATGAAATTATACTTGTATAAAAATAAAAATTAGGGCATGCTTAATTATTTGATATTCAGTTTCAAAGTGTTGAATGTGTATTATCATTTTCAAGGTTATGTAAAATTTTCCTTCCATGTATTATTTATACATAGAAATTTAATAAATATTTTTCATCCTTTTCACCCCCAACATAGAATAACATTGTCCCCAATTTTTAATGAAAATAAAATTTTGAATGGGTAGAGGTTGATGATAGGTTTTCTAAAAGAAATTTAAAATATGAAATATGGAACAAAGTCACTTGGTTTTTTTGATGTTGATTTTCACGACACTCTTGATTAGTCCTTTGATCTTTATGCCACTCGGAGAGTTCCCCAGTGGATAAAGGAAAAAAACAAACAAACAAAAAACAAAAAAAAATTATATAAAAATATATATTAATAAAATAATTAAATGTAAATTATAAGTATATATATTATAATTATAGAATAAATAATCCCTATAAGCTATTGGTTAGTGGTATGTGTGTTCACATGTCTCTCTTCGGTCTCGGGTTCGAGTCCAAGTGTCTTCACTGATTATGACGGGGTTTTCCCCACATCCTACGACATGCACATTTATAAATACACATTTTTAATTACAAATTTTTTTTACCTAAAAACCAATAATAATAATATAAATTGATGATAAATTTCCATTATAAAAAAAATTGGTTAATTTAGTACTCAAGGGTCACATCGCATGATACAGAATAATTTGATGCTCCTCTTTAATACCCATCAATATTCATAATAGAATAACATGTCAATTGTCTACGGTATTATCATATTTAGATTTAATTATTTGTTTAATATAAAACCAATTTATTAATAAATATTATTCAAAATTATTGGAAGCATTAAAACCATGGGTTGCCTCCCAAGCAGCACTTTTTTTAATGTGGTTTTCCTAACTTGGATTCTAAATCTAACAATTTTTTCTAGTTTGAAGGTTGTCTCGGTTAACTCATCCTTTTTTCCCTGTTTATTGAATGATTCAGTGAATGGTTTAAACCTATGACCATTGACATTGAAAATGAGACCACTTGTGGGATATTGAATCTCTACTTCCCCATGGGGATACACATGATGCACTCTGAATTATCCAAACCATCTAGACCTTAACTTTCCTAGGTAAAAATAATGTTTTGAACTATATAAAAGGATAAATTTTCCCAGTTCAAAGTGATTACGATTGAGATTTAAAAATTGGTATGATTGAAATCTAGGTTTATTAATCCTTGAATATTCATAATCCTCCATCCTAAGTCATTCAAGTTCATTATTATCGAATTTTGTCTTTGTCTTAGCCAAAGAAATGTCAAAATTAATATTTTTGATTGCCCTAAATTCCTTATGATCATATTCAATAGGTAAATTGAATGATTTTCCATAAACCAACATATATAGTGAAATTTCTAGGATGGTTTTGAATTTGGTACAATATGCCCAAATATCATTCATGAGTTTTTTCAGGCCAATATTTCCAAGATTGATTTACATTTTTTTCAAAAATTTCTTATTCTCCCAATTTTCTAACTCAGTTTGACAATTAGTTTGAGGATGGTATGTTGGGTAATTAGTATGAGAAATCTAATACTTAAACATGAGTGAAAATGATTGGTGGATGAATAAATGGGTTCCGTGATAATTGATTATAGCCCAAGGAATTCCAAATTGAGAAAATATTTTCTCTTTTATAAATCAATTCACAACATGATGGTCATTGAACATGGTGGGAATTGCCGCAACCCATTTAGAGACATAATAAATAGATAAAAGGATGTATAGTTATCCCCTAGATTTTGGTAAGGGTCCCATGAAATCAATTCCCCAACTATCAAAGATTTTAATGACTATAATGGGAGTGAGGGGAATTTTATAATTTTTGGTGATGGATTTATATTATGGACATTGAGGACAACATTGAAAGAATTTGATGGAATAATTAGTGAGGATAGGCTAGTAGAAACGTCTTGGGGGGACATTTTTAGTAGTTTTCTTTGTCGAAAAGATGCATACACATTCCTCTCCATGACAAAACTATAGAATGAACTCTTTATCATACTCAGGAACACATCTCCAAATGATTTGATCTAGAAAGAACATGAATAGGTGAGGATCATCAAACACATAGTGTTTGACATCATAAAGTAATTTCTTCTTAGCTTGGGTCCCTATGAATTTTTGAATGTCACCCTTCACAAAATGGGTTACTATGATTGTATACATTGGGTAATCTCTCACATAATAGATGAGATCATTGTGAAATGAATCTAATAGAGAAAGGTTATGTGAGTTGTCTTTCAATTCTATTATAGAGAGATTATAAGTGTCAAAATATTCAACACCCTTATTATCTTCAATGGTATAATAAAACTCTTAAAGAATAAGGATCCACCTAATCAATATATGATTGGAAATATGTTTTTAGAAAAGATATTTTAGGGTTGAATGGTCATTGAAGACAATTATGGGTGATCCAAAGGGATAGGACATTAATTTATCTACGTCAAATACCATAGCAAGAAACTATTTATAAGTGGTGGTGTAGTTTATTTGTGCATCATTTTAATATATTTTTTATATAAAACGACACATGGAGTTTTCTCACACTTTTTTCCTAATACTTCTCCAACATCATAGTCACTGTCATCACACATGATCACAAAAGGATGTTTCCTATTTGTAGATTTAATGATAGGTGGAGAGATAATAGATAACTTGTGTTAAGGGAATGATTCCTAACATATTTCTATTTATAAAAATGGAGCATCATTAACTAATAGATCACAACATTGGTCGAGAAATAGAGATAAAATTATTAATGAACCATCTAAATAAAATAGTGTGTCCTAAGAAGGAAATCACATCCTTAACACTTTTAGGAGAGTGTAGGTGAAAAATGATGTTGACCTTAGCTTCATCAACATAAATCCCTTTAATAGATACCTAATAGATTAGGAAAAGTCTTTCCCTTACATTGAAAAAAAAAATTCCTAATTTATAATGATATTCTTATCCTATTATATTGAAAAAATCCTTTCAATATTCAGATGGAATCCATAAAATGTATCCCCAAACACAGACAAGCCATCTATGAAGACCTCTAGAAAATCCACTCCCATGTTCGAGAAGATTCCCATCATGCACCGTGAGAAGGTACTAGGGGAATTACGGAACCCAAACGTCATGTGCATGAAGAAACATGTTTCGAATGGAAAATTGATTATTTTTTTACCTTAATCCACCAAGGAGACCTCGATTTGATTTTACCCTGAGAATCTATATAGGAAGCAACATAATAAGTGACCCCCACTTGCTTGAGGACTAGATCAATAAAGGGAATGGGGAATTGGAATTTCATGGAACATGATTTGAGATTCCTATAGTCAATACATACTCGTCATACCCTACTGTCCCATGTGGTTAGAAGTTCACCATCCTCATTGGTGATCATAGTTATTACATCATTCCTCTGGATAACATTAATTGGGCTTACCCACTCACTCTCTACAATTGGGTAGGTGATACCATCTTTCAAAAAAATAACTTGTTCTTTCCATAATTTATCTATAAGATTGGGATTGACTCTCCTATAAGGTTGATGACATGGTTTGGATTCAGATTAAAGAACAATCCTATGAGTTCTAATGAGTGTGATAATCCCATGAATATCATAAAAGGTCCATCCAATTGATTTCTTATGCTTTCTTAGGACTTCCAGAAGCATCATCTCTTTATTGGATTAAATATTGGATGAAATAGAAACAATAAAATATTGAATTCCCCTTAAAACACATACTTCAGTGGTGATGGTAGTACCTTAAATTCAATATTAGATTTGTTATCACTTTCCCAAGAGGGATGGGTCTTTTTATTGAACTCAGTTTCCTTGTCCAGATTTCATGATAGAATTAGTTCCTTGTAAACAGAATTTTTACCAAATAAATTTTTCAGTTATTTTCATGAATGGGTACATACTAAATGTTATTGATTTCACAAATGTTATAAATAATTTTTTATTTTAATAAATTATCAATAGATATATCTGAATTATATTAATGCTAAGGATATAATTTTCTCTCATGTGAACAGATAAAATAAATCTATTCTTGATTGAAACAACCTTCAGTAATCCCTTTATGTTAGTTGAGTTCACTATCAACACTACCTATTCAATTTACCTCATGGATCTCTTAATCCTTCGTAATTAGAGAGCTGTCATTTTAGTTGTTCAGATCAAGGCTCATGTTTCCAAAGGATATTTCCATGTTCCCATACATTACTCAGATGACTGGTTTGATTGTTGATACGAATAAATTACCATGATTGATGGATTTTTGATCCCTAGGACCTAAACATGGGTAATTTTCAAGAATAATGAAGTCATTTCGGTTAAGGAAATTTTCAACATTCACTAAAATATCATTTAAGATACCCTTACGAACTCGAACACTTCGATTTGAAAGTTGAATAGTGACAGATGTGGGTTGGATTTCTTTAAGCCTTAATTGAAATTACATTGGAATGAAATGAGGTTCACAATAGTTTCTAGATCACAAAGGGATTTTACAACATTGTTCTCTCCTATCTCAACAATTATGTATGGACATCATGGATATTTCATCATTGGGGGAATGGTCACTTTAATGGTGGTACTTACATTAGTAGCCAAAAGGAATTAGTGTTTATGTGAAAATTTCTTTTTAAAACTTCACAAGTCCTTATGGTACATTGTGTAAGAATGAATGGTTTAGATTGAATCAATAATGTGGTGTTCAACATTACTTGAGAGATGATTTCCCTCAAAGTCTCATTCAATTCTTGTTTAGTTTTTCCTCTCATGCATTGAGGGAATAAAGAAGGTTGTTTGATTGATTTGTGTGTTTGTAGTTCCATAAAATTCTCATTTGATTTTTCAGAATCTATGTGTGGTTCTTCCTCATTTTCATGAGTTGTTGAATCTTTTACTACTTCATGAATGTCTTTTTCAAATTTCTCAATGGATTCCCCACTTTTAATAAATGTTACTGCTTTAAGTTGTTCATGAAAGGTTTGTGCATAACCGGATTCGCACTTAATATTGTTGATGCTACCAGCTGAGTAGGCATGGGTACCTTCGTAGTTTTAATGGTTTGTAGTTCATGATTAAGGTATGGGACATGTATGTTCATTTTCTGTATTTGTTTACACATCGGTTCAAGGATTGGTAAAGGGACAGATTGAGTAGGGGATTATTGTGGTTGGTTTATCCCAAGAGGATAATTTGGTTATTGAATTTGTTATTTCATGTGTTTCATTAAGGGTTGCTTGATATATTTTTGGTATTGGACTGGTTGTGGTTTTAACTAGTTATGGTTTTGGGAATTTTGTGTAGGGCAGGGGGTTGGACCTTATTGATGACTACGTTGTTTTTTATCTTTCCTACAGAATCTCGGGTGGTCATTATACCATGGGTACAATATGTATTCTTATTGTGGAGTTTGGAGGTTTAGAGAAATGAATTTAGAAAATGGTCATATTATAATAACATCTTTAATAGAAGGAATGGTGGGTTTTGTTCAGTCGGGTGGTCATGTTTGTCAGAAATTGTGCTAACAGGGTCTACAATTTGGATTTCATTGGTTTTCCTAAGATCTATCTCATCAACAGTCCAAGGGAGTTCTGCAGGTTTCTCCATAATGCTTTCTTCTTCCCTATGTTTATGCATTACAATAATTCTTTGTGGATTTTTAGAAGAAGGTGAGGTTCCCCATGTTTTGTTTTGTTTAGAAATGCTTTCTAGATACTCTTAAGCATCATTTAGGTCATTGTTTTCAAAGGTTCTATTACACATCATGTCAATTAAATATTTATTTCCCAGACCCAACCCTTCATAGAAAAATCCCAATTGTTCAAGAATAGAAAAAAATGGTGGGTAACCATGTTTAGGGTGTCTTTGAACCTCTCCCAAATTTCATAGAATGACTTTTCCTCTTGTTCAAAATTTTTTTGGACTCTCATATTATGTGAAATTTTTTTGTTGTGGGGAAAGACCTTTTTGTAAATTTATCTTTGTAATTTGTCCATTTGTTGATTGATGTAGGTCTCGTATTTTTTAACCAATTCATTGATTGATTATTTAGTGAAAAATTAAAGAGCAACATCTTTGATGACACAATTTGATGGGGTGGGCCCATGTTTTCACCAATGTTGTTGAACTCTTTGACATGAAGCTATAGCATTTCTGACTCCATCCCACAGAAGGATAGAATGTGGTTTGGGACATGTGGTTTGAAATAATAGTGGGATTCTCCTACGGAAGCATGCCTAATTCAAGAGGGTGAATTGGTCCAGGAAGGGTTGAGGTAGTCATTCATGTTTTGACCGAATACATTCCCCATGGTCAGGGCTACCACATTTGGACTTGCATTTTGGTTCCCACCAAGGTTTATGAGTTGGTTTCATTGAAGACCTTCAATTAAAATGGGCTAAATTATTCACTCTAGATTATTTTAAGAGATATAATCTAATGTAAAGTGTTCCCTTGGTGTACTAGATACCACATCCCCAAAACTATTCATCATAACTAGATGGTTCGATTGGTCACAGGTGTAGGAAAACATGCCCCAAATGAAAAAAATGAGAAAGGGAAAAGATAAGGTTCGATCTGAGGTTATTACAAGGGGTTGATTGGATGAAATTCATTTTTAATGAATGCAATTTATTATATTCGAGATGGGTTTAATCAATAAAATCAAACAACTTCATCATATACTAGTTTTAGACAAATACACCATAAAATTAATCTCATATACACTTGGAAGATCATATATATGGGCACTCCAGGTTAAAGGTTCGTATTTGCACATGAAGCATGTGGCAATATAATTCAGTAAGGATGTAGAAGTTTTAAAATCATAAAATAAAAATATCAATTAAAAGAAGTGATTATAAATTAATGGGGTGATAAATATCATCCAATAAAACCACATTATACTCCCTTGTATCATCCCATAAGTGGGATAGCCCTCTATTGATTCTATGGTTTCAATGGAAGTATGAAGTAAACTCATGAGGGTGAAATTGAGGAAGTGAAAAAAACCAATAAACAGAAAACAATCACTCCAACATTGTGTGAATAATTTCAAAAATATTAGTATGAATAAATTCACACTATAATGAAATGGTATCAATGTCATAATATGAAGAAAAAATAAGAGATAATGAATAATTTTTATATAAAACTAAGGTGATTTGAACAACTTACAAATGAATAAGATCGTTACATAGTAAAAGTGGAAGCATAACACTATAATGAATAAAACCCCCCAAGATAAATAAATCCTCAAACACCATTTATTTAAAAAGGAATTTTTAGAGTCTTGGTTCGATCTTCAAAAATTAAAAGTTATCCCACTTGATTATTGTAGTCTTAAAATGGTGGAAATCTTTTGGAACTTAGACTTCTCCACTCTTGTCCTGAGGTTGGACCCATCATGCCTCCACCGAACAGAATCAACAAAATAAGCTTCTTTATTGTACAATTTTAGTGGTCCATATAATTCTAAAATTAATCTCCATATATCCCCTATACATTTGTAATGATTGAGCCTAAATATTTTAGGATTTATTAGAAATTTGCAAAATGGTGGGCTATTTTTCTAGGCCGAAGAATCTGTCCCAGAATTTTATCTCCAACTTGAGCCTCCTGTAACTCCATATAAACCTCCAAATTAGCTTTAGCCACTTTTTATTTAAATTTTCCTCATGATTTCATATATCTTATGATAATTTTTTAGAATCATTGGGCTTGGATCTAGTACACTAAAATCTTGTTATTGGCATGTTTTTCATTTTACTTTTCCCAGAATGTGTTTTCATGAATGCCCATTTTAGTGGTCTTGCAATGTGAATATTCTAATAATCCAAAATTATGAATTGTTCCCTATATAATGAGAATCCTAAAAATAAAATATGAAAATAAAATCAAGAACATTTTGTATTTTAGGAGGTTTTCAAAACGATACCATGAAATAGTGCATTTTAAGAGGAAATTACAATAAAAATGTGAATTCATGTTCAAAGTGTAAAATGTACTAAAATGGTGTTTAGGAATAGTAAAGAACATGAATATTATATATATTAAAAATGAATATTATCCTCATTCAGTGGATATTGAATTTCATATTCAAATATAGGGAAATTTATCTCATTTGTATGCACTGAATAAAATATTAAAAATGAAATAATTTAATTTATAATATCATTGTTGATTTAGAAAATTAGGCAAGCAATATATTATCCAACATAATGTAATTTAATAAACATTGTAAAAAATGATTGAATATTTTTCATTTCAAAACTAAATTAATATATTGTTGGTCCATGAAAAAAAATTAGTAAAGATGAATAATATGTTCCTTGGGTAATATCTCCTAATATTCATGGAAGAATGGTTAATCACTACATAGATTCTGGTGTATATTCAACTTTCTAATCCAGCAAGAAGATATCATTTTACAATAGTGGTTGGTTTTTTATTTATTATTATAATTATTATGTTATTCAATTTATCGTTTCATGATGTAAACCTAGAGGGTAAGTGTAGCCTCTCATAATTTTAAATAAAAAGTAGTTTAGATAGTTATTTAGGATCCATAAAACATCATTATTTCATGTCATGTAGATTATTCCAGTTCTTTGAATGAATTGTATTTCTCCTCTAAATTTATTATATTTATTTAATTTCTCCCAATATCTATAAGTTATATATTGTGTTTATTATAATCATGGAAAATTAATATTGGTGATGATCAACTAGAAATGAACATACCCTAATTCATTCCCCCACCTACACTGGCTATTAACCATACCAAGATCTAAAATATACAATATTTTACTCCATTAATACCACTCTTTGTAATTTTTTGTAAACACTTATAAATAATCATTCTTCAATATTAATTAATTTTATAAAATGGATTTTTATTTTGAATATTTTTTCCCTCCTTTAATATAAAATCGTGTATAAATAACCTTTTAGATTAAAAAACAAACATTTTATAAAAAATTTACCATGAGATTAAAGGGAATAACCATTCAACATATATGACCGTACCATTTTATATCTATCGTCATGATTTAAATTAGGGAAAACTCACTAATAACCCAATGTAATGTTTTCTATTGAAAGAAATAAGAGTTGATATGATATTTTATTAACATTAAGAAGAAAAATTGTGTACCTTAAATAATAATTATTCCTTCATATAATCCCCTTCTGGATTAAATTGTATGAACCAATATATCATAGTTATTATATTTATAAATATTTAGCAAGTTAACTCAACACTTTTTAGATACATAATAACAAATCCTATATTCTCACCCAGTCAAAACACAGTATAAGAAATAAAAGAATATGATAACAACATTAATCTATTTTATTCAACTAATTTAAATGTATTTGGATTAAGAAACCAAACCAATGAACTTCTATAACCAAAATACAGCCGTGATTCCAATCAAAATTTCAAATAATCATTTTTTTAACCCTTTAAACATGATGTCTGTTAGTCATTCTAGTTTTCCTGTATGAAATATCTCATAACACTATTTTCATAATGTGTATTCACTTTTAGTTTTTATTATATAGATTTAAATTATTAAAACAATTTATACAATTATATTATACTTGACATTGTATTGAAATCCAACACATTATGTTAATAATTACACATAACAATTATTTATTGTTGCAGTAATATATAATCTATGTATCTTCTTCCACAAAAATAATAAAATTCTTGATCTCTATTTTCATATTCAGCATAACATTACTTATATCTTCACTAAGGATTACATGTCCACTTTTAATATATAATAAAACATATTAAATAAAATAATTTTTTGAGGGTATATTAAATTTCATTGAGATGAAAATATTGTTGGGAAAATATAGACTACTATATTAACATTATATTTTATTTTTTATTTTTTTCAAATCTCTAATATAGTGTTATTAGTATCCAATAACTCCTTGGTCTCTATAGGATTCCACAATTTTCTTGACCTAATATTCATGATATTTCTCATAATATTTTTCAATATTCATAGACCCCTCCCCATTATATAAATTTATTCCATTCAATCCATATCAGCATCTTTCATCACTTTTCAATGTATGATATATTATTCTCTAAAATACATAACATTTAGTGGGATACCTATATATTAACATTATCATTTATAATTATTTCATTTTTATTAATTTATTTATTGTTATTCACAAAACATTGTGATGAGTGATTAATATGGAACCTCTCCTCAACCACTTTCAATATCATTTTTTCTTTTTCTAACCCATGAAATGTATTCCTTAATAATATGGATTTCCCATTTAATAATATCAAAATTACATTTTTTTTCTCTCTCTAAATTTCTACTCTGATAACATTTAGAATCATTATTAATAACGGAACTGTTACAATAATATCATTAAAATCATTTATAGATTTTAGTATGCATTCTATAAAAAACAACATTAGGTTCTTGGAAAAAAAATCTAATCCATTATACCAATATCTATAAATATTTCCATGTATTCAAAAAAAATTAATATGTCTCTATTCCTCTTATAATAGAAATTAATTTCTTTTTTATCTCAATTTTGGGATAATTTAACATGTGTACCCTTTGTATTACATCATTATTAGAGTTATTTCATATTCACAAAATAAAATAAATGGATTAATTTTCAAGTTAATTTTCTAGGATTTATCAAAACCAAATCAACATTTACAAATTCAATACATAAATAATTTATTCAAACATTTATGAAGTATATTTTAAGATTTCTAATAACATAAATTCAAAAAGTTATTACAAACCAAGAGACAAATAGAAAAAAATTGTATGGATTTTAAAAAAATTGGATAATCCTAATTATTTTTTATCATTTATAACTATTTAACTATGATTAATTACTCATTGAAATAATTTATAATTTTTTTCATTATCAATGTTATTAATTCATGTATGCTTTGATAATTCATCCCTACAAATTTAGTGTTGCATATATAGAGTCTTACAATGTTGATTTATCTTGTCATTCAATAGATCAAGGGGATTATTTTGAATGTTTTTCATTTTTAAATCATTTTAAATTCCTAAACAACATATATATTGTATTTGAATAATTATTCATTCATGACTATTATTTCTTGATCATATTTTTAGATGTGACCATTCATTATAGAGGAATTTTTTAGTTTATAATGTTTTTTTATTTATATAAATTTTCAAAAAAGTTATTATTTTTCACATAAAAATTCTAGAAACTCAAACAAAAATTTGAATATATATTTTATATATTTACACTCAATATAAATCAATGTAACATGAAATATATAGTTCGTGTACTCTATTATTAAAATCAAGACATGTTTTTATTTGTTAGAGATCATGTTCCTCTAATTTCACAATTTCATATTTGATTATTCTATAAAATATATCATTATCATTTTTAGATCAATAATCTCTTATAAAATAAATCTTTATAGATAGGACTCCAAACGTTTTTATATGAATCATATTATATATAATATAAACAATAAATATGATTCTCAATATGTTTGAATAAATACATCATCAATATCATGATATATCAATGAATTCTTATATCCCATGTAATATTTATAGATATTTTGTGCATTTTCATGTTCTTCCTCTTCATCATGATATCTAGGGGATGATATATAATGATAGAAAAAAAATCCAAGAATATATAAGATCAATTTAGATAAAAATAATCCCATAAATATAGTCATAGGCTTCGATAATAATTTTTTTCTATGGGGGTCTTATTGTGTTATAAAATGATAGAAGTGGACAATAAGGGTATGAATAAAATATATATAATTTTCAAAAAAATATACATTAATCTCCTAAAACACTAAATGATCTTAAAATAATATTTTGTTGGGTTATATGTTTGAAAAACATTACTTGAATATCATAATATTATGTCATTTCCCATTATCGAATTCCAATTTAACAATCAATTACATAACCAGACTAAGAATTTATTTTCCATAAATAATATATAATTAATTCACTCAATAATTTTTAACAAAAAAAGATCACATACTCCAGGTTAAATCATATCTGAATACACGTGATAATATAAATGTGTATAAAAATATAGTAAATATATTTTATGATGGTTTTATAAAAGATAAAATCAAGAAATGTGTCACCCTCATTGAGTAGGTTTAGGTATGGAAGTGCACCTCCATAGTTATGATTCATAAATCCCCTCTATTCACTCATAATAAAATAAGGTAAAATAGCATAGTCTATAAGATAATAATAATATATAATAATATCAGAAGTATTGTTTATAAAATTTTAGGTTAAGTTCCCCTTGATCTTCATTTTCTATTTTCATTGGACAAAAATTGTGAATTTACCCATGAATATTTGTTAAAATATCATAGATAATATATTATTTATTCCTCTATGGAATAATTTAGTCTTTTTCTTTAGGAAAGACTTCAAAAATGTCAATGAACACATCCTTTTTACGATTTTTTATTTTATAGATTTTTATATAGGAAATATCATATAGATATCGACAAAGATAATATATACATATCTATATTTTCTATTCTCCAAACAAATATTAATTATCCATGTTCACCTCCATTAATTTATTCATTAAGAATTTTGTATTTAACAAAACTTCATTCACTCTACCTCTTCAAATATAAATTTAACAAAAAAATTAAAATTCTCCATTTTATCAAAAAGTTTTCAAAATTAAAAAATTAATTAATGTACATGAAAATAATATTCATGAATGGATGGAACATGTAATTTTGAAATTATTTCATCCTATAAAAGTATATCATACAATTATTGTGAAATTATAATTTTATTGAATGATATTGTTAAATAGATTGTTCCAAATCAACCATGTCAAAAAGAAACATCCTCACTATTTTGTTGTATCCATAAAATTTAGAAACACAAGTCCCTCATTCCCTTAATTTTACGACATTGTCCACATCAGTTGGCATAAAATCGAATATTTTTACATTATCCCTTCATATATTGATATTTTTTAATAATAAAATATATATAATACTGATAACCCAATTGTCATGGAGGAGTAAACGATTTTATTATTTATTTATGAAACTAACATATCAAAGGTTCACCCACATTTTTTTTAATGCTCTTCTTGACATTGTAAATACAATAGAAGATTTATTTATCTAATATTTATACATATCAAACCATTGGTATGACATAATATACACCATTGTGTCATGAGATTTTATCTCCAATCTAGATCTTATTTTAAAAACATTTCTAATATCTTATGAAATTCAAAAGACACTTTTGATGTTAGAATGTATTTCATATATGAATTTTCAGTAACCTAAACAGACTGTCCTAAAATAAAAATCAATTCATGTATAAACAATACGGTAACTCAAAACCATTTCTATATAAACATTTAGTGATATAAAATAATGAATCCATATTATAAAATAAAATCCAATGTTATGTAAAATATCATCAATGGTTCAAAACTATCAATTTGGATAATAAGAAATCTAACAAAAAGATCCTTGATTTCCGTATTTGATGCTAATAGTGTTAATGAATTATTCAAGTTATACATTTCATAAAATTACCAAATGTTAAATATTTAGATAAATAATATCATACTAATAATGATTGATAATATAGAAATAATAAAATATTTTATATCAATTAAATTTATCTACAAATTTGTTTTTGTATAGTGTTTTTAAATATTGTGATAAATTTTATTAAATTAAATAATATTTTTCGATATATATATCTATATATGATTTGTTTTTATTTAATATTGGTAATTCAATAGATTAAATATCCATAAACTCAATGAATTCATGGGGTTATATTTCAAACATATTTTTTTGAATTTTTTAAATAATGAATTTTTCCCTATTATAATAACAATTTTGCCCAATTTTTCCTCCCTCTTATGTTAATTTTTTTTTACTCGGGTTATAAAACATATTTTATACATATGTTTTTATAAAAAATTTATCACCACTAATTTATACATTTATATGGATAAATTTACAAAAATTGTGTCACCCAATTTATTTGAAAAATTAACCAATGATATCCATGACTATAATAATAATAAATAAATAAAAATTTTAAAAAAAAAATATTAGAATTTAAAATCAGTAAAAATTGAAATTTAGTTTTTAATTAAAAAATAAAAAATTAATTATGATTTATTAATATTGATTTGTTTTCTAATATTAAAAATACATTGTATAATATATTTTATTATAACACACATGTATGAAAATATTTCATTCCAAATGATCAATAATAAAAACTTATCAAAATAATCACATGTGACTAAATTTAATATCATATTGGAAGTAAAATAATATTAATCATACATTTTCCATTTTTTAAATTTTATTCAATAAATTAAAATAAAAAAATAATAATATATTAATTTCTCTAATGACTACATTCTTCAAAAATTTTAATATAATATATATAATTTTTAACCTCTAAAAGAGTTTTTTATTCTATTTTTTATTCTAATGATTCATTTTTATTAATTATATATTTATACATTATTGTATTAATTATTATGGACAACTGTTTTGGTGTATTTGAACTGATTGATTTTGTTTGTATATTTTATATTTAATCATAAATATGTTTCGGAATTCGTTACATTTATATACATGTTTTTTATAATTATTATTTTTGAAGGAATATTTATTTCCCTTTTATGATTTTCATGGATACGTATTATTAAATACTTAAGAAGTGATTTAATATATCATAAAAGATTTCCTCAAAATAACTATTTTTTAATCATATTGAATATATATATATATATTACCTATATAAATAAGAGGATATGAATAGTGAAGTGTATAATTGGTTTGTTTATGTTTATTCAATAACAAGAGACTCAATGTGGGACACTGAATAAATAAATTTGTATGAGTACATGTTATAAAACTAAAATAAATTAATATACTAATAGAATCAATAAAATTCATTGAATCCATGAAATTATTATATTTACCATGTTTTAAATAATAAATGAAGGACTTTTTTAATGTTATTATATCATAGGAAAAAATTGTAGGAATTTATAATATTGGGATTGATTATTTTCTGAAAATATGAGTTGATATAATTCTTAATGATGTAGATATGAAAATTTATAATTATAAGGCATTGAAGACAGTTAATCATGTTATATATTTGAGTATAGAAAATTATGTATTTATAATTGATTGAAAATTATATTTATAGATAACCCTAAGTATAATTTTCATCAAACCATGTCTTATATCAATATATATTTCCAATATAAATTTGAAGCCATATAATGTAGAACAAAATATAGATCACTATATACTCATCTATAATTATTGAAAAAATTTAATGACTACTGAAATTATAAAAAATATATGATGAAATTATTATAAATGAATTAAGAATACAGATTAATTTTTATATCCCCTAAACTGATTAAAGTGGAATACATTTAATTCAGGACATCAGGATTTTATAGTTGATGTACTAAACATAATGAAAATATTATATTGCGGATAGATTCAATACAATTGGTTAGATAATATTGACAAATTTTATGTGGAATATTATCGATCAAATTTATATCCATTCATAATATAAGTTAAATGAAAAAATTACATATCTTGAATACATTGGTTTCTGTCTTTGTAATCCTTGAAATGATAGAGATTTGTAGATGAAACCATTAATAATTTAGTTAAATAATCCTTGGAATGTGTGTTTCCATGTATATAATCCATACAAAGAAGAGTCATTTTAATAATTCGTTAGTTGTACGTGGATGATAAATAAATTTCCTATTAATGGTGTGATATATAGTTAATGTATAATATTTAAACAATGAAATAATATTTTAATAAGAGGACATGATATACATATATTAGATTTAAAAATAGTTTTTTTTTATGGGATATATTTTATTCACACCAATAAATCAATACACAGAAAAACATCAAAATTGTAATCGTACTATTAATATATAAAATCCACCTTAATACATTTTGGGTTCATATTTTATTAATTTAATAAAAGGAATAAATTTTATATTCAATTATATTAGTAGATTAATATAATATTTTTTAATGTATATATTAAATTTAATCACAATTCAAATAATATCAATATTTTTATATATTTCATTTCTTTGGAACCCAGTTCGTATATTATTTCATAGTGTGAATACATATTGAAAAATATATATATATTTTAACATTTAGATATTTTTCAAATCAAGTTGAAAGATAAATATGATTTAAAATCTCATATTGGATTAAAAAAATTTGTATCAGTCCTAGAAATCATAAAAATAACACACGTCATAACAGCTATAATTTACACAGTGTGTAATGTGATTTAAACATATAAAAAATTATATATTTTTTATATATTCTAATGAATAAAAAGTAAAATTCATCAAAAGTTTTAATATTAATCAATATAAGTTATGTGGAACATAAATATTTGAAATATTATTATTATCCAACCTTATATATAAGTATAACCCAAAACTATATTAATACAGATTATCAAAAAATGTAAAGTTGATCATTATTTTAAAATTTCATGTTTTCAATTATATTTATTAAAATAAACTGGGAAATATATTATTTAAACAATATATCAATTGTATAAAATAATTCATTATAATACAAAGAATAATTTTTATTTATCTTTTTTCAATATCATAATGCTTTTAATATTCCAACTTCTTGATGATAGTATTGAAAGAGGTATTTTTTGTTCACATTTAATTTATCAAACTAAAATTAATATTCTCCTAATAATTACTAGTGTAGATAAAAAATAAAAACGAAGGATCTTGTGTGAATAGTTATTAAGGATAAGATATTATGTTATTATGTAATATATACACAGTTAATGTCAAAATTAGAAGTAATTGATCAATAAGAACTAAATTTTATTTGTAGGGTTTTATTTGTCTCATTTTTTAATCACTTCAATAAATTGGTGAAATTCTTGGATCATATATTTTCAGTTCGTTTAACCTTAAAGAGTGAGAAATAATATATCACATAGGCTTGTTCATCAATAATATGTTATTTGAGTAAAACAAATGTAATATGAGTATGTTTTGTCATGAAATATGTAATCATACATGAAAAAGAGAAATTCAATGACATATCATGTTGGGAAGATAATGATTTTATAACCATATATATTTTTTCATCACCTTTGTTAATGAGATATAATTTTCAAAGTAATGAGATTTCGACTGAAATAGAAAAATTTTAAAACCATTAATTATATATAATAAATAGTTATAATTCATTGGTAATATTTATATACATTCATATTTTAGCTATAAAGATTATTGAAATATTATTTGTCTCTATAATTCATATTTATGGAATTAGGTTTGACTAATGTGGTTTGTGAATGTAAATATATATTCATTAATAAATATAAAAGTGATGTAATAATTGATGTAGTAAACATGAGAGAAAAAATTTGGTGTTATGAAAACTATTATGCTTTATTTATTACATAGCATCATGTAGTTATCCTCGATAATAAAATATGTTATATTAAGGAGTTTCATATATAATACACATATTGAATTATTACTCCCACGGTCAATCCCTTATGATGAAATATAAGTGATTTGATTCAATAAACCAACATGAAGCATATATAGATAATAATATCTTTATTGTCATTATTAATAATCAATACCAAAATACTGATAAGCCGTATATTTTTTAATCAATAGATAAATTTTTCTTTAATAATAATTCAACTGAAAATTAATTTCATGTCATTATTTATGTAATACTAAAATATTTTAATTGAGATGTTTATGAATAAATTTACAATATTAGTTCAACTATTAATATTGAAAAAAATATTTCTTAATGGTGTGTACAGATTTATTTTTATTTTCTATTGAAAAATATATGTTTTGTAGGGAATTTATAGTATAAACTTTTCAATAATTTATTTTCATAATTCTTTGACCCCTATAATTTTAATATATTTTAAATTGTATTACTCAGTGATCATATTATTTAAATAATGTAAATTATTTAATTATTTGAATCAAAATAAACATTTTATATTATTGGATCTAATACATATGACAGATATCGATGAAAATGAATGAAGATCATGTCTAAAAATAATTGATGAATGTAAGAGGTGGGATTTCATTTATTAGCATTATATTTGAGAAAAATAGTACAATTTAATGTTACAATTATTAAACATTGTTTTACATGTTGTTAAAAAAATTTGTTTCAATAAGTATTGACTTCCCTTAAGAAAACAACTACATTGTGTTCGCCATATCTTTTAGGCCCTACAACTTCCATGCCTTAAATTTATCTATGATAACACTATTTTCAAAATGTATATATCAATTTAGTTTTTATTATATAGATTTAAATTATTAAAATAATTTATACAATTATATTAAACTTGAAATTATATTGAAATCCAACACTTTAAGGTAATAATTACACATAACAAATATTTCATGTTGCAGTAATATATAATCAATGTATCTCTTTCCACAAAAATAACAAAATGCTTGATCGTTATTTTCATATTCACCATGAGTTTACATATGTCTTCTCTAAGGATTACATGTCCCAATTTTTATATATTATAAAAAAGATTAAATAAAATAATTTGTTGTGGGTATATTAAATTTCATTCAGATGAAAAGGTTTATGGGAAAATAGAGACTACTATATTTCCATTATAGTTTATTTTTTAATCCCTCAAATTTCTAATATATTGTTATTAGTATCCAATAACACCTTGGTCTATATAGGATTCCACAATTTTCTTGACCTAATTTACATGATATTTCTCATAATAATATTCAATATTCATAGACCCCTCCCCATTATATAAATGTATTCCATTCATCACATACCGACATCTTTCATCACTTTTCGATGTATGATATATTATTCTACAAAATCCATTCCTTTTAGTGGGATACCTATATATTAACATTATCATTTATACTTATTTCATTTTTATTAATCTATTTATTTTCATTCACAAAACATTGTGATGAGTGATTGATATGGACCCTCTCCTTAACCACTTTCAACATCATTTTTTCTTTTTCTAACCCATGAAATGTATTCCTTAATAAAATGGATTTCCCATTTAATAATATGTAAATTACATTTTTTATTCTCTCTAAATTTCTACTTTGATCACATTTAGAAATATTATTAATAAGGTAACTGTTACAATAATATCATAAAAAATTATTGATAGATTTTAGTATGCATTCTATAAAAATCAACATTAGGTTCATGGAAAAAAATCTAATCCATTATACCAATATCTATAAATATTTTCAAGTATTCAAAAAAAATTAATATTTCTCTATTCCTATTATAATAGAAATTCATTTCATTTTTATCTCAATTTTGGGATAATTTAACATGTGTTATCCTTTTTGTATTACATCATTAATAGAGTTATTTCATTTTTGCAAAATAAAATAAATTGATTAATTTTCAAGTTAATTTGTTATGATTTATCAAAACCTAATCAACTTTTCCAATTTCAATACATAAATTATTTATTCAAACATTTATGAAGTCTCTTTTAAGATTTATAATAAATTAAATTTAATAAGTTATTACAAATAAAGGGACCAATAAATAATAATTGTATGGATTTTTAAGAAATTAGATAATCTTCATTATTTTTTATCATTTATATCTTTTTAACAATTATTAATTACTAATTAAAACAATTTATAATTTTTTTCATTATAAATGTTATTAATTCATGTATCCTTTGAGAATACTTCCCTAAAAAATTACTATTGCTTATATAGAGTCTTACTATGTTGATTTATCTTGTCATTCATTAGATAAATGGGATTATTTTGAATATTTTTCCTTTTTTAATCTTTTTAAATTCCTAAACAACATAAATATTGTATTTGAATAATTATTCATTCATGAATAATATGTCTTGATCATATTTTGAGATGTAACCTTTAATTATAGGGGAATGTTTTAGTTTACAATGTTTTTTTATTTATATAAAGTTTTACAAAAGTTATTATTTTCCACATAAAAATTATAGAAACTCAAAAAAAAAATTGATTATATATTTTTGATATTTACACTCAATATACATCAATGTAACATGAAATATTTACTTCTTGTACTCTATTATTACAATCAAGACATATTATTATTTATTAGAGATCATGTTCGTATAATTTCACAATTTCATATTTTATTATTCCATAAAATATATCATTATCATTTTTAGATCAATAATCTGCTATAAAATAAATCTTTATAGATAGGACTCCAAAACATTTATATGAATCATATTATATATAATATAAATAATAAATATGTTTCTCAATATGTTGGAATAAATACATCCTCAATATCATGATATATCAATGAATTCTTATATCACATGTAATATTTATAAATATTTTGTGCATTTTCATGTTTTCCCTCATAATCATGATATCTAGGGGATGATATATAATGATAGAAACAAAAATCCAAGAATATATAAGATCAATTTAGATAGAAATAATTCCATGAATATAGTCATAGGCTTGAATAATAATTTTTTATATGGGGGTATTATTATGTTATAAACTGATATAAGTGGACAATAATTGTATGAAAAATATATATATAATTTTCAAAAAAATATACTTTAATCTCCCATAACAATAAATGATCCTAAAATAATATATTTTTAGGTTAAATGTTTGAAAAACATTACTTGAATATCATCATATTATGTCATTTCCCTTTATCCAATTCCAATTTAACAATCAATTACATAACCAGACCAAGAATTTATTAACCAAAAAGAATATATAATTAATTCAGTCAATAATTTTTAACAAAAAAAGATCACATACTCAAGGTTAACTCAAATATGAATACACGTGATAAATTATATGTGCATAAAAATACAGTAAATATATTTTATGATGGTTTTATAAAAGATAACATCATGAAATGTGTCACCCTCAATGAATAGGTTTATTATGGAAATGTACCTCTATACATATAATTCATAAACCCCCTCTATTCACTCCTAATAGAATAAGGTAAAATGGAATAGACCATAAGATAATAATAACATATAATATTATCAGATGTATTATTGATAAAAATTAAAGTTAAGTTCCACTTGATCATCATTTTCTATTTTTATGGGAAACAAATTGTGAATTTACCCATGAATATTTGTAAAAATATCTTAGATAATATATTATTTATTCCTCTTTTTAAGAATGTAGTATTTTCCTTAGGAAATACTTCAAAAAATGTCAATGCACACTTCTTTTTATGTTTTTTCTATTTTATATATTTTTATATAGGAAATATCATATAGATATCAAGAAAGATAATATATACATATCAATATTTTCTATTCTCTAAACCAATTTTAATTATCCATGTTTACCTCCATTAATTTATTCATTATGATTTTTGTATATAACAAAATTTCATTCAGTCTACCTCTTCAAATATAAATTTAACAAAAAATTTAAAATTCCCCGTTTTATCAAAAAGTTTTCTAAATTAAAAAATTAATTAATATACGTGAAAATCATATTCACGATGGGACGTAACATGTAATTTTGATATTATTTTATCCTCTAAAAATATAAAATAAAATTATAATGAAATTATAATTTTATTTAATGATCTTGTAAAATAGATTGTTCCAAATCTATCATGTCAAAATGAAACATCCTTTCTATTATGTTGTATACATAAATTTTAGAAACCCAAGACCCTCATTCCCTTAATATTATGACATTGTCCACATCATTTGGCATAAAATAGAATATTTTTACATTATCTCCTTCAGAAATTGATATAGTTTAATCAAAAAATCTATATTATAGTGAGAACCCAATTGTCATGGAGCAGTAAAACATTTTATTATTTATTTTTGGAACTAACATATCAAAGGGTCACCCAAATTTTTCTGTAATGCTCTTATTGACATTTTCAATAAAATTGAAGATTTATTTATCAAACATTTATACATATCAAAACATTGGTATGACATAGTGGACACCATTGTGTCATGAGCTTTTATCTCCAATCTAGTTCTTTTTTTAAAAACATTCTTAATGTCTTAATAAATTCACAAGACACTTTTGATGTTAAAATTTATTTCATATATGTATTTTCAGTAACCTGAACTAATTGTCCCAAAATAAAAATCAATTCACGTATAAACAATACAGTGACTCAAATACATTTCTATATTAACATTTAGTGATATCATATAATGAATCTATATTATAAAATAAAATCCAATTTTATGTAAAATATCATCAATGGTTCAAAACTATCAATTTTGATAATAAGAAATCTAACAAAAAGTACCTTGATTTCTTTATTTGATGCTAATAGTGTTATGAAATTATTCAAGGTTAAATTTCATAAAATTACCAAATGATAAGAAATTGATAAAAATAATATCAATCTAATATTGATTGAAAATTTAGAAAAAATAAAATATTTGAGATCAATTAAATTTATCTACAAATTTTTTTTGTATAGTGTTTTTAAATATTTTGATAAATTTTTTTAAATTAAATAATATTTTTGATATATATATATATTTTTATATTTATTTATATATATATCTGAACTATTTTTATTTCATATTGGTAATTCAATATATTAAATTTCCATAAACTTAATGAATTCATGTGGTTATATTTAAAACATATTTTTTTAATATTTTAAAAAATGACTTTTTCCCTTTTATAATAAAAATTTTGCCCAATTTTTCCTCCCTCTTATGTAAATTTTTTTTACTCGGGTTATAAAACATATTATATATATTTTTTTATAAAAACATTATCACCTCTAATTTATCAATTTATATGGATAAATTTACAAAAATTGTATCGCACAATTTATTTGAAAATTTAACCAATCAAATCCAAGAAAATAATAATAATAAATAAATACAAATTTAAAAAAAATAATTATAAATTAAAATCAGTAAAAATAGAAATATTTTTTTTAATCAAAAAAGAAAAAAATATTTATGATTTCTTAGTATTGTTTTGTTTTTTAATATTCAAAATACATTGTATAATGAATATTATTATTACACACATGTATGAAAAAATTTCATGCCAAATGATCAATAATAAAAACATATCAAAAAACCACATGTCACTAAATTTAATATCATGTTGGAAATAAAATAATTTTAATCATACATTTTCCATTTTTTATATTTTATTCAATAAATTAAAATGAAAAAATAATATTATAAAATTTTCTCTAATGACTACAATTTTCAAATTTTTTTAATATAATATATATAATTTTTAACTTCTAAAAGTCTTTTTAATTCTATTTTGTATTATAAAGAATTATTTTTATCTATTATTTAATTATAGTTTATTGTTTTAATTGTTATGAATAACTGTTTCGGTGTATTTGAACTTATTGATTTTGATTGTATATTTTTTATTTAATATTAAATATGTTTCCGAATTCATTACATTTATATACATGTTTTTTATAATTATTAAATTTGAAGGAATATTTGATTCCCTTTTATGATTTTCTTGGACGCGTATTACTAATTCCTTATGAAGTGTTTTAATATACCATAAAGGTTTTCCACAAAATAATTATTCTATTTTGAATCATATTCAATATATTAATATATATATATATATATATTAACTATATAAATAACATGATATGAATAGTGAAGTGTATATTTGGTTTGTTTATGTTTATTCAATAACAAGATACTCGATGTGGGACACTGAATAAATAAATTAGTACGAATACTTGTTATAAAACAAAAATAAATTAATATCCCAATAGAATAAAAAAACATTGAGTCCATGAAATTATTATATTTACCATGTTTTAAATAAAAGATGAGAGAATTTTTTAATGTTATTATATCTTAGGAAAACATTGTAAGAATTTATAATATTGGGATTGATTATTTTCTGAAAATATCAGTTGATATATTTCGTGATGATGTAGATATGAAAATTTATAATTATAAGGCATTGAAGATAGATAATCATGTTATATATTTGAGCATATAAAATTATGCATTTATAAATGATTAAAAATTATATTTATAGATAACCCTAAGTATAATTTTCATCAAACCAAGTCTTATATCAATATATATTTCCAATATAAATTTGAATCCATATAATGTAGAAAAAATGTATATATCACTATATACTCATCTATAATTTTTGAAAACATTTAATGAGTAATGAAATTATATAAAAATATGTGATGATATTATTATAAAAGAAATAAGGCTAATGATTAATTTTTATATCCCCTAAACTGATTAGTGTGGAATACATTTAATTCAAGAGATCTGTATTTTATAGTTGATGTACTAAACATGATGGTAATATTATTTTTCTGATAGATTCAATACAATTGGTTAGATAATTTTGACAATTTCTATGTGGAATATTTTCATTTAAATTTATATCCATTCCTAATATAAGTGAATGGTAGAAAACTACATATCTTGAATAAATTTGTTTCTGTATTTTTAATCCTTTAAATGATACATATGTGTAGATAAAACCATTAAAAATTTAGTTAAATAATCCTTGGAATGCGTGTTTCCATTTATATAATCCATACAAAGAAGAGTCATTTTAATAATTTGTTACCTATACGTGGATGATAAATAACTTTCCTATTAATGGTGTGATATATAGTTAATTTATAATATTTAAACAATGAAATCATAATTTTATAGAGTGGAAATTATATACATATATTAAATTTAAAAATAGTTTTATTTTTATGTGATATATATTATTTACACCAATTAATCACTACATAGAAAAACATCAAAATTGTAATCGTACTATTAATATATAAAATCCACCTCAATATATTTTGGGTTCATATTTTTTTAATTTATTGAAAGGAATCAATTTTATCTTCAAATATTTTAGTAGATTATTATAATATTTTTTAATGGATATATTAAATATAATCACAATTCAAAGAAAATCAATTTTTTTTATGTATTTCACTTATTTGGAACACATTTCGTATATTATATCATAGTCTGAATACCTATTGAAAAATATATATTAATTTTAACATTTAGATATTTTTCAAATCAATATGAGAGATAAATATGATTTAAAATCTCATATTGGATTAAAAAAATTTATATCAGTATTAGCCTTAAAGAGTGAGAAATAATATATCATATAGGCTTGTTCATCACTAATAATTTTGTTGAGTACAAAAAATTCAATATTAGTATTTTTTGTCATGAAATATGTAATCATACATAAAAAAATTCAGTGGCATGTCATGTTGGTAATATAATGATTTTATAACCATATATATTTGTTCATCACCATTGTTAATGAGATATACTTTTCAAAGTACTATGCTTTCGACTAAAAAAAATGTTAAGACCATTAATTATATTTAAAAAATAGTTATAATTCAGTGGTAATATTTATATACATTCATATTTTAGCTATAAAGTTTATTGAAATATTATTTGTCTCTATAACTCAGATTTATGGAATTAGGTTTGACTAATGTCGTTTGTGAATGTTAATAAATATTCATTAATAAATATAAAAATGATGTAATAATTGATGTAGTAAACATGAGAGAAAATGTTTGTTGTTATGTTAACTAGGTTGCTTTATTTATTACAATGCATCATTTAGTTATCCTCGATAATAAAATATTTTATATTAAGGAGTTTCATATATATTACACATATTGAATTATTACTCCCATGGCCAATCCACTATGATGAAATATACGTGATTTTATTCAATAAACCAACATAAAACAAATTTAGATAATAATAGATTTATGGTCATTATTAATAATCAATACCAAAATATTGATAAGCCGCATATTTTTCAATCAGAAGATAAATTGTTCTTTAATAATAAATCAACTAAAAATTAATTTCAGGTCATTATTTATGTAATACTAAAATATTTTCATGGAGATGTTTAAGAAAAATTTGATATTAGTAATTCATCTATTATTATTGAAAAAAATATTTCTTAATCGTGTGTACACTTTAATTTTTATTTTCTATTGAAAAATATATGTTTGGTAGGGAATTTATAGTATAAACTATTTCCATAATTTATTTTTATAATTATTCGATCCCTATCATTTTAATAAATTTTAAAGTGTATTACTCAGTGATCGTATTATTTAAATAATGTAAATTATTTAATTATTTGAATAAAAAAATTATATATTATTGGATCTAAAAAATATGTCAAATATCGATGAAAATGAATGAAGATCATGTCTAAAAATAATTGATTAATGTAAGAAGTGGGATTTAATTTATTAGAATTATATTTGATTAAAATGTTACAATTTAATGTTACAATTATTTAATTTTGATTTACATGTTGTCAAAAAAATTGGTTCAATCAGTATTGACATCCCTTGAGAAAAAAACTACGTTGTGTTCACCATTTCATTTAAGCCCTACAATATCCATACATTAAATTTTTCTATCATAACCTAAAATTTTACTTTAGATTTTCAAGAATCATAGAACAATGATAATTTAAAAAATATTTACCAATCGAATGATGCCTCTCCACCCCTACTATTAGTATTATCCATATAAAATACATAGTAATTTTTAAATTTATGAAATACTAAATAATTTTTCTCATGCTATTTCACTATCTACTCCACATATTAAAAATCAAGAAATATATAATTGCAATTATGACTATACATTGTGTAATAACGATCCTTATCATACTGATCATCCATTATAGTATACTAATTCTTTATATTCGAATAAATAAAAACCATTTGATATATGTTTATAAATATACTAATTTTTTAACATTATTTATTTAAATGTCATAATGTATATTATTTCAACTTTTAATTCATTTTTTCAAATATTTTTCAATAACATGGTTATTCTCTCATATGTTATATATGCATCCTCTATAGACCAGATTTTTATACTTTAAAATAAGGAAAACATAATTAATCGAAAATATTCTTCGGAATATTAAATAATTGATAGAATGATTTCATAATATATATGTGTTATTCAAATGAATCCAATCAACTCGTATCTCGTAAATGTTCCTATAATTGACATTTCATGCATTGACATATGTGTAATGAATTTTATTAACATAAAAAGATTATTTTTATTTTATTATAAAATTTATATTTTTACAATAAATTATCTTTAAATTTCCCTTTGTTTAAACTCTAGAAGTTAGATGATAGACTGATTTAGGTTTAGAATGCAAAGAATATAACATTGGATTATATATTTTTAAGAGTTAATGAATTTGAACTAAAGTAGTGGGTTAACATAGTTGGATTATTTTATTTCCACTCAATTCATTGAATGATCACTAAATTGAAGTATTTTAAAATTAATTTATTATTAAAATTTTAATTTTTTTATTAAAAATGTATATTTATTGAATTATTAAACTAATAATTTTTATTATTATTAAATTGATAACATAAATACTTATTCAATATTATAATGTAATTCATAAATTTTTATAATACAATTTATAATGAAAAAATAAGAGGTTTACATATTGATTTCATACTTTTTCAAAGATGATTACACAAAAACATTATAAAATAAATTTTTTTCATACAATTAATATGATTAGTTACATTAGGAAAATAGATTTAAAAAGAAAGTAACTTCATGTTTAAACTACACCCTTGTTTTAGTATGGGATTCAATTAATAAAATGTTAATGAATATTATATTCACATTGTAATTATTCTAACTATTAATAATGGAAATTAATGAATATGTATAGTTTTTAAATAGAGGGTATATAGGATTGTATATACTAAAAATAAGATTATGGAATAACAGTAATGAAGTTGAATAAAATATTAAAAAAATGATATGTTTACTAAAAATTACATGTAGTTCATAGGGTATTGTTGTTGATTTATGTTAGTCTGGTTGAATTTATAGAGGATATGTTTTATGATAAATTAACTTGTTTCATGAAGTTTCAATGAAATATTAAAGTGAATTTTTATATGAATATTAGTAGAAATAATCTATTTATGATATCGGTATGTTCTTGTTACCATCATTAAACATTATACATTCCTATGATGTTATACTATAATTCAGTTTCATATATTCCAAATGAGACATTGAGCTCGTACCTGAGTAGTAAGGGCTCCTGCTTGGCATCCAAGTGACCCGGGTTCAAAACTGGGTGGAGACGAATTTTTGGGTGTACTATAGCAGTATTGTAGTAGTTAATGTTCGGTAGTGTAGCAGTTAATGTTCGTTACTGTAGCAGTTACTGTTTGGTACTATAGCAGCCGGAACTATTCACCCAATTTAGACCTTCAGACCACCGGTTTGGGCCTATGGGTCTTCAGGGCCTTCGGGTAATCAAAGGCATTCGGGCCACAGGTCCATTGGGTCAGGTAGACCATGGAGTAGCCCAGTTTACATAGAACATTCACCAGAAGAGGATCAGAGAAACATGAGAAGTAGCCACCAGATGCAAAGCTAACTAGATTGGAAGAATGAGAGGGTATGGTGACTGCTATCAGGACCAGGAACCGTGCATCGTTGGACGGGGCAGTGCTAGCCGATCAACAATGCAACGGGGGAAGCAAGGTTATTAATGATGCAAAAAGCTGGGGAGGGGAAATTCAAGAGGGGTGGGCCCACTGGTCATGTATTGGGCATGGTATGCCTCTGGGCCTCCGGGTCATGTTTTGTGGGTGTGTCGGGCCTTATTCCTTGGGCCTACGGGTCACGTATGGGTTCCCCATAAACCATTAAAAGGGGGATTATCCATAATAAAATATAAAGAGAAGGCCTTCAGGCCATTCAGGCAGATTTCCATTGATATTTCAGGTCATGAAGTCTAGCTAATATGGTCTTAACTCTCCATATTTTATAAATTGGACACCACTTATTAGTATCCATTTTACCATAATATAAAATCATAAAAATCACGATTTCAATTCGTGAAATGAAATTATGAATATAACTGGACTTCTTCCATCCCATCACACATTGTAATAACCATGTTATTTTTTTTAAATGTTGGATGAGCACAAAAATATTTGTACGGAACATAAGAATAAAAAATCATGTATCCTAGTAAAATAACATGATCACCCCTAAAAAACTATTTCTAAAAAATACTTTTTATTCAATAGTGGATAAATGTTTTCAGAAAAAATAGCATTATCTCCCCATTTTAAATAATCTAATTATAATTAAAACTCATTGTAATGCAATTATAATTAATTGAGGTTTCATGGGATATCATCATCATAAAACCCTAATAAATCCTAATTAATTGAGGTTTCATGGGATATCATCATCATGTGCTATCTATGAACACTCATCATATCATCTATATCAGGTGGACCAATATGTTATAATGGGGTTCAACGTATCAAAAATAAATTATGAGGACCAGATAATGAATAAAATCATGTAAAAATATTACAAATACATTGAATAAAATTAAAAATATCAAAATACCACATCTTTTTATAAAACCTTCTTCAATTCCAAAATCAGTAGAAAAACTAAATAAGGGTTTTTCATTGATGTTACATGAATGGTTTTAGGGGAAATAAAACATCAAATAACTATTATAGAGGAATAAATATCCATTTTCACCATATATGTTAAAGTAAAAAAATTATTTTCCATCCTTTTAATTAATTATAAACGTTCCTTTTGAAAAACATTGAAAATTTAAAGGAAAATAATTTTTTAAAGAATAATAACACCACAAACAATGAGGAAAATATCTTCTTTTAAATTAAAAATAATATTCATATAAAATAAATAACAATGTAATTATGCATCATGATGGTTGGAAAATCTATTCATTTTTTTAAAATATATTATATTCATAATGAATTTTGTAAAATATTGGAAAGAGGAGTGTTAAAATAATATTTCTTTTAAAAACAATGTCTATCACCCAGAGTATTAAATTTCATGAACAATATTAATCGTCATGAATTGAAAAATTATATTACATTTTTACTTAAATTATATAGATTATAAGTTTAATTATTATATTAATTAATATAATTTCATTTTTTATACAATTACATAATCAATAAAATTCACATTTGGAGTTTTGAGGATATTTGACTCATATAAGAAATCACTTTGGTATGTTAAAAATACCAAAAGTGGTCATCACTCTACTATATACAGTAATATTATCATGATATATAAATAATTTTTATTCATTTTAATACTATTATATAAATTTAAGAATTATGGTTTTCAAAATTTAATTATGTTACAATATTAGATATAGTAATCAATGTGTACAAATTAAAAATGTTACCATTATACAATGATTGATGTGAAATTAATGAAATAATTATTTTATCTTCACAAAATGGAAATAATATCTTAAATTTAATATTAATCATTTAAATATAATTTTTTTCATCCATGTAACATTTAGGTGAAAAAATAATAAAATCTCTTCATGGAGGTGGTTTTCTACATGTATGAATGAATAATGCTATAATTCTTAAATGAATGGAAACATAAGAAGGTATAAGATAAATTTACATTTGATGAAGATAAATATATAAAAAATGTAATATATATATATATATATATATTTTTTAATTATTACATTATAATTCTTCCATGATAGTGTTAACGGAAAATGAATTACAAAGGTTCACAGGTTAGCAGTTCAACATACAGATAAGCGATGGTTCATTCCCTATTTTATTTAAGAATATATTAATATCAATTATCATATTTATATAATAACATATAATTTTATGGCATATAATTTTGATATTATTTTATCACATTGGATGAATATTTCTAGTAGGTGAACTAAAGAAGACAAAAATGCTCAATTAAAAATGATTTCACTTCTTCAAAAAACCTCCCTTAGCTAACAAATTATGACCTCAATGATCAATTTAATTTATAGACTAAAACCTATAAAATTAATATAAGGACTATAATAACGTATTTGGTATGATATTTACCAAATAAAATGGGTTTTTATGTGGGATAGTGTAATATTATGTGGTACCATTTTATAAGAGAGTAGAGGGGTTGTCGTATAATTCATCAAAATGTCAAATTAATATTAATTAATATTAATTCAAAAAATATAAAAACTAATTTAGTTTGAGATAAAGAGGGGTATGGGCTCAAATATATCTTCTAATATATATCATAAAAAATTACTTCATTTTTAACTTTATCATTTTGGTTGTCAAAACACATTAATCATTATTAAACAGTCCACACCCATAAGGGTTTTTACACATTATGGGTCAATATAGTTAGTATAAATAGTAAAGATTTTAATAAATACACCACATTTTATATTATCAACCGTATATTAGACAATTTTCTAAATATAATATTGGTAAGTATTTTATATAATTAACAAAATATATCATTAAGGACATGTTTTAAATTGATTTATTTTCTTGATTCTAATTGCATTAGTACAATGAAATTCAAAAAAAATATTATATCCATAACAAGTCATTTTCTTCAATAGAACTCATTGTTCTAATTTATTATCTCAAATTATATTTCATTACATTTTTTTAATTTAATTATTTTATTTTTACATTACATGATTAATTTCAACATCAATGTTCTATAAATATTGGAGGTTATCATTTCTTAAAAAAATTAATAATAAATGTCCATGGAGAAGATAAATCATTTATATTTCCTCATACTATTTATAATTATAGTGCTCAAACTAGGATGCAACTAAAAACGGTTTTCCAGACCGGTTTTCCACTAAGCCTTATGTACACCTCTCTATATGAAATAGGCTATCAACTATAATAAAGGTATTATATAAGTGATAATGGGGAGAATATAACAAAAGTTGTTTATAATAATAGTCAATATATAAATATATGATAGTAATATGAAGCAACTCAGTGGGAAAAAAATTAAACAAGAGAAATCATATATATTATGTAGCTGAATGATCAAGCCCAATATCCAAACAGCTATTACTAAAAAACATTTCATTAAATCTCATGCATTAAAGTAAAAAACCTTTACCCTTAGTAGGACATATTAGTACATATAAAAATAATTCATTCAAATAAAAAAATTTAACTCCAAAATATTCATATAAACCTCTTGGACCACATCAATTTACCCTTTGTATAGGGAAAAACCTGATCACAAAGGTCTAGATCACGAGCATGTGTCCTTAAATGATTTCAGAAGCATAAAATCTATAAGCATCTAAATGGACCATTGTAGGGAGTGATGTTGAACTCAGTAATCCATCACCAAAATGTTCATTTCCAACATACCTGATTATAGATATTTGTTCTTGTAATGACCCTAATTTCCATAGGTCTTTCCTTTGAGAAAATCGTGTGGTTGAACTGTTCGTAGCGGTCAAAGAGGATTTCATTGGGAGTTCTCAAAAGAAATAATCTATTACAAATTACAGTGGCACCAAAACGGTGGTACCTCCATGGTGACACGAGTTACAGAGTCATTGTCACGGTCACACCTTTTCTATATTTCTCCAAACTATGTCACACCCCTTGTATAGTTATTTGAGTTTTCTCAGTTTCACCCATGTTACGTTCTATTCTCCGTTTAATGTCAATTCCACAACTCATAGATATTTTTTGGTCTATCTACACCAGTTGTGATGTGAATAATTAAATCTAAAATAATTCCAATGTGTGAACCCTCCAAGCTTCTTTTTCAAACCACGATCTTAATTTTATGTAATTTTTAATGGAGTCCTAGTTTTTTTTTGATCTAGCATATTCTTAAGTCGTGATCCTCTCTTCATTATTCCATTCGATTCCTTTTTGTGTGCCTAGAGGCTTTATTCTGAGATGAGTTGTGTGCCTGTACTATAGCCCTTTCTGCTGAGCCCTTATGGAGTTCTTCTTGTGAGTCACATTATCCCCTTTTTTTGTGCAAGAAGGAACACTGATCCTTTTATCAATATGTAGGGACTTTAATTTACTTATTTTTATTTGTGCACCATATGGGGTGGGTATATTAATGGTTCCTTATATGGAATTCTGGGATAATCTTCTTGATATGAGAATTTAAGAAAGAATTTAATATGATAAAAAGATGAAACACGTAAATAAAATAATGGATTGTGTGTGGTTTGAAGTTTTTCACTTTTTTATTTTTTTATATCTGATTCATTTATGGTTTTAGTGGCTGTATGCCTTCTAAAAATCATGGTTTTTGTTTGCCTTTTCCTGTGCACTGGTGGTGTTCTATTTCATTGGGATGTTTTGATTTACATATGTAACATAAACTCTGATTAATGAAATATACTCAGTAAAATAATGTTATTCCCTAGGGTCAATCATGTTTTGTGATCACCTAGGTTATATTAATGTGTAAATTAATGAGCCCCTATCAGTTAAATTTGAATACATTGGTTTGATGGTTGTGGTAATGAGTCATATGTTCTTCTCTGGGTTTTGTGGACATAGTATGGGGGTATGTTTGTGTCCCAATCTGAATGAATTAATGATTGTGAAATTGATTAACATGTAGGCAACTAAACTTCCTTTTAATTGTGTTGTGGTTGCGAAGCGACATTGAGAAGTGGGATTATGGTGTGGTAATGGACTAGTTGTGTAGTGAAATTGCATTGGGTAATTTTCTGGGAAGCAGGGCTGTAGAGGTGGGTTTTGAGAGAAAGAATTTGTGGCATTAATTTGAAGAATGAATTATGGAATTAGTTTAATGGGGATGACCAGTGGGATTGCATGTCTTGTTTTGTGTTGTTGTATAGTGGGGGAACAATTTTATTTTTTTTCATTTCATATAATGGATATAGTTGTTATGTTCTAGTTAGTTATGGAATATATTAATGTGAACCCCCTTAAATAAATAAATATAAATTGAACAAGAATGGGGTTGGGTTTATTCATGTAAGTGGTTGTTGTATGGTTTTTCATATACAGGTATCAGAAAAATCGGTGCTGGTGTGGGACTATTGTTTGTTTGTGTGAAACCCATAGGTTGGGGTTGAGTGTTTGAAAACATATATATATATATATATATATATATATATATATATTGTAGTACAATTGTGATATATATACGCACCCCACCCCTGATGAGCACCATGTGTCAAAAAATTCCATTTCTTGGGGTAGGGTGTCTTTCCTAACATTTTGGTTGGGGGAATTATGGCTAGTTTCTAACTTACTACCTTGAACCCACTTTCATATAATGCCTCTTGGGTGTATCCAGGCAGATGGTAATGGATTGAGGCTTACCATAGTCCAATATTGTTTTGGGAAAGGGTTTGTTTTGGATGAAAAGCCAAGGTGTTTGGGTTAAGGGTTTTTTTCATGTATCATTAAAATGAGGACCTTATATCTTCATGTGAGTGGTGTGGTTGTAGTGGACTAGGTTTCTGCAGGTGTGGGTGTGTGTAGTTTGTGGACCAAGTGTTTATGGGCTAGGTTGGTTGCGGTTAGAGGCACTGGTGTCTGCTGGAATTTGGCGGAAGTGGTACTGCATGTGGGAAGAGAGGAAGCCTCAAGACATTAAATCATTAGAAATGAGCAGTTAACTAGGGTGAAAGTGGGGTGGGGTACTCAAATGTTGATGTGGTTATATTAGTAATTTAATTTAGTTGTGTTACTTCAGTTAGTGTGCCTTGGTGAGGTTGGCCTGGTTAGTATTCCTTAGTAGGTTATTCAGATTCTATTGTTTTCACAGATTGGAATTTAAATGCCCCCACCCCCAATTTTTCATGAATACAATTAGATTCCCTACTGAGTATAATTTTATGCTCAACCTACTAATATAAAATTTTATTCATGCTTCTAGGAGGACATTCAATACCGTGATAGACTTTACTAGCTCTGCTATTAGGATAGTTGTTGTTTCTACTTACTTTATTTTAAATTTGTACATTATTGGATGTTTTTTCATACATTCTATAAGCTTTACATTTGATCATGCATGTGGGAATGGATTCTATGATTTAATTTTTATCATTTAGGCTTCAGTGTTGCGTGGATTTTCCATCTTATATAATGATCATGTTCTACAAAATGGCTAATCCCTTCCAAATTATTTTGGATTCTTTACCCATGGTGCTAGTCTCCACTCTTGAGTTTTCTGAATGTGGGACTCAAGTAGTAATTATCACTCCTTCATCTTGTGGAAGGAAGGTTAGGGTACATTTCCATCTCACCCAGTATCTTTGAGAAGGTGGGTCATTACAGAAAGGTATCAAAATGATGGTTGAGATACATGATGGAGTTTGGAGATGAGGATACTGAGGATTGCATGGGATTATAGGGAGATGTTATTAGGAAACCTTGGTGCATGAGATAGTCCAGTGAAGAACAGATAGGACATGGAATTTTAGGGCCCCCCCATTATTCGATGAAAGTAATGTGGATCAACGGAATGACCCGGTGGGGCTACATTTATTGCAGGGTAGATAACCAAGGAAAGGAACATGCATCATAATTACTTGTTTTCTTGTTTGTTTTGGGAAATTGGGGAATTAAATTATTTAAAAAATATTTACAAATGGAATTTTACTCACTACTTGGGCTTAGGAGTTCATTATTTCTCTTTTCAGCTAAAGAACCCTAATGTTCACCATGAGGGGTATTGAGCCAAAAGGATGATATGGTTTAATAGTGAAGGACAGATTGATAGGAGAATTAATACCATTGATAGAAGATTCATCATCCCCCTCTAGAGTCATACTACAGGAATGTATAGAGGTAGAATCTCAGAAATGGATATTGAGAGTTGGTTGATGAGTTAAAAACCGCTTTAAGGTTGATCAGGGATCCAATAAAGTATTGGGTTACTCTGGTTTTGGGCCATATGCGAGGAGTGGAAAGTTAGTGGTAGACACATTACATCTAGGATAGGAAGATTATTAATGTCTCATGGGCTGACTTTGAGATGGTGTTCTGGGCATAATTATTTTATTCCATTTGAAGGCTGAGAAGAGGTAGAAACTATTATCCCTTCCACAGGAGATCATATTTTTAAGAGAACTAAGGATCATTTATATGGATATCCTTCAATTTTCATTGGATCGCATTCAATATGAGGAGTCCTAGGAATGATTCTTGGAGGAGGCACTTTCACCATCCATTCAGTATGTCGTCACTCCCTTTACTCTGCTAACATACTAAGATGTTTAGAAGAAGACCGTTGTAGTGATCAGGATGCTCATGTTGGGAGATATGTCTTGCGAGTTGATCCAGCCGAGTTTGTTAAAGGGAAAGACCGTCAATATCATGTCATTAGATTATGGGCCTTCCATGTTTTCTCCAGTGGGGAGTACGCCTCAACTGTTCTATTTCAAATCTTATGATCCTCTACCATTCCCCATGGGCCTTGGAAAAATGTGTTTTTTTATGAATGTTGTGGTAATAATCGGAATCATTTCCCAATCTGAGTGAATTATAGTTTGGGAGGAAAGGTTCATCACCCACTTCAGTATTAGCAGTTTCCAACAAGGCATTTCCTGTAGTCGGGACAACGACCTCCCACTACACCAAGGGAAGACAATGCCATAGGATGCCAGCCTTAGGTCACTTTTCATGGCCCTCAACAATAGCATGGTCGGGTTGGCGGCCAACCTCATAGAGGTAGTGGAGTCGGGCATGGTAATTTGCACGCCATAGTGGTAGTGGTTCCAGTAGGTCCAGAAGTTGATCGAGGTACGATCAATGTATTTAGTACTCCTTCCCATGCCTTGTTTGATTCAGTTGCTTCAAACTCCTTTATTGCACTCAGTCTATCCAATTCCCTATATCTATACCTACAGAGACATTCAATTCCCCATGTGTTGAGTATTCCAGTTGGAGGTCAGACAAGACACTTTAATGTTTTTCAAGGATGTAGACTGGTGTTGCGGCTAATTCAGTCCAGTGGGGATATTCATCTGATTTAGATGCCACCACATCATATCATCATAGGAATTGACTGATTTTTTATGTTGCATGATGTTAGAAACTACTTCTAGAGAAGGGTGGTGTTCTCAGATATGGGCAGCCAGCAGGTAGCTTTCATTGGCAAGTGGATTTTCTAGGAGGGAAGCAGGCATGTAAAGCCCCTTCTTTTAGTAATTGTTGAGTTGTTAGTGGAACCAATATACTTAGAGATTGTGGAAGAATCAGGTATTTTCAGTGGTTTTCGATACATCATCCCCAAAGAGTTTGTGACTCTACTATCTTGATGTGATGTTGAGTTCGAGATTGACATACAACCTGATGCTTGTCTAATTTTGATGTCCTTCTTTCGAATGGTTCCTTTTAAGTTGCGATATTTGGAAATTAAGGTTTATGACCAGATGAAGAAGGTTTTTATCTGAAAAAGACTGTCATAATTGGGTGCTCTACTCTTGTTCGAGAAGAAGGAATACAGTGGATTCATATTATTCATAGACATACAAATACTAAATCAAGTAATAGTCAAGAACTGTTACCACCTCTTGAAGATTGAGGACCTCTTTGACCAGTTGAAGGGAGCATATGGGTTCTCTATGACAGACTTATTGTATAAAAATAACTAGTTGAGGTTGAAGTAGGGTGAAATCTTGAAGGATGATTTTAGGTGAAGGTATGGGATCATTGAGCTTCTGGTCATTCCATTTGGCGTTACGAAGATGACAGCTATTTTTAGGGGGATCATAAACTCCCTTTTAAGTGATTATCTAGATCAGTTAGTGTTCATGTTCATCAAATACATCCTTACATAATCATGATCAGAGCAGGATCATTTTGAGCATCTAAGGTAGATTTAGAGGCCATATGTCACCACCAGCTCTATAGTAAGTTGACCAAGTGACAATTATACACACTAGAGATGCACTTAAATTAGAGAATAGTACTGGACCTGTCAATGGATGAAGTTATTGATTCTTATGTAGAATCCATGAATGTGGAATATGATCATATTTTTTAGGTTTGGGAAGGATAATAGCCAAGGTTCATACAAAACGTCTCTCGAGTCGCAGATCCATTGATGTCTATGATCAGCAGAGACCAGGCCTTTGTGTGGAGTGAGTAGATTAAAGTGGCATTCAGCTACCTGACGAGGAAGCTAGTTAATGTTGGGATGATGATGCTTCTAGAGGAAGGGGTAATGTTCGAGGTGTCCATTGAGCCTTCTGGTCTAGGATTGGGGTGTGTGTTGTCGGAATAGTGTGGAGTGATATCCTATGGGTAAAGAAATATATTTCCTCATTATCATAACTATGACACCCAAGACCTAGAACATGCAGTTGTCATGTTCGTGCTGATTTTCTGAAGGAAATAAATCATTGGGGAATTCATCATGGTCTTCATAGAGAAAAAGAAATTGAGGTATGTCTTCTCCTAGAAAGACCTGAACTTGAGGCAGTGGAGGGGAATAGGGTTTTTTTTCAAGATTACAACTTCGAAATGTCCTACACCTCAGGAAAGGGTAATGTGGAGGCTGATTCCTTGAGCTGGATGTCATCTAAGGATGTATTTCAGGATTCCACACATGCATGGAAGGAAATGGAGAAGTTTTCTTCTTTAAATATGGGAATGAGATTGGATGATGGTAGAGGTTGTCTATTTTAGATGACAATGTAATCTTACATTTTATGGAAGGTAATGGAGTCTCATTGGGGAGACTCAGATGCTAATATGATGTGTTATCATGTTAGCTAGGGTGATTCTCCAGAGTAATGGTCGGAAGATAGATAGAATCGGATTTTGATATGTGGGATGCTATTTTTTTGTGGGGATGCACAAGGGAGTTCTCAGTGAGTTCCATAACTCTCCCTTTTCAATATATCTACGAGTCTCCATGATGTTTTGGGTCTTGCATGGTCTACTATAGTGGGCCAGAGTTTGGTGGGTATTGGTGGAGTTTATGGAAGGGTACCTTGTGTGTCATCAGGTGATGGATGAGCAATGTGTCTCGGGATGACTGTTGTATCCCTTAGGCATTCCCCAATAGAATATGTATAACTTTTCGATAGTTTTGTCACATTAATACCTAGGTATAAGGGATGTTATTATTCCATATATACAGTGATGGATCAATTGACTAAATTAGATAACTTTATAGAAATTATGGAATTGTGCACAGTGTATGACTAGCATAGAGGTATGTGGGTGAAGTGGTGTGGCTTCATGGATTTCAAAGCTCCATCTATTTAGATCAGGAAACAAGGTTTTCTTCACAAGATTGGAAGGGATTATAGTGTGTGTCTGGCACCTAGTTGTGCCTTAACAGTACTTTACACCCTCATGTGGATGGGAAGATAGATGGACCATCCAATCATTTGAACAAATTTGGCGAGCCTATGTTCTAGACATTGGAGTGTTGTGATAACGAAACATTCCCACAATGGTGTTTCCATACAATAATATATCTCACTCTACCATTATCATGGCACCATTCAAAGACTTGTAACGAAGATTGTTTTGTTCTCCCATCTGCTATATAGAGATTGGGGATGTGGGTGTTAGTGTCCCAGAAATGGTGCATGGAAAGACGGAGAAGGATCATCTTTTGTGTGAGAGGATGAAGGAAGCTCCGAATTAGAAGAATTCATGTTCCTATAATTGGAGGATTCATTTAGAGTTTGGGATTGGGGATCACATCATCTTAATTGTTCCACCTCGGCATTGGAAATAGTTTTTTGGAAGTGGTATCAAGCTTTCTCCTAGGTTCATCAGACATGTTGAGGTGTTAGAATGAGTCGACGAGGTGGCATATCACATGACATTCTCACCGTGGTTCGGGAGGATCCACGATGTCCTCCATGTATCTCATCTCCATCAGTATCTGCAAAATGACTCCCACGTATTTGAATGGGGATAGTTATATGTTGAGGACGATGGTACTTTTGTGGAGTGCCCTGTGAGTATCGAGGATCGAATTGAAGAGGTTCATCGTAGATGGACCATTCCATTGGTCTATGTGCTATAGAGTCATGGAATCCTTAAAGAAAGTACTTGGGAGAGATATGCAAAAATTCTTGCCCAATGCCCATATTTTTTTTAGTTCTTACCTTATGTTTTTCATTTGATACTTTCATGTGATGAATTATTTATCTCGTTTTCTATAAGATGAGGAGTTTACCTTATTCTTTCAATGTGTCTAAAAAGGATAGACATGTGGTAAGAGAGAGCATGAAAAAAATAATGACACAATAATTTGGATGCTATTAAACCGATTCAGGTGAGTTAGTGAAACACAAAGAAGATATTATCTTGACTAGGAAAAAGTATCTCTAGTATCCGTGTTCTAGGAATTTTTGACTTCTATTGTTATTGTGATTTCATGGGAAAGTGGAAACATAGTGCCTCCTTTTTTTGTTCAGGAAATATATTTCAAAAAGGTGTTCATGGATGTTGATGTTTCCCCTGCAGTATTTAGTATAAGGTATTTTATCCCTAAGAGGTTTCTTAAGAGTTTGTTTTTCGGAATCTCTCACTTCTAGTTTTTTTATTCTCGATTTCGATATTAGAGTGAGAGGTATATGATGTAATGTCATGGATTTCCCTAGTCCATTCCCTTTTGAAATTCCATTAGTCATAGTTTTTAATGGGGTCATGTGTCTTGTTCTAGGATTTTTCCAAAAAAACATATATTCCACCAAATGGTTTCATTGAAATTGTGTCATAGTCATTATGGAACCATCACAAACACACTGCTTATGGTGGAACCAATTATTATGGCACCCTCAAGATCTCCAAGTAATGGTTGAACTGTTTATAGTTTCACCATTAAAGGTGGTGACCGTTATGGTGGCAATGGTTAAAATGGAACCTGTTATGGTGGAACTTGTTATAGTGGAACCATCGAGGTCACACCCTTTACAGTGGAACTATTACGGTGTCTCACCAAATGGTTTCACACCCCCGAGCACATTTTACTGTATTTCCCAATTTCACCATATTACGTTATTTTTTCTATTTAATGTTAACCTATAAACTCACAGCCATCCTCTAGTCTATCTATATCATTTATTTGGTTAATTTTTAAATTTTAATTAATTAAAACATGTGAACCCATCAAGCCACATGGTCGAACCATGATCCAATGTTCAAGTACATTAAAATGGTTTCCCTAGTTTTAGGTTATGGAGTCTTCTTAAGACAAGATACTCTATGTAAGTCCCTAACCCTAATAACCTATAGTCGGTGCATTTTTACATATCATTGGCATGATACAAGGAATCATGTCCTGAATGACTGATTATTTTATTATCCTTGAAAGTACTAGATACATACATATGTTTTATATTACATCATTAGGTAAAAAAACAACAAAATTATGTCCTCTTTAAACACACTTATACCCCTTAGCCTATCCCTAAAGGTGAACCATAAAATACTTCTTCACATACTTGGAAAAAATAAAACATTGAAAGGGGTGATATATGATGCTCAGTATAGATAACAATATAGAGGAAACATTATAAATAAGAATAAACATTTAAGGAAATTTATACAACTAAAACAAAATCCATTTAAATATAATATTTGGCATAATATGGAAAAGATAAAAAAAATAATGTCATTTAATTATTCAAAAGGATATTCTACTAGTCGAATAATCATACGTAATATCAATAGATAATTTCATAATGATGAAATGTATAATGTCAGACATCCTAACCACATAGTCAAAAAATCATGTGAAGACTAAAAATAAGATTTTGTCCATGCCTTGTTCCAAGACACTAGTTTGTCTCATGAGACGTACTGATGCGTCGAAGAGCTATAAAAGGCTACACAAATCACTTAGTATGTCAAATTCATTCTACATATGAAAAGGATTAAACATAACATAAACATTTCTATTAGAACTAGCATAAGAAATGTTAATTAATTAATAATTATCCATGAATGGTATAAAAAACACATTCACTATCAAGCATATCACAAAACATTCAAAACAATATGGATGATTTGTTATCATAATAAATCAACTTCAAATAATTATAAAATCTATTAAAGGATGTTGACATAGTTGAAACCAAAACTGTTTGTGGGAAATTTATCATTCTATTTTGATATCATTTAAAAGTTGTTTAATTATAAAATAAAACATTTATTTAAAAAATATTCTTATAATCATGTAAGGGAAGCTTCAAAGGTGTTATAATGGTTGATAATAACCTCACCCTCCATATTAGTTAAAAAACATTCATACCTTAATTTGTAGAAAAGGTCATAATGTACCTTGTTTGGAAAATGAAAAAAATGATTCCATTCAAACTATTTTATAAAAATTTAAGAATTTTTAAAAATGAAATTATCCCATATTCTAGTAACTATTAAAAAAAATTTCGAATTCATTTTTAAGAAACATGAATGTCGATGATAAAGATGTCCTAGTAAACACTTATGTAAAAACAAACTCATATAATAATGAGATTGGGAAATAATCCATTACATTGTAAATTTCCATGGTTGAGGGTATGTTAACCTCATTTATAATTGATAAATAATTGTTATGAAATTATACAAGAAATGTTGAGCAATGTACTGTTTTCAAACAATTCAAAATAATGTTTTTTAAAGGGGGAGATTATTTTAAATAATAATCTGTCTCTTTATGATGATTTTGATGCTCAAAAATACCCTTAATTATTTACTAATTATTTCGTTGAGTATTTTGCAGGAATTTATTTTATTTATTTATTTCATATAATGAGATTTCATAGTTCATTTATTCCGAGATCAATTTTAGCGCGTTCTGGAATGACTGTAGCGCGAGATCAATTTTAGCGCGTTCTGGAATCACTGTAGCGCGAGATCAGTTTTAGCGCGTACTGGAATCACTGTTCATACCCTACGTTGATGAACGTAACGTATGGATGAAAAGTTTACTTTTTATGTTAAAAGAAACGTATGGTTAAGGAACCTTACGTTATTTTGAAACGTATGGTTAATGAACCTTACGTTGTTGAAAAGTAAGGAAGAAGAACATTACGTTTGGAAGGAACCTTACGTTTTTGTTGTTGGACAAGTATGGAAGAGAAACCGTACGTTAGTTTTCAGTGTTTAGTTTGTCTCTCAAATGTATGGATCTTCAACCTTACTTTTATAATCAACCGTACGTTCTTTGGAGAGTTGAAGCAAGACAAAGTATGGATGATCAACCCTACGTTTGAATGCTGAAGAGAAAGTATATATGTTCAAACTTACGTTCTGAACCTTACGTTCTGAACCTTACGTTTGTGAACCTTACGTTTGTGAACCCTACGTTTGGAGCCACGTCATCAACCCTACGTTTAGCATCGGGATATTTTTGACAGATGATATTTCCTTTTGCATTGGTCAAACAGGCGGATTATTAAGCGGATTTCTAGCCGATTCTTAAGTACGACTTTGACTGAATCAATGACGATTTTCAACGGATTAATGATTGATTTAAACGGAGCTTTTTATGCCGATTCTTCAGGGGAGTTACAACGGCTCTGTTATTTCATTCTTTTTATATCGTGAATCTAAAGGAGATTTTCATGGATCTATTTATGCGGAAGATTTTCTCAGATTTGAATATATTTGTTCTATCTTGGAAACTTCGGATATATATATACACAGGAAAGTGTATGAAATATATAGATTGATCTTTTAACGAGCAAGAAACAGAGACTGTGTGAAGGAGTTCTTTTCTAGTGATCTAGAAGAAGTGTAAAATCTTTATTACCGAAGGAAGATCTTGATAGCAGATTCACGTGTTCTACATCGACTATCTGTTGTGAATCTACTGCTGCTGAAGTTGTGAAGTTTCTTGTAATATCTATTTCAACTGGATCGACTCAGAACTGTTTTGATTACAGATCTTTATTTTCTGAAGACGACGATCTATCTACTGTCAATTGCATTCTGTTGCAATTGTGAAGAACAACTGGAGAAGTGTTTTCTTTATCGAAACTCTTTTTATTTTTGAGTGATCAGCTTCTCGTTCTAAGCTGTGTGGGTTCGTGTTTGAACCAGGAAGGCTGTGTTTGCCTGAAACTTGTAAAGGTGTCAACTGCCTGTACTCAGTTGTGAACAGGTCTGTGGAAACGAGGACCAGATAGTGAAAATCGCCAAGCTCGTGGATTTGAGCGTTGGTGGAGTGGACTAGGGGCTTCTGTTCCCCGAACCACTATACATCTGTGTGTTCATGCTTTTACTTTTTCCGCTGCATATTTAATCGTGCTAAAAGCATAGTGGACAGAATTTGTTTAAATTGAAGAGATTGTAATAATTTTGAAAAGACACAATTCACCCCCCCTCTTGTGTGTAATCCGTAGATTCAGATCCAACAATTGGTATTAGAGGAGGAGCTTCTTATTTTTAAAGTCTTGTCAAGCTAGAAGTATTTAAAGATTATACATAGTGTATCATGGCTGATACGAGAGAGGGAATGTCAATGGTCAGAGCACCTTACTTTAATGGAGAAAATTATGGCTGCTGGAAATCACGTATGATTATTTATCTGAAAAATCTTGGTTACAAAGTCTATTCAAAGATTCTGACTCCCTATGAAATTCCTGAAAATCCCGATACATGGAGTGCTGCTACAGAGGCTGAGTATGACATGAATTCAAAAGCTATGAATGCAATCATCTGTGGTCTAGGACCGGATGAATTTAACAGAGTATCTCAATGCCCGACTGCATATGAAATGTGGCAAACAATAGATGTTTCTTATGAAGGAACAGATAATGTAAGACAGATGAGATATGCAACTGCTAAATTAAAATTCGATACTTTCAGAATGATTGAAGGAGAGAGCATCACTCAGATGAATGGAAGATTGACAGAAATTGTCAATAATATAACAGCTCTAGGAGAACCAATCAAGCAGGCTGATCAAGCATTAAAGGTACTGAGAGTACTTCCTACTCGATGGAATGGAATCTCTGCAGCAATCAGACAATCAACTTCTGTTAAAGATCTAACTATGAGAGAGCTGATTGGTACATTGATGATGTATGAGGCTGAAATGCAAGATGAGGTAAATGAGCATAAAGTATACATAAAAAGGGAAAATACTGCTTTGAAAGTGACTTCACATCAAAAGGATAGAAAGATGAAGAACAGAGAAGTAAGTGCTAAATCAGAAAGCTCTGATTCTTCAAATTCGGATAAAGAACTGGCTCAGCTAGCCAGAAAATTCAGAAAGTTCTACAGTAAGAAGAAAGACTTCAAGAAATCCTTCAAGAAGGATAGAAAGGAAGTGAGATGTTATGAATGCAAAAAGATGGGACATATCAGACCGGATTTCCCAAAATTGAAAGATGCAAAGAAGAAGAAATTCTTCAAAATAGATGATTATGAACAGAAAGACAAGAAAGCTATGAAAGCTACTTGGAGTGTTTCTGAAGACTCAAGTAATTCTTCTGAATCAAGCTCAGAGAAGGAGGAAGCCAATTTAAAAGCAAATATGTGTTTCATGGCTGAAACTGATGAGGTACACTCATACTACTCCTCTGACTCAAATAATGAATCAAACTATGAAACAAGCTTCTCAAATAAAAAACTTGCAGCTTACTGCAATATTCTTGAAGAAAGGTATGACTCATTATTTAAAAAATATAAATCTATAAAGAACTTGCATAAAGCTATTTCAGATGAGAGAAATACTTTGCTAAAACAACATAAGGAATTAATTGACAAATACAACTCTGCTGACTCAAATAAAATTAATTTTGAATCAAAAATAAAAACTCTACAGGATGAAGTAGAATCTTATAAAAAGGCTGCATTAGTTTTTACAAAAGGAGAAAACGCCTTAAATGAGATACTTGGAAAAACTGTAATTAAAAAGGAAAGGTTTGGAATTGGAAGTAAAGGAGAAAAACCTAAGTTATACAAAAATTATTTTGTTCCTAGCACTAAACAGGTTATTTGTAACTTCTGTGGAACAAAAGGTCATATAGATAAAAACTGTTTTCTAAGACAACCTCAAATATGTGGAATTAAGAAAGCTTATATTTCCAATGATCTATATGATTCAATCAATTTTAAGAAAACAAAGAAAATCTGGATACCCAGATCACTGCTTGCTAACACTCCTAGACCCAACAAAATATGGGTACGAAAGCAATTTGTTTGAATGTCTTTGTAGGTAGCAGGTCACCAAAGAAAGAAAGAAATATGGTATATGGACAGTGGCTGCTCAAGACACATGAGTGGAACTTCAGCTAATTTCTCTTCTCTTACTCGAAAGGAAGGAGGACTTGTCACCTTTGGTGACAATGCCAAAGGAAAGATTATTGGTATTGGAACAGTTGGAGATCCAAAGACAGTCTCAATCAACAAAGTACTTTATGTACAAGGGTTAAAACACAATCTGATAAGTATCTCTCAACTCTGTGATGATGGATACACTGTTGATTTTACTAACAATAGTTGTACTGTTTCTAAAGATAAACTGTTTAAGTTTAGAGCACCCAGAACTGATAATGTTTATACTTTGGATTTGTATTCCTTGTGTAAACGACAAGTAAACTGCTTAACTGCTAATATAAGTGAATCCTGGATCTGGCATAGAAGACTTGGTCATTGCAATATATATGCTTCACATAAATTATCTAAGAAACATCTAGTTTCTGATTTGCCTAGTCTCAAATTTGAAAATGACAGATTCTGTGATGCATGTCAGCTTGGCAAGCAACACAAATCATCATTCAAATCTGTTAATAAAGTTTCTACAACTAAACCTCTAGAACTTATCCATATGGATTTGTTTGGACCTTCAAGAGTAGAAAGTTTAGCTGGTAAATTATATGTTTATGTATTAGTTGATGATTATTCTAGATTTACTTGGATTTTCTTTTTGAAATTTAAAAGTGAGGCTTTTAGTTTATTTGAAGGTTTTTGTAAATCTATTCAAAATGAAAAAGGTTTTAATATAATCTCATTGAGAAGTGATCATGGTGGAGAATTTGAGAACCAGGAATTTAATTCCTTTTTCTCAAACATGGGTATTAAACACACCTTCTATGCTTCAAGAACACCTCAACAGAATGGGATTGTAGAAAGAAGAAATAGAACTATTCAAGAAATGGCTAGAACTATGTTAAATGAATATAGCCTACCTATATATTTCTGGGCAGAAGCTGTTAATACAGCTTGTTATATAATGAATAGAATTTTAATAAGACCTATTTTGAAAAAGACACCCTATGAACTATGGAATAATAGAAAACCTAAAGTAAATTACTTTAAAGTTTTTGGATGCAAGGTTTACATCTTGAATACCAAAGATAATCTTGGTAAATTTAATCCAAAATCTGATAAAGGTATTTTCTTAGGATATTCTGCAACCTCCAAAGCTTATAGAGTCTATAATAAAAAGTTAAGGATTGTTGAAGAATCATTTCATGTGAAATTTGATGAATCTGATCCTTTTGAGAAAAGGATAGAACAAATAGATGAACCTGATTCTAATGAAAACATGAGACTTGAGAATTTAAAGAATGATTTTGAAAATGATATAAAAGAAATTCAGTCCAGTTCAGAAGAACATGACACTGAAGAACCTTTGAATGTAATGCCTAGACAGTCTAGAACCTTAAAGAATCACCCTTTAGAATCTGTGATAGGTGACTTAGAGACTGGTATTCAAACTAGAAGAAACCTTGGAAACATAGTTCAATTCTCTGCTTTCCTATCCCAACAAGAACCTAAGACCATAGAAGAAGCCTTAGATGATGAGAGCTGGGTAATAGCAATGCAGGATGAATTGAACCAGTTCAAGAGAAATAAGGTTTGGGAGTTAGTTGAAAGACCACATGATTATCCAGTAATAGGAACTAAATGGGTCTTTAGGAATAAACAGGATGATCAAGGGATAATAACTAGAAATAAAGCAAGATTAGTAGCTAAAGGATATAATCAAGAAGAAGGAATAGATTATGATGAGACCTTTGCACCTGTAGCCAGGTTAGAAGCCATTAGAATCCTGTTAGCCTATGCATCTTATATGAATTTTAAATTATTTCAGATGGATGTTAAATCTGCCTTTTTAAATGGTTATTTAATGGAGGAAGTTTATGTTGAGCAACCTCCTGGTTTTGAAAATTCTCAAAAACTAGATTCTGTTTTCAAACTTACTAAAGCTCTTTATGGCCTTAAACAAGCACCTAGAGCTTGGTATGAAAGACTAAGTTCTTTTCTTTTGAAAAATGATTTTACTGTTGGACTGGCAGATCCAACACTCTTTAAGAAAACTGTGAAAAATAATGTTTTGTTGGTTCAAATTTATGCTGATGATTTAATTTTTGGATCAACCAATAAAATTCTTTGTCATGAATTTTCAGAATTAATGCAAAAAGAATTTGAAATGAGTATGATGGGAGAATTAAATTTCTTTTTGGGACTTCAAATATTTCAAAAAGATTTTGGAAATGTTTTAAATCAATGCAAATACATTACTAATTTACTTAAGAAATTTGGACTTGAAAACAGCAATCCATTTACAACTCCTATGTGTACTAATATAAAACTTGATATGGATGAAACTGGAAAATCAGTGGACAACAAGTTATATAGAGGTATGATTGGTAGTATGTTATATCTTACTGTTAGTAGACCAGATATAATGTATTCAGTATGTCTTTGTGCTCGATTTCAATCAAATCCCAAAGAATCCCTTTTAACAGCTGTTAAAAGAATTTTTAGATATTTAAAAGGTACTATTTATCAATCTCTGCTTTATCCAAAAACCTCTGATTTTAATTTAATTTCATATTCAGATGCTGACTTTGGAAGATGTAGATTAGATAGGAAGAGTACTTCAGGAACATGTCACTTTTTAGGGAAGTCTTTAGTATCATGGTCTAGTAAGAAACAACACTCAGTTGCCCTGTCAACAGCCGAGGCAGAATATGTGTCTGCAGGTAGTTGCTGTGCACAGGTGTTGTGGATGAAAAACACTCTTATGGACTTTGGATTAAATTTCAATAATACACCTTTTTTATGTGATAATACTAGTGCGATTAATATTTCAAAAAATCCTATTAGTCATTCTAGAACTAAGCACATTGATATAAGACTTCACTTTTTAAGAGATCATGTGTTTAAAAAGGATATATTTTTAGAATTTGTAAATACAGAAAATCAATTAGCAGATATTTTTACTAAACCACTTCCCACGGCAAGGTTTGAATTTTTTAAGGGGGAGTTAGGTTTATTTAATTTTAAATAGTTTTTTTTAAATCTTATTCTATTTTCAAATTCTGCTTAATTTCTGTTTCCCGCTATAAGTAATTTTATTTTGTTTTAAATAAAAGTAATGATTAGTGATTACACGGGAATCAAGGCTGTCAGAACTGTTTCACCTTCTAAACTGCTTCACCTTTTTCGGAAACCCTTTCGAAAACCTAAAACTGCACATCTGCTCCAAAACCCTTTTCTGAATCTTCAAACCCTAAACTTACGAACCTTCAGAAATCGTTGTTGGAATGCCAAAGACTAAGCGTCCAGATGGAGCCGAGAGCAGTGCTGCAAAGAAACCTAAGGTAGTTAGTCGGAAAATACTGCAAGGTAATGTCATAGATTTAGAGTGGCTGTTTGAAACTAATTTACTATTGAAGCAAGCGTTGTCGTTTCAAAGCCTTGAGCAAGCTTTTAATAGTGAAAATTCTGAGTTTATATATGAGGTAGAAATGAGACATTTCTTTAGAACTGTTCAGTTTAGCCTTGGAGATACAGAGGATAGTTTATTGGCTCAAATAGAGGATAAGGACTTTTCAATATCATCTGTAGAGATAAGTCAAATTCTTAACTGCCCTCATGAAGTAGTTTTTCATTTCGATTTACGGAATATTGGAGATTCTGTACATAAGTCTGAAGACATTATGTCTTTTCTGTTTGGAACCAGAGTGATAAAGAAGATGTTTATTAAGGATTTGGAGCCCGATCAGAAAATTTTGGTAAAATTTGTTCAGACTGGTTTAGCACCAAGAATGGCTGAGATGGAGAAAATCCTATACTCGGACATGTACATAATGTACCTTCTGATGTGTGATATTAAGTTTAATTTTCCTCGGTTTATGATAAGATATCTGAGTTACTGCTGTCAGAGTGAAGCAAGAATGACCTTTTTCCCTTATGGAAGGTTCATTTATTTGTTTTTGTTTAAAAGAGGAATGATCAGATTGGTAGATGCTGGGGTGAAATGTCACCACAGTAATGTTTTTAATGCTGGAACTTTGAGGAATGTAGGATACTTATGGAGCACAATTAAAGGAAAACTCTTACCTGTTGGAGCTGAGGAAAACTCGGAGAGTGCTCAGGCTCAACCGGCTAAGTCCAAGGAGGGACAAGCAGAATCAAGAGTTGGTACAGTGGCAAGGAGAATTCGTTTTGAGATGGAGGAAGTTGAGGAAGAGAGAAGTCAAGAAGGACTTCAATCTAGAAGGAAGAGGTCAATTGATGAAGAAATTATCTCTCCTGCCTTGAAATCCTCTGAACCGTTATTTTCTTATTCATTTGTGAGAGAAGCTATTGTGGAGCAGACTACACCGATAGAGGAACCAGCAGCTCAAAAAGAAACTCAAAAAGAACCTCAATCTTCTACTGTGGCTGTTGAAAAAGTAATTCAACAAGAACAACTTATGGAGGCAGTGCCTGGTGAAGAAGTGGCCCGACCTCAAGATTTACATGAAAATATTGTTCTTGAACAATCTGTAGAAGTCAGAGAGACTACTGTTCGTAATGAACATACTTCTGAAGCTAATACAGAGGTACTTCAGGAAGATTTTTCAGTGGAAGAGTTTCAGGCTTCAAAAGATAGTTCAGTGGATCAACCTTGTCAGGAAAAGGACAAAGAACAGTCAGATGCAGATTCCTTACCACTTGCCCTGCTTCATCAACCTAATTCTGGACATGAGAATCGAGCACAGGGTGCCCCTGATTCAAGAAAAGAAGAAGTTGTTGAGTTGTACAAGCGTATCTCTTAGTTAGAATCTGAGAATGTTAGTCTTATAAATTCTCTGAACTTAGAGCAGTTGAAGTTTAAGAAGCTGAAAGAATGTACTGTTTCAAGACAGGAAGTAGATTTGTTTAAGACTGATATGCTGCATGCTGTTGATCAGTTAAAATCAGAGATGGTAAAGAAAGATGATTTATCTGAGTTGAAGATTTACATGGAGAAGAAATTTGAGTCTGTTGCAAACAGTGCTGTGAGTGGATCAGGCTCTTCACCTGATTTGATTCGGAGATTTCAAGCAATTACTGGAGCAATGACCAATATGATTGACAGATTACACAATCTTCAGTGTAATAGTGCCCCTTTGTTAGTTTTGCTAGATAATCAGAGATTTTTAGTGGATCAGTTGACATCTGGAGAGCAACCGATTAGGATTCTTTTGAATCAGTTATCAGAAAAACTGGCTCTTTTTGTTGAAAAAGAAGAAAGAATGCATGAGTTTTTCAGAGTTAATTTGATTGAAGATATTCATATGACTCAATAGAACAGAGATCTTATCATCAAGTTAGGAGATGGGATGATGAAGAGGCTCAGAGAACAGTTTACAGAGATAAAGACCGCGATTCAAAGGAGATAGACACCTTTTTCCCTGTCTTATCTATGAACCTTGATTCCTCTGTATATCACAATCGTTTATATATAACGTCTTGTGAATGAAAATTCTTTTCTTATTTTTTTTTTGTTTTTTTGTTTATTGATTTATGATTGAGTTAGCCAGTATAAAAAATTCACTTATTCATACACAGTTAATTATAGCATTTACTTATAGTTCAGTGCAATATTGAATGTGTTCAAATCCATAATTTTTCATTCTTTTTGATATCACAAAAAGGGGGAGAATTTGGATAAACACAACATTTAAATTCATTTGTTTCCTATGAAGAAATTTGGATATATGGGAGAATTTGGATATATACGACATTTATCTTTTATCTATTTTTAGCTGAAAATTTATTTTTATGAGGGAGAAATTTTATTATAGTTAAATATTGTTTTAATCCTTTCAAAATTCTAAAATTTTATAAAACTAATTTTTCAATAAAGATTGCAATTAAATTAGTTCTATTATTTTATGGGTTTTGTGATCATCAAAAAGGGGGAGATTGTTGAGTAATGTATTGTTTTCAAACAATTCAAAATAATGTTTTTTAAAGAGGGAGATTATTTTAAATAATACTCTGTCTCTTTATGATGATTTTGATGCTCACAAATACCCTTAATTATTTACTAATTATTTCGTTGAGTATTTTGCAGGAATTTATTTTATTTATTTATTTCATATAACGAGATTTCATACTTCATTTATTCCGAGATCAATTTTAGCGCGTTCTGGAATCACTGTAGCGCGAGATCAGTTTTAGCGCGTACTGGAATCACTGTTCATACCCAATGTTGATGAACGTAACGTATGGATGAAAAGTTTACTTTTTATGTTAAAAAAATGTATGGTTAAGGAACCTTACGTTATTTTGAAATGTATGGTTAATGAACCTTACGTAGTTGAAAAGTATGGAAGAAGAACATTACGTTTGGAAGGAACCTTACGTTTTTGTTGTTGGACAAGTATGGAAGAGAAACTGTACGTTAGTTTTCAGTGTTGAGTTTGTTTCTCAAAAGTATGGATCATCAACCTTACTTTTATAATCAACCGTACGTTCTTTGGAGAGTTGAAGCAAGACAAAGTATGGATGATCAACCCTACGTTTGAATGCTGAAGAGAAAGTATGTATGTTCAAACTTACGTTCTGAACATTACGTTCTGAACCTTACGTTTGTGAACCTTACGTTTGTGAACCCTACGTTTGGAGCCACGTCATCAACCCTACGTTTGGCATCGGGATATTTTTGACAGACGATATTTCCTTTTGCATTGGTCAAACAGGCGGATTATTAAGCGGATTTCTAGCCGATTCTTAAGTACGACTTTGACTGAATCAAAGACGATTTTCAACGGATTAATGATTGATTTAAATAGAGATTTTTATGCCGATTCTTCAGGGGAGTTACAACGGCTTTGTTATTTCATTCTTTTTATATCGCGAATCTAAAGGAGATTTTCATGGATCTATTTATGCGGAAGATTTTCTCAGATTTGAATATATATGTTCTATCTTGGAAACTTCGGATATATATATACACAGGAAAGTGTATGAAATATATAGATTGATCTTTTAACGAGCAAGAAACAGAGACTGTGTGAAGGAGTTATTTTCTGGAGATCTAGAAGAAGTGTAAAATCTTTATTACCGAAGGAAGATCTTGATAGCAGATTCACGTGTTCTACATCGACTATCTGTTGTGAATCTACTACTGCTGAAGTTGTGAAGTTTCTTGTAATATCTATTGCAACTGGATCGAATCAGAACTGTTTTGATTACAGATCTTTATTTTCTGAAGACGACGATCTATCTACTGTCAATTGCATTCTGTTGCAATTGTGAAGAACAACTGGAGAAGTGTTTTCTTTATCGAAACTCTTTTTATTTTTGAGTGATCAGCTTCTCGTTCTAAGCTGTGTGGGTTCGTGTTTGAACCAGGAAGGTTGTGTTTGCCTGAAACTTGTAAAGGTGTCAACTGCCTGTACTCAGTTGTGAACAGGTCTGTGGAAACGAGGACCAGATAGTGAAAATCGCCAATCTCGTGGATTTGAGCGTTGGTGGAGTGGACTAGAGACCTTCTGTTCCCCGAACCACTATACATCCGTGTGTTCATGCTTTTACTTTTTCCGCTGCATATTTAATCGCGCTAAAAGCATAGTGGACAGAATTTGTCTAAATTGAAGAGATTGTAATAATTTTGAAAAGACACAATTCACCCCCCCCCCTCTTGTGTGTAATCCGTAGATTCAGATCCAACAAGAACCACATACATAAATATGATATCATATATGATCTTCTAACATTTTTTTGTTAATAATATTTTTGTAGTATCATTGTATTGGGTGTTAACTAATTTATTTTACTTTATATGTTTTTTATGTATGTCTTGTTTGTTATGGGTATGATGTATTATATTCATATCCATAATTATATTATGTTCTAAAATATTGTTTTTAATAATTAAATGAAAATTATACTTGAATGGTTATAGTGGGGAATTAATCTCATCGCGTTCATGGAGATGGTAATCCATACGTACGAAAGAATGCTATATCCATTTCATTTTCATACTTTAAAAGGAAATAAGACCAATTCAAAAATAGGTATATTATTATTCCAGTATAGTAAACTATTTATTATTAATTACATAATTTCATAACACCATCCATTATACGTTCCATGAATGGTATGAACGAGACATATCACATTGAGGGGTGGTAGTTCACACTTCCTTAAATGAAATTATCATACATATATACAACATGAAAAGAATAAATTTATGCTATAAAAGATAATTATATAAGATTATAGATAAAATAAATATCATATATATCATATATAATTATAGTTTCATCATAACATACACCATAAGAGGTGGTAGTAGAATATTGAACAATCATCGTTTCGTGAGGTAGTAGTTCGTCATCCATAGAAACATTACGTTATGTACCCATTAGAAGGAGGGGTGTGTAACTATAGTTCAAATACATCTCATAACAATAGCCTAGTGTATTATTTATACTGGTGATGTTAATAAATAATGGAATACAAATATTTTTGGTGGTTGGAGAAGTAAAAAAAGTGAAAATAACTTAAGATGATATGTTACATTTAAATCATGAAAATCCCGTTAGTTTGAACCAAAAAGCTTCATTGAAGTACCTTATCCCTAAGATAATTATTATAAGAAGACAATAGGGATATAGGGAACTTAATTGGGAGAGTTTAGATGATCCAAGTGATTTTAGAGGTGTGAGAAATGGGTTAGAGGTGAGGACGTTTTGTAAGAGGGAGGAGGGGCTCTTTAGGAATTTTTAAAAAAATAATTTTATTATATATTTATTTTTGGTTTTTAAGGTTCCAAAACTAATTAAAGTAGATGATAAGAAGACTAGTTTTTAAATTAAAATCACCCAATAAGAATTGGGCAGGTTTAGTATATTTTTATAATTTTTAAAATCTCAATTATTAAAATCATTCGTTAATGAGGTAAACACTTGATCATTATTCTGTCATGAATTTTTTTATGTCTAAAATTTATAAAAAAATAACATAATGTTGGAAATATTTTAATATTATATTTTAATTATTATATTCAAAAATATAACTTATATAATGTAGCGGTTTGGAATTAATTCCAGTGGACTATAATTGATACCTATCAGGGCACTTCATGGGCGGCTACACCCCCTGGGCGGGACACACCACCATCCCCTGTGGCAGCCATTTCCTCATGAAGCCCTTGGGCGGAGAGCCATGCTTCGTCCAACGCTCACATGTGAGAGTTCCCAAGGATCAGATACATTCCTACCTCCTTTGCCTCTGATACCAACTGTAGAGACCCGAAGCTTGACATACATGGACATTACATTACTTTTGCGGAATACTTGGTACATAAAAAAACACACACACAAGGATCGTAATAGTTTAGTGTCTTTGGAAACTCGGAACATAATCTTCTAATCGTGGTGAAAGATCTTCAATATATCCCATAAAGATCTTCCTTTTTTTACCTAAAACCTTTCTTTATATCCTGGGGAAAAGAAAACATAAAAGGGTGTGCTCAAATGCTCAGCAAGGGAAAATAAAGGAAATAAAAATCATATCATATCTTTTTGAAAATCATAACCTGCAAATGAGATCATAAATTCTTAACATGGAACAAATCATAGAAGTGAAAATGAGATCCCCATAATCATAACATGAAACTTGAAACTTTGTGTCATGCACACATAATCATGGAAAATCATTTCTTGATAGTCATGACTCATTGCCAAGACTATCTTAGTGGCCAAAGTCCCTTTCTGAACCGAGTCACCCTCGTTCCAGTCCTATTTCACTGAACCGGTATAACCTACCGTTCCAGCCATGTCTATCTCATGAGATATAAAATCTTTACCCAATGCATTGGAGGGAGATATAGTTCCCACCCATCTTATAATTAATCCTTTCTTATGTGTGCCACATAATCATAAACCATACATCATAGCGTAACCCATGTAATAAAAAGGGGATTCTTAAACAACATGACATCATAAAACAATTCATATAAGATAAAGGAATTCATAAACATAATTCCATCACAACATAATCAAATCAATATAATAATAGGGATAAAAACAGAACCCTTTATTATCTTAGATGGAAAATAATTTTGATAAAACACTTGAACTTCATTCTTGAGGAAAATATCCTTTCTACTTCAAAAACACTTTTCCTTTCTTAACATGTCATACAATTTTAAACTAAAAGAAGTTGATTAAAAATAAACTTGAAAACTTGTAAAGGAAGCTTCTTGGAAATAATGTTTTAGAAATCCATTCATGCCGTATAAGTTAAAAAAAACATTCTTCGTACTTTTGTCGGAAAAGTCAAAAAGTACCTCGTACGAAAAAATGACAAAAGATTCCTTTCATATTCTTTACTAAAAATTAACCGAAGGGTAAGATTGGATTTAAACTATTGTAAGTGGATGGAAACAATATTACATATTTATGGAACATGGATGTGGATGATAAAATACACCCCAGTAAATTCCAAAGTAAAAACAATCTCGGATGAGATTGTGATATTTTCCCTTACCTTAGGTCCGATTTGCTTCGTATGTGTCCGAACCTCATGTATAATGATTTAAATAATGTCATTGACTTATTACAGAATCATATTCATTGTTACGATATCATATATGGTTCACTTATGACATTATATTACCCGTTCTTTTGTAAATTCCATGTTAAAGAAGCGTTTTGGGTAAAATCGTTTCATTTATCGTAGGTGTTTTGACTTGTTGTTCATGACATTATTATAACTTATATCATGATTTACTTACTTACAGAATATAAAATATGATTTATATATCATATATATTCTGTATATATATATATAATAGATAGATAAATGAAATGAAAAACACCGTTCATGGAGACGGTAGTCCGTACGTACGCATGAACACTATTCTATGATTTCTCCTTGAACTCCATCTTTCGTTTCTTGTCAAAACCATGCGATGGATATGTACCAACAACTTCCATTTCTACCTTGATAGCACAACTCACAATTTCTTCATAGCTACTGAAGTCTCTTATAGCTAATGCCCTTCGAAGAATTTGTTTTAAGCCACTGAAAAATCGATCAACTTTACTTTCAGGTTGGATGATAATGCCAGATGCATACCTTGCACGTCTTGTAAAATTCGCTTCGTATATACCAACAGATTCATCATCCTTTTGCTTTAGTTCAAGAAACTCCTTCTCCATCTTTGTTCGAAGAATACGAGGGAAGTACTTATTGAAATATACGTTCTTGAACTCGTCCCATTCCATGGACTCAATTTCATCTCTTTGCCTTGTATTCTTGATAAGATTCCACCATTGATCAGCTTAACCTTCCAAACGATATACTGCTAAGTTGACTTTATCATGTTCAGAACATTGAAGAACTGAAAATATCTTTTCAGTGGTACTGATCCATTGTTCAGCAACAAGTGGATCAGAAGACCCACTGAAAGAAAGTGGATGTTGCCTCATGAAGGACTCAATAGAATATTGTTCCCTTCTCCTCTCATTTGGAAGTCTAGAATGATTCATAGCTTGTGTAAGTATAGCAATTAGATTTTTCACTCCATCTCCCATAACATTTGTTTGTTCAGGAGGATAATCATTGCATTGTCCATTGCATTGATCAACAAGGTTCCTGCGGGTTCCAGCCAGCGTCTAAAACCCAAAAAGAATAGTGTGAGAGGCAAAAATCATGCTATGGAAAACAACATAATAAAGGGGGAGTACCTTCAATATCTAACATCTTAGGTTTAATTCTATGATCGTTAGCGTAATTCTAGTACTATAACCTATACGTATACTTAACCTTAGGGACATCCCTAGACATACTTTATAAATATCTCTAGGGATCTCACTAAAGTTCTCATATCCTAGTTTCCAAAGGTTGATTAACCTTTCCTCTGATACCAACTGTAGCGGTCTGGAATTACATCCAGTGGACTATAATTGATACCTATCAGGGCACTCCATGGGCGGCTACACCCCCTGGGCGGGACACACCACCATCCCCAGTGGCAGCCATTTCCTCATGAAGCCCTTGGGCGGAGAGCCTTGCTTCGTCCAACGCTCACATGTGAGAGTTCCCAATGACCGGATACATTCCTACCTCCTTCACCTCTGATACCAACTATAGAGACCCGAATCTTTACGTACATGGACATTACATTACTTTTTCAGAATTCTTGGTACATAACAAAAACACACACACAAGGATCGTAATAGTTTAGTGTCTTTGGAAACTCGAAACATAATCTTCTAATCATGGTGAAAGATCTTCAATATCTCCCATAAAGATCTTCCTTTTTTTTACCTAAAACATTTCTTTATATCCTAGGGAAAAGAAAACATAAAAGGGTGAGCTCAAATGCTCAGCAAGGGCAAATAAAGGAAATAAAAATCATATCATATCTTTTTGAAAATCATAACCTGCAAAAGAGATCATAAAATCTTAACATGGAACAAATCATAGAAGTGAAAATGAGATCCCCATAATCATAACATGAAACTTGAAACTTTGTGGCATGCACACATAATCATGGAAAATCATTTCATTTTAGTCATGACTCATTGCCAAGACTATCTTAGTGGACAAAGTCCCTTTCTGAACCGAGTCACCCTCATTCTAGTCCTGTTTCACTGAACCGGTATAACCTACCGTTCCAGCCATGTCTATCTCACGAGATATAAAATCTTTACCCAATGCATTGGAGGGAGATATAGGTACCACCCATCTTATAATGAATCCTTTCTTATGTGTGCCACATAATCATAAACCATACATCATAGCGTAACCCATGTAATAAAAATGGGATTCTTAAACAACATGACATCATAAAACAATTCATATAAGATAAAGGAATTCATAAAAATAATTCCATCACAACATAATCAAATCAATGTAATAATAGGGATAAAAACAGAACCCTTTATTATCTTAGATGGAAAATAATTTTGATAAAACACTTGAACATCATTCTTGAGGAAAATATCCTTTCTACCACAAAAACACTTTTCCTTTCTTAACATGTCATACAATTTTAAACTAAAAGAAGTTGATTAAAAATAAACATAAAAACATGTAAAGGAAGATTATTTGAAATAATGTTTTAGAAATCCATTCATGTCGTATAAGTTAAAAAAAACATTCTTCGTACTTTTGTCGGAAAAGTCAAAAAGTACCTCGTACGAAAAAATGACAAAAGTTTCCTTTCATATTCTTTACTAAAAATTCACCAAAGGGTAAGAATGGATTTAAACTATTGTAAGTGGATGGAAACAATATTACATATTTATGGAACATGGATGTGGATGATAAAATACACCCCAGTAAATGCCAAAGTAAAAACAATCTCGGATGAGATTGTGATATTTTCCCTTACCTTAGGTCCGATTTGCTTCGTATGTGTCCGAACCTCCTATATTATGATTTAAATAATGTCATTGACTTATTAAAGAATCATATTCATTGTTATGATATCATATATGGTTCACTTATGACATTATATTACCCGTTCTTTTGTAAATTCCATGTTAAAGAAGCGTTTTGGGTAAAATCGTTTCATTTATCGTAGGTGTTTTGACTTGTTGTTCTTGAAATTATTATTACTTGTATCATGATTTACTTACATCCAGAATATAAAATATGATTTATATATCATATATATTCAGTATATATATATATAATAGATAGATAAATGAATTGAAAAACACCGTTCATGGAGACGGTAGTCCGTACGTACGCATGAACGCTGTTTTCCTTTCCTTATTGTCTTGAATGGAAGTAAGTAGATGACATACATATATATATATACGTAAATCCAGTAGCTTTATAATGTCATATATTTCATTATTATTTCTTATATATACTTTATAATCATTCTTAAATGGTTAACATGGAGAATGAATCTCATCGCGTCGTGGAGACGGTAGTCCGTACGTACGCACGAGCGATGATATCATTTCCATAAATATTGAATTGAATTGGATTGGATTATACAATATATCAGAATTAATATGATGTTGTAATAACTATGTATAGTTATTCTTTACACCACTATACCCATCCATGTAAGGTGGTGGTGGAAAATAGATTACACCACGGCGTGGAGACGGTATTCCGTACTTACGCACGCGCGGTGATTTCTTTTTCCGTAGGATGGATAGATGGTGAAATAGGGTTGTTTCATACTTATAATAACATATCAGTATATGAGTGACACTGATGTTATTACTTCATAATGAAACAACCTAAGAAGAAGAAGTGGAAGAAGAAATAAAGATGAAAGAATTGGTAACGGTAATTACCTCTTCTTTGCAGCGCCTCTTTGAGACCTCCTCTTAGGGCACTAAAATTGGTCTTTGAAAAAGACCAGAACCTCTAGGATGTTTCTAGGGAAGTGGAGAAGAGATTTTGGCAGGGGTTTGCCGAGATTGAGTGCTCAAATTGGTGTGAGGAGGAGGGGGAGGAGGTGTCCTTTTATTAGGGAGGAGAGGGGCACCTTAGGAATATCTCAAAATATTATTTTATATTAAAGTCAAAATGGGTTTATAATGGTTCCAAAGGGTCTTATTTAAAAGCTAAAGTGGGTATGGGTCGAACTCCTATCATCCAATAGGATTTAGACAAGTTTAGGGTATTATTTTAACCTTATCAATTAGATTTAACTCTAAGTTAAATAATTTAACTTTTACCGTGTCTTTTTGTTTCTTTCACTATATGGTAAATACACTTACTATAACAAGCCAAAATAACCCCAAATTGTTTATTATTAATATATATATCCTTATCTAAGTCATGTTGCAGAACCATAGATTTTTAGGAATAAAAAAACAATTAATAATATAATATTTGGTTTAAAAACTATTTTGTCTCAATTTTGAAACTATTTGATATATGATTTTTGTGACAGTCATAGCAGTATTATATGTTCAAAAAAAGTTGATTAAATCAACACTAATATATCTTAGTAACCTAGAAAATTAGTGGAATTCATAAAAAATCTCAAATTACATTCATTTTAGTATTTATAACATCAATTATGTTAATATTTCCTTAAAAGGGTAATTACTGCATCATCGTTGTGTCATAAATAAATTAATTTATATAAAGTCTAAAAATTATAAATAAAATATAATTATGTAGGAAATATTTTTATCTTTCTAAGGAATATTTATAGTAGAATTTATCTTATTTATAACCCCATATTAAAAATGTTTTAGTAAATTAACTTTGATTTTAACTCTTTTAACTCTTCTTTGAATTAAATAATAATAAATGTCCTAATCTAATCCAAGTGGGCCTAAATGATAATATTGTACACATAAGGTTGTTTTTGGTCGAGATACACGTGTCCAATAGAATTAGGACATGTGTTAGGGTAATATTAATATCATTTTTACCCTTAATTACCCTATTTACTTTTAACCGTGATAAATAAAAGTAAAAAGTTACTATTCACCACAAATTATTTTCATCTCATTGAACCACATTTTACTTACTGACATCAACCGTGTCTCTCAGATTTTTGAAATTCCATTCACAGATGCGGTAAAATTATGTTTTATGAAAAATTCAGTTTTTTTAACTACCACTTAGTAGTTTCACTATTCATCAAAAATTGATGTTTTTCAGAACAATGCCAAAATTTCATCCTAAGCTATATTTCATATTCCAAATTCAAAAATGAAATCTATTTTACCAAATTCATAACATAGAAGTTGAATTATTTAATTTTATAATTAAATCCCGCTGTTAAAATAAATAGCGTGTTTTTAGGAAACAAAATATATCAAACGATTGACACTTGATTATGTCTGGTTTAAATGTGAAATTACAACCAATGACCAGCATTGTATTAAATTGTAAAAATATATTCTAAATATAATTTAAAACCACTCAAATTAAGAATTTATCACTATTAATTATTTCGATTAAAAAAGTTGTTTTTAATTATAATTTAGTAATTTTCACTATTCATCAGAATATGAAAGTTATCCGAAAAGTACCAAAATTTCACCTTAGGCTAAATTCGATACTCCGAATACAAAAATGAAGTCCATTTTGAGAGCTAAATTTTCTAAAATTTAAAAAGGTGGTTATTACTATTCATAACGGCTAGTTATAATAATATTTTAATAGCATATTGTTGTTTAGTGAAACTCGGTATTGCGTACTACACACGCTATCGAGGAAGGTCGTGATTGCGTGTAATGCAAGGCAAGTCAAAGATGCATTTTGTGCATGCTCCTTTTGGTGTAGCGTACAACACAAGACATTAGTGAAATAAAAAAGAATATTTTTCATATAATCTCGGGCTGTTACATTCTACCCCCCTTAAAATGAATTTCGCCCTCGAAATTCGTCGGGGTTATAAATGGTTTACTATTTGAAAGATTCTTTAATAGAAACCCACGTCGTAAAAAGGAATACCAAAACTTATCTTTAAAAACAAAAGTATGAAACGTAATGGTTACCCAAATAAACTAATCACTGGGTTTCCACATAGGTGAAAATATGGATATGGAAGAGAAATCTAACCATCATATTCTGATGGAGAGTGGTAGAGAACATGGCTATGGAAAATCCAGCAATCACAAAGCCATAAATTTGTGACGATCTAGGGTACCATCTGATTAATCAGATATAAGAGCACTAGGACAACATTTTTGGTTTTCAAGATCGTTTCCCTAAAGTTGAAGAATTTGAATTAGAAGAAATACTTTCGTGATTTTGGTATAGTCTCACCGTTTGTCATTCTTTGGAAAATTTCCACTTCATCTCTTAAAGAAATGAAGTTTGAATTTGTCATTCATGTTGTGTTAGCAGATCATGTGATAGAATGATTGGTCATTCCATTTGTCTCAAACAAAATGTTAGAAAAAGTTATACATAAGTCATTCTATAGTGATATTAATCATATATGGTTCCTAAAATGGACTTATACTTCATATATCATACTGCTTAATATAATAAAACTAGTTTCTACTAAATAGGGACTTCCTGTAGGCTAGTGGTAGGCGATAAAGGCCAGTCGCACTTCGGTTTTGGGTTCGATTTCCACAGCCTTGTCCGACGCGATGGGCTGTCGCCTGTCCTGCAGGTTGTCCTTTTTCTAAAACTACATTACTATAACATCCCATCAATAATATCGAAAAAAACTTATATCCTTAAACAATACTCACTTATGTCCAACATAATCCATTTCAATCTTTAGGCTTATCCATAATACTGCAGTCCACTCTCATAACATAGTGAAAACGATTACCATAGATTTAATACCATCGTTGATCCCCATATATCATAAGATATGTTTTGTTGGTCACATTCGAAACATTCAAAGTCCTTAATCATGTATTCTCTTGAATACCTTAGTGAAAACATGAATGCAGTTTAAAGTTAACATTTTCCACATACCAAAATCCTCAAAATTCTATATACTCAAACCATGATATCACTTAGTCCTTATATCAATCATGAGCTCATGAATACTATTAAACATTTCATTTTCTCGTTTTCCCTTCATTATGCGCATATCATCTTATTTCCAAAAAATATCTCAATCACTTTGAATACCACATCAATAATTATTGCAATACTCAATGATACAACATTATTTTGGAATCCCATTACATAAACACTTAATCATTCCACCACATCGTTGTCATATTCAACATTGCCAATAGTGATCGCATGTGACTTCCCTTTGTCCTTTGCCTTCAGTGGTTGCTCATGTTGATCATCACTAACCCTTGGATTAGGGCATTTATTAGCATAATGCCCCATTTCCTTGCACTTGAAGCATTGAAGTGTTGGTGGTGTGTTCTCTGCCGTGTTTGCTTTATTCACATCATTAGAAACCCTTTTTCCATTACTTCGACACTCAACTGCTCGATGACCTTCTTTTCCACACTTAAAACATTTTCTAGTCCCTTTAAGACAATCTCCACCATTCTTCTTTCCACACTTTGTGCATAAGGAAACATTCATCTTCTTTTCACCATTATTCTAAGATTTCTCCTTGAACTCCATCTTTCGTTTCTTGTCAAAACCATGAGATGGATATGTACCAACAACTTCCATTTCTACCTTGATAGCACAACTCACAATTTCTTCATAGCTACTGAAGTCTCTTATAGCTAATGCCCTTCGAAGAATTTGTTTTAAGCCACTGAAAAATCGATCAACTTTACTTTCAGGTTGGATGATAATGCCAGATGCATACCTTGCACGTCTTGTAAAATTCGCTTCGTATATACCAACAGATTCATCATCCTTTTGCTTTAGTTCAAGAAACTCCTTCTCCATCTTTGTTCGAAGAATACGAGGGAAGTACTTATTGAAATATACGTTCTTGAACTCGTCCCATTCCATGGACTCAATTTCATCTCTTTGCCTTGTATTCTTGATAAGATTCCACCATTGATCAGCTTAACCTTCCAAATGATATACTGCTAAGTTGACTTTATCATGTTCAGAACATTGAAGAACTGAAAATATCTTTTCAGTGGTACTGATCCATTGTTCAGCAACAAGTGGATCAGAAGACCCACTGAAAGAAAGTGGATGTTGCCTCATGAAGGACTCAATAGAATATTGTTCCCTTCTCCTCTCATTTGGAAGTCTAGAATGATTCATAGCTTGTGTAAGTATAGCAATTAGATTTTTCACTCCATCTCCCATAACATTTGTTTGTTCAGGAGGATAATCATTGCATTGTCCATTGCATTGATCAACAAGGTTCCTGCGGGTTCCAGCCAGCGTCTAAAACCCAAAAAGAATAGTGTGAGAGGCAAAAATCATGCTATGGAAAACAACATAATAAAGGGGGAGTACCTTCAATATCTAACATCTTAGGTTTAATTCTATGATCGTTAGCGTAATTCTAGTACTATAACCTATACGTATACTTAACCTTAGGGACATCCCTAGACATACTTTAGAAATATCTCTAGGGATCTCACTAAAGTTCTCATATCCTAGTTTCCAAAGGTTGATTAACCTTTCCTCTGATACCAACTGTAGCGGTCTGGAATTACATCCAGTGGACTATAATTGATACCTATCAGGGCACTCCATGGGCGGCTACACCCCCTGGGCGGGACACACCACCATCCCCAGTGGCAGCCATTTCCTCATGAAGCCCTTGGGCGGAGAGCCTTGCTTCGTCCAACGCTCACATGTGAGAGTTCCCAATGACCGGATACATTCCTACCTCCTTCACCTCTGATACCAACTATAGAGACCCGAATCTTTACGTACATGGACATTACATTACTTTTTCAGAATTCTTGGTACATAACAAAAACACACACACAAGGATCGTAATAGTTTAGTGTCTTTGGAAACTCGAAACATAATCTTCTAATCATGGTGAAAGATCTTCAATATCTCCCATAAAGATCTTCCTTTTTTTTACCTAAAACATTTCTTTATATCCTAGGGAAAAGAAAACATAAAAGGGTGAGCTCAAATGCTCAGCAAGGGCAAATAAAGGAAATAAAAATCATATCATATCTTTTTGAAAATCATAACCTGCAAAAGAGATCATAAAATCTTAACATGGAACAAATCATAGAAGTGAAAATGAGATCCCCATAATCATAACATGAAACTTGAAACTTTGTGGCATGCACACATAATCATGGAAAATCATTTCATTTTAGTCATGACTCATTGCCAAGACTATCTTAGTGGACAAAGTCCCTTTCTGAACCGAGTCACCCTCATTCTAGTCCTGTTTCACTGAACCGGTATAACCTACCGTTCCAGCCATGTCTATCTCACGAGATATAAAATCTTTACCCAATGCATTGGAGGGAGATATAGGTACCACCCATCTTATAATGAATCCTTTCTTATGTGTGCCACATAATCATAAACCATACATCATAGCGTAACCCATGTAATAAAAATGGGATTCTTAAACAACATGACATCATAAAACAATTCATATAAGATAAAGGAATTCATAAAAATAATTCCATCACAACATAATCAAATCAATGTAATAATAGGGATAAAAACAGAACCCTTTATTATCTTAGATGGAAAATAATTTTGATAAAACACTTGAACATCATTCTTGAGGAAAATATCCTTTCTACCACAAAAACACTTTTCCTTTCTTAACATGTCATACAATTTTAAACTAAAAGAAGTTGATTAAAAATAAACATAAAAACATGTAAAGGAAGATTATTTGAAATAATGTTTTAGAAATCCATTCATGTCGTATAAGTTAAAAAAAACATTCTTCGTACTTTTGTCGGAAAAGTCAAAAAGTACCTCGTACGAAAAAACGACAAAAGTTTCCTTTCATATTCTTTACTAAAAATTCACCAAAGGGTAAGAATGGATTTAAACTATTGTAAGTGGATGGAAACAATATTACATATTTATGGAACATGGATGTGGATGATAAAATACACCCCAGTAAATGCCAAAGTAAAAACAATCTCGGATGAGATTGTGATATTTTCCCTTACCTTAGGTCTGATTTGCTTCGTATGTGTCCGAACCTCCTATATTATGATTTAAATAATGTCATTGACTTATTAAAGAATCATATTCATTGTTATGATATCATATATGGTTCACTTATGACATTATATTACCCGTTCTTTTGTAAATTCCATGTTAAAGAAGCGTTTTGGGTAAAATCGTTTCATTTATCGTAGGTGTTTTGACTTGTTGTTCTTGAAATTATTATTACTTGTATCATGATTTACTTACATCCAGAATATAAAATATGATTTATATATCATATATATTCAGTATATATATATATAATAGATAGATAAATGAATTGAAAAACACCGTTCATGGAGACGGTAGTCCGTACGTACGCATGAACGCTGTTTTCCTTTCCTTATTGTCTTGAATGGAAGTAAGTAGATGACATACATATATATATATACATAAATCCATTAGCTTTATAATGTCATATATTTCATTATTATTTCTAATATATACTTTATAATCATTCTTAAATGGTTCACATGGAGAATGAATCTCATCGCGTCGTGGAGACGGTAGTCCGTACGTACGCACGAGCGATGATATCATTTCCATAAATATTGATTTGAATTGGAGTGGATTATACAATATATCAGAATCAATATGATGTTGTAATAACTATGTATAGTTATTCTTTACACCACTATTCCCATCCATGTAAGGTGGTGGTGGAAAATAGATTACACCACGGCGTGGAGACGGTATTCCGTACGTACGCACGCGCGGTGATTTCTTTTTCCGTAGGATGGATAGATGGTGAAATTGGGTTGTATCATACTTATAATAACATATCATTATATGAGTGATACTGATGTTATTACTTCATAATGAAACAACCTAAGAAGAAGAAGTGGAAGAAGAAATAAAGATGAAAGAATTGGTAACAGTAATTACTTCTTCTTTGAAGGGCCTCTTTGAGACCTCCTCTTAGGGCACTAAAATTGGTCTTTGAGGAAGACCAGAACCTCTAGGATGTTTCTAGGGAAGTGTAGAAGATATTTTGGCAGGGGTTGGCCGAGCTTGAGTGCTCAAATTGGTGTGAGGAGGAGGGGGAGGAGGTGTCCTTTTATAAGGGAGGAGAGGGGCACCTTAGGAATATCTCAAAATATTATTTTATATTAAAGTCAAAATAGCTTTATAATGGTTCCCAAGGGTATTATTTCGAAGCTAAAGAGGGTATGGGTCGAAATTCTATCATCCAATAGGATTTAGACAAGTTTAGGGTATTATTGTAACCTTATCAATTAGATTTAACTCTAAGTTAAATAATTTAACTTTTACCGTGTCTTTTTGTTTTCTTTCACTATATGGTTAATACACTTACTATAACAAGCCAAACGAACCCCAAATTGTTTATAATTAATATATATATCCTTATCTAAGTCATTTGGACGAACCTTAGATTTTTAGGAATAAAATAACAATTAATTATATAATATTTGTTTTAAAAACTATTTTGTGTCAATTTTGACACTATTTGATATATGATTTTTGTGAAAGTCATAACAGAATTATATGTTCGAACCAAGTTGATTAAATCAACACTAATATATCATAGTAACCTATACAATTAGTGGAATTCATAAAAAGTCTCAAATTACATTCATTTGAGTATTTATAACATCAATTATGTTAATATTTCCTTAAAAGGGTAATTACTGCATCATCGTTTTGTCATAAATAAATTAATTTATTTAAAGTCTAAAAATTATAAATAAAATATCATTATGTAGGAAATCGTTTTATCTTTCTAATGAATATTTATAGTCGAGTTTATCTTATGTACAACCCCATATTAAAAATGTTTTAGTAAATAAACATTGATTTTAACTCTTTTAACTCTTCTTTGAATTAAATAATAATAAATGTCCTAATCTAATCCAAGTGGGCCTAAATGATAATATTTTACACTTAAGGTTTTTTTTGGTCGAGATACACTTGTCCAATAGAATTAGGACATGTGTTAGGGTAATATTAATATCATTTTTACCCTTAATTACCCTATTTACTTTTAACCGTGGTAAATAAAAGTAAAAAGTTACTATTCACCAAAAAATATTCTCATCTCATTGAACCACATTTTACTTACTGACATCAACCGTGTCTCTCGGATTTTTGAAATTCCATTCACAGAAGCGGTAAAATTAAGTTTTATGAAAAATTCAGTTTTTTTAACTACCACTTAGTAGTTTCACTATTCATCAAAAATTGATGTTTTTCAGAACAATGCCAAAATTTCATCCTAAGCTATATTTCATATTCCGAATTCAAAAATGAAATCTATTTTACCAAATTCATAACATAGAAGTTGCATTAATTAATTTTATAATTAAATCCCGCTGTTAAAATAAATAGCGTGTTTTTAGGAAACAAAATATATCAAAAGATTGACACTTGATTATGTCTGGTTTAAATGTGAAATTACAACCAATGACCAACATTGTATTAAATTGTAAAAATATATTCTAAATATACTTTAAAACCACTCAAATTAATAATTTATCACTATTAATTATTTCGATTAAAAAATTGTTTTTAATTATAATTTAGTAATTTTCACTATTCATCAGACTATGAAAGTTATCCGAAAAGTACCAAAATTTCACCTTAGGCTAAATTTGATACTCCGAATCCAAAAATGAAGTCCATTTTGAGAGCTAAATTTTCTAAAATTTAAAAAGGTGGTTATTACTATTCATAACGGCTAGTTATAATAATATTTTAATAGCATATCGTTGTTTAGTGAAACTCGGTATTGCGTACTACACACGCTATCGAGGAAGGTCGTGATTGCGTGTAATGCAAGGCAAGTCAAGGATGCGTGTTGTGCAAGCTCCTTTTGGTGTAGCGTACAACACAAGACAATACTGAAATAAAAAAGAATATTTTTCATAAAATCTCTTGCTGTTACATATAACACCTTGTAAAAATAAATTTACGAAAAGATATATGTTTCTATCATTTGGTTGTTACTTTAAATTAATTAATATAAAGTGTCATTAACGCTCTCAAGTGGCTCCATGGGGTCCAATAATAACCCCAATGATTCCCATGGTTGGAAATTTATAAACCAATAGGAATAAGACACATGTTAGGGAAATTTAATATTATAATAATAATATTTTTTTACCTTATTTATCAGATTTACCCTTTAGCCATGGTAAATAAAATATTAACTAAAATAAATGTTAATAAGCAATAAAATAAAGTTACCTATTTAAAAAATTAGGACCTCTTGATTCCAAATATGGAATCCATTTTTTCAAATTCAAAACATAGATTTGGACGAAATTAATTTAAAATTAATTCCCGTTGTCAAAACAAAAAGCATGTTTTTATGAAATAATAACTATCAAATGATTGACCCATGTTTTTGTCTAGATTAAATTGGAAAATACATTCAATATCCTCAATTATATTAAATGTTAAAAATATAATATAGTGATTCTTTAAAACCACCCAAATATATAACGTCACACTATTAATTATTTCTATTAAAAAATTTGTTTTTAATTAAAATTTAGTATTTTTCATTGTCCAACAAAAATTGAATTTTATTATAAGTGTAACAAAAAATCACTCTAATATAATTTTTATATTATGAATACAATAATGAATTCCATTTTGTAAAACCAAATATATAAAATATTAAAAAATTTATATTAATATTCATAGTGGCTAGTTTTATTGGTCGTGGTGTGTTAGAACTCGAAGTTGAGTACAATGCAAGGTATTGTATTATTCAATGAAAAGAATATTGTGGAAGCATGGGGTGTTACAATATTCTATACCTAAAATAATTTAATCCTCATAATTTTAAGAATATTATATCATTAAAATATTTGGGTGGTTCTTCATCATATGTTCCTCAGGTTCCCACATTGCCTCTTTTATCTTATGGTTTATCCATAGAACTTTCACCCGACAAGTCATCCATTTTCTCAGTACTTGTTCTCTAGTATGAAGAATTTGGATAGGTACATAACAATAAGACAGTACAGGTTCCAATTCTATTTATTCATAGGTGAGTACATGTGTTGGCTCAGGCATGTATTTTCTCAACACTTATACATGGAACACATCATAAACATTGGAGAGATTTGGCGGAATTTCAATACTATAAGCTACAACTCCAATTCATTCATGATGTTCGAAAGGTCTTATACACCTTGGACATAATTTTTTTTCTTACTGAATTGTATAATACCATTACATGTGGATAACTTCAAGAAAAACATGATCTCCTTATTAAAATTCCAGTATTTCCTTTTATAAGAAACATACTACTAAAAAAATATTCATCTTAATAACTCACTAAATCATATTCCAACCCTCATGAATAAAAAAGTAACATTATATTTATATTTTTTAGTTATTTGGATACTCTATCCCATAAAATTAAAAAATATATTTTTTTTGTTTTCTAGAAAATCAGAACACATACACAAACTACAAATAATATATGGTCTTTTATAAAAATAAGTATAGTAAACACATAATCACACATTTGTAAGTGGTTCGATCAACATTTTTCATAATTTATTCATGTTATAATTTAAACATAAAAATAATTTGAGTATCAGTATATTTTGTTTGACATAATTAAATAGTTATTTTAAATAATATAAAAACCATATAAGACAATTAAATTTCCCATAAACACATTTAAAATTCATTTTTCATTGTTATTAAAAAATTATGTATACAAGTTTAGAGTGGATGATATAATGATAATATTATTATAAAATGTTTTTAATATGATAACAAATTTTAATATTTTTGTAATAAATCATATATCAACATCTATTAGTTTAGAAATGCATTTTAAAAAAAAATGGGATGAGTCTATCATACAATGCTCTGGGTTCTTATTTCAGACTATATACTAATGTCATTAATTTATTTTCATTACTATTTAAATGAGTGTTTTAATATCAAGTGGAATATACCATAATAAATCCTCTCATGTATATAAATATTTATGGATATATTCATCACATTAATTTAGTAGAATTTGAATTCCAAATGTGTTGTATAGGAATTGAAAATTATGATAACTTCAATTCATGAAATTTGTCAAATGGTTCATCCATAATAAATAACCCCTTATAATAATATAATTATGATATCATTAATGATTTATTTTAAATTACAGTTCTTGTAACATCTAAATTAATCATCTTCTATAACTTATTTCCAATGAACTTGAATACTTTATGTCTTTATACAGGTTTCTTGGATATTTTTCACTCAAATAGTATGTTATATTATTTAATTTACAATTCCCATAATTCCATTATACTCCATTTTTAATGATTATAGGTTGATTTATTGAATATAATGCTTTACATTCAACATTTATTCAAAGGGATACTCTGGTAATATTTCTATAATTATTTTATTTTAAAACTATATATATAGTCAAGTGTTTGTCTCCAATAGTTTCTCAGTATATAGATGTTTTTTATAATTCATTATAATCTTCAAGATCTAGTTAAAACATTTAATTAGTACAAAGTGGTTTATCTATAACAGATTTGAGATAAAAATCCATGGGTTCGACACTGAAATTCATATTACAAAAATAATATTAATTTTTTAATGAATTATTAAACTCATGATGATCTGTCTCATCAAATTATACAGATATATATTATTCTGAAGTATCATTATTGTATTTTTGAATACCCTATAAGATTTAATATAAAATTATTATCTATAGAAAATTTTATCATCTCGTATTAATTAAAAGTTTCTCAAATTATAATTTGTATTTCTAATAATGTCTTTACAAAAAAACTCTAAAGTAATAAACATCAGGTTTTAATCTATTAAATAACACAATAATGATCTTATTTAATAGTTTTCTTGCATTAATGTTGTTTATAGTATAGCACATTTTATTCATTGAATCTTCCAAATTTTAGAATGACGGTTATTACACTTTATGTATTGTCAGAACGGTTTCCTATTGAGTTTTATTTTTTATTTCTAAAACCGAATTCTTATATGGGGTCCTGGAAGATGAAAATGTATTCTTATTACTATGTTTTACAAATATATATTCAAAATTCTTCTTTTCAACTCATTTTCCTTTTCACTTATTATCTTTGGTGTAAATATTTTAGGAAATATCCATAAAGATCCATTTTATATTGAAAAATTAGACATTCTTTAATTTGGTGAACTAGAAAGAATAAAGATTGATATATATAACTATCAAATACTAGAAAATATCTATAGTACTTCCTATTTATTATAAAAACTCTAGAGGTTCCATAAAATTACATTTAAAATTACACTAGGGGTTGTGATTTTAATTTTTTATGATTTTATTCAAATGGATTTAATTACTTTTTTCCATTTATTGATTTGTGCTAGAGATGTTTCGATTTTTAAATAATATTTTATATATATCATAGACTAATCAATTTTGAGTAAGACTAAAATGTGACTTTATATTTCAATTTCCATGCATCTTATGTGAAATATAATATGTAATTTGATGGTAACGTAAAAATAATTTATTTTTAAAATAATGAATTTTGATCGATAGTATAAATATTATCATTTTGAGGAGGAAAGAACATATGAATTCATTGAATAGTAAATTATTCAATCATTATTTTAAATAAAAACATGGTCCCCATAATCACATAACTATGAGAAGATAATAATATTAAATCTTAGACCATAAAAATAATTATTTTGATATTAAAATTAAACAATATTTACTGATATGACGGATTCCAATTATATTTCATTTAGAATTTTCACATAATGTGACATGTATCTATCCCCATTCATAAGGTTTTTAGAGATTTTTTAGTCATCATTAATGTTTCATGAACATCCAATATATTGATTCCATAAATTCATACTATTATAATTAAAAAAAATTTCAATAACTAATATTAAACAATAAATGATTTTACCATATTTTATTATGTCCAATTTTGTTAGTAAAAATGATATTTGGAATAAAAATATTCTTAACCGGTTTCTATTTAAATTATTCATATATTTACAATTAAAAACATTATTTGTCCAATAATAACTATATGCATTTACATAAAAAACAACTAAAACAATGAACAAATTCATTCTTATATATCACCCATTTTCTAGGATGGTAACCAATTCCAGTTGCATATATAGGTGTTGTTTTTATACCAATAATAATTGAAATAGTTTCTCTACCATTTTCAAAACATTATTGTTACATATTTCACATCTAAATGGACATCATAAGCTCATTTTTTTATTAACCACTACTCATTTTTTCATTTTATATACCTTACAAGTATTTAACGTAAACTATTTGGGTAATCTATTTCATTGGAATTTTATATTAATCATTCATGTGATTGAATGTATCATGAAAACTATTACATTATTCAAATGTATCCTCATTGTACATTGTTTATCCATAGTTTTTATTCCTAGAAAATTCATAAATGTGTTTAAGAGGTCTATGAATTATATTTAGTGCCTTGGATGTGTTTTTATTAAAACATGTGTCATCTCTATAATTTTCCAACTGTCTTCTGAAGATTAAATCACTTGATCTATCATTGGATGTGATCAAATTTCATTTCATAATGTTGTTAGTTATTATTTATTTTCCATTATAAAATTCATATATTATTTCTTTGTATACTCAATGTTTATGTATCCTTTCCTTCTATAATCATATCTTGTCACTTAACCCGATTTCTTATCCTTTTTGTTACATTTTTTTCATACATTCTTCCTTAATTTTCCTTTTTGAATAATTTATTCACCCCATATAATATTAAAAAATTAAAATATAAATAATAAATTTACTCATCACTCTATGAGGATGATAATTGATCACATTAACTTTCATCTTTGGTCATTTCATTTATTTTTTTGTTAGATTTATTCTGGATAATTACTTCCAATTTGGTCTAATTCCTTCCTCATGTTTACTTGAAATTATTCCTTATACATATTAAGAATTCAATAAAAATTGGTAATGGTTATGTTCTTATATCATCGGATTATATTATTTATATAGATATTACTCTCCATATGACTTGTAAATATATCATATATTCCATCACTTGATATTTGTCTAAACTATTCTCCACATGTGTGAGCATCTTGTAAACAATTTAATTAATCATGATTTACATGTTAGAAATGGAATAATCTTAGTTTTTTCATAGAATAAAATGTGGTGGTCCCCTTGACTATATCCTTGACTCAGTAAAAACATGATTATCATTAGAGGCCTAACAGACTAAATATTTTATATAGTTGGCTCTATTCAAGTGGGAGTTTGTTAGAAATTTTTTCCTAGAGCCATGTTTTTGTACTTTGATTTCATGAATATTTGATTCATTAAATAATTAATTAAACACCTTATTACATACTGTTTTTTGTTATGCATGACCATAATGTAACAATGTCCTAGATTAATTTTCATATTGATAATTTCATAGTAACTCTATTCTATGGTGACAATCATTATGTGATATGAAAATATTATTAATATAGTTCTATATCTGGATAATATACTATGATGGGACATATAGTATATGGACTGTTGGGTGTGAGTACTCATAAGTATAGGAGACTTCATGTCATGAATTGGGCATGTGGTAATCTCTATGAAAGAAGATTATTAGATGTGACCCACTTATAGAAATTCTAAACGTTTTGGTGTAATCATATATTTTTTTCATTGAGAATGTGTAACAGTCCTTAGACTTTAATATTATAATTGATTCATTTCACGACTCGTGCACTTAGATTTGTTGAAGAATACTAGCATGCCATATCGGGGCCGGAAGAATGGTTTATTGGGAGCATCCTGAATGACATGTTATTAATAGATAATTAAAGAAAAGAATAATCTTTTATATATTTATGGAATTAGATAGATCAAAACATTAATTGAAATATAACTATCACCCTAAATTCCATTCCCATGGTGTCATGACGATTTTATTTTAGATTTTCAAACAATCATGAATCGAGTATTTAGGTTCATGTCACTGTTATGAAACCTACTTGATAAAATTATATGAGAAATGGATTTTATAATACATTGAGTATGGGAATATTGTTATCATCCTTTCAACATTATGTTCTTTTTCTTTGTGTAATGAACTATTTCTATATAGTAATATTGTATTTTAGAAACGCTCACCTAATGTGAACGAGAAACAATCCTAGAGGGTCACACGGTATGTGATTCCGTTAGTCTCTAAAAAATTCTATTTGAATTTTATATAGAATAAATATTATTCTCAAGACTAAGGAATAATTTTATTTAATTATTATTAATGACCTTTTTTGTCCGAAAACAACAACACCCCCTATTACATTTCGAAAAACATCTAATAGAGTAGCCCACCCTTGGTAAACTGGTTAGAGATCCTCAGGCTCTCCCTTTTCTATGTGGTTGATGCTGCCCAAAACTCCCCCACCCCTTGTTTTCTATTCAATATGAGGTTATTAAATCAATTATGGTGAAATTATGATGCCAGGTCACAACCAGTGTGAATCGAACACCCAACCCCGAAGAAAAAAGTGAATGACCCAACCACTGGGCCTCCCCCGTAGGTTCTATATGGATCACATAAATTAATCAAATATTTAATCCTTGGATATTGAAAAATAAGTTAATTTATTATATTAAAGAGTTTATAAATATTTATTTACTAGTTATTGATTAAAATATTCATTTAAGAAAATAAAATATGTATTTGAGTGTTCAATAAGTACAATAATAGTATGAATAGATCAACATCCTTTTCTATAACAAAATAATTATTTTTGATTCAATAATTATTATTTATACATCTTTCATAATTTGGAACACCAAATAATAATAATGTTGTTGTCATTATTATGTTGCAATATATTTTATTAATTCTTATAATTACATTTAATTACTGTTATGGAATTAAATTTTCCAACCGACGTCTCCACTCTATAAAGAGACGACTATGTCTATTTTGTAATTCCTTTGAATCCAATTCCATTTTTTGGTATAGAAAACTATTTTGAACAACTAATTCTCCCTTGACTAATCTTCTCCCTCTCAAGAATGAGAAACACAAGAGATGATTTCTTCAAGGCCAAAGAACACGCAATCCAGAACGAACAACGCAAGACATTCAATTCATTGTGCTAGCAATCTATGAATGGGTGGCATTGCTCGAAAACCAATAGTGCATGTTTGGATAACAACTAGATGGATTCTACCATTAGATCCCCTCAAGCACAATGAGGACAATCTGAGAGGTCTTTTGGGATAATAAAAAATCATTAATGAAAAATTTCCAAATATCAGGTATTTATTTCTACCAATAGTAGTTAATTATTTATAAATATGATGTGAAAGATTGTTTATCTTGGTTTTGGGGAAAATTTATTAAAATAAATTTTAATATATCACACACTATTGCATGCTTCTATTACTCTTGGAATCAACAATTCATTTGCCATGTATAACCTTATAATCTAAAATGAATATCTTATCTGAGCTTATTTCCATGAAATAATCAATTTGGGATCTTATGATTCTGATTATATAAGTTATAAGATTTCATTACAATTTCATAATTATCATTTTTTCAACCGCAAATTCACAACTATATGCAATTTCTAATATTACTAATCCATGAACTATTTACCACACCTAAACCAAACCCCCTATTATAATCAATGTGATATTTGAAATCATTTCATACATTCCAATTTAGTATAACAACTATAAAAATCATCTCATGTTGAGGAAAACTCTTAATAAATGTTTCTAAATTAACCAAAGTAAAACTTTTGTTGTACATCGAGGCCTACATTGTCGCACAATCACTAACGATGATAAAATTATAGTTTCCTACAACTATATTAATATCTATGATTCTGTCCCTTAATATTTCGAATTAATCTAATTTATCTCTTAAGGTATTATTTACCATAATACTAACAGCCTTTTTAAAAATTGATTTACCAGATTTCCAAAGATTGAAATTGGAGATATAAAATTCCTTTCCCTTCTCTCCCACTTATTTTTTCTCTTATAAATTAAAACATTATTCCCTCTTCTAACTATAATATCTACCAATTCCATAGATTTTCTCATTAATGTTCCAATATTCCAACTAGTTATTCTAAGTTTATGATATTATATTAGCTTTTTTATCCCTCAAATCCATCCAAAATGGTGTGAAGACCCTTGCATATTTAACACTACATATGTGCATTGATGCATAGCCTCTAGCTCATATAACACTACACTCGAGAAATTTAATAAGTTTCTTTAGAGAAATATCCTATTATTATCATATTGATACATTTGATAATTTTCATGTAATTATTAGATAATGTTTTATGTTTGCTGTCTATTCCTAACACTCTATCTTAGCTTGGGATACGATATGTACGATATAAAACCACACAGCCAAAGTTACATTTTATGATTAATAATACTATTTAAAAATTAGGGGATGTTATTTGGTTAAAATCACTATTTTATCTTGCGCATTTTATTTTTCTAAAAAACAATTTCTACACCAAACATCCCATGAACCTGTATTAAATTACACTAATGGATAATATAATATAAAAAAACAAAAAATTCAATTAAATCACTATAGGAACCAAATTTTCAAAACAATTTCATTCATTCTCAAGTCAAACACTAATCATGAAAATATATAATTTATGTGAAAGTGTGATAATATATATATATATAATGCTTTGTTGACCATTAGTCTTTGGAAAACTGGATAATATGCCCCATATTTTTTTTATTAATATATTTATGATATTTCATGTAGTACAGTCCAATTGACTCAAAATAAATTTTAAGTTCTCTAACATGAAATTATTAACTTAGCAAATCCCTAAGTAATAATACAAATTTTAATTTTAATATATCCTCATGATACTTAATATTTTAAGATATTGATACTTATAATACTATATTTATAGAGTTTTACTATTATATCATTGATGTTGTTATAACACACCAAACATAAATGAATGATAAATTTAATTTTCATGAAAAAGATCTGATACATGAATATATCGTGTTAATATTATTATCCATGAACATCCATAAAACATTTTATGGAATAGAAAACCACACACTTTTGATGATACTTTGATCATTATCTTAATAATTAATCCCTCTCCCTTTTTTAGCTTACCCAGATTCTAATGCTCTCTAACACTAACAAAAATGAGGTTTCTTTCCTATTTCTTGGAAAATATATATTTCTCTGATGAGTTTATTAATTTTTTATGTATAGAGAATTATATATATTTTTAGGTCTTATTCACCAATCAATTCATATATATTTCTATGATCCATGACTATTTTTCAAAATTCATCAATATGAAATTTGATTAGTGTAACATTTTACATTATGTTTTTCATATATAGTTCTCTAATAAAATATTTCATCATGCACAATTATTCTTGTTGTAGTCATATTTAAACACTAAAAGAATCTACCAATTTTACCAAAGGATAACATGATAACAATGGATGCTTTAAATAGATCATGAAAATTTTCCACTAATATATCCCATTGGATGGTATTGAACACTATTATAATTTCTTAAAAAGATACATAGGGGACGTACGTGTGACAATGATTAAAACTAAATGGTCCCATTATCAATATCATCATTATCGTCACCAATTGATGCTCCACCCGATGAATTGCACCTGAAATCTTCATGTAGAAATTCTTGGAAATAAGATAGATCCAGTAGAACATAACAGAGAACCAACCAGAGTCATTAAATACCCAAATTAGGAAACACACAGAGCAACAACAGAAATTTGGATCACCAATGTATCTCTAATCAAGAGAATAATCTGCTCCTGTTGTTGTAACATAGAAGAGCATGTTCTATTGTATGCAAAAATGGAGTGGAACTTAATGCATATATAGATAAAGGAATGGAAAGGATTGTTCATATTTCCACTGTAGATCACATTTTATTAGTTGGGAGGTTGAAATTTATATGTGATTCTTTATTGTATCCCAACATTAAGTATCCACTAATAGCCAATGAGGAATAATGAATCGTACCCAGGAGAAAGGATGTGATCAAAAACCTGTAATCAATAATAAAAAAATAGATATAATAAGAGGGAAAATTTATATATGTCTTAAATTAAATTAACTCTTGTTCAAAATGATGTTTTTTTCATAGAAATATATAATGTATGAAAAATATGATGTGAAAAATGAAATAAATCATATCAAGTGATAGATATAGAAATACCTCTACAATTTATATAGACTATTTTCTCATGGAACCAATTTCAAACTAAAAAATTCTAAATGTTTTTCCAGGGAATTGATCTTTCAGAATGTCCCCTTCCGAGATCAATAAACTAGTCACCACTGTATATAACATGGTGTTCCTAAAAGGGGTGTCCACCGTTCTTATCGACATCCAAAAGCGTAATATCCGATATCATTATAGGTTTGGATGATGGGATCAATGTCAATGCATATTTCTATAACTGTCCCGGGTAGAAAGTTGTAGTGGTGATGGTAATGAAAAAAATTAAACTAATCCAGCCACCTGATGCTAAATCTTATGAAATTAACAGTAACCCAATTCCGAATAAATTTCAAGGACTTTAATACATTTGTGGAACGATTTTCCCTTGGAGAATATACAAACACAACCAATAATTTCATACCAAAACAAATATAAGATGCATGATAATAAAATAAAACAATTCTAACATAAAAATTTTATATCAAACTAATTGATAATCAGAGTACCACATCGATAGACTACACATAGTAAAGTAAATAGTAGAAGAAATAACTAACATAACTCAAGGACTCCATGAAAAAATTCCACTACTCCCAACATGATCAATTTTCAAACTCCACAATAATTCCTATGTATTAATAATCACCACTAAAAAAGTATAATGTTTTACCTTTACAAGTGTCTCGATAAGAAATATCTGCAAAATCAACAATGTGCCAAAGTAGGTGCTTTGTGATGAATCTCAATAAGATTTCCCTAAATAACATCTCTAATCACGCCACTAGGATAGAAAATTTTATCAAATTTATATAAAATGGCTTATATAAAACAATTGAAAACTGTTAATATCATGATAAAAAATAATTAACCCCAAAAAATAGTTTTTCCAAGACAAAACCCATTTCCAAAGAATTTAATCAAACAAGTCAATCAACCATTTCATAAATTACTTTGACATTAAAATTATGTTCCATAGAACCATATACACACACTCAAACACACATGTTTGGTTTTTACCATTAAAGGTGGAACTTCATGTCTATAACTCGTCACATTGATGGTGGTACATCCTGACCATTATAAATCCCATTTAATTTATGCTTAACCATTTAATCCAACAACCATATCTAGCCAAATTGTGAAAAACCATTTCAATAAAACTATCATTTTATTTAAATTATATTTCCAAAAAATTTAAATGAATTAAAACCAAACATCAATTCAAAATCACGTTAACAATTTTACTTCCCACCAAAACAACAAATTTTCACAATTCTATAAACTGTCACCAAAGATAGTTTCCTGCAAGCATTTCCCTTAAAATTAAAAAACAAATCTATCAAAAAATCAAATTTGAAATAAATATTTCTATTTATATTAATAGTATTTTATATTGGATCCACCTACCTCATAATATATGGTGAAAATGATGAATAACAACAATTCTTTATCAAAACCGGGATGAATCTCTAAAAACCAGCCTTATATCTTCTTCTCTAACATAACAAAAACCATATATCATCATGATTAGAATTAAAAGTCATAAATATGTCTCTAGAAATAATTTTATTGTATTTCATGAGAGGGAAGGAATTTATATCTATGAAAAACAACCACAAACAAAGTCTTACTAATGGAATTGGAATTTAACGCACAAAGAATTGCCAAGAGATTGCTTCCAGTTCAAAGGGAAGATACTCCATAGATTGAAACTGTGGGTGCTACATTCTCCCAGCAATTGGAAATTCCTTCCTTATAATTTACAAATAGAATATTTCCCTAAAATCATTTGTGGTCATTGATAGACCATTTCATTCTCCCATTTCGAAGACTATTCCTAAATCTAACCGTGTTTCCACAAAACCCCCCCACTAGTTCAATGCTTTTCACATGTAACAGTTTATCTTGCATATTGATAATATAAATTTTAATATCAACTAAAAATTCATTTGTATATAACATATAATGATCTCATTGAGTCACATGGTCAGGATCAGGATGATACTTATTCTGTTAAGATACGTGAAACACATTATGCATTGAACTAAACTGTCCGGGAAATTCCTACTGATATTTCACATCTAGAAGGAATTCAATTTTCTCAAAATGGAATTTTTTTTGAGTATATAACATTATCTTCTTCCCAAAATGAAGATATACATGCCTTGTAGATATCTTCATCAACACAGGATCACTCACCATGAATAAAAATGACCATCGACAGTGATCTTCTTACAGTTTCTGTTGACTCTATGTTGTCTCTATCCATTTCTTGATCAACTAAATCTTATCTCTTGTTTCATAAACATGGATTGACCAAAATATTGAAGTATGACATGTTTCCACCCCAAAAAGTGAAAAACGATAAGAACACCCATATAATGCATTGAATGGTTCCATTGGTATCAAGGTGGGGTAACTGTTTTTAAATGAGGTCTCCACTAATGGTATGTGATCTTCCCAGGAGCCATAAAAATATATTATACACCCCACAAAATTCCATCAAACTTTTGTATAATTCATTATAATTACTCATCCATATGATTATGATACATCATAATCATAGTTAACTTGTTCCAAAGGGATTGTTTTACAAATTTCTAGAAATGCTACATAAACTGATGGTCTCTATCTGATATTATCGAAACTGGTATTCAATGCCTCTTTAAAACTTCTGGGATATAGATTTTTGACATTTCCTCCATCGTATGAGATTTATAAATGTGGATTAAATGGGATTACATTTTGATCTAATCCACTATAACCCATATGAAAATGTGTTTATGATATTTTCTTGGTAGACCTGTTACAAAATTCAAGGATATTTGATACCATTTCAAGACAACAATAGGTAATGACTCTAATATACCAACTGGTCATTGATGCTCCACTTTAACATGCTGACAGGTTCAGAATCTTGAAACAAACATAGCCACCATCCTTTTTATAATTTCCCACCTTTCTTTTCAAATCGACCCACAAATGTTTTCTTTCAATTACTTGTAAATATACGGTATTCCAAGATAAACATCCCATGTCAAATATTTCTAAGTATGGAGAAGTAGTTTCTTTCAAGGCAATGGCATTAAAATATGATTTTCAATCAACTGGATTGAAAACCCATCATTCTTCAAACACTCAATGGTCTACCCACTATTGTTTCTTGACATCATAAAAACAAATCACGATTTAGGTGTTTTTGCCTCTTTAACTATCACAACACAATCCTGAATGAATGAAATTGGGAAAAAACTGTAAAATCACTTAGGTCATCAAATTCCATGTTCTTGTTAGTTGTCACTAACATCAACTACCACTGATCTAAACTATAGTTTTCTAACTTGGCATATGACTTTCTACATAATTCATATACCACTTATTTTCCTTTACCTAGATTATAAATCATGTAAAAGTCAATAAAATTGGAGATACTCCATCAATATTCTTCGTCTTGTGTTCAAATACCATTATGAGAAAATCTGTTTCAAGATCTTATGATCAATAAACACTATGAATATTCCACCATAGTGTTAATGACACCATGTCCTCAATGAGTGGACTATGATAGCTAATTCCAAATCTATTTTGGGTAGTTATTGTCATGAAACTGTAACTTCAGGGAACCACATGAAATAATATGATCTCCATTCATGAGAACACATCCCACCCAAAATCATGTAACAACACAATACCCCACATTCCATTGTCATGTTTTTGGAAAAATCAAGATAGTTGTTAATGTATGGAGAACATTATGACCCTATTATGAATTATGACATTCATAATTCCATTGAAATTCGACGTTCCTTCTTGTTAAAACCATCAATTGTGATGCTTGTCATGAAAAATCAGGAACAAAATAATGTTAATTATCATCCGATCCAAGGATACTTCATATCTTGAATACATTATTTAGCGGTTTAAAATAGATAGAAACATTTATATTTTATTGATACCTAGAAACGACTATTTCAAATAATACATGGCCAAGGAAATGTACCTTTTGAATCTAAAAAAACACTTTTATATTTTTCATGCATATAATGATCGATCAAGATTACCAACACTATCGTTGTATGTTCCTCATGCTCATCCATTTTCTATAAATACATAATATTTCATCCAAAAATACCACCAAAACAGAATTAAAATATATTTTTAATATCTAATTCATCAATTCCATAATGACCTCTAGTACATTCATAATACTAAACCATGTACTCTTGAAGTCTATATCTACTTATGTGTAACACCCCGAGATTTTATGACAAATATTCTTTTTAATTTCACTAATGTCTTCTGTTGTACGCTACACCAAAAGGAGCTTCCACAACACGCATCCTTTACTTGCCTTGTATTACACGCAATCGCGACCTTCTTTGATAGCGTGTGTAGTACGCAATACCGAGTTTCACTAAACAACGATATGCTATTAAAATATTATTAAAACTAGCCGTTATGAATAGTAATAACCACCTTTTAAAATTTTAGAAATTTTATCTCTCAAAATGAAATTCATTTTTGGATTCTGAATACCGAAATTATCCTAGTGTTAAATTTTGGTATTTTTCTAAACACTTTCAATTTTTGATGAATTGTGAAACCACTAAGTGGTAGGTTAAAAACTGAATTTTTCATAAACCACAATTTTACCACTTCTGTGAATGGAATTTTGAAAATCCGAGAGACACGGTTAATATCAAGGTCAAAAATGTGGATCAATGAGATGAAAATAATTTTTGGTTAATAGTAACTTTTTACTTTTTTTTACCACGGTTAAAAGTAAATAGGGTAATTAAGGGTAAAGATGATATTATTATTACCCTAACACATGTCCTAATTCTATTGGATAAGTGAAATTCGACCAAAAATAAACTTAGGAATAAAATATGACCATTTAGGCCCACTTGGATTAGATTAGGACATTTATTATTAATTTATTTAAAGAAGGGTTAAAATAGTTAAAATCAAAGTATAAAAAGTAAATAATTTTTAATATGGGGTTATACATAAGATAAATTCGACTATAAATATTAATTAGAAAGATAAAAAGATTTCCTACATAATTTTATTTTTTTTGTAATTTTTAGACAATAAATAATTTAATTTATTTATGACACAATGATGATGCAGTAATTATCTTATTAATGAAATATTGACATAATTGATGTTATAAACACCAAAAAAATGTAATTTGAGACTTTTTCTGAATTCCACTAATATTATAGGTTAATATGATATATTAGTGTTGATTTAATCAACTTGGTTCGAACATATAATTCTGTAATGACTTTCACAAAAATCATATATCAAATAGTGTCAAAATTGACACAAAATAGTTTTTAAATCAAATATTATATTATTAATTGTTATTTAATTCCTAAAAATCTAAGGTTCGGCCAAATGACTTAGATAAGGATATATATATTAATAATAAACAACTTGGGGTTCGTTTTGCTTCATATTGTATGTTTATTAACCATATAGTGTAAGAAAACAAAAAGACAAGGTAAAAGTTAAATTATTTAACTTAGAGTTAAATCTAATTGATAAGGTTAAAACAATAACCTAAACTTGTCTAAATCCTATTGGATGAGAGGATTTTGATCCATCCCCACTTTATCTTTGAAATAAGACCATTTGAAACCATTATAAACCGAATTTGACCTTAATATAAAATAATATTTTAATATTTTCCTAAGATGCCCCTCTCCTCCCTTATAAAAGGGCACCTCCTCCCTCTCCTCCTCACACCAATTTGAGCATTCAAGCTCATCCAACCCCTACCAAAATCCCTTCTCCACTTCCCTAGAATAATCCTATAGGTCCTGGTCTTCATTAAAGGCCAATCTTAGTTCCCTAAGTGGAGGATTCAAAGAGGTGTTTCAAAGAAGAGGAGATTCAGACACGTACAAAGCAAATCGAACCTAAGGTAAGGGAAATATCACAATCTCATTTTTATCTGAGATTTCTTATACATTGGTATTTACTGGGGTGTATTTTATCATCCACATCCATGTTTTCCTCAATATGTAATATTATTTCCATCCAACTACAATTGTTTAAATCCAATCTTACCCTTTGGTGAGTTTTTAGTAAAAGATAGGAAAGGAATCTTTGGTCGTTTTTCGTACGAGGTACTTTTTGACTTTTCCGACAAAAGTACGAAGAATGTTTTTTAAACTTATACGGCAAGAATGGATTTTTAAAACATTATTTCCAAGAAGCTTCCTTTAAAAGTTTTCAAGTTTATTTTTAATCAACTTCTTTTAGTTATAATTTTATGACATGTTAAGAAATGAAAGGTGTTTTTGAAGTATAAATGATATTTTACTCAAGTATGGAGTTCAAGTGTTTTATCAAAATTATTTTCCATCTAAGATAATAAAGGGTTCTACTTCTATCCCTATTATTACATGGATTTGATTATGTTGTGATGGAAATATTTTTTATGAATTCCTTTATCTTATATGAATTGTTTTATGATGTCATGATGTTTAAGAATCCCATTTTTATTACGTGGGTTATGCTATGATGTATGGTTTATGATTTTGTGGCACACATAATAATGGTATAATTATGAGATGGGTGGGACCTATATCTCCTTCCAATGCATTGGGTAAAGATTTTATATCTCATGAGATAGACATGGCTGGAATGGTAGGTTATACCGGTTCAGTGAAACAGGACTGAAATGAGGGTGACTCGGTTCAGAAAGGGACATTGTCCACTAAGATATTCTTGGCAATGAGTCTTGACTAAGAAGAAATGATTCTATATGATTATGTGTGTACTCCACAAAGTTTCATGTTTTATGTTATGATTATTGGGATTTCATTTCACTACTATGATTTATCCCATGTTATGAAATTATGCTCTCTTTTGCAGGTTAAGATTTCCAAAAGTTATGTTCTTATGAATATGATGTGATTGATTTTTCTTTTGTTTACCCTTACAGAGCATTTGAGCTCACCCTTTTATGTTTTCTTTTCCCCAGGATATAAAGAAAGGTTTTTGGTAAAAAAAAAGGGAAGATCTTTATGGGAGATATTGAAGATCTTTCACCACGATTAGAAGATTACGTTCCGAGTTTCCAAAGACACTAAACTATTAGGATCCTTGTGTGTGTGTTTCTGTTATGTACTAAGTATTCCGCAAATGTAATGTAATGTCAATGTACGTCAGGCTTCGGGTCTCTACAGTTGGTATCAGAGGAATGGTTTAGACAACCTTTGGAAAATAGGATGCGAAAACGTTAGGGAGATCCCTAGAGATATTTCTAAGGTATGGCTAGGGATGTCCCTAAGGTTAAGTATACGTATTGGTTATAGTAATAGAATTACGCTAACGATCATAGAATTAAACCTAAGATGTTAGATATTGAAGGTACTCCCCCTTTATTATGTTGTTTTCCCTAGCATGATTTTTGCCACTCAAACTATTCTTTTTGGGTTTTAGACGATGGCTGGAACCCGAAGGAACCGTGTTGATCAATGAAATGGACAATGCAATGATTGTCCTCCTGAACAAACAAATGTTATGGGAGATGGAGTGAAAAATCTTATTGCTATACTTACACAAGCTATGAATCATTCTGGACATCCAAATGAGCAGAGAAGGGAACAATATTCTATTGAGTCCTTCATGAGGCAACGTCCACCTTCTTTTAGTGGGTCTTCTGATCCACTTGTTGCTGAATAATGGATCGGTACAACTAAAAAGATATTTTTAGTTCTTCAATGTTCTGAACATGATAAAGTCATCTTAGATGTATATCGTTTGGAAGGTGAAGCTGATCAATGGTGCAATCTTATCAAGAATATGAGGCAAAGAGATGAAATTGAGTCCATGGAATGGGACGAGTTCAAAAACTTATTTTTCAATAAGTACTTCCCTCGTATTCTTCGAACAAAGATGGAGAAGGAGTTTCTTGAACTAAAGCAAAAGGATGATGAATCTGTTGGTATATACGAAGCGAATTTTACAAGGCTTGCAAGGTATGCATCTGGATTTATCATGCAACCTGAAAGTAAAGTTTATCGATTTTTCAGTGGCTTAAAACCATGTCCTTGAAGGGCATTAGCTATAAGAAACTTCAGTAGCTATGAAGAAATTGTGCGTTGTGCTATCAAGGTAGAAATGGAAGTTGGTGTTACATATCCATCTCATGGTTTTGACAAGAAACAAAAGATGGAGTTCAAGGAGAAATCTCAAAATAATGGTGAAAAGAAGATGAATGTTTCCTTATGCTCAAAGTGTGGAAAAAAGCATGGTGGAGATTGTCTTAAAGGGACTATAAAATGTTTTAAGTGTGTAAAAGAAGTTCATTGAGAAGTTGAGTGTCGAGGTAATGGAAAAAGGGTTTCTAATGATGTGAATAAAGAAAACACTGCAGAGAACGCACCACCAACACTTCAATGCTTCATGTGCAAGGAAATGGGGCATTATGCTAATAAATGCCCTAATCTAAGGGTTAGTGATGATGGACATGAGCAACCGCTTAAGGCAAAGGACAAAGGGAAGTCACATGCGATCACCATTGGCGATGTTGAATATGACAACAATGTGGTGGAATGATTAAGTGTTTGTGTAATGGGATTCCAAAACAATGGTGTATATAGTATCGTGGAGTATTGGAATATTTATGTATTGGTCTAATGTGGTATTCAAAGTGACTGAGATATTTTTGGAAATAAGATGATATGAGCATAATGAAGGGAAAACAAGAAAATGAAATGTTTAACAGTATTCATGAGCTCATGATTGATATAAGGACTAAGAGATATAATGCTTTGAGTATATAGAATTTTGAGGATTTTGGTATGTGGAAAGTGTTAACTTTTAACTGCATGCATGTTTTCACTAAGGTTCAATGGGTATTCAAGAGAATACATGATTAAGGCCTTTGAATGTTTGGAATGTGACCAACAAGACATATCTTATGATATATGGGGACCAACGATGGTATTAAATCTCTGGTTATCGTTTTCACTATATTATGAGAGTGGACTGCAGTATTATGGATAAGCCTAAAGATTGGAATGGACTATGTTGGACATAAGTTAGTATTGTTTAAGGATAAAAAATTTTCGATATTATTGATGGGATGTTATAGTAATATAGTTTTATAAAAAGGACAACCTGCTGGACGAGCGACAGACCATCGCGTCGGACAAAGCTGTGGGAATCGAACCAACAACTGAAGTGTGACTGGCCTTTATCGCCTACCACTGGCCTACAGGAAGTCCCTGTTTAGTAGAAACTAGTTTTATTATATTAAGCAGTATGATATATGAAGTATAAGTTCATTTTAGTAACCATATATGATTAATCTCACTATAGATCGACTTATGTATATAATTTTTGCTAACCTTTTGTTTGAGACAAATGGAATGACCCGTCATTCTATCACATGATCTGCTAACACTTCCCGAATAACAAATTCAACTTCATTTATTTAAGAGATGAAGTGGAAATTGTTCAAGGCACGAACAATAGTGAGATTGTACCAAAATAAAGTAATTATTTATTTTAATTCAAATTTTCAACTTTAGGGAAATGATCTTGAAAACCAAAAATGTTGTCATAGTGATCTTATACCTGATGAATTATATGGTACCTTATATCATCACAAATCTATGGATTTGTGATTACTGGCTTTTCCATATCCATGTTCTCTACCACTCTCCATCAGAACATGATGGTTAGATTTCTCTTCCATATCCATATTTTAACCTATGTGGAAACCCAGTGATTAGTTTATTTGGGTAACTATTATGTTTCATACCTTTGTTTTTAAAGATTGGTTTTGGTATTCCTTTTTACGATGTGGGTTTCTATTAAAGAAACATTTTAATAGTAAACCATTTATAACCCCGACGAATTTCGAGGGCGAAATTCATTTTAAGGGGGGTAGAATGTAACACCCCGAGATTTTATGAAAAATATTCTTTTTAATTTTGCTAATGTCTTGTGTTGTACGCTACACCAAAAGAAGCTTGCACAACACGCATCCTTTACTTGCCTTGTATTACACGCAATCGCAACCTTCCTTGATAGCGTGTGTAGTACGCAATACCGAGTTTCACTAAACAACGATATGCTATTAAAATATTATTAAAACTAGCTGTTATGAATAGTAATAACCACCTTTTAAAATTTTAGAAATTAATCTCTCAAAATGGACTTCATTTTTGGATTCGGAATACCGAAATTAGCCTAGGGTGAAATTTTGGTATTTTTCTGAAAACATTCAATTTTTGATAAATAGTGAAACCACTAAGTGGTAGGTTAAAAACTGAATTTTGCATAAAACATAATTTTACCGCTTCTGTGAATGGAATTTCGAAAATCCGAGAGACACGGTTAATATCAAGGACTAAAATGTAGTTCAATGAGATGAAAATAATTTTTGGTGAATAGTAACTTTTTACTTTTTTTTACCACGGTTAAAAGTAAATAGGGTAATTAAGGGTAATGATGATATTATTATTACCCTAACACATGTCCTAATTCTATTGGATAAGTGAAATTCGACCAAAAACAAACTTAGGAATAAAATATGACCATTTAGGCCCACTTGGATTAGATTAGGACATTTATTATTAATTTATTTAAAGAAGGGTTAAAATAGTTAAAATCAAAGTTTAATAAGTAAATAATTTTTAATATGGGGTTATACATAAGATAAATTCGACTATAAATATTCATTAGAAAGATAAAACGAATTCCTACATAATGGTATTTTATTTGTAATTTTTAGACGTTAAATAATTTAATTTATTTATGACACAATGATGATGCAGTAATTATCTTATTAATGAAATATTGACATAATTGATGTTATAAACACCAAAATAAATGTAATTTCATACTTTTTATGAATTCCACTAATTTTCTAGGTTACTATGATATATTAGTGTTGATTTAAGCAACTTGGTTCGAACATATAATTCTTTTATGACTTTCACAAAAATCATATATCAAATAGTGTCAAAATTGACACAAAATAGTTTTTAAATCAAATATTATATTATTAATTGTTATTTAATTCCTAAAAATCTAAGGTTCAGCCAAATGACTTATATAAGGATAGATATATTAATAATAAACAACTTGGGGTTCTTTTGGCTTCATATATTTAGTTTATTAACCATATAGTGTAAGAAAACAAAAAGACACGGTAAAAGTTAAATTATTTAACTTAGAGTTAAATCTAATTGATATGGTTAAAATAATAACCTAAACATGTCTAAATCCTATTGGATGAGAGGATTTAGACCCATCCCCACATTAGCTTCGAAATAAGACCATTTGAAACCATTATAAACCGAATTTGACCTTAATATAAAATAATATTTTGAGATTTTCTTAATATGCCCCTCTCCTCCCTTATAAAAGGGCACCTCCTCCCTCTCCTCCTCACACCAATTTGAGCATTCAAGCTCGGCCAACCCCTACCAAAATCACTTCTCCACTTCCCTATAATAATCCTAGAGGTCCTGGTCTTCTTTAAAGACCAATCTTAGTTCCCTAAGTGGAGGATTCAAAGAGGCGTTTCAAAAAAGAGGAGCTTCGGACACGTACAAAGCAAATCGAACCTACGGTAAGGGAAATATCACAATCTCATTTTTATCCGAGATTTCTTATACTTTGGTATTTACTGGGGTGTATTTTATCATCCAAGTCCATGTTTTCCTCAATATGTAATATTATTTCCATCCAACTACAATTGTTTAAATCCAATCTTACCCTTTGGTGAGTTTTTAGTAAAAGATATGAAAGGAATCTTTTGTCGTTTTTCGTACGAGGTACTTTTTGACTTTTCCGACAAAAGTACAAAGAATGTTTTTTTAAACTTATACGGCATGAATGGATTTTTAAAACATTATTTCCAAGAAGCTTCCTTTAAAAGTTTTCATGTTTATTTTTAATCAACTTCTTTTAGTTATAATTTTATGACATGTTAAGAAATGAAAGGTGTTTTTGAAGTATAAAGGATAATTTACTCAAGAATGGAGTTCAAGTGTTTTATAAAAATTATTTTCCATCTAAGATAATAAAGTGTTATGTTTCTATCCCTATTATTACATGGATTTGATTATGTTGTGATAGAAATATGTTTTATGAATTCCTTTATCTTATATGAATTGTTTTATGATGTCATGATGTTTAAGAATCCCATTTTTATTACATGGGTTATTCTATAATGTATGGTTTATGATTTTGTGGCACACATAATAATGGTATAATTATGAGATGGGTGGGACCTATATCTCCCTCCAATGCATTGGGTAAAGATTTTATATCTCATGAGATAGACATGGTTGGAATGGTAGGTTATACCGGTTCAGTGAAACAGGACTGAAACGAGGGTGACTCAGTTCAGAAAGGGACATTGTCCACTAATATAATCTTGGCAATGAGTCTTGACTAACAAGAAATGATTCTCTATGATTATGTGTGTACGCCACAAAGTTTCATGTTTTATGTTATGATTATTGGGATTTCATTTCACTACTATGATTTATCCCATGTTATGAAATTATGCTCTCTTTTGCAGGTTAAGATTTCCAAAAGTTATGTTCTTATGAATATGATGTGATTGATTTTTCTTTTTTTTACCCTTACAGAGCATTTGAGCTCACCCTTTTATGTTTTCTTTTCCCCAGGATATAAAAAAAGGTTTTTGGTAAAAAAAAGGGAAGATCTTTATGGGAGATATTGAAGAACTTTCACCACGATTAGAAGATTACGTTCCGAGTTTCCAAAGACACTAAACTATTAGGATCCTTGTGTGTGTGTTTCTGTTATGTACTAAGTATTCCGCAAATGTAATGTAATGTCAATGTACGTCAGGCTTCGGGTCTCTACAGTTGGTATCAGAGTAATGGTTTAGTCATCCTTTGGAAAATAGGATGCGAAAACGTTTGGGAGATCCCTAGAGATATTTCTAAGGTATGTCTAGGGATGTCCCTAAGGTTAAGTATACGTATTGGTTATAGTAATAGAATTACGCTAACGATCATAGAATTAAACCTAAGATGTTAGATATTTAAGGTACTCCCCCTTTATTATGTTGTTTTCCCTAGCATGATTTTTGCCACTCAAACTATTCTTTTTGGGTTTTAGACGATGGCTGGAACCCGAAGGAACCGTGTTGATCAATGAAATGGGCAATGCAATGATTGTCCTCCTGAACAAACAAATGTTATGGGAGATGGAGTGAAAAATCTTATTGCTATACTTACACAAGCTATGAATCATTCTGGACATCCAAATGAGCAGAGAAGGGAACAATATTCTATTGAGTCCTTCATGAGGCAACGTCCACCTTCTTTTAGTGGGTCTTCTGATCCACTTGTTGCTGAATAATGGATCGGTACAACTAAAAAGATATTTTTAGTTCTTCAATGTTCTGAACATGATAAAGTCATCTTAGATGTATATCGTTTGGAAGGTGAAGCTGATCAATGGTGCAATCTTATCAAGAATATGAGGCAAAGAGATGAAATTGAGTCCATGGAATGGGACGAGTTCAAAAACTTATTTTTCAATAAGTACTTCCCTCGTATTCTTCGAACAAAGATGGAGAAGGAGTTTCTTGAACTAAAGCAAAAGGATGATGAATCTGTTGGTATATACGAAGCGAATTTTACAAGGCTTGCAAGGTATGCATCTGGATTTATCATGCAACCTGAAAGTAAAGTTTATCGATTTTTCAGTGGCTTAAAACCATGTCCTTGAAGGGCATTAGCTATAAGAAACTTCAGTAGCTATGAAGAAATTGTGCGTTGTGCTATCAAGGTAGAAATGGAAGTTGGTGTTACATATCCATCTCATGGTTTTGACAAGAAACAAAAGATAGAGTTCAAGGAGAAATCTCAAAATAATGGTGAAAAGAAGATGAATGTTTCCTTATGCTCAAAGTGTGGAAAAAAGCATGGTGGAGATTGTCTTAAAGGGACTATAAAATGTTTTAAGTGTGTAAAAGAAGTTCATTGAGAAGTTGAGTGTCGAGGTAATGGAAAAAGGGTTTCTAATGATGTGAATAAATAAAACACTGCAGAGAACGCACCACCAACACTTCAATGCTTCATGTGCAAGGAAATGGGGCATTATGCTAATAAATGCCCTAATCTAAGGGTTAGTGATGATGGACATGAGAAACCGCTTAAGGAAAAGGACAAAGGGAAGTCACATGCGATCACCATTGGCGATGTTGAATATGACAACAATGTGGTGGAATGATTAAGTGTTTGTGTAATGGGATTCCAAAACAATGGTGTATATAGTATCGTGGAGTATTGGAATATTTATGTATTGGTCTAATGTGGTATTCAAAGTGACTGAGATATTTTTGGAAATAAGATGATATGAGCATAATGAAGGGAAAACAAGAAAATGAAATGTTTAACAGTATTCATGAGCTCATGATTGATATAAGGACTAAGAGATATAATGCTTTGAGTATATAGAATTTTGAGGATTTTGGTATGTGGAAAGTGTTAACTTTTAACTGCATGCATGTTTTCACTAAGGTTCAATGGGTATTCAAGAGAATACATGATTAAGGCCTTTGAATGTTTGGAATGTGACCAACAAGACATATCTTATGATATATGGGGACCAACGATGGTATTAAATCTCTGGTTATCGTTTTCACTATATTATGAGAGTGGACTGCAGTATTATGGATAAGCCTAAAGATTGGAATGGACTATGTTGGACATAAGTTAGTATTGTTTAAGGATAAAAAATTTTCGATATTATTGATGGGATGTTATAGTAATATAGTTTTATAAAAAGGACAACCTGCTGGACGAGCGACAGACCATCGCGTCGGACAAAGCTGTGGGAATCGAACCAACAACTGAAGTGTGACTGGCCTTTATCGCCTACCACTGGCCTACAGGAAGTCCCTGTTTAGTAGAAACTAGTTTTATTATATTAAGCAGTATGATATATGAAGTATAAGTTCATTTTAGTAACCATATATGATTAATCTCACTATAGATCGACTTATGTATATAATTTTTGCTAACCTTTTGTTTGAGACAAATGGAATGACCCGTCATTCTATCACATGATCTGCTAACACTTCCCGAATAACAAATTCAACTTCATTTATTTAAGAGATGAAGTGGAAATTGTTCAAGGCACGAACAATAGTGAGATTGTACCAAAATAAAGTAATTATTTATTTTAATTCAAATTTTCAACTTTAGGGAAATGATCTTGAAAACCAAAAATGTTGTCATAGTGATCTTATACCTGATGAATTATATGGTACCTTATATCATCACAAATCTATGGATTTGTGATTACTGGCTTTTCCATATCCATGTTCTCTACCACTCTCCATCAGAACATGATGGTTAGATTTCTCTTCCATATCCATATTTTAACCTATGTGGAAACCCAGTGATTAGTTTATTTGGGTAACTATTATGTTTCATACCTTTGTTTTTAAAGATTGGTTTTGGTATTCCTTTTTACGATGTGGGTTTCTATTAAAGAAACATTTTAATAGTAAACCATTTATAACCCCGACGAATTTCGAGGGCGAAATTCATTTTAAGGGGGGTAGAATGTAACACCCTGAGATTTTATGAAAAATATTCTTTTTAATTTTGCTAATGTCTTGTGTTGTACGCTACACCAAAAGGAGCTTGCACAACACGCATCCTTTACTTTCCTTGTATTACACGCAATCGCAACCTTCCTTGATAGCGTGTGTAGTACGCAATACCGAGTTTCACTAAACAACGATATGCTATTAAAATATTATTAAAACTAGCTGTTATGAATAGTAATAACCACCTTTTAAAATTTTAGAAATTAATCTCTCAAAATGGACTTCATTTTTGGATTCGGAATACCGAAATTAGCCTAGGGTGAAATTTTGGTATTTTTCTGAAAACATTCAATTTTTGATAAATAGTGAAACCACTAAGTGGTAGGTTAAAAACTGAATTTTGCATAAAACATAATTTTACCGCTTCTGTGAATGGAATTTCGAAAATCCGAGAGACACGGTTAATATCAAGGACTAAAATGTAGTTCAATGAGATGAAAATAATTTTTGGTGAATAGTAACTTTTTACTTTTTTTTACCACGGTTAAAAGTAAATAGGGTAATTAAGGGTAATGATGATATTATTATTACCCTAACACATGTCCTAATTCTATTGGATAAGTGAAATTCGACCAAAAACAAACTTAGGAATAAAATATGACCATTTAGGCCCACTTGGATTAGATTAGGACATTTATTATTAATTTATTTAAAGAAGGGTTAAAATAGTTAAAATCAAAGTTTAATAAGTAAATAATTTTTAATATGGGGTTATACATAAGATAAATTCGACTATAAATATTCATTAGAAAGATAAAACGAATTCTTACATAATGGTATTTTATTTGTAATTTTTAGACATTAAATAATTTAATTTATTTATGACACAATGATGATGCAGTAATTATCTTATTAATGAAATATTGACATAATTGATGTTATAAACACCAAAATAAATGTAATTTCATACTTTTTATGAATTCCACTAATTTTCTAGGTTACTATGATATATTAGTGTTGCTTTAAGCAACTTGGTTCGAACATATAATTCTTTTATGACTTTCACAAAAATCATATATCAAATAGTGTCAAAATTGACACAAAATAGTTTTTAAATCAAATATTATATTATTAATTGTTATTTAATTCCTAAAAATCTAAGGTTCAGCCAAATGACTTATATAAGGATAGATATATTAATAATAAACAACTTGGGGTTCGTTTGGCTTCATATATTTAGTTTATTAACCATATAGTGTAAGAAAACAAAAAGACACAGTAAAAGTTAAATTATTTAACTTAGAGTTAAATCTAATTGATATGGTTAAAATAATAACCTAAACATGTCTAAATCCTATTGGATGAGAGGATTTAGACCCATCCCCACATTAGCTTCGAAATAAGACCATTTGAAACCATTATAAACCGAATTTGACCTTAATATAAAATAATATTTTGAGATTTTCCTAATATTCCCCTCTCCTCCCTTATAAAAGGGCACCTCCTCCCTCTCCTCCTCACACCAATTTGAGCATTCAAGCTCGGCCAACCCCTACCAAAATCCCTTCTCCACTTCCCTATAATAATCCTAGAGGTCCTGGTCTTCTTTAAAGACCAATCTTAGTTCCCTAAGTGGAGGATTCAAAGAGGCGTTTCAAAAAAGAGGAGCTTCGGACACGTACAAAGCAAATCGAACCTACGGTAAGGGAAATATCACAATCTCATTTTTATCCGATATTGCTTATACTTTGGTATTTACTGGGGTGTATTTTATCATCCACATCCATGTTTTCCTCAATATGTAATATTATTTCCATCCAACTACAATTGTTTAAATCCAATCTTACCCTTTGGTGAGTTTTTAGTAAAAGATATGAAAGGAATCTTTTGTCGTTTTTCGTACGAGGTACTTTTTGACTTTTCCGACAAAAGTACAAAGAATGTTTTTTTAAACTTATACGGCATGAATGGAGTTTTAAAACATTATTTCCAAGAAGCTTCCTTTAAAAGTTTTCATGTTTATTTTTAATCAACTTCTTTTAGTTATAATTTTATGACATGTTAAGAAATGAAAGGTGTTTTTGAAGTATAAAGGATAATTTACTCAAGAATGGAGTTCAAGTGTTTTATAAAAATTATTTTCCATCTAAGATAATAAAGTGTTATGTTTCTATCCCTATTATTACATGGATTTGATTATGTTGTGATAGAAATATGTTTTATGAATTCCTTTATCTTATATGAATTGTTTTATGATGTCATGATGTTTAAGAATCCCATTTTTATTACATGGGTTATTCTATAATATATGGTTTATGATTTTGTGGCACACATAATAATGGTATAATTATGAGATGGGTGGGACCTATATCTCCCTCCAATGCATTGGGTAATGATTTTATATCTCATGAGATAGACATGGCTGGAATGGTAGGTTATACCGGTTCAGTGAAACAGGACTGAAACGAGGGTGACTCGGTTCAGAAAGGGACATTGTCCACTAAGATATTCTTGGCAATGAGTCTTGACTAACAAGAAATGATTCTCTATGATTATGTGTGTACGCCACAAAGTTTCATGTTTTATGTTATGATTATTGGGATTTCATTTCACTACTATGATTTATCCCATGTTATGAAATTATGCTCTCTTTTGCAGGTTAAGATTTCCAAAAGTAATGTTCTTATGAATATGATGTGATTGATTTTACTTTTGTTTACCCTTACTGAGTATTTGAGCTCACCCTTTTATGTTTTATTTTCCCCAGGATATAAATAAAGGTTTTAGGTAAAAAAGGGAAGATCTTTATGGGAGATATTGAAGATCTTTCACCACGATTAGAAGATTACGTTCCGAGTTTCCAAAGACACTAAACTACTACGGTCCTTGTGTGTGTGTTTCTGTTATGTACTAAGTATTCCGCAAATGTAATGTATTGTAAATGTACGTCAGGCTTTGGGTCTCTACATTATGAATGTTTTTTGGAATATCTTTTTTTAGAAACCTCAATTGGTGATATTATGATCACAAGTCAATTTTGGGGAACCATTGATATCCCCTCAATTGATAAAACATACCATCTATGTGTTGAGGTGGGCATATATTATTTATCATAACTTATTTAAGCCTGTAGTAATCCAAACATAACTTAAGGGTTCCATCCTCCTTTTTGAAATTCAAGACTGGTGCTACTCATACAGACACACTAGGAAAATGTACCCTTGGTTTTCTAAATCATCGAACTATAATTTTAATTCATTTAATTATATTTGTGGCATTTAATAGGAGAGATGTGATATTGGACTGGTACTTTGAATGATATCAATCATAATCTCCACTTTTCTTGTGGGTGGAAATCCTAAAAAAAATTAGTAATAACATTCAGAAACTGACCAACTACTACTAAAAAACTAATATTCTTGATCTTTTTCATTGATGCAGAATTCAATAAATCCTTTTGGTATGAAATCATTCCAACTGATGGTTCCAACATGGTTTTTGGAGATTTCTTTCCATTATGATCTCTTCTAAAGAGATGCTTGATTCCACTATCAGTCATAAAATAGTCCCTTTGGGTATAATTGTTGATGTGAGCTTTGAGCATTACCAACAAATCCACACCCAATATTATGTCATAGAAATCCATAAGAAGAATAGTGAAAAGACATATCAAATAATCTTCATTAATAATTATCGCTAATCTTCTACACATAAGGGCTTGACATTATCTTTTACCTAGAGGTGTTTAATGTTTTAAAACAGAAGGCATCATCTCAACATTTAATGCCAATAAATAAATAGAACAAGATGAAAAAAATGAATGGGATGAAATAATATTAAGAAAAAATTTCGCAAGGGTTTAATTTAAAATAATTATACCTCTCACCATCGATGGTCCATATTGATAATCCAAAATAATTTGCAAAGATCCATATAATTGATTACTCACTGCACGTTGTTCTTTATTTCCTTTTTGAGATATTCCTTGATAAAGAGTCATGGTATTCCAGGAATCTCCATGGATAGATCATTTCTTCTAAAGAGGGTGATTCAGCTACCCTCATCATTTTGAATCATAAAACATCTGCAATACTAGAGAAGTTCCATGAACACCTAACCTTGGGGAACTAAAACAATATAACTAAAGATGACCCATTTGGTTGCAATTTTTGTAATTCTATGTATGGGATCATACAATTTAGCTTCATGTGGTCCAAAGGAGAACATTGGAAACAACATGTCATGCTCTTAGGTTTTGAAGGAATATTTACCTATATAGCCGTCTGATTTTGATTCATTCTCAAACCTTGGAATAGGTGTCCCTCTTATAATTTCTCCTAGTATTTTAGTTTCCACCATTTATTGTTTGTATAAACATGATTATTCCACCCGTAGATCTCGATGTGTCTCATTCTTCCACTTTTTCTTTGTTAGATATCTGTTTATATTCTATTATACAAAGCATAACAATCTTTTTGTGAATCTCATGCCTCATCCCCGGTTAAAAAATGTTTCTCTTCAACGACACACTAGAAGTAACGTTGGGTTAAAAGAAGACTAATTTTAACAATTTATCTGTATACTCTATCACTATGTCACAATCCTACATAAAGGTGGAAAACACTTTCGTCGGTATAATTTTTATTGTGTGTGGATTGAATTGTTTGTTGAAAAACTCTTTAATTTCCTCCCATTCAATGCCTTGGTCTTATTTATATTGAACAACTATATCCAACCACTAGAGTGAAATATCATCCGAAATATACATTCCAACTTGATTTTTAGCTCTGATGGTGTTCTATGGAAATAAAATGTTTGACTCGTCATATTTATCCACACCTCGGCCTTCCCTATTTCTGAATCACCCTCAATTATGGGTGGATTCTACTTCTGTAACTAAATGGAATACTCTACTTTCTTTAGTTCAACCCTTATGTTCCCTTATTACATTATATGCAAATTTTAGACAACAATCTAAAATATTTGTTGCTAAACACAAGACTTTGGTGCAACCACATTCTCAGTAGGTTTATTTGGTTGCTTTTTACTATGCCTTCCGAGTTCAATTATCTATAAACACAACAAACGCAATATGTCTCACTGTCTTGAAACATAAGGCTTAATCATTTAAAATTTACCACATCACAACTATCATAACATTTATTTCAAGATTTCAAAATTTTCAATTTTCATCCGTTTTTCAAAAGTTCATCATAATTTTGGAAGTCAATCAATTTTCCAAATACCATTACCATGTCGTTTTTAAAATATCTTAATTGGAAATAATATCAACATTTTTACAAAATCAACACATTTGTGAAATAATTATAAATCATTAATAAAAATGAAATATGTACTCCTTGTGGGATGTAATTCCTAAAATTAATGTCAATATATTCTCATTGGATTAGCCCATGTAAATGAGATTACAAATCCCATAAGTGTCTCTTAAATACATATGTACCCCTCCCTAGTAAATTGACATCCAACATAAAAATGATAGCTATGTCTGTTTATGTGATACATTTCCTGTACTGATAATCCAACTCCATTCTACCTTCCCAACACTATGAATAACCTAGAATGAATTTTATCTAGAAGACTGAAAAACAATATCATTTTCCAAAATTATTGTATCTACCAAGACTGATTTCATTTTCATATGAATGATATAACCAATTGATACCACTTGTAACATCTCACCCATCCTAATTTTCATGAGTATAGGAATTGAGAATTAGCCTTAGAAGACATTCCCAAGGAACCAAAGGCTGACAATAAATGTCAAGGGATTCAATATAACTGAGGATGATTTTCTATTTGAGAATAAACAAGAACAAAAAATCATACCGTAATAAATACCAATATTTGATGCACAATAATAAAGTAATAAAACTCGAGAATAACAAAATAATTTGAAACAAAAAAATAATCAGAGTACCACAGTGGAAGACTTCTAACATCAAAGTACATAGCGGAAGAGAAAACCTAAACCACTCCAAGACTCCAAGAAAAAACTCCACAACTCCAAATATTATCGATGCTCTAACACCATAATACTACCAAAGTATTTTTAAGCATTACTAGAAAATTGTGTTGCTTCCCAATTACTAGTTTCTTGATAAGTAGTATTTTCAGAAACACCAACATGCCAAAGTAGTGGGTTAGTAATGAAACATAGTTGGATTTCCCCAAATGACTACCCTATTCCCACTACTACGATAAAACAGGTTATCACATCTATATAAAACAATTTGTATAAAATATTTGAAATTATTTTTTATCAAATTATCTAACAATTATAATAGAAACACATTTTTCCAATGGCAAAATCTATTTCTAAGGAAAGAAACCAAATAATTCAATCAATGTGAAGACCCATAAAATTCAAGGAAAAAATTTTCTTAATTTTATTTGGGATTTTAAAAGAACGCAGTTTCTGACGGCACTTGATTTCGAGGCCCGGTGTGCCCGGAATTTCTATCCAAAGATTATCACGGGTACGTTCAATGAACGAACGAGCGGGAATTTCTATCTTTTGAACTGGTGCTCGGAATCAAATTCCGAGGGCACCGATGGATTCGTAGCACCGGTAATTGCTTAGGAACACCTTTTCCGGAGTTGCATTTTCACGAGAGAAGTTGATAAAAATTGTGGAAGTTAAAATAAAAATTTAACTACAATTTTTTATTTTCTCTAAGTGGATTTAAGCTTTGGGTGGAAGTTGGATAACTACCCAACTTCCCATGGGAGGTTATGAGGGTGGTGGGGCCCACATGACCCCCACCCCTTCACATTCCGTAACTCCCTCATCTCACAATTAAATTTTATAACTTATGTTTTAATAACATATGATATTAATGAAGTGAGTTTAATGTGAGTGTTTGAATTTCAAACTAATATCATGTTAATAAAATAAGTGTGGGCTTATTTTATTTTTGTTGGAGCCTTGTTGCTTTGAAAGTCTTTGGGAGAAAATCTAGGAGCTTGAAGAACTTATTCCTCATCGTCGAAGAACACGAAGAACGTGAAGAATTCGAAAAACGCCGAATTCCTCGTAAGTCGATGTCTCCTTCCACGACGTCTCCTTCCGTGATGTCTCCTTCCGCGACATCTCCCTCCGTGACGGTTATTTCTGCGACAAGCCTCCATTCAAGCTACGCTCAAGGTAGGGGATTTAATTATTTTGTTCGTGATTACTACCTTGACGTTCTTCGTGTAATATGACAAATTGCTATCGATTAACGAGAGGGGGTCAGACCGCACAAACATGGCCGACCCTCCTCCTTTATCCGTGTTGGTTTCTAATTTGGATTGGAACGGAATGTTGTGGTGTCGTCGCACCATGCGGGATCGTGTGGAATGAAATGTGCAGCGCCGTCACGACGTGCCGTGAAATCAAACAAGGACGCGACACCGTCGCACCACGTCGAGGAAACCCAAAGACACCGTGGCCGATGCGAGGCTATGGCGGAGGCGCAGAGCGCTGTTGCGCCGTGCCAGACGAATCAAGGTCGCGGCCGGTTGCAGGCCGCGGCGGAGCAGGGTGACCGGCGACCGGTTCTGGGCCGCCGATGTCGGAGCAGGGAGGGGACCGGCCATCACTGGTCCCGTGGCCGCAGAAACCGGCCAGACAGGGCGGGCCGTCCGGACAAGGGATATTCGGGGGTTCGAACCCCAGACCAGCCAGCTGAGCGGCCCCCATTAAGTGGGGTCGCGGTTACAAACTACGGGGGGCAGTGCCCCCCCCCATTATCCGAACGGCTTGACCTTTCGGTCGAGCCACCTAGCGCCACGCGCCAGCGTACTGGGCCACTGGGTCGGGCCGCGCCCCACCGAGCTGAACCGGACCTGGGGCGGGTCGCCCCGGTTCGGGCCGACCCAGGGGGTCTTGGGTCGGGTCGGTCCGGGCCCGAAACCCCGTTTTCGGAACCTCTTCGGTCTTTTGCCCATATCTTGGGCTATGGACCTCCGAGCGAAGCACCATATGTAGAAAAGTGATCCTTGGAACGGGACGGTCGTTTCGGTATATCACACTCAAGGTTTCGGAATACTTTGGGTTCAGCCGAGTTGGTTCTTACACGAAACCAACCGGGCCCTCGGAGCGGAAACACTCATATCTTGAGCTCCGGACGTCCGATTGACGTACCGTCGACTTTGATGGAATCATCTAAGTGAGACGGATCTTCTGGCTTACTCCGCCCTGGCGTTTGGACATAGGTGGAGTGCGGTCAAGTTGGTTTCTCCTTAAAAACCCACCGGGCCCCTGGGACGAAAAAGCCAATATCTCTCAGACCAGGCGTCTGATTGACGCGCCCTCTGCGACATTGAGTTCCTGTAGACAATACGGAACTTTTGAATACATCAACTCTGGACTATGTGTCATTTGATGTATCAGACTCCCGGCTCATGAAGAGGACCCTCCCGAATGAGCATTCTGTGTGGGGGAACCCTAGAGCTGGCTGCGTTTGCGACTGTGACAATGACAACTATACAGAGATCCTCAGTGGATTCGACGGCGACGACTTCAGCACTCAGCGATCCTCCGTGGATCAGTGCTACAGATCCTATGTGGGTCTGATCCTGTGTGGGTCAGCGCTCAGCGGTTCTGTGTGAGCCATCGCCTTCAGATCCTGCGTGGGTCTGATCCTGTGCGGGTCTTTTTTAGGGTTAGTTACCTATCGATCCTTTGTGTGTCAGATCCTTTGTGGGTCATTGCTAGGGTTAGTACCTATCGATCCTTTGTGGGTCCGAGGGCTTAGATGAATCAGTGGAAATATCTGATCATCTTTATCATCATACAAAGTAGTATACGTATGTGAGCTGAATCCAGTTTTACCTTCCTATGTTGATTGTGTTGTGCTATCTCGTGTGGATTTATGTTTTTCTTTCTTGTGTAGACTGGGTCGTACATGGGCTTGGATGTTGGGCCGAACTAGAATTGATGACTTAGGTATATGTATGGGAATATACCTAAGCAGTGACGAATGTTACTTCGTGATTGTATCTTTCCTTTGTAGATTATCCTTCGTGGATTCTCAGAAATATTCGGGGGTCTCGGGGTCCCTACTGAGTAGCTAATACTCACCCCTGCATGGGCTATGCCTGCACTACATTGTGTTGGTTGCAGACGACGGACAGCGATGATCGTGGTTGAGGCTTGTGGAGCAGGACGGTACCTGGAGGTGGACCACCGGGAGGAACGTACTCGGAGCGGTCGGCTGGACCCGAGGAGCAGTGGAGTCCATCTGTACTCACCCTTCAGGTGGGACTTCCAGTGGATAGCTCAACGTTGCGGCTTTACTTTTTAGTTGTTGTTTTCCCTTCCAGTTGTACTTTTCATTCAGTTTTGGATTGTATACTAGCCAACTTACTTTTCTGCACTTACTATTGTACTCAGTTTTTACTTAGTGTTTACTTCTACTGCATGCTTGCTCTGTGGTGTTTGATTACTTTACAAAGGAAATGCCTTCCATTTTTATCAAGATTTACACCTTGGTTCTAGTCGCCAGCCCCTGGCCTATGGATGGCGGGCTTGGGGTAGTCATGGCATGGGCCCCGAGGACGGGTTATTACAAATTGGTATTAGAGGAGTTCGGTTCTACCGCAGAACATTGGACTCTGAACTTTTTCCATGTGAAGCAATAGTGTTATGCGTATTGGGTGTGGTTATAAGTCCAGGGAGTCCAGTGTTGGTGTGGCGGCCGGCGTATCCGTACACCAGGTCACTGACTACTGATTTCCGACTTAATGCACGAAAACATTGATTGCATGTGTGTTTCAAGTTTTCCATGTGATTTATTTGTGTAAGCTCACCAGGTATACTATTTTGACCATGGCGCACCTTCTTCTTTTTAGGATGGGCCCACAATGGCATCCAACTAGGGTTCTGAGAGTTGTGCGTGATGACAGCCCACCGAGCGACGAAGCCTCGGTGTAGGGCCCTTTGACAGCAGAGGCATCGGCGATACCTCTCCCCACCAAGCCATCGATGCTTCCAGCCCCAGCCGCTGACGATGCACGTCACCTTAGTGAACTGTACATGTTTCAGCGCCATCGACTGCCCAGGTTCCGTGGGGAGACGGACCCCAAAGCAGCCGAGGACAGGCTAGAGGCAGTTGTATGAGTTTTCAGGTTAGTGAGGTCACCAGCAGACCTCATGGTGATCCTCGCAGCGAGCCTACTGCACGCAGTAGCAGGAAGATGGTGGAACATGATGCTCCAGGTGAACGATGAGTCATTTCTTCTCTGGACAGACTTTGAGAGCCTCTTCTGGTCGGAGTTCATCCCATCCACCCTCCGTGTGGTGCGCATCCAGGAGCTTCCTCAGCTGTGGTAGGGCAGCTTGACGGTCGCCCAGTACTCGGTGAGATCACCCGATCTCTCGCACTACTTGACAGACATGGTACGAGACCCATTCTTCCAGGCCCGAACCTTTGATCAGGGATTGAGGCACGAGATCAGGGTATCACTGATCTCCCTCAGCATTCCGACTCAGGAAAGAGTACTTGAGCGAGCCCTTTTGATCGAGAGCTTCCTTGCTGAGCCTTCTTCAGCAGTGAGACCTACTGCAGGGCGACAGGTAGCAGATTCTTCAGCAGCAGGTAGTCGATGGATGACTCATGGGTCCAGGTAGACCAGACCCTCAGGAAGACGACCTCAGGATACTGGCTCAACTGTGCGAGGCACAGAGCATGGGGCCAGTCTTTCGAGAGGCAGGCAGTGCTACTCATGTGGCGGGCAGGGCCACATGGCTCGTGAAGGCCCGACCCGTCGTGCCGAGGAGCAGTAGACGGTTGAGGGGCCACCCAGGCAGAGGCAGAGGGTCGACCATGGCGGTCTGCAGGGAGCAGGCGGACGAGACAGAGGAGTTGGCCGAGCTGCAGGTGGTGGGAGACGCTTTGAGGCTCTACCACCACCACCACTGGGAGGTCCACCCCGACCACAGGGAGCTGGCGTGCAGAGACGGGCACAGCTCTAGGCAGCGGAGGCCTACGACCACTGCGCGCCCGAGATGATTCTTGGTACTATTTGTGTCTATTTTACCCTTTCTGCAATAATTATAGACATAGGAGCAAGTCATTGTTTTATATCTGCTGCCATTGTTCAGAGCTCAGAGATTTTGACAGAGTCGTTGGCTCGATCCTTACGGATAGAGACTCCTCTGGGATCAGACTCGACGATTATGCACTGGTGCCGGCAGTGTGAGCTTACTCTAGGAGGCGAGAGCTTTGGCTGGGATCTTTTTTTAGTGGCATCGACGCTTTACGAGGTCATCTTGGGCATGGATTGGTTATCTACAGTCCATGCTCAGATCTACTGTATTAGGCGCAAGGTGCGATGTGTATGCACCGATGGGAGCAGGTTCACCTTCACCGGTGAGAAGGGAGCCTTTTCAGCACAGGATGGACTCTCGCAGAGTAGAGGACGACCCATCACTCATTAGTTGGCTAGCCTGATCCTAGGAGTAGTTGACGTGCGGAGTCCTGGTTTTCCTGCAGTGGTGGATCATTATGCGGACGTCTTTCCCGACGACATTCCAGGACTACCTCCTCGCAGAGAGGTAGACTTTTATATTGACATGTTCCCTGGGACAACCCCGATATCGACTCCAGCATATCGGATGGCCCCCGCCGAGCTTCGAGAGCTACGGGTACAATTGGAGGACTTGCAGGGAAAAGGGTTCATCCGACCCAGTGTTTCACCCTGGGCTTCTCCGATTTTGTTCGCCAAGAAGGAGGACGGAAGCTTGAGACTTTGTGTTGACTATCGTCACCTTAACTAGGTGATAGTGAGGAACAAGTATCCGCTACCGAGGATTAATGACCTCTTCGATCAGATCAAGGGAGCACGGTGGTCCTCAAAGATAGACCTCAGGTCAGGCTATCATCAGCTCAGTGTTCAGGACAAGGACATGCAGAAGACGGCCTTCAGGTTTTGGTATTGCCACTATGAGTTCTTGGCTATGCCATTCAGCGTAACCAATGCTCTAGAAGTTTTCATGGCCCTCATTAATAGGATCTTTCATCCAAAACTCGATCAATTTGTCGTGGACTTCATCGACGACATTTTGATTTACTCGACCGCTAAGGAGGAGCACGCCTACCACTTGCGGGTTGTACTAGACACACTCCGAGAGAACCATCTTTATGGAAAGCACTCGAAGTTTCAGTTATGGATATGCGAGTTCCACTTCTTATGGAATGTTATCTCTGAGGTGGGAGTTGCGGTGGATCCTATGAAGATCGAGGTAGTGCTAGCTTGGGAGCCACCAAGGAGAGTGACAGAGGTGCGGAGTTTCTTGGTACTAGTTGTATACTATCGAAGATTTTTTCCAGACATCTCCAGAGTTTTGGCACAACTCTCAGCTTTGACAAAAAATGGGAAACCCTTTGGGTGGTCAGACAGATGTCAGCCGAGCTTCCAGGAGTTGAGATAGAGATTGACCAGCGCACCTATCATGAGGTTGCCTGAGGAGGGAGTAGGGTACGTAGTCTACAGCGATGCATCAGGGACTGGACTCGGATGTGTCCTGATGCAGGAGCGGGAAGTGATCGCCTATGGATCAGGTCAGTTGAGTCCGCATGAGCAGAACTACGCTACCCATGACCTGGAGTTAGCAGTAGTGGTCTTCGCTATGAAGACATGGCGACACTACCTGATGGGCGAGTGCTTTACAGTGTTTTCTGACCATCAGATTCTCAAGTACATCTTCTCTCAGAAGGACTTGAACTTGAGACAGTGGCGATGGCTTGAGTTCCTCCAAAAGAGAACTTGGGAGCGGGAGGCTCAAATGCGTGCTCAATAGCCAAATTTTTTTCCCTAGTTTTGATGTATATTAATGTAGACGTACAGCCCGGAGGTGGGAGTAATGTAAAGACTCGTAAAATTCAAGTAATATTTTTTCTTAATTTTCTTTGGGATTTTACAAGAACGCAGTTTCTGACGACACTTTATTCCGAGGCCCGGTGTGCCCAGAATTTATTTCCAAAGTTTAGCTCGGATACATTTAGTGAACGAACGAGCGGGAATTAATAACTTTTGAACTGGTTCTCGGAATTGAATTCCGAGGGCACTGATGGATTCGCAGCACCAGTAATTGCTTAGGAACACCTTTTCCAGAGTTTCGTTTTCACGAGAGAAGTTGATAAAACTTGTGGAAGTTAAAATAAAAATTTAACTACAATTTTTTATTTTCTCTAAGTGTATTTATGCTTTGGGTGGAAGTTGGATAACTACCCATCATCCCTTGGGAGGTTATGAGGTTGGTGGGGCCCACATGAACCCAACCCCTTCACATTCCTTAACTCCCTCAACTAACAATTACATTTGATAACTTATGTTTTAATAACTTATGATATTAATGAAGTGAGTTTAATGTGAGTGTTTGAATTTCAAACTAATGTCAAGTTAATAAAATAAGTGTGGGATTGTTTTATTTTTGTTGGAGTCTTGTTGCTTTGAGAGTCTTTGGGAGAAAAGTTAGGAGCTTGAAGAACTTCTTCCTCCTCGTCAAAGAACACGAAGAACGCGAAGAACACGATGAATGCTGGATTCCTCGGAGGTCGTCGTCTCCTTCCGTGACGTCACCTTCCGCGACGTCTCCTTCCGCGAAGTCTCCCTCCATGACGGTTATTTTCGTGACGAACCTCTGTTCATGCTACGCGCAAGGTAGGGGATTTAATTATTTTGTTCGTGATTACTACCTTGATGTTCTTCGTGTAATATGACCAATTGCTATAAATTAATGAGAGTGGTCCGGACCGCACAAACATGGCCGACCCTCCTCCTTTATCCATGTTGGTTTATAATGTGGATTGGAACGGAATGGTGTGGTGTCATCGCACCGCGTCGGAGAAACCCGAAGACACCGCGGCCAGAGCGGGGCTGCGGCGGAGGGGCGTGGCGCCGTCGCGCCGCGCCGGACGAACCAAGGATGCAGCCGGTTCCGGGCCACAGCGGAGCAGGATGACCGGCGGCCAGTTCCAGGCACCCGGTGTCGAAGTAGGGAGGGGACCGGCCGTCGCTGGTCCCGTGGCCGCAGAAACTGGCCGGTCGGGGTGGGCTGGCCAGACAACGGAAAGTCGGGGGTTCAAACCCCCGTCCGGCCACCTGAGCGACCCCCATTAAGGGGGGTCGCGGTTACAAAATGCGGGGGGCAGCGCCCCCCCCCCCCCCCCAGCTATCCGAATGGCTCGGCCGTTCGGCCGACCCACCTGGTGTCGCGTTCCAGCACGCCGGGCCGCCAGGCCGGGCCGGGTCATTCTGGGCCCGAAACCCCGTTTTCGGACCCTCTTCGGTCTTTTGCCCATATCCGGGGCTACGTACCTCTGATCGATGCACCGTCAGTGGAAATGTGATCCTTGGATCGAGACGGTCGTTATGGTATACCTCACTCAAGGTTTGGGAATACTTTGGGTTCGGCCGAGTTTGTTCGTACACGAAACCAACCGGGCCCTCAGAGCAGAAATGCTCATATCTTGAGCTTAGGACGTCCGATTGACATACCGTCGACTTTGATGGATTTCTCTAATTGAGACGGATCTTTTGGCTTACTCGACCCGAGGTTTGGACGCATGTGGAGTACGGTCGAGTTGGTTTTGCCTTACAAAACCAACAGGGCCCCTGGGACGAAAAAGCCAATAAATCTCAGACCGGGCATCTGATTAAGGCGTCGTCTGCGATGTTGAGTTTCTGCTGATGATACGAAACTTTTGGATACATCAACTCTGGACTATGTGTTAGTTGATGTACCAGCCTCTCGGCTCGTGGAGCGGACCCTCCCGAATGAGCTTGCTGTGTGGGGGAACCCTAGAGCGGTCTGCGTTTGCGACTGTGACGATGACGACTATACAGAGATCCTCAATGGATTCGACGGCGATGACTTCAGCACTCAGCGATCCTTCGTTGATCAGTGCTACAGATCCTATGTAGGTCTGATCCTGTGTGGGTCAGCGCTCAGCGGTTCTGTGTGAGCCAGCGCCTTCAGATCCTGTGTGGGTCTGATCCTATGTGGGTCTTTTTGATGGTTAGTTACCTATCGATCCTTTGTGTGTCATATCCTTTGTGGGTCATTGCGGGGGTTAGTACCTAGCGATCCTTTGTGGGTCCGATGGCTTAGATGAATCAGTGGAAATATATGATCATCTTTATCGTCATAAAAAGTAGTATACGTATGTGAGCTGAATCCTATTTTGCTTTCATATGTGGATTGTGTTGTGCTATCTCATGTGGATTTACGTTTTTCTTTCCTGTGTGGTCTGGGTCGTACATGGGCTTGGATGTTGGGCCGAACGTGAATTGATGACTTAGGTATATGTATGGGAATATACCTAAGGAATGTCGAATGTTACTTCGTGATTGTATCTTTCCTTTGTAGATTATCCATCATGGATTATAGGATACCTTCGGGGGTCTCGGGGTCCCTACTAAGTAGGTTATACTCACCCCTGCATGGGCTATGCCCGCACTACATTGTGTTGGTTGCAGACGATTGACAGTTCTGATCGTGGTTGAGGATTGTGGATCAAGACGGTACCTGGAGGTGGACCACTGGGAGGAACGTACTCGGAGCGGTCGGCTGGACCCGAGGAGCAGTGGAGTCCATCTTTACTCACCCTTCATGTGGGATTTCCAGTGGATAGCTCGATTTTGCAACTTTACTTTTCAGTTGTTGTTTTCCCTTCCAGTTGTACTTTTCTTTCAGTTTGGGTTTGTATACTGGATCAATTACATTTCCACACTTACTATTGTACTCAGTTTTTACTTAGTGTTTACTTCTACTATTTGCTTGCTCTTTGGTGTTTTTTTACATTACAAAGGCAATGCATTCCCTTTTTGTCGGTATTTACGCCTTGGTGCTAGTCGCCAGCCCCTGGCCTATGGAAGGCGGGCTTGGGGTTGTCACGGCACGGGCCCCGAGGACGGATCGTGACCATAAACAATTTAATGAATTCATTTGTCATTACCATTCCTTCCCACACAACCACACATGCACACTAAACAACACAAGATTTATGTTTACCATTTATGGTGGGTCCTCACATCCATAACACCTCCCTTTGATGGTGGTACCTGACAATCATTATCCATCACTTTTAAATCATTCTTAACCATTTAAGACAACCAACATTCCAAACCGTAATTGTGCCAATACATTTCTATAAAACCATACATCTATTAAAATCCCTTTTCCATCCAATTTACAAGAATTAAATCCAAAAATCCAATTTAAGTTATTAATTTTAAAATAATTTTACCAATTTAAATTTCCATCGAAACAAACAATTACACATTTCCATAGACTGACAGAAAAGAAGGTTTCCATATAGAATTTCTTGTAAAATTCAGATTCAATTTGAAATCAATCCTTTCATTTATATTAAGACGAGTTAAGAGTGGAGAAGTATAAATGTAGAAAAAGTTTCTAGTATATTTGACCATGAATTATAATATTATTAAAAAATTTCATTCAATGAGAAAAGTTAAATAGTAATGTAATGATTCCCCATGATTATACTCCCATTTATTCATGTGATGAAACACATGTATAAATACAATTTATGGTTCATGTATCATACACGTGAATACGAGTCATGTAAAATGTTTCATATCATTAAATATTATAGTAAATTAGTGTTAATATTTGACAAAAGTAGATGATATCAGTTTATCATTTTTTATGCATGTTTCATGAACAAAATGTTTGGGGGGAAATAGATCAGCCCTGGAGTAATAAAAAATTTATGGAAAAATATTGTGAGAGTTGCAGACTAAAATGGAAGAACAAAAATAAATATCTAGAAATAAATTGAGACAAAGATTTTATTCTAGAAAATCCATTCACTATGGAGGATTATAAAATCATAAGGGAAATTTGAAAATAATTCACATTAATTAGAGACTATAAAATTTATGTAAAGCTCGAAACATGAATTTTAAATAGAGAATAGAAAACCCTATGTGATAAACAACACTGAGATATGCCTCCTCCTTTTCCCTAATAATCATTTGTGAAAAAATTTCACCCCATATAGAATAAAATCAAAGTGGCATCCTTGTAGAACATCAAATAAGTCATTGCAGAACCTGATTTTTCATTTCTCATTGGTTCCCTCTACGGGTTATTTCTTCATTCCTAGAAACAATTAACTAAGTATCTATTTCATTTTTTCTTGAACTAATTTTCAACAGACTCATTGTTCCCCTTTTTATAATCTTTGAAATCCATAAAAACATTTATAAAAAATTGAAATTCATATAGATATCCATTTCATTAAAATTTATCTCCCCATTCAGAAAGACACGTGAGGTGCTACTGGGGTATATTTAATATTTAAAAACCCAAAAAATATCATTTATTTCATCTTGAATATCATAAAAACACTAAATGGGATAATCCTAAAAAATCCCCCTTTCATCCTATCAAAGAATGAGTTCATATCCAATAAAAGTATTTGGAATAAAAATTAGTTGGTATCACACCAACCATCACCATCTATTATAAATTTTACAATGCCCCTTTATAGCTCTGATAGATACATGAACCCCCCCCCCCCTAATAGAAATCAAAATGATGACATTTTGATAAAACATTTTTCTGAACTACCCAACGGAAAATGATTCTAACTGACAACAACTTTCTCCCCTATAATAGTTATTTCTACATAATCAAAAGTACATATAGCAACTAATTTATCCATGTACTCAACATCCTTTGTGAAGAATTTAACACTAAATGTGTTACATCGATCAATGATTTTAATTCCTTCTTCACCAGGAGAAAATTTTGATGAAAATGAATTAGGAGTAATACCTGAAATAGCTGACATGGCATGATTTATCTTCCAAACCTACATTATCCTATTTTATGGTATATGACTAATGTCTAATGATTGACTATGCCACAAAACTGATAGAGTCCTCTCACAACATCAACTTTCACTTCATCCAAAACAATTATATTAGTCTTATAATGTTTTTCAACTATTATGTCCCACACATATACCATTGATCCTCTAGATAATATCCATCGCACCTCAAAACATACTCTTAACCCCATCATTATCTAAAGATAGAAAGAGAAAAAGGTATTATGTATATCTATCACATGTCGCACATCCCTCAACATCAACACACAACCTCCATTCATAGTGATATAAATATCATAAAAACTAATTAAATTAGTATTATATCTATTTCATATCTCCAATATACCATTTTAAATTTTTCATATGAAGATAATATTTCATTCTTTGGTAAAATATGGTTTAATGCAGTTGATTCATCCACCCATTTGTTATTCTAATCTGAGCATGTAAAATAAATTCCAACTAAAAGTAAATAACCCTCAAACTATATAAGACTTACACCGGTATCCTCATAATTAGTTTTATATGTCTTCTTTTATTCTTTTATATATTTCAAAGCATAGAAAATACTACTACACATGACCCTATGTATCGCAAAATAAGAACTTGACATTTCTTATTATCTTCAACAGACCTCCTTGATTATAATTTCTATCTATCTAAACCAAAATACCACTATTATGTGAATAATCATAATCATAGGTATTTCACCAAGTCAAACTCATATAAAATGATGAAAATATATTATCCAACATCATAATGTTTTTCACAAACAATAATTTCTAAATAATATAATCATATAAATTAGGTAATGAACAGAAGATAAATAAATATTTTTCTTCTTCCATTTCATTAAGTACCACATTACCTTTTTCATTGATATATAATACCTTTGAGGATAGCTCCACTAGATCTTTAGTAAACTCATCCATATGATTACCTAAATATACATTCATAGAATTCCCAAATGATACAATAGTTTTTTATATATAAATGATTTGTGAGGGATTTTAATTTATAATTTTGTTCAATATACACCTAGATATCATCCAGATATGTTAGATACATCACCTCCAACATAGTATTATCAACCAAATACTTCTGAATAATTCTTGCTTCTAGCTCTCTAAAATCCTATCAATTAAAATTGCTACTCTATTATGGGTTTCATAATTTTTATTAAGAATCGTCATTGTATTCTCATACACCAAACAAATTTCTACGTGTTGCTACCATAAAGTAAAATCATTTTTCCTCTTATATAGTTTGATGTTGGTAGAAATTTTATAGTGTGAATCAACCTTATCTAATCACCAATAATCAAGTATAAAGCCCATTAATACTAGTTTTTAGAGATAATATAGATCAAACATAGGATAATCACTCAAATGTGAAAATATTATGAGAGTAAAAAAATGGATGTACAAAAATAAATTGATGGAAATAAATTGAGACGTAGATTTTAAAGATGATAAACCCTCATAATAAGATGATTAAAAAAATTAGGAATCACCAAAAAATATAACAATATAATCAAAATATCTATAAAATTCAATAAAAGTTTCAAATATAAACTATAATTTGAGTGTAGAAAACCTGTATGAAAACCCACACATTGATACCCCTCTCCCTTTACTTTAGTAATTATCCATGACAAAATGTCACCCATTAGGGATAAAAATGAACAAGTGTCCTTATTAAAACACCAAAAATATTCCATTTCACACCCTAATATTCCATTTCTCACTAGTTCCCACTACATTCAGCTACCCATTAATTGAAACTATCACCAACCTACCTACTCAAATTTTTTCACTCCCCATTTGCATAAACCCTAATGATCCCGTTTTTATAATCTGTCGGAATCCCTAAAAATACATATGATTAATTGAAATTAAAAAATACATCCATATGATAAGAAATAATATCTCCCCATTTAGAAATAAATGTAGGGTGCTGGAGGGAGATATTGAAAATTTTAAACCCTAAAAATATCTATTGTTTCTATTTTAATAACATAAAAATCAAAAAATAGGTTGAACCTCAAAATAGATATATTTTTCATGAAAATACTAATTTTTTGTAATAAAAAAAGATCATATATATCATATATATACAAAATTATTTTGGGAATATCACTTTTAACATCCCACATCCATGAAAACATAATAGACTTAGATTCATTTCAATTTATATTATATCATACACAATAACTTTTGAAACCAGATCCAAAACACATTTTGTATATCTTCTGAAAAAAAAAATTAATTCTATAATTGACATCACCTTATATAACATCATGAGCGATACCTTGTGAATACCCATCTATAACACGTTATATTAAATATAAAATAATTATTTAGAAATTATATAAGTCATACTCAATCCCATTCAATCAGCCAAAAAGCCTGACCCCATGGGAATTTATAGACTTGAAAACATATATGAATCTATATATCCATATATGTAGTAAATTATTGGCATTTAGAAAGTTGTTAATTCCATTAATGTTATAAAGGTATCTATTATGATCTCTATCAAACACGTGTATATCTATATATGTGACCACCAGTTTACATCAAATGAAAATGGGAATTAGCATATTTTACCTTTATACAAGCCATCAAGTGACCATAGTGGAAAAACTCATGTCAATCCAATATATCCAACTAATCTATTCTTGACTCTCTAAGTGTCGACTGATATAATTGATGTATACATCACACTCCATTAATCCTTATGGATAATCACATCAAATTCCCATTATCTAGATAGATATACAATATCTAGGTGTTGGAACACACTCCCACTCCCAATCGAGGGCCTAGATGTCATAATCAACATACAATTGGAAAAATATCATCTTGGTTATTCTCTAACTATTGACATGATCAAAAACATACCCTTCCACCCTCATTTTAGCTCTATCGGTCTGTAGAATTATATAAGTATGGTATCAATGCATGAAGGTCCTCATTCTAGAAATCTCTCCATCAAAAGGTAGCAGAGGGACACATATCATTCATGCACCCATAGTATATCAAATACATTTGTATGAAACTTATTGTGGCATACTTAGTAGGCCATCCAGTGCACACAATGAATCGCATTCCCCATTTTGTTCCTCATGAGTATATTCTATATCTCTATACAAAAAACCTACTCATGTTATCTTTAATATTACACCCCAACCAATAATACTCCATGTTGATCATTGGATATGGATAAACTCAAATTCAAACATTGAGAGGTCCATTATCATTTCACTTCATGAAATGTAACCTATATTACATTTATGTATCAAACATTAAAAAATGACTAAATGGATGTTTCCATTAATATGATAAATTTTAATATTCGTGAACAATATATGAAAATTTATTAAAACCAACCAAAACATTAATATCACATAATATATATGATGAAATACCAGATCATCCTTATATTTGTTTTACATTCTAGGTTTTGTTGACTCTTTAAATTATATATAATTCATATCACATCTCTATATGACCATCTGATAGAAGGATCCACTAAAAATTCTAGTGAGAAACATATATTATGTAAGTAAGATTAAAAAATGGTGATATTTATAAATCATATTGCTAAATATTCTACTTCTGAACATATCCAAATTTATTAACTTCATTTCATCAAATGATACAAGTGTGACTTTTGTTTTATTATTAATAGCCTTTCTAGAATTATCATCATCAACTTGGTAACAACATCATGTCATGAAAATTCTTATAATTAATTTAACTACTTCAATTTCTAAATTACTAATACAGCTTAACTATCATATGATATTATGTAAATTTCACATGAAACATAGATTTGTGTAATTATTTATTTTATAAATTTAAATTTCATTATGTTTAAACATTCCCCCACAAGCATTTTAGACATTATATTCTCTTCAGAATATTGTACAATCATATAAAAAACCATTTATGTTAATAAATAACATTTATTTTCTTTTACATGTAATATTAAATAGATAAATTATACAATATATTTTATTCTATTATTTTGGAACAGTATTATTTGAAAAAAAATAAATTATTAAAATATACTACTAATGGGTGGAATGAACACATTCCGATATATATTAACAAATATTTAGATAAACACTTTAATCCTGGATAAACATTTTATCCATATATTCTCATAAAAACATGTTATTGAAATTATTTAATCACAACAATGTCTATATAATTAGTCATCTCATTCTTGTTTACAAAAAAAACACTTTATAATTTATCAAATTCTCTTATCGCATAAGAGAAATGAGTTGAAGATAAACATATGTAACTTAGATTTATTTTAGTTTTCTAAAATCCATTACATTAAAATCCATGATATAGTAACACTTTACTACATCTCATTCATATAAATAAAAATTTCAATCAATTCTTGGAATCATTTTTAACTCCTATATATTTCCTACACCTTTTTAAATATACATTCTGTATCACATAACTTTTAGAATCCAAGAAATTTTTTCTATAAAATTCATACCTCATATTTACATTATGTGGAGTTTCACAGAAACTTTTAGGTATATATTGGACTATCCAATAACATTGAAGTGTTAATATTCTATCTTGAAACCCCTAGGATTCAATGACATTGATTGAAATCTTGAAGAAACATTTTTTATCATTTCAATCAACATTTTTTCTTCTGTTTTGAACATTCACCTACTTACACTATCTATAAAAAACTAGAATCCATACATAATATGCCCCATTAATTTATTATAATATATTGATATTATTGATTAGAATATCTTTAAATTCAATCATATTATTAGAACATTTCTATAGATAATTATACGATAAATTCCATAACCAAAACAATCCATGTCATTCTTCCCTTAAAGAATACAATAGAATTTATTTTTATAACCAATAATATTTTAAGGGTTCTTTTAGTGTCAGTATGTAATTTAACATATTCTATCATATTGAATATTATTTGATTCATCCGATCATATTGAGCATATGAGACTAAAATCTACATACCAAATCACATTTAGTATATGAGTGGAGACTATGTTTTATTTGGTCAATTGTCATCTAATATTTTTAAAATCATAAATGAATCAATTTATAAATCAATGGGAATCTACATTCACTTGTTTAATAACATCAATAAAATGTTACCAATGATGTTTATGTTCTAAAATAGAGAATTTTTCCTTAAGAAATTTTGGTAACAAACCGATATTTCTCTATAACATTTCTTAAGTTTCCAATCTTAGGAGTAACTTACATTAAGATTATACTTATCAAGTATTAGTTAAAATTTATTTTGTGATGATCATAATGATTATAATATTTACAACATATTCTTTTATTTGATTATTATCATGTTTTATTGACTACCTCTTAATGATTTTTATTAAATGAGGTCCTACTAAAATTATGACCCCCTTGAATTTTCATCATAGCCATCAGTAGTTCAAGATCCATATTGTTGGAAAAATAATTTTGATCCAACATATCCCATGTATTTTTGGTTTTGATGATCTTAATTACCCTTCATATATTGCTGATGATCATGTTTTTTTAAGTGTGTGCATCATTTTTATACTATTCATAAGTGTTTGGTGATTAATTTCATCAAGTATAAATCATGGAAAATTTTAGCTAAAATCTATGAAATTTTAGTAAATAATTTAAATTATGTTTTATTCTATGTGGTGGAAATATATATTTCAACCGCCTTTGTAAATTAATTGACTACATGAATCAGCTACAATGTGAAATCACCTATGTGGAAATTTTATACATTAACAAGATCTCATACATAATAAATCAACTACCCAGATCATTCATCTATATAATATGGATACATAGAGTAATCTATTATGTGGATCACCTACACGGTGAAATATAATCTATTGATTCAATCAGTTACGTGAGTTTTAGTTATGTGAGTAAAAGTCCTACAAAATTGAATTTTGCTATGTGAATCAAAATTTGGTGTGCATATTAAAATATTAAAATAAACTATTGGGATTCAAATCTATAATCAGTTAAATTATATTAAATGTTAGTATTTATTACCATTTAACCACTTTAGTGAGTTTTCTAAAGATTTTGTACAATCCTAAAATGTTCAATTACCTATTTAAGTTAATATTAAATATAATTTGAACCAAATAACATGCTATAATGAATATAATATGAGTTTTTATTTTTATCTACTATTTACAGGGTATTTCAAGTAAAAAAATCTGTCACTAATCATTTATTATACAGATCATATTTTGTACATTTAAAAAATTGGTGCCTGCATTTACAAGTGTGGACTCCTTTTGTGATAATTTTTATCAATGATGAATTGAATTGTAAAAAAGGATATATAGAGATGTATTTCTCAAAAACTCTCAAGGGTGATGAATTATATTATATAAAGATATAGAATATGATGTATTATCTCGTCATCTATGATTATTGACAATTGTTGCAATGTTTAGATGACTCTCCTTGAGCTACTTATCCAATAGATCATTTGTCTTAGAGATTTCTACTTTTCTGTCAACAATATCATATAGTTGTAAGCATGAATTTATAAAATCTATTAGTTTATTATCATTAGTTGTAAAGGTTACCAAAATAATATCCCCTGGACATTATTGGTTGTAAATAATTTTTGGTACCTCAATGAAATATCCTATGATTGAATTATGTGCCAACTGTTTGCACTCCATCATGAAATCCTAAGAAAATGGACATTCATTCCCGGGAAAAAGAACTGGTCTTGTGAAAATCATCATACTTGTGGAGAAGAGTAGTGGTGTAGTCGAAAAAGGGACATCTATTCCACAATCCCCTATAAATATATTTTCCTATTTCTCCTCTTTATTCATTTATTTCTATTATATGTCTTGTTAACAAATAGATAAAAATTATATCGTAAATTATAGGGTGTTTTTTATAAGTGAATAAATATTTAACTAACTCAATTCATCCCCACTTGAGTCATAATGTGGAATGTTGCCAACAAATATTGGTTCCAAAGGGGGTGATTCTCGAGTTTTCGGCTATAAAACATTGAAATCTAAAGATCTCTTAAATAATGGTCGCTATGAATAAAAAGATAGAAATGATTTCTATAGTCAGAGAACCCAATTAAAATTTAAATAAATATGGGTTTTGAAAGGAAAAAATTATCATATATCTATAAAACTATGGTTTGAATGTTTATGTCACGGTCCTCAAGCAATATAAATTTTCAATGACCTAATCAGAAACATGGGATGATGATATTGAAGAATTCTATGATATGAATTATAAAGCTATGAATACTATAATTTTAGAATTTGGTCTGGATGGGTTCAAAAGAGTTTCACAAAGTCAACATTCAAATTAAATGTGGTCTATATTTTAGTTTCATATGAGGGAATGAATAACATAAAGGCTCTCATATATAATAATCATAAACTAATGTTTGAAACTTTAATAATAACATGTGGAAATGTATCAAAAAATTGAATAGAATTAATGTAGTGAATAATTTTACTACTTTAGGGACACATATTACTTCACAAAATTTGGCTCTAAATTTTCATAGAATTCTACTACTATGGTATATTTGTATTTTGGTTTCTATCATAAAATCATTAGAGATATAAATCATAAAAAAATCTTTTGGTACTCTATTGATATATTAGGTAGAGAAAATAGATGAGGCTATGGAAAATATTCTATCGAAGAAGGAAAATACAACTTCAAAAGATTCAACCTAAAAGGATGAAAATATGTCTAATGATTTTCAAATATTTTATCCATCTAATGAAAATCATTCCAGTAGTTCTATATTAGATATTGATATTACTCAATTTTCTAGAAAATTCAATTAGATATATAAATTGAGAATATGTTTTAAGATACATATAATTGTTTATGTGAAGTCAGATGGAAATTCAAAGAATATAAGATGTTATGAATTCAACAATCCTAGACATATAAAGCTTGATTGTCCGCATGTTTAAGATGTAAAAAAGTCAAAAAATAAATACTTAAAAATATTGGAAACAAGAAGAAGGATATAAATTCAATGAAGGAATCATGGAGTGTTTCAAAGGATTATAGTGATATTTAATCTTCAGAATTATAATTTGTGAATTATAATTATAAATCCAATATGTTTTATATAGATCATTCTGATGAGGTATAATCATGTCATTCTTATGAGAAGGAAACTAATAGAGAAAATTAATATTACTCAGTTGACGAATTGAATGAATATTGAACGATTATAGAAACCAAGTACAATTATGTAATAAAGGAAAATAAAAATCTCAAAAAATCATTTGAAATATTTATTAATGAAAAATATGAATCAACTAAAAAAAATTTAAATTTAAATTTTAATTAGGAAAATTCAACTGTATCATTTGTTGAACAAGTAATTTTTGTTGAAAATTTTGAAAAATAATTCGATGGCTATAATGATGCTTCTATTATATATAAAAAGGTAAATATTATGTAAATAAAATTATTGGAAATAATAAATCTCCAAAATAAAATTGTAATGGGATGTTAAAGTGAAAACCAATGTTTGAAAAGAACTATTTTATACTTGGTATTAAAAATAATAATATTTCAAAAAACAAAGTGTTTCCTTGTGGTGTGCTTGCACACTATAAAAAAATTTCAGTTTGAAAAAAATATTTGGGATCCCAAATCCTTTTCTTCTAACCTTTCTAGAACCAGGAAAATATAGGTCACAAAACTTTTTCATATTTAATTTGTCTTTGTAGGTACAAAGGTCCAAGATCACCAATGATAGATGGTGTATCGATAGTGGATTCTCAAGGAAATTGAGTGGATATTTTTCAAATATTCACTCCTTGTTAGTGATAAATGGTGGTTACGTCACTTTGGGTGACAATTTTAAAGGAAATATCACAGGAATTAGATCTATCAAAAATATGAACTCTATACTTATTGAAAGTGTTCTCTATGTAGACAGTTTATATAATAATCGGATATGTATATCTTAACATTGTTATGAATATTATTTGGTTTATTATTCAAATAATTCATATTATATTTTTAATGATAATATTCATAAATTTATGGTATTTTGAATATGGAATGTCTACACTCCAAATCATAATTCACTGAGTAGACAAAAGGTGAACTATATTAATGCTGGAAAAATGAGTCATGGATATGTCGTAAATGATTGAGACATGATAATTTTTATTTATTGAGGATACATTCAAAATTTAATTTAGATTTAGACTTACTTCAAATTAATTTGAATGAAAATAAGTTATGTGATGCATTAAAAATGGAAAGAAATTAAATTCATATATTAAACCAATTAATGAGATTTATACTTATAACCCAATATAACATATTCATATGGAATTTTTTGGGCCCTATAGAATTTAAATCCTAAATGTAAAATATTTTTTATGTTGTATTCAATGATTTCCCTTATTATACATGGGTTTTCTTTTTATGTGTTAAAATTGACTATTGTTCTATTTATATATGTTTTTTCAAATAGGTTTAAAAAGATAAAAACTCCATAATTATTGTTTCAGGATGATACCATAGAGTAGAATATAGAAATCATTATTTTTATTCCTATTTCATAAACAGGGTATCAATCATAAATTCTCTACCCCAAATATGCCTCAATAGAATGTTGTTGTTGAAAGGAGGAATATGAATTTTCAAGAAATTTCTAGAACTTTTTTATTTGAATATAACATGCCTACTTGTTTTTTGGTTCTTGTGTTGAATACAACATGTTTTATAATATAAAATTTTCTAATTAGAACATTTTTTAACAAAAACACCAATGGATCTATGGAATAATATAAAGAAAATTTTTGAATCTTTATGGTTTTTTATGTAAGGTTTCTATTCTATGAAACAATGGTAAACTAGTAATGCTTGATAGAAAAGTTGATTGATGAATATTACAACGATATTATACAGCATTAAAAGCATATAGATTTTTCAATAAATGGTCAAATATTATTAAATAATCAACCCCTGTAAAATATGATTAATGCGACCCTTTCAGTAAATAAATAATTAAAATAGATAAACTAAGTGATTATTTTTAAAACATGAGATATGAACGTATTTTTTATCATAAAAAAATGATGTGTTGGAACATGATTTTCCATTACAAAATCCTGAAAGGTTGGATTCAAATTAACTAGACCGGTTCAAGAGGAATATTGTATGATAATTATTTGATCAACCTGATGGTTATCCTTTAATAGAAACAAAATGGGTTTTTATGAATAAGAAGGATGATCAAGGTGTGATAGATATGAATAAGGATATACTAGTATCTATAGGGTATAATCAAGAAAATTATATAGACTATAAGGAGGCCTTTTCCATAGTATCCATTTTAAAAGACATTTTTATTATTCTAGAATAAATATCATATATGAATTTTAAATTATATGAGACCGATGTTAAATATTCTTTTCTAAATTTCTTTTTAATAAATGATTTTTATGTTGAAAATCCTCATGGTTTTAAAAAATCCATCTTCAAAATTCATTTTTTAAACTTATAAAATCTATTTAGGGCCTTAAGAAAGCACCTAGATCATGTTATGTACATTTATGTTATTTTATTTTTTCATATTTTTTTAGTCGGTTAATAATATCATACTTTATATAAGATAACATAATCTACAAATATTTGTTTAGTGAAAATATATGTTAATGAGGTAATTTTTTCCGGTAAATAAAAAATTATTTCATGAATTTTAAAACCTCATGAAATAAATAATTTTATATGAGAATTATGAGTGAGTTAATTTTTTCTCGGTTTTAAAATTTATCAAAAATACATTTGGAATGTTATATATCAAATTAAATACATACTATACTTATATAAAATGTTTGTACTTGAAATTGGTAATGCACACACTGCCCTTATGAGTTATAATGAAAAAAATGACATAGAAGAAACAAGAAAACTAGCTGAAAAAAAAGAATTACATTGGATACATTAGGAGTCTATTGTATTTGACAACTAGTTGACCAGACATTTTTTTATAGTATATATTTGTTCTCTGTTTCAAGCTCATCATAATGAATCTCATTTTAATGTTTACAACAAGATTTTAAGATATTTAAAAGGTAAATTATATTTTAACTTTATTATTTCAAAAAAAAATATGATTTTAATTTAGTATTATACATAGAAGATTGCTTTGCAGTTTGTATACTAGATAAGAAGATTACTTTAGAAACCTAATATTACCTAACTACATACCTGGTATCCTAGTCTATTAAGAAGGAAAACTCTATTGCATTATCTTCTAGAAAAGTATGATATATTGTTTCTGGTAGTTATTTTTTACAAGTGTTTGTAGGATATATTATTGATAGAAAATTGAAATGTTCTCCCAAATTATATTTTTCCCATATTTATTTATTTATTAGTAATAAGTGACCCTAATCAGAAATCAGGTATGTAAGAAAAATAGTAGTCGAGTGCATGACCTAAAATAAAATCAGATCTTGACCTTATCTTTAATCACATATGTAACCTCCCATTAAAGATGAATTGTCTCCTCTAACAACATGATCCCTATTTGACCATCACCTGGCCTGTCTAAATGACAAATTCAAAGTGTGTGGATGAAGGAATATAATGTTCATCTAGGAAATCAAAAGGAAGAATATGAAATGTTATTTCAAGAAAGGCCATATATATGGAATGGATGAATACAACTCTAATGATATTAAAGAATGTTCTTGTGTTTCAAGGATGTAATTTTGTGTTTGATGATAAGAAGTCCTGTTTTGTATGAATAATTTAATTAGTTATTGATGAATTCTTAGTTTTGGATTAATCAAAAATTGTATGTAATCTCATCAAATTTTATAGGAAAGGTAATTTTGGTTTCCTCTATTGAAGTGGATGATATATTTCATTGTCCCCATAAATGAGAGTTTCCTTTTAGTTAGATTCTTGTTGGGAAACAATCAGTAGGTCCACCAGAAGTATTTAGGTTTTTTTGGGATCTTCTATTTTTGAATGGAATCATGTAAAAGTGATACCTGATGAATTAAAGGTTTTGTGTACGTTTGTATAGATGGGTATTACATAGAGTTTAGATGATATGGAGAAATTTATTTTTTATGATAGATTTTTTATGTATGTCCTGATCAATAATATAAATTTTATTTTCCCAAGATACATGATGTTGTTCATGGATCATTTTTTCAACGGAAAAGTAAAATTAAATTATTATCACCATGGTAGATTAATTTTTTATATTTTAAGTTGAAAATTTAGATTTAAATAAAGGTAATGTAGTTAAATGTTAGAAAAATAATATCCTATCAACATTTATATTTATGATAATTGAATATTCCTGGGATTTTGGTTTAATTTACTTAAAGGGAGTTAATCAAGAATTTGTGAGTTAGGGGGATTCAAATCATTCATCAACACATTGTGATACAACACCCATTTATATTGTCTCTATTAGGGTAGTAGAAGAAAAATATCTATAATAAAAATAGTATTTATTTCCAATCATCAGTTCTGAACATGGTGTAACTATCCAGATTCAAATTGATGTGGATGCTTAAACCATGTTGTTGTGGATGTTTCCATATATTTTGAGGAAGATAATCATATGAGGTATTTATAGAGGCAAATATTTAATTTCACGAAGATAGGCAAGTTACGAATAGGTTAGTGAGCTTAGAAGATCAGAGGAGAAAATATTTAGACGAATTTAGTGAAGAAGATGTGGAGAATTCTTCTGGGATAACATGGTACTAAATTAAGGGTGATAATGGGGTAATAAAATATTTAATTCATTTCTATAGAGCATTGGTCAACTTCTACTATTCATTGATTATCTCCATTAGAAATAAATTGTCTAGAAATGTTATAAAAATAATTGGATGCTAATTATGTAATGATGGGGATTGGAAATTTGAGAGTTGATTATTTTGATTCAAAAATTTAACTTCTTGCATGAAGATAAGAGATTAAAGATCATAAAGAGTCTTCTATCTCCATGAAATATTTTAATATGTTATTTAAAATTTTGGATCCCCAAATAATGGTGATCATTAGTGTTATATAGATCCACCTATTTAACAAGATAGTTCTAATATATGTTCTATGAAATTTTAGGAAATGAAATCATTGGTATGTTGTTTGAAAAATGTTTTCCCTTCAAAGGATGAGTTTAATGAGATTAATACCAAGGTTTTATATCAAGGGTATGTGTTACAAAATCCATCTTCAAGTAAATTAGATGTATCTCAAGAAGTTGTTGATGAGATAAAATCCATTATTGCTAAAGTGAGAGATACCCTATACTCGTTGAAAATTATATTCATGAGATAGTTATAATATATAAATACATTCCAACCCTCATTTTAATCTCCCATAGATTCTATAACTCTAAAATATTTATTGAATGGATTTAGTCAGATGCTGTGAGAATTGTATTTTGTTTCTTCTCCTATAAATTTCTCCAAACTGATCTTTTTTCTCTATTGATGTTGGATGAGTTGAAAATGAATGTTTTTAAAAAAAATTCATGATAACCATGAAGATATTAGGAATATTAGTATTATGATATACATGTTAATGAATGACCATATTGATCATCTAGATAAATATTTTAAAGATATGGTAAAACAAAATTTGGTTGTTGTAAAGAATGTAAGAGATATGATTTCAGGATTTGTTAAACATATCAATTAAAGACTCAAATTATTTCATAATGGCTGAAAAAAATATTTTCATTGGTTTTGGATATGTATCCTGAGAAATATTCAAGTTGAAAATTATAAAAAGGTTCATAGATAATAGTTTTAGTTACCTGAATGGAGTTGGATGTTTTCAAACATATAAGGATATTTCATTATGTGAAATTTATTATTTATTTTCATGTAGTTCCAGGTTTAGTTGAACCCAGTCCTATTATTACTGTTTTATTTTATGAATCACCTCTCAAATAAGATAAAGAATTTGTTCATAGTTTCTTAGAGTGAGTGAAAATATTGGATCAAAATATTCTGTTAGTGAATAGTATAATGATTTCTATGAAAAGTTTTATATATGAAATAATAAAGATTATTCTCATGGATATGTCTCCTTGTTTATCTGGTATGTAAATTTCCCCTCAACATTACCCCCCACAGTTAGTGAGTCTATAAGCTTCAACTTTGTAAAAATATAACATCTTAATAAATTTATCAAGAATGTCATAGTATTATTAGAGAAAAATCAAAAGGAAATATCTCTTATGGTTATTGAATTTTTCATGTCTAATGTTGTTCTGAGGATCAACATGTGTTTTAATTCCTTATTTCAAATTACATGAAGAATTACTTTTGATCATGATATTTCTAGTACTTCTCAGAAGAAAAGTTTGAAAATATAAGGTGTATATAGTCCTTCAGCACCATATATTCTAACTCCAAACACCACCAGAAATGATCAAACCTTAAAATCATATCCACCCAAACAAAAATATTAGTTGACCCCATTCTAAGACCCATGTTCTCAAACTAATATTTGGTATTAGTGGTAAGTGGATGTATATTTTTACATCAATATACACAATAAAATAATAAATTATTTCTACATTATAGATATAGTTATTAGTGATTTTATTAATTTAATTTAATCTTATGTATTTATTTTATATAATAGAACCCAGTCATTCCATAATTCTATATCTATTTTTCACACAACATTTAAATAGTTCATGAATATAATGTTCTACATTAAACTGTATTATACCTCTTTTACCCTCAATTTTTTGTTACTCAAAAAGGGGGATATGTTTTCTACCATAAAAAGGAGGAGAAGTTGCTTGCATTTCAAAATGAAATGATGTAAGTATTTAAGGGGGGGAAAACCTAAATTTTAAACAAGATATTATTTTCTCATTAAATTTCTATGAAACAATTTTGAATTTTTTTTTGATATAAACTAGAATATACAATGAGTTGTGTGACTATAAAGAATGGGTAGATTATTAGACTATTGATATTGATCTAATATATCCCATGTACAATATCTTTTTATGATCTCAAAGACCCTTCATACATTGATGATGATATTTTTTAACTATTTTCATCATTTTTATCTTATTCTTATTTTTTCAGTGGTTAATTTCATTATGTATGCCTTCTGGATGATTTTAGATGAAATATTACTAAGTCTGGTAAAATGGATTTGTGAAATTTTTGAATTCATGGGGAAAATGATTTGGTTGATCGATTGTCTACAACTACCACATGTGTAAAAAAATATCCTACATTAATCAAGTATTTCACCAAGTCACCTGTGTGGAAATTTCCAACATCAACAAGATCACCTACAAGAGCAACCGACTACATAGATTATTATGCTATTTATAATGGTTACTTAGAGTAATAAGTTATCTGAATCACCTACAAGGTGAAATCCGCTACATCATTTCAATCGGCTATATCTGTTTCAGTGAAATAAATAAAAGGTTCACATAATTTGATTTGTCCACATGAATCAAAACTGTATACCTTGATTATAATATAAAAATCAACTACATGGATTCAAATATTCTATCAGCTATATCATTCTAAAAGTTAGTACTCTTTATCATCGAAGCAATCGAGTGAGGATTTTAATGTTGGTATACTATCATAGAATTCTCAGTTATCTATTTTATGTAAAACAGATTATAATAATATTCATGTAATAATAAAAAACATAATTATAATTATTTTTTATTTTAAAATACTATTTTGAGATATTCAATAGAAACTGAATGTATCACTAATATTTAATAAAATGGATCTTGTTCTGAGTGTTTAAATAAGAAGTAATCCATTCATATCCATGTGTAGACTCTTTTTTTCATTAGAGGATTTCCCATAGAAAAAATAAAGGGAACAAAAGAAAAATAGGGAATAATTTCTAATAACCTCACTAAAATGAAAATCTATTTTCATTGAAAATAAGGAACAATAAGTATCATATTGTTATCTATTCTTGATGATGATCCATTTTATGTTTAGAAGACTCTAAAAAAAGTTCTTTATTCTTCAGATCATCTCTCTTGTAGATTTATTTTTTCTGTAATCTTTATCTTACATCTGTAATATGAAAATTTTAAAGACACTATATTTATTATCTTTTATTATAGAGGATCCAATTAAAGAATCATTTAAGGCTCTTTTTTGTAATGCCTTTTTGTATGCCATTTGAAAGATCATGTGATTATATCAGGTGTCGATTGGAAACACTCAATCATTCAGTCCCTAGTAGAAGAACATGAATCCCTTGACAAAAAGACCAGACTTGTGAAAATCATCACACTCGTAGAAATGGGTGGGGTGGAGTGGGCTAGGGGAATTCTATTCCCAGAACCACTGTAATCCTATGTGTTCATTTCTCTTATTTATTCTTTTATTTATACATTTTTTATTATCAATTAAAAGATCAAAAGATAGTTATAAACTAAAGAGGGTGGGTTTTCTAATTGATGATATATTTTAAGAACTCAATTCACCCACATCTTACGTCTTAATGTGTTCAGTCTCAAAGAACACATATTTCCCTAATCTCTAGGTCACATTATAATTTTCCCCATTTATTAGATATTTAAGTTGGTAATCATCCCATTCATATAATATATAACTCTTGGATAGTTGAGTGGAAGAATTTTTGTCCAATCCGTCATGTAGATACCTTAAACTTTATTCCTCTAGTAACTAAATCACATTAGTGTCTCCAGCCTAGTGTAACAAAAAGAAAAATCAAAAAACAAGCTAACAGGGGACAATACATGGGTTCACAAGTTTTTCAGGACCTACCCAATACAAAAACTTGTATTCAGTTAATATATTATATCTTTACACAAGATGATTCAGGGGTACCCAGCTTTAGCATGACCTACCTAGTTGGTTAATCGAGGTCTTGACAACTGTCACTTAAGAAGGAATATAACATTTTGTATATGAAGGGTATTTAATCTCACCATCCTCTCTAATGTTATTCACATTTATTTATTCATTCTTTATAACTTTTTATGGAATTTTATTGACTAAACCAAACCAATATGTTCATACTATATCAATTTAGAACTTTTTTCACAAATCATAGTTTGTGTTACCCAAATACAAAAGTCAAAAATATTAATACATATCAAAATGCATAATATGAATAAGGTACATAAACAGATCATGTAAAAGCATAGAGTTGTATGAGATTGAAATTATTCAATAGAATAAACCTGATGGAATAGATAGTTAACCCCATTCACTAGCATAGAAAAGGCACAACTCTCTGGGTAGATTGGTTGTCTGAACCTGATTTACTCTACCTTGGGATACATTACTCAAAATAAAATCCAATTCATCATAACACAAAAAAATAATATGAAAAAAAACAATCAGCAACTAAATTAATTCTAATAACATTAATTATGAAACGAGGTAATGGTACTTGAAAAAAAAATTCATTATGGAGTCAATCCAAGCATTCAGTTTAATGATTTATCCTAGAAACTGTATAACAATTTAATGTAAAGCATACAAAATATTCAGGTTAGTTAAATTTTTTACTAAATTTGAATATAGCAAGGAATAACATTTTAATTAAATGAGCTATTTAAAAATTTAAACATCAAATAAACATTTATGAACAATTCATAAATAAAATCTAATTATAAACACATTTATAATTTTTCAGCATTAACACCATAATCATTACATAATTTTAATATAAACTTTTTATATTCATTTTAGTATTAAATATGTCATATTTATCATTATATGACAATTAAAATTTAAATAAAGGATGTATTATATATTATAAACAACTTGAAATTCAATTTATATTACACAAACATTTTACAAAATATAAATATCACATAATTAATTATTATTTAAAATATCATCATATATATCATCAAAAAAATTATTTGGTTTAAATAATAGCCAAATAAGTCCCTATTTTATTTTTATTTATTCAAAATATTTAATTATGAACAATCCATAATATAAATAAATTTTTTATATTTTTTCTATATTTTATAATTTATAACCATTTATAAAATATTTATTATGATTTATAAATAAAAAAATTTATTTCTAGATCATAATTCATTCACTATAATTTTGGTCGAAAGATATTTCAAATATTTTTATTTAATAAAAGGGAATAAAATTTTCATAATCATTTATTTATTTATTAAAAATTTATAGTTAATTAATTATAAACCTTTTATAAATTCAAATATCCCAAAAACCTTTTTTAATGATTTATAAAAAATTTATATATGGTTGTAATCAATTTAAATGTTTAATACATTTTTAGTGATTTTAAAACAATTTTGATTACCCTTACCCAGAGGGGTATTCATTTGTAAGGGTAATGCATTATACCACTTCGTTGGCCTTTTAAAAGCCCTTGTGTAATGGTACTACACTACTTACCTATAAAAAACTAAGTATAATTAAATGTATAATTTCAACTCAAATATTTCCTTTACCCAACTCATTCTATGTACGGGTATAAATGATATTACCCTTACATGAATGTTTCATGTAATGGTCTGTCTCATTTACTGTTATGTGGCCTACTAGCAATGCAGTGTAAGGGTACTGCATTTATGAAAACTATTTTTGTAAAGGCAATACGATGGTTATCCTTAAATAGAACATTGTTTCAGAGTATGAACATTATTCAAGGGTAACACTCAGTGGGTTACCATTAGGTAACCCTTTAAAAATGCTACAATTATGACACCCTTACTTCAGATAATGAAATGTTATGATGACCCTTAAAAAGAAGAATCTATATAATGATAATGTGATATGACGATTATGCTGACCACTTTGCATAAGGGTAGTTCCTTGGATACCCTTACACACCTCAATGGTGTCTGGGTAAGGTTTTTATTAGCATTATGTACCCTAACTACATTAGGGTAATCCATTTATGAAACCAAATTGCAAAGAATGTAAAATTGATCTGTTTTTTTATTCTACATCATTTAAAGAATTATTTCATAAATTCTAACACATGGTTCCCTTTGATACAACTATTATGTTTTTTAAAATTCAAATACCTCATATTAGACAAATCATAAGAAATGAAAAACGAAATTTGGGGATCTCCCATAAAATAAATATAAATCCTTAAATAAAAATATAAATGAACAAAATGATGAAAATATGCGTACCTTATATATAATATACACTATATTATATCATTAATCTTTTAAATTATTCTAAAATTCTTTATTAATATTACATGTGTGGAAACAACATGCATCCCACTATAGTGATTCATCAATGACCTTATCCAAATCACATTCCATACAAGAGGAATTATACTTTCTCCCATGATGTTCTTGAATCTCATCGTGGAAAGGATGAAAATGAAAGATAGCAATGATTTTTGGGAGTTTGGCCAAGTATAATTTAATTATTATACACTTTTGTCACATGGAAAAAATTTACATTGGAAATCAAGGAAACTCTTTGATTATTCTCTTTTTTATCCAGATGATGAAACACATGAATAAATACCATCGATGGTTAATGTATCATATTCATGAATGACAACCCTACCAAATTTTTAATCACATGAAACAATATAATAAACAATAAATAATATGGTAGAATAATAGATTATAACAATTTATCATTTGTCTTACAAGTTTCATGATCCAATATACCGTGCATGAAAATAATAACTTTCCTGAAATAGAAAACTACATATATATCATATGTATGTATTTAAATAGACAAGGATTTAGGGAATATAATTTTAACTAATACCCATTCCTCTAGTTATGTCCAAGTAAAGTGAAATTTCAAATGAATGTGCTTTATCTAGGAATATAACATCATATTTCTAAACAAGTGAATTGTTCACTCTGAGTCAAAAACATTATCTACGCTTTTGATCATTTTCCAATACCCACCAGAAACCCCTTCAGAAATACCAACACCTTCCAATATTCTATCAAAGGTATGTACTATACTTATATTTTAGAAGTGAGACCACCAGCTGAATCTTGAATATCCAAATGACTCTCCTTTTTTCAAAAGATATCTTATATCTCATACCACTCTTCAGTTAATATGAATCTTTATCAATGATAGAATTTTTGTAACGTCCGGACTCGGATGACACTAAATGGTGCTTGGATCTAGTGGGTCACATGGCCACAAGAACCCCTCTCAAAAAATCAGAGGATTATGAAAAGCATCAAGGGCCTATGGTGTGTATGTGGGGATACTATTCCCTCATGTCATATTTTATTGCATTTGTAGTAAACATATCATTAAATAGAGGAAGCAAAAAATAAACCATACAAGAGATATAAAACCAACAGAAAATTAATTAAACAATTTCAATGGAAATATCTTATAAAATTGATATATCATGTCATATCTCTACAAAGTAAGAATACATTTATACAAGCATATGTATAATACATGAATCAAAATACTAAAAATACAAAAAATTATATATCCCTGCTAGCATCATGATCATAGATTGGACTTGTGTTCCCCTGGATCTAAGAAATGAGAAATCAAACATCATACAATAAGCATTTTCCCATATCCATGACTATATCCATGAGGACTGGGAGGGTTCCAAACAGTAACATGAGCAAGTTGTGGGATAACACAGAGTAGGCCAGTACCAATGGTGTCTATAACCAGTCTGGTTTGTTTATGACATGAAAGAGAATTGTGGAGTTTATAATAATTATAATATTAGTATATGATAAAATTCTAATAAAATATGATAAATATATAGTGATAGTTCCCAACCTATCAATGGTAATCAAGTTCCCAATTAAGTGTCAACTATAATCAATCCACTGCAAGAATAAGATAATCACAAATCATAAATAAATCGTAATGGCCATGCTGGGTAAACCAAAGTATAATATTTACCGTGGTAATGTCATATAAACCTATGTATCATATCATCATGGCCACACCATATAATATTTTGTATAATATCATCATGAACACATTGTATAATCAAAAGTCTCATACCATGAAGGGCCAAATTCGAGGTATAGTAGTCCATGGACTCCACATCATGTCCTTAGAGAATATAAATGTAAACTCGATATAGAATTTGTTATATCCCAAGGAGCATGTCAGTATACCATGTCCAATGTGAGCCCATTTATATTGGATTCATGGGTTGGCAATGCCTAATGCATACAATGAATTCTAGAACATAGAAGGAAACTGCTCTGAGGCATCCAAAATAGTAATAAAGACCATAGAGTAGAACATTATATGAAATTATATGGAATTGGGATCCAAGGAATACCAACTAGGGATTCCCCTACCATAATAATTTCATCATCTCATTCATTCATCATTTCATAACATTTAAATTTTATGATTTCGACCAACTAATTTTCCTAATTTCAATTCAAACACATAAAATAATTCACATCATGTCAACGTGTGGATAAAGAGGCATCACCCTATCCTAATTATCTCAATTAAATTTTAACCAATTTTAATGACTCCAAATAATATGAAAAGAAAACATATAACTAGTGGGTGGTTTTAGATAAGGTGGATACTAAGGAACCTCCCATGGGTGGCCTGGGTTGGGGCTAACAACATCTATAAAACTCAAGAGTACATGTGGGAAACCGAAATATAATTCAATTATTTTAATCAAATGATTCAATTAATTTTAGGGGAAACACCATAAATTATGGCATGCGGCACAAGGAAAATGATCTATATAAAAAACTAATCCCTGAGGGAAAGGACAGATCACCAAATGTAGGTCTGTAGAAGAACACATATCAATCATTTATCTTTGATTTTTTTCAAATCAACAGAAAAATTAATATTGAATAATGAACCTAGAAATATGGTATTTTATATTGATCATAAATAATTTTTTGATACAAATATCAATGATTAAGTACACAAGATGATTGATAAACATGTTGGGGGTGGATCTAACGATACAAACAGTGTTCAAATACAATTCCAAATAGATAAACAAGAGAAAATACTATAAATTGAATTCAAAATGGAGCTTCAAATGTGAGGTCTATCCATTGGAGGAAAAATGATAATAGATTTAGGGTAAAATATATATTAAGTAAATTATGGTCATTTTATCCAAAACACTAGGACAGACAATTTGATAGCACGGTTGAAAAAACCATGCACCATACTTATGTCCTTCTCTACTTCAAGGGGGACCTCACACGGGTCATGAGAACTGTTTGGATACCCTTGCATAAAATGTTCATTTTTCCTCTATTAAAATCTATATTTTTCTACATTGGTGTGATCCCTAGGTTTCACTAGTTTATCGAACTGTGAGGCCTTTTTCTTATCACTATCCAACCCCACTCGATTACTACTAATTGTGCAGTTTGGGTCTCAATGAGTGAAATAAACATGTGGCCTGACTTTTTTTCTCCGAAAAATAATCTTCAAGCTCTGAATAAACCATTTACAGCCTATAAACGCCCTTTATCTATTTTTTCACTCACATTAGGTCAAAATCAAGGATTTAAACTGAAAATATAACGATTTGTACCTCAAAGGAAAACCCATGATCTTATAATAATTTCTCATAAATCAATTTTTCCCAAAAATTCCCTTCCATGTGTGGCCATGAATTCCCTAAAAATAACTCATACCATTCATCAAGTACATTAGCATTATTATCCCATGTCTTGTCCATTAAATAGTTGTGACTCCACAACACCAGTACTAGAGGAACTAGATATCCTTTTTGAGCTATCATGCACTGGTAAATGATGCATATAGGGTTCTCCTCAAAGGATACATCTACCTGTAACTCCATGTCATCAGAGCCTCTCCATGACCACCCACACAACATTTCTTCCTAGAGGAGGCCTCGACATCCTGATCACAAAATTCATCCCAATGTTATCTTGTTTCCACACAAGAATATATCACTACTATAAAAGCCTAATTGTCGCTATTGTATGGCCTTCACCTTCTAAAAGTGGAAAACCTTGCGACTGAACTATATAAATCTCATTTCATCCCTAGCCACTAACTCTTTCCATGCGGTGCGAAACCCTGGCCTCACCTATAAAAAGGGGAGATGGGTCCAAGATCTGTACTTCCACATTTTCCACGCGATAAGCTCATCTCTCTCGTGTGTGAAATTGCTTCGGTAGCAGTGCGTAAAAATGCTCTGGCACTGCGGAATTCTCTCCAAAATTCGGTCGTGATTTCGCACCTATCCGGGATCTTCCGCGCTTCGCGTGCTGATTGCGCGCTCATATCCATGATTTCATGCAAATCCTTCATATTTCACGCAAAACTCTCCGATTCCGTGCACTACATCCTAATTTCACCCAACTCCTGAAAAATCCGAGATGGCTGCAAACCGAGTTGATGAGGGGGAAGCTGCTTCCCGTAGGACAGAAATGGCGGTGAATGAGGTGGTTTATGGCGCCAAGGTGATTGTCTCCAACAATCCGACCTTTTTCAATCTACTTACTATGGCCCAGAAGATGTATCCCTTCTCCGATAACCTCACGCTCTGGAATTTTGTAATCCTGGAGGAGGTGCCACTGCCGGGCTTCGAAGTGGACACGCCGCGGTCTTGGGTGACCCAGGAGGACGAACTTCCTCGCTATAACATTACCAACAACGGCCATCCTACCAGGGAAACCAGACATATGGACGTATATGTCCTGAACCCGAGGACTAGGACCATTACAGGGGACGAGCCTGTGGCAGAGAAATCTCCAGACCTCTAGGAGAGAATGTTCCGTCAGAGCGTCACAGATGACACGAAGGGCTGGCTGAAGGATTGGGACCTACGGTATGGGGGCTAATTCACCAGCGAATGGGCCTGGGTGTTCTGGGATTGCCATACCTGTGACCAGTTCAGGGACAAACTGTGGTATATTGGCCTTTTCGAGGTGGTATGGACATCGCAGTTCCACTTCCACCGCCAGCCTGAACTCAGACCGGATCTATTCACCCGATGGTCTCCTGACACCAACACATTCCACCTTCATCATGGGGAATTCGGCATCAGTCTCTGGGATGTTCACTGCATCGGAGGTATCACACTGGAGGGTTACCAATACGATGAGTTTGTTCATCCAAAGAACACCTGGGGAGATAGGTCGCGGATCCCTATGATGATGTGGCACCTGCTGTAGCTGGAAAAAGAGAGGATGGGGGTCAAGGACTTCCTGAAGGACATAGCCTACAAGGGCTGGTTCAGCTTGTTCCTTGAGAAGGATCCGACCGTCAAGATGCCGGGACGGGGCAAATGTTTCCCAACCACAGCTCAGAGGAGTAGGGACGGGTCATACTGGATGACCCTGGAGGCGGGGCAATACCAATCATGGGAATATCGCGTCATTGAGGCTCGGGACCCGAACATCCGGTATGCCGGGTTCCTTGCTGCCTTCCTGAGCGGGTGGCTCCTGCTGGTACGGGGTGCGAGGATGGGTGTCCGTCCAGCAACACTGGAGATGGCGGGCTCCATGGCCGCAAACAAACGGTTCAACTTGGGCGTCCCCATACTAGCCAAGTTTTATACAATCCTAGGGCGCATCTCACGAGGGGGGTCACCTCGAAGAGTATGTGGTCCCTTCCAGATCTTCCATGGCTGGGTGGCGGATCCTCTCAGCGGGTACACTTTCCCAAATGTCGTTCGTCCTCTGGGAAATGGTCTGCGACCGTCCTTTCTAAACATCGCAGGGGTGGCACCATTGATGCTCAATGAGGAGGGCGTGAGGATCTGCATTGGCAACCACGCAAACTTCAACTTCAGCTCGTTCCCCACCCCAGTCGGCCAGATGGTTGAAAACAAGCGAGGCTCTCTGGAACAGCAGGAATACTTCCAGAGCATTCGGGGTGGGGTGCTCGTGGCTTGGATCGATGGGAAGGTGATCTGCGAGCCTTACGTGCCATCCTGATTCACTAGGCAGTTTGGGTGCCTCTAACGAATGCCGAAGAAGGTATTCACGGCAATCTAAAAGGAGAAGTATACATGCGTCATGCGCCAGATGTGGTTGATGTTTACCACTATCGGCTCTGGCGATGTCCTTACTCTTCCTCCCACCGGGGTTGATGTCGGCCTAGCAACCGAATACACTGAACAATGGACCATTACATACCCTGAGGGGATATTACGCGAGCGTGTCCGGCAACTCGAGGTTACTCGCGCGGAAACCGGGTGACTGGAAAGAAGGCACGGTGCCATCAGAAGAGGGGAACCAAGGGCACATCAGGCAGCGAGGCCTGAGTAGGATGGGGCTTCGGCAGCGGGAACATCACATGGTGCCGCCACTTCCTCGTTACCCGCAGGGGGGTCACATGAGGTGGCCATGTAACTTCCCGGGAAGCAAATAAGATATCTGCATGAACCTTCCCAAGACGTGACTCTCCCGGCACTGTGGTCGGCCTAGATGACCCTGCGGCAATCGTTGAGCATCGAAGCCATCTAGTAGAAGGTAATGCAAAACTGGATCCAACTGCCAGAGGTTGGGCTTGTTCGAATTACCGACGTAGTGAACTTCCATCCACAACATTCTTATCTGACGGCATTGGACTCATACGCATGCCAAATTGGGCGGCGTGCAGGGCCACCTTTCTTAGTGAAAGTGATGCTCGGACAGGAGCATTATCCGGAAGCGATGTCGCTGGGAGAAGGGGATAGTGACGAGGAGTCAGAGGGGGAGGAGGAAACCAGAGAGGATGAAGGCGAGGGAGAAGATGAAGAAGAACAGCCCGAAGGTGCGGGGTCGCAAGGGCGACCTACCAAGGGAGTCTCCGAGAGAGCGGTGAGATCGTTGGCTCTGATCTCGACATAACTGAGATACTCGAGGTCTGTATCTATCTCCATTCATTTCCCTTATTCATCCATTTTCCTTTCCAACTTCTAACCCACTTCCCCATCCAACTCAGGAGCAGTTGAGCATTGAACGGGTGTCCCCAAAAAAGGAGGGAGGAGAGGAACCGGTTGGACATGATGGGGATCCGACACCCATCATTGAATTAACTAGCACGGAGGGGTCTCCCCATACGGCAGTTCTGGCAGTGGCCAAAACACTGGGGACCGACGCTCTGGATTCTTGCAAGTCTCACGCTTCACTACTGGTGATTGGTCCCATCTGACCAGCGTATGCCTTGTGCAGAGATCTCAACAATGGAGGCACGTCAGGCTGCGGAGCCCGGGCCATCTGTGAGTGGACCAGTGGCGGACATATCACCTGATTCGGAACATGCTCTTTGCACTGAGTTGGCCCCGACAATTGATGAAAAGGGTCGGCGGATATCAGATCTTTTGTTCTTGATACGAGGTCAGAAGCTGATGGAGGCATCATCGTTGCTGGGGCTAGAGAAGAAGGTCACCCTGACGTCGAGGATCAAATTCCTCACGAAGGCGTGCCTGTGGTAGATCCTGCTACCGATCTGCTGGTTTCCTTCCCCATATACCGACCTGCTGACCCTAAGGAGATAGATGAATCAGACTCAGAAGCAGCCGTGGAGAGCTGGATAACACAACGCAAAGGGTGGAAATGTATCCATCGCTTCCTCAGACAGCCCCAATCGGATTGGCTAAGGAGGATGGGATCACTTCAGACCTGGTTGCGCTTCCTGTACGCCGGAGGGGCTAATTCTCAGAGCCTTCATCTAATGGTATGTGATTACATGGCCGAGAAGATACACGAGAGAAGCTAGAGCACCGACATTGCCCAGTGCCAGGGATGATCTGCGACGCTAAAGCGCTTCTGAGGGTGGAGCAGGAAGTTCGACACCTCGAAGGGCAGGCGGCAGATAAGGAGGCCTTCATCGCAACATGCTCTGAGCTTATGGAGCAACTGAAGGCCTAGATGGCTGATGAAAAGGAACAAATGGTGGAGGCGAGTCACCAGATGATCGTACTTCGCACCGAGGGGCGCAGGCACAAGCTAGGGCCGGTGAGTTGCGCTCTGTGGTGGCTGATGAGGAGATAGACTTCAAAGAGCGAGAAGCGGTCCTAGAGGCTACCAGCCAAAGGGTAGCAGTGCTGGAAATATTGCTTCAGCATGCTGATCCCTAAGGGCTTGTTTTGGCCATCTCATGAACTTTTTTTCTTGTACTTCTCATCATCTCAATCCAATACATGGCCAAATACATTCATTTGTACTCGTGGTTTAATATGCTCAAACACAGTTTCGAAATGAATAACAACTCATCCCTAGGCTCATGTGGGTCGCACTCAACGCGAGAAGTAAAGGATGTTCGTGCCATCATTTTGTACAAATGTGGGGAATTGACTAAGCTTCAGGCATCCGAAATTGGGCCTGGATTTCCAAGGAGACCCCGGGCCGATTGATGTGTTGAATTCTCAATGTGCTCTAACACACGAGTGGGGCGATGCTGGGGGCATTGAAATCCATCCGAACATAGGGGTATGGAGAGGAAAGGTGAATCATGCTGCCCAAATTCAGAACTCAATGGGGATCAACGATGGAGGATAACTATCAACCGTGGCGGCAACACAACATCCATATCATGTTGACCTAAAATGGGGACAATAAATGAGGTCTGACCACTAACCATGTTCGCAACACGGGGCCTGACTCAAATATCGTCGGTCAGTTTTCCGCAACGTAGGCCCAAGACAGTAGGCGGACTATAGGTCGAGCATCCATACTGTTAGGGGGTCCCATCAAACATGAAAGGAAATGAGGATCCGAATAAAGTGGGATGCAAAGTGTGGAAGGTGGAGTGGTGGTTTGTTCGAACAGAGTCCAACACTCCCGAAATTGTGCCACCTTGTCGAAGGAGCATTAGGCGGACATACCGACCTGATCACGGGTCGTCCCAATTTCCAGGCAGTACCTCTATTGCGAGAGAACTGCCGCTTCCCATTATTACCATGGGGCATCCCAAACCTGCTCGGGGTAGATGTCCTGATTACACCACTTCCCATAAGGTCGGGTCGAGGGGCCGATAAAAAGGAAGGACAGGGTTCAGTAATCATTGGGCTGGACCCAAAACAAAATGTTTGGGCGGTCCTACGTATCTCATTAGGATGAGAATCAAGCCACATGAAGTTCTTGAGCGGTAGCGTCCCAACGGCACATAGCCAGGACGATATCATCACAGTTTATGGTCATGTTGTTTGGACCAACAACACAGTTTAAGGTCGTATGGTTCAGACCAATATAACAATTTAAGGTCTTATGGTTTGGACCAACTGCACAGTTTAAGTTCGTATGGTTTGGACCAGCCGGAACACGCACGATTCAATACCATCAATGTGGGGGATTCCGAGAGAGTAGCCACGGGCCAAGGGGCCGGCGAGGGTCCAACCATCAGGAGGGGGACAGAAGATGCTATCTCCCAGCTGTTCTGGGCCCGAAACGAAACGTCCAGGCGACTCCTCGTTTCCCTTGGGGATGAGGGTCAAGCTGAACACAACCTGCTAAGAAGAAACACAATCACATACTCTAGCGCTCAGACTGCGGGAGCCCCGAGAGACACTATTACACAGCTTGGTCTGACTGACGTGTGGGCGTGTACTGAGGGTTAGTACAAGGAGTGTCAAGATTCCACCTTCACACGGTGGGGCGAAACATGACATGAACCATGCCACCAACATTCAGGGCCCGGGGGAAACACGGCGTGACGACTGAGGAATACTGCTGACCATGTTCACAACACAGCATCATGTCGTGTTAGCCATGGGGACAAACAAATGAGCATCAACCGCTGACCAAGTTGGAAATGTGGGATTTGTATCAATTTTTTGTCTAAAACCCTCGGGGTCGTTGGCCCATAATGGTAGGAGAGCCCTTAGGCATTGTATCCAGGCCATTCTTGGGGGTCCCTCCAGGTGTGAAGGATGACGGGGGGCCCGAATGAAGGGGAAAACGAAGCTTGGCATGTGGATGGAAATTGCCTAAGTCGAATCTGGCACTCCAAGTCCTTGACCAGAGTACCCTAAGCACATTAGCAGACCACTGGAAAGGGTCGGAGGGCTCAGTCTGAGAGCAGCCAAAATATGGCGGATCCCCAGGAAAAAGAGGGGCGTAATGCCAAACACCCTAGGAACCGGGAGATCGTGGGATCTCCTAAGAGATGGGGCCGGACCTGACATCTAGGTGTTCAGGCGGTCCTACGTATCCCACAAGGATGGGAATCAAGCCATACGTAGTTCTAGACAGCGCCTTTAAATTCCATGGGGAACATGACATAGGAGGTCTAATCCCAAGGACAGGGTGCACATAGTGAAACTATTGCAAACCCGACGTGAATGAAGACATAATCCCATACCACGCCACGCGATCCTGTGGTCAAGGTCCCAAAGGAGAGACAGATGCGATAGAGGACCTCAAGCTGGACCCAGAGACGAAAGGTCTGGGCATTCCTACGTAGCCCATTAGGATGGGAATCAAGCTAGATGTAGTTCTGGAAATATAGTTTAACGTCATGTTGGAAGAAATACAGATCTTAGTTTTAGGTCTTAGAACTCGGACCACGGGAAAGGGTGGAGTTTGGTAACTCCTGGGGCTAGACCCAAAACGAAGCGTACGGGCGTTCCTACGTATCTCATCGGGACGAGGATCAAGCCACATGTAGTTCTGGAAATACAGTTTAACATCATGTTGAACGAAATACGGATCATAGTTTTAGGTCTTAGAACTCAGACCATGAAAAGGGAAGAACCAAAAGAGGATCTTAGTTTTAGGTCTTAGATCTCTGACCATGTGAATTTTGAGGTCATGCAGGACCACACAGTTTATGGTCATGTAGGACCATGTGCAGTTTATGGTCTTGCGGGACTGTGTGCAGTTTAAGGTCTTGCGTGACCGCACAGTTTAAGGTCTTCTGGGACCACACAGTTTAAGGTCTTGGGGGACCACATAGTTTAAGGTATTGTGGTACCACACAGTTTAAGGTCTTGCAGGACCACACAGTTTAAGTTCTTGCAGGAACGTGTGCAGTTTAAGGTCTTGCGGGACCGCATAGTTTAAGGTCTTGTGGGACCACACAGTTTAAGGTCTTGTGGGACCAGACAGTTTAATGTCTTGCGGGACCACACAGTTTAAGGTCTCGCGGGACAATGTCGGCTTAGGAAAAGTACTTCTTGAGGAACCTAGCGTTGGTGTGAGGAGTGATACAATCACCATCCATAGTCACCAGGGAATACGTGCCATTGGGATAGACCATATGAACATTAAAAGGCCCCTCCTACTTGGGCTCCAACTTGGGTGGTTTCCTGCCGGGAATCATTGGCGCTTTGAGAGCCAGCACTAGGTCACCTTGCAGGAAGGAGCAGACGCAAACCTTCTTATCGAAATCTTGATCTATTCTGCTCTGATTCCTCTTCAAGTTATGTAAAGCATGAATCCTACTTTCATCCAACACATCTGATTCGGCTAGACGAATCTCGTCAACTCTATCTGGCGCTTGCTGGTCGTAGACCGTCGTGCGCAATGAGGGCAGCTGGATCTCGATGGGAAGGATGGCCTCAGCTCTGTATACTAGGGAATACAGATTCACCTTGGTGGAGTTATGATCCGTCGTCCTATAAGATCATAGGGCATTGGGGAGCTTGTCCGGCAAAATTTTCTTGTTCTAACCAACCACTTTTTGCAGAATGTTAGAGAGAGTTTTGTTAAACGCCTCAAACTGTCCATTTGTCTGAGCATGATAGCGGGAGGTGTGGTTAAAGCGAATGTTTTACCTGGCGTAAAATTTCTTCAGCTCGGCTGCTCGGAAGTTAGTTCCGTTATCCATGAGGATAGCATGAGGTATTCCAAACCGGTAGATGATATTGGAGCTCACAAAGTCGGCAATAGAACAAGCCTTGACTTCCCTGAGCAGGATTGCCTCTACCCACTTTGAGAAGAAATCTGTAGCTGTTAAGATGAACCGGCATTGGCGGGCCATTGCCGACGGGTAAGGCCCTACGACATCCATCACCCAAACTGCAAAGGTCCGAGAATACTTAGTGGTATGGAGTGCCTCTGGTGGCCGGTGCACGAAGTTAGCATGAACATGGAACACGTCACACCTCTTGGAATACTCAATGCAGTCATGGATCATGGAGGGCCATAAGTATCCCAGCCTCTGAATCTGGTGGAGCAACTTCAACCCGGCCTGGTGGGCGCCACAGGAACCAGCATGCACTTCTTGCAAGACCTGTGGGATCTCTACTCCTTGAAGACAAAGGAGGAGAACATCGTCAAACCCACGCCTGTAAAGGAGCTTCTCACGGCTGGGACCATTTTGAAGGGAGAAATGCGGCGTGCAGCGCCGGATTCGTTCCCTCATTTCTCAGTCCATCGGAAGATTACCGTGCCGGAGACACTCAACCAAGGGTGTCCTCCATTCAGGGACTATCTCGATCACCACACCTGAAGCCCAAGAGGGTCCTGACATAGAGGCACTAGTGGGGAGATGGTTCACTCGCGGTCCATGATTTCCCTCTGGGATAACAGGATAAATGACTCTCCGGTGCGCCACGTGGATGATTAGGTCATCCTTTTCGGGCTCCGTGAGTGATGCGGCCAGGCTGGCCAAAGCATCTTCTCGACTGTTCTGTGACCGAGGAATGTGAATGACATATGGTCGGGAGGGGAACATAGCCATTAGATAGAGGGTGCACTCCTGCAACGACATGATTTCTGGATTCCTAACAGCATAGTCACCATTAACCTACTTGATGACTAGCTTAGAGTCCCCTTTCACACACATATGGGGTATGTTAACCTCCAAAGACAACTCGAGGCCAGTGATGAGGGCATGATATTCTGCCTCATTGTTGGTGCAGCCTTCTGACAAAAAGAATGAATATGGCAGAACAGCTTGCACTGGGGTGATGAAGACGATACCCAGGCCCACTCTGTTAAGCCTAGGATCGTTGAGCCTTCTACCGGTAGGTCTTCAGGAGGCGTCGTCAAAGTGCATCTTCCAGCATGGGGTGGCGTGATCGACTGAAAGTATTGCCTCATCAGGAAAGCCCAAATCCAGTGGCTAGTCCACAGAGGTTGGGTGGGCAGCTAAGAAGTCTACCAACACCTATCCTTTGACAGCATTCTAAGGTACGAACCTAATGTCTAACTGTTGGAGGATCATCACCCAGCGTGCCAATCGGCCAGTCAACATAGGTCGGCTCAGGATGTATTTCAACGAGTCTACCCGAGAGACCAGCTGTACCTCGTGGTGCTGCAAGTAGTTCCGCAATTTTTGTACGGCAAATACGAGCGCCAGGAAGCTCTTCTCGATAGGATAATATCTAATTTCTGCATCGAGGAGCATGCGGCTGAGGTAGTATATGCAATTCTCTTTCCCTAGTTGTTCTTCTGGGCGAGAAGGGTGCTGAGGGATCATTCCAGGGCAGTCACATAAAGGACCAGCAGCTTTCCAGGAACGGATGGCATCAGGATCAGAGGTTGAAGAAGATACTACTTGATTTCCACAAAATCGATCTGACACTCTTCTTCCAACCCATAGGTGGCACCTTTCTTCATGAGCCGAGAAAAGGGCTTACACTTTCCGGCCAGATTCGCAATGAATCAGCGTATATAGGCTAAGTGGCCTTGGAGGCCTCGAAGCTCCCGAATATTATTTGGGGGAGGAATCTGACTGATGGCCTTGATCTTCTCGGGGTTGATCTCGATACCTCGATACCTAACAACGAAGCCACGAAATTTTCTGGAGGTGACCCCGAAGGCACACTTCAACGGGTTCATCTTCAAGTGGCAAGAACGGAGGAAACAAAAAACTTTCTCAAGGTCTTTGAGATGGTACATGCGCTGACGAGATTTAACCACCAGGTTGTCTACGTAGCACTCCACTAGTGTTCCGAGGATCGGCTTGAATATGTGGTGCATGGCCCGTTGATAGGTGGCACCCGCATCCTTCAGGCCGAAGGGCATAACCCGGTAGCAGAAAGAACCTTGGGGGGCCCTGAAGGCGGTGAACTCTTCATCCTTGGGGGCCATCTGGATCTGGTTGTACCCAAAGTACCCATCCATGAAAGAGAGGGCTTGGAACCCGGCCGTTACATCGATCAACGGCTCTGTCATGGGAAGGGGAAAGTCATCCTTCGGACCGTGGCGATTAAGATCGCGGAAGTTGATGCAGACACTGATCATCCCATTCTTCTTCCTGATGGGCACAATGTTGTCTAGCCACATGGGGTACTGGACCTCCTTGATGAAGTTGTCCTTGACAAGCTTTTCAAATTTAGCCCCAACCATGGCACCATGAGAGGGGTGCATCTTCCCGGGAGGCTACTTGAACCCGCGATGGTTTTCTAGGAGGCCAAGGCGGTGGAAGGCTGCCTAGGGATCTATTCCCAGAATTTCGTCATAACTCTAGGAAAACACATCACGGTGTTGTCGGAGGAAGTCTATGTACTGTTTTCGTTCCTCGGGGGGAATAGCGGTGCTGACCAATGTGGGTCTCAGGTCCGCCTCGCTACCGAGGTTCACCTGCACTAACTCGTCGACCATGGTGGAGACGCCCTCCTCAAAGGTAGGAGGAGCATCTTCTATGTCTTCTTATCCTCTTGTGGAAGGATCGTCCATGGGAGAGCCATTTTGGGGCTGCTCGACCCTGATGGGGAGCTGGCACCAGCTTGGGCGGCAGAGGTCGTCATGACCGGAGACTCATGAACCGCGAAGACCATGGCGACGAAGGCGGTTGATCCAATCCCATCCGGCCTTCGGCCTAAGGGGCCATGCTTTACGACATCAAAGTAGTGGTGAAACGTTGGCTTGAGCCGGTCGATTCCGGCCAGGCAAAACAGACACGTATGGCGTACTGCCATTGCCATGATCCCAACGTCCAGATATCGTACAGGGGTAGAAGGCTCGGGGATCACCTTAGCCTAGTTGGTGTAAGAGTACGAGGTGATTTCTCGCCGTCACATAGACCCAGAAATATGGCTTCCTCTAGTACCCGAGACAACATAGCACTCTCCCATATCGGGAGTCGTGTCCTCAAACCGATGGATCGGGAAGACAAATGCATCATCCAAACCTGCCCAGGGATCACTCGTGACAGCAGCGGGCTCAACCTCACCTACCAGGATTTGCTTGTCCTTGGTCCTGTAATAGTCAACGTCCATGTAACGAGATTCACAAGAGGAAAACGGAGATGCATCTCTTTGGAGCACGCCCACTCGACCCTTACGGAAGTATTTGAGGCACTGATGGTCTGATGAGGGAACCGCCGCGTGAAGGTGGAGCCATGGCCTACCCATTAACGCGTTGTAGGCAGTGTCCTGAGAGACAACCATGAATTCGGTATTGGCAATTAGGCCGCCGAACTGGGTCTTCAGACGAATCTTGCCGAGTGGAGTTTCCTTGGTCCTATCATACCCCCGGATTCTGAGGTCGGAGGGAGTTAAATCATCCTAGGACAACCCCAGTTTTCATAGTGTACGAGTTGGGATCAAGTTAATCCCAGAACCTGTGTCGACAAGATAGTGATGGACTTCCACGACATTGAATTGGCCGGTGATGTACAGCGGGCGGATGTGCCCCTGTATGGGATGGTATTTATCTTCAGCGGAAAATGACATAACCACCTGACATTCAGCATCCTCAATTACCTTGGTGTGGAAGGCTTCTACGGCCACTACCTCCGTTTCAAACTAGAGGGGGCTCCTTAGAGCCTCGGCGAGAGCGTCACGTATTTCAGACGATAAGAGAAGGGCCTCAAGGATGGAAATCCTTGCCGGAATGCTGCCTAGATGCTTTAGGACTTCATACATTCGCACCAAACGCGAGCTTATGCTTACAGGAGGTCGCTCTGCGATTGGGGGCATGACGGGCCCTACTGGTGGGACCAGTGACTGACTGGTACTAGGCACGTCCCGCTATTCACTAGCTGAAGCCCGGGAGGTGGCTGTCGTGCTAGGACCGGAAGGCTGTAGTCGGCCAGTGGCAGGGCTGTTCTGGTTGTGACGTGGGCAAGGCGGTTCCGACCAATCCAGCAACACAAACAGTGGTGAGAGTGAACCTGTTGTCACCAGGTGAGGTAGCCACGAGGGATGCTCTCTATACCGGGCTTGATGCCTGGTCTCAGTAGCGTGCACGACCTGGCTGGAGGTGACGACTACCCTGCCCCAGCGATTCACGTAGCCATGGCTTCACTGAAGTTGGCGATGACTGGGGACATTGGGGAGGTCCATCTGGTGCTCCTCATTGTCAGGAGTCAAAAGGAGATTTTCCAACTCTACGGTGTTAACCAAAGCGTACCCCTGACCTTCACTCGAGGATTCATCCACAACCGTACGGGGTCTCAGAGGGATCCCCATTTTTGGGGGCATGAAATCTCCAAGCGTGCGAGAAGATGATGGCAATGGGAGGGTGTGTTCTTTCTTCTTGCGTCGCCGCCTGCTCTTCTAGGAAGAAGTAGGCTGGGACGATGATGCCAAAGTGTCACTCGAAGACTCCGATGGTTCTGGCTGACTCAGGCGGGCACGGATGATGCCATGGGCACGGGCGACCGTCCTGCGGGCCATCCAGTCATGATACTACCTGGACCCATGGTGGAAAACTTGTTCCCACTCATCCCCATTGTCACTACTGCCACCTGATCACACGAAGACACCTTCCACCTATGTTGGGGCTGGGCCCAACCTGGCTATGTTGTTGTCAATCTGGTCTTGGAGCCAATCCTTGAACACATAGCATTGCTGGATGGTGTGTCCCAGGATCCAGTGATAAGGGTAGTAGTTAGGGTGATTAGTGAGACAAGCCTCTTCTGGCTTTCGGAACTCAGGAAGTCGCACGATCATCTGCTCCAAGGTGCTTCGGAAATAACCGGGGACCTGGGCCTCACCAAACGAGTAATTCTGATACCTTCTGTCTGGAAAGGGGGCTCTTGGGGGCTGACAATGACCAGGGGCCAGAGGAGAAGGCCGAGGAGGCGGAGCCGGATTACCCATCCTAGGTGGTGGCGGTGCATTACGCGGAGGCGCCTGCCAATTTTGAGGCGGTCGCTGGTGGGTCGGGGTTGTGCCCGTGGGGGTGGACCCCTATGAGCCTGCTAAGCTGGCCTTACTGGCAGCAACTCTAACTATATGGGGGCCTTTATCTAGGCGACAGCAGCGGGCTCGGCTCTGGCGGCTCTCCTTGCAGAGATTACAGGAGGCAGCGGGCATGCTTGACCGGCCTGTTGCTGGGATTCTTCGAGCCGCTGAGCCTTGTCCGAGAAGTCCCAGAACCCTCCAGGGTAATTTTTCATGATCAGAGAAGGAACCAACTCTACCTTGACATTCCCTACACACATCATCAGTAATTTCTCCTGAGTCAGTGGCATGTCAAGGGAGTATGTGAGCCCATTCCACCGAGTGACAAAGTTTGTGACTCGCTCCTCGGGCCTTTGCTTGCACCTGAAGAGGTCTGCAATGTTCTTCTTCCGGGTTGTGGAACTGAACTGGTAGTGTAATTGCCGGCAAAGGTCCTCCCAGCTAGTCACAGATCCAACAGGGAGCCGGCTGTACCAGACGAATGCTGGTCCTTCTAGTGTCTGAACGAAGCACCAGAGCTTGGCAGCCTCCTGCTGCGCCGGAGTCCCTAACATAGGCCCACACCTCGAGTTGAAATGGTCCGTGTGTTTTGGAGGGTCTCCAGTCCCGTTAAAGGGGGAAATTTGGGTTTCCCAAATCCTGGCGGAGCCGGCATGTCATCCACCCATGCAGGGTATGGCTTTCCATCCGGTGGGATTGCCACCTTCCGAGTTTCCAGGGCGTCCAAGCGGGCGATGAGTACTTCCATCAGATCATCCGAATGTGGATTTCTGTCCCGACGGGGATCTCTAACCACAAGTGCATTGCCAGGCTCTTCAATACAGTAGTTTCTCTTAGCATCTCATGGTGAATCTGGCAGAGCGACTCTCAGGGTGGAGGGAGGAAACTGACCAGGGTCCCACAGGTGGTCCCGCCACTCGGGAGGGTTCGGCGAAACATATCACGCCCTCATGCCATGGGTTCCAGCATCTCCCCTGTCAGCGAACATGACACAGTCACGGTTTCCTGGGGGAATCTCGGCAAGGGGTGGATGATCCTGCCCCTACTGTCTTGGTCTAGGGTCACCGTAGTCAGGCCGCCGCTCTACAATGCGTTCGACCAAGAGCTCATCAACCAGCCTCTTTTTCTCAGCCCGCTGTTGGCATAGCGTGGCCTTCTTGGGATCTTCCTCTACCTTCTACACCAAGTCCGATGGGTCGGCGAGTTTGACAGACCCGATGGGCTCTTTACCCTTGTCGATGTTTCTGCCCAGTGTCAGTGCCTCTGTGGGTACAAGAAGACCTATGAGGCTCCTCTGTTGGTGAGTAATTCTCCCAGATGGGTCTAGTAGCAGCCTGTCCTTAGGGGGTGAGTCCCCATCGCGGGGCTCCACAATGTTTCCATCATCTGAAAGGTCAGCCATGTTGACTGCCACTGTCTTGGCGACGTTTCCTTCGGGTCGCCCAGTGAATCGGGCTGTCGGAGGATCACACAGAACAGAAGAGAGGCATACTGCCCCCACCCGCGGACGTGCGTGTGGGGGTGGCTTCCTCAATAACTCTGCGGAGTACTTGAAAACTCTGTACGCATTGTTGCTGAGGGGCCTCGTGGTGACCCAACGACTCGGGGCGCCGAACCGCGGGGAGCGCTGCTCGGTTGACCCAACAGCACTGCTCACCGATATCCTCGAGATGCGCTTGGCTCCTGGGAAAAGGGGCTAGCTGATAGTGAAGACGGGAGTGGGTCACTCGGAGGGTCTGGAGGAAGCATACAAACTCTCCCAGGGTGAGTGACTCTGGCACATCAAAATTTGATTCCCTAGCCAGCCAAAACTTCTTAGGGAAGTAGCCCGCTGCAAGAACGGTCCAGAATCTCCACAACTCTGGTTCGGGGTCTAGACCTTGCTGCCTCTGCTCATTCACCGAGGATTTTTGAGGAACTGGAAATGGCGCCGAGGTAGGCCGGCAGGCCGGTGGGCGGCCGGTGGGGAATACGGTGAACAGGCCGATTGGCCGCCGATCCCTGGGTCATCCTCCAGGGGTTGCAGTGCCATGGCTGCCACGTCGCTAAAGGATGGGTCAGCGAATGGGCCTCCTATCACAGCATCGGTGCTCGCTGAGGGTTTGGTGCCTCACGACTCTTCCGTCGATCCCCAGATAAGTTCCCCGCCCTCCCTGATAGGGGCGGGAGGTGCTTCCGAGGAAGCCAATTGAAACTGCACGTTTGACCCCAGGGGGTACGCCAAGTCCTCGTACTCCTGTATATACCTTCGAAGGGAGGAGGGAATCATATGGATCTCGCATCCGGGGAGTACGAGACTGACGCACCGCATCCCCATCCCTGCCCTCAACTCGAAGGGTTGGGGGAAGGTTCCATCGTTGAGTCATACTCCGCTTCAGAATCCAAGAAACGAACTGGTCTAATTTCCGTCCAGACTCCTCTGACATTCCTCCTACGGCAACGACGCCTGACCTTCCTACCCCTGGGTGGCTCCTCAGGATAAGGATGATTTCCGTCATGGGGTCCCCCTGCCACAATAGAGCTGGGGTAGAGGGGACTGAAGACTGGGGTGCGAGAAGCAGTGGGACAGATGTCGAAAGGGACATGGGGAGGACCTCTAGGTGAGTGGGTGACTGGATACGCAACGGTCCCATATTCGGGCCCGGTAGTAGGGGGAGTGACCGCATACCCCATGCCGTGGGCACCGGAAAGGGTCAGGCCCGGAGCATAGCCATCACGATGAAGCTTTCGGCTTTCCAGATCGGTGGCACGGAATGAACCCTCATGGTGGGTGGCACTACCGCGGATTGGTCCACAGTGGCCATTGCCAGTGCCCGCGACCGGGAGATTCGACCCAACTTTCCTGCAAGGCGTTCGGGGTTTCGATCCCAGTCTGGCACGTGGCTGCCCCTGCTCAACGTGTGTGGGGATCTAGTACCGGGAGTCAGCCGTGGCTCGGGCGACAGTGGTTGCTGATGTTGATGCCCCAGGACGGGCATTCTCTCCCGCTCGCGCCCGACGCTGGCGTCGAGTCAAATGGGTCGGAGCTGGCGGTGCGGGCATGAAGATTGCATGTCCCTCGGCTCGAGGAGTCAGGTGACGGCATCGACGCATCCTGGCGGGGGTTCCTTCCATTAACCCCTGGGATGGATCTCTGATCGGGTGGACCCATACATCCCCCACCTCATTGGTGTAGGGGAGGGATGTGTCAAGGTGCTCCGGGGATAGACTCCTGAAGCGGTTCAACGTCGGAGTGGGGAGCAGCGGCTCCCTGTGCGGCCCTCGAGGGCAGCGATGGTGGTGAGGCACAGCCGCCTCTAGATCCAAGCGGGCCCTACCCCAGGTGGGGATGATCCCTTCCTCTTCATACCTATGATCCAGGTCATTGATCACCCTCCGCTGGATGATTTCGGACGGGGAGAGGGGGCACGAGGGCCCGGATGCTACGGCGGTCGAAGTCGGAGCAACCGTGGAATAGGTGGGACCGTGCGGGGTAGCCGCGTCGGTACTGCCCCTGCCCCTGCGCCGGTGGGCAGGGGGTGATCGATCTCTGAATGCAGTGATCTAATTCCTGGAAGCAGGGAGATGATCCCATTAGCATCAACAGGAAAAGAGATCAACATCCAAGGCCCATCGTCATTCCATCTTCCATAGTCGGCGAGAGGGATCCATGCTGACGACGTCGCAGAACGGAGTGGTCAATGTCCTGATGGCCTCGACCCATGTTGGGTTCACTTCCCGAGGAGGGTTAGCCGGAACTGGTGACATACTAATCTTCTGACGCCCCGACCACTACCATTCTCCATATTGAGGAGAAGAGATTCACGTCAGGTTCACAATTTTTTGTTGCTCTGAAGCTTTCACCGGGGCGCGCGCATCCGTCTGTGGGGAGGACACGATGCTTGTTAGCTCGCATTCCCGCTTTCCAAAGGTGGGTGGAATCTGTTCCTTGTTTAGGGATGTCTGCTCCTTGATCGAAACCGGGATGATGGAATGTTTGTTCTTCCTTCCATGGATTCCTCCTCGGAGCTCATCACCTAGTCCGGGTCTCCCTCATGGATTTAAGACGTGCTCGTGAATCTCATTCCTGGTGCCATATCTATATGGACGCCAGTTAATTATGCTACTTCCGTCGAGACGCTCCAAGGGGTCTTGTCGGGGCAGCAACCTTCGGTGAGGAGAATGGTCACGTTGGGGTGTCATTGGCATGTCTGTCCTTGCTCTCTCATTACAGGGCTTCTCGAGGGCACAGAAGCCCGAGGCATCCAACATCAAACGCGGGGAATATGTACTATCTAAGGTTTTCCACAGCTTCCCATGTTTAACACGGGGTATGCCGTGAGTTTAACGTCTTGCGGAGACGGCTACGCCAAGGGCGTGTCTTCTGAGGTTTTCCTCAGGCATATCATGTTTAACACAAGGTAGGCCGCGAGTTTAACATCTTTCGGGGATAGATCGGGTTGAAGGGCCCCTTGGGGGAACACCGATGTTGGGGCCAGTAGGTGGGTGGGTTCCCAGATGTCATGGAGTGGGATGGGGTGGCATGATCTCACCAGGATGTGGTGGCCCGGGTAAGAATCAGGATGGGTGGTGGATGGATTAATGAAATGGAGGGGGAATGAAATGGGACCATCGCAAGGGCGACGGTGTAGTTGGGCTTGAGCCTCGAAGAGGCTTCCTACGTATCCACGTGGAGGGGAATCAATGTCCACATAGTTCGTGATGGATTGGGGCTTACTCAAGGGTGCGGCCCAGGTGCCACTAGGGAGCGGCAATTGTGGATGGGGCTTACGCTCTAAGGAGGCCCAAAGTGGATATGGGGCTTACGCTTTGAGGCAGCCCACAATGGCGGTATGGGGCTTAAGCACTAAGGCAGCCCAAAGCAGTATGGGGCTTAAACTCTGAGGCGGCCCAAAGTGGATATGGGTCTTACACTCTAAGGCCGCCCAAAGTGGCGATATGGGGCTTAAGCACTGAGGTGGCCCAAAGTGGATATGGGGATTAAACTCTAAAGCGGCCCAAAGTGGATGGTGAACCGACGTGAAGGGGTCGGAACAACCGGGTGGTGGGCTTGAACCTCGTGGAGGCTTCCTACGTACCATGCGCTGGCACGGATCACAGCCCATGTAGTTCGCTGGGATGGGGGTTACACTCTGAGGCGGCCCAAAGTGGTGCCATGGTCGATAGGCACTCTTACCCCACGTGATTCATGCTCGGTGTGAGAAACAAGAGGCAGCAGGGACCAGACGATCACGTCATAAAAGGTTGCATCCGTGGGAAGCGGAATGGGGCTTACACGTCGAGCGGCCCAAAGAGGAAACAGTGGCTTACGCATGGTTAGAGGCCCTTGGTGTCGGGGCTTACACTAGGGTGGAGGTCCGTAGTGTGACAAAGAACAGTGGGAAAGGGACTCCACTATCTTTGTCAGGGGGAAGTACAGAGATGCATGGGTGCAGTCATCCGCAAGAGAGGCTAGGGGATTACGCTCTGAGGCGGCCCTTCCCCCACGGACAAACGCCACTCCGACAAGGAGGATCTCATTCCATGTGAGGAAGAGTCCATTACCGTAGAGACGAGTGGGCGTAAAAAATGTCTAAGATGGGGGGACCCTGCATCAGAAACACGGGGTCGGACTATAGTTTAACGTCATGTGTTAAGGATGAGGTTCTTAGCAGTTTAACGTCCTTTAGCTTGGACGAGGTGGGTTCGCTCCACACCCCTAGGGATTACATGCCCAATTCCCTCTACCCATTGTGGGAGGGAAGGCTTCGGCATGGCCATAGTGAAGGAGGGCCGTAGGGCGAACCACCGGGGGGTCCACGTTAGCGTGGCTATGCGAAGAAGAAATAGACGTTAGCGTGCCTATGCAGAGAAGCATAAGGCAAAGCAACGTAACGGGAAACATGTCCCAAGGGACCATTATGTTACTTCTCATGAACCTGGAAGGCCATATAGGAAAACAACGCATGGCGCGCATGCCCTGCAGGGAAGACATCAGGTGCTGGGGCAGAGGGGCATCCAAGGGGCATCAAGGTGAAGGGTCCTGGGCTTTGCGCGCAAAAAAATAAGGTTTGCGCACAAAACACCGGGACGGCGCGCAATTGGAGCAAGGGAATTTCTTGCGGAGAGGGAATTACGTGCAGGGTTTTGATCGCACGGCAGGTATTGCATGCACGAGACACGGATTTCATGAAAGGTTGGAACCCGGGGAAGGGGGAAAATTCACTTAAGCTGGTGGAGTTGCGCGCAAAGGCAAACTCCAGGGCAAGGTTTCGTGAAATGAGGGATTACCTGGAAGTCATCTTGCGCACGGGGGGAGCCAAATTGCTCGCACTGGAGTCGCTTCGAATTCCTCAACCCCCAAACCGTTCAGGGTCACCTTCTATTTATAGGCGATTTCCAGCACGGAATCCAGTTGGTGCGCGAAATCTTCCGCGTCGTGAACCGCCGGCACGCAAAAACTCGATGCGCAGAACTGGGGCGCGCAAAGATTGCGCGCCTCAATGGCCCGATTCCGCGAAACATGGGGATACTACGTGCGTAGAACACTTTTTCGCAATGATCCTCCTCTATTTCGCGCACCACATCCCGGGCCTCCGGATCGGACCTCTGATTCTGAATATGACTTCGCTTCGTCATTTCGAAACATCCTTCGAGAGTTACGATCTTTTTTCGGCGTCAACAATAATATTTATAAAATTTCAAAAATTTGATATTAATATTCATAACGGCTAGTTTGATTGGTTGTGGTGTGTGTTAGAACTTGAAGTTGTGTACAACACACGCAATTGTATTATTCATAGAAACGTGTACCGTGGAAGCTTGGGGTGTTATAAGAATAGAGCTTCCTAGAAGTGAAGACTCTGACATGGATATTTTAGCTTGACATGTGGTATCCTAGTACATGACAACAGGAATTGCTGCACTCTTGGATACGACACTCTCAGGGAATATGTATTGTTAATCGCAATCCTTTTATGAATCATTATGAAAGATTTATAGAGAAATGTAATTGTTTATATAAGTTGTAAGACACATATCCTTTATAGTTAGAATATTAGTAAATGAAATAAGTTTCTCATTAAGGTTTTATTCTTTTAGAAATGGCAGAAAATAGGAGTAATTGTGCAAATGGTGACCGCAATGGACCATGCGTTGATTGCCCTCTGATGGAAGCCAGAATGGAAACATTCATACGAATGATGAACCAACTAAGTCATGTTATGGGAAATTACTTGAATCATGCTGAGAGACTAATCTCACCATGAAGGGAACAAAATTCTTTTGATTCCTTTATGCGTCAATGACCACCAACCTTCAGTGGATCGATTGACCCATTGATTGCTTAGTAGTGGATCAGCTCTATCGAGTAGATCTTTTCTCTGATCCGTTGTTCAGAGTAAGAGGAGGTCACCCTGGCCATTTATCACATAGAAAGAGAAGCTTATTAGTGGTGGGAGATGATTAAAAACCTGAGGAAAAGAGTGGAGGTTGAATCTATGGAGTGGAAAGAGTTCAGAGGGATTTTCTTTACTATGTATTTCCCTTGATCCCTGAGAACAAGAATAGAGAAGGTCTTTCTTGAGATGAAGAAGAAGGAGAACGAATCTGTCAGAAACTATGAGATGAACATCACCCGACATTCATGATATATCTCTTGCTTTTTTATGGATCCAAATGGTAATTCCGATAGATTGTTTGGTGGACTGAGACCTCATCTGCTGAAGAATCTTGCCAACCGAGACTATGATATCTATGAGATGATCGTCCGGAGTGCGATGAAAGTCAAACTAGATTTTGGTGAGACACAATGGTCTCATAAATAAAACGAAAAAAGAGATCGATGGAGCCCAGCATAGGGAGGACTGTTGATCAAGGAAGAGGATGCAAGAAAGTGAAACATTCCACGTGTAATAAATGTGGGAAGAAACATTCCGGGAATTGCCTTCCCAGGAGAGGGAAATGCTACAAGTGTAGAAGAGAAGGCCATATTGCTATGAATTTTTATAGTGAGGTGAAACCTCAACTACCAAATACTAATGACAAGGAGTATATGGTGAAGGCCCTACCTAATATAAAATTCATTATGTGTGGACAACTGGGGCACTTTTCTAATCTTTTTCCAAATATGTGGGAAATGGATGTGAACCACCATCAGCCTCAGCAAAGGCCAAGGGAGCAAGGTCATTTATTTTCTATCACGAAATATGATGTTTAAGCTCCAAATTTTGTGGTATCGGGTACTCTTGTTGTTCTCTCAAATCTTATTAGTACTTTGTTTGATTCTGGTTCTACACATTCCTTTATTTCATCCATGTTTGCAAATAATTTTGAATCAACACCCTACTTTATAAAATTAGGGTTATCAGTAAATACTTCTAGAGGGCTATTCCAAGCATCATAAGTACTTAGAAACTCTAGTATCTCCTTTTTTGAGCATAATCATATTACAAATCTAGTAGTCATTTTCATGTTGTAATTCTAAATTATACTAGGGATGAACTGGCTCTCAATGTATAATAATAAGATCAAATTATGAAGTAAGGAAATCTCAGCTGTCTTGAATGGAAGTCTTATATTTATCTTCCAATGAGAGATATCTCAACCTGATCATTGCCTAGAAGAACCTCCTTTATCCATATCTATTGAATTGATCGGTGAAGAAGAAGAAGGAAATGTGAGTTTGAGGATAGAAAATTTACCCATTGTCTAATAATACATTAACGTATTTCCTGAGGAGTTTCATGTACGTCCCCTAGAAAGAGAGGTAGTGTTCTCCATTGAACTCATACCTAGATCTCATCCAATATCAATGACCCCATATAGGTTGGAAAATATAGAGCTAGAGTAATTAAAGAAACAACTCCAAGATCTTTTGGAGAAGGTGTTTATCTAACCTAGTGTGTCTCCTTGGGGAGCACCTATTCTCTTTGTGAAGAAGAAGAATAGATCGATGCGGTTGTGCATTGATTATAGAGAATAGAACGGGTTCATAGTAAAGAACAAATACCCTCTTCCATGAATTGAGGACTTAGTTGACCATCTTAGTGGGGCACAATTCTTCACTAATATTGATATTCAGTCTTGTTATCAATAATTGAGGGTAAAGAAAGAAGATATTCCAAAAACTACCTTCCAATCAAGATATGTGAAATATGAGTTTATTGGAATGCCTTTTGGACTGACTAATGCACCTTTTATTTTTATGGATATGATGAATAGAGTATTTTAAGACTACCTTGATAACATTGTGGTAGTTTTTATTGATGATATTCTGATATATTCCAAAAGTCGTGAAGAGTATAAGGATCATATAAGGGTTATTTTTCAAACTTTATAAAAGGAGAGACTTTTTGGATTGTTCAGTAAATGTGAATTCTAGTTAAAAAATAGTTGCTTTATTGGGGCACATTATTACCAATGAAGGAATCACAGTTGTCCCTACAAAGACAAATGTTGTAGCGGAGTGGCCTCAGCCTACAACAATAACATAGATTCATAGTTTCCATCGATTAATGAGATATTATATGAGGTTTTTGAAAAACATTTCACGACATTATAATCCATTAACCATGTTAACTAGAAAAGGGTTCATGTTAATTTGGAAAAAGGAGTGTGAGGAAAGTTTCTAGGAGCCGAAGAAGAGATTGGTTACTACACATGTGTTAACTATGTCTTCAAGTGGAGAAGGATTTGTTATTTTTAGTGATGCATCTCTGAAAGGGCTTGGGTGCATCTTCATTCCCAATGGAAAGGTCATTTCTTATGCATCTAGATAGTTGAAGACTCTTGAGTAGAACTGTACTACGCATGATCTGCAGCTGACGGTGGTTGTTTTTGCTCTGATGATATGGAGGCACTATCTTTATGGGGAGAAATGTGATATATACACAGACCATCAAATTTTGAAGTATATTTTCACACCAAAGAATGTGAACATGAAACAAAAAAGATGGTTGGAACTCCTTAAAGACAATTATTGTTTAATTCATTATCATCCCAGAAGAGAAAACAATGTCGCTGATGCATTATGTCAAAAAGACCCAATTGTTCAATCCATTAGTTGGATTCAAAGAGATCCTTTGAACAATGACCTAATATAACTAGACATGGGAATTATAACAAAAGGGACATCATCAACCCTAACCCAAATGATTTCTCAACCACCATTACTAGAGAAGATCAAGAAAGCTAAGAAAGAAGATCATTTTTTACAGAAGAATTTTGAGGCTGTGAAGGATGGGACGTTGTTGGAGTTCAATACCGATCATGAAGGTGTACGGAAATTTCATACAAGACTATGTGTTCCATCTATTCCAGAAATAAAGAAATATATGATGGATGAAGCTCAACGATCTACTTTCTCTATGCATCCTGGTATCACAAAAATGTATAGGGACCATCATGATCATTATTGGTGGGATAATATGAAAAGGGGGATTGTTGACTACACTTCAAGGTGTCGGGTATGTCAGCAAGTGAATGCAGAGCGACAACTTCCTAATGGGGTATTACAACCACTACCCATACCATCCTGGAAGTGGGATAATATCACTATCTACTTCTTCACTAGTCTCTAGAGAAAATCCAAATGAAATAATGCAATATGGGTTATTGTGGACTGTCTCACCAAGACTGCCAATTTTATCTCCATTCGGGATGATTTCCCTCTTGATCAGCTTACTAGGATTTACGTGAAGGAAGTTGTAAGGATGCATGGAGTTCCACTTTCTATCGTATTTGATCGTGATCCAAGGTTCACATCATATTTCTATTGAAGTATTCAATAGGCTCTGAGCACTGAATTGAATTTCAGTACGACCTATCACCCCCAAACTGATGGCCAATCAAAAAGGAAAATTCAAACACTTGAGGATATGTGGAGAAATTTCCCAATGGAATTTATGGTTGGATGGGATCAACATCCATCATAGTTGAGTTCTCATACAAAACAAAATCCACTCGAGCATTCAAATGGAACCCTATGATGCTCTATATGGGAAGCGATGTAGAACTCTGACTTGTTGGGATGAAGCTAGTGAGAGAAAGCTTCTTGGGCCTGATCTTGTCCAAGAGATGACAGAAATGGTGTATTCCATCCAACTACACATTATGGTTGCTTAGAGTCGGAAAAAGAGCTATGTCAAAATCCATTAAAGGGACATGTAGTTTAATGTTGGTGGAAAATACATTCTTTAGATTTCACCTTGGAAGAGTGTCAAGATATTTGGGAAGAAAGGGAATCTCATCCCTAGGTACATTGGCCCCTATGAAATTCTTGATTGTGATAGAGTACTGGCCTATGGGCTCTCACATTCTCCAAATCAAGCCCAAGTTCATGATGTATTCCATGTATCCCTCCTGAGGAAGTATATACCTGACCCTTCACATTTACTAAATCCAGAGGTGGTACAATTGGAACACGACCTCTTTTATGAGGAGTAGCTGGTGGATATCTCGGGTCGTAGAGACAAGGTTCTATGTAACAAGACTACCCACATTGTCAAGGTGTTGTAGAGGAACCACAAATATGAAGAATCCACGTTGGAACTAGAGGAGTATATGAGATAGAAGTACCCACACCTCTTCCCATCAGAGGGTACAAGATAAAAATCTGGGGAAAAATTCTTAAGGGGGGATGAATGTAATGACCCAAACCTTTTAATTATTTTTGTTTCTTAATTTTGTCAGTAAAATTAAAATGTAACTTTTTTCATTCTACTATTATATAACTATTGGTCAATATGACCATTGGAAACTATAATATTAACGTTTTTTTTTTTAAATATGGTTATCTTGGTAAATTAATACCGACAAAATATTAAATGGCCTCATCCAATAGACTCGAGCCATATAAAGCCCATCTGTCGGAGCATGGGAATGAGGTTGCATCACTGGGATTTTCTCTGGGCCAAGCCCAAAACGAGCTTCAATGTATGAAGACTGAACAGAATCACATAAGGCAGATGTTCAAGCTGGTAGAAATCACCACTGGAGAAATATTTTTTGAGCCACCCAAGATTCTATCACCTTAGCACACCTAACACTTAGGTCCTATACTGGTGTAATAGGGGCTATGTAACGAGACATTAGATTCTTTGTGTAATACATTTATATAAATAAATTTTTTATTTCTTCATATGGAAATGTTTGTGAATTTCAAATATCCAGATAAATATAGAATGTGTATTATTGATGAACTTAAGAAAAAGGGGTATTTTAAAATATTTTTGTATTCATTAAATAATTAATAATGTGAAATTATTTTCAAAAAAATGGTCTTCTACAGTTATGAGTTGTAAGAAATTTAGAGTCTACTAAGATCAACTTGGTTTTTAGTGAATAGTAAATTAGGAATAATAACATACCCATATGAATAGTAATGAAAATTAATTTGACCAAAAAAATATAAGCTTCATCCATGAATTTATAAATACATTTTAGACATCTTATAAGTAAAAAATGATCATAGTTTATGTTTTGGTATTTTTGTACGCCATAAATATTTTATTTACAATTTTATAATTAATTTAATAATTTAAAATGGAAAAATATTTTCAAAAAATTTAATCATAAATTGTTACTTTATTTTCTTATTGGTATACGATATTTCTATGGGACCTTGATTAGTTTTTTAAGGTGTTACAAAATGAGTTATAGTTTTAAAGTTATATTTTTGGAATAAATAATGATTTTATTTAATAATTAAATTAAAAATATTTGGAAAATTATTTTCTTAAAATTGAATTATTTTTAAAATTCAGAAGATTGATATTAGGTTAAAGTTAATTTTTGATCTTTTTCTGAAATAGATGAATTTTTGATGAATAGTAAAAATGCAGTTTTCAGTTTTGGGTGTTTAATGACATAATTAGTGATGTAATAATGATTTAAGATTTATGTTAGACTTATGAATAGTTATATATTCAATGAGGTGTACCAAGTGTCCAATACCATGGCAATATACCATGGGCATGCCCATGGTTTTTCATATACCACCGATGAGGTGTCCCTTGGAAATTAACAATTTATTCACCCACGTTTCCTATAAATACCCAGACATTTACCTCATTAATTTCATTCCAAAAATAGTCATAAACGATGTTAGTGTCTCTTTATCTCCCATGGATTCCTCCCAAGGTGCCCCCAAGCCACCAAAGGTTCCGACCATTAAACCTTTGAAGTTACTCTTCGAGGTAAGGGATCATTTCACCCTCCCCTTTTATGTCATGACTTCTTTTATGTTGTGTCTTATATTTTCAATAGATTTATGTTGAGTGTATGTTATTATATGTTTTATTACTTTCCATTTCATGTATAAATGATGATATACCCTTTCCTCTATCATGAATTTGTTTTTCATAATTTTTAATTGACGTCGTTACGCTGCCAAATTTCTCGTAAAAGAAATTGCATCTTTTCTTTCCTTTCATGTTTCTCTTTCTTGTGGTATGTCATACAAATATCCACACCATTTTCATATCCCCATTGTATTCTGTATGTATATTATAATATTAGTTATTTATGAGTGGGTTACCCTTGTACCCTCTCTTTTTTATTATTTTCTAAAACTATGTTATATAGCTGTTATGCTGCATAAATTTCATCTCAAAATTTCTATCTCTTTCTCTCAATAAATTCCCTCGTTTATTTATTTGAATACCCAAACATATTTTGTTTCTATGGTAGTTCAAAAATATATGATTATGGAATATTTTATTCTTCAATTTACATACATATAATCCTTAATACCTTTTTAGGGGTTATAAATGATATAAAGATATTATTTTCAAGAGCTTTTAAAAAGTCTTGATTTTTAAATGAAACCCATATCATTTATTCGCTATGGGTTATTTATGAAATGTTTTATTACGATCAATGTGCCTCAAATAAAAATAAAGACACATTAAGCGTGGGCCCTGATAGCACTCCAATGTATTGGGTACAGAATTAGTCTATAGAGTTGACAAGTTCCACGATACGTTGGTGAAGAACCATGATAATTATTATGAAACCTTGGGGATAAACCATGGTGATATGTTCATTAATGTCTAAATGAAATGTTTTAGCCACATATTCAAGTAATAATTCAAGTTATTTTCATTATGATAAGCCTATACTTCCACTGCACATGTCCTTATGTTCTTATTAAAATTCTTATCGATGTCACAAGTAAACAGATTCCCTTTTTACCCATACTGGGCCTTCTCCTAACCCTTTCCTTTGAATTTATGTCTCCAGGTTATGAGATCCAGTAATTGTACTTAGGATGAACTTATGATAAAGCCTTACTAGTGGATTAGAAGAATATTTTATGTTATTTTTCATGTATTATTTTCCTTATTCCCTAAACACTAGACATTAAATATCCTATGTTTGAAAAATGTAATTAAAAGTTATGTAATAAAAAGGAGGGATTCCATAAATACCATGGGAAAGCCCATGGTTTGGAAAAATCCACTAATGAGATTACCTATGGAAATTATTAAAGAACGCTACCTTTTTCTATAAATAACCACTAATCCATTCATTTTCATTCATTCCAAATACATCATCCTATAATATCTTGTGGTATTACCTCTATTGGTGTCCTACCATGGTGTATTTAAGCCCCCCAAGGTCACAACATTCATGTTCTAGGAGTTACCTTCAAGGTTAGGGCATCCTTCACCCTCCTCTTTTAGTCGATACTTCTTTTATGTTATCTCTTTGAATTTCCATTATCATATGTTGGAGTTTTATTTTATGTATTCTTTTTACTGTCCTTTTTATTTCCATATGATGAGATACAATTTTTCTCAGTTCATTTCATTTTATGAAAATTTATGTGATGTTGTTAGACTGTTGAATATTCAAAAGGGATCTCTCATACTTTTATTTTCAGGTACATCTATTTTATTTTCCTCTCCTCACCTCCTTTATCCAAATGTCCATGAAAACTCTAGTATCATATATATACTATAATTATATCATGTGAATGGACTAAACATCATCAATATCCTCTCTCTATCCCCTTTTTATTTTATACCCGAAATCAACGTCGATGAGGTTCCAATTTATAGCTTTTGTGCACGACAATGTTTCATTCTTCAATTTATCCTTCATTACTAGTCATGAAACCATTTTTATGGTTGAGACAGACTATAATATATGTATTATAAGAAAATTAATATTCATAAAATATTGTATTTACAGATTATTAAATCATAACACCAAACTAGTTCCTAATAATCAAAATACCACTTAAACAATCTAAGTGAATATCATTCTAAGTTAATATCATTAATAATTATTCTAATGAATCATCTTATTTCATGTAAAAAAATTATATAAATGACCATTAAAACATATGGATGTTCATAAATAATATTTAATTTCACTTCTAGAGATTTACATCTTTTCCACATGAAATCCTTTACTTAAAAACAAGAGAACTGTTTATGAAAATCAAGAAAATGAACACTATAGAATGATGAAATTCTATATTATAACTTATAAATAAAACATAAATGAACTAAATATAATTTTTAAAAACTAAATAAATGTCTTATACATTCATAATTATGTTATTAATGGGTCTAATTTCATATTCAAGGACCATAAGTTCAGGAGGGGAACACATTCAGTTTTAAGGTAAGGGGTTTCTTTATCCCACTTCCATTTTAAGAGGTTTCTCGTATTCACTACTAATACTTGTGTATGGTGTATTTATAATTATCATTTACATGTAATATCATTAATATCATTATTTTCATTGTATTAAATTTATCATTTTTATATTATTAATTTTTTGGCATACGAATTGACTAATTACAAAGTGGTAAGGTTTTCCCAATCAAACATCCATTTTCCTTCTGGTTACATTAATTGTCTAATTAACTCATTGAAATTATAATTTATTATTATGTACTATTCATAAATTCAGTGTTAGTATAAAATATATGTACACCAAACTGAATTATTCCCTATTTTATGGATAATTATGAGTTTTAAAAGAAACTTTGAAAAAAAATTCCAAAATTCTAGCCCGATTCAAGGGATTTTCTCAATTTTTTATATATTTTCAAGGGAACTCTATAAACCATTTTTGGAAACCATTAAATTTTTCAAAAAACTAATTTTATTATTAAAATACTATCTTACTTCACTTATGGTTTTATACTTATTTTTTGACAAAAGAACTCATCTTTTCAAAATAAAGAGTATTTCTCTCAATAATCGCTTAATGATATTATAAGAGTATTTTCGTCTCATTTAGCACTCTTTTTGATTCATATGTATTATAGGCTTTAATAATATAAGATGTCATCTATCATATTGGATTGAATGGTTTAATAATAATTTTATTTTGGATGATATATCTTAAAACAATTCACTATATCACTTAGAACTGTTAGTGTTTTATATTTAAATAATTGAGAAAGTTTATTACATGTCAAATGATAGATTCAATATGAATGTATATAATTTTCTTTTTTTTATCACCGCACATATTAGGAATGTATTGGACTTATTATGTGATGGTTGGGGCCCTCTATATCCCCTCGATGTCTCATTAGTTCTCATGAAACAAATAGAGGTGTAATTGGATAAGGACTTTCCCAATGTGATATATGGATTTTGGTTGAGGCCTTAATCATCAGACATCTCGATCGAGGCATTGATAAAATGTTTTAGAATGTCCGGAATATGAACTTCCCACATTATGATGCATGTATGGTATGTTCATGTGGTTATTAGACTAGTAGAATACCCATGATTATGTTTTATTATGTCATTATTTACTCAGCCCATATTCCTTACATAACGTGTTCATGTTTATTATAAAATGAATGTGTTATCAATAATTCACCCTGCCATATTTTTAATCTATCTTCCTCAATATTTCTTACCATTACTGATCATTTTAGAGCACCCCTTTATTATTTTTTATTTTCCCTGGATATGAAGAAGTAAATTATGAATGACTTGCATGCGTAATCTAGGAGGAATGGATATTTCTAATAGAATAAATTAGTGTTGTATTCCCTTTCATGATGTAATGTTTAACTTTTATATGTATCTTATTTTAAAAAATAATAAACAACTCATTTCTTTAGGATTTATATTCCTTGTTTGTTTTCCAATGTAATCAATTAAGGCACGTGCTCTGGGAAACTAGGGTCAGGCACTATAGTTTGTTTCAAAAAACGTTTAGTAGGATACATGGAAACTAGATTTAGAAAACGTAGATTATAGAATAGTCCCTATGATATTTTTTGAGGATAAACATAAAAGAACGTCCTAGAATTTTAGAAAGGAATATATTATTTTGATCTTTTAAGAAATACATCCCTATATAGATATGAGCAGCTTTTCGTGGATCTGGTACAGATGTACCTAGGAGTGAAATCATTAACATGGAGTTTCTGTCTTGACCTGTGGTATCCTAGTACAAAACAATTGGCCTTGTTTTACTCTTGGTTACGACACTACTATTGGATAGACTTAAGTTAATTCACATTTTTTACAGGCAATTATGAAGGATTTAAATGCAATTTTTTCTTCAAAGATTCCATGTTTATAATTAAGATATTATATATGCATAGAATTTAGATTTATGATAAGTATTTTTCTACATTGATAATATAAATTGAGATTCATACGCAAATATAATGTATGGAGTCATTAATAAATGGTTCTTAGTGGATCGAATGGAAACCGCATAGATGTGCATCGAGATTTCCCTCTAATGCAATATAATGATGTTGGATTTGGTGTTGTGATGGGTGCTGAGCAACATATCACAATACTGGAAAAACATAATCTATTTATGAATTATAACCATACCCATATTGAGCATCCTGATCCACCACATGGAGGAGCTATGTTAGATCACTTTATGTGACAACAGCTTCCATCATTCAATGGGACTACAAACCCATTTGTATCTGGGTAGTGGATATGTTCCCTCAAGAAGATATTTATTTTATTGGGATGTAATTAAAGAGTGATGGTCATCATGGTATTTTATTAGCTATTTGGGGATGTGGATTAGTGGTGGTCATTAATCTAAAACAAAAAGGAGGAAGAAGAAATATAAGAGATGTAATGGAGAGATTTGAAATAAATCATCCTAGATGAATACTTTCTTCGTGAACAGCGAGAAAATATGGAAATTTAGTTTCCGAATTTAAATAAAAATGAAGATAATAATGTGGAAATATATTAATCTAACTTGACAAGGTTCTAAAGTATTGATGTGGACTACATAGGAAATCTGAGGTACTAGATTCATCATTTCATTGATGGCCTAAAACCATTCCTACAATGGGCATTGGTCTCCCAGTGTTTTTCATCATATGAAAATATAGTTTCATTTTCTATCAAGACAAAAAAGGAGTACACTAAGTTCCATTAATTTAAGGGAAATCAAGAGAAAAAGAGGGATTATGAAAAATCTTGGAAGGGGAACAAGGAAACATGGAAGTATGGAAGAGTTTAATATCCACCCCGTGATTACTGTGGAAGGAAACACCCTGGTGTCTGCTTAAATAAAAAAGGAGTATGTTACAAATGTGGATACACGTGATATATTTTTGGTGATTTTAAGGGTAATAAGGAAGTTATTAATGTTCAATGATACAATTTTCAAGAGAGGGGACACTATGATAACGATTTTCTAATGCGACAATGAATCATGCAGCCAAAAATGCCAAGGGAGCAGGGAAAAACTTATGCTATCACAACAGCTGTTATTTAAGATCCTATTGATTTAGTGGAACATAAATTAATTATCTCATCAAGATTACCAAATAATTTATTTGATTCTAGATTATCACAATAATTTATATCTTCATAGTTTTCCTAGAAAATGAGATATGACCCATTTGACTTAACAAAGGAGTTATCAGTCAAAACCCTTAGTGAATGTATCATTGCAACTAAGGCATGTCAATTAGTCACCCACCTAAAACATAAACATGATTTAGTTTCTGACCTTATCATCAATCCAATGATTTAATTTGATATAATTTTATTTATGAATTGGATGTCAAATAATGATATGATGATCTATTGAATGAAGAATGAAGTTACAATTTTTGATAATGGTGTAGAACCCCTTCTCTTTAGAGCAGAAACCTCTCCATCTGATTCTCATCTAGTCCGCCCCCAGTAGCTCTAAAAAATTCAATAAATTTGGGGGAAGGGAAGGCAATAACTATGTGTGAGGGAAAGAGTGTTCAAATATAATATGTACCAGTTGTGAAAGAATATATTAAAGTCGTTCTATAAGATTTACATGGACATCCTCCGGAGTAGGAAATTTTGTTTTATATTGTCTTAATTTTTTGTTCAAGGCCCATATCAAAGACCCCTTATATAATGGAAAATGTTGAGTTAGTGGAACTAAATAGAAAACTATAGTAATTGAGTGATAAAGTATTTTTTTTCCGTAGAGTTTCTCCATGGGGATACCCTATCCACTTTTTCGAGAAGAAAGATGGATCCATGAGGCTATGCTTTGATTATATAGAAATCAATGCTATTACAATAACAAAAAAGCATCATCTTCGAAAAAATTGATTATTTATTTGATCAAATTCATGGAACCTAATATTTTGTAAGATTGATATTTGATTTGGATATAATCAATTACTTGTGAGGAAGGAATACATTCCAAAAACAGTATTACAAACCATGTATGAGAATTAGGTGTTTATAGTAATGCCTTTTGAAAATACTTATGCACCATCTATTTTCATGAATCTAGTAATGATGGATATGAGAATTATCATGGATGGGAACACATCACTACATTTTCAAATGGTTTCCAAAACATTGTTACTGGTAAGAATAAAATGTTCTCAGGTTGATGATGAAAAGTTTAAAAAGAAAATTAATGCACTAAATGATTGGTAGTTGACTGACTTCGCATATGAAGGTGGAATTTTAAAATTCAGAATGTGTTTTTGTGTTTTCTCTATTCCTGTGAAAAATAGGGAACTATTGGATGATGCTTATAGATCCAATTTCTCTATACACCCTCGTATCACAATGATGTTTAGAGATTTAAAGGAACATTTTGAGTGGGAAAACATGAAGAGGGTCATTGCTGATTACTTGTCAAGATGTTTGGTTTTTCAACAGGTGAATTCTGGAAGACAAATTCATGGTTGATTAATGAAAACCCTTCTTAATCCTATGTGCAAATGGGATGATATTACAATGGACTTTTTCATGGGGCTACTTATTGTACCAAGATTCACTATGTCATTTTCACCCTTACACCATTGTATTAAACTGAATTTGTATTGTATATTCCAAATACAATAACAAAATTCACAACATATTTGATTCAATTATTTTTTTATCACTATTAAAAATGATAATGATATTTGTTTTTACAATTTCATTGATGGTGAAGGTGATTTTGAGGACCCATAATGAAGTCAAAGAAAAATGGGCCAACCTGTGTAGGGTCCAAGAACACCAGTGGATTAATCCACATATGACTACTAGACCATGCATCCAATTAGGATGAAACTTTTTGGTCTGGTCCAGATTTAATTGGGATACATTTCTTATGAAGAAACCCAAGAATCATTCAGAAATCAAGTGGCTCAACCGACTAGATCTGTCCTGCACACCGAATCTTCACGATGTCAAAGGTTTTGTGTTGCCATCTACCCATATCTTGGGCTATAGGATTCCAATTTTTTCCAAACATTCAGTTGAGACATACAAAAGAAGGTTATATAACTTTTTTATTTTCTCCAAAACTGGATATGGCTATCTAGAGGTCGAAACACATGTGACAAGTGGTTTTAAGAATTCTGTGTGCCCAAAACCACCTTCCCATTTTCCTATAAAAGGGAACCTAGGGATCTCCTTTTGTTTGTTCATCCAAGAAGTTATGCTCTGCCATTTTGGAGTACTATAGGATCCCCCTTCTCATCCTAGACGTTCTGGAGGCCAATATCTTCATAGGGTTACCCATAATGAAGAAGGAGTTCCACCCGAGTTTCCTTTTCCTCTTGATATCGAGAAAAATGGCGGGCGTTCATTGTGAGGGAGATACACACATGTAAATGGAGTTCTAGAACATGTACTACCACTGGTTTGATTTATTTTGGGTTTTAAAACATTACATTTAGAAGTATATTACTTTGATTTTTCTTTTTCTTTTTTGATTTAACCAAATGAAATGCTTTGTACTTTTAACCGATCAGTGTGATGTTTGGAGTGTGTGACTTGGGTTGTTCTGATTGGACAGAACTAGAATCCTTTTATTCAATACATATTTAAGATTTTAATTTGTGTTGGAAGATATTATACAATTCATGTGATCTTTACCTTGTCTATATGATGGTTATCTCAAGGATTGTCTCAACATGTTTTGATATAAGAGCATGGAAATTAATCCGGATTCTGATTGATTTGAACCAAATACATACATCACACCTTAATTAATCTCCCAGAAAAATTAGATTTAAATGTGTGTACTGAACTCACAATGAACCCTTTTATCACATAATTAATAAAAACAACCTTTTCTTTCCAACTAATAAACCCATTAAGAATGTCATTTCATCCTAAAATTATTTTCAAAACAACCCCCTATTTAATGTACTTCTTATTAAAAATGCACGATCTAAACCCACCAATGCTCTGAGAGAGATGACCTAGGGTCTTCACTAGACTATAAATAAACCTTAAAAACATAATCAATTTGATGAGTCAGGATAGAATGGCCAAATTGTTTCACCGATGCTGGGGATCGCTTTAGTTTTACTGCGTGTTTTTGATAATTTTATTTTTAAATTTTGTGAAAGTTTGTTTGTTTTATCTCCTACCATTACATTTATTTTTATGTTATAATTTATTTCTTGTGTATTTTATGTTTAATACGTGTTCTACTCCATGATACTTACAACCTTTCGAACATGAACTGGAGAGGATCCAACATTAGCAACCCTGAGATACACAAGATGTACCTTTGAAAGAGGACGCACAAAACATCAACACTAATCATGATCCTTCTTCTTATTCGTTGTAAACCCACATTAAAACTGAAATTAACATGAATAACATGGATGAAAACAATCAAGTACTAAAAGAACTATCCTTTCCTGATGTTGATATCCAACCCTCCTATATTGAATTACCAGGTTAGGCACCAAATTTTGAACAAAAATCTTGTTCAATTCATATATTAGCAAGATTCCATAGACTTCCTAGAGAGGATCCACACAACCATTTAAAATAAATTCACACTACTTGTTCTACATTAAAACCTGAAAATGAGGATGAAGAACAAGTAATGTTAAGTGAATTCCCTTTTTCATTATAAGACACATAAAATGTTTGGTTATATTATGTTAATTCCCAAATATGAGGCTGGGAAGACATGAAACACCTTTATCATGAATAATATTTCACATCCTCTCGATCTGGAACAATAATGAATGATATTTTTGGGGTAAGACAATATCAAGGGGACATATTTCCTGAATATTGGGAACTCATTAAAAGGTTATGTTCAAATTTCCCACACCACCAAATAAGTGTTCAACATTAAATTCCATATTTTTTTGAAGCTTAAATCCCTATTGATAGAAATATGATCAATACTACTACAGTTGGTGAGCTAATTGATAAGACCCCAATTGCTAAAAGAACCCTGACTGAGAACATGTCAAAAAATACACTGCAATTTGGTTCAAGATCTAGTGTACCTATTTTAGGTGTCCATGAGGTACAAAGTACTGAATTTGAGAAGAATGTGAACACAAATTTTGAAGAGGTAAGTACCCTTCTTCGATAACATGCTCTTTCCCAAGGGAAATCCAAATATCCACCTCCCATCCATTATGTTATATGTTCTTCTAACACCCATTACTCTGGACAATGTCCTCAATTGAGGGAAAAATCTGAGATTTGTGAGGCAATATTACTACGCCTCTATTATAAGGAACCCTTTAGGGAAGGACCTTACTATCCATCAAACCTAGAGTGGGAGGAGAACCAACCCTATAGGAAAGGGTGGTGTTCAAACCAACCTCCACAATATTGGAACCAATCGGGGTAGAGTAGTCATCCACTACCACCACCTAAAAATTCTCAAGGACCCTAAAGGCTTTTCCAACAAACCCTACAAAACCTGAGCCAAGCCTAGAATATTTTATGAAAAAAATTTCTAATAATGATATTCAATTCCAAAAATCCAACCAGGAATCCACACAAGACCTCAAAACCAAATTAGGATAACTAGCTAGCTCAGTTGGTGAAATTCAGAGTTACGGTTCAGGTAAACTTCTCTCTCAACTGGTAGTTTACCCTAGGGATAAAGGAAATGTTAGTTCCATCACCCTTGGGAGTGGAAAACAACTATAAGGTAAATTGAATCCTCTATTAGAGTCATCCCCTCCTTAGGAAACCTCCATATCAACCATTATAATGTTCCAAATGTTGAAGAACCTACTCTTGAGAGAATCCATTCACAAGGAAAGAGTGTGCAGATTAATGAGTCAACTAGCCCAAAAATTCCTCTTCCATTTCCTCAAAGGGCCACCCAACCATGAAAACTAAATGAATATTTTCATGATAAGGAAATATTGGAAATTTTCAGGAAACTGCAGGTTAGCATACCATTGATAAATATTGTGAATTCAATTAAACGGTATTCCTTGTTTCTAAAGGAGATACATACACATTGAATGTGGCTTAAGGGAGATGAAAAGGTGAGCTTGGGGAGGAGTGTTTCAGCATTGAAAGAACCATCACTTCCCACCAAGTTCAATGATCCTAGAACATTCTCAATTTCATTCACCATAGGGGAGTATTATTTTTCTAATGTTATGCTTGATTTTAGTGATTCTATAAATGTGATGCCTCACTTTATTAACTCTACATTGTAGGTCAGGGAACTAAATCCCAATGGAATTATTGTTCAACTGGCCAACCGGAGTATCACACACCACATTGGTGTGTTATAGGATGTTCTTGTCTGGGTTCAGAATTTAATTTTTCCGGCTGACTTTTATGTGCATAAAATAGAGGATGATAGGAAGAATGGACATGCCCCAATTATATTGGAGAGACACTTCTTGAAGAATACCAAAAACATAATTTATGTCCACAATGGTACATTATCTATTGAATTGGGTGGTGACATAGTCCATTTCAACATCCTTAATGCTATGAAGTACCCCTTAGAAGAGCATTCCTCTCTCTTAGTTAATTATATATATGTACTCCATTCCATTGAAAAAACAATATTTCATTTCTATGATCCCCTATCTGAGTTTTATTTAATAATTTAAATTCAAGGAAATGAATCATAAATTGATTGTTGTATTTGTCTGGAAAAGTGTCATGCATGTTTATTAATTGATAATTTCGTAAACACTAATGATCCACTGACCATCGATGTTACTATTATGATTGTAAAAGCCAATTCCTCTATTGGGGATGATACCATTGAGCAGTTAGATGAGATTTGTGACCTCTCACTTTCACACACACACCCATCAATCCAAAATACACTGGAATTGTAACTAAAACAATTTCATCAAGATTTAAAACATTCATATCTTGAGAATGGAAACAAGTTTCCCATCATCATTTCTAATTCACCCTCGCCCTCCCTGAGTATAAATTGCGGCTGATTGCACTTTTGAGTGAGTATAAACAAGATTTGGGTTGGAAACTTGTTGAAATTCTTGCTATTAGACCATTAATTAGTACCCATCATATTTTATTAAATTATGAGGCTAACCTACTAAGGCATCCCCATCATCGACTTATCCTAAACATCCTAGATTTTGTGAAAAATGAGGTAACAAAATTATTGTTTTCGAGAATCATTTACCCCATATCTGACAGATAATGGTTAAATCCCATTCAAGTAGTTCCTAAAAATAATGGCCTTACAGAAATCAAAAATAAAAAAAATAATTGGTTCCAACTTGGGTGCAGAATAGTTGGTGTGTTTTTATAGACTATCACTGAATAAACCAACACACTAGGAAAGATGATTTATCTTTTCCATTCATCGACCAAATTCTAGAGAGGCTTCAAAGTGAGTCTCACTACTATTTCCTTGTTGGGTATTATAGATAATTTCAGATCCATATTTCCCACGAGGATTTAGAAAATACAACTGTAACATTCCCCAATGGAACATTTTCTTATAAAAGGATGCCATTTGTTCTGTGCAATGCTCCAGGTACATTCCAATGATGCGTGGTTAGTATTTTTTCGGATTACCTGGAGAATTTCATGGAAGTATTCATGGATGATTTCACTGTATATGGATCCTCTTTTGATGAATGTTTTGGTAGTCTTTCTTTAGTCCGAAGTCGTTGTATTGAAAATATTTTCATATAAATAATGATAAATTGAATTTAATGGTGATACGAGGTATATTTTTGGGACACGTCATTTATAGAGATGGTATCCGAGTAGATAAATCAATAGTAGATTTCGTTTCTTCCTTACCATTACCCAAAAATTTATGGGATGTTCCTTTTATCCTATGTCTTGCTAGATTTTACCATTGTTTCATCCATGACATTACTAAAATTGCACTCCCCCTCTCCCAATTACTACAAAATGAAAAGGAATTTGTTTTTGATAATGAATGGTTGGATGATTTTAATAAGTTAAAATGGTGTCTCACATCACCAATGGTAATCCAACTACCTCATTGTAATTTACCATTCATGCTCATATGTGATGCCTCTAACAATGCAGTTGAGGTGGTCTTGTAACAATGGGTCGACCGAGCTCCACATGTCACTGCCTATGCCTCACATACATTGGACCATGCCCAAGAAAACTACACCACAACTGAAAAACAATTCCCTGCCATTGTATTTTCCTTGGGTAAATTCAGGTCATAACTTTTGGGGTCCAAAGTTGTTATGTTTTCAGACCATGCATCCCTCTAGTATGTCCTTATGAAACCGAAAACCAAGCCACATCTCACGTGATGGATGCTCCTCCATTAAAAATTTAATCTAGAAAATAGAGATAAAAAGGAGAAAATAATGTGGTGGTTGACCATATCAATTGGATTCCACCATCCTCCAACATCTAATTATCCCCATGTATTTATATAAATGATGTGTTTCCTGATGATAAATTGTACCGAGTACAAGATGTTATTCATTGGTATGCTGAAATTGTAAATTATTTGGTAGAATATTGTATTCCTACCGATTTTAATAAAAATTACCCCAGTTATGTAAAACATGAGTATCGTTGGTATATTTGGGATGAAACCTACCTCTATCAGACATGTATCGATCTAGTCCTTAAGCGTTGTGTTCCAGATAATGAGTTTCAGTCTATCTTTAGATTCTGCAACATTATTTCTTGTGGGGGTACTTTGGTCCCTAACAGACCACTCGCAAGGTCCTTGATTGTGGCCTCTTTTGGAAAACAGTTTTTTGAGATGCCCATGATTTTTGAAAATCATGTCCTAGTTGTCAACAAATGGAGAATGTCTCTAAAAGAAATGAAATACCAAAACAATCGTTTCTATTTAATTAAATTTTTTATTCTTGGGGTATTGAATTTAGGGGACCATTTACAAATTTCTTTGGCAACTTGTACATTCTTCTGGCGGTCGATTATGTGTCAAAATGGGTAGAGGCTTGAGCCACAAGGACAGATGTTTCCAAAACAGTTGTGGAGGTTTGGAGAACTCAGATATTTTGTATGTTTGGATTACATATGTTCATCATTAGTGACTAGGGTTCTCATTTCTGCAACCGAACAATGCAATCAATTTTTCATTAGTATGGGGTCGGCCATAGAGTCTCTACTGAAAATCACCAATAGACCAATGGTCAAGCTGAGGTGTTAAATATAGAGGTAAAATAGATTCTTGTAAAAATACTACAACCCAATAGAAAATATTTAAGTCTTCGACTTGATGATTAATTATGGGCCTATCATACTACATTCAAAACTCCCATTGGAATGTCACTATATCGTATTGTGTTTGGAAAAAGTTGTCACCTGCCTATTGAGATTGATCACCAGGCCTACTAGTCCATAAAACAATGCAATTCTAATATTTCTGGGGTAGGTTCTCAAAGGAAGTAGTAGATTTAGTAGTTGGAGCAAATGATAAGAGATGCATATGGGAACTACCGGATTTATAAGGAGCAAACCAAGGCTTACCACGATCGCCATATACTTCATCTTCAGTTCCACATTGGGCAGTTGGTCCTTCTTTATAATGCAACGTTGATGTTGCATCCAGGTAAGCTTCGTTCCCGTTGGTTTGGCCCATACACTATTATTAATGTATCCCCATTTGGTGTTGTTCAGGTTCAAAATGACAAAACCAAGCAATCCTTCACTATCAATGGAAAATGGATAAAACACTTCCATGAATCCCTTTTATAGTTCCCGATAGAGGAACTCCATGTTCGAAAAGAAATATACCTGTGAACCACACCAGGTGTTATCCTTCCTTATCAACTTCTCAATTAAAATAGTGAGGACAAAACGCATTTTAGGTGTTGGGGAGGGGTACATTCCAATGTTAGATAAGGATTTTTATTGTTTTTCCTTTATTCTTGTTTTCAACTTCGTTATAGTATATATCACTTTTCCCCATCTTGTTTAGTTCATTAGGATTTTCATTATCTTTTTTATTTTTTCCCATTCACTGCTTCATTATGGTATTTGTATTTTTCCCCCATAAAAAATTCAAAGTTCCATGATTTGGTGACATTAAGGGGGGGAAGTAAAAATACCAAAAAGAATGGAGAAAAGGAATATTTGTATGATTTTAACATCAGGGAGTGATTTTTAGTGAATCGGTTTTCTGTCAATGATATAAATGTTTTTATCACTGTGAACCATTTGAGAGGATTGATTCTCCTTGTGTTAGTTGTTTTTGGGAAAACTGGGTAACTAATATCTCTATACATTTTGGCACCAAAAAATAGAGTGTGATTATTTATTACTTAATATAAGGTAAATAAAAGTTAGGTCAATATTTTTCAGCTATAAATGAAATTTACATACATTTGTTCCTTATCAGATCTATTTCATCACTATACCAAATTGACATATCCATGTGTAACTAATGTCCTACTGGTGTACACCCTCAAAAAAATGGAGTGTGTCTTGGGCAGGTCAAAAACCACGCCTCATCAACCATTGATATTATTATACCTATTGCAATTACTGTCGTGAAGATATCAAACAAGGGTTGAGAGATGAGTGTGATATTTTTTCAAAATGAAACTTATAAAAAACAAAAATAATAAATGAGAGGAGTGATGAAATGTAAAACATATGGGGATATTTAGGTCAGGACCATATTGTTTTACTTCTGGAAATGCATAAGTGAGTGCGTCTTGAAATATGATTGCAAAGGATGTAGGGAAGGTTCGGTGAAAATTTATATAAAGATGAATAATTAAAAATTAACATATATTTATTGGATAAAAAGTGGAATGAATAGCATGGAATGGTTTTCACACACACACTAGGAGAGTTAGTGTAATGGTTGACTTTTGAATTCTTTTCTCATGTTGGTGTCATGAATCTCTTTGCATTTCATTGTGATATGATTTTTGAGATGGATTTTTTTCCATTTTCACTAGAAAGAACTCCTTGGTGGTGTTCGTTCATTGATCACATTAAATTAGTGAATTAAAAATTATTCAAATGATAAATCATCATGATGTTGGGAATATATACATGCACAATTTTTGGAAATATGACTTTTCCGATGAGTGCAAATGTTTAGGTGTGGGGGTGTGATCGTACCACGATTCACTAGGTCATTTTCACCCTTACATCATTGTATTAAACTGAATTTATATTGTAAATTCCAAATAAAATTCTTAATTCACTTAATTTTTTATTCAATTATTTAGTTTCTATCACTAATAAAAATTACAATGATACATGTTATGAAAATTACAGTAAAGTAGGAGGTGATTATGAGAACCCATGATGAAGTCCAGGGAAAATGGGACAACTGTGCTAGATCCAAGCACACCATTAGATTAATCCATAACCATCTACTTGAACATGCATCCAATTTGGATTATTATTTGTGCTCTGGTCCCAATTTCATTGGGATTCATTTCTTATGAAGGAAACCAATACTCATTCGTCAATCTAATGGCCCAACCAACCCGATCTGTCCCGTACACTGAATTTGCACGATGTCAAATGTGGTGCACTGTGATTTGTCCATATCTTGGGATATAGTTCTCCAATTTATGAAAATATTTCTGTGGATATAGAAAATAGGTTGGTCAATAAATTTTTTATTTTCTCCAATTCGAAATAATTCTCTCTGGATGTCGAACAAAATGTGACAATAGGTTTTAAGAATTTTGTGTGCCCAAAACCACCTTCACTTTTTCCTATAAAATGGCACCTTAGGCTCCCCGTTTGTATTTTCGTCCATGATGTGATGCTCTTCCATTTTGGAGTCTTATAGGAGTCTCCTCCGCAACATAGTAGTTATGGCGGCCCTTATTCTCACTGGGGGATCATGAACGAAGAAATATTTCCCCTTGATCTTTCTCATCCTCCGGATATCGAGCTAAATGGTGGGTGTTCATTGTGAAGGAGCTACACACATGTAAAGGGAGTTCCGAAACATGTACTAATACTTTTATGAATTATTTTTGGATTGAAATAATTTCATATTGAAGTATCTTACTTTTATTTATCATTGTTTTAATTAACTGGATTAAATGCTCTTTAATTTTAACCGATCAGTGCAATTTTTGGAGTGTTTGACTTTGTTTGATCTGATTCGACAGCATAAGAATCATTTTCTTCTCCATTTATTTGAGATTTCAATTTGTTTTGCAATATATGATACCATTCATTTGATCTGGACCTTGTCTATATGATTGTTATGTCATGGTTTGGCTAAACGTGCATTAATATAAGAGCTTGAAAGGTAATCAAGATTCTGATTGATTTCAAACAAAGACGCACATCAAACATTAATTAATCTCCAAGAACAATGAGATTTAAATGTGTGTACTGAACTCACCATGAACCCTTTTATCTCATAATTAATAAACATGACCTTTTCTTTCCAAATATTAAACTCTTTAATTAAATCATTTCATCCTAAAACTATTTTCAAAACCACCCCTATTTAAAGTACTTCTTATTAAAAACATACAATCTAAACCCACCAATACTCCTTCAGAGATGACATAGGGTCTTCCCTAGACTATAAATCAACATTAAAAAAATAATCAAATTGACGTGTCATGACAGCACGACAAACTACCAAAGATTCCAAGAACGAATAATGCAATATGGGTAATTGTTGACCGTCTTACAAAATCAACACATTTTCTTGTCATAAGAGACGATTTAACACTTGAACATTTATAAAGACTATATATTAATGATTTTTTAATACTTCTTGGTGTACCCTCATCAATTGTTTCTGATTGGGATCCCTATTTTACATCACGATTTCGAAAGAGTCTTCAGAAGGCCCTAGATAGTGATCTTCATTTGAGCACTGCCTACCACCCACAAACTGATGGACAATCCTAATAGACTATTCAAACATTGCAAGACATGTTGAGGTCTTTTTCAATTGATTTTCATGGCATGTGGGATCATTATTTACCTCTCGTAGAATTTTCCTATAATAATATCTTACATTCGTGTATTTAGATGGCACTATATGAAGTTTTTTATTGAAAGTGATGTCGTACACCAAATCGATGGGATGATGTGGGTGAAAGAAAGCTCATAGGCCAAGAACTGGTTGAGGAAACAACGAAAAATGTGAATATTATCCAAACCCTTATCAAAACATATCTACATAGGCAAAAGAGCTGTGATAATAACCGAAGAAATGACTTAGAATTTCTAGAAGGAGGTCAAGTTTTCTTAAAGGTATATCTATGGAAGGGTAATATAACATTTGGTTAGAAGGGAAAATTAAGTCACAGGTACATCCGACCTTTTGAAATTCATGACCGAATGGAATTCGTAGCTTACCATTTGGCAATGTAATCAAGTCTCTCCCATGATCACAATGTGTTCCATGTGTCAATGTTAAAAAAAAAATACATTTCATACCCAACACATGTATTCACTTACGAAGAAGTAGAAATTAAGCCTGATCTGTATTATTGTGAAGAGCCTATCAAGATTATTGATACCAGAGAACATGTATTCAAAAATCAGACGACTCTTCTGTTAAAGGTTCTTCGGAGGAACCATAAGATGGAGGATGTATCATGGGAGCCTGAGGAGCTTATGTTAAAGACATACCCAGATATTTTTATGTAACATTTTGTGAATTTTGAGGTAGAAATTTTTGTAAGGAGGGGGGATTGTAACACGCCAACGTTTTGAAATAAAAAATTGAATGCATTTTATAATCTATCCATTAAACATAATAATGCCTCTACTGTGTTTTGAATTTCTAAAATCTGTCATCTATAGTTGTGACAATTAAGTCCTTTTGAGTATTATAGAACAAATATTATTTTTGGTGAATAGTAACATAATCTTATGAATAGTAATATGAATAGTAATATGACCTTTATGAATTGTAATTAATGATGTTCTTTTACTTTAATATGATAATAAGATAACGAGATCTTAATTAATGTTTCGATGTGATATGAATGAAATTATAACTTGAAATTGTTATTTTTTGAATTATTTATGATTTTATTTAAAAATTAAATTAATAATATATATAAATAATTTTTCAAAAATGGAGTCTATTTTTGAACTCTACACGTTGAAAATTGGTAGACGTAAATTTTTGGGATTTTTCTAAAATACTTGAATTTTTTATGAATAGTAAAAATACTGTTTTGAGGTTTTTGTAGATTAATGACATCATATTGATATAATAAAAGGGTGACCGACTTTTTTATAGTAACATATGACATTAGGTGTCCCATGTGTCTAAAACCATGGTAAAATACCATGTGAAATACCATGGTTTGGCAGAAACCACAAATGAGGTGACCCTTTAAAATTATTAAAACCCCCTCTATTTTCTATAAATACCCATCCATCCATTCGTTTTATTTAATTAAAAATCCAGGAACCTTGAATATATGGTGTTTTTACTTCGCTAGGTGTCCTCCCAAGGTGTCCTTAATCCCCCAAGGTTACAACATTCAAGTATTAGGAGTAACACTACCGGGTAAGGGAATCCTTCATCTTCCACTTTTAGTCGACACTTCTTTTCTGTTATATCATTGAATTTATGATATCATATGTTGGAGGTTTATTTTATGTATTCCTCTTACTTACTTTTTTTAAATATTATTATATACCATTTTACTCCCATAATTTCATTTTATGATATTCTATGTGACTCTGTTAGGCTGTCAAATTTTCATAAGGGATCTCCCATCATTTCTTTTATTTTTATGTTCATCTCTTTTATTTTTTTATCCTCGCCTCCTCAATACAAATGACCATGATTACTCTATTCTAAACTATATACTATTATTATATCATGTGAATGGACTAACCATCATCAATATCCTTTCTACCTCTCTCTCTCTCCACATTATTTTATAAATAAAATCAATGTCCATGATGTTTCAATTTATACCCTTTGTGGATGACGACATATCGTTCTTCAATATCTCCTTCATTACTGGTCATTAAACCATTTTTATTGTTGAAATATACAATAATATATGCATTATAATCAAATTAATATTCCATAACTAGTATATTAACATATTATTTAATAATATGAGCAAACTAGTTCCTAATAATCAAAATACTGTTTTAATAATCTAAGTGAATATTATTCTAAGTGAATTTGATTAATAATTCATCTAATGATTCATCAATTTCCATGTAAAAATGATATAAATCACCAGCAACACATTTTTATTTTCATAAATAATATTTAATTTCATTTCTGGAAATTTACAACCTTTCCACATGAACTCTAATACCTAAAAACAAGAGAACCAGTTATGAAAATCAAGGAAACAAACAATACGAAAACAAAAAAATTTGATATTATAACATATCAATAAAGGAATAAATTAACTAAAAAGAATTATGATAAACTAAATAAATTTATAATATGTTTTAATTATGTTATTAATGAGTCTAATTTCATATTTAGGGACCTTAAGTTCAAGATGGGAACACATTCATATTTACAGTAAGGGGTTTCTATTTCTCACTTCCATTTTTGTGAGGTTTCCCATATTCACTACTAATACTTTTGTATGGTGTATGTATAATTCTCATTGATTTAACAAATCATGAATATATTTATTTTTATTTTATTCAATATATCATTTTAATATTATTAATTTTTGGGCATAAGAATCGATTGAATACAAAGTGATAAGGGTTCCCCATAGGAACTTCCATTTTCATTCGGGTTACATTCATTATCTAAATAACTCAACAAAATTCTAATTTATTATTATGTACTACTCATATATTCTATGTCAGTGTTCTATATATGTACCCTAGACATAATCCTTCCACATTTTTTGGATAGTTACATGTTTTTAAATAAATTTTCAAGACTATTTCCAAAATACAAGCCTAATTCCTGAAAATTTCTCAAATTCGTATCTATTTTCAAGGGAACTCGATAATCAGTTTTTGAAAACTAGTATCTTTCAAAAATCACGAATTTAGTTATGAAAATACTATCTTACATCACTTCAGATTTTATAATTATATTTTCCAAAAATAATTCTTCTTTTCAAAATAAAGAGTATATTTCTCAAGAATCATTTAATTATTTTATAAGAGTATTTTCGTCTGATTCAACACACTTGTTTATTCTTATGTATTATTGGGTTTAATAATTAATGATGTCATCTATCATATAGGTTCAAATGGATTATTAAAAATTTTATTGTGGATGATATATCATAAAACCATTCACCATATCACTCGTAATGGTTAATGTTTTATGTTTAATGATTGGGGAAAGTTAATTACATTTCCTATGATAGTTTCTATATTAATGTATATGTTTATTATGTTTATCCTTTCTCATATGAGGAATTAATTGTAATTATTATGTGACTGGTGGGGCCTTCTATATCCCCTCGATGCATCGGTAGGTCTCATGAGTCAAATAGACGTGGAATTGCACGAGGCCTCTCCCAAATGTGATATGTGGATTTTCCAGAGGCCTTAATTATTATATGTCTGGGACAGGGGCCTTGAAAAAATGTTTCCGAATGTCTGGCATATGAACTTCCCTCATTATGATTATAATATTCTTTGTTCAAGTGTATATTTGACTAGTAGAATACCCATGATTATGTTTTATTATGGCATTATTTACTTAGCTCAAATACCTTAAATAATTTGTTCATGTTTATTATTTAAGTCATTTGTTAACAATTATTCACAATTTCTTATGTTTATGTTATATTCTTCTATATGGCTTACCCATACTGATTGTTTGACCTCATCCCTTTCTTATGTTTCATTTTTCCATGATGTGAAGATGTAAATTATGAATGAATTGCAATATTAATCTAGGAGGCCTGGATATTTCTAATTGAATAAATTAGTGTTGTACTTCCTTTCTTGATTTAATGTTGAAATTGTGTGTGAATATTATTTCCAATAACACTAAACTACTCGGTATTTCGAGATTCATATTCTTTGTTTATATGCCAATTTATACAAATAAGGCATCGTCTCTGGGCTACTAGGGTGGGGTCCTAGCATCTTATCAATGTCATGGATCATTGTCATGATTTGTATTGTTTTTCTATAACTGAGGTGATCATTAAGATTCCAACATTTTTTGAAATATATTAATCAAGAGAATTTTCATGATTTATAAGAAATTTAATAATGGAAAATCATTTTATAACTTTCGATTAGAATGTTTGAAAAATTTATAACATGAGACTTCACATTCTTAAATCAACAACTTCAGCATCATTACGACTTCCTCAATATGCAATTTTATACATTCTAACCGACATTAATTTTGTTGAATATGAACATCTTTATGATGGTTTAGAGACTAATGATTCATTTGATCAATTAAATCATTTTCAGATGACTCCTAAGACTGGTACTACTCATTAAAATATTCTAATTCTGATCTTCTATGTCCAGAAAAAAATTTCAAAAATGAAAAACCATTCTGCCCCATTAATTTTGGGTTCGAACGTTCAACATATTTCAACTTTATTAAAAAACATCATTTTGATGGACTTGTAACAATCCATACAAAAAACATTCTTAAAAAAGGTTAGTTATCAACACATACCAAAACATTTTTAAAAAAATTATCACAAGGGTTCTTTAAATATCCTAATTTGGATTTGTTGACAATCATTGTTAAAAAAGTCTCTACATATTATAAATGTTTCACAACCTAACTTTTATAAACAAATAATTTTTTTTGTTACATTTACAAAAACCACAACCTTTCTCAGAAGAGAGTTCCCTAACACCACACTACTCAATAATGTATTGTTTTTTATGTAATTATATCCCTTGGTGACCAAAAAATATTATGGTCATGTTATGATATACACCCCCTTGATTTTATCATTTCATCGCTCGAATTTTTTCCCTCTCTGCTCTTTTTCCCTCCCCCGTTTTATGATAACCACAACATCATATTCCGCATTATAAACATTCCATTATTTTTAATATAAACATTTTATATTAATTTAAATATAAAATATTACATATTTATCATTATATGACATTTCAATTTAAAATATAAGATATTATATTAATTATAAACAATTTATAATTCAATATATATTATGTAAACATATTACATAATCCAAATATCATATAGATAATTATTAATTAAATGTTGATCATATCAATCATAAAAACACATTTTATGTGTTTTTTATAACATCTAAATATGTCCCCCTATTATTTATAATAATTAGAAATAGTCAATTATGAAAAATTCAAAATTAAAATATAAAATTATTATATTTTTGCATAATTTTATAATTTATTACCCTTTATAAATTATTTTTTATGAATTATAAATAAATAATTTTATTTCTAGATAATAAGACATTACATATAATTTTGTTAACATGTATTTCAAAAATTTACATTTAATATTTGGAAATAAAATGTTTCATAATCTTTTAATTAATTATAAAAAAATAATTAATTTATTAAAAACCTATATAAATTTAAATATCCCAAAAAAACCTTATATAAATATTTATAATCATTTTATAAACCATTTAAATCATTTTTTTTAAATTTTTTAACAATTTTGAAACAATTTTGATTACCCTTATGCATAGGGTTATTCATATCTATGGGTAAATCCTTCTTCCCTAACACATTGCATTTGAAGGTCCTTGTGTAATAATAAGACACTACATAACTTTACACAACATAAGTATAACGCACTGCATTATGGTAATTCAAATATCACCTTTACCAAACATATTCTACTTAAGGGTATAAATAATATTACCTTTACATGAATGCTCCACGTAATGGTGTGTCTCATTTACCATTTCATGGAATTCGATCCCCACAGTATAAGGGTAATACCTTTATATAACCAATTCGTGTAAAGCTAAAAAAGTACATATACATACACATTCCTTCTGTGTAAGGGAATGACCTTTAAACAAGAGTAATATTCTGTAGTTTACCTTTATGTAAACAATTTAAACAAATCTAGCTTCATGTACCAATTAAATCATATAATTAATGTTGTAATGAACCATACATAGACCAATATATATAATATTAACTTTATAAGACCATTATGAAGACCACTTTGTATAAGGGTAATTCCTTGGTTACCCTTACACACCTCAGCTAAGAAAGGGTATGGTTTTGATTACCATTACATAGCCCAGGTATGTAAGGGTAAACTCTATATGAAACAAAGTTTCTATGATTGTAAAACTGATCATGTAGTACCCCCTATTTCTATTAAATAACCATTGTTTTATGATTTTTAAGTACATGAAGAACATGAGAAATGGTTGGGGAATGTTTGGAGACATTTAAAGTGTCAAAGGGGAAAAGGTGGTGATGCATGGGCTTCGCACGGGTTTCCCAAGCCGTACAAAAGCCATGCAGGTTGTGTCACCTTGGACAGAGAATACAGCATGGTTTGTGCACTATTTGGGGTAACTGTGCGAGGAGTCCGTGCGGAGCGCCCCTTCCAAGAAGTGACTACCGCATGATTAGCACATGATTTGACTAACAATGTAGACTTACCATGCATGGGGTCGATGTAGATCCTATTTTTAAGGATCTAATATTTTTTATCTTTAAACCCACATGTTTTTTCTCTTAGACGGACCTAACTTGGGACTTCTCTCTAGTGAAGGTGGGAGAACAATTACCAAGCATTGTGGAAGTGATCTGAAGGTTTGCCTTGGCATTTAGAGGCTGGTCAATGAAGGTAAGTCTCGTTTCCTTGAGGTTTTGTAGATCTCCTTCTTCCCTCTTAACGGTTCCTTAGATCTACACCCAAGGTGGGTAGATCTAGGGTAGTTAATGAATTTTTTTCAGCTTTTTATCTTGTTGGTGATAGGGGAAGGAATCTAAAGAGGTTCTGCGGTATTTCAACCCAGTTCTTTGTTAGTTTGGCCGATTTTTTTGAGTTAGGTGGCTTCACTCTCAATTCTTCTCTCTTAGAACTTGAAGTCTTGGATAAAATTGATTTAATTGATTGGTTTTGATTGTGAAATTCTGGTGTAAATCAGTTTATAAATCTTCTTTAGTGATGATTTATGGGTTCTATGTAAATTGTGGAAATTGAACGAATAGTTTATGCAAAGGGTTTTGGTTTCTTGATTTTTTAATAGTGATTCTAAAATATGGATTTTTTGGATTTGGAAAATGGTGTGTGGTAAAAATGTTTCAAATAAAATGGTTGTTTTATTGAAATGGTTTTGGCATGGTTGGATGGTGTGTTTTTTGGGAAAACATGGTGTGTGTGTGTGTTCATATATCATTTATGACGCTTGGTTGAAATATTACCTTGTGCTCGGTGCCAAAGGTGTAATGGAACATGAGGAATAATTACCTTGTGATGACTTGGTAGATCGATGAGAGACCACTCATGAGTATTGAACTCTCATAACGAAGCATGCATGGTTGATTTCACGGGATGTGAAATGGTTGGGTGTGCAGAAAAGGGATTTTGTGAAATGGTTGGGTGTGGAAAAAATGAATTTGGTGAAATGGAAAGGTGATTTTGGTTGGAAACTTTGTTTGGTTTATTTTCTTGAGGAAATACGGTTTTTGTTGGAAAATGGTTTTGACTTGGAACATGATATGTGGTGTACTCTTTTGGATGTGTTTTATCTAGAATATTTTATATAAATGTGCTAACATATTTTATCCTAGAGGCATGGGTTTTTAAGTTATCTGGGAAAACCTACTGAGTTTCATTACTCACCCCCTGCTTTGGAACATTGTTTCTTTTGCAAATGTCATATATCAGGAAGTTGGCAAAGGTAATGAGTCACATGGTTATAGAAATACTTCATGATACATGGATGAGTTCGTGATGATTGGATCTTGGAGCTTGTGGATTATTGAATAAAGTTGTCATCTTGTGGAATTTTAATTTGTATTTCCACTATTTACTCATATTTAGTGTTGGTTTCCACTGTGGTACTCTTGGTTGGTTTATGATAAAATAAATGGTTGAGTTGTCTTAGCTTTTATCATGCATCATTCTGTTGATTATTTTGGTTATGGTTTTTGGTTCTATGGTATGTTCTAAAAGGGTAAATAATCCCCCAACTTTTGTTGAACCCTTCGGCATTTATATACAGCCTTTATAGCCATGGGGATGTCGCTTAAGGCCTAGTACCGACTCGTTGTACTCTCATACCAATGCGATTTTGTGGGTCATTACCAATGTTATCAGTTTGTTCGGTCCCTAGGGTATAAATGCATTCAGCTTGTTCCTTTCTTTGTGTAACAAGTGTTCATCAGTTTTTTTGGTCTTGGTGTTGAATTCTTACCTGTTTATTCCTGCGTTTTTCATCTTAGTATGGAGTAGGATTGTAGGAACATGTAATTTTGATCATAAAAAGTCATAGCTATCCTATTTAGGCTGAAATTCATGTTACCAGGGAGTTGGCTAAATAAGTGTTTTGGAGATACTTATAGGATAACATATATCATTGTCATGGGTTTAACCAATGAGATGAGCATGACATTCATTAGATGAATGACTTCCAACTAGGAGTGCATACATTATTTAGAGAATTATATTATGATTTATGTGAAATAATGATTTCTAAAACTTTTTTAACTTGTTATCAAATGAAATGACCTTGAAAAGATATTGATGGATGTATTTTGAAAATGGATTGATTTTCAAAAGAAAGAAATGATTTTTCAGAAACTGATAAATGCGGAAAAGCTGGATGTTTGGAAATCAATGTTGTTATAGTGATGTGAGAGATATTAAAATACTAAGCCTTCAGTTGCAAGGAAGTGAGAATAACGGCATGTATTGTTTGTATATAAAATGAAACCCAGTAGGCATCATAGAAACCAAATGGAAGAGGCTGTGGAGAATGTGTTTGCACATGATCCACAGGTGAACTAGCTCCTAGTCCAATGTATTGTTCAAGAGTTTCAGGATGTGGATGCGGGGAATCAGAGGGATGAGTCAAGGCATGTAGACCATTACGTCTAGTTCCAGAAGCTGAATCCACCCATCTTTCATGGTGATTCTAAACCAGAGAGGGAGGAGGTGTGGCTGAGTAGGATGAATCATATCTTCGATTTCATCAACACACCAACAGAACTAAAAGTAAAGTTGGCGACATATATGCTGGAGGATCCTGCATGATAATGGTGGGAGCTAGTTGTGCAGGCTATGGTGGATCAAGGCCTGGGCTGGGAGTAATTTGAGGAATTGTTCAATAAACAATTTTATCGTCACACATTCAAGATCCAGAGGACGATGGACTTTTTCATCTAGATTCAGAAGAATCTCTCTATCACAGATTATGCGGCTAATTTCAAGATTTTAGTGTTCTTTGCATGGAAGTTGATGCAAGTGTGTCGCTGAAGGCATGCATCTTTGAATCTGGGTTGCGATAGCGTATTCGCTCGAATATAGTTGTGCTCTATACTAAGGATTATACAGAGATGGTAAAAATAGAATCAGTAGCTGAAAGAGACATCTAAGGAGTTATTGGAGGATGATGTATGATAATACCCATGGGAACAGGTGGGGAATCTAATGCTGGGAACTAGCGGATGTGGGACACCTACTTCCAAGGTGGGAGTGCGAATCAGAATCAGATGGTAGGATCAGCGAATCTTCCTCCACAACCCCTGATAAAAGACTTATGTTTTCAGTGTGGCCCAATTGATCAAATGAAATGAGAATGTACAACACCACTGAGAGCCTGTCACAATTACAACAAGATGGGGCATCATCAATGATATTGTCGCAGTGCTCCACGGTCGGGTGTTCGTGACATATCTCTAGTTTCGCAACCATATTATGCTTTGACAGGGTGAGAACAGAAAAATAAGTCTCATCAGCACAACAGAACTATCCATGGTGATTATCTAAATACCATGACTCCTCAACATGGAATGTCTCAACAAGGCAACAAGGAGAACAGTGTAGCCACGAAGCAATTGTTTTGAAATGAGCAGATGATGGTCGATGATCAAACTGGACCATCTACGGTGAGAGGTAAAATTATTTTGAATTCTACCCTTGGGCAAGTGCTCTTTGATACTGGTGCACGCATTCCTTTATTGCTTCTCCTGCTGTTGAGTTTCTATGTTTAAAACTAGAAATGATGCCTTCTATTTTGAAACTGAAAACTCTTCTTGGTGAAAGAGAATTTCAAGCCATTGTATGTAGGGAATGTTCTATAAATTTTAATGGAGATGAGTAAAAATGGGAGTTCTCAATGTTGGACATGGAAGTCTATGACATAATCCGGGGTACAGATTGGTTGACATTGTTTATGGCTCACATTGACAATTATAGAAGAACAGTCAGTTTCGCAACTGAGGATGGCATCGAGCATCTCTTTATAAAAGAAATAGTGGTAAAGGAGGGTGCAACGGGATTTTTGGCACCAGTAGTCGCAATGATCTCTTACCAGTTGGTTGTATTAAACATGGAATCGATGAACAAGATTGCAAAAAACAGTTTTCCTGTAGTCGTAGATCAATTTACTGATGTTTTTCTTGATAACTTCTCAGGGATACCATCTGTAAGCGAAGTGGTGTTTACAATTGATATCCTTTCGGGGACCAGTCCTATCTCACTTCAATGTTATAGGATGGAACCAACAGAGTTAAATGAATTAAAAATGCAGTTGGAAGAACTGTAAAACAAAGGTTTTATTCATCCAAGCATGTCTTTGTGTGTAGCACCAGTTTTTTTTGTAAAGAAATCAGATGAAACATTGAGGCTATGTGTGGATTATCGTAAACTTAACCAATTTAATATAAATAATAGATATCCTCTTCCTTGAATTGATGACATGTTTGATCAATTTATGGGAGCTCAATGGTTCTCTAAGATTGACTTGCGGGCAGGATTTCACAAGTTGTGAGTTCAGAAGGTGGATATTCCAAAGACAGATTTCAGAAGCAGATATGGACACTACAAATATGTAGTCAGTCATTTGGTATTAATAATGCACCATTAGTCTTTATGGAATTGATGAATCGGATATTTCCGTGATATCTGGATTCTTTTGTTGTGGTGTTTGTGGATGACATATTGGTGTATTCAAGAATGAGGGCTGAGCATTAGAAACACTTGGCGATAGTGTTGTAAATCTTAAAAGACCATGAGTTGTATGAAAAATTATCAAAGTGAGATTTTTGGATACAAGAGACATGCTTTCTGGGCTATGTTGTTTCTGAGAAAGGTGTTTTAGTAGATTCATAAAAGATAGAAGTTGTTATTTCTTGGAAAATGCTAAAGAATGACTTTGAGATACAAAGTATTCTTGGTCTAGCTGGTTATTACCGACACATTGTGCATGACTTCTCATTACTAGCTTCACCTATTACAACATTGAAAAAGAAGAACATTGTATTTCAATGGATCGAGGAATGTTAGAGTTGTTTTCAAGAGTTGAAATTTTTCCTTACATCAGCACCCATCTTGATTTTTCCGGAATCAGGACAGGGGTGAGTTGTGTATTGTGACCCTGCAGGATCTGGGTTGGGTTTTTATCTCATGAAAGGAGATAATGTTGATGCATATAGCTCAATGTAGATGAGGGTGCATGAGATAATTATCCAAAACATGATATAGAGTTAGCTGCAGGAGACTATGCATTGAAAACATGGAAACATTGTCTATTTGGTGAGAAATTTACTGTGTTTACGGATCACAAAATATTGAAACACATTTTCTCACAATTATATTTGAATCTTAGACAATGGATATAGATAGAGTATCTCAAGATGTTTGACTTCGACTTGATTTATACAATGGGTAAGGACAATTCGGTGGCTGATGCATTAAGTAGAAAGTCATATGCTTAGTTGCTGAAAGAAGCATCAGATGAGTGGCAGTTGATGCCGGTCCTAGCCGACATGCATATGGAATGTGAAGACCAAGATGATGTTGCAGTTTCCATTCCAATTTCTCTTGTTCCTAGTTTTGTGGAGATAGTAAATGAGGAACCAGCATCTTATGTAGACTGTGTTGCAATGAGTTAAAAAATCAATTATGGGAGACCATTGACGGATGAAAGTAAAATGTGTGTTCAGTTTTGCTATTTTGAGATCGGATAGTTATACCTTTAACTACTCAGGAACAGATCCTACATTCTTATCACCATTCTAGATGGTCTATTCATCTAGGAACATATAATATGTATAAGGCGTTGATGGCGCTGTTTTGGTGGAGCGGCATGAAAAGGAAAGTGGCCGAGTTTGTCTCACAGTTCTTAACTTTTCACCTGGTTAAAATAGGGAATCAAAGACAAGCAGGTATGCTACATTCATTACCTATCCCATTGAAAAAATGGGAACAGATAGCAATGGATTTTGTTATATGTCTTCCATGAAAATTTCAAGAACACGATTCCATTTGGGTGATAGTGGATCATTTAACCAAGTTGGTCCATTTCATCCCTATTTGTGAAAGTAATATGGTTGAAGATCTTTCAAAAATATATATTCGTGAAGAGGTAAAGTGGAATGGTGTATCGGTATCTATAGTCTCAGATAGAGATCTGAGGATCACATCTTGTTTCTGGAAAACATTACAGCAAGCCCTTGGAACTCAGTTGACTATGAGAACGGCGTATCATCCTCAGATGGATGGCCAATCCAAGCGGATGATACAAACATTGGAAGACATGTTGTGGGCTTGTGTAATGGAATTTGGTGGCTCATGGGGGGATAATATACCCTTAGAGGAGTTCTCATACAATAATAGTTATCATGCCTCGATACACATGGCTCTATTTGAAGCATTGTGTGGTCTTCCTTGTCATTCTCTGCTATGCTGGGTGGAAATAGGTGAAATGTCACTAGTTGGGCAGAGTCTTGTCCATGAAATAATGAAGAAGATACAGTTGATAAAAAAAGTGGATCGAGATGGCACAGAGTCGGCAGAAATCTTATATGGATCATTGCCGAAGACCGTTGTCATTTGCAGTGAGTGATCATGTCTTTTTGGGAATCGCTCCAAGGCATGGACATCATCGTTTTGGGAAGTAGGGGAAATTATTTCCTCGATATATAGGACCTTTTGAGATTCTGGAATGGTTTGGAAAGGTGGTGTATCATTTGTCATTACCACCATGGTTCATTGTAGTGTATAATGTTCCCATGTATCTCAGTTGAAGAAGTATCAGCCTAATCCTGACTTTGTGATCATATGGGATCATTTTGACCTAGAGTCGGATACATCATTGATACATATTCTGGTACTTATTATGGATAGGCAAGTGAATGTTTTGCATGGAAAAAGTATCTTTTTAGTGTAGGTTTTATGGCAGCATGGTCAGATTCAGGAAGAAACTTAGGAATGCGAGAATGAAATGATGGAGCAGTGGCCAGAACTATTTCAAGCAAGTAAAGGTTTTCTACTTTCCGAGGATGGAAAATTCAATGGTGGGGAGAATGTAGTACCCCCGGTTTCTAGTAGGTAACCCTTTTTTATGATTTTTAATTACATGAAACATATGATAAATGGTTGGGGAATGTTTGGAGACTTTTAAAGTGTCAATGGGAAAAAGGTGGTGATGCACGGGCTTCTTACGGGTTTCCCAAACCGTGTAGAATCCATGCAGGTGGTGTCACCTTGGACAAAGGAGACCGCATGGTGTGCACACGGTTTGGGTAAACCGTGAGAGGAGGCCTTGCGGAGTGCCCCTTCAATGTACTGACTACCGCACAGTTAGCACATGGTTTGACTAACCGTGTGAACTAACCATACACGGGGTCAACATAGATCCTATTTTTAAGGATCTAATACATTTAATCTTTAAACCCACACATTTTTCTCCTATATGAACCTAACTCAGGACTTCTCTCTGGTGAAGGAGGAAGAACACTTACCAGGTGTTGTGGAAGAGATCCAGAGGTTTGATATGGCATTTTGAGGCCGGTTGATCGAGGTATGTCTTGTTTCCTTGTTTTTTCCTATATCTACTTCTTCCCTCTTGATGGATCCCTAGATCTACACTCAAGGTGGGTAAATCTAAGGTAGTGGATGACTTTAAAGTTGTATTTTGGTCTTGTTAATGTTAGGGGAAAGAATCTAAGTAGGTTTCGTGGTGTTTCCACCCAGTTATTGGTTGGTTTCGCCTATTTTGTTGAGGTATGTGTCTTCACGATCCATACCTCATTCTTAGAGCTTAATAGATTAGTTAAAATTGATTCAATTTATTGGTTTTGATTTTGAAATTGTGGTGCAATGAATGTTATACATATTCTTTAGTGATGATTTATGGGTTTTTATGAAATTTTGGAAATTAGAAGAGTGGTTTGTGCCAAGTGTTTTGGATTATTAATTTTAAAAAAGTGATTTCAAAATATATATTTTTATGGATTTGTAAAATGGTTTGTGGGGAAAAGGTTCTCAATAAAAGGGTTGTTTTATTGAAATGATTTTGGCATGGTTGGAATGGTGCAATTTTTGGGAATACTTGGTGGGTCTGTTCATATTCAATTTACAATTCTTGGTTAAACAATGACCTTGTTCTCGGTGCCAATGGTGTAATTGCACATGGGGACCAATTACCTTGTGATTACATGGTAGATCGACCAGAGACTACTCATGATTATGGAACTGTCATAACAAATCATGCATGGTTGATTTCATGGGTTGTGAAATGGGTGGGTGTGACCAAAATGGATTTTGTGAAATCGTTGGGTGTGCCAAAAAGGGATTTTGTGAAATGGGAAGGTGAATTTGTTTGGAAGAATTACTTGGTTTATTTTCCTGAGAAATATTGTTTCTGTATGAAAATGGCTTTGACTTGGAACTTGATATTTGGTGAACTATTTCAGAAGTGTATTATATAAATTGTTTTTTATAAATTTAATAACATATTTTATCTTAGAGGAAGGGGTTGGGAAGTCATCGAGGAAAACCTACTGAGTATTATTACTCACCCCCTGTATTAGCATGTTGGTTCTTTTGTAGAAGTCATATACCAAGATGTTGGAAAAGGTAAAGTGTTTCATGATTATAGCACTACTTCATTATACATGGACTGGTTTGTGTTGATTGGAGCTTGGATCTTGTGGATCATGGATTTTGGTTGTCATCATGTAGTCATTTAGTTTTTATTTCCTCTATTTACTCTAATTTAGTGTTGGTTTTCGATGTGGTACTCTTTGTTGGTTTGTGAGAAAATAAATGGTTGGGTCGTATTAGCTTTTATCATGCATAATTCAATTGATTAGATTGGTTATGGTTGTTGGTTCTGTGGTATGTTCTTAAAGGGTAAATCGTTCCCCCACTTGTGTTGAAACCCTTCGGCAATTTTTGCCAGCCTTTGGCACCTTTGGGATGTCTCTTAAGGCCTAGTAATGATTCGTTGTACTCTCAAACCAATGAGAATTGGCGGGTCATTACCGATCTATTTTTTATTCATTTTAATTTTAATAATTATTTCATTAATTAAACACATGTGTCCTTCTAATACCATGTTTAGGTTTTGTAAAAATCTAGTAACACTTATTAGAAACAATGAATGATATAAGAAACCAAAATGAGGATCCCCCATTCATGAAATATACAACCTTCAATAAATACAGAAATGAATATTATTTTTAAAATATTAATACCTTACATCTAAGAGACACTATATCGTCTCTTAATCCTTGGAAAAACATAAAATATTCATGATAAATATTATAGGAGTGTAAACAAAATCATCCCACCTCTGCGATTTGGCAGTGATCTAATCTGAATTTCATGTTGTACGTAAAATTATAATTTCTACGATAATGTGAAATTATCTCATCATCCACAAATAACAAATAAAGATAAAAACGAGTTTCGAGAGGTTTGTTGAAGAATAATTTATTTCTCATACACTAACATCACATGGAAAAAGTTAAATAAGAAACTAAGGACACTCTTTTATTATCCTCTCATTTATTCATGTGATGAAACACATGAATAAATACCATGGATGGTTTATGTATCATATACATGAATGAGGTTCCTCACAAAATTTTCATCTCATGAATGAGAATAATAATTGAAACCTAATATAGGAGATTAATATATTTTAAAAGTTCATCACTTTTGTTTAATGTTTAATGGATCGATATATCATGCATTAAAATCCTAATTTTCATGCAGTGCAATTCTACCTATATATCATATATATGGACACACACACACAAAGGGATTTAAGGAATATCAATTCTTCTAATACCCTATTCTCTTACAATGTCCATGTGAAGAGATAATAAAAATGAATGTTCCATATAATAGAATGAAACATCAGTTTTCCAGATAAGTTAATCATGATATGTGAGTCAAAAAACAACATCCCTGCTTATGATGTTTTTTCAAGATCTTCCAGAAACACCTTCATCCAAACCAACCACTTCCCTTCTTCTGTCCAATGGATATACAATAATTATATTTTTCATGTGGGACCACTAGTTGAAATATGGTATCAAACTAAATGTCATTCTTCCAAAAGAAATCACATATCTGATATCACTCTCTTGTGAATCTAAATCATCACAAATGTTAAAATTTGTGTAACGTTCCAACCCGGATTCCATTGAATGGTTCCCCATATATTTTTGGTCCCATGGCCTCTAAAAAATATCTCTAAATTATATGGTCTACAAACTAGAAGAGAGGGAATACAATGTAACTATGGGGATTTTATTCCCACAAAAAAAAGTGTAGCACATCAAGAAGTAAATATATCAATCAATAGTATAAGAATAAAACAAACTAGAAAAAATATAAACATCCAAGAAAAAATAAACAAACAATTCCAAATGCAATATCATATTCAAAATGATATTTCATTTCATGTCTGTAAAAATAATGAAAATATGAATGAAAGAATTAGTACAAAACTTGTATCAAAATACCAAATACTCTTAAAAGGATTTATCATAGCTAGAAGCCTGATCATAGCTCGGAAATGTGCTCCCAGGATCTTATGTAATGAACAATCAAGCATTATATAAAGAGAAATTTCCTCGATCCCTACCTACATCCATAAAGTCTCTCCAGGTACCCACAGGTGGCCTGAACAAGGTGTGAGATAAAACTCATTAAGACCCCATAAATGGTGTTTATAACATATCCATTCTATGTATAACAAGATAATGTAGTTTTCAATATATAAAATTTAAAATGGTAGTACAAGTTAAATTCCAAAGAAAAATATGAAAAATGTAATGTGATGATATCCATTCTTCAATGATAATCATGTTCCCATACAATGCTCATCTGTAAAAATCCACCACAGGAACGGGCTATCTATAAATCACAAATAAACTACAATGGCTATACCGTGTAAATGAAGATATTTTATTTACCATAGTCATTCTGTATAATCTAGTGGATAATATCATCATGTCCACACCGTATAATCAAATGTCTTAGACTATGAAGGGTTGGATCCAAGGTATAGAAGAACAAGGCATCTACATCAAGGCCCAAGAGAATATCAATGGAAAAGAAGTAATGACATGGGTGGAGGAAACTGTTCATGTCATGATACCATTTCCAGTGTGTGTCCATTCAAGCCTGATAAATGAGGTAGTAAGGCTTGAGGCATTCTATAGAATTAAGATCCAAGGAGGAAACAGTTTTGAGGTATCCGCTACTATAATCAATACCCTGGAGAAGAAATGTACACAAAATCCAATAAAATTTAATTCCAAGGTTACCAAACATGGATTCTAGTAGAATAATCATTTCATTAACTCAATCATTAGTCATTTCATAACATTTAAATTTCACTGGATCATTCAATTCATTTTCACAATTTTTACTCAGACATGTAAAACAATTTAAATCATTTTGAAACATGGAAAAAGAGGCATATCCCACTCCTAATAATCTCAACTACATTTTCATAAATTATAGTCTCCCACTAACATGTGGTGTACACACCGACCTTGTGGTGTGTTTTTATGTAATTAAAATACAATGGCACACCCCATGGGTGGCCTGGGTTGGGGATAATAACCTCCATCAAACTAAACAGTACTTGTGGGAAAACTAATCAAGTTCCAATTCTTTTTATAAAATCTTTCAATTCATTTTAGGGGGAATACTTGATAGTGATTAATTTGTAACAAAGGAAAATGGCTATATAAAAAACCAAACCATGAGGGAATGTATAGACCACCTACTAAATGTCCGTAGAAGAACACTCATTTGTTATTCAACTATGATTCGATCTAGATCAAGAGAAAAATGAAGAATAGATGAAGAACATGGAAATAGGGAATATTAGTTTTCACATAATTAAATTCATCAATACAAATATAAATCAAGAATGAGACCATATTATTGAATAACATACCAATGTGGATCTAGCGAGAGGAACTATGTATGTATGAAATTTTGAATCGAGAAATAAGATAAAAGCCTATGATTTGAATTCAAAATGGAGCTTCCAATGTGTAGTCTTCCACTGGAGGAGAAATGAAAATAGATTTAGGTTAAAATATATATTGAGGAATTTTTTTCACCCAAAAAACACAAGGGCACACAGTTTGGCTACACAGCTGGACAAACCATGTGCTAACTATATGTTCTTAACTACCCCAAGGGGTATATTACATGGTTCATGCACATAGTTTAGAAAAATATTTATTTTTTCATCGTTAAATTTATTCAATTTTTTGCATTGGTGTGCACCTCTGGTTGTATAGTTTCATAAAATTGTGTGGCCTTCTTCTACTTATAGTCCTATCCCAAATGGTTACTCCTAAATATGCGGTTTGGGCTACATGGTTTCTCCTAACCTTATGGAAAACAATTATTCTCCAATATTCAGTCTATGGGCTCTGAATAATCCCTAGAAACCCATGAAAATCCCATCATCACATTAGTCACTCACATTAGGTCCAAACCAATGAGTGAAACAAAAATAATATTTTTACCTCATTGGAAAACTTCGGATCTTACAATAATTCCCCTTAATGAAATTTTTCCCTAAATTTCCCTTGCAAGTGTAGTTAAAAATTCCTTGAGAATAACATCATCCATTTATCTCATACGACTATCTCCTACACCCAAGTCACATCCTTGAAATGTTTATTATTAAATAACATCCATTTTATAGGAACTAACCAACCTTTAAGTAACATTATTCTATTTTTAACTAAATTTATATGATGCTCTTCAATTAACACATCTACCTATAACTTCACCACATTAAACTGTAGAGTGTGAGATGGGTATGAGTGATAATGGTGCAGCTGAGATACATATAAGACATCATGTATGGCTTGATAACTCTGAGGTAACTACAAATGATAGGCTACTATATTGTCTCTCACTAGAGTCTCAAATGGATGGACATATAATGGTGAAATCATACCCCATCTTCTAATATGTTTGTTCCTTGCCTTGGTGAGATTTTGAAAAAAGACATGATCCCCGAACTCAAACTCTAGAGGTCATCGTTAGTGATTGATGTAATATTTATATCAAGAGAGTATAGTAGACATCCAATTTTTAATAAATTTGACCTTTTCTAATGTCTCTTGAATGTTATGATCTACAAGAGATGCTACCTCACCAACCTCTAAAAGAAATAGAGGAGATCAACTTGTCCTATTGTACAAATCCTAATAAGGATTCATCTATATAGTCTCATAATAACTATTTTTTAAGAGAACTAAACAAGTGTAGTATGACTCTCCCCAGAGACCCTAAACTCCATGATTCATGCTCTTAGAATTACCTCATGAACCAGAATCATGTGCTATGACTGGCCATCAGTTTTACAGTGCTATTCCGTTCTCAAAAGCACAAGTGTATCCAACACCAAGAACAAACTCAACCAAAATCGATACATAAAACAAGTGTCTCTATCTGATTCAATGGTTTGAGTAAACCCCTGAATTCATACTATCCCATGTGTATAAATCCTCCAAAAATCATTTATTTAGAAGGTATCACTGATCGGTGGCGAATGGGAAACCGTTATGAGATTGTCCATGAACAGCTAAAAAAATCACTACCTCGAAGTGAACTCGAAAACCTGGTTATAAAATCCATTGCAACATTATTTCATATCCACTTGAGAATATGTAAATACTATAAAATCATTTCTACTCACTAGTGCTCCTCATTCACTAGTTGAAAGGTTTAACACCTTATGAAAAAACCAGCTACCTCATGTTTCATCCCTAACCACTAACACTGGAAACGTAAATCAGAGTAATGTTGTGATGCACTACCTAGACTGAATCATGAAACTATCACTACATCTCCACATGTATTTATTATAGAACCCATATGTAACCATTATATTCATAATTTCATCGTCACTCATAGTCCTACCAGATGGTTGGTCCTCACCTACCACACTCTCTCATAGGACAGGGCCCTCAAAATCTAACAGCTACCTCATCCACACTCTATCCAGAAGAGTGTATGTCACTACCAAGGAGAAAATAAAATTCTACCAAAAAATACCCTTCACCGTTAAGTGAATTTATAAAATAAAGGCCATAATTTGTGACTCTCTACTAGACACATGATCTTTTTGTATTTCTGTGCTTATGTCACTGCATCGGAAACTGCATTTTCCTTTCCTGGAATATATATAAGATCCAATTTAAAACACTATTAGTACTCATCCAACCTTATCATCATCAAATTAAATTATCTTTGTGAAAATATATTATTGAGGAATTTGTGGCATGTGTACACCACACAATTCTCTCCTAGAAGATAGTGCCTCTAACAATGATAGACAGACACAGGAGAGGATAACTCAAGATCGTGTGTCAGGTAGTTCATCTTGTGTGGCCTCAACGAATGAGACATGTATCCTATGACTCTCTCCTCATATATCTAAATTTATCCCACTATAATACCTGATGCATTGTAATAAACAATGTATCTCTTTCCTAGTTTTAGAAGAATCATAATTTGGGTAAAATTTACTGTCGCTTCATCTCCTAAAAGGCTCTCTCACATGTATCCATCCATAAAAACATCACACCATTATTAGTAATGCATGTAATAGGTGCTTATAACCTTGATAAGTCCTATATTAAATTTAGTTAATGCCAATATATCCCCAATAATCTCTCTATGTAAAATAAATTATTAGGATAATCCAATGAAACTATGGTCCTCTTCATCTCTCGGTCAACTGATACTACAGTATCTCAGATAATAAGACCAAAGAAGTAAATCATATTCATATAGAGGAGTCCATTTTTGAGTTCAACATAAAACATATCTTATCTCAGTGTTTCCAAAATAATCTCAAGATGTTTGAAATTGTCATGGTGATTGTGTTAATACACAAAGATATAATCCATGAATACCACCACAAAGGAATCCAAGAATGTGTAAAAATCTCAGTTTCCTAGCCCCATGGAATTTACAGGCTCATTCATGAGACCGAACAATATAACCAAATACTTATGTAGACCATACCAGCTATGAAAAGTTGTATGATGTATTTATATTGTTCAAAAAGAACCCTGTGATAACATGACCTCACATCAATATTCCAGAACTCAAGAGCTCTTCAGAGTTGATCAAATATGTAATCTGTTTTTTAAGGGATGTCGGTTCTTCTCTATCTACAGTTTCAATTTCCAATAATCCACACAAAGCCAATGGGTATCATCAATCGTTTTCACAAAGTGCATTGACAAAACCCATGGAGATGTTTTGCATCATATAAAACACATTGCTTCTAAGGTCTCTAGCAACCTCTGAGCACTTGCACCTTTGTATAATCCATCCTATAAAAAGGAATGGATACAAGTGAAACTACTGACATATGATTCACAGAGAAATCAACATATCTCTTAGATATAAATAAGAAATATGGGTTGTTATTCCATCCATCCCATGTTGTTGTGGTGCATCTTGGTCATTCTGGATATCCCAGTCGCCCTTATGAATCATAAATCCACCCTCTAGTGATGTGAAGGTCAACCTTCAGTGGTATATATCAATATGGGCTTGATTATAAACTATCATGTCCATCATGAGCATGACATAAAATTTGATCATATCATGGTAAAAAAGATCCCATACGAAGCGAAAAACACATATCTCAAGGGGGTACTCCCTCCACAGATGTACAACCTCCATTATAATTCACAAAACAGTGGGAAAATTCATACCATCCTCAACAAATTGAATAAATATACCAAGACACTCCAAAACATGTTTAAATAGGAAACTATGTGATGCAACTATATTGAAAAGAGAATACACATGAGTAAAGGCTAATAACATCAAAACTCTCACTATAAATGGACTGAAGATCTACTCCTAGTGTGTATGTTGTACAAAATATATCTGGCATAAACTAAAACTCTCTGAAACAACCTCACTACTTGGAGTAGGACCACTCTATTACATAAGTACCACTGGTATATGGTTGCCTCAAACACTACTACCACCTCATCCAAAACAATCAGTACTACCCCAACTCACAGCATGATATAGAGTTATGAATCCTATTCCTCAACTGAAATTCAGAGTTTGTCTTCTTCCACTTACTACTACATAGAAGGTCATGAAAAAACGATTTTCATGGCCCATCCCCCCCTGCAAAATCAGCACTCGAATGGGTCATAGTCACACTAATTCCTCATATAGCCCCATTTTTCACACTAATGATATAAAATATGGCTACCAACACTAACATCCTGAATAGTACTCCCCGCAAATGATTCCTCAAAACATCACTTCATGCCACTGGGAGATGGACTACTAAGTGGAGAGGCTAAAATGCATTTCATTGCATATCCATCTTCTTTTATGATACACACAATAATAAGTATATGATTAACTATTTCACTAAAATTAATCATCCTCAACACATTGACCGATGATCAAATAGAATTCATGACACATTCATCAAATAGTCTCATCATCAATGCCTCATCAAAAGATAAATCTATGAAAAATGATAAATATCTAAAAACCATGTTGATTATCATCCATAGAGACATGCTTTAGATTATTAAACTCCATATCCCAATCTTCTAGTAGATTCTCTGTAATAAAGTAGATATAAAACCAGTATCATAAATCAATAGGAACCATATCTTGTAGTGCATAATCCTGGTTCAAAATATCCCACTAGCGCTTAGCTTCTCCCCAATACATATACATCCTGAGCTTCACTCTCCTCTTAGGAGTTGTCCATAGATTCTCGAAGATAACAAAAATTTGTCTCAAACCACATTTTATCAACCCATGGACCTACATCCCCCAATATTTGTGGTGCATTCTACTACTGCAATGCATGTGTCACATCTTCCATAGATTAAGTAGGTTGTGGTTCTCCTAGAACGGTATTCATATAGTCAATTAAACTCTCATGGAACTATAACTAAACACCTATTTTCAGTAATAATAATAGTTCCAAAACATGATCAATTGGAGGATCTATTGTAATCCCATGGCCCACCACATTCAGATCATGGTAATTTCCACTATCATAACACACAAATAGTGGTCTTTGTGTGGGCATATCTCTACAATTCCAAACACAAACCTAAGAAAATATCGATATCAAAATTATCATAGAACAAATCATAGTACAAGTAAAATAATTCCAATCCAAAGATCACACCCCTCTACCATATCCTAAATCCAGGACTACGTAGAATGAAAAAGCTGTAAACATTACTAAAGACACTACCAACTTCCAACTGTAAATTCAGGTCAAGGTCTTGTTCTCTCTTTCACAATTTCAATTTCGTTTCAATACATCCTTGTTCACAATTTATTTGTAATGGTTGTATATAATTTATTACCATTTAAAATTTATAAGGGATCATAACCATTATGAATTTAGGTAATACATCAATTTAATCCAAACCATAAATTATTCCAGTCCATGTGACTAATAGTTCATGAATCGGCGTTCCGTAGATGACTGCTTAGGGTGTCTGATGTAGCCTATGTAGGGGAAAAATATACATTATGATAGGAACTCTAAGTACAAACAATGCATCTCAATTACATTTATAAAACATTTATCAAACAACATGTACATCACTCAAGTTGCAAATAATTAATTCATGTCGTCAATAAATGCATCCTATATGGAATGTCATAATGCATGTCATGTGAATTATAATAAGTTTCTAAGTTGATGCCAGAGATACATACACTCATCTCATATAGAATAGTAAAATAGAATCCTCAATAATAACAATAGTAACATCCCATCTCATGTGAATCACCCAACGGTGGAATCAAATCAACTGTCATAAGGAAAATCAAAAAAACAAAAATATCTATTCAAGACAATTTGGATTTTTCTTTTTCATGGGTGAGCTAATCCTTGGAAAAATTTATTACCAAACCCCAATTACTTCCTAATATACTATATATTATCTCAACATAGTATTTTCAGAAAAACAATCACTATAACCACTTTCTAGCATCTTTCCCTGAATGTCCCAAAACAGTGCCCCAATCTAGTAGGTCACATGTCTTTAAAAGACCCCCCTCAAATGCGAGAGGCTGATGACTAGTAGTGGGCTCATAGTCTATCTCATTGGGGATAATATTCCCTCAATATAGATTGTATCATGTCATTAGTAAAAATCTCATTCAATATAAGATGTGTTAAATTAACTAGACAGTATATAAACATCTAAGAAAGGAATAAATAAACAATGAAAAAAGGAAATATCATATAAAACATTTTATATCATGTCTTGTCTCTAAAAAGAAAGAAAAATTTTATAGAAATAAAATTTCAATACATGTATCAAAATACAAAAAAGACCAAGAAATAACTATCATAGCTAGAATTGAAAGCATAGCTCGGTCTTATGCTCCATTGGTCCAAAGCAATGAGTATTCAGACATTATACAACTGGTGCACGCCCTAATCCCTACACGAATATTTGATGTCTGTATGTTTACCCAATGGAGTCCCAAATAGGGTCTGATATAACACATAGTAGTCCACCACCAATGGTTTCTATAACTTTCCCAGTCTTTATATAACAAACTAAAGCAGTGTGTAGTGTATAACAGGTATAACAGTAACAAAAATTAAAATATTAAGAAAAATATGATAAAATTTTATTTGATAGTAGCAATCCTGTTAATGATAATAATGTTTGCATAAAAGGGTCATTTGTTAATAAGACATGTCAATCAGATGATAATTGTAAAGCATAAATAAACCTCAATGGATATGCTGTGTAAACCAAGGTGTAACATTTAACGTGACTATGCTATATAAACAAGTGTATCATATCATCATGTCTACACAATATAATCAAGTGTATAATATATCAATTCAACACTGTATGATCAAACGTTTCCGACCATGATGGTATGGATCCAAGGTATAGAGGACTAAGGCATCCACATCAATTCCTTAGAGAATATATATTAAAACTAGGTAATAACTATGTTGGAGACCACATGGCATGTCAGCAAATGATGTCTATTGTGAGTCCAAGAAAGCTGATTCCATGAGGTATCAAGGCCTAATTCATTATATAGAATCAGGATCCAAGGAGGAAAGAGGTATAAGGCATCCATTACCATAATGTAGAATCATGGAGTAGAAATGTCCATGATGTCATATAGAATAGTGTTCCAAGGTATACAGACCAAGTAATCCCCTACCAAAACCATTTAATCATCTCATTAATTCATCATTTTATAATATTAAAATTTCATGTGTTCAACCAACTCATTTCCTCAATTTCCATTCAAATAGTAAAAACAAATCTATTCATCTCAACACATAGAAAATAAGGCATCATCATATATTAATATTCTCTATTCAATTTTCATTAATTTTAAAGAATCCCCTATAACAATGTGAGTATAAACACACCTATTGGGGAGGTATAAAGTAAGGTAGATACAAATTCACGACCCATGGGTACCCTAGGACATGGATAAGAACCTCCAACAAACTCAAAGGTACTAATGGTAAACATAAATAGGTTCTCAATCACTTAAATAAATAATATAATTAATTTAATGTAAAACTCTCGAAATTCCAATGTGTAGCACTATGAAAACTAGCTATATGAAACTCAAAATCATGAGGGAAAGGTATAGACCACCTACCGTAGGACTATAGAAGAGAAATAATCTAGTATCGATCTTTGATTTGGTCCAAATTGAGAGAAAATTGAAGAACACATGAAGAACCTAGAAATAGGGCATATTATAGTTCACAAAAATAACTCCATTGATATAATGAAATACAAAGAATGACCCAAGATGATCAAATATTATACCAGCATGCATCCCATGAGATAAAAATGATATAATACCAGTACAAATCAAAAAAATTGAATCAAATCCTTTGATTTTGATTCAAAATAGATCTCCTAGTGTGAGGTCTATCCACTATAGGTGAAATGAAAAATAGATTTGGGATAAAATAATTTTTAATGGAATTTGGTTCATTTAACCTCAAAACACTCGGTCTCATAGTATGGTCTCATGGTTGGCCAAACTGTGTCCTAACCATTTTCCCATAAATTCTTTAAGGGGGACATCACCATTCATGTTCACGTCTTGGAAAAATATGTGAAAATGATGTGTTTTCTCTTTGTTAATAGTGTATAGTTTTTTTCAAGGGTGTGTACCTCATGATGCACATGTTCATCAAATAGAGTATCCACTTTCTAGAATCAATCCATACATTTATGGTCACTCCTAATAGTAGGGATTAGGATGCATGGTTCCTCCTAATCATTTGTCCCAACTATTTTCTCCAAAAGTTAGGTGTCACGCGTCTAAAACCACTAAAAACCCCTAAATATCCTATGATTCATAGTCATTCACATTAGATAAAAGAGAAGGAAATAAACAGAAAACAAAAATATGTACACTTTATATAAATACTCATGATATTACAATATAAAAAACCTTACTGCGACTTAATTGTTCAAAACAATTGTTCTAAGGCTTTGGGACCATTCAAATAATTAAAGATCCATTTCATAGTTTTATGTGTTCCCTTCTAGGGTTTGACTTGATTATTCTATGAACTCTCAGTGCTCATGAAATGTCCAAATGAGTAAAAATAGTCACATACATCAAAATTCTTACCGTTGATTAATTTTTAACTTTTCCATATACTCCACCATATATGATATATGATGTGATTGGTCGGTTTATGAAAAATATAACAACACTTATTATACATATTGGAATAAATTAAAATCCGAACATAAGGATATCCGATGAATGAAAAATGAACCATGTAATAAAACAGAATGAATAACAGTTTTAAATATATATACCTTACATCAAAGAGCCTATTAAACATTGTTTATATTATTCTGATGAGTTTATTAATGATCAAAATTGTGGAAAAAAAGGATTGATCTTTTGTTGGTGTATATGGGATGATCTAAATCTTCTGGATTTCATGGCATTTATCCTTCTACCACAAACTCATAGTCCCCTAATGCAATGAATATGAATAATGATATAAATGGTTCAATGAGTATCAGCCAAGTATTTGGACATTAATCCATGCCCAAATGATGTCATATAGCAATATGGTTTATATATAACCCAAGTAAACTATTGGTTGGTGTGTGCATTAAATCATGCATTAAAACACATGTATACATTCCGTGGTAAGTTTATGCATCATATGCATTTAGACCAAATATATTTCATATAAATATTAATAAATCATTCAATGAAATATTATGTGGATGAAACACAAAATGAATAATGTTTATCATTTTGTTGTAATAACATATTAAATAAAATAATATACACTTATGTGCGTGAAAATCATAATTCAAATTAAATATTTATATATATCCTATATATAGGGATTTAGGTTATTAATACCTTATTGACATATCCATTTCTTGAAATACCACCCTAGGTCTTGGTTACCAGTTTTACTTAGGTCAAACTAAAGCATTCCACCACCTCCTTAATGTAGTCATCATTGAAAAGTTATTGTGTAATGGGACTTTAGTATCATAAAATCTTAATCCAAAAAATTATCTTTGTTATAAAATGACCTTTAATCTCAATGATTTTAGACAATTCAACCTTTATCTCATCTATACTTTTCATTCACCACACCAACTATTTGTATTTAATCCACATAAAGTAGAAGAAAATAAAACCCTCAATATCAAACACCTTATAATAATAAAAATGGTCAAAATTTCTCTAGATGAACATTTATTCTTCTATGAAATCATTGAATTTTTTATTCAAATACCATATTTATTGCTTGAAACCATAAAATATGTGTTTGAGCTGTCACACAAGATTCTAGATTCTCTGTTTTTTAAAACCCTCCAGTTGTTCCCTAAGTATCACTTCATCTAAAAATCTACGAATAAATTTTGTCTTCATATCCATCTTATCCAAATAAAGATATTATAATTAAATTATAATAAATACTATTTGTATAGTTGTGAGCCTTTTAACATCCCAACCCATATCAATGAGTTTATGCTTAAATGAAATACAACCTTATGTGGTTGATCTCAGTTTTGAGTGGTGGTATGGTTTTGATTATATGGTGTCTTTTTCTAGGTTTCTGTTGTATTTGGGTCCCACTTATCATCAATGTTGTTTTTTCAAACTTCCAAACAAAATATTTGAGAGATTGGTTTTAAAAAAATAATGATATAGGCTCAAAAATATTAAATCATGATGGACCACCATCACTCCCTTGATCTTCTAGAATCTTGGAAAATGATAAACATTTTAAATAACATGGTCTCTGATTCTCATATCAATAACATTACTAGAAAATCCTTTTCAAAAAAAAACACTCGATATATTTTATCCTATCGATATTAGGATAGAAACAATTTTATTCTAAAATATCTCTTCATAGCTCTATGTCAAAATTTAAAGTCTATTTAGATTCTTCAACAAAAACTATATCTTGTATAAAAATCATGCAATTAGGTATCTCATCTTGAATATTCCTAGTATGTCCTTCTTAGACCAATGAAAAAAAATGAATGGTCTTAAAATTGAACATTGATGTAGTTCTATGGAGACAAGGAAGTCTATAGTGTCACCTATTGGGGTTGGTTCCCTTGAAGAAGAATATGTGTACTTTATGATAATATATATTCATATTTTTTAATATTAATAAAATTATTGTCACTCCATGATTGTTGTACATGTTGAAATATTGGGTTCCCTATACCCAACTCTTATGTAATTTTTATTACCACATTATTAATATTGTTAGTTATAAATGACGTATTGGTATCATTATTTTGTAGACTTTTATGTGTCCAATATTTAATGGTAATGTTCATATATTAATTGTTGTATCAAAATTTCATAGAAGTTCCCAATCTATAATGAGAACCTCTAGATGCAATTACATTAATCATAAGAAAAGGTAATATGGTCTAGATATATCTTACGGGCTGGAAAAATTAGATGCTTGAATATTAGTTGTTGAGGGATTATAAGAATTGAGACTTCATTCCATGAAATTCTCACTTGGTGATATCTAGTAGTGAGATCATGATGATAGAGCCAAAAATAGAAACACCACATGTTTTGAGTGTCATTTGACGTTCCTTTATATGATCAAGTATAATTGTCTCTTGACTTGAGATCATTTTCAATGTATTCCATTTGATCATGTTCGTTTCTCTAGGATGCAAACCACGATATTGAAATTGTGGTGAGTTATTTTGGGTTGGGTGCATCATATGTGGCATCAAATAGGCTGAATGTCCATGAAAGGATGTTTCACATCTAGGTTATCAAAGTTATATATCTCAAGCCATGTTGATCATGATGGTTGACCATTGATAAATCCAAAACCATGGTAGTTCAAGGTAAATTAATCTACTTATATCAACAAATAATAAATAAATAAAATTACCCTGACATGGGTTTGTATCCTGCAGTATGATATATTAAAGAAAAAGAGATTATATTACATCATGCTTATTCGTAGTTTGGTTGTCGCTTTTGTGAAAACCCTTATAACTTTAGTATAAATAATAGGTTTCTAGATCCCACTCTTGGTATGAGAATAATATTCACTGCTATTGAGATAATTTCATAGAAGATCACTCGCACTAGTGTATACTAGAATATTCCATTCTCAGTTGAATAGGAATTTTGGACAATGTGTGCCCCACCACTTTGCTTTAAGCTATGTCTAAGTATATTTGATCAACAATGAAATAAAAAAATCCTATTATTCATGTTATAAATATGGGTTATTGAATTTATTTATGTATTTACAAGGTTTAACATAAATACATGAAAATATTAATTGAACAAATGTTAGTTTTATATATTCAAGGTTCAATTAATTTGTGAGGGAACAACAAGTCAAGTTTATGAGTCATTTATTATCATGTAATATTTTAAAAAATTAAAATAAAGTGATAATAATATTTAGGACTCAGTTCGGTAGTCATAATAGGTCATTTATAGTGTGTTAATTATTCATTGTTCGGGAGGCAATTCTAGGTAAATCATAAACACTCTATAAATAGAATAAGAGAACATTTCACTTGTGACAATTCATGAGCATTATGTCTCTTATTCTCTCTCTAATAATATAGAGATATAATCTCTACATCTAAGAGGTCGTATCATAATCTCTTTCAGTAATCAGAAGAATGTTGATGCGATGATCCTCAGAGTGTTGAAGGCATTGTTAGATATCTGCGCTAGCACCCAAAATTCGGAAAACATCACTCCCGTAGTTTCATGAAGGGCATGTGGAAAATATTGAGGAATTTAGCATAAGATTATTCATGAAGTATTCACCAATGAAAATCATACATTGTGTGTAGATGAAAATATAAACCATGTACTTGATAATTTATTTTTGTGATTGAACTCTTTATGTGAGATCATTGGCTTAAACCTACCAGCAATTTGATGACGTTGATGAGTTCATGTCTTACGACGGTGAAATTTTCTAAAATCACATTTTTGGGGCTTCTTATATATACCTGATACCAATAATTGGTATCAAAATGACACGTGAATATTTTATTCCATGTAAAAATTAAATTTTCAATAATTTTAATTGAGGGTTTCGATTCGATCCCAACGCTACATATATATTTTCAATGTGACCTCGGATGAAAAAGTTACGATCATTTGAATTTATAAATACTGATTGAGATTTTAAATTGTGGGTATTAAAATAATAAACATATATTTATTTATGTTTTTATTTTATACCCAACTCTTCAGTTGAAAGTAGAACTTGTTGGACCCGTTTTTTGTTTGGTTTCCAGTGGTCGGAATAATGTTCTTTAGCGTGGGAATTTTAATAAATCATTTTTATTAATTACATTAATTAATTAAATAACATAGTTAATTTGATTTATTTATTATTTATTTATTTATATTTATGTCCTTTATAGACTTATAAATTTAATGGGAGGGTGTGGAAATTTAACCGAAGTGGGTGATCCAAACAAACTAACCCATATATAAAAGTGTCTGTTGGGAAAACAATACCACTAATGGTCTGGGTTAGTAATCATCCAAAGGGTGTAAAATTAAAAAACACAGTTCAATTGGTAATGTGGAGGGATTCCCTTATCTCTTCTCCTATCTATCTCCTCTCTGGTGTGGCTTGGCCAGCGGTCAACGACCGACACTCCACACAACCCTAGTTGGGATTCCACTCCGACCGTCCACCTTAACCACAACCAGTGTATCCCCCTTTGTTCCTAGACTCCCCCTAGCCCACCTAGATGAGACAATTATTTCCACCTAAGGTGCCTCAATGCACACCCACCACACGGGTCCTCCCTTCTCATCTCTGTGGGGGATCCTTACCCTTCCTATCAAACTAGGGTGCTTGCCTTCCAAATCTGTGGGTTGTTGTCCTGCATCCACATGGAAATGTGATGGAATGGCCCTCCACCTTCGGTGATACTAGGTTGGGCCAACCTAGATCCCCATATAGTGGTACTCTCATCCAAGTAGAACCGCTCGGCCGACCACCTTCTCTTCCAGTGATCGTCCAATTCAGGTCGGTGTTGCGACCAGGTGTGCATATCCTGGTACGGGCTTTCCCAGACCTTCTTGGTCTATTTCATCCATGTATGGGTCAGTACATACTAAAATGGTCATGTGCATGTTCAGTCCAACCCTCACAGGACTTGTATAGTGTTTTCGAGTCTTGTATAATTTTAATGTAATAATTAATTAATAAATACATTTAATTTAATTTCTATTAAAAATTAAATTAATTAAATATTATTTTTTTGTTTTAAAAATATATTATTCTATTAATTAATATAATTTTATGATAAATTAAATTAATTTTTTAGATTAATTTTTTTTAAAACATAATTAATTTATCAAGACTGAATAATGAATATTTGGAATAAAAAATAGAGTGAAATTTTAATTCAATAAAAATAGCCTCATGAAATATTTTATGAGAGTTTAATTTATTTCTGTATTTATTTCTAAATAAATGAGTTAATACGTATTGACTGGTCAAGAGATGTGCACCAGCCACTGAATTTTTTGTTTTATTTATTTATTTATTTATTGCATGTTGGTTTGTAATAATTAATTAAGAAAATGGTGATCTGTGTATCGTCTCAGAGTGATTATGTGTATAATGGAATGCAGATCCAATTTAGAGTTTTATGTTATACTCCCCGGTTCCACTCACTTATGGGCGAGTATTATTTTATAATGACAAGACAACAAGTGACACACATCATATCAAGTCATGGTGACACAGTAGAAAGGAGTTTGATTCATTGGTTGGGCATGCTCTGCAATTTGAGTCGCATGTGACGTGACTCAACGTATATCCCCTAGGGTCTAGGATGGTCCATTATTTTCTCAATGAATTACCCATTTTAATCGACTAATGATATGATCATCATTTTGTTCATGGATTATTATTATTGTGAATGTCTATTTTATGTGTGATCACTTTTAAATAATAAAGATTCATGAGAAGATAAAATGAACATGTGACCCGATAAATTTTATATTTCATGCATGGATATTTGTGAGTATTATCACATAGCATGTGCTATGAAAATATAAATTTACATCCATAATAATATTAAAAATAAAAAAACCCTCGATGAAATATTATGTATAAATCGCCTTACATAATTTAAATATGGAAAAACCAACTATTTGGGGTGCTTTTCATGCCAATGATGAAGGTTCCTTTTACAACATGGGAGTTCATATGATATTGGTGTGCTGGATTTACTAAAATTGGAGTAAAGAAGTAACTAAATCTATTTTTTTTATATTTTAGATGCAAATGTTGAGTAATTAGAGTGTCAATTTAAGAGGATGGGACTTTACTCAACATATCATGGAACTATGAGTTAATGTGGTTGGTCAGCCAAACGTAGACCTTAATATATACAAGTAGTTGTGTAGCCAAGGTTTATAGAATATGAGGGGAGGTTCATAGATCATGGACACTAGAATACTCATGTGATAGAGTATTCCAACTCTAGAATATAGGGATCCAATAATTCTATAAAATAGTGGGAGACATTTAATGATTTAATAAATTTTTCAAAATGTCTAAACTCGTAATTATGACAAAAGGTACTAATCTCCTTGAGTTGTTTTGTGAAAAATGGAGAGTTATAGAATATGTTTCAAAATAGTGATAAAGAATGGGAAAATTAAAGGTCCTCATTGGGAAATATATCCAAGTGTAGCACGTACTCTTGCACATAGTACTATTATATAGAGAACTAAAGGTGTTAGTGTCCCCTATACCTCTTAAAATATATTAGGATGTGATGGTGATAAAATTGAATATGTTAGATCAATGTACAGTTATTATGATGTTTATGTCATTATGAAATCATCAACATCAGATGTTAGTTGAGGTAACTACAATCAACATTGATGTCATAATAACTAGACTCATATATGGGAGGTTTCCATGGAGAAAGTGATACAATGATATGAATTGGTAAGGGTTACACTAGATCAGTGTAAATTAAACGGAATGTTAATATCTTTCAAAAAATTTCATTCTATTATCATTTTCACCCCAATACTCAAGTCTCATATTAATTAACAAAAATAGACATGGACTTAATTAATGATTCATTATCTATTTATGTAATGTTTTCCAAATATATAATAATATAAAAAAGGGATGAATCATTAAATATTATTGAGATCAAATTGAAATACAAGGTGAAAAGGGCCAATTAAAAGAAATTCTAAAATCATTAAAACAATATCCTTCAATGAAAGAGATATTAATAGAAGGATCTTTGAATTTCATTTATTTAAATAAAACTATGGATATTTAAAGGCAATGAACTAAATTATAGAATAAATTTACCGCTTCTTTTGCAATAATATTCATCAATGTAAGGTTTTAGTGTTACATATTCAATTTTCAATACACTATGATTATCACATATGTGTATTGAAATAAAGTATCCACGTATGTATATAAATTTCAATAGAATCTAGGTGTATTTTCCATGTGGATGATAAAGGGTGATACCTAGCACAACATTAAGAAGTACATCAACTCTTTATTTCCAATGGAAATATTCATATAGATCTTTTATTGAGTATTACCAAAACATTAATCGCATGTGTCCTTGGAGATAAGGTGACATTATTCCAGGTTCATGAAATAATGTTTTATTTACTATCTAATACTTAATCAATAGTTTAGTAATAATTGAATTGCTATAAATACATGATGAATTAAAAATATAAGACATTAATACACAGTTGTGGAAAGATAATTCTTTTTCAAGTAAAACTAAAAGTGGAAGTAATTTATGTACCCATTTAGTATTTTACCATAGAAAATATAAACACATTTCATATAATTGACATATTTATTTAGGAAAAAAATACCATTATAAATAAATGTAAGACACAAAGATGTTGTAATTAGTTCAACAAGAGAAAGTGAAATATTCCAAAATAATCTAGAGGAATATATTCTTAATAATATTTTATTATGTCATAATGAATAGTAATGAGAAGTATATGCATTTTCATATGATATGAGTTACATCGAGTCGACGTGATGAATAATATCTGGACTATGTAATCGTCGATCATGATAATGTAGTGTGGAGTAATTCCTAAATGTGCATTAACTTTTCTACATCAAGACATTGATGATAATGAGGAGGATCATGGATAAAGTCTTACATGTCAAAATTAATCCAAAAAAATATAGCATGGAGAAATTCTTAAACACACATTTTATACATTATGTTCATGATGTAACTAGAATCAATGTTCCAACTTGAAGAAACTATAATCATATTTTAAGACATGCTTTGAAAATAATAGTGATATTTGAAAACCGAATTCCAAATATAATGAAAAATGGATATAATACAAGTAATTGTATGATTGTAATTTATTATGTCATAAGAATATGTGTTTGGATGCAAAGAGTTTGTTAGGACATAAAAAAAATCATTATGAATAAACACAGTGTGCATCAAATGTAATTATTCAAATGGTTTCATATGATATTATATATATCCATAATATAGAAAATTCATTGTCAAATGATATAATACATTTCTATAAGGGTATACATCTCTATTTGAGATAGTGGGAGAAAGATTGACTTGGGTTTAGTCAATGACTAAGATGCCCATATTGTTAGCATATGAACATTTTACACAAGCACTTGTGGAACAGAGTATGTTCAAGAGACACATAATGTGCATGAAGGATAAAACCATGGTAATGGATTTGTTGTCACGACCCATCCTCGGGGCCCATGCCGTGACTACCCCAAGCCCGCCTTCCATAGGCCAGGGCCTGGCGACTAGCACCAAAGGTGTAAATCCCGATAAGTGGGAAGGCATTGCCTTTATAAAGTAAACAAAACACCATAGAGTACAAGCGGAAGTAAAACACTAAGTACAAATAGAAGTGTTGAAAGGTAAATGGGCCAGAATAAAAACCCAAAAGAAAGTACAACTACAACTGAACAAAGTACAACAGAAAAAGACAACAGCTGGAAGGACGGAAGCGGATACTGGGTCGTCCTTCTCGGATCCTACATGAAGGATAGGTACAGATGGTGCAGCTCCTGGATCTTCCACCACAGATCCAACCTGAAGGGTAGGTACAGATAGCCTCCACAACGCTCTTGCTCGTAAACCTCCTCCGAGTGTCATCTCGTCATGAAGTCCACCTTCGGATACTGACTCGTCGTGTAGTCCACCTTCGGGTATCGTCCAGTCCTCGAACACTCGGCCTCCGTTAGCTCTGCACGTCGTCTGTAACCAACACAACGAGGTGTGGGCATAACCCGTGCAGGGGTGAGTATAACGATACTCAGTAGGGACCCCGAGACCCTCAAGGTCTCACTAAAACCAACAAGGATAACCACAAAGAAGATCTCAACAGATAACCTCTACTTAGGTATATGCCTATACATATACCTAAGTTATCAAGTAACCCATCTCAATTATGAGTAAACACAAGGATTTTGAAATCAACAGATAACCACTACCCAGGTATATTCCCATACATATATCTAAGTTATCAAGTGACCAATCTCAATCATGAGGTAAACACAAAGCTCATATATTCAGCTCAAACCAGGATTTTTCATTATCGAAACTGTAACTGCTAAAGTTCCCCGTATCTTGAGTGTACAATGGTCCTGTCACGACTTCGAGGTACTGCTCACTAACCAAAGACTGCTGAGGTACTCCTCCTATCGAGTACTGCGGGTCCTCCACCCAAACACAGTAGTGCTTCCCGCCGGGGTATGCCACTCAAACACAGCAGTGCACACCCCCTAGTAGCCTGCAGAGGTACTCTCCAGACGAGTACCGCGGGTCTGCACTGTCACACAGGTAGTGCTCCATCCACCATGGGTCTGCACCTCACAAAGTAGTGCTCCGTCCACTGGGCTAGTCGACTCACTCCAAGTCGAGTCGGTCAAGCAGTGGTCAGGTCTCAGTCGGCTACATGGTCTCCGTACTCCGCACGCTCGTCTCTGGGAGGGTCCGCTCCATGAGCTACAGGTCGATACTCCATGTATCTCAAAGTCCCGCGAAGAAGTATCTCAAATGACCAACTCGTCATTGGGGTGTCAACTCAACAGACGGCGCATCAATCGGATGCCCGGTCTGTGAGTTATTAGTCTTTTCGTCCCCGGGGCCCGGTTGGTTTCATGAGTGAACCAACCCGGCCGTATCTCAACTGTACCCCGATCTCTCAAAGGGTATACTCATAGGGACCTTTTCTCAACGTGATCCCCAACGCCGCTGACGGTTCGTCAAACGGACGTACAGTCTGAAAGATAACATCTTTTCTGTTCTTAGGGCCTAGTTGGATTTCGGGTACAATCCAACCTGGCCACTATCCAAAAGCAACCAAAACTCGGGCTAAGTATTCCAAAAGTTTTGTCTCATCAATAGTAAATCAACGGGACAGACGGCGCGTCGATCGGATGCCCGGTCTGTGAGTTATTGGCTTTTTCGTTCAAGGGGCCCGGTTGGTTTCGTGAGCGAACCAATCAGATCGCACACTGACGGCATCCAAGCCTAGAGCAGAGTAAGTCAAAAGATCCATCTCACTTAGAGGAATCCATCAAAGTTGACGGTACGTCAATCGGACGTCCGGAGCTCAAGATATAAGTGTTTCCGCTCCGAGGGCCCGGTTAGTTTCGTATCCAAACCAACCCGGCCGAACCCAAATTGTTCTGAAACTTTGAGTACAATATACCGCAAATCCCGTCTCGATCCAAGGATCGCATAGCCACTGACGGTGCATCGATCGCAGGTCTACAGCTCAAGATATGGGCAAAAGACCGAAGAAGGTCCGAAAACGGGGGGTCTGGGCCCGGACCAACGCGGCCCGACCCCCCTGGGTTGACCCGACCCGGGTCCGATTCCGCTAGGCCCGACCTGGCCCGGCCAACGTGGCCGCGCGGAAGCCGCGGAGTGGGGTGCGCGGCTCCCCCCCCCCCCCCTCGCTGCTAATTGAAGCCGCCGGCGACCTTCCAGCGGCGCGCCGCCGCCACCGGACGGCGGCGCCGCCGCGCCGGCGCGGCAGGCCGCCACTTCCTTCCGCCGACCACCGGACGTGCTCCGGTGGTCCATTTCTCATGCCGTCTTCGCCAACGGTCCTCCCGGGACCCGACCTTCACTGTGAAGTGATTCAAACGTCCTAGCAGTCTGCTTCGTCGTCGTCCGTTGATCCGCACATCGATTAACATGCTACGGAGGGTTGTCGGGCCGTGTTTGTTCGGCCTGCGTCCTCCGCATTAGGTTTTATCAATTTGAAAATAATAAACACCTGATTTTAATCATTGAAAAGGGTATAATTTATCCAAAATAAATTATACGAACACCTTGCAATCAAATACCCACGCACGAGAGTTTAAAAAATTGAATGTGCGGCGTGACGACGTCGCACATTCTTGCCGCTCGATCCCGCACGGTGCGACGGCACCGCGTCAATTTCATTCGATCCACAACAATAAGAAAAACAAAAAGGGAGGGGTATGGCCGTGTTTGTGTTGTCCGGCCACCTCCCGTTAACTGATATCATGCGGTCCAAACATCGTGAATAAAAGACGGAAGAGAATCACGTAAGTAAAATCGCGTAAACCCCCTACCTCGGTTTCATGAGCAGAGTCGCGGAAAGAGGATTTGAAGACGACGTCGGGGTGCATCTGAGGAGGAGGCGGTGTCTCCTCACATGTTTTGGTGAAGATGAAGGAAGGAACGTCGTCGTTCTTCGTGGAAGGATGGTGTTCTTCATCATAAGAAGAACTCTCCTCCAAATTCTCCAAAGGTTTTCCCCACCCAAAATATTTGCCAACCAAAAAATATAATAAGGCCCTCCCATTATGTAACATTTCCATGCATTTTCAAATTAATTCAAAATGTAAATTGAATTAATTATGGCATTAGTGTTGGCAACATAAATGGATGGGAGATGGAGAGGTTCCACAAATTAATTAAGGGGAGAGTTAACAAACTTAATGAAAAAGGGTGTTAATGGGGGAGTTCAAGGGAGTTATGGGGAGATGAAAAGTTTAGGGCACGCGTGGGCCCCACTCCACTAATATCCTCTCATGGGAGGTTATGTGGGTGTGGGCCCCACCCCTAACTCCCCTTAGGAGGAAATAACTAACATTGATAAAATAAAATTGTGTTCCACAATTTTATTTAACTTCTTCTAATTTCCCCCCAATAAAATTAACTCTCAACCCGCATAAAACACAACATCAGAAAAGGTATCCTTAAGAAAAAATTGGCGTTGCGGTTTCATCGGTGCCCTCAGAATTTGATTCCGAGCACCGGTTCAAAAGTTAGAGATTCCCGCTCGTTCGTTCACTGAACGTACCCGAGCTAATCTTTGGAAATTGATTCCGGGCACACCGGACCTCGAAATTAGGTGCCGTTAGAAACTGCGTTCTTGTAAAATTCCAAAGAAAATTAAGAAAAAAATTTCCTTGAAATTTCCGTGTTTTTACATTACTCCCACCTCAGGGCTTTACGTCCCCGTAAAGCTTCAACACAAACTAGGGTCACAAAAGCGGTATTGAGCACGAACCTGAGCCTTCCACTCCCATGTGCTTACCTGGAGATTCCGTACTGCCAATGAAGGTGCACCCAAGGAATCGACCGTCCTCATAGGATCCGCTCCTGTCGATTCTCGATCCTTACTAGAACCTCCGTGGAAGTAACTCCATCGCCATCGTCCTGCTCCTCATGGTCGATGATATGTGAAGGGTCGAGCATGTATCTCCTCAGTTGAGATACCTGGAAAACGTCGTGCACGTGGTGCAACTGAGGTGGATGGGTCAAGCGGTAATCCACCCCGCCTACCCGGCTGAGGACCTAAGAAGGTCCGCTGAACCTCGGAGATAACTTGCTGCCTTGGTCACATCCTTGTAAACCTCATCGAGGTGAGACCCGTATAAGGACGTGATTGTCATCCTCGAACTCTAGAGGTCTCCAACTCCTATTTAGAACTGGAACTCAAAATGACTAGTACCACATGGGTAAGGTTGACCGACTCAAGAGTGATCGGTCACACCCTCCTGTGAAAGAGTTTATCATGTGCTACCTGGGGTTTCCTTTTCGCTGACCAAGGAAAACCCATCCCGACATTCGCCTAAAACCGTCAATTTGAGTATGAACAGTTATTGCCCATTCCATACTCAAACTAACCTCGTAAGGCCTCGACGCTGCCACCAAGAGATTCCAACTGAAACTCTCGCCTCAAGGGTCTAACCACACCGTCAGTGTAAGTGTGATTATCGAGTCTCCTCCCAAGGTATCTCCAGATGTGAGGGTCAAGTCCACGGCTTCCAGAAACTCTAGGTCTGGAACAAGTTTTTTGAAAGCAAGGAATGATTCATATCGACGTTTGTTACTACAGTAGCTAGTAGTGAACACAGACTGTCCCTTGAATCATTTTTAGAGCCATTGGGTCACACTCCTTGACCGCATGCAGCCGCGCTCTTGCTCCGCCCTCCAGCTCCCTAAGCCTGGTGGGGATAACTATGGCGGGTGGTTGTAGCATGTTAAGATGTACACCACCTCATGCTGGTCTCCTATCTCTGCCTCCACATCTGCTGCTCTGCAGACTCATCTCTCCTTAAAGATTCCTCTTCTTTAAACATTTAACACACTCAAGTCTCTAAGAGTGGTGCCAGTTTCCTGTTTCTCACTGCACTGTGCAGTCTTCATCCGCTCCTGGATGATCTACACCTTCTTTGCCTACGATCAGAAAGAGCTGCTAAAAATTTCTAATTTTCCGAAAAGAGAAACTCAGTCTCATCCCCTGGATGAACCACGCCCATTGCCTAATACAGTCAATCCCGACATGAATGATGCATTCATTCCATGGATGACGTTGTAAGGCCTCGACGTAACTACCAAGAGATCCAACTGTCACTCTCGCCTCCAAGGGTCGAGTCACACTGTCGGTATCAGTTTGAGGTCACTAGGTCTCCTCCAGTAGAAATCTCGAAAGTGAGGGTCAAGTCAACAGTTTTTAACCGGGACCACTCATTATCAACCAAACAAAAGGATAGGAAAGAAAACATCACAAAGATAAGTGTTTTTTATTATTGTAGATCATAATACAGAGACACGAATACAATAGAAATATGGAACTAGAAGTACAAGGGGCATATCCACTAGTTCCGCTCTTGTCCACCTGCTCCCGGAGCTCTACTGCCTTGTCCACTGCTCGGCTGTTGCTCAAGAACCCGCCGCTGCTTCTACCTCAGTGGCTCCTCCAAAGCCTGCATATCAACTGTACGAGGAGTCGGACAATCACGTGCCAGGTGACCCTTTCCGCCGCATGAGTAACACTGTCTGTTTCTGGCATGCCTAGCTCTATACCCACCCCGGTTGCCCCGCACCACCGATCCTAAAACCCGAGATCGCCCAACTGCTGTTCTGGTCCTCCTGGACCTCTGCATCATCTGTCTACTACCCATAGATGACTCGGCTACTGATCGAAAACACGCGGCAAAGGCAGCAGCTCCTGAACACGCTCGTGGTGTAAATCTTCTCGCACAAACTCCACCCTGAAGAAGGTCTCTAAGTCTTCCCATGCGAAGGTCATCCCATTGCAAAACTGGAACAAGTGGCTCCACCACCTGCCTGCTGCTACCTGAAGAAGGCTGGAAGCAAAGATCACCATGAAGTCTGAAGGTGTCTCTACTAGCCTGAAGACTCTCACCACAGACTCCAGCCAAACCTCAGCCGCCTGCGGGTCCGTCTCTCCCCGGAACCTGGGTGGCCTCTGGCGCTGGAACTCGTGTTGCGCACTCAAGTGGCGTGCATCGCCTACTGCTGGGGCTGGTGGCATCGGTGACCCAATGTATGGTAGTACCACTGGTGCCTCCGCTGGTGCCTCAACTGCAAGAGGGCCCTGTACCAAAGCCTCGTCACTCGACAGGATGTCAGTACACACATCCCTCTGGGCTCTAGCTGGTCGTCCGAGAAAAGGCATCCTGAAAGAAACAATGTGACACGGTCAAACGATTATACCTGGTGAGCTGACCTGGTTTGAACTAATATTTAAATAAAACTTCTAGAAACACACATGAAATCAGTGTTTTCGTGCACAATGCCGGAATTCAGTTGGCAGGGTCCTGGTGTATGGATACGTCGGCTGCCCGCACCAACACTGGACTCCCTGAACTGAAGACCACACTCGGTACCCTTAACACTATTGATTCACAGAAAGAAAAATATCAGACTTATAAGTTCTACAGTAGAACCGACTCCTCTGATACCAATTTGTCACGACCCATCCTCGGGGCCCGTGACATGACTACCCCAAGCCCGCCGTCCATAGGCCAGGGGCTGGCGACTAGCACCAAAGGTGTAAATCCCGATAACTGGGAAGGAATTGCTTTATAAAGTAAACAAAACACCACAGAGTAAAAGCGGAAGTAAAACACTATGTACAAAGAGAAGTTCTGAATGGTAAATGGGCCAGAATACAAACCCAAAAGAAAGTACAACTACAACTGAACAAAGTACAACAGAAAAAGAAAACAGCTGGAAGGATGGAAGTGGCTCCTGGGTCGTCCTTCTCGGATCCTACCTGAAGGGTAGGTACAGATGGTGCAGCTCCTCGATCGTCCACCACGGATCCTACCTGAAGGGTAGGTACAAATAGCCTCCACAACGCTCTCACCCCTCAACCTCCTCCGAGTGTCATCTTATCGTGAAGTCCACCTCCGGATACTGACTCGTCGTGTAGTCCACCTCCGGGTATCGTCCAGTCCTCGAACACTCGGCCTCCGTCAGCTCTGCACGTCCTCTGCAACCAACACAACGAGGTGCGGGCATAGCCCATGCAGGGGTGAGTATAATGATACTCAGTAGGGACCCCGATACCCTCAAGGTCTCACTAAAACCAACAAGGATAACCACAAAGAAGATCTCAACAGATAACCTCTACTTAGGTATATGCCCATACATATACCTATGTTATCAACTAACCCATCTCAATCATGAGGAAACACAAGGATTATGAAATCAACAGATAACCACTACCCAGGTATATGCCCATACATATACCTAAGTTATCAAGTGACCCATCTCAATCATGAGGTAAACACAAAGGTCATAGATTCAGCTCAAACCAGGATTTTTCATTATCGACACCGTAACTGCTGAAGAGCCCCGCCTCTGGAGTGTACAGTGGTCCTGTCACGACTCTGAGGTACTGCTCACTAACCTGAGACTGCTGAGGTACTCCTCCTGTCGTGTATTGCGGGTCAGCCACCCAAACACAGTAGTGCATACCGCCGGGGTATGCCACTCAAACACAGCTGTGCACACCCCCTAGTAGCCTGCAGAGGTACTCTCTGGACGAGTACCGCTGGTCTGCACTATCACACAGGTAGTGCTCCATCCGCCATGGGTCTGCACCTCACAAAGCAGTGCTCTGTCCACTGGGCTAGTCGACTCACTCCAAGTCGAGTCGGTCAAGCAGTCGTCAGGTCTCAGTCGGCTACACTGTCTCCGTACTCCGCACGCTCGTCTCTGGGAGGGTCCGCTCCACGAGCTACATGTCGATACTCCATGTATCTCAATGTCCCACGAAGAAGTATCTCAGAGGACCGCCTCGTCATAGGGGTCTCAACGCAAAAGACGACGCATCAATCGGACGCCCGGTCTGTGAGTTATTAGTCTTTTTGTCCCCGGGGCCCGGTTGGTTTCGTGAGCGAACCAACCCGGCCGTATATCAATTGTACCCTAATCTCTCATAGGGTATACTCATAGGGACCGTTTCTCAACATGATCCCCAACACCACGGACGGTTCGTCAAACAGACGTCCAGTCTGAAAGATAACAGCTTTTCTGTTCTTAGGGCCCGGTTGGATTTCAGGTTCAATCCAACCCGGCCACTATCCAACAGCAACCAAACCTCGGGCTAAGTATTCCAAAAGTTTCTTCTCATCAAGAGGAAATCAAAGAGACAGACGGCGCGCCAATCGGACGCCCGGTCTGTGAGTTATTGGCTTTTTCGTTCCAGGGGCCCGGTTGGTTTCATTAGCGAACCAACCAGATCGCACTCTGACGGCATCCAAACCTCAAGAGGAGTAAGTCAAAAGATCTATCTCACATATAGGAATCCATCAAAGTCGATGGTACGTCAATCGGACGTCCGGAGCTCAAGATATAAGCGTTTCCGCTTCGAGGGTCCGGTTGGTTTCGTATCCAAACCAACCCGGACGAACCCAAAGTGTTCCGAAACATTGAGTGTGATATACCGAAACGATCGTCTCGATCCAAGGATCTCATATCCACTGACGGTGCATCGATCGGAGGTCTACAGCTCACGATATGGGCAAAAGACTGAAGAGGGTCCGAAAACGGGGGGTCTGGACCCGGACCGACGCGGACCGACCCCCCTGGGTCAACCCGACCCAGCTAGGCCCGGCCCGCCCCGGCCGCACGGAAGCCACGGAGTGGGGTGCGCGGCTCCCCCCCCCCCCCCCCCCTCGCCGCTAATTGAAGCCGGCGACGAACCGCCGCCGCCAACCTTCCGGCGGTGCGCCGCAGCCACCAGTCGACGGCGCCGCCGTGCCGGCGTGGCACGCCGCCACGACCTTCCGCGGACCATCGAACGCGCTCCGGTGGTCCATTTCTCCTGCCGTCTTCGCCAACGGTCCTCCCGAGACCCGACCTTCACTGCTAAGGGATTCAAATGTCATAGCGGTCTGCTTCGTCATCGTCCGTTGATCCGCACATCGATTAACAAGCTGCGGAGGGATGTCGGGATGTGTTTGTTCCGCATGCTTCCTCCGCGTTAGGTGTTATCAATTGGAAAATAATAAACACATGATTTTAATCATTGAAGAGGGTATAATTTATCCAAAATAAATTATACGAACACCTTGCAATCAAATACCCACGCACGAGAGTTTAAAAAATTGAATGCGCGACGTGACGACGTCGCACATTCTTGCCGCTCGGTCCCGCGCGGTGCAACGGCACCGCGTCAATTTCATTTGATCCGCAACAACAAGAAAAACAAAAAGGGAGGGGGACGACCATGTTTGTGCGGTCCGGACTCCTCCCGTTCACTGATATCATGCAATCCAAACATCGTGAATAAAATACGGAAGATAATCCCGTAAGTAAAATCACGTAAACCCCCTACCTCGGTTTCAAGAGCGGAGTCACAGAAAGAGGATTTGAAGACGACGTCGGGTGTGTTTGAGGAGGAGGCGGCGTCTACTCATGTGTTGCGGTGAAGAGGAAGGAAGGCATGTCATCATTCTTCGTGGAAGGATGGTGTTCTTTGTCGTAAGAAGAACTCTCCTCCAAATTCTCCAAAGGTTTTCCCCACCCAAAATATTTGCGAACCAAAAAATATAATAAGGCCCTCCCATTATGTAACATTTCCATGAATTTTCAAATTAATTCAAAATGCAAATTGAATTAATTATGGCATTAGTGTTGGAAACATAAATGGATTGGAGACGGAGAGGTTCCACAAATTAATTAAGGGGAGAGTTAACAAACTTAATGAAAAAGGGTGTTAATGGGGGAGTTCAAGGGAGTTATGGGGAGATGAAAAGTATAGGGCACGTGTGGGCCCCACTCCACTAATATCCTCTCATGGGAGGTTATGTGGGTGTGGGCCCCACCTCTATCTCCCCTTGGGAGGAAATAACTAACATTGATAAAATAAAATTCTGTTCCACAATTTTATTTAACTTCTTCTAATTTCCCCCCAAAAAAATTAACTCTCAACCAGCATAAAACGCAACTTCGGAAAAGTTCTCCTTAAGCAAAAACTGGCGCTGCGGTTTCATCGGTGCCCTCATAATTTTATTCCGAGCAACGATTAAAAAGTTAGTGATTCCCGCTCGTTCGTTCACTGAACGTACCCGAGCTAATCTTCAGAAATTTATTCCGGGCACACCAGGCCTCGAAATCAGGCGCCGTCAGAAACTGCGTTCTTGTAAAATTCCAAAGAAAATTAAGAAAAAATATTACTTGGAATTTTAGGGTAATTACATTTTTATTCACCACAGTTGGTAATGTATTATTCATTTTGAATAATATTTCTTAAAGGTAAGTATTATATTATAATTAGATGATATTTGGAAAACTAGTTAAAAATCAATAATCGATTCCATTTATCAATGTGAAAAAGGGGATTACTATTTTGAATATTGTCATGGGTATTCAAGTGAGTTGATACATGAATGGTACAAGTGTAGTAAAAAATAAGGATCGATTGGTAATATCATGTAGTTATGTCAAAATCCATTATAATTTTACATTTGATAACTAATTTCTATGGTCATATTATAAGTCATTGTATGTGATTATGATCAATCGAGGAACGTGTCTATATGACACAACCAAGAAGGGATGCACTCATCAAAAAATTCTAATAATTGTTGTGAGTTACTAATATACAGTTTAGTATTGAAGTAAGCAATGGGATAATATAAAATATATTTTTAATAGATGTTTTTCATGTGTATATAAGTTCTTTGTGGGATTGATATGGTTTTCCACACACAAAATATGTTCAAAAACATATGGAAATAATATTATTCTTCAAGTTAGTTGAGACTTAGATAAAATTTATTCTCCAGTGATTGAATTAAAGTAGCAACATATGTTCTAGAAGTGGTTATATGCAATGATCTGCTCTAGTTCTTGGAATCAAACATAGAAAGAAAATTATTATAATAATATAAATTATAATATATTTACTATACATGATGTCAATATACGACAATGGATAAATGGAATATAATCAGGGATACCATTTCTTGAAAAGTTTTTATCAAGGATATATTGTAAAAAAATATATGAATATCCATGTAGCGAAATTGTTTCAGGACCAACAGCTGATGTAATTACTCAAATGAATCATGATCTTTATCATGAGAGTAGGTAACAAGTTCAGTTATAATGTTGGTTCAAGTGTATGTGGTAGTGTTGGAATAGTGGGTTCCCCAGACACAAATATTCAGGACTTTTGATTACAATATCGTGTATATAGATAGTTATACATGATGTAGTCTTATCTTTATAGTGTAAAACCTTCGGCGTCTACTTTTTAACTGTAATGTCTAAATATTCATTTTCTAATAAAATGTTTATAGAATATCTCAAGATATAATGGAAACCTCTAGATACTATGTCGTTAATCATAATGGAAGGTCTTATGGTCTAGATACATATTTTTTACTAGAAACAGTAGATGTTTCACTATTAGAAATTGGGGTCTCAGAAGCATTGAAATATCATCTCATGATGTTCAGACATGGTGATATCAAGTTGTGTGATCATGAGGACAGACCCTCCAACAAGAACATCACATGTTTTGAGTATAAATGGATGTTTTTATCTATGATCATGATCAATGGTCTCCCTAATTGAGATCACTCTCAATGTATACCATTTGATCATGTACATTGATGCAAGATGAAAACCATGATATTGAAATCATGGTGATATACTTGTTTTTGGGTCTGTTATTGGTGGCATGACATTGGTAGATTGGTCAATAAAGGATTTTTCACATCCAGGTTAAGGGAGTTATATATCTACAACCATGTTGATCATGAGTTTAGTGCCTTAATAAATCCATTTTCGTGGTACTCCAATGTAAATATGTCTATTTAGATCCAAAAATAATAATGAAATAAAATGATAATAACATTGGTGTGCATCATACATTATGAGATATTAAAGACAATGAGATGATATTATAAAGTGCTTCTTTATAGGTTGGTTGTCATTACTATGACAATCCATATATCATTAGGGGACCTAATGGGTTTCTAGATCCTATTCTTGGTATATAAATATTATTCAATACTATTTAGATAAGGTTATAGAGGGTAATGCAAAATAGGGTATTCATGAATCATCCCAATTTAATAGAATATGACTTTTTATATATAGTGGGCCCCATTGATGGGGTCTGGGGTGTGTACAAGGAGATACTATCACTAATGAAAAAAATAAATTAATATTATTCATGACATGAATAATTGGTATCAAATTTATTGATGTATTTACATGGTTTAAAGTAAATACATGAAAATATTAATAGAACGAATATTAGTTTAATATATTAAAGGTTTAATTAATTTTTTTGGGAATGAGGTGTCGACTTTCTGAATCATTTAATATCACATTATAATTTAATGTATTACTAGATTGTGATAATAATTTTTATAACACAGTTCAATAGTCATAACATGTTATTTATAGCGTATTAATTATTCATTGACCGAGAATAATATTCAAGGTAATTCATAATAACTCTATAAATAGAAGAAGAGTGTAATTCACGGATGACTATTCATGAGATTTCGCTCCCTTTTTCTCCCTCCCACAATATAGAGAGATAATATATAGATCCAGAGTCTTGGCTAGAGATATCTCTCAGGCATCATAAGAAAGGAAATGTGGTGATTGTATGAGTGTCGAAGGCATCATCAAATCTCCACACAAGCAAATAAAAGTAGAAAACTGTGCTCTCACAGTTTCTTAAGCCTGTGTGGATGATATAGAGGAATTATGGTTTGAATTCTTCATGAAGTGATCACCAAAAATGAGTAGACATCATGAAAATATTTGGATCTAAACTAGTTATTCTATAATTTATTTATTTTTCATAAAACTATTCACGTGTGATACTCAAATTAATTCATGAAGTGATTCACCTACATTGAAAATTTCATGTTGTACCTTCGTGAAATATTTTTAAAATTCCATTGTTTGGGCTTCGACTCTGTGTCCACTACCCACACTCCTACGTAAAAATGTATGTGATAATTTTCTAAGAGTTGTTGTCTCACTAAAAGTCCATAGCAGTTCCCCGCTACGATGAGAAGCCAAAAGGGCTATCACACTATACGTAAAAATATTTTCTATATCCAGATGATATCATTTTAGGGACACCAATGATACAGGATATCATCATTGGGGGATCATAAGACATTTGGGAACCTTTTCATGGGGTAAACCCTTTGTAATAAATAACATATGATATTATAAGAATGAGAAATATTAAATTATTAAACAATGAGAGAAAAATATTTTTGAGTTCTATTATTTAATGGATGTTGATATCTTAGGACATTTAATGTAAATGATATAGAATAAATACATTCATTATCATGGTGTTCTATAGGCATCATTGATTTCTTTAAAGTCTAATAAAGAGAGATAATGCACATAGGTTAATAGAACAAGTGTGAATCCTTCTTGATTAGATATTTTGTGATAAAGGGATTATGTTACAAAATGATCATACGTATGAGGTATTATGTGGTTGCAGCACTGAATTATTTTTTTATGGGTTTCATGGCATGTTACAAGATGATAACCTTGGCCATTTTGGTGGTTCAACTAATTCCTTTGAGAAAGAGGACTAGAGGGCAAGCCACACATTCTGTGTATCTAGAATCTCAGTTAAATATTATATTATTAGATATTGTCTAATAAGATGTATAAATATTATTATCTCACAAGGTTTAATAATTATTCATGTTTTCTGAATCTCATTTATTCAATCACTAATTATTCAAGAGAATATTATGTGAGTATAATATTCCAAAAAATATATTTTCTATATAGTGAAAATTATATTTATTTATTTATTGGTGATTAAAATAGTAATCATTATTTATTAAATAAGTATTCAATATTTAAGGAATGATAAATATTATGGATGAATAGACGGCTGAGTTTTTAGTTCTAGGGGTATATATTGAATATTAATGGATTAAATAAAATTTTATTAAATTTTCATGTTAAGATCATCTCAAAAGAATAATAATATTTTTATTATTTTGGACATGGGGATCCACAAGGTATTAAATAAATATAAAAGGGAATATATGTAAACATTTATTTCTAATCTCTAGTAGTATTTAAACCCAATTGATTTATTCTAAATAAATATCATACATTTTTTCTGCACAATTATAGCCAGAGAAAATCCTCTCTATCCCTAAAGAGATCCCTCTCAATGAATTATCATAGGAATGGAGGGTGTTCTTGTCCCACCATTTTCTCTAATGTCAAGAGAGATCATGTACAATGCTTTGGAAGAGATTATAATGGAGATTAAAGGTGAATGATGCAATTGAGCTTGGACCCAGAGATTCCTACATTGACTTTCGGAGATTTGTGTAACACATGTGGATCACCACTAGAGGGAAGTTTTATTTGATTCTAACATCATAATGACCCTACAACATAGATCTATTTTTAGATCCATTAATGAAAATTGAATTCAAACAAGGTAATTATTTAATTTATTCAATTAGCAATAAATAATATTGATGATTCCCTCTTTGGATCCAACATTGTATTCATTTTTTGTTTTCAATGATTAAATTTTTTTGATCACAACTTTTGTCGTCATATAGATCTCATATTGATCATCGATCATAAAAAAATAAAAGTTTGGCCCGACCCATCACACACTTCCACTACTCCTAGGACATATATCACCTACTATAATTCTAACTCATGTCGAACTACCTTCATAAATGTCTTAGATGAGTTTAACATTCTACACATGTAAACTTTTTCTTGTAAGGGTTTTCCAAACAAACCTCAATAAGAACTGTATCATATGTCTTCTCTATAACAATGAACACCATATGAATGTATGTGATTTTTTTTGTAATATTCTATAAGATATATAAAAAATAAATTTCTTATGAGGTAGAATTTATAGGTATAAACCCAATTTGATTATTAGAAACATTATTTTTCCATAGAATTATCTATTCAACTACTCTCTCCCAAATTTTCATGGTATGACTCATAATCTTAATGCCACTATAATTCCTGCAACATAAATTTTCTCAATTTATACACAAGTACTAGAGAGATCTTCCCATATTATTACAAAATTTTAGGTGAGGGGGATGCATTGAAACAAATAAAAACTATGGCCCCTATAAATACTCAGATAAACTCTAACTCGAGACCTCCTATGATACCCCTTAATGGCATAAGAACTAGGCTATACCACTAGGGGAAAGAGCTCTTCCTATAATTATGAGTCATTTTCATATATTTCATAATTTCATTTTGTATCCCATTGGTCCATATAATACACAAATCCCTTAAATATTTAATGAATTTAATATTGAGGTTATCTATCCAAACTAATTTATCATTTTCTATCCTTCTTAAATCTTTTTTATCCTCAAAAGATAATTTTTTTATAAAAGCTGTAATTGAAATCTTCACTAATAATGTCGATATTCTCTATCTCTAATACACATATTCAATCATCATTGAAAATATAAATAAATTTGAAACCCCATTTTTCTTAAATTCATCAACCTTAAATAGTTTAAGCACATTTTCATCATTTATGAACCGAACATCATATAAATATCTATATTTTTTCTCTCTGCCTTTTGATAAACAACATTAATTTCTTTAACTATTAATATATTTTCATGAATGGAATAACTCGTAAAAAAATTATATTTCACATAAAGAATGATTTCACAGACAATCTATGAGCAACAAGAACTGGAAGACCTCATCATTGCTTGGTTTGCAGCTCCTCATTTATGTGATGGATTATTCTACTTTCTTCGTAGATGGAACAATTATTTCCATATGTAGAGGTACAATCCAACTACGGTAGTTTGGGTATGTTTCCTTACTCTCCCACTTCTCTTCCAAAACCCTTCAATTTTATGTCTAATTGGGAATATAGTTGGTCGATATTTGTGTTGGGATACCAAGACGTAAGCGGTGTGCCATCTTGTTTTCCCCAATATCTATTTGTAGGTGGTGGTATCCAAGACACTAGTTGATTTGGTGTGGGTTATTGATTGAAATTAATTATGGTGGAGGCATGTTATTAATTTTGAATCAGGGGTGGCTTTTTCTATATCTTGGAACCTACATGGACATCTAAGGTTAGTCTATCGTAGTGGGTCTCTGAATAGGAAGGTGAATGAGCTGTAGTTTGATAACATTGGACTTCATGATGATTCTGTTGCGGGTCATCAGAAAATGCATGGATGGGATTCTTTAGAGGGACCACTGTTTAATGATCAAGGAATTATCCAACAATATCGAGTGGCAATTGTCTTGGGTCATGGTGGCATAGAAAATCGGTCTTTTCCTATAAGCTTAAGTGATGTTGGTATTCAGAAACAAAATTTTCTGTTACCTCATAATCTAAAGGCCATTGGAGTTTTTGATAGGTTGAAGCAGGGTTTGAAGGTCATCACTCCTCCTAGAGTGAGGACGGGATTTTTTGGTGGATGATAATGGAAATTGAGATGGTTCTGGTGTATCTCATGAGGCATCATAGGGTGTTTAGGAGACTCCTCTAGTGCTTAAGGGAACTCTTATTGAGGTCCAAGCTCAAAATGATGATCAAAATCTTATGTTGGGTAATAGATTTGATTGTCTAGAATGTTATGATCTATTCTCAGGGCTTGAAGAGGTTGTGTATGAGGAGATATAACCAATTCTAGAACCAACCAGTGAAGGTGAAACTTTTGAGGCAGAATATGATGGTCATTCAAGTGATGATCTGATCTAGGAGCCTGAAGAGGTTGGGAACGAGGAGAGGGAACAAATTATGGAACCATCCAGTGATGTTGATGCTCTCGAGGCAGAATATAATTTCCAAGATAATTATGGTGTTTTTTCTAGTTCGGTATTTTAGGAGAAATCGACATGTTTGGATATTCCAGGTCATGATTCAATGGATGGGGACATTTGCTATGGTGAAAAGGATAATAAATTTCACGAGGAGATTAAAATACTCTATAAATCCTAGAAAGTATCTGGCCAATGGTGGAATTTCAATGATGATGACAAGGAAATTGATGGAAATCCGTCTCAAAATAAAATCTCATTCAAGGGTGCCATCATGAAAGGGAAACAAAATGACACTTCTCCTCCTATGTGAAGGACGAGGAAGGACAACTCCAATGTGACAAGGAATATTTTGACATGATCGTTATCAAAGATGTTAAGGAAGAGTGATGTAGAGGCGTTTAAATACTTCAAAAAAGGTAACCCTCCTTCTAAATTGTAAATAATTGGTGATTTTGGGAATGAGATTGATTTCTATTACTATGATTTGTAATATTTGGATGTTTTTGTGCTTTTCATGTCATTCTACACATCTCTTTTCAAATAAAATTTCTTAGGGGCAGGTTTTCCTATATCCTGAAATTTTTTTCTTATGTTGAACATTCTCATTACACCACGCTGATTCATTCCCATTTATAGAAATCCTTTTACTATAATGTATGTATATATATTATGAACACTTTTATCCCCCTCATTCCATATGTAATATATATTTCCTTGAACATCCTAATCTAATTATTTCAAAAGTTTGTTATTAAATTATATCATAAGACTGTAACTTAGGAATATTCTTCAGATTATTGGGTTCCATAATTGTTTTAAATTTCTTTTAAAATTCATAACATGCAGGTATAAAACTAATAAATGATGTTTGGTGGTCATAATTGTATGAGTTGGTGTTCTAGAACCAACTATTTTATCTTTGATTTCATGAATATTTTATGTATAAATATTAAATTAATCCCATTATTATACATTTTCCAATTTTCTTCATTTCCAAAATGTAATAATGTCCAAAAGTATTTGTTACATTCATAAGGTCATAGAATTTTCGTACAATGTTGATAACTTTGTTGTTCTATGAATATATTCTTAATATTGTTCTCTAGTAGGATAACATACAATGATGGGATGGATGGTATATATACCATCATGTGTGAGTACTTGTAAGTTGATGAGTCTTTTTCTCATTAAGATATCACTTGTAAATCTCCATGATGGGAGATTATGAGAATATACCAATCCTTAAAAATTATACATGCTTTAGAATCATCAGATATTCTTATCTATGAGCTGGTGTAATGGTCTTTATACTTTCATATTTTCATTAATGCATGTCACAACATATGCACTACGATTTGCTGATGAAACCCATCACAACATATGTTGGTGGCAGTAGGGTAAATTAGGTGCATCATGAAAGGAATATTATTAATGGATATATCGATAATGGATTTGTCCCTTATATATTTATTTAATATGATATATCACCCCTTTAATAGAAATAGAACAGTCACCCTAAATTCAATGGTCATTGTGTAATGAAGAGTTTATTTCATATTTTCAAAGAATGATTAATCAAGCATATAGGTTGATCAAATTGTCATGAAACATTCATGATGGGATTATTTGACAAAGGTATTTTGTTAAAAAAAAATTGAGCATTTTTATGTTTTTATCATCATTGAAACTTTAAGGTCTTTATCATAGGTGCCTTAAATAGTGTCTAGACAATATTCTTGGATTTTTGGAAATTATGCCTAATGTCCATGATAAATAACCCTAGAGGGTTACACATTAAGTGTTTTTAGTGTCCTCGATCAAATTCTATTTTAATTTAACTAATGAAATAAATATTATTCTCAAAACTGTGGAATAATTTATTTTATGTTACATTGATCACATAAATTAAATAAATATTTATTCACTAGATTGTGAATAAAAAAAACTTATTTATTTTATTGATATTAAATAAATATTTTTTAACTAGTTTATAAATACAACATTTATTTAAGAGAATAAAATATTTATTGTGGAGTTCTAATGGGAAAAGGTTGTGTCTAGTGATAAAATAATTATTTACAAGTCAATAAATATTATTTATCTTTTTTTCGCAAGCTAGAACACCACTAAATAATAATAATATAATTATAATTATGTGGCATAATATTTCACTAATCTTTATAAATATATAAAATGGTTTTTATGTATTAAATATTTTAGCCAAAATCCCAACTATATCAGTAGATGGCTACCTCTATTATGTTATTCATTTGAAACAAATTCCATGTTTGTGTATAGAGAATTATTGTGAAGAATGATTTATCTCTCGAATCATCCTTCTATCTCCCTCTCAAGAATAAGAAACCAAAGAAATAATTTCATCATGTCCAAAGAAATAAAGATTAATAAATAACAATTCATGACATTTGATCCTTGTGCTAGCACACAGAGAACATGTGGTGTTTCTCAGAGACAATTGAACCATATGGGGATCAACACTGGAAGGATTATACCCTTGGATCCTCACAAGCATAAAGAAGAAGATCCATAAGTTCCTTTTTAGATGATCAATTATCATCAACAAAGAATGCTAATAATCTCAAGTATTTATTTCATCAGATATTAAATAAATTAATTATAAATTTTACGTGAAATATTCTCACTCTAGGTTTTTACAAAAAAATTATTAAATGAAATTTTAATATTTCACCCACCATTGAACACTTATACTATGCCCAAAACAAATAAGTGGAATAAAATGGTTGACATTTAAATTTATTATTATTTATTTGATTATTGATCTATGCACTATTGTGGTTAGATTTTATTTCATGTTTTTCATTATTTAATTCAATTTAAATTAACATGTCATCAATATATTATTCATGTTAGTTCAGTGTTTCATTTTCATAATGGTTAAAAAAAGGATGAGCATATAGAGATTCCAATGGGATGTGCCAAATCATTGGCTAGAAAAACTCAGTTAAATGGAGTGCATCCATAGAACATGATGTATACCCATGTACATTATATAAGGGTATGTTGTGTAATTAATTACATGTGGTGCTTTTATTGCTCATCTCATGATGACTGGGCCATCCTAGAACATGGAAAATGGATGCATGGTGTGTATTTTTCATGTACACAACATGTAGTTTTTTCAATTCAACACACCGACGTCTCAAGCATGTGACATAGATATTCAGAATCCAAGGTATGTGGAATGTAGATGCAAGTACATTTCATGAAGTCTAGTATTAATGAACAAAATTAAAAATACAATAAATATTAAATTACAGCATTAAAACCTTATTTTATTGATTTTCACACCATTGTGTGTTGGAAAATTTCATAATGGTATTTAAGAATTTTAAATTCTCATTTAATTTACTATAAGTAATAACTCATTATTGGTTTTTCCGTTTATTTACCATGAATTCCATTAATAATGGGTATCTCCAATTGAGAACTGATTATCATTAAGATGAAAGATAATTAATTAATTAATTATATTGTGTTTTTTTAATTAATAAAAATAAAAAATAATTAATTGAATTCTACGCATTCACATTTGTGTATTTATTGAATTTGTGAACATTCCAGAGCTTGACCAAGTCCTATGTATGTGCTATAATATATTTAATTAGATTTATTTCTTGTGTTTTTAATTATTTAATAATAAAATAACATATGGATTATGAGTCTTCTCTCCCTCCATTATTATGTAGGACATGTGTGCCCAATGTTATTTATGTAATTTTCTTTACCCAATCTATTGGTTCCCCTCACCTACGTGTGGGTAATAAATATTTGTAATTAATGGATCCACATAATGTTTGTGGGGATTGTTCAAGACTGAACCATACTGAAACCAACTTGGTGACACCTAGATTGACATGTGGAATGTTGTAGTACATGACACCTCTATTAAAATTTGTTATTTCAATAAGGTCATATGTTGATTTAATTTATTCTCAATAAATAAACCATTAGATAAGAACATGGTTGAGTCATTAATTAATTATTAAATTTATTAATAATGCAGTAAAATTAGATTTATTGATGCAAGACTACGATCATATTAATTAATGAATTAATATGAAAAAACAGAATTTAAATAAAATTGACTATGCATAAATATTTTATCCAAACATGGTCAATTAATTAAGTAAACACCACCTTAAATATTAACAAGACATGTAAAGGATATAACATGATAAACATTTATTCGTAATAAAGTAAAATCCATCAATCTAATATTTGGCCAGAATATGCCTTTCAACACTTGATTATCAACAAAACTCAATAGAACTAAGTGTCTCACCAACCCTTTTTGGGACACCTACATTTATAAGGGGATTTATTATGAATATTACAGTTTGACATAACTATTTTACATCAATAAGAAGTATCACATTCTAGACATACTGTAATTTGGAGGAAAGTGTTGCGAAAATAGATGTTAGGATTTTGGGATTCGGGAGTCCACAAAAAAGATCAAGGTGCTTCAAGCCCACAATTTGAAACAACATTCTACCTAAATACATTAAAAATAGATTCACTAACCCTTGTTTTGGTTTGAGAACGGTAATATAGATCATTTTTCAAAAATAATGTCCTTGAAACTGGACATTCCTAGGTAAATGATGAGGGCTATCATGAATTTGTTAAAATAGTAGGAGATTTATTAAAATTAATTAGTTATTTCTCACGAAATACATAACCAAGAAAATTACTAATAATATGCTCTTTTAATTATGTAATAAAATGACATGATATTTATCCCTACAATCAATATTGGATAAATAAAATCTTATCATTGCTTGTAACATCAAGGAGTGTTTTAGACAGCATTTTATTATTGTATGCCATGAACAGAAATATTACATGTTGGAATCCTCAATGACTGATCCACCAACTCATGATGTGACTCATGAAGTGGTCCTAGCCTATTAAATACATATGTAAAATGTGATTGTATTTCCATGCTTGATTCGTTCATCTATGTCTAGTAAACTCAAGAAGTCTCATGATAACATGAATGTGCATATAATGCCTTATAACCTATGTTGTATTTACCGAAATACTGCCATACAGGAACAGTTTGAGATATCCAAGGCACTCTTTCATTTTAATCTTGGATTGGGTTCCACAACTATACCTCACATAGTCAATCTCATTGGCTAAATTGAGAAACTAGAGGTTCTATAGTTTAAACTCCCTGAAGAACTGAGCGTTGATTCCATTCCGAAATCACTCCATCAATGTTTCTCATATATTTTGTGAATTTTAATATGAAAATCAATGGGAAGTCTCTACTTGATCATTTTATCCTCCTTATCCATGTAGATAATTATATCATGTGTGAAAATCTATCTGACCTTATGGTGATCAAATGGAAATGGTAAGAAAAGAGCATTAATCCCATAACTTCTACATGACCATTTACGAAGAAGGAGATCAAAGGGTAATCATGGGAACATGATTGTATCTGTTTCACATGTGGCAAGAAGGTTCACTGGAAGAAAAACTACATCCAATTAAAGAAGAAATGGGAAGTATTAGGTGTTTTTTTTTGAAAAATTTATCTATTTCTATGAATTGGTTATTAAATAAAGCTTGTAGTGCTCACATATGTATTCAAATAAAAAAACCAAGTAGATTCATAAAAATTGACTGATTGGAGGTGGATCTATGAGCAACCAATGGAGCTAAACTTGATGTTGTATCTATTGGGGACAAGAACCTCACATTGCTGACCTGAATTATCTTGGATTAAAATGGATTTTATTATATTATTTCAGTTACCCAAAACATTATTTCTGTATCCAGACTACATATAGATTGATTCATTTTAATATTTAAAATTAAATCTTCGTTCTTTTTTAAATATTTCATATATTGGTAAGGTAGATTTAAATAATGGTCTTTACATGTTGGATTACATGAAAAAAATAATTATAATCAATAACCAAGTTACATCTCATGACTCATACGACACCCAAATTTTGAATCATGGTCAAGGTCAAGTAATTGAAAGATGCATGAAAATTATACATCAAGATAGATATTTAGATTCATTAAAACTAAAACCACATGGTGTATGTCATGAATGCTTACAAGGAAGAATGACCAAATTCCCATTTAGTGGGAATGGTGAAAGGGCTAATGAGATTCTTGAATTTGTTTTTTCGATGTGTGTCGATTATTTCATGTTGCAGCAATGGGTGTATACTCATACTTCATAACTTTTACTGATAATTTTAGTAGATGTGGATATATTTACTTAGTTAGGTATAAGTTATAATGTTTTGATAAATTCATGGAATACAAGAATGGATTTGAGAATGACTCGGTAGGAAGATTAAGAATCTCTGCTCATACCGAGATGGAGAATATCTGAATCAATAATCCATTGATTACTTATAGTTTTTTGGGATCCTATATCAACACACTCTGTCATACATGCCTCAATGGAATGGTGTAAGATAAAGTAATAACCACACCTTTTTGTACATGGTGAGATCAATGATGAGTTATGAAAGTCTTCCACTATCCTTTTGTGGATATGTGTTACAAATAGCTGAATGCATTCTAAACCAAGTATAAACTAAATCGATATATGGAATTAAAAAAATTGGAGTGGAATAAAAACCATGATATTGAATTTACTTGTGATTGGAATTGAAGAATTTGTTATGTCCTCTTCAGGTAACAAACTTTCACCCCAAGCCACAAAGTGTTCCTTTATAGGATACCCCATGGAAATAAGGGGGCAATACATGTATGACCCCATAAAAAAGGGGTTATAGTGAAAATAAATTTTATATTCCTTGAGAGGGATCACATCTCTTAAAGAGATAGTGGGATATTGATAAACTTCAATAATGTCGAAGATCAAGGAACAAAAAATATGGTACATGAAAGGATTCCACAATGCCTTGTGGAACAGAAAACTATTTCAGAGACACAAGAACTACATAGGAGTACATTATTGGTAATATAAATAGAACGGTATGGTTTTCAAGTTACCAAGGATAGTGAATAATTATTATTTGATAATAATGATCCTCTAACTGAAAAAAATGTAGTAAGATTCACAGATGATTCCAAGTAACATGAATCCATGAATTCTGAAATGGATTCCAAGTACCAAGACCATGTCTGTATTTTGGTAGATCTTCCAGTGAATGTAAATCCTATGGGTTGAAAATGGTTATTCAAGAAGAAACTAGACATGGAAGGAAATGATATTACCTATATGGAATGACAGGTTGAAAACGTGCTAAATAACTACAATGTGTTGACTAAAAAAACATTTTTAATAGTTTCAATTCTGATAATCCATCATTGTTTTACATTCCATTGCATCTTACCAAGATGGTGAGAGTTGTAAAATCGATGTCAAACCAACCGTCCTTAATTGGAACCTTCATGAATATGTCTACATGACACAACTTGAATGGTACGTGAGCCCAAATTTTGTAAACAAGATATTCAAGTTGAAAAAACCCATCCTGATGACATATTACTTCTTAGAAATTAAATATTTGTCTTATAGTCTGTTAAGGAATAGTTGAATGAATGATTTTCTATTAAATACTTGCGTGTGGAAGAATATATTTTTTGCATCATGTTCCATATAAATAGATACTAGTGGTTTATCAACCTATTTCATAATACATACATTGATAAGATACTGAAGAGGATCAGTATGGAACAATATAAGAGGGGATTGTTTCTAGAGTCACATGACATTCATTTTTTCATGAAAATGTTTGCTCAGACCCATGAGGAAATAAATAGAATTGAAAGGATATCATATGAATTACTATTTTGGCATGTCATGTATGTAATGGTATATAATAGGCTACAAGTCACATATAAATTTTTTGTGGTAGGCATATACCAAGTTGATACAGGTGACCACCATTGGATGGAAGTCAAGACTATCCTTACGTATCTGATATATACAAATGATATGTTCCAGGTTTATGGAGGATTTGAGAAACTAGTCATCCTAGGGTATCCAGATGCTATTTTATAGAATGTTCAAGATGACATGAAGTCATAACTACGATACATACTTGCTTTTAATATAGGTTTTTTGAGCTGGAAGAGCTCAATGAATATAGTTGTCGTAGATTCTAAAGAAGATTATGAACATATTGTAGCTTCTGAAGCAATTAACGAATCAGTTTGGATGTTTAATTTCTTCCATGAGAACAATTTGGTATCTAGTAGTAAAGATCTCATCATACTCTATTGTGTTATTAATGAAACAGTGGATCTCTAGAAGGAGTCAAGGACACATCAGCGGGTGAATCACATGCACCAGAAGTATCATCTCTTGAGTGATTTTTTTCAAAGAGGTGAAGATGAAGTGAGTAGTTTTTTCATAGAGGAAAACATGGTGGACCCCTTTACTAAATCCTTGACTTAACAGATACATGATTATCATTTGAGGTCTAGCAGAATGAATGTTTTTGGTAGTTTTCTCAAGTACAAGTCTGAGTTTGTTGGAGTTTTTTTCCAAGAACGAACTGTTTTTACTTTGATTACGTGAATATTTGATGCATTAAATGATAAATTAAAAACCATATTACATATATTTTATTGTTATGTATGACTATAATGTAATAATTTCCTAGATTATTTATTGCATTGATATATACATAGTAGGTATATGATATGATGTGAAATATGAAGTTATATGTCAATATTCTTAATATAGTTATATTGTTAAATATCATTCCATGATGGAAAAAATAGTATATAGACTCTCGGGTGCGAGTACTCATAAGATGACGGGACTTCTTCTCATGAAGTTCGAACTTGGTAATCTCCAAGATAAGAGATTATTAGAACATAACTGCTAGTAGAAATTCTACATGTTTTGGTGTCATCATATATGGTTATATGTGAGCATGTGTAATGATCCTTAGACTTTAACATTATCATTAATTCATAACACGACTCGTGCACTTCGATTTTCTGATGAAAACTGTCATGTTGTATGCTGGAGGGAAGTAAGGTATGATGGCTGAATCACGGATGACACGTAATTAATGGGTAAGTCAATTAATGGTTTGTATTATAAATATTTATGGAATTCAATATCTCAACCCTTATATTGAAATAGAACTGTCTGTCTAAATTACATTACCCTAGGGTCATGATGATTTTATTTTAGATAGTCAATGAATGATGAACTGAGTATATAGGTTGATGACACTGTTATGTAACCTACATGATGAGATTATATGTCAAATAGATTTTATTAGATTGTTATAATTTTTTGTGGTTGTCATATTTTCAACATTAATTTCTTTCTATTGGGTGCCTTGAACCATTTCACGATATTAATCTTGGATTTTAGGCATGATCACCAAATTCCAGCAAGAAAAAATCCTATAGGGTCACATAGTAAGTGTTTCTAGTGGTCTCGAATACATTATATTAGAATTTAATATGGAATAAATATTATTCTCAAGGATTAGGAATAGTTTTATTTATATTATGTTGATCACATAAATATAATAAATATTAATTTTCTAGATTTTTAATAAATTAGATTTATTTTTTATTGAATATTTTATAATTATTTGTTTACTAGTTTTTGAAAAAAATTCTTATTTTGGAAAATAAAATATTTATTCTGGTTTTCAATAAATAAATGTGGAGTTTGAATATACCAAGACCTTGTTGAGTGAAAAAATAATTATTTATGAGTTGATAAATGTTATATAACCATTTTTTGATATTTGGAACACCACAAAATAATCATACAATTGTTATAATTATTATTTGGCAAGAGATTTCATTAAGGGGTATAATTATATATAATGATTGTTATAAAATTAAAATTTTCAATTAAAATCTCATCGCTATAAATATATGACTATATATATTGTGTAATTAATTCAAATCAAATTCCATGTTTGGTTATAGAATATTTTTACGAACAACAAATTCTCTCCTGAATCCTCCCCTCTCCTTCTGATGAATGCGAAACCCAAGAGATAATGTCTTCAAAACAAAAGAACGGGTGATCATGGACGAACAATGCAAGACATTCAATTCATAGTGTTAGCAACCATAGATAGTGTGGTATTTCATGGAGTCCATTAAACCATGTGTGGATCACCTATATAGGGATTCAACCGTGGGATCCTTTCAAGTACAACGAAGACAATGGGAAATGACCTTTTTGGATGATCAAAAATCATCAATAAAAGTATTTCCTAATCCCAGGTATTTATTTCTGTAGATATTAAATAAATTATTTAAAAATTTGATGTTCATGATCATCTCTCAATGTTTCAAGAAAATATTATTGAAAGAAATATTAATATATCACCCACAATCACCTACTTCCGCTACACCTAGAACCAACAACACATTCACCTTGTATAACCTTACACTCATTAATTAATCTTTTATCTGACCTTTTTACCAATAAATAATTAATTGTGGATCTTATGAACCTACTTTTCTATGAGATAAGATGTTCTTCCATTTTCTTAAAGAGCATATTTTCTACAACAATACCACAACTATAGGAAAAGTCATAGATAACTTATCCTTGCATAATTTACTACTCCAAAACTAAACCCTCTATAAAAATCGATGTGATCTCATGAATTGTTTCATAAATCCAAATTTAATCCGCTGCCTATAAAAATATTATCTTTTTGTAGAAAAATTAGAATCTATGTTTCTAAATTGACCCAAAAAAGAAAACTTTTATTGTACATCAAGGCCTACATAGTTGCACATACACTAAGAAAGATAAAATTATGGTTTCCTACAACTATCTTATATTCTATAATTGTATACATTAATCTTACGATGTTGACCACTTTATCTCTTAAATCCTTATCCACTATAATATAAACACAATTTGTAGTCTTAGTTTTACCCGATTTCGAAATATTGAAACTGGATATATCTAATTACATTACCTTTTCTCCAACCAATTTTCAATTATGTAAACAAAAAACACTAATCTCTGTTCTAATCATATCATCTACCAATTCTATAGATTTTCTAATTAATGTTCCAAAAATCCATCAAATTATCCTATGTTTATTATTTTGAACTAGATTCATTATCCCTCACAGAAATCCAAAAAAGTGTGAAGAACCCTGCACTTTTAACACAACCCATGTGCATCAATGAAAAGGATCTACCTAAGTTGACACCACACTAATGAAATGTAGTGTGTTTCATTCGATCAATGTTCTAGTATTAGCATATTGATACATTTAGTTGTTTTTAAGAAATGATTTGATGTAGTTTTATGTTGGGTGTCAACCTCATGACCCTCAATATGAGCATGGGATCCACAATGTAATATATATTTATATAACAAAAAAGGCGATGTTATATTTTAAGATCAATGAATATATTAAAAAATAGGGGCCAGTTATTTGATTAAAATTAAAATTTTCTCTTGTTCATGAAAATTTATGAAAAACATAATTCTGATCTAAACATACCATGAACCTTTATTAAATCACACCAAAGGATAATTAAGTATATAAAAGCACTAATAAATTAAATGAAATCACAATAAGAACCAAATTTGGAACTCAATATAAGTAATTCTCAAGTCAAACCAAAATAATGATCACCTTGAATTTATGTGAAAGTGTGTTAATCCATATATCAAAATCATTGATAACCATTGGACTTCAGACAACTGGTTAATATGCACTATAGTTTTATAGGTGTTCCTTTCTCAATAACCCCAATTCCATCCCTGCACTTATAAATGATATGCCAGGGAATAGATTATTCAGGTTATCCACTTCCAAGATCCAGAAACCGGTCACCACCATATATAACTCAGTGTTCATAAAAATAGTGTCCACAATTTTTCACAGACTTCCAAATGTGTAATACCCAATATCAAGATAGGTGTGGATGCGGGGATCAATGTCAATGAATCATGATATAGAGAGGCCTAAGTACAATGTATCAGTGGATATGTAAATGAGATGAATAAAACTGATCCAACCTTATGATGCTGAAGTGTGTGGAACTAAAAACAACCCAACTCTTGATCAACACCAGAGGTAGAAAAAATAATATTTTTTAGTGGATGTCCATTTTTAGGATTGTGTCGCCCCGCCCCCCCCCCCCCCCCCCCCTTATCAAAGGGGTGCTAGTGGAGGTAGGTGGTGGGTGGCCAAACCCCACCAAATTCATCCAGAATGAGAAATAAAGGTTGGGGAGAGGAAGCCTATATAAAGGGATCTCTCTCATTAGCTTCAACATCACATGCAGTTTGACCATCTCATCACCCATGATCCATAATTAAGAGGTCTTTAATGAGGTGGTTTCCCCAATTATTTATGTTATATATTTATGATATTTTTCTCCTAGTAAAAGTGAGGTACTATGTATCCACTTTTACCCATAGTTATCCTTATATTTTCCAATGGGTTTTCACGCAATTCATTTTGGGGGGTTTCCCACATTACATCCGGTGTCTTTTATTTTCCATATTTTTCATGTTATTTTAGCTCATTATTATGGTTGCACCATGGGACATATTTTTTTACGATCCCAACTAGTGGTATCAGAGTCAAGGTTCTATTCTAGTGTTGTACACATTTTCAGTTATTTATAATTATTGTAAATATTAGTATGCTATGTGATTAGAACTCCAGTTGAACATTCCAAAAAAAATTATTGAGATTATTAAATAAAATAATTTCAAATAGTTGAGGTTTTGGACATACAATATGTCTTGATGAGGGAAAAATTTGAGATCGAAAAATTCAATGGGAATAATTTTTCATTGTTGAAAATGAAGATGAAGGCAATTCTATGAAAGGATAATTGTTAACTGATAATTAAAGAAAGACCAATATATGTGATGATGAATCATTGTTCTTTTGGAATCTAAAATAATGATATGGAGAAAATGTGTTGAGTACTTCTGGAAAAGGAAGTATACTATTCAGTGAAGTATAAACAACTTCTAGAATATGACACCATCTAAATGATGTATGGATTATCGACTTAAGACCCACATGGAACATGACATCTTGGTGGGAATGGTTTGATTAATATGAAACTATACTGGAAGGACTTGTGTGCTTGTGGAATGATCACTCCATGAATATAATTATAGTATGTGCCATAAAATTGATGTTTCATAGTGATATTGTTCGAACTATCCAAGGAGTATGCCATGTGAAGGGCCTGACGAAGAATATTTTTCCTTTAGGACAATTTGATGAAATCAAATGCAAAAAATCACACTGATAATGGAGTGATGAGAATATTGAAGGGAGCACTTGTGGTAATGAAGGTTGAGAATAAATACATGAACATTTACATGATTATGGGTGAAACATTCCAGGAGGTAGAGATATTTTTTACATAAACTACCATGAAGGAAGTGTTGACGACGTTATGGCATCAGAATCATGTGGCTAAGTCAGAACTGGGCCAGAAGATTCTTGTTGATCAGAGGTTTCTACCTAGGGTTATAATTGTATCCTTAAATTTTTTTCAGCATTTTGATTTGAGCAAGATATATATGTTAATATTTTGGGCGTAAACAATGAGAATTTAGGAGATCGTAGAGTTGATCCAGTGTAGTGTTTGGAAATCATTGATTATATCCTTGTGAGGAGCAAGGCACTTTGTATCATTCACTGATGATTAATCAAATAGATGTTGGGTGTACCCAATCAAGAGTAAAGTTGATGTTTTTGAAGTCGTAAAAACATTCATTCCATGTATGGAGCATCAATTGGGAAAAAAGATCATGTGTATGAGTACTCACAATGGGGGAGAATGTAAAATTGAAGATTTTGATACTATTTATAAATAGTAAGGAATGTAGAGACAGTTCAAAATGTAATAGACACCTCATCCGAATAAAGTGGAAGAGTGGATGAACATAACCTTGTTGGATAGAACAAGGGAGATGTTGAAGGCTGAAGTAATTTCAAAAATATTTTGGGTAGAATCAGTGAATACTGCCTATTAGGTTATCAGTAGATCCCCATCAATTGCGATTTATCAAAAGACATCGATAATGATGTGGACTGGTAAACCAACATTCTATTCTCAGTTATATACTTTTGTAAGTCCTTTATATGAATTATTTAATGTCCTGGAAATATCGAAGATGGATTCTAGATTTTTGAAATGTATCTTCTTTTGGTACACTAAAGGTGTGAAGGGGTATCATTTGTGGGACACCACTACCTGAAAATTTATCATTTGCATAGATATTATTTATGAAAAAGTCAAGGTAAAAATGACAATAGATTAAGACTATGAGATGAATTATATAGAAACTAAAATAGTCGAACTAGAGGAAAAATTCACAGATGAACCAGTTTCCTCTAAGGAATTTCTAAATCATGAAGATCAAGTACCATTTGAGTCTGGACCATGATGATCAACTTGAGAAAAATAGAACTAGAATGGAACTCTAACAATGTGAATGAGTGAAATACTGTGTATTTATCATTTAAGGAGGATGGAGATCCATATAATTTTGTATAGTTGACCCATAGTCCAGATTTATCCACATGGATGGAGTCGATGCCAAAGGATCAAGACCCCATGAACAATTACAAGACTTGGGATCTTGTTCCATTACATCATGGATACAAGTATATCAAAAAAAAATGGGTCATTAAGATCAAGAAGGATGGAAATGACCATGTGGAATTATATGTTGCATGATTGGTGGTCAAATTATTTGATCATAACGAAGGTGTTGATTTAAATGAAATATTTTATCATATTTCTAGACTAATGACAGTACGGATAGTTATGGAGATGTATACTATGTACATCCAACATCTAGAGTATCTAGAAGGTAAGTCTGATTTTCTCCATTATGATCTTGATGAATAGATCTATATGCTTCAACAAGATGTTTTTTCAAAGAATTTAAAGAGAACTTGGTTTAATGGTTAATCAAATCATTGTACGGTCTCAAACGAGTGTCTAGGTGTTGGTATAATATATTTGATTCTTATATCACAAGTATTGGATACATAAAACTTCATTCATATCCCTATAGATATTTTAGGTGTTCCTATTGTAATGATTTCATCGTTCTTCTATTTTATGTGGATGACATGTTGGATACAAGCCCCGATAATGATCAGATCCAGGATAAGAAGGTACAATTGGATAGGGAATCTGATATGAAGGACTTGGGACCACCAAACAAGATTTTTGGGATGCATATTTACCATGAAAAAATAATGGGAAGATTTGGCTATCATAGAAGATTTGCTTAAATTGAGTCATAACACACTTCAACTAGGAAGACAATATGTCAATATCTACTTCCCTTCCCGTTAATTTCATGTTACCCTCAATGATGAGTCCTAATAGAGGTTTATAGAGGATAGAAATGTTTTGAGTACTCTATGCATCAGGAGTGGGAAGTCTTATGTTCATTATTTTTCAAACTAAACCATACATTGCACATGCTATAGGAGTAGTTAGTCGGTACATGGAGATTCCAGGATAGGAGAATTGGAGCATAGTGAAGAGGATATAGAGATACATCAAGGATACCATAGATTCTATATTATGTCATTGAGGATATGATTCAATTTCCAGTTGATATGTTGGTCCAGATTTTGCAAGTGATTCAGACTGGAGAAAATCTACTACTGGTTATATTATTACTCTTATAAGAAGAGTTGTTAGCTGAATTTCAATGATACAGTCAGTTATGTCTTTATCCATGATTGAGGAAGAGTACTTGGTAGCTACATATGATTGAAAAGTGGTGATTTGGAGGATAATGTTGACCGAGGAGATTGGGCACATACAAGAGTAGTTTTAATTGTTGTGTGACTGTTAGAGAACCTTGTACATTGTATGGAATCTATCCTTTCATTCCAGGACAAATAACATTGGGGTACCATATCACATTGTTCGAGTTGTGGTGGAGGATGGATTTTTGGACTTGTTGAAAATTAAAACTAAATAAAATTTGAAATATTTGTGGATGATGGAAATTAACTCTAATAATTTCAAATGGTGAAGCTCCTCGAGCGGCCTTGCAGAGACATGATGAAACTTGTATGACTGATATAAAGGATGCATGGAGATATTCTCCTTAATCATTCGAATATATAAGTGGGATACGTGTTGGAGAATTTCCATTTGTAGGATGGTGCCCCCATCATTTGTCCAAGGGGGGCTGATGGTGGTTGGAGTTGGGTGGCCAAACCCAACCAAATTCATACAGTGGGAGAATGGAAGGTAGGGGAGAGGTAGCCTATATAAAGGTGTCTCTCCTATCAACATCAATATCAATTGCAGCATCACTATGTCATCACCCATAATCCATATTTTAGGGTATTTAGTGTGGTGGTTTCACCACTTATTTAATAGAGATATTTATGAGTGTTTTATCCTTGTAATTTTTTGGGAGTGTGTACCCACTTTTACCCATAGTGATACTTAAATTTGCCCGTGGTTCCTCCCCCATTCATTTAGGGGATAACGTTACATTTGGTGTTATTTATTATTGACATTTCCCACTTTCATTTATCTTGTGATTATTACTTCACCATAGGACATCTTTTTTTATGGTCCTAACAATATTTATAGTACCTAATATAAGCTCTGCATAGAGAACTATGCCTGCAATTAGGGAAACCTGAGTGGGTGTTGTCACCATTGAAGCATGTTTTAGAGAAAGAGGTGGTTGGGTGAATGCATTGTCAGGACACATCAAATTGGTTATGTTAATAAGGTTGATTTATAGTATAGGGAAGACCACATGTCATCTCTCAATGAGAATTAGAGGTTTATAATGAGGCTTTTTATTAAAAATTACAAAAAGAGGGGGATGGTTTTGAAAACAATTTTAAGAAAATGACTTGATTTAAAGAAGTTAATAGGTGATAAATAACGGTGGTGTTTTATAATTTTGAGATAAGTATATCATTTCTTTTTCACTAAACATCTTGGTGATTTCATCATTCGGAAAAATAAACATGGTTTATTGGAACTCTTTAGTTGAGGATTGTCACGATCTCAACTATCCTCTTACATCTTAAAATTATTCTTAATAAACAACGCCTTGACACAACAATCATGTTGTAAAGATTTGGGTATCAAAAATAGAAAAGGAAATGATACCAATGAATAGATAAATATTATGTATGTCTAAGATAAATAATATTCTTTCCTTGTATAATATAAATAATATAGGATTCCCAATTGAAATATCAACCCAATAAGTTTTTAGATAAAATGTGTTCCACTTAATAATATCAAATTAAATGTATTCAGATGAGAATAACATCATGGTTAAACGTAAGTGAAATTTGTATAACACAAATTACAAAAAAAATAGTGTAATAACATGTACCATAACTCCCTCCCAAGTATGTGTATCTCCCTCAAAATGATGGTCCACTATTTTGCTCGACATTGAGAGGAGGATGAGGTTTTGGTGGAACTTTACCTCCATCCATGATCACCTAATGAGGATAGGGCACTCCAATGATTCTTGGTTAAGGAGAGGACTCCTTCGGGTCTCCAAATTGGAAGAGTTTGGCCTTCTAGTTGGGCATAAAAATGTGGAGCCCAAGGTTCCATTTTATATGAAAATGGGACGGTGGCTTTACACACACAGATTTCTTAAAACTACTTTTTAGGAGGATTTAGACCTCCATAATGCCTTATTAGAAAAATTAACAAAGTTGTATCCTCACCACCTGAATAACATCATTGAATGTTTGGTTTCATTTGGACACCTACAGCTCGAGATATGGACCGATCACATCACACCACTTTTTACTTCATGGAGATTCGGTGAGCTAGAAATATCAGGTAGGATGTGCCAATAGATAGGCAAATGTGGATTTCCTTCCTGAATATGAAATGTATCCCTATAAATTTTGGACTATTACAAAACATTTCACCCCATTTTTATTCATGGTTCAATATAAGTTTTTGGTATAGTAAACTGGTGTGCTTGGATCATGCGCATCTTGGCCCATTTTTCTTGAATTTCATCATGGGCCTTCCAAATCACCTCCACCTTCAAAACAATTATTAAAAAAAGCTACACTTAACTTTCTAAAATTGGTGAATAAATAAAAATTTAATAAAACATGAAGTGAAATTTTTGATTATGTTTATTATTTTCAATACAAAACTAGTTTAATAATGTTGTTTAATAGTGAAAATGAAGCACTGAATCATTGTATGATCACACCTCCACACCAAAATATTTTCACTCCTAGGTAGAGTCATATTTCCAAAAACTATTCATGTATATATTTCCAACATAATTAAGAGTTAACATTCAATTAAAAATTAATTCTGGATAGAAATGTGATCAAAGAAAAAAAATGACACTAAGGAGTTATTCTCAGTGATCATGAAAAAAGACATCTCAGAAATTGTATCCAAATTAAATACCATGAAGTGCATGATACCAATAAAGGAAAATAATTCAATAGTTAATCATGTCACTAATTATCCTTGTGTTTGTGTAACAACCATTTAATTGGATTCTATCCACATTCTATAATGTAAATATAATCTATTTTAATAATTCCTTACATACAAGATCCTTTTGACATAACATGCCCTATATCCTTTGCAATCAAATTCCAAGACCCACTCACTTAAATATTTCCAACAGTCAAACCAGAAGCTCATGGACTATTTTTCTTCATATGTTTCACATTCCATCACTCACCTCATTTATTATTTTTTTGAAAATTGTCACTTGGAACAAATATCACACTCTTCTTCCAACACATGTTTGATATCCTCATGATACTAATTGTAATAGGTATAGCATGACCAATGTTAGATTAAGGGTGGTTTTTGACATTCCCAATATAAAACCCTTTTTTATTAATAATTTATTTATAATGGTGTACAATAGTCAGATAACAGATACACACGCTTAGGTCAATATGGTATAGTATTGAAATAGTTTTGATAAGGAATGAACATATGGAAAAATGATTTTGGAGAGTAGAGAAAAATAAACCTAAATTATATTTAACATTTATTTAGTATAAATTTTCACACTTCATGGTTGGGTTCACGGTTGTGTGGAGAAATAGAGTAACATGTATTTCCCATAAACTATTAATAAAATGGCACCATTCTTCACAATGGTTTCAAAATGATACAAACATATATATATCATCGACAATGAACTAAATTTCTATAGAAATTCACACAATATTAATGAATTCATTCTAAAATTCATATTTCATAAAAAAAAGAATTCTAAAACAAAATGAAATACAAAATATCCACATTCATTTTCAATAATATCCATTATTAAATGGAGAACATTTTCCATGATAAAATGGGAATAAAAAAGTATTATTTAGTTAAAAACATGGGTGAGAGTTAAAGGGGGAAGCAATAATACAATTCAGTAATATAAAAAGGGAAAAGGAATAAAGAGGATAAAAATCATAATTAACCCAAGAATATACCCATAACCCAACCAATATAGTGTGTGGTGTACTCACCATAATAAAAATGAATGTGGGAAGGAAAGATAAAACCTAGAAATTTTAATTCATATACTAATTCTTGAATATAGAGTTCCTCCAATAGGGACTCTGGATTGGATTCGTGGAAGTGCTTCAACCACTACCCATTGACAGTGAAGGTTTCATTGCGTTAATCATTTTGAACAGGGACATCACAAAATGGAGAGACATTAATAATAGTTTTTGTTCAAAACCATTTGAAATGAAGATTACTTTGATGTAACATCACCCATGCAATATAGAGGTGGACCTTCTGCCTAATGTGGAACTGACGATGATGGATGATAAGATCGTTGGAAGCCTTGGTTCACACTTTATAAATCCAAGATTTCAAATATTCATCACTTATCATTTCCCCCGTCTCCATAATCTATAACTTATTTTGAGAACCAACACCAAAAATATTATAATTTCATTGTTTGATGGCCTAGTAGGCCTAATGAAAAATCTCAAGAGAGTGGTGAAAACATTCCCAAACACTAGCCGATATGGTGACATGCCTATGTGAGTTTAGAAAGTCGTATGATACACCTATAAAGAATCATCAAGTCTAAGACTACAATATTTTCTATTACATTGTACCATTTTTTCAAGAATCTTTTTGAAACACATATTTGACACCTTAGATTGACCATAGGTCTGTGGGTTATATAATGTATGCACTATATGCCTAACACCATACCGATGAAAAAGAGATTTCATTTTTCTATTGCCGAAATGAATACCATGGTCATTTATGACGAACATAGGTAAGCCAAAACTATATAAAATTTTGGTTTTCAAAAATTCAACAACAACCTTGGAATCACCGGTCCATGTATCTTGTGCCTCTACCCATTTTGAAACAGAATCCTCTACCAAAAGAATGTATAGGTTACCAGATGAATTGGGGAATGTTCCAATAAATTCAATGCCTTAAACATTGAAAATTTCATGGAAGATAAATGGTTGGCATTGAATATCATTTATTTTAGATACATTCCCCATTATTTAGTAGAAAGGATAATATTTATAGAAGTCATGGGAATCCTAAAACAAGGTGGGCCAAAAGAGGCCAGAATCTAGGACTTACAAGCAGTCTGTTGGGGACCAAAGTGATCCCTACAATCAAGAGTGTGTAGAAACCAAAGGATGGACAGAAAAATACTATTAGGAACACAACATCGGAGTACATGATCACTACAGATGCACTGTAGGTATGGGTCATCCCAAAAGTACTAATGATACTGATGTATTATATGTTTGGCCTGGATTTTTTTGAGATTAATAGGAATTCAAGATGCTACAAAAAAATTTATAATTTCATCCTGCAATGAATATCATCTAGAACTCAGTACAATTAATCATTAGGAAACATGTCATTTATGGGAATACATGGGTATTTGTCAACATCTGAGGAAGGGTGAATCCTACTGATATGGTCAGCCACCACATTCTCTTCTTCTTTTTTAATACATAATTACTACATCAAATTCTTTTAGGAGTAGCATCAAGAAAATGAGAAGTGGTTTGGATTCTGGTTTCATAAGGTGATACCGAAGGGATGCATGGTCTGAGAACACAGTGACTTTAGACCCTAAAATATACGACCTAAATATATCCACGACAATAACAGTGGGATGAAATTCTTTTTCAGTTGTGGTGTAGTTTTCATGGGTAGGGTCCAAAGTACGTGAGGCATAGGAAATGACTTATGGAGATCACTTGACCCATTGTGATATGACTACTTGAACTGCATAGATAAAGGCATCACACATGTGCTAAAATGGTAAATCCCACAAAGGTGGTTGGACTACCATGGGTAATGGGAGACTCCATTTTTTACTTATTAAAATCTTTCTCAAATAATTTATAAAAAAAATCTTTTTCTATTTGGAATATTTGGCAGAGTGGGAGTACAGTCTTTCTAAAGTCACAAATCAAACGACGGTAAAATCTTGCAAGGCCAGGAAAGACCGCACGTCCCAAAAATATTTGGCAAATGGTATGGAATAAATGACACACACTTTTGATTTATATACTAGAATACCATCTCCAGAAATGACATTTCCCCAAACTATACCTTATCCCACCATGAAATAGAATTTCTCATAATTTAAAACCAGACTATTTTCAATACAATGACGTTGGACTAAACCAATACCACACAACCATTCCTCAAAAGAAGCACCATAAATAGGGAAATCATCCATGAATACTTCGATATTATTCTATAGGTAATCTGAAAAAATACTATACATGCATCGCTATAATGTTCCTAAAGTATTTCATAGAACAAATGGCTTCCCCCAATATGAAAATGTTCCATATGGGGCAAGTGAAGGTCTCCTTTTCCTTTTCCTCATAGGAAATGTGGATATGAAATTATCCAGAATATCTATCAAGGAAATAGTAGAGAGACTTACCTGTTAGATTCAGTAGAATTTGTTCAATGATTGGAAAATGTAAATTGTCCTTCCTGGTGTCTTGGTGTATTCAGTGATAGTCTATGCAGACACAACAACTATTCTACACATTAGTTGGAACCAATTAATTTTTTTCATTTTTGATTACTATAAGACTTGTTTTTGTAGGAACTACGTGAACAGGACGGACCCATTGGCTGTCAGATATGGGGTAAATGATTCCAAAAACCAATAATTTTGTTACCCCCTTTATCGAAACTTATAAGGGGTTTCAGATCAGTCGATGTAGTGCCTACCTCACAGGTTTAGCCTCATAATTTAATAAAATATGATGTGTCTAAATTTATGGGATAATGCCAAGAATGTATGAATGTGGCCATACCAAATCTTGTTTATACTACCTCAGAATTTTATTAAGTCAAAATTCATTTTCAAGAGGGGTGAACTAGAAATGATGACATGTAGGTTATTTCCATCTCAAGATAATAATTTTTTAAATCATGGGGCTGTTTTTTTTTTGTTCTGATTCTTGAGGATTTGGGATTTAGGGGATTTTGTGTGAATGTGAGAGGTCACTAATCTCATCTAACTACTCAATGGTATCATCCTTAGATGAGGAATGAGCTTTTACTAGCATAGTATTATCATTGAAAGAAAATGGATCCTAAATGTTCGGTAAATTATCAATTAATAAACATGTATGACAGATTTTTAAAACACTACAACAATAAATGCATGATTCATTAAAAGAAATTCAATCAAGGATGAAAACTCAAAAAGGGGATCAGGGGAATGAAAAGAATTCTTTTTAGAGGAAGGGAGTACATAAATTGAATTTATAGAGAGAGGGGAATGTTCTTATGAGGGGTTATTCATGGAATCAAGGATGTTGAAATAGATTATTTCACTCCATATCCCATTGATAATGTACCATTATTGAAATTAATAGGGTCATTGTGGTTTTAAAGAAGGGTCACCCAAATATAATTGGGGCATGTCCATTCATCATATCTTCTTTGATTTTAAGCACATAAAAATTAGCAGGAAAATTTAAAATATGCACCCTCACAAGAACATCCACTACTACAACATATGGGTGTGATATAGTCTGATTTTCTAGCTGAATGAATATTCAAATTTTCTTTAGTTCACCAAACTATAAAGAAGAGTTAATGGAGTGAGCCATCACATTAATAGAGGAACCCAAATCTATCACAACATTAGAAAATGAAAACTCTTCTATGGTTATCTAAATTGAGAATGCTCCAAGAGAATAGCATAGGGTGGGATGTGATGGCTCTATCAATGCTGAAATGTTCCCCCCAAATATCACCTTTTCATCTTCCTAAAGTTTCCATCAGTGTGTAGACATCTCCTTTTGAAGCATGACATATCATGGAATTTTATTCACATTATCAATGAAGGGGATGTTAACATGCACTTTTTTGAATGTATCCAATATTTCCTTATCTTGATCAGTTTCCTTTTGTCTTCTTGGTTGGGTAGCCCATTGATGAAATGGAAGTGGAATGGCTGGGCAAGATGACTCATAAATAAACAAACTCTTTCATTTTGAAGGGATTCACTCAGGATAATATTTTTCACTATTTTGAATATTTTAAATGGTCGGGATATTGGTTTCTTTAATAGGGGATGAATCTACTGGTGGGTTCATTTGGATTTTTAGTTTATTTCATCTCATCAGGGTTATCGAACAATCATTTTCCTTACCACTAGGGTTTACTAATGGCATAGAAGGTAGTTTACCCGACCAAAGGCTTTGGATTTTCCCCACGAGTTGGATAGTTGGCCTAATTTGGTGTTTAGGACTTCTATGGATTCTTGGGTGGTTTGTTGGAATTGGAGATTTTTGGAATCCATTTTTTCATCATGTCTTCTAGGATATACTCAGGTTTTTTAGGCCGTTGTTGGAATGGCCTTTAGGGCGGTTGAGTATTTTTTGGTGGTTGTGGTGGAAGACTACTTTGACCCTATCTGTTACATTGTTTTTGAGGTTGGTTTGAATACCAACCTTGCTTATAGTATTTGTTTTACTTCCACCCAGGCTTGGATGGATAGTAAGGGTTTTTCCTAAATGGTTTGTTATAGGGGTGACCTGGAAAGATTGCCTCACAATTCTCAGAAGTTATTTTTAATTGGGGGAATTGGTCAGAGTAGTGTGTGTCATAAGAACATATAACACAATATATGGGAGGAGGATATTGGTATTTCACTTGTGAAAGAGAAATTTGTCAAAGAATGGTACTTACCCATTCAATCATCATGTCCACCTTATTCTTTAATTATGTACTTTACACCACAACGACACCTTAAATGGGTACACTAGACCATGTACTTAATTATTGAGTGTTTTGTGCCCTGTTCTCAACTAGGGTTCTTACAGAAATTGGGGTCTTATCAACCAGCGCACCACCAGAAGCAGCATCAATCATATTTCAATCAATGGGAATTTAAAATACAAGTTAGAAAACTAATATCATTCATCCCAAATTATTGGACTTACCTAGACTATGATCATTTTCATATAAAGTATTGAAAAATCTGATTCCACTTGTAATATCTCACTCCTCCTCATTGGCTTGATTAGAGAATTTTCTACTTGGCCTTAGAAGACATCCCTATGATGCCAATGGTTGACAATAAATGTCAAGGGCTTCAATATTATTGGGGGACAATTTCCTATTTTATAATAAACAACCACAACCAATCATACCATAACCAAAACCAATATATGATGCATGATAATAAAGTAATACAACACAATCATCACAAAAACAAATGATAATCAGAGTACCACAGTTGAATACTACTAACATAAAAGTACATAGTAGAAGAAAAAACCAAAAAATTTAAAAGTCTCTAAGACATAACTCCACATCCACCAAAATATTCTATGCTCCAACTCCACATTACAACCTAGTTATTATTATGCACCACTAAATAATTGTGATGCTCTAACTTTACTATTGTCTCGATAAATAGTATTTTTAAAAGCACTAATGTGCCAATGTAGTAGTTTAGTAATGAAACTCCGCAGGCTTTCCACAAATGACTTCCATAATCACACAACTATGTTTGAAAATGATATAAAAATTATATAATATAATTTAAAATAGTTTATATCATAATATAAAACAATTACCAATGAAAAACATTTTTCCAAAGAAAACCCCAATTTCTAAGGAATGAAACCAAACATGTCAATTGAAAATTACATGAATTCATTTGGAATTACCATTCCCTTATATGTAACCATATATTCACACTCAACCAAACAAGCTTGATGGTTACCATTGATGGTGGAACATAACATACATAACCCCTACCATTGAATATGGTACTTCATAACCATCATCCATCCCATTAAACTCACACTTAACCATTTAAGAAAACAACCAATCCAAACTACAATTATTCAAAAAAATACAAAAAAAAATATATCCTTTTATTGAGAACAATTTTCAAACAAATTTCTATGAATTAGAACCAAACAACCATTTTAAAGTCATCATTTTAAAATCTTGTTACCAATTTCACTATACGATAACACAAATAATTTTCACAATTCCATAAAAAACCTGAAAGAGGGTCTCATAATGAATTTCATAAATAATTCAGAATCCATTTAAATCAAATCAATCAATTTGAAATCATGTCTTCCAGTTATATTAAGAGGAATCAAGGGTGAAGAAGAAGAAATAGATCAATAGGATCAAAGATTTTTGACCATGCATAATTTTATTCTCAAACATTTTCATTGCATGACTTGTGTTAAATAAAGAACTAAAGATTATCCTTCATTATCATCCCATTTATTCATGTGATGAAACACATGTATAAATACCATGGAAGTTTCATGGATCATATATATGAATACTGTTAGGTCCACTAGGCTAGATACCCTAAGAGGGGGGTGGGTGAATCAGGGTATGAAAGATTAAAATGACTGACACTTTTGATCTTGTTTGGATGTTAGAAAAAACCCTCTTCTCTCTCATTCCCGATATAGAGTATCAACAAACCTTAAAGCATGAACATGACACAGTGATTTTTACTGAGTTCACCCTCACTGGGCTACATCCTTGGAGAATACACCGACAGTTTGCTGATGTACCAATTCCACTATAAGTGCACTACTGTTTACATGTTCGAAGCAGACTAACTATCCCTCCTAGTTTACAACCACTCACAATTTGAGAACTCACTACTCTCTCAGCTGATGTTATATCACTACTTCATCAGAATATCCACTCAGAGTTTATAGAACTCTAGTTCTCTTAATTAACAATAATGAAAGCATCCTTCACTTTACGTAGATTATCTATTGAAGTTCATAGTTCATCCACTGATGAATACCCCTTTTCCCCTGAACACCAGGAAACTCACTTTGGGAACACGTTCTCAAAGCACCCAACTTCAGGAGGCTCCCAATTTTGTGAAGCTCAAACTAGCCTTTTCGAAGCTCCTACCTTTTCACTATGCACTCTCATGAAGATCAAGTCACCACAGAGCCACTTCCTTCGCAAAACACACTGAGCCAATATGGAGATCGCAACATTCATGGAGATCAATTAGCAGCCACAAATCTCTTCTTTCACAAAGCACAATGCCTACATGAACCACCTTCGCTAGAGAAGAGTAAATAATTTTTTTTTAAAACTCTCCACTTCTCCCAATGGGTTCGAGTTCTATTTATAGGTAATTCCACCGACCCATGAATAGTCCAGGCGAAATCAACACCATGTCATATGAAATTGCGATGCTCGGAAGTTTCCACCAAAATTCTCAAAAAACCGTGAAACACAATGGAAAATTATTTATCCCGGAGCATGTCATAATCACAGATCATTTTGTCATTTACTTCACACATTCTCTGTGAAGCTCCACCAACATTCCATGAAGCTCCACTAGTAATGCCCTTCACCGCCGCAATGCTTTTCAACTCTACCATTCAAAAAACTCATCGTAATCGCAAACCATCCACGTCATCATTCTTCTAGTCTTTTTTAATCCTAATCCATGAATCCTATCTTCACAAAACTCAAACCTTTTCAATTTTTAAATTTTATCTTCATGGAAATCCAATTTTTGCGATGCTCACTGAACTCCAAATTATCGACTCCAAAAATTTGGCAAACACTGGAAAATGGAACCACCTTGTATCTGTTATTTTATACTACCTACAGATCATCCATTCCTTTTTTATAGTTCTTTTTCAACATTGATTGTCAAAAAAATATCTAGAACTCAAAAATTCACCATGGAAACCAGCTTTTTCCACAAACAAAATCAACCCAAAAAAGATGCAATGCTACCTTGAGGGATTTTGGTATAACAAATATGAGTCCTATAAAACATTTCGTCTAATGAAATAGCATAATAAATTATAGTAAATATTAGACAATAATAAATGATATCATTTAAAAAAATTCAGCAAGTTTCATGAAACAAGTTTTTGGGAAAGAAATATATCAATAACATGATAATTATATAATTGAAAAAAAAAATCATGTGAGAGTAACAGAAAAAATGAATGCACAAAATAAATAGACAGAAATAAATTTATAAACATTTTTAATTTGGAAAACCCCTTTCATGAGGAGGATTTAAATTCACTGGGGATATCTAATTTTTTTCATTATAATTATAGTGTCTATATAATTTTGTTAATTCCCGAAACTTGAATTGTAAATAGAGCATTGAAAAACCTATTTGGGAAACCACACATCGATATACCTCCACCATTTCTTTGATAATAATTTATGAAAAAAATAACACCAAATAGATTAAAATTGAAGCGACATCATTTTATAACCTCATATATGTCATTGCACAACCTTATTTTTCATTGCTCATCGGTGCCCTCTACATACTATTTCCCATTCCCAGAAACTATCACCCAAATATCTAAATATTTTTTTCCGGAACCCATTTTCCATACCCATATTGATACCCTTTTGATAATCCTTGAAAATATATAAATACCTATACAACAATATAAAATTAAATAATATGTCAATATGATAAAAAAATATCTCCCCATTTAGAATGACACGTGAGGTTCTCATGGGAGATATTGAAAATTTAAAACCCCTAAAAACTCTATTATTTCCCCATTAATCTCCAAAAAAACACTCATAATGATAAAACTAAACAATATACCTCTTAAAACTATCAGTTAATGAAATCTCATTCAGAAAAATTAGTTGGAAATCTAAGTGGTTGATATCACACCAAACATACCCATCTGTAAAAAATATAACAATTCTCTGTTACAGCTGTGAGAGCTACCTAAAAGACTCCCCCCATGCAAAAAATAAATCCAAATATGGACATTTTCATCAAATATTTTTCATAAATGCCCTTCCTAAGAAGATTGTAACTAACAACACCCTGATCCCCTATAATTGGGATCTCAACATAATCAAAAGTACTTATAAACACTAATTTCTCCCTCTAATCAACATCCACAGTGTAGTGTCTACAACTCAATGTCTGACCTCGACTGTTCATTTTAATTCCTTCTTCACAAATAGAACTTTTAGAATATAATGAATTAGGTGTATGTCCTGAAATACCTGACATGGCATTCTCAGCTTCCAAATTTTATTTATCATAGCCAATGGTATTCACCTAAAGAATGATGATCATCTAGACTATAAAACTGATGAAATCCTCTTCAGAACATCATTTTTAACATCATCACACACCATCACATTGGCCCAATAACGTGTTTAAACCATTTTGTCTCACACATATACCATCAATCCTATTCATAATCTCCATTATTCACCACCAAACGAACTCTGGAACCCGTCATTATCTAAAGTATAGACATATAAAAAATTATTGTGTATAGCTATCACATGTCACACATCTATCAAACTCAACACACAACCTCTATTTATAGTGATACATATATTATCAAAACCATTTAAATTAGTATAATATTTATGTTTTATCTCCAATATAAAAATTCACTTTCTTTGTTTAAAGAAAATATTTCCTTCTATGGTGAAATATGGTACAACGCTGCTGAATCAACAACCCATTCATTATAATTATCTAACCAATGAGAATCAATTCCAACTGAAAGTAAATATCCCACACCATGTATAACACTTACACTGGTATCCTCATAATGTGTGTCATGTGTCTTCTTTTCTTCATTCATCTTTTTCAAATCATAGAAATTTCTATCACATGAGCCTTCTTATCTCAAATGAAGCACTTGAAATTTATTTTGGTCTTCAACATACCTCTTTTATTATAATTTCTATATATCACAATAAAAATACAACTATTACCTTAAGAATCACCATCATTATTCTTTCATCGTGTCACATTAATAAAAAATGATGAAATTAAATCATCCAACATAATAGTGAATTTCTCGATAAAAAATGATGAAACAAGGTAATCATATCAATATGGTAGAAAACCCAAGAGTAATAAATATTTTTCTTCTTCCATTTCATTGGTACTACATTACCATTTTCATGGATCGTGAATGCTGTTGAAGACAAATCTATCAGTTTTTTCATGAACTCATAAGGGGATTACCTAAATATACATTCAGTAGAATTCCCTAATGATAAAATCATGTTTTAGATATAAATGACTTGTGGGAAATTTTAATTTATAATTTCTTTCAACCTTTATCTTGATATCCTCTAGATCTTCTAGATTCAACACCACCCAAAGATTATTATCAACCGAATGCTTCTAAATTGTTTGTGTTACTAATTATGTCATATCCTTCCAATAACTATTTCTCATCTATTATGGATTCTCTACTTTTTAATTCAACATATTCAATGTATTGTCACAAACCAAAATATTTTCTACTTGTTTTTACTACAGATTAAAATCATTTTTATGTTAAACATTTCAATGTGTTTGGAAATCCCAGGGCATCAATCACCCGTATTCAATAACCAAGAAACATGCATCAACCACTTTTTTATGAGTTTTAGAGAGAAAATATATAATTCATTGGATAATAACTCAATTGTAGAAAAAGTTTACTAGAATCACCAACAAAATTGAAAGTAAAAAATTAAATATAAAGAAATAAATTAATATGTAGATTTTAAATTTGAAAACCCCTCAGGGTAGGACGATTAAGAAAATAGGGAAACATCAATAAAATTACTCTATAATTAGAAATTCTATAAAATTCATGTAATTTATTAAATATGAATTGTAAATAGAGATCAGAAAAGATATGTGAAATCCCACACATAGATATGCCTCTGCCATTTCTCAATTAATTATACATTAAAAAATGTCACCCCATAGAGATCAGAACTGAACAAGTGCCCACATTAAAGCACATCAAATAATATATTTCAAAACTTGATTTTCCATTGCTCATTGGTTCCCACTGCATGGGACTACCCATTCATAGAAACTATCACCCACTTATCAAATCTATTTTTTGCACACCCCATTTGAAGCAACGCTGCTGGTCCCTTTTTTATAATCCACTAGAATCCATAAAAAACTTGCGTATATTTGTAATTCAGAAAATATCCATTAGATATGAAATAATATCTCTCAATTTAGAAATAATTATTGGGTACTGGTAAGAGATATCAAAAATTTTAAACCCCTAAAAATATCCATTATTTTTGTTTTATTCTCTTCCAAAATCAAAAAAAGTTTTAACCTCAACATTGATATATTATGGATTAAAATCATAATTTTCAAGCAATACATCACTTCCTGTATATCATATATATACACAAGGCTTTATTTGAATATTACTTTCAATCTCCCAAATGCTGTAAAACATAATATACCTCGTTTTGTCTCACTTAATATTATAATGTACACAGTAACATGTAAAACCATATCCAAACCCCCTTTTGATATCTTCCAAAATTATTTTTTATATCTATTATTAACTTTACCTTGAATCACATCATATGTAATACCCTGTGAATACACAACCAAAACAATTTTTTATTAAAAGTAAAATAATTTTATATTACCTATATAAGTCAAACATAGTCCCCATTATATCAACCATAATATGTGACCCCTTGGGCATTTTGTGAGTTGAATAAAAATATGAATCTCTATATACATAAAAGTAAAAAAATAGTGACCTTTAGCAATGTGTTAATTCCACTCATGTTATAAAGGGATCTGGCATGATATCTATCTATCACTTTTATATCTATATATGTTTCAACTCTTATGTTTCATATGAAAATGGGATTTCTCATATTTTCCCTTTATCTAATAAATTGATTGGGCTTTAGGGCATTGAGCATGTCATTCCTTATAAAGAACTCGTCTATTGGAAACCCTCTCCATGTCTACTGATATGAATGATGAATATTTTCATATGCCATTCATCCTTATGGATAATGTCATCACATTTCCCTTATCTTTATAGAAATACACTATTTAGGTTTGGAAGCACCCTCCCATAGTGTATCTCAATCGAGTGCCTAGATTTCATACACATCATACAAAAGGAAAAATATATTATTGGTTAAGCTCCAAATGATGACATGATCAACAACATACCCAAACAGACTCGTATTAGCTATGTCAATGTTTAGAATTATGTTAGTACAATATCAATGTATAATGGACCACATTCTAGGTATCTCTCCAACCACAAGTAGGAGGTACTCAAATACGATTCATATACCGCTAGTATACCAAATACATTTGTATGAAACATCACGTGGTATACATCGTAGGCCATCCAACGCACACAAATAATCTCATTATCTATTTTTTGCCCTATGAGAATATTCTATATCTCTAAAAAATAATCCTAATCATGTTAATGGTAACAATACACACCAGTCTATAATACTCCATGTTGAACATCGGTTGTGGATAAACCCAAATTCATACTTTGATAGGTTAATTATAATTTCACTTTAGAGAATGTAATCTATATTACATTTATGTATCCAACATGAATGAATTATAAAATGTAAGTTTCCTTCAATATGATACAGATTTATAATCTTAAACTAATTAAGAAATTTTAAAAATACCAATATAAGAAATAAGTTTTCAAATTATATATCATAAACAACCAGACCAGCCTTATATTTCTTATACATTCTAGTTTTTGATAACTCTATACATTATGTATAATTCCTATCACATCTCTATATGACCATTTGATAAAATGTACCATTAAACTCTTTTGTCAGAAAAAAAATATAAAATAAGTCAGTTTGAATAATGTTGATATTTATCATTCATATTACTAATAGTTCCACTTCTGAATATATTCAAATATCTTAACATTAGAGCATCAAATATTACATTGTTGACTTGGGTGGTCTACAAAGAACCTTTTCTCTGTGTATCATCATAAACATTGTAACACTATTCTATCAAAAATATTCTTATAAATAATGTAACTACTTACATTACTAATTACTAATAGATCCTAGCCCTCTTATAATATTATGTAAATAAAATTTAGACTTATATATGTGTAATTATTAATTTGATAACATCAAATTGATTTAACTCCATACATACTCCCACCATCCTTTAAGACATTATATTCTCATTAGAATATCTTACTAAGATATAAAATCCCTTTTATATTAATATATAATACTTATTTCCTTTTAGTAGGAATATTTAACATATAATCTATACCAAATATTTTATTCTATGGGTGTGGAAGATTTTTATTTGATAAAATAGTTTATTAAAGTATACTACAGATTGGTGGAAGGAACACATTGCCATATATTTTAACAAATAGTTATATAAAGACATTTATCCTAGATAAACATCTTTATTCCCATATTCTCCTAAAATAATTCTATCAAAAATAATGAATCATAAACTATGTATATATAATTAATCATCTCATATATGGTCACAAATACTCATTGTAATTGAACAACTTCTGTTATCACATAAAGGAAATGAGAACATGATTAACATTTTTTATTAGATTTATATGATTTTGATAAAATCCTTTACATTCTAATCCTTGATTTATTAACAATATACTACATCTCATTATCATAAAAAATCATTCTCAATAAATTATTCATTTGATTTAGAAATCATTTAAATTTACAACACCTTTTAAAATATATATTCAGTATCACATATATTTCAGTATAAAAGAATCAAATTAAAAAATATTCATACTTGACATGGATATTTTATGGACTTCCAAAAAAACCTTTAGGTTTATATTTGATAATCCATTCACAATGAAGTAATACTGTTCCTTCTTGATAACCCTAGGTTACAATGACTTTGATTTAATTCTTGAATAAGTATTGTTGAACATAACAACCATATTTTGTTTTATTCTGGATTAAAATTTTTCTTAATTGTACTATCTAAACAAACTAGATTCTATAAATAGTATGTCCTATTCATTTATTCTAAAAATTTTGATATTATTGAAAAAAAATTCATTAATTTCAATAACATTATCAGAACATTTCTATAGATAGAAATATGAAAAATTCATTTACCAGAAATAACAATTCTTGTCTACCCATAAAGCATAATATATAATTGATTTTTATAACCAATAATGTATTAACCTAACCTTCAGTCTCACCAAGTCATTTAACATATTCAATCATATTGAATATCATTTTATTCACCTGATCATATTGACCATATGAGACAAAAATTGACATACCCAATAACATTGAGTATGTTAGTGGAGTCTAAGATTCATTTTTCATTTCATCATCTAATGCCATTGAAATCATAAATATATCAAATTATACTTCCATGAGAACCTATATTCACTTGATGAATAACTTCAACACTTGGCTACCAATGAAAGATCTATTCTAACAGATTTAATTTTCCATAAGAAATTTTAATAACATACCAATATTTATTAATATATTCTCTTATGTTTCTAGTCTTACAAGTAACCAACACTAATTGTATACTTATCAATTATTAATTAAAAAGTTTTATCTTGATGATCATAATGATTATATTATTTACAATATATGATTTATTTGATAAGTATCATGTTTTTTAGACCATCTAATAAGATGTTTTATTAAACAAGCTCCCACTAAAATAACGACCCCATTTGAATGTTCATTATATCCATTAATATTCCAAGATCTATATTGTTGGACTACAAATTTTGATCCAACACATCCCATGTATTTTAGGTTTTGATGATCTCAAATACCCTTCATAGTTTGATGTTGATCTTGTTTTTTAATTATGTGAGCCTATTTTATAGTATTCTTATATATTCGGTGATTAATTTAATTAAGTATACATTATATATTATTTTAGATGAAATATAATCTAGTTTGTTAAATCAGCTACATGATGCTTTTTTCTATGTGGTTAAAATGGCTACGTCAACCACCTATGTAAAGGAATTGACTACATCAATCAACGATATTGCAAAATCACCTTCAAGGAAATTATCTAAGATGAAAAGATCTCCTGCTTTAGAAATCCACTACGTAGATCATTCATCTACATAAAATGATTACATCGAGTAATCGATTATGTGGATAGCCTACATGGTCAAATTGACTACATTGTTTCAATTGGCTTGGTGAGTTTCAGCTATGTGATTAAATGGCCTATGTATTTCAATATGGTTATCTGAATAATAATAAGGTGCATGGATTCAAATATGAAAATCATCTATTTGGATTAAAATATGTAATTAAATATATTATAATAAAATGGTATTTATTACCATTGATGATCTCATGGGAGTGTTTTAATGATTATATACAATACTAAAATGCATTATAACCACACTAAGGTTAAATCAATTATATTAAGAACCATGTACCTAGATAGAATAAAAGTACAATGAGTGTTTATTGGTCTCTACTATTTCCAAGGTGTTTCAATGAAAAATGATGTGTCTCTGATCTGTTTTTATAATGATCATGTTTTATTCATTTAAAAAATTTGTTAATGTATTTATAAGCGTGGACTTCTTTTTGTATGATATTTTTTCTCAAAGAATAATTGATGTGTAAAAAATAAATAGAGAGATACATTTCTCCAAAACTCACTAAAGTGGCATATTATTTTCTATCAAAATATGGAATAATAATTATCATCTCATTATAAATTATTATTAATGATACTTGTGGAGTTTTGATGACACTATTTGAGAAGCTTATCATTTAGATAATCCATATTTACGATATATTCTTTTTTGTTAGCTATATCTTATATTTGTATGCTGGAAATTATAAAACTATATATTTATTATCTTTAGTTGTAAATGTTAAAAAACAATTCACCTAAAAAATTATTGGTTGATAATAATATTTGTAGCCTCATTGAAATATCCAGTGATTGAATTAAGTGTCTAATGCATGCACTATATTGTGTAATCCATAGAAATTGGACTGGGAGTCCATAGAAAAAGGACTTGACTAGGGATAATCATCAAACATGAGGAGAAGAGTAGTGGTTGAGTGGACTAGGAGACTTATATTACCCAAACCACTATAAATATAAGTGTCTATTTCTCTTTTTTATGTTTTTATTTCCACAGAATACATTATTAAAGAATAGGTCAAAACAATTCACAAACAAGAGGGTGTTTTTTCTAGGTGAATAAAAATTTAAACAAATCAATTCACCCCCCCCCCCTCTTGAGACTTAATACGGTACGTTACTAATAAAATTTAGTATCAACGTGAGTGTTTCAAGAGTTTTTGAATATAAAACATTCAAATCTAATGATCTCATCCAGAATGGCTACTATGACTGAAAAACGTGTAGGGATGTCTATGGTCAGAGAACCCTATTTAAATGGTTATAATTATGGATTTTGGAAGAAAAATATGATCATATATCTAAAGAACCATGGTGTGAATAATTATCTCAATGTCATTAATCCATATAATATTATAATGAAGAAACCAGAAACATGGGATGATGATTCTAAATCAATTCATGATGTTAATTATAAAGCTGTGAATATTATAATATTTATATTTGGTCCTGGTGAGTTCAACAAAGATCAGCTATTTCAAATAGCCGATGAAATGTGTACTATTATTTTAGTTTCTTATGAGGGATCATATAACATGTGGGATCTCATATAGAATACTAAAATACTATAGTTTGAAATTTTTATAATGATGGATGAAAAAACTATTACACAATTCAAATGAAGTAATATAGTAAAACAATGTTACTACATTATCAGAAAAAATTACTAAACCAATTAGGCTTTAAAAGTTATCAGAATATTGGCTACATGATGTTTTTGTCTATGTGGTGAAAATGGATACATAAACCACCTATGTAAAGGAATTGACTACATCAATTAGATATGTTTCAAAATCACCTACAAAAATATTGTCTAATTTGACAATATTTCCTACATGAGAAATCATCTAGGTAGACAATTCAGCTACGTAAAATGGTTACAAAGAGTAATATATTATGTGGATCACCTATATGGTTAAATCGACTATGTCGTTTCCATCAGCAACATGTGTTTCATCTTGTGAGTAAAAGGCCTACATAATTCAATTTTTAAACACTAAATAAACTCGTGTATGTGGATACAAATTTGGAAATCGTCTATATAGATTCATGTATGTAATCAGTGAAATCACACTAAAAATTGGTATTTATTACCATTGAATCACTCGAGTGAGTGTTTTAATGCTTCTGTATAATCCCAAATACTTGATTTCCTATTTATGATGAAATCAATTATAATAAGAACCATATGTTGAAATGTAAAAAAAGTACAATGATTTTTTATTTTTCTCTTCTGTTTCCATGGTATTTCAAGGAAAAATGATGTGTCATGACCCATCCTCAGGGCCCGTGCCATGACTACCCCATGCTCTTCTTCCATAGGACAAGGGCTGGCGACTAGCACCAAAGGCATAAATTCCAAAAAGAAAGGGAAGGAATTTCCTTTATAAATTAATCAAAACACAATAGAGTACACAAACATAGTAAGCACTATGTAAAACTGAGTAGAAAAGTAAGTGCTGAAAAGTAAATGGGCAGTGTAAAAACCCAACTGAAAGTACTTTACAACTGAAAGGAAAGTACACTAGCAGTAAGTAAAACAACAACACTGAGTCATCCTCCGGAAATCCCACCTGAATGGTGTGTATAGATAGCCTCCTCAGCTCCTCGGGTCTGGCTGTCCGCTCCATGTATGTCATGCCATGTGGTTCACCTCCGGGTACCGTCCATCTCCACATGCCTCCTCCTCAATCAGTGCTATCCATCGTCCACATCCAACACAACGTAGTGCAACCATATCATGTGCAGGGGTGAGTATATGATACTCAGTAGGGTCCCCGAGACCCTTGAAGGTCTCTCAGAATCCAATAAGGATAAACCAAAAAAGAAAGATACAATCTCAAAGTATCAACTGTCATTACTTGGGTATATTCCCATATATATACCTAATTCATCAGTTACAAAATAGCTCCCACTTTCGAGCACACGCACAACTTAGTCCACATAGGAAGTCACAACCCAGTCCACACAAGAAAGCATGATTTGGTCCACATAGGAATGTATGTCAATGACATCAATGATAATGATTGAAATCAAGACTCAACTTTCATAGGTATACCTCTTTATTATGGAGATAGAGATGATCAGATGTAGCCACTGATTCATCTAAACTGTCGAACCCACACTTGATACAAGACCAGCTAAGCTGTCAAACCCACATAGGATACGAGACCTGGTTCTCTGCCGGACCCACATAAGATTAGTGTACAGAGGTCAATACTATCGGACCAACATAGGATACAAGAATAGTAGTCATCGTCGTCGAACCCATAGAGGATTCCAGTATGGTAGTCGTCGCTGTCGAACCCACAGTGGATTCCAGTACAGTAGTCGATGCAGTCTCAGCCAGCTCTAGGGTTCCCACACACAACATGCTCGATTATGGGAGGGTCCGCTCCTCGATCAAAAGATTCATTATATAAACATTCGATAATTCAAAAATTTATATATCCCATTGTCCAGTCTCATCAAAAGAAACCCAATGTGACAGACCATGTGTCAATTGGATGCCCTGTTGGAGAGTTGTTGGCTTTTCCATCCCAGGGATCCGGTTGGGTTTTTAGCTAAAACCAACCCGAACATACATCAACTACTTACAAACCTCAAGTGTAGTATTCCAATATAACCTTCTCAAAAAAAGGATTTCAACACAATTGACATCATGTCAAACGGACGTCAGGTCCTTATGATATAAGTGTTTCCGCACCAAGGGCCCTGTTGTTTTTTAGTTCAAACCACCTGTCCATACACAAACATTGCCGAAAGCTCAATTGTAAAATACTAAAATGACCATCTCGTTCCAAGGATTCTTACTCAACTGATGGTATGTCGATCGGAGGTCTATACCTCAAGTTATGGGAAAAAGACAGAAAATGGTCCGAAGTGGGGGGTTTGGGCCCGGTCCGACCCAGCCCCACCCCCTGGGTCGACCCGACCCGGGTCAGGGTCCAGCCCGGCTGGGCACGGCCCGGTCTGCGTGACCCACCCTAGCCCGTCCAGGAGGGGTACGCTGGATCAACCAGCGAGCCGAGTGTGGGGTGCGACCCCCCTCTGTTCTGCGGACGGGGCGCCAGCCTGGCACCACCTCTTCCCTAGATCCCACTCGACCGCGGGATCCCGCCCTTGCCGACGCGGCTTTAGCGGTGGTAGGCTTCTGCCAGCGGCACGCCAGGGCACGGCCCCCACCAAGCGGCCATCCGGGGCCGGACACCAGTGACCCGCACTGCTGGGGGCTTCCGCGGGCCACCAGGTTTATTCCGGTGGTCTGATTTTACTCCTGTCTATTCCTAGGGTCAATTTGGGACCCATACATCACTACAAAGGCCTCCAATCGCCATTGTGGTCCCACTGCATTGTCGCCAAATATTTCACGCATCAAGAAAAAATTATAAGTGGGTTCATACTTGTTCTTTAGTCCACACCCACCGCATTAGTGGTTCAAACCATCACCCAACAATTACACGTCATGCCGTGGGTATAAATCACATAATGAAATATATACAAAATCCCCTACCTCAACAATTGAAGATGAACATCGGCATCCCGGTAGATGGAATCGCGGGGAAAGGGTTCGTAGGCATCGTCGGAGTGTGCTGAGGAGGAAGCGGCGTCTCCTCTCTTGTCCCGGAGAAGAGGATTGGTGGTGCGTCATTTTTCTTCGAGGAACCAGCATTCTTCATCGTTCTTCATCGGAGGCCAGCATTCTTCAAAAACCTCAAGTGTCCTCTCGATCTTTCTCACACAATGAAAGCTCTTCCCCTTAATAAAATAATAGGCTCCACCTATTATTTTATTATACACGCAAAACAACTCTCCCAAAATTTAATCACCACATTAAATAAAATGTGTTGGAAATCAATTATGGAAGGGAGAGGGAAGGTCCCAATTTATTAAATGCATTGGAAATTAAATAAAAATGGGGGAAAAGAAGAGGGATCCTCATTAAATTATGGGTTTACATGAAATAAAAGAGTGAGGTGGAGAGATTGGTATTTAAATGGGGGTTGCAAATTAAATGAGGGGTTTTTAATGAGATTAGAGGAAATTAAATGGTGGGGCTTGTGTAGGCCCCACCTCTCTAACATCCACACATGGGTAGTTAGGTGGTTGTGGGACCCACCCTTAACTACCCATGTGAGGGAATAACCTCTTTATGAAATAAAAATTGTTCCAAAATTTTTTATTTACTTCTTAAATAATCCCCCCCAAAAAATATTCTCCTCCAATTGCGAACGCAACTACGGTAAGGATCCCGTTAAGCAATTACCGGCCTTATGAGTTCATCGGTGCCCACAGATTTAAATTCCGAGCACCGGTTCAAATGTTAGAAAAACTCGATCGTTCGTTCATAGAACGTATCCGAGATAAACTTCAGAAATTGATTCTGGGCACTTCATACCTCAGAATCAAGCACCGTCAGAAGCTACAGACTCATAAAATTAAAAAGTATTTAATTTTTTTTGAAATTTTGGGGACTTTACATTTCTCAAACATTAGGGATTTGCATCCCTGTAATGCTACAATATAAAATAGTTGAATAAATGAGGGTATTGAGTACACATCTGAACCTCCCACTCCCATTTGCACTCATGGAGGATCCTGTGCTGCCAACAAATGAGAACAAGCAGAATAGACAGCCCATGATGGACCCGCTCTTGTTAATCCTCGATATCTAACAGAACCTCTGCAAATATCGCCCTGTCATTGATTTCTATCTCCCCTTGGCCAACGATATGTGCTAGGTCGTGCACATATCTCTTCAGGTGAGATACGTGGAAGACGTTGTGCACCCGGTGCAGCTGAGGTGGAAGGGCCAGGTGGTAAGCCACCATGCCTACTCAGCTCAGGACATGGAATGGTTTGATGAAGTGCAGAGACAACTTTCCAACTAGGCCAAATCTCCATAATCCACGTCGAGGTGAGACACGTATGAAAACATGGTCGCCATCCTCAAACTCAAGTGGTCTTCTGCTACTATCAGCATAGGACTTCTATCTACTCTGTGCAGTCCTCATCCGCTCCTAGATGATCGGCACCTTCTCCGTCGTAGACTGAACCATCCCTGGTCCTACGAGTGCTAACTCCCCCGAGTCAGTCCAGTACAGACGTGATCTGCGTGGTCGGTCGTATAGTGCCACGTAAGGTGCCATCCTGATGGTGGAGTGGTAGCTGTTGTTGTACGCAACCTCCAGCAAGGGTAGGTGATCCTTCCAGCTGTGACCAAAGACAAGGACACATGCACGAAGCATTTCCTAGAGTGTTTGAATGGTCCTATCTATCTGGTCATCTGTCTGAGGGTGAAAGGCAGTGCTCAGGCGTAGCTGCATCCCAAAAGCCTCCTATAACCCCTTCAAAAGTTGGGATGTAAAGCGAGCATCTCGATCAGAGATAATAGATGATGGAACACCATGAAGTCATGTGATCTTCTGGACATAGAGGCATCATAGTATCTCTACTGATCCCTTCTCCCTGATCAGTAAGATGTGGTCCGACATTGTGAGTCAATCAACAATATCCCATATAGAGTCGTCCCCTTTAGAAGTACAGGGAATAACTTTCACTATATCAATGGATATCACGTCCAAATTCCACACTAGAACCTCTAAGGGTTGTACCAAACATGCTGGTACCTGATGCTCTTCCTTCACTTGATGGAGAGTGAGGCATCGTGAAACAAACATTTCTACAAACCTCTTCATAAACAGTCACGAGGAATATTATCTGAGGTCTTGGTATATCTTAGCTACTCCAGGATGTACTGCTAGAGGGGAAGTGTGGAACTCCCTCAGCACCTCCTCCTATAGTGCAACTGGTAACATGGTACATCCCCTGAAGAGGATGATGTTCTCCCCTCCTTCAAAAAATCCATCAGGTGCCAGCCCTGAGGATATTTGAGAACATGGCACCTCATAGTCAACATCCCCATGTTGTGCCTCTCTGACCCGCTGATGTAGTGGAGAAGTGGTTGTGAGGGACTGAAGATAGGTTTCCCCATCTCTATCCATGAAGGATATCTACAATGTGGCTAACTGTTTTTTCGCCTCTCTATGTAGCTGAATGCCCGATCTCCTACAGAGATCATCAGCGACAAAGTTACCCTTACCAGGAGTATAGACAATCTCAAAGTCACAATCTTGGAGGAACTCGAGCCATCGCTGCTGTCTTCGATTCGGGTCCTTCTGCGATAATATTTACCTGAGACTCTGGTGGTCAGAGTAGATGGTAAAGCGCTCTCCCATCCGATAGTGTTGCCGCATCTTCAGGGTGAAGACCCCTACTGCTAACTCCAGGTCATGGGTAGTATAGTTCTTCTCGTGCTAGCTCAAATGTCGTGAACTTTAAGCGATCACTGCTCGCTCCTGCATCAGTACACACTCGAGTCTGGTCCCCGATACATCACATTAAACTATATATCGTACGCCCTCCTCTGGTAGCCTCAAGATGGGAGCACTGGTCAATCTCTGCCTCAGCTCCTGAAATCTCTGCTGAAAACTGCCAAACCACACGAAGGGTTTCCCCTTCTTCATCAAAGTTGTAAGCACTGCTACAACTCTGGAGATGTATGGCACAAATCTCTGATAGTACCTAGCCAGAACTAGGAAATTCCGCACCTCCATCGTGCTTTTGGGTGGATCCCTAAAAAGTATCACCTAAACCTTCACAGGATCCACTGAAACTCCCACCTCTGAGATGACGTGAACCATGAAGTTAACCTCTCGATGCCAGAAATGGCACATTGAGAGTTTACCATAAAGCTGGTGCTCTCGGAGTTTATCCAGTACAACCCGTAAGTGGTAGGAGTGCTCCTCCTCGGTGGTCGAGTAAATTAGTATGTCCTCAATGAAGACTACGGAAAACGGATCGAGGTAGGGCTGGAAGATCTTATTCATGATACTCATGAACAATACTAGAGTGTTCGTCACACCGAAGGGCATGACCAAGAACTCATATTGTCCATACCGATACATGAAGGCCGTCTTCTACACATCCTCATCCCGAACTCAGAGCTGATGATTGCCTGACCTGAGGTCTATCTTTGAGAACCAACGTGCTCCCGTGATCTAATCAAAGAGGTCGTCAATCCTAGGAAGCAGATAATTTTTACTCACAGTCACCTGGATTAGGTGACGGTAGTCGACACAGAGTCTCATGCTCCCATCTGCCTTCTTAGCGAACAGAATCAGAAAAGCCCAGGGTGAAACACTGGGTCGGATGAAACCTTTCCCCTGTAAGACCCCCAGTTGTGCATGTAGCTCACAAAGCTCAGCGAGAGCCATCTGATATGCCGGAGTAGATATCAGTGATGTCTCGTGGTACAAGTCTATGTAGAAGTCTACCTCCCTGTGAGGAGGTAGTCATGGAACATCGTCAGGAAAAACGTTTGCATACTGATCCACTTCAATAGGAAAACTCGGACAATGCACATCAACCGCTCTATGGATGAGACTAGCCAACTAATGTGTGATAGGATGCCCTCTACTCTATCTGAGTCCATCCTGTTCTATAAAGGTTCCCTTGTCGCCAGTGAAGGTGAACCTGGTCCCATCCATGCGGACACACTGCACCTTGTGCCTAATACAGTCGATCTGATCATAGACTGTAGATAACCCATACATACCCAAGATTACATCGTAAGGCCTCAACGCCGATACAAAAAGATCCCAGCTGAATCTCACTCCTCCTAGAGTAAGATCACACTACCAGAACCAGTACATAATTGTTTTGTCTGATCCTGTAGGAGTCTCTAGCCGTAAGGATCGAGCCAATGACTCCGTCGGAATCATCGATATCCGAACAAGGGCAGCGACAATAAATGAAAGGCTCACACATGTGTATATAAGAACTATAGAAAGGGTGGAGTCGACACAGATAGTACCTTGAATAATCTCAGATGCATCGTGGTCGTAATCCTCCGCTGCCTAGAGCTGAGCCTACCTCTTCCCGCCAGATCCCTGTAGCCGGGGTGGACCTCCTGGGGGGGGTGGTGGTAGAGCCTCGAAGCATCGTCCACCACCTGCTGCTCGGCCAACTCCTCTACCTCGTCCACCTTTTCCTTGAGTACCACCACATTCGAACCTCTTCATCTGCCTGGGAGGTCCCTCCACTGTCTGTTGCTCATCTGCATGGTGGGTAGAGAAGTCACAAGCCTTGTGGCCCTGCCTGCCGCATGCATAGCACGGTTTTCTCCTCGTAATGATGGATCTGCGCCCTGTGCCCCTCACAGCCGAACTTATATCCTGAGGTCACCCACCTGACAGCCTGGTCCACTTGGACCCCTGTGACATCTGTCGACTGCTGGCTGCAGAAGACTCTGCTCCGTGTCATCCTACGGTGGGTCTCGCTGCTAATGGCTGCTCGCCGAGAAAGCTCTCCACTAACAGGGCTCACGCCAGCACCCCTGCCTACGTTGGGCTGCTGAGGGAAATTGTTGAACCTATGATCTCATGCCTCAGTCCTTGATCAAAGGTCCTAGCCTAGAATAATGGGTCATGTACCATGTCTGTGGAGTAGCGTGAGAGGTCGGTAAATCTCATTGAGTACTGGGCTACTAACATGTTGCCCTGCTAGAGCTGTAGTAACTACTGGATGTGCACTTCACGGATGGTGGATAGAAAAAACTCTAAGAGAAAGAGGCTCTCGAAGTTCGTCCAAAGAAGAGATGACTCATCGTGCACCTGGAGAATCAGGCTCCAACATCTACCTACGGCTACGTGTAGGAGACTCACGACAATGATCACCATAAGATCTATTGGTGTCCTTACCAGTCTAAAGACTCTGACGATATCCTCCAACCAATCCTCAGCTCCCTAAGGAGTAGTCTCTTCACAGAACCTATGTGACCCCTTTCTCTGAATATCGTGAAATGCGCATAGGTGGCGTGCACTCTCCACAACTGGGGCTGGTAGCATCAGTGGCTTAGCAGGTAGTGGTACCGCTGGTGCCTCCATTGTAATGGGGCCCTGCACCGAGGCCTCATCACTCGGTGGGCTGCCATCCTACATGTTACTAGTAAACCCAGATGGCTGTCATTGTGGGGTATCCTGAAAATAAACATGTGTGCCACTATCAAACAGTATACCTGGTGAGCTGACACAATGTAATTACAAAGAAAACTTCTTAAAGGAAACACACATGTAATCAGTGTTTTCATGCACTGAGTCAGAAATTAGAGGTTAGGGTCGCTGTGTATGATACCTCAGTCGCCATACCAACCCTGGACTCCCTAGACTGAAAACCACACTCACTAATCTTAACACTATTTCTTCATAGAATGGAATGATCAGAGTCGTGAGTTCTACGGTAGAACAGACTTCTCTGATACCAATTTCTCATGACCAGTCCTCAGGGCCCATGTTGTGACTACCCCAAGCCCGCCTTCCATATGCCACATGCTGGTGATTAGAACCAAATGTGCAAATCCCCTAAAAAAGGGAATGAATTACCATTATAAAGTAAACAAAACACAACAGGGTACACAAGCGCAGTAAGCACTAAGTGAAACTGAGTACAAAAGTAAGTGCTGAAAATTAAATGGGCCAGTATACAAACCCAACTAAATGTACAGTACAACTGAATGAAAATTACAGTAGTAGTAAGTAAAACAGCAACACCAAGTTGTCCTCAGGAAATCCCACATGAATGGTGGGTACAGATAGCCTCCTTAGCTCCTCGGTTTCGGTCGTCCACTCTGTGAACGTCCCACCATGTGGTCCACCTCCAGGTATCATCCAGCTCCATAGGCCTCCTCCTTGATCAGTGTTGTCCGTCGTCTGCATCCAACACAACGTAGTGTGGGAATAGCCCATGCAGGGGTGAGTATACGATACTCAGTAGGAACCTCGAGACCCCCGAAGGTCTCTCAGAATCCATGAAGGATAAACCACAAAAGAATTATACAATCACGAAGTATCAAATGACATTACTTAGGTATATGCCCATACATATACCAAAGACATCAATTACAAAACGACTCCAACTCTCGAGCCCAAGCACATCTCAGTCCACACATGAAGACACAATCCAGTCCACACAGGAAAGCACTACTCAGTCCACATAGGATAGTATGTCAATCACATCGATGATAATGATTTAAATCAAGACACAGCTCTCACATTTATACATATTTCATATGGGGATAGAGATGATCATATGTAGCCACTTATTCTTCTAATCTGTCGGACCCACACATGATACAAGACCAGCTATGCTGTCGGACCCACACATGATACAAGACTATCTACTCTGCTGGACCCACACAGGATAAAATTACATAGGTTAATACTACCAGACCCACATAGGATCCATGAACAGTAGTCATATCCATCAAACCCACGGAGGATACCAGTATTGTAGTCAATGCAGTCCCAGCCAACTCTAGGGTTCCCACACAGATCATGCACGATGCAAGGAGGGTCTATTTCTCTAGCAATAGGGTTTATAAATCATCTATCACGAATTCCATGGTTGATGTATCCAAAAGTTTCGTCTCGTCAAAAAAAAACCCAACGTGACAGACGGTGCATCAATCGGACGCTGGGTCTGAGAGTTATTGGAATTTCCATCCCAGGGGCCCGGTTGGTTTTTAAGTTAAAACCTACCCGGTCGTACTCCAACTACTTCCAAACCTCAAGTGGAGTAATCCAAAAGAACCATCTCAACAAAAGGATTTCAATGCAATTGATGGCACGTCAAATGGACCAGTTGGTTTCGAGTTCGGACCAACCCAGATGTACCCAATATTTTCCAAAACCTCGAGTGTAATACACCGAAATGACCGTCTGGATCCGAGGATTCCTATGCAACATAAAGTGCGTCGATCGGAGGTCTGTAGCACATGTTATGGGGAAAAGACCGAAAATGGTCTGATGTGGGGGTCTGGCCCTGGTCTGACCCGGCCCAACCACCCCTAGGTCATCCCGAACCGGGTCACCCCAACTCGGGTCTAGGTCTGACCCTATAGGGCGTGGCCCAGCCCGGCCGGGGGGGGGGGGTATGCTGGCTCGACCAGTGAGCCGAGTTGGGGGGCGCGACCCCACTCTGTTCCGCGGATGCGGCACCGGTATGGCACAACATCTTCCCTGGATCCCACACTATTGCGGGATCCCGCCCTCACCACCGCAGCTTCAGCCGTGGTGGGTACTACTGGTGGTGCGCCGGGGCACCGCCGCCTCTAAGCGACTGGCCTGTGCCGACCACCTGGGGCTTTCATGGGCCACTGGAGTCATTTCGGTGGTCCTATTTTACTCTCGTCTACGACTGTGGTCGTCTTGGGACCCTTACATCACTGCGAAGGCCTCCAATCTCCATTGTTGCGCTGTTTCATTTTCTCCAAATATTCCGCGCATCAAGAAAAATTTAGCGGTGGTTTAGGGCTTGTTTGTTAGTCCGCACGCACCTCATTAGTGGTTCAAACCATCACCCAACAATTACACATCATGTTGAGGGTATAAATAACATAATGAAATATATAAAAAAATCCCCTACCTCATCAATTGAAGACGAACATCGGCATTGTGGTAGATGATGTCGCGGGGGAAAGGGTTCATAGGCGTCGTTAGAGTGCGCCGAGGAGGAAGCGGTATCTCCTCTCTTGTCGTGGAGAAGATGATTTGTGTTGCATCATTGTTCTTCGAGGAACATGTGTTCTTTGTCGTTGTACGACGGAGGCTGGCGTTCTTCCAAAACCTCAAGAGTCCTCTCAATCTTTCTCGCAAAATGAATGCTCTCCCCCCTTAATAATATAATAGGTTCCACCTATTATTTTATTATACACGCAAATCAACTCTCCAAAAATTAAATCACCACATTAAATAAAACATGTTGACAATAAATTAAAGAAGGGAGAGGGAAGGTCCCCATTTTTTAAACACGTTGGAAATTAAATAAAAAGGGGGGGAAAGAGGAAGGATCCTCATTAAATTATGGGTGGACATGAAATAGAGGAGTGAGGTGGAGAGATTGGCATTTAAAGGGGGGTTTCCAATTAAGTGAGGGTTTTTTAATGAGATTAGAGGAAATTAAATGGTGGGGCTCTTGTGGGCCCCACCTCTATAACATCCACACATGGGTAGTTAAGTGGATTTGGGAACCACCCTTAACTACCCATGAGAGGGAATAACCTCCTTATGAATTAAAAATTATTCCGACAATTTTTATTTACTTCTTAAATAAACCGCCAATTAAAATCATCCCTCCATTACGAACGCAACTACGGTAAGGATCACGTTAATAAATTACCGGCATTACGAGTTCATTAGTACCCTCATATTTAAATTCTGAATAACAGTTCAAAAGATTTAAAAACCCACTCATTCATTTACTGAACGTACCCGAGTTAAACTTCAGAAATTGATTCCAGGCACACCAGGCCTCAGAATCAAGTTCCGTCAGAAGCTACAGTTTCGTAAAATTCCAACGTATTAATTTTTTAAAATTTTATGGGTCTTTAAATGATGTGTAATTTGTATTTTATTATATATATCCTATTTTTTCATTTAAAAAGCTAGTTCTTGAATTTATAAGTGTGGAAACATTATTATAGTAGTTGTTATCTCAAAGAAAAATTGACATGTAATAAAGAAATATAGATAAATATTTCTCGAAAACACTATGATGTGACAATTTCTTTTCTATGAAAATAAGAAATAAATAGTATCATCTCAACATATATGATTATTGATGATCATTGTTTAGTTTTGATGACTATCTTTGAGCTACATATCCTTTAGATTATCTATCTTATATATTTCTTCTTTTCTGTTAGCTATATATTTTATTAGTTAGATGTTATTTATAATAACTCGACGTTTATTATCTTTAGTTGTATTAGTTACCAAAAAAATAAACCTTGAACATTATTAGTTATAAATTATTTTTGGATCTTGGATTAAATATCCTATTATTGAAAGTTAGGTCAACTGATTGAACTCAATCATGTAATCCCTAAAAAGGACAGGTTGTCCCTATAAAATGGTACGATCTATTTAAAATTATCAACGTCATAGAGAAGAGTAGTGGTGTAGTGGACTAGAATAATTAAATTCCCCAAACCACTATAAATATATGTTTCTATTTCTATCATTTATTCTTTTATTTCTACTTCATGATTTATTAAATAAATTATCAAAAGTCCATCCTAAATTAGTGGGTGTATTTCTATGTTAATAAAAATGTAAATAAATCAATTCAACCCTCCCCCCACACCACTCTAGAGTATTAATATAGTATATTGAAAACAACATTTGGTATGAAAGGGATTTATTCTTGAGTTCTTGGATATAAAAAACTTAAATCTAAAGGTCTCTTAAATAATGGATGGTATGACTGAAAAAAGATAAGGAATTACTATGGTTAGAGAAACCTATTTAAATTGTAAGAATTGTGGTTTTAGGAAGAAAAAATAATCATATATCTAAATAAAAATTGTGTGAATGTTTATCTCAAAGTTTTCTAGCCTTATAAATTTTCTATAAAATAACTATAAATATGGGATTATGATACTAAAGAATGTTTTGTTCTGAATTATAATTCAATTTTTGATATAACTATTGGATTAGGTTTGGATGATTTCAATAGAGTTTTTCAATGTAATGTTACCTATGAAATGTGGACTATAAGTTTAGTATTTTATGGGAGAATAAATAGCATGTGGGCTCTGATATATAATAATACGAAACTAATGTTGAAACGTTTATAATGATTTATGCATAAAGTATCATAGAATTTAATGGAAGAAATATATTAAATAATGTTTCTAAATTAGGGGAAAATATTACTAAAACAAATTAGGATCTAAATGTTCTTAGAATACCACTACTAAGGTTGAGTGGTTCTTTGGTTTCTATCTGACAATGAACAGAGATCAAAACCATCAAAATAAAATATCTTACTGGTTTTATGATGATGTATGAGGTATATATGGAAACTGTTTTTTAATATAAACTACCTAAGAAGGAAAAAACTACTTCAAATGTTTTAACCTAAATGGATAAAAATTAGTGTAATGATACTCAAGTAGATGAGCCAACTCAAGAAAATTATTTGAGTAGTTCAACATCAGATATTTATCATTATCATTTTTCTATAAAATTCATGAAGTTATATAAATAGAAAATATGTTTTAAGAAACTTTTAATCATGTATAATAATTCATATTGAAAATAAAAAAAATAAGATTTTATGGATGTATTAATCATAGAAATATCAAACCTAATCATCTATAGCGTCAATATGATGAAATTTAGGAAATAGATACTTTAAAATAGTCTTCTACAAGAATAAGGATAAGAAATCCATGAAGGAAAAAATGGATTTCATTAGAGGTTTATAGTGATTATTCGCCTTCATAATCATAATTTGATCATTGTAATTAAAAATCTAACATGTTTTTTATAGAACATAATGATGAGTTATATTATCTTTATTTTTAAAAGCATGAAACAAAATAAGAAAGTGAAACTTTCTCATTTGATGAACTGATTGAATATTCTACCATGTTATAAACTAAGTATGGTTTATTAAAAAATGAATATAAAACTCTCAAAAAATCATATAAATTATTTATTAATAAAAATATGACTTAACTAAAAAATATAATTTTAAAAATTAAACTGGAAAATTCATCTCTATCATGTGATGAAACTGGGTTTTCTTATAACATTAAAAAAATAATTCCCAGGATTTAAGATGATTATATTATATTTAAAAAAGATAAAAATCATTTAAATAAAATTTTTTGAGATAATAAATCTCATAAATTTTTTTGAATTGGATGTTAATTTTAAAAAACCAATGTTTTATAAGAATTATTTTATACATATTTCTAAGAAAAAAAATATTTAAGAAATCACTGGTTTTTTATTGTGGTGTGCTAGGAAACCATAAAACTAATTTCATTTTAAAAATCCCCATGTTTTGTGTAGTTAATCTTTTTTTCATTATAAGTTTTCTAAATTTCAATGTTGAATGTATTGGATAGAACAAACATTTTTGGTTTCCAAAATCCATAGTTTATAACATTGATATGACCAATAAAATATGGATACCAATCAAATTTCTTATTTATATTTTCTTTTTAGGTACAAAAGATCCACAATCATCAATAAGCGATGGTATATGGAGATTTAATTCTCAAGGAATATGAGTGGATATGTATCTAATTTTCACTCCTTATCAATGATAGATGGAGGTCATGTCACTTTTGGTGACAATGCTAAAATAAAATATCATAGGAGTGAGATCTATTTCAAAGAAAAACCCTATACTTATCAAGAAAATTTTATATGTAAATGGTTTAAATAAAATTTTGATTAGTATCTCTAATAATTTTGATAAAAGGTATTTTTTTCAAATAATAAATATTACATTTTTTAAGATAAAATTTGTAAATTTAAGGTTCAATTAATATATAATATCTATACTCTAGATCACAATTATTTCGGTTGACAAAAGGTGAACTATTTAAAATTTGAGAAATTGAGTCTGGAATATGGAATAGAAGATTGGGACATTATAATTTTTATTCACTAAAAAACCTTTCCAAAATGAATTTTGTTTTAGATTTACATCAACAAAAATTTAATGAAAATAAGGTATGTGATGCATTCATAATATAAAGTAAAAAAGTCATATTTTAAACCAACTAAAAAGGTTTTTACATATAAACCCCAATAACATATTCATATGGAATTGTTTGGGCCATCAAGAGTTGAAATCCTAAGAGAAAATTCTTTTGTTTCGGTTGTATTTTATTATTTCCCTAGATTTTCTTGGGTTTTATTTTTAGGTGTGAAAATTTATTATTCCTCTATTTTTATATGTTTTTAACGCTTTTCAAAAAGAGAAATATTCATAAATTATTTCTTTATGAAGTTACCATATATTAGAATATGAAAATCTTGAGTTCAATGCCTATTTCGTAAAATTTCGTATATGTCAAAACTTTTATACCCTTAGGATGCCTCAATATAATGGTGTTATTGAAAGAAAGAATATGACTTATCAAGAAATTTCTAGAAATGTATTATGTGAATATAACTTGCCTAATAATTTTTGGGTTGATGTTGTGAATACTACATGTTATATCATAAAAATATTTTTAATTATATCTTATTTATAATTAAAAAACTGTATGATCTATGGAAAAATAGAATGAAAAAAATTGTACAATTATTGGTTTTTGGATGTAAGGTTTATATTCTAAACACCAAACACAATCAAGGAATGTTTGATCAAAAATATGATGAAGAAATATCCCTAGTATATTATATTAATTCTAATTAATATATTGTTTTTAATAAATTTTCAATGATTATTTAATAATAAACCCTTGAAAAATTTGATGAAATTGATCCTTTAAATCAAAAAATTATTAAATTTTTTGAAAAAAGTGATTATTTTTAAAACATGAGATATGAACCTATTTTATAAGATAAAATATGATGAAGAGTTGGAACATGATTTTACAAAACCAAACTGTTAAAGGTTGAATGCTAATGAAACTAAATATGCTACTTATACATCCTAGAACACCAAAGAATAATTCATTAGATACTATTATTGGAATTTTATATGAATTAATTTGAACTTGAAGTATTATAAGAATCATTGTATAAAGTTTTATATATTTATGCCAGATATAACATAATCCTATAGAAGAAGCCTTGTTAAAAGAAAATTTGGTTACACCAAGTAGGATGAACTAAACTAGTTCAAGAGGAACAATGTATTAGGATTAGTTGATATGCCCTATGTCTATCCTTTAATAGAAATAAAATAATTTTTTAGGAATAATAATGATAATAATTGTGTGATAAATAGGAATATTGACATATTAGAATATAATGGGTATAATCAAGAATAATTTATAGAATCTGAGGTTGAATTTTCCCTGGTAGATATATTAGAAGCCATTAGGATTATTTTAGAATATGTTTTATATAGGAAATTTAAATTATATCATATTGGTCTAAAATCATCATTAATAAATGGTTTTTTAATATATGAAGTTTATGTTGAACATCCTCCTAGTTTTAAAAATCCCCATTCCAAAAATTAATTTTTAATCTTATCAACGCTCATTAGGGCCTTATATAAGCTCCTATATCTTGGTATAAACAATTATGTTCTTTTATTTTTTTCAAATATTTTTTCAGTTGGTAAAGAATATCATACATTATTTTAGAAAAATTCATCTTCAAATAATTTCTTAGTTCAAATATATTTTGATTAGGTAAATATTTGGTTTAGAACTAAAAACTTATTTAATGATTTTTCAAAACTCCTGAAAAAAATAATATGAAATGGGAATGATGGGATAGTAAAACAATTTTATATGTTTTCAATTCAATAAAATAAATTTGTAATGTGATAAATGAAATCAAATACATACTATACATAATTAAAATGGTTGTCAAAAAAGTGGTAAATTATATATTAACCTTATGAGTTTTAATGAAAAACATGACTTGGATTAAACTAGAAAACTAGTTGAAAACAAAATATACATAGGAATAATTGGAAGTTTATTGTATTTGACAAGTAGTTGACTAGACCTTTTGTTTATAGTATGTCATTGTTCGTGATTTATAGTTAATCATAATGATTCACATTTTAAATTTTCCAAAAGGATTTTACTATGTTTTAAAGGAACAATTTCTATTTCAATGATTTTTTCCAAAAAATATGATTTTACTATTGTATTATACTCAGATGTCGACTTTGGTGTTTATTGACTACAAATAAAGATTAATTTAAGAACAAAATATTTCTTACGTATATCCCTGGTATCCTATTATAATAAGAAGAAAAACTCAATTGTATTATCATCTACCAATTATGGATATACTGTTGCTGGTCGTTATTGTGAACAATTTTTTTGGATAAAACTCACTTTAAGGGACTTTGGATTCAATTATAATCACATTTCAAATATATTTGATAAGACTAGTGATACCAACATTTATAAAAATCCAATAAATCATTCAATAATATAGAATATATACTGAAGGAATTATTTCCTAATAGATCATTTTAAAAAGGTGATATTTATATTGAATTTTATTATACATAGAACAAGTTAACAGATATTTTCACTGAACCCCTTACGTGTAAGAATTTTGATTTTATTAAAAGAAAATTTGTAAGGACTCGACCCCAATTTCCCTGAGCTAGTGCCTTATTTTATTACATTGGAATATAAAAAAGGAACATTAATCCTGAAAGGCCATGTAGTAAAGTATATTTTGAAACAAGATATATAAATATGTTCATCATTGCATCTTTAAAGGATGTCAATACTAATTTATTCCATTAGAAACATTCAGGACTCCTAGAATATGCCTGCAACCCACACATAAATAACCTCTTCATATCCTGGGAAAATGAAACATAAGAAATGGGTGACCTCAAATGCCTTGTAAGATTAAGAAATATATTGGAATATAACATAAACATAAACATTAGGCAAGGTGAATAATTGAAAACAAACACCTTTATAAATAACAAACATGTACACATTATGGAAGGAATATGAGTTCAGTAAATAATACCATAACAAAACATAATCATGGTTATTATACGAGTTGAATAACCACATAAAATTTAAATTATTAGCTCATAATGAAGAAAGTTCATATGAATGACATTTTGAAACATTTTTTCATGTTCTCATCCAAGACGTCTAAAAATGATTAAGGCCTCGGCAAAAATCATATATCAAATTGGGAAATGCATCTGAAATCCCAAGTCTATTTTCTTCATGAGACCTACCGATGCATCGTGAGGATATACCAGGACCCACCCATAACATAATAAGGCCAATTAATTCCTCATTAAAGTAGTGATAAACATAAGAAACATATACATTCATATTGAAACTATGATGAGAAATGTAACTAATTTTCCCCAATCATTAAACGTACAACAGTAACCATTCTGAGTAATATGGTGAATGGATTTATTATAGATAATCAAAAAAAATTATTCCCTAAAACATTTAATATAATATGGTATATTACATCATAAATTATTATACCCAATAACATATAAGATTCAATAAAAGTGTTGAATCATACTAAAATACTCTTATAAAGTCCTTAAGCAATTCCTGAGATAAATAATATTTTTTTAAAAGAATCTTTCTTTTTGAAAAATATTTTTATAAAAACAAATGTGAAGTAAGCTATTATTTTCATAAAATAACGAATTATTTTATAAAGAAAATGGATTCCAAAAAAATAGATTATAGAGTGCCCTTGAAAATATGTAAGAACTTCAGAAATTCTATTGAATCGGGCTTGTATTTTGGAAACAATTTTAAAAGTACTTTTTAAAACGTGTATATATCCATAAAAATGGATTGTATATGGTTAATAAACATATACAAAAAACTCAAACTTATTTTATGATGATTACATAATAATATACAATAATTTTATTTTGCGAATTAGACAATAGATGTAACCCAAATGAAAATGGAGGTTTGAGTGAGGAAAACCTTACCTTAAGTCCAAATGTGTTTCCCTATTGAAAATAACATCCTGAAATATGAAATTATACTCATTAATAACTTAATTAATAACCTATTAATGAATTTATTTAGTTTTCCATAATTCTTTTTATTTCATTTATGTCCTTATTGTTAACTTATAATATTAAATTTCGTCGTTCCAGAGTGTTCGTTTTCATGATTTTCTTTATCGGTTCACTAGTTTTTAAGTAATGGATTTCATGTGGAATGGTTGAAAACCTCCATAAATTAAATTATATATTATTTATGAACATAAATCATTTTTAATGGTTATTTCTATCAAATTTGTAACATGTAATTAGGATGAATCATTAGATGAAAACAACTTTGATTATTTGGCGGTATTTGGATTATTATGAACTAGTTTTCTCATAAAAATTAATAATATGTACATATACTAGTTCATGAATGTTAATTAAGTTATAATACATATATTATAGTATGTTTCAACCATATAAAAGGTTTCATGACCAGTAATGAAGGATAAATTGTAAATTAAAGTTCATCTTCCACGAAGTTTATAAATTGGAACCTCATGGAAATTGATTTCTTTTATAAAAAAAGTGAGGGAGTAAGAATATTGATGATGGTTCATCCAATAAAATGATAAAATTCTTGTTTATATATTATATTGGAGTTTTCATAGTCATTTGGATAGACGAGGTGAGAAGATGATATGAAAAGTCGATAAATTTAAATGAAATTAAATGAAGAAGAATTGATCTTTACCTCTTAAAATAACCTCATTGACAACCAACATATGGGGAGGGGTTTTGGACTTTTGGAAAGAACATGAGCATAATGGACGAGGGGAGTGACTAAGGAAGGGTAATTGGGATGATCATAGTTGATCTTCAAGGCATAGATGAGTGAAGAGAAGAGGGAGTGAGGGGGTTATAGTGGAGGAGAGGGGTAAATTTTGAGCATTTTATTAATTATTTTATTATTTCCATTAAGACAAAAAATAGTGTACATTCATTTGACCCCTAATAGTTATAATTTCATGTGAGTTCGTACCAAGTGTCCTTACATCACTAATGGTGTCATATATAGTGTATTTATCTGATAATTTGAATATATGAAATATTATTGTATTTCACTATTCATAATTAATTCATGAATTTTAGAAAAATCCAAAAAATTCACCACTTCCATTGTTTCGACGTGTAGAATTCAAATATTAAATCCATTTTTCAAAAATAATTTCCTAATTTTTACTAAATGATTTTTTATACAAAATCATATTTAATTCAAAAAATAAAAATTTTAAATCTGTAATTAGTTTTATATCACATTGAAAAATTAATTAAGATCTCATTATATTATTACCATAAGAAAATAATATAATATCATTATTTACTATTAGGGTCATATTACTATTAATAATGGAATTTTCTATTCAAAAATATCAATATTGTTCTATCAGACTCCAAATGAATTTCTGATAAAAACTTAACATGACCGTTTTTTGAAAGTCATAACATAGTAGAGGAAAATTTGTGATTAATGGATAGATTATAAAATGAGTTCAATATTACTTTCAAAACATTTTGTTTTTACATTATCCTCTCCTTACCAAAAATTATTCCTCAAAATAAAAAAAATTGTTAACTGAGAATATTCAGCTATGTCTTCAACCTAAGCCCCTTAGGCTCCCATGTTGCTTCATCTATCTTATGGTTCCTCCAAAGAACATTTACTAGACAAGTCATCCGATTTATCAACATTTGTTCTTTGGTATCAAGAATCATGATAGATTCTTCAAAATAAGACATAGAAGGCTCATGTTCTAATTCTTTTTATATGAGTACATGTGTTTGGTCTGGCATGTATTTCCTTAACATTGACATGTGGAACAAATTGTGAACATTGGAGAGACTTGGAGGCATTTCCAAACGGTAAGCTACCTCTCCAATTCGGTCCAGAATTTCAAAGGGTCTGATGTTCCTAGGACTTAATTTTCCCTTCTTATAGAATTGTATAATACCCTTCCATGGAGATAACTTTAAGAAAATTTCTTCTCCTTCTTGAGATTCTCAATCCCACCTTCGTCAATCATTATAGCTATTTTTCCTACTTTGAGCTGTTTTGGTATAGGTTTGGATAATAATCACCTTTTACATTTTTTCCTCAACAAGTTATGATCCTACAATCTTTCTTTCATGAACATCATAACCGAAAATTGGTGTACAACATCTCTTTCCATATAACGCTTCAAATGGTGCCATAAGTAAACATGAATGGAATCTATTGATATAAAAAAAATTATACGATAGGTAAATACTAATCTCATGTACATTGAAAGTCATGTGAAAAAAACCTCTTCATATCTTCCAATGTTTGAATAGTATTTTTTGATTGTCCATTAGTTTTGGGGTTTTATGGAGAGCTCAAATGAAGATCAGTATTTATGGATTTATGAAGACTTTTCTGGAATTGTGGTGTAAAATAGGGATCACAATCTGAAAAAATTCATAAGGGAACACCATGATGTCTTAAAACCACATCAATATATACTATTGTTAAACTTTTAGGTGGTAAATCTTCTCTTGTAGCATGAAAATGTGCTGATTTTGTAATATGGTTGACAATAACCCATATCACATCATTCTTTCTTGGAGTATTTGGTATCCCCATGACAAAGGCCATTGTAATATCATCCCATTTCTACATAAGAATAGTAAGAAGTTGCATGACTCATCTAGGATGTTGTCTTCCTACCTTCACCTGTTGACAAACCAAATATCTCTACACATAATGAACAATCTCCCTATTCATGTTTTCCCAAAAAAATGATCTTTTAGTTCTCTATACATCATTGTACTACCAAGGTTTATAGGGAAATTATGGCTATGAGAATTTCCCACTAGATCCTTCTTTAGCTCTGAAATAGTAGGAAGACAAAACCACTTTCCTAATTTCAAAATTCAACCTTCATATACGATGTTAATCATCTTCCCACCATTTAAAGCATTGATTTTATTTTGTATCGCTTCATCATTATCCAGATAACTTTATATCCATTCTAGAAAATATGTTTTTACAACCATTGTAAAATGTGGTGATGTGTTACCTTCCTTTCCAATTTCCCATTTTTATATTTACTAGATCCATGAACAATGTATCCATTTAAAATCTCATCTTGTTCAGAATTATATGGTCATTTCTACTCAATGCATCTGCAATCGTATTCTTCTTCCCTAGTTGGTAGTGTATTGTGACATCCTAATCCATGAGTATATCAATCTGTATCCTTTGTCACATGTTGAGTTCATTCTGTGAGAATCAATATTTCAAACACTTATGATATATATATATCACACATTTTTCGCCATATTGGTAATGTCTCAAAATCATTAGAGTAATGATTAATGCTGCTAATTGAAGATCATGAGTTGGAGAGATTTGTTCATGAATTTTTAACTACCAATATTCATAGGCCATCACTGTATCATTATGGATAAGTACATAGCCTTTCCATTTCATTGATGCATCACTAATGATTACAAATTTATTATTCCATGATAGTAGATTCATGATTGAATCATTCACTAATCTTCTCTTCAATTCTATAAAACATTATTCACATTACTTTTTACATACAAACTGAACACCTTTTTTGTATTTTTGGTCACTTGCTTGGCTAAACCGGGAATGTTTTTAATGAAACGCCGATAAAAACCGGTTAAAAAATAAAAATACATACCTTAGTTATGTTCGTTAGAGTAGTCCATATGTGAAAAACCTTTTTCTTCGTAGGATCTAGCGATATTCTATCCTTAGAGACAATGTGGACCATAAATGAAAATAATTGAATCCAAAAATATCACTCGCTAAAATTCCCATATAATTCATTTCATTTAAGTGTCATTAGAATAGTTTGTATGTAATTTCCATGATCTTAATTGATTTTATATTATAGTAGGATATCACCAATAAACACCACAAAAAATTATTCAATATATTCCTTGAAAACTCTATACAGTAGATCCCAGAAAACAGACGGTATATTGTTTATAAGGAATCAACCTTAAACATTTCGTAATATTGAATTAAATGAATAATTCACATTGAGGATCAGTTCAGGTTTAAATTTTTAGAGAATTAGGACATAACTATTACATCTCAAAAGATTACAAAGTAGACACTTCTACTCAGTTTCCATTTATTCATAAAATAAAAACTCTTAAAAAATATTCATGTCTAGTTCCATGTTTTAGATAGAATTACTTTTCCTTGATCCCATCATTGACCCTATTCATCTTTAAATCCCGTAAAAACATTTCAAAACATCAGATGAGAATAAAAAGCTTACTAAGGGTTAAAAAAAGAAACAAAAAATTAGTTCATAAGTACATAAAAACATAAACTCTATTACTTACCTCATGAAAACATAATATTTATGAATAACATATAGTAATCACAAATCATAAAAATACATATGGCATTCATATCATATTTACATGGTAGCTATCATAGCTACATAGGGAGTTACGTTGGAATACCAATCTAAGTATATTACCTAAATCACTCTAGAGAAACAATAATGTTTACCTCTATCACATTACCCATTGTACTGGTAAGCTATCTCAGGCTACGCCACCCTATGATTATCACGGACCAACCTGTATACATAAAGAATGCCCATGAACCATAACATCTTCATAACATATAAAACAAACATAATGGAAAGATAACATTTCCACATTTCAATAACAATATATCATTAAAATATATTGACATAAAAAATCTATTATAAATACCATTCTCAATACCAAAATACATAGAAAGTATATGGTATTTTGTTTCTTTTAAAAAAACACTACGGCTTGTTAAGGAAGCCAAAGATCAAATGAAACTCGCGGCAGCAGAAAAAATTCATTGTCACCATTTACATTAAAAAACATTATTTTTTGTCATTTAGTAAAACTATTAGTAGAAAAATATTCCCCTTGAATGAAATAAAAATTCAAATGTTTTTATACACCGTATAAAATAAAGTCATGTATAAAAAAATACACCTCAATGAAAGGAGATTGAGATGAAGTCACTTACCTCATGTCTAACATGACCCGTTCATTCTTTAATCTCCTAAATAATAAACTAATGATAATTTCTACTTTATTAAGAACCTTCTTCAGGTTTATTATTCCTTTTATAAAACTTATTACCATGTTATAAACATTATTTCATCATTTAAGTTAATAACGTTCATTTTGTCGATATTTAGTACTTAAGTCAAAAATGAACACCTTATATTTAAAATATGTACATGTGGTCAATAGTCCATTATATCCATAATGATATTCATTATTTAGATATCATATATATCATATATATCTAATATATATATATATATAACAAAACATATCATTTGGAGGTAAGAAATGGAATGAACCATTCATGGAGACGGTAAGCTGTACGTACGCATGAATGCTACTTTCATTTCTATTTATTATTTTAATGGAATTAAAACATAATGATACATAGGTATATTGTACTTCCAGTACAATATCATATATAATATCATTAACTCTATCCTTTATATGTCCCACATATGGCATTAACAAGTCATATCACTTTGAGGGGGTGATAGTCCGCACTTCTTAAAATGAAATTATCGTGTTTACCTATAATGGAAACCAAAAAGAAATCATATAAATAAATATAGAATAATAAAAAACATAAACATAATATATATCATATATAAATATAGTATTATCTTTATGGACATCATGATAGGTGGTAGGATATAATCAAACAATCATCGTCTCATGAGGCATTAGTTTTCCCTCCACAGAAACAGTATGTTCTTTACCCATTAGATGGATGTGTGTGTATGTTTTGTTAGAATAAATCTCATAAAAACATCCTAGTACACTGTGTCTAATTTTTCTGATATAAAATAAAAGAAAATAATTTATTAGGGGTTGGAGAGGTAAAATTATTGACAAAAAGTTAAGAGAAACTATTACCTTTAATTTTGGTAACTTCCTATGGTTTGAACCAAAAGGAATTCTTGAAGTTTTTTCTGCCTAATGTAAAGCCTCTAGGAGGAGTAGAGGGATGTAGGGAGATTAATTTTTTAGAGTTTGGATGATCCAAAAGGCTTGATAGGTGTGATTATTTGGTTATAAGTGAGGGCGTTTTATAAGGGGGGAGGAGGGGCTCTTTAGGAACGTATGGTAATATTATTTTATTATATAGTGATATTCTGTTTATAAAAGTCCAAAAATAATTAATGACGAATATAGGATGACTCATGATTCAAATAAAATCATCCAATAAGAATTGGATAGGATTTGTATATCGTTTGAATATTTATAATCTTATTTATTTAATTCTTTTATTAATGAGGTAAATACTCCATCCTTATTTTGTCATAAATAATTTAATTTATATGATGTTTAAAAAATATAAAAAACCGTCATGATGTAGGAAATATTTTTATATTTCCGATGAATATTTATAGTCGACATGTTAATTTATATGACCCCTTGTAAAAAATAATTTACTACATTTTATTTGTTTTTTGTCATTTTTTTTACTTTAAGTTAATTAATCTAAAGTGTCATTATCACTCCCATGTGGCTCAATTGGGTACCAAAATTGACCCAAAGATTACCATCATCATAAATTACTTACCAATAAGGTTTTCACAAATTTTTAGGTAATTTTGAATTTTAATAATATTATTTTTACCTCGAATTACCCTATTTACCATTAACCACGGTAAATAAAAGTGAAATGTTACTATTCACAAAAAATTATTTTCATCTTATTGAACCACATATTACGTACTAATAAAAACCATGTATGTTGGATTTTTAAAATTAGATTCACAGAAGTGGTAAAATTTATTAAAATGAAAAAGTCAGTTTTTTAAAAAACTACTATGTGGTTCACTATTCAACAAAAATTGATGTTTTTTCAAAAACTACCAAAACATCATCCTAAGATATATTTTATATTACAAATTCAAAAATGATGTATAGTTTTTCAAATTCAAAAAATATTTTTGGAATTAATTAATTTAAAATAATTTCCAGTTGTTAAAATAAATAGTGTGTTTTTAAGAAACCTTAACTATCAAAAGATTGACACTTGTTCTTGTCAAATTTCAAAATGAAATTAATTACATCGACCAATATTGGATTAAATGTTAAAAATATATTCTAATTAAACTTTTAAACAAATTAAAAAGTTAATCAAACCATATAAATAAATAATATTAAAACACATTTTTGAATTAAAATATAATATTTTTAACTATCCAATAAAAAATGAAATTTATCGGAAAAATTCCAAAAAATTACAAATTTTTTTTGATGTCCCCATTATAAATGAGGATTGTATTTTGTCAAATATAATGTATTAATGTGTCCAAAACTATAATTAAATAGGGTTCTCCATTAAAATGTAGTAAATCGGCCTTTTAATGTAAATTATCCATAAAATTAGATTCGTTCACATTTTATGCCTCTAACATCTTATTGGATATATTTAAATACAGTTAACCAAATTTATAATCTTATTTTAGTTAGTTTTGTTTATTCCCTCCAATACATCTTCTTGGAGTTAACTACCATTTAAAATAATAATATTATATTATTAGTGTGCAATGTATGATTTCATAGAAACCCGTTGGGGCGTATCAAGTACGCTATCAAACATATCAACCCCTTTAAATTATAATATATATTTAATTCACAAATTTTAATAAATATTAATTATTTCTTATTATTTATTTACCTAGGATGTTACAAAGTTAGTCCAAAACGAATTAATGTGAACTCGTAATGCATGTACCTGGTTCATAATGTTGTTTTTTGATTGTCTTCCTTCCTCAACGGAATCTAATGATATCTAGATTGAAGATCAATCATTGAAAAATATTTGGGACCATGAATTTGATAAAATAAATCTTCAATTCATGGTATGGAATAATTTTTCAGAATTTTTATATAATTCATCTCCCTATAGTCAATGATCAACCTTATAGACCCATCTTTCTTCTTAATGAAAAGAATAGGGTCTCCCCATGAAGAAAGGCTAGGGTGAATAAATCCATTATCAATAAATTCCTCTATATTTTTTGTTAGTTCCACTAACTCCATAGTGGATATTCTATAATGGTTCTTTGATACTATTCTTTAACCAGGAATTATGCCAATGGAAAACTCAATTTCCCATTTTGAAAGATGTCCAGGTAAATCCTATGTAAAGACGTCAGTATATTCTTTCACAACAGTTAAATATTTTATTAAAACATTCTTTTCCTCACCCATAGTTATTAAATTCCATTCCTCCCAAATAATTGAATTTAGTATAGCTAATAGGGGTGGATCGAAATGAGAATCAGAACGAAAGGTCTGTACTCTAAATATAAGGGATTCAACACTATTCTCAAAAATTGTATCTTCATTCTTCTTTCAATAGATCTATTCATAAGAATTTTTTTAGCCAATTCATAACAATACTTATAAAAAATTAAATCATTGGTATGATGATAAGGTTAGAAACTAAATAACGTATATGCGACATGAGGGGGACTGGTCAACAGTTTTTTTATATTGATACATCCACAATAAATTTTGACTAATAACTCCTTTATTAAATCAAATTGGACCTATATAATTTTAATGGAAAATTGGGAATATATAAATGAATGGGATGATCAAGAGTAAAGTAAATCATTGACTATGATTGATGAAAAAATTAATATACCTACCACCACTTCATTTAGAACTTCAATATCTGTAGTTGTGATCAGATAAAATTGTCCCTTCTCCCTCGGATTTTTCTATTGCATTTTTCCTTCACGATTTGTAAAATCATTAGCATAATGTCCCATATCTTGAAAATTATATCCTTAAACATTGTTTGATTCTTTAATCCATTTATAATCACTAGCATTAAGTCTTTTATATCAACATTTTTACTATACACCACTTTCTTTTTAAGCATGCAATAGGGTGTTTCATTCCACAACTGTCATAGGGTGTCAATTCAACTCTTCCTATCTTCATAATTTCCTTACTTCATTTTCTTGAGTTTTCAGAACCACTATTCTTCTATTGATTTCACTTAAAGTCTTATTACATGGAAAATTACTTTTACATCTTGATATCACATTAAACTATATCTTCATATGATGGGAAACTCTAGGAGATCAATGCCTGCCAGAGGAATGAATTTAGTCCTTTAAAAAATTGAGAAATATTTCTCCTCATATTTCTTATGTAGTACACAGTATGCCTTGATAAACCTGGGAATTTATCCTCATACATTTCGACATTATCTTCTTCGTTTTTCTTTAAATTTATAAACTAACTTTCCATATCCCCTCACTCTTATTGAAGAAATTGTCTCTCTTGGATGATTTCTTTAAAGTCCCACAATTCCATATCTTCTATATATTCCTCATACTTTGTGTTTTGGATTAATGACCACCATTGATCCACATCTTCCGATAGATGATAAACTACCATAATAACTATCTCACTTTTGTTACATCCAAATGCGAGAAATATCTTCTCATGGGAACTTATCCACTTTTAAGAAAAAATGGGTTTGTAGTTCATTGGATGATGGAGGTTGTAGTTGCATAAATTGATCAATCAAAGCTTCTCCATGTAGAGGATATAGATGATCAATATGGGTTTGGTTTTTTTTATAATATGAGTATGTTTTGCAAGTGTAGTTATAAGATTCTCTGCACTTTTCGCAGCACCTGAGCCTAAATCATTATCTTACATCAGAGGGAAATCCCTACATGGGATACGCGTGTTCAAGCGATTTCTATTTCATCCACATTGAACCATTTCAAGATGATGGGATACACTAGATTAGGTTATGAATCATAATGTATAATATTCACTTAAAAAAATACTTTTCATAAATTGAGATCCCATGCATGGATAAACCTATTATCACACATATGTTTTTTGTGATAATTTCTATATTTAATTCCTTCATAATGGATTATGGAGAAAATTTGAATTGTCCTAAGAATATCACCTAGTAGTGTCAATACCAGGAGTACAACAAGGTCCTTTGTTGTGTACCTTGATACCCCAAGTCAAGCTCAATACTCCTTATCAGAGATTTCACTACAAGATACATCTGTGTTAGAGCCACCTATACCTATTTGTTTTCAGATAGTGATGTATTTCCTAGAAATGTCCACATAATCTATTCCTTATCAAAATACAAAGTTGTTCTTGTATACTTCTCATCAATTAATATATTTGGGATTTTTTCCCTAGTCAATGTTTTCTATATCTAGTTTCCAACTTTTCTACTAAACATCCTCAAATACCATCTGTAAAAACATAACACTTGTTTCTCAGAGTTAGTTCCTTATTTTATTACATTGGCATATAAACAAGGAATATGCATCGCAAAATACTATGTATTTTATTATATTTTGGAAATAAGATACATAAAAATGTTCATCATCAAATATTCAAAAGGAAAACAACACTAATTTATTCGCTTAAGAACAACTAATCCTTCTATATTATGCTTGCAAGTCACTCATAGCTAACTTCTTCATATCATGAGAAAATGAATCATAAGAAATAGGTGGCATCAAATTCTTAGTAAGAGTAAGAAATACCAAAAATGATAACATATACATAAACATTAGGAAAGATTAATAATTGAAAAACACTCCTACATAAGTAATAATCTTGAACACATTACGAAAGGATTGTGATAAAAAATTACATAATAAAACATAATCATGCTTATTATAATAGTGTAATAACCACATGAAAATTCAACTATGTTCTACATAATGTTGGATGTTTATATTCTGGAAATTCTAAAAACATTATGTCACAGACTTTCCGAAGACATCTAAAAATTATTAAGCCATAAACAAAATCCATATATCAAATTTGGAAAGGCCTCAATCCATTCCACTTTTAGTCTCATGATACCTACTGATGCATCGAGGGTATATATTGGGCCCCACCCATAACATAATAAGTCAAATTAATTCATCACCTGAGTGGGGATAAATAGAAACAACATATATATTCATATTGAAATTATCATATGAAATGTAACTAACTTTACCCAATCATTAAACATAAAATACTAACCATTCCGAGTGATATGGTGAATGGTTTTAGGACAGATCATCCACTATAAAATTATTCATAAAATATTCAATCAAATATGGTATATTATTTCATAAATTATTAAACTCAATAATACATAAGAATCAACAAGAGTGTTGAATTAGAAAAAAAATACTCTTATGAAATCATTAACAAATTCTTGAGAGAAATACTATTTTATTTTTTGAAAGATGAGTTTTTTTTAAAAAGTATTTGTATAAAACTAGAAGTAAGTTAAGATAGTATTTTAATAATAATATTAGTGTCTTTTCAATGTTAATGGTTTCCAAAAAATATATTATAGATTTCCCTTTATAGTATGTAAGAATTTGAGAAATTCCCTTGAATCTGGCACGTATTTAGGAAATAATTTTAAAATTTCCTATTAAACGGTGTAATTATAAATAAAACAAGGATGAGTTATGGTTGGTAAACATATATAAAAATCTTATAGATATTATGATTGTTTCATAATAATATATAAGAATTTCATTGAGGTAATTATAAAATAAAAGTAACCTGAATAAAAATGGTTGATTGGGTGAGAAAACCCTTACCTTAAGTATAAATGTGTTCCCCTATTGAAATGAAGGTCATGGAATATGAAATTATACTAATTAATAACGTAATTCAGAACCTATTATACCTAAATTTATTTTATCATAATTCGGTTTAATTTGTTTATGTCTTTATTGATATGTTATAATATCGAATTTCGTCGTTCCAACGTTTTTGCTTTCATGATTTTCATAATCGGTTCAATGGTATTTAAGTAACGATGTTCATGTGGAAATTTTGAAAATCACCAGAATTAAAATTACATATTATTTAAAAAATCCATAATTCATAATTTTCATTTCAGTCATTTTGTTACGTGGAATGTGGATGAATCATTAATGACATCCACTTTGATTATTTGGTGGTATTTGGATTATTATAAACTAGTTTTGTCTTATATATTAATAATATGTACATACACTAGTTCCCAAATATTAATTGTGTTTTAATACATATATTATAGTCTGTTTCAACCATTAAAATGTTTTCCTGACTATTAATTAAGGATAAATTGAAAATCGAAACTTTGTCTTCCATAAAGGTTATAAATTTGAACCTCATGGAGGTTGATTTCGTTTATAAAAATAAAAAGGATGGAGTAAGAATATTGATAATGGTTCTTCCATTCACATGATATAATTTTAGTATATATATGATATTGGAGTTATCATGGTCATTTAGAAAGAGGAGGTGAGGATATGATTACAAAAAAAGATAAATTGAAATGAAACTCAATAAAAAGAAGGGTGCATTACCTCTTGAAATAACCTCTTGAGAACATCTTTAAGGGAAGGGGTTTTTGTATTGTGGAAAGACTAATAAATTCATAGAAAATGGTAGTGACTAGTTATGGGTAATTGGGAAGATATTTGAGGAGTGTCAAGGCATAGTGGTGTGAAGAGAATAGGGAGTGAGTGGTGGTTAATGTGGGGGAGAGGGGGTAAATATTGAATATTTATTCATTATTTTATTATATCCATGAAGACAACGAATATTGTAGTTTAATGTGAACCATAATTGAAATAATTTCATGTGAGTTCGAACCAAGTGTTCTTACATCAATAATGATGTCATAAATAGTGTATTAAATTGATAATTTGAATATACGATATTTTACCGTATTTCAGTATTCATTAAAAAATAATGAATCCCAAAAAATCTAGGAAATTAACCCCTGTGATTTATTGGCATTTAGAATTAAATAATGAACATCATTTGTTGAAAATATTTTTCTAAATATTATAAATTTAATTTTTAAATAAATTCATTGTTAATTCAAAAAATACCATATTTAGAGGTATACTTAGATTTATACCGCACACAAAAATTGAAAATGATCCCATTATCTTATTACCATAAGAAAATAAAATAATCATAAGGTTCATATTACAATTCAAAATCTTATATTACTATTCACCAAAAATCAAGTACATTCTATCAGACTCCAAATGACTTACTTATCACAACTCCGGATGACAGTTTTTAGAAATTCAAAACATAGTAGATGAAATGTCTGGTTTAATGGATAGATTATAAAATGAATTAATTATTTATTTTTAATACCATGGTGTGTTATAGGATTGGGTTTATTAATTTTTATATAATTTTTTTTTTCTTTATTTATTCAGATTTCTTTGAATTTATTCTCTTTATTATTGTTGGAATTTAAAAATGATCATTCTATTATAATAGTTAGTTTAATGATATGTGAAAATTACTCTTGTATGTGTTGCTTGTTTTTTTAAATATTATAAATTTATAAAATATAAATATTTTATTTGAAAATATTTTTATTCCATTGTTTATTTATTTATATGTAGGTAGTAAACCAAATCTAAAATCGGTTATTCAAGAAAATTGGGACTCAGGTGTGTGAGCTAATATAAAATTAACAATTTCCACATTTTTATTCGCATATGTAACCACCCATTGAAGTAGAACCATCACTTCTAACAACTCAATCCCAATTTTACCATCAATTGACCTTCTAAATGGAAAATTTAAAGCATGTGGATGATAGAATCTCATGTTCAACTAAAAAATCCAATTAAAGGAGATGAAATGTTCTTATAGAAAAAAACATAGATATAGTATCATTTAAGACAACTAAAATGATGTTAAAGAAAGATTGTGTGGTTTAAGGATAGTATTTTGAGTTAGATATCAATAGTTCATGTTTTTTTAGAAATAAATCTAAGTGTTCTTGAGGAAAGTTGAGTTTATGTTTAGTTAAATAATGGATGTAATCTCATTAAATGTTACAAGAATGGCAGTTGTGGTTTGTACTATTAAAATGGTTGATATATTTCATTGTCCTGCAGAAATAGAGTTTCCTATTATTCATATTCTTTTTGGGAAATGATCATTAGGTATGATAAAAGTATTCAGGTTTTTGTTCAGAACGTCTATTTTTGAAATGGAACTAGTAAATGTGTTTCCTGTTCACAGGAAGGATTTTTGTAAGTTTGTGTAGATGGTTATAACATTTTGTTCATGTGATATAGAGAAAGTTATTATTTTTTAAATATTTTTGATATACTTCTTCATAAATAAGGTAAATTTGAGTTTTCCAATATGCATGATGATCTACATGCATCATTACAGCAAAGGAAAATGAAAATTAAATTATTATCCTTTTGGTAAATTAATTTTTTATTTTTTAAAAAGAAATATTAGATGTAATTTAAGGTAATATAGTTAATTGTCATAAATGAAATACCATATAATCAGTTACATTAAATATTATTCAATATTACTGTTATTATGGTTCATGTTCCTTAAATGATGTTGGATAGGAAAGTATGCCTCATAGGGATTCCACTTAGTCCCTGATACCTAGTGATACAAAAACTATTGAGATAGTTTCTACTAGGAGAGTAGAGGAGAAAATATCTATAATAACCAAGTATTCAGTTCTAATCATCAGTTCCGAAATTGGTGAATCTATCCAGGTTTAGGAGGATGTGGTTTCTCTGAACCATGCTTCTAGTGAAGTTTCCATATCTCTTGAGAAAGATCATTATGTGGAGATATTCTTTCATAAAATGATTTCTTTTCATGAAGATAGGCCATCTAAGACTGGGTATGTGATTTCTGATGTTTATAGAAGAATAGATTTAGATGAAGTGAGTGAAGAAGAATATATAATTATTCTTGGATCACCTATTAATAATGTAAGGATTTCTAATTGGGTTACGGAATCTTCAAACCATTCTTATACACCATTGGATCCATCATCACCTTCAAATATTCATCGAGTGTATCCATTAGCAATCAACAGTTTAGAAAACTTATAAAAATATATGGATACAAATTCTATAATGAAAGAGATTGGACATTTCGAAGTAGATTATTTTGATTCAAAAAATAGAACTAGTTTCTAGAATATATGAGATTAGTGAACTTAAAGACTCTTCTACCTGCAAGTTTTATTTCGATACGTTATTCGGAATTTTGGATTCCCAGACAACAATGATCATTACTCATCAGATAGATCCACCTATTCCACAAGCTAGTTCTAAGATATGTTCTATTTAATTTTATGAAATTAAAGCCTTAGTATATGGTTTGAAAGATGATTTCCCTACAAAGATGAGTTTAATGATATTATTACCTCAGTTTTATCTTAATTGGATGTGTTTCAAATTCCCCCTTCAAGACAACTAGACTTAACTAATGATGTGATTCATCAGGTCAAATCATTTTGAGCTGAAGTAAAAGATACCCTTCACACTTTGAAAAGTTTTTTTTGATTTACTTGTAATTTATTAATAAATTCCAAGCATCTAATGAATCTACAAAAGAATCTATAATTCTTCCAGATTTATAGAATATATATAGTGAAATAGTGTTAGAATTGGGGTTTGTTTCATCTAATATACAATGTATACAAGTTGATTTTCTTTCTCCAGTGATGATGGATGAGTTGAAAAATGATCATTTTTAGTAAATTTAATGATACCCATGAAGCTATTAAGAATCATAGTATTAGGTTAGACATGTGAATTAACGACCATGTTGGTCATCTAGAAAAATCTGTTGGAGATATGGTTGAACAATATTTGGTTGTTGTAAAGAAATTAATGTATATGATTTCAGGATTTGTTGAACCTATACATAAAAACACTCAAATTATTTCTATATGGATGAAGAAAATATTATTAGTGGTAATGGATTTGTATCCCAAGAATGAGTCATGTTTAATATTATAAAAATGGTCAGATCTATTAGTTTTAGTTACATGAAGGGAGTTGGTTTTTAACAAACATCTACGAATAGTTCCTTATATGGAATTGATTATTTATTTTCATATAGTTTTATGTTTAGTTGAAACCAAGAATACTTTTAGTTTTTTTTTGAATAATCTATCAATGAATTAAAATAAATTGTTCATATTTTTCTAGAGTGAGTAGAAATAATGGATAAAAATATGTAGTAAGTGAATGTTAGGATGATTTCCATTAAATGTTTTATGAATAAAATTATGAATATGATTCTCATGGATATGTCTTCTAGTTTATCTACTATTGAAATTTCCCCTTCGATTTTCCATCCTATTGTTAGTGAGTCTAAAATATTCAACTTTGGGAAAATAGAACCTCTTAACACATATAGTAAGAATCAATTAGTATCAGTAGATAAAATTCCTAAGGAAATGCATCCTATGGTTATGTTATTTTTTATGTCTAATGTTGTTTTGAGGAGTGACTTCTATACTAATTCCCTATTTCAAATTTCAAGAATAATACCTCTTTATATTGATATTTATAGAAATTCATAGCAAAATTGGTAGAGAATATAAGGTCTTCATAATCCTTCCACACCATAAATGACAACTCCAAATACCTCCATTACAGAACAATCCTTAAAATCGCATCCACCCAATCAAAAATCATAGTTGGACCCCATTCTAACACCCAAGTTCTCTGAATGAAATTTTTTATTTTTTCAAGTAGATTTATATTTTTACATTAATATATTTAATGAAATACTTCATTATTTCTACATTAATAATATTTTTATTAGTGAGTTTTTCATTTAATTTAATTTTACCACATTTTTATTTAATGAAACTCATACATTCCATAACTCCATATCCAGTTTTCACACCACATTTAAATAGTTCATGACTATAATGGTCAATATTAAATTGTATTTTACCTCTTTTACCCTCGATTTTTATTGAAAAAAGGGGTATAAGTTTTCTACCTTACAAAAAGATGGGGAAGTTTATACCTTTTCAAAATGGATGGATGGAACTATTTAAGGGGGAGAAACACAACATTTTAAAAAACATATATTTGTTACATTTAATTTTTATTAATCTATTTTTCAATTTTGTGTTTGTTATCCGCTAGAATAAATAAGGGGTTTTGTGACTATAAAAAATGTGATGATTTTTAGACTACTAATATTTATCACATATGTCCCATGTAATATATCTTTTGATGATCTCAAATACCATTCATACTTTGATGATATTCTTGTCTTTAAGTTTGTTCATCATGTTTTATCATATATTATTATGTGTATAATTGTAAAATTCATTAAGTATGAATTAGGAATGATTTTAGATGAAATATTCCTAATTGAGGTAAATTGGCTATGTGAAATTTTTGTCTGCGTTGCGAAAATGGTTACATCAATCAATCGGCTACATCAATCATCTACGTAATGAAATATCCTACGTTAATAAAATATTTCATTGAATCCCTTATATAGAAATTTCCTATATCTACAAGATCGCCTACATGAGAAAATAACAACATAGATTATTAAGCTATATAAAATGGTTACGTAGAGTAATCAGTTATGTGAAGCACCTATGTGGTGAAATTGACTACGTCATTTCATGAAACAACATTAGTGTTGGATACACAAGTAGATGGTATATGTAATTATATTTTGCTACATGAATCAATATCATCTACCAAGATTCTAATATGAAAATCATCTATGTGGATTCAAATATACAATTGTTTACGTCATGATACAAGATGGTATTTATTACTATTAAAGAAATCGAGTGAGCATTTTAATGCAGCTATACAATCATTAAATTGATCAAATACCTATTTAAGGTAAAATAGTTTATAATAAGAACCAAGTAATTAGACAAAAGAAAGGTATTGGATAGTTTATTTTTATCTACTATTTAGAGTTATTTCATTGAAAAATAATGTGTCATTGATATTTCATAATATGGATCATGTTATTAGAATTTAAAAAAGATGAAATGAATTCATATCGACGTGTGGACTCTTTTTTGCATGAGAAACTATCTCCATGAATACCAAAAGTGAAAAAAATAAATATAGAGAACAATTTCTAAAAAAACTCAACAAAATGACACTAAATTTTCAGTGCAAATAAGAATGAATAAGTATTTTATTCTCAAATATGCTTGATGATGATCATTTTTGAGTTTAGAATACTCTCATAGAGTTGTCTATCCTTTAGATCATATGTCTTGGAGATCTATTTTTTCATTTGTATCTTTCATTTGTAAGTTGAAATTTTTAAAGACTCTCTATTTATTATATTTCACTGTAGAGGTTCCAAAAATAGAACCATTGAGGGATATTGGTTGTAAAAATTTTATGGATCCTAGTTGAAATCACATGTGATTGTATCAGTTGTTGATTGTTTATAATTATTCATGCAGTACCTGGTAAAAGGGCCAGAATTCCTCAACAAAAGGACTGGACTCATCAAAATAATCACACTCGTAGAGATAGGCGGTGTTGGAGTGGACTACGGTACTTCCATTCACAAAACCACTATAATTATCTATGTTTATTTATCTTATATATATTTTTCTTTCAAATTTATGTCTTGTTAAATAAAATATCAAAATTCAGTCAAAAACTATAGCGGGTGGGCTCTCTAATTAAATTAAAATTTGAAGATCTAAATTGACCCCCTCTTAAGTATTAATATGTTCAGTATCTAACAACACATATTTCACTATTCTCTAGGTTACTATATAATTTCTCCCATTTTTATCTATTTAATTAACGAATCATCCCAATTTTATAATATATGAATCTTGAATAGTAGTGTGCAAAAATCTTTGTTCAATCCTGTATATGGATAATCTCAACTCTATTCCTACAATAACTAAATATTACTAATGTCTCTAAGCTAGTGTAACACAATGAAAATTCACAAAACAAGCTAACAACGGTCAATCTAGGGGTAACCAGCATTAGTAAGACCTACCCAATTGGATAATCAAGAGACAATTATTACATTATTTCCTTACAGAGGATAATTTAGGGGCACCAAACTTTAGAATGACCTTCCAAGTCAGATTATTGGGGTATTGACAAGTGATTCTATTAAAGGAATATAACATTTTGTATTTCAAGGAGATTTAATCACACCATCTTATGTTCTGTAATTCAATTATATTTATGTGTGTTTTTTGTATTTTAGTATGGAATCTTATTCCCTCGTCCAAGCTAATAAATTCATACTATATTTATGTGCCACTCATTGCACACCCCACAAGTTTGTGTTACCCAAAAACAGATGTCAAATATATTTATACATATACAAATGCATCATATACATAATGTACATGAGCACTTAATGTAAATTAATTGTTTTATATGAGATTGAATGTATTCATAAGAGTAAGACAGAATAAAGAGATTGTCAACCCCATTCACCAGCCTAGACAATGCCTAATCCTCTAAGAGGTAGGTAGTCCGACCCCAAGTCCCACTACTCAAGGATACATTACTCTATAGATAATCTAATTAATCACAACTTTAAAACCTAATATGCAAAAACTATAATCAAAAACTAAATTCAATCTAATAACTTCAATTACAAATCGGGGTCAAGGTTTACGAAAACTAAATTCATTATGGAGTCAATCCAAGCATTCAGTGCAAGGATTTATCCTATAAACTATTTATCATTTTAATGTAAAGAATACGCAATATACAAATTTTTTAATTATTTTTCTAAACATGAATATGGAATGGAATAAAATTTTAAATAAACAAACATTTTAAATATTTAAACATGAAATAGACATTTATGAAAAATTCATAAATAAAAGCTAATTATAATGACTTTTATAATTTTTCAACATTAACATTATAATATTTCCATAATTTTTAATATAATCATATATTGATTTCAATATGAAATATTTCATATTTATCATTATATGATATTTTCATTTATAAATTTTAATCAATTTTCAATTCTGTTTCTATTATGCAAATAATTTTAATGATCTAAATATCATATACAAAATTATTATTTAAACATTGCTCATATCAATCATCAAAACCCTTTTTATGTGGGTTAAATAATTTCCAAATAAGTCTATATTTTATTTTGAATAATTCAAAATAGTTAATTATGAACAAGTCCTAATATAAATATAAATTTTATTATATTTTTGACCTATTTTATAATTTATATCCCTTTATAAATTATTTCATCTGATTTCAAAATAAATAATTTAATTTCTATATCATAAGAAATTACCTATAATTTGGTTAAAAGGGTTTTCAAATATTATCATTTAATAATTGGGAAAAATGTTTCACAAAAATTTAGTTATTTATAAAAAATTATGAATAATTAATTATTAAGCTTTTATAAATTCAAGTATCTCAAAAAACCATTTATAATGATTTATAAAAACTTTATATAAGATTTAAATATAGTTAAATATTTTAAAAAAAATTAACAATTTTAAAACTTGTATGATTACACATATACATAGTCGTATTCCATAATAAGGGTAAAGCCTTCTACGACTATGTAGGCCATCAGAAATCCCTTCTATAAAGGTAATCCACTACTTACCTATACACAGCTTATGTATATTTCATTTTGTAAAGGTACATCAAATTTTACGTTAAGTAAAATCAAACTATGTAGGGTAAAAATTAAATTATTGTTACAAGAATTGTTCTTGTAATGGTGTGTCTCGTTTACAATAATTCATCCTTCAAACACCATTGGGTAAGGGTCTTACGATTATGAAACCCATTTTTGTAAAGGTAATAAAGTGTTTATCCTTAAAAAAACATTCTATGTAAGGGTATGAACTTTATGTAATGCTAAGATTTAGTTGGTCACCATTATGTAACCATTTTAATAATGATACCTTAATGCTGCCGACTGGTGAGGACTCCTTAAGTGAATCCAAGCGACCCGAGATCAAATCAATGTGGAGGCATATTTCAGTTACTATAGTAGTACTATAGAAGTTACTGTAGCGGGATTGTAGCAGTAATGTAGTAGGTACTATTTGGCACTGTAGTAGCTGAGACTATTCCACCATTTGGGCCTTTGGGCCACTAATTTGGTCCCCGAGTCCATTAAGGCCTTTGGGCCTCCTAGGACTTTGGGTCAGTAAAGCCTTCGGGCCACCTTAAGTGCATATGCAAACTAGACAACCTACAATGAACATGCTCCAGAAGGAGGATGATCAAGGAGAATTCGACAAAACATAAGCTAAACAGATTTCAATAATGAGAGGGTATGTCACCTGCCACCAGGACAAGCCTTTGCATGAACATGAAATCCTAGCTGAACATCCATGTGAAGGGGGAGAGCAGATTTCACGATGAAGATGCATGGGAGAAGATGTTCCATGTAGTTAGTCCGAAATGTATTTAATGTTTGAAACTTACAGGCAATGAATTCATCAAAGGCCTATGGACCATGTAATGCATATGCCTATGGGCATTTTAAGGGTTCCACGTCACCCCTTGAAAGGTTGAGTATAGAAATTCAACAAAAAATGAAGGCCTACAGACCATTAGATGTAACGGGATATGACTAGTATTCCAGCCACTCTACACAAGTTTAATTCCTTGGTTACCCTTACACACCTCCATTGTGTAAGGGTAAGGTATTTATTACCATTAAGTATCCTAACTACATAAGGGTAACCCATTTATTAATCCAAATTTCAAAGAATGTAAACTGGTCTATTTTTTATTATTCTCTATTTAAAGCATGATTTCATAAATCTGAACATTTGTTTCCCTTATATTCCACTATTTGGATTCTTAAAAATGTAATAACACTTATTAGACAAATATAATGAAATTAAAAACAAATCTGAGGATCTCCCATGTAGGGAATATAATACCTTCAATAAAAACAAATATTTTGAATATAATCATACCTTACATCAATGAGCCACTATATAATCTCCATAAACTTCGAATATCTTCAAATATTATTGATAAATATTATAGTAGTGGAAAATAAAATCATCTTGGCACAGTGGATCATCAATGAGCTAATCTAAATCACATGTCGAACAAGTAGAATTATCCTTTCACTCATGAGGTTCTAGTATATCATCATGGAAAGGAAGAAATAGAAACATGATAATGATTTTATGGAGTTTAGGCCAAGAATAATAGAATTATCATACACTTCCATCTCATGGAAAGAATTTAAATTTGAAATCAAGGACACTCTTTGATTATACTCCCATGTATTCATGTGATGAAACACATGAATAAATACCACAGATGGTTCATGTAATATATACATGAATGAGAATCATCCCAAATGTTTATTCTCGTGAAATATTATAAGAAATGATAATTGATATGCGAGAATAATATATTATAAAAGTTTATCATTTATGTTGCATGTTTAATGGAATGATATATGGTGCATTATAATTTTTATAAAAAAAACTAAATATATATATATCATATATAAATATATATATATACACAAGTCTTTAGGGAATATAAATTTCACAAACCCCCCTTCCTATAGAAAATTCCAGGTGAAGCGATAATTCAAATGAATGTGCTTTATCTAAGAATAAAACATCACATTTCCAAAGAAGTTAATCATTCCGTGTGATTCAAAAAACAGCATCCCATATTTTGATGTTTTTTCAATTTCCTCTATAAATCACTTTGGACATAACCACCCCTTCCCTTCTCCTATAAATGGCATATACTATACATATATTTTTGAAGCGGGACCACTAGTTGATGTGTGGATATCCATATGACTCTCATTCTTCCAAAAGAAAACATATATCTAATAGGACTCTTCTATGAATGTGAATCTTCACCAATGTTGGAATTTGCATAACATTCTAACACGGATGACACTAAATGGTTCCTCGATCCATTGGCTCTCATGGCCTCTAGAACAGCTCCCAAAACACAAGAGGATTATGACTAGCATCGAGGGCCTATGGTGTGTCTGTGGGGATACGATTCCCTCATGTTAGAGTGTATCACATCGGTAGTAAACATATCAATCAATAAAAGTAGAAAAAAATCAACTAGACCGAATATAAAAATCAAATAAAAAACAAAAAAAAACAATTCCAAAGGGAATATCATATAAAAAATGATATATCATGTCATATCACTACAAAGTTGGAAAACAGGTATACAAGCCTCGATATAACACATGTATCAAAATACCAAAAAACTAAAATGGATTTATCCCAGCTAGTATGATGAGCATATCTTGGTCGTGTGTTCCCCTACTTCTAAGCAATGAGTAGTCAGGAATCATACAACAAGAACATTCCCAGATCCCTACCTACAACCATGATGTCTAGAAGGGTTCCCAACCACATCTCGACTAAGGTGTGAGAAAACACTTTGTAGACCACCATCAATGGTTTCTATAACCAGTCTAGTATGTGTGTCTCAATCTAAAGAAGTGTGGAGATTATAACAGGTATAATAGTAGTACAAGTCAAAATCGTCAGGAAAATATTATAAATGTTATGTGATACAATCCATCCTATAAATGATAATCAAGTTACAATACAAGGGTAAACTATAGACAATCAACCGTAAGAACAGGATAATTTTAAATCATAAATCAACCACAACAGTCATGCCATGTAATCCAAGGTATAATATTTACCATGTTCATGTCCACTAAAATGATGTATCATGTCATCCAAACTGCACTGTATAATCTAGTTTATAATATCATAAAAAACAAATTATAATTAAGTATCAGACCATGAATGGTCATATCCAATGTATAATAGACCAAGGAATCCATGTCATGTTTCAGGATAATATCAATGTAAACTCGGTAAGTAATTAGTAATCTTCCAAGGAGAATGTTTGTAGACCATGTACTATGTGATTCCATGTAAGTAAGATCCATGTTGTAGCATGTCCGGAGGAATCCAATGAAATCATGATCCAAGGAGGAAACAACTCTCGAGCATCCGCTACTGTAATCAAGACCCTAGAGTTGTAATTTCCAAGAAATTGTATTGTATTTGGATCGAAGATATACCAACAAAGGCATCCACTACCAATAAAATTTCCTCATATCATTCATTTATCTTTTCATAACATTAAAATTTCATGAGTTCAACCAAATAATTTCCATAATTTCCATTCAAACACTTAAAACAAATGACATCATGTCAACATGTGGAAAAGGGGGCATCAGCATCTCCAAATTATCTCGATTAAATTTTCATCAATTATAAAGACTCCATCCAATAGGAATAGTACAGAAAACCCCATTTGTTGGTTTTATGTAAGGTGGATACAATGGCATAGCCCATTTTTAGCCTGGGTTGGGGATAACAACCACCAACAAACTCAAGGTTACTGTAGGGAAACCTAAATAGATTCAAATTCATTTAATAAGAGGAATCAATTAAGTTTAGGGGGAAAACATAATTTTTAGAATCCAGAACAATGAAACTAGCTATATAAAAAATGAACCATGAGGTACAGGGTAGATCACCTACCGTAGGTCCATAGAAGAACACTCATCAAGCACCCATCATTGATTCAGTCCAAATCAAGAGAAAAATTAAGAATGTACAGTGAAACTATTAATATGTCATATTATATTAAACCTAAACAACTTTTCGATACAATATAAATGATGAACAATACAAGATGATTGAATAAATTGTCATCGTATATCCAATGAGTCAAACTGTGTTCAAATTTGAGTCTGAATTGAGAAACTGGAAAAAATCCTATGAATTGAATTCAAAATAGAGATTTCAATCTGATTTCATCCCATTAAAGGAGAAATGAAAAATAAATTTTTGAAAAAATAGATTTTCATGATATTTTGGTCATTTTACCCAAAACTGTAGGTCGCATAGATTGGCAGGATGGTTGACCATACCGATCACCAAACATATACCCTTCACTTCTTCATGGCGTACCTCAGATGAATCATGAGCACAATTTGGAAACCCCGGAATGAACCATGAACATTTACTCTATTAGAATTTTATAGTTTTTCACACATGTGTGTCTCTTAGTGTGCACGATTTTCTCAAGCCATGTGGCCTTCTTCTACTCACTGTCCCACCGAACATGGTTAATACTAATAGTGTGGTTTGGTTCACGTGGTTACTCCTAACCATGTGGCTGGACTGTTTTTCTCCAAAAATAAATCTTTAGGCTCTGAACAAGCCATGTACACCCTCAATACTACCAATATCTCTTTAGTTACACACATTAGGTCAAAACCAAGGATTTAAACCGAAAATAAAAAGATCTATATGACATAAAAAACTCACGATCATACAATATTACCTCTGAAATAAATTTGTCCATGAATTTTCCTTCCATGTGTGTCCAAGAATTTTTTGAGAATAACACTGACCATGGAGCATGTATATTATCCTCATGCTCCAATGGATTATCTTGTAAACACTCATGATTCCAAAACATCTATACTAGAGGAACTAACTATCTTTTAGAACATAAATTCTCTTTTCAAAAATATATATAAGATGATACTCAAAGGATACATCTAATTGTAACTCCACCTCATCTGACTATAGAGTGTGATATGGGTATGAGTGACAACGTCACAGCTGAGATGCATGGAAAACATCATCCATGGATTAGTACAAACATGGTAACTAAAACCAATAGGCTACTATCTCGTCTCTCTCCAGAATCTAGAATGGTCATATATATCATGACGAAAGCTTATGTTGTCTCATAATTTGTATTTGTCCTAGCCTCGATGATATTTGTAAAAAAACCTAATCCCATAAATTGAATTTATAGGTCATTTATGGTTATTAGTGTTATACTTTTATCAGGACAATACAGTAGCCATACATTTGAAAATCAATTAGAACTTCTTTAAAGACTCACAGATGAGGTGAGGTCTAAGAAACATTATCTTAACTACCAATAACCATCATAATGTTGATCAACTTGGCCTATCATACAAATCCCTATATGGTTCCATTTGTGTAGTCTCCTGAAAACTATTTTTGTAGGAAAACATATCTAAGGGATTATACCACTCCTAAGAGCCCCAAAAAAATATGATTCAAGCCTTCAACATGTCCTAAATTACCTAAATCTTGTGCTATGAATGGACATTAGCATGAGGGTGGTATTTCAGGCATAGAATCACAACTTTATCTAATTCCATCTATAGACTCTACAAAAAATGAGACATAAATCATGTTTCCCAATCTGCAATAATGGTATGAGGAAACCTATGAAGTCATATTGTATCATGGTTATACAACCTCCCAATATCATCTACTAAGAGGGCATCCCTTATCGAAAAGAGGTGATAAACATTCACATGCATGTCCACAACAACCCATACAACATCACAACCTTGAGGAGGCCTCTCCAACCCAGTCACAAAATTCATCACAACATTATCCCTTTTCAACATAGAAATAGATAACTATTTAAAAACCTAGCTGGTCGCTAGTGATCTCCCTTCACATGAAAACAGGTGGAACACCTTGTGACAAAACCATCTACCTCACATTTCATCCTTGGCCACAAACACTAGAGACCCAAATCTCAGTACATCTTGGAAACTCCAAGATGTTCTACCCAAACTAAAGCATGAATCTCTCACATCAACTTCTTGTGTATGTCTGTTGGAAACCATATGCAACCACGTATTCATGGAAATTTATACTCACACATTGTCCAACCAGGAGGTGGGTTCTCACTTACCAGACTATACCATTGGACTAGACCCTCTAAATATGAAATATACATTATCCTCACATTAAATAGAAGAGTGGATGTCACTTCCAATAATGAAATAAAATTTTTCCAAAATCTATTCTACACTTCCAAGGGAATCTTTGAAAGCAAGGCCTTAAGCTTCCACTCTGTACTAGAGTCATGGACTACTTGTATTTGAGTCCTTCTAATCAGTGCATTGGAAACAACATTGTCCTTTCTAGGCATATAAGTAATACCAAATTCAAATGATTTTAGGATCATAACCCACATTTATAGTATCAAATACATGTTATGTTATGTAAATTTCTATTTGAGGTTTTTGTGGTATGTGTACAAAAAAAATCTCTCCCAATAGATAGTGCCTCCAACAATGAAAGGAATTCACAAAAATGTCTAACTCGGTATCATGTGATGGGTAGTTCATCTCATTTGGCCTCAACTGATGAGAATTGTATGCCATAACTTTATTCTCCTGCATCATAATTCCTCTTATCTTGATATATGATGCATCAAAATAAATAGTGTAGCTCATACCATCATCTAGAAAAATTAGTATTGGAATTGAATTTAGTATTTATTTAAGCTCCTATAAGTATTTATTATAGGTATATTACAATAAAAAACTGCACACCATTTTTAATCAATGTCATAAGAGGTGCTGTTAAGAATGAGAAATCTCGTATGAAATGCGTTTAATATCTGTTTATCTGCAATAGACATTATATGTAAAAGATGTTATTGGGATTCTTCCAAGAAACCATTGCTCTCTAATTCACTAGGTCAACTAATACTCTTTTATACGAGATAATATGGCCCATTAAGTTAATCTTATACATATATAAGGTGCACTTTATAAGGTTAACATATAACTGGTTCTCTCTTTATGTATCCAAAATGATCTCAAGATGATTGGAATAGACATCTTGTAACGAACCAATGTTTTTTCATTAGAAATACCTTCTTCTAATTATGAATTATTGTATAATAACATTATAAATCAAAATGAAATATCCTGATACATAAAACTATGTTATTATTAGACATACTTTTTCCACTTCTATGTGTTGAATTTCGAAAATCAGACATTTGTAGTTGTGATCAATAAGATGTTTGGAGTTTAATAGAACAGACCTAGTTTTTTGTTAATAGTAACATACCATTATGAATAGTGATATTACATCAGGAATAGTAACCTCACTTGTGATGGTGAATATATTGGATTCATATGAATTCCTTAGGTACCTATGTTTTGGAATATGTAAAAAAATGTTTTATAAACTGTATTCTTCACGTAAATTATGATAATAATTAAAAATAAAATTAATAATATATAGAAAATTATTTTATTTAAAAAATGGACATCATTTTTGGATTCTACAAGTCGAAAAAAATTGAGGTTGAGTTTTTGGGATTTTTCTAAAACACTAGAATTATGGGTGAATAGTAAAATACATTAATTTACCATATAAATACATTATATTTTAAACCCACTATTCCTTGAATAACAAGTGATGTAAGCACCAAAATATCAAACTCACATTCCCTATTTAAAAATCTTGATCATGGAATCATCACTATTTCTTATCTCGGTGGAAATTAATAAACTAGTGAATAAAATGTTACGAAAACCCATATCCCCTCCACTATATATGCCACCCATCACATCCTCATTTCCTCACACCTCTCAAGATTCATTCCTTGTCTAAACTCTACCCAAGAATCTTACCTATCCCCTCTCCCACATAAAATATCCTATGGTCTCTTCATATTACCATTCCTAGGATCCTTAAGGAGGATCTCAAGAGGAGGAATCAAGATGTAATTTCCCCCTCTCTCTTTTCCATTAATTTCCTTTCAATTTCAAGTTCATTTCATAATATCTCCCCACCTATCTGCATAAAAATAGAATTTTAACTCCATTATATCAAATATACTATGATATTTTGATACCAATGGGATAATTTATCATCCAAACCCTTCTTCCCTTCTTTTTATTTTAGAAAAGAAAATGTTTTTCCTGAGGTGTTAATGTATCACCTTCTAGAACGACATGTTTCTTTCCATTATCACCTTCATATATTGTCATGAAACCATTTTTAAGGATTAACTAGATAATATTTTATGGTTTATATCCTATATAATGTTTTGTTACTAACTTATTTATGTATTACTAAATAATTAAACAAAACAAGTTTGTTATGGTCGAAAAATCGCACGAATTAACCCAAAAGATCACAAATAAAATTTAACTAACGATTCATCCCCATGGAATATAATATAATTATTTATAAGATAATTTAGACACCTATAATATCATTAATAACATGTAATATTAGTTCTGTATGTTCATCCATGTTTTACAAAGACTTTTATTGATGAATATATGTTAACCGTTTAAGAAAACCATAAAATGTACATTCCTGAACAATGGATTTAAACCCTATAACTCATCCAAATGACCATAAAATAACCTAAAAACAATATTAAGACATGTTCATGTAAAAAGGATCTATAATTGTTAATTAATTAATCTAATGTGGATATATAGTACTTTAATGGGGAGAAAGATTTCAGATACAAGGTAAGGGGATATTCTCAAACCCAACATTATTTCTTCTTGTTCTCCTTATTTCACTCCATTTTTTGGCATGGTCAATCCATAAAAATAACTTTCACATAATTTTCATACATTTAAATTGATATAAATATTCTATAATTGTGTTAATGTAAAAAAAATTCATAAAAGAACTTTTCTTTCAAAAACACACCTTTTATTTCTCACTCAAGGTTGGTGGTTATTATGTCACGTATGTTGTTCTCACATTATTTTGGGAACCCAAAGTTTATTAATGTGTTTTTATGAGATGAATCCCATTTCTTTACATGGGTTAATTGGGTTAATGTTTTGATATATTTTCTATTGTTATTCATGATAATGATAATATTCAGACATGACAGGTGCACCGAAAATTATATAGCGCATAATAAATGTTTGGATGTAATGGGTGTGCCCAGAATTTTACAGTGCTTCAAAGCATTGGGTAAAGTGACAAATATCCTGAGATATTGTGAAATGATGTGTAAACATGATTCTAGATTTTTTCAGAATTAATTTTTGTATTTTACCACTAAGATGTGATGTTTTTATTTTTATTCATTTCCACATTTCAACTCTTTTGTTAATGATTCCTCTCATGTACATGATTCGTTTCCTGTGTGTTTGATTATGCTCAGCTAATGTTATATTGTTCATATATATCAAATTAATGTAATTTTAGCTCACCAATTTTTTTGATGTATATCCTTAGGTTACTACACATACTATTGAGAGTTCAATAGGAAATAAATAACTAGAGATGAAGGAATTTAATAAATGTTTATGCTTGATGTTATAAATGTTATGATTGGTCCTAGTTTTCCTAAGACACTAATCCTCTAGATCCTAATGGGGTAATAATTTTATGACTTTTATATTTATAATTATGTAATAGTAATTTATGAAAATATTTTGTCACTATAGTTGGTATCGGGGGAAAGGATTAGTTAATTTGTGAATTAGGATTAGTAAACCCTAGAAAAACCTCCATTATGAGACTAAGTAAAAATATTCTCCTAGGAAGAATTAAATAAGGAACTGATATGTTATTATTTTAGTAACAAATTATACAAATGAATAAGTTATTAATTCATGACAATTTTACTTATGTATTTTAACCTTTTTTATTTTAGAAAATAGTGAGAACTAGGATAAACAAGACCAACAACTTGTGTGAGGGCCAATGCAACGATTTCCTGAATAAAATACCCATTGATTTGGGATGTCGAATTTAAAACATCACAGTGATACTTACCCAATTATATGAGGTTAAGAACAACAATCCAATTAATGGGGAACACCATCCATTACATAAGAGTGAGAAACTATCTTTTGAGTTTTTATACAGCAAAGGCCACCGATTTTTAGTGGATCATATAATCCACTAGTTTTCGAATAGTGGGTCCACTCTAGGGATATGATCTTTTATGTGATTCAGTATTCTAAAATGGATAAGTTGTCCCGAACTATTTATCATCTAGAAGGATAGGCCGATAAATGGCGGTTTTTGATTAAGAACTCCAATCCATGTGGTGAAATTGAAGAGATGGAATGGGAAAGCATTAAGATAATGTTTCTTAACAAGTATTTACAAATAATATGTTGAATGATGATAGAGAGACAGTTCATAGAGCTCATGAAAAATAAATAATAATTTGTCATGACCTACTAATTGAGATTCATAAGGCATTCATGGTATTCTTTGAGCTTTGTTATCAACAATGATTACAAAATTGGTAGATTCTATAGTGTATTACAACCACGACTTCAAAAGGCTATTGAAATTTGAGACTTTGAGAGCTATGAAGAAGTTATTCGATGTGATCTTAAATTGGAGATGGTGTTTTAACAATGTCCCCATGACTATGATGATAAGAAACGAATGATGGAGTCTCGTGTTGGAGGATCTAATGATAAAAGTGGGATGAAAACTCAACGACCCACATGAAAAAACTGTGACAAGTTGCATCATAGTAACTGCCTCAAATGGATGGGTAAATGATTCATTTGTGGGAAAGAAGGACACCATTATAAATAGTATCAGAAATACATGATAATGAAAGAGAATGTAGTGGAGTAATGGAGATAACCACCAATGGTTAAATTATATAACTGTAGTGATCAAGGGAACTTTGCAATCCAGCGCACTGAACATTGAGTCCTCAAGCGTAATTAGTGTCAACATCCACCAAATCCAAAGGAACATGGGAAGGCTTATGCCATCACTACTATAGAGTTGGAGCAATATAATGAAGTCCTATAAGGTAAACATCCCATTCTCTCAATAATGTAAAAATGCTTATTTGATTCTGGTTCTTTGAATTCCACTATATCTTGAATGTTTGCTCGAACTATAGAATTGAAGCCCCGAAACATTAAAGTAGTTATATATATAAAAACAACAGGTGCTAAAATCATTAAATCACAAGTGTTGGACTCTTCTCCTTTGAGCGTATGTGGGAATATTATTCCAGTGATTCTCATAAAACTTCCCTTGGTAAATTCGACACTATAATGGGATAGGATTGGCTCTCATTATATAGAGAATGTATCAACTATCCGGAAAAAGAAATATCATTTCATATTTTGAACCATCCAATGTTCCTCTTAAATTTCAAGGAAGATAATTAATATAATTTGGAACAAATCCTTAAACTATGTGGGTATTGATTCCCTATGAAGAATCATACCTCACCCAAATGATTATGTCAAATGAAAATTCCAAAATTGCGGAAATTTCCATCATGAGGGAGTACAATGATTTCATTCATGAAGAGTTACCCGGAATTTCCCCGGATCATGAGGTAGTGTTCTTAATAGAACTCATACCTGGAGTTATTCCAATTTCAAATATCCCCTATAGAATAGCTCCAATCAAAATGGGGGAGTTAAAGAAGTAGCTTGAAAGAGCATCTGGACAAATGGTTCATATACCCTAGTGCATCACAATGGGGTGCTCTAGTGCTCTTTGTGAAGAAGAATGATGGAACAATGTGGCTGTGTATTGATTATCAGAAACTCAAAAATATCACCTTAAAGAACAAGTATCCTCTTCCAAGGATTGATGACTTGTTTGATCAGTTCAGATGATATCAATACATCTCAAATGAGGATCATTGTTTTAGATATCATCAGTTAAAGGTGAAGAAAGAATATATTTAGAATATTTCATTCCATACAAGTTATGGCCACTATGAGTTTCTAGTGATGCCCTTTGGACATAATAATTCCCATCTAATTTTCACTAATTTGATTAATATAGTCATTAAACATTGCCTCAACAAATTTTTTGTAGTGTTTTTCCATTATAGTCTCATCTACTACAAGAGAAAATAGGAACATGAATAACATATAACAATTATGTTGGATACATTGATAAAGTAGATGGTGTATGCCATTTTAAGAAAGTGTGAAATTTGGTGGAATAAAGTCACATTCTTGGGAAATGTGATCACAAGTTGGTGAATTTATGTGGACCCTTCAAAAAAAGGCGATTGAGGAATGGACCAGGCCCTCTAGTGTTAGAGAAATCCATAGTTTTAATGGATTATCAGTGTACTACTAAAATTTTGTGAGAAATTTATCACTATTGTCAAGCCCACTATCTATGTTAACAAGGAAATGGGTAATGTATGTCTGGATGGAAGAATGTGAGGGAAGCTTCAAGGTGAAAAAGAGAAGGTTGATCACTAAACATGTACTCACACTAATAAAAAGTGTAGAATGTTTTTTGATATACATTAATTCATAAAATAACATCATGGGTTGTCTAGTCATTGAAAATGATAATGTGATATCCTACACCTCATGATAGTTTAAGATCCATGAGAAAAAACTACCTAACACATGATTTACAGTTGACATCTTTGATTTTTTCCCTTGAAAATATAGCTGCACTACCTTTATGGTGAGAAGTGTGAAATATACACCGACCAAGAAATCCTAAAGTATATATTAACAAAAAATAAGCTCAATATGCATCAAAGGATATGGTTAGAGATAATTAAGTGTTATGATATCTCTATTCACTATCATCCTGGATAGTAGAATAAGGTAGTTAATACTCTAAGTAGAAAAGAACCTTCTACTCTATCTAGGTTGTCGATTGAGAAAGACTCTACATTGTTGGATATGAAAAGGATGGATTTGGAAATCATAAGGGTGGGGGATACATCCTACAATGCCCAAATTATTGCACAATCATCCATCCAAGAGATGATTAAGGAGGCATAACAGGATGTTCTACTGTTAAATAAGAATGTTAATGTCATTATTGAAGGGAATCTACATGAGTTCCATATCAACGATGATGGTTTGATTTGGTTTGGAACATGTCTTTATGTTCCTACATCACCTGGGATAAAGAACGTTTTGTTGGAAAACGCATATAGCTCAACATTCACTATCCATACAGGTATCACAAAAATGTACCAAGATATCTGTGAACACTTTTGGTGGGATAACATGAAAAAATATATTGTATAATATATCATAAGGTGCTCAGTATCTTAGCAAGTCAAAGAATACTGAAAAATATCCAATAGATTGATGCATTCATTAACTATACCAATCTGAAAATGGGAGAATGTATAATGACCCATACTTTACATACATTGTTATTAGTTCAAAATTGATGTATACTTATTACAACATATAACAAAACCATGATAAAACCGTATAGGTATAGCATCTTTAGAAACTGGGAAACATAAACAACTGGTTCATAAATCATCTACTTTATCCCCAGCTTATTTAAATTATATCTAGAGTCTCTTTTGGTATATCTTATTTAATACCCTTCATCATCACTAGGGGAAAATAAAACATACAAAAGGGTGAGCTCAAATGCTCAGTAAGTGTAAACAAAGTAAATATCAATAATATCATATTCATAAGAACATATCATTTTGAAATCATAACCTGAAAATGTGAACATAATATTATGACAATGGATAAATCATAGTAGTGAAATGTAATCTCAATAATCAAAACATAAAACATAAAACTTTGGGGAATACAAACATAATATAAGGCCCCAGCCTTAAACCTTACTTAATCTTGAGTTATTACATGATTACACATTGAGGATCTTTTCAGGTTTAGAGTTTTAGAGAATTAGATCATAAAGCTTTCATTACATTCCACATTTAAAAAAAGTTGTTACATAAATATAGTATTCATTTTTTCCATAAACGGAAACATACTTAAAATAAAACATGGATTCTTTCTTGACACTTCCTTGACACTATAATCTTATCATTTACCTTTCCCTTGACCTCTGAAAAACATTTCAAAAAAACATGGGATGAGCATAAAAAAGCTCAGTATGGGTTATAAAAATATGGAAAGGAAACATGAGTTCTTATATACATAAGAATGAAATCATAATTTACCCATAAAACAAAAGCACCTTAACATACCCCATCAAATCATGAATAAATCATAGAAATCATAAGACATAATGGTAACTTGAGGCATTCATAACATTCTTACGTAGGGAGTAACCCTCTTGGTTACGTTTGGAATACCCATCATAGTATATTCCCTAAATCTCTTCGGAGAAACCTTAACGTTTCACTCCTTCGCGTTACCCAATGCATTGGGGAGCTATATCGGGCTCACCCGCCCTTAGTTTATCACGGAACCACCCGTCTTCATAATAATTCCCAAGAACCTCAACATAATTGTATCACATAAAACATGCATATAGGAAACATAATATTTCCATCTTTCAATCACAAGATATCAATACAACACATCGATATAAAAACATTATGAAAACCATTATCAATACCAAAATAAAAGAAAAGTAAAACATGGTATTTATTTTTCTTTTAAAAAAAGGTGTGGCTTATAGAGGAAGCCGAAACTCAAATAATGTTTACGGCGGCGGTGAAGTCGTTGTCGCCGCATATGTACGACAAAAACATTCCCTTTTTTCATTTAGTAAAACGCTTTTCATAAAAATGATTCCTTTTGGATAAACGTAAAATTCAAAGAGGTTTATACACCATATAGAAGAAGGTTGTGTATAAAATATAATATGCCTCAAAGAAAGGAGATTGAGACGAAGTCCAGTACCTCGGGTCCGACTTGACTCGGTCGTTCATTAATCTCCAGAATGATAAAATTGAGTTAATTTATACATGTTTAAGAACCTTTTTCAAGTTCATTATTCCTTTTATATCACTTATTTACAAGTCATGAACACTATGTAATTATTTAAGTTAATAACGGTCGTTTTAACGATCATTGGTACTTGAGTCAAAAATAAACCCTTTATAATTACAAGTTGTTCATGTATCCATTATATCCTAAATTATAATCATGATGTATATATCATATATATAATATATATCCAGTATATACATGCATTTATAATATTACATAATCATTTAGAGGTATGAAATGAAATGCACCGTTCATGGAGACGGTAAGTCGTACGTACGCATGAACGCTACTTTCATTTCTATTTCGTATTTTATAGAATGGAATCATAATGATATAAAGGTATATTATAATTCTAGTGTAATATCATATATAATATCATAACTCAATCCTTTATACGTCCCACATATGGTAATTAACTAATCAAATCACTTTGAGGGGGCGGTAGTATGCACTTCCTTAAATGAAGATATCGTGTTTACCCATAATGGAAACCATAAAGGTATGCCCAAAATGTAAAATACAGAACCTTAAGGAAAACATAAACATATTATATATCATATATAAATATAGTGTCATCTTAATGGCCACCTTTGAAGGTGTTAAAATAATGTTGAACAATCATCGTTTCGGGAGGCCGAAATTCGCCATCCACGGAAATAGTATGTTCTTTAACCATTAGATGTAAGTGTGTGTATGTTTAGCTAGAATAATTCTTATAAAAACATTCTATTATATTTAAGATACTGTATTTTTTACAAAATAAATGAATAAATATAGTTTAGGGGGTTTGAGAAGTAAAATAAAATAGAAGGACTCAAGTGAAGACATTACCTTAAAATCGGGTTACTCCCTTTGATTTGAGCTCAAAGGATTCCTCGGGAAGACTTCTGCCCAAATTGAGGCTTCAAGGAGTAAGAGAGGGATGTTTAGAGACAAAATGGGTAGGGTTTGGCCGAGACAAAGGCTTTGGAAGTGTGGGTAAAGAGGTAGAGGTGGGGGCCTTTTATAAGAGGAGAGGAGGGGCACTCTTGGAAAGTAAAGAAATGTTACATTATTTTAAAATGAGTTTCGGATTCAAAAGGTCCCACATTGATATACTTCAAGGGTAAGGTGATAAGGGTTCTAAATTCACCCATACAATAGGTTTTGGACATGTGTAGGTCATAGATTTTACATTATCATTTCATTTTATTTAAATCTTTTATTAATGAGGTAATCGTGCATCATCATGATGTCATAAATAATTTAATTTATTTAAAGTATAAAAATTATATATAAACTACTATGATGTAGGAAATATTTTTATATTTTCAATGACTCTTTATAATAAAAAATATTACTTGTATAACCCCATGAAAAAATTGTTTTAGTAAAACATCTCATGTTTGTTTCATTTTTACTTTTACATTAAATAAAAAGTTATTTATGTCATTTCCCAACCAAAATGGCTCCATGGGGTCCCCAAGTTGACCCATGGATTGTTTCGGTCAGACATGACACATACAATGAAGGTATTACATGTTTCAAGCTCATCTCATATTATTAAAACATTATTTTTACCTTAAACTACACAAATTACCACTAATAGCGATTAAAAACATAAAAGTTACTATTCAACAAAAAATTATTTTAATCCCATTGAACCACATTTTACTTATTAATGACAACCATTTATGTTGGATTTTTGAAAATCAAATCACAAAAGTGTCCAAGTTTCATTTAAATGAAAAATCAGTTTCTTTAACTACCACTTAGTTGTTTCACTATTCATTAAAAATTGAAGTTTTTCAGAAAAATACCAAAACATCACCCTATGCTATATTTGATATTCTGAATTCAAAAATGATGTATATTTTACAAAATTCAAAACATATAATCTGAATTAATTAATTTAATAATTAATTCCCGTTGTCATAGAAAATAGAGTGTTTTTATGAAACAATAAGTATCAAAAGATTGACACTAGTTTAAGTCCAATTTCAAAGTGAAATTAATTTCAATGACCACTATTGGATTAATTGGTAAAAATATATTTTAATTTCACTTTAAACCCAATTCAAAAGATAATCTAATAATATAAATAAATTAGATTAAAAAGCAGTTTTGATGTAAAATGCAGTATTTTTCACTATTCATTAAAAAATGAACATTGTCAGAAAAATACCAACAATTCACACAAAGTAAATTTTGATACCCTGATCATAATGAATAAGTTTATTTTGAAAATCATAGCTTATAAAATTTTCAAAATAAAGATTTAAAAATGGTTTTCCATCAAAAGGAAGTAAAACAATCTTTTAAAAATATTAGTGTATTTCATGCTTAAGATTGGATTTATTTTCATTATAAGCCTCTAAAACACTAACTAATTCATTAATAGACATAGATAAAAATATCTATTATTCATTACTTACTTGGGATGTTACATCCTTCCCCCTTTAGAAAATTGCATCCCCGAAATTTATTTACATATCAAATAAATGGGGGCATTTATCCCTCTTTGCATTTTCAGATTCCCATGATGCCTCTTCCACCATGTGGTTTTTCCAAAAAAACCTTTACCTGATTAATCACCTTATTCTGTAACACTTTCTCCCTATACTCAAGAATCTGGACAGGTTTTTCCTCATATGATAGGTTCTCTTCCAGTTGAAATATCTCTATACTCAAAACATGTGATGGATCTGGCATGTACTTTCTTAACATCGAAACATGAACAACATTGTGTACCAGAGATAAACTCGAAGGTAAAGCCACTCGGTAAGCAACTAATCCAACTCTCTCTAGAATTTCATATGGTCTAATGAACCTTGGACTTATATTTTCTTTCTTACCAAATCACATCATACTTTTCCATGGTGAAACATTGAGAAAAACATGATCACATACCTCAAAAGAGAGATCCTTCCTCCTATTGTCCGCATAACTCTTCTGCCTACTTTGAGCTATTCTCATGTGTTTCTGTATCAGCTAAACTTTTTCTACCAACTCTTCTACCAATTCTTGTCCCATCAGCTTCCTTTCACCCACTTCATCCCAGAAAGCTGGAGTTCGACACCGCTTCCCATATAATTCCTGAAATGGTGCCATCTGTATACTGGAATGAAAACTGTTATTATATTAAAATTCAGAAAAAAAAAGATGTTGGTCCCAACATCCCTGATAATTCATAGAGAAAGAACGTAACATATCCTCCAATGTCTGAATTGTTCGTTCTGCCTGCCCATCTAATTGAGGATGAAACGATATAATAAAATTTAATTCATTACCCAACGACTTCTGAAGACCCTTCCAAAAGATAGAAGTAAACCTGGGATCACGATCAGATACAATGGAGAGAGGAACTCCATGTAACCTGGATATCTCTTTACGATACAAATGGGAAAGTTGATCTAAAGAGAAATTATCTCATATAGCAAGGAAATGAGCAGATTTAGTCAAGCGATCAACAATGACCCAGATTGCATTATTACCTCGAGGGGTCTTCGGCAATCCCACAATGAAGTCCATAGATATATTCTATCGTTTTCACTCTGGCACTGGTAAAGGCTGAAGTATCCCTTTCGGTAACTGCCACTCTACTTTAACCTATTGACAAGTCAAACACTTCACAGCAAAATCAGCAATATCTCTTTTCATTCCATCCCACCAGTAATACTCTCGCAGATCTCTGTACATCTTAGTACTGCCCGGATGAACTGAAAACGGAGAACTATGAGCTTCAAATAACAACTCTCTCTTCAACTGTGAATCACAAGGCACTCAAAATCTCTTCCCAAATCTCAAAACACAATCATTATCAATGTTGAATTCAGGAAACTTACCTTTTTGAACCAGCTTTACCTTTTTCTGCAACTCAATTTCTAGCTTCTATGCTTTCTTGATTCTGTCTGATAGAGATGATCTCATTGATACCTGAAACAAAACATAAGAACTTCCTGCTCCAACAACTTCTATTCAAAATTTCATCAAATCCTTAACCAAAGGATCACGTTCCAAATGCAACACTGTTAATGAAGAATTACTTTTTCGACATAAAGCATCGGCCACTTTATTTGCTTTTCCCGGATGGTAATGAATCGTACAATCATAATCCTTGATTAATTCCAGCCATCTCCTATGTCTCATGTGTTAACTCTTTATGAATGAATATATACTTTAAACTTTTTTGATCGGTATATATTTCACATATTACTCCATACAAATGATTACTCCAAATTTTTAAAGCGAAAACAACAGCAGCTAATTCCAAATCATGTGTAGGATAATTTACCTCATGAGTTTTCAACTGTCGTGAAGCATAAGAAATTACCTGATCATTCTGCATTAGGACGCAACCAAGTCCTTTCAATGAAGCATCAGTGTATATAACAAACTCCCCATTCCTGGAAGGTAGTGCCAAAACTGGAGCATTCCCCAATATTCTTTTCAATTCTTGAAAACCATCATCACATTCTTTGGTCCAGATAAACTTAACACCCTTCCGAGTTAGCTTAGTCATTGGAATAGATAACCGTGAAAAATTTCAAACAAACATTCGGTAATAGCCTGCCAAACCAAGGAAAGTATGAATCTCAGTTACATTTGTGGGTCTTGGCCATTCCTCAACAACCTTTGTTTTTGCAGGATCAACAGTTATCCCATCTTTAGAAACAATATGACCAAGGAAAGAAATTTTTTGCAACCAAAACTCACACTTGCTGAATTTCCCATACAATTTCATTTCTTTCAAGGTTTGTAAAATAACCCTTAAATGTCTTTCATTCTCTTCTTTAATTCTAAAAAACACCAAAATATCATCAATGAAAACAACCACAAACTTATCCAAGAACTCATGGAAAATTCTATTCATTAAGTCCATGAATACAGCAGGTGCATTGGTTAGCCCAAAAGGCATTACTACAAATTCATAATGGCCATATCTTGTATGAAACGCAGTCTTTGGAATATCTGCTTCCTTTACCTTCAACTGATGGTACCCCGATCTCAGGTCAATCATTGAAAAATACTGAGCTCCCTGGAGCTTATCAAACAAATCATCGATATGAGTCAAAGGATATTTTTTCTTAATAGTGATGTTATTCAGGGCTCTATAATCAACGCAAAGTCTCATAGAATCATCTTTCTTTTTAACAAATAAAATAGGAGCACCCCATGGTGATGTTCTAGGTTGAATGAAACCTTTCTATAATAAATTTTTCAATTGCTCCTTCAACTCTAAAAGTTCAATTTGAGCCATTCGATAAGGGGGTTTTGAAATTGGCTTAGCATCAGGAACTATGTCAATAGTAAACTCAACTTCTGGGTCTGGTATTATTCCAGGAAACTCATCAGGAAAAACATCAAGATACTCATTTACCACTGGCACATCATTAATCTGAACAGTTCATTTATTTTCAACGATGTGTGCAAGGTAACATTCATTTCCATCTTTTACAAGTTTCTCGGCCTCTTGATATGTTATCAATAGTAAGGGTTCATTATTGTACACAAACTGAAATTCTTTCTGAAAAGAAACTTCTTTAGCTCTACAGTCAATCTTAGAATGGTAAATAGAGAGCCAATCCATACCCATGATAATATCAAACTCTACTATAGGTAGAACAATAATGTTTGCAAGTAGGTTCTTTCCACAGACAAGGATAGAAAGATTCTTATAAATTCTCTTTGCCTCAACATTTCCCCCATGTGTTTTTACCACAAGTTTAGGAGTCATTTCATGAGATGGTATTCCCATATAACTAGAAAAGGTTTCAGGGATGAAAGAAAGTGTAGACCCCGAATCAAAAAACACACTGGCATAATCTGAAAAAACAAACAAAGTACCTGATACAAATTCATTTGATGGCCCGACATCTGCTAAAGTAGTTGCAAAGGATTTCACCACCCCTTTCTGTTTGTAGTCTAACTGCTTCCCATCACTCGATCTCTTTGTCAGACACTCGTTTTCATAGTGACCCATCTCATTGCACTTAAAACATTTCACTAACCGTAAATCAAATTTCAACATACCATCACCTTGATCTTTTTCAGTGCAATCATGATCCTTATGTCCCATCTTACCACATCGGTAGCACTTTCCAGAATTTAAAAGACCTTCCCTGGCATGCCTTTTCCCACATTTATCACAAACTGGAAACTTAGTTTTCTTACCATCAGACTTTTTTGAAGAATTCTTCCCTTTCTCCTGCCACCTCGGTCTCTTCTTCTGCTGGTTGTTATAGAACACTTGATCATCGGAAAACACCATTTCCACCTTCTCAACACATCGAACAAGCTTTTCATAACTTTTAAACTCATGAGAATATAATGCCCTTAGATATTTTGGCTTTAATATTGAGTAAAAACGATTGATTTTACTATCAAGGTTTCAGATAAAATTTGGAGCATACCTTGCCAATCGAGTGAACCATTCTTCATAGGCAGCCACTGAGTCTTCCTCTTGCCTCAACTCCAAGAATTGATTTTCCATCCTAAGTCAGACAGCCTTAGGAAAATACTTCTCAAGAAACATACCTTTAAATTCATCACAGTCAAGAGCATCAATCTCATCAGCGTCCCTGATATTTCTAACCATCGACCACCACTGATTTGCTTCACCATCCAAACGGTAAATAGCAAGACTACCCTTTTGATTGTCTGAACACCCCATGACATCAAAAATATTTTCTAGTTCATTAATCCACCCTTCAGTTAGCACAGGGTCAGATGATCCTCTGAATGATGGGGGATGTTGCCTCATGAAATGTTCCACCACTGACATGTTCCTCTGCGGTTGATCTGGCTCATCTCGTGCATGGATACCACCACCATTTATCGCTTGAGTCAACTGCGCCATTACTGTAACAAACTGTTCAGTTCCAATTTCGACCATCTCAGGATGCTGATTCGGAAGGTTATTTCCTTCGGTATGCCTTCCTAGCACTGCTTACCTATTTCCTCTGCGGAAAACCATTCTGAACAAACATGTCTTAGATGAAGCAACATGGTAATCTTCAAATGCTATATCATTTCAATTTGTCCATAAAAAAATATTTTTGGATAATCATTTAATAGAATTCTAACTCCAAAAGTTATCTAAATCGACCTCTGATACCAACTATAAGGCCCCAGCCTTAAACCTTACATAATCTTGAGTTATTAAAATATTACACATTGAGGATCTTTTCAGGTTTAGAGTTTTAGACAATTAGATCATAAAACTTTCATTACATTCCACATTTAAACAAAGTGGTTACATAAAGATAGTATTCATTTTTCCCATCAATGGAAACATATTTAAAATAAAACATGGATTCTTTCTTGACACTTCCTTGACACTATAATCTTATCATATACCTTTCCCTTGACCTGTGAGAAACATTTCAAAAAAACATGGGACGAGCATAAAAAATCTCAGTACGGGTTATAAAAATATGGAAAGGAAACATGAGTTCTTATATACATAAGAATAAAATCATACTTTACCCATAAAACATAAGCACTTTAACATACCTCATAAAATCATGAATAAATCATAGAAATCATAAGACATAAAGGTAACTTGAGGCATTCATAACATTCTTACGTAGGGAGTAACCCTCTTGGTTACGTTTGGAATACCCATCACAGTATATTCCCAAAATCTCTTCGGAGAAACCTTAACGTTTCACTCCTTCATGTTACCCAATGCATTGGAGAGCTATATCGGGCTCACCCGCCCTTAGTTTATCACGGAACCACCCGTCTTCATAATAATTCCCAAGAACCTCAACATAATTGTATCACATAAAACATGCATATAGGAAACATAATATTTCTATCTTTCAATCACAAGATATCAATACAACACATCGATATAAAAACATTATGAAAACCATTATCAATACCAAAATAAAAGAAAAGTAAAACATGGTATTTATTTTTCTTTTAAAAAAAGGTATGGCTTGTAGAGGAAGCTGAAACTCAAATAATGTTTACGGCGGCGGTGAAGTCGTTGTCGCCGCATACGTACGACAAAAACATTCCCTTTTTTCATTTAGTAAAACGCTTTGCATAAAAATGATTCCTTTTGGATAAACGTAAAAGTCAAAGAGGTTTATACACCATATAGAAGAAGGTTGTGTATAAAATATAATATGCCTCAAAGAAAGGAGATTGAGACGACGTCCAGTACCTCTGGTCCGACTTGACTCGGTCGTTCATTAATCTCCAGAATGATAAAATTGAGTTAATTTATACATGTTTAAGAACCTTTTTCAAGTTCATTATTCCTTTTATATCACTTATTTACAAGTCATGAACACTATGTAATTATTTAAGTTAATAACGGTCGTTTTAACGATCATTGGTACTTGAGTCAAAAATAAACCCTTTATAATTAAAAGTTGTTCATGTATCCATTATATCCTAAATTATAATCATGATGTATATATCATATATATAATATATATCCAGTATATACATACATTTATAATAATACATTATCATTTAGAGTTAATAAATGAAATGCACCATTCATGGAGACGGTAAGCCGTACGTACGAATGAGCGCTACTTTCATTTCTATTTAGTATTTTATAGAATGAAATCATAATGATATAAAGGTATATTATAATTCCAGTGTAATATCATATATAATATCATAACTCCATCTTTTATACATCCCACATATGGTATTTAACGAATCAAATCACTTTGTGGGGGCGGTAGTCAGCACTTCCTTAAATGAAGATATCGCCTTTACCCATAATGGAAACCATAATGGTATGCCCCAAATGAAAAATACAGAAGCTTAAGGAAAACATAAACATATTATGTATCATATATAAATATAGTTTCATCTTAATGGATACCTTTTAAGGTATTAAAATAATGTAGAACAATCATCGTTTCCGGAGGCCGAATTTCGCCATCCACGGAAAGAGTATGTTCTTTAACAATTAGATGTAGGTGTGTGTATGTGCAGCTCGAATCCTTTTTATAAAAACATCCTAGTATATTGAAGATATAGGAGTTGTTACGAAAGAAATTAATAAATAGAGTTTAGGGGGTTGGAGAAGTAAAATAAAACAAAAGGACTCAAGTGAAGACATTACCTTAAAATCGGGTAGCTCCCTTTGATTTGAGCTCAATGGCTTCCTTGAGAAGACTTCTGCCCAAATTTAGGCTTCAAGGAGTAAGAGAGGGAAGAGGAGAGAAAAAATGGGTAGGGGTTGGCCGATCCAAAGGCTTTGGAAGTGTGGGTAAGGAGGTAGAGGTGGGGGCCTTTTATAAGAGGAGAGGAGGGGCACTCTTGGAAAGTAAAGAAATGTTACTTTATTTCAAGATGAGTTTCAGATTCAAAAGGTCCCACATTGATATAATTCAAGGGTAAGGTGATAATGTTTCGAAATCCACCCATCCAATAGGTTTTGGACATGTGTAGGTCATAGATTTTACATTATCATTTCATTTTATTTAAATCCTTTATTAATGAGGTAATCGTTGCATCATCATGATGTCATAAATAATTTTCTTTATTTAAAGACTAAAAATTATAAAACAAATACAATGATGTAGATAATCATTTTAGATTTCCAATGACTATTTATAATAAAATATCTGACTTGTATAACCCCATGTAAAAATTGTTTTAGTAAAACATCTCATGTTTGTGTCATTTTTACATTTACATTAAATAAAATGTTATTTATGTCATTTCCCAACCAAAATGGCTCCATTGGGTCCCCAAGTTGACCCATGGATTTTCATGGTCGTCCATGACACATACAATTAGGGTATGACATGTGTCAAGCTCATATCATATTATTAAAACATTATTTTTACCTTAAACTACACTAATTACCACTAATCGCGATTAAAAACATAAAAGTTACTATTCAGCAAAAAATTATTTTAATCCCATTGAACCAAATTTTACTTCTTAATGAAAACCATGTATGTCGGATTTTTGAAAATAAAATCACAGAAGTGGAAAAGTTTCATTTAAACGAAAAATCAGTTTCATTAATTACAAGTTAGTGGTTTCACTATTCATCAAAAATTGAAGTTTTTCAGAAAAATACCAAAACTTCATCCTAGGAAATATTTGATATTATGAATTCAAAAATGATGTATATTTTAAAATTTTCAAAACATATAAGTTTCATTAAATAATTTAATAATTAATTCCCGCTGTCAGAGAAAATAGTGTGTTTTTATGAAACAATTTGTATCAAAAGATTGACACTAGTTTAAGTCCAATTTCAAAGTGAAATTAATTCCAATGACCACTATTGGATTAATTGGTAAAAATATATTCTAATTTCACTTTAAAACCAATTCAAAAGATAATCTAATCATATAAATAAATTAGATTAAAAAGCAGTTTTGATGTAAAATGCAGTATCTTTCACTATTCATTAAAAAATGAACATTGTCAGAAAAATACCAAAAATTCCCACAAAGTAAATTTTGATTTCCCGATCATAAATAATAAGTTTATTTTGACAAAAATAGCTTATAAAATTGTCAAAATATAGATTTAAAAATGGTTTTCCATCAAAAGGCAGTAAAACAATCTTTTAAAAATATTAGTGTATTTCATGCTTAAGATTGAATTTATTTTCATTTTCAGCCTCTAAAACACTATCTAATTCATTAATAGACATAGATAAAAAATATATTATTCATTACTTACTTGTTATGTTACACATAATCATAGAAAATCATTTCATATTAGTCAAGACTAATTTCCAAGACCATCATAGCGGACAATGTTTGTTACTGAACCATGTTCACTCCTCGTTCCAGTCATGTATCACTGAACCGGATTAACATTCCATTCCAGCCATGTCTATCCCATGAGATATAAATATTTACCCAATGAAATGGCTTTAGATATAGGTCCGACCCATCTCATATTGAATCCATTCTTATATGTGTCACAAAATCAAAAATCATACATCATAGCATTACCCATGAAATAAAAATTGGATTCTTAAACATCATGCCATCATAACATAATTCATATAAGATAAAAATAATTAATAAAAATAATTCCATTATTGCATAATAAAATAAATTTAATAATAGGGATATAAACATAAACCTGTATTATATTAGATGGAAAATAATTTTGATAAAACACATTAACTCCATTCTTGAGGAAAATATCCTTTCTACTTCATATACATTTTTCCTTTCTCAACATGTCATACTAAAAATAGGAAATTTAAAATAAACATGAAAACTTTTAAAGGAATATTCATGGAATAATGTTATATGAAATCATAAAAATCCATTCATTCTATATAAGTTAAAAAAACATTCTTCTCGTACTTTGGCCGAAAAATTCAAAAAGTATCTTTTACTGAAAATGACAATAGATTCCTTTAATATCATTTACTAAAAATTCAATAATAGGTAAAATTGGATTTATAAATTTTTAGTGGGATACTATTACATGTTGGGGAATCATGGATGTGGCTGATAAATATTCCCCATTAAATACCGAAGTATATACAATCACGGATAAAAATTGAGATTGAGAGATTTTCCATTACATTATGTATGATATGATTTCTATGTATCCTAAACTCCAATATAATGATTTAAATAATTTCAATGACTTATTATAGAAACCTATTCAATATTATGATATAATATATGGTCATATTCGTATCTTCTTATTAGTAATATTTCATTTCTACTTGTTATTGGAGTGTTCATCGCATTATGTTCTTATGTGTGTTTTGTCTAATAAATTATTATTACATTTTTTAGGTTATAGATATATAATTTAATGAATTTTATTAGTATAATATATATCATATTTATTCATTCAATTAATTTATATAATCATGGTTTAATGAAGATCATGTAGAATGAATCACATTGCACCATGGAGACGGTAAGCCGTATGTACACACGAGCGACGATATCATTCCCATAATTATTGAATGGTATTGGAGTGGTTGATAGAATATCTCAGAATTAGTATAATGTTATAATAATCATATATAGTTATTCTTTACACCATTATACCCATCCATGTAAGTGGTGGTGTAAAACAGATTACACCATGGCGTAGAGACGGTATTTCATACGTACGCACGGGCGTTGATTTCATTTTTTGTGGGATGGATAGATGGTGAAATAGGGTTGTTTCATATTTATAATAACAAATAGGTATATTAGGGATACTTATTTATTAATTTATAATGAAAAAAATAAATAATTTGAAGTATAAGAAGTAGTAAATTTGAAAAAATTGTTAAAGGATATTACCTCTTATTCCACGCGCCTCTTCTAAACCTCCTCTTAGGGAACTAAATATGGTCCTTGAAGAAGACCAGGACCTCTAAATTTTTTCTAGGGAAGTGGAGAAGATATATGGACATTGATTTTCTGAGAATTAATGCTCAATATTTTATGAATAAGAGAGGGATGAGATGCACTTTTTAAGGGAGGAGAGGGGAACCTTTAGAAACATAAGAAATATTTATTTATAATAAATTCAAAATCCACATAAAAACCAAAAAAAAGGACTCAATTATAAGATGAGATGAGATAGGGTAGTAATATAATCAACCAATAAAAATTATATATGTTGGTAATTTATTTTAATGCTTATCAAATTGATTTATCCTTATTTAATCTAATTAATTTTATTTGTGGTATAATATTCTAAATTTTATATTGTTACAAATAAATAATTATGTGTTTTTAATTATTCATAATTGTATCATTTATGAAACTTTCAACCATATAAATTTTAATTTATAATTTTTAAATACTTTTTGTGATTTTTATTCAATTTTATAATATGTTATTTTTAGAAAATAACAACAGTGCCAATTTTGACACTATTCATTTATTTTCATTTAAATAAAGTCCACAAAGAAAACATATTAGAACAAAAATATTTAATTGATTTATAATATGTCATATGCATCTAGAAAATATGTGTAGAAAATTTATTAGTTCATATATTATTTATTTTATTATTTTTAAAACCATTTATTTGATACTTCAATCAATAAAATAACATCTACATCATTATTGTGTCATCATTAATGATAATTATTTAATCCCCAAAAATTATAAATAAATTTTCATGATATAGATAATTTAATTATATTTCTGGATAATATTTATATTCATGGTTTTATGAAGTTTATTACTAAATTATAATTATTACACTTATAAGGTATAAGAGAGTGACATGTTGTCACTCTCTTTGATTTTAATTATAATTATATCATATTCAAGGTGAATAATCCATGAAACAAATCTATTACTACCCTTAGTTGATATGGGTCGACCTTTATTCATCCAATAGAATATTTGAAGGTGGTAGTGTAATTTTATAATCTTATTTTACCCTTGATTACCTGATTTGACTTTAACTTTTGTAAATAAAAATTACCATAGTTACTATTCATTATGTAAAAAAAATTAAAAGTAGCCTATTTACATAATTTGGACCCACTGAATCCTAATATGGAATCCATTTTTCAAAATTATAATCATATAAATTTCAATAATTAATTTAAAATTAATCTCGTAGTTAAGAAACCAGGTTTTAAAAGTTAAAACATTGTCCAAGACTGAAATGTTTTTTAACTATTAATTCAATGTAAAATTATTTGTAATGACATATGTTATATTAGATGGTAAATATGTATTCTATTTATACATTAAAACCATTAAAGTTGATCATTTAACCACATAAATTATCTTGATGATAAAAGTTTCTTTTAAGAAAAATTTAGCATATTTTTACTATTCATCAAAATATTAAAGTTATCATAAAAGTATAAAAAACTATCCAATATAAATTTTTATATCCTGAATAGAAATAATAATTTTATTTTGTCAAATTTAATTCATAAACAATTCAAAAATTTGATTTAAAATGGGTGCACCATCAAATGTCGGAAAAAACTGCATTTTTGAAAAAAATAATTCTTTTATCTGAAAAATTGATTTTTTCTCATATCATATGTAAGATGAATTCTAATGCAATATAAAATAAAAAATTTGGTTAATACTATATATAATGGCTAGTTTATATAATATTTTAATAACATATCATTGTTTAATGAAACTCGGTATTGCATACAGCTCAAGGTATGAAGGAAGGTTGCTCTTGCGTGTAACGCAAGCCAAGCCAGTTTTTCATGTAGTGAAAAATTTATTTGGTGTGGCATATATCATATGAGAAACAAATCTAAGGTTATACATAATTTCACTATGGACGTTTTCATAGGCCTCCTGAAAACGTCGATGGTAAATAATGTGATATGGGTTGTGGTTGACTGATTCGCCATGACTGCCCATTTTATCTCCATTCGGGAAGATATCTTGCTTGAACAACGTGAAAGGATATATGTGAAGGAAGTAGTGAGACCACACAATGTTCCAATCTCAATTTTCTCTAGTCATTATCCAAGATTCACTTCTATATTATGGAGAAGTCTTCAACATTCGTTGAGTACTGAATTGAATTTCATCACGGCCTATCACCCCCAAATTTATGGCCAGTTTAAATGAAATATCCGTACTATTGAATACATTCTAAGAGAAAGTTCATTAGAATTAAATGGTCTATGAGATAAGAATCTCCCATTGGTTGAGTTGTCATACAAAAATAGTTTCAAATTGAGTATTTAGATGGATGCATATGAACCATTGTATGGAAAACAACATAGACCTCTAACCTATTGGGAAGATGTTGGATAAAGAAAGATACTTGGACATGATCATGTTTAAGAGGTAAAAGAGAGGGTTAGAGTCATACAAAAACACCTCAAATATGGTCATATATAGCAATAGAGCTATGCTGGCAACCATTGAAGGGACTTGGAGTTTGATATTGAAGATAAAGTCTTCCTTCTAATATCACAATGGAAAAGAGTCATGTGGTTTGGAATGAAATAGAAGCAAATCCCCAGGTACATTGACTCCTTTGATACCATTTACCGCATAGGATCCATGGCCTATCAACATTCACTTCCATCAAATATGGCTTATGTTCATGTTGTGTTTCACATATCCCTCCTGAGGAAGTTTATACAAGATCATTCACATGTACTAAACATAGAGGTGTTACAATTGAAAGATGATCTCTCTTATGAGGAGCAACTAGTGAAGATTGTATATTGTAGAGATACTGCATTGTGAAACACGAAAACCCATATTTTCAATGATTTTTTGATGAAAAATATGTTTGAAGAAGCTACATGGGAACCAGAGGAGGAAATGAAGGATAATTACCCTAACCCGTTTATGTAAAATGAAATTTCGAGGGTGAAATTTCATAAGCGGGGAAGAATGTAATGACCCAACATTTTTTCAATGGAAATACCTTCTATAGCTATACCTTATAGTATAATTAAATTTGAAAACATAATGAAATATTATGATACTAAATACTATGTGATCATTAAGTATAAATTTTCCACCTCTATGTGTTGAATTTCGAAAATCAGACACACATGGGTGCGACCAGTAAGATGATTGGAGTCTAATAGAAAAACCATAATTTTGGGTCCATAGTAACATACCCTTATGAATAGTAATTTTACCCTAATAAATAACAATATAACCTTATGAATAGTAAACTCGCCTATGATAGTATATCTGTAGTATTTAATTGAATGTATGAGGTACTAATGTTTTGGAATAAGAAAAAATAAATGTTTTAAAAATTGTATTTTTCATGTAAAATATGATTTTAAATAAAAATTAAATTAATCATATTTTGAGAATTGTTTTAGAAGAATGGAAATAATTTTTGGATTCTACACATTGAATAATGGTTATGGTGAATTTTTTGGATGTTTCTGAAATACTTGAATTTTTTTTGAATAGTAAAATACATTAATTTACTCTTTATATATTATAATTTAAACCCATTATTCATAACATAAAAAGTGATGATAGCACCCAAGTATAGAATTCACATTCCCTATTTACTATTCCAGGTCATGGAATCATCAGTATTTCTTATCTTGGTGTAAGTTAATAAACTAATGATTAAAATATTAAGAAACCCCTCTCCCCTCCACTGTAAGTACCACCCGTCACACCCTCATTCCCTCACACGTCTCGAAATTTAGGACTTTTATAATCTATTCCCATGAATCATCCCTAACCACTTTACCACTTCCAAGAACATATGGTCTCATAAATAGACCAATCCGAGGTTACTTAAGTAGGATCTCAAGAGGAGGATTCAAGTGGTAATTTCCCCCCTCTCTCTTTTCCTTTAATTTACTTTCAATTTCATGTTCTTTTCTTAATCTCTCCCCATATATCCTCATCCACAAGGTATTTCAACTCCATTATCTCAAATATATTATAATATTATGATAATAATGGGATAATATATCATCTAACTCCTTCACCTCTTCTTTTTATTTTACAAAAAAAAACGTTGTTCGTGAGGAGTAAATTTATCCCCTTCAAGAACAACATGTTTTATTTTTTCCCATTACCACCATCATATCTAGTCGTGAAACCATTTTTATGGTTGAATAAGACCATATTATATTTATAATATCCTATTTCATGTTCTGGAACTAAATTATGTATGTATTACTTCATTATAAAACAAAACAAGTTTCTTATGGTCCAAATATTGACTGAATTAACCCAAACGATCATTATCAATTTTTAACGAATGATCCATCCACATGGTATAAAAAATATTTCATTTTAATTATTTTATACTCCTTTAATATCATTAATAACGTTTAATATAATTTCTTTATGTTTACCCATGATTTACGTGAACGTAAATTTTTTAATACAAGAAAACTGTTCAAGAAAAGCATAAAAATAAACATTCTTGAACAATGGATTTATAAAAAAATGACTCATACAAAGGACCATAAAATAACATAATGAAACAATAATGAACCACATTCATGTACACATCGTTCTATAATAGTTTATTAATTAATCTAATGTTTTTATACATGAAATTAGTGTGATGAAATCATTCGGTTACAAGGTGAAGGGAAATTCTCAAACCCACCATCTTTTTGTCAGGTTCTCCCTCTTTCACTATATTTTTTGTGTAGACACAAATTAAAAATAATTTCTTCATCACTAGATTAACTTTTCTGGGTTATACATGTTTATTATTTGGATTTTATGTCAAAAAAATGTTTTCCAAATGAACTCTTCTTTAAAAAACACTCTTTTTATTTCTCTCTCAAGGTAGATAGTTATTGTGTTAAGTATTTTATTCTCACATTCTTTTGGGATACCAAAGACTATGAATGTGTTCATATAAGATGAAAAAAATTCCATTACATGTGTTAGATATGTTCATATTTTCATATATTTTCTACGTGGAATGCATTATAATGATAATGTGATGTTGTGACTGGTGCGCCCAGAATAAAATAGTGTAATATGAATATTTTGATGTGACGGGTGAGCCTAGAATTATACACCACACAGATGCATTGGGTAATACGATGAATCTGTTGAGACAAATGGAAATGATTTTCGAACAGTATGCTAGATTGGTTCATAATTATGTGTTGTAGTTAACCACTAACACATGATGTTTAATTTTTTAACCTTTCCACATTTCAGGTATCTTATTTATGACATTTATAATGTTCATAATCCTTTTCCTATGTTATTATTACACTCAACTAATGTTATATTGAACATATTTATCCTCTTACAAGGTTTTTAGGTCACCCCATTTTTAATATATATCCTCAAGTGACTTCATGTACTAAGGAGATGTCAAGATCCAATAATAATCTAGAGAAGAAGGAATTAAAAATATGTTTATGACTGATGTTGTAAAATTTATAATTAGTCCTAGTTATCCCAATACACTAAAACTATGGATCCTTGTGGTGTAATACTATTGTGTTCTTTATATTTATAAGGAAGTAATAGTAATTTAAGAAAATTTTGGGTCATTATACGTGTTGATTGTGTGAATACACCAAGATATCATATCCATGAATACCACAATGAAAGAATCTAGGTACGTATAGAAAACTCCATTCATAAATTCCATAAAAATTCCTGGTGAATTTGTGAGACCAAAAATATAACTAGATACCCACGTAGAACATACCTTCTACGAAACTCATTACGAGGTATGTCTATAGGTCGAACATTGTCATAGTGAGAACCTGGTCTCAAATAAATTTTCAATATCACTTGAGCTCCTCATAGATGATAAAAAAGGTAGTCTATAATTTTTAATGGATACCAGTTTTATACATAAACAAGTTCAATTTCAAATAATCTACACATAGCATAAGGGTACCATCTATCATCTTCAGAAAAAGGGAAGGTGAACCCCATCGAGAATTACTGGTTAATATAAACCCCTTTGATTTCAATATCTCTAGTTACCTTATGATCTCCAGAATTACCATAGTAGTCATCATTTATGGAGGATTAGATACCCTGGAATCTCCTAGAACTAGCTCGAAGGACAACTCCCATGCTCTCTTATGATGTAAACTAAAATTATTCCATGAAAACATCCCTAAAATGATCAAACACTTGAGGGATATAAACCTAAAATTATCCCTAATCATCCATATATAAACTAGAAATTTGATTTTCCATCCATTCCATCCCATGATGTTGTGGTCCAGCTCATCCCTCCACAACATCTCATTCACCCTGGTCAATGAAAACTCCACCCTCAAGATAATTGAGGGCTACCCTTTTGTGATAGGAATAAATATGGTATTGATAAGAAACCAACCATACCATCTTGAGTATGCCATCAAATCCTGTCATCTCAAGGAAAAAAATATCACATACAATGTGACACCAACCTATCTCAAGGAAGAACTCCATGCACTGGAATGAACCCTCCATTATATTTCCCAAAAATGTGTCCATATCTATAACAACCTTATCCCATTGAATAAAGATCCCTAGTATATCCACAATATGAATATTTATAAATCTATGTGATTCTACTCTTTCAAAAAGAATTTACATAATTGAAAAATCAACTAAAATTATACCTATCACCATAGACGGACCAATGCTCTAATCATAATGTGTAGGATGTATGGAATATATATGGCTTAAAATGAATCCTTGTGAAACAAACTTACTACCTCGAGTTGGCCCACTATACTGTCACGGTATATCTACTGTTTGACTACCTAGTCCATGACCACCAATTCGGCCTAAACAACTGATACTATCCAAGCTCATAGCATGACCGGATGATATGAATCATACTCATAAACCTAGTGTTAGATTTTATCCCCTTCCACCAACTTCTAGATAGAAGTTAAAGAAAAAAATTTGGCATGGCCCATCCTACCATAAGCTTAGCACTCAATTGGGTCTCGATCACCCTGATTCATCATATTCCCTTGTCTTTTACACTGATGATAAAAAATAGAGCAACCAGCACTAACAAACTACATTTTTGGTACTCCCTCCGATGAAGCCACAAAATGTCACATAATACTATTAGAATATTGACCACTAGGTCAAGGGGATATACTTCTCTACTTTTTGTCCCTAGATTATGTCAGGTTCCACTCTGTAATAAGTGCATGATTCACTATTTCACTAATTTTCATTCACCTAAACAAATTGAACTAAAATTGAATGTCATGAATGATATCTTCCTCGATGCATCTCACCCACAATACCTCATATTTAACATAAATCTGAACAAAATACTAAAGCTATATAATGCATGTTTAATATTTCATAACTATCATAATGACATGTTCCATATGAAAAAACACATTGTCCCACTCTTCTATAAGAGTTTCATGAAACAATTTGTTGTAAACCCAGGATTTTAAATCCTTCCAAACTATATCTTCGATCATATCTTCCTAGATCAAAACACCCCACTAGCACATTGGTTCACGCTGAATGATATATGTTTTGATATTCAATCTCATATCATGAGGCATCCAGAGAATCTTGAAGATCAAAAATTTTGTCTCAGTCCATGTCTTAGTAGCTTTTAGACCTCCATACCCAAAACAATTTAGGGTATGTTGTCATTGGAAAATAGATGTCAACCTTTCTATATACGAGAAAGGCAACAGTTTTCATTGAACTGTCTTTATAAAGTGCATAAAAATCTCATGGAACTATGCCTCACCACCATTTTTGGAAACACTACTGCTGTCACAACATGCACTATACAATGATCTATTAGTAAAAATTGGCCCAAAACCTAGGGAGAATGGTCATTTCCAGCCTCTTAGCGCATGACTAGAGGTCTTCATAGTGGAATATCTCTAGATTCCCAAACACACACATAAAAATGATTGATATAAAAAAGGATCAGAGATTAGAGCACAGGACAGGTCAAAGCCTTCCTATAGGTAGATTACCCCACTTCCTTCTTCTAATGATAGGACTGGGTATAATGAAATAGTCATATACATCACTAGATACATAGTCTTCTTCCCATTATAATGCTGGTTCACGTTCTGGTTCTCTATTTCGAAATTTCAATTTCATTTGATTTAATCGTTGTTTACAATTTCTCTTCCATAGTTTAATAAATTTGATTTCCATTTTCAATTTATTTGGTCACATGAACCTTATAAATTGTTGTAAATCAATAATTTAGTCCATTCAATAACACATTCTAGTCCATGAGACCAATGATCCCTAAATAAAAATATTATAGTCAACTTCATATGGTGTCTATTTTAGCCTAAGTAGAAAATCATTATTTAGGTTATAACAACCACACTATGTACCAACCATGTTTCTCAATTACTTACTCAAAATATCTATCAAAAAACATGTATATCACTCAATTCACACATAATTTGGTCATGCAGTCAAGAAATGCATCCAATATACATGTGAATTCAAATAGGTTACTAAGATGATTCCTGAGATGCATACCCTCATCACAGTGTGAAAGAGTTAATACAAACATCGATCATATCAATAGTAACATCACAAATCAAGTAAATTACCTAATGGTGGAACCAAATCCATTGTAGAATGAAAATCCAAAAAACAACAATTTTTTTTCTAGACATTTTGACTTTTTCATGTACATGGGTGATCTACTCTTAATCACAACTCATTACGGAACCTCAATTACATCCTAATATCCTATATATTATTTCAAAATGGAATGTTTGAAGAGAAAATGCATTAATACCACATTATAACATCCTAACCCATATTCCACTCAATGGTTCCCCAAGATGGTTGGTCAAATGGCCTCAAGAGAACCTCCTCAAATGCGAGAGGCTATCAACTAGAAATAGGGTCCTGGTCTTTGTTCTTCGGGTAGATATGACCTAATGTCAGAGTGTTTAATAATATTATTAAATAGATAAATCAATTGATGAAGAATTAAATCAATTGGAGAGAATATAAACATCTAAGATATGAATAAATAAACAACGCCATATGAAATCTCATATACAAAATGATATGTCATGTAACTCCTCTTAAAAGTTGTAAACAATTATACAATAATTAGTACAATACAGGTATCAAAATACCAAAAAATAAAAAAATAGAACAATCCTAGAAGGAATCAAGAAAATAGCTCGATTATGTGCTCCTCTACTCCTAAGCAATGAACAATAAAACATCATCCAACATAGGCTTGCCCCGATCCCTACATATATCAAGGAAGTCTATCAGGGTACCCAAAGGTGGCCTAAAAAGGGTGTTAGATAACACTCAATAGGACACCACCAATGATGTATATAACCTATCTAGTCTATGTATAAAATGATAATAAAATATTTCGTGTATAACAGGTATAACAGTATAAAAAGTGAATATCCCAAGGCAAAGATGGTAAATGTAAAGTGATAATATCCATCATATTAATGATAATCAAGTTCCCATACAAGGTTCGACCGTAAACATGAAACCACACGCACAATGAAACTATAAAGAATAAATAAACCACAACAACCATGAGGTTTCAATCGAGGTATAAAGTTTACCACAACTATGACTTATAAACATGTGTATCATATCATCATGTCCACGTCATAAAATCAATTGTATAATATCATCATTTACACACCATATAATCAAATGATTTAGACTACAATGGTTCGGATCCAAGGTATAGAAGGGCAATGCATCCAGGTTGATTCATAGGATCATCTCGATATAAACTTGGTAGTGAATTGGTTAGAGTCCAAGGAGAATTTCAACAGAGCATTTCAAATGTGGGTCCATGAAATATGGATCTAGAAAGTACAAAGCCCCAATGCATCCAACAAAATCATGATATAAGGTGGGAAAAGGTCCATGGAAACTGTAGTCAAGACCCATGGAGTAGAAATGACCATTGTGTCCTATGGAATTAAGATACAATGTATATTAACGAAGTAATCTACTACTATAATCATCTCATAACCTCATTAATTCCTCATTTAAAAAATTACCTTTCATGACATCATCCAACTCATTTTTACAATTTCCATTTAATGTGTTAAAATAATTCCAATCATGTCAACGCATGGAAAATGAACCATCGCCACCTTCTAATCATCTCAATTCAATTTTCATTAATTATAATGACAACCTATAAAATGGTTAGTACACACAAGATATAATCTATTAATACCACCACAAATTAATCCACGTAAGGTTGACAAACTCAATTCCTTATCACCATGAAAAAAAAACAGGTGCATTCACAAGACTGAATAGTATAACTAGGTAGTCATATAGACCATAAATTCTATGAAAAGTTTTATTATGTATGTATGTAGTTCAAACATGAACCTAGTGATAACTTTACCTCAAATAAATTTTATAGAACCCGTTATCTCCTTTGAGTTGATAAAATAGCTAATATATTTTTGGTAATGGATACTGATCTCAAATATCAACTATTTCAATTTCCAAATAATCCACACAAAGCTTAAGGGTATCATCAATATTTTTCAAAAAGTGGACTGGATAGCACCATTGAGAAGTAATGGCTCTTATAAAACTCCTTTCATCCTTGTCCTCTATATACCTATTGATCTCTTTCAATACTTTAGTAGACATATTTTAAGGAGGAATGGATATTGGTGAAGCACATGACACTAGATTGATGGAGAAATCCATATATTAGTCAAATATAATATTGTAATATGTGCAATCATCCCATCTATCCCATGATATGTTTTTCCATCTCATCTGATCTAGAAATCCAATTTACCCTTGTGAATAAAAACTCCACCCTCTAGTGATGTGAAGGTCACCCTTCAATGATAGAAATAAATGTGGACTTAATGAGAAAATATTTTATCCATCTAGAGTATGACATCAAATCCAATAATCACAAGGTAGAAAAGATCCCATGTGAAGTGAAACCCACCAATATCAAAGGGGGTCTCCCTGCACTAGCATACACTATCAATTATAATTCCAAAAATAATTCCCAAATTCATATCACCAATAAAAGATTGAATAAAGAGCCTCAGGATCTCCACAACAGGTATAGATATGAAAGTATGTGAGATACCTATATCAATAATAGAATATACAAGAGTGAATGATTCTAAAATCATACCTCATACCATTGATGGACCCATGCTATACTACCTAGGTGTAGGTTATATATAATATATCCAGAAGAAAATGTAGCCCTATGAAACAAACTTAATACCAGGTGTAGTCCCACTCAATTATCGTGGAAGAACTAGTGATTGGTTCCCTATACCACAGTGACCATCTCTGCATAAACAACAAGTACTACCCCCGCTCCCTTCCCAACATGGAGTTTTGAATCCTACTACTAAACCTATAGTTGTAGTTGATCCCATTCCATGGACTGTTGGAGAGAATTTCATCTTAAAATATATTGTGTGGCCCATCCATCCACAAAATCAGCACTCGAATGGGTCTAGATCACATTGATTCCTCACATTACCCCATTCGCCACACTAATGATAAAAAATAGGGCTACTGACTCTAACATCCTCAGTGGTATTCATCTCAAATGATTCCTAAAAACATCGCTTCCTACCACTGGAATATGGAATACTAGGTCAAGAGGATAAACTATCATGCTCTTCGTATCCCACTTCCTTCAGTTTATGCTATGTAATAAGAATGTGATTAATAATTTCACTAATATTAATTCACCAAACACATTAACATGTGATCAAATGGTGTTCTTGAGACCTTCCTCTAAGAGTCTCACCCCCAATGCCTCATTAGCATGATAAATCAATGCAAAATAATAAATATCTATAAATCATGTTGAATATTCCATATCATCCATAGAGACCTAATCTATATGCATAATATATACTGGCTCATTATTCTCTCAATGTCTCAAAGATAAAGTATTCATGAAACCTAGATTAGAAATTGATTTGAACTATATCCAAGAGAACATCAGCTGGGTTCAAAACATCCCTCCAGCATTTAGCTTCTCCAAGAATTATATACATCATGAGCTTCACTCTCCTCATAGGTGGTGTCCCCATATTCTCAAATATTGAAAATGTAGTCCCAAACCACAACATAGATTCCAATGAACCTACATCCCCAAAAAATAATTTGTATGCTACTGATGGAACGCATGTGTGAGCTCTTCCATATAGGAATTAGGTGGTAGTGCTCCCTGAATTTTCTTAATAAAGTGCATCAAACTCTCACAAAACTATTCATCACACCTATTTATGGAAAAACTACTTTTGCATCAATAGTTAATATGTAAGAATATTTTGGTATTCCATGGCCGACAACCTATAGAGCATGGTCATCCCAACCCTCCTAACACACGACCATAGGTCTTCGTTGTGGTATATATCTATAGTTCCAAACACACACCTAAGAAAATATCAATATCAAAATGATCAGAGATAAAATCATAGTACAAGTAAACACCTTCCTATAAAAAGATCACACCCCTCTTCCTTCTCATAAATCGAGGACTGGGTAGAAAGAAACAACTATAAACATCACTGGATACATTTCCTACATCCCACTCTAAAGTTGGGTCAAGTTCGAGTTCTCTATTTCAAAATTTAAATTTCCATTAAATTCATCCATTTTCACAATTTATTTGTAATTGTTGAATAAAATTCTTTATGATTTAAAATTTTTGATCTCTCATACACCTTATAAATTAATGTAAGACATCCACTTAGTCCAAACCATAATGTATTCTTGTCTGTGAACCAATAGTCGGTGAATAAACATTCTATAGTTGACTAATTAGGGTGTCTGATGTAGCCTTAGTAGAAAAAAAACATTTCAGGTTATGATATACACTCTAAGTGCCAACCATGGTTCTCAATTACCTACACAAAATATTTATCAATCAACATGCATATAACCCAATTCATGCTAAATAAGGTCACTTAATCAAGAAATGCATCCTAATGGCCTAGCATAATGCATGGCATGTGAATTATAATAAGTGATTATTATGATTCTTGAGATACATAGCCTAAGATCCTTGGGAAACATTAAATTAGAACCAACAATCAAATCAATAGTAACATCAAAACTCAGTTGAATGACCCAAAGGTGGAGTCAAATCAAATGTAATAGGAAAAATCCTAAAAAATGGATATTTCTATTCTATATAATTTGGATTTTTCATATACATGTGTGAGATACTCTTAGAAACAATTCAGTACAAAACCCCATGTACTTCCTCGTATACTATCTATTATATAAAAATATTAATGCTAGAAAATAAAATTCTCTGATACCTCAATGAAACATCCCTACCTGAATGTCACTAAATGGTTCCCCAAGTCGGTGGGTCACATGTCTTCAAGAGCACCTCCCCAAACACCGGACATTGCCTACTAGTAGTATGAAGTTAGTGTGTGTCTATTGGGATACTATGACCTCATTCCAGAGTGTATCACATCATCTATAAACATATCTTTCTATAGAAGAAGCTGTAAATTAACCATATAGAAGATAAACATCAAAGAGAAAAATAACTAAACAATGCTAAAAAATTCACATATAATAAATTTTATATCATTTCATGTCTCTATAATGTAATTAAACTTGTGTACAATCATCATTAAAATAAATGTATCAAAATAAAGAAATGACCAAATAATAACTATTCCATCTTGCATCGTGCGCATATCTCAATCCTATGCTCCCCTTCTTCTGAGCAATGAACAGTCAGTCATTATACAACAGGTGCTTTCCCTGAACCGTACATACATCCATGAAATCTTTATGGGTACCCAAAGGTGGCCCAAGTAGGATTTGAGATAACACATAGTAGTCCTCCACTAATAGTGTCTATAACTTGTGCATTCTGTGTATAACAAGCTAAATTAGTGCGTAGTGTATAACAACTATAAAAGTTGTACATGTGAAAATATCAAGGAAAATATGATAACTGTAAAGTGATATTATCCATCCTATTAATGATAATGATGTCTCATACAATGGTCAACCTAAAAAATCAACTTCAAGAAAGGGCTACTTGTGATGCATAAATAAACAACAATGGCCACATTGTGTAAACCAGGGTATAACGTTTTCCACAACCATGCTGTATAAACTTGTTTATCATATGATAATGGTCATGATGTCTAATCTAGTAAAAAATATCATTAGATCCACACCATATAATCAAATATTTCAAACCATGAAGGGACAAATATAATGTATAGAAGACCAAGGAATCACCCATCTAGTCCTAAGAGCTTCTCGATGAAAACTCAGTAATGACTAGGTTGGAGTCCAAAGAGCATGTCAGCAGACCATGTCCAATGTGGGTACTATACATCCGAATCTATGAGGTAGAAAGGCCCAATTCATTCTATAGGATTAGGATCCAAGGAGGATAAGCAATATTCAAATACTAGTCCTAATCAAGAAACATAAAGAAAACCTAGGAATTGGAATCAAAATGGAGCTCCAAGTGTGAGGTTAGTCCACCATAGGATAAATGAAAAATATATTTTGGTTAAAACATATTTTAAGGGAATTTTTTTCATTTTACCCCAAAACTATAGGTCACACTGTATGGTCGAAACGGATGACCAAAATGTGTGACAACAATTTCCCCTCAATTCTTTAAGGGGGACATCACAATTCATGTGCACGGTTTAGAAAACTTTGTGCAAATCATTTTTTTACGTTGATAAAATCTACAGTTTTTCAATGGTTTTCACCTGAGTATGTTCAACATAATAAAAATTTCCTGCATGTTTCTGCACACTATCCATACCTGCATAGTTACACCTAACCATGTAGCTTAGGGAGTATGGTTTTTCCTAACCATATGGCCCAGTAATTTTTGTCAAAAAATTATGCTCTGGGCTTAGAAGAATCCCCAAAAACCCCTAAAACTTCTATGATATCACATTCACTCACATTATTTCAAAGATAAGGAGTTAAACTGAAAACAATATACGTACCTCATAGGAAAACATAGGATCATACAATCTACAATACCTTACAGTGACTCATTTTTTCGAAAGAAAAGATCCAAGACTTTGGGTCCATTCAAATATTTAATGATCCATTCCATGGATTCTAATGCTCCCTTCTAGGGATTGACATGAAACTTCTAACAACACTCATTGGTCTCGGAATGTCTATATGTGTAAAAACCATGACGTACATCAAAATTCTAACAGTTGATTAATTTTTAACCATTACCAGATAATAAACCATAGATTACATTCGAGGAAATTGTTAGGTTTTATAAAAATATAACAATAATTATTATACATATTGGAAGCAATAAGAATCCTAATATGATGATCTACAATGAATGATAAATGAAACACGTGATAAAAATGAAATGAATAATAGTTTCAAATATGTATACCTTGCCTCAAAGATCATCTGAAAACATTTTTATCTAATTCTAATGAATTTGATAAATAAATCCAATTTGGACATCAAAAGAATCTGACCTTTGTAGGTGTCCATGTAATGGTATAAATCATTTGGTATTCATGCGATTTAGCCTTCTACCATGACCTTTTAAATCCTCTACCTCAATGAATAAGAATAAGTATATCAATGGAGCAGGGTGTATCAACCAAGCATGTGGACCTGAATCTGCACCAAAATGTCATTATAAAGTAGAACTGTTTATATATAACCCAAGGACACTCATGGGTGGTGTATAAATTAACTAATTCTTCAAAATACATCTATACATTCCATTTTTGGTTCATGAATCAAGTGAATTTACACCCAATTTATTTAATATAAATATATTAAAAAATAATTTGATGATAAATTATGAGGATGAAACACAAAATGAAAATTGTTTATCATTTTTCTGTAATCACGTATTTTATAAAATAGTATACCCTAATGTTCTTGAAAATGATAATTCAAATTGAATATATATATATATATATATATATCATATATATATATATATGTGGATTAGTGTATATCTCCATTATTGACTTCTCGTTTTCTTGAAATACCACCCTAGTACACGGTTAATAGTTTTACTTATGTCAAACTGAAGCATTCAACCACCTCCATAATGTAGTCATTCAAGGACTGCTATAGTGTATTGGGACATTATTCTTATGAAATCTTTATCCAAAATATTCTTTTTCTTGGATTAAGATCCTTAATCTCAATGATTATGGACAAATCAACCTTTATCTCATCGATCCTTTTCATTAATCAGACCCACTATTATCATTTAATCCTTATAAAGTAGAATACAATAAAACTATCATTATCAAAAACTGTCTAGTAATAGAAATGGTTATCATTTCTCCAGATGAACTTTTTTCCCTTGTGAAATCATTTAATTTCGATTCCAACACCATATTTATTACATCATTCAAAAATGTATGCATTTGAGCTGACACACAACATTTTATTTTCAATGTTTTTGAAAACCCTATAGTTGTTACATAAATATAACTTCATCTAAATCTATATGAATGACGGTTATCTTCACATCTATATTATACAAATGAATATATTTTGATGAAATTATTCTCAATACTATTTGGTTATTTTTGTGCCTTGTAACCTCCCAACCCAAATCACCGTGTTTGGGATGAAATGACACACAATCTTATGTGGTTTATCTCTACTTTAAGTGGTAGTATGTTTTGGTTGTATGGTTTCTTTCTCCGGGTTTGTATTGTAATTGGGTCACACTTATCCTCAATGTGGTTTCCTCAAAATTTCATAAAATATTAGAGAGATTGGTTTTTAAAAATTTAATGATATGGGCTCAATAATATTAAATTAGGAAGGACCACTATCAATCCATTGATCTTCTAGAATTCATTCAGTCAAATTGAATTCTATGAATCCCCAAACTGAGAGTAAATCTACTTATTTTTTAGACAATCACTAAAAATGGATCTCTAATAGTTCATAAGTTTGTCATTAAATTATATTAGAAATAAATTAAAAATTAAACTCATGGAAATACTATACTGACATAATCTTAATATGAAATCTCTTTTAAACAATATCATATTTTTCCCTATAAAATTCCATGTGTGATATTTAGTAAATAAATTTAATGAATTCTCTAAAACAAAAACATCCATAATTATCACTAAAATTATAATCAAAGGTAAACATCAAATTTTAGGATTAATAAACAACAAAAACAAACAAGACATATATTCAATTAAATGGGGTAAACTAAATGGATCAAATTCCTCCAATTAGCTATTTTGAAGATCATATTTTCATTTATTCCATTTATAATAGGATCAATGTGAATGATATGTTTAAGATTCCAATTAGTTCTATCTCAAAACCTTTTAATAATTTAATTGGTCACTAATATTAAACTATTAATAGGTTCCTCACTAGGTCTACCTATATAATGCTCAAATTATCTTAAAATAATCTTAGAAATATTCTTATCAATCAAATCCACTCTGGTTTTCTCTTGAATACATTCTTTTCTAATCATATCCATCACAGTATGTCTACATTTCCATCTTAACATTTTCATATTCACTGCACTAATTTTTCATTCAAGATGTCCCATTAATATCCAAAACTCATACCATATATAACAGTGTGTCTTGTAACACTCCTAAAAAATTTTCCCCTTAATTTTCAATGTAATTTTATGATAAAAAAGAACCTTAGAATCCTTTCATTATTTTAACCATTCAATTTGAATCATATGATATGCATCAACATTAATATATCCATCACATTTTATAAATGATATTAACATTAAAAAAATATCAAATTTTGAAATAACATGGTCTCTCAATCTCATATTGACAACATTACTAGAAAACCATTCATAGAAACAACACTCCATATATTTTAATCTATCCTTATTAAGATAGAAACCCTGTGATTTAAAAATATATCTTAAAAAGTCAAACTCTAAATTGACATTCACATTAGATTTTTCAATAAGAAATATATCATCCATAAAAAGCATGAAATTAGGTATCTCATCATGAATATTCTTCATATGTTCATCTAAGAGCATAGAAAAATTGTTTTGGGCTAAAAACCGAAATTTGAGGCAATTCTATTGAGATATGGAAGTCTATAGTATAACATGTTAGGTTTTGTTCCATTAAACCAACATATGTGTACTTTATGATAACTTATATTAATAATTTTTAATATTAATAATCTTCTTATCACATCAAGGTTGTTCTTATTAATGAAATAGTGGGTTCCCTAGACCCAACTATTCTGAACATTTTAATACAATATCAAGAATATAGTTAGTTATTAATGATATATTCTTATAATTTTTGTGTAGACAATTATACGTCCACTATGTAATGGTAATGTTCATATATTAATAGTTGTATCAAAAGGTTATAAAAGATCCAATGATATATTGGGAACCTCTAGATACTATGACATTAATCTTAAAAAAATGTCATATGGTCCAGACACATCTTACTGACTGGACACAGTAGATGTTTGACTATCCAATGTTGGGGAGATCATAATCATTGAGACTTATTCTCATGATGTTCTCACTTGGTGATCTCTAGTAGGGAGATCATCAGGACAGACCCACATATAGGAACACCACAAATTTTGAGCATCATTTGATGTTTCTATCTATAATCAAGTGTAAAGATCTCATGACTTGAGATCATTGTCAATGTATTGAATTTGATCACAAACTTTTATGAATGATGAAAACTATGAAATTGAAATCCTTCCATTGTATTTTATGTTGGTTGCATCAGTGGTGGCCTGACATTGGTTGAATGACTAAGAAAGGATTTTTCACTTCCAGGTTAAGGAAGTTATATATCTTGGGAAATGTTGATCAGGATGGTAGTACCTTGATAAATACATGACCATGGTAGTTCAAGGTAAATTAATCTAGTTAGATCTATAAATAATAAAGAAATAAAATGACTATGACACACGTCTGCATCTTGATTTATGACATATTAAAGACAAAGATAATATATTAAATAGTGCTTGTTCATAGGTTGGTTGTTGGTGATATGAGAATCCTTATCTCTTTAGGGTCCATGATGGGTTTCTAAATCCCAAACTTGGTAGGTGAATAGTATTCGCTGCTATGAGATAAGGGTCTAGAGGGTCACACAAAATAGCATATTCAAGAATCTTCCATATTTAGTTTAATATGAATTTTGGACATGGTGGGCCCCACCATTGGGGAATGGGTGTGTCCATAGATATACGATAACCAATAAAATAAATAAATTTTTATTAATAAAGATATAAATAATGGGTATTGAATTTATTTATGTATTTTTATGTTTTAAATTAAATAGATGAAAATAGTAATTAAATGAATATTATATTAATATATTCAAGTTTCAGTTAATATTTGTGGGAATGACAAGTAGAGTTTATGGGTCATTTATTATAATGTAATATTTTAATGTACTATAAGAAAGTGATAATAATATTTATGACTCGATTCGGTAGTAAATAATGTTAGTTTATAGTGTGTTAATTATTCAGGGTCTGGGACACAATTCTGGGTAATTCATTAACACTCAATTGAAAGAAGAAGAGTGGATTTCATTGATGACTATTCATGGTATTTCTCTCTCTTATTCTCTATCCCACAATCTAGAGAGGCATGCTCTGGATCCAAGAGCTTGGATCATGATCTATCTCAGGCATCTCATGCAAGGCGATTCGGTGGCTATCAGTGTAACACCCCGACCCAAGAAGCCCGATTTCGGTGCATTAAACATGGTGTTTTATTTATTTCATAATAAAATGTAGAAAAAATTATACAACTCATCCCATTAAAGATGATATTTTCAGTTTATGTTCTAGAAAACCAGATACAATTGATACTCAACTTCTACTGAATGAGATAGACTCCACAAGGCGTCCACCATTTAGAATAACTTAAATCTATTAAACCTGTAAAATAAATTAAAACATAGGGTGACCTCAAGAATTTCCAGTAAGGGGTTTTTTAAAATATTATTTCAAATAAAAACTTTTTAAAAACATTACTTTAAAAATAATAATAATAAATTTTCGTCAATGAAATTTTTAATACTTGTTTTATGACATAATTAATTTTACAAGATTACCGGTAATCATTTTTAGGGAATGAATAAAAATATATATATGAAACACCTTCCAATAATATGAATAATTTAGCAAAAATATTGGCATGAAGAATACAAATTATGATTTAATCAAACTATACTAAGTGTTACAAGAAGGGGGGTATGTAAATAATTTATATATTAAAGTAATACATAATATAAGTTGTTTATAAAATGATAACATTAATTTATTTCTTCATAAATTGAAAATAAAAAATGACAGGTAAAATACAATCATTTTTATTAAATTTCAGAAGACTAGTGCTGATTAAAAATTATTCAACGTACATTTACTTCATTTTATACTCATAATTAAGGATATTAACCAAGGATAGTCTACTATTAAAATAATCACATTACTAGTCATTTTCTAACACATAGTGAGTGAATGTATAATGATAGATTGTGTCAAGGCCTTGTGAAAAGATCATAAACATTCTTTCAAGGCCTCATACCAATACCATCATTTTTTCAAAGACTTGTTCCATTAAATAATTTGTCTCATAAGACCTACCAATACATCAAGAGGATATTGAAGGCCTCACCTATCCCATTTTAAGAACAATACATACCTCATATTTCCATTAATGTCATATATTCAATGTTTCCTATACCAAATTATATAGTTAATTTCTTATTTCATATTTTCAATGTGTCTCATACATCTTTGAATCTTTCATGTCTTAATCCATGTAATTTATGGTGTCTCATACCACATTTATTAATTATGTTCCTATTACTTAAATTATCATTATTTTCTAGTTAACATTTAGAATATGGTAATCATAATTATCTCAATGACATACTTGGAAAAATAAACACTCCTTCCCCATGTGATTAAAACTAAAGCAGATAAGTAATGGATGGATGGGGTTTGTCACAAATAATGATATATTTTTAATTTTAAAATCCATGATTCATGGAAATAAATACATTATAGAATTAATTTCTATTTAAAACACTAATTAATATATCAGGGGACCTGCAAAAATTTCGAATAATAATTTTGATTAACTAAAAAAATCACGGAAACTGGTTCATCATATAACAAATAATTAAGTGAGCATAACATGATAACATGATTCTTTACATCCTATTATCCTCTAATATATTTTTATGTATTATTGAACACTTATATAGATAAACACATAATGGTTTAGAAAACTCAAAATTAATAATTATTGAAAACATACAAGTCTTAAATTCATCATAAAATAAATTATATTTTGATAATAAACACTTGAAATTTGGTTTTGGAAAACATATATATATATATATATATATATATATCTGAATATATATATATAATAACCTTAAAGGGTTTTTCATTTCAAAAACATAAAAAATAGCCCCTTACTAAGATTTTACGTAGGAAAAACTCTAGTAAAACATTAATGATCTTGTTATGACACATTTAAAATAGATTTGGTTGGAAATATATACACATATACAAAATAAAAGTGTATATTCAGTTTATCATAATATAAATAATTCAAAATAATTCCTTCCTTAAATTTAAATTTTCACCATTTGAAAATCACTAAACAAAAAATGTTCTATATATATAACATGTAATCACATATATGTGTATATATGAGTTAATCGATCAAACAAAATGCCATATAAATACCATTACAAGTGCTACACACATTAAAACATCAATTAAACACTGGTAAAATATATTTAAAAATATAGAACTGGTTTAGGGAGGAAAAATAATATATATATATGTTTTAATATATAAATATTTGTATATATGTAGGGTGTACATGTGGATTTTCACAAGGAAAAGAAAAAACATACCTTACATAAACACAATAATTGGGTGGTGTTGAGTCGAGGTCACTAGTGATTTGGGAGGAAGAAATCACGTAGGGTAATGGTTGAAAAGTTAGTTGAAGTAAACTATATATAAACTATATATATTTTTATATAACCCATGGATTAAAAAAGAAATGATAGAAAAAGACTCGAGATGAGACATAAACATGAGAGGAAAAGAACCATAGTGAAATAAAAACATAAGTAAAATGGGTTTTTGATAATGTGTGTATATATATAATATAAGAAAGATTCAAATAAACTAAATGGGATCCATTTTTAAATTAAAAGAGGAATGTAGGGTCTGTGTAAAATAAGAATGAAATGGGTCGCAGATGGAGAATGGAAGACTCATGGGTTAGAGGATAATAGTTGAAGAGATAGTAACTGATACAGGCATGATCGTGAGGTAGATAAAGAAAACGGAGGAGATGTGGAATAGAAATAAATGGTCACGATCAATATGGGATTGATCGGATGGCTAGTAAGTTTTCAACAGTTTTAAAAAAGAGTGGATGGTCGAGATTTTGTTGCATGTTTGATCAGATGTTCATGGTGAAACATGGGATTTAAAACAAGAAAAAAGGATAAGATTAGATGATTCATAATTGGACGACTGAATAAAACTTGGAGGAAAGTTGCAGTAGTCGGGATTCAAACACATGACTGAAATGTGTGGTCCAGATCCCACAAAGCCAGATCGAATGGACCAAATTTGATCTCTGTTGAAATTTTTCATCCGACATCAAAACGATTGGAAACCTGAGAAGGTTTATAAATTTGGATCTACCAAAACTAATTAGAATACTCCATCTCCCCTCCCCAATACCACCCCATACTAGTTCCTCTCTATGGGCCCACTCTGTGCCCACCCCTACTGTCGTGTCACCAAACACTATGGTGATGCTCTAGTACCTCATGCCATGTGGGTGCGCTCGTTATGGTGTGTGAGTTGTCCCTCCAGTTTCAAGATGGATCATGCTAGCAAGGTTGTCTAGGGAGGCTTGGCTGCCCCTAGTGAGATTTATGGCCTTGAGGACTATCCTACCAGGCTCTCCTTATCTAGGATCTCACTAAATTACGAATAAAGAAATCATTAACTAATTTTTAAAACTGAAAACAAAAGTAATTAATGAAATAATTATTTTTTATGTTAAAAGAGTTATTTATAGTGAATAAATATAATATTAATTTCTTTAACACCAAAACCATATAATCATATTAATTTTATTATAAATAAAATCATTCTTACCTTACTAAGATTATTTATTTATTGTGTTTTTATGAATTTTGTGTTTTAAAATAGTATGTTCCAATTTATAATTTCTTAAACATATCCTTATAGTTAGTGTTATAATAATTTTAAAACCCAAATAAAAATTATATCATTAATTAACACTATGTCATTATTAAACTTGGGATACAACTTTAATGTATTTTTCAAAAATTTAAAATCCTTATAATAATAATATATCATTAGTACTTAAAATAATAATAATAGTTCAAACACCCAATGACTATTGAATTTTATGAACTTTACCACAACCAATGGTTATATTCGAGAACCTATGGTTAAAAAATGTCATATAAGCCTTCAATAATTTAAAATACATTTTTTGAGTTTTTTTAACTACATAAACTATATCAACTTATAAGGACAGTTTTATACATCCCTTTTACTGTTAGAACTCTGGACATTCCTCTATCTATTTTATTTGTCCTTATGTTTGGTCTAAGGGATGAGGGTTACATTCTTGCTCTCATCATGGTGTCAAGAGGTCTTCCAGTGGAGCTTCTCAGATTTTCTATTAGTTTTATAGGCTAGTTGTGTCCTTTTGGTTTTTTTCAAATGTAGCATTTTAGTGTTTAATTAAATATGTCGTTTTTATATTGAAAAAATTGTATTAGATAGTAAGAAAATTATGGAAAATAAAACAATTAAAACTATTGATATGTTATTATTACACATAAAATATGTTAGGGGCATCACATTATTCCCCCCTTCAAAGAATTTCTCCCCCACAATTCAATTATACACTAACCCTTCAATCATCTTCCTTGATGTCCCTTCACTGGTACCAAAAGTGTTGGTGGTTCTCAAATTCCATGGTTTCCCTGGTAGCTCTAAATTATTCAATTTCTTTGGTCCAGACACAACTCAAACAGATAGATTTATACTCATGTCTGCAGCGATCAGATCTCATATAAAAGTAACGAGATATGAAATTCTCAGACATATTAAAAAGGAATCAATTCCTATAAACCAGTCGAACCACCTTGTTTTCAATTATTTTAAGATTGTAGAGCCGCCCATAAAAACTGATGTTTAGGAGTAGAAAAGGATATGTTTTGTGGTGGTCACCCACTATAGTGGCTTCTTGAAATTTCCTTATATCCATATATGATTCAAACATGGTAAACATTTGAAGTGACCCTCAAAATAATTTCCTCGTTGTGCATAGAAGTCAAGTTGTTCATGTATTATGAGAAAAAAAATGAAAACTGCTTCTCAGAAGAATCGTGGTATATTTAGAGTGATGAATAATTAATAATGGAATTTTCATGATAATATTATATTTTCAAGTGGTTCAAATTCATTTAAACGTGAAATTAACATTATAGTTTCTAGTGTCTTTGTTGGTAGCAAAAAAGGTTGGTTACTGACCTCTTATCTTCCATTTGAAAATTTTATCGAAAAGGTTCTGCTCAGTAAAGGATAACCATATTAAAACGGAGATTGTATTTTAAAAATACATATTAACATACCAAATCATAAAAATTTTACATTATTCATTAAAGGAAAAGTTTATCAAACATGGAGTGTTACATATTTTTTCATTCCCTTTCAGAAACTCACTGGTATGGACATCATAACATCCACCATGATGTCTTTTCCTAGGTCCCACTAGCATCGACAATTTCCTCAGTTCTAGGTTTAGCGGATCCCTAAAATGGATTAAAACCCATTGATCTCTCTAGTCAAGAAGCAACATGAGAAACTTCTATCAATCACATGTGGACATCTAATGTTACATGAGAGAATTACATGAGGGGTTTGAAGCTTGAGGATGTCTAAATGAACATCATGTCTATAAAACTAATGGTAAGACTCATCCTCAAGAATTTCAAAGTCCCTAACATGACCATATGTTATGATTTGAAAAATATACGCCACTCGGAGGTCACCTTCTTGTGAATCCTCTTGGAATTCTAATATGGATAGAAAATTCATAGCTATGGTAATGAATTTAAGCATTCTATCAAAGTAATTTCCTTTAAGTCCATAGAATTGGAGTTGAGCATGCATCACAATGAAATATTCAAATCCTAATCCACGGTGGAGTTGAAGTACACGGGGAGAGATAGATACATAGTAGAGATATTTACATGTCAGATGGAGGTTTTCAAAAGACTTAGAGACTTCTAAACATGACTTGGAAACTATAGTCTCTAGTATTTTGGTTTGAAGAGACAACATAGTTTTTTCAACTACCATCTAAAAATATTAAGAATGGATTTTACTTATTAAGACATAATTAAATTTTTATTGTTGTTCTAATTATCTAGGGTTTTATAAACTAACCTTTGATATCAACTGTAACACCCCAACCCTAGAATCACATTTTAGGTTCTTTAAACCTGGTGTGTAATTATTTATTTCATAAAAATATTCTTATAAAAATTTTATAACTCGTTTCATTATCGATGTTCTTTGTGGCTTAGGTTTTTGAAAACCAGATATAATTGATATGTTTCTTCTACTAAACAAGATAGACAACACATAAAATCCACCATTTAGAAGAACTCATATCTACAAAACCTATAAAAATAAATTAAAACATAGGGTGAGCACAAAATTTCCATGTTAGGGGGTTGTAAAAATAATATTTCAAAAAAAACATTTTAAAATCATTTTTTTAAAATAATAATATAAAATTTTATTAAAAGAAAACTTCAATACATATAGCACTCCATAAATAATTTTTAATTATTACCTATAAACATTTTTAAGGAAATATTAAAAGGATGTGAATGAAACACATTCCGATCATGTGAATACATGTACAAGTATCTTTGTGCGATGCATATAAATAAAGAGCTAATCAATCTATACAATGTATGACATGAAAGGGTTCTGGTACAGAATTTACACATGAAAGTTTTACATAATCAGATTTGTGAAATAATTATAATATTATTTACTTTCTTAATAATATGAAAATAATAAAATGATAGGTAAACTACTAGAAATTTCATTAGTTTTCAAAAGATGAGTTCTGAATAAACATTATGTCATGTGCATGTATTTATTCTGATACTCATAATTAAAGGTTCTTATCGAAGAATATTCTACAAGTCAAATAATCACTTGATTTGTCATATTCCAACACATTGTGAGGGAATGTATAATTCCAGACTATGTCGAGGCCTTATTCCAATACCGTCAACTTTTTTTCAGAGCCTCATACTAATACCACAATTTTTCCAAGGCCTCATTGCATGACCTAATTATTCTCATGAGACCTACTGATGCATCAAGAGGCCATAGAGGTCCTGACCCATCACATAATAAGTCCAATAAATTCCTCACATGTCTTGTAAGGTCATATATTCAATGTTTCCCATACCACTTTGAAAATTTAATTTCTTATTTCATATATTAAAGGTGTCACATACCACATTGAACATTTCATGTCTTATTCCATATTGTTCAATGTGACACATACAACATTGAATAATTAAGTTTTTATTACATAAATGATTATGATATGTGAGTTAACATTAATAATATGTTAATAAAAATTTTCTCAATGACATTCATGGACAAATAGACTTTTTTTCACATTTGATAAAAACTAAAGAACATAAGTAATGAATGGATGGGTTTTCCCACATAAAATGATAACTTATTAATTTTAAATTAATTGATTCATGGAAATGAATAATTAATCAAAATACATTCCATTTATTAAAATAATAAACGTTTTAGTGAACATAAAAATAGATGAAATCATAATTTTGATTAACAAACAACAATCACTATAGTAGGTTCATCATGCAATAAACCATTTACTGAGCATAACATGAAAAATGATTCTACACATCCTGTTATCGTGTTATTGCACACTTATATAAATAAACACATAATGTTTAATCAAACTCAAAATTAAAACTCATTAAAAACTTACGTGTATTAATTTCATCAAAAAATTAATTAAATTTTGATAACCTTTAATTGAAATTAGTATTTTGAAATCATACATATATATATATATATAAACATATAATTATGTAAAATGGTTTTTCATTTAAAAAAAATTATAAAATAGTCCCTTACTAAGATTATATGTAGGCCAAACACTAGTTACACATTACTGATCCCCATAAAAAAATTTTAAAATAGATTTGGTTTGAAATATATACATATATCTGAATATACAAAAACTCTATATTCTATTTTTTATAATACAAACAATTCAAAATATTTCTTTACTTAAACTCAAATAATCATATTATAAAATTCATAAAACAAAAAAAGGTTCTATATATATATTGTGTAAAGACATATATGTGTATATACAAGTTAATCGATCAAACACAATTCTAAACAAAAACCATTACAAGTGCTACTCACATTAAAACATTAGTTAAACACTAATAGAAAATATTTGGAAATCAATAAATGGTTTATGGTGGAAAATAATATATAAAAATTTTTATATATACATATCTGTATAAACAGCTGGTGTATATATATATTTTCACACGAATGAAATTTCATAAAAAATCTTTCATAAACTGAAGAATGAGGCTGAGCAAGAAGAGGTCTCTAGCGGTTTGGGAGGAAGAAATCCCTTAGGTTTTGGGATGAAAAGTGAGTTAATATAAACTATATATATAAACTATATATATTTTTATAGTATCCATTAATCAATCATGAAATGATTGATAAAGACTTCATATGAGAGTTTAACTAGAGAGGAAAACCACCCGAATCCAAAAAACATAAGTAAAATGGACTATTGATAATGTGCATATATATATATATAAATATATGATATAAAAACTTTTATATAAGCCAATAGGGAAATGTTTTTAAAAAAAAGGCATTTCTGGAATATGTAAAATGATAAAGAAAGGGTTCGTGAATGGAGAAAGGTAGACTCATTGGTTGGATGAGAATAGTTGAGGAGATAGTGACTGGTAGAGGTTTTGTGACGAGAAAGAAGGATAAGACTAAGGAGATATGTAAATGTAATGGATAGTCCTGATCAATCTTGGATCAATAGGATGGCTAGTAAGGTTTCCACGGTTTAAAAAATTAGTGGACAATCGATATTATAATGCTTGTTAGATCGAACGGTCATGCTGAAACGTGGTATTTAAAATAATATGTGTGGATGAGATTAGATGAGACCTCATTGGATAGCTGAAGAAAATGTGGAATAAAGTATCAGCGTATTGGATTTGAACCTGTGACCGAAACATGCGGCCCATATCATGTGTGGAGAGATATAATGGCTGTTATTTGATCTCCTCGGAAATTTTTCATCCCTTAGCGAAATAAAGGGGAACCAGCCGTGTTATATGCATAAAGCTCCCAACTCTCAGCAGATAACTCCCTCTCACCCTCCCTAGTATCGCCCAATACAGTTTCATCCCTGTGACCATGCTCTGCGCCTTCCCATGTTTTCGTGCCGCCCAACATGGTGGTGTTACTCATGCCCCACACGCCCGGTGGGTGCGCTCACTATTGTGTGTGAGTTGGACCTCCGGCTACTGGCAAGCTCATGCTGGCTAGCTGGAATGGGGAGCCTTGGTTGCCCATAATGATAGCTATGGGCATGAGGATTATCCATCCAAGCGATCATCGGTTAGGCTCTAACTAAATTTTTAATTAAAAATTTTTTTAATTATTTTTAAATCATAAAATTAAGGTAATTAATAAAATCATTTTTTTATGTTAAAAGAGGTATTTATAATAATTAAAATGAATATTAATTTATTTGACACTAAAACCGAATAATAATATCAATTTTATTATTAATAGAACAATTCTTCCCATTCTAAGATTAGTAATTTCTTATGTTTTTATGCATTTTGTGTTTTAAAACAATAAGTCCCAAATTATAATTTATTTAAACATATTTTTTCAGTCATTCTTATAATGATTTTAGAAGCCAAATACAAATTAAATCAATAATTAAAACAGTTTCATTATTTATCTATGGATATAAAATTTATGTATTTTTAAAACATTTTAAATCCTTATAATACTTATATATCATGAATAATTAAACTAATAAAACAATTTAAAACACCCAACAACTATATAATTTTAATATTATCACTAGAAATAATGGTAAAATTCTGGATCCAATGGATAAAAATTGTAATATTCACCATCACGGGTTTATAAATACTTATTTAGAGTCTTTTAAAGATCAAAAAATATATCATCTTATAAGGATGGATTTATATATCCCTTTTAATCTCACCACTCTGGCCATTCTTCTCGCCATTTTTTCTTCATTTGTGTTGGTCAATGGGATGAAGGCTACATGCTTGGTCTCATCGTGGTGTTAGGAGTTCTTCCAATGGCCCATATTAGATTTTCCAATAGTTTCGTAGAAAAGTTATGTTCTTTAGGAATTATTGAAGTGTAAGGTTTTAGTGTTTAATAATATATTTCATGTTTATATTTTTCAAAAATTGTTTTGGATAGTAAGAAATTTATGAAAATTAAAACTATTAAACCTATTAAAATATTATTATTAAATATAAAATATGTTATGGGTATCATAGTCAAAGCGTCGAAGGCATTGTTGGATCTCCACTCTAGAACCTGGAATTTCTTGAATTGCGCTCTCATAGATTCTTCAAGGGCGTGTGGACAATCTAGAGGAATTAGGATTAATATTATTCATAAAATGATCTCTAATGAAAACCAGACCTCGTGTGTGGATTTGGAACTAATCTAGGAACTTTACAGTTTATTTTTCCTCTAGAACTCCTTATGCAAGATCATCAGTTTAAACAAATCAATGATTTTCTTGCGTTAATGAGTTTATTCTATATCATGGTGATTTTTTTTAATCACATTTTTGGGGATTCCTCTTTATACCTGGTACCTACAATTGGTATCAGATTGATTCATGAAAATTTTAAGCCAAGAAAAAATTAAATATTCATTAATTTTAATAGAGGGTGACGATTAAATCCAAACACTATAGACGAATTTTCAATCCGATGTCAGGTGAACAAGTTATGGTCATCCGAATTTTTAAATAAAGATTGAAATTCACATTTGTGGGTATTAAAATGATGAACATATATTTTTTTATGTCTTAATTTTATTCCTAAACCTATCGGCTGTAAATATATTCTGTTGGACAATTTTTTCATCCGGTTTCCGATGGCCGTAATATGGTCCTCCAGCATGGGAATTTTAATAAAACATTTTTTAATTACTTCAATTAATTAATTGACATAATTAATTTTATTAATAATTTATTTAGTTAATTTTATTAATATCTTTGATAGACTATGAATTTTAGGGGTTGCTGGGAATTATCATCCAAGTGGGTGATCCAAACAAACTAAAACAAATTAAAAGGTTTCGGCTAAAAAAATATGACCAATTGTCTATGCTAGAAATCTACAAAAGGGAGAATAGACAAAAGAAGTTCAGCTGGTAAATGGGAGGTAGTGCTCCCTTTCTTTCCTCCTGTGCAACACCTCCCTAGTGCCACTTGGCCAGCTTCCACAGATCGTTGCACCGCACACCCCTAGCCGGGCTTCTTCTCCAACCAACCACCTTGACATACTCTTATGCAGCACCATTTCTTCCTGGGATCCCCCCCCAGTACACCTTAATGAGGCTCATCTTTACACCTATGCCATAGTGAAGCACACGCACCCCATGGGTCATCCCTTCTCCATGTTGTGTGGTCTCCTTGCTCTGCTGCTGAAACAAAGGTGCCACCCTCCCTACTAAGTGGGCAGTTTTCCTACCTCCAACTAGACCCACGAAAGACATTCACTCCTCTTCTAGTGAAACCAGGTTGAGCTGCCCTATATCCCTCCTATGGTGGTCCCCTCTTCCAAGTAGCTCTGCTTGGCTGGTTTCCTTCTGAACCGGTGGCCATCCAGATCTAGTTGGCGATGTGACCAGAACCATAGTATGGCCCTCCCTCATTCGGCAACTCCCGATAAACTCCCAGGTCCACTCAACCCCACATAGTCGAACCCTCCTCGACACTCCTTTTCCCCAATAGTCCACCCCTCACATGGCCCTCCTCCCGTGTTTGGTCATTGTACTGAAACACCCCTCTGTGTTGATCTCCTACCGTAGAGCCACACCACCACTGCACTCATCCTCTGTCTAGCCATGGGTCAAACTGAACTAGTGAGGTACTTCTTACTATTTTTCTACCAATACTAGATATGCCCCAACATTGGCTCAGGCAAGTGCATCTAGCCCAGAACGGGCTTAGGGGGACCTTAATTTCCCATATCATCCCTGTACGGGTGAGAACATCCTGAAATGGGCATGCGCAGGTTTGGTCAATCCCGTATAGTCCATGTTCGGGGTTTTTGATGCCTAAGTAATTTTAATTTAATAAAAAATTAATAAGTATATTTAATTAAATTTCAATTGAGAATTAAATAAATTAACTATTATTTTTTGGATTTTAAATTTTTTGGAGGCATAAATTAATTTAAAAATTTAAAAATAAATTTACTAATCACAACCCAACGCCGAATATATTGAATTAAAATTAGAGACAAATTTTATTTCAATAAAAATTTCTATCATTAATTTTTTAATAAACGTTTAATTTATTTCTTCTTTTTATTTAAAATACACAAGTTAATGCGTATTGACTAGACATGTGAAAAGGAAAAACCAATGCATGCATGATGTTTAATTAATTAATTTATTTCTTATTGATTTGTAATAATTAATTAATAAAATGGTGATCTTCATATCATATTACATTCATTATATCTATAAGAGAATGCAAGTCCAATTCATAGTTGTATATTATACTCCCTAGTTCCCCTCACCGACGAGCGAGTACTGTTGTATAATGACAAGATGTCGAGTGACACACTTCGCGCTGAGTCTTGGATACACAGTAGATGAGAGTTCGATGCGTTGGTTGGGCATGTGTTGTAATTCATGTCGCATGTGTCGCGACTCAAAAAATATCCCCTAGGGTCTAGGTTGGTCTATTATTCACACAACCGATCAAAAATTAGATAGACTAATGATCAGGTAATCATTTCATTTTTTCATGGTTTATTATTTTAGTGAATTTCTAGTTTATGAATGATCACATAGAAATAATAAATAAGCATGTGAAGATAAATTGAACCTGTGACTGGATGAATTTTGTGTTTCGTACAAGGTTAGTTGTGAGTGATATCACAAAGAACATTTTAAAAAAATAGAATATGATTTCATTCATCATATTATGAAAAATAAAACCCTCAATGAAATATTCAATCTAAATATCCTACCATTATTCATATTTTGAAAAAACCTAATGGTTTGGGTGTAATTCATGCCAATGTTGACAGTGCCTCTTACTACTCAGGAGTTCTTATGATTTTAGTGGGATGAATAACTGAAATTGCAATAAATATGTATCCAATGCTATATTATTGTTATTATAGAGGCAAGCATTGAGTATATCAAGTTACATTTTAAGAGACTAGGACTTCAATTAAACGATCAAGGAACCACGAGTTAATGCGGTTGGACAGCCAAAGACTGAACTTTAACCCTCTATGTATTGGTCTAGCCAAAGCTTATAGAATATGAGTGGATTTTTAGGGATATTTAAAATTATAATACTCAAGCGATAGTTTATTCCAATTCTATTACAGAGGGATCCTAGAAATTGATAAAATAGTGGGAGACATTTAACTATATGTTTAATTATTCAAAATTTATTAAATGGTAATCATGACAAAATGTACTAATCTTATAGAATTTATTTTTGTAGAATAATGGAATGTTATGCCATATGTTTAAATTTTTTGATAAATATTGGATAAATTAAATGTCATCATTGGTGTGAGTATCCAATAAATGCATGGATGATTTCACATAGTACTATTATATAGGGAACTCAAGGTTCTAGTGTCCCATAAAATGGTTAAAACATCTCAAGAAGCGATGGTGTTAAAGTTTCTTATAGGAGACTAATGTACATTGCATATGATGGTTATGTCATTATGAAATCATTAAATTCTAATTTTAGTTTTTTTCCCTACGTTGGACAACGATGGTAAAATAATTAATCCCATCTCTGAGATGGTTGTAAATAGAGATCAAAGAAACGATAAGAATAGGTAACAGTTACACTGGATCTGTTTAAATTGAATAGCGGAATATGATCTTTCAGAAAAAGATATTCCAGTATCATTCTCACCCCATTACTCAAGTCTCATTTTATGTTACTAAAATAGACCTGAATTGACTAAACTCTTCATAACCTATTTTGGTAATATTTTCAATGTAAATGATAATATAAAATATCGATTAATATTTATTTATTAAGGTGAAAATTTAATATAAAAGGTGAAAAGTTCCAGTGGAAAGATAAACCAAAAGTGTTTTCATAATGTCTTTTAATGAAATAGGTATTAATTGGAGGATCATTGCATTGAATTTATTGAAATAGAACTATGGGAGTTTAAATGAAATTAACTAAATTAAATAGAACGTTCTTGATTTTTCTTCTAGAATATTCATCAATGTAATGTTTTTTTTACTTCATAAGTATTAGTACAATATGATTACAATATATGTGTATTGAAATATGGTGTCCAATTAAGTATATAAATGTTATTAGAAGTCAGGTGTATTCTCCAACTAGCTAAGAAATGGTGATACCAATTCCAATGGTGATATCTGCACAACATCTTTATTACCATGTGAAAGATTCATATAGAACTATTATTGAGCATAACCAAAATATTATTCTCTTTTGTTCATGTACATAAGGAGATATAATTCCAAGATTTAAAATTAATGTTTTATTTTGTGTTTAATAATCAATCAATTTTTTATTAATTTTTGATTTGTTAAAAATACCTGATGAATAAAAAATGTAAGACTTGTAAATCCAATTGTAGGAAGATAATCCTTTGTCAAGAAAAACTAAAATTGGATGTCATTTATATACCCAGTTATTACTTTGGATTGGTAAACCTAAATAAATTTTGTATAATTGACATATTTCGTTGGGACGGGGAAACCATTAAGAAAAATGTTAGGCCACAATGATTTTGTAATTAGTTCAATAAGAGAGTGTGAACTACTCAAAAATATGATATATGTATATATACTTTATAATATTCCCTAAGAAATTAAGGAATGATAATATGAAGTATCTTCATGGTCACAAGATATGAGTTACTTCGAGGCGGCATGCCGAATAATATATTGACTATGAAATAATAAATCATGATAATGTAGCATGAATTAATTATTATATGCACAATACCTTATCTATATCCTGACATTGATGTTAATGAGGAGAATTGTTGATGATGTCTTACATGGAAACACAGTTCCACAAAAAATTTATTGCAGGGAAATTCCTAAATTAAAATTTTATACATCAAGTTCATGATGTAAGTAGAATCAATATTGCAACACGCATAAACTACAATCTTATGTCAAGATGTGCTTTGAAAATAAAAGTGATATCTGATAACCATATGGAAACAGTAATGAAAAATGTAAATCATATGATTCATAGTATGATGGGAATTAATTATGTCCTAAGGATGTGTGTTTGGATTCAATGAGTATGTTAGGACATAAAAAAACTTGCATTAGCAATAAACACATTGTGGAACTAATGTAATTATCCTAACAGTTGATTAGGATATTATATAAATCCCAAAGATAGAAAAGACACTATCATGTGATAGACTATATTTCTGTAAGTGTACACATCTCTAATTGAGATATTTGGAGATATATTAACTTAGTTTTAGTCATTGCATGATATGGGAATATAGTTTCTATAGGAACCTGTACTACAAGCGCATGTGGAACAATATATGTTTGAGAGACACATACTGCATGGAAGGATAATAGCATTGTGATGGTTTTGTATTCACCACAGTTGGTGATGTATTATTCATTGTGAATAATATTTCAAATAGGAATGTAGTATATTGAAATTAGATGATATTTTCAAGACTAGTTAAAATTCAATAATGGATTCTATGTATCAAAGTGATAAGGGGTTTATTATTTTGAATATTGATGTTGGTGTTCATGTGAGTTGATACATGGATGGTATAAGTGTAGCAACAATAAGGCTAAATTTTTAATACTAGGTCATTATGTCTAAATACATTAGAATTTTACTTCATATAGCTAATTTCCATGTTCATATTATTAGGCATTAGATTTCATTACCATAAATCATGGAAGGTGTCTATATGATTCAACCATGAATGGATTGGCTCGTCACAGATTTCTAATAATGGGTGAAGGTTACTGATATCTAGTTTAGTATTCATGTGATAAATTGGATCATATAATATAAATTTGGAATAAATGTTTATCATATGTGCACAAGAGCATTGTGGGGGTGCTAAGGTTTTGAAAATAAAATATGTTCAGAAACATAGTGAAATCAGTTTGGTCTTCATGTTAGTTAACACTAGGATAAATGTTATTCTCTGGTGACTAACAAAAAGTGGGAACCTATGTTCTAGTGAATCAGATCTAATAGGGTAGATATAAAAGTTTCATAGACCTAGTTAATAATAAATATATTGAAATGGTATTGAAAAATATAATCTTGAAAAATTAAATATAGATTTATTACCCATGTAACATGGAATAATCTCTCCAGGTTGACATGTCCTAGACATGAGAGGAGATAATTGTGTACAGTTGAAATCTATATTCTCAAGTGATGGATCATTCATGTATTCCATGATATATAAAAGAACTAATATTTCAATATATACATTATAGTAGGTACAAATTAGTAATATCCAGAAGAACTGCAAGTGAAGTAGTCAAAACTATTTCATTTTACTTCGACATGTACAAACAACAAGTATATGGGAAGTGGATTCAAAATGATACTAGCTTTTATGGGACACAAACTAGTCTTACTTATATCTATGAGATTTAGTATCACATTTAGGATTCGGTGTGAGAAAATATTATATAAGCCAATGGTTTTCATAACTACAATTTCTAAGTATTTTGTAGCTTCTAATGTAGCTAAGAATTAGTTATATAAAATGATTTATTCCCGTCCTTGGAATCATACCTGGTAAGAAATGTATTATCAAAATATAAATTAATATATTCTTTCTAAAAAATATGTCATGTTATGAATGAATATAAAAGAAATATATTCATGGTTACCTTTTCTTCAAAAGTTTTACTCTATGAGATATCATCACAAATAGAAAAATAACCACACAGTAGAATCGTGGTAGGCGCACAAGCTAAAGTTGTTACTTGGTAGAATCATGATATTTATCATGAGAGTAGATAACTGTTTCAGTTAGAAATTAGTCTCTACATTATGTGGGAGTGTTGAAATAGTGGTTTCCCAAGACCTGAAAATTCAGTACTATTGATTACCATATTATGTATACAATTTTTTGAACATGATGTATTCTTGTCATTATAGTGCATAATTTGTTGTGTCCACTATTTAATAGTAATTTCAATAGATTAATTTCCATATAAAAATATTAAATCAGTTTCCATGATATAATGAGAACCTCTATATTCTTTGACATTAATCTTAAACAAAGGTCTTACGGTCTAGATACATCTTACTGATGAGACATAGTAAATGTTTGAAAATCAGGTGATGGGGGCTCATAAGCATTGAAATTTCATCTCATTAATTTCACACATTGTAATCACCAGTAGTGAGATATTGAGGACAAACCCACCAATAGGAACACAACATGTTTTTATTCTCACTGGATGTTTCTATCTATGATCATGTGTAATGTTCTCCTGACATTATATCATTGTCAATGTATACCATTTGATTGCATACATTAATGCAATATGAAAACTATGATATTGAAAACATTGTGAGATAGTTTTTTGGGTGTGTAATAGGTGGAAAAAATAGGTTGAATGGTCAAAAAAATATTTTTCAATACCAGGTTAAGGGAGTACATCTTGGGCAATATTGATCATTATTTTAGTACCTTGATAAATCCATGTCCATGTTATTCCATCGTAAAGCTATAAGTACCTTTCATTAAAACGTTACATAATATTGAATTAAGTGAATAATTCACAATGAGGATATTTTCAGATTTAGAGTTTAGAGAATTTGGTCATAACAACTACATATCAACTTGAAATTTACATGTAGACACTACTTCTAATTATGAATTATTTTTTCATAAAATAAAAACTCTTAAAAAGAAACATGTCTAGTTCCATGTTTTAGACAACAAGACTTTTCTTTAATCTCATCCTTAACCCTATTCATCCTTATATCATGGGTAAAAGATTTCAAAACCATGGTATGAGCATAAATAGCTTAGTACGGGTTTTAAAATAATGAATGAAATCATTAACCCATAAATAAATACAAATCAATGAAACCATTCATTTCATTCATAACAAACCTCATGAAATAATATGTTTTATGAATAACTTACAAAATTCATAAATCAAAAAGGTAACTTCTGGCCTACATAACATACTTACATTGTAGATATCATAGTTATATAGGGAGTTACGTTGGAATACCCATCACAATATATTCCACAAATCTCTTAGAAGAATAATTAATGTTTACCTCTGTCAATATAACCAATGCATTGGAGAGAAATCTCGAGCTCACCCACCCTAGGTTTATCACAGAACCACCAGTACATGTAACCAATTCCCATTAACCATAAACTAATCATAACACATAGAACAAGAATAAAGGAAAGATAACATTTTCACATTCTATTCACAATATATCATATCAATATATTGATATAAAAAATACTTTATCAAACAATTTTCAAAACCATTTAAAACATTTAAAAATAGTTTTTTGAATCAAATTGTCCCATACAACATTAAAGATTTTAACGGGTTTAAAATTTTAAAAAATTAATGATCATATAATTAAATAATTAAAACCATTTTTAAAACATGGAAATTAATGAGAAATATTCAGAGGATTTAATCTTTAAAACAGTTAAATTGATATTTTAGTTAATGAGTTCATAACCAAATGAGATATGCTTGAATACACATAATTGAGGAATAACATTTAACAACTACATTATAATATCATGAGAATAAATTTAATCATGATATAATATGTCAAAGGTTAGTATATACACCATATAAAATTGAATTAGTTCATATCAACAAAGAATTCTCAATGAAATGTAAATTGCGTTGAAATCCCTTATAAAGACAATATCCTTATGTTAATAATAAATAAATTACATAATTATGTGTGAAGAATAATAATACCCCAAATATATGTGGATATTAAGTGTAAAACAATAAAATTAAATTCACACATATTCATATCATGACATAATCAAGTAGAAGTTTAACCCAAAGAATTGATATTAGGTTAAGAAGATCCCGTACAGAAATTCGACAGCCTAACAGTGCTGCATTCAAGTTTAGAAAATGAGTTGATGAGATTAAAAATTATATCTGATCACATGGACATAAAATTTACAGAATTATGGATATATAAGAATATATCCTAACATAAGAAAAATGAAATTAAAGTACATTACATAAAAGAGGTCCTTGACTTAAAGAGTACGGTGAATAGTTCCCTTACAAATTTAGTAACATACGAAACATTCACCACATGATAAAAGGATCATAAAATGAAGATGTAAATACCCATAAATTAAAATATATTATACAAATAATACTATCATCGGTATTTCATACAATACAAAAATGGAAAAAAGTGGCAAATAAAGCATGAATCTCATGGGAATAAAAAGTGAGCTGAAAACCCCTTACCACGTTGTAATCAATCGATTCCTAAGACCAAAAGATAATAAGCACCAAATGAATCACATAATAATATTAATATAAAAATAATCATGATAATATATACCAAATGGTATTACACAATACACCAGATACAATAAATAAGTTCTGAACAATGGAAATATCACGAATGTAAAAGTTATATAAGAAACCCCATACCACATTTTTATCGATCGAGTCATATGACCAAAAGTTAATAACAACCAAATGAAAAACATAATAACATGAATATAAATAAAATAATGATAATATATATACGTGGTAGTAAATAGTACACCCATGCAATAAATAAGTGGTGAACAATGGAAGTCTTGCGGAATTAAAAGTGAGATAAAGAACCCCTTACCTCGTGTCTGACATGACTCGTTTGTTGCTTTTTCTTCCTGAATAATAAAATATTTTAATATTTACATTTTTAAAAACCATTTTCAAGTTTATTTTTCCTTTTATATAACTTATTTCAATGTTATAAACATTATGCAACCATTTAAGTTATTAATGGTCATTTTGTCGATATTTGATACTTGGGTCAGAAATGAACTTGTTATATTTACAAGTTGTCCATGTGGTCAAAAGTTCATTATTTCAAGAATTATATTTATGATTTATATATCATATATATCATATATATTCAGTACATATATTTATATATGTATTTATAATAGTACATAATATTTGGAGATAATAAATGAAATGCAACGTTCACGGAGACGGTAAGTCGTACGTATTCGTGAACACTACTTTCATTTCTATTTCTTATTTAATATATTGAAAAATTAATGATATATAAGTATATTATCATATCAGTATAATATCATATATATTTTTAGTAACTCTGTCCTTTATATGTTCCACATATGTCATGAACGAGTCATGTCACTTTGAGGGGGCAGTAGTCTGCACGCCCTCAAATGAAATTATCATGTTTACCCATTTTGGAAACTCTAAAGGTATGCTATAAATGAAAAATATAGAAGAAAAGAACAAAAATAAATATAATATATATATATATATATCACATATAATAATTGTGTCATCTTATAGGACACCATAAAGGTTATAGGAGGAGATTGAACAATCATCGTTTCGAGAGGCAGTAGTTCGTCGTCCACAGAAACAATATGTTCTTTACCCATTAAATGGATGTATTTGTAAGTGTTTTCTAGAATAAATCTCATTAAAACAATCTAGCATGTTTAGGATACTATTTTTGTAATAAAATAAATGAATAAAAAGCCTTTATGGGGTTTGAGAAGTATAATAAAATAAAATAACTTAATAGAAGTCGTTACCTTTAAATTGGATATCTCCTATTGGTTTGAACCAAACGGTTTACGTGAAGTGACTTATGCCTAGAGTAAGGATTCAAGGATGAAAATAGGGATGTATTAAGATTAATTGAGTAGATTTTGGATGTTCCATGGAGCTTGAGAAGTGTGAGGAATTGTTTAGAAATGAGGGCTTTTATAAGGCGGAGGAGGGGCTCTTTAGGAATGTTTGAAAATATTATTTTATTATGTAATTATTTTGGGTTTATAAAGGTCCATAACTAATTTAAATCAAATATAGGATGACTCATGTTTTCAATAAAATAATCCTATAATAATTTTACTATGTTTGGATATTATTTTAATCTTTATAATCTTATTTATTTAAATTATTCATTAATGTGGTAAATGATGCATCATTATTATGTTAGAAATAGTTTTATTTATTTGATTTATAAAAATTATAAAACAAATACAATCATGTAGGAAATAGTTTTTTATTTAATATTAATATTTATATTCAAATATATAACTTATATAACCCCAAGTAAAAATTGATTTAATAAAAGATATATGTTTATGTCATTTTTTTCTTCACTTTAATTAATTAATATAAATTGTCATTATCACTCTTATGTGGCTTCATGGGGTCCCCAAATTGACCGAAGGATTCCCATGGTCCTAAATGTTTCATAAATAGGATTAGGACACATTTCAGGGTAATATAATATTATAATAATAATATTTTTATACCCTTATTTACTGCACTTACCCATTAACCATGGTAAATAAAATATTTATTCAAGTAAATATTCATAACCTCTAAAAATAAAAGTAAATTATTTAAAAAATTTGGGCCTCCTGATTTTAAATATGGAAACTATTTTTCCAAATTCATAACATATAATTGGCATAAATTAACTTAAAATTAATTCTCACTGTCAAAACTAAAAGTATTTTTTTAGAAATAATAACTATCAAAATATTGACACTTGTTTATGTCCAATTTCAATGTGAAATCACTTTCAATTAAAAACAATGGATTAAATGGTAACAAAATAATATAATTACTCATTAAAACCAATTAAAAAGATAATCTATCCTTATAAATAAATTATATTAAATGGTAGTTTTGAATTAAAATACAGTATTTTCATTATTCATTAAAAATGAATTTTATCAGAAAAATACTAAAAATTCACCCAATGTATATTTTGATGTCTCGATTCTAAAGAAGAATTTTATTTTGTAATATAAATAATATAAACATGACCAAAACTATATTTAAGGAGGTTTTCCATCAAAAGGTGGTAAATCGACTTCTTAACTAAGATTACAGTATTGATTCTTAAATTGGATTCTATTATATTTTAAGACTCTAATTTTTTTTTGATAAATGTAAAAACATTTATTAAACACAAATAATCATATTTTAGTTATTTCTATTCATTCTCACCAATAAAAACGCTAGAGATGAACTACTATTTAAAATAATATTATACTATTATTTTTCAGTATGACCTAACATTGTGTGCAACATAAGATTTCAAAGAAACTCATTGTGGTGTATCGAGTAAGCGATCGAACATAGAATACCATTTAAAGTAAAATTAATATCTAATTCAAAAATATTAATATATATGAAAATGTTATATTTTTTATTTTCCTAGGATGTTACATTTTTCCCCAATATTGGGAATTGCATCTTCACAATTTTAAAAGTGGGTTTAAGAACATAATCGAGAGTCCCACATCAGAAAAATACTCAATAAAAATATCACATTAAAATAAATAAAGAGAAATACAAATGTCACTAGAGATTTAACATACTTGGATTACATGTAGGAAAACATGGATATGGAAGGCAAAAAAACCATCATGTTTTGATGTGTAGTGGTAGAAATGATGATTAGGAGATATTTATCCACCAAAAAATCGCAAACTTTTGATGGGTTAAATGGTATTTGATTCCCCAGTAGGAAAAGTTAATGGAAAATATTTTGTATTAATTTACTTTTCATAATGTTGATGAATTTATTGAAGAGGTTGAATAAGAACATAAGGAACTATAATTACTTTTCATGTAAACATTCATCCATTAATATATTTCTACTGGAAACTCATCTTTACTCCACATGATGAGTATTCAAGATGAAATTTTCACATTGGAAGAACTATAATAATCTTCTAGAGAATCACCTAATCCAAAAAGATGAACAATATATTTCCCCTATCTTTACACATTAATCAAAACACAATTTTGTTTGTACAAGATCAGATAATCCCCAAAAGGATAATCATTTGTAAAAAAAGAAATATTATTCTTAATTCCAAAAATTCAACAAAAAGGACCCAAAGGTCAAGAAATCCCATTCAATATACAATTGTCCTTAAAATTATTCAAAAAAATACAGACTTATATTGAATCCCAAAACTCATAATGATTTAATCACAATGTCTTCCATAGTAAATATTGGTGTTTGTCTCCAAAAACATAGACTACTCTTAAAATCTTATATTGAAGTGTAATTAACCTAATAATTTTTTTATGATAGGTTAATCATTTATATAAATAACCCAAATCACCAAAAAAACATATATTATTCCATAATAAGATTTCATCCATAAATCCACAAAAGAAAAGATAATTATTCCATGAATTACATTTTCATATATCAAATATCAGGGTTACACATACAATAAAAAGTCTAGAAATGTAATCCCATCATGAAAAGAACCTTAATACTTTTAAGAATATTGTCATTCTAAAATGTACCATAACTATTGAATCACTTACATATATAATTTTTACTCATTTAATATTTTTCATGATCCATTATCCCTTATTTTCCAACATATTCTATAATACATCATTCCTAAAGACAAAATCATTAATCATATCCTAAGATTCAATAATGTCAAAACATCATCTATGAAATAATTCATGCCTTTTATTGGTCATTTTCAGTTTCCTCATCTTCAATTGGAATGGCATTAGGAATTGGTAAACATATATTTCTACGATCCTACTGATCCAATTCCCAAACGATCATTATTGGAAATCTATTTGTATAAGGACCCTGAGCACCGCATTTAAAACATTCCACTAATCCTTCATAAAGAACATCTTTCCCTTTCCTAGAGTCAGCTAGATGATTCCATTTTCCATCAGAGTTTCTTGCTTTATAACCTTCATTACCACATCTATAGCATCTTATTGTCCCTTTGAAGAATTTTCCTAAGTGTTTCTTTCCACATCCTTGACACATATGTTTTTTAATATACTTATCTCTATGATTATTACCTAATATTATGTAGGGATTTGTTTCTTACATATATGATTCCTTACAAAATACACAAGGTTCATGTGGTCAATCACGACTCCAAATAGTTGGTTGAGAATAACCACAAGAGTTCTCATTGCAGATCTCATTTCATTCAGTTGATTATTCATAAAACCTTCATATTTTTCTTCACATCCACTATTAATTTGGTGCTTTATTGATCCAACCATTTATTAAAACCAAAAGTTAGTCTTATTATATTAGTAAAATCGTCATATAATATCTTAAAAAGAGGGTAAATACTAATATAGACATATTCATGTTATCATAAACTCATTCAAGTTTTTTAAAATAAATATGACCCTTTTTAATATGATAACCATTATAGTTATGTCACTTATGCCTAAATAACACCCTAAACACTAAAGTTATCTTAACCGACCCCTGATACCAACTATAAGGACCCAGCCATAAAAAATTAGATAATCTTTAATTAAAAGAATAATTCACATTGAGTATCTTCTCATGTTTAGAGATTTATAGAATTAGGCCATAACTATTAAATATCAACTTGAAAATTTCATGTAGACACTACTAATATGTATGAAGTTTTTCAACAAAAAATCACTCTTAAAATGAATCATGTCTAGTTAAATGTTTTAGACACCATTCCTTCTTCATGATCTCATCATTGACCATATTAATCTTTAATTCATATGGAAAACATTTAAAAAACATGGGATGAGAATAAAAAGTTAAGTAAGAGTTATAAAATATGGAATGAAAACATTAGCCGATCAACAAATACAAATAAATGAAACCATACTTTTCAATCATAACATACCACATGAACTCATAAGATTTATGAATAACACATAGAATTCATAAATCATAAATGTAACTTGTTGCATACATAACATAAATTCATTTAGCTATCACAACTACATAGTGAGTTACATTGGAATAACCATCACATTATATTCCATAAATCTCTTAGGAGAAACATTAACATTTACCTGTATCACATTATACAATGCATTAGAGAGCTATCATGGGCTCACCCACCCTAGGTTTATCACGGAACCACCCATATATGTAAAACATTCCCAATAACTGTAACATAATCATAACACATAACAATATAATAAAGGAAAGATAACATTTCCACATTCCAATCACAATATTTCAAATCACGATATTGAAATAAACAATTCTTTATCAAAACATTTTCAGAACAATTTATAATAGTTAATAAATATATTTTTGAATCAAAGTGTCCCATACCACTTTGATGCTTTTAAAGGGATCAAAATTTTAAAACATTAATGTCCATATAATTAAATACTTAACACCATTTTGAAAACATGGACATTAATGATAAATATTTAGAAGATAAAATATTTAAAATAGATAAAACAATATTTTAATTAATGAGTTCCTAACAAAATGAGAGACGATCAAATACAAATTATTAAGGAATAACATTTAACAAAACCATTATAATATCTTGAGAATAAATTTATTAATGATATAATATTTCAATGCTCAGTACATACACCATATAAAAGTTAATTAGTGCATATCAACAAAGAAGTCTCAATGGAATTTAAATTGGGGTGCAATCCATTAAGAAGACTGTAACCTTAGATTAAGGATAAATAAATTACATATTTATATATGATAAATAATAATACACCAATGATAATTGGATATATAAGTGTAAAAAAATCATAGGTGATTCACACATATTCATAGCATGACATAATCAAGATGTATAAGTTCAACCCAATGAATTGATATTGGGTTATGATGATCCCTTATAGAAATTTGGCAGCCTAACTGTGTTGCTTTAAAATTCAGAAAATGGGTTGATGAGATGGAAAAGGATCACATATCACATGGATATAAAATGTACACAAATAAGGCTATATAAGAACATATTCCTACATATGGAAAAGTAAAGTAAAGTACATGACCTAAAATAATTATTTTACTAAAAGAGTATGGGGAAAGATTCCCCTACATATTTAGTAACTTACGAAACATTCACCACAACAAAGAAGGATCATAAAATAAAGATGTAAATAGCCATAAATTAAATTATATTATACAAAGATTACAATCGTGGGTAGTACGTACACAACAGTAATTTAAAAAGTGAAAAATGAATCATGAATTTCATGGTAATAAAAAGTGAGATGAAAACCCCTTGCCAAGTTGTAGTCAATCGAGTCGTATGACCAAAAGTTAATAACCAAAAAATGAATCACAGAATTCAATTAATATAAGGATAATAATGATAATATATATCAAATGGTAGTACAAAATACACCACATTCTATAAAGAAGTGGTGAACAATGGAAATCTCACGGAATTAAAAGTGAGATAAGAAACCTCGTACCACGTTCTAATCAATCGAATCGTATGACCAAAAGTTAATAACCACCAAATGAATCATATAATACCATAAATATAAATACAATAATGATAATATATATCAAATTGTCTTAAAAATTACACAACAAGCAATAAATAAGTGGTGAATAGTGGAAATCTCACGGAATTAAAAGTGAGATAAGAAACCCCTTACCTCGTATTCAGCTTGACTTATTTGTTATTTTTTATTCTTGAATAATAAACATGAGTTAATTTATATTTTTTTAAGAACATTTTTTATTTTTCTTTTTTCTTTTATATTGCTTATTACTAGGTTATAAACATTATGAAATCAATTAATATGTTAACGGTCATTTTGTCGATATTTGGTGCTCGAGTCAAAAATGAACTTGTTATATATACAAGTGATCCATGTGGTGAAAATTTCACTATCTAAAGAATGATATTGATGATCTAGATATCATATTTATCATATATATATATATTATATGTGTGTGTGTGTGTATTTATAACAGTACATAATATTTGGAGATAATAAATTAAATGCACCATTCACAGAGACGGTAATCCATACGTACGCATGAACTCTACTTTCATTTATATTTCATTTTTAATGGAATGAAAAATTAATGTTAAATATGTATATTATAATTTCAGTATAATATAATAAATAATTTCAGTAACTAAATCCTTTATATGTTCCACATATAGCATGAACGTGTCATATCACTTTGAGGGGGTGGGAGTCTGCACTTCCTCAAATGAAATTATCTGGTTTACCCATTATAGAATCCATAATGGTGTGATATAAATGAAAAATAAAGAAGAAAATGAACAATATAAATATGATATATAAATATATATATCAAATATAAATATAGTTCCATATTAATGGCCACCGTAATATTGGGTAGGAGAAGATTGAACAATCATCATTTCGTGAGGCAGTAGTTCACCATCCATAGAAACAATATGTTCTTTCCATGTTAGTTGGATGTTCCTGTAAGTGTAATTAGAATACTTATCATAACAATTCCTAGTATACATAGGGTACTGGTTTTTTTATAAATGAATGGAATAAATAGAGTTTAGGGGGTTGGAGAAGTAAAATGAAAGGAATGAACTTAAGAGAATCCATTACGTTTAAATTGGGTATATCTCTTTGGTTTAAACCAAACAGTTTACATTATATAACATATTACTATGTTAATCCTTCTAGGAGGAATATAGGGATGTAAAGATCTCAATTGGGAAGTGGTTGATGAGCCAAGGGGCTTGAGGAGTGTGATAAATGGGTTAGAAATGAGGGCTTTTTACAAGGGGGAGGAGGGGCTCTTTAGGAATGACTGGAAATATTATTTTATTATATAATAATATTCAGTTTCTAAATATCCAAAACTCATTAAAGAAAAATATAAGATAAATCATGTTCAAAATAAAATCATCCAATATGTGTTGTAATGGTTTTTGATATTAATTTAATATTTATAATCTTAATTATTTAAATCATTCATTAAAGTGGTAAATACTGCATTACTATTTTGTCATAAGTAATTTTATTTATTTGATGTCTAAAAATAATAATAATAATACAATAATGTTGGAATTATTTTTCTCTTTCTAATTAATATTTATAGTATAAGAGATAACTTATATAACCCTATGTTAAAATTCATTTACTAAAAGATATAAGTTTAAGTAATTTTTTTCTTTACATTAAATTATTAATATAATGTTCCATTATCACTCTTAAGTGGCTTCATGGGGTCCCAAAATAAACCCAAGGATGAACATGGTTATAAATATATCAACCAATTGGATTCAAACACATGTTAGGGTAATTTATTATTATTATTATTATAATATTTTGTTACCCTTATTTACCAGATTAACCCATTAACCATGGAAAATAAAATATTTACTGAAGTAAATATTAAATAAAAATAAATGATAAATATTTACAAAATTTGGACCTCCTAATTCCAATAATGGAATGAATTTTTCCAAATTCAAAACATATAATTGGCAGAAATTAATTTAAAATTAATTCCCACTGTTGAAACAAAAAGTTTTTTTCATGAAATAATAACTATCAAAAGATTGACACTTGTTTATATCTAATTTTAAAATGAAATTGCATCCAATTAAAAACATTGGATTATATGGTAAAAAAATAATATAATTAAACATTAGAATCGATTAAAAGGATAATATAACCTTATAAATAATTTATATTAAAAGGTGTTTTTGATTTAAAATACAGTATTTTCACTAATCATTAAAAATTGAATTTTATCAAAAAAATAAAAAAATATTACCCAATGTAAATTTTGATATCATGATTGTAAAAAAGAATATAATTTTTTTAAATAGAACATATAAAAGTGTTCAAAACTAGATTCGAAGAAGGTTCACTATCAAGAGGCAGTAGATCGACCTTTTAATGAATATTAGAGTATTTATTCTTAAATTTGAATCTTTTTAATTTCAAGCCTCTAAAATATATTTGATAAAAGTATAAACATTTAAGAAACATGTATATTCATATTTTAGTTAGTTCTATTCATTCCCTCTAATACAACGGCTATGAGTTAACTACCATTTAAAATAATATTATATTATTATTTTTTATTATGACCCAACGGTGTGTGCAACATAAGATTCCAAAGAAACCCATTGTTGTGTATCGGGTACACCATCAAACATAGAATACCATTTCTGAAAAAAATAGTATTTAATTCATAAATATTAATAAATATAAAAATGTTATATTCTTTATTTACCAAGGATGTTACAAAATATATCTAGTTAGATCAATAAATATTAAAGAAATAAAATGACAATGACATGGGTGTGCTTCATGATTGTGAGTTATTAAAGATAATGTGATTTTATTATCGAGTTCATGTTTGTAGGTCGGTTTTAACTGCTATGATAATCCTTATCTCTATAGGGGGCATTGTGGGATTGTATATCCTACTCTAGTTTTGTGAATAGTATTCACTACTTTTGATATAAGGGCCTAGAGGGTCACCCATAGTAGCGTATTCACGAATCATCCCAATTTAATTGAATATGAATTTTGGATATGGTGGGCCTCACAAGTGGGGTCCAGGGTGTGTCCAAGGAGATATGGTAACCAAATAAATAAATAATTTCATATTATTCATGTTATGAATAATGGGTATTGAATATATTGATGTATATACAAGTATTAATGTAAATACATTAAAATATTAGTCGAATGTATATTAATATAACATATTTATGATTCAATTATTTTTTGTGGGAATGTTGAGTCATGTTTATGACACATTTATTATAACATAATATTTTAATGTATTATAAGAAAGTGATTATAATTTTAATGACTCATTTCAGTTGTCATAACAAGCTGTTTATAGCGTGTTAATTATTTAGGGACCGGGAGGCAATTTAGGGAAATTTTTAAACATTGTATAAATATAATAAGAGGGGAATTCAATGGAGAATATTCATTATCATTATCTCACTTCTTCTCTCTCTCTCAATCTGAAGAAATAATATCTAGATACATGATCATGGATTGAGCTTTCTCTCAGGAATCACAAGCAAGGTGATGTGGTGATCTTCAGAGAATTGAAGGCATCGTCAGATCTCCAAACTAGCATCGAAAATTTGATGAACGAAGCTACTATAGTTTCATGAAACATGTGTGGATGATCTAGATGAATTAAAATTAGGATTATTCATGCATCTATCACCAAAGAAGAGAAGACGTCGTGCGTGGATTCAGATTTGAACCATGTATTTTATGGTTTATTTTTATTCTTAATACTCATCAAGTGAGATACTCTTCTTAAACTGAGTAGCGATTCTCCGACGCTGAATAATTCATGTCATACGTTGGGGAGATTTTTTTTAAAATGCCATTTTTTGGGTTCTCCTATGTCCCTAGTGCCTTAACTTCTATGTAACATTGTATGTGATAATGTTCTAAGAGTATGTGTCTCACTTAAAGGTCATAGAAGATCCCCATTATGATGAGAACCTGAATGTCCTATGATAATATTCTTAAATATATGTTCTATCTCTAACTGATATCATTTGAGGGGAACAACTATTATGGTATATCTAGGGAGGAGACTCATACGATATTAGGATCCTTTTCATGGTGTACACCATTGGTAATATCTAGTATAGGATAATATGAGAATGAGACATTCTAGTAATAAATCCACATTTATATGTTTCATTAGATGTTCTTCTCTACGAACGTGTGTACCAATCCATAGACTTTAAGATTATTATTAATGATTATTATGAGTCATGTACATTGATGTATTGATGATAACCGTGATGAAATATATTCACAATGACACTACTGGAAAACAAATCAATACCCACGATTGTAAATTAATTATGTGTATAGGTCCACCCTATACCCATGGTTTTTAACAAATTGTGGGTATAGGTTTTGTGGGGAAAAAAATTGGGGAAGGACATATACGCATTGTTATACCAAAACTAGCGTTATAGATTTCATGTATAAAAAAAATCATGAGAAGGACCTATATCCATGGTTTTGGTAAACCATGGAAATAGGTTTTATATAGAGAAAAATCCTCAAGAAAAATCTATACTCATAGTTTGACCAAACCATGGGTATAGGATGGCCTATTTTTTGTTCATAATAATAATAAATACATTAATATAAATTCATATATTCATAAATATATATATTTATTTATTTATTTATATTGGAATATATGAACATAAAATGGGTTATGGGGTACTGGTAAGGTCATTGGACTATACACGGTAAGTGTTGGGATCAAATTCTGGTGGTTGATTTATTTTAAATAATAACGTATAACCACGGTTTGGTCAAACCATGGGTATAGGTCTATACTGATGCCTCCCCACCCTGGTTCCTAAAAAATGGGTATATCCTATACCCCGGGTTTTAGGGGCTATACATGGAGCTCTAAACCATGGGTATAGGGTTTTTTACAGTAGTGTGAGGTAGGATACATTGGGTTAATCAAGAGTAATATTGCATTAATAAACAATGAGAGAAAATATTTTTCCCTACGTTTATTTAATGGAAGATGATATCTTAGGTATTTTTATAGAAATCATATATCCTAAATAAATACTTGTTAATTGTGTTCTATATGCATGTTCGATTTCCAAGTATTCAAATAAATGTTCATCGAGCACATAGGTTGATGGAATAAGTGTGCAGTCTTCATGATTAGAGAAATCATGATTAAGGGATAATATAGAAAATTGATCATATGTATGAGGTATTATGTCATTGCAGCATTAACATAATTTTGTATGGGTGTCTTGGTATCTTGCTGGATGTTATCCTTAGCCATTAGGGTGTATTTTCTTATTCCATTCAGAATGAGGCCTAGAGGGCCATACACACACTATGTGTTTATAGAATATCACCTAAATTGTATATTATTTTTTATTATCTAATAAGTTGAATAAATATTATTATCGCTCGTGGTTTAATAATTATTCATGTTTTATTAATCTCATATATTTCATCACCAGTTATTTGGGTGAATTATATGTGAGCAGAATATTTAATAATATTTCATTTTCTATATAGTGAAAGTAATTTTTTTATTTATTGGTTAATAATACAGTTATCTTTATTTATTAAATATGTATTCATTATTCATGGATCAATAAATACTCTGGAAGAATGGTTCACTGGGTTTTTAGGTTAGCTGATATATATTGAATATTATTTCATAAAATAATTTTTTATTTAACTCGCAAGTTAATCTCAAGTCCTAGAAATAAAAATATTATTATTTTTTTATAAGTGGGGTCCAAAAGGGATTAAATAAATAGTAAATGGAATTTGTACAAATATTCATTTCTAAAATATAGTATTATTTAAACCCAATTATATTATATTCAATAAATCCAATTTATTTTGTGTTGTGCACAATGATAGCCAATGATAACTCTCTCACGCCCTAAAGAGCTCCCTCTCTAAGAACGCTCACAAGAACAGAGAGTGTTCTATTTTCACCATTAACTCTAAAGTCAATAGAGATCAATGATAATGCTGTGGAAGTGATTCTCATGACGATCATAGGAGATCAACGCAACCGATCTTGGACATGGAGATTCCTACAGTGACATTCGGTGATTCGTGGAATAAGTGTGGATCAAAACCAGAGGTAATTTGATTGTTATTCCTACAATGCAATGACCCTAATATGTAGATGTATTTTCATATCCATCAATGAAGAAAGAATTAACAAAATTTAATTCATTAATATAATAAATTAACTATAAACAATTTTGATGATCCTCTATCTAGTTCCAACGTTTATTCATTTTTTTTCTTTGATTCAATTTTTTTGGTCATGAAATTTACCATCATGTAGATATTGGAATGATCATTGAGAATGATATATTGCTTTTGGAGAAACCCATCATAGACTTCCACTATGCTCAGAACCAATATCACCTACTAGTGTTCTAACACAAGTCAAACTCTCTTCATACATGTCATGGATGAGTTTAATTTTCTCTACATGTACCCCTTTTCATTTAAGAGTTTTATATAAAACCTCAGAAGAATATTTGTCATATGCCTTCTCCAAATCATTGAAATTAATATTAAAATTTTGGTATTTTTTTTGATAATAGTCTATCAGACCTCTAATAAAATGAATTTATTAGGTGGTTGAATTTCTCATTATAAAACTCAATTGATTATCCAAAACATTAGTTTTCCTTTGAATTATCTGTTCAACTAGCCTCCCATTATTTAAAGGAATGACTCATTAGCATAATGCCAAAATAATTACCATAACATAAAATTACACCTTTATTTAGAAATGTTTGGGTGAGAGGGATACAAAGAAATAATGAAAACCAATGGCACTTCCATGTACATAAAGAGACTCAAACTCAAGAACTCCTACGAGACCCTTAAAAGTCGTAACCCCTAGGCTATGCCCCTAGGGGAATGAAATCTTCCTCTATTCTATGAGAATTTTCTTATATTTCAAAATTTCAGACGATAATCTAGTGGGACAATTAATTCCAAACTACCCTAAAAATTTCCAAACATTAATAGTGATGTTATCTGAATCGTCTACTTTATCATTTTCTATCCTTCATAAATATTATTTTACCTCTAAAGGATAAAATATTTATAATAGCATTAATTGGGTTCCTCTATACTACTATTCGGATTATCTATGTCTAATACACACATCCACTCACCATTGAAGAGATAGTTAAATTATAATTCCCAATTTGAATAATTTTTTCATCCTTAAAAAGGGTACGAACTTTTTTATCGTTTATCCACCAAATATGATATAAATATCAATATTTTCAATCTGTAACACTTTCTAAACAATAGACTTTTCATTCACTAGTCATAGTTTTTAATGAATAGTACAACCCATCAAAAATATATAGTTGGCACTGCTAACTGCATTCGTATACACTCTATGAAAAACATGATATGGGGCCCAAGAATCCTCAATAATAAACATGTATAAAGGTTTAAAATACTCTCTTTTATCTTTAAAATTATGTTGAACATTCACATTACACCAGTATAATTCATTCTTTTTTGGACAAATTCCATTTCTAGAATAGATTTAGAAATCTTTGAAACAATTTTAACCACCTAATTCCACCTGTATTAGCAGTTCCTTGAACTTCCCAATCCCCTTCATTCAACATTTTGTTCTAAAATTCCTCTATATGGTTGTCCTTTAGGCATCTCCATCTGAATCTAAGTTCCATAAATTTATTTAATATCTCTTATAATTCACAACATGCAGGTATAAAACTAATAATTGATGATGGGTGGTCAGACTTGTTGTAGTTGGTGTCATAGATCAAACTATTTTTACATTGATTACATGAATATTTTTTGTATTAAATATTAAATTAGGCACATAATTATATATTTTTCACTATTCTGAATTACCATAATGTTATAATTTCCTAGAGTCTTTTTCGCATTGATAATTTCATAGTAGTTCTCTACAATGATGGGAACATTGAAGTCCTATAAAAATTTTCTTAATATAGTTTTTCATTTGGATAACATACAATGATGAGAGAAATATAATATAGACCATCAAGTGTGAGTACTTTTTAGAAAATGAGACCTCTTTACATGAAGTCCACACTTGGTAACCTCCATGATGGGAGATTATGAGAACAAACCCACTAGTAGGAAATATACATGTTTTGGTTTCATCAGATATTTCTATCCTCGAACATGTGGAATGGTCCTTAGAATTTATTATTATCATTAACGCGTGTCACGACTCACGCACTTAGATTTTCTAATGAATACCAACACACCATATGTTGATGGGAAGTAGGGTATGTTGGGTCCCTTATAAATGACAAGTAATTAATGGATAATCCATAAAAGGTTTTTTCCCTTACATATTTATGGTTGATTATAACATATCCATTTGATTGAAATATAATTGTCACACTATATTACAAGGTCATGGTGTAATGATGAGTTTATATTAGATTGTCAAAGAATGATGAATCAAGCATATTTTTTGATGACACCATTATGCAACCAGTATGAAGAGATTATGTGAAAATGGTATTTTATTACATAGTGAGTTTCCATATTTTTTTTCATCTTTGAAACTGTATGATTCTTCTATTTGGTGCCTTGACCCATTTCTAGACAATAATCTTGGACTTTAGGTAAGTCTTCCTAATGTTAATGAGAAAAAATCCAAGAGGTTGATGCACTAAGTGTCTCTAGTGGTCTTGATTAAATTCTATATGAATTTAATTAATGTAAAAAATATTATTCTCAAGATTGAATAATAATTTTATTTTATGTTATATTGATCACATAAATTAAATAAATTTTTATTCATCAGACTGTGAATAAAATATACTTATTTATTTTATTGACATTTAATATTTATTTATTTAATAGTTTGTGAATAAAATATTTATTTAAGAAAACAAAATATTTATTTGAGTGTTTCACAAATACAGGATGAGTCTGAATATACCAAGACTTTTTTGGTGATAAAATAATTATTTATGAGTTAGTTAATATTATATATCCATTTTGCGATGGCTAGAACACTACAAATAATAATTCTATTATTATTATTATTATGTGTCTTGGGAATTCATTATTCGTTATAACCAAATTTAATGGTTGTTATGTAATTAAATTTTGTAATCAAAATACCAACTCTATCAATAGATGACTAAGTCTATTGTGTATGTCATTTGAAACCAATTCCATATTTGGGTATAGAGAATTTTTGCACACAATGAATTCTCTCTCAACTCCTCCACCTCTCTCCCTATAAATAAAAAGAATCCTAAGTGATAATTTATTGAATACTAAAGAATGACTGATTATGAATAAACAATGAAAGACATTTGATTCTCCATGATAGAACCCAATGAAAGATTGGTGTTGCTAAGAGGCCATTGAAGCACATGTGGATCACCAATAGAGGGATTTTCCCTTGGATCATAAATATAAAAATTAATAAAATCTAGAATATCTTTTTGGATTATCAACAATCCCCAATGAAGAATGTTCCTATACCCATGTATTTATTTCTTAAGATAGTGAAAAAAATTATTTATAAATTTGACATACAATATCCTCGATCATGGTATCGGGAAATGATTATTAAATGAATTTTTAATATGTCACCAACCATCGAATGCTTCTGTTGGGCCTAGAATCATCAAGTGGTATCAAAGGAGTCTGATCTAAATTTTTAATTATTTGTTTGATTATTTATCTATGCATTATTTTCATTCTATTATATTAAATTTTATTCATTCTTTAATAAAATTTGAATTAACATGTTATAGAAATTTAAATCATGCACGTTTAGTGTTTCATTTTATTAATGGTTTAAGAAAAAATGATTAACAACTGGAGATGCCATTGGGAAGTTCCAAATCATCCGATGATAAAACGGGGTTACAAGACATGAAGCTAGAGGACTTATTATATAACTATGAGAATTTTATCTAGATGTGTTGATAAATTAATTACAAACGGGGCTTTTATTTCACACCACTTATTGACCAGGCCAACATGAAACTAGTAAATCAGATGCAGGGTGTGTAATTAGCATGAACACATAGTCTAATCTGGCTGAGTCAACACACCGAAGTCTCCGACAAGTGACATGGATATATGGTAACTGAGCTACATGGCATGTAGCTGTATGTATATGTTGTGAAGTCTCCAATTAATTTATAAAATTTAAATTACATTAAATTTTAAATTACTACATTAAAACATTATTTTATTTATTATCACGTTGTTTTGTGTTTGACAGTTCAATAATTGTTTTAATGAATTTTAAATGCTCAATTAATTTGAAAGTAATTATAAAGTCATTATTGGTTTTTCGGTTTATTTTCCACATCTTCCAATATTGATGGGTATATCCAAATAATACCATATTATTATTAAGATGAAAGGGAATTTATTAATTAATGAAAGCGTGTTTGTCTTAAATAATAAAAACATGAATAATGAAATGAATTCTAGTTGTTTACTATTGTGTATTCATTGCATGTGTGACACTTCATGATCATGACCAAGACCTATGTATGTGTTGGAATTTATTTAATTATATTTTTTACTAGTTTTTCAATTAATTATAAATAAATTAAAAGATGTTATATATGTCATCTCTCCCTCCATTATTATGTAGGACCTGAATGTCCAATTATATTTATGTAATTCCCTTTAAAAAAAGTCTTGGTTCTCCTCACCTATGTGAATCTAATATATATTTTTAATTAATGGATAATCCCAATAAGTGTGGGGACGGTTCAAGATGGAATTGTAATGATGCCAACTTGGTGATACATAGAATGGACACATGGAATGATGTAGCTCATGCCAAGTATATATTAAGGTGTTATACCCCTTTGTTCATATGATTATTTAGTTTCCTATCATTATATTAATTATTATAGAATATCATGATCATATCATTTAATTAATTAATTATTTTCTATCTAATACATTAAAATTAAATTTTTTGATGTTATACTATGATCATAGAAATAATTAATTAATATAAATATATGGAGTTTAAATAAAATTGATTGTGCATAAATGTTTTATCCAATCATGGTTAATTAATTAAGTAAAAAATTACTAAAATATAAACAAGGCATGTAAAAGATAAAACAAGATTAAATTTTTTTCATAATAAAATAATATCCATCAATTTAATATTTTTTTCAGACTGTGCCTTCTATTACATTATTAAGAACAAAACTCAATAGAACTTTGTGTTAAACCAACCCTTGATGGGACACATACTTTTATAAGGGTAGTTATAGTGAGATATTTAGGTTGACATAACCATTTTACATCATGAGGGGTATCCCATTCTAGTCTTGGTGTAGTTTGGAAGAAAGTGTTGAGAAAATACATGTTAAGAGTTTTAGACTGGGGAGTTCGCTCATTGGATCAAGGATCTTCTATCCTGCTATTGGAAAGGACTTTCCTACCTATATACCTTAAAAATAGATTACCCAACCCTTGTTGGGGTTATGTGAAGGGGAATATGGATCCTTTCCAATAGAATGTCCTAGAAACTACACATTCCATGTTTATTTGTGAGGGCTATTGAGACTTGATAAAATAGTGGGAGATTTAATAAAATCAATTAATTATTTCTCACTAAATTCTAAATCAAGGAATTTTATAATAATATTCTCCTTTAATTATATATTTAAATGAAATCCTCACTATCATTACAATAAATACTTGAGAAATCCAATCTCCTCCCTGGTAATAAATTCTAGGAGTGGTTCGTTTTCCTTTGAGTTGTTCTACACCATGATAATAAATCATATTTGATAAAACCATTAATTCCTGATAAGACAACTCAAGATGAGAGTGATGGAGAGTTCCTAGCCTATGAAAAACATATAAGTGACATGGTTAGTTTTCAATGGTAGATGATTTCAGATATGTCTAGTGAACACAAGAATTATCATGAAAACATAGTGGTGTATAACATGCATGAGCACCTCTATGGTCTTTACCATGAGAGATATTGACATAAATGTTTGATATGTACAAGGTGCTCTAACATTGTAATCACGGAGAGGGTACCCCAGCTTGGTGTCACATTTTCACACTCATTATATACATTGAGTTCCTAAAGGTTCTTCGGTTTAAACACCCTGAAGAACTGAGAACTGGTCTCATTGTGGCATCACTCCGTCAGATCATCTCTAGTTGTTTTGTGAATTTTAATATGAAAAACATTGATATGTCTCTAAAAAATATTATTTTCCTCCACTTCCAAGTATATAAATCTATGAAATGTGAACTACCTTCAATCCTTATTCTGAACAAACAGAAAGGGAAAGCAAAGATATTTAAGCTCAAAACATCTTCATGGCCTTTCGAGAAGAAGAAGATCAATGGGGAAGCAAGTGTATAAAATGAAACATGTTTCACATGTTTCAAGAAGGGCCACTATAATAAAAACATCATATAGCTAAATAAGCGAGGGGAAGCTTCAGGCATGTTTCTTATCGAGTGGAATTTGACTATTTTGACAAATTCGGTATTATTTACTCCTTTTGGTTCTAAAATATGTATTAAAATATATGAACAAAGTATATTTTCAAAAAATGACTGAGGGGATCTATATGTATGAACATACAATGGATCTAAACTTTTTGTTGAAGATATCGGGTAATACCACATCACATTTCTGATGATAATGATCTTGGTTTTAACGGGATGTTATAATGTGCCATCAGTTACCAAAAACAATATTTATGTATCCAGACTAGATTAATATGATTTAATTTTCAAATTTGGATGTAAATGTGTATTGTTTTATTAATATATTATTTACTATGATATTATTTATTTTTATAAGGCACATTTACATAATGGTCTATATGTGTTAGATTTAACGAACCATGTAATGAAAATAAATAATGATTTTAATTCACATGACTCATTCCACAACCAACTTTGGAATAACTGGGTATGTCATCTAAATGAAAAATATTTACATTATTACAAAAATATGGATATTTAGATTTTTTTCAAACTAAAACCACTTTTTTTATGTCTTCCATGTGTATGAGGAAAAATGACCAAATCCCAATTTAGCAGGAAAGGTGAATGTGATGAAGCGATTCTTGAATTAGTTCACACTGTTGTGTATTGATCATTTCCTATTAAAGAAAAAGAGGGTTCTCATACATCATATATTTTAATGATGATTTTACTAGATATGGATATATTTACTAAATTATGTATAAGTCAGATTCTTTTGGTAAATTCAAGGAATAGAAGAATGACACTGAGAACCAGCTTTGTTGGAAGGTTACGAAACTATGCTCAGACCTAGAAGAATAATATCTTAATAATGTCGTCATTCATTACATACAGAAGTTTGGGATCCTATCTCAACTTACTTATCCTTACCTGACATAGTGTAATGGTGTAAAAAAATGGTGTAACTGAACCATGATTGACATGGTGAGATAAATGATGAGTTATGTAAATCTTCCATTATCCTTTTGGAGATATGAATTTCAAATAGTGGAACACATACTAAACTATGTACAAAATAAATTGATTTATAGTATTCCAAACAAATATTGGAGTGGAATAAAAAACATGTTATAGAATTTAGATGTGTGGGGACGAGATGCATCTATGATGTCCTCTTTAGGTAGAAAACATGCACCCTGAAGAAGAAAGTGTAACATTATTGGATACCCCAAGGAAATAATGGTATATTACATATACTACCCCTTAGAAAAAAGGTTTATAGTCACAAGATACCCCATATTCTTTGATATGGATCTCATCTCCAAAATAGATTAAGGGAGTGAGATAAACTTTGATGAAGTTGAGGCTCAAGGACAAAAACATTGGTAAAAGTGAATATTCCACAAATCCCTATCGAAGAGGAAACCATTACAGACACACAAGAACTACATATGAGTACAATATAGGATAGATGACCATAAGATTATTGTTTTCTTGATACCAAGGATGGTGACACATTTTTAGTTGATATTAATTATCCTCTAACCTATAAGGAAGAAGTAAGTGGCATAGATGTTTCCATGTGGGAACAGTCCATGAATTCTAAAATGGGTTCTATGTATCAAAACCAAGTCTAGATAATGGTAGATCCTCCACTAGAAGTAAAACCATTTGGATTCAATTGGGTATTCAAGAGGAAACTGGACATGGAAGGAAAATTTAGTACCTATAAGGCGTGACTGGTTGAAAATGTTTTAAACATCTCCAATGTATTAACTAAGATGGAAAATTTTTAATAGTTCCAATGCTAAAATAAATCAGAATCCAACAATCCAATGCATCTAACTATGACTATGTGATTAGGAAAATTCATGTCAAAAACGACATCCATAATAAGAACCTTTAGGAATATGTCTATGTGACACATCCAAAAGGGTTTGTAACTGAAAAGATAGTGAATAATATATAATAGTTGAAAAAAATCAATTTATGTATTAAAGAAAATATCCATTTTACGGAAAACTTATTTTGATGAATCCATAATAGAATTTGGTTTTATAAAGAATGATTGTGACCCTTATTTCTAAAAATACTTTAATGGGAGTGCAATCATTTTCTTAATAGTATATTTTGATGACATATTACTTATTGGAAATAAAATATCAACCTTTCAATTTATTAAGGAATGGTTTGATAAATGATCATCCATGAATGATTTCGGTGAGGAATCATATATTCATGGGATAATGATCCCTTGTGATAGATCCAAGGGGTTTCTCAGCCAAAGTCAAAATACAGACATGGATAAGATACAACAGAGATTCATTATTGAATTCTCTAATAGGGGATTGTTACTAACATCACATTAAATTCATATTTACATGAAAATGTATCCCCAGACCCATGAGGAAGTAAATCAAATGGAAAGTATTCCATATGCTTTAGTGGATGGTTCAACAATGTATGTTCTGCTATGTACAAGGATTGATGTTGTTGATGCATTATGTGTGGTAGGTAGCTATCATGAAAATATTGGTGATCATCATTGGATGGGAGTTGAGATTGTCCTTAAGTATCTAAGGAATACTAAGGACATGTTCCTGTTTTATGGTGTAGATGAGGAACTATTCATCATAAGATATAGATATGCTAGTTTCCAGACTAATCACGATGACATGAAGTCACAAATAGGATACATATTCAATTCGGAATGAGGTTTTGTAAGCTATAAGATCTCAAATCATGTTATTGTCAGAGATTTTACAGGAGAGTCTGAGTATATTTCATCTTCTTAGGATGTTAATGAAGCAACATGGAAGTGGAATTTTTTTCCAAGAGCATGATGTGGTATATAATAGTAAACATCTCATCACAATTTATTTTGATAATACTTTAGTGGTGGATCTTGCAAAAGATTCAAGGTCACATCATAAAACGAAGCACATACGTCAGAATTATCATCTCTTGAATGATTTTTATCAGATATGTGAAGTTATATTATGCAGATTTTCTACAGAACAAAATTTCATGGAACCCATGACTAAATCCTTGAATTAGTAGAAACATGAATGTCATGTGATGTCTATCAGAATGAATGTTTTAGGTACTTGTCTCTTTTCCGTGTGGGATTTTTGTAGAGTTATTTTCCTATAACAAACTGTTTGTACTTTAAATAATTGAATATTTGATGCATTGAATTTTAAATTAAATACCTTATTAGATATTATTCATTGTTCTGTACACGCATAATATAATAATGTCTTATATTATTTTTTGCATTGATAAGGTCATAGATGTTCTCCACTATGATGAGAACCTATAAGTGATATGAAAAAATTCATAATATAGTTTTACGGTTGGATAACATACTATGATGGGACACATATTATATAGACCATCTTATGTGAGTACTCGTAAGCAGATGACACTTCTTCTCATGAAGTTTTCATTAGTAATATCCATGATATGAGATTATGAGAATACACCTACCAGTAGGAATTCTGCATGTTTTGGTGTCATTTTATATTTTCATTTCCATGTGTGTGTAATGGGCATTAGACTTTAATATTATCATTAATTCATATCATGACTGGTTCCCTTATATTTACTAAGGAAAACTATCATGCCATATGTCGTCTGATGTATGGTATGTTGGATGCATTATGAACAACATGTTATTGATGGATAATCCAATAAATGATTTTTCTTTCCCATATTTACAAAATTTGACATCTCGAACCTTTGATTGAAATATAACCATCACCATAAATTCCATGGCGATGGAGTGATGATTAGTATATTTCAGATAGTAAAAGATAGATGAAGCGAGTATATAAGTTGATGACCCCATCATGAAATCTTATTTATGATATTATATGATAAATGGATTCTATTACATAGTGAGTTTTTGTATGTGGTTGAATTCACTATGACTTTATGTTCATTCTATTGGTATCCTTGACCTATTGCTAGTCAATGATCTTGGATTTTTGGAAAGCTCAGCTAATTACAATGTGAAAAAGTCATAGAGGGTCACACATTATATATTTTTCAGGGTCTTGATTAAATACAATTTGAATTTAATATGGAATAAATAATATTCTCACTATTGAGGAATAATTTAATTTATGTTATATTTATTACTTTTTTGAACAGCAACACCAACACCCCCCATATTACATGTTTTAATCATCCAATTTTGTAGTCCAAACTGGGTAAACCATTAAAAGAGCCTTAAGATCGCCCTTCATCTTGTTTTTGATGCTGCCCATAATAGCCGCACCCCATTCCGCTCGGCATAGAAGAGGGAATTAAATCAAAAGTGGTGGAATTTCAATGACATGGAAAAACTAGCGGGAATCGAACTCCTAATTCAAAGTAACCAAGTGAATTACCCAAAAATTGGGCCACCCCACCGAGGCTATATTGATCACATAAATTAAATAAATATTTACTCACTAGATTGTGAAAGAAATAAATTTATTTATTTAATTTAGTATTTATTAAATTTTTAATTTCTTTTTTTATAAAATATTTATTTATGAAAATAAAATATTTATCCAGTTTCTCAATAAATACAAGAGGAGTTTGAATGGACCAAGACCATGTTCAATGATAAAATAATTATTTACTAGTTGATAAATATTATTTATCTATTTTGTGCGATTTCGAACACCACAAATTAATACTACTATTTCAATTATTATTATTATGTGGCATGTGATTTCATTGATGGTTATTATTGTATTTAATGAATTTTATGAAATTAAAATTTTCAACTAAAATCTCATCTCTATAAATAGATAACAACATCTATTGTTTAATTCATTCGAAAGCAATTCCATGTTTTGGTATAGAGAATTATTGTACACAAAGAATTCCCTCTTGACTCCTCCTATCCATCTCACGAATGAGGAACCCAAGAGTTGATTTCTTAAAGACTAAAGAATGATCAATCATGAATGAACAAAACAAGACATTTGATTCACTCTACTAGCAACTGAAAAATGGGTGGCACTACTTAGAGACCATTAAAGTAGATCTGGATCACCACATTGGATCCTTGAATGTGCAATAAAGACAATTTGATAGGGCCTTTTCAGACGATAAAAAATCATTAACTAAAAGAGATCCAATGCCCATGTATTTATTTCCTCAAATATTTAATAAATTGTTTATAAATTTGATGTGAAGGATCATCTCTCTTAGTTTAAGGATACGATTATTAAAAAATTAATATATCACCCAATATGAAACGCTTATATTGTGCCTGGAACCAACAAGCCTTTCACAATGTATAACCTGACAATCATTAATTAATTCTTTATCTAATATTTTTACCATGAAATAATATATTTGGGATCATGTGAATCCTCTTTTATAAGTTATAATATGTTCTTCTTGCTTCATAAAGAGTGTATTTTCTACCACAAAATCGAAACTATTTTAAAAGTGTATGATAATTGATCCTTTCATCATTTACCACATGAAAATCAAACGATCTATAAAAATATATGTAATATTTATAATTATTTCATACATTCCCATTAAGTCCACCACCGACAAAAATCTTATCATGTTGCAGCATACTCAGAATCAATGTTTATAAATTAACACAGAAGGAGAACTTTTGTGGTAGATCGAGGCCTACTTAGGTGAACAAACACTAACAAAGTTAAAATTATGATATCCTAAAACTATCTTAACAACTATGATTATATCCCTTAATCATATGATGTAAACCACTTTATCTCTTATGGTCATATGCACCATGATACCAAAACCATTTTTCGTCTTTGTTATACCTGTTTTCCAATGTTTGAAATCAGTGTTATCTAATTTCATTGCATTTTCTACCACCCATTTAGCCTCTTTTAAACAAGAAACAATAATACCTCTTTTAACCATAATATCTACCAATTCCACATATTTTCTTGTTAATGTTCCAATATTCCAACTAATTATCCTATTATTATGATTTTGGACTAGCCTCTTTATCCCTCACATCCATACAGAAAGGTGTAAACTTCCTTTCGCATTTAACACTACATATATTTGTCGATACTGAGGCTATAACTGATTTGACACCACCCTCAGCAAAGTAGTGTGTTTCTTACATGAAATTTCCTAATATTAGAATATTAATACATTTGATCATTTTCAGGAAAATATTTGATGAATTTTTATGTTGGTTGTCAACTAAACAACCCTCTAATTGAGCTTGGGATCTATAATATAGGAAATAAAACCACATAGGTGAAGTTATATTTCAAGACCAATGAAACTATTAAAAATATTGTGGGTTGTTATTTGGTTAAAATTTACATTTTCTCTTTTTCATGTAATTTAAAAAATATATATTTATGTGCCAAACATCCCATGCACCATTATTAAATCACAGTAAGAGATAATTTAGTATATACAAGAAATAATAAAATCTATGAAATCGCAATAGGAACTGAATGTTGTACACAATATAAGTGATTCTCAAGTCAAACCCAAATCATGATGGCTTATATTTTTTTTAAAATTGTTCTAATCCATATATCAAAATCATTTTTCACCATTATCCTTTTGAATACTAAATAATATTCACCATAGTTCTATTGTTGACATATTTATGATATTGACATATTTATATTCCAAGTTACTCAATACATCTTATATGTTCTATAATGTATAATTATGAACATAGAACATCCATAAGTACTCATACTCATGATAATATTAATATATCAACAACATCCTTAATATTTCATGATGATGATAATTAAAATAATATATTTATATGGTTTTATTATAATATCATTGATGTTGTTATAAGAAATCAAACATAAATGAATGATAAGTATATATTCATGAATATCATATGATACATGAATATATCATGTGACTAATATGATCCATGAAAATATATATCACATTTTATGGAATAGAAATCAACACACGTTTAATGAAACATTGAGAATTATCTTAAAAATTAACCCTCTCCCTTTTTTTTCTTACACATATTCTAATGATCTATAACACTACCAAAAATGATATTTCATCCCCATTTAATTGCATAAATACATTTATTTTTTTCTTTACTAATTTGGGTGTATAGAGAGCGTTAGTGATATATTTTTAGGTCTTCATCAACAATAAATTCTTATATATTGGTATGACCCAAGACTATTTTTCTAAATTCACTGATATTTCATTTGATTAATGTTCCAGGGTGCATTAAGGTTTTATCATATAATTATCCAATAAAATATTTAGGCCTGCAAAATTCTTTTATATGTAGCCATATTTTAACAGTAAACGAATATATCTTTTCCCCTAAGGATATCATGATAATGTTGGAGGCCTTTAAGAGAACATCAAAAGGTTCAATCTCTGTATCCCTTGGGATTGTACTAGCCACTCTTATAAATGCCTAATAATTTCCATGAGGGATGTACATGTTCCAATGATTAAAACTAAATATTCCCATTTACAAGATCATCACTGTCATCAACAATTCAATCTTAACACAATGTCTTGAAGCTGAAATATTCAAGGATCATAAGCATGACATTAAGGTAGATCTAGTGGAACTTAACATAGCACCAACCAGAGAAATTAAATACCCAATGAAGGTCACACACAAAGCAACACCAACAATGTTGATCACCATGGAAACTCTTATTATGAGGCTTATGATCCTCTTCTTGTTGTCACATGGATGAGCCAATTATATAACATGCAAAACTAGAATGGTATTCAATGAAAATTTAGATAGGGGTATGGAAAGGTTTATGCATATTTCCACTTTAGAGAAAATTTTATCAATTAGGAGGTTCAATGTTATATGTGATTCTATATTGGATACAAGCACTAAGTATCCACTAACGGCCAATGAATCACATAGAATCATTCAAAAGATAAATTATATGATCAAAACCTTTAATCATGAATAAAAATAATTCTTAGAAATAGAAAGAGTGAAAATTTATTATATGTATTAAATTCAATATCTACCAATGGAAATTGATGTTTTATTATCATTGACATATAGATAGTATGAAAATTGAATTTTCACTATAATAGAATGCATATAAACTGACAACATTGTATATAACATAGTATTCATAAAAATGGAGGTCATTATTAATCCTAGGATATCAAATTTGTGATATCAGATATTAAGATAGAAACATATTCTAGGGTCAATGTCCATGAATCATTCTATAAGGAGTCCTATTTTGCAAGTTGTAGTGGTGATGGTAATGAGAAGAATGAAACTAATCCAACCTTCTAATTCTAATGTGTATGAAGTTGAAAGAAACCCAACTATTGATCAACATGAGAGGTATAAAAAATCATTTTACAATACCCAAAACATTTCATTAAATCATGTATTTTAGAAAGTGGCGATGTAATTAGCATTGTGGACACCTGTATTTTCCTCATCCTTGATCGCCTCTCCTTATTCCTGAGAGTCACTACTAGGGAACATTCATCGCAGCTTGGAAACCGAATTTTTAGGTATATAATCAGTGGGAAGACCAACCACTCATGCCTACCATCTCAACTATATGTGATCTCATATTTATGAATATGTGCGAGCTAAGTTACGAGTGGGCAGGAGGATAGGAGGAGAATGCGAAGTAAGAGAACATGTACCGGTGATGTTGTCAAATGCGTGTTTAATAAAGATCACATGAGTGACAAAAAACATCTCACATATATGATGTAACATCTCACCTATCCACAGTGGCTTGAGTCTATGATTAATTGCTACATTGGCTTAGGAAACATCTCAAAGATGCCAATGGATGTCAGAAAAAGGTTAAGGACTTCAATACAATTGGTGAACAATTATTCTTTTGAGAATAAACAACCACAGCCAATCATATCATTACCAAAACCACAATATGATGCATGATAACAAAATAAGGCAACTCATCCATAAAATAATGGATATCAAACCAAATGATAATAAAATTACCACAGAAAAATACTACTAAAAACATGGTATATTGGGGAAGACAAAACCAACAAAACTCCAAGACTCCATGACATAACTCCATAGCTCCCATGTAACACCCCAAGGTTTTGAAGATAAATATTCAATGCATGAAACCATGAGTCCCTAAAAAATAACACATTTTATAATTTATCCATTAAACACAATGTTCCCCCTTTAGGTTTTGAATTTTGAAATACAATCATCTATAGTTCGGATCTGTATGTCATTTGGAGTCTGATAAAACACACTTGATTTTTTGTGAATAGTATCATACCCTTATGAATAGTAATACGACCCTTATGAATACTATATAATGATATTATTTTATTTTCATAAGTTAATAAGATAATGATATCTTAATTAATTATTCAATGTGATATAAAACTAATTATACCTTTAAAATTGTTATTTTTCGAATTAACTATGATTTTATTTAAAAATTAAATTATTAATATTTTGAAATTATTTTTGAAAAATTGAGTTCATTTTTGAATTCTACACATCAAAAAATGGTAGGGATGAATTTTTTTGATTTTTCTAAAATTCTGGAATTTTTGATGAATAGTGAAGTACGGTAAAATATCGTATATACATATTAACAGTTAAATATACTATTTATAACATCATGTGTGATGCAAGGCCACTGGGTTAAAACTCACATGAAATTATTACTATTAATGGTCACATGAACCAACACTATAGGTTGTCTTGAGGGAAATGGTAAAATAATGAATAAAAATTTCAAAATTTACTCCTCTCCTCCACTATAAAACATCCCTCACTTTCACTTATATTCACTTGTCTAAGCCTTAAAGCACATAAAATCTATATCGAATAACCCTTCCCTAATCACTCAGCATGTCCAAGAACCTTTTGGTCTTTCCAAAAGAACAACACCCCATCCTGTAAGGAGGTTCTCAAAGAAGTTATTTCTAGAGGTAAAACAACCTTTTTTTCATTTAGTTTCATTTCAATTTATGTTATTTTGTCTTCCTCTCCCCACCTCATCTATTCAAATGACCATGATAAATCTAGTATCCTTTATATACTAGAATTATATCATGTTAATGGAATAACCATCATCAATATTGTTACTCTCTCCCTTTTAGTTTATAATCAAAATCGACGTCCATGAGGTTCCAATTTATAAAAATCATGGACGAAGAAGTTTTGTTGATAATTACTCCTTAATTAAGGGTCATGAAACCATTATTATGGTTGAACCAGACTAAAAAATATATATTATAATATAATTACTAATCAGGATCTTGTATATGTATGTTATATTAAATCATATGACCAAACACGTTCCTAAAAATCAAAATACTGCTAAAATAATCTATGTGAATGTAATTAAATGATTCATCCTCATTCTATGTAAAAAATCATAAAAAAAGAAAATTTAAACTTCTAGATGTTAATAAATAATATGTAATTTCAATTATATAGATTTACATTCATTCCGCATGAACTCCACTACTATTTCTAATGCTTTAGCTGGGGCGCACATCTGTCTATTATTCTAAGGAGGACGCGCAGTTGTTGCCCCGCATTCCCACTTTTCCAAGGTGGGAGGAATCCATCACATGTTCAAGGACATTCTCTCCATCATCAAAATGGGATGATGGTATGTCAGTTCCTCCTTTTTTGCATTCCTCCTCAGAACTCTTTTCCTTGTATGAGTCTCCCTCAGAGACTTAAGACGTTGTTCATGAAACTCTTTCCAGTGCCATGTCATCATGGATGCCAGTTAATTACATTACTTCAGTCAGAACATTCAAAGGGGTTCAGTTAGGAAAGCAACCTTCAGTCGGGGTTGTAGTCATGTTGGACATCATTGGCATGTATGGATGTTGGAACACAGGTGCGTCTGGGTTTCTTCCCCTTATGATAGGCTTCTCAAGGGCGTAAAAGACTGAGGCATCCCACATTGAATGAGGGGAATTATATGGCATATCCATGACTCTGAGGTTTTCCTTAGCTTCTCATGTTTAACAAAAGGTATTCTATGAGTTTATCTTGCAGCGAAGATGGATTGGACTGATCGGAACACTGATGGGAGTGTATCAGATAGGTGCAACCCTGAGAGGGAACACTGGTGTTGGGATTATGTGTGGTTAATTTCCAGATTACTCCTAGGAGCAACGACGATGTGGGTGACATGATCTAATCAAGATGTGGAATACTAGGTAAGAATCAAGATTTATATGTATGGTTGAGAGTTCATAAAGCGTGAGATGAAGCTGAGGCGAGGGCGACAGTGATGTTGGGCTTGAGCCATTAAGAGACTTCCCACGTATCCCTGTTGTAGGGAATCAATGTATGTGTTCTTCGGTGGGGAAGTGGGACACTTGAGGAGGCAGCCCATTAAAATTGATGCATGGATGGGACCTAAAGAAAGTGGAAGCTTTGGTTTGATACATGACCTTCCCGAAACACATAGAGTTGAGCGAATAAACCGGATGAGACGTGAGTGATGGGATTCAAACTTAGGGAGTCTTCCACACATATCCCTGTGGTAGAGAATCAATGTCCATGTAGTTTAGGATTAGGGAATAGAATCAGGGTGTGCGTAGAGGAAAATGACCAAAAGATGATGTTTGGGTCTTACGGGTGGTTAGCAGCCCGAGTTTGTCTAATGCCTAAGGGGAGCACCAGAGATGTGGGTCCCAATAAAGAATACTAAATTGTCTTACCATTGATTTTGGATCAAAATGGCTTAACACATATGGTGTAGAATGACTTACTATCGATTGGGAAATACAACGACTTACCGTCGATGGGGTAAAACGGGTTACCATTGGATGGGGTTCACAAAGGCTTACCGCCGATGGGGTACAATGGATTACTATTGGATGGTGTACAAAACGGCTTACCGTTGGTTGAAATATGAAATTTATTACCACTGGATGGGTGGAAACTCATAAAATATTCCTACGTACCTTTCCTAATAGGCAAGGATAAAATCCTACATAGTTTGAATAGGTACTGTTTAATGACTTTATTGAAAAAAATGCTGTATAGTTTAAAGTCATGCGGGACAAAGGTAAAACAATGTGATGCGGTCATGATTGTTTTTCGAACTGAAAAGAAGGGGTTAGGACTAGTAGGTTTTGGGGTTGAGCCTTAGAGGTGCTTCCTACTTAAATTTCCTTGGCATGGATCAAAGTCCATGTAGATCGGAAGGGAGAATGCAGTTTTAACGTCAAGCAGGGAAAAGGTGACCCGACATGAAGGGGGTCAGGACAAGTAGTTGTTGGTCTTGAACCATAGTGAGGCTTCCTACATACCTTTCGATGGAAAGGGTAAAATTCCACATAGTTCGGGATGAGGACTTGTGGCTTATGCTCTAAGGTGGCCCAAGAAGGATGTTATGTTTAATGACTGCTCTAAGCCCACATGAGTCATGCTTGGTGTGAGAAACAATAGGCAGACAAGACCTGAAAATCAAATAGAAAAAGATGCATCCACAGAAAGTGGGATGAGGCAAACATGTGGTTAACATCCCAAATAGGAAACAATGGCTTATGCGTTGAGTGGACCAGTGAAAAAGAGATTGGGACATACTCCGGGATGAGGGTCGGTGGTGAAAATTCCTAGAAGGAGAGGTACATGATATCTAGGATCCTTTTCCCCATCTCAACTCTTATTTTTGGCACTGAATATGAGAGGGGGAGCAGGTTTGCTTCCTCTTGGAAGAAATGATTGGGGCTTACACCAAGATAGATTCCCTTACCCACTAACATGCATTGCTCCAGCAAAGAGGATCTCATTCCGTGTTAGGATGATATCACTCCCATGGTGAAGAGCAGGTATGTAGAATGTCTAAGGTGGGGAACCCCATGTAGAAGTCATAGGGTCACGCCCTAGTTTAACATCATGTGTTGAGGATGATGGTCCTTGGAATTTTAATGTCTAGTAGCTCGAACAAGGCCGGTTCACTATGCACCCCTACGACACACATAACGGATACCCACCCACCCATGGGGAAGAGAAGGCATCGACAATGCTGTGATAAGTGGGTGTCATGGAGTGATCCACTAAGGGTACCACGTTTTTTGGGCCATGATAAGAATAAATATCCATTATCATACCTATGAGAAGAAGCCTGAGGCTAAGCAACGAAATGTGAATCACCTCCCAAGGGACATTGAAATCTCTTCATACGAACCTAGAGGGTTGTACAGGAGAGGGGTGTATAACATAGGTGTTCTTTGTATAAGAAGTTCCCAATGATGGTTCCCGATAGAGAATCGTCGAACACATGATAAAGGGCGCACACAAGGAGAAGGGTTTGCATGAAAAAGAAAAGTCTTGCATGAAATAGGCACGCAATGAGGGGATTGGTGTGCCCAAAAGGATGGGTTGATCATAGAAAAAGACATGCATAGAAATGGAAGAGGTTTTCATGAAAAGGGGGTGGAGGGTTTTGTATGCAGGTGAAGGAGTTTCTACAAAAATGGTCCCAATACATAAGGAACTACGCAAGGGTCAATCCCTAGCTATCTCTCGTGAAGGATAATCCCTAGGAGACATGTCACAGATAATGTCGTACTGTGAAGTCATCTTTTGCATGTGTAAGTGGTTAATTCCATGCATGGGAGATGGTTCGTATCCATCAGCTGCTGGAAGTGGGAGTCTACACTTCTATTTATAGGAGATAGGGGTCCATGGGTGGGTATAGAATTTGTCCATCAGGGAATACACATACCTGGGGTTGGTGGCAGGGATGTTCCCATGTTAGTACGCAAAAACCACTTTAGGTCGCGGCCAATTTCTTCGTGACAAAGTGGTTTTCCGCGCATCACATTGGTTTTCCGTGAATCCTATTGCAACATCTGAGAATTGGTTACTGAGTAGAAATATATCTCCATTTTATCCAAGGATGCATTCTTGAGGCCTCTAGTGGATTTCGAGGTCTACAAATGTATCCCCTCAAAATCTGACCTATGAGGGGGCACACTGGTCGGATTCTGAGGGAAATGCAGAGATGGCTGGCCCCCAGGTGGTGGTGTGCTTAAAATAACTCTAGGAATGCTTAAAGGGTTTTTTCATGTTTGTAAAACTAGATCTGCACCTATAAAACCCCTTGGGGTTCCTTTGGCTTGTACATTATTTCTCCCACGATAAGCTTCGGAGCTATCGTGCATGAAAAACACTTCTACCTTGGCATAGAATTCATCTGTTTCACACGGAATTCCCAAATCTTGCTCTTGATTTTCCACACACCTATCATTTTCTTCACCACTCATATAGTTTTCTATGTAGCCATATTATTTTTTGCACACCATCCTTATTTTTCATGCACCTTTCTAATTTTCCCAATCTTTTCCAAGGAAAATGGCCCCTGATCATAATAATGACGTGATAGAATCTATGAATGCCACAAGGAGGGATGAGATGAGTGCTAAACCTGATGATTATGGTATAAAAAATTCTTATCAAATAACCAATACCTCTTCAATATTTTGAAAAAATCCCAAGAGGATTGTCCACTTTCTGAAAATATACAGATGTGGGAATTCTCTATTTTGAAGGCGGTATTGGTACTAGGATTTGAAGTTGATATGTTGAGGTCATCAGTGTTGTGCATGGATGGTCTTCCATGATAAAAAATCACAAACAATGAACTCCCCTCCTAAGAAACCAGGCACATTCCCATTTACATCCTCAACCCAAGGACTATAAATATCACAATGGGTGAGCTGGTCACCGAGGATTCTCCTGCACATTATGTGAGTACCTTCCAACAGATCATCATCAATGATACAAAAGTATTGATACAGGATTGGGGCCTGAGGTCTGAAGGATATATCACTGGTGAATGGGATTGGGTGTTCTGGGTACACTAATCATGCGATCAGGTTTTAGTAGAACTGTGGTATATTGGGCTATTCGAGGTGGTGTGGATGCCACAGTTCCACTTCAACCATCATCTAGAACATGGGTCAGAGCTATTTAGTCAGTGGTCCCTAGATACAAACACATTCCACCTCCATCATAGGGAGGTTTTCATTAGCCATTTTGACATCCACTTTATCGTGGGTGTCCCTTTAGATAGACACCAACATGATGAGTTTCTTCCGACATAGAATATCTGGGGGGATAGGTTGCTGACCCCTGTTATGACATGGAATATGTTGTACCTAGCGAAGCAGAGACTGGGGGTGAAGTGCATTAAAAAGGATACTACTTATTCAAATTGGTTTAGACTATTCATGCAGAAGGACACATATGTGAAGATGTCAGGGCAAGGAAAGAGGTGTCTGCCCATGGCACAAAGGATCAAGAGTAGCTCGTATTTGAAAATCCTAGAGATGAGGGACTACTAATCATGGAGATTTCATGTGGATGAGTGTTGGGACCCGAACGTCTGATATGGAGGAGTTATCACAACCTTCCAGAGTGTATGGTTGTCACCATTAAGTGATACCATGATTTGAGTTCACCCGGTTACGTTGGTGATGGTGGGGATTATGGCAGACAATCAGTTGTTCAACCGAGGGGTACCCATGCCAGCTCGACTATATTCCATCCTGGCGTGCATTTCAAGAGGGGGATCACTGAGGAGGATATGTGGCCCCTTCCAAATCCTTCATGGTTGGATTTTAGCTCACTATGGTGGATATAGTTTCACACATGATATTCATCCTTCCGAAAATAGTCAACGACCTTCCTTGCTAAAAATCACTGAGACCATGCCATTGGCACTCAATGAAGATGAGATAAAGATCAGGATTGGGAATCTCACCAATTTTACCTTTATCCCATTCCCCACCATGGCTGTCTAGATAGTAGATTATGGGAAAGAATCACTAGAGAAAAGAGAATATTTTCAATGCCTCAGAGGTGGAGTACTTATGGGATGGATCGATGGAAAGATCCATTGTGATCCATATATACCGTCAAGGTTCGTCAAACAGTTTGGATGCACCAAAAAGATGCCAAAGATGGTTTGCACATATGTCATGGAAGAGGATCATCCGTGTGTTCTTCTCTAAATGTGTTTTATGTTCACAACATACACTTCTGGTGAGGTAATTACCATTCCCCCTAATGGAATAGATATTGGCGTATCAATAAAATATGTTGAGTATTGGGTGGCGGCATACCCGGAGTGAATCCTACGAAGAATGTTCGGAAAATCAAGGTGTCCAATGTTGAATTTGGGATGTGGGAAAGCAGACAAGGTGCTTCTGGGGAGGAGAGGGCAGGAACAAGTTAGTTTTCTAGGTTAGTGCAAGTAGGGACCTCATAAGTAGGAATGTCACATGGTGCAGTTATTCCCTTATTATCTGGAGAGAGATGGGCTCCTCGACAATATCACAGAGTGGCCAAGGAACAACCTAGAAAATATTCAAGGTATCTACTTCATCCCGATGAGGATGCAATCTTCCCTGCACTATGGTAAGCCTGGTTGACCTCATGGAAGTTATCTAGCACTGAAGTCCTCTGAAACAAGATGGTATATGATGGGATCCAGCTAGTAGAAATTGGTCGAATTATGGTTGATGAAAGAGTGATAATTCTTCATCGTCACGCATATCTAACGACCATGGATGTGTATGCATGACAGAATGGGAGGATTGATGAATAAACACTTTTTATAAAAGTGATTCTTAGTTAGGATCATGATTCAGAACAAATTCCATATGAAGATGATGACAAAATGAGGAGACAGAGGAAAGTGAATCAGAAGAGGGAGAAAGAGAAGTAAAAGAGGAGGTAGAAATAAGGGGAGTTGAAGAGGATCTTAGAGGAAAAGGGTGTCAGGGGAAAACCCACAAAATGAGTCCTTCAGAGAGTGGTGAGATTTTCAGCTCTGACAAGAATATAGATGAGCAACTCGGTGTATGCCTTAATTCTTACACAAGAATTTCCTATTTCAATATTTCATAATCACTAACTTAACGTTTTCTCTATTCAGGTGCATTTTCGTGCTGGTGGTTAAGAAGATCCGTCTGAGGGGTGTGAAGGAACACTAATAGACCAAGGTGGGGAGATAACACCCATCATTTAACATACAAGATCTAAATGATTTCCCATGGAGATAGATCATACAGTGACTGAAATGTTGGAGGTCGATACGCTGAGGCCTTGTTTGTTTCATTACTCAGACATCTGTATCCATCGTCAGGAGATTTTCTGTTCAGGGAATTCATTATTTGATCAATAATCCCATTATTGGAGGCTCTAAAATACATTGGATATGGACCATATATGGACGATTCCATAGAGAAAGCACTGACCATCTCAGGACACACTTCTTAAATCGAGTTGGTCCAGACACCTGATGAACGGATGGCTACAGACACCGGAGATAGCAACACCGGGGCAAGGTCTAAATCCATAAGCAGAGAAATTACTGAGACTGAGATGAGAGAGGAAGGTCATCCACATGTTTAATAGAAGAATAACTTATGTGGAATACCATTAGGAGACCCTACCACTAATCTTTTAGCTGGTTTCCCTGACAATCGGCTTGCAGACCCTAGGGAGATTGATGTCTCAAATTCTGAAGTAGCTGATTAGAGCCACATGAAGAGGAGTAATTGGTGTATGTATATCAACTATTTTCCCAATCATCCACAGGATAATGGCTAAATTGTATCGGATCACTCCGCACCTTGCTACGCTTTCTCTTTGTTGGAGGGGTAGATTCTCATCGTCTTCTTGTAATGATCTGTGATTACACGGCAGAGAAGATGCAAGAGAATAGCCAACATTCCAACATTTCAAAGTTCTTGAAAGAGTCATAAAATACCTAGAATTTATTGAAGGTAGAGTAGGTGTTCTGACACCATAAAGAACAAGAGAAATAAATGGAGGAATTCTTTGAAAACCACTCAGAGATCATTAATCAATTGTTGGACCAGTTGGTAGATGCCCAAGAGCAGATAGTGTAGGCGAGCCACCAAATCAATGAGCTCTAAAAAGAATAATCACAAACACAAACTAGGTACATTGAATTATGTTCTGCATTCTCTGATGAAGAGAAGGATATTAGGGTGCAGGAATCAATGGTGGAGGCCACAAGCTATAAGTTTCGACACTAGATCAATCCATCTAAAACGTTGATGGACATATTTTGGACGAACCCAAAAACATATCCTTCATCACTATTTCTAATTCTTAATAATGTGCATGAATATATTATTAACTTTCTTGTTCATTTTCATGTGTTCTAACCACAATAATGAAATAATTAGAAATCCCTCCATTTGCTTACATGGGTCATGCCTGGCGTGAGAAACATGGGATGATCGTGTCATCACATCTTTTGAATGTGGGAGTGCCAATAAAACACTGGGAATCTGAGGTATAAATGACCTAACTGGGTATCTGATAATAAAAGTGGAGGCATGACTGGAGAAAGTAGTTCTCATAACAGTCAAATTATCATTTCCTCAATATGATCTACTGCACGAGTGGGGTAATACCAAGGTAATTAGAATCAATCCAAACATAGGGGAGTGTAAAGTGTGAATCATGATACTAAAAATTCGGACTGTTGTGGGGGTGGTGTGACAATTAATAATAATTTTTGACCATGTTTGAAACACAGTACCCTAATTTCATTATCATGATATAGGGATAACAAATGAGGGTCGACCACTGACCATGTTCTAAACACATGGACTAACACAAAATATTATCCATTAGTCTTCCAGAATGTTGGCCCAGAATAGTAGGTGAGTCGTAGATCGGGAATCCATACTCTTGGGAGGTTATTTTAGACTTTAAATAGGATGATGATCCAAATAGAGGGCACACATTGCATGGAGGGTGGAGTGATTGGTGGTTCAAATGGATTCCAACACTCTTGAAATTACACCACCATGGTGGAAACACATTAGGTGGGTGCATCAGTCTGATCAGGGAGCATACATACATCTAGACAGAGCCACGCTAGTGAGAATTTGAACACATCATACAGATGCAGACGATGAATGGAATAGTTTAATTCCATATGACATGGATGCTGCACATAGTTTTAATGTCATACTACCAAGACTGGAGTTGGGGCTAAGGGGACAGAATAATTAATAACCATGGGGATGGGCCCAAGGCAGAATTCCAAGATGTCTATGCATATCACATGCAGATGATAATCAAGAAAAACATAGTTCATAAATCATGGTGTGGTCGAAGACCAACATAGGTAGAAGAAACCCTCTCTGATGAGGAAACTGGCGCATTATATAGTTAATATGGGGCGTTTTAAACTGGTTAAGTGTATAATATTAATCTAGTGTCATGCGTTGAGGACACATTGACTTATGTAGTTTAACATCATATGATATAATGGGGAGTGAAAGGGGGAGATCCTATTAAGGGAGTATGGGATGTCGTAGCTATAAACCCGTTGTGAATAAGGACATAAGGAGTCTGCAACACACCCCGTATCCTTAGAAGATGTTTTATTAGGTCCATAGAATTAAAGTGAAAGTAAGACTAGGTTCAATGAAATGTGCCCAGAAGTTTATACATACCCCATTAGGATGGTAATCAAGCCGCACGGAGTTATGGAATCAGAGTTGTTTCCTCTGGAATTGGGGATGACCTCTTTATTGAAGGTTTAAACATTCCAATCGGTTTCTAATGGGTTTGTTTGTAGAATCAGAAACATCCAAATATTCCATATCCATTTGGAGCTACTTTCCAAAGGTAGGTGCTCATTAGTTTTAGACTGATGAGGCTTATGAATTTGCATTAGTCGAGAGAATGGGAGGTCAGACTGGTCCCACCATTTTTCGGGGAATTATTGTCTACTCCAGGACCCGCTTTATAGATTTAAGTTATGTTTGTGAATACTTATTAAATTAACAGGTATAAAATGTGCTTCCCTTTAAATCTAACAATCAATGATTGATATGAATAAAATTTAGGGAATCTTTTATATGTATTAGAGGTTCTTCATCGATATAGAATCATCTGTATTTGTTAGAGATTCTTAGTTGATGGTATCCTTAAATACATAAAAGTCTCTTGGCCCTTATGATGACCATACTGATTTTAAAGCCACTCAGTGGGGCACTTGATTTTTATGGTCATTCAGGAGGACATGGATTATTTCAGTGTTAGGATCGTACCCACTGGTGGGCTACCTACGTATCTTTTGTTTTGGAAAATTAATCAGAACCCACACAGTTCGAGTAAAGGAGTATAATGTTTATGCATGATTGATTGCTCAAAGAATGATTTCCTGATAACTTTTACGCTCTAATCTCACGTGAGTCATGCTCGGTGTGAGAAACAAGAGGTATTGGTGAAACCAGACAATTGTGCAATGCAATGTTGTGGGGCTTATGTATGTTTGATTGCCCAAATAGATGGGTATTAATATTTAATTAAGGGAATAAATCCATGGACATGGTCCATAATGGTATATGTGCTTCATGGAGATTTGGATACTCTAATATTGGGGATTAATCCTAATAAAAATACCCAATTTAGTAGGGTACTTATGATTGGGTTTTACTCCTAATAAGGAAGCCCATATCAAAAGAAATTATGACTGGTTAAAAGAAATTAAGACTGAGGCTTACTCCTAAATACGCTGCTTAGGTTAAAGGAAATAAGGTTTGGGGCTTACTCCTAAGGAGGATGCCCATATTTGAGACTGGGGCTTACTCCTATGGAGGAGGCCCAAGTTAAAGGAATTAAGGTTTGGGGATTACTCCTGAGGAGGATGCCCATATCTGAGATTGGGGCTTACTCCTAAGGAGGAGGCCCATGTTTAAGGAATTAATGTTCCAGGCTTACTCCTAAGGAGGATGCCCATATTTTAGACTCAGGCTTACTCCTGAAAAAGAGGCCTAGGTTTGGGGACTTGGGGCTTACTCTTGAAAAGGAGGCCTAGGTTAAGGAAGAAATTGGCCTTACTCCTAAGGAGGATGCCCAGATTAATGAGAATTTGAACTGGGGTTTACTATTTAAAAGGACGCCCAGGTTAAGGATTCTCACATCTTAATGGATGAGGTTGAATGATTTAACTCTCTATATATAGTGACATAAAGATTTGAAAATCACTAAGTTTTGCGAGATGTTCCACGGAGCTCCTTTCAAAAAATGAAGTTAATCAAGAAAAACATGCCATAAATTGCATTGAAGAGTGTCTTGAAGACTGAATCTTGAATAGGAGAGGTGAAATGGCATAAGAGGGGTTTAAATGGGTAGGAAGGGAACCCAAAAAGAGAGGGGTGCGCAAGTCATGGCGGGTTCACAGGTATTGAGGGGGTACGCAAGTATTGGACGTGCAGGTATCCCTGCGCGACCCATGGGTACTTGACCGATCCTTGACCTGTAGAGTAATACTTGGGCGATTCTTTGACCAAAGCCTTTAGAATCATTCTGAGGTACTTCAAGAAGAGTGGCGCGCAAGTTTCAATGAACAGTAAAGGAGGTGCGCAAGTGTTTTCATTTCCATTAAGGGAAAAACATTTAGGCACCCATGTGTTAGTGATTTATAACACTTAGACCCTATTCCTCTTGTTTATACCTTCCATTCTAGGTAAACAATTACCTTATAAGTGTTCGGAATACTTGAATAAGAGGCTTGGGAATTCAGAGCTCTATATCTGAATTCTATATAAAATTTCCCCCTAAAATGGGGGGGCCATTGGGGCTATTTATAATCTTTAGAAGACCCCGAGTGATTATCACTTAGGGCGCACAAGTGACTTGCACGACCAATTTCGATACGCAAGTGTACTTGCATGACCATGGTAGAACTTGCGTGACCACTGTGCAATGTTCTTATTATTTTTTCCTTTTTCAATTTTTGATATGTGTCCAAAGTTTAATCACTTTGAGATAATATATTTCCCTTTTCCAATATTTAGACTCTGTGACAAAAGGAGCATCAACAATAGTCCCTCCTCAGAGTTGGATAAAAAAGAAATGAGCATTTGACTCTAGGGAAATCGATAATCAAAATAAAATTGGGGCACACAGGGTATGGCATGCAAATGAGATTTGGGCACGCAGGGTCTGGGGTGCAAGGTCTGGAATGCAGTGGTACGACCTTGTCTATATATAGGAGGATCAATTTCGCGAAAAGTCCCTGGCTTCCGCTTTTCCAATGCTCTCGGCATGCAAGTTATCTCCCGGCTATTGCTCGTCTGTGCTTCTTGTTTCTTGCGCCGCACTTATATTAAGGTATTTGGACTTGCACGGTGATACATGCATGACCAATACTTTTGTGACCAAAGGAGACTTTCACACCAACTATGGGACTTGTGCGCCTTAATGACATAGCCAATTTCTTCAAATCCTTCACAAATTTTATGAAAAATTAACATACGGCTCCAAAGAGAATAAGAACGGCTGATGAACTGGCGAGCAAAATAATTGATTAGATGATGGAAATAGTTGGCCACGATTATTATTCCCCCCGTGAAAGTACTCTCCTATAATTGGAAAAGTACTTGAATAAGAATCATATTATCTTCCCGCACAGCATCTATCTGCCTCTATATAGCCATGGTCACTTGCAATACGTCAATATTCCAGAAGCAAAGAATTATCTGCCGCATTCCTGGTTTCATTCATATACCAACTTTTCTTCAGCAAATGTCTCAATCATAGTAACATTTTCTAATGATGGAACAATAAATAAATCCTATATAATGCATCATAGCTCATGTGAAACAGATCTGAATCCTCACAAACCTGATCTGTAACTACATTGTTATCCCTCGATCTTTTGAAACACTCAGATGGATCAATCCAAAGGCTGGAAGGAGAAATGGGAATTTTGTTCTGGGGGAGGGGTGAAGCCAACTTGGATTTGGGATTTTTGGTTGCAACGAACTTGTGAAGTGTTTATTGAGTATCTGAAGGGAGCTACAATTTATGAATCCATCTGGGCTGGGAAGACGTATGTTTATAGGAATGATAATTCTGCACCGGAATTGCTTAGTCGTTAGAGTGCAGAAACTAATTCTTTCCATCTTCCCCATGGAGAAGCAGACATTAGTTTGTGTGATGTCTAAAAAATCTTAGGGGTTCCAATCCTAGGTGATCTGTATGAAGAATTTATCCCTCCAAAGGCAACCTTGAATGATTCGGAGAAGACTCTGAATTTGGTTCGAGAGTTATTAATTATTTAGCATAACCTCAAAATCTCAAAAACATCAAAGACTCGTTCTAGAAGGGATATTCATCCAGAAGAATGGATGGATGTGTTTCTCAAGAAGAAGAGGGAAAAGGGGCCCACCTGTACTCATCCTACTAGCTGCCCTAGAGTGGATATGAGTGGTGCTCCTGGCACCTTCTGGCCAACTCTAGATGCAGGAGAGTTTGAAAAATGGGGGTATGAAGTGAATCATAAAATCCTAGAGAAGACCCGTCTGGAAGGCTTTTAAGCCTTATGGATCAGTGTCTATCTCTTCCCTGTCAAAGATTCGAAGGAAGGTGTCGGGCCAGGGATCTTCGTTATCATAGCCAAGTTGGCTGAGAAGAAGATGGTGTGGTTGGCTACCCCGGTTTTGCAAAGATTCATAGGAGATTACTCCATGTATATATGGGTAAATCTCCTTTGAGATTAGTGGGACCATTCCATGTTTTATGGGGATGGATCGCCACTCACTTCTGGACATATGCTGTTCAGAACGGAATATAGATTCCCAGAAGTTCTTTCAGACCGTCTGTTTAGGCCTTATTTGGAGTTCATCCTTTGTCCCTCAAAGCTTATGATATTAGGCCAAGGCTGGGTATGCATAAGGAATTCCACTTCTTTCCCTACAAAAATCCTCTGACAGGGAGATTTGTTAATGATGGATTATCTAACTTGGAATAGAGGTCTTACATGATGGCCTGTAGAGATGGTGTGCTGGCCACCAGAATTGATGGGGAAATTATATGTGAGGCCTATGCTCCATATCGATTTGCATTCCAATTAAAGTGTCTACAGATGACTGTTGTATCTCTTCCAGTGCACATCAGATCAGTCCAGCAACCAATGATTGCTCAGCAACTATGGTTGCTAATGGATATAGAAAGGACTAGGGTAGTATTTGACTTACCAGATACTGAAGTGGTAAGCAATTTGACCATATGGTATGCTGAAAACTGGATAGTGTCATATCCTAAGGCCATATTTAATAAACCTATTTATCAGGTTGGGAAGAAGAAGAGAAGCATTGAGACAGAAACAATTCAGGTGGCAGGTGATTCTTCCACTCCTGAAGCTAGTTCACCGATTTCTTCAACCGAGGCTGATTCATCATATTCATAGGAGATACAACATGTGTCAAAATGGCCATGTTCCATATATAATACTCCTGTCATAATCAAGAGAGAAACTCCATCAACTCCTGGTGAGTTACTTTATTGAGGCAATTTTAATTGCATGTAACTTTATAGAGTAACAAGTTTTCATTCTCTTTTTATAGTTGGAGGAGCAAGAAAGAAATTAATATACATGGTTGTAGGAAACTCTTCGTATCCTTCTAGTACACCTGCATATCTACGACCAGAGGCCATCCATGCATGGCGGGATGTATACTGTAATACAGAAACTATCTAGATGGAGCTGTGTGAAGGGTTACGTCTTCCTATAATAGGTACTCTTCAGGCTCCTGCAAATATTCATTTCAAGGATAACACTGATGAAGTAAGATCCTATGTCAAAGAGTTGAAGGCCCACATATATTCCACTGAAGATTCTATCGCTATCACCAAGCTGGTGAAGGAAATGATGGATCACAGCGCCACTGATGAGGAGTGGCACGAGTAGGTGGCTCCTAAAGATGTAAGTTTTCATTCCTCAATTTCATTGCAACTTGATTTCAGTCGAAGCTTTTTTATTCAAGGAAATTGTTTTCTTCATCTTGAAGCTTGCCAAAACTACTGAGGTTCCTTCGCCACAGTATAGCCCTAGTGATACTGCCATCAGGGCTGCTGCTGAATCTCCTCGCGAACTGAGCGAGATATCTCTAGGCCAGCAGGCCATGAATGAAGTGTTGGACATGGGTTTCCATTCACCAATTCAAGTGCCAATAAGGGAGACTGCCGACACTCCCAAAATTCCAAAAGGACAAAGGTGATAAAGGAGGAAGTCCACCGCTAAACGCTTTATCAATAGTGGTAAGTCCTTCAAATAATCATGAATCTATACCCATGATAAGTTTTATCATATTTCTGGGGATTGTAGGGGATTCTTCAATTTACCCTATAAGGGAGAATACTAATCCTCCTTTGAGGACCGTGGAGGGTGTTGTGGAACAATTTCAAATTTAGGCTGACTTGCCTGCTCCTGGAGAAGAGCTAGCATCTATTCCCAGTATCCCTCCTACTGCTGTTGCAAGTGGAGAAGAACCTAAACCAGAATCATTGGAGACTGCAGCAACTGAATCTGTCATCCTTCCTGAAGAAGCTGTCCAGGGTCAAGGGCCGTAGAATGAGGGTCGCCAAGAGGACACATCAAATGAACCCACTGGTGAGACTAACCAAGATTCTGAAATATCATTGGATTAAATGATGAATCGTGGAATGTCTTTCGATGAATTTTATGATCATGCTAAGTTATCATGTGATTAGAAGACCTTGGGAGTGATTGTTATCCTTCATCCAGTAAATGTTTTTTATAATTTACACTTCAAATCATGACTGAAAATAATATACAGTTCCATCCCAAGAATTTGTTTAACTGCCAATGCTTGAAGAGGGTGTGGACATTGATTTCAAAACTAACATTGCAGAAACATTAGCTCAAGTGGAGCTAAACCCAGTAAACCCTCATGAGACCAATCATGAAGACCCTGTTGAAACTGGGAATAATGGGGAGGATTCTTCTCAAGCTGTTGATCTACTGTTAGGTAATGATTGGAATGAGTTTTCAATATAGACAACCAACTTCCATTATTCTAGGAAACTAACCATACTTTTAGTTGATCAAACAGGGCTATCAACTTTAATGGCTAGAACTATAGGTGAAGTCTCTACCTCCGCCCAAACAGTAGAAGAAAGTGAAGCAACTAGGTTCTGGGGGGAGGAGCAGAACAGGGCACTTCTTTAAGTGCATTAATCCCAGATTACATGCCCCCTGCGATGATGATGTTGAATCAGAACCAGAGGTAGTTAAGGCGCTCAACTTTTCACAACACAAGGCATGGAACAACATATTGAAAATCATATCTGAGGTGCCTTTATAAGATCTATCCTCGATGACCCCTCGATTGTCGTCCTTGTTCTTCATGCTAGGACTTGGAGGTTTTGGATATGAAAAGATCCTTGCCATGGGGACACAAGTCATTTTCAGAAGGGAACAAGAGAAAAAGTGTCATGAAGATCTGACCAGGGTGAAGTTGTCAGCCAACATCAGTGAATTTGAGGCTACAGTATCCCGAGATGAGGCTGACTATGCTTCCAAGATGAAGGTGCTAAAGCATAAGATCAAAGATAAAGTCATCCAGCAGATGCATCTTCAGCAACAGTTAGACGCTGTTACTGGGGAACTTGACCAGCTCAATAATTCACTGGAGGGAGCTCAAATGAATGGTATGAAAGCCATCACAAATGCCAAGAAATTACTCCATCAGGCTGAAAAGAGTGAAGTTGGTCAGGTGCGTGAGCTTCAAGTAGCTGCTGATGATGCTCAGGATGTTGTTCATCAAATGAAGACTTATGTTGACAGCCTCTTGTAATTTCCTAGAAAAGAGAAGAGACTTCAATATGTGGATGTCCTTCTAATTATTATGCATCAAATGAAAGGATTACTTTCAACTTCAATCACTTGTGCACGTATTTTCCTGATACATGCGTTAAATTTTACCTAAGATAATGGGCCTAGCAAGCATAATTTGATTTTTTCTAGGATTATTATAAATAAACCTACAAACTTTGATTCTTTTAATTGCTCAATATTACCTAATCATACAAAATGCATGTTTTATAAGATGGAACATGGATTTTATTCAGAGTTCCCTTGTCTTTTGTGGGTAGTTTAATGTCATGCACGTCAGACATAAAGAGGATAATGTTTAAGGTCGAAATAGCTTTGACCGAATGAATTAGAATTGAATCAATTCCTTGAAAACATATCAGAAAATATTTTACCACACTCTGGTATGAGGGAAAATATGTAAAATAAGACTTAATAAAATTTGAATCTGAGGAATGACATGAATAAGAGATAAAAAGGCATTTGAAGAAGTAGTTTCCAAGAATGAAGTTACAATTATTTAACAAGCCCGTTATGGGGTTGAATTATGCAGGGAAACCTAATGACATTGGCTGCATAATCAAATAAATAGCATCTTTTGGCTGACAGGTCCATTTTGTAGACTACTTATGCAAGAATGCCTAAGGGAACGTGCTGCATTGTCAGGCAAAAGAACACTCAGAAATTTACTTTTCTATTGCTAAGAAGCCAGGGAATTTTTATCGGGATTCAACTTTTCCAGAGTATAGAGTTTGTTGTATGGAGAGATGTACTTGAATATGGAGAAGATATTTCAAAATAGGTTTTTCTATGAATTGGATGAATTTCACTCCTACGAAGGTCTGACCCAATCATAGGTAAGGAGAATATAAACCATAGACGTGAATACTTTCAGATCATTAAAACGTGTATGGGACAAATATGTTAAGGATATCCATTTTTTCGTATCCCTATATATTATCATTAAGACAAAAAAGGACAAAAGAGATTTTCCTCCAAAGAATGAAGTTACCACTATTTGACAAACCCGTTAGGGGGTTGAATTATGCAGGGCCGCCTAAGGAAATTGGCTGCATAGTCAAATAATAGTATCATTTGGCTGACACGTCTGTTAAGTTGACTGGTTATACAAGGCCGCCTAAGGGCACGTGATGCATGGTAAGGAAAAAGAACTCTTAGAAATTGGAAATTTTGTGACCAAAAGACAATAAAAGGGTTATGATGATCCGGAAGTATTCATGATTAGGATTATGACAAATAAAGAAGGGTATTGTCCAATTTATGCAGAGATACACAGATCAATGATAACCATAATCATGTTGTGGCTAGATCCTTAATTTAAATGTTGTACTTTACTACGTATCCCATAAGGATGGGAATCAATCCATACGTAGTTCTTGAACTACAGTATAAGATCATGTGGTTTGAATGTATAGGAGATCTTAGTTTAGGGTCATAGAGCTTGGACTATTTTTTAAGAAATACACAGTGTGTGTTTTCATGGGGACTTTTTAGCCAAGGGACTGAAAGTGGAATTTGGGGTTAGGCCCAAAAGACTTGGGGCTGGATTCGAGGGACACTAGAATGTTCCTACACATCCCATAAAGATGGGAATCAAGCCCATGTAGTTCTAGAAATATCTTCTATACAAATTTAGTTTGTACATGTGAAGGGTGAAAGGGGACTTTAGTGCAATGATGGCTTAACCCAAGATAAAAGGTTCGAGCATTTCCATGTATGCACATAGACTTTGGAATGAAACATGATTGAAAAATCAATGTAAATAATGATTCCCTCTCAGGTGAGGGTATCAAAGAATATTGTAGTTTATTGTCGTAAAAGACAAAAAATGTTGTATAGTTTAACGTCATATAGAAAGGACGAAAATGAACCAATGAAAAGATATTGATTATGGGGATGGTTTCACGAATTAACATCGTATGAGATGGTGGTGAACCGTTGTGAAGAGATTGGTTTTGGGCTTGAACATTGGGAGATTGCCTCCATACCTAGCCTAGAAGGCAAGGATCAAAGTCCACATAGTTCAACTAAAGGATGAATTAATGATCAAGTTGTTCTTGGGGACCACCACCTAAAAAAGGAAAAAAATGATGTTGGGACTTACACATGGTTAGCAGCCCAGAGAGGGTTTTATGGTTGAAATTTTCTCTAAGATCGCGTGAGTCATACTCGGAGTGAGAAACAAGAGGTAACAACAACCTTAACGATGCACATTTTAATGTCATGTAGGACATATAAAGGGACTATGCTGTTTAAAGTCTTGCAGTTGAGACTATTGGTGATGCACATTTTAGTGTCATGTAGTGGGGACAACGTACAGTTTAATGTCATGTAGGACATATCAAAGGACATTCTGTACAGTTTTCCGTCATGTAGTTAAGGCGATGGGGACAACACAGTTTAATGTCATGTTGGACAAAAATAGGACTATGCAATTTAATGTCATGCAGTAAGGACAAAAGAGAACACATTTTAACATCATGTTGGACGTATTAAGGACTTTTTCATAGTTTAATGTCATGTTGGACAAAAGGTCAAATAGTTTTAGGTCATTTGTATGGACCATTTCTGTATAGTTTAACGTCATATAGCAAAGACAATGAAGGGGACAGAGTTTAACGTCATGATGGACGAATTAGGGACCTTTTTCACTGTTTAACATCTTGTGGGATGATAGAAATTCAAATAGTTTAGAGTCATATTCATGGACTATGGATGATTCAGATTAACGTCATGCTGGATGTAAGGGAATTTTATACATTTTAGTGTCATGTAGTTAGGACGTCACAGTTTAGCGTCATGTGGGACAAAATAAATGAAAATATTTTAAGGTTATATGTATGGATCGTAACAATTTATTTTGTTTTTATACAAAATACTTCTTCAGAAATATGGCATTGGTTGGAGTATTAATGAGTTCTCCATCCAATGAGATTAATGAATACGCTCCATTGGAATAGACCTTATGTATTGAATAAGGTCCTTCCCATTTTGGCTCAATCTTGGGAGGTTTCTTTCATGGTTTTATTGGAGTTATGAGAACTAATTACAATTCTCCATGAATGAATGAACAAAGAAAAACTTTTTTGTTGAAAGCCCGTGCTATTCAATTCTGATAGACTTCCATGTTGTGCAGAGTGCACAATCTTTTCTCATATAACCGTTCCAATTCATCCAATCTCTTTTGAGATTGTTCATCTGTGGATGACTGATCACAAATGGCTACCCAGAGCGAGGGTAGTTGAACCTCAATTGGAAAGACTGTTTCTGTTCCATATACCAACGAAAATGCAGTTGACCGTGATGTAGTGCAGGTGGTGGCCTGATAGCCCCATCTTACGGAGTGTCTGTGTGGGGATAAGGTTGATCTCAGATATAGTATTGATAAGAAAATGATGAATCTACATTCCATTGAAGTGGATAGTGATATATAGTGGGAGTATGTTCCCTTTTATGGAGGAGCCTTCATCTTTTCCAGAGATAGAGATGATGGCTTAATATTCTATGTGTTCAACCGCCTCAGTGTGGAAGGCTTCTACTGCTGCTACGACTTTCTCAAACTAGATGGGGCTTCTTAAAGCCTTAGTGATGGCTTCACACATATCTACCAAAAACGAATAGAATTGAGATAAAGAGTCTTTCATGAATGTTAGAGAGATGCTTAAAAACATCATACATCTATACCAAGTGTGAGCCTATAAATAAAAAAATTCATTCTATAGTAGGAGGAATGAATGGACCTTCCAGATGAACCAATGACTTACTTGTGCTAGGAATGTTCTACTGCTCTCTAGTCAAAGCTTGTGGAGAGACTACTGGGTGTGGTCAAGATGTTGGGGTTGGTCCATAATAGAGCGTGGTTGATCACGGTGTAGTCGGGGTGGCTCTGCCTAATCAAGTAACACAAAAAGCGGTGAAGGCGGACCCAATGACACCAGATGGCAAGGTTGTGCATGTTGAGCTCTACGTTGTGACTACTGTCTAGTTTTTGTGGCATGGAAATCCTAGTTTGAAGTACTGATCAAGGTGCTCTAATGACCCTTATTTCCACAGATTCTTCAACATTATATAGGGATGGAAACATTGGGAGGATCTGTCTTTCACTCCCCGCCGTCAAAAATCATGTAGGGTTTTTCTTGCACGACTTTTTTAACAGAGGAATACCCTTGATTTTCCATTGAAGAATCCTCATCTATTTGAAGGATTCAGGGGAGAATTTTTATATCCAAGGGCATGAAGTCTCCAAGAGTATGGGATAAAGATGACATCGGTGGGGGACTTTGTTATACATTGCTATGTTGATTCCTACTCTTCTTGGAAGTTGAAGGTTGAGTCGTTGATGCAGAGGTACTGGTTATGGATGATACATCGTCTTCGGATGACATAAGTTGATTCGAACGTGCATAGATAATACCATGGGCATGGAAGAATACCTTATGATCCATCTATTCATCATTCTTCTGGGACCCACTGGTCGAAACCTGATACCAGTAACATTCATTGTCTTTACTATTATGAGGCTACATGAATACACATGGCTCTTGTGTCGGAGTTGGACCCAACCTAAAAATGATTTTTTTTTCAACCTAGTCTTAAAGATAGTCATTAAACACATAGTATAATTTGAGGGTGTGACCCAAGATCCTTTGATAGGATTAGTAATTGGGGTGATCAGTGAGATCTTCCTATTCTAGCCTCATGCATTCAGGTAACTGTAAAATTCCATATTCTAAAGAACTTCTGAAATAATCGGGGACCTCAGCCTTGTTGAATGAGTATATCTGGTTTCTCCTGCTCGAGAAGGGGTCTCTAAAATCCTAGACATAACGAGGGGCTACAAGAGCCTATTGAAGTGGTGAGACCAAGTTATCTCACCTAGGTAGTGGGGGCGAATTACACGGGGGATCCCACCTATTTTGAGGTGGGCACTACTTGGTCGAAGGCTCCACCTATGGTGGCTGGCATCTACGGGGATGTGGATGTGGCTCCACCGATAATAATTATAGTTTCTTGGGAGCATTTATCTATGCCACCACTATGGGTTCAGCCTTAGCGGACCTTCTTGAAGGAATTTTAGGATGCAATGGTCGTGCATTCTTGTCTTACTAAAAGACTTCCTCTAGGTGCTTGTCCTTCTCAGAGAAGTCCTGGAATCCCCCAAGGTAATTCTTTGTAATGAGTGAGGGTACCAGTTCAGTCTTGACATTTCCCACATAGATTTTAAGCATTTGATCCTGAGTTAGTGGAATGTCCAAGGAGTAGGTGGGTCCTTCCAAAATGATACAGTGTATATGATTCACTAATCAGGCTTCTATTTTCATTTGAATAGGTATGCAATGCTCCTATTCTGAGTGTTGGAATTAAATAGTAATGAAATTTCCTATGAAGATATTACTATCAAGATACAGACTTGATGGGTAGGTATTTGTACCATACAAACATAGGACCTTCCAATGTCTATACAAAAAATCACATTTTGGTGGCCTCTTGTTGCATTGGAGTTCCCAAATGGTCCCACACCTTAAAATGAAGTGGGATAGATGATGCAGCGGGTCACTTGTCCCATTAAAGGGTGAGAATGTGGTATGTCCAAAAGTCAGGGGTTTATACATATCATCTACCCACACCAGATATAACTTTTCATCTGGTGGGATTGCCACCTATTACGTTTCTATTTCCTCGCGGTGAGAAATGAGTGCCACCATGGGATCATCTGGGTGGGAGTTCATCTCTTAATGGGGATCCCTGACAACAAGTTCATTGGAAAGTTATTTTACATGATAAGTAGGCCTAGAGGCTCATGGAGTGGCTAGTGGGATCACCCAAGGAGTATATGGGGGAACCTACGATGGAACCTGGTGATTATCATGCCTCTCAGGTAGATTTGGAAACACATATTGTGCCCTTTTTTCATAATTTCTGACCTCTATCCTATCTGCATGGGCCGGATGGTTTGGGTCACCAAGAAGAAATTCACCGGGGGGAATATTTTCTTACCCTTGCTTCCCCAACCAAGGATAACCATGGTCTGGTTGTCGCTTCACAGCATACTCAACAAGGAGGTCATTGGCCATCTTCTTGTGATCTGTGAGCTACTAACCAAAGACAACTTTTTCGGAATCATCCTCCATATTTTATACTGATCTAGATGGGTTGGAGGGTTTATGGGCTCCAAGGTGATCTTTTCCCTTATTGGGATTCTGGCTGAGGACCAAAGACTCAGTGAAAATGAGAAGACCCAGTAGATTTATCTATTAGAAAGTTACTATTCTCAGTGGTTCCATTAGCTATGGAACTCCCCAAGGGGTTAAGTCCCTATCAAGGATCTCTATCTCATTATCACACTTTGATAGATCATCCATGTTAAATACGACTCTTCTTGAAGGCACATCCTTGATATATCCTGGAATGTCGGGCTAGCATTGGATAGAACTAAAATTGAGGGCTTGCGTACTACCCAAAACCACAGATCTAAAGATGGGGAAAACCTGCTTGATAATCCTACAGAGCACTTTAAATCTCTAGATGCACTATTGTCGGAGTGTCTGATGGTAGCCTAGTGACTCAGGACATTGGTCCCTGGGTAGTGTGGCCAAATAAACCAAGTGGAATTGTTGACCAATGTCTTTTTAGTTTTCCTGACTCTTGGGGTAATCCACTCACCGATGACGAAGAAGAAAATGTGTTGCCCATAGGGTTTGGTGAAAGCTTCTGAATTCCTCCTGCGTGATTGTACTTGGTGCATTGAAATTTTTCACTACAGCTGCCCAAAACGTCTCTGGGAAATGGTATTCTTCAAGAATGTCCCAAAAGATCATCAGCACAGACTCGGGATATGGCTCATGGTTTCCACCCTTGTTGACTAGAGGTGGCATGGGAACCAATAGTGGTACTGATGTAGACTACTAAGACGATAGGTTGTCCGATAAGGAATAAGGCAAGTGGGATGACAAACCACTGCATCTCGGGCTATCCTCCAAAAGTGAAGTGACTTATCCACCACATCTCCATATGATGGGATAATGACAACATATTTTGACATAGGTAATACAGCTATGGGTGGTGGTCCATGTGGTTTCGCATCCACCATTGGTCCCCAGAATAACTCTCAATGATATCTAGTCAAGGTAGATAGTGCTCCTAGGGATGATGGTGGCGATTTTGTAGACAGAACATGGAAAGATTCCAAATCATCATCCTCCTTGATGTATCTAAGCAGGGAGTTAGTGATTCAGTAAACCATGTTTTCTAGATGTATGAGGCGGATACACCTCGTCCCAGTACCATCCCCTGGCATAGAGGATCGAGGTGAGGGTTCCATTACTAAATCATATTCCACCTTTAAATCTGAAAATCAGAGAGGTTTTATCGTAGTCTGAATCATCTCGGCATTCTTTTTACAGTGGGGGAGACCCTCCCTCATGCCCTGGGATGGATCTATGTGAATGTGTAGATTTTTTTCTCGAGGAGGACCTTTATCTGATCTAGCACTAGAGAAGAGAGTACATCCCCCTGGGTGATCCGGGTTGTAGGGATCACCTGGAAATTTTTCAAAGGGAACATGGGGAGAAACTATTTTTCCACTAGCTAACATGTGAAAGGAATCTTTGTGCGGCATCATGGAGTGGGTAGGACCTCCTCTAGAGCTAGTAGGAGAATGGGTAAGGAATCCATGCATATTCCCTTTGCTAGTGTCGGTGCGAGAACGTTCCTCACACTGGTCAAGAAGAACATGGTTAGGACTTCTGTGTGGGTGCTTATGAAGTGAGTGAATCCCCCACTTCTCTAGTGTCTGGGATGAGGTGGACCTTCGTATTCTTTTGTAAGTACATGGGGGAGACAGACCGCATTGTCATGACACATCAAATTGATTATGTTTTTAAGTATTATTTATAGTCTAGGGTAGACCCTAGGCCTTCTCTCAAGGAGCGTTGGTAGGTTTAGAGTGTGTATTATTAATAAAAATGACTAAGAGAGGGGGTGGTTTTGAAAAGAGTTTAAAACAATGACCTAGTTGAAATAGTTTAAAAATTGAGTGACCTAATGGATTTTAAAAAATATGTGATATAAGGTTAGATGTTATTTCACTACACAAATATCAAGTTCTTTGTTCATAGAGATTCATCTTAGGTTTAGATTAATTCTTTGATTGGAGTTAATTGGAATCCCGAAGAATTCCTAAGCTTTTATTTCAATTCTTTAAGGACCAAACATTGACGTAACAATCGTATTGTCAAGGTCCAGTACTTATGCATGGAATAAGAGCTTCCAAATAATATTGAAATATAAATAAGGTGGGTATGAAAAGGATTCTTGTGATTTCCAATCAGAACAACACAAGTCACACACTCAAAACCTCACACCGATCGGTTAGAAATTATGAGCATAACACTCACAAGCATCAAATCAAGCATTAAAATATGAAATAAAATATGATACATGGAATGAAATGTTTAAACACACAAGTTAATCCAAACCAGTACATAGTTTATGCATCGGAACTCCCTTGACATGTGTGTAGCTTCCTCACAACGAACACCCATCTTTTAGCTCGACGTCGGGAGGAGGAGGAAGTTCTGGTTGAACTCCTTCTTCATCCTTGATTCCCCTATGAGGATAGGGGCCTCTATAACCTCCAAGGTGCTTAGGAGACTCCTCTAGGAATCTAAATTGTCAGCACTTCACTCCATTGGCCGAACTTCCAAATGAGGTTCCCTTGGTGCCCTTTTATAGGAAAATTGGAAGGTGGTTTTAGGCACCCAGATTTCATCAATCCACTTACACCACGCATTTGGGCCTTCAGACAGTCTTATCCCTATTTGGATAAAATATAAACGTTATATACCTACCTCTTGAATGTCTCCACCGAATGTTCATCACCATTTGGACAACTATAGATCAAGATATTGATAAAATACAGAACACCGCATTTGACTTGGTCTAAATTCGATGGCTTGGACAGATCAGTTCAAATGGGCCCCATAAAAGCCAAATCAGGATTGGGTTCTTTAATATGAAATGTATCTTATTAAATTTTGGACAGGAAAAAAACTTTCAACCCATTTTTATTCACTGATTTTGTGTACAATGCAAAACAGTGGACAGATGTCCATGGTTCCATGCAATTTTGGGCCATTTTTCTTCCACTTCATCAAAGGCCCTATAAATCACCTCCACCTACATTGAAATAATAAATACTAGTAACATTGACCATTCTAATCTTGATTAAAATTAATTGATTTATTCAAACATAAATTTCAATTTATTATTATATTTGGAATATTAATTACAAAACTAGTTTAAAACTGCGGTGTAAGGGTGGAATAAAACAGTGAATCGTGGTACGATCACACCCCCACACCTAAACATTTGCACTCCTAGGCAAAGTAACATATCCAAATAAAATTATTCATATATATATATATTTACAACATCCTGAAGATTTAGAATTTGAGGAAATTTTATTTAATGTAAAGTGATCAATGCACGAACCACACCAAGGAGTTCTTACTAGGGAAAATAGAAACAGATGTCTCATAAATCATATCATAGAGAAATTCAAAAAGATACATGATACCCAATAGAGAAAGGAATTCATAAGTAGAAAATGACACTAACTCTCCATGTGTGTGTGTGTGAAAACGGTTACATGCTATTCTTTCCAATTGCTATCCAATAAATATATTTTATTTTAACAATTTTCAGCTTAAAGGATTTTGTCAACAAACCTGTCATACATCCATTGCAATCATACTTCAAGACCCACTCATTTATGCATTCCTATAATTCAAACCATAAGCTCCAGACCTAGATATCCCCATATGTTGCACATTTCATCACTCCCCTCATTTATTATATTTTTTTGACATTGCAATTGGAACAAATCTCACACTCATCTCTCAACCCTTGTTTGATCTCCTCATGAAACTAATTGAAATAGTTATAACAAGATAAAAGGTTGAGGAGGAGTGGTTTTTCACCTTCTCAAGACACAACATATATTTTTTTTGAGGTCGTACAACAGTCGGACATTAGGTACACATGCATAGGTCAATCTAGTACAATAATGAAACAGATCTGATAAGGAACGAACGTATGAAAATATCATTTAATGCTGAAAAATATTAACCCAACATATATTTACCTTATATTAAGTGTGAAATAATCACACATTGTGGTTTGGTGAAAATAATTGTGGAGATATTAGTGACACAATTTTCCAAAAAACTACTCACACAATGGGAATCAATCATCTCAAAGGTTTCACATAGATACGTCCATTTATATCATTGACAGAAAACCAATTCACTAAAAAACACTCCCTAATGTTAAATTCATAAAAAAAATTATTTTTAGCCTTCGTTATGTTATTTTTACTTGCACACCTTTATGGCCTACAAAATCATGGATCTTTGAAATTGTTGATGGGGAAAAATAAAAATACCATAATGAAGGCCAAAAAGAGAAAACAAAAGGATAAAATGATGAAATTTCCTAACTAACCCAGGAATGTATCCTCCCCCTCACACCTAGAGTATTCAGTGTCCTTACTATTGTAAAATATAATGTGGGAAGGCAGGATAAAACTTGGTGGATGTAATTCATAGATTGCTTCTTGAACTTGGAGTTCCTCCATCGAAGACTCCATAATGGATTCCTGGAAGTGCTTTAGCCGCTACACATTGACAGTGAATGTTTGCTTGCTTTATTCATTTTGAACCTGTACAACACCAAATGGAGAGATGTTAGTAACAGTGTATGGTCCAAACCAGTAGGAATGAAGATTACATGGATGCAACATCAGCCTTTAATTATAAAGGAGGACCTTCAGCCCAATATGGAACTAAATATGATGGATAGGACAGTCATGGGTAGCCTTGATTCTCTCATTATAAATCCTAGAGTTTTCATATGCATCTCTTCTCATTTCCTCTAGCTCCTAAATCTGCATCATCCTTTTAGCACCTGCACCAGAATGATTAGAATTGCATTGTTTGATGGAATAGTAGGCTCGGTGCTCAATCTCAACAGGGAGGTGACAACTCTTTCCAAAAACAATCCTATATGGTGACATTCCAATGGGAGTTTTAAAAGCAGTACGGTAAGGCCATAATGAATCATCAAGTCGAAGACTCCAATCTTTTCTATTGGGTTGGATAGTTTTTTCAAGAATTTGTTTTACCTCTCTATTTTACACCTCATATTGACCATTTTTCTATGGGTGATATGCAGTAGATACTCGATGAACGACCCTATACTGACTCAAAAGTGATTGCATTGTTTGGTTGCAGAAATGAGAACCCTGGTCCCTAATGATGAACCTAGGTAATCCAAACCTAAAAAAGATATGAGTTCTCAAATGTTCTTCAACTTTTTTGGAATCATATGTCCTTGTGGCCCATGCCTCTACCCATTTTGATACGTAATCAATGGCCAAAAGAATGTACAAGTTGCCAAAATAATTGGGAAATGGCCCCATAAAGTCAATGCCCCAAACATCAAAAATGTCCTGAAAGATTAAGGGTTATTTTGGCATTTCATTCCTTTTAGAGACATTCCCCATTCCTTTACAACAAATACAAGATTTAAAAAATTCACTGGCATCCCGAAAAAGTGTTTGCCAAAAGAGACCAGAATCAAGAACATTGCGAGCAATCCGTTGGGGACCAAAGTGGCCCCCACAAGCAAGAGTTTCGCAAAATCTAAGGACAGACTAAAACTCACTATCGGGAACAAAACGCCTAAGGCCCTGATCAATACAAGTGTGCCAAAGGTAGGGGTCATCCCAAATATTCCAACGAGACTCATGTTTTAGACGACTGGCATGGTTTTTGTTGAAATCATTAGGAATGCAAGATGCTACCAAATAATTTACAATTTCAGCATACCAGGGAATAACATCTTGCACTTTGTATAATTTCTCATCAGGAAACAAGTCATTAATGGGAATACAGGGGGATGATACAATGTCCGAGGATGGGGGGATCCTACTGATATGGTCTGCCACTACATTCTATTCTCCTTTTTTATCCCTAATTTCTAGATTGAATTCCTGAAGGAGGAGAATCCAACGAATGAGACATGGTTTTGCTTATGGTTTCTTTAGATGATACCAGAGGGTTGCAAGGTCTGAGAACACAATGACTTTGAAACCTAAAAGGTATGACATAAATTTATCCAAGACAAACACAATGGAATTAAATTCTATTTCAGTGGTGGTGTAGTTTTATTGGGCAGGGTCCAATGTACGTGAGGCATAGGCAATGACATGTGGAGCTCGATCGACCCTTTGTGATAAGACTGCCCCAACTGCATAGTTAGAGGCGTCACACATGAGCTCAAATGGTAAATACCACTGAGGTGGTTGGATTACCAGGGGTGATTTGAGACTCCATTTTAATTTATTAAAATCTTCTTCACATTATTTATCAAAAACAAAATCATTTTCTTTTTGGTGTAAGTGGGAGAGGGGAAGTTCAATCTTACTAAAATCACGAATGAAATGATGGTAAAATCCAGCATGACCTAGGAAATACCACACATCACGTACATTTTTACGGAATGGTAGGGAAGTAATGACATCCACATTCGATTTATCTACTTGGATACCATCCCCAGAAATGAGATATCCCAAAACTATACCTTGTCGCACCAAGAAATGGAATTTCTCATAATTTAATACAAGATTCTTTTCAATATAGCGACTTAGGATGGAACCAAGACTACATAAACATTCATAAAAATAGGATCCATAAATAGTAAAATCATCCCTGAAAACTTCCATGAAATCCTCTAGGTAATCCGAAAAAATACTAACCATACATCGCTGGAAATTACTCGGAGCATTACACAGGCCAAATGGCATCCTTCTATAGGAAAATGGGCCAAAGGGGCAAGTGAAGGTTGCCTTTTCCTGATCCTCAAGGGAAATATGGATCTGAAAGTATCCGGAATACACATCAAGAAAATAGTAGTGGGACTTTCCCGCTAGCCTCTCTATCATTTGGTCAATGAATGGCAACGGGAAATTGTCCTTCCTAGTGTGTTGGTTTAGTCCGCGATAATCTATACAGACACGCCAACTATTCTACTCACGAGATGGAACCAATTCATTGTTTTCATTTTTAATTAACGTTAGCCCTATTTTTTTATTAACTACTTGAACGGGACTAACCCATTGGCTGTCAGATATGGGGTAAATGATTATAGCAGCCAATAACTTTATTACTTCCTTTTTAACTACCTCTAAGAGGTTTGGGTTCAGTCAACATTGTGCCTGGCTCACTGGTTTAGCCTCATCAGTTAATAAAATATGATGTGTACGAATTGATGGGATAATGCCAGGAATGTCTGCAAGTGTCCATCCAAATGCTTGTTCATACTCCCTCAAAAGTTCAAGAAGTCACAATTCATGCTTAGGAGGGAGTGAACTAGCATTGATGATAGGAAACTTGTTTCCATTCTCAAGATATTAATATTTTAAATCCTGAGGCAGTTTCTTTAGTTCTAATTCAGGTGGATTTTGGATTGATTGGAGTGTGTGTTAGAGTGAGAGGTCACTAATCTAATCCAACTGCTCAATGGTATCGTCCTCAGATGAGGAATTAGCTTTTACAGGCATAACAGTATCATCGATGGTCTTGTGATCCTCCGTGTTCAAGAAATTATCAATTAATAAACATGGATGACACTTTTCTAGACCACTACAACAATTAAAACATGACTCATTTCCAATAATTTCAATCAAAGAGGAAATTTCAGAAATGGGATCAGGGGAAACAAAAGAAGTGATTTTAGGGGAAGGGATTACATCAATTGAATTTATCGAGAGAGATGAATGTTCTTCTGAGGGGTGCTTCATGACATCATGGATGTTTAAATGGACAATGTCACCACCAAATTACATAGATAATGAACAATTATAGACATAAATTATGTCTTTGTTGGTTTTCAAGAATGGTCTCCCCACTATAATTGGGGTGTGTCCATTCATCCTATCATCTTCCATTTTTAGCACATAAAAATCAGCAGGAAATATTAAATTTTGAACCCTCACAAGAACATCCTCTAACACACCAGAAGGGTATTCCGTACTTCGATTTTATAGCTGAAAAACTATTCCTGTGGGCTTTAGTTCACCGACCTGCAAAGAAGAGTATCTGGAGTGAGGCATCACATTAATAGATGCACCCAAATCAAGAATATCATTGGAGAAAGAGTACTCCCCTATGGTGCACGGAATCAAGAATATTCTAGGATCGTTGCACTTGGTGGGAAGTGATGGTTGTATCAATGCTGAGACATTCCTCCTCAGGATCACCTTCTCATCACCTCTAAGTCACCTTCGGTGGGTACACATCTCCTTCAGAAACTTGGCATATCTCAGAATTTTCTAGATGGAATAAATCAATGGAATGTTAACCTACACTTTTTTGAAAGTCTACAAGATTTCATTGTCATGTTCAGTTTTCTTTTGTTTCCTTGGTTGGGTGGCCCTTTGGGGAAATGGAATAGGAATACATGGGCTTGGTAACTCATCAATAGACACACTCTTTCCATTAGTAGGACTTCTCTCAAGAAAAGGTTTCATCTCATTTGATCCTTTTTCGGTGGTTGGGATGGTGGTTCCCTTAGGATTGGATGACTCTAATGGAGGGTTCATTTGGATTTTAAGTTGAGTTCAACTACTAAGGGTGATGGCAATAACATTTCCCTTATCCCTCGGGTTGAAAAGTGGTTGAGAGGGTAGTTTACTAGACCCATGGATTTGGATTTCCAACCCTGAGTTAGCTAGTTAGCCTAATTGGGTTTTGAGGTCTTGTATGGCTGCCTGAGTGGATTGTTGGAATTGGAGATTATTTTCAGCCATTTGTTTCATCATATCTTCTAGACTAGGTTCAGTTTTTGGAGGGGGTTGTTGGAAAGGCCTTTGGGGTGGTTGAAAATTTCTGGGTGGTGGTGGTTGATGACTACTTTTCCCTGGTTGGTTCCATGGTTGATGAGGCTGGTTTGGATACCCCCTTTCTTATAGGCTTGGTTTTCTTTCCACCTGGGGATGGATGGATAGTATGGTTCTTGCCTAATGGATTGGTTATAGGGGCGTCCTGGGAATATTGCCTCACAACTCTTAGAAGTTTCTCTCAATTGGGGGCATTGGTCAGAATAGTGGGTATCAGAAGAGCATATACCACAATGTATGGGAGGAGGATATTGTAATTTCCCTTGGGAAAGATAAAGTTGACATAGAAGGGGACTTACCTCTTCAAACTTTGTATCCACCTTCTTCTCGAATTCAGTACTTTTCACCTCATGGACAACACGAATGGGTATACTGGACCTTGAACTGAATTGTTGAGTGTTCTATGCCATGGTCTCAATTAGGGTCCTTGCAGCGATTGGGGTTTTATCCACTAGTGGAACACCTGAAGTAGCATCAATCATGTTTCGATCAATGGGGATTAAACCTTTATAAAAATACTGAATTAAAAGTTGATCACTTATTTGGTGATGTGGAGAAAATGAACACAATCTTTTAAATCGTTCCCAATATTCATGAAGGGTTTCTCCTTGAGATTTTCTTTTCCCACATATGTCTTTCCTTATTGTTGTAGTACGAGAGGCTGGAAGGTATTTTTCAAGAAAAAGCCGTTTTATGTCCGCCCAACCTCTAATAGGTGAATTAACATAATACAACCAATCTTTATCCATGTCTTCTAATGAAAATGGAAATGCCCTTAGTTTTATTTGTTTTTCATCCACATTAGAAGGTTTTAATGTTGAACACACAGTATGAAATTCTTTTAAATGCTTATGTGGATCTTCTCAAGGCAGTCCATGAAATCTTGGTAATAAATTAATTAAACGAGATTTAAGTTCAAAATTGGGTGCCTCACCTTATAATTGAATGTAAGTGGGTTGGATATCAACATCAGGTGAAGTAATTTCTTTTAGTATTCTATTATTTTCATCCATTTTATACAAGTTATGTTCAGTTTTAACATTGGTTTCAGAAGAAGAAGAAGGATCTAGAATAATTTTAGGATGTGATGTCTCCTCCTTGAAAGTGTTTTATTGTGGTCTCGGTTTCATTGATATAGGATCCTGTCTGGTTCGGGTTTGAAAGTTTGTAGGTCTCCAGGAGTAGAACGCATCATACCCAGAACCGAAACAATAAATAAATTAGAACAAAAAAAATAAATGCAACGGTAGAACATAAAACAAACAAATATTCACAAAAATTACAAAAACAATTATCAAAAATGCGCACAAAAAACCAAAGCGCTCCATGGAAACGGCACCAAAATTTGACCTCATTGTCATGAAATGTCAAATTGATTATGTTTTAAGGTTGATTTATATTCTAGGGTAGACCCTAGGTCGTCTCTCAAGGAGCGTTGGTAGGTTTAGAGTGTGTATTTTTAATAAAAATGACTAAGAGAGGGGTGGTTTTGAAAAGAGTTTAAAACAATGATTTAGTAGAAATAGCTTAAAAGTTGAGTGACCTAGTGGATTTTGAAAAATATGAGATAAAAGGGTCGATGTAATTTCACTACACACATATCAAGTTCATTGTTCATAGAGATTCATCTTAGGTTTAGAGTAATTCTTTGGTTGGAGTTAATTGGAATCTCGATTACTTCCTATGCTTTTAATTGAATTCTTTAAGGACCAAACCTTGACGTAAATATCATATTTTCAAGGTCCAGTACTTATTCATGGAATAAGAGCTTCTAAAGCAGATTAAAATATCAATAAGGTGGTTATGAAAAGGATTCTTGTGATGTCCAATCGGAACAACACAAGTCACACACTCAAAACCTCAAACCGATCAGTTAGAAATTAATAGCCTAACACTCACATTCATAAAATCAAGCATTCAAATCTGAAATAAAATAAGACACATTGAATGAAATGTTTAAAAACCCAAATTACTCCAAACCAGTAGCTAGTGTATGCATCAGAACTCCCTTGACATGTGTGTAGCTCCCTCACAACGAACACCCAACTTTTAGCTCGACATCGGGAGGAGGAGGATGCTCGGGTGGAACTCCTTCTTCATCCTCGATTCCCCTATGAGGATAGGGGACTCAAAAACCTCCAAGGTGATTAGGAGACTCCTTTAGGACTCCAAATTGGCAGCACTTCACTCCTTGTCCTAACTTTCAAATGATGTTCCCTTGGTTCCCTTTTATAGGAAAATTGGAAGGTGGTTTTAGGCACCCAGATTTCATCAATCCAATCTCACCTTGCCTTTCAGCCTTCAGACAGTCTTATCTCACTTTGGAAAAAATAAAAAAGTTATAGACCTACCTATTGAATGTCTCCACCTAATTTTTGTCACCATTTGGACAACTACAGCTCAAGATATTGATACAATACAGAATACTGCATTTGACTAGGTCCAAATTCGGTGTCTTGGACATATCAGTTCGAATGGGCACTATATAGGCCGAATCAGGATTACGTTCCTTAATATGAAATGTAAAATATTAAATTTTTGATAGGCCCAAAACATATTAGCCCATTTTGATTTATGTATTTCATGTATTATGCAAAACAGTAGACAGATGTCCATGGATCCATGCAATTTTGGCCCATTTTTCTTCAACTTCATTAATGGCCGACCAAATCACCTCCAGCTACATTGAAATAATAAAAACAATTAACATTGCCCATTCTAATCTTGATTAAAATTAATTTATTTATTCAAACATAATGTTAAATTAATTATTATATTTGAAATATTCATTACAAAACTAGTTTAAAACTGTAGTGTAAGGGTGGAATAAAACAGTGAATCGTGGTACGATCAGAGACCCTCACGCCGATGGTTGACAGGATGTTTAGAATATTCACACTAGTGACATGTGATAGGAGGAACAGCTCCATACCTAAGGTAGTGGGTGTGGGGGAGCCTTTTGTACTGAACGTCACTACAGTGGGGATGACTCTCATTCGTATTATAGATGTTTTGGGGTGGACCTCCATGTCGGACATAGGATCAAGATGGACATGCGAAATCATTGGTGATGGTATAGAGAGGACCATTGTATGAGGTTTCATTACCACAGGTTAGACCACGGCATGAGATACATGCATCGACGATTAGGAGAGTCGACCCAGCTTTCATGTGGGGCAGTTGGGGCCTCAACCCGGGTTGGGAGTATTAGTGCCCTTGCTCTGTGTTAACAGCAGGATGATGGTATACATTAGCGGGGGCATGGACCATAATAGTTATTTGATATTGATACCCCATGATGGTAACCCTCCTTTTCATGTTCCCAACACTGGAATTTGGTTAACCAGGTCGGGTCTGGTGATGCCGGTGCATAGCTTACCTGCTCCTCAACCTGTGGGGTCAGGTTGCAGCATTGACGGGGCCTAGTGGGAGCCCTCCTTGAGTGCCCCAAGAATGATATCACGGTCGGGCTAGCCTAAACGTCCCTCGCCTCACAATATAGGGTAGGGAGTCATCGATGAATTATGGGGATAGGATTTAATAATGGTTATGCATTGGAGTGTAGAGCAGTGGCTCCACATGCATCCCATGGGGGCAGCGGTGCTGATGAGGCACAAAAGACTATATGTCCTGACGGGCCATATCCCGGTTTTCGATAATCCCCTCCTCCTCATATTTCTGAATGAGGTCATTTATCACCCCTATATTAATGATTTCATTTGGGGATATGGGTCTTGGCCGCCCTATAGCTATGGACGTGGAGGCTACTATTTGGTAAATGAGGCCATGAAGGATTTCCATGCGGATGTTTCCCCTACCCCTGCGTCGGTAGGCGGGCCGTGATTGATTTCTAGAAATAGCAGCATGGGTCCTTGAAGGCATGGAGATTAAACCGTTTCTACTGAAAGAATGAAAATCAATGTCTATTTCCCTAGGGTAATTACATTTTCCTTGGATGGTAAGAAGGATCCATGCTAACAACGTCACAGACCGGGGTGTCCAACGTTTAGCTACCCAATTTTTGGTGAGTTTCATGTAGGGCCCACTATTTTCTTGGTGGGACCTGGCACTGAATAATTGGATCTGGTGACACACTAGTAAATTGATGTCTCAAATGCTACAAATCTCCACATTGAGGATAAGAAACTCACATTGAGTTTAACATTTCTATTTATGAATCTTTCTTTAGGACGCGCATCTACTAATTATTCAGAGGAAACATAACTATTTCCCCTCATTCTTTCTTTCCAAATGATTTCATAATCATTCTCTTGTCCAGGGACATTTTATAATTGATCTAAATGGGATGATGGGATGTCGATCCCTTCGTTCGTGGATTCCTCTTAAGAACTCGCTTCCGAGTTTGTGTCTCCCTCGTAGACATATAACGTTCTTCATGAAACTATTACATGTTCAATGTCTTCATGGATTCCTTTTATTACACTGCTTCTGTCATGATATTACAAGGGTTCTTGTTAGGGCAGCAACCTTCAGTCAGGGGTTTAGTCACTATAGACATCACTGGAGGGTCTGGACACTAGAACAATAGCACGTCTGGGTTTCCTCCCCTTATGATAGTGCTTCTCGAGAGTGTGGAAGCCTGAGGAATCCCATGTCTAATGCGGGGATTTATCGTCCATAGGAATTTCTATGTGGTTTTTCATAGCTTCCCATGTTTAACAATGGGTATACCATTATTTTAACATCCAACGAACATGGATAGGACTTATCAGAACACTAACAGGAGCAGATCAGATGAATGCATCCACTAGAGGGAACACTGATGCTGGGACTAATGCGAGGTTAGTATCCCGATTGCTGCTAGGAGTAGTGAAAATGTGGGTTACATGATCTTGTTGGGATGTGGTGGCCCGGTTAAGAATCATTATTGATATGGAAAATTGAGGGTGTTTTTGAGAGTGATATAGAGATGATGCGAGGGTGAAGATGATGTTGGGATTGAGTCTCAAAGAGGCATACTACGTATCCCCATGGTAGGGAATCAATATTCGTATAGTTCGGTTGGGCAGTCGGACACCCAAGGAGGCGGCCCGTGAAAATTGACGCATGGATGGGACAAGGAGGAAGTGGAACCTCTGGGTTGGGACATGACCTTCCTAAATAACATAAGCTCGATTGAAAGACTAGGATGAGACATTAGTGATGGGATTTAACCTTAGGGAGGATTCCTACATATCCTCGTAGTAGGGAATCAAAGTCCATGTAGTTCGAGATGAACCCATAGAATCTCGTTGTGCATAGAGGATAGCGACCCGAAGATGATGTTTGGGGATTACGTGTGGTTAGCAGCCCCTGTTGGTCTAATTCCAAAGGGATGGACTAGAGATGTGGGTCCCAACAAAGGGGACTACAATGTATTACCGTCGATTGTACATCAAAACAGATTACCTCTAATGGGTTACAATGAATTGCCATTGATTAGGGAACACAACGGATTACTGTTGATGGGGTATAACAACTTACCACTAGATGGGGTACTGAAATGCACAACCGATTTTTTCCTATCGACCGGTCAAAGATCTGGTGCTCTGCTAATGTGTATAGCAGCACTCGGGTCGAATCCTAGGCGATGATACTTTGTAGTAGTTTTTTGTTTTTAGTTGATTGTATTTTGATTAGGGGGGTTTGTTGCAGAGCATAATTGAAATGATTGATTGACTATAATTGATTTAAAAAATTGATAAATATTGGAGTGAGTTCATTATTATGGACTTAAGCTTGTGATATCCTTGAGCTTTGCTTTATATTACATTTAAATTAACACCCACTTCACAAGTTGACGTCGATTAGAATTCCTAAGTGTTAAAGCTTTAATCCAAGCCTTAACTTAACTAGGATTATAAAATCAATCAGTACTTGTTTATGGTAGTGTATTTATGGTTCCAATAATCCATGGAAACCACATGCTAAACAAAATATATCATTAATCCATGACATATTAGGTCCAACATACACAATGTTAAATTAACGAATACTCATCGAGCAAATACTCTCAATCACTTAACATCCCTAAATTTTGACTCACCCTAATGAGATATTTACTTAGAAATTTGGGTGTTTAATATTCTGGTTATAATACTTATGATGATAAATTAATAATATAAGAAAAAGAAAGGGATTAGAAAAGAGTGGTACGTTGAACACACACACATGAACAATGATGATAATTAAAAACAGATTTTTGATTGAATGTGGAAGCAAAAGAAGGGAAGGGGATTCAAATGAATTTAAACTATTTTAATAACATTAATATTAAAATACAGAATGTGGAGGATAATAAGATATATTGAAGAAGAAACATGCATTAAAACAGAATTACAAAAGAAAGGACTTACAAAATTACAAAAATGAAAAACACAAATGTAAGTGAAAACAAAGAGAGGAGGAAAGGTCTCTCAAGTGAAAACGTGAGTATGGCAGGTCCTCCCAAGCCTTTGGAAAAGCTTTGGTCGTGCCAATATGATCTCCTATTTTCTGAAATGCCAACCCCTCTCAAGGAGAGAAGGGGAGAGTATTTATAGCCCAAGGAGTGGACTGTTTGCATTCCTAATCTGTCCCTCCACTTGCATCGCCAATTTGGCTATTCATACAGCCAAATCACCGAATATCTCCTTATTCAAAGTTGTAGATAATAAAGTTGTCCGACTACTGGCAACATACGGAGGCATTTGGACAAATGGAGCCAAAGTTATAGCGGTTTTATTAATCAAAGGTAAACTGTCCATTTCTATCCATTCTTTTTCAATGGCCAAAATGTGAATGGATTTTGGAACAGGACTATGCCTCCAAATCAGACTGACTTCTTCAACAAATTCGGCCGCCTATAACTCCTCTTTCCCACTACAAAATCACAGCTCGATTTGATGCTTACATCATGAGATATGTCATGAATAGTATATTGATTTTAATTCTCGGACAGAATGGTGGGCTGGACTTAAAAGCATCATTTGGGCCCCTTGTACTTGGATTTGGGCTATGAAATTTTTATTCAAGGTGACATGTAGTGTCCCCAGAATTATGGGGGAGAGTTAATGTTTTTGGACTTCTGTATTGAGCCCAGTAAATGAATCTTCAACGCTGGTCCAGTTTGTTCACAGATTCTTTGATCTTGTTTGTGAGGACCATATGACCCTTCAAATGGCAGAATTGGATCATGGTTCCTTCTAATGAAATGTTGTATATTTAATGGAGAATCATAAAAAACAAGAACCACACAATGTGGATCCGTATAGTGACAGTTATAATTAAAACATTAAACTGACTCAATTGGACTACTTCTAAAAATGCTCAAATATTATACTTAATATTTAAACATTAATATTTCTCACAAATTATGCACATTTAATATAAAATAAGTAAAGGGGGAATATAATAAGTCATGAAAATATTAATAACATCAGGTACACAAAGGCTTACCACTGATGTGGTACAACTAATTACCTCTTAATGGGGTACAATATAGCTTACCACTAGATAAGGTAGACAATGACTTACTACTGGAACAGGTTGAACCTCATAGAGGCTTCCTAAGTAGCATTACAAGGATAAAAGGATCAGTTTCCACATTTTTCGAATGGGTAGAGTTTAAAGCCTTTCTTGAAAAAAGGGGAATACAATTTAATGTCATGTGGGAAGAGGATGAACTGATATGAAGTGGTTGGGGTTGTTTGGGGAACTGACACGAAGGGGGTCAGAACCAGTTGATGTTGGGATTGAACCTCAGAAAGAATTCCTATGTAGCATTCATTGGAAATGATCAAAGTTCATGTAGTTTGGAAGGGAAAATGTTGTTTTAATGTCATGCAGGAAAAAGGTCGACCGACATGAACGGGGAAGGGACATGTGGGTGTTGGGATTGAACCTCATGGAGGGTTCCTACATACCTTCCCTATGGAAGGATCAAATTCCACATTATTCATGATGCGTAATTGGGTATTACACTCTATGGTGGCCCAAAAAGGATGCCATGGTTAATTTGTACTCTAATCCCTTGTGAGTCATGCTCAGTGTGAGAAGCAAGAGGCATCACAAAACTGGGGATCACGTTACAAAATCTGATTTCGCAGAAGGTGGGATGAAGTTTACATGTGGTTAGCGGCCCAATGAAAAAAGGGGGCTTACACATTGAGTAGCCTAGGGAGATGGAGATTGAGACTTTCTGCACGATGGAGGCCCGATGGTTCCAAATACTAGAGGGAGAGGTACGGGGTATCGAGGATCCATGTGCCCCTCTCACCTCTTAGTCATTCACACAAATAAATAGACGAGGAGCAGGCGTACTTCCTCCTACAAGAAAGGATAGGGGATTACACCAAGATGGTTGCACTTTCCCATAGAAAGGAATCAATATAGAAAAGAGTTACTCATTTCATGTGAGGAGTATCTCAGTCCTGTGGAGTGAGCTACTGTGGAGAATGTATGAGGTCGGGCACCCCGTATAGAAGGCACAGGGTGAGGCCACAGTTTAATGTTATGTTCATAGGATGATGGTTCATGGAAGTTTAACATCATATAAATTGGATTAGGTGTGTTTACTCTACACCCCTAGGACATACATAATTGATACCCACCCACTCTTGGGAAAGGGAAGGTATTAGCAATGCCGTGATAAGGGGGTGTCGAGGAGTGAGCCACTGAGGGTCCCAAGTTAGTGTGGCCATGCGAAAAAGACATACCCATTAGTGTGTCTGTACGAAGAAGCATGAGGATAAGTAATAGAACTTGAATCACCAACCATGGGGATTTGAAATCACTTCGTATGAACCTAAAGGGTCATGTGGGAGAAGGGTGTATAACATAGGTGTTTTGTGTATATGTAGTGCCCGAAGATTGTTCCCGAGAGAGCGACATCGAACACATGAAAAAAATTTCACAGAAGGAGAAGGGTTAGCATGAAAATTAAGAGGTTCTCATGAAATATGTGTGCAAAGAGGGTACTGATGTGTGAAAAGGCCGAGTTGAGTGGAAAAGAAGTAATGCACACAAATGGAAGAGGTTTGCGCGCCAAGGGGGGAAGAGGGTTTTCTGTGTAGGTGGAGGGGTTTGCATGAGAAAATTCCCAACAGTTAAGAAACTAGGTGAGAGTCAATCCCTAGTGGTCCTATGTATAGGCGGACCCCTGGGAGACCTATCACGGAAAATCTTGTACCTGTAAGTCAACCTTTTCCTACTAAAGAGTTGAATTCCATGTATGAGAGATGGTTCATATTCTTTAGCCACCATAAGTGGGGTGAACTTATATTTGAAGGGGAATGAGGGCTATAGGTGCATGAATAATTCATCCTACATGAAAATCCAGTCCTGGGGTTTGTTTTGTGGATGTTCTCATGTCACCATGCAAAAACAACTTCAGGTTGCGACTGTTTTCTACTCGAAGAAGCAGATTTCCGTGCATCACTCCGATTTTTTGTCCAGCTTTTTATCTCTTCCCAAAATTGTTTGTTGAGTCAAAATATGCCTATATTTTATCCAATTATGCCTTCTTAATGCATGCATTGGATTATGACATATACATCTACTTAATACCAAGTGAACTGATTATGAAAATAAAGAAAATGAACACCCAAGAATGATGGAATTCAATATAGTAGCTTATCAATAAGGGAATAAATGAACAAAATAGAATTATAATAAACTAAATATATGTATAATAGGTTTTTAGATAAGATATTAATTATTCTAATTTTGTATTCCATGACCTTATGTTCAACAGTGGAACACAATCAGACATAACGTAAGGGTTTTTCCACCCGAACCTCCTTTTTCAATCGTGTTATTTTTATTGTATAATTACCTCAACAAAATTATTTTGTAATATTATGTACTCCTCATAAATTCTATTTGAGTATTATATATATGTACACTAACCATAATCCTTCTTTATTTTATGTATGGTTACAAATTTTAAAATAAACTTTCAATATTGTTTCAAAAATACAAGCTTGATTCAAGGGAATTTCAAAAATTCTTACTATTTTCATGGGCTCTCAATAATAAATTTTTAGAAACCATTATATTTTAAAAATAACTCATTTTATTATGAAAATACTATCTTATATAACTTATGGTTTTATAAAAATATATTTTCTAAGAGAACTCTTCAGTTCAAAGTAAAAGGGTATTTATCACAAGAATTACTCGAATATTTTATTTGAGTATCATTATCTATTTCAACACTCTTGTTGATTATTATGTTTTATTGGGATTAATATTTCATATTATCATATACCATATTTAATTTAATAGTTTATGATTATTTTGGATCTAGATTTTCTATCTTAAAACCATTCACTAATTTACTCTGAATGGTTATTGTTTATGCTTAATGTTCGAGGAAAGTTATTTACATTTCATATATTAGTTTTATTATGAATTTATATGTTGTTTATATTTATCTATATTCATATGTGGAATGAATTGAACATATAATGTGTTTTATGGGGCATTCTATTTCCCCTCAATGCATCGGTAGGTTTCATGAGACAAACTATGGTCTTCGCACAAGGCTTTGATAAAAAGATTTTTTATAGTCTAGGCATGTGGCCTTGACGATATGGTTATGTTGTACCACATTATGAATTCTATCATTATGAAAATAGAATTTATGGATCATGTGGTATTTAGACTTGTACAATTCTCATGATAATGTATCATGTGTTGAAGTTTATTATTTGTTAAAGGCATAAGTTTTTAGTTATTCATCATACCTAATGTTTATATATCCTCTGATGTATTGTTTACCCTTAATGAGAATTTGAGCACCCCACTTCCTTATGTTTCATTTTCTTAGGACATTATGAAATTTTTTATGAATGACATGCTGAAATAACCATGTAGTTATGAATGTTATATAAAGAGTTTCTATGTTGATTTTCTTTTCATGTTGTAATGTTGAAATTATGTATGAATCTTGTTTCCAAAATCGACTAAACTACATGGTCCCTCTAGATACATATTCCTTGTTTATCATTTAATTTAATAAAAGTAAGGAACTGAATCTAGGAAACTGGCCTTGGGTCCTTACAGTTAGTATCAAATGACGTTTAGTAGAAAACATGGAAACTGGATTAGAAAATATTGATTAGGGAACAAATCCCAAAAGTAGTATTTGAGGACAAAAATACAAGAATGTACTTTAGTTTTGGTAAGGAATAGATTATGTATATACTTCTAGAAAATACATCCCTATATAGATATAAACAAGTAGATGTGGATTTGTAACAGATGTACCTAGAAGTGAAAACTCTGACATGGAGTTTCGAGGTTAGCCCGAGGTATCCTAATAAATGAAAATGGGCCTTGCTGCACTCATGGTATTGACAATCCATGGAGACATGCATGGGATAATTCATGTTTTCATTATACGCCATTATGAAAGATTTAAATGTAAATTTTTCCTCAAATATACAATTTTTATGATTAAGAGATTACCTATGCATTGAATTTTTATTTATGCCATGTAATTTTTCTACATTGAGATTATACATTATTTTTTATACCATAATCTAGTGTATTCCATTTTTTATAAATGGATCATAATGGAAGCAATCGAATCCACACGAATATGCATGTCCCCATAATGGATTTCCCTCTTATGAAAGATAATGATGTTGGATATAGTGCAGTGACTATTGATGAGAAACTTATAACTATACTGAAAAAAATACTCGGATTATGAATAATATATTTACATGTATGGAGAATCTAGATCCACCACATGATGAAGCAATGTTAGATCGCTTAATGAGAAAATGGCTTCCATTATTAAATTGGACTACAAACCTGTTTGTAGAAGAGCAGTGGATATGCTCCCTAGAGAAGATATTTCTTGTTTTGCGATGAAAGGAAAGAGAGAAGGTGGTCTTGGAACTTCATCATCTATTAATAGATTCAGATTATTGATGTTTGTTAATCCAAAACACAAAGGAAGAGAAAGAAATATAATATATGGAATGGAGGGATTTTAAGGTAATATTCCTAGAAAAGTATTTCCCTCATGAAGATCAAGTAGATATGGAGATGTAATTCATGAATTTTAGGTAGAAATAGGATGAAAATGTTTCCATGTATGAAACTAGATTTAAATGGATGGAAAGGCATGTTGCAGACTACATACGTAGTCCAAGAAGAAAAATTGATCAATTTATTGATGGTTTAAATTCATTCCTCCAAAGGGATATAGTCTTCAAATGTTTGTCATCATATGAAGATATAGTATCATGTTCTGTTAAGATAGAAAAATAATATCCTAAGTCTTATGTTATTAATGGAAATAAAGTGAAGAAGAGGGATACCGAAAACTATAGTAAAGGAAATAACGAAATGGGGAAGAAGGGAAGAGTTGATCTTCCATCCTGCTGTAATTTTGGGAAGAAATGCCCTATAACGTTCTTGAAGGGAATGGGTGTCTATTACAAGTGTAGAGAAAATGGAGACCTATCTCAGGATTTTAAGGGGAATAAATAAGTTACCAATGTTCAGTTATAAAATTACATGGAGGTGGTACATTATGCCAATTTATGTCCTATGTGTTAGGGAAACAATTCCTAATTAAAGAAGAGGGAGTAAGTCCAAGCTTATTCCATCACAACCACGGAGGATGGAGTTCCTAAGTATGTAATGGCGGGTACAATAATCATTTAATCAAACATAGAAAATGCTTTATTTTATTCGGGTTTATTTCCCTCAATTATCTCTTCCCAGTTTCCAATGAAAATTATACATGTCCAATTTGACTTAATGAATGAGTTATCAGTCAAAACTCTTAGGGGGTGTATCATTGCAAAAAAGGCATGCCTAATATTCCCCCTCATGACACATTAATGTGATTTAGTTTGTAACCTTATCCTCATACCAATGAATTAATTTGATATAGTTCTCATTATGAATTGGTTGTCATGTTATGATGCACAGATCTATTGTAAGAAGAAGGAAGTTACAATATTTAAAAATGGTGTACAATCCATTATTATTAGAACATAAACCTCATCATCAAATTCATATTCAAATCCACACTATTTACCTCTATTTAATTCAATTGTTTGAGAGTAATGGAATGAAATAACTATGGGTGAGGAAAATAATGTTAAAATAGAAGATGTACCAATTGTACATGAATATTTTGACGTCTTTCCAGAGGATTAACCTAGACATCCTCTATAGTGGAAAATTGAGTTTTATATGGACTTAATTCCTATTTCAAGGACCATATCAAAGACCCCTTATATAATAGCCACTTTGGTGTTATTGTAACTAAAGAAACAAATAGAATAATTGAGTGATATAGGATTTATTCACACTAATGTTTCCCCATGGGGAGCCCCTATTCTTTTCATTAAGAAGAAAGAAGGGTTTATAAGGATGTTGATTGACTGCATGAAGATCATTGCTATAACAATATAGAACAAGAATCCCCTACCTCACATTGTTGATTTATTTGATCAACTTCCTAAGGCCCAATATTTTTTAAAGATTGATCTTTGATCTGGATATCATCAGTTTCTTTTAAGGAAGGAAGACATTCAAAAAACAACATTTCGAACAATGTATGTGCATTATGAGTTTACAGTAATTCCTTTTGGAAAAACTAATGTACCATCTCTTTTCATGGATCTAATGAATATGGATTTCAAGGATATATTCATGAAATGGTATTGGTTTTTATTTATGACATCCTAATATACTCTAAGATCTATGATGATTATGAAAATAATATGTGCACTATTCCTAAGACAATTAGAAGAAATAAAGTATACAGGAAGTTTAAAAGTTTTATTTTTTCTTAAATTTGTTTCCTATCTGGGCCACAATGTCTCTAAGGATGGAATATCTGTAGATCCTATGAAGACAATGGTTGTGAATGAATGTCCTACTCAAACAAACATTACTAATGTACATAGATTTATTGGTTTAGTAGGTTATTATTGGTGTTTCGTTCAGAACATTTCCATGTTTAGACAACCTAATGACCAAACTTTCAGGAAAATGGGTTATGTTCGTATGGAAAAAAGAATGTGAAAAATGTTTTAATGAATTGAAGTGATGATTAGTGAATGATCCAATCTTTACTATATCATTAAGGAATTATGGATTTGTGATCTATATTGATGCTTTAATGAAAGGACTTGGTTGTCTCCTTGTGCATAGTGATAGACTGATTGCATGTGCATCTAAGAAGCTAAAAATTCAGGAACAAAACTATACAACTCATGATCCTGAGTTACCAGCGGTAATCATTACACTGAAAATTTGGAAAAATTACCTCTAAGGAGAAAAATTTGAGATATATACAGATCATAATTTTTTTAAATATATCTTCTCCTAGAAGTAACTCAACATCGGACAAAAGATATGGATTGAACTACTCAAGGAATTTTTCTACACAATACACTACCATCCATGGAAGGAAAAGAATGTGGAAGATGCCTTGAGTACAATGGACCATAATATAATGAACATGATGATAGTGTAAAGGGATCCTATGTTTATGGATCTAGTAAATATGGATATTGGAATTATCCAAGAAGGTAACACATAATTACTTTTTCAAATGTTTTCCAAACCATCATTACATGAAATAATAAAAAGTTTTCAGACTGATGATGAGGAGTATTAAAAGAAAATTAAACCCGTAAATATCGGAGGTTGATTGAATTCATATATAAAAGTTGAATTTTGAAATTCATAAATAGGATTTGTGTTCCCAGTATTCCTAAGCGAAAGAGGGAACTATTGGATGATTCTCATGGCTCCAATTTCACCATACACCTTGGTAGCACAAATATGTATAGAGATATGAAGGAACATTTTTTGTAGGAAATCATGAAGAAGGATATTTTTTATTATGTGTTGAAATGTTTGTTTTTTCAATAGGTGGGGGTCAGAAGACATCATTCTAGAGGAGTCATTCAACCCCTCCCTATTCGTATGTTGAAATAGGAAGATATTATAGTGGGTTTTTTCATGGATATACCAAATAATCCAAGAATAAATGATTTGATATGGGTCATTGTTGATCTTCTTAAAAATTCAGCTTATATTATAGATGTATGAGAAAATTTTACACTTCAAAATTTAGCAATACTCTATATTAATGATGTTTTATGTCTTTATGGTGTACCCTTAACAATTGTTTCTGATCATGATCCCCATTTTACATCACATTTATGGAAATTTCTTTAGAATACCCTAGATACTGATCTTTGTTTTAGAACTTCCTACCACCCAAAAAATGATGGACAATCAGAATTGGCTATTCAAACATTGTAATACATGTTGTGGTCTTGTTCACTAGAATTTCAAGGTATGTGGGATCATTATTTACCTATTGTATAATTTTCCAATAACAATTGATTACATTCAAGTATTCAGATGGCACCATAATAAGCTTTATATGGAAAGAGATTTCGAACACCAAATTGATGAGATGATGTTTGTGAAAGAAATCTCATAGTCCCATAACTTGTTGAGGAAAAAATAAAAAAGGTGACGATTACCCAAACCATATCAAAACTTCTCAAAGTATGAAAAGGATATATGTTGATAACCGAAGTAAGGATTTATAATTTCATGAAGGATAACACGTTTTTTTAAAGTTTCTCCATGGAACGGTGTTATTCGATTCGGTAAGAAGGGAAAATTAAGTCCTTGGTACATAAAACCTTTTTAAATTCTTGGTTGAATTGGAACCGTAGATTAATGTTTGGAAATTCCACCATGTCTCTCCTAATATCACAATGTCTTCCACATATCAATGTTAAGGTAATACATACCAGAGCCAATCCATGTTCCCACCTATGAAAAAATAGAACATAATCTTGATTAGCCTTATTGTGAAGAACCTATCAAGATTATTGAAACCAGAGAACAATTATAGAGAAATTTAATGACTGGTCTTGTAAAGTTGTTTTGGGGAACCATAAGACAGAGTAAGAAACATGGTATCTTGAGGATCTTATGTTGAATACATACCTAAATCTTTTTTGGTAACATTTTGTGAATTTGACGATAAAGGTTTTGTAAGGAGGGGAGAACGTAACACCCAAAGGTTTTGAAAATATATATTTATTGCATAAAACAATGAGTCTCTATGAAACAACACATTTTATAATGAATCCATTAAACAAATATTTTCCTCTTCTATGTATTGAAGTTCGAAAAAACAGTTTTCGAAAGTTGTGATCAGTATGTCATTTGGAGTCTGACAGAACAAACCTGATTTTTGGGGATTACTAATATACCCTTATGAATAGTAATATTACCCATATGAATATTAAATAATGATATTATTTTATATTCTTATTTCATTAATATAATGATATCTTAATTAATTTGCCAATGTGATACAAAACAAATTATACCATCAAAATTGTAATTTTTGGAATTAAAAAGGATTTTATTAAAAAAATTAATAATATTGGGAAAATTATATTTTAAAAATGGAGATTTTTTTTAATTCTACACATCTAAATATTTTTGTGGTTAATTTTTTGGATTTTTATGAAATTCTTGAATTTTTGATGAATAGTGAAATACGGAAAAATACCGTATATACATGTAATTAGTTAAATACACTATTAATGACATAATGAGCGATTCAAGGTCACTTGGTTCGAAATCGCATGCAATTATTACTATTAGGGGTCACATGAACCAACAATATTTTTTGTCTTGAGGGAAATAACAATATAATGATTAAAAATTTATAAATATTTCTCCTCTCCTCCACTATAAAACCCTATCTCTTCTTCATCTCTTTACTCATAGATTCCATGAAAATACTCAAATATATGTCCAATTACCCTTCCACAGTCAATCCTTACATAAAATAAGCTCTTGGTTTTTCCAAAATACAAAAACCCCTTCCCTTAAGGAGGTTATTTCAAGAGGTAAACACCCTACTTTTTTATTTAGTTTCATTTCAATTTAACTTCTTTTGTTATATTCTCCCCAAATCCTCTCTCAAAATTACCATGATAACTCTAATATCATTGATATACTTTAATTATAACATGTTAATGGAAAAACATCATCAATATTTTTACTCTCTCCCTTTTATTGTATAATCAAAATCAACGACTATGAGGTTATAATTTACAACCTTTGTGGACGGTGAAGTTTTATTCATAAAATTCTACTTAGTTAATGGTCATGAAATAGTTTTTTATGGTTGAAAAATAATTAAATATATGTATTATAATGTAATTAATATTCAGGAACCATTATATGTACATAATATAAAATCATATGACCAAACTAGTTCTTAATAATCAAAATACTGCTAAAATAATCTAAGTGAAGTCATTAAATGATTCATCGTAATTCCATGTAAAAATGGATATAACTGACCATTAACACTTTTTTATGTTAATAAATAATATTTAATTTCAATTATGTAGATTCTCATCCATTCCACTTGATCTCCACTACTTAAGAGCAAGTGAACCAATTATGAAAATAATGAAAATGAACAGCACATAACGATAGAATTACATATAATAACATATCAATAAGGGCATAAATGAACTAAAAAGAAATATGATAAACGAAATAAATTACTAATAGGTTATGAAATAACTTATTAATAGGTATAATTTCATATTTCATGACCTTATGTTCAAGAGCGAAACACAATCAAACATATGGAATTTTTTTTTCACTCGAACCTCTTTTTTAATTTGGGTTTTTTTATTTTCTAATTACCTGAATGAAATTATTATGTATTATTATTTACTCCTCATAAATTCTGTGTGATTATTATTTATATGTTCAACAACCATAATCTATCCTTATTTTATGGATCGTTACCCCTTTTAAAAGGTTCTTTCAAAAAAATTTCTAAAATACAAGCCTGATTCAAGGGAATTTCTTAAATTCATACCTATTTTAAAGGGAACTCAATAATATATTTTTGGAATCAATTATCATTATAATATCAATAATTTTATTATGAAAATACTATCTTACTTTACTTATTTTTTTTATATAAATATTTTTTCCAAAATAAATCTACTATTTAAATAAAAGGGTATTTATCTCAAGAATTACTCGAATATTTTATCTTCATATATTTCAACACTCTTGTTGATTATTATATATAATTTGGATTAATATTTAATGGTATCACATACAATATTTAATTTATTAGTTTATAATTATTTTGGTTGTGGATGTGTTATGTTAATACCATTCACCAATTTACTCCGAATGGTTATTGTTTATGTTAAATGTTTAGGGAATGTTATTTAAATTTAATATATTAGATTCCAAATGAATGTATATGTGGTTTAAATTTATCTCTGTTCAAATGAAGAATTCATTGGATTTAGAAAGTGTTAGGTGGGTCCATATATATCCCCTCGGTGTATTAGATGGTCTCATGAGAAAAACTATGATCTCGGAAAAAGGCCTTGAAAAATGATTATTTATGGTCTTGGCATGAGGCCATTACTGTATGGTTATGTTGTACCTCATTATGCATTCCCTCGTTATGAGAATTGTACTAATGGATCATTTGGTTATTCTACAAGTAGAATACCCATAATTATGTATTGTGTGTTCATGTCTATTCTTTTTCAAAGGAATATGTTTTTAGTTATTCAATAGGCCTAATGTTTATACATCTTCCATTATATTTCTAACCCTTACTGAGTGTTTGAGATCACCCCTTCCTTTTTTTAATTTTTTCAGGACCTGAAGAATTTTTTATGAATGAAATTCTGAAATAACATAGTAGTTATGGATTCTGTCTAAGGAGTTTATATGTTTTATTTCATTTCATGTATTTTTGTTGAAATTATTTATAAATCTTGTTTCCAAAAGCTACTAAACTACTTGGTACTCCAGGATGCATGTTCCTTGTTTATATGCCAATGTAATAAAAACAAAGAACCGGCTCTTGGAAATGGGGGTTGGGTCCTTACATCCCAACATGCTCCATGATCAAACATCACAATACAAACCATGTATAATGAAGCACCACTAAAAAAATCATGATTTCAAACATTTACTAGTGTGTCAATAAACAATATTTGAAAAATCACCACCATGACATAGTAGGGGGTTGGTGATGAAACTCAATAGGCTTTCCCCAAATAACATCCCAAATCACGCCACTATGATAAAAATTTTATCACACACACACACACACACACACATATATATATATAACAATTGAAAATAGTTTATATCTGGATATAAAATAATTACCATTGAAAAGTAGTTTTTTCAAGACAAAACCATTTTCTATGGAATGAATCAAAACAATTCAATCGAACATTTTTTGAATTCATTTGGCATTAACATTTGGTTCCACACAACCATACACACACACTCTACCACACATGTTTTGTGTTTACCATTGATGGTGGAACATCATGTCCATAAACCATTCCTTTGATGGTGGTACTTCATGACCATTAACCATCCCATTTAACTCATTCACAACAATTTAATCCAACAACCATGTCAAAAAAAATTGGGTAAAACCATTTCATTAGAAACATACTTTTGTTAAAAATAATTTTACATCCAAATTCCATGAATTAAAAACAAAAAAACCATTTTTAAATAATAATTTTTCATTCAGCTTCCCAATTTCACTGTCCACGAAAACAACCAATTTTCACAATTCCATAATCTGTCAACAAAGAGGGTTTCCATCAAGAATTTCACAAAACATTAACAATCAATTTCAATAAACACAATAAATTTTAAATAAACCCTTATAATTATAATAAGGGGACTTGATATTTCTTACACCTATATTGTATTATACGGTGCAAACGAAGAATGACATGTATTCCTTAATAAAACCAGGATAAATCTCCACAAACCAGCCTTAGATCTCTTTCCCTAACATTAACACTACCATATATAATAATTATGGGAATAAAAAATCAAAAATATATCCCCAAAGAACTAGATATATGACTTAAAGAGAGCGATGTAATGTATATATATGAAAAGCTACCAAAATCAAAAACTTACCTTGGAAATCTGGCATCAATGCACCACGAATTGTCAATATATTGCTTCTGGTTCAAAGGGGAGATACACCATAGATTGAGATCTTGGGGGGTGATACATTCCACCAACAATTTGACTTTACATTCTCAAAAATAAGAAAACTAGAATCTTCCCTGAAATAGTTTGGGTCATTCCTCGACCATTTCATTCTCCCATTCCCAACCCACTTCATGAATTTTACCATGTTTCCACAAAACCCGGACTTGGCCAATTTTGTTCACATGTAAGAAATTATATTACCTATCCACAATCTATATTTTCACATACACTTAGAAAACAATCATCTCTAGGTTAACATGTTCTCATCGAGTCACACGGTTAGGATCTAGATGATACATCTTCTACTATGATACATGAAGCATGTTATGCACTGTACTAACCATTGATTGAAATGTGGGCCGATATTCCACCTCTAAAACACATTAAATTATCTAAAAAGGGAATTCATATCAAGTAGATAACTTGATTTTATTCTTAAAATGATGATTTCTAAGCCTTAAGGATATTTTCAAGAACTCGTTATCTCTCAACATGAATTATATTGGTTGTCACTGGTGATTTGTATATGATTTCTGATGAATATTATCCATATCCATCCATTTCTTGATCAACTAAATCTTTAATGTTGTTTGTTCAACAAGGCTAGACCCAAACATTGAATTATCACCTCTTTCCACCCAACAAATTAGATAATGATAAGGACACCCATATCATTCTTTTAATGGTTCCAATTTTATGGATTCTTGATAATTGTTGTAATATAATAACATCAATAAGGGTATTTCGTCTTCCCATGTGCCACAATAATCCATTACCCAAGCCTGCATCATGTATTCTAACATTAGTATCATCCTTTTAGATTACCCATCCATTTGAGGATGATATATCATACTCATAGTCTAATGAGTCCTAAGGGATTTCTATAAGGAATTCTAGAAATTATACATAAAACATATGTCTCTAACTAATTCTATAAAAATTGGTATGCCATGACTCTTTACCACTTCTAGGATATAGAATTTTGAAAACTCCTCCACTGTTTGAGATTCTTGAATAGGGATGAAATGGGATGACATTGTCAGTTGATCCACTATCAACCATATAGAATTCTATTGCTTTACAGTTCTTGGGAGACTTGTTGCAAAATCCATAGGTTTTTTTTCATTACAAAATAGGAATAGGTAAAGACTCTAACATACCAACTAGTTATTAATGCTCCGCCTTATCTTGATGACATGTTACTCATATTAAAACAAACCCATCCACCTTCCTTTTCATACTGACCCAAATCCTTTTCACATCGAACCTCCAAAATTGTACTTTCAATGCCTTAAACGTTTTCTGTATTCCAGGATGAACAACCAATCTCAAATAGTGCTATGTAAGAAGATTTTTTGCTGAAAATACAAAGGTATGACCATTCATTTTTGAAACTACACTAATGGACTCCCATCTAGATTCCATCCTTCAATGGTCCCCCTATTATAGAGTATTTACCTCATAGGATAACATTCTAAATAATATGTTTTTGTATCTTTAACTATGACAGCCAAATATAAAATGAATGAAATTCAAAATAAAATTACAAAATCACCTCATGATTCACATTCTATGTTAATGTTATCTATCACTGACATCAACTACCACTGATCTGATGATTTTATTGGTAAATTGGGCATATTAATTTAAACTTAATGCATCTACCATTTAATATCCTTTACCTGGTGTATAAATCAAGTCGAAGTCAAACATTTAGAGATACTCCATCCAAATTCATTGTCACAGGTTCAAATCCTATGATGATAAAACATGTTACATTTTCTTATGATCCATAAACAATATATATTTCTCATCAAATAGCTAATGAATTAAATTCCTCAAAGCATGGACTATGAAAGATAATTACAATTTTTGTGGTGGGTAGTTATTCTGATGAAACTATAAAATCCTTGATCCATAAGCAAAAATATGATCTCACTACATGTGAAAAATCCCAAATTAAATCTTGTAACATCACAATACACCACATACCCTTGTCATGATTCTGGAAAAATCAAGATTGGTGTTGATGTATGATGAACATTAGGCTCGAGAAACAAATTATAACATTCATCATTCCATTAAAATTGAACTTTCATTCATGTAAAAGCTTTCATTAGAGAATCTTATCGTGAGAAATCACGAACGGAACATTTTTAATAACCATCCAAGCTAAGGAATATTAATATCTTGAATACATTCTTTAGCGGTTTCCATGTGACAGAAACAACAATTTTTTTCTGGATCAATAGAAACACCTATTTATATATTACATTTGCATGGAAATATAAATCTTGAATCCAAAAATCAAACATTGATAATTTTTCATACATATGATGATCCTTTAAGATTCCCAACACTGTCTCCCAGTGTTTCTCATGCTCAACCATTGTCCTTAAATACAAAAATATGTCATCCAAAAATACCACCACCAAAGAATAATAATATCATTGAAATATCTGATTATTCAATGCTATAAATATGTCTAGAAAATTCATAAGACCGAAAGGTATAACCACATACTCATAATGGTTATATCTATATCTAAATGATATTTTTTGGAATATATTATTTTAGAACCCTCAATTGGTTATATTATGATTTCTTGTAAAATTTGGAGAACTATTGATCTCCCCTTAATTAATCAAACTTATTGTCTATGTGTTGAAGTGGACAACAATTATTTATCATATATTTGTTAAGATTATGATAATGCACAAAAAACTAAAGAGCTTCATCCACCTTTTTGACCAATAGGGCTAGTGCTTCCCACAAATACATTCTAGGAAAAATTTAAACTTTTTTCAGATCTTTCAACTATACATTATATTCCCTTCTTTATGTTGGTTTCTTTCTATTGGAAAAAAGTGATATTGGGCTCATCCCAGGAAGGAGACCAATCTTAAACTCCACATCTCTTTTGGGTGTAAATCCTAAGAAAATTTCAAGAAAAACATTTAGAAATTGATCAACTACTGAAAGAAAAACTCTATTCTTGATCTTTTGCCATCGATTCCAAATTAAAATCTTCCATTTGTAATGATATAATTACAACAACATGTTACAAAATGGCTATTTTATTATCCTTTAAATTCATATATCCTTTAAATACATGATCAATTCCACCATCAGTCATAATACAAACCCTTCAGGTATAATAGTTAATTGGATATTGGAACATTTCCAATAAATGGATTTTCTTTATTATGTCACAGACATCAATATCAAACATAGAGAAAGGACAGATCAAATAATCTACATCAATATTTAGAGAGAATGTTCTACACATAAGGCCTCACCATTCTCTTTGACCTAGAAGAGTTTAACTTTTCAAAAAAAAAGCCATCATATCCACATTTAAACCAATCAAATATATAGAATGATAATAAGAAAATGAATGGGATAAAACCATAAAAACCCAAGATTTTATAATGGTGGAATTAAAAAAAGTTGTACCTCTAATCATCGATGGTCCATATTTATCATCCACAATTACATGCTCAGCTCCATATAATTTCTTACTCACTGCACTTTGTTCATTATTTCCTTATTGAGATTTCCCTTGCTAATGAGACATGATATTCCTTGAATCCCCATGGATAGCTCTATTCTTATAAAGATAGTGATTCGTCTATTGTCATCTTGTTATAGTATACAACATATGTGACACCTAAGAATTTCCATGAACACCTGATCATAGGGCACTGTGACAATAGCACTGAAGATTCCCCATCAAGTTGTAATTTTGGAATGCTCTGTATGGGATTGTACAATATCACTTATTTTGGTCCAAATAATGAAATTGGAAACATCCTGGATTGATCTTAGGTTTTGGATGAAGATTTACCAATCATGGAACCTAATTTTGATTCATACTCCCACATTGGAAATTGGTGTCCCACTTGTTCATTCTCCTAGAATTTGAGTTCCCACTATTTCCTGTAGGTATCAACATGCTTCCACCACCCGTATCTCATGAAGTGTCTCATTCTGAAATTTTTTTTCAAATTAACATCTCTATATAATCTTTTATAAAGGTCACAAAAATAATTGATTGAATATCATTCCTCATCCCCAGTTCAAAAATTCATGTCTTCAAGGACACACTAATAACAACATTGGGTAAAAATCAGACTAAAGTCATAAATTTATCAGCATAATCTATCACTATGAGGCTATCCTACATCAAGCTATTAAATTTATCATTCATGAAATTTTGAATGATTGTGGATTGAGTTGATTGTTGAACAAATTATCAATGTGCTTTCATTCAAGGCCTTGGTCTGATTTAGCTTGTACTGCTAAATCCCACTACTGGCATGCAAGATCCTCCAATATATATAACACCATCAAGACTTTTATCTATGCTAGTGATCGTAGGAAATAAAATATTTTATTCATCCTATTCATACACACCTGTTCCTTCTCTAGTATTGAATCACCCTGAAAGATGAGTGGATTTTACTTTTAGAACTAAATGGACTAGTCCACTTTCCTTGGTTCATCACTTCATTTACTTCTATCCATAGCCTAAAAAGTTTGGACAATACTCTGAAACAATTTTTGGTTCGCCTATGACTCAGGTGAAACCATATTCTCAATATCCTTTTCTGGTTGGTTTCTACGATGCCTACCAGGCTACATTTTCTATAAGCACAAAAAACTCCATATGTATCACTCTCAAGAAACATAAGGCTTAAGAATTTCAAATTTACCAGATCATAAATATAACGACATTGATTTCCAAAATTCAAAATTTTCCATGTTCATCCATTTTTGAAAAATTCACCATTATTTTGAAAATATAACCATTTTCAAAATACCATAATCATGCGCTTTTTCAAATATATCATTTTAAAATAATTTCAGTATTCTTTAAAAAATAAACACATTTGTACCAAGTTATAAATCATTACCCAAAATGAAATATATACTTTTTGTGGGTAGTAAATTCTAAAATTCATTTCATTTTATTCTCATTGTATTAACCCAAGAAAATGAGATTGCAAATACTATAAGGGTCTCTAAAGTACTTATATAACCCACCGTAGTAACTGAATTTTAGAATAACAACATTAGCTATATCTGTTTGTGATTTACATTTCAAGCCCCAAAAATAATACTCTTTTCATCCATCCCAACTCTAGGAATAAACTAGAAAAATTTCAACTAAAAGATCAAAAACCAAAAGTATTTTTTTCAAATGATTGGATTGACAAAGACTGAGATAACATTCATTTAAAGAACTAAAAAAATGATACCACTTGAAACATATCACCCCTCCTCATAGGATTTATTAAAGGAATTACAACTTGGCCTTAGAATACATCCCCAAGATGCCAAAGGTTGATAATAAATGTCAAGGGTTTCATTATATTTGGGTGACATGTTTTATTAGAGAATAAATAGACACCACCAATCATACGATAAACGAAACAAATATATGTTGAATTATAATAATGTACGATAACTCAACCATAAAAAATTTAATATAAAACCAAATATTAATCAGATTACCATAGGAGAAGACTATTATGATAAAAGTACATTTTGGATGAAAAATTAAAAAACACTCAAAGAATCCAAGACATAACTCCATAGCTCCCAAATTTCTCCAAGCACTAATGCCATAATACAAAGCATGTATTATGAAGCACCACAAAATAATTGTGATGATTTACCTCTACCAATGTCTTGATAAATAGTTTTTACAAAATTAATACCATTCCAAAGAAGGGGGTGAATAATTAAACGTAGTAGGCTTTCTCCAAATGACTTCTATACTCACACCACTATGATATAACAGGTTATAACATTTATATAAAACAATTTATATAAAATAATATAAAATATTTGGAATCAGAATTTAAAAATGATTACAATAGAAAACATTTTTCTAAAGGAAAAAACGACTTTCTATGGAATTAAACCAAACATACTAATATACCATTTCATGAATTCATTTGCCATTACCATTCCATTACATGAATCCATACACGCACACTCAAAAAAACAAGGTTGATGTTTACCATTGATGGTGTAATTTCACATCCATATCCCATCATTTTGATGGTGGTAATTCATAGCCATTATCCATCCCATTAAACTCTCACTGAACCATTTATGATAGCAACCATGCCAATCCAATATTTTTCCAAAACCATTTCAATAAAACTATCCATTTATTGAAAAAAATTCCAACCAATTTTCATGAATTAAAAGAAAACAACCATTTTAAAATCATAATTTTAAAATAATTTTACCAATTTAACTTTCCACCAAAACAAAAAAAATCACAATTCCATAAATCAACACAAAATAGGGTTTCCATCATGAATTTAATAGAATATTCAGAATCAATTTCAATAAAAAAAATAAATTTGAAATCAAGACTTCCAGTTATATTATGAATTGTCAAGAGTGAATAAGAAGAAATAGAGAATTAAGATCAAGATGTTTGACCATGTATAATAGAATTATCAACCATTTCCATTTCCTAAAAAAGTTAAATTGGAAATTTAGGATGTTGTTTGATTATACACCCATTTATTCATGCAATGAAACACATGTATAAATACCATGGTCAGTTCATATATCATATACATGAATATGAGTCCTATAAAATGTTTCGTCCCATGAAATGGTAAAATAATTGATTGTTAGTATGTGAGAATAGTAAATGATATCAGTTTATCATTTTTTATGCAGGTTTCATGAAACAATTTTCTGGGAGGAAACAGATCAGCCATCGGATAATAACATAATTGCAACAAAATATTGTGAGAATCAACAATGAAAATAACATCACAATAATAAATATATGTAAATAAATTGAGACACATATTTTAATATGGAAAACCACTTAAATGTGGATGATTACAAAATCATAGCAAAAATATGAAATAATAGCACTATAATAAGAGAGTGTATAAAATTTAAGTAAATCATGAAACATGAATTGTAAATATAGCATTGAAAAACCATTGTGAAAAAACACACATCAATATGCCTCCACCATTTCTATGATAATCATATATGACAAAATATATCCCCATATATATTAAAATTGATGAAGCATCATTGTAGAAACTCAAATAATACATTGCACAACCTGATTTTTTATTGCTTGTTGGTTCCCTCTACATGCTATTTCATATTCCCAGTAACTGTCACCCACGTATCGACTTCTTTTTTTTCATAACCCATTTTCAACACCCTTATTGTTCCCATTTTCATAATACTTTTAAATCCCTTAAAACATATACAAAAATATGAAATTCAAAAATATATCCATCAGATAAAAAAATATCTTCCCATTCAGAAAGACATGTGAGGTGCTAGTTGGAGATATTGATATTGTCAAACTGCTAACAATGTCCCTTATTTCCTATTTATTCTCATAAATACACTATAGAGGATAAAACTAAATAATCTCCCCATTCATCTTATCAAAGAATGAGATCTCATACAACAAAATTAGATGGAATGAAAACCAGTTGGTATCACACCAACCATCACCATCTATAAAAACATGACAATTTACTTTTAAAGCTCTGACAGATACCTGAAAGACCCCCACCAATAAGAGAAACCCAAATGTTGAAATTTTCATCATATATGTGTCTGCACTTCCATTTTAATCAATATTGGAATCAAAAACACCTTTCTGCCCAATAATAGTGATCGCCACATAATCTAACATACTTGTAGAAGAAAAATTCTCCATATGCTCAACATCCACTGAGAAGTCTTCACCACTGAACGAGTTACATCAATCTTTTATTTAATTTTCTTATTCACTATGGGAACTTTTATAAGAAATGGAATTAGGTGTAAAACCCAAAACACCTAACATGGCATGCTTGAGCTTCCAAACTTTCTTCATCCTAGTAGATGGTATTTGAATCATGCATGACAATCATCTATGCCACAAAACGGACAACTTCATCTTCAAAACATTATTTTTCACTTCATCATGCACCTTCACATTGGTCCTATAATTTGTTTCAACAATTATATCTCACACATATACCATTGATCCTGTAGATATCAATATTTCACTTCCAAATGAACTCCTGAATCCATTATTATCTAAAGTATCGACAGATAAAAAATTATTATTTATAGCTATTACATGTTTCACATCCCTCACCATCAACACCCAACCTCCAGTTGTAGTGATAAAAATATCATCAAAAACAATTACATTAAAATAATATCTATTTCCCATATCCAATATAGAAATTGAATTTCATGTTATAAAGAGAATATTTCATTCATATGTTAAATATAGTATGACCCTGTTGAATCAACCTCCCATTCATTATACTAATCTGACCTACAAGAATCTATGCTAGCTGAATGTAAATCTCTCTCAACTTGTATAGTACTTACACTGGTATCCTCATACTCTCTATTATGTGTCTTATTGTTTCTTTAATCTTTTTTAAAGCATATAAATTTCTCTACACGTGACCCTCTTTATCAGAAATGAATCACTTTACATTTCCTATTGTCTTCAACTAACCTCTTTGATTATTGTGTCTATCTATCACAACGAAAATGAAACTACTACATGAGGAATCGCCATTATTGTTCTATCACTGAGTCACATTCATAAAAAATGATGAAATTACATCATCCAACTTCAGAATTTCATTATCGAGCAATAATGTGGAAACATGATAATCACATAAATTAGATAATAAACGAAATGGAAACATATCTTTTTCTTCTTACATTTCAATAGGTACCAGATTACCATTTTCATTGATCAGGACTTCTACAGAAGGCAGCTCTGTCAGAAGTTTAGTAAAATCATCCAGATAATTACCCAAATCTATATTCACAAGAATTCCCAAATGATACAATAATTTTTAGATATAAATGATTTTTTAGGGATTTTAATTTATAATGGATTTTATGATTCACCCTGATCTCCTCAAGATCTATCATATTTATCACCTCCCACATAGTATTATCAACCAAATACATTAGAATTGTGCCTGTTGATAGCTATCTCATATCTTTCAACTCATAATTTATCATGTGTTATGAATTTTCTGTTTTTTTCATCGTATTCTTTATATTATCATGTACCAAAATATTTTCTACATGTTGCTACCATAGAATAAATTCATTTTTCCTGCTAAACATTTCAATGTCGGTAGAAATCCCATGACATGAATCACCAATATCCAATAACCAAGAAACATAGATAAACCCATTTAATATAGGTTTTTAGAGGGAAAATATATTAGTCATAGGATCATAAATCATTTGTGGGAACATATTTTGAGAATCACCAATAATAATGAAAGTACCAAAATAGATAGAAGGAAATAAATTGAAATGTAGATTTTAAAGTTGGAAACCCCTAAAAATCAGATGATTTAGAAAATGGGGAAACATCAAAAAAATCACACAATAATCATAAATTCTATACAATTTATGTAAATCATGAAAAATGAATTGTAAATAAAGAATAAAAAAAGTGTGAAAAACCACACACATATACTTATTTTCCTTTTGTATGATAATTATCCAAGAAAATATGTCACCACTTAGAGATCATAACTGAACAAGTGGCCTCAATGCAACACCTCAAATAATCCATTTTACAAAATGATTTTCCAGTTCCCACTGGTTCCAACTGCATGTGGTTACCCATTTCTAAAAACTATTACATACGTATCTACTTTCTTTTTTTCACACCACTTTTTTTGCAACCCAATTACTTCTATTTTTTTAATCCACCAGATTCCCTATAAACACATTTGTATAATTGAAATTCCAAAATATATCCATTCTATAAGAATAAAATATCAACCTATTAAGAACAAAATGTTGGGTGCCAGTGGGAGATATTGAAAATCTCAAACCTCTAAAATTATCCATTATTTCCATTTTAATCTCTACAAAAATCACAAAATTTGTTGAACCTCAACACGGATATATTTTGCATGAAAATCATAATTTTAATGTAACAAAAACTGTCATTATATCATATATATACATAAGGCTTTAGGTAATGTTTTGTTTAATCTTCAACTTTCATGAAAACCAAGTAGACTTTGTTTTATTTCACATTATACTATATCATACACAATTACTTGTGAACCCATATCCAAATGTCTTTTTTTATATATTCCAAAACACGTTTTAAATCTATAATTAACATCTTATTTTATCACATCAAATGTAATATCTTGTGATTACGCATCCAAAACACTTTTTTATTAACTCAAATAATTTTAGAGTAGCTATATAATTCAAAATCAATCCCTATTCAATCAGCCAAAAAGTGTAACCTTGTGGTCATTTATAGAGTTAACAGAAAATATGAATATATGGATCCATATATGTAATCATATAGTGACATTTATGAATGAGTTAATTCCAATAATTCTATAAAGGGATCTGTCATGTTCTCTATTGAACACATGTATATTTATATTAGTGACCACCAGTCTGTATCATATGAAAATGTGAATTCTCATATTTTTCCATTATCTATGACATGGAGTTCCATGGGGCATAGAGCATGTCAATACTATATAGACAACTCATATATTCTCGACTCTCCGAGTTTCAACACATCCGATCAATGAATACATCAAAAACAATTAATATTTATAAATATTCACATCTCTTATCCATTATCTAGATAGATATACAATATATAGGTGTGTAAACACACTCCCATAGTGTATCTGAATCAAGGGACTAGATTCTATGGTCATCATACAAGAGGAAAAATATCATCTGGGTTAAGCTCCAACTGATGACATGATCAAAAACATACCCAGCCACCCTCATATTAGATAACTCTATATGTAGACATATGAAATTAGGGTATCAATGTATGAAGGTACCCATTCTAGGTATCTCTCTAGAAACTAGTATCATGGACACAAATATTATTCATGCACCCTAGTATACTAAATACATTTATAAAACACTTCATTAGGTATACTTAGTAGGCCATCCAGTTCCAAAATAGAATCACATTCTCTATTTTGGGCCACATGAGCCTATTATTTATCTTTATAAAATAATCCTACTAATTTTAACCAAAAAATTACACCACAACCTATAATACTCCATGTTAAACTTCATTTAGGGATAAAATCAAATTCATTGTCTGAGAGGTCAACTATCATTTCACTTCTTAAAATGTAATCTACATTACATTTATGTAACCAACACTTAAGAATGACAAAATAGAGGTTTCCTTTAATATGATATATTTTAATATTATTAAATGCTTTATGAATATTTAAAAAAACACCATAAGAACTTATTTGAATATTATATATGTTAAACTACCAGATCAGCCTTATATTTGATATATATTCAAGGTTTTATTAACTATATACATTATATATAATTTTTATCACATGTTTATGTGACCATATTATAAAAATGTACCACTAAACTCATTGGTGAGAAACATATATGATGTAATTTAGTTTGAATAATGTTAATATTTATAAATCATATTCCTAACTATTCAATATCTGAACAAATTCAAATATCATTACTTCATAGCATCAAATTTTACAATGTTTACACCAATTTTCTACAAAAAACCCTTTATAAGTTTATCATCATCAACTTTGTAACACTATTCTATGAAAAAATTTATAAATAATGTAACTACTTTCATTAATTACTAATAATAAATCCTAACTCACTATTGATATTATGTAAAATTCCCATTAAACATAGTTTTATGTAATTATTTATTTCTTTAACATTAAATTTATTTAAGTCCAAACATACTCGCACTAGACTTTTTTGAAAATATATTCTCTTTAGAATATCATACAAAGATATTAAAACCCTTTTATGTCAATAAATAACATTTATTTCTTTTCAGTAGGAATATTAACCATATAAAAAATACTATATATCTTAATCTATGTGTTTGGAATATTTTTATGTGAGCAAGTATTTTATTAAAATATACTAATGATGCATGGAAGAAACACATTCCCCTATATTTTAACAAATAATTAGATAAAACCTTCTATCCTGGATAAAAAATATTATCCATATATTCTCATAAAAACATGTTATAGAAATTAATGAACCATAAACTAGGTCTATACAGTTAATCGTCTCCTTCATGTTCACAAAAACACTTTATTATTGAAAAACTTCTCTTATCACATAAGGGAAATGAGATGAAGATAAACATAAGTTACATAGATTTATTTCAGTTTGATAAAATATTTTACATTCAAATTTTTGATATAGTAACAATTTAATACATCCCATTAATTTAAACTACAATCTCAATCAATTCATCATTTTATTTTGAACTCCTATATATTTACATCACTTTTTAAAATATACATTCGGTATCACATACCTTTCAAAATCAAGTAATTTAATTCTATAACATTCATATTTGACATGAACATTCCATGGAGTTTCAAAAACTCTTTTAGGTATATATTTGAAAATCCAATCACATTGATGTATTACCATTCTTTATTGATAACCCTATGTTTCAATGACATTGATTTAATTCTTGAAGAAACATTGTTGAACTTTTCAACCAACCTTTTTTTTGTTTTTATTTTATCTTTCTCCTACTTTTACTATCAATACCAAACTAGAATTTATACATTATATTCCCAATTCATTTATTCTCAACATTTTAAAATTATTGATTAAAATTTCATTAAATTCAATCATATTATCTGAACTTTTATATACAAAGAAATAAGATAAATTCCATTACAAGAACAATCAATTTCAGTATCCCCTTACAACATACTATAGAATTTCTTTTTATAACCAATAAAGTTTTAAGGGAACCTTTAGTCTTACCAAATAATTTAACATATTCAATCATAATGAAAATGATTTCATTCACCCAATCATATTGATCATTTGAGACTAAAATCGGCATACCCAATCATATTGAGTTTATGAGTTGAGACTCATAATTATTTGGAAAATTTTCATCAAATGCCTATAAAATAAAAAATGAATAAATTTAGACCCCAATGATAATCTAGATTCACTTTTTTAAAAACATTAACAATTTGTAACCAGTGAAATATTAATTCTAACACATATAATGTTTCCTTAATAAATTTATTTACTTACAAATATTGCATAATAAAATTTCTTAATTTTCTAGTCTTAGGAGTAACCTAGGTTAAGATTCTCTTTATCGAGTATTTATTACAAAACATTTTCTTCATGATCATAATGATTATATTATTTAATAAATATGATTTTATTAGATGACTATAATGTTTTATTTACCTTTTTAATAAGGTGTTTTATTAAACCAGCTTCTAATAAAATGATAACCACCTTTTAATGTTCATCATTTCCATTAGTATTCCAAGATCCGTATTATTGGATTACAGATTTTGATCCAACATATCACATATATTTTAGGTTTTTATGATCTCCACTACCCTTCATAGTTTTTTGAGGATCTTATTTATTAAGTGTGTGCATCATTTTTATACTATTCTTATGTTTTTGTTGGTTAATTTCATTATGTATACATTATGGATTATTTTAACTGAAATATACCAATTTCTGTTAAATATGCTACATGATGTTTTCGCCTACATGGTGAAAATGGCTACTTCAACCACCTATCTAATGGAATCGACTATATTAATCGGCTATATTTCAAAATCATTGACATGGAAATTTTCAAGCATTATTAGATTAATTACATGATAAATTATCTACGTAGATCATTCAGCTACGTAAAATGGTTAAACAACGTAATCAATTAATTGGATCACCTACATGGTGAAATCGAAAATGTATTTTCAATCGGCTACATGATTTTCAGCTATGTGAGGAAAAGTCCTCCATAATTCAATTTGGCTACGTTAATGAAAATCAAGTACTTGGATTCAAATATGAAAATTTTATATGTGGATAAAAAATTTTAATCAGTTACATCATACTAAAAATTTGTATTTATTACCATTGAATCACTTCAGTGAGTATTTTAATGATTCTCTACAATCCTAAAATTCCCTATTTTCACTTTAAGATAATAATCAATAATAACAAGAACCATGTATCGAGATAGAATAAAATTAAAATTATAGTTTATTTGTCTCTACTATCACGATGGTATTTCAATGAAAAACGACATGTCACTATTCATTTAATATAAAAATCTTGTTTTGTTCATATAAAAATTAATGCATGTATTTACAAGAGTGAACTTAATTTTGTATGAGATGATTTCTCTTAGAAAAGTTTAAGTGTGCGAAAGAAATATATAGAAATATTTAGGGAAAACTCTCTGAAGTGAAACATTATTTTATATGAATATATAGAATATGAAACACCATCTCATTGGATATGATTATTGACAATCCTTTTGGAGTTTAGATTACTCTCCTCTATCTTCTTATCCTTTAGATCATCTATCATAGAGATTTATTCTTTTCTATCAACTATATCTTATATTTGTAAGATGAAATTTATAAAAACATTGAGTTTTTTATCATTTTTTGTAATGATTCCCAAAAAATTACCATTGAACGTTTTTGGAAGTAAATAATATATAGAGCCTGGTTGAAATATTCTATGATTCAATGATATCTCAACTACATACACATGATCATGTAATCCTTTGAAGAAGAACTGGATGTCCCTAGAAAAAAACTATTCTACTGAAAATTATCAAACTCATGGAGAAGTGTAGTGTTGGAGTTGACTAGAAGACTTCTTTTCCCCAAACCACTATTAATATATGTTTATATTTAAATTTTTTATGATTTTATTTAAACTGCATGCCTGGTTAAATAATAGATAAAAATTCACTCTTCTATTATAGGGTGTTTTTTCTAAGTGTGTAAAAATTTTAATTACTCAATTCACCCCCCTTTGGGGTCTTAATAGGTATGTTTCTAACAAAATTGTGTATCTAGGGAAGTGATTCTTGAGTTATAATCAATATAATCGACATATGTGTCCTTGGGATGGTCTAAATCATCTAAAATTCATGGTATTTATCCCTTTACCAGGACCTTCAAAATCCTATAATGCAATGAATAAGAATAAATAGATCTATGGGTCTAGGAGTATTAGCCAAGCATGTGGACATGAATCCATAACCAAATTCCATCATATGGTAGTACGATTTATATATAACCGAAGGACACTCCAGAGTGGTGAATGAATTAACTCATGCATTAAAACACATGTATACATTGAATTGATTGTTCATGCATCATATGAAATTACACCATATAATTTTCATATAAATATTAAAAGAATCATTTAATGAAACATTTTTTGGATGAAACACAAAAAGAAAATTGTTTATCATTTTGTTGTAATCACATATTACCAAAAATAATATACCCTTATGTGTGTGAAAATAATAATTCTCATGAGATATATATATATATATATATATATAATTCTTTATAAATTCCACATTATGGAATGGTTACCAATTTTACTTATGTCTAAATGAGGAATTCCACCACCACCTCAATGTAGTACGCCTAGGTCCGGTACAGTGTAGTGGGACTTTAGTCTCATGTAATCTTCATCCAAAATATTCTATTTTTCAGAATAAGATCCTTAATCTCAAATATTTTTGGCAACCCAGCCAATATCTCATCAACCCTTTTATTTCATTAGACCCAATATTAGTATTTAATCCTAAAAAATTTGAATAAAAAATCATTCATCATAAAAATCTTTTGGTAATATATATTGTCAAAATTTATTCAATTGAACATTTTTTCAATCACAAAATATTTAATTTTTTATTACAACATCTCAGGACTTTATTCAAACAAAAAATGATGTGTTTGAGCTGACACCAAAGATTATAGTTTCTATGTTCCCCAAAACCATCATGTTGTTCCATAAATATCACATCATCAAAAAATCTATGATGGTCTATTTTATTCACATCCATTTTCTCAAAATAAATATATTCGGATGATATTACACTCAATAATATTTGGATAATTGTGTGCCTCCCACATCCCAACTTGAATCATCAGGTTTGGTCCTAAATGACACACAACATTATGTGGTTTATCTTGTTTTCTATGTGGTCATATGTTTTTGGGTGTATGGTGTCTTTATATGGTTTTGAGTTTTAATTGGGTCCCACTTATCCTAAAAGTGTTTTTTTTAATGAAAAATATATTATAGAGATTGGATTTAAAAAAAATAATGATATAGGGTCAACAATATTAAATCATCAAGGACCAACATATCTCCCTTGATCTTCTAGAATCCATGCACTCAAATTTAATTCTAATAATCCTCTAAATTAGAGGAAATGTACTACCTTAGAGACAAATACATAAAATGGATGTGTAACAGTTCGTATGGTTTTTGTTAAATTTTGTTTCGCATTTAATTAAATATCAGACTATGAGTAATCCAACACTGAAATATTCTTAATATGAGATCTCATTTAAATAATATCCTATTTTTTCTCTAAATAATACAATGCATGAAATTTAATTAATAAATATAATGAATGATCTATAAATCAAAACTTATCTAATTATCACCGATATTTTAACAAAATCTAAACATAATGTTTTAGGATTAATGAATAATAACAAAAAACAAGAATTATACTCAATTAAATGGTATCAAATACATGGATCAAATTCTGCTAACAAGATTTATTAAAGTTCTTATTTTCATTTAAACCATTTATAATAGGATTATATTGAATGATATGATTAAGAGTAATTTTATGTCTATAAGTAAATTGATCATTAATCTTAGCCCAATTAATATGTTCATCAGTAAGTCTACTTATAATATGCTCAAACCATCTTATTATTGTCTCAGACATTTTTTTATCAAACAGAGCCACTCTGGTTGACTCTCGATTTCATTCATTTCTAATCCTATTCATCACAGTATTTCCACATGTCCATCATAACATATTCATTTTCACAACCCATATTTTTCATTCAAGATGTCTTATCAAAATCCATCACTCATTCCATATATAATATTTTGTCTAATAACACTCATATAAAATTTACCCTTCAATTTCAATGGAATTTTATTATCATAATTCACCCTAGAATTCATTATCTATTTTATCTATTTATTTTGAATCATATGAGAGACATATACATAAATATCTCCATATCATTGTATAAATTATCCTAAATATCTAAAAATATTAACTTTTGGCATAACATGGTCTCTTAATCTCATATCTATAATGTTACTAGAAAATCCTTTGTGAAAAAAAGACTCTATTTATTTTATCCAATCCATATTAAGATGTAAACACTTTTATTATAAAATCCATCATACAAACTATAACATTAAATTGATAGTCTCATTAGATTCCGCAACAAGAACAATATTATCCAAATAAAATCATCCATTTAGGTATCTCATATTTAATATGCTTAATATGTTAATCTAAGACCAAAGAAAAATTGTTTGGTATTAAAACATAACATTGATGTAGATTTATTGATATAAAGAATCCTATAGTGTCACATGTTGGATTCGGTTCCCCAGAAACAACTTTTGTGTACTATTTGATAACCTATATTCATAAATTTGAAAATTAATTAAATTCTTGTCATATAATGATTGTTCTTATTATTTATATAATGGGTTCCCTAAGCATAAATATTCTGTAATATTGATTACCATATCGTTTATATAGATAGTTATCCATGATATATTCTTATCATTATAGTGTAGACTTTTTTGCATCAAATATTTAATTGTATTGTCCATAGATTAATTGTCATATCAAAAGGTTATTGATTTAACCAATATATAATGAAAACCATGAGATAATATGACATTAATCTTACAAAAATGGCATATTGTCTGGATACATCTTACTGACTGGACACAACAGATGTTTCGCTCTCAGTTTTTGGGGGCTCATATGAATTGATACTTCATCTCATGAAGTTCTTAATTGGTGTTCTCTAGTAGTGATATCATGAGGACAGAACCACCAATATAAACACCATGTGGTTTGGAGTGTCATTCGATGTTCTTATCTATGATCATGGGTAATGGTTTCCTAACTTGAGATCATTTTCAATGTATTCTGTTTGATCACATACATTGATTAAAGATGAAAACCAAGATACTGAAATTGTGGCAAGCTAGTTTGTGTTGGGTACATCATTCTTGGCATGACATTGGTTGAATGACCACAAAGGATTTTTTAATTCTAGGAAAAGGAAGTTATATACCTCAGTCCATGTTGATTAGGATGGTTATACCTCAATAAATCCCTGACTATGTTAGTTCAATGTAAATTCGTCTAGTTAAATCAAAAAATAATATAGCAATAAAACGATGATGACATGTGTTTGCATCCTTCTTTATGATATATTAAATAAAATGATATTATATTACCCAGTGAATGTTTTTAGGTTTCTAGTCTCTATTGTGACAATCCTTATCTCTTTAGGGGACATTATGGGTTTCTAAATCCCACACTTGGTCTCTGGATAATATTCACTACTCTCTATGGGAGGAAATAGATGGTCCCACACAATATCATATTCATTAATCATCCCAGTTCAGTTGAATAGGTGTTTTGGACATGGAGGGCCCCACTACTAGGGTCTGGGGGGTGCCCAAAGAGATAAGACCACCAAATAAATAAATTAATTCATATTATTAAAGTTAAAAATAACAATTATTGAATTTATTTACATATTTATAGGGTTTAAAGTAAATATATGAAAATATTATTTGAATGAATATTAGTTTACTTTATTCAAGGTTAAATTAATTTTTGTGGAATTAAGATTCAATCTTATTACTTGATTATTATTACATAATATTTTAATCTATTACAAGAAAGTGATAAAAAAAATTATGACACAGTTCAGTAGTCATTACATGTCATTTATAGCCTGTTAATTATTCTGGGTCAGGGAGTTAATTGTTGGTAATTTCAAAACACTCTATACATAGAAGAAGATAGGAATTCACTAGTGAGTATTAATGAGAATTCTCTCTAAAATTATCTCTACCAAAATCTATATATATATTCTCTAGATCTATGACCTCGGCACAAGTTTCCTCTCATGCATCACAACCAAGGTGGTGCAGTGATCATCAGAGCATCGAAGGAGTCGGCGGATCTCCGTGCTAGCACCTATAATTTGATGAAATTTGCTCCCAAAATTTCCTAGAGCACGAGTGGAAAATATAAGGGAATTTGGATTCTGATTAATTGTGTATGGATAATAAAAAAAAGGCATACATCGTGTGTAGATTTGGATCTAAAACAGGTACTTTATGGGTTATTTTTTTTCTGGAACACTTTACACGAGATATTTAGCATAAACCAGGAAATTTTTTTCTGACATCAATGTATTCATGTCGTATAACGGTGAATGTTTTTTAAAACCGCATTTTTTGGCATTCCTCTATATACCCAGTACCTGAAATAGGTATTAGAGAAATTTTTTAATGTTTTAAACCAAGAAATAATTAATTTTTAATTAATTTTAATAGTGGTTGTCGATATGATTCCAATGCCGCAGAAGGATTACCAATTTGAACTTAGATGACCACGTTACGGTCATCATAAGTTTTAAATATAGTTTTAAATTCCCAATTTTGGTTATTAAACTGATAAATATATATTTATTTATGTGTTAATTTTATTCCCTACCCCTTCGACTAAAACCAGATACCATTGGATAATTTTTTTCTGGTTTCTAATGATCAGAATAAGGTTCTCCAATATGGTAATTTTAATAAATCATTTTTATTAATTAAATTACATAATTAATTTAAATAATTAATTTTCTTGATTATTTAATTAATTAATTTTATTCTAGTCTTTTATAGACATAATTTTTTTGGGAGGTAATGGAAATATCACCCAAGTGGGATATCCTAACAAACTAACAGAAATTAAAAGGTGTGAGTTGTAAAAACTATACCACCAATGGTCTGGGTCAGTGATCATTTAAAGGATGAAATGTAAAAAAGAAAATATATAAAATGGTAAAGGGTTGGGAGTTCCCCTAGTATCTCCACATTTCCACCTCCTCCCTAGAACCGCATGGCCACCCGCTGCCGATCGGCACACCACACAGCCCTAGTCGAGCTTTCGCTCTAACCATCTGCTATGACCCCAGCTGTTGGAGCCCAGTTTCTACAATGACTCCCCCTTGGACCACCTCTATGAGCCAAATCCGACTACCTAAGCCTCCTCGAAGCACACCCACCATGTGGTTCCTCCATCCTCATCATTGTGCGGGCTCCTTGCTCCGCCAGTGAAACTAGGGCGCCAACCAAGGGTAGTTATCCTAATTCAGTCTTCACATGGGATGGACAAGCCCTCCTTCATCAATGAAACCAGTTTAATACTCCCCAAATTTATTTTGTGGTGGTCATCTCTTTTAGGTAGCACCGCTCGGCCAACTACCTTTCTCACCAATGACCATCTGAATCTGGTCGATGCTATAAGCAGAACCTTAGTCTGGGCCTCCCTCGTCTGGTGACTCCAGAGCGCCTCCCATGTCTGCTCAACACAATTTAGATGAACCCACCTTGACAAGCCATTGTACAAATTGGACACACCTCACATGGACCTCCTCCTATGCCAGGCCGTCAGACTGCAACACCCCTCTGTATTGATCCTTTATTGTGGAGCTGCACCAACATTGTGCTCAATATCTGTATTTTTGTAGGTCGAACTGAACTACTGTGGTACTAAGTAGTTTGTTTCTACACAAACTAGATCATCCAAAAAACTAGCCCTGGTGGGTGCCCCCAGATCAGTATGGGCTTGAGTGGACCTTCATTTCCCATATCATCCCTCTACAGGTCAGCACTTCTGAAAATGTTCCTGCACAGGTTCAGCCCAACACGCACTGGCCCTGTCAATAGTTTTTGAGGCCCAGGTAATTTTCATGTAATCAATAAATAATAAACATAAATAATTTAATTTCAATTGAAAATAAAATTAATTATATTTTAATTTTTGGTTTTAGAAATCAATTGCTGCAAAATTTGAGTTATTTTGACGATAAAATAAATTCATTCATTAATTCATTTTTTTTAAAAAAAATTAATTTAATTTATTAAGATAAAAAGAAGGATATATTGAATTAAAGTTAGATGGATATTTTAATTCAATAAAAAATACCCTCAAAAAATATTTATGCATATTTAGTTTATTTTTGCCTTTATTTTTAAGTATGCGAGTTAATCCGTATTGACTGGACATGAGATGTGGACAAACAAATGCTTGTTTTGTGTTTAATTAATTTATTATTCCATTTATTCAATGTTGGTATTTAATGACTAATTAATAAAGTGGAAATATGCATATCATCTCTGAGTCATTGTATGTATAAGGTCATGCATGTCCACTTTGAAGTTGTATGTTATACTCCCCAGTTCCCCACACCTACGAGTCAAGAATGTTGTATAATAACGAGATGGGAAGTTACACATTTCTCATTGAGTCGCATCGACACACTAGACATTAGTTCAATGCATTGGTTGGGCATTTTCTACGATTCAAGTCATAACCAACCCCTAGGTTCTAGGTTAGTCCATTATTCTCTCAATTGATCAACTATTACAATCAAATCATTGTCATGATGTTATTTTCTTTTTGTATGGTATAATATTTTTTTGAATATCTAGTATATGCATGTTCACATAGAAATAAAAACAAGAATGCGAACATAAAATGATCATGTGACCCGATTAATTTACATTCTCATGAATGGTTAGTTGTGAGCGAGATAACATAGCATGTTTTATGAAAATAGAAAAATATTTCATTCATAATATTAAACATAATAAAACCCTTAATGAAATATTATGTCTAAATCGTCTTCCATAAATCAAATTTGGACAAGACCGGCTGTTCGGGGTGCACTTTATGCCAATGTTGAGGGTGCCTCGTACTACTAGGGGGTTCGAATGATATTGGTGGACTAACTTTACTGAAATCATAATAAAGAAGTATCCAAATCTATCTTTTTTTAATTTTAGAGTAAATTGTTGAGTAAATAAAGTAACAATATAAGAGGTTGGGACTTCATTTAACAGATCAAGGAAATACGAGTTAATGCTGATGGATAGCAAAACGCCTACATTGAACCCTCCAAGTCGTGGTGTAGCCAATTCATATAGACTACAAGGGGTGGTTCAGGGATCCTTTCCACTATAATACTTAAGCGATAGATTATTCCCATTCTAGTATAGATGGTTACTTGAATTTGATAAGATAGTTGGAGAAACTTAAATATTTAATTAATTAATCAAAATCTCTAAACAGGTAATCATGACAAATGAAACTAGTCTTCTATAATTTATTTTTGTAGTAAAATGGAATGTTATACCACAAGTTTAAAAACTTCCCTAAATAATTTTCAAATTAAATGACCTCGTTGGTATGGGTATCGAGGAATAGCACGAATTCTTGCACATTGTACTATTATATAGAGATCTCAAGGTTTCAGTGTCCCCTATACATATTAAAATATCTTAAGAAGTTATAGTGTTAATATTACTTATATGAATACTAATGTATAGTTCATATGATGGTTAGGTCATTATGAAATCACCATCATCAGAAAGTATTTGGGGTTACTAAATTGGACATCATTGTTATAATAATTAGTCTCATATCATATAGGTTTTCAAGGAGAAAGCGAATCAATGATATGAAAAGGTAATGGTTAAACTGGATCTGTGTAAAATTAAAGGCAAGGTATTGTCATTCAAAACATCCTATTCTAATATCATTTTCACCCCATTACTCATGTATCATTTTAAGTTATAATAAAATACATGAAATGAGTAAATGATTCATTAACTCTTTAGGTAATGTATTCCAAGTAAATAAGAATATAAAATATTGACTAATATTTAATTATTATGGAGAAAAAATTGAAAGAAGTGGTGAAACGGGTCAATTGAATTAAATTTGAAAATAATTTTTTCCAATTTCCATCAATAAAAGATTTATTTATTGGAGGATAATTTCATGGAATTTATTGAAATAAATCTACGAATTTTTAATGTAAATAAACTAAATTAAAGAAGCTATTTACCACTTATTCTTCAGGAATATTCATCTATTCAATGTTTTGGTTTTACTTACTGGGTATTCAATATAATAAGATTATTACATGTGTTTATTGAAATACAATATCCAAGTAAATATAGAAATGTTACTTGAATTCAGGTGTTCTCTCCATGTGGATGAGAATGGGTGATACCAAGGTTAGTGTTGAGAAGTACATGACTTATTTATTGCCAAGGGAATGATTCATGTATAACTATTTTTAAGTATATCCAAAACATTAATCTCATGTGTCCTTGGACATAAGGATACATTATTCCAAGTTTAGGAATTAATGTTTTATTTCATATTTAATACTCAATCAATAGTTCTGTAATACGTGAATTTTTTGAAATACCTGATGAATATAAAATGTTAGACTTTTATACATAGTTGTGGAAGGATAATTTATTATAAATTAAAAATAAAAGTCGATGTTAACTATATACATAGTTTAGTATTTTTCTTGATAATGATAAAAATATTTGGTATAATTGACGTATTTAGTTGGTACAAATAACCCATTATAAAAAAACATAATCCACAAAGCTTTCATAATCAGTTCAACAAGAGAGTATGAACTACTGAAAAAAAGATAGTCGTATATATACTTCATAAGATTAATTTATGTAATTAAGTAATGGTAACAAGATGTATATTAATTTTCATAAGATATTAGTTGCTTTGAGATGGAATGCAAAATAATATCATGACAATGCAATCATCAATCATGATAATGTAGCATGGATTAATTCCTAAATGCATGTTACCTTATCTACATCATAATATTGATTGTAATAAGGTGGATCATTGATGAAATATTAATTTTCCACATTTATGAACAAAAATTTAGATTGGATAAATTCCTAAATTCACATTTTATACATCAAGTTCATGATTTAAGTAGAATCACTATTGCAACTTGCAGAAACTATAATATTTTTTCAAGGCATTCTTTGAAAATAACAGTGATATCGGATAACCATATGCCAACTATAATGATAAATTGATATCATATAAGTCATAGACTAATGGGATTCCATTATGTCATAAGGATATATGTTTTAATGAAATTTTTTTTAGGACATAAAAACATTCATTGGGAATAGTGAAATAGTGTATCTAAAGTAATTATTCCAACGGTTGCATAAGATATTACATAAATCCCTAAGAAAGAAATTTCTTTTGTCAAGATATTGACTAAATTTATGTAAGAATACACGTCTATATTTGAGATAGTGATAGAAATATTGAAATGGGTTAAGTAAATGTTTGAGATGCACATATAGTTGGCACTGGAACTAGTTCAACAATAACATGTGGAACAAAGTATGTTCGAGAGACACATACTGTGTAGGAAGTATAAAACCATGGTGACTAGTTTTTATTCACCACGATCATTGATGTATTATTCATTGTGAATAATATTTAATACAGGTATGTATTATATGGAAATTATTTGATATTTAAAAGACTAGTTAAATTTCAATAACGGATTCTAGGTATCATTGTTAAAAGGGGATTATTATTATAAATTATATTGTAGGTATTAAAGTGAGTTGATACATGGATAGTATATGTGTAGTACCAATAAGGATTGATTAGAAACACCAGGTTGTTATTTATAATTCCACTAGAATTATACTTATCAAACCTAATTTCTATAATCATATTATTAGGCAATGGATGTCATTACCATCAATCCTGGATTGTTTATATACGACGCAACCAAGAATGGATGATCTCATCACATAATGCAAATAAGTGTTGTAGGTTACTCATATCTGGTTTAGTATTGATGTAAGCAATGGGGTCATATAATATAAATTTGGAAAAAAAAATCATGTTTCTACAACAGCTTGGTGGGAGTGCAATGTTTTTACACATAAAATATGATCTGAAAAATTTGAAAATTTGATTAGACTACATGTTAGTTAACACTGAGATGAATGTTATTCTATAGTGATTGACTAAAAGTAACAACCTAGGCCCTAGGGAATATGATCTACTAAGTTAGATCTAATGTTTTCTTGGATCTAGTCAATCAAAATATAGTGACATAGTATTGAAAACACATGCTGGAATAATTCAGGATAGAATTGTAACCTATGTCACATGGAATAATCTCTCCAGGTTGACATGTACTTGAAAAGGGTGGAGATAAACATGGTGATTTGAAATCCATAATATAATGAGATGTGTCAGTCGTGTATTAGATGATATTAATAATAAATTATATTTCTAGAATATACTTTATAGTATGAAAATATCAATAATATCAAGGAGAGGTTCATGTCAAGCAGTCAAAAAAAATCTAATTGTTCTTCAACAAGTACAAATAATATGTACCTGGGAAGTGGAGTAGTAAGGATACTAGTTTTTAGGGGATAGAAACTATACATACATAGATCCATATGATCTAATATCGCAGCAAGGCTATATTGATGAGTGAAAAAAAGAATATATAGGTAATTGGTTTCCATACCTACAATTAGGGAATATGTTGCAGCTTTTAAGGCTACTAAGAATCAGTTATATTCAATGATCTATCCAAATTCCTAGAATCATATCATGTAAGAAAATTACTATCATTATATAAATTATGATATTCTTACTAGAAATGATTTCAATTTATGATAGTGGATAAATGGAAAATACATAGTGTTACGATTCCATGAGAAGTATTACTAAAGGAGATAAGGTCATAAATAAAAGAATAGCCATGCGGTGGAATCGTGGCATGCCCCGTGACTAAAGTCATTACTCATTAGAAACAGGGACTTTTTAATTGGTTTAAAAAACATGTTCAGTTAGCATGTTCTCTCTACTATAAGTGGGAGGGTTGAAATAGTGGGTTCCATGGACCCAAAAATTCAATACATTTGATTACCATATCATGTATATGATTATCTATACATGATGTATTCCTATCATTATAGTGTAGGATTTTCAGCATCGATTATTTAATGGTAGTGTCTATAGATTAATTTTCATATCAAAAGGATATAGCAATTCCCAAGCTATAATCAGAACCTCTAAATACTATGTCATTAATCTTAAACAAAGTTCTTAGGGTCTAGATATATCTTCCTGACTAGACATTTTAGATGTTTGAATATCAGGTTTTATAGGATCATAATCATTGATATTTAATCTCATGATGTTCACACAAGGTGATCTCTATTAGTGAGATCATGAGGACCGAGCCTCTAGAAGTAACACCACATTTTTTGAGTGTCATTGGTTATTCCTATGTATGATCATTTGTAATGGTCTCCGAACATGAGATCATTATCAATATATTCAATGTGATCATGTACTTTGATGCAAGATAAAAACCATGATATTGAAATCGTGGTGAGATAGTTTGTGTTAGGTGTGTCATTTGTGGCATGATGTTTGTTGAATGGTCATGAAAGGATTTTTCACTTCTAACTTAAGAAAGATATATATCTCGGGAAATGTTGGTTAGCATGGTAGTGCCTTGATATAACATTTCCAATGGTTTTCCATGGTAAATCCTTCTAGTTACTTCAGAAAATAATAAATCATGAAAACTATATTGACATGGGTGTGAATCATGCTTTAGGAGATGTTAAAGACAATGAAATTATATTATATTGTGTGGGTTTGTAGGTAGGTCATCATTGTTGTGAAAATACTTATCTATTTAGGGGACATGATGGGTTGCAAGATCCTACTCTGGGTTTGGGAATAATATTCACTACTATTATTATAAGGGACTAGATTGTAACACACAATAGCGTAATCAAGGATCTTTTTATTCAATTGAATATGAATTTTGGATATGGTGGGCCCCACCACTAGGGTCTAGGGTGTGTCTAAGGAGATAAAATCACCAATGCAATAAATAAATTCATATTATTCATGTAATGAAAAAAGGGTATTGAATTTATTTAAGTATTTACATGGTTTAAAGTAAATACATTAAAATAATAATTAAACGAATGTTAATTTAATTTATTTAAGGTTCATTTAATTTTTGTGGGAATGATGAGTCGAGATTATGACTCATTTATTATCACAATCTATACTAAAATATTATACGAATGTGATAATAATTTTTATATCTCAATTTAGTAGTCATAAAATGTCATTTATAGGGTGCTAATTATTTTGGTGCCGGGAAGTAGTTTTTGGTAATTTATAAACAATTTATAAATAGAAGAAGAGAGGAATTCACTGGTGAATATTCATGAGATGTCCATATCTTCTTCTATCTACCATAATCAAGGGAGATATTATCTGGAACTAGGAGATCAGCTCGAGCTCTCTCTTAGGCATCGCACGCCAGGCGATGCGGTGATTGTTAGAGTATTGAAGGAATCTTTGAATCTCTATGCTAGCAACCAAAATGTGATTAACAGTTCTCCTGATGTATCATGAAGTTTATGTGGATGATCTATAAGAATTAGGTGATGGTTCTACAGGATGCGGATGTTCCCTTCCACAAAAATAGGTTTTAGGGTTTTCATTCAGCCATGGAGATCATGTTCGTCCTCACCTTCAATCGTCTTTCTCCTTTCGGTGGCGTGGCATTGGTGGTTCCCACTGTGACGTCTGCTCGTGATCCTCAACTCTTGAAAATGTTTGAAAATCTACAGTTTCGGTGAATTCAAATATCTAGGCCAGTTTTCATGCAGTCTCAAATCCTTTCACCAGATCTGTGGAGGCATCCCAGCGATCCCCTATGACATTGATGATTGATGAGATGCATGACGACTTGATGATGTCATCTAGTCAAGGGGAGGTTGATGAAGATATAGCTCTATGGAGGCGTTGCTACAGGAACCTATTCCTCCCCACGGTGATGTTTTTCTTGGCTCTCAATCTTATTCTGATGTGATGAGAAAATCAAATGCCGGGATGAAACTGGATGGAGCATGTTTTTTTGCATTGTTTAAGGATTCAGGTCCTAGTATAATTCTTCATAAGGGTTCATCAGCTCACGTTGAAGCTAACCCTATAGTGCATGCTGAGAGAATGTCTATTGGAAAAAAATCATTGATTGCATGATTTTTTCTCCCTAAAGGTGAAACAATGTGGATACATGATGATTTGATCTTAAGAACATCACATTTGTGGGGTTTCTCTAATTGTAAATGTGTTTCTCTTGGTCGAGGATTTTTCACTACCTTTTTTAATCTAATGATTTGATGCTTCATTCATGGAGGATGGGGAATTTTTTTCTGAAACATAGATGGATTCATTTACATGAATGGCTATTGAATTTTAATTTCTTGTGTGAAGGAAATGTTTTTTCTCAGCTTTGGATTCATCTTTATGGACTCAATTGGGTCCTCTGGCATCCAAAAAATTTGCATGATATTGAAAAGGCAATTGGGACTCTAATTTGCATTGAAAATTAGATTGAGGATGTTTGGTTTCGTATTTTTCATTAATGTTGGTTAAGGTTGATCTTATCATAACTCTGATTGAAAAGTTAACCCTTTCCACTCCTTCTGATATCATTCAAATTGATGCCGAGTATGAAAAATTACCTCTTTTATACAATGAATGTATAGTTGTTTGACACTCATTAGAGTTATGTTGGAAGAATGTTTCTTGTGAATAATGTGGGGTGAGAATTCATTCCACATCTCTAGGTCATAGGATGTCAAAGGTGAAGGATTTGACGTTGTCAAATTCTACAACTCATGATAGTGGTTCACATAACTTTCCAGTTCCCACTATTGTGAATGTGCTGATTAATATGAAATCTGATACTAACAAAGGGTTATTAATTGATGTATCTCCTAAAAAGGCCAATAGTGTCCCGTCTAGTACTCATTTTTATTTGGTTAAAGTGGTTACTCTAGTTTCAGACACCCATATTCAGATACTGGGATTGATGATCCCTGATTCCTCCTAGGTTGACGTCTCCAAGCAGAATGATGCGCGACAAAATGTGGATTGCCAGCCAAAAATCTAGAAGCTTTTTCAAGTTTCTGAATTACATGATAAATGGGGAAACATTTCTAAGGAAGAACAAGAGAACATGGGAACCCATATTTGGTTCTTTGGTAGTGGCGGAAACACCTCTTAAAAGGTTGAAATCTTAAGTAGAAATACACACATTACTACTAGTGAGGGTTTTACCTCTGTCCCCTCAATGATTAGACAACGCAAGGATTATTCTAATGTTCCTAGAAATGTGTCTACTAGATTTGTGTCTAAGGTTTCACGGAAGGTGGATACAAATATCTTGAGAATATTTAATTGGGATAAGTCTCCATCAGAGTGGTAGACTTATGTTGACTCTTATTATGGAAATGATATGTCGTACTACAATCTCTAGACCTATTTTGGGTGGATGAGGGAATTTCTGTATATGTGATCCCATCTACCACTCTTATGTACCTTTTTCGTTCTTTATAAAAAATGGCCAGAAGCATTTCCTTTGGCTGGACTTGTCTCGTACATGATTTAGTTATTGATTTATTAATATATCAATCCCCAATGACGATAATATGTCATGTCCATCTTCAGATCTAAACCCAGATTTTTATAGTTTATTTTTGTTATTAATACTCTTCATTAAAGATACCCAGCTTAAACTGATCATCAATACCCTGACTTCAAAAATTTCATGTCGTACATTGGTGAATATTTTTTTTAAATCCAATTTTTTAGGCTTCCACTGCATGCCCAGTACATACACTTTTTCATAACATAGAATGTGACAATGTACTAATAGTATTTGTCTCACAAAATCATCATAGTAGTTCCCTGCTATGATGAGAACCTATACATTTTTTACACTAATCTTAAATATGTGTTCTATAGCCAAAATAAATCATTTGACAGACACAAATGATATGGAATATTGTGGGTGGAGGGTCATAGGAAATTGAGGTGCCTTTTCATGGTGTACACCCTTGCTAATATCTATTATATGATATTATAATAATGATATTCTTCATTAATAAATCCACATTTATACGTGTCATTTGATGCTTCTATCTTTGAATGTGTTTACTAATCCTTAGATAATAAAATTATTATTAATTTGTATTATGAGGCACATACTTTTATGTATTGATGAAAACTATGATGATTTATATTCATGGTGATACAGCTGGAAAGCAAGGCTATACCCACAGTTGTACAAAAATTATTGGCATAAGTCCACCTTATAATCACCGTTTTTAATGAATCATGGGTATAGATTGGGTGGGAAAATATTTATAAGGACTTATACCCATGGTTTTACAAAAACCATGGGTATAGATTGAATTTGGAAATAATCATGGGAAGGACCTATACCCATGGTTTTTGTAGATTGTTGCAATAGGTTTCACATGAAAAAAATCCCTGAGAAGAACCTATACTCACAGTTTGACCAAACCTTGGGCATAGGATAGCCCATTATTTTTTCCATAATAATAATAAATACATTAATATAAATATATCTATATATACATTGGTCAAACTATGGTTATAGGTCCATAACGATGTATCCCCGCCATGGATCCAAAAACCATTGGAATAGCCTATACCCAGGGTTTTAGGGGTGATACTCGCTGTTCTAAATGATGGGTATAGTATTTTTTCTAGCAGTGCGACGTAGGGTATGTTAGTTTTGTCAAGAGTAGTATTGAATTAATAAACAATGAGGGAAATGATATTTTACTTTTTTTCTTTAATGGATGTTGATATATTAGGTCCTTTGATTGAAATATTATATCCTAAATAAATATATTATCATGGTGTTCTATAGGCAAGTTCTATTTCCAAAAAGGTCTAATAAAGAGATATAGAGCACATAGGTTGATGGCACAAGTGTGCAACCTTTCTTATTAGATTTATCATGAAAATTAAATTATGTTACAAAATGATCGTATGTATCAGGTACTCTGTCATTGTAGAAATAACATCTATTTATGTGCATGTCTTGGCATGTAGCTTGATGATAACCTTGTCCTTTTGGGTTCTTGGCCTAATTCCATTAAGAAAGAGGCCTAGAGGGCCATCCACACACTAAGTGTATCTAGAATCTAAATTAAATTTTATATTATTATTTATTATAAAATAAGTTTAATAAATATTATTTTCACTCATGGTTTAATAATTTTTCGTCTTTTATTAATCGTATATATTTCATCACCAGTTATTCGAGAGAATATTATTTGATAAGAATATTTATTTCTTTTTATATAGTTAAAGTAATATTTATTTTCTTATTGGTGAATTGTACTAGGTACTGTTTGTAACTATATAATTTTGGAATTTACCCCACTTTGGGCCTTCGGGCCACCGATTTGGTCGCGGAGTCCTTTAAGGCCTTCGGGCAACCCTTGCCTTCTGGTCAGTAAGGTTGTCGTCCCACCTCATGGCCTTCGAACTACCTTAAGTGCAGATAAAAAACAGACAACCTACAAGGAACAAGATCTATAAGGAGGATAATCAATGATATTTCACCATATAAAAATATACATGGATTGAAAGAATGAGAGGGTATGGAACCTACCATCAGGACAAGCCTGTGCATGCCCGAGATGCCTATTTAAATAGCTATGTGAAGGTGAAGAGCTGATTTCACGATGTTGATATTGGGGAGGAGTAGTTCCATGTAGTTAGTTTGGGTTATATGTAATGTTTGAATCCTATGGGCAATGAATTCCTCTAAGGCTTATGGCCCATGTAATACTTACGCCTATAGGCATTGTAAGGGTTCCACCTATAATGACCCAAAGCATTATTAATGGACATCCCTATTGATCTAATTAAATGTCTCTTTATGTAAAATGTTAATATAAAATTTAAACTTATTTTGTTTTATGTTTTTGGATTTTAAAATACCATTATGAATTTTTACCATTTCTAATATAGTCGTTGAACAGTGATCAAATGATTAGAATAAATATACAACTTTAACAAATCCAATTTACTCATACAAAGGATGTTATAGCCTCATCCAGTAAACGTGCCCCATAAAAAGCCCATTTTTTCAGAGATCAAAAAGGATATTCCATCTTTGGGCTTAGATCTTGACCAATCCCAATATGATCTTGAATATTTTAATCTCGAGCGGGACCACCTATGAGAGAAATGGAAGTTAATAGATATTACCACCCTAGAAAAGTTATTCAAGCCACCCGAAGAGTCTGTCACCATTGCACACCTTACTCATCGGCCCTAGGAAGTTATTATAAGGGGTTATGTAACAATAAATTAGATCTATGGTTATTTACATTATTTTTAAATAATAATGAATATACATTCATTTTATTATTATAACCTTTTAAATAGTTTTTTAAAATCACAATTAGTATTTTTAGTTAATGGTAAACTAAGAAATATATTTTGATAAATAAAAATATTTTTTAATTAAATATTATTTTAATAAAATATTATTATTGTTATTAAATTAGTTTTTTTAATATAAATGATCGTAAGATTTTATTAATGAAATTGTAATTTTTATTAATGTTTGAAATCAATTTTTTTCAAAACCCATGAATTCTCGATAAATGTCGGTTTTTATTTTAAAAGTTAAAAATAACCTATTTAGAAAATTATTTATATAAAATTAATATTATTTCTGTAATTAGGAGATCAAAATTATCCAATGGTGAATTTTTCATAATTTTCTAAGACAGTCAAATTTTTGGGTAAAAATTAAATACCCATTAAATATTAATGTGTTTTATGAATTCATAATGATGCAATAGTGATTTAATAAAATACTATAAACATTATATTCGAAAAATATATGATTTACCATTAAAATAATGTGATTTTTGGTTTGTTTGATTTATTTTACAAAGCCTTATTGGACCCTTCATGACTTATTAAACATTTGGTCTTTTTAAATTGTTTTCCTTTGGAGTGTGACTCACCTCCACATAAGCAACCCCACTATATGAAGAAGTTTGGAAATTGTCCTTATAAAATATTTTTTTCCACTTCCCTTTCCCAAAAACCATGGTCAAAATCCATGTTCTGGATTTTAGTTTGGATTTGTTTAATGTGAGGTGTCCCAAACCTAAATAATAAAGAATTGCCTCACCTTTCTTATATAAAACCACCCGAGATCCCACTTCCTCCTCACTCAAAGCCTTTGGAGTTCATCAAAACTCTTCCCTATTCTATCTAAAATACTATCATGGTGCCCCATTCTCCCATGAATCCCCTCTCAAGCCTATCTCAAGCCTTTAGAATCACACATCATGTAAGGGTTTTTTCTTCCTTTCACATTTTTCCCAATATTTTTTAAATTGTTATCACCCTTTAATTTCAATTATAAATTTTGAGGTATCATTTCCCAGATCCCCCATACTACACTCTTTATGTTTGAATAATGGGATACCCATTTCATTCTTAGTAAATTCCTCCCTTACACACTAGTTACTAGGCTGAAATTCCGAAAAGAATTTCTCTCTCCTAATTTACATTCAAGCAATTATTTTGTATCATGAATCTAAATTCCATTTCTTTTGTTGGGACATATATCTATATTACCCCCTTAATTTCCATTTCATGTAAATTTTATGAGACTTCCCTTTCTCTCTCATCATCCCTTTTTATGCGTTCTTATGTCACGATGATATGCTGCAGAAAGTGCACCGCGCTTTTCCAAGCCAATGTCATTTTGTAGTGAATATCATGCCAATTTCTATATCAAGGGTATTCATCTTTATGAACATTTAAATATTTTTTAAATATTTTCATGTCTTTATTCCACATTATTTTATCATGGAATAAATTATTTGGTTGAATTATTCAATGTTTTATGATCCTTGTGTAACACTTATGCATGAAATGAAATGTTTAAGAAGGGTGTGCCCTGATAGCGCTCCATTGCATTGGGTAAAGTATAGTATCATGATATGTCATGTGAAATGGTTGTTTACTCATGATAATTCAATGTTAATGAGGTTTTACATCTGTTTCTTGTGCAGTGAGTGTTTACTCATGCTCCATTTGCAATGAGCATTGTCTCATGCTAATTCCATGTTAAGTGTTGTTGCCACATTTCCAAGTTTTGATTATTATGATTTATCATGAATTTATGTTTATACTTAACTTGTTATTTATTAATATTCCTATTTTATAACATTTATTTTATTCCCCATGTTATCCAATGAATATTCAATTACTGGGCTTCACAGCTCACCCATTTCTTATGCATGTCCTCGGGTTTTCCCATGCAATGCTAAGTACGAGGGAATGTAGGGGTCATGTAAAGTATGTTTTCAGTAAAGATGTTGTATTTCATTATTAAGTATTTATGTAATGATACTAAGACACAATGACCCTATACCACTATATCTTCTATGTTGTATCAAGTGAAGTTTATGTAATAAATTATGTTTAATTGTGTAATAAAAGATCAGGGTTTTCATAGTTGGTATCAGAGGATAGGTTTAGTTATTTTTGGGATTAGGATTAGAAAAACCATGTAAAGCCTTAGAGACAAGACTGATTATAATAAAAACATCCATATGTTTTGGTTATTATTGATTAAGTATTTTATCAATAAAATACATCTGTGTCTGGATACGAGCAGGTAGAGGCGGCTTTGGCACATATGTATCCTAAGGGTAAAACCCAAAAACACCGATTTGAGATACATTCAAATGATAAATGGTGCACGAAAATAGGACTTATTGTAATCTTTGTTGAGACAATTCTGGAGGATATGATTTGGTAAATTCACAAGCTTAGTATGAACCATTATTAAAGGAAAAAAATTCCTTAAGAATATATGATAGAAAGTTGATCAAGGATAACATAGACTAAAGCCAATAGATTCATATGTTATGGAAATAAAAGTTTTTTTTATGTTATCAGTTTTCCCATGTATTACCGTTTCTGTGATACCCCTAACTTTCCTTCTATTCCATCCAATTACTGGTAATAGGAGGACACATGCTAACAACTGATGTGAAGATCATTGTGATGAATGTACTAATGAGATGCCCAATATAATGGGAGCTAGAATTGAAAATATTGTCACACTTCCCTCTCATCTAACTCAATCGATTAATAGAAAAATGGGTCAAGAATAACGTCCAACCAACACCCCCCCCCCCCCCACAAGAAAGAACAAGTCTTTATCAACAGATTCAATAGTCAAAGACCTCCTACTTTTAATGGATCATCTGATCCCTCAATCATTGAACATTGGATCAACTCCACTGAAAAGATCTTCTCCATCCTTCAATGTTATGAACAATAGAAAGTTCTCCTGGATTCTTATCATATGGAGGGTGAAGCTGATCAATGATGGACGTTGAACAAAAATACGAAGCCTGAGGAGGAGATCGAGGTGTTAGAATGGAAAAATTTCAGGAAGATGTTTTTCAATAAATATTTTTTGTGCACCCTCCAGCTTAAGATGGAAAAGGGATTCCTATCCTTGAAGAAAAAAAGATGATGAATCTATTGGAGAATATAAGGAAAACATCACCAGGTTTGCACGATATGCTTCTAGCATTGTCGTTACCCCCGAATGAAAGGTTGATAGCTTCTTTGGTGGGCTAAAACCTAGCCTATGGAAAGTGCTAGTGATCCGTGACTTTGACAGCAATGTGGAAATTATCTGATGTTCCCTCAAGGTCAGAATGGAGATTCGAGAATCTTATGGGTATCATGGGGATATGAAGTGTAAGTTGGAATTCAATGTTGTTGTTCTGATGGATAAATACAATGGTTCTAAAAAGATCCAACACACCACTTTCCAAAGGTGTGGAAATAAGCACCCCGGAAACTACCTGAAGGGGATGAAAAAATGTGTTAGCTGTGGAAGAGAAGGCCAACTAGCTATTAACTGCTGGCAAGAAAGACTTGCCTCTGCAATAGAAGAAAGTAATGCTCTATTCAAACCTCAACATGTGGTTCATTTCTACAACTAAAATGATCAATGTAATCTTACAAATCAATGCCCTAGTCCAAGGTTTTTCGGAGGCAACCAAAAACCTCCAAGGAAGCAAGGGTGGGCTTTTTCCATCACTACTGTCGAAGTAAACCCTGAAAAAAAATTGGTGACATGTATGCTAGTTATTCATTCAAGAATAGGGAACATACTTTTTGATTCAGGTTCTACACATTCTTTTATATCTCGAAGGTTTAGTAGAACAATCCTAGCACCACCACAAATCATGTAATTGAAGATATCGGTGAGTACGATAAATGGGGAAATCATTGCATCCCATGAATATAACTCCCCCTCTGTCATAATCTGTGGATTGAACTTCACGGAAATTCTCTTCATACTCCCTCTGGTGGAATTTGATTCAATTATTGGCATGGATTGGCTTTCCTTATATTGAGCAACCATAAATTGTCGTAATAGGGAAATCACTCTCCATGTGGAGAATTGACCCCTAATTCTTTTCAAATGCAATGAGGAAGATCAATATTCATTAACTCCATCATCTCAACCATGGATATTAATGCCCTATGAGAACGTGTATCTAGCATTGATGATTGAGTCTAAGGAGGCAACCATCCTAGAAGACATGCCTATTGTAAGGGAATTCACTGAAGTGTCTCCTAAGGAATTGTCTGGTCTTCCTCCAAGAAGAGATGTTAAATTCTCAATTGATCTTATACGTGGGGTGTTTCCAATATCCAAGACTTCATATAGAATGGATTTTGTGGAGCTTCAAGAGCCGAAGAAAAAACTATAAGATAATCTGGATAAAGGGTTTATATACCCAAGTGCTTCACCATGGGGTGCACCAGTTATTTTCATCAAGAAGAAGGATGGGTCAAGGTGCCTTTGCAATAATTATCTTGAGCTTAATAAATTCACGATAAAGAAATAGTATCCTCACTAATGAATTGATGACTTGTTTGATCAGCTGTGTAATGACCCAAACTTTTTAATTATTTTTGTTTCCTAATTTTGTGGGTATAACTAAAATGTGACTGTTGTGTTTAGACTGTTATATGATTGTTGGTCGATACGATCGTTGGAAACTATAATCTTAACGTTGTGTTTTTATAAATATGGTTATATTGGTTAATTAATACATAAAAGTGTTTTAATGGCCTCATCCAGTAGATTCAATCCATATGAAGCCCATCTGTTGGAGCCTGGGAAGGAGGTAACATCACTAGGCTTTACTCTGGACCAAGCCCAAGCCGACCATCAACGTATGAAGCTTGAACGGAATTCCCTAAGGGAGAAGGTCAAGATGATAAAAATAACCTCTTGAGAAATGTTTTCATGGCCACCCCAAGATTCTATCACCATAGCACACTTAACACTTTGGTTCTATGTTGGTGTAATAAGGGGCTATGTAACGACACATTAGTTGCTCTGTGTAATCATTTAATATAAATAAAATTGTTTTTTCTTCTTATGGAAAAGTTTGTGAATTTAAAATATTCGGATAAATATAGGATGTGTATTATTGATGACTTTAGGAAAAATTAGGTATTTTAAAATATTTTGTATTCATTAAATAATTAATAATGTGGAATGATTTTCAAAAAATGGTCTTTTATGGTTATGAGCAGTGAGAAATTTAGAGTCTAATAAGATCAACATGGATTTTAGTGAATATTAACGTAGGAATAGTAACCTACCCATATTAATATTAATTAATAGTAATGAATAGTAATTTGACCAAAAAATATAGAAACTTCACCCATGAATGTATACATACATTTTAGACATCTTAAAATTGAAGACAAATGATCATAGTTTATGTTGTGGTAATTTTATATGTTATAAATATTTTATTTTAAATTTTATAATTAATTTAAAAATATAAAATGGAAATTTATTTTATTAAAATTTAATAAAAAAAATTACTTTTTTGTCTTATGGTTATACGATAATTTTATGGGACAATGATTACTTTTTTAAGGAGTTACAAGATGAGTTATAGGTTTAAAGTTTTATTTTTGGAATAAATAATGATTTTATTTTAAAATGAAATTAGAAATATATATATAATTGTTTTCATAAAATGGAATTCATTTTTGAATTCAGAGCATCGATATTAGGTTAGAGTGAATTTTTGAGATATTTCTGAAACAGTTGAATTTTCGATGAATAGTAAAAATGTAGTTTTGAGTTTCGAGTGTTTAATGACATCATTAATGATGTAATAATGATGTAAGTTTTCTGGTAGAAATATGAAGAGTGATATATTCTATAAGGTGTCTCAAGTGGCCAATACCATGGGAAAATACCTTGGGCAAGCCCATGGTTTTCCAAATACCACAGATGAGTTGTCTGTTGGAAATTAATAATTTATTCACTCACTTTCCCTATAAATACCAATCCATTTCCCTCATTCATCCAATTTCAAAATCATCCTCAATGATATTCTGGTCTCCTTACCTCCCAAAGAGTCCTCCCAAGGTTCCCTCATTCCTCACAAGGTCCCGACCTTCAATCGTTCGAAGATACTCTTCAAGGTAAGGGATCCTTTCACCCTCCTATTTTATGTCATGAATTCTTTTATGTTGTGTCTTGTATTTTCAATATCTTTATGTTGAGGGTATGTTATTATATGTTCTTATTACTTTCCATTTCATTTATAATTGTTTGGAGACCCTTTTCCCTCTCATCAATTTGTTTTCTGAATTTTTATGTGATTCCATTAGGCTGCAGAATATCTTGTAAAATAAATAGCATCTTCTCCTACCTTTCAAGTTTCCTTTTCTTGTGGTATGTCATTCACAAATAAATACCATGTTTTTACCTCCATGTTATACTATATTTATATTTTAATATTAGTTATTTAGGAGTGGGTTACCCTTGTACATTCTCTTTTTATTGTTTTCTAAAACCATGTTATATAGCTGTTATGCTGCTGAAATTTTGCCTCAAAATTTCTGTCTCTTTCTCTCAAGAAATTATCTTGTTTATTTTTGTGAATAACCAGACCTATTTAGTTTCTAGGGGTTTTAATAAATATATAAAAAGGATATATTTTATTCTGTAATTTACATACATATAACCCTCACTTCCATTACATCGGTTATAAATGATATAATGATCTTATTTTTAATAACTTTTAAAACGTCACGACTTTGAAATGAAACCCATTTCTTTTTTTCTCTATGGGTTATTTATGAAATGTTTGCTTATGATATATGTTTCTCACATGAATTTAAATACATATTAATGGTGCGCCCTAATAGATCTCCAATGCATTGGGTAAAGAATTAATCTCTATAGAAGAAAGTTTCACGATACTATGGTGAATAAACTTGGTAATTTTTATGACACCTCGAGGATAAACCATGGTGATATGTTTATGAATGTCTAAATGAATATTTGTATCCACATATTCATGTGATGATTCATGTTGTTTTTATCATGATATTCCTATTCTTCCATTTCTTATGCCTTGATGACATTTTTCATGTTCTTATTAATATTACTCAAGATCACATGTCAACTGTTACAATCGTTTTCCTTACCGAGCCTTCTTCTCACCCTTTTCTTTTATGTATGTCTCCATGATATGAAATTAAGTAATTGTACTTAAGTTGAACTTATAATGAATACTTACAAGTGGTTTATAAGAATTTTTTATGTTGTTTTCATGTATTATGCTCCTGACTTCCAAGACACTAGACTTTAATGATCCTCTGTTTGTAAAATGTAATGAAAAGTTATGTAACAAAAAGGAGGGATGTCATAGTTGGTATCAAAGGATATTTTAGTTATTTTTGTAAATTATTCTATAAAATCATTAAGAATAATCCCATTGAAAAATGTAAACATTTGAAAACATCCTGGTATTTTGGTCAGTACTAAATAATTGGTTTATCGAGAAAATACATCCCTCTCTGGATACGAGCAGGTAGAGGTGGCTCTATCACAGAGGTACCTATGAGTGAAAACACTAACAAAGAGTTTCAGGCTTGACCCGGGGTATCCTGATACATGGAAATAGGCTTTGATACACTCTTTGTTATGACACTCCCTGGGGATATGTTTGGTGTATCACAATCTTTTTATGAATCATTATGAAGGATTTATAGAGAAATGTAATTGTTTAAAGATGTTTTAAGACATATATCCTTTATAGTTAAAAGATTCGAAAATGAAATAAGTTTCTCATTAAGGTGTTATTCTTCTAGAAATGGCAGGAAATAAGAGTAACAGTGAAAATGGTGACAGTAATGGACCATGCGCTGACGACCCTAGGATGGAAGCTGGAATGGAAACAATAATGTGAATGATGAATCAATTGACTCATGTTAAGGGAAATAACTTGATTCAAGCTAAGAGACCGATATCACTTTGAAGAGAACAACATTCTGTTGAGTCCTTTATGCATCCACGACCACCATCCTTCAGTGGATTGACTGAACCATTGATTTCTAAGCAGAGGATCTACTCTATCAAGAAGATTATTTCTATGATTCTCTGTTCAGAGAAAGAGAAGGTCACCCTAGCTATCTATCGCATAGAAAGAGATGTTGATCGGTGGTGGGATCTGATTAAAAACATGAGGCAAGGAGTGGGGGTTGGTGCTATTGAGTGAGAAGAGTTCTGAGGGATTTTCTTCAGTAAGTATATCCCTCGATCCATGAGAACAATAATAGAGAAGGAGTTTCTCTAGCTGATGCAGAAGGAGAAAAAATCTATCAGAAGATATGAAATGAAATTCACCCAACATTTGCGATATACCTCTAGCTTTGTCATGGATCCAAATGATAAGGTTGATATATTCTTTGGTGGACTAAGACCTCATCTGCAGATGAATCTAGCCGACTGATACTATGATAGCTACGAGGAGATCGTGCAGAGTGCAATGAAAGTCAAACTGGAGTTTGGTGAGACGCAATGGTATCATAAATCAAACAAAAATAGAAATTGATGGAGCCCAGCTTAGGGAGAACCTTTGATCAAGGAATAAGAGGAAAGAATGTCCAACGTCCCATTTTCAATAAATGTGGGAAGAATCATTCAGGTAACTACCTGATCGGGTGCGGGAAATGCTACAAGTGTGTTAGAGACAGCCATACTACAAGGAATTGATGTTGTGAGGTGAAACCTCAACTTCCAGACACTAACGAAAAAGGGAATATGATGCAGGCCCTACCTGATGTCTAGTGATTTAATTGTGGACAACTGAAGAACTTTTCCAATCACTGTCATAATTAGATGATAGTGGAGGGGAAACACCAACAGGCTCAGCAATGGCCAAGGGAGAAAGGTCGTGCTTTTGCTATCACGACAGCTGAAGTTGAATCTCCAAATGACGTGGTGGAGGGTACTCTTGTTGTTCTCTCAAATCTAGAAAATACATTGTTTGATTCTAGTTCTATACATTCCTTTATTTATTACAAGTTTGCAAAGAATTTACAATCAACCCCCAACTTGCTAAAAGTAGAGTTATCAGTCAAGACTCCCGATGTGATAATCCAAGAATTATCAGAATTTAGAAACTATAGTTTATACTTTGGTGATCACAATATTTTTTAAAATCTATAAGTCATTCCAATATTGGAATTCAACATTAGAATAGGGATGGACTATCTCTGAAAGTATAATTCTAAGATCAAATGAAGAATTAAGGAAATCTCAGTAGTCTTGAATGGAAAACCTACATTTATCTTCCACGGATAGCTATCTCAACCTGATATTTTTCTAGAAGAACCTCCAATATCCTTATTTATGGAATTGATCAGTCTCAAATAAGAAAGAAATGATAGTTTGAGGATATAAAATGTACCCATCATCCAAGAATACATTGACGTATTTCCCGAGGAGTTGTCTGGACCTCCCCCATAAAGAGAGGTAGAGTTCTCCACTGAACTCGTACCTGGATATCATCCAATATCCATGAACCCATATAGGATGGAAAATATGGAGCTATAATAATTAAATAATGAACTCCAAGATCTTTTAGAGAAGGAGTTTATCTGACCAAGTGTGTCTCCTTGGGGAGCAGCTGTTCTCTTTATGAAGAAGAATGATGAATCGATGCGGCTATGCATTGATTATAGATAACTAAACGGAATCACAATAAAGAAAAAAATACCATTTTCAATGAATTGATGACTTATTTGACCAACTTTTTGGGGCAAAATTCTTCTCTAAGATTGATCTTCGGTATGGTTAGCATCAATTGAGGGTGAAGAAAGAAGATATTCCAAAATTAGCCTTTCAATCAATATATAAGAATTATGAGTTTGTTGTTATGCCTTTTGGAATGAATAATGCACCAGTTATTTTTATGGATTTGATGAATAGATTCTTTAAATACTACCTTGATAAATTTGTGGTAGTTTTTATTGATAATATTTTGATATATTCCAAAAGTCGTGAGTAGCATGAGGACCATCTAACGGTTATTTTGCAAACTCTACGAAAGGAGAGACTTTTCGGAATGTTCATTAAATGTGAATTCTGGTTATAATAAGTTTCATTTTTTGGGAACATTTTTACCTATGAAGGAATCATTGTTGACCTTGCAAAGAAAAAATATGTTGAGGAGTGGCCTCATCCTACAACAATAACTGAGATTTTTATTTCCCTTGGATTAGTACCATATTACTGGAGGTTTTTGAAAAACATTTCATGATATTCTAATCCATTAACCAAGTTAACTCAAAAAGGGGTCAGGTTCATCTTGATAAAGGAGTATGAGGAATATTTCCAAGAGCTGAAGAAGAGATTGGTTGCTTCACCTATTCTAACTACTACCCTCAAGTGAAGAAGGATTTGTTATTTATAGTAATGCATCCTTGAAAGGGCTTGGGTGAATCCTCATTAAAAATCACAAGGGCATTACTTATTCATCTTGATAGATGAATACTCGTGAGCAGAACTGTCCTACGCATGATCTGGGGCTGGCGGTGGTCTTTTTTGCTCTGAAGATATCGAGGCACAATCTTTATTGGGAGAAATGTGATATATAGGCAGACCATCAAAGTTTTAAGTATATTTTCACACAAAAGGAATTGAACATGAGACAAAAGAGATGGTTGGAACTCCTTAAAAACTATTATTGTTCAATTCATTATCATCCTGGAAGAGGAAACAAAGTCATTGATGCATTAATCATGAAAGGCCCAGTTGTTCTGTCCATTATTATGATTCAAATAGATCCTTTGATCAAAGACCTAGTAAAACTGGACATGGTAATTATAAGGCAAGGGACATCATCAACTCTAACCCAAATAATTTATCAACAGTCTCTACTAGAGAAGATCAAGAAAGCTTAAAAGAAGATCATTTGTTACCTAAGAAGTTTGAGGTTGTGAAGGATGGGAAGTTTCCTGAGTTCAATACTGATCAAGAAGGGGTACAAAAATTTCATACAAGACTATGTGTTTCATATATTCCAGAAATAACAATGGAGTTGATGGATGAAGCTAAAATTTATAATTTCTCTATACATACTTGTAGCACAAAAATGTATAGGGACCTTCGTGATCATTATTGGTATGATTATATGAAAAAAGAGATTTCTGACTACACATAAAAGTTCCTGGTATGTCAACAATTGAAAGAAGAGAGACAACTTGCTAAAAGTGTATTGCAACCACTACCTCTACTAGCATGGATGTAGGACAATATCACTATAGACTTCGTCACTGGTATACTGAGAACTTCCAACAAAAATAATGCAATATGGGTTATTGTGGACTGTCTCACCAAGACTACCCATTTTATCTACTTTTGGGAAGATTTCTCTCTTGATCAACTTGCCAGGATTTACATGAAGGAAGTGGTAAGGCTTCATGGAGTTCCATTTTCTATCGTATCCTATCGTGATCCCAGGTTCACATCAAAATTCTAGAGAAGTATTCAACAGGCTCTGAGAACTGAATTGAATTTCAGTATGGCCTATCAACCCCAAACTGATGGACAATATGAAAGGACTATTCAAACACTCAAGGCCATGATGAGAACTTGCTCAATATAATTTACTGGTGGATGGGATAAACATCTCTCTTTATTTGAGTTCTCTTACAACAATAGCTTCCACTCTAGCATTCCAATGGCACCCTACAAAGCTCTATATGGGAATAGATATATAACTCATATTTGTTGGGATGAATCTGGTGAAAGAAAGATTATTAGGCCTGATCTTGTGCAAGAGATGACAGAAAAGGTCTATGCCTTCCAACAACACATTGAGGTTTCTAAGAGTCAGAAAAAGAGAATTGTCGACAACCGTCAAAGGGAAATCGAGTTTGATGGTGGTGGAAAATTCATTCATTGTATTTCACCTTTGAAGAGAGTCATGAGGTTTGGTATGAAAGGGAAGCTTAGCCCTAGGTACATTGGACCATATGAAATCCATGATCGTGTGGGAGTAGTGTCCTATCGGCATGGACTTCCTCAAAATATAGCCCATGTTCATGATGTCTTCCACATATCCCTATTGAGTAAGTACATACTTGACCCTTAATGTATTGGAGGGAAGGACTATCGAAGGAAAGGTAAGGTGTGTTATTTTCTCTTCCATTTTTGGGTTATTTGGGAGGCACAGAATCTGTCTCTGCTGGGTGATGGGAGATCTATTAATTTTCTATGGATCCAATTAAAAGAACTCATTTTGGAATTGGGCTCCTTGCTGAAAGGGGGTCAATAGTTTCTGGGTTCTTGTGGTCCACTTGTTTCACCCATGCCAGGCGGACAGGTTGGCCGATGGATTAGATGGTCTCCGCCACTACAAGGGGTTAAACATAATGTTGAGAGTTCCATAATTAATGGGATTATGAGGGGCGGTGGGGTTCTGCGTGATACTTCTATCTCGGTGTTGCTGGACTTCAGCGTGTTCTTTGGTCTTGGAAGATCTTTGAGTGCAGAGGCTAGGGAACTTCTCACAGGAATCACAGTTTTTCAGAGGGCTGTTTTTCTGTTGATGAGGTGGAATCAGATTCTGATGTCCTTGTCAGGTCGGTGCGTGGTGGTTATGAGCCGGCCTGGGATCTGGTGTATGTGATATGAAGAAGTGTGCTGGAAACTGATCTTATGCAGACTTTGAAGCACTGTTGGACGGAGGCTAACTTCACGGCTGATGCGCTTTCACAGATTGGAAGTCAGGAGGATGAGCTGGTTCTTTATAATAACTTATGATCCCTTCCCATGGAGTGTTTTTCTTTTTTCTAGTGAGATGCCCTTGGTTTACACTACTTCATCCCTCCTTGAAGGCTTTGGGAAGGGGGTGCTTTGTATCCTCCTTTATGCCCTATAATAAAAATATCAATTTTCAGCAGAAATATGAAGAAACCACATGGGAACTAGAGGAGTCTATGAGATAGAAGTACCCACCAATTTTCCCATCAGAGGGTATGAGATAAAATATTGGGGAAGAAATTTCTTAAGGGAGAAGAATGTAAAGACATAAACATTTTAATTATTTTTGATTCCTAATTCTGTGGGTATAATTAAAATGTGACCGTTGTGTTTTGACTGTTATATGACTGTTGGTCAATATGACCATTTGAAACCATTATCTTATTGTTGTGTTTTTATAAATATGGTTATATTTGTTAATTAAAACAGAATTAAGTTTGAATGGCCTCAACCAGTAGACTCAAGCCATATGAAGCCCATCTGTTGGAGATTAGGGAGAAGGTAGTATCACTGGGTTGTGCTATGGACCAAGCCCATGCCAAACTTCAACGTATGAAGCTTGAATGGAATCAACTAAGGGAGAAGTTCAAGCTAATACAAATCACCACTCAGGAAATGTTGTCCGAGCCACCCCAAGATTATGTCACCATAGCACACTTAACACTTAGGTCCTATGCTGGTGTAATAAGTGGCTATGTAATGAGATCATCGCTGGTTTTTAGAATCTTTTTATATAAATACAATTTTTATTTCATCTTATGGAAATGTTTGTTAATTTCAAATATCCAGATAAATATAGGATTTGTATTTTTGATGAATTTTGAAAAAAGAGGAATTTTAAAATATTTTTTTATTTATTAAAAAATTAATAATTTGAATTGATTTTCAAAAATGGTCTTCTACAGTTGTGAACCGTGAGAAATGTAGAGTCTAATAAGATCAACATGGTTTTTAGTGAATCGTAATGTAGGAATAGTAACTTACCCATATGAATAGTAATGAATAGTACTTAATAGTAATTTTAACAAAAAATAGAAACTTCATCCATGAACGTATAAATACATTTTAGACATCATAAATGTGAAAAAATGATCATAGTTTAAGTTTTGGTATTTTTGTATGCCAAAAATATTTTATTTAAAATATTATAATTAATTTAATAATTTACAATGGAAATTTATTTTCATATAATTTAATCACAAATTGTTACTTTTTTGTCTTATGTTTATACGATAATTTTTTGGGACCTTGATTACTTTTTTAAGGTGTTACAAAATGAATTATAGTTTTAAAGTTGTATTTTAGGAATAAATAATGATTTTAATTAAAAATTAAATAAAAATATATATAGAAACATATTTTAATTTAATGGAAATAATTATTGAATTCAGATCATTGATATTAGGTTAGGCTGAATTTTTTATATTTTTCTGAAATAGTTGAATTTTTTGTGAATATAAAAATGCAGTTTTGAGTTTCAGGTGTTTAAAGACTTCATTAATGATGGAATAATGATGTAAGATTTCTGTTCGACTTATGAATAGGGATACATTCTATGAGGTATCCCATGTGTCCAGTACCATGGGGAAATACCATGGTCAAGCCCATGGTTTTGCAAATACCACTGATGAGGTGTCCCTTGGAAATTAATAATTTATTCACTCACTTTCCCTATTAATATCATGACATTTCCCTCAGTCATTTCATTCCCAAATCATCCTCAACGAAGTTCCGGTCTCCATACCTCCCAAGGATTCCTCCCAAGGTGACCTCAAGCCTCCCAAGGTCCCAACCATCAAACCTTCAAAGTTATTCTTCATGGTAAGGGATCCATTCACCTTTCTCTTTTAAGTGATGACTTTCTTTATGTTGTGTTCTATATTTACCATCTCTTTATGTTGAGTGTATGTTATTATATGTTCTTATTACTATCCATTTCATGTCTAATTGTTTAGATACCCTTTCGGCTCTCATCAATTTGTTTTCTGAATTTTTAAATGACGCCATTATGCTGCCAAATTTCTCATAAAAGAAATTGCATCTTCTCCTACCTTTAATGTTTCCTTTTCTTGTGGTATGTCCTTCAAATATCCATACCATATTCTTACCTCCATGTTATTATGTATTTATAATTTAATATGAGATATTTAGGAGTGGTTTAACATTTTACCCTCTCTTTTTATTGTTTTATAAAACCATGTTATATAGCCATTATGCTACAGAAATTTCACCTCAAAATCTATGTCTCTTTCTCTCAAGAAATTATCTTGTTTATTTATGTGAATACCCATACCTATTTCGTTTATATGGGTGTTCATTAATATATAATAAGTATATATTTTATTCTTTAATTTACATACATATAACCCTCACTTATTTTCCATGGGTTATAAATGATATAATGATCTAATTTTTAAGAACATTTAAAACATCCTGATTTTGAAATGAAACCCATTTCTTTTATTCTCTAGGGGTTATTTATGAAATGTTTGATTATGATATATGTGGATAAAATTAAAGTAAACTCGTATTAAGGTTTCTCTCTGATATCTCTCCAATTCATTGGGTAAATAATTAATCTATAGAGATGACAGGTTTCACTATACCTTGTTGAATAACCTTGGTAATTTTTATGACACCTTGAGGATAAACCTTGGTGATATGATCATGAATGTATAAATGAAATTTTGTAGCCACATATTCAAGTTATTATTCTTGTTATTTTTATCATTATATTCATATTCTACCATTCCTCATTCCTTTATGTCTTTTATCATGTTCTTATTAATATTTCTCAAGATCACATGTCAATTGTTTCACTTGTTTTTCTTACTGAGCCTTCTGTTCACCCTTTTCATTGATGTATGTCTCCAAGATATGAGATGATGTAATTGTACTTAGGATTAACTTATATTGAAGCTTTATGAGTGGTTTAGAAGAATATTTTATGTTGTTTTCTTGTATTATGTTCCTTATTTCAAAGACAGTGGACTTTAAAAATCCTCTATTTGTAAAATGTAGTGAAAAGTTATGTAATAAAATGGAATGATGCCATAAGTTGTGTGAGCACAATACTTCTCCAAGGATGATTTGTGATCGGGATATTGAAAAGTTAGGGTGGAGAAGGAATATATACCTAGGAATGCTTTTCGTACAAGATATGGGCACTGTGAATTCATAGTAATGCCTTTCAGACTCACTAATACTCTAGAAATCATCATGGACTTGATGAATAGAGTCTTTAGAGATTACCTAGACAAATTTGTGGTAGTCTATAAATATATATGATATTATGATATACTAGTCTAAGAACAAGGAGTATCATTAAGAGTATCTAAGAACTATACTAGACACCTTGCATAATGAGAAGCTTTATGAAAAGTACAATAATTGTGAGTTCTGGTTTAATGAGGTCTCATTCGTGGGCCACATCATCACACGCAATGAGATATCTATGGATCACTTGAAAACAGATGAAATTGAGGGATGGTCAAGGAAAACATCTCTAACAGATATCTATATCTTATTGGGGTTAGCTTGATATTATCGACGATTTGTTAGAAATTTCTCATGATTTTCCTACCCTCTTACCAAGCTAACTCAAAAGGGAGTACAATTTTCTTAGAGTGATGAATGAAAATAAATATTCACTCACTACGCACATGCTCATTTTACCTACAAGTGGAGAACTTTTGTGGTATTCAGTGATGCTTCGCAGAAGTTCCTGGGATGTGTGTTGATGCACAATGACAAAGTGATTTCCTATGCTTCAAGGCAATTAAAAGTTCATGAACCGAACTATCCAACACATGACCTCGAGTTGGCTGTAGTGATCTTCGCTTTGGAAACATGGAAGCATTATATATTTGGGGAGAAGGGTGAAATATATATGGACCACAAAAGCCTCAAGTATATATTCACACAGAAATTTTTGATCATGTGCCAATGATGATGGTTAGAGCGGATCAAAGAATATGACTGCTCAATCCATTACCACCCTAGGAAAGTGAACAAGGTGAAAAATGCCCAAAGTAAAAATGACCCAGCGATTCTATCATTGAGGTTAATTGAAAAGGATCCAATATCCTTATATTTTATGATGATTGACATGGGAATCATAAAGAATGGAACATCTTCAATCCTTTCAAAAATGATTGCTCAACCATCACTTTTAGAAAGGTTAAAAGATGCTCAAAAGGATAATGTGGGAATTCCAGAAAAAGTGGAAGCTATCGAAAAAGGTAAATCATCGGTGTTTAATGTTAATGTAGAAGGAATTGTGAGATTTGGGAAATGAATATATGTTCCATCATTTCCGAAGATGAAAAGGAACTTTTTTATGATGAACATTGTTCAAATTTTTCTATTCACCCAGGAAACAAAAATATGTATCGAGATCTACAAGGGAATTTTTGCTAGGATAATATGAAGAAGGAGATCACTGAATATACATCAAAGTGACTAGTGTGTAGGCAAGTGAAGGAAGAGAGGTAGAAGTCTAAGGGGATGATGCAATGATTGCCCATACCAAAATTAAAATGGGAGAACATCACCATGGACTTTGTCACCGGAATTTTGAAGGCATCCAAAGGTAACAATTCAATCTGGGTTGTTTTGTCTCTTCTTACAAAGGTTGTACACTTCATTGATATTTAGGAGGATTTCTCATTGGATCAACTGGCAGAGATATATATCAGGTAAGTGCTAAGGGTGTATGGAGTACAACAATCTATTTTCTTTGATTGAGATCCAATATTCACCTCTATGTTTTGGAAGTTTCTTAAACATGCTCTAAATAATAAACTGAACTTCCGTAAGACCTATCATCGTCAAATTAATTTCCAATATGAGTGGACTATACAAGCACTTGAGGACATTTTGAGAGAGTGATCAATGGATTTTCAATGAGGATGGGATCAACTTCTTCCTCTGGTTGAGTTCCCTTATAATAATAGTTTCCACTCGAGCATCCAAATGTCACCATATGAATCCCTTTGTGGGAAAAGATTCAGAACACTATAATGTTGGGATGTGTTTGGTGAGCATATGATTCTTGGACCAGAAATGGTCGATGAAGTGGTAGAGAAGGTGAAAACCATTCAAAAACATATCAATGTAGGCCAGATTCGACAGAAGATTTATGCAAATAAGCATCAATGAGACCATGAGTTAAAATTTGGAGACATTTTATTTATATACATATCTCTAAGGAATAAGTTCATGAGGTTTGGAAAGAATGGGATGTTAAGTCCAAGGTATATCAGCACTATCAAGATTCTTTATCGTATCAGGGATGCGGCCTATCGACTAGAACTTCCACCTACCATGGCCAAAGTACATGATGCATTTCATGTATCCCTCTTAATGAAGTACATACCAGACCCTTAACATGTACTCTTTTAAGTGGTGGTATAGTTAGAGTATGATCATTCATATGAGGGAAACCAGTGAATATCTTAGATCGTAGAGAAATGTTATACGAAATAAGACAATTCCCCTCGTCAAAGTGTTGTGGTGAAACCACAAGTTTGAAAAAGCAACATGGGATTTGGAGGAAATGATGAATTAGAGTTACCCATATTTGTTTTATTATTGGAAAAGGAAATTTCAAGGGTGAAATTTCCTAAGGGGGTAAGATTGAAACGACTCAAAATTTCATTAATGGAAATTCTTCTTAATCTGATTAAATGTATTTTTAAGTAAAATGTATATATAAAAAGTAAACTTCTTTGGTTTTATGTTTTTGGATTTTAAAATACTATTATGAATTGTGACCATTTCTAAAAAAGTCTTGGTACAATGATCACATGATTATTATAAATATAGGGCTCTAACAAATCTAATTTACTATGATTAAGAAAGCGATGGCCTCATCCAGTAGACATGCCCCATATGAAGCCCATTTTTCAGAGCATGGAAAGGAGGTTTCGTCTTTGGGCATCTCTCATGACCAAACCCAAGCGGAGATTGAATATGTTAAGCTCGATCGGGACCACCTACGAGAGAAGTGGATGTTAAAAGATATTACCACACGAGAAATGTTATCTGAGCCACCCCAAGAATCTATCACCATCGCACACCTTACTCTTAAGTCCTATGCGGGGGTTATAAGGGGTTATGTAAAACTAATTTAGAACTATGGTTATGTACATTATTTTTATATAATAATGAATATACTTTCATTTTATTTTTGTTACCTTGTAAATAGTTTTTTTAAATCACAAATTGTATTTTTAGTTAATGTTCAACTACAAAATCTATTTTGATGAATTAATGGATTTTTTAATTAAATATTATTTCAATAAATTATTATTATATTTATTAAAATAAGTTTTATTAAACATAAATTATCGTATAATTATATGAATGCAATGCTAATTTTTATTAAGGTTTGAAAGCCATTTTTTTCAAAAACAATGAATTTTTTATAAATGTCTGTTTTTATTTTAAAATTGCAAATTAACATATTTATAAAATTATTTAGATAAAATTAATATTATTTCTAGAATCAAGACATTGAAATCATCCAATGATGAATATTTAATAATTTCATGAGACAGTCACATTTTTGGGTAAAAATTAAATACTGTTTAAATATATACTGTGTTTTATGACATCATAATGACCCAATACTGATGAAATAAAATAATAAAACATTTTGTTTCGGCCAATATATGTTTTACCATTAAAATAATGTGATTTTGGGTTTTTTTTTATTTATTTTACAAAGCCTTAATGGACCCTTCAAGGCTTATTAAACATTTTGTCTGTTTAAATTTTTTTCCTTGGGAGTGTGACTCACCTCCACATAAGCATCCCCATTATTTTAAGAAGTTTGGACATTGGACTTATAAATTATTGTTTTCTACTTCCCTTTTCCAAAAAACATGGGCAAAAACCACGGTCTGGTTTGTGGTTTTGATTTGTTTAATTTGAGATGTCCCAAACCTAAATAATAAAGAATTCTCTCACCTTTTTTTATAAACACACCAAAGCTCCCACTTCCTCCTCAGTCAAAGCGTTTGGAGTTCGTACAACTTATTCCCTCGACTATCTAAATCCTACCAAGGTGCCCCAAGCTACCATGAAGCCTCTCTCTAGCCTCTCCCAAGCCTTTGCAAGCACACTTCTAAATAAGGGTTTTTCATCCATTCTCATTTTTGTCCAATGTTTTTTAAATTGTTATTCCTTTTTATTTTCAATTATAAATATTAGGGTATGGTTTTTCACCACCCCCATACTTCCCTATTAATGATTTAGTGATGGGAAACCCCTTTATCTCTCATTAAATTCCTCCCATGCACACCCGACACTATGCTGAAATTCTGAAAGAAATTTCTCTCTACTCATTTACATTCAAACAATTCTTTTGTATCATGAATATAAATTCCATTAATTTTTTTTGGTACATGTATCTATATTACCACCTTACTTTCCATGTCATTTAAATATGATGATACACCCTTTTCTCTCTCATCAACCTTTATTATGAGTTCTTATGTCACATTGTTTTGCTGCTGAAATTGCACCGCTCTTTTCCAAAACAAATTCATTATGTAGTGAATACCATTCCCATTTCTCTATAAAGGGTGATCACCATTATGAACATTTACTTATTTTTTAAAGAGTTTCATGTATGTATTCCACATTCATTTATCATGGAATAAATCATTATTTTGAATGATTCAATGTTTTATGATCCATGTGTCACACTTATGCATGAAATAAAATGTTTAAGAAGGGTGTGCCCTGATAGCGCTCCAATGCATTGGGTAATGTATATTATCATGATAAGTTAGGTGAAATGGGTGTTTTCTCACTATAATTAAAATGAAATGAGGTTTTACTCATGCTTTATGTGTAATGTAGGTTTACTCAGGCTCCATGTGCAATGAGCCTTGGCTCATGATAATTCCATGTTAAGTGTTGTTGCCCAATTTCCATGTTATGATTATCATACTTTATCATCTGATTATGTTTATGATTCCGTTTTTCCTTATTGGTATACCTATTTTATTACATTTATTGTATTCCTCATTTTATTCCATGATTATTCCCTTACTAGGCTTCATATCTCACCCTTTTCTTATGCATGTCCTCAGGTTATCCCATGTAATGCTAAGTATGAGGTAATATTATGGTCATGTAATGGAAGTTTTCAATAAAGATGTTGTATTTAATTTTTTAAGTTGTTATGTAACATTCCTAAGCCCAAAAGACACTAGACCTCTTGATCTTATATGTTGTATCAAGTGTTTTTTATGTAATAATTTATGTTTAATTGTGTAATAAAAGATCAAGGTTGTCATACCACCTCACCCCATGAAAGCTGGATTATCAGAAAATCAATAAAAATGAAGGCCTTAGGGCCATTGGATGGAAATAAGTGTTCATTATTCAAGGCTGGAAAAATATAATTGAATAATGGTTCACTGAATTTTTAGGTAAGTGATATATATTGAATATTATTTGATTAAATACTTTTTAATTTAACATTCAATTTATCCACATTTCATGTAAATAATATTTTTATTAGTATTTTAGATGTGGTGTCCACAAGGGATAAAATAAATAGTATAGGGAACTTGTGAACATATTTATTTCAAAACTCTACTAGTATTTAAAAAAATTGTATTACATTCAATAAAGCCAATTTATTTTGTGTTGTTCATAATGATAGCCAAATATAACTCTCTCAACCCGTAAATAGCTTCCTCCCCATGAACACTCATAGGAACCAGGAGTGTTCTTGTTCCACAATTAACTCTCAAGTCAGAAGGATCACAGAAAATGATTTGAAATATATTCTCATGGTGATCAAAGTCGAATGAAACAAGTGAGAAAGGACACAGATGTTCCAACAACGGTATTCAGAGATTCGTGGAACTTGTTTGGATCACTACTAGATGCAATTTTCTTTCGATTCCAACAATAAAATGGCCCTATAAGATTGATATGTTTTCAAATCCATCAATGAATTAAAAAATTTCACTGGGTAATTCTTTTATTGATTAAAATAAAAAAAATTATGATTTTCTCTTTGGTTCCAATGTTTTATTCAGTTTTTTTTACATTGATATAATTTTTTTGATCATGAAATTTATACGCGTGTAGATCATGGATTGAACATCGATCATGACAAAAAAAGGTCAGCCAGACCCATCACACACTTCTACTATGACCAGAATCTATATCACCTATTATAGTTTTAACTCAAGTCAAACATTATTCATACATGTCTTGGATGAGTTTAATATTCTCCACTTGTACCCCTTTTCTTTTAAGAGTCTTCCACTAAACATTAATATAAACTTTATCAGATGAATTCTCAAAATCAATAAAAACCATATGAAATTTTTGGGATTTTGTCAATAATATACCATCAGACCTATAATCAAATAAATTTATTATGTGGTATAATATCTAGGAATAAAACAAAATTGATTAACAAAAAATTTATTTTTCTTTTATATTCTCTTTTCAACTACTCTCTCCCAATGTTTAAAGGTACGACTCATTTTTATAATGCCACTATAATTCACACAATGTAAAATGCCTCATTTATTTATATTAAAAAGTACTATAGTGATCAGCCTTTATTTTTAAAATAGTTCTGGTGAGGGGGATACAATGAAACGAAGAAAATCTATGGCACCTACAAGTACTCATTGAAACTCGAACTCGAGACCTCATGCGAGCCCTGTCAAAGGCGTAACCACTAGGCTATACACTTGGGGTAATGTCCTCTTCCTATATTCCTGAGGAATTTTATTATTTTTAATAATTAAATTTAATAACCTAGTGGGCCAATTAATACCCAAATCACTTAAATATTTCCAAATATCAATATAGATATTATCTAACGTAACTTTTTTATCATTTTCTATCCTTCTTAAAGATTATTTTACGTCAGAAGGATTTTTTTTAAAATAGATGTAATTGACATACTCTCTAATAATGTTGAGATTATATATGTATAATACACACATCCAATTCTCATCAGGGAGATAATTAAATTAGAATCCCCATATTTCATAAATCTTTCATCCTTAAAATTGGTGCACACTTTTTCATCTTTTCTACACCAAACATTATCTAAATATCATGATTTTTCACTCTCCGTGTATTTCTAAACAATATATTTTTCTTTCACTCTTCATAGTTTGTAATGAATGGTACAAATTCTCAAAAAATAACGATTTGAAATCACTAATTACTTTCTTAGCCACTCTATGAGAAACATAATATGGAGTCCTGGAATCTTCATTTCTAAAATGGTAAAATGTTTTAAAACAGTCTCGTTTTTCATTAACCTTATGTTGAACATTCTCAATCCACCACCATGATTCTTTCCCTTTACGAAAAAACCCTCTACTAGAATAGAAGTATCTATATTGAAACCACTTTTACCCACCTCATGCCACATGTAGTTAGTTGTTCCCTGAAAACTCTAATCCTCATCTATCAAAATTTTGTTCATACATACCATTATAAAGATAGCCATTAAGAATCACCATTAGATTCTTTGATTCCTTAATTATTATATATTTATCTAATAATTAATAATATTCATGTATAAAACTAATAAATGATGATGGGTGGTAATACTAGTTATATTTGGTGTCCTAGAAAAAACTATTTGTACTTTGATTACATAAATTTTTGATGTATTAAATATTAAATTAAAAAAATATATTTTATATTTTTCACTGTTCTGCATGACTATAATTTAATAATTTCATAGAGTATTTTTCTCATTAAAAGTGTCATATTAGTTTCCCTCCATGATGAGAATCTTGAAGTGATATGACAATATTCTTAAAATATTTTTATAGTCAGATTAAATACTATGATGGGATACATAGTATATTGACTATCAGGTGTGAGCACTCATTTGAATATGAGAGTTCTTCTCATGAATTTCACACTTGGTAATCTCCAAAATGGGAGATTATGAGAACATACCCACCAGTTGGAATTCTGCATGTTTGGGTGTAATTGCATATTTCTATCTGCAAGCATGTGTAATAGTCCTTATAATTTAATGTCATCATTAATTCTTATCATGACTCACACACCTAGATTTTCTAATGAAAAAAATCACACCATAGGTTTCTGAGAAGTATGGTACGTTGGGTGGGTCATGAATGAAATGGTATCAATGGATAATTCAAGAACATATTTTTTTGATTCATATTTATGGTAGTTGATATCTCATCCCATGGATTGAAATAGAACTGTCACCCTAAATTTCATGGTCATGGTGTAAGGATTCATTTATTTTAGATAGTCAAAGCATGATGAATCAAGCATATAGGTTGATGACAACAGCATGCAACCTTCTGGAAGAGATTATGTGACAAAAGGATTATATTACCCAATGAGTTTTCATATGTGGTTATTGTCGTTGTGACATTAAGTTATTTATCATAGGTTCCATAACCCATTGCAAGATAGTAATCTTAGACTTTAGGAAATTCTAACTAATGTCAATGATAAATAATTATATTGGGTCTCACAATAAGCATTTCTGGTGCTCTCAAATAAAATCTTGTTGAATTTCTTTAATGGAATAAAAAATATTCTCAAGACTAAGGAATAATATAATTTAAGTTTCATTGATTGAATAAATTAAATAAATATATATTCACCGGATTTTCAATAAAATAAACTTATTTATTTTATTTTTATTTAATAAATATTAATTACTAGATTTTGAATAAAATATTTATTTGAGGGAATAGAATATTTATTCAGGAGTTCGATAAATATAATAGGAGTTTGAATGAACAAAGATTGTGTCCAATGATATAATAATTATTTACGAGTTAGTAAATATTATTTATCCATTTTGTGAAAGTTGGCACACCACAAAATAATAATATAGTTATTATTATCTAGTGGCATGGGATTTTATTAATGGTTATAAATATATTTAATGGATGTTATGCAATTAAAATTTTTAACTAAATTCTAGCTCAATCAATAGATGACAACTTCAATTTTTCAATTCATTCAAAACCAATTACAGGTTTGGGTTGTAGAGATTCGAAGCTTGACATACATGAACATTACATTACTTTTGTGGAATACTTAATACATAACAAAAAAAGACACAAAAGGACTGTAATAGTTTAGTGTCTTTGGAAACTTAGAACGTAATCTTCTAATCGTGGTGAAATATCTTCAACATCTCCCATAATGATATTCCCCTTTTTTCGTACCTAAAACCTTTCTTTATATCCTAGGGAAAAGAAAACATAAAAAGGGTGATCTCAAATGCTCAGTAAGGGTATGCATGGATAAAATAAAACATACCATATACATTTGAACTTAAAAACATGAACATAATGTTTAAACATCAAAAGCATGAGCAATGACATAAAACATGGAAGTACGTATGGAATAGACCATAAAGAAACATTAAGAATGATAAAATAGCATGGGAATAAAACATGTAATTGTGGCAACCATTAAGCCCATTTTATGATTTCCATAGTAGCCAAGGAATTGCTTCCAAGACCATCTTAGTGGAGAAATTCCCTTTCTGAATCGAGTTCACTCCTCATTTCAGCCTTGTATTACTGAACCAGTTTGACTTTCCGTTCCATCCATGTCTATCTCATGAGATATAAATCTTTACCCAATGCATTGGAGGGAGATATAGGTCCCACCCATCTCATAATGAAATCATTCTTACTTGTGCAACAAAATAAACTTAAAACATTAATCATAACCCAAAGAATAAAATGGGTTTCATAAACATCATCCCATCATTTCATAATCCATATAAAACAAATGTACAATTCATCATAAGAAAAGTGAACCACGTAAATCATAGAGACATTAAACTTGAAACATACTCCTATCAAATAATGTCATCTTAGATGGAAAAAGGTTTTGATAAAATATTTGAAATGAATTCTTGAGGAAAATATCCTTTCTTCTTCACAATCATTTTCTTTTTACAAAATTTCATACAATTTTAAAAGAAAAGTATTTTGTTGAAAATAGTCCTGAAATATTTTGGAGGAAGCTTCATGAAAATAGGGCTTTATAAAACCATAAAAATCCATTTACACTGTATAAGTTAAAAATAACATTCTCCTCGTACTTTTTTCGGAAAAGTCAAAAAAGTACCTCATAACATAAACAAAAGAAAGATTCCTTACATACAATTTAGTAAAAGTCAAAAATGGGTTAAAATGAATTTAAACATACATGAAAACACTTCTATAAAACATGTACATGGATGATAAAAATAACACTAGTAAATACTTACGAATAAACAATCTCGGATAAAAACGAGATTGGAAAAGTTATCCCTTACCTTAGGTCCGATATGCTTCGTACGTATCCAAACATACTGTATAATGATTTAAATAATTTCATTGACTTATTACAGAATCATATGAATTGTTATTATATCATATATGGTTCACTTATGACTTTATATTACCTGTTCTTTTGTAAATTCCATGTTAAAGAGTGTTTTGGGTAAAATCGTTTCATTTGTCGTCCGTGTTTTGACTTGTAATTATTCATATGATTAATTAGATCATGATTACTTAATTCCAGAATATAAAACATTATTTATATATAATATATATTCAGAATATACATATATATAATAGATCGATAAATGGAAAGAAATACACCGTTCATGGAGACGGTAGACCGTACGTACGCATGAACGTTGTTTTCATTTCCTTATTGAGTTGAATGGAATTAAGTAGATGACATATATATATATATATATCTAAATCCAGTAGATTTATAATGTCATATATTTCATTATTATTTCTTATATATACTTTATAATCATTCTTAAATGGTTAACATGGAGAATGAATCTCATCGCATCGTGGAGACGGTAGTCCGTACGTACGCACGAGGGATGATATAGTTCGCATAATTATTGAATTGAATTGGATAGGTTGATACAATATATCATAATCAGTATGATTTTATAATAACTATGTATTGTTATTCTTTACACCATTATACCCATCCAAGTAAGGTGGTGTTGGAAAAACAGATTACACTATGGCGTGGAGACGGTATTCCGTACGTACGCACGTGCGGTGATTTCGTTTTCCGTATGTTGGATAAGTGGTGAAATAGGGTTGTTTCATACTTATAATAACATATCAGTATATGAGTGATACTGATGTTATTACTTCATAATGAAACAACTAAAGAAGAAGTAGTAGAAGAATAAATAAAGTTGAAAGAATCGTTAACGGACATTACCTCTTCTTTTAAGCGCCTCGTTGACACCTCCACTTAGGGCACTAAAATTGGTCTTTGAAGAAGACCAGGACCTCTAGGATGTTTCTAGGGAAGTAATAAGAGAATTTGGCAGGGGTTGACCGAGCTTGAGGGCTCAAATTGGTGTGAGTAAGGGAGGGAGGAGGTGCCCTTTTATATGGGAGGAGAGGGGCACCTTTGGAAATCTTAAAAATATTAATTTATAATAAATATAACTCCAATAAAAAACCTCCAAAAATGACTCATATTCAAAGATTTGATGAGATAGGTTTGTAATCTCATCAACCAATAAAATTTAGACATTTTAGGAAATTATTTTTAACATTATCATCTTTTTTTATCCTTACTTAATCAATTTAATTTTATTTGTGGTAATAACATTCTAAATTTAAAATTATAACAAAAAATTACTTATTTGTTATGAATTGTCCATAATTGGATACTTTATAACATTTTAGACCATATAAGGTTAAATTTATAATTTTTAAATATTTTTGCGATTTTGAAACGATTTTATAATATATTTTTTTATAAAATAACAATAGTGTCAATTTTGACACTATTCATTTGTATGAATTTAAATAAAATATATACAGAAGATATTGTCACGACCCGACCAAACGAGGCTCGAGCCGCAACTCCCCAAGCCCGCCTCCAATAGGCCAGGGGATGGCGACCAGCGCCGAGTAGGCTATCACACACATGGGAGGAATTAGCCTAAGGTACCTGTACACACGCACCCACAAACACCTCCATAAAACAGTGCAGAGATATAGAAACTGAAAAGTAAGGCATGCATACAATATATCCCAAAAAAGAGTGCAACAGAAAAAGTACAAAGGGAAAGACAGGGTCCACCAAAGAAAACTACAAAGCACATCCAACCTGCTCTGAAGAAGGGGAACGCTGCCACAAACACCCGCCGGAAAGCTCCCTTAGCACAGCTCTGGTAAACACCCGGGTCAACTCGCTCACTAATCTCCGCCTGCTCCGGGTACTCCTGGGACTCCGTCAAAAGCTCTGTGGTCTGCACAAGACACAAACATGTGTTGGCAAAGCCCGTGCATGGGTGAGTATAAACATACTCAGTAGGCACCCCAAAAACCCAAAACCCAAGGGAGAAACTAAAAGGTAACAGTCCGCTCAACTCAGACAGAGGGAACCCAGATGAGAGCGAAAATCCATCTCGTGACCATCCTCGGCTAAACACAACTAATCAACTCAGCTCAGATCAGGTGTATGCCCATACATACACCTTGAACAATCTAGATATACTCAGATCACACCACAAAGCCACAAGAGGTACCGACCTCGACACCAGGAACCGCCCACAACCAGGAGAACACGCTCCACGATCACTGTCATACAGATGACACTCATCTGAGAGATACACTCCATCGGGTCCCAAACAAACATATCAGACGCTCACCCGAGAGACCACGCTCGTCGGATAACATCACTTAGGAAACATCGCTGAAACAACATAACCACCAAACTCCTCGGGTAGGGGTTCGCCGCTAGGGTCTGCTAGGGGATACCAAGACCCATTCCGGTATACGTAGCTCACAGATAGGGGATCACTCCCCGGGTCCGCTAGGGGATACCACGACCCGATCAGGCATACATAGTTCTCACAGATAGGGGATCACACCCAGGATCCGCTGGGGGATACCACAACCCGATCTGGTGCTCGACAGAAACTCCACACTCAGATAGAGGATCATCATCCATATAAAGATGGTCACAATGATACCGAAGCCCTATCTGGTATAACTCGCGATGTAGGGGATCGAACTGACGATGTCGCGACCCTACTGAAACCACGCCCTGAGTAGGGAATCACATAACCAATAATACTGCAACCCTACCGACACCAAGCGCTAAGTAGGGGATCGTATACCCGATGATGCCACAACCCTACTAGGCAAGACCCACTGCATAGGGGATCCTATTCCCGATGATGCCACAAACCCTTCGTGGTTAACCTGCTAGATAAGGGATTGTCGCCCATGAATAAGCGATCACAGCGATACCAAGAACCCGATCTAGGGTAAAGATGCTAGAGGATCCACTCCAGGCCCACCGGAGGGATGCCAGAACTCTAACAGTTAAACATTTCATCGAGAGGATCACAAACCCCTATGAAGGTTGTGATGCCGGGCGAACCCTCGTAGGAACGAACCAAGGGAGGACCCTCAACCACTGCTGGTTCAAACGTCGCTAACCCAAGCGACCCTCCACAACGCCACACTACGCACCTCCTAGGCCAAAACTGAGGCCACTATTGCATTCCACATGGAAAAACACGCAGGATAGGCCGTTACTCACCCAAAACGGAGCACTAGTTAAAAAGGCACTATTCTCCATAGCTAGCTTGTGCGGGGCCCACACAACGATCCCAAAACCCATCGAGCGGATCACACCACGTCGATACCCTCAGAAAAAAAGCGGAATCGACTACTCGCTCATCTGAAACGGACACCCGGTGAAAAAGGCACTATTCACCGTAGCCCAGCTCTGGTGGGGCCCATTCCTGGATTCCGAAACTCATCGAATAGATTGCACCATTGTGATCCTCTCGGAAAAACACACAAGATCGACTATTCATCCACCAAAATCGGACTCATGGTGCAAAAGCTGTGTTTCTCCGCAAACGCCAAAACCCAGCCTTGTGGGGTCCGCACCATATTCTCAGTCCCAACACATGGAAACCATTTCAAAAATTCAGTCGTACCATCAGGGTCTCAACGCCATTGAAGACACGTCAATCGGACGCTCTGGGTAGAAGTTACAACGTCCTGAAGTCGTAATTTAATAAAATAATATTATTTTATTCGACGTTTCTAGATTCCGGGCCACGATCCCAAACCTTTAAACCCTCGAACACACACTGGAGGGTTCGCCTCGTCGTCAGGGTCGCGTCGCCGCAAACGGCGCGCGAATCCGGCTCCTGGATTGCAAGATATGGGGGTTTAAAGACCCTCATATGAGAAAAGTGGACGGACCGGCCAGGGCTGGCCGGTCCGACCCGCCCTGGCCGGCGGCCCTCCGCTGAGCTCCACCGGCGCGCCACCGCGGCTCCGCCGCGGGCCACCTCGGGCCATTGGGCTGCGCCGGTGCCGGCGCCGGCGGATCTTCCGCAGACCGCCCGGGGCACCCCGGGGTTCCGTTTTGCGATCCGAAGGCGTCTACACGACCCTCGGGACCCGATCTACACTGCTACAGCATCAATTTGCAGAAAAACGCAGTAAAATGGGATCAAGGGGTTAAAACTCAAATCCGCATACCTCGCGGGCGAAAGGCCGATGTTCTGCCTTAGATTCGCGCTCCAGAGATTCCGCTGCGCGCTCCTGGAACGTCCGCCGTCGAATTCCGAGGTCGTGGGCGCTTCGTTTGCTCGATTCGGTGGAGCGGTGGCGAAGAACGGAGAAGAACGTTGAGAGGAACGATAAAAGGGGGGGGGGCGCTGATATTTATATCAGCCGCCCACCGGCGCCAAACCCGCCTCGGACCCGACACCCGATGCGAACAAAAGTAAGGTCACCCCTAGGGTAAACACGCCGTTCTGAACGCAACGGAGGACGCAGATTATTCATCCAAGACTCCGTTCAGAAGTTATTTGAGCCGACGCTCGCACACTAACTTCTCCATTTAATTACGAAAACGCCCCTGGTGGCATTTCTCACCGCAGGCCCGCGCCCGCAAAATTTACACCTCGCCTAGGGTAAATGGCATGTTCCGAACGTAACCGTGCCCTCAGATTCCCATTCTGAGTGACCGTTTAGGATATATCACACCCCCGCCACGTGCATAGTATAAAAATACTTAATATTTTTATAAAATTAATTCCAAGCACACTGGGCCTCAGAATCGCACATCGTCTTCGCGCCTAGCTCTGTAATTATTCCTAGAAATATTCCAAAGTCTGACTGGACCAAAAACCCGAGTCGCTGCATCCTCCCACCCTTAGGACTTTTCGTCCCCGAAAAGCCCTAAGTACAAGGAAAGCGACCAGACTCTCAACTGGGTCTCACACACCAGCGAGCTCACCAACAAACACCCATGCCCGAACGTATAAGTCATAGGAACGCATCCGCCACACCTCAATACTATCCGCTTTGGGCGGCACTGACTCACCCGGACGGTTCTAATCGCGTCACAAAATTGCGTCTCACTGGGGGAAGGATCCATCTTCCTCACGCATTCGAAGCATGCGGAACAACTCCCACACAGGGTCTTATCAACGCCCTGAACAAAACTCGAGCAAGAAACAAAAGGAAAGAGTACTGCTAAACAGTGTCTGAAAAACTACTGCAGTAAGTAGAAAAGACACAAGGCGTACCTCTATCCATCTGCGGTGCCTCAGGGTCGACTGCCTCCAGGGCATGCAGGTTTCCTCGCCCTCAGTCACCAGCTCCCTGAGCTTGGCGTGGACCACCTGGGGTGGTGGTGGTGGCAACTGGTACTGCCTACCACCGCCTCCCACTGCACCAGCTCCTCCACCACGTCCGTCGCCCTGCGGACCACCTTGTTTTAGACGCTGCCTCTGCCAAGGCGGTCCATCGACTGGCTCCCTCTCAACAGCACGTCGGGTCGGACAATCTCTAGCAAGATGTCCCCGACCGTCGCAAGCATAACACCGCCACTCCTGCGGCTGACCAAAACTGGCCTGCGAGCCCTATGAGCCCTGAGGCTCAGATCCTCCATCCTGGGGTCGCCTCCTGAAACGTCAGCCACATCTAGACCCCTGATTCTATCGTTAGCTACCAGATGCTGATCTGACTGACGAAGTCTTAGCTCTCACGTGCCCAGCACTAACAGGGGGAAACTGCTCAGCCAGAAAACTCTCCACCACCAACGCTCTCTCCATCACTCTAGCATAGGTGGGATGGCACAAGGAAACCACACCTGCTCAGATGTCCTTGCGTAAGCCCTGCTCGAAGGTCCGAGCCCTAAAGAATGAGTCTCGAACCATATCCAGGGAGTAGCATGACAGGTCTGTAAACCTCGCCGAGTACTCCGACATGGTTATGCCCTACTGTCGAAGCTGCAGAAGCTCCGGGATCAGCACTGACCACAGCGTCACTGGATTGAACTCCTCCCTAAAGAGCCGCTCAAACTCTGCCCACGTGAGTGTCTCCTCGTCAAGGGACTGCATCACTAAACTCCACCATCGCCCAACCGAACCATGCAGAAGGCTCGCCGCTAAGACCGCCATCTGATCTGGAGGTTTACTCACTAGGTGGAAAACTCGGGTGACTGCCTCAAGCCAGTCATCAGCTTCCTGGGGGTCTGGATCACCCCGAAACCTCAGAGGTCGCTACCTCTGGATCTCGTGCAACGCACTCAGCCTGCGCACAACCTCGTCCTGCACCACCGGCACAACCAGCTGCTCGACAGGTGGTGGCTCAACTGGAAAACCACCTGGAGGTGCAACCTCAGAACCTGCACCCTGCTCCATAGCCTCTAATCGGGGCGAGTAATCATCACAATCATGTTGTAGAACCCTCCTTGGCTATCATCTTGGAGGTATCCTGAAATACATTCAAGACGCACCACGGTCAAAGAATATATCTGGAGAGCTGACTCAAGAAGGACAAGGAAAACCCAAAAACCCAGTCCTATATGAAGCATGTACCATTATGTCCCCGCGACCAGTGTACAAATGTCCCGAGTCGAAAATCAGGTTATCAGAGTCCTGGTGTATGGATACGTCAGCCGCCGCACCAACACTGGAGTCTCTGGCCTGAAAGCCGAACACGAAACATCCTAACACTGCCACTATGCAACTCAAACCAAACTCAAAGCTAGACTAGCTATGCTCTGAGATCCCAATGGTGGAACCTCCTCTGATACCACTCTGTCACGACCCCACCCAACGGGGCTCGAGCCACGACTCCCCAAGCCCGCCTCCAATAGGCCAGGGGATGGGGACCCGCGCCGAGTAGGCTATCACACACATGGGAGGCATTAGCCTAAGGTACCTGTACACACGCACCCACAATCACCTCCATGCAACAGTGTAGAGATATAGAAACTGAAAAGTAAAGGCATGCATACAATCTATCTCAAACAAGAGTGAAATAGCAAAAGTACAAAGGGAAAAACAGGGTCCACCAAAGCAAACTAGAAAACACGTCCAACCTGCTCTGAAGAAGGGGAACGCTGCCACAAACACCCGCCGAAAAGCTCCCTCGGCACAGCTCCGGTAAACACCCCGGTCAACTCGCTCACTAAGCTCCTCCTGCTCCGGGTCCTCCTGGGACTCCATCAAAAGGCATGTGGTCTGCACAAGACACAAACATGTTCGAGCAAAGCCCGTGCAGGGGTGAGTATAAACATACTCAGTAGGCACCCCAAAAACCCAAAACCCAAGGGAGCAACTGAAAGGCAACAGTCTGCTCAACCCAGCCGGAGGGAACCCAGACGAGAGAGAAACTTCATCTCGTGACCCTCCTCGGCTAAACACAACTGGTCAACTCATCTCATCTCAGGTTTATTCCCATACATACACCTTGAACAATCCAGATATACTCATATCACAACACAAAGCCACAAGAGGTACCGGCCTCGACACCAGCAACCGCCCACAACCAGGAGAACATGCTCCATGATCACTATCATACCAGATGACACTAATCCGAGAGATACACTCCATCGGGTCCCAAACAAACATCTCAGACACTCACCCGAGAGACCACGCTCGTCGGATAACATCACTGGGGAAACATCGCTGAAACAACATGACCACCAAACTCCTCGGGTAGGGGTTCACCGCTAGGGTCTGCTAGGGGATACCAAGACCCACTCCGGTATATGAAGCTCACAGATAGGGGATCACTCCCAGGGTCTGTTGGGGGATACCACGACCCGATTTGGCATACATAGTTCTCACAGATAGGGGATCACACCCAATATCTGCTGGGGGATACCACAACCCGATCTGGCGCTCGACAAAAACTCCACACTCAGATAGAGGATCATCGTCCATATAAAGATGGTCACGACGATACCAGAACCCTGTCTGGTATAACTCGCGATGTAGAGGATCGAACAGACGATGTCGCAACCCTACTGAAACCACGCGCTGAGTAGGGGATCGCATAACCAACGATACTGCAACCCTACCGACACCAAGTGCTAAGTAGGGGACCGTATACCCGACGATGCCACAACCCTACTGGGCAAGACCCACTACGTAGGGGATTATATTCCCGATGATGCCACAAACCCTACGGGGTTAACCTGCTAGATAGGGGATTGTTGCCCGTGAATAAGCGGTCACAGTGATAACAAGAACCCGATCTAGGGTAAAGATGCTAGAGGATCCACCCCAGGCCCACAGGAGGGATGCCACAACTCTAACAGTTAAACATCCCATCGAGAGGATTACAAACCCCTACGAAGGTTGTGATGCCACGCGAACCCTTGTAGGAATGAACCAAGGGAGGACCCTCAACCACTACTGGTTCAAACGTTGCTAACCCAAGTGACCCGCCACAACGCCACATTGTGCACCTCCTAGGCCAAAACCGAGGCCACCATCGCGTTCCATGCGGAAAAACACGCAGGACCGGCCGTTACTCGCCCGAAACAGAGCACCTTTGATAAAGGCACTATTCACCGTAGCTATCTCATGCGGGGCCCACACAACGATCCCAAAACCCATCGAGCAGATCACACCACGGCAATCCCCTCAGAAAAACAAGCGGAATCGACTAGTCGATCATTTGAAACGGACACCCGGTGAAAAAGGCATTATTCACCATAGCCCAGCTTGAGTGGGGCCCATGCCTGGATTCCGAAACTCATCGAAAAGATCGCACCATTGTGATCCTCTCAGAAAAACACACTGGATCAACTATTCATTTGCCAAAATCGGACTCCTGGTGCAAAAGCTGCGTTTCTCCGCAAACGCCAAAACCCGGCCTCGTGGGGCTCGCACCCCGTTCTCAGTCCCAACACCCAGAAAACATCTCAAAAATTCCGTCGTACCATCATGGTCTTAACGCCATTGACGACACGTCAATCGGACACTCCGGGTAGAAGTTACAACATCCCGAAGTCGTACAATAATAAAATAATATTATTTTATTTGACGTTTCTAGATCCCGGGCCACGATCCCGAACCTTTAAACCCTCGAACCCACATCGGAGGGTTCGCCTCGTCGTCAGGGTCGTGTCACCGAAAACGGCGCGCGAATCCGGCTCCCGAATTGCAAGATACGGGGGTTTAAAAACCCCCATATGAGAAACGAGGCCGGACCGGCCTGGGCCGGCGGCCCTCCGCCGAGCGCCACCGGCGCGCCGCCGTGGCTCCGCCGCGGGCCACCTTGGGCCGCCGGCGCTGGCGCCGCTGCGCCGGCGGATCTTCCACGAACTGCCGAGGGCACCCCGGGGGTCCGTTTTGCTATCTGGAGGCGTCTACACGACCCTAGAGACCCGATCTACATTGCTAAAACTTCAATTTGTAGAAAAACGCAGCAAAAACAGGATCGAGGGTTAAAACTCAAATCCGCCTACCTCGCGGGCGAAAGGCCGACGTTCTGCCTTAGATCCGCGCTCCAGATCTTCCACTGCGCGCTCCTGGAATGTCCGTCGTCGAATTCCGAGCTCATGGGTGCTTCGTTTTCTCGATCCGGTGGAGCGGTGGCGAAGAACGGCAAAGAACATCAAGAGGAACGATAAAAGGGGGGGCACTGATATTTATATCAGTCGCCCGTCGGCGCCAAACCCGCCTCGGACCCGACGCCCAATGCGAAAAAAAGTAAGGTCAACCCTAGGGTAAACGCACCATTCTGAACGCAACGGAGGACTCAGATTTTCCATCCGAGACTCCGTTCAGAAGTTATTTGAGCCGACGCTCGCACACTATCTTCTCCATTTAATTACAAAAACTCCCCTTGTGACGTTTCTCATCACAGGTCGGCGCCCGCAAAATTTACACCTCGCCTAGGGTAAACGGAACGTTCCGGAAGCAACTGTGCCCTCAGATTCCCATTCTAAGCTACCGTTTAGGAGATATCACACCCCTGCCACGTGCATAGTATAAAAATACTTAATATTTTTATAAAATTAATTCCAGGCACACCGGGCCTCGGAATCGCATGCAGTCTTCACGCCTAGATCTAGAATTATTCCTAGAAATATTCCAAAGTCTGACGGGATCAAAAACTCGAGTCGCTACATCCTCCCCCCTTAGGGCTTTTCGTCCCCGAAAATCCCTATGTACAAGGAAAGCGACCGGACTCTCAACTGGGTCTCACACACCAGCGAGCTCACCAACAAACACCCATGCCCGAACGTATAAGTCAGAGGAACTCATCCGCCACACCTCAATACTATCCTCTTTGGGTGGCACTGACTCACCCGCACTATTTTAATCACATCACAAAAATGCATCTCTGTGGGGGAAGGATCCCTCTTCCTCACGCATTCGAAGCATGCGGAACAACTCCCACACATGGTCTTATCAACTGCCTAAACAAAACTCGAGCAAGCAACAAAAGGAAAGAGTACCGCTAAATAGTGTCTGAAAAACTACTGCAGTAAGTAGAAAAGACACAAGGAGTACCTCTATCCTTCCACGGTGCCTCAGGGTCGACTGCCTCCAGGGCATGCAGCTGTCCTTTCCCTTAGCCACCAGCTCCCTGAGCTTGGCGTGGACCACCTGGGGGTGGGGGTGGTGGCAACTGATACTGCCTACCACCGGCTCCCACTGCACCAGCTCCGCCACCACGTCTGCCACCCTGCGGACCTCCTTGCTTGAGACGCTGCCTCTACCAAGGCGGTCCATCGACCGACTCCCTCTCAGTAGCACGTCGGGTCGGACAATCTCTAGCTGGATGTCCCCGGCCGTCGCAAGCGTAACACCGCCTCTCCTGCGGCTGAACAAAACTAGCATGCGAGCCCTATGAGCCATGAGGCTCAGATCCTCCATCCTGGGGTCGCCTCCTGAAACGTCGGCCATGTCCAGACCCCTGAGTATGTCATCAGCTACCAGATGCTGATCTGACTGACGAAGTCTTAGCTCTCACATGCCCAACACTAACAGGGGGAAACTACTCTGCCAGAAAACTCTCCACCACCAACGCTCTCTCCATCACTCCAGCATAGGTGGGAAGGCACAAGGAAACCACACTTGCTCAGATGTCCCTGTAAATCCCTGCTCGAAGTTCTGAGCCCTAAAGAATGAGTCTCGAACCATATCAAGGGTGTATCGTGACATGTCTGTAAACCTCACAGAGTACTCTGACACGGTCATGCCCTCCTGTCGAAGCTGCAGAAGCTCCTGGATCCGCACTGAACTCAGCGTCACCTGATAGAACTCCTCCCTGAAGAGCCGCTGAAACTCTGCCCACGTGAGTGTCTCCTCGTCAAGGGACCACATCACCAAACTCCACCATCGCCCGGCCGAACCATGCCGAAGGCTCGCCGCTAGGACCGCCATCTGATCTGGAGGTTTTCTCACTAGGCGGAAAACTCGGGTGACTGCCTCAAGCCAGTCATCAGCTTCCTGGGGGTCTAGATCACACCGAAACTTCAGAGGTCGCTGCCTCTGGAACTGGTGCAGCGCACTCAGCCTGTGCGCAATCTCGTCCTGCACCGCCTCCACAACCAGCTGCTCGACAGGTGGTGGCTCAACTGGCAGACCACCTGGAGGTGCAACCTCCGAACCTGCACCCTTCTGCACAGCCTCTACTCGAGGTGGGTCATCCGCAAAATCCTGATGTAGAACCCTCCCTGGCTGTCGTTGTGGAGGCATCGTGAAATACGTTCAAGACGCACCACGATCAAAGAGTATATCTGGAGAGCAGACTCAAGAAGGACAAGGAAAACCCAAAAACCCAGTCCTATATGATGCATGTACCATTATGTCCCCGCGACCAGTGTACGAATGTCCCGAGTCGAAAGGCAGGTTATCAAAGTCCTAGTGTATGGATACGTCGGCCGCCGCACCAACACTGGAGTCTCTGGCCTGAAAGCCGAACTCGAAATATCCTAACACTGCCGCTATGCAAGCCAAACCAAACTCATAGCTAGACGAGCTACGCTCTGAGATCCCAAAGGTGGAACCTCCTCTGATACCACTCTTTCACGACCCGACCCAACGGGGATCAAGCTGCAACTCCCCAAGCCCGCCTCCAATAGGCCTGGGGATGGCGATCAGTGTCGAGTAGGCTATCACACACATGGGAGGCATTAGCCTAAGGTACCTATACACACGCACCCACAAACACCTCCATGCAACAGTGCAGAGATATAGAAACTGAAAAGTAAAGGCATGCATACAATCTATCCCAAACCAGAGTGCAACAGAAAAAGTACAAAGGGAAAAATAGGGTCCACCAAAGAAAAATACAAAGCACGTCCAACCTGCTCTAAAGAAGGGGAACGCTGCCACAAACACCCGCCGGAAAGCTCCCTCAGCACAGCTCTGGTAAACACCCCGGTCAACTCACTCACTAAGCTCCACCAGCTCTGGGTCCTCCTGGGACTCCGTCAAAAGGCATGTGGTCTGCACAAGACACAAACATGTGCGGGAAAATCCCGTGCAGGGGTGAGTATAAACATACTCAGTAGGCACCCCAAAAACCCAAAACCCAGGGGAGAAACTGAAAGGCAACAGTCCGCTCAACCCAGCCAGAGGGAACCCATACGAGATAGAAACTCCATCTCATGACCATCCTCGACTAAACACAACTATTCCACTCATCTCAGCTCAGGTTTATGCCCATATATACACCTTGAACAATCCAGATATACTCAGATCATGCCACAAAGCCACAAGAGGTACTGAACTCGACACAAGCAACCGCCCACAACTAGGAGAACACGCTCCATGATCACTGTCATACCATATGATAGTCATCCAAGAGATACACTCCATCAGGTCCCAAACAAACATCTCAGACTCTCACCCGAGGGACCACACTCGTCGGATAACATCACTGAGGAAACATCGCTGAAACAACATAACCACCAAACTCCTAGAGTAGGGGTTTGCCCTAGGGTCTGCTAGGGGATACCAAGACCCACTCCGGTATACGTATCTCATAGATAGGGGATCACTCCCAGGGTCCGCTGGGGGATACCACGACCCGATCTGGCATACATAGTTCTCACAGATAGGGGATCACACCCAGGATCTGATGGGGGATACCACAACCCGATCTGGCGCTCGACAAAAACTCCACACTCAGATAGAGGATCATCGTCCATATAAAGATGGACACGACGATACCGGAACCCTATCTTGGTATAACTCTCGATGTAGGGGATCGAACCGACGATGCCGCAACCCTATTGAAACCACGCGCTGAGTAGGGGATCGCATAACCAACGATACAGCAACCCTACCGACACCAAGCGCTGAGTAGGGGATCGTATACCCGACGATGCCACAACCCTACTGGAAAAGACCCACTGTGTAGGGGATCATATTCTCGATGATTCCACAAACCCTACGGGGTTAACCTGCTAGATAGGGGATCGCTGCCCGTGAATAAGCAGACACAGCGATACCAAGAACCCGATCTAGGGTGAAGATGCTAGAGGATCCACTTCGGGCCCACCGGAGGGATGCCACAACTCTAACAGTTAACAATACCATCGAGAGGATCAAAAACCCCTACGAAGGTTGTGATGCCGCGTGAACCCTCGTAGGAACGAACCAAGGGAGGACCCTCAACCACTACTTGTTCAAACGTCACTAACCCGAGCGACCCGCCACAACGCCACACTACGCACCACCTAGGTCAAAACTGAGTACACTATCGCGTTCCACGCGAAAAAACACGCAGGATAGGCCGTTACTCGCCCGAAACAGAGAACCGGTGAAAAAGGCACTATTCACTGTTGCTAGCTCGTGTGGGGCCCACACAAAGATCCCAAAACCCATCGAGCAGATCACACCACGACGATCCCCTTGGAAAAACAAGCGGAATCGACTACTCGCTCATCCGAAACGGACACCTGGTGAAAAAGGTACTATTCACCGTAGACCTTCTTGGGTGGGGCCCATGCCTGGATTTTGAAACTCATCAAACAGATTGCACCATTTCGATCCTCTCGGAAAAACACACAGGATCAACTATTCATCCGCCAAAATCAGTCTCCTGGTGCAAAAGCTGCGTTTCTCCGCAAACGTCAAAACCCGGCCTCGTAGGGCCCGCACCCCGTTTTCAGTCCAAACACCCAGAAACCAACTCAAAAAGTCCGTCGTACCATCAGGGTCTCAACTCCATTGAAGTCACGTCAATCGGACGCTCCGGGTAGACGTTACAACATCCAAAAGTCGTAAAATAATAAAATAATATTATTTTATTCAACGTTTCTAGCTCCTGGGCCATGATCCCGAACCTTTAAACCCTCGAACTCACACCGGAGGGGTCGCCTCGTCGGTAGGGTCGCTTCTCCACAAACGGCGCGTGAATCCGGCTCCCGGATTGCAAGATATGGGTGTTTAAAGACCCACGTATGAGAAACGAGGCCGGACCAGCCTGGGCCGACCGGTCCGGCCCGGCCTGGCCGGCGGCCCTCCGTCGAGCGCCGCCGTAGCGCCACCGCGGCTCCGCCGCGGGCCACCTCGGGCCGCCGGGTTCCGCCGGGGGCACCCGGGGGGTCCGTTTTGCGATCTGGAGGCATCTACACGACCCTCGGGACCCGATCTACACTGCTACGGCTTCAATTTACAGAAAAATGCAGCAAAAACGGGATCGGGGGTTAAATCTCAAATCTGCCTACCTCGCGGGCGAGAGGCTGACGTTCTGCCTTTGATCCATGCTCCAGAGCTTCTGTTGCGCGCTTCTGGAACGTCTGCCATCGAATTCCGAGCTCGTGGATGCTTTGTTTGCTCGATTCGATGGAGCGGCGGCGAAAAACGGCGAAGAACGTCGAGAGAAATGATAAGGGGTGGGGGGGCTGATATTTATATCAGCCGCCCGCCGGCGCCAAACCCGCCTCGGATCCGACGCCCGATGCGAACAAAAGTAAGGTCACCCCTAAGGTAAACACACAGTTCTGAACGCAATGGATGGCTCAGATTTTCCATCCGAGACTCCGTTCAGATGTTATTTGAGCTGACGCTCGCACACTAACTTCTCCATTTAATTACGAAAACGCCCCTGGTTGCGTTTCTCACCGCAAGCCCGCGCCCGCAAAAGTTACACCTCTCCTAGGGTAAACGCCATGTTCTGGACGCAACCGTGCCCTCAGATTCCCATTCTGAGCAACCGTTTAGGAGATATCACACCCCCGCCACGTGCATAGTATAAAAATAGTTAATATTTTTATAAAACTAATTCCAGGAACACCGGGCCTCGGAATCGCAGGCCGTCTTCGCGCCTAGCTCTGGAATTATTCCTAGAAATATTCCAAAGTTTGACAGGACCAAAAACCCGAGTCGCTACATCCTCCCCCCCCCCCCCTTAGGACTTTTCGTCCCCGAAAAGCACTAAGTACAAGGAAAGCGACCGGAATCTCAACTGGGTCTCACACACCAGTGAGATCACCAACAAACACCCATGCCCGAACGTATAAGTCCGAGGAAATCATTCACCACACCTCAATACTATCCGCTTTGGGTGGCACTGACTCACCCGCACGGTTTTAATCGCGTCACAAAAACGTGTCTCGATGGGGGAAGGATCCCTCTTCCTCATGCATTTGAAGCATGCAGAACAACTCCCACACAGGGTCTTATCAACGCCCTGAACAAAACTCGAGAAAGCAAAAAAAGTAAAGTGTAACACAAAATAGTGTCTGAAAAACTACTTCAGTAAGTAGAAAAGACACAAGGCATACCTCTATCCATCCGTGGTGCCTCAGGGTCGACTGCCTCCAGGGCATACAAATGTCCTCGCCCTCGGCCACCAGCTCCCTGAGCATGGCGGGGACCACCTGGGGGTGGGGGTGGTGGTAACTGGTACTGCCTACCACCGCCTCCCACTGCACCAGCTCCGCCACCACGTCCGCCGCCCTGCGGACCTCCTTGCTCGAGACGCTGCCTCTACCAAGGCAGTCCATCGACCGACTCCCTCTCATCTGCACATCGGGTCGGACAATCTCTAGCAAGATGCCCCCGACCATCGCAAGCGTAACACCGCCTCTCCTGCCGCTGACTAAAACTGTCATACGAGCCCTGTGAGCCCTGAGGCTCAGATCCTCCATCCTGGGGTCGCCTCCTGAAACGTCGTCCACGTCCAGAACCCTGAGTCTGTCGTCAGCTACCAGATGCCGATCTGACTGACGAAGTCTTAGCTCTCACGTTCCCATCACTAACAGGGGGAAACTGCTCAGCCAGAAAACTCTCCACCACCAATGCTCTCTCCATCACTCCAGCATAGGTGGGAAGGCACAAGGAAACCACACCTGCTCGGATGTCCCTGTGTAAGCCCTACTCGAAGGTCCGAGCCCTAAAGAATGAGTCTTGAACCACATCCAGGGAGTAGCATGACCGGTCTTTAAACCTCGTCGAGTACATAGACATGGTCATGCCCTCCTATCGAAGTTGCAGAAGCTCCTGGATCCGCACTGACCTCAGCGTCACCGGATAGAATTCCTCCCTGAAGAGCCGCTCAAACTCTTCTGACGTGACAGTCTCGTCGTCAAGGGACCACGTCACCAAACTCCTCCATTGCCTGGCCGAACCATGAAGAAGGCTCGCCGCTAGGACCGCCATCTGATCTGGAGGTTTCCTCTCTAGGCGGAAAACTCGGGTGACTGCCTCAAGCCAGTCATCAGCTGCCTGGGGGTCTGGATCACCCCAAAACCTCAGAGGTCGCTGCCTCTAGAACTCGTGCAGCACACTCATCCTGCGCGCAACCTTGTCCTGCACTGCCGGCACAACAAGCTACTCGACAGGTGGTGGCTCAACTGGCAGACCACCTAGAGGTGCATCCTCAGAACCAGCACCCTGCCCCACAACCTCTACTCGGGGCGGGTCATCAGCACAATCCTGTTGTAGAACCCTCCTTTTCTGTCGTCGTGGAGGCATCCTGAAATACCTTCAAGACACACCATGGTCAAAGAGTATATCTGGAGAGCTGACTCAAGAAGGACAAGGAAAACCCAAAAAACCAGTCCTATATAATGTATGTACCATTATGTCCCTGTGACCAGTGTACGAATGTCCCGAGTCAAAAGGAAGGTTATCAGAGTACTAGTGTATGGATATGTCAGTCGTCGCACCAACACTGGAGTCTCTGGCCTGAAACCCGAACTCGAAACATCCTAACACTACCGCTATGCAACCCAAACCAAACTCACAGCTAGACCAGCTATGCTCTGAGATCCCAAAGGTGGAACCTCCTCTGATACCACTCTGTCACGGCCCGATCTAATGGGGCTCGATCCGTGACTCCCCAAGCCCGCCTCCAATAGGCCAGGGGCTGGCGACCAGCGCCGAGTAGGCTATCACACACATGGGAGGCATTTGCCTAAGGTACCTGTACACACGTACCCACAAACACCTCCATGAAATAGTGCAGAGATATAGAAATTGAAAAGTAAAGGCATGCATACAATCTATCCCAAACCAGAGTGCAACAGCAAAAGTACTAAGGTCAAAACAGGGTCCACCAAAGAAAACTACAAAGCACGTCCAACCAGCTCTGAAGAAGGGGAACGCTGCCACAAACACCTGCCAGAAAGCTCCCTCGGCACAGCTTCGGTAAACACATCGGTCAACTCGCTCACTAAGCTCCGCCTACTTCGGGTCCTCCTGGGACTCCGTCAAAAGTCCTGTTGTCTGCACAAGACACAAACATGTGCGGGCAATGCCCGTGAAGGGGTGAGTATAAACATACTCAGTAGGCACCCCAAAAACCCAAAACCCAAGGGGGTAAATAGAAGGAAACAGTCCTCTCAACCCAGCCAGAGGGAACCCAGATGAGAGAAAAACTCCATCTCGTGAGCATCCTCGGCTAAACACAACTAGTCAACTCAGCTCAGCTCAGGTTTATGCCCATACATACACCTTGAACAATCCAGATATACTCAGATCACGCCACAAAGCCATATGAGGTACCGACCTCAACACCAGCAATCGCCCACAACCAGGAGAACAGGCTCCACGATCACTATCATATAAGATGACACTCATCCAAGAGATACACTCCATAGGGTCCCAAACAAACATCTCAGACGCTCACCCGAGAGACCACGCTCGTCGGATAACATCACTGAGGAAACATCGCTGAAACAACATAACCACCAAACTCCTCGGGTAGGGGTTCGCCGCTAGGGTCCACTAGGGGATACCCAGACCCACTCCGGTATACGTAGCTCACAGATAGGGGATCACTCCCAGGGTCCGCTGGGGGATACCATGACCCGATCTGGCATACATAGTTCTCATAGATAGGGGATCACACCCAGGATCCGCTGGGGGATACCACAACCTGATCTAGCACTTGACAGAAACTCCACACTCAGATAGAGGATCATCGTCCATATAAAGATGGTCACGAGGATACCAGAACCCTATCTGGTATAACTCGCGGTGTAGGGGATCGAACCGACGATGCCGCAACCCTACCGAAACCACGCGCTGAGTAGGGGATCACAAAACCAACGATACAACAACCCTACCAACACCAAGTGCTGAGTAGGAGATCGTATACCCGACGATGCCACAACCCTACTGCGCAAGACCCACTGCATAGGGGATCATATTTCCGATGATGCCACAGACCCTACAGGGTTAACCTGCTAGATAGGGGATCACCGCCCATGAATAAGCAGTCACAGCGATACCAAAAACCCGTTCTAGGGTAAAGATGCTAGAGGATCCACTCTGGGCCCACGGGAGGGATTCCAAAACTCTAATAGTTAAACATCCCATCGAGAGAATCACAAACCCCTACGAAGGTTGTGATGCCACGCGAACCCTCGTAGGAACAAACCAAGGGAGGACCCTCAACCACTGCTGGTTTAAACATCGCTAACCCGAGCGACCCACCACAATGCCACACTGCGCACCTCCTAGGACAAAACCGAGGCCACCATCGCGTTCCACACGGAAAAATAGGCAGGATAGGCCATTACTCGCCCGAAAAGGAGCACCAGTGAAAAAGGCACTATTCACTGTAGCCAGCTCGTGTGGGGCCCACAAAACGATCCTAAAACCCATCGAGTGGATCACACCATGGCGATCCCCTCAGAAAAACAAGCGGAATTGACTACTCGCTCGTCCGAAACGGACACCCGGTTAAAAAGGAACTATTCCCCGTAGCCCAGCTCGGGTGGGGCCCATGCCTGGATTTCGAAACTCATCAAACAGATCACACCATTGAGATCCTCTCGGAAAAACACACAGGATCGACTATTCATCCGCCAAAATCGGACTGCTGGTGCAAAAGCTGCGTTTCTCCGCACACGCCAAAACCCGGCCTCGTGGGGCTGGCACCCCATTCTCAGTCCCAAGACCCAAAAACCATCTCAAAAATCCCTTCGTACCATCTGGGTCTCAAAGCCATTGACGGCACGTCAATCGGACGCTCCAGGTAGAAGTTACAACAGCCCGAAATCGTAAAATAATAAAATAATATTATTTTATTCGACGTTTCTAGCTCCCAAGCCACGATCCCAAGCCTTTAAACCCTCGAACCCACACCGGAGGGTTCGCCTCGTCGTCAGGGTCGCGTCGCCGCAAACGGAGCGCGAATCCGGCTCCCAGATTGCAAGATACGGGGGTTTAAAGACCCCCGAATGAGAAAAGAGGTCGGACCGGCCTGGACCGGCTGCCTCCGCCGGCCCGCCCTGGCCGGCGGCCCTCCGCCGTGTGCCGCCGGCCCGCCTCCGCGGCTCCGTTGCGGGCCCCCGCGCACCGCCGCGCCGGCGACTCTTCCGCGGACCTCCGGGGGCACCCCGGGGGTCTGTTTTGGGATCTGGAGGCGTCTACACGACCCTCGGGACCCGATCTACACTGCTACGACTTCAATTTTAAGAAAAACACAGCAAAAACGGGATCAGGGGTTAAAACTCAAATCCGCCTACCTCGCAGGTGAAACGCCGATGTTTTGCCTTAGATCAGTGCTCCAGAGCATCCGTTGCGCGCTCCTGGAACGTCCGTCGTCGAATTCCGAGCTCGTGGGCTCTTCGTTTGCTCGATTCGGTAGAGCGGCGGCGAAGAATGGCGAATAACGTCAAGAGGAATGATAAAGGGGGGCTGATATTTATATCAGCCGCCCGCCAGCGCTAAACCCACCTCGGACCCAATGCCCGATGCGAACAAAATTAAGGTCACCCCTAGGGTAAACGCATTGTTTTGAAGGCAACGACGGACTCCGATTTTCCATCCGAGACTCCGTTCAGAAGTTATTTGAGCTGACGCTCGCACACTAACTTCTCCATTTAATTATAAAAATGCCCCTGGTGGCGTTTCTCACCGTAGGCCCGCGTCTGCAATGTTTACACCTCGCATAGGGTAAACGACACGATCCGGACGCAACAGTGCCCTCAGATTCCCATTCCGAGCTACCGTTTAGGAGATATCACACCCCCGCCACGTGCATAGTATAAAAATACTTAATATTTTTATAAAATTAATTCCGGGCACACCGGGCCTCCGAATCGCACGCCATCTTCGCGCCTAGCTTTGGAATTATTCCTAGAAATATTCCAAAGTCTGACAGGACTGAAAACCCGAGTCGCTATAGATATGTTTGAATTAAAAGCTTTAATAGATATATAAAATGCCATATGTGTCTAAAAAATTAGTGGAGAACATTAAATAGTTCATATAATATTTATTTTATTATTTTTAAAACCATTTATTTGGTTTATTTCTTTATAAAATAATTACAACAACATTTTTGTATAATTATTTAATATACTTATTTGTTTCATACAAATTAAAAATAAAATCCTATGATGAAGGTAAATCTATTACCTTTTACAATAATACTTTTACTCGAATTTATTATCTTAAAATCACAATATTTAAATTGTTATATTTATTAAATTGTGAAGGTGACAACTTTGGAATCATTTAAAATAAAATAATATAAGTGTCATAATCACTTATATAAGACTCCAAACAGTTATATATTAGGTCATTATATTCTTATGGTATATATATACACTAAAAATAAGTTTTGGTTAGGTTTGTGGGCCTTTTAATGGGTATTATTATTTCATTAAAAACTATATTACGGATTTTTCACTTAATAAATAATTTCTACATCATTAATGTATCACCATTAATGTTAATTATTTAATCCCTAAAAAATATAAATAAATTATCATGATTTAGATAATTATATTAGCTTTCTGGAGACTATTCATGTTCGAAGTTTTATGATGTTTATCACTAAATTAAAATTATTATACTTATAAGATTTAAGGGGGTGACATGTTGTCACTTTCTTTGGTTTTAAAAATAATTAAATTATTTTTAGAGGCAAAAGTCCATAAAATGAATCTAATCCGACCCTTAGGTGATATGGGTCTACTTTTAGTCATCCAATAGAATTTTGGCATGTGTTAGAGTAATTTTATAATATTATATTCACCATTAATTACCCGATTTACCTTTAACTATGGTAAATAAAATTTACCGTAGTTACTATTCATAATTTCCAAAAATAAAAAGTAGCCTATTAACATAATTTGGACCCACTAATTCCAAATATGGAATCCAGTTTTTCAAATTCAATACACAGAAGTTGTAGAAATTAAATTAAAATTTATTTCGTTGTCGAATGAAAACGGGTTTTTGTTTAAAACATTGCAAAAGATTGAATTGATTTAACCTATGAATTCAATGTAAAATCAATGCTAATGACATAAATTATATTAAATGGTAAAAATATATTCTATTTATACTTTAAAACCATTCAATATTATAATTTATCCACATAAGTTATTACGATGAAATAATTTGTTTTTAATTAAAATATAGCGTGTATTAACTATTCATTAAAATATGAAAGTTATCAGAATAATATGAAAAAATTATCCAAGGTAAAATTTTATATCCTGATTCCAAATCATAATTTTATTTTTGTAAAATTGAACTTATAAACATGTCAAAAAATATATTTAAAGTGGATGCGTCATCCAAAGGCGGCAAAACTGCATTTTTTTGAAAAATACTTATTTTACCTGAAAACTTTAGTTTCTTCTTATACCATGTTCTAGAAAATGTGTAAGATGAATAATAATGTTATAAAATTCAAAATTTAGTTAATACTATTCATAACGGCTAGTTCATAATAATATTATAATAATATATCGTTGTTTAGTAAAACTCAGTATTGCGTACTACACACGCTATTGAGGAAGGTCGCGATTGCGTGTAATGCAAGCCAAGTCAGGGTTGCATGTAGTGCACGACTCTATTTTTGTTGCATATAACAAAATACATTGAATACATATATATTTATACTAAATGTTTCATAGAATAACTACTATAAAACAAACATGATATTGTGTGTAACACGATCCAGGATTAGTGTTGCATATAATGCAAGCTAATACGGTGTTGCATATAGCACAAGATAAACTTGGTTTATCATACAATAGAAGATATAAATGAAACTAAAAACAATATATCTTATAAAATCTCAGGTTATTACATTCTACCCCCCTTAAAATGAATTTCTCCCTCGAAATTCGTCGGGGTTATAAATGGTTTTCTACTTGAATGTTTTTTTAATTGAAACCCACATCGTAAAAATGAATACCAAAACTTATATTTATAAACTAAAGTATGAAACGTAACAGGTACCCAAATAAACTAATCACTCGGTTTCCACATAGGATAACATAGGTGAAAATATGGATATTGAAGAGAAATCTAACCATCATGTTCTGATATAGTGTGGTAGAGAACATGGCTATGAAAAATCCAACAATCACAAAGCCATAGATTTGTGATGATCTAAGGTACCATCTGATTCATCGGATATAAGGTCACTAAGGCAACATTTTTTGTTTTCAAGATCATTTCCCTAAAGATGATGAATTAAAACAAATACTTACATGATTTTGGTAAAATCTCACTATTGTTCGTGAATTGAACAGCTTCCACTTCATCCCTTAATGAAATGAAGTTGACTTTGTTATTCGTGATGTGTTAGTAGATCGTGTGATAGAATGATGGGTCATTCCATCTGTTTCAAACAAAAGGTTAGCAAAAGGTATAAGTCCATCATATGGTTATATTAATAGTATATGGTTCCAAAAATGAACTTATACTTCATATATCATACCACTTAATAAAATAAAACTAGTTTCTACTAACCAGGGACTTTCTGTAGGCTAGTGGTGGGCGATAAAGGCCAGTCACACTTTGGTTGTGGGTTCGATTCCCACAGCCTTGTCTGACGTGATGGGCTGTCGCCAGTCCTGCAGGTTGTCCTTTTTCTAAAACTATATTACTATAACATCCCATCAATAATATCGAAAAAAGTTCTATACTTAAACAATTATAACTTATGTCCAACATAATCCATTCCAATATTTAGGCTTATCTAAAATACTTCATTCCAAGCTCATAGTATAAAGAAAATGATTACTTGAAATGTCACATAACAATAACGTGAATGCCATCAATTATCCCCCATATATCATAAGATATATCTTGTTGGTCAAATTACAAACATGTGAATACCTTAATCATGTATTCTCTTGAAAAATGAATACCCATTTAACCTGAGTGAAAACATGAATGCTGTCAAAAGTTAACTCTTTCCACATACCAAAATCCCAAAATTTCTATATATTCAAACCATAATATCACTTAGTCCTTATATCAGTCATGAGCTCATGAATACAATAAAACATCTGATTATCTTCTTATACCTTCATTATCTGCATATCATATACTTTCCAAAAATATCTGAATAACCTTTCATGGATACTGGTACCATTAATCATACACATTCAAAACTCAAGGAATGACAATAGTGTAACAATCCTTAGATGTCGCTTTATTCAATAGTACCACGAGATTACTCATACAACATTACACTTGATAAACATGTAATCATTCCACTACCTTCTTAAACCATTGACCGAGCTTCAACAATTATTTCATCTCACGTATCATTTTTAGTCTATTCATCATCAACAACATAAATATTACCCATACGACCATACTGATTCTCTTCATGAGACTTTCCCTTAGGGCATTTGTTTTCCTAATTCCCGTAAATTCCAAATTTAAAACATTTAACCATTTTTGATGTTGTAGAAATACCATTATCCTCATCCATGGTGTTAACTGAACCTTTTTCTTTGCACTTACTGGCTTTGTGACCTTCTTTTCCACAGTCAAAGCATCTTCCAGTAGCCTTGAAACAATCTCCCCGATGCCTCTTCCCACATGATTTACATGAGGGAAATTGAACTTTCTTTCCTCTGTGATCATCATGAAACTCCATCTTTCTATTAATATCTAAGTCGAGAATCTTACCAATGTTGAGATTATTGATCATATTATGAGATTGCTTGTTAGGCATAATAACGATTTTTGGACTTCCAAATCCCATTTCATTTGGTTTCTCATGAAGAATATCATTCCATTGGCCGTCATATCCTCCATTATCATGGATCTTCCTCTTTCCAGCCATTCCTAAAACCCAAAAAGAATAGTGTAAGAGGCATAAATCATCCTAGGGAAAAAAACATAGTAAAGGGGGAGCACCCTCAATATCTAACATCTTAGGTTAAATTCTAAGATCTTTACCGTAGTTCTAGGACTATATCCTATATATATACTAATCCTTAGGGACATCACTAGACATACCATAGAAATATCTCTAGGGATCTCACTAACATTTTCACATCCTAGTTTCCAAAGGTTGACTAATCCTTTCCTCTGATACCAACTGTAGAGACCTGAAGCTTGACGTACATGAACATTACATTACTTTTATGGAATACTTAATACATAACAAAAACAGACACACATGGACTGTAATATTTTAGTGTCTTTGGAAACTGGGAACGTAATATTTTAATCATGGTGAAAGATCTTCAACATCTCCCATAATTACATTCCCCTTTTTTTCATACCTAAAAATTTTCTTTATATCCTTGGGAAAAGAAAACATAAAAAAGGGTGAGCTCAAATGCTCAGTAAGGGTATGCATGGATAAAATAAAACATACCATATACATTTGAACTTAAAAACATGAACATAATGTTTAAACATCAAAAGCTTGAGTAATGACATAAAACATGGAAGTACGTATGGAATAGATCATAAAGAAACATTCATAATGATAAAATATAATGGGAATAAAACATGTAATTGTGGAAACAATTAAGCACATGTTATGATTTCCATAGTAGCCAATGCATTGCTGCCAAGACCATCTTAGTAGACAAAGTCCCTTTCTGAATCGAGTTCACTCCTCGTTTCAGTCCTGTATTACTGAACCGGTTTAACTTGCCATTCCAGCCATGTCTATCTCATGAGATATAAATCATTACCCAATGCATTGGAGGTAGATATAGGTCCCACCCATATCATAATGAAATCATTCTTACTTGTGCCACAAAATAAACATAAAACATTCATCATAACACAAAGAATAAAATGGGTTTCATAAACATCATCCCATCATTTCATAATCCATATAAAACAAATGGACACTTCATCATAAGAAAATTAAACCATGTAAATCATAGAGACATTAAACTTCAAACATACAGATATCAAATAATGTCATCGTAGATGCAAAATGGATTTGATAAAAAATTTGAAATGAATTCTTGAGGAAAATATCCTTTCTTCTTCAAAATCATTTTCTTTTCACAAAATGTCATACAATTTTAAAAGAAAGGTATTTTGTTGAAAATAGTCATGAAATATTTTGGAGTAAGCTTCATGAAAATAAGGTTTTATAAAATCATAAAAATCCATTCATGCCGAATAAGTTAAAAATAACATTCTCCTCGTACTTTTGTCGGAAAAGTCGAAAAAGTACCTCATAACGTAAACAAAAGAAATATTCCATACATACCATGTAGTAAAAGTAAAAAATGGGTAAAAATGACTTTAAATATACATGAAAACAATTTTATAATACATGGACATGGATGATAGAAATAACTCAGTAAATACTTACGAATAAACAATCTCAGATAAAAACGAGATTAGAAAAGTTATCCCTTACCTTAGGTATGATATGCTTCGTACGTATCCAAACCTCATGTATAATGATTTAAATAATGTCATTGACTTATTAAAGAATCATATTCATTGTTATTATATCATATATGGTTCACTTATGACTTTATATTACCCGTTCTTTTGTAAATTCCATGTTAACGAGTGTTTTGCGTAAAATCCTTTCATTTGTCGTTCGTGTTTTGACTTGTAATTATTCATATGATTACTTAGATCATGATTAGGTACATACAGAATATAAAACATGATTTATATATAATATATAATCAGAATATACATATATATAATAGATCAATAAATGGAAAGAAATACACCATTCATGGAGATGGTTGGTCGTACGTACGCATGAACTCTGTTTTCATTTTCTTATTGAGTTGAATGCAATTAAGTAGTTGACATACATATATATATATATATATACAGAAATCCTGTAGCTTTATAATGTCATATATTTCATTATTATTTCTTATATATACTTTATAATCATTCTTAAATGGTTAACATGGAGAATGAATCTCATCGCGTCGTGGAGATGGTAGTCCGTACGTACGCACGAGCGACGATATCGTTCTAATAATTATTGAATTGAATTGGATAGGATGATACAATATATCATAATCAGTATGATTTTATAATAAATATGTATAGTTATTCTTTACACCATTATACCCATCCAAGTAAGGTGGTGTTGGAAAAACAGATTACACCACGACGTGGAGACGGTATTCTGTACGTACGCATGCGAGGTGATTTCGTTTTCCGTAGGATGGATATATGGTGAAATGGGGTTGTTTCATACTTATAATAACATATTAGTATATTAGTGATACTGATGTTATTACTTCATAATGAAACAACTAAAGAAGAAGAAGTAGAAGAAGAAATAAAGTTGAAAGAATCAGTAACAGACGTTACCTCTTCTTTGAAGCGTCTCTTTGAGACCTCTACTTATCACACTAAAATTGGTCTTTGAAGAAGACCAGGACCTCTAGGATGTTTCTAGGGAAGTGGAGAAGAGAATTTGGCAGGGTTTGGCCGAGCTTGAAGGCTCAAATGGGTGTGAGGAATGCAGGGAGGAGGTGCCCTTTTATATGGGATGAGAGGGGCACCTTTGGAAATCTTAAAAATATTAATTTATAATTAATCTAACCCCATATAAAAATCTCCATCAATGACTCATATTCGAATATTAGATGAGATAGGGTTGTAATCTCATCAACCAATAAAATTTATACATGTTAGGAAATAATTTTAAACATTATCATCTTAATTTATCCTTACTTAATCAATTTAATTTTATTTGTGGTAATAAACTTCTAAATTTTAAATTATAACAAAAAATTACTTATTTCTTTTGAATTGTCCATAATTGGATACTTTATAATATTTTAGACAATATAAATTTAAATTTATAATTTTTATATATTTTTTGGATTTTTAAAAATTTTTATAATATCTTATTTTTATAAAATAACAATAGTGTCAATTTTGACACTATTCATTTATATGAATTTAAATAAACTATATACAGAAGAAATGTTCGAACTAAAAGATTTAATATATTCATAAAAGTCCATATGTATCTATAAAAGTAGTGTAGAACATTAAATAGTTCATATAATATTTATTTTATTTTTTTAACCATTTATTTGGTTTATCTCTTAATAAAATAATTACTACAACATTTTTGTATAATTATTTAATATACTTATTTATGGCATAAAAATTAAAAATAAAATCCTATGATGAAGATAAATCTATTACCTTTAACAATAATACTTTTACTCGAATTTATCATCTTAAAATCACAATATTTAAATTGTTATATTTATTAAATTATGAAGGTGACAACTTTGGCATCATTTAAAATAAAATAATATAAGTGTCATAATCACTTTTATAAGACTCCAAACGGTTATATATTAGGTAATTATATTCTTAAGGTATAGATATACACTAAGAATATGTTTAGGTCAGGTTTGTGGGTCTTTTAATGGGTATTATTATTTCAATAAAAACTATATTACTGATTTTTCACTTAATAAATAATTTCTACATCATTAATGTATCACCATTAATGATAATTATTTAATCCATAAAAAATATAAATAAATTATCATGATGTAGATACTTTTATTATATTTCTGTAGACTATTCATCTTTGTGGTTTTATGAAGTTTATCACTAAATTAAAATTATTATACTTATAAGATTTAAGAGAGTGACATGTTGTCACTTTCTTTGGTTTTAAAAATAATTAAATTATTTTCATAGTCAAAATTCCATAAAATGAATCTAATCCTAACCTTATGTGATATGGGTCGACCTTTGGTCATCCAATAGAATTTTGAATGTCTTAGGGTAATTTTAAAATATTATATTCACCCATAATTACCCGATTTACCTTTAACTATGGTAAATAAAATTTACACTAGTTACTATTCATAATTCCCAAAAATAAAAAGTAGCCTATTAACCTAATTTGGACCCACTAATTCCAAATATGGAATCCATTTTTTCAAATTCAATACACAAAAGTTGCAGAAATTAAATTAAAATTAATCATGTTGTCGAATGAAAACAGGTTTTTGTTTAAAACAATGCAAAAGATTGAATTGATTTAACCTACGAATTCAATGTAAAATCAATGATAATGAAATAAATTATATTAAATGGTAAAAATATATTCTAATTATACTTTAAAACCATTCAATATTATAATATAACCACATAAGTTATTACGATGAAAAAAGTTGTTTTTAATTAAAAAATAGCGTGTTTTTACTATTCATTAAAATATGAAAGTTATCAGAAAAATATGAAACATTTATCCAACGTAAAATTTTATATCACGATTCCAAAGAATAATTTTATTTTGTAAAATTGAACTTATAAACATGTCAAAAACTAGATTTAAAGTGGATGCGTCATCAAAAGGCGGCAAAACTGCATTTTTTTTTAAAATACATATTTTACCTGAAACATTTATTTTGTTCTTATACCATGTTCTAGAAATTTTGTAAGATGAATAATAATGATATTAAATTCAAAATTTAGTTAATACTATTCACAACGGCTAGTTCTTAATGTTATTATAATAATATACCGTTGTTTAGTAAAACTCGGTATTGCGTACAACACACGCTATCGAGGAAGGTCGTGATTGCGTGTAATGCAAGCCAAGTCAGGGTTACGTGTAGTGCACGACTCCTTTTTTGCTGAGTATAAAAAAATACATTGAATACATATATATATAGTCATTGTTTTGTAGAATAACTACTATCAAACAAACATGATATTGTGTGTAACAGAATCCAGGATTAGTGTTGCGTATACTGCAAGCTAATACAGTGTTGCGTATAGTGCAAGATAATCTTGGTGTATCGTACAACAGAAGATATAGAAAAAAATTAAAAAGAATATATCTTATAAAATCTCGGGTTATTACATGGGTATAGAGAATTTTTGGGCATAACGATTCCCTCTTAACTCATCCTATCACCCTCTCAAGAAAAATAAACCCAAAAGAGAATTTATTCATGATCGAAGAATAATCGATTAATAATGAACTCTATAAGACAAAATATTCTCCATGCTAGCACCAAGAGAAGGAGTGAAATTTCTCAGACACCATTGAAACTTTTGTGGATCACCAATAGAGAAATTATAACCTTGGATCCTGATAAGCACAATGAAGAAAATCCAGATGTTCATTTTTAGATAATCAAAAATCATCAACAACAAATGTTCCCAAGCCTATGTATTTATGTCTTCAAATATTAAAAAAATTAATTATATATTTTATGTGCAATATACTTTCTCATGGTTTTGAGAAATAATTATAAAAAAAATTATATATCACCCACAATCGAACGCTTCTACTGCTACTAGAACCAACAAGTGGTATCGAAGGGGTTTTGTTTAAATTTATAATTATTTACCTGATTATTGATATCTGTACAATTTTGGTTAGATTTTATTTCATTTTATTCATTATTTATTCTGATTTGAATTAACTTTTTATTGAAATATTAATAATTTTTATTATGTGTTTCATTTTCTTAAAGATTTAATAACAAATGAAGAGCTACTAAAGATGCCATTAGGTAGTACCAAATCATTTCCCCTTAAAATTTAGTTTCACGTCATTCGGTTAGAGAACATGCTATATACCCATGAAAATTATATCTAGATGCACTGAGTAATTAATTACACATGTTTATTTTAGGTAACACCACGTGTGGACTGGGCCAACCTATCACATGTAATTTTGATGTAGGGTGTGTTATTAGAATATACACACCAAGTCGTATGGAAATGTCAAGACACCAAAGTCTTAGGCACATGACTTTGATATATAGAAACTGTGGTACATGGCTTGTAGGTTCATGTACATGTTGTGTAATCTCATAATTATGAAAAAAATTAATATTACACTGAATTTGAAATTAGATAATTAAAACATTATTTTATTAATTAGCACACTATTGTGTGTTTGACAATTTAAAAATGTTTTCGAAGAATTTTAAATGCTCAATTGATTTATTATAATTTATAATCCATTATTTATTATTCCATTTATTATCCATGAATTTAATTAATGATGGGTATCTCTAAATAAGATTATATTATCATTAAGAATTAAGAGAATTAAATAATAAGTGAAATAGTGTTTCGATGATATAATTAAAATAATGAATAAGGAAATGAATGCTATCAATTTACTTTTTCCTATTCTTTTCATGTGTGATTGTTCATGAGAGTGACCTAGACCATTGTATGTGTTTTAGTTTATTTAATTAAATTTATTTCATGTTTTTTCAATTATATACTGTAAAATTAAAAGATGGTATGTGAGTCATATCTCCCTCCACTATTTTGTAGGACCTACATATCCAATTATTTTAATGTAATTCCCTTTAACCAATATTATTGTTCCCCTCACCTACATGTGAGTAATAAATATTTATAATTAATGGATCATTCCAAGGTGTGTGGGGATGTTTTAAGACGAAACCATAATGTCACCAAATCACGGATACATAGATGGACATGTGGAATGTTGTAGCTCAAGGAAAGTCTAGCATAAAATGTTATTTCCCCTAGTTCATAGGTTGATTTAATGTCTACTCATTGGTCTGAATGTTATTTTTTATTAATATTTTAAAAGAAAACAAGAGAGAACAAGGAAATCCCTTCACGGGGGGCGAAAGTGGTGCAGTCCCAGGGTATCCCCTTAAACCACACATAAACACTCCAGGGGAGGAGAGGGAGGACTATCATAAACTAAAAGAGAGTCCTCATGCCTGCCCAGACGAGCCAGCGAGTCAGCTACAATGTTCGATTCCCTCCAGCTATGATGAATGAACCTTCCATGACTTGTTTCCATCTTGCACTGTCGAATAATCTATTTCAGGTCCCAAGGAATCCCATAACTTCCCTGCACAACCCTAACCAGGACCTCTGAATCTGATTCAATCTCAATCACCTTCAAGCCCCTCCTCTTGCAAATCATATGGCCAGAAAGTAGAGCCCGAGCCCCTGGCCTCTAGGAGTTACCGGGACCATAAAATGCACTAAAGTAAATGAACACCGAAACCCAACAGTCTCGAATTAAACCTCCACCTCTCATCACTCCCTCCATGCAAGACCCATCGGTATTCAATTTCAACCCGTGGCTAGGTGGCAGCCACTTTACCCAAAAACCATCCCTCCATTGAAGCATGTATGGTCTCTTAAGGAAGCTACAAACCAACACCTAATCACTCCCCCCTTTATCCAAGGATGCAAGTTTCACAATGAGAGTTTTGAGCCTAATAAGAAGGGACAAAGGGGACCTTTTGGAGCCCAGCCTAACCTTGTTACATGCCTCCCATAGGACCTAGTAGACAACAACCAAGATGATGGCCCTAATCGTCCTTTGCATGGCCCTATTATGCATCCCTGAGAACCAAGAATCCATAAACTCCCGACAAGTCCCATGATCTACATCCTCCAGCGGAGAGTGAGAGAAGGAGGACCAAAGAAGAGAGGTCAATTGCCCTCGAAAAAAAAAGATGAACCGCTGTCACAATACAAGAGTGCTCATAGCAATAAAACCGAGACGCCATGCATATCCCTTTTCTATGAATATTCTCCTCCGTCGGTAGCGCTCTATTATTGACTCTCCACACCAAGAATTTCATCATCGTCAGAATCTCCTTACACCAAAAGACCTATCCCCCTTCCACCATGGGCCTCTCTATATCTGAATGAATCTCATGTAGTCGTGGACACTGAACCTACCAGAAGGAGCCTCCATGAAGCAACAAACATCTGGTTCCTCGCTCATCATAATTTCATCAAACAGGTTCAACTGGGTGTGGTTTAACACCACATGTATGACATCATACTAGTTACAAGCTTCCCTGAAAGTAACATCAGGAGGCAGGCAGCCTTCAAATCCCAGCTTTCCCCCCATCCAGTTGTCATGACAGAAGCTAATATTCTCATTGGCGATAATCCACCTGGAGAAACCATGAAACTCCTCCATATGATGAAACATACACTTGGCCAGCCACGTCGCGGCATGAATGTTTAACCCCTCACCCCAACCGTAACATCCTCTGAAGAATTTTGCCCATAGTGTATCCCCCGTGATAATCTCCCATGCAAGACGAGCCTATAAAGCACATATAGTATCATGGATTTCATACAGGCCGATGCCTCATTCATCAATTGGTCACGCTATCCTCTTCCATGAGGCCCAATGACACCACCATTCTACCTTGTCATCCTAAAGAAATGGTGTAAGGATTCTTTCCATCTTCTGGACCATGCCCTTTAGAGGTTTAATAACTAAAAACACATGCATGGGAATAGAAATAAGTACACTTTTAATTATCATGAACCGTCCTTCAAATGAAAGAAGATTATTCTTCCAGTTTAGAATCCTCCCAAACATACGATCCATGAAACCATTAAAATGATGTTTCTTGACCCGGCCATAAGATAATGGAACCCCAAGATACAGAATGGGAAGATGTTTCTGGTTGCAACCAATAACCCTCTGTATATCTATACACCTCCTTCTCGAACATTTATTAGAGATAAAGACATGTCTCTTTGAGAAGTTGATGGATTGACCACAGAGCTTGTTGTAATTGGACATGATGTCTCCGAAATAGTTTAAGGACCTGCACCAGCCATTCAGGAAAAATAGGACATCGTCGGCAAACATTAGGTGGGTGATGTTCCCTGAATTCCTTTTTCCAGCATACGGTTTCAACTTTCCCTCTAACAGACCGTTCTTCAGATTCCATGATAGAGCGTCATGAGCTATAACAAACAGGGTTGGAGACAGTGGATCTCCTTGTCTCACACCGCGAACAGTTTTGAAAAAACCAAAACTCTTCCCCATCAAAGCCACCGAAATCCACGACGAGGAGTAGCACCTGAAAAAAAAATCACAAAACCGCTCCTGGAACCCGATCCCCCTCATTACCCTGATGTTGAAGCTCCATTCCATTTTATCATAAGCCTTGATCATATCGACATGGATAATGACATTTGACCCAACCGTGTGCTTGTTGATGTCTAGAACCAACTCACTTGCGATGCCGACCGCCCCTGTATATTCTGACCCTATATGAACCCATGTTGTTCTGCCGAGACCACTTTGGGAAAAAGTTTTTAAAGCCTCCTCCCAATAACCATGGACAAGATCTTAAAAGATACGTTACAGAGACATATGGGCCGAAAATGGATGATGAGGTTGGGATCTTTTACTTTTGGAACAAGAACCACCCTTGAGGCGGATACACCCTTGTTTCAGAATCCCCCTCTGAAGAAGTCCCGGATAGCATGCACAACAACTCAACAAACCACACTACAGGAAAAACTATAGAATGACACAGGGAATCCGTCTAGACCGAGCGCACTTCCCATGGGCATGCTCATCAAGGCCTCCCTGATCTCCTCCTCCTGGGGCAGAGAAGAGAGACACTCATTATCACTATGATTCACCAAGAGAGGAAGAGAACTTAAGAAGCCAGTGTCATCTATATCATTTCACACAAAACCCGACATAGGCTCCCCAGCCAAAAGACCCCCGAAATGTTTCAACACCAAATTTCCAGCAATATTTACATTCGTCATGAAAGAACCATCCTCCATCTTTATATTAATATTTGTGCTTCTCTTTTCCTTAATGCAAGCTTGGAAGAAGGCTGTGTTACGGTCGCCTTCTCTATGCCATCTAACCCGAGACTGCTCCCTGAATACTCGTTCCATCTCAAGGAGTTTTCAGCAAGAGCAACCTTCTTATCAAAAAGAACAATAAATGTGTTCTCATCCCAGGCCACCTGAAGAACACCCTCCAAACTCTCAATGTCGGCCTGCATACTAACAACCCCATTATAAGAGTCTTATTGTTTGATCAGCCAATCCCTGATATCCTGCTTAAGATGTTTGAGGTGATTCACCAGCCCTGCCAAAGAGCACTCCCCCTCTTCATTAATCCAAGAAGTTTTCAGCAAGTGGAAAAACCCTAGATCGCGGTGCCACTCCCCCGAGTAGTGGAACGACCTGCCCAACACCACCTCACATGTGATCTCTATTAAAATAGGTGCATGATCTAAAAGAATACATGATAGATGAGTGACCAAAAAATTTGAAACAAAATCAAGGCCTTGCATGTTGGTGAGGCATCTATCCAACCGACACGAGATGCTGCTCGAACCTTTACGATTGTTGCACCATGTGAAATTTGAACCCATGAAACATAAATCCAAAAGCCTTGCATGCACCATGCACTCTTGAAACTCCAAGATACTCTCCTGGCTACCCTCAATCTGCCTTTATTTTATGACATGTCCACAACAGTGTTAAAATCCCCTCCCACATACCATGGAAGGGAGCTGGTTTGTGTCGTTTTAAAATGATTCCATAATTCCCTTCTTCCTCTAGTAAAAGTGCTTGCATAAAAAAACGGGAATAACAACTGAAATCCACCAATATCAATCCTAGTATCAATACACTGTGAAAGATATTCACCACCTCGACCGAAATGTTATTCTTCCAGCCAATCCAAATCTGAGAGTTAACATATCCTCCATGCAAGGAATTCGGGAACCCCAACCTCTTATCAACCCATGTCAGCTTGATTGAAGTGAGATTTGGTTTCAACACGACCACCATAGAAACTGTAGCTTTCCTACCTTCAGCAGCCAAAAACGCACGCTTGGCTTGAGCACCAAAGCCGCGTGCATTCCAAATGATAACAGATAACATTAAAGAGTACCCTTACAGGCCCTTGGGAATGATAAATGGTGCACTTGAGATAGAGGGGGGGGGGGTAATAATACCTTTCCCCTTGGACATGGAACGAGTAAGAGGCCCCAACAGACCCAATTCGCGTGAGTTCTTCTTCGGAGACAAGATCACATTCTTAAAAGAAGTACCATCCTCCTACAGTATAGACGCCCTTCCAGAAGGTCGATAACCCATCGCTTCTGACCCCAAGTCCCCTTTGACCAAAGACACAAAAAATCTTCGTTGAGGAGAAAGACAAGGCATCACTAATTCCTTCTCCACTCCAGAAGTCATGCCGCCCGCAACCCCCTCTTCCACAGTGTGCAAAGCAAGATTACTCACCATGGATTTCTAAATCATACCCAACGTCAGTTGAGAAAAAACCAAGAGAGGAGATGCAGGGGAATACAAAGCCCGCAACGCGCCGCCCATCGAGAAAGTAAGGCAGAAATGTATTCTCATTAAATAAACCATTTTATAAGATCATGACCAGGTCATTTAATTAATTATTTTCATTCTGACTAATGCATTAAAATTGTATTTATTTATTCAAGATCATGATCATGTAAATGAATGAATTAATATTCCAAGATGGAATTTAAATAAAATTGATTATGAATAATTTTTTTATCTAATAATGGTTAATTAATTAAGTAAATATCCAATTAAATATTAATAAGACATGAAAAGGATAAAAAAACTTAAAAATATGTGCATAATAGAATAAAATATCTCAATCTAAAATTAAGTCATATTAACCCTTTCATTACTTGATTAGAAACAAAACTCAATAGAACTATATGTTTGACCAACCCCTGTTGGGAAAATTAATTCTATAAGGGGATTTTTTTTATGAATTTTTATGGTTGAATTACCCATTTTACATCAAAGAGGAGTATCCCTTGCTATACATTGTGTCATTTAGAGGTAAGTGTTTATAAAATCAAAGTTATGATTTTTGTATTGGGGAGTCCACTCAATAGATCAAGGAGCTTCAAGCCTACAGTTGAAAAAGACATTCCAACCTAAATACCTTCGAAATAGCATCCCCAAACCATATTGAGGTAATGAGTAGGGGAATTTTGATCCTTTCTACTCGAATGCTCTATAAACTAGACATTCCAAATTAAACAATGAGGGCTTCCGGTACATGATAAAATATTGAAAGAGTTAACAAAATAAATTATTATTTCTCAAAAATCATTAATCATGAAGAGTTATTAAAATATACTCTTTTAATTGTAGATTAAAATGAAAATATCACTATCCCTACAATAAATATTGGATAATGACAATCTACTCACTAGACGTAACTTCTATGAGTAGTTTAGATTCTTTTAGGTTGTTATATTCCATGTACGGAAATCTTATGTGCTATAATACTCTATACTCGATATGTCTACTCAAGAGGCGAGTGATGAAGACTTACTAGGCTGAAAATTATGAATAATGGGGCTGGTGTTCAATGTTTTATGCTTTCATCTATGTCTAGTGAACTCATGATGTCTAACAAAAACATGGATGTGTAGAATGCTTGAGCACCTATGTGGTATTTTCAAGGAGAGATCTAGAAAGAAATGGTTTGAGATTTCCATTGTTCTCAGTATGAGTATGATTGCAGAGGGTTCCCAATATAGGCCTCACATAATATAACTCATTAGCTATATTGAGCTCCTAGAGGTTCTAGGGATTAATCTCGCTGAAGAACTATGCACTGAACTCATTCTGGAATCACTCCCTCAAAGCGTCTCCAATTATTTTGTGCATTTTAATATGAAAAAAATTGATATGTCGCTACCAGATCTTCTTATCCTACATCTCCAAGAAGATAATGATATGAACTAAGAAAAGGATTATTTCCTTATGGTGAAAAATGAAAATGGAATGAAAAGAGATTTTATACGAAAACATCTTCATGCCCTTTCTAGAATAAGAAGATCAAATTGGACGCAAGGGAACATGGTGCAATCTATTTTTCATGTGGTAATAAGGGCCACTGGAATAAAAACTACATCCATCTAAAGAAGTGAGGGGATGCTTCAGGTGCATTTCTTATTTAGTGAAATTTATCTATATATACAAATTTGGTATTACATACATATTTTAGTGCTCACATATGTACTCAAATACCATAAACACATAGATTATAAAAAATTTACCAAGGGGATATCGATATACAAGTAGCCAATGGTGCTAAACTTGTTGTTGTAGCTATCCAGGAATACAACCTCACATTCCCAACCACAATGATCTTTTTATAAGGGTTGTTATTATGTGCCTTTAGTTACTAAAATCATTATTTCTATGTATAGAATAGATATATATGGATTAATTTTCATATTTAGAAATAAATTTTTCTTCTATTATAAATATATCATTTATTATGGTCACGAACATTTACATAATGGTCTTTACTTGTTGGATTACATAAACCAGGTAGTGACAATCAATAACAAAGTTACATCACATGACTCATACCACACCGAACATTGGAATCATAGGCTATGTCATGTAAATGAAAAACACTTTACAAAATTATAACAAGATATATATTCAGATTCTTTAAAATTAATACCAGTTCATGTATGTCATGCATGTTTATAAGGAAAAATCACCAAATCCCGGTTTTGTGGAAAATATAAAAGGGATAAAGAGATTCTTCAATTTTTTCATACCAATGTGTGTGGATCATTACATATTAAATCATGGGGAGGGTACTTATACATCATAACTTTTACTCATGATTTTAGTAGATATGTATATATTTACTTAATGAGGTAGAAGTAAAATTATTTTGATAAATTCAAGGAATACAAGAATGAATATGAGAACCTAATTGGTAGGAAGATTAAGAAACTCCACTCAGAACGAGATAGAGAATTACTTAATAAAGAAATCATTAAGTACTTATGGGAGTTTGGGATTATATCTCAACTCATTCCTCCTTACACACATTAGTGGAATAGTGTAATAAAAAAGAGAAACTATGCCTTTTTAGACATGGTAAGATCAATGATGAATTATGAAAGACTTCCATTATCCTTCTGGGGTTATCCATTACAAAAAGCATCACACATAATAAACCAAGTACCAAATAAATAGTTAAATATTATTCCATACAAATTTTGGAGTGGAAGAAAAACCATGTTATCGAGATTACATGTGTGGGGGAATCAAAGCTTTTATTATGTCCTCTTATGTTAACAAACTTGAGCCCCGAGGAAAAAAGTTTACCTTTATATGATACCCTGAGTATATAATGGAATATTACATATATAACCCCCTAGAAAAGGGGGTTATTGTATCCTGACAATCCATTATCTTTTAGAGGGATTACATCTACAAAATGATAGTGGGAGTAAGATAAACTACAATGAAGATGAGGCTTGAGGCACACAAAAGATGGTACAAGAGAGATTCCACAAATACCTACGGAAGAGGAAATTGTTCTAGAGACACAAGAACGTCATAGAAGTACCAGAAAGTGTAAAGAACCATAATGGTATGGTTTTATATTAACTAAGGATTTTGAATCATTATTAGTTGATAATAATGATCCTCTAACCTATAAGGAAGTAGTAAGTGGAACCTATGTTTCCATGTTGAAATAATCTATGAATTTTGAAAATGATTCCATGTACAAAAACTCATTCTAGATTTTTGTAGATCCTTATGTGGATGTAAATCCCTTTTGTTCCCAGAGGTTATTCAGGAAGAAATTAGACATGGAAGGACAATTTACTACCTATAAGGAGTTACTGGTTGCAAAATTGTTTAAATGACTTTAATATTTTTACTACGTGGAACATTTTCGACTGTTTCAATGCAAAAATCCATCAGAATATTACATGAAATTATGTCATACCATGAATATGAGATAAAGAAAATGGATTTCTATATATCCATCCTTAACAGGAACCTTCAGGAAGATGTATACATGACACAAGAAGAAGGATTTGAGACTCCAATGGATGTCAATAAGATATAAAAGTTTTAAAAATCCATTTCTGGTTTAATGTAATCATCAAAGTCATGGAACATTTGTTTTTATGAAGCCATAATTAAATTTGGTTTCATAAAGAATGAAAGTGATCCTTGTGTATAAAAAAAGTTTAGTGGGAGTACAATCATTTTATTAATAGTATATGTTAATGACATATTACAAATTTCAAATGAAATACCAGCCTTACAGTCTATTAAGGCAGGGTTGAATAAATGATTTTCCATGAACGATTTGGGTGAGGAATTATTTATTATTGGGATCAATATCCATTGTTATATATCCCAGAGGATTCTCATCCTAAGATAAAATACATACATTTACAAGATACTAAATAGATTTAGTATTGAATAATCCAAGAGGGTATAGTTGCTAGCATCATGTGAAATGAATATTTCCAAGAAAATGTGTCCTCAGACCCATAACAATTGAAATATAATGGAAATTATTCCATACACATTAGTGGATGGGTAAGTCTTGCATTTTATGATATGTACTAGCCTAGATGTCTGTAACAGCCCAAGATTTTATGAAAAATATTCTTTTTAATTTCACTAATGTCTTGTGTTGTAAGCTACACCAAAAGGAGCTTGCACAACACGCATCATTGACTTGCCTTGCATTACACGCAATCGCAACCTTCCTCGATAGCGTGTGTAGTACGCAATACTATGTTTCACGAAACAACGATATGCTATTAAAATATTATTAAAACTAGCCGTTATGAATAGTAATAACCACTTTTTGAAACTTTGTAAATTTTATTTTTCAAAATGGAATTCATTTTTGGATTCGTAATATCGAAATTAGCTTAGGGTGAAATTTTGGTAATTTTCGGATAACTTTCATATTCTGATGAATAGTGAAAATTACTAAATTATAATTAAAAACAAATTTTTTAATCAAAATAATTAATAGTGATAAATTGTTAATTTGAGTGGTTTTAAAGTATATTTATAATATATTTTTACAATTTAATACAATGTTGGTCATTGGATGTAATTTCACATTTAAACCAGACATAAACAAGTGTCAATCTTTTGATAGATATTGTTTCTTAAAACACGCTATTTGTTTTAACCGCAGGATTTAATTATAAAATTAATTAATGCAACTTCTATGTTATGAATTTGGTAAAATAGACTTCATTTTTGAATTCGGAATATGAAATATAGCTTAGGATGAAATTTTGGCATTGTTCTGAAAAACATCAATTTTTGATGAATAGTGAAACTACTAAGTGGTAGTTAAAAACTGAATTTTGCATAAAACTTAATTTTACCGCTTCTGTGAATGGAATTTCGAAAATCCGACAGACACGGTTAATATCAAGGACTAAAATGTGGTTCAATGAGATGAAAATAAGTTTTAGTGAATAGTAACTTTTTACTTTTTTTACCACGGTTAATAGTAAATAAGGTAACTAAGGGTAAATATGATATTACTATTACCCTAACACATGTCCTAATTCTATTGGATAAGTGTAATTCGACCAAAAACAACCTTATGAATATAATATGACCATTTAGGTCCACTTGGATTAGATTATGACATTTAATATTATTTTATTTAATAAAAAGTTAAAATAGTTAAAATCAAAGTTTAATACCTAAAACATTTTTCATATGGGGTTATACATAAGATAAATTAGACTATAAATATTAATTAGAAAGCTAAAACGATTTCCTACATAATGATATTTTATTTATAATTTTTAGAGTTTAAATAAATTAATTTATTTATGACACAACGATGATGCAGTAATTACCCTTTTAAGGAAATATTAACATAATTGATGTTATAAATTCTCAAATGAATGTAATTTGAGACTTTTTATGAATTCCACTAATTTTCTAGGTTACTATGATATATTAGTGTTGATTTAATCAACTTGGTTCGAACATATGATTCTATTATGACTTTCACAAAAATCATATATCAAATAGTGTCAAAATTGACACAAAATAGTTTTTAAATCAAATATTATATTATTAATTGTTATTTTATTCCTAAAAATATATGGTTCGGCCAAATTACTTAGCTAAGGATATATATATTAATACTAAACAATTTGGGGTTCGTTTGGCATGTTATAGTAAGTGTATTAACCATATAGTGTAAGAAAACAAAAAGACACGGTAAAAGTTAAATTATTTAACTTAGAGTTAAATCTAATTGATAAGGTTATAATAATAACCTAAACTTGTCTAAATCCTATTGGTTGATAGGCTTTCGACCCATACCCACTTTAGATTCGAAATAAGACCCTTTGGAACCATTATAAACCGATTTTGACTTTCATATAAAATAATATTTTGAGATATTCCTAAGGTGCCCCTCTCCTCCCTTATAAAAGGGCACCTCCTCCCCCTCCTCTTTACACAACTTTGAGCCTTCAAGCTCAGCCAACCCCTGAAAAAATATCTTCTCCACTTCCCTAGTATCATACTAGAGGTCCTGGTCTTCTTTAAAGACCAATCTTAGTTCCCTAAGTGGAGGATTCAAAGAGGCGTTCCAAAGAAGAGGTAATATCCATTACCGATCTTTTTCAATTTCTTTCTTATTCAACTTCTTCTTCTTTAGTTGTTTCATGATAAAGTAATAACATCAGTATTTATTATATACTGATATGTTATTATAAATATGAAACAACTATAATTAACCTTCTATCCATCCTACGGAAAAAGGAAATCACCGCGCGTGCGTACGTACGGAATACCGTCTCTACGCCGTGGTGTAATCTATTTTCTGCCACCACCTTAATTGGATGGGTATAATGGTTTAATGAGTAACTATATATGATTTTTATAAAGTGATATTGATACTGAAATAGTATACATACACTTCAACACAATTCCATGACCATGGGAACGATATCATCGCTAGTGCGTACGTACGGACTACCGTCTCCACGACGCGATGAGATTCATTCTCAATGATTAACGATTCATGAATGATTATAAAGTATATATAATAAGTACTAATGAAATATATGACCTAATAATGATACTGGAATTATTTTTATTTATATGTATTTCATCTACTTAATTCCATTCAATTCAATAAGGAAAGGAAAACAGCGTTCATGCGTACGTACGGACTACCGTCTCCATGAACGGTGTTTTTCATTTCATTTTTCTATCTTATATATATATATATATATATATACTGAATATATATGATATATAAATCATATTTTATATTCTGGAAGTAAGTTAATCATGATATAAGTAATAATAATGTCAAGAACAACAAGTCAAAACACCTACGATAAATGAAACGATTTTACCCAAAACGCTTCTTTAACATGGAATTTACAAAAGAACGGGTAATATAAAGTCATAATTGGACCATATATGATATCATAACAATTAGTATGATTCTGGAATAAGTCAATGACATTATTTAAATCATTATACGGGAGGTTCGGACACTTACAAAGCAAATCGGACCTAAGGTTAGGGAAATATCACAATCTCATTTTTATCCGAGATTGTTTATTCGTAAGTATTTACTAGGGTGTAGTTTATCATCCACATCCATTTTTCATCAATATGTAATATTATTTCCATCCACCTACAATTTTTTAAATCCATTTTTACCATTCAGTGAGTTTTTAGTAATATGTATGAAAGGAATCTTTTGTCGTTTTTCATACGAGGTACTTTTTGACTTTTCCGACAAAAGTACGAAGATTGTTTTTTTTAACTTATACGGCATGAAATGGATTTTTAAAACATTATTTCCAAGAATCTTCCTTTAAAAGTTTTCAAGATTATTTTTAATCAACTTTTTTTAGTTTATGACATGTTAAGAAAAGAAAAGTGTTTTTGAAGTAGAAAGGATATTTTCCTCAAGAGTGGAGTTCAAATGTTTTATCAAAATTATTTTCCATCTAAGATAATATAGGGTTATGTTTTTATCCCTATTATTACATTGATTTTATTATGTTTTGAGGGAATTATTTTTATGAAGTCATTTACCTTATATGATTTGTTTTATGATGTCATGATGTTTCAAGAATCCCATTTTTGTTACATGTGTTATGCGATGATGTATGATTTATGATTATGTGGCACACATAAGAAAGGATTCATTATAAGATGGATGGGACCCATATCTCCCTCCAATGCATTGGTTAAAGATTTTATATCTCATGAGATAGACATGGCTGGAATGGTAGGTTATACCGGTTCAGTGAAACAGGACTGAAACGAGGGTTACTCGATTCAGAAAGGGACTTTGTCCACTAAGATAGTCTTGGCAATGAGTCTTGAATAACAAGAAATGATTCTCTATGATTATGTGTGAATGCCACAAAGTTTCATGTTTTAAGTTATGATTATTGTGATTACATTTCACTACCATGATTTGTCCCATGTTATGAAATTATGCTCTCTTTTGCAGGTTATGATTTCCAAAATGTTATGTTCTTATGAATATGATGTTATTGATATTTCTTTTGTTTACCCTTACTGAGCATTTGAGTTCACCCTTTTATGTTTTCTTTTCCCTAGGATATAAAGAAAGGTTTTAGGTAAAAAAAAGAAGATCTTTATGGGAGATGTTGAAGATCTTTCACCATGATTAGAAGATTTTATTCCGAGTTTCCAAAGACACTAAACTATTACGATCCTTATGTGTGTGTTTTTGTTATGTACTAAGTATTCCGCAAAAGTAATGTAATGTCTATGTACGATAAGCTTCGGGTCTCTACAGTTGGTATCAAAGGAAAGGTTTAGTCAACCTTTGGAAACTAGGATGCGAAAACGTTAGTGAGATCCCTAGAGATATTTCTAAGGTATGTCTAGGGATGTCCCTAAGGTTAAGTATACGTATAGGTTATAGTAATAGAACTACGCTAATGATCATAGAATTAAACCTAAGATGTTAGTTATTGAAGGTAATCCCCCTTTATTATGTTGTTTTCCCTAGCATGATTTTTGCCTCTCACACTATTCATTTTGGGTTTTAGAAAATGGCTGGAAACAAGATGATTCACGATAATGGAGGATATGATGGACAATGGAATGATATTCTTCATAATGAAATGGGATTTGGAAGTCCAAACATCATTATTATTCCGAATCAGCAATCTCATAATATGATCAATAAAGTAAAATTTGGTAAGTTTCCTGACTCGGCTAATAAGAGAAAGATGGAGTTTCATGATGATCATAGAGGAAAGAAAGTTCAATTTCCCCTATGTAAATCATGTGGGAAGAGGAATCAAGGAGAATGTTTCAAAGGAACTGGAAGATGCTTTGGGTGTGGAAAAGAAGGACACAAATCCAGTAAGTGCAAAGGAAAAGGGTCAGTTAACACCAGAGATGAAGATAATGGTATTGCTATGACATCAACAATGGTTAAATGTTTTAAATGTGGAATGTATGGGCATTATGCAAACCAATTCCCTAAGGGAAAGTCTCATGATGAGAATCAGTATGGTCGTATGGGTAGTATTTATGTTGATGATGATGAAGAGACTACAAATGATATGTGAGATGAAAGAATTGTGGAAGCTCGGTCAATGGTTTAAGAATGTAGTGGAATGATGACATGTTTATCATGTGTAATGTTGTATAAGTAATCTCATAGTACTATGGAATAAAGAGACATCTAAGGGTTGATACATTGTTGTCTTTCCTTGAGTTTTGAAAGTGTGTGATTAATGGTACAAGTATCCATGAAAGGTTATTCAGATATTTTTGGAATGTAGATGATATGTGCATAATGAAGGGATAAGGATAAAATGAAATGTTTGACAGTATTCATGAGCTCATGATTGATATAAGGACTAAGTGATATCATGGTTTGAGTATATAGAATTTTGAGGATTTTGGTATGTGGAAAGTGTTAAATTTTAACTGCATTCATGTTTTCACTAAGGTATTCAAGAGAATACATGATTAAGGACGTTGAATGTTTGGAATGTGGCCAACAAAACATATCTTATGATATATGGGGATCGAAGATGGTGTTAAATCTCTGGTAATCGTTTTCACTATGTTATGAGAGTGGACTGTGGTATTATGGATAAGCCTAAAGATTGGAATGGATTATGTTGGACATAAGTTAGTATTGTTTAAGGATAGAAGTTTTCTCGGTATTATTGATGGGATGTTATAGTAATATAGTTTTAGAAAAAGGACAACCTGCAGGACGGGCGACATCCCATCGCGTCAGACAAGGATGTGGGAATCGAACCCACAACCGAAGTGCGACTGGCCTTTATCGCCTACCACTGGCCTACAGGAAGTCCCTGTTTATTAGAAACTAGTTTTATTATATTAAGCAGTATGATATATGATGTATAAAGTCCATTTTAGGAAACATATATGATTAATCTCCCTATAGATCGACTTATGTATATAATTTTTGCTAACCTTTTGTTTGAGACAGATGGAATGACCCGTCATTCTATCACATGATCTGCTAACACTTCACGAATAACAAATTCAACTTCATTTATTTAAGAGATGAAGTGGAAATTGTTAAATGCATGAACAACAGTGAGATTGTACCAAAATAAAGTAAGTATTTATTCTAATTCAAATTCTTTAACTTTAGGGAAACGATCTTGAAAACCAAAAATGTTGTCCTAGTGATCTTATATCTGATGAATCAGATGGTACCTTAGATCATCACAAATTTATGGCTTTGTGAATGCTGGCTTTTCAATAGCCATGTTCTCTACCACTCTCCATCAGAACATGATGGTTAGATTTTTCTTCCATATCCATATTTTCACCTATGTGGAAACCCAGTGATTAGTTTATTTGGGTAACCGTTACGTTTCAAACTTTTGTTTTTAAAGATTGGTTTTGATATACCTTTTTACGATGTGGGTTTCTATTAAAGAAACTTTCGAATAGTAAGCCATTTATAACCCCGACGAATTTCGAGGGCGAAATTCATTTTAAGGGGGGTAGAATGTAACAGCCCAAGATTTTTTGAAAAATATTCTTTTTAATTTCACTAATGTCTTGTGTTGTAAGCTACACCAAAAGGAGCTTGCACAAAACGCATCTTTGACTTGCCTTGCATTACACGCAATCGCAACCTTCCTCGATAGCGTGTGTAGTACGCAATACTGTGTTTCACGAAACAACGATATGCTATTAAAATATTATTCAAACTAGCCGTTATGAATAGTAATAACCACATTTTGAAACATTGTAAATTTTATTTTTCAAAATGGAATTCATTTTTGGATTCGTAATATCGAAATTAGCTTAGGGTGAAATTTTGGTAATTTTCGGATAACTTTCATATTCTGATGAATAGTGAAAATTACTAAATTATAATTAAAAACAAATTTTTTAATCAAAATAATTAATAGTGATAAATTGTTAATTTGAGTGGTTTTAAAGTATATTTAGAATATATTTTTACAATTTAATACAATGTTGGTCATTGGATGTAATTTCACATTTAAACCAGACATAAACAAGTGTCAATCTTTTGATAGATATTGTTTCTTAAAACACGCTATTTGTTTTAACCGCGGGATTTAATTATAAAATTAATTAATGCCACTTCTATGTTATGAATTTGGTAAAATAGACTTCATTTTTGAATTCGTAATATGAAATATAGCTTAGGATGAAATTTTGGCATTGTTCTGAAAAACATCAATTTTTGATGAATAGTGAAACTACTAAGTGGTAGTTAAAAACTGAATTTTGCATAAAACTTAATTTTACCGCTTCTGTGAATGGAATTTCGAAAATCCGACAGACACGGTTAATATCAAGGACTAAAATGTGGTTCAATGAGATGAAAACAATTTTTGGTGAATAGTAACTTTTTACTTTCTTTTACCACGGTTAATAGTAAATAAGGTAACTAAGGGTAAATATGATATTACTATTACCCTAACACATGTCCTAATTCTATTGGATAAATGTAATTCGACCAAAAACAACCTTATGAATATAATATGACCATTTAGGTCCACTTGGATTAGATTATGACATTTAATATTATTTTATTTAATGAAAAGTTAAAATAGTTAAAATCAAAGTTTAATAACTAAAACATTTTTCATATGGGGTTATACATAAGATAAATTAGACTATAAATATTCATTAGAAAGATAAAAAGATTTCCTACATAATTACAGTTTATTTATAATTTTTAGACTTTAAATAAATTAATTTATTTATGACACAACGATGATGCAGTAATTACCCTTTTAAGGAAATATTAACATAATTGATGTTATAAATTCTCAAATGAATGTAATTTGAGACTTTTTATGAATTAAACTAATTTTCTAGGTTACTATGATATATTAGTGTTGATTTAATCAACTTGGTTCGAACATATAATTCTGTTATGACTTTCACAAAAATCATATATCAAATAGTGTCAAAATTGACAAAAAATAGTTTTTAAATCAAATATTATATTATTAATTGTTATTTTATTCCTAAAAATCTAAGGTTCGGCCAAATTACTTAGATAAGGATATATATATTAATACTAAACAATTTGGGGTTCGTTTGGCATGTTATAGTAAGTGTATTAACCATATAGTGTAAGAAACAAAAAGACACGGTAAAAGTTAAATTATTTAACTTAGAGTTAAATCTAATTGATAAGGTTATAATAATAACCTAAACTTGTCTAAATCATATTGGTTGATAGTATTTCGACCCATACCCACTTTAGCTTCGAAATAAGACCCTTTGGAACCATTATAAACCGATTTTGACTTTAATATAAAATAATATTTTGAGATATTCCAAAGGTGCCCCTCTCCTCCCTTATAAAAGGGCACCTCCTCCCCCTCCTCTTCACACAACTTTGAGCCTTCAAGCTCAGCCAACCCCTGCCGAAATATCTTCTCCACTTCCCTATTATCATCCTAGACGTCCTGGTCTTCTTCAAAGACCAATCTTAGTTCCCTAAGTGGGGGATTCAAAGAGGCATTCCAAAGAAGAGGTAATATCCATTACCGATCTTTTTCAATTTCTTTCTTCTTCAACTTCTTCTTCTTTAGTTGTTTCATGATAAAGTAATAACATCAGTATTTCTTATATACTGATATGTTATTATAAATATGAAACAACTCTAATTAACCTTCTATCCATCCTACGGAAAAAGGAAATCACCGCGCGTGCGTATGTACGGAATACCGTCTCCACGCCGTGGTGTAATCTATTTTCTGCCACCACCTTAATTGGATGGGTATAATGGTTTAATGAGTAACTATATATGATTATTATAAAGTGATATTGATACTGAAATAGTATACATACACTTCAACACAATTCCATGACCATGGGAATGATATCATCGCTCCTGCGTACGTACGGACTACCGTCTCCACGACGCGATGAGATTCATTCTCAATGATTAACCATTCATGAATGATTATAAAGTATATATAATAAGTACTAATGAAATATATGACCTAATAATGATACTGGAATTATTTATATTTATATGTATGTCATCTACTTAATTCCATTCAATTCAATAAGGAAAGGAAAACAGCATTCATGCGTACGTACGGACTACCGTCTCCATGAACGGTGTTTTTCATTTCATTTATCTATCTTATATATATATATACTGAATATATATGATATATAAATCATATTTTATATTCTGGAAGTAATTAAATCCTGATATAAGTAATAATAATGTCAAGAACAACAAGTCAAAACACCTACGATAAATGAAACGATTTTACCCAAAACGCTTCTTTAACATGGAATTTACAAAAGAACGGGTAATATAAAGTCATAAGTGGACCATATATGATATAATAACAATTAGTATGATTCTGGAATAAGTCAATGACATTATTTAAATCATTATACAGGAGGTTCGGACACTTACAAAGCAAATCGGACCTAAGGTAAGGGAAATATCACAATCACATTTTTATCCGAGATTGTTTATTCGTAAGTATTTACTGGGGTGTATTTTATCATCCACATCCATGTTTCATCAATATGTAATATTATTTCCATCCACCTACAATTTTTTAAATCCATTTTTACCTTTCGGTGAGTTTTTAGTAATATGTATGAAAGGAATCTTTTGTCGTTTTTCGTACGAGGTACTTTTTCACTTTTCCGACAAAAGTACGAAGATTGTTTTTTTTAACTTATACGGCATGAATGGATTTTTAAAACATTATTTCCAAGAATATTCCTTTAAAAGTTTTCAAGTTTATTTTTAATCAACTTTTTTTAGTTTATGACATGTTAAGAAAAGAAAAGTGTTTTTGAAGTAGAAAGGATATTTTCCTCAAGAATGGAGTTCAAATGTTTTATCAAAATTATTTTCCATCTAAGATAATATAGGGTTATGTTTTTATCCCTATTATTACATTGATTTGATTATGTTTTGAGAGAATTATTATTATGAAGTCATTTACCTTATATGATTTGTTTTATGATGTCATGATGTTTAAAGAATCCAATTTTTGTTACATGTGTTATGTGATGATGTATGATTTATGATTATGTGGCACACATAAGAAAGGATTCATTATAAGATGGGTGGGACCTATATCTCCCTCCAATGCATTGGGTAAAGATTTTATATCTCATGAAATAGACATGGCTGGAATGGTAGGTTATACCGGTTCAGTGAAACAGGACTGAAACAAGGGTTTCTCGATTCAGAAAGGGACTTTGTCCACTAAGATAGTCTTGTCAATGAGTCTTGACTAAAAAGAAATGATTCTCTATGATTATGTGTGAATGCCACAAAGTTTCATGTTTTAAGTTATGATTATTGTGATTACATTTCACTACCATGATTTATCCCATGTTATGAAATTATGCTCTCTTTTGCAGTTTATGATTTACAAAATGTTATGTTCTTATGAATACGATGTGATTGATATTTCTTTTGTTTACCCTTACTGAGCATTTGAGCTCACCCTTTTATGTTTTCTTTTTCCCAGGATATAAATAAAGGTTTTAGGTAAAAAAAAAGAATATCTTTATGGGAGATGTTGAGGATCTTTCACCACAATTAGAAGATTTTATTCCGAGTTTCCAAAGACACTAAACTATTACGATCCTTGTGTGTGTGTTTTTGTTATGTAATAAGTATTCCGAAAAAGTAATGTAATGTCTATGTATGATAAGCTTCGGGTCTCTACAATTTCCCCTACGCATTATGTGTGGTAAGAAGATATCAAGCTAATACAGGTGACCTTCATTGGATGGAAGTCAAGACTATCTATAAGTATCTAAGGTGTAATTATAATATGTCCCTGTATTACAGAGGTGATGAGGAAATAGTCATCCCTGGATATACAGATTCTAGTTTCTAGTTTGATAAAGAAGACATAAAGTCAGGTGTTGTGATCTGGAAGTGCTCAAATCATGTTATGGTCATAGATTCAATAGATGATTCCGAGAATATTGCATCTTTGAAGGTAGTTAAAGAAGAAGTTTGGAAGAATAATTTTTTCCAAGAGCATGATATAGTGTCTAGTAGTAAATATCTTATCACACTCTATTGTGATAATAATGAAGTGGTGGATCTCACAAAATAGTCGAGGTCACATTAGCGGATGATGCACATACATCAGATGTATCATCTCTGGAGTGATTTTTCTAAGATATGTGAAGATGTAGTGAGTATTTTTTTCCCTAGAAGGAAACGTGGTGCACCCCTTGACTAAAGCCTTACTTAGCAAAAAACATAATTTTCATGAGATTTATAGCATACCGAATGTTGTAAGTACAGGGATCTAGTCCAAGTGGAAGTTTTTTAGTGTTCGTGTCTTAGTACCAACAGTTTTTACTTTGATTACATGAATATTTGATGCATTAAAAATTAAATTAAACACATTTTTACATATTTTTCATTGTTTTGCATGACCATAATGTGACAATGTCATAGATTATTTTTCGTATTGATAAGGCCATAGTAGTTCTCCTCTATGATGAGAACCTTGAACTGATATGACAATATTCATAATATAGCTCTATGAGTGGATAACATACAATGATGGGACACATAATATATAGATTGTTGGGTGTGAGTACTCATAAGCAAATGAGACTTCTTCTCCTAAAGTTCACATTTGGTAATCTCCATGATAATATCTTATGAGAACAAACCCACCAGTAGTAATTCCACATGTTTTGGTGTCATTAGATATTTTTAGCTCTGCCGATGTGTAAGGGTTATTATACATTAATACTACCATTAATTCATATCTTGACTTTCACACTTAGATTTGCTGATGAAACCTGTCACGCTATATACTGGCAGGATGTATGGTACGTTGGGTGCATCACGAATGAAATGTTATTAATGTATAAGTCAAAAAAAGATTTTTCCTTTCCATATTTATGGAATTTGATATCTCTACCCTTTCATTGAACAGAATAGTTTCAATAAATTCCATTTCCATGGTGTCATGATGTATTAATTTTAGAAAGTCAAAGAATGATGAATCAGGTATAAAGGTTGATGACATCTTCAGGAAACCTACTTGATGAGATTATATGAAAAATGTATTTTATTACACAGTGATCATTTGAATGTGGTATTCATCATTGTGAAATTATTTTATTTCTATTTCATTCCTTGAACCGTTTCTAGATATTAATATTGGATTTTAGGAAATATCACCTAATTCCAATGAAACAAAATCCAAGAGGGACACAGAGTATGCTTTTATAGTGGTGTTCACTAAATTCTGTATGAATTTCACATGTAAAAAATATTATTCACAATGATGAGGACTAAGTTTTTTAAATTTATATTGATCACATTATTTGTACGGAAACAACAACACCCCCTATTATAGGTATTAAGCTTTTAAATGAGTAGTCCTCCCCTAGTAAACTAGTTAACAATCCTCAGGCTCACCCTTCTCCATGCGGTTGATGCCGCCCCACAACGCCACACAATGAAGATGTGATTATATCATTGGTGGTGAAATTATGATTCCTAGTCACAACCAGCAGAAATATAACCCCCAACCACTGCGCCAAACGGTATGGGCTATACTGATCAAATATATTAAATACATATTTATTAACTATATTTTGAATAACATACATTTATTTATTTTATTGAATATTTAGTAAATATGTATTTACTAGTTTGTGAATAATATATATATTTAAAAAATTAAAATATTTATTTGGGTTTTCAAAAAATACAATAGGAGTTTGAATGGACCAACATAATGTTCCGTGATAAAATATTTATTTACGAGTTGAATAATATTGTTTATCCATTTTGAACAATTTGGTACACCAAAAAATAATAAAACTATTGTTATTATTATTATGTGTAATGTGATTTAATTAATGTTTATAATTATATTTAATGATTGTTATGAAATTAATTCTTCCAACAGAAATCTCATCTCTATAAATCGACGACTACGTATATCGTGTAATTCATTTGAAACCAATTCTATGATTGGGTATAGAGAATTGTGGCACACAACAAATTCTCTCTAAACTCCACATCTCCCTCCCAGGAACAAGAAACCCGAGAGGTAATTTCTTTATGGCCAACGAATGAGTGATCAATAACAAAAAATGCAAGACAATAGATTCATCATGATATAATAATAGAATGGGTGGTGTTTCTCAGAGACCATTAAAGCACATGTGGAAAACCGCTAGAGGGATTCCACCATTGGATCCTTACAAGTGAAACGAAGACAATACAAAATGGAATTTTTGAATGATCAATAATAATCAACAAAAAATGTTCCTACGCCTAGGTATTTACATCCACATATGTTATATAAATTAATTATTAACTTTACGTGCAAGATCCATTCTCTTGGTTTTAGGAAACGATTATTAAAATCAATTTGAATATATCTCCCTCAATCATATGATTCTATTGTTCTCTTAACCAATAATAATTTCTCCATTTATAACTTTAAAATATTTAATTAATCTTTTATTTTACATTTTTACCAAGAAAATCAATTTGGGATCTTATGACTCGACTTTAAAAAGTTATAAGATATTATTACCATTTCATAAAGAGAATATTTTATACAAAAAAATCACAACTATATAAAAAGCATAATCTAATTGATCCTCGCATCATTTACCGCACACAAACCAAATACTATATGAAAATTTATAAGATCTATGGAATCATTTCATACATGTCTATTTAGGTCGGCACCTATAAAAATCATCTCATGTTGTTGAAAACTCAGAATCGGTGTTTCTAAATTAACCCAAAATGAAAACATGTGTTGTACATCGCGGCCTACATAGGCGTACAAACACTAATGAAGTTAAAATAATGGTTTCCTAAAACTCTCATAATATCCATGATTCTGTCACTTAATCGTAGGACATCGACCACTTTATCTATTGACGTCTTATCTACCATAATACCAACACCATTTTTAGTCTTATTTTCACCAAATTTACAATGTTTTAAACTGGAGATATCTAATTCCTTTACCTTTTCACCCACCCATTTAGTTTCTTTTAAAAAACATTAATCTCTATTTTAACCAGTATATCAATAAATTCCATAAATTTTCTCGTTAAAGTTGAAATATTCCAACTATTTATTCTAAGTTTATGATTTTGGAATAGCTTCCTTATCCCTCACATCCATCCAGAATAGTATGAAGAAACTTATGCATTTAACACCACATGTGTGTGTTGATGAAGAGGCTCTACCTAATTTGGCAACACACTTGATCAATGTAGCGTGTTTCATTTGGTATTGACCTAGTTTTGTCATTTTGATACATTTGATCATTCTCATGAAAATATTTGACAATGTTTTATGTTGGGTGACAACTACACAACCATCTATCCAAGAAAGGGGTCATAAATGTAGAGATAAAACTACATTGTCAATGTTATATTTTAAGATCAACAAAACTATAAAAAATGGGGGCACTTATATGATTAAAATTACCATTTTCTCATGTTTATATAATTAAATAACATATTTCCACTAAAAACATCCCATGAACCTTTTTTAAATCACACTAAGGGAATCTTTTTTATATATAAGCACTAATAAATAAAATGAAATCACAATAGGAACAAAATTTTGAACATAATATATGTTTTTCTAAATCCAAACATGAATCAAGACAATATAAAATTTATGTGAAAGTGTGCTAATTCATATATAAATATCATCATTAACCTTTAGTCTTTGGAAAACTGGATAATTTTCTCTATAGTTTTATTTCTGACATATTTATGATATTGCATGTAGTATAGTCCAAGTGACTTAATACATCTTATATGTTCTTTAACAAGAAATTATGAACATAGAACATCCATAAGTACTCATACACATATTAATATTAACATATAACCAAGATAATTAATATTTCAAGATGATGATAGTTAAAATACAATATTTATTGGGTTTTGTTATATTCTCATTGATGTTGTTATGAAAAAACAAACATAAATGAATGAAAAATAATATTTTCATGAATAATATATGATACATGAATATATCATGTGACTAATACAGTCCATGAACATCTATTTCAAATTTTATGGAATGGACATCAACACACTTTTTACAAAACACTGACCATTTTCTTAAAAATTAATTCATCTCCTTTTTTTAGCATACCAAGATTCTAAAGATCTCTACCATTACCAACAATGATGTTTCATCATGTTTCATTTCATAAATATCTTACTTTTGTGACTTTATAAATATAGTTTTATATAGAGAATTAGTGAGATATGTTTTTCTCTTTATCACCAATCAATTCATATATATTGGTGTGATCAAAGGTTATTTTTCTAAATTCATCTATACGTCATTTGATTAATGTTCCAGGGTGCATTATGGTTTTCTAATATAATTATCTAAGAAAATATTTAGTCTTGCATAATTATTCTAGTTTTACCCATATTTCAACTGTAAAATAATCTACCTTCTTCACCAAAGGATGGAATGATAAAATTTCATCCCTTCAAGAGAACATAAAAATGTTCCATCATTGTCTACATTGGGATAGTGCTGGCCACTCCTATAAATGCATAATAATTTTCAAGAGGTATGTACATGTTCCAATAAATAAAACTGAATGTTCTGTTAACAAGATCATCCCTATCATCACTTATTCAAGCTTAACCCGATGACTTTCATATGAAATATTAAAGTATCATAATGAAGGAAATAAGAAATATCATGTGTAACATAATAGAGCACTGACCAGCGACATTAAATACCCAATGAAGTGAACACATGGAGAAACAACAATAGTGTTAATCACAATGACAGCTCTGATCAAGAGGCCCAAGCTCCTCTTCTTGTTTCCACATGGAAGATCCTATTCTATATCATGAACTACTGGAATGTTAGTCAATGTATATTTAGATAAGGGAATGGTAAGGGTTGTGAATATTGCATCTTTAGAGCTCATTTAATTAGTTGGGAGGTAAAAATTTATCTGTGATTCTATATTGGGTCCAAACATTAAGCATCCACTAACATCCAATGAATCATTCAAAATTTCACACAACATAATGGATATGATTAAAACATATAATCAAGAAAAAAAATATTAAGTACATAGTGACATAAAATGTCTTATATGTATTAAATTCATGCTCTACCTGTGGAAATTAATGTTTTTTTGACATCGAAATATAGAGAGTAGAAGAAAAATATGTGAACAATAATAGAATGCATATAAACTGTAGATGTAGTAATCCCTCTCCAATTTATAAGCTCTCCTTTCTCATAAAACCCTAGGTTGTTGTTGGTATGGATGCTGGGAACAAAAGAAGGTCTGCATTGAGAACAACACCGAAAATTAGGGAACTCTGAGAGGTATATGAAGCTATCTAATCGTTTTTTTGAGAAATAGGTGATGGAATAAGCGCTATGGAGACCTCTATTTTCACCATTAGTGTCCCTGTTCCCCTGATTTAGGAGGGGCACCGCCAGGGCACATTTATTGCAGTATGGAGACAACTTTATTAGGTCAATTCTCTCTAGGAAAACAAACCACTCATGCCCTTCATCTCAAGTACATGCTCACACATATTTATTCATATGTGTGAGATGAGTAGCGATTGGACTGTGGGGAAAGAGGTGAATGTGAACATTTTCATGTGGCTCCCATGGATGTGTTTGATCCCATCCATTCCTTCACTTAATAGCATTTTCCATTGGGGGATTGTTGGATCAGATGATGAGTGAGGTCAGATGGAAGAGAACGAGTCTTAGTGATGTTGTCATATACATGTTTTGTTTGGATTCAAGGTGAAAAAGGAAGTCCATCTACATCATTTGACGTGAGAATGTAATCTATGAGGTTGGATTATCTCCAAGAACATTGTTCGTTGGGATGCCTGAAAAAAAATTCTGAATACTAGTGTGGCCTCACGAATATGTATGGATACAATGGATCACCAATAAAAATAGTCTTTAAGAAGAATCATATTAAATTTTATCATTTTTACATTTGAACATATCATATTTAATTTAGTTAATGTTTTTCACCACCTAAATGTAGCTAGATAGTTGATTGTTCCTCATATGATATCGCTGATATAGAATCTTACGAATCATCTAGTGAATGAACTTCAAGTGGCCATACTCGCATTGTACTGCATTTTCTAGAGAGAAAACAGTCAATCATTGTCACCCCATCCCCTTATTGTAGGCAGAAATAAAGTCATTGTATTTTCTCATTCTCATGGGATTATATTTTATACTTTAATAAAAATAAAGATCACATTTAAAAAATACTTCAATTGAGATTTAATTTAATTTTGTGACCGACTCCTTTGTAAACTCCCATAAAAACTTCCTCCTTTGAATTTTCATAAAGCAGCTTCATGGTTCCCCTCCGTGTATTCCTCCTGATCAGCTCACACTTACTAAGCTGCAGCACTATCTCTCCAATTCTTGACTCACAACCTTTCTCAACATATTAGAAGGATTTCACCCTCCTTCAATATTCTATAGATCTAACTATTAGTTTTGGTATTAATCTAATAACTCTTAATAGACACAGTGAAAGAAATAAGAACCCAAATTCTTTGATCTCTCATGCATGAAATATAAAACCTAAAATAAAATCAGAAAATTACAAAGGATTTGTAAATAAGAATAACTTCAACCAAGAGATATTTTATTATCACATTCAACTTTTAACATCTTCAAATGTGCTTGATATAAATCAAATGATTGAAAAACAAAAGAATCTCACAATTGTGGTGAATCATCTCACCCCTCCACATTGTCTTGAGTAGAGGTAAAATTGCTAATTGGGATTAGGCAACATCTCAAAGATTCCAAAATATATAAATAAATGTTATGGACTCAATAAAATAGGGGAATGATTTTAAATTTGTTAATAAAAGCCAACTACCAATCACATCATTAAAAAAACCACTATATGATGAATGATTACAAAATTAGAGAACTCAACCATAACAACTGGATATCAAACAAAATGATAATCAGAGTACCACAACAAAAGAATACTAACATCAAAGTACAAAGAAGAAGAAAAAACCAACAAAACTCAAAGACTCCATGACATAACTCCACAACTCCCAACAAGCTCCATGTTCGAACTCCACAATACAAACCATGTATTATGAAGCACCTCTAAAAATTTGGATGTTTCACCTTTACAAGTGTCTCAATAATCAAAATCTGAAAAATCACCAATGTGCCAAAGCACGGGGGGGTGATGAAACTCAATTTTCATTCCCCAAAAAATCCCAGCTCATGCCACAATGATAGAACATGTTATCACATGTTTATAAAACAATCAATAAAAATAAATTTAAAATAGATATAACAAATTTACCATAGAAAAATATCTTTTTCATGAAAAAACAAATTTCCAAGGAATACAACCAATCAAGTCAATCAACCATTTAGTGAATTAATTTTTCATTACCATTATATTCTATGATACCATGCACACAAAATCAACCACAAATGTTTTTTGATTACCATTTATGGTTAAGTTCATGTCCATAACCCATCCCATTCATGGTGCTACTTCACAATCATTATCTAACTCATTTAACATACACATAACCGTTTAAGCCAAAAACCATGTCAAACCAAATTGTGAAATCACATTTCAATAAAACAATCCTTTTATTGAAAATAATTTTCCATCCATTTTACATTAATTAAAACCAAACAACCATATTGAAATCATCATTTTTAAATCAGGTGTCCAATTTCACATTCATCCAAAACAACTAATTTCCGCAATTCCATAAATTGTCACCAAAGAGGGTTTCCCTTAATCATTTTACAGAAAATTAACAAAAAATATCAATTAAAAAATCTATTTGTAATCAATCATTCTAGTTCTACAAAGAGGTTTTGATTGTGAATCCACCAACCATGGAATATAAGGAAAAAGTGAAGAATAACCCAAATTCTTTTACAAAACTATGTTGAATCTCCAAAATCAGCCTTAGATCTCTTTCCTTAACATCAACACAACCATATCTTATTATGATTAGAAACAACCATCATAAATATTTACCTAGGGTAATATATTTAGGACATCAAGTGGGGGAAGGAAATTATATATAATAAAAACAACCACAAATGAAAACTTACATATGGAATTGGGCATAAACACACCAATAATAAACAATAGATTACTTCTGGTTCGAAGGGGAGAGAACTCATAGGTTGAAACCAGAGGAGCTAAATTATCCCCACCATTGTAATTGTTTTCCTCATATATTATAAAATCATCATTTCCCTAAAATATTTTGGGTCATTAGTCAATCATTTATTTCTCCCATTCTGAATCCTCTTCATGAATCTGACCGTGTTTCCATAAAACCCACTTCTTGAACAATGATTCTAACACATAGGAATTTATCTTGCATATCTACAATATTTATTGGAACCTTAACTAACAAAGAATTAAAATCTAGGTTAACATGATCCCATCGTGACACAAGGTCAGGAATAGGCTGATACTTCTTCTACTAAGAAATGTTAAGTACATTATGCACTACACTAAACTGTCATGGAAATTCCAATTGACATTCCACCTCTATAACGCATTCATGTATCTCAAAAGGCCATGTGTATCAAGTATATAACTTTAGATGCTTACCTAAATGATGATGTACAAGCCTTTGAGATATTTTAAAGAACACATGATCACTCACCACTATTGACAACGACCATCGATGGTGATCCACTTACAATTTATGATGACACTATGCAATCTCCATATGTTCCCTAATCAACTAAATATTCTATATTGTTTATTGAACAAGGATTGACCCAAACATTTAAGTATAACTTGTTTCCACCCAAAAAAGTGGATAATGATAAGGACAACCATATAATTCTTCAAAAGTTTTAATTTTTATGGTTTTGTTGATAACTGTTGTTATATGAGAACTCTACTAATGTTATGTGATCTTCCCATGATCCAAGAAAAATCTATTACACAAGCCCACATCATGTCTTCCAACATTTGTATCATTATGTTGGATTACCAATCCATATGAAGATGATGCGTCGTACTCATGGTCAACTAAGTACCAAGGGATTATAGTAAGGATTTATAAAAATGATACATAAACCTCATGTCTCTATATGATACGCTCCAAACTAGTATTCCATAACTCCTTAACATTTATTGAATATAGATTTTTTACTAAACCCCACCATATGATATTCTTAAATAAGGATGAAATATGATGACTTTGTGAGATGATCCACTATAACCCATACGACATCATGTTTCTAAACCATTATTAGAAGCCCTATTACAAAATCCATGGATATTGGATCCCATTTCAAAAAATAAGGTAAAGACACCAACAAAACTGATTTTCATTGATGATCCACCTTAACTTGCTGAAACGTTAAGCATATTGAAACAAAATCAAAAACACATTCTGAGTCAAAAGTTTGTGGCTCCTTAACTATCACAAAAAAATTTTAAACAAATGAAATTGGAAGGAAATTTGCAACATCACCTATGTATTCACATTCCATGTTCATGTCATCTATTACTAACATCAACTTCCACTGATCTGATGCTTCTATTGGTAACTGGGCATATGAATTTCTACTTAATGCGTCTACCACCGAATTTTCTTTACCCAATGTACAAATCAAGTCAAATTCAATAATTTGGAGATACTCTATCCATATTCTGTGACTTAGGTTCAAATACCCTTATGATAAAATATATTTCACGCTCTTATGATCCGTAAACAGTATGAATTTCTCACCAAATTAGTAATGTCATTATGTCCTCAAGGCATGGACTATGAAATCTAATTCAAAATTTTGTGTTGGGTATTTCTTATTATGAAACTATAACTACCTTAATCAATATTCCACAACATGATCTCCTTACATGAGAATGCATCCCAACCCAGATCATGTAACTTCATGATACACCACATACCCTTGTCATGATTGTTGAAAAATAAATATTGTTGTTGATGTATGGTGAACATTATACTCTTGAAAATAATTTTGACAGTAATTATTCCATTGAAATTGAACTTTAATCCTTGTCAAAACTATCATTTCTGAATATTTTCATGTGAAATCATGAAAGAAAAATCGGTTATAACCATCTAAGCAAAGAAAACTACATATGTCGAATACATTCTTTAGTAGATTCCTAGAGACAAAAAACTCTATCTTTTCTGGATCCAATGAAACACCTCATTCAGTGATTACATGTCCAAGGAAATATACCTATTGAATCCAAATATCACACATTAAGAAATTTTTCATACATATTATGATCCCTCATGATTCCTAAAAATGTCGCTAAATCTTTCTCATGATCATCTATTGTCCAAAATAATCCAATATGTAATATAAAAATACAACCACAATAGAATCAAAAAAATTTTGAAATATCTGATTCATCACATCCATAAAGACTGTTTTTTAATTCATAAGAATGAAAGTAATAACAACATACTATTAATGGATATATCTACATCTGAAATCTATTTATGGAATATATTCTATTTGAACTATAAATTAGTGCTATTATGATCAAAAGTAATTTTTTGAGAACCATTGATCACCCCTCAATTGATCAAACATAACATCGCCGTGTGGAAGTGAACACAAATTATTTATCTTAACATGGTTATGCTTACAATAATCCACACACAACTAAATATTTCTATTCACCTTTTAGACAAAAAAGACCAGTACTGCTCACAGAGACATGATAGGCCAAATATAGCATTTTTTCCATATCATCCAACTCTACATTCAATTCCCTTAATTATATTATGTAATAATATAAAAAGGAAGTGATAATGGGCTTTTCCTTTGAAGAAGATCATTCATAAACCCCACTTCCCTTGTGGGTGGAAATCTAGAAAACATTTCATGAAAAACACTCAGAAATTGATCAACTATAATGGTAGAAAAATTATATTCTTGATATTTTCCATTGATGCCAAATACAATGATTCCATTAGTTATGAGATCATTCCAACTGCATGTGCCAACAAGACTGTTGGTCCAGCCTTTACATTCTGATTTCCTCTAATGAGATTCTCAATCCCACCATCAGTAATAATACAAACCCTTAGTGTATAATAGTTAATGGGAGATTTGAGCATTTACAATAAATCCATACCCATGATTATGTCATATAAACCCATATAGAACATAGAGAAATGACATATCAAATCATATTCATCAATAGTTATAGAGAATGTTCTACACATAAGGGCTCAACATTCTCTTTTACCTAGAAGAGTTTGATGTTTTAAGATAGAAGGAATCATCTGAACATTTAAACCAACAAAATCAATAGAAAGAGAATAAGAAAATGAATGGATGCAACCATATAAAACCAAGATTTCTTAATGGTATAATTAAAAATACTTGTAACCTTCACCATCAATGTTCAATATTTATCATCCACAATAACATGCTTAGCTCCATATAATTTCTTACTCGCTACTCGTTGTTATTTATTTCCATGTTTACATTTCCCTTGCTAAAGGGACATGAAATTCTTAGAATCACTATAGCTAGCTCTATTGTTATGAAAAGTGTAATTCAGCTACCTTATTCCCATTGAAGCATACAAGGTCTGTGTGACCTGATAAGTTCCTTGAACACATGACCGTGGGGAAATATGACAATAGTATTTAAGATGCCCCATATGGTTACAATTTTGGCTTGCTCTTGATGGGGCCTTATAATCTCGTTTAATATGGTTCAAAGAACAACATTGTAAACATCCCGACATTGTAGTTGATTTTGGAGGAAGATTTAAAAATATTACCATCTAATTTTGAGTCATACACCCACAATGGAAATAGGTGTCCCTCGTCCACTTGCACCTAGAATTTTAGTTTCCACCATTTCTGTGGGTATCAACTTGAATCCTCCACTCTTAGAACCTGACATGTCTCATTCTGCCACTTTTTCTCAATTAAACTTCTTTGTATAATATGTTATATAGAGAAAAATGGGAATCAAATAATTCTCCTGCATCATCCCCAGTTTAGAAATGCATGTCTTCAAAGATACACCAGCAGCAACATCAGGTGAGAAGAAGAATAATTTCACATATTTATCTGCATACACTATCACTATGAGGCTCTCTTGGATCAAGCTAAAAAGGCAAATAAATATTGTAATTCTCAATGTATGAGCATATAATTATTCATTAAACAATTCTGCAATGTTCTCCCATGCAAGGCCATGGTCTGATTTAGATAGAACTTCTAAATCCCAACCACTGTCATACAAAAACATCCCACATATACATCACTAACTAGACTTTTAGCTCTGCTGGTGTGACTAGGAAATAAAATATTTGATTCATCCTAGTCATCCACACCTTGGCCTTCTCTAGTTCTGAATCACCTAGAAAGATGGGTGGATTCTACTTTTGGATCTGAATGGAATAATCCACCTGCCTTGGTTCATACCTTTGGTTTCCTCTATCCAAAATTTGAAAATTTTGGACAATACTATGACCGGTTATAGGTTCACTGATGACTCAAGTGAAATCAAATTACCAGTTTCTTTTTCTAGTTGGTTTATATGATGGCTATTGGGTTCCATTGTCTATAAACACAAAAAAATACTTCTTGCCTCAGTCTCTAAAATCTTAAGGCATTAAAATTTCATGTTTACCACATCATAACAATCCCATCATTGGTTTCTCAAATTCAAAATTTTCTCCATTCATTAATTTTTTAAAAGTTCTCCATGATTTTGTTAATCAAACCTTTTTCAAAATACCATAACCATGTTCTTTTTAAAATATCTCATTTGAAAATAACTTATTCATTTTTTTTAAAAATCCTCACATTTGTACCACATTTTATATCATTTCTCAAAATGAATTATATACTCCTGGTGGGAATTAATTACTAAAATTGATGTCATTACATCTCATTGGATTTACCCATGACAATGAGATTATAAATCCTATAAGTGTCTCCAAAATAATCACGTACACCTCCCTGGTAAATTGAATTTCAGCATAAAAACATTATCTCTGTCTTTTTATGATTTAAATTTCAAGTCCTATAGATCCAACTCCTTCCTACAAAACCAACTCTAAGAATAAACTATAATGAATTTCAACTATAAGACCAAAAACCAATACCCTTTTTTCCAAATGATTGGACTGACCATGACTGAGATCATTTTGATATAAATGTCTGAACAACCGGATGACACTTGTAATATCTCACCCTTCCTCATTGTCTTGATTCATGGAATTTCTACATAGCCTTAGATGACATCCTCAAGATGCCAAAGGATGATAATAAATGTCAAGGGATTTAAAATAATTGGGGGACGATTTTCTAATTGAGAATAAACAACCAAAAAAATCATACCATAACCAAAACCAATATATGATGCATGATAATATAGTAAGATAACTCAAGAATAATAACATAATATAAAACCAAATGATAATCGTAGTACCATAGCAGAAAACAACTAATATCAAAGTACATAATGGAAGAAAAAACAAAACTCAAAGACTCCAAGACATAATTCCACAACTAAAAAAATTCTTCATGCTCCAAATCCACAATACAACCCATGTGTTATGAATAAACATTATAGAATTTTGATTATTTACCTAAACCAGTGTCTCGATAAATAGTATTTTCAAAAACACCAACGTTCCAAAGAAGGGGGTGAGTAATGAAACTCAGTACGATATCCCCAAATGGCTTCCATACTCACCCCACTATGATAGAACATGGTAGCACATTTATGTTAAAAAATTATATGAAATAATTGAAAATAGTTTATATCAAAATATAAAACAATTACCATAAATAAATTTTTTCCAAAGACAAAAAATTTCTAAGGAATGTAACAAAAAAATTAAATCAACCATTTTAGGAATTCATTTGTCATTACCATTACATTACACACAACCATATATGAATAGTCAACCACTAATGCTTGATGTATACCTTTTATGGTGGAGCATCACATCTATAAGCACTCCATTTGATGGTGGTACTTTACAACCATTATCTGTCCCATTTAACTCATGCTTAAACATTTAAGACAACAACCATTCCAAACCAAAACTGTGCCAAACCATTTCAATAAAACAATCCATTTATAAAAAACACATTTCTTACAAATTTAAATGAATTAAATACCAAAAAAACTAATTAAAAATCATCATTTTAAAATCATTTTACCGATTTCACTTTCCTCATAAACAGAAAATTTTCACAATTCCCTAAATTGACAAGAAAGAGGGTTTCCATCAAGAATTTCATTGAAAACTCTGAATAAATTTCAATCAATACAATAAATATGAACTCAAGACTTCCTGTTATATTAATAGGACTCAAGAACGAGGAAGAACATGTTGAGAAATAGGTTCAAGGAGTTTTCACCAAGCATAATGGCATTCTCAAACATTTTCACTGAATGAAAGAAGTTAAATATGAAACTATGGGTGCTCCTTGGATACCATTCAATTTATTCATGCGATGAAACCCATGTTTAAAAATCAGGGATAGTTCATGTATCATATACATCACTAAGAGTCCTCTAAAACATTTCGTCTCATGAAATGGTATAATAAATTATATTTAATATGAAAGAATAATAAATTACATTGGTTTATCATTTTTTATGAAAGTTTCATGAACCAATTTCTGGGCAGGAAATAGATCATCCATAGGGTAATATTGTAATTACGTCAAAATATTGTGAGAATCACTAATGAAAATTAAAGAACAAAAATAAATATCCGGAAATAAATTGAGACATATATTGTAATTTTCAAAAAACATTTAATTAGGAGGATTAAAATAATCAAAGGGGAAATCTGAAAAAATATCACTATAGTTAGAGAGTATAAAATTTATGTAATGCACGAAACATGAATTGTAAATAAGGAATATAAAAATATTTGTGAAAAAAAATTCCTCTATATACCTCCACATTTTCACTAATAATCATCTATGACCAAATGTCACCCCATAGATATTAAAAGTGAACTAGCATCACTGTAGAACCTCAAATAAGCCATTGAAAAACCTGATTATTCATTGCTCGTCAATGACCACTACACTTTATTTTCCATTCACAGAAACTATCATCCACATATCTAAGTCATTTTGTGTTAAAAACATTGGAATCACCCTTGTTGATATCTATTTTATGATCCTTTCAAATCCATAAATACATGTCCATATAATTTAAATTCAAAATATATCTACAGGATAAAAAAGTATCTCCCCATCCAGAAAGATGCATGAGGTGCTGCCTTGAGATCTTGAAAATTTCAAACCCCAAAAAATCATTTTTTATTTCCACATTAATCTCATAAAAACACTAAACATGATAATCCTAAAAAATATCCCCTTTCATCCTATCAAATAATGAGATCTCATTCAACAAAATTAGTTTGAAAGGAAACCGGTTGGAATCACACCAACCATCACCATCTGTAAAAAAATATGACAACACTCTTTTACAGCTCTAATAGATACCATAAAGCCCCCCCCCCCAAATAAAAGAAATATAAATGCTGTAATTTTCAGCATACATATATCTGCACTTCCTTACTTTACAATGTTGGACCCATCAACACCTTACTCCCATATAATAGTGTTTGGCACATAATCAAAAGTACTTGTAGAAACTAATTTCTCCCCCTACTAAACATCCATTGAGTGGTATTTAACACTCAATGTGGTACCTCTATCGTTAATTTTAATTCATTGTTTACCAGGGGATCTATAAGAAGAAAAAGAATTAGGTGTAAAACCTGAAACACATGACATGGCATGCTTCATCTTCCAATCATTCTTCATCCTAGTCAATGGTTTTCAATCCATGCATGATGATCATCTATGCCACAAAACTAATAATTTAATCTTTAAAATACCATTTTTCACCTCGTAGAACAACTTCAAAACTGTTCTATAAAGTATTTCAACCATTCTGTCTCACGCATATACCATGGATCATCTAGGTAATATCTATCTATCACCACCAAATGAACTTTTTTACCCATTATTATCTAATATATAGATAGATAAAAAAAATATTGTGTATAGTTTTCACATGTCTCACATCCCTCAACATCAATACACAAACTCCATTATTAGTGGTACATAAAATCATCAAAACTGATTACAATAATATAGTCTCTATTTCCCATCTCTTATAAATCAGTTCAATTTCTTTGTATGAAGAGAATATTTTATTCTTTGTTGAGTATTTGTTCAACACTACTAAATCAACAACCCATTCATTATATTGATCTAACCAATTATAATCAAAGGAAAATGAAATTAAATATCCCTCAAAATGTATAATACATAAATTACTTTCCTCATAATTGGTCTTATGAGACTTTTTTTCTTCAATGATCTTTTTTAAATCATAGAAATTTCTCTACTCAGGACCAACCTTATCACAAAAGAAGCACTTGAAATTTACTGTTGTCTTCAACTGACCTATTTGATTATCATGTCTTTATATCATGATCAAAATACCACTACTACCTAAAGAATTATTATCATTGTTCTTTCACTAAGTCACATTCATCAACAATGATGAAATTACAGCATCAAACATCAGAGTGTATTTCTAAACCATCAATGTTGCAACAAGATAATCATTTAAATTAGGTATATAACCCTTGAGAAACAAATATGTTCCCTTTTATATTTCAATAGGTACCACATTACCTTTTTCATCGATCTTTACTGCTGCTAAAGAATGATCCATCAGAAGTTTAGTAAACTCATTCAGAAGATTACCTAAATCAACATTCACAAGAATTCCAAAATGATACAATCAGTTTTTAGATATAAATAATTTTTGAGTTATTTTAATTTATAATTTCATTCAAGTTCCACCTAGAACTCTTCCAGATATGCCTAATTAATCACCTCACATAGAGTATTGTCAACAAAATACTTATAAATAAAGCTTCTTACTAGCTATCTTATACCCTACCGATCACAATTATTCATCTTTTATGGATTATATTTTTTTTATTCAGTATATTAACTGTATATTTATGAACCAAAATATTTTCTAGTTGTTCCTATAACATTGTAAAATAATTTTTCCTATTTAATAGTTCTATGTGGGTAGAAATTTCATGTCATGAATCACTCATATCTGATCAACAAAAAACTTGTATAAAACCTATTAATTATTATTTTTAAATACAAAATAGATTAATCAAAGGATAATCACTCATTTATGGAAAAATATTATGAGAATCCCCAACAATAAAGAATTTAAAAAAAATAAATAGAAGTAAATATATTGATACATATGTTTTAAAGTGGAGAAACACTCAAATTCATATGTTAAAAAAATTGGGAAACTTCAAAAAATTTATTCTATAATTGAAATGTCTATAAAATTCATGTAAAGTCTGAAACAAGAAATACAAATAGAGTAGAGACAACCTATGTAATAAATCACCAGTGATACACCTCTGTCTTTTCCCTGATAATTATCCATGACAAAATATCACCCCTCAGAGATCAAAAGTGAACATGTGGCCTCATTAAAAAATCTAAAATAAGCCATTTCACAACATAATTTTCCAATTATCATAGGTTCCCACTGCATGCAGCTACCCATTCCTGGAAACAATCACACACATATATAATTTCTTTTTTTCACACCCCATTTATAGAAATTCTACTTCTCCAATTATTATAATCCTTTCTAATACCTAAAAACACATGTGTATAATTTAAATTCAAAAAAAATATCCATGTGATAAGAAAATATATATCTCCATTTAGAAAGAAATTTAGGGTTTTGGTGGGAGATATTTCATATTATAAAGCCCCAAAAATATAACTTATTTCAATTTTAATATCTTCATAGATCAAAAAATTGGTTGAACCTAACACTGATATATTATTCCTGGAAATCATACTTTTCATGAAATAAAACACTTAATATATATCACATACATAAAAAATTATTTAAGGAATATTACATTTAATCTCCCTCATGAATGAAAACATAATAGAATTTATTTCATTTATATTTATATTATATTATACAATGTATCTTGTGAAACCATATCCAAAACTCTTTTGGATATATTCTAAAACACATTTTTAAATTTATAATTAACTTCACCTTGTATCACATCATATGTAATACATAGTTCATTCCGATTAAAAAAACATTTCTATTTACTATAAAATAATTTTAGAGCACCTATCTATGTCAAATTAAATCCCCATTCAATCAACCACAATGTGTGACCCCATGGAAATTTATAGAGTTGACAATAAATATGAATCTCTAAACCAATATATGTAATCATATAGAAACCATTAGAAAAATATTAATTCCACTCATGCAATAAAGGGATCTGTCATGATCACTATCGAACACATGTATATCTATGTCAGTTCCTACCAGTCAGCATCATATTCTAATGTGAATTATAATATTCTCCCTTTATTCAAGATATCGAGTGGCCATGGGGGCATATAGCATTTTAATCCCATATTTCCAACTCATCTATTCTCATCTCATTCGAGTTTCGACTAATCTGATCGATGAATACATCACACTTCATTCATCCTTATGTATAATCCCATCACACATCAATTATCTTGAAATATATAAAATATCTAGGTGTGGACATACACTCCCATAGTGTATTTCAATTGAGGGACAAGATTTCATACTCATCATACATGAGGAAAAATATCATCTAGGTTAATATCCAACTAATGAAATGATATCAACAACATACCCAACCACCCTCATATTATCTATGTCAATATATAGACATTTTTAAGTAGGAAATCAATGTTTTAAGGTCCTCATTCTAGTTATCTCTCTAACCATGTGTAAGAGGGACTCAAATAGGATTAATACACCTCACGTATACAAAATACATTTTTATGACACTTCATGAGGTATAAATAGTAGGCCATCTAGTGCACAAAAAGAATCACATTCTCTATTTTGTGGCTCATGAGACTATTCTATATCACTGTACAAGAATACTACTCATTTTAACCTTAAAATATATCCGCAACCTATAATACTCCATGTTGAACATCAGTTAGGTATAAACTGAAATTCATACATTGGTAGGTCAATTATCATTTCACATCAAGAAATATAATCTATATTACATTTATGTAGCCAACATGAATTAATGATAAAATAGAGGTTTCCTTTAATATGATACATTTTAATATTCTAAATCAATTTATGAAAATATCAAAAAAAACCAACATAAGAACTGATTTTTCATATTAATTATGAGAAAATGCCAATTCAGCCTTATATTTTCTATAATTTCAAGGATTTATTAACTATTTTTATTATATATAATTCTTATCATATCTCGATGTGAAAATATGATAAAAATGTACCAGAAAACCCTTTTGTGAGAAACATATATGAAGTACTTCAGTTTGAATAATGGTGATATTTATAAATCTTATTCCAAACTGTTAAACTTCTAAACATATTCAAATATCTTCACCTCATACCAATAAATGTCACAATGTTTACTTAAGTTTTCTACTTTGAACCCTTTCTATGTTTATCATCATCAACTTTTTAAAACCATTTTATCAAAAAAATTCTTTTAAATAGTTTATGTACATATATTAATAATTACTAATACATTTCAACTCAATTATAATTTTATGTAAAATTCACTTTAAACATAGATTTGTGTAACTCATTATTTGTTATCATTAAATTTACTTAACAACAAACATACTACCACTAGTCTTTTAGACATTATATTCTATTCATAATATCTTACTATTATATACAAAGCTTTTTATTTTAATAAATAACATTTCTTTCCTTTCTGTTGGAATATTAAAAAAGTAAACTATGCCATATATTTTATTCTATGAGTTTGGAATATTTTTATTTCAGAAAATACTTTATTAAAATATAAATCTGATGGGTGGAAGGAACACATTACCATATATTTTATCAAATATGTAGATAAATAATATTATAATAGATAAATACTATTATCCATATATTCTCCGAAAAATATGTTATAGAAATTACTGAATCATAAACTATGTGTATATAATTAATCAGCTCATTCATGTTCACAAATACACATTATAATTGAAAAACTTCTCTTATCACATTAGGGAAATTGGATGAATATAAGCATATATTATTTTTATTTATTTGAGTTTGATAAAATCCTTTTCAATCAAATCCATGATACAGTAACTATTTACTACATCTCATGAAGATAAACTGCAAGATCAATCAATTATTCATTTGATTTTGAGATCCTGTATATTTACAACACTTTTCAATATATATAATCAATATCACATACCATTAAAAATAAAATAATTAGTTACAATAACATTAATAACTGTAATGGATATTCCATGGAGTTTCACAAACTACTTTAGGTATTTATTGGATAATCCAATCACATTGAAGTATTAATATTATTTCTTTATAACCCTTGGTTTGTATAACTTTGATTGAATTATTAAAGAAACATTTTTGAACATTTAAACCGACTTTTTCTTTCTTCTGGTTTGAAATTTCACCTAATTTTACTATCTGTACAAAAATAGAATCCATACATCATAAGATCGATTCATTTATTCCTGCCATTTTGATATTATTGATTAAAATTTATTTAAATTCATTCATATTATCTTATAATTTCTATAGATAGAAATAAGATAAATTCCTTAATCATAAAAATCCATTTTAGCATCCCCTAAAAGAGTAATATAGAATTTATTCTTATAAACAATATTATTTTAAAGGAACCTTTGGTCTCACTAATTCATTTAACATATTCAATCATATTGAATATGATTTAATGCAATTGATCATATTTAGCATATGAGACTAAAATAGACTTACCTTATTACATTGAGTATTTTAAAGGATACTAAGATTCATTTGGCCATTTTTCACCTAACACATTCAAAATATTAAAGGAATCGATTTATACTTCCGTGAGCATCTACATTCAGTTTTTGAAGAACTTCAACACCAGTGTAGCAATAAAGGATCTCTTCCAACACATAGAATTTTTTCTTATGAAAATTTCTTAACTCACAAATATTTCTTAATTATTATTCTAAAGTTTCCAGTATTATGAGTATCCTATTATAAGATTTTCCTTATCAATTATTAATTAAAATTATTTATCATTATGATCATAATGGGGATATTTTTTACAAAATATTCTTTTATTAGATGAGTATCATGTTTTATGGACCACCGAATAAGGATTTTTATTAAATTAGCTTCCAAAAAATGATGACCCCATTGATTGTTCATCATATCAATTATTATTTCAATATTCATATTGTTGGACTACGAATTTTTATTCAACATATCCCATATAATATAGGGTTTGATGAACTCAAATTCCCTTCATAGTTTGATGATCATCTTGTTTTTTATGTTTGGGAACCATTTTTAATACTATTCTTATGTGATGGGTTATTAATGTCTTTAAGTACGCATAATAGAAGATTTTAGATAAAATATACCCAAGTATGGTAAATTAGGTACAATATTTGTTTGGATATGTGGTGAAAATAGCTTCGTTAACTACCTATGTAAAGGAATCAACTACATCAATAGGCTACATTGCAAAATCACCTATGTGGAAATTTTCTACATCTACAAGATTTCATACATATGAAACCAATTATGTATATCATTTTTATAAAAAAAATGGTTAAATTTGGTAATCAATAATGTGGATCTTTTATATGGTGAAATCAACTATATTGTTTAAATAAACTATGTGAGCTTCAGCTATGTGAGTAAAAGGCCTACATAATTCAAATTAACTATGTGAATCAAAATCAGGTATGTGGATTCAAATATAAAAATAAACTATGTAGATTCAACCTTGTAATCATCTACATCATATAAAATTCTTGATTACCTATTAAAGGTAAATAAATTATAATAATAAACAAGTACCAAGATAGAATAAAAGTAAAATGAAAGTTAATTTTTTATACTATTGCCAAGGTATTTCAAGGAAAAAGAATCTGTCACTGATATTTTATTATACAGATAATATTTTTCAGATTTAAAAAATTAGTTCTTGAACTTATAATTGTGGACTCCTATTTTATGAGAATTTTTCTCAAATAATAATTGATGTGTACACAAGATATATTGAGAAATATTTCCCAAAAACTCCCTAATGTGACATTTCATTTTTTGTGAAAATAAGGAATTAGAATTATCACCTCATCAGATATGATTATTTACAATCCTTACTGAGTTTATATTACTCTACATGATCTGATTATCCTTTAGTTTATTTATCATTGAGATTTCATATTTTCTTTAATCTATATATTATAGTTTTATGCTGAAATTTATAAAAGCACTATGTTTATTATCATTAGTTGTAATGGTTATAAAAAAATAACACTTGACCATTATTGGTTATAAATAATTTTTGGAGACTGGTTGATATATCCTCTAATTGAATGAAGTTTCATATACTTTCACTCAATCATTAAATCCCTAGAAAAAGAAATGACAGTCCATAGAAAAAGTACTGGTCAAGTGAAAATCATCAAACTCGTGGAGAAGAGTACTGGTGGAGTGGACTTGGGGGATTCTATTCCCCAAACCACGATAAATATAAGTGTCTATTTCTATTCTTTGTTATTTTATTTTAACTCCATGCCTTGTTAATTAATACATCAAAATTCCTTCATAATCTACAGGGTGTTATTTCTATGTGAATAGAAATTTAAATATGTTAATTTATACCCCTCTTGAGTCTTAACACGATAAGTTTCTAGAAAACATGGTATCAAATATATAGGTTCTTGAGTTCACTTCTATAGAAAATTGAAGTATAAATATCACTTCAATAATTACTACTATGAATGAAAAAAGAGAAGGAATGTATAACTCCCCAGCCTTAAACCTTGCTTAATATTGAATTAAATGAATAATTTACATTGAGGATCTTTTCAGGTTTAGAGTTTTATATAATTAGATCATAACTATTACATCTCAAAAGATTTCAAAGTAGACACTTATACTAAGTTTCCATAAAATAAAAACTCTTAAAAGGAAACATGTCTAGGTCCTTGTTTTATATATCATGACTTTCCCTTGATCCCACCCATGACCCTATTCCACATTAAGTCCCGTGAAAAACATTTCAAAAAACATGGGGTGAGCATAAAAATCTCAGTAAGGGATACACAAAGAATGAAAATTGTTCGTTTATCAAAACAACAAGTAAACCATGTATACTTTATCAAAGTAATAATTTTCACCTTTATGAAGTAGTAAAAAATATTCACTGAATAAAAGATCATTACTTACCCTTTTGTAACCAAAAGATTACCATAAAACCCTTATAAAGATCACATAACTTATAAAGGTAACTTGGGACATAAACATACATAAATGGAATAACAATACGGTCGACTTCCACACTTATCACTTAATGGAATAGCCATTCAGTCGAATTCCATACCCAATGCATTGGAGGTTATAATGTAACCACCCATCCTGGTATTCACGACACCACCCTTCATATGGTTTATCAAGTAACCTCCCGTCAAATGTCAAATTACCATTATAAAATCATAAGACATAAAACAAATATAATTGAAAGAAAACATTTCCACACTTTGATCACAATATACAACATAAATATATTGACGTAACAAATCCATTATAAAAAACCATTTTCAATACCAAAATACATAAAATATTATATGGTATTTATTTCATTTTAAAAACATTACGGCTTGTTGAGGAAGCCAAAGACCAAATAATACTCGCGGCGTCATAAAAGGTCATTGTCACCACATACGTTAAAAGAAACATTCCTTTTTTTCGTTTAGTAAAACTCTTCGTATAAAAAGGTTCCTTTTGAATAAAATTAAAAGTCAAAGGGGTTTATACACCGTATAAGATGAAGTTGTGTATAAAACAAAATATGCCACAATGAAAGGAGATTGAGACGAAGTCCCTTACAAAAACCATTTTTTAAATAAAATAGATCTATTATGTGTATTCACTATAATTACACATAAATAAAGTAAAAATACAATATAGGACATAATAATATCATGGCATAATTTGAAAGTAGGAGATTAAGCCAAAGAACTGAAATTGGGTTAAGAAGTTCCCTTACCTGATCATTCTTTAACGTCCTGAATAATAAACTTGAGTTAATTTCTACTTTCTTAAGACCCTTTTCACGTTCATTATTACTTTTATATCACTTTTTACCATTTTATAAAAATTATGTAATCATTTAAGTTAATAATGCTTGTTTTGGCGATATTTGGTTCTTAAGTCGAAAGTGGAATTCTTACAATTACATGTTGTTTGTGTGGTCAAATATTCATTATATCCAGAATTATATTCATGATTTGGATATCATATATATCATATATATCTATTATATTCATGTATTTATAATATTACATAATCATTTAGAGGTAAGAAATGAAATGCACCATTCATGGAGATGGTAAGTCGTACGTACGCATGAACGCTACTTTCATTTCTATATCATATTAATGGAATTAAAACTAAATGAGAGATATGTATATTTTAATTCCAGAATTATATTAATCCTTTATATTTCACATAAATCATATATATAAATTATGTGTATGTACTTATAATAGTACATTACATTTGGGGATAAGAAATGAAATGCACCGTTCATGGAGACGGTAAGCCGTACGTACGCATGAACGATACTTTCATTTCTATCTCATAATTTAATGGAAAAAAATAATAATGATATAAAGGTATATTATAATTCCAGTATAACATCATATATAATAACTTTAAATCCATCCTTTATACGTCCCAGATATGGCATTGACGAATCAAATCACATTGAGGGGGCGGTAGTCCGCACTTCCTAAAATGAAGATATCGCGTATAACCATAATAGAAGCCATAAAGGTATGCCATAAATTTAAAATAAAGATGATTAAGGAAAACATAAACATATTAAATATCATATATAAATATAGTGACATCTTAATGGCCACCTTTGAAGGTGTTAGAAGAATATTGAACAATCATCATTTCATGAGGCAGAAATTCACCATCCACAGAAACAGTATGTTCTTTAACCATTAGATGTATGTGTGTGTAAGTTTATCTTGAATAATTCTTATAACAACATCCTAGTATATGGAGGATACTGTTGTTGTTACAAAAGAAATAAATAAGAAGAGTTTAGGGGGTTGTAGAATCAAAATAAAAAAAAATAACCCAAGAGAAAACACTACCTTTAAAACGGGTAACTCTTTTTGATTTGAGATCAAAGGCTTCCATGGGAAGACTTATGCCCAAAGTGAGGCTTTAAGGAGTAAGATATGGATTTTTAGGGACAGAATGGGAATGTTTTGTACGAGCCAAAGACTTTTTAAGTGTGGGTAACGAGGTAGAGGCGGGGGTCTTTTATAAGAGGAGAGGAGGGGTACTCTTGGAAAGTAAAGAAATTTTACTTTATTTTAAAATGAGTTTCAGATTTAAAAGGTCCCACATTGATATAATTCAAGGATAAGGTGATAAGGGTTAGAAATATACCCATCCAATAGGTTTTTGAAAAGTTTAGGTCTTAGATTTTACATTATCTTTTCATTTTATTTAAATCTTTCATTAATGAGGCAATCGCTGCATCATCATGATATCATAAATAATTTAATTTATTTAATGTATAAAAATTATAAAACAAATTTCATGATGTTGGAAATCTTTTTATCTTTTTAATAAATATTTATAGTCAAAAATGTGACTTGTATAACCCCATTTAAATTTTTTTTTAGTAAAACAACTCATGTTTGTGACATTTTTATTTTAACTTTAAATAAAAAGATATTAATGTCATTTTCCTACCAAAGTGGCTCCATGGGGTCCCCAAGTTGACCGATGTATTTTCTTGGTCTTCCATGACACATACAATAAAGTTAGGACATGTTTCTAGGTCATTTAATATTATTAAAACATTATTTTTACTTTAAACTACATTAATTACCTCTAATCGCGATTAATAAACATAAAAGTTACTATTCAACAAAAAATTATTTTAATCCCATTGAACCACATTTTACTTCTTAATGAAAACCATGTATGTTGGATTTTTGAAATTCAAAACACAGAAGTGGTAAAATTTCATTTAAACGGAAAATCAGTTTTTATAAGTACCACTTAGTGGTTTCACTATTCATCAAAAAATGAAGTTTTTCAGAAAAATACCAAAACTTCATCCTAAGAAATATGTGATATTCTAAATTAAAAAATGATGTCAATTTTACAAAATTAAAAACATATAATTTACATTAATTAATTTAATAATTAATTCCCGCTGTCAGAGCAAATAGCGTGTTTTTATGAAATAATAAGTATCAAAAGATTGACAGTAGTTTAAGTCCAATTTCCAAGTGAAATTAATTCCAACGACCACTGTTGGATTAAATGGTAAATATATATTCTAATTGAACTTTAAAACCAATTCAAAAGATAATATAATCATGTAAATAAATTAGATTAAAAAGTGGTTTTGAATTAAAATACAACATTTTTCACTATTCATTAAAAAGTGAACTTTATCGGAAAAATACCAAAAATCTACACAAAGTAAATTTTGATGTCCCGATTCTAAAGGAGAGTTTTATTTGGTCCAATATAAAGTATAAGAGTGAACAAATCTATATTTAATGAAGGTTCTCCATCAAAAGGTGATAAGTCTACCTTTTGGGAATGTTAGAGTATATATATGCCTAAAATTGAATTCTTTTCGTATTTTAAGCTTTTATCTTTTATTGGATAAATGTAGAAACATTTAAAAACATATATAATCATATTTTAGTTATTTCTATTCATTCCCGCCAATACAATGGCTACGTGTTAACTACCATTTAATATAATATTATTGTATTACTAGTGTGCAACGTAAGATTTCAAAAAACCCTTTCTTGCGTATCGGGTACGCTATCAAACATAGAAACCCTTTTAAAGTAAAATTAATATTTAATTCATAAATATTAATAAATATGAAAATTTTTTATTCATTATTTACCTGTGATGTTACATCCTTCCCCCCTTTTGGAAATTGCGTCCTCGCAATTTTATTCACTTATCAAAATAAGTGGGGGTATTTATCCCTCATATCATTTTCAGATTCCCATGTTTCCTCTTCTACCATATTGTTTTTCCACAAAACCTTTACCTGGTGAATTACCTTATTTCGCAACACTTTCTCTCTTCGGTCAAGAATCAGGACTGGTTGTTTCTTCATAAGAGAGATTCTCTTCCAAACATAACTTCCTCAAGGCTCAGAACATGAGATGGATCTGGCATATACTTCCTCAACATCGAAACATTATAAACATTGTGTACCTGAGATAAACACAGAGGTAAAGCCACTCGATAAGCAACTGATCCAACTCTCTCCAGAATTTCATATGGCCCAATGAACCTTAGACTCAGCTTTACTTTCTTACCAAATCGCATCACACTTTTCCATGGTGAAACTTTGAGAAAAAAATGATCACCTACCTGGAAAGATAGATCCTTCCTCCAGTTATCTGCATAACTCTTCTGCCTACTCTGAGCTGTTCTCATGTGTTTCTGAATCAACTGAACGTTTTCTGCCATCTCTTCTTCCAATTCTGGTCCCATCAACTTCCATTCACCCACTTCATCCCAAAAAGCTAGAGTTCGACACCGCTTCCCATATAATGCCTCAAATGGTGCCATCTGTATACTGGAATGAAAACTTTTATTATAAGAAAACTCAACCAAAGAAAGATGTTGGTCCCAACTTCCCTGATAATCCATCGAACATGCACGTAGTATATCCTCCAATGTCTGAATTGTTTGTTCTGACTTCCCATCTGATTGCGGATGAAATGCTGTACTAAAATTTAATTCAGTACCAAACGACTTCTAAAGGACCTTCCAAAAGTTAAAAGTAAACCTGGGATCATGATCAGACACAATGGAGAGGGGAACTCCATGTAAACTAACTATCTCTTTAAGATAAAAACGGGAAAGTTGATCTAGGGAAAAAGTATCTCGAATAGGAAGGAAATGAGAATATTTAGTCAAGCGATCAACAATAACACAAATTGCATTATTAACTCTAGATGTCTTCGGTAATCCCACAAAAAATTCCATGGATATATTTTCCCATTTCCACTCTGGCACTAGTAGAGACTGAAGCATCCCTTTCAGTAACTGTCGCTCTACTTTAACCTGCTAACAAGTCAAACACATCATAGTAAAATCAGCAATATCTCTTTTCATTCCATCCCACCAGTAATACTACCGCAGATCTCTATACATCTTAGTACTGCTAGGATGAACTGAAAACAGAGAACTATGAGCTTCACATAACAACTATATCTTCAACAGTGAAACACAAGGCACACACAATCTCTTCCCAAAGCTCAAAACACAATCATTATCAATGTTGAATTCAGGGAACTTACCATTCTGAACCAGCTCTACCTTTTTCTGCAACTCATTGTCTTGCTTCTATGCTTTCTTGATTCTGTCTGATAGAGAATATGTCACTGATACCTGAAACAATACAGAAGAACATCCTTCACCAAATACTTCTATACCAAAGTTCATCAAATCCTTAACCAAAGTATCACACTCCAAACACAACATTGTTAATGAATCATTACTTTTTCGACTCAAAGCATCAGCTACTTTATTTGCTTTTCCCGTATGGTAATGAATTGAACAATCATAATCCTTGATTAATTCTAGCCATATCCTCTGTCTCATGTTCAATTCTTTCTGGGTGAATATATACTTTAAACATTTGTGATCGGTATATATTTCACTCTTTACTCCTTTCAAATGATGCCTCCAAATTTTTAAAGCGAAAAAAACAGCAGCTAATTCCAAATCATGTGTAGGGTAATTTACCTCATGAGTTTTCAACTGGCGTGAAGCATAAGAAATTACCTGATCATTCTGCATAAGGACACAACCAATTCCTTTCAATGAAGAATCATTGTAGATAACAAACTCACCATTCCTAGAAGGAAGTTCCAAAACTAGAGCATTCACCAATCTTCTTTTCAACTCCTAAAAACAATCATCACATTCTTTTGTCTAGATAAACTTAACACCCTTCCGAATTTTCTTAGTCATTGGACTTGATAACCGTGAAAAATTTCAAAAAACCCTTTGTTAATAGCCTTCCAAACCAAGGAAGCTACGAATCTCAGTTACATTTGTGCGTCTTAGCCATTCGTCAACAACTCTTGTTTTTGCAAGATCCACAGTTATTCCATCTTTAGAAACAAAGTGACCAAGGAGAGAAATTTGTTGCAACCAAAACTCACACTTGCTGAATTTTCCATACAGATTCTTTTCCTTTAAGGTTTTCAAGATAACCCTTAAACGACTTTCATGCTCCTCTTTACTTTTAGAAAACACCAAAATATCATCAATAAAAACAACCAACATTTTTCACCAGAGTCAACTGAGCCATCACTGCAACAAACTGTTTAGTTCTGATTCTAACCATATCAGGATACTGATTTGAAAGGTCATTTCCCTCTGTATACCTTCCCTGAAAATTTGTTGTGTTTCCTCTGAAAAACAATTCTTAACACAGAAATATCTTCAGAGAAGAAACATGGTAATCTTAAAATTCAATATCATTTCAATCATACCATAATTTAATTTATAATTTAACAATTTTCTGACTCCTAATGTTATCTAAACCTCTATATGATACCAACTATAAGGCCCCATCCTTAAACCTTACTTAATATTGAATTAAATGAATAATTCACATTGAGGATCTTTTCAGGTTTAGAGTTTTAAAGAATTAGATCATAACTATTAAATCTCAAAAGATTACGAAGTAGACACTTCTACCAAGTTTAAATAAAATAAAAACTCTTAAAAGGAAACATGTCTAGTTCCATGTTTTAGATAGCATGACTTTCCCTTGATCACATCCATGACCCTATCCCACATTAAGTCCTGTGAAAAATATTTCAAAAAAACTTGGGGTGATCATAAAAAGCTCAGTAAGGGATACACCAAGAATGAAAACTGTTAGTTTATCAAAACAACAAGTAAACCATGTATACTTTATCAAAGTAATAATTTTCACCTTTATGAATTAGTAAAAACTCTTCACTGAATAAAAGATTAATACTTACCCTTTTTAACCAAAATATTACCATAAAACCCATATAAAGATCACATAACATATAAAGGTATCTTGGGACATAAACATACTTAAATGGAATAACCATACGGTCGACTTCCACACATATCACTTAATGGAATAGCCTTACGGCCGAATTCCATACCCAATGCATTGGAAGTTATAACGTAACCACCCGTCCTGGTATTCACGGCACCACCCGTCATATGGTATATCACGTAACCACCCATCAAATGTCCATGTACAATTATAAAATCATAAGACATAAAAACAAATAATGGAAAGAAAAAATTTCCACACTTTGATCACAATATATCACATAAATATATTGATGTAACAAATCCATTATAAAAAACCATTTTAAATATCAAAATTGATAAAAGAGTACATGGTTTTTATTTCATTTTAAAAACATTACGACTTGTTGATGAAGACAAATACCAAATAATACTTGTGGCGGCGGAAAAGGTCGTTGTCACCGCATACGTTAAAATAAACATTCCTTTTTGTCATTTAGTAAAACGCTTCACATAAAAAGATTCCTTTTGAATAAAATTAAAATTCAAAGGGGTTTATACCCCATATAAAATGAAGTTGTGTATAAAACAAAATATGCCTTAATGAAAAGAGATTGAGATGAAGTCCCTTACAAAAATACTTTTTTCAATAAAATAGATCTATTATGTGTATTCACTAAAAGTACACATAAATAAAGTCAAAAATAAAAGATAGGACATAATAATATCATGGCATAATTTGAAAGTAGGAGATTAACCCAATGAACGGAAATTTGGTAAAGAAGTTCCCTTACCTCGGGTCCGACTTGACTTGATCGTTCTTTAACGTCCTGATTAATAAACATGAGTTAATTTATACTTTACTAAGATCCTTTTTATGTTCATTATTAATTTTATATCACTTATTACCATGTTATAAACATTATGTATTCATTTAAGTTAATAATGCTTGTTTTGTCGATATTTGGTTCTTAATTCGAAGGTGGACTTCTTACAATTACATGGTGTTCGTGTGGTCAAATATTCATTATATCCAGAATGATATTCATGATTTGGATATCATATATATCATATATATCCAGAATATAAATGTATTTATAATATTACATAATCATTTAGAGGTAAGAAATGAAATGCACCGTTCATGGAGACGGTAAGTCGTACGTACGCATGAACGCTAATTTCATTTCTATGTCATATTAATGGAGTTAAACCTAAATGAGAGATATGTATATTTTAATTCCAGAATTATATTAATCATTTAGATGTAACATACATCATATATATCCATTATGTATAGGTACTTATAATAGTACATTACATTTGCAGATAAGAAATGAAATGCACCGTTCATGGAGACGGTAAGTCGTACGTATGCATTAACGCTACTTTCATTTCTATCTCATAATTTAATGGAAAGAAATAAAAATTATATAAAGGTATATTATAATTCCAGTATAACATCATATATAATAACTTTAAATCCATCCTTTATATGTCCCACATATGGCATTAACAAATCAAATCACTTTGAGGGGGCGGTAGTCCGCACATCCTAAAATGAAGATATCGTGTATACCCATAATGGAAGCCATAAAGGTATGTCATAAATGAAAAATACAGAAGCTTAAGGAAAACATAAACATATTATATATCATATATAAATATAGTGACATCTTTATGGCCACCTTTGAATGTGTTAGAAGAATATTGAACAATCATCATTTCGTGAGGCAGAAATTCGCCATCCACAGAAACAGTATGTTCTTTAACCATTAGATGTATGTGTGTGTAAGTGTAGCTCGAATTATTCTTATAACAACATCCTAGTTTATTCAGGATACTGGTTTTGTTACAAAAGAAATAAATCAAAATAGTTTATGGGGTTGGAGAAGCAAAATAAAACAAAAGAACACAAGAGAAAACACTACCTTTAAAACGGGTAACTCTTTTTGATTTGAGCTCAAAGGCTTCCTTGGGAAGACATCTTCCCAATGTGAGGCTTCAAGGAGTAATATAGGGATGTGGAGAGACAAAATGGGCAGGTTTTGGCCGAGCCAAAGGCTTTGGATGTGTGGGTAAGGAGGTAGAGGTGGGGGCCTTTTATAAGAGGAGAGGAGGGGCACTCTTGGAAAGTAAAGAAATGTTACTTTATTTGAAAATGAGTTTCATATTTAAAATGTCCCACATTGATAGAATTCTAGGATAAGGTGATAAGGGTTTAAAATATACCCATAAAATAGCTTTTCGAACAGTTTAGGTCTTGGATTTTACATTATCTTTTCATTTTATTAAAATCGTTCATTAATGAGGTAATCGATGCATCATCATGATGTCATAAAAAATTTAATTTATTTAATGTCTCAAAATTATAAAAAAATATATCATGATGTAGGAAATATTTTTAGATTTCTAATAAATATTTATAGTAAAAAATCTGACATTTATAACCCCATTTAAAAATTGTTTTAGTAAAACAACTCATGTTTGTGACATTTTTATTTTAACTTTAAATAAAAAGATATTAATGTCATTTTCCTACCAATGTGGCTCCATGGGGTCCCCAAGATGACCCATGGATTTTATTGGTCGGAAATGACACATCCAATAAGGGTAGGACATGTGTCTAGGTCATTTCATATTATTAAAACATTATTTTTACCTTAAACTACATTAATTACCTCTAATCGCGATTAATAAACATAAAAGTTACTATTCACCAAAAAATTATTTTAATCCCATTGAACCAAATTATAGTTCTTAATGACAGCCATTTATGTCGTATTTTTGATATTAAAAACACATAAGTGGCAAAATTTCATTTAAACCGAAAATCAGTTTTTATAAGTACCACTCAGTGGTTTCACTATTCATCAAAAATTGATGTTTTTCAGAAAAATACCAAAACTTCACACTAAGATATATTTGATATTAAAAATTAAAAAATGATTTCCATTTTACAAAATTCAAAACATATAAGTTATATTAATTAATTTAATAAATAATTCCCGCTGCCAGAGCAAATAGCGTGTTTTTATGAAACAATAAGTATCAAAAGATTGACACTGGTTTAAGTCCAATTTCAAAGTGAAATTAATTCCAATGACCACTATTGGATTAAATGGTAAAGATATATTCTAATTTCACTTTAAATCCAATTCAAAAGATAATATAATAATGTAAATAAATTAGATTAAAAAGAGGTTTTGAATTAAAATAAAACATTTTCACTATTCATTAAAAAAATGAACTTTATCGGAAAAATACCAAAAATATACACAAAGTAAATTTTGATGTACTGATTCTAAATGAGAGTTTGATTTGGTCCTATTGAATGTATAAGAGTGACCAAAACTATATTTAATGAAGGTTCTCCATCAAAAAGTGATAAGTTGACCTTTTCGGAATGTTAGAGTATATGTGCCTAAAATTGAATTCTTTTCGTATTTTAAGACTTTATATTTTATTGGATAAATGTAGAAAGATTTAAAAAACATATATAATCATATTTTAGTTATTTCTATTCAATCCCTCCAATACAATGGCTACGTGTTAAATACCATTTAAAATAATATTATTTTATTACTAGTGTGCAACGTAAGATTTCAAAGAAACTCTTTGTTGCGTATCAGGTACGCAATCGAACATAGCAACCCTTTTAAAGTAAAATTAATATTTAATTCGTAAATATTAATAAATAGGAAAATGTTTTATTCATTATTTACCTGGGATGTTACAGAATGTCTATGGTCACACCACACTATTTAAATTGGATAATTATGGTTGTTGGAAGGAAAAATTATTTATATCCAAAGAACCTTGGTCTAGAAGTATATCTCAAAGTCACAAAGCCTTGTAAAATTTAAAATACATAACTAGATACATGGGATGATGATACTGATGAAATATATGATCTGACTTATAAATCTATCTACAGAATTATAAATCTATGAATGCTATAATTGGTGTATTTGTACTGGACAAGTTCAGAAGAGTTTCTAAATGTCAAATTTTCAATGAAATGTGGAATTTAATATTATTTTCTTATGAAGGAATAGATAGCATACATGATCTCATATATAATAATACCAAACTTTTGTTTAACCCTTTCTAATGAGGTATGGAAAAGTATCACATAATTGAATGGAAATAATATAGTAAATTATGTTATTACTTTAGGGACAATATTTCTAAACCAAATTTGGCTCTCTATGTTCTCAGAATACTGACACTAAGGTGGATTGGTATTTTGGATTCTACCAGTCAATCAACATAGATCAGAATATTCGAAATAAATTATCTTATTGGTACTCTAATGTTGTATGAGGCAGATAAAGAAGATGAGTCTCTAGAACATAGAATATCTTAGAATAAAAAACAATATGTTAAAACATTCAACCTCAAAGAGAGAAAACATGTCTAAATATATTCAAAAAGTTTATCCATCTGATGAAAATTCTTGTAGTATTTTTTCATCAGATATTGAGATTGTACAATTTTCTAGTAAATTAATGATGTTATATAAATAGATAATAGATTTTAAGAAACTTTTAAACAAATATAAGAAGTTAGATGGAAATTCTAAAGCAGTATGATGTTTTGGATACAAGAATCCAAGACATACCAAGCCTTATTGTCTACAACATGAAGAAGACAAAAATTTAGAATATAAATACCTCAAGAATGTTTTCTATAAGATGAAGGATAAGAAATCAATATTGGAAACATAGAGAGCTTCAGTGGATTATAGAGATTTTTATCTTCTGAATCATAATTTGAGAATTATGATAAAAAATCAAACATGTTTTTTATAGAAAATACTGATGAGGTATATTCTTTTTATTCTTATGAGAATGAAATGAATAAAGCAAATGAAAGTTGGGTATTTGAGGAACTGAATTTATATTTTTCCATGTTAGAAACTAAGTGCGATTCGTTTAAAAAGGAAATTAAAACTCTAAAAAATTCATATGAATTAGTTATTAATAAAAAATAGGTCATACCTAAAATAATTATAATTTTAAAAACTATGTTGAAATATTCTACTGTATCTTGTGTTGAAAATGATTTATTTAAAAAAATACATAAATAAGTCAAAGGATATAAATATTATTCTTTTGTATTTAAAAAATGAAACAAATATTTAAATAAAATTATTAGAAACAATAAATGTCATAAAAAATTGGAATAAGAAGTTATTGTGAAAACCCTGTGTTTTATTAGAACTATTTTATACCAAGTAATAAGAATAAAAATATTTCATAAATTATTTGTTTTTTGTGTGGTGTGCTAGGAAACAATACAAATTATTGTAGTGTGAAAACCCCATACTTTTGTGGAGATAATTTTTTTTCATAAAATGTTTTTAAAAGGCTAGTGTTTAATGTTATGGATACAAAAAAAATATTGGGGATCCAAAATCCTTAGTTTCTAACCTTTCTAGACACTTGAAAATCTGTGTACCAAAACTATTTCTTATTCAATTTTTCTTGTTGGTACAATGGTCTGTGATCACCACTGAGAGATGGTATATGGATAGTGTATTCTCAAGGAATATTATTGGATATTTTTATAATTTTCACTCCTTATCAAATATAGGTGGAGGTCTTGTCAGGTTTGGTGACAATTCTAAAGGAAAAATCATGGGAGATAGATCTATTTAAAATATGGACTCTATCCATATCGAAGTAGTTATATATGTAAAATTTTTAATTCAAAATATGATAATTATCTCTAAACATTTTGATGATGGATATTTAATTTTTTAAAATAGTTATTATAACATTTTTAAAGATATAATTGTTAAATTTATGGTACATATAACATAGAATTTATTTAATCTAGATCTCAATTTTTTGATTTGAAAAAATATGAACTATTTAAATTATATAAAAATAAGTCATGGAAATGGAATAACAGATTGGTACATTATAATTTTTATTCATTGAGGAAATTTTCCAAAAATAATTTAGTTTTATAATTACCAAAAAATAAATTGAAAAGATAGTTTTGTGATGCATTCAAAATGGAATGAAAATGTCATATTTTAAACCAAATAAATATTTCATTAATTTTAAAACCATAGAACATATTCAAATGGAATTTTTCGGCCACATAGATTTGATATACGAAGAGTAAAATTTTTTTTATATTGAATTAGATGATTTATCTAGATTTAAATGGGTTTTTATGTGTGTTAAAATTGATTCTTGCTACATTTGTATATGTTTGTGAAACCTATTTCCAAAAGTGAAAGATTCCAAAATTATTTACTTATTAATTGACCATAGAGGAGAATTCAAAAATCATGATGTTAATGCCTAAAGATTAAAACATGGTATCAATCATAACTTTTCTACCACCTAGATGCCTCAGCAGAATGGTGTTGTTGAAAAGAGGAATATTACTTTTCATGAAATTTGTAGAACTATGTTATGTTCATCTAACAAACATAATCATTTTTGGGTTGATGTTTTGAATACTACATTTTATATTATAAAATGTTCTAATTATAACATTTATAAAGAAATTGACTTATTATCTATTAAATAATTGAACGATAAAGTTGGACAGTTTATGGTTTTTGGATGTAATGTTTATATTCTAAACACCAAAGAGAGTATTAGAATGTTTTGTCCAAAATATGAGCAAGTAATATTCCTAGTATATTCTATTACTTCCAAAGAATATAGAGTTTTCAATAAATGTTATAATATTATTGAGTAATAACCCTAGGTAAAAGTTTATGAAAGTGATCATTTAAATCAAAAAATAATTAATATTTATTAACTAAGTTATTCTTTTGAAAACATGATATATGAACCTATTTTTAATCAAAATAAGGATGAAGAGTTGGAAATTCTTTTACATAACAAAATCCTGAAAGGATTGAAGGAAATGAACATGAAATTATGCTTCCTAGACAGCGTATAAAACTTAAGAACCATCCTTTAGAAACTAGTATAGGAATTTTAGATGAAAAAATTAGAACTAGAATGAGAGTAGTAATCCTTGTATATTTTTCTATATTTTTAGGCCATTTAGAACATAATTCAATAGAATAAGACTTTGTATACAGTAAATGGGTTGTACAAAGAAAGAGGAACTCAAATAGTTCAAGAGGAACTAAGTATGACAATTAGTTGATAGACCCTATGGCTAACAATTAATAGGAAAAAAATTAGGAATAAATAAGATGGTCGTGGTGTGATAACTAGGAATAAGGATAAACTAGTATCTATAGGGTATAATCAAAAGGATTTTATAGACTATGAGGAGAACATTTCAGTCGTATTTGTATTAGAAACCATTGTGAATATTTTAGACTATTTATCATATATGAATTTTAAAACATATTAGATATACGTAAAATCATATTGTCTTAATAGATTTCTATCAGAAGAAGTTTATATTGAATATCCTCCTAGTTTTAAAATTCTCAATTTCCTAAATTCAGTTTTCAAACTTATCAAATCTCTTTAGGGCCTCAAATAAGAACCTAGATCTTGTGATGTTAATTTTAGTTCATTTCTTTTTATGTTTTTTTAGTAGTTAGGGAATGTCATTCATTATTTCAGAAATAATCATCTTCAAATATTTTGTTAGTGAAAATATATTTTAATGATGTAATTTCTTGTTCTACAAATATAACATTTTGAAATGAATTTTGATAACTCGTGAAAAAATGAACTTGAAATGAGAATAATGGGTGGGATAAATTTTTTTCATGGTTTTTAAATTTATCCAAAAGACAATGGGAATGTGATAAATAAGTTCAAGTACATAATATACTTACTTAAAATGTATAGACATTAAAGTGGTAAATTATATACTACCCCTGTGAGTTTTAATGACAAATATGACTTGGATTAAACTAGAAAACCCATTAAAAAATATTTACGTAGGAATAATTAGGACTTTATATAATTTGATAGCTAGTTGACAAACCATTTTTTTTATATTATGTATTTGTGCTTCATTTCAAGATAATCATATTGAATCACATTTAAAAGATTAAAAATAGATTTTATGAAATTTATAAAGAACAATATATATTTCCTTGATTTTTCCAAAAAAAAATATAATTTTAATTTTGTATTATACTCAGATGTCGACTTTATGGTTTATAGACTAGATAATAATATTACATTAGGAACCTGATATGTCCTAGATAATACCCTGGTATCCTATTCTTGTAAGATGAAAAGCTCTTTTGAATTATCTTCTACAAAACTAGGATATATTGTTGATGATAGTTATTTTGCACAACTGTTGTGAATGAAACTCACGTTAATAAACTTTAGACTCAATTATAATCATGCCTCAATTAAATTTTATTACACTAGTGATATAAACATTTATAAGAATCCAATAAATTATTCAAGGAAAAATAATATATCCTTGAGGCATCATTTCCTATGAGATCATGCAAAAAAATAAAATATTTATCATGAATGTTTCTCTACATAGAAAAAGTTACAGATATTTTCAATGATCCCATAATGTGTGAGATTTTTTATTTTACTAAAAGAAAATTGGGTTTATTCATTTTTAAATAAATTTAACATTTTTTATTTATTCTGATTTATATGAATTTTCTTTGTTATTTAAAATTTAGTATTCTATTATAATATTTCGTTTAATGATATGTAAAAATTAATCTTGTTTATGTTTTTTGATGATTTAAAATATTACAAATTTATAAAATATAATATTTTTCTTAAATTTTGTTTTTTTCATTATTTATTTATTTATCAATATGAAGTAACCCTAAACCAAAATTATATATATAAGAAAATTTGGACCTTGGTGCGTGACCTAATATAAAATTAGCTCTCGAACCTTTTTTATTCGCATAAATAACCTCCTATTGTTGTCAAAAAGTTATCTCTAACCACTGTATCCCTATTTTACCTTCAAATGACCTTTCAAAATGGGTCATTCAAAGCATATGGATGATGGAAGTTCATTTTCATCTAAAAAATCCAAAGGAAGTAGAAAAAAAGTTCATACAGGATAGGACATCGATGTATTGTGGATGAAGACCATTGAAATGATGTTAATGAATGTGATTGAGTTTCATGTATTAAATTTTGTGTTTGATGAGAAGAATTCATGTTTTTTAGGAATAAATTAATGTGTTATGGGTGAATGATGAGTTTCAGTTTAATAAAAAATTGTATGTAATCTCATCAAATATTATAGGAATGGAAGTGGCAGTTTATTTTATTGACATGGTTGGTATATTTCATTTTCCCCATATAGAGAGTTTACTTTTAAATAGATTCTTGTTAGGAAAAAAATTAATTTCTTCAAAAAAAATATTCAGGTTTTAGTTTGGAACCTCTATTTTTGAATACAAACCTTTAATATATCTTCCTGCTAAATGGAAGGTTTTGTGTATGTTTGCCTTGATGGGTATAACATAGAGTGTAAGTGATATTTGGAATATTGTTTGATGATATATTTTTTATCTATGTCGTGATCAATAATTTAAATTTTTGTTTAACAAGATACATGATGATGTTCGTGCATCTTGTGGCGAGTAAAAATGAAAATTAAATTATTATTATTATGGTAGATTAATTTTTTAGTTTTTTAGAAGAAATTTTATATTTAAATTAAGGTAAAATAATTAAATGTCATAAAAGTAATACCCTATCATCAGTTATATTGAAGATTAATGAATATTATTAGGATTCTGATTTATGTTACTTGAATGAAGTTGGTCAAGAAAGTGTTACACAAGGGGATTCATCTTATCCCACAATACCATGTGATACCATACATGTTGATATGGTCTACTAGGGGAGTATAGGGAGAATATATATTATAACCATGTCTTTAGTTCCAATTATCAGTTCTGAAGTTGGTTAGACTATCCTAATTCTAGAGGATGTGGCTACTTAAAACCAAGATATTGGTGATGTTTCTATATATATTGAGGAAGATTAGTATGTGGAGATTTTTTTTAAGACAAATATTGCTTTTCCTGAAAATTGGCCATCTATGATTGGATCTGTGAGTTCAAAAGTTCATATAAGAATAGATTTTGATGAATTAAGTGAAGAATGTGATTTGATTCTTCTTGGATCATCTATTAATAATGTAATGGTGGATAATGGGTTATGTAATCATAAAATCTTTCTTATACATCATTAATAAAATCCACACGTTAAACATTTCATGGAGTATTTCATTTTCCAAAAAAAATGTTCAGAAATATTATAAGAAGAAGTGGATTCTAATTATGTAATAATGGAGAATGAAGATTTTAGAGTAGATTATTCGGAATCCAAAATGGAACTAGTTTCATGAATATATGACATTAGAGAACATAAATAGTCTTCTATCTCCGAGGTATACTTTAATATGTCATTTAGAATTGTGGATTCACAAACAACGATGTTCAGTATTCTTCGGATAGATCCACGTGTGAAAAAAATCTAGTTCTAAGTAATTTTTGTAAATTAATTCCTTAGTAAGTTGTTTGAAAGATGTTTTACCGATAAATGATGAGTTTAATTAAATAATTTTCTTGGATGTATCTCAAGGTGATGTGTTTCAAATCCCCCTTCAAGGCAATTAGATTTATCTCAAGAAGTGATTTATGAGATCAAATACTTTAGAGATAATGTGAAAGATACCCTACACAATTGGAAAAGTTTTTTTTAGTTAGTTCATATTTATAAATAAATTCAAACCCTCTGATGAATATCTCAAAGAATATATAATTCTTCTAGATTTATAGAATGGTGTTTGTTAGATGGTGTCAGAATTGATTTTTGTTTCTTCTCATATAAAATGTCTCCAAGTTGATCTTCTTTCTATAGTGATGTTGGATGAGTTGAAAAAGGATCCTTTTTATTCAATTTTATGACACCCATGAATCTATTAATAATATTCATATTAGGTTATACATGCTAATAAATTACCATGTTGGTCATGTAGGGAAATCCTTTGGAGATATAGTATATCAAAATTTTGGTTTTGTAATGAAAAGAAGACATATGATATCAGGATTTGTTTAACCTATCAAAAAAAACACTCAAATTATTTCTGAACGTCTAAAGGAAATATTTTCATTGGTTTTGGATTTTTATCCTTAGAAATAGTCAAATTAAAAATAATAAAAAGGTTCATAGATGGTACTTGTAGTTTCATGGAGTGAACTGGTTGTTTACAAACATCTATGGTTATTTACTTTTGTGTAATCAATTATTTATTTTCATGTAGTTATAGGTTTAGTTTAACACAATCATAAAATTAGTGTTTCAGTTTACTAATCTTCTCAAAATGAAGTTAAATAAGTAGTTTAGAGTTTCCTAGAGAGAGTGTAAAGCATGGATCAAAATATGCAGTTAGTGAATTATGAGATGATTTCCTTGAAATTATTTATGAATAAATTATGAATATGATTCTCATGGATATTTCTTCTAGTTTATCTAATATAGAAATTGTTCCCTTGATTTCCCCTTCCACTGTCGGTGAGTCTATAAATTCATCATTGGTAAAATATAATATCTTAAGACATTTACCATGAATGTCTTAGTATTATAATATAACATTTATAAGGAAACATCACTTACTATTCTTGAATTTCTCAAGTATAATGTTGTTATGAAGATTGACAAGTGAGCTAAATCCCTCCTTTAAATGAAAATAACAATACCTCTATTATTGATATTTCATAGTTGGACCCCATTTTGACACCCATGTTATTTGAATGATATGTTTTATTTGAGTTAAGTTAATTTATATTGTTACGTCAAAATACGCAATGAAATACTTCATTATTTCTCCATTACTGATATGATTATTAGGGACTTGTTTATCTACATTAATTTTAAATATTTATTTTATTTAATGAATCTCAATCATTTCATATTTGCATTTCTAGTTTCACAATACATTTAAATAGTTCATTATAATAAAGTGAAAAATTAAACTGTATTTAAATTCCTTTACTCGCCATTTTTAATAACACAAATGGGTAATAAGTTTTCTAACTTACCATAATGGGAGAAGTTTCTAACTTTTCAAAATGGAAATATGTAACTATTTAAGTGTAAAAAACACTAAATTTTAACCAATATATATTTTTTACATTTTATTTCTATTAATTTTCTTTAATAATTTTGTGCTTGATATCTATTATAATATATAATGGGTTTCGTGATGATAAAAAGCGAAAGAATATTAGACTACTAATATTGATCCAACCTATCCCATGTACTTTAGCTTTTTTTGACCTAAAATACCCTTCATAAATTTCTTATGATCTTAATTTTATGTCTGTCAATCAAGTTTCATCTTAATCTTGTGTTTTCATTAGTTAAATTCATTATGTGTGCATTCTGGGTGATTTTAGATGAAATATGCCTACGTTTGGTAAATTGGAAATGTGAATTTTTTTTCTAAGTGGTATAAAGGGTTACATAGATCAATTAGCTACATAAATCACTTGTTTATATAAATATCCACTAGTAATCAAGTATTTCATTGAATCACCTATGTGGAAATTTCCTACATCGATAAGATCACCCATATGAGAAACTAATTACATAGATTATTAAGCTCTGTAAATTGGATACATAAAGTAATCTGTTTTTTGAATCAACTATATGGCTAATATTCTTACACCATTTAAATCAGGTACATTTGTTTTAGCTATATGAGTAAAATGTATACATAATTCCATTTGGCTATATGAATCAAAATTGTCTACATAGATTCTAATATGTTAATTGACTTTGTGGATTCCGTTATACAATTGTCTATGTCATGGTAGAAGTTGGTATTTTTTACCATTTAAGAACACAAGTGAGCATTTTAATGCAACTATAAAATCATTAAATGCTCAATTAACTATTTAAGATAAATAGAATTTAATTATATAAATTTAATAAGACAAAAGATAAATTCAAGGATAGTTTATTTTTATCTACCATTTCGATGTATTTCAAGGAAAAAGGACTTATCACTAAATGTTAATAATATTGATCATGTTCTGAGAATTTAAATAAGAATAAATGGATTCATATCCATGTGTGGACTCCTTTGGCATGAGAATATTTCTCAAAGAGGGACCGAAGTGAACCAAATAAATATAGAGAACAATTTCTAAAAAACTCACAGAAATGACACTCTATTTTCTATGAAAATAAGGAAGAACTAGTTTCACATTACCATATGTGCTTGTTGAAGATCCTTTTTGAGTTATGATGACTTTAATATTGTTTTTAAATAATTTATATCATCTCCCTTGGATATCTATTTTGTTCTATCATCTTTATCTTAAATTTGTAAAATGATGTTTTTAAAGACTCTCTATTTATTATCTTTTATTATAGAGGTCCCCAAAAAAGAACCTTTGAAGGCTATTAGTTGTAAAGAATTTCATGATCAAAGCTGAAATCTCTTATGATTTTATTATTTGTTCATTGGCTACATTCATTCATGTATTCCCTAGTAAAAGGAGAGGAATTCAACAACAAAAGGACCAGATTCAGGAAAATCATCACAATCGTGGAGAGGGGTGGTGGTGGAGTGGACTGTGGGAGTTTTATTCCATGAACCACTATAATTCACTATTTTAATTTCTATTATTTATTATTATTTTTTCTTCTTAATGTATTGTTAATGAAAATATAATAATTTAGTCATAAACAAAATCGGGTGGGTTTTCTAATTGTAGAAAAAATTAATGAACTTAATTCACCCCTGCGAAGACATAATGTGTTCAGTCTCTAACAACTAATATTTCACTAATTTCTTGGTCACATTAGAATTTATCCCATTTTTTATCTATTTAAGTATGGAATCATCCTAATCATATCATATATGAATCTGGTATAACCGAGTGGAAAACACTTTGTCTAATCTGAAATATGGATAAATCCAACTCTATTCCTCGAGTAACTGAATCCTATTAGTGTCTCCAGGCTAGTGTAATGAAAAGAAAAATACAAAAACAAGTTAAAAAGGGACACTCCATGGGTAACTATAATTATTATGACCTTCCAAATAATAAAATCCAAAGTCACTTATTATATTATTTTCTTATAAATATAATTCAGGGGCACCCAACCTTAGTATGACTTACCTGGTTGGATGATCGTGGTATTCACAAGTGCCCTTTTGGAAGGAATATAACACATAGTATTTAAATGGGATTTAATCTCACCATATTATCTCATGTTATTCCATTTTATTTATTCATTCATTTATTATATTATTTTGGAATCATATTCCCTCCACCAAACCAATAAATTCATACTCTATTGATGTGCAAATCCTTGTAAAACCCACAAGATTTTATTACCCAAAAACTGAAGTCAAAAATATTTATAAATATCTAAAGGAAACATATTGATAAGTTACATTAACAATTAATTTAATGGAATAGAGTTATATGAGATTGAACATCTTCATATGCTCAAGCCTGATGAAATTTATATTCAACCCCATTCACCAGCCTAGACAATCCACAAGCCTCTAGGTAGGTAGGTAGTCTAACCATGAGTCCCTATACCTAGGGATACATTACTCAATAGAGTATCTAATTAATCATAACTATAAAACCTAGTTTGAAAAAACTATAATCAATAAATAAATTCAATCTAATAAATTCAATTACAAATCGAGATCAAGTTATATGAAAACTAAACTTATTATGGATTCAATCCAAGAATGCAGTGTAGGGATTTATCCTACAAACTGTTTGACATTTTTAACTAAAGCATACAAAATATTTAAATTTGTTGAATTTTTTACTAAACATGAATATAGGAGGGAATAACATTTTAAATAAATGAAAAATTAAAATAGTTAAACATGAAATAATAATTTATGAACAATTTATAAATAAAATATAATTATAAACACTTTTATAATTATTTTTCTTTAACATTACAAGCATTCTCAATGTTTGAATATAAAAATTTTACATTAATTTAAATACAAAAATATTAATATTTATCATTATATGACCTTTCCATTTTAAATATATGAAATTATATAAATTATAAACAATTTTAAATTAAATATGTATTATTGAAAACTATTAACATAATCTAAATATAATATACATAATCCTTATTTAAACATTGATCAAATCAATAATCAAAACACTTTTTATGATGTTTAAATAATATCCAAATAAGTCCCCATTTTTTTTAATAATTCAAAATAGTCAAATGTGAACAAGTTATAATTTAAATATTAACATCCTATATTTTGGCCTTATTATATAATTTATAACCCTTTATAAATTATTTATTATGATTTATATATAAATAATTTAATTTATAAATCGTAAGACATTCCATATAGTTTCGATTAAAGTTATTTCATATATTATCATTTAATACATGGGAATAAATTTTTTCATGAACATTTAATTCTTTATAATCAATTTATAATTAATTAATTATAAAATTTTATTAATTAAAATATCCTAGAAAACCCTTTTATAATGATTTATAAGCATTTTATATAATATTTAAATCAATTTAGGTGTTTAAAAAAATTTATTTATTTTAAAACAGTATTGATTACGCTTACACATATGGGTATTCTTGTGTAAGAGTAGAGCCTTCAACCCCAATCAGGTCATCAAAAAGAAATTTGGTAAAGGTAATCCACTACTTACCTTTACACAAATTAAGTATAACGGACTCTCTAAGGGTAATTCAAATATTACATTTACACAACTCATTTTTGTAAGGTTATAAATGATATTACATTTACATGAATGTTTCATGTAATGGTGTGTCTCATTTACCATTATGTAGCCATCTAGAACCATTTTGTAAGGGTACTACCTTTTTACGAACCATTTTTGTAAATTTAATAATGTGGTTATGCTTACAGAGGCCTTCTTTGTAAGGGTAGGACCTTTATTCAAGGTTAAGATTCAGTAGGTTACCTTTATGCAACCCTTTTTAAAAATTATACCTTTATGTAACCCATATATCATATAAAGGCATGTTATGTTGAAACATAAAAATACAAATATATATAATGGTAAGGTGATATGTCCATTATGCAGACAACTCTACATAAGGTTAATTCCTTGGTTTCCCTTACACACCTCAACTGTGTATGGGTATGGTTTTTATTACCAATACGTACACTAAATAGTTAATGGTAAAGACTTTATGAATCCAAATTTATTGGAATGTAAAAATTATCTATTTTATTATTATTCTTAATTTAAATCATAATTTCATAAATAAAAACAAATGGTTACCTTTTAAACCACATTTTGGTTTCTAAAAAAATCTAATAACAGTTATTATACACATCATAAGAAATAAAAAACCAAATCAGAAGATCTCCTAAGAATGAAATTTAAAACCTTCACTAAAAACATAAATAAAGAAGATATTGAAAATAAGCATACCATACATAGAATATTTTCTATATCTACTCCTCTTCTATCAAATATCATTGAATATTCATGATATATATTATAGGAGTGGTAAATAAAATCATCCCACCATAGTGGTTCATCAATGATCTAATCTGAATCACCGATCATACATGCATGATTATCCTTTCTCCTATGATGTGGTAGAATTTAATCATGTAATGGATGAAATATAATGATAACAATGATTTTAAGGAGGTTCATAAAAGCATAATATAATTATCATACACTTACATCACATGGAAAAAAATTTAATTGGAAATCCAAGACACTTGTTGATTATCCTCTCATTTATTCATGTGATGAAACAGAAGAATAAATACCATGGATGATTAATGTATCATATACATGAATGAGAGTCCTCCTAAACATCTAATCTCATGAAATAGTATAATAAATGTTAACTAATATGGGAGAATGATATATTATAAAAGATTATCATTTTTGTTGCATGTTTCATGGACCGATATACCATCAATGAAAATCATATTTTCCATTTAATAGAAAATAAATATATATCATAAATAAATATATATATATATATACATACACAAGGCTTTAGGGAATATTAAATTCACTAATACCACTTCCTCTAGCAATTTTTGGGTAAAGGGATAATTCAAATGAATGTTCCTTATCTAAGAATAAAACATCATATTTCCAAAAAAGTAAATAGTTGTCTGTGAGTTAGAAAACCACATCCCACCTTTTGATGTTTTCTGATATCCTCTAGAAACCTATTCATACATACCGACCCCTTAACTTCTTATATCAAATAGATGTACTCTACTTCTATTTTTGAAGTGGGACCACCAGTTGAAGCTTGGATATTAAACTAACTCTCATTTTTTCAAATGAAAACATATATCTGATATCACTCTTCTATGAATCTAAATCCTCACCAAAGTTATATTTTGTGCAAAATCTAGAACAAGATGACACTAAATGGTGCCCTGGTCTAGTGGATCACTTGGACTAAAGAACACCTCCTTAAACCCCAAAGGATTATGACTAGCATTGAGGTCCTAGGATGTGTGTGTGGGTATAATATTCCCTTATGTCAGAGTGGATCACATCAGTATTGAACATATCATTCAATATAAAATGTAAAAATTAAACAATAGAGAAGATAAAAATCTAATATAAAAATAAATAAACAATTTCAAAAGAAATATCATATACAAAATGATATATCATGTCATATATCTACAAAGTATAAAAATAGGTATACAAGAATCAGTATAATACATGTATCAAAATACAAAAAAAAATTACATCCCTGCTAGCATCATGAGCATAACATGGACTTATGTTCCCATGCTCTAAAGAAATGAGTAGTCAATAATCATAAAATAATCACTTTCCTAGATCCCTACCAACATCCATGAAGCTTGGAAGGGTTACCAACAACAATCTAAACATGGTGTGAGATATTACTCAGTAGGCCACCACCAATGGTCTCTATAACTAGTCTAGTCTTTGTATAACAATCTAATGCAGTGTGGAGTTCATAACATGTATAACATCAGTACATGTTAAAATCATATAGAAAATATGAATAATGTAAAGTGATATTATCCAACATATCAATGATAAACAAGTTCCCATACATGGCTCAACTGTAAACAAGAAACCAGAAGAATTGGATAATTGTAAATCATAAATCAACCACAGTAGCAATGGCATGCAAACCAAGGTATAATATTTAGCATGGAAATTTTGTATAAACCAATTTATCATATAATAACAGTCATATAGTAAAATATATTATAAAATATCATCATGAAGACAATGTATAATCAAAATTGTCTAACCATGAAGGTTTGGATCAACAATATAGTATACCAAGGCATCCACATCATGTCCTAAGAGAATATCAATATAAATTCCAAAATAATTAGTTGGATTCCAAGGATAATTCAGTAGACTGTGTCTAATGTGAGTCCAACTAAGTTTAATCCATTGGGTAGAAAGGCCTGAGGTATCCAATGAAATCAATAACCAAGGAGGAAATAGCTCTAAGGCATCAACTGCTGAAATCAAGACCCAAGGGAAGAATGCTTCATGACATTCTATGAAATTGGGATCCAAGGTATACCAAAAAAGGAATCCAATACCATTACAATTTCATCATCTCATTCAATAATAATTTCATAACATTTATATTTCGTGATTTCAACAATCTCATTTTCATATTTTCCATTAAAACACAAAAAAAATCCAAATCATGTCATCATGTGGAAAAAGAGGCATCACTTTATCGTAAGTATATCAATTAAATTTTCATAAATTATAAATACTCACTCTGACAAGAAGAGTACACACACCCATTGGGTGGTTTTAATTAAGGTACATACAATGTCACACCACTTGGGTGACCTATGTTGTGGATAACAACTTCCAACAAACACAAAGGAACTAGTGGGAAACCTAAATAGGTTAAAATTTATTTAATCAATGGATTAAATTAATTTTAGGGGAAACACTAGATATTATGGCATGTTTCATAATGAAAACTAGATATATATTACACTAAACCATGAGGGAAAGGATAAATCTCCTACCGTAGGTCTGTAGAAGAACACTCATCAAACAATAATCCCTAATTTAGTCCAAATCAATAGAAATATTACGAAGGTAAAATGACCCTATAAATAGGGAGTATTATATTGAACCTAAATAATTTTTTTTGATATAAATACAAATTATTAACAACAAAACATTATTAAATAAATTTCTGACATGTTTTCAATAAGACAAATAGTGTTCAAATTGGTGTCTCGATCGAGAAACAGGTGAAAATCATATGAATTTAATTAAAAATGTAGATTCCAATGTGAGGCCTATCCATTATAGGAGAAATGAAAAATATATTTAGGATTAAATAAATTTTAATGTAATTTTGGAAATTTTACCCAAAAACATTTGGATTCACAGTTTGGAAGCACAGTTGGCCAATCCTTGTACAAACATTATGTTCTTAATTGCTTCAAGGGGACCCCACATGTGTCATGAGAATTGTTTAGAAAACCATTAATAAAACATTAAATTTTACTCTATTAATATTCTAATGTTTTTTTTCACATGTGTACGCCTTAGGGTATACTATTTCCTCAAAATTTGTGTCCTTCATCTGATCAATGTCCAGCCCCACATGGTTCATCCTAGTTGTATGGTTTGGGTCTCACAGTTTCTCCTAACCATGTGGCCTAACTCTTTTACTCCAAAAAACAAACTTTATGCTCCGAACAATCCATAGACACCCTAGAAACTAAATTTATCTCCTTAGTCACTCACATTAGGTCAAAACCAAAGAGTTATACTAAAAATAAAAAATTTATACCTCACAAGAAAACAGAGGTTCGTACAATATTTTCTATTAGAGAAATTTGTCCCTAAATTTTCATTTCATGAATGGCCATGAATTTTTAGAGAATAACTCCAACCATTGAGAAAGTACATCAGCCTAATGCTCTCAATTCATATCCTATAAATGGTAATGATTCCATAACACCCATACTAGAGGAACTAAATAACCTTGTAGAACATTCATGCTCTTGTCAATGATTTGTATATGATTCTCTTCCTGGATGGATATACCCATAACTCCTCCTCATTTGAATATACAGTGTGATATGGATATGAGTGGTAACGTCGCAACTGATATGAATAGAATACCATGCATGGCTTATGTAGATACCCTAAGCTTAATGTACATGGAAATTACATTACTCTTGCGGAATACTCAGTACATAACAAAAACACACACACAAGGACCGTAATAGTTTAGTGTCTTTGGAAACTTGGAATATAATCTTCTAATCCTGGTGAAAGATCTTAAACATCTCCCATAAATATCTTCCATTTTTTGACCTAAAATATTTCTTTATATCCTGGGGAAAAGAAAACATAAAACGGTGAGCTCAAATGCTCAGTAAGGGTAAACAAAAGAAATATCAATCATATCATATTCATAAGAACATAACATTTTGGAAATCTTAACCTGTAAAAGAGATCATAATATCATAACATGGGATAAATAATAGTAGTGAAATGTAATCCCAATAATCATAACATAAAACATGAAACTTTGTGGCATACACACATAATCATAGAAAATCATTTCTTATTAGTCAAGACTCATTTCCAAGACTATCTTAGTGAACAAAGTCCATTTCTGAACCGAGTTCACTCCTCGTTTCAGTCCTGTTTCACTGAACCGGTTTAACCTACCGTTCCAGCCATGTCTATCTCTTGAAATATAAAATCTTTACCCAATGCATTGGAGGGAGATATAGGTCCCACCCATATCATAATGATACCATTCTTATGTGTGCCACAAAATCATAAACCATACATCATAGCATAACCCATGTAATAAAAATGGGAATCTTAAACATCGTGACATCATAAAACAATTCATATAAGGTAAAGGAATTCATAAAAATATTTCCATCACAACATAATCAAATCCATGTAATAATAGGGATAGAAACAGAACCCTTTATTATCCTAGATGGAAAATAATTTTGATAAAACACTTGAACTCCATTCTTGAGGTAAATATCATTTCTACTTCAAAAACACGTTTCCTTTCTTAACATGTCATACAATTATAAACTAAAAGACGTTGATTAAAAATAAACTTGATAACTTGTAAAGGAAGCTTCTTGGAAATAATTTTTTAAAAATCCATCCATGCCGTATAAGTTAAAAAAACTTTCTTCTCATACTTTTTTCGGAAAAGTCAAAAAAGTACCTCGTACAAAAAACGACAAAAGATTCCTTTAATATCTTTTACTAAAAATTCATCGAAGGGTAAAATAGGATTTAAAAAATTGTAGGTGGATGGAAATAATATTACATATTTAGGAAACATGGATGTGGATGATAAAATACACCCCAGTAAATACCAAAGTATAAACAATCTCGAATAAAAATGAGATTGTGATATTTTCCCTTACCTTAGGTATGATTTGCTTCGTAAGTGTCCAAACATCATGTATAATGATTTAAATAATGTCATTGAATTATTCCAGAATCATAATAATTGTTATGATATCATATATGGTTCACTTATGACTTTATTTTACCCGTTCTTTTGTAAATTCCATGTTAAAGAGTGTTTTGGGTAAAATCGTTTCATTTGTGGTCTGTGTTTTGACTTGTAATTATTCATATGATTACTTAGATCATGATTAATTATTTCTAGAATATAAAACATGATTTATATATAATATATATTCAGAATATACATATATATAATAGATTAGTAAATTGAAAGAAATACACCGTTTATGGAGACGGTAGGCCGTACGTACGCATGAACGCTGTTTTCGTTTCATTATTGAGTTGAATGGAATTAAGTAGATGACATACATATATATACACATAAATACAGTATCATAATTATGTCATATATTTCATTATTACTTATTATATATACTTTATAATCATTCAGGAATGGTTAACGTGGAGAATGATTCTCATCACGTCGTGGAGACGGTAGTCCGTACGTATGCACGAGCGATGATATCGTTCTCATGATTGTGGAATTGTATTGGAGTGTATATATACTATTTAATAATAAATATAACTTTAAAATAATCATATATAGTTATTATGTACACCATTATACCCATCAAAGTAAGGTGGTGGTGGAAAATAGATTACACCACGGCATGGAGACGGTATTCCGTACGTACGTACGCGCGGTGATTTCGTTTTCCATAGGATCGATAGATGGTGAAATAGGGTTGTTTCATACTTATAATAACATATCAGTATATGATTTATACTGATGTAATTACTTTATAATAAAACAACCTAAGAAGAAGAAGTGGAAAATGAAATAAAGTTGAAAGAATCGATAACGGACATTACCTCTTCTTTGAAGCGCCTCTTTGAGATCTCCTTTAAGGGCACTAATATTGGTCTTTGAGGAAGACCAAAACCTCTAGGATGTTTCTAGGGAAGTTTAGAAGAGAATTTTTCAGGGTTTGGATGAGCATGAAGGCTCAATGTGGTGTGAGGAATAGAGGGAGGAGGTGCCCTTTTATAAGGGAGGAGAGGGGCACCTTTGGAATAACTAAAAATATTATTTTATTATAAAGTCACATTCAGTTTTAAATAGCTCCAAATTGATTTATTTCGAAGATAAGGTGGGGATGGGTCTAAATACTCTCATCCAATATTATTTGGACATGTTTAGTTTACTATTTTAACCTTATCATTTAGATTTAACTTTAAGTTAGATAATTTTACTTTTACCGTGTCTTTTTGTGTTCTTACACTATAAGGTTAATAAACTTACTATAACAAGCCAAACGAACCCCAAGTTATTTATTATTAATATTTATAACCTTATATAATAAATTTATACGAACCTTAGATTTTTAGGAATAAAATAACAATTAATAATATAATATTTGTTTTAAAAACTATTTTATGTCAATTTTGACAGTATTTAGTAATTAATTTTTGTGAAACTCATAACACAATGATTATTTAGAAAAAAAGATAATTAAATCAATACTAACATTTCATATTAACCTATAAAGTTAGTGTAATTCATAAAAAGTCTCAAATTACATTTATTTGGGTATTTATAACATCAATTATGTCAATATTTCATTAATAAGATAATTACGGCATCATCTTTGTGTCATAAATAAATAAAATTATTTAATGTCTAAAAATTACAAATAAAATACCATTATGTAGTAAATCTTTATATATTTCTAATTAATATTTATAGTCGAATTTATCTTATGTATAAACCTATATTATTAATGATTTTCTTATTAAACTTTGATTTTAACTATTTTGGCCCTTCTTTAAATAAATTGATAATAAATGTCCTAATCTAATAAAAGTGGGACTAAATGGATATATTTTATTCCTAAGGTTGTTTTTTGTCTAATTACACTTATCCAAAATAATTAGGACATGTGTTAGGGTAATAATAATATCACTTTTACCCTTAATTACCCTATTTACTTTTAACTGTGGTAAAAAAAGTAAAAAGTTATATTCACCAAAAATTATTTTCATCTCATTGATCCACATTTTACTTTATTACATCAACCATGTATCTCAGATTTTTTAAATTCCACTCACAGAAGCGGTAAAATTATGTTTTGTGAAAAATTCATTTTTTTTAACTACCACTTAGTGGTTTCACTATTCATCAAAAAATGAAAGTTTCCAGAAAAATACCAAAAATTAGGCCTAAGCTATATTTGATATTATGAACTCAAAAATGATGTTTATTTTACCAAATTCAAAACATATCAGTTGCACTAATTAATTTAAAAATTAATTCTCGTCGTCAAAACATATAGCTTGTTCTTAAGAGATAATAACTATCAAAAGATTGACACTTGTTTATGTCTGGTTCAAATGTGAAATTACATCCAATAACCAACATTGTATTAAAATTTAGTAATTTTCACTATTCATCCGAAAATGAAAGTTATCCGAAAAGTACCAAAATTTCACCCTAAGCTAATTTCGATATTCCAAATCCAAAAATGAAGTCCATTTTGAAAATAAAATTTAAAAAATTTCAAAAAGTGGTTATTACTATTCATAACGACTAGTTTTAATAATATTTTAAAAGCATATCGTTGTTTAGTGAAACTCGGTATTGCGTAGTACACATGCTATCGATGAAGGTCGTGATTGCGTGTATTACAAGGAAAGTCAAGGATGCATGTTTTGAAATCTCTTTTTGGTGTAGCGTACAACACAAGACATTAATCAAATTAAAAAGAATATTTTTCGTAAAATCTTGGAGTGTTACATTTTACCCCCCTTAAAAAGAATTTCGCCCTTGAAATTCGTCGGGGATATAAATGGTTTACTAATCCCACATTGTAAAAAGAAATACCAAAACATTGCTTTAAAAACTAAAGTATGAAATGTAACGGTTACCCAAATTAACTAATCACTGGGTTTCCACATAGGAGAACATAGGTGAAAATATGGATATGGAAGAGAAATCTAACTGTCATTTTCTGATGGAGAGTGGTAGAGAACATGGATATGAAAAATCCAACAATCACACAGCCATAAATTTGTGATGATCTAAGGTACCATCTGATTCATCAGATATAAGAGCACTAGGACAACATTTTTGGTTTTCAAGATCATTTCCCTAAAGATGATGAAATAGGAATTAGAATAAATACTTTCATGATTTTGGTATAGTCTCACCGTTGGTCGTTCTTTGGACAATTTCCACTTCATCTCTTAAAGAAATGAAGTTGAATTTGTCATTCGTGATGTGTTAGCAGATCATGTGATAGAATGATGAGTCATTCCCTCTATCTCAAACAAAAGGTTAGAAAAGTTATCAAAACTTACATAAGTCCATCTATAGTAAGATTAATCATATATGGTTCCTAAAATGGACTTATACTTCATATAACATACTTCTTAATATAATAAAACTAGTTTCTACTAAACAGGGACTTCCTGTCGGCCAGTGGTAGGTGATTAAGGCCAGTCGCAGTTCGGTTGTGGTTTCGATTCCCACAACCTTGTCCGACGCGATGGGATATCACCCGTCCTGCAGGTTGTCCTTTTTCTAAAGCTATATTACTATAACATCCCATCAATAATATCGAAACAATTTCTATCCTAACATATTCCCAACAAAATCCATTCCAATCTTTAGGCTTATCTAAAATACTTTGGTCCAAGCTCATAGTATAAAGAAAATGATTACTTGAAATGTCACATAACAATCACATGAATGCTATCATTTATCCCCCATATATCATAATATATATCTTGTTGGTCAAATTACAAACATGTGAATACCTTAATCATGTATTCTCTTGAAGAATGAATACCCATTGACCTTAGTGAAAACATGTATGCAGTCAAAAGTTAACTCTTTCCACATACCAAAATCCAAAAATTCTATATACTCAAACCATGATATAACCTTCTCCTTATATCAGTCATGAGATCATGAATACGGTCAAACATTTCATTTTCTCGTTTTCCTTTCATTATGCGCATATCATCTTTTTTTCCAAAAATATCTCAATCACATTCTATGGTTACCGGTACCATTGAAAACCACAATTGATTAATACATAAATATTCCAATATTCCGTGATACTATAAACAACATTATTTTGGAATCCCATTACATAAACACTTAATCATTCCACCACATTGTTTTCATATTCAACATCGCCAATAGTGATCGCATGTGACATCCCTTTGTCCTTTGCCTTAATTGGTTGCTCGTGTCGATCATCACTAACCCTTGGATTAGGGCATTTGTTAGCATAATGCCCCATTTCCTTGCACTTGAAGAATTGAAGTGTTGGTGGTGCATTCTCTGAAGTCTTCTCTTTATTCACATCATTAGAAACCCTTTTTCCATTACTTCTTCACTCAGCTGCTCGATGACCTTCTTTTCCACACATAAAACATTTTCTAGTCCCTTTAAGACAATCTCCACCATTCTTCTTTCCACACTTTGAGCATAAGGAAACATTCATCTTCTTTTCACCATTATTATGAGATTTCTCCTTGAACTCCATCTTTCGTTTCCTATCAAAACTATGAGATGGATAAGTAACACCAACTTCCATTTCTACCTTGATATCACAACGCACAATTTCATCATAGCTACTGAAGTCTCTTATAGCTAATGCCCTTAGAAGATTTGGTTTTAAGACACTGAAGAATCGATCAACATTACTTTCAGGTTGGATGATAAATCCAGATGAATACCTTGAAATCCTTGTAAAATTAGCTTCATATATACCAACAGATTCATCATCCTTTTGTTTAATTGAAGAAACTTCTTCTCCATCTTTGTTCGAATAATACGAGGGAAGTACTTATTGAAAAATAATTTCTTGAACTCGTCCCATTCCATGGAATCAATTTCATCTCTTGGACTCGTATTCTTGATAAGATTCCACCATTGATCAGCATCACCTTCCAAACGATACACTGCGAATATGACTTTATCATGTTTAGAACATTGAATAACTGAAAATATCTTTTCAGTGGTAATGATCCATTGTTCAGCAACAAGTGGATCAGAAGTCCCACTGAAAGAAGGTGGACGTTGCCTCATGAAAGAATCAATAGAATATTGTTCCCTTCTCTACTCATTTGGAAGTCCAGAATGATTCATATCTTGTGTAAGTATAACAATAATATTTTGCACTCCATCTCCCATAACATTTTTTTTCAGAAGGACAATCATTGCATTGTTCATTACATTGATCAACACGGTTCTTTCGGGTTCCATCCATCGTCTAAAACCCAAAAAGAATTGTGTGAGAGGCAAAAATTATGCTTGGGAAAACAACATAATTAAGGTGGAGTACCTTCAATATCTAAAATCTTAGGTTACCGTAATTCTAGTACTATAACCTATACTTATACTTATCCTTAGGGACATCCCTATTCATACCTTCGAAATATCTATAGGGATCTCACTAAAGTTCTCGCATCTTAGTTTCCGAAGGTTGACTAAATATTTCCTCTGATACCAACTGTAGAGACCCTAAGCTTAACGTACATGGAAATTACATTACTCTTGCGGAATACTTAGTACATAACAAAAACACACACACAAGGACCGTGATAGTTTAGTGTCTTTGGAAACTCGGAATATAATCTTCTAATCATGGTGAAAGATCTTCAACATCGCCCATAAAGATCTTCCCTTTTTTTACCTAAAATCTTTCTTTCTATCATGGGGAAAAGAAAACATAAAAGGGTGATCTCAAATTCTCAGTAAGGGTAAACAAAAGAAATATCAATCACATCATATTCATAAGAACATAACATTTTGGAAATCCTAACCTGCAAAAGAGATCATAATATCATAACATGGGATAAATCATTGTAGTGCAATGTAATCCCAATAATCATAACATAAAAAATGAAACTTTGTGTCATACACATATAATCATATAGAATCATTTCTTATTAGTCAAGAATTATTTCCAAGACTATCTTAGTGGACAAAGTCCATTTCTAAACCGAGTTCACTCCTCGTTTCAATCCTGTTTCACTGAACCGGTTTAACCTGCCGTTCCAGCCATGTCTATCTCATGAGATATAAAATCTTTACCCAATGCATTGGAGGGAGATATAGTTCCCACCCATCTCATAATGATACCATTCTTATGTGTTCCACAAAATCATAAACCATACATCATAGCATAACCCATGTAATAAAAATGGGAATCTTAAACATCATGACATCATAAAACAATTGATATGAGTTAAAGGAATTCATAAAAATATTTCCATCAAAAAATAATAAAATCTATGTAATAATAAGGATAGAAACATAACCCATTATTATCTTAGATGGAAAATAATTTTTATAAAACACTTGAACTCCATTCTTGAGGAAAATATCCTTTCTACTTCAAAAACACTTTTCATTTCATAACATGTCATACACTTATAAAATAAAAGAAGTTGATTAAAAATAAACATGAAAACTTGAAAAGGAAGCTTCTTGGAAATAATGTTTTAAAAATCCATTCATGCCGTATAAGTTAAAAAAACATTCTTCTCGTACGTTTTTTTGGAAAAGTCAAAAAAGTACCTCGTACAAAAAATGACAAAATATTCCTTTCATAACTTTTACTAAAAACTCACAGAAGGGTAAAATAGGATTTAAACAATTGTAGTTGGATGGAAATAATATTACATATTGAGGAAACATGGATGTGGATGATAAAATACACCCCAGTAAATACCAAAGTATAAACAATCTCGGATAAAAATGAGATTGTGATATTTTCCCTTACCTTAGGTCTGATTTGCTTCGTAAGTGTCCGAAACTCCTGTGTAATGATTTAAATAATGTCATTGACTTATTTCAGAATAATAATCATTGTTATGATATCATATATGGTTCACTTATGACTTTATGTTACCCGTTCTTTTGTAAATTCCATGTTAAAGAGCATTTTGGGTAAAATCATTTCATTTGTCATCCGTGTTTTGACTTGTAATTATTCATATGATTACTTAGATCATGATTACTTAATTCCAGAATATAAAACATGATTTATATATAATATATATTCAGAATATACATATATATAATAGATCAGTAAAAGGAAAGAAATACACCGTTCATGGAGACGGTAGGCCGTACGTACGCATGAACGTTGTTTTCCTTTCCTTATTAAGTTGAATGGAATTAAGTAGATGACATACATATATATACACATAAATCAAGTATCATTATTATGTCATATATTTCATTATTACTTATTATATATACTTTATTATCATTCATGAATGGTTAACGTGGAGAATGAATCTCATCACGTCGTGGAGACAGTAGTCCGTACGTACGCACGAGCGATGATATCTTTCTCATGATCGTGGAATTGTATTGGAGTGTATGTATACTATTTCAGAATCAATATCAATTTACAATAATTATATATAGTTATTATGTACACCATTATACCCATCCAAGTAATGTGGTGGTGGAAAATAGATTACACCACGGCGTAGAGACGGTATTCCGTACGTACACACACGCGGTGATTTCGTTTTCCGTAGGATGGATAGATGGTGAAATAGGGTTGTTTCATACTTATAATAACATATCAGTATATTAGTGATACTGATGTTATTACTTCATAATGAAACAACCTAATAATAAGAAGAGGAAGAACAAATAAAGTTGAAAGAATCGGTAACGGACATTACCTCTTCCTTGAAGCGCCTCTTTGAGATCTCCTTTTAGGGAACTTAAATTTTTCATTGAGGAAGACCAGAACCTCTAGAATATTTCTAGGGAAGTGGAGAAGTGAATTTGGCAGGGTTTGGCCGAGCTTGAAGGCTCAATGTGGTGTGAGGAAGAGAGGGAGGAGGTGCCCTTTTATAAGGGAGGAGAGGTGCACCTTAGAATAACTAAATATATTATTTTATTATAAATCCAAATTCGGTTTTAAATAGCTCCAAATTGATTTATTTAGAATCTAAGGTGGGTATGGGTAACAATCCTCTCATAAAATAGAATTTGGACAAGTTTATTTTACTTTTTTAACCTTATCATTTAGATTTAACTTTAAGTTAGATAATTTTACTTTTACCGTGTCTTTTTGTGTTCTTACACTATAAGGTTACTAAACATACTATAACAAGACAAAAGAACCCCAATTTGTTTATTATTAATATATGTAACCTTATATAAGTCATTTGGAGGAACCTTAGATTTTTAGCATTAAAATAACAATTAATAATATAATATTTGTTTTAAAAACTATTTTATGTCAATTTTGACACTATTTAGTAATTGATTTTTGTGAAAATCATAACAGAATGATTAGTTCTAAAGAAGTTAATTAAATCAATACTAACATGTCATATTAACCTACAAATTATTGGAATTCATAAAAAGTATCAAATTACATTTATCTTTGTATTTATAACATCAATTATGTCAATATTTCATTAATAAGATAATTACTGCATCATCTTTGTGTCATACATAAATTAAATTATTTAATGTCTAAAAATTAAAAATAAAATAAAATTATGTATGAGATATTTTTATCTTTATAATTAATATTTATAGTCTAATTTATCTTATGTATAACCCTATATTAAAAATGAATTTATTATTAAACTTTGATTTTAACTATTTTAACCCTTCTTTAAATAAATTGATAATAAATGTCCTAATCTAATCCAAGTGGGCCTAAATGGTTATATTTTATTCCTAAGGATGTTTTTGGTCGAATTAAACTTATCCAATAGAATTAGGACTTGTGTTAAGGTAATCATAATATCATTGTCACCCTTAATTACCCTATTTACTTTTAATCGTGGTAAAAAAAGTAAAAAGTTAATATTCACCAAAAATTATTTTCATCTCATTGAACCACATTTTACTTACTAACATCAACCATGTATCTCGGATTTTTTTAAATTCCACTCATAGAAGCGTTAAAATTAAGTTTTATGAAAAATTCATTTTTTTAACTACCACTTAGTGGTTTCACTATTCATCAAAAAATGAAATTTTCCTATAAAAATACCAAAAACTAGGCCTAAACTATATTTGATATTATGAACTCAAAAATTATGTCTATTTTAACAAATTCATAACATATCAGTTGCATTAATAAATTTAAAAATTAATTCCCATCGTCAAAACATATAGCGTGTTCTTAAGAGATAATAACTATCAAAAGATTAACACGTGTTTATGTTTGGTTCAAATGTGAAATTACATCCAATAACCAACATTGTATTAAATTGTAAAAATATATTCTAAATATAATTTAAAACCACTCAAATTAATAATTTATCACTATTAATTATTTCTATTAAAAAGATTGTTTTTAATTAAAATTTAATAATTTTCACTATTCATCAGAAAATGAAAGTTATCCGAAAAGTACCAAAATTTCACCCTAAGCTAATTTCAATATTCCGAATCCAAAAATGAATTCCATTTTAAAAATAAAATTTAAAAAATTTTAAAAAGTGGTTATTACTATTCATAACCTCTTGTTTTAATAATACTTTAATAGCATATCGTTGTTTAGTGAAACTCAGTATTGCGTACTACACATGCTATCGAGGAAGGTCGTGATTGCGTGTAATGCAAGGAAAGTCAAGGATGCGTGTTGTGCAAGCTCCTTTTGGTGTAGCGTACAACACAAGACATTAATGAAATTAAAAAGAATATTTTTCGTATTATCTTATGGTGTTACAGCTTAGTATATCTAAGGTTACTAAAACCAATTGGACATCATCTCATCTCTCTCTAGAAACTCAAATGGTCTGACATATCATGATGATAGCTTACCCTATCTCATAATCCGTCTATGTACCACCCATGAGATTTTTACGAAGACCTAATACTCAACCTTTAACTCTAGAGGTCATTGTCGGTGATTGGTGTAAGATTTATATCGGGACAATGCATTTTCCATCCATTTCAAAATCATTTGGACATTATCAAAGGTATCCTAAATGGGATGAGGTCTGAGAAACAATATTTTACCTAACTCTAACCACCATAGGGATAATAAACTTGTCCTATTATACAAATCCTCATAAGTTTCCATCTTTATAGTCTCTTGATGACAATGTTTTGTTGGAAAACTTAACAATGGGTTTATACCTCTCCCAAGATCCCAAAAAATACATGATTCATGTTTTTAGGATGTCCTTAATCATCTAAATCATGTGTTTTGATTGGAAATCAGTATGACGATTGTATGTCATGATCAGAAGCACTAGTTTACCCAATTCCCTCTATAGACTCTACAAAAAATGAGACATAAATCAAGACTCCCAATATGCTAAAATGGTGTGAGGAACCCTATGAAGATGTACTATATCATGGATATAAAACCCCCCAAGATCATCTATTGAGAATTTATCCCAAATTAGAAAGATGATAGAAAATTTATGAGCCTGTCTAAGAAAACCCATTCAGCATTACTACCGCAAGGAGACCTCAACAACCCAATCATGAAATTCATGGAAAAATTATCCCATTTACACTTAGGAATAGATAAAAAGTGTAAAATACCAGCTGTTTGCTACTACCCTTCCTTAAATTTCTAATAGGTGGAACACCTTGTGACAAAACAATCTACCCCACATTTCATTCCTGAACACCAACATTAGTGACACAAATCTCCATACATCTTGGTAACATCGGGATGTAATTCCTGTAATGAAGCATGAAACTCTCACATTATCTTCTCATGTATGTCTATTGGAACACATACACGACCATATGTACACATAATTTCATCATCACCTATCGTCCAATCAGGAGGTGGGTCATCACCTACCACACTCTCTCATAGGACTAGGACTTTTGAATATGGCAACTACATCATCCCTACTTTATCAAGAAGAGTGGAGGACACCACCAAGGATGATATAAAATTTTGACTCTAACTATCATAAAACTCCTTCTAAATCTTTGAAATGAAGGCCATATGATTCAACTCACTACTAGACTCCTAGAATTTCTGTATTTAAGTCCTTCTAATCAGTACATCATCAAATATATCATCCTTTCTAGGTGTATAATAAATATCGAATTCAAAATACTGTAGGAACGCAACCCACCTTCACAATAACAAATTCAAGTTATGTTGTGTAAATATATATTTGATGTTTTTTTGGAACGTGTACACCAAAAAATGATATCCTTGTAGATAGTGCCACTACAAATGAAAGGCATGTACAACAACGACTAACTCATGATCAATTGTCATGTAGTTCCTCTCATGTGGCCTCAACTGATGAGACTTATATGAAATGACCTTCTCCTACATCATCATAATTGTGCCTATGTCAATACCTGATGCATCATAATAAATAGTGAAGCTCCTACCTGGCTCTAGAAGAATCAGGATTGGCACTAACTTTAGTCTCCCTTCCATCTCCTAAATGGTTCTCTTATAGGTATCTGTACATAAAAAATCACACCATTTTTTAATCAAGACCTTAAGATGTGAGGTTATGCATGAGAATTATAGTATGAAATTCCATTAATATCTGGTTATCCCCAAGAAACATTTTATTTCAATGATTTTATTTGGATACTTCAAGGGAACTACATCTCTCACCTCCTCTAGGTCAACTAATACTCCTATATCTGAGATAATATGACCAAGTAAGTGAATAGTATACATCTACAAGTGGCACTTTCTGAATTTAACATAAAATTGATGCTCTCTTAGTGTATCCCAAATTATCTAAATATGTTTGGAATGGTCTTGTTTATTGTGAGAATAAACCAATATATCGTATCCATGAATACAACCACAACAGAATCTAGGTAATGATGGAAAACTCCATCCATCAATGCCATAAAATCTGTTGGCACATTATAGAGACCGAAAAGTATAACTAAATATAACATAACTGATAAGAAAATATTTATGAGGTATATATTATGGTTGAACATTATCCTAGTGAAAAACTAATCTCAAAATAAATTTTCAATAACACATGATCTCTTCAGAGTTGATAAAAAAATCATCTATTTCTGGTAAGGGATAACAATTCATTACCATCAATAGGTTCAATTTTCAGTAATCGACACATAGCCTTAGAGTATCATCTGCCTTTTTTCACAAAAATAACCTAGGAACTCCCAGTAGAAGTATTGGGTCATATAATTCCCTTTTATTCTAATTCCTCTAGTTTCATCTTGAGATTTTGAAACTCCATAGTAGTCATACTATAAAGAGGAATGGATAAAAGTGCATCTCCTAGAACAAGATCTGTGGAGTACTCCACCACTCTATAGGGATGTAAAATAGAAAAAATTTCCATGAAAAATTCCCTAAAATGATAAACATTATAGTGAAATATACCTGACATGATCTTTGATAATCTAGATATAAACTAGAAATATTAGCTATCATCTTGTCCAACCCATGATGTTGTGGTCCAGCTCATCCAACCTAAACGTCTCATTCAACATTGTGAATAAAAAATCCACCCTCTAGTTATGTGAGGGTTATCCTTCTATAATAGCAATCAATATGGGCTCGATAAGAATATAACCAGTTCATCCTTAGTATGCCATAAAATCCAGTCATCTTAAAGACACAAGGATTCATACGATTTGAAACCCCCCTATCTTAATGGGGAACTCCATGAACAGGCTTACACCAACCATTACGATTCCCAACAGAGTGTCCAAATCCATAAAATCCTCATTATGTTGAATAAATAACCCAAGTATCTCCACAAAAAGTAAAGATATAAAACTATGTGATGATCTTATGTCAAAAAGAGCTGACATAAGAGAAAACACTACTAAAATTGTACCACTCACCATAGATGACCCAACACTCTGCTCCTAAGGTGTAGGATAAAAAAATATATGGAATAAACTATAGAAATGAGAATCAACATTACTAACTAGAGTATTCCCACTCTACTATCAAGGTACACCTGGTGTTTGACTTCCTTGGCCATTTCCATCACTTCAACATAAGTGACTAATACTGGCCCTGCTCCCAACATAACGTGGAGATATGAATCAGACCCTTGAACTTGGAGTCATATATGATTTTCTTACAATAACTACTAGAGATAAGGACATGAAAAATCATTGTATGTGGCTATTCATATAGCAATTATAGCACTCGATTGGGTCTCAATCACACTAATTCATCATATTCCCCCATCTACCAGACTAATAATAATAAATAGATCTACCAACACTGATAATATGACGGGTTGGTTCTCCCCTCATGTGAAGCCTGAAAATGTCTCTTCCTACCAATAGAAGATGGAATACTAGGTAAATATGCTAAACTACCTTTTATTATGTCCCCAACTTCTATCAGGTTCCTCTCTGTATTAAGGTCATGATTCACTGTTTCACAAAATGTCATCAACCTATACACATTTACCTATGATGGAATGGCATGAGTGATTCATTCCTCAAATCATATCACCCCCAATGCCTCATTAGTGAGATAAACCATCAATAAAATTGATGCTCTATAAAGCATGTTGAATATTCAATAACAATCATTACATCATGCTCCAGATGTACAAACACACTATCCATCTCTTCTCTCAAAGCCTCGTGGTAAAATGTAGTCAAAAAACATGGATTGTGAATCCCACCAAACCATATATTGGAGTGTATCATTCAAGTTCAAAACATCCTAACAGTGATTATTTTCTCCTTGAATGATATATGATGTGAGCATCACTCTCTTCTCAGTAGGTGTCCCTATATTCTTAATCAAGAACAAATTAACCACAAGACACATCTTTGTATCTTGTAGAACTTCGTCCCCTAAAAATGATAGTGTGTGATGTAACTAGAACACACATGTCAATATTTCCATAGATGATGCAGGCTACAGTGCTCCATGAACGGTCATTATAAGGTGCATAAAACCCTCATGGAACTATACCTCAACACCTATTTTTGGTAAAACTATTGGTGTCATAACATGCACAATAGGAGTATATATTTTTAGATAATGGAACACCACCATTGAAGCATGGTCATTTCCACCCTCTTGGAAAATGACTAGATGTCTTCATAGTGGAATATCTCTACATTAACAAACACGCACCTTAGAAAATATCGATATAAAAAAGATCACATCTAAAAGTGTAGGAAAATTTGAAACCATCCAATAAATAGATTACACCCCACTGCATTCTTCTAATTATAAGATAGATAAAAAGAAATAATCATAAAAATCACTAGATACACTGCCTACTTCCCACTCTAAAGCTGGTTCAATGTCTAGTTCTCCATTTCACTATGTCAATTCACATATAATTCATCCTTTTTTACAATTTACCCAAAATGGTAGAATCAAATAGATTACCATTATCAATTTATATGGTCTTATACATATTATAATATGAATTAAATACCTATTTTGTCAAAACCATATCATATTACAGTTTACGTGAGCAATGGTCCATGAATCAACATGTCATAGTTGACAGCATAGGGTGTTTACTACAACATAAGTAGGAAAAAACAATTTATGTTATGGCAGGAAGTCTAAGTTCCAACCTTGTTTTTCAATTCCCTACAAAAAATATCTATCAAACAACATGTATATCACTCAATTGACACATAATAAGGTCATGTGGTCAATCAATGAAACCAATATTGCATGGAATAATGCATGACATCTGAATTCTGATAGGTTCCTAATATGATGCATGAGATACATACCCTTACCTCAACATTCAATAGAAAATTTAACCATCAATCAAATCTATAGTTGCATCAAAAATCATGTGAATCACCCAATGGTGGAACAAAATCAAATATAATATAAAAAATCCAAAAAACAACAATTTCTGATCCAGGGAATTTAAATTTTTCTTGTACGTGGGTGAGATACTCTTAAGAACAACTCATTACCAAACCGAAATTCCATCATAATATCGTATATATTTTATTAAAATAGAATAGTTATAAATGAAAATTATTTATTAACACTTTGAAACCTTCTGGCCTGGATGCCACTTAATTGTGCCCCATCCGGTTGGGTCAAATGGCCTCAAGAGAACCACCCCAAATGCTAGAGGCTGCCAACTAGAATTATGGTCCAAGTGTGTGTTCGTGGAGTGGCTATACCCTCATATCAGAGTGTTACAATATAGTAATAAAGATATCAGTCAATAGAAGAAGTATTTAATCAACCAGATAGAATATTACCATCCAATATTGAAATATATAAATAATTCCAAATGAAATCTCATATAAAAAATGACATCTCAGGTCATGCCTCTATAAATTAGAAAAAAAATGTGTACAAGAATAAATAAAATACGTGTATAAAAATACTAAAAATACCAAAAATAAACTGTCCCAACTAGCATCATGAACATAGGTCAGTTTTGTTAACACCTGCTCCAAAGCAATGAACAGTAAAACATCATACAATAGATACATTCCCCAATCCCTAACTATATACATGATGTTTTTCTAGGTACCAAATGTCATCCTGAAAAGGGTGTTAGATAACACTCAGTTGGCCACCACCAATGATGTCTATAACATGTTCATCCTACGTATAACAAGATAATGAAATGTGAAGTTTATAACAGGTATACCAGTAGTATGAGTGAAAATCCCAAGGCAAAGATGATAAATGTAAAGTGGTATAGTCCATCCTGTCACTGATAATCAGGTTCCCATACAAGGTTCAACTGAAAACAAGCCACCACATGTATGGGAAAACTGTAAAACATAAATAAATCACAACAGTCAAGTTGTATAAACTAAGGTATAAACTTTACCACAACCATTTCGTATAAACCCATGTATCATATCATCATGTCTACATAGTATAATATATTGTATAATATCAACATTTCCACACCGTATAGTCAAAATATCCAGAACACAAAGGGTCAGATCTAAGGAATTTAAGATGAAGGAATCCACATTGAATCATAGGATCATCTCAATGGAAATCTGGCAATGACTTGTTTGGATTCCAAGAAGAATGTAAGTAGAGCATGTCCATTGCAATTCCTTGAAATCAAGATCCATGAGTTAGAAAGGCCAAATTCTTCCTATTGAATTAGGATTCAAGGAGGAAAAATCCAAGGCAACCGTAATCAAGACATATGGAGTTGAAATGTCCTTGATGTACTGTGGAATCAGGATCCATGGAATACCAACCAAGTAATCTGTTGGAAAAATCATTACATCATCTCATTCATTCCTCATTTCATAAAATTTACATTTCATGAGTTCATCCAACTTATTTTCAAAAGTTCTATTAAAACAGTAAAAAAAATTAAAATCAATTCTAAATATGGAAAATGAGGCATCAACATAGGTTACCTAGGTTAGGGATAAGAACCTCCAACAAACTATTCCCCAACAATTTTCCCTTTAATGCTTTATAGGGTACCTCACACAGTTAATGCGCATGGTTTGGAAATCCCTATGCAACCCATGTGTTATTCCATTTTCAAAAGTCTGTGGTTTTTTTCATGGGTTTTCACCTCAAGTTGCACGGTTTTATGAAACTATGTGGCCTCCTACTTATCATTGCCCATCATTTCTTGGTTACTCCTAACCGCGTGACATAGGCCGCACGGTTTCTCATAAACATGAGGTCCAACTATTTTCATCCAAAATTCAGGCTCTAGGATTTGATGAATCCACCAACACCCCCACAAAAATCCAATGATCTCATCAGTCACTCACATTAGGTCATAAAAAAGGAGTTTAAGTGAAAAAATAATATTTTTAAATCATAAGAAAACTTGGGATCTTAAAATCCGCAAAACCCTTAAGAGACTCATTTGTTCGAAATAAAATTTCCATGTCTTTGGGACCTTTAAAATAATTAATGATCTATTTTAAGACTTTTTAGTGACCCATTCAATGATTTTACATGAATATTATGAAAAAATATCACTAGTCTTACAATTTCCATCTAACGACCTGAAATTTTGAATGAATTTTTATTTCCTAATTTTTTAATTAATGATGTCAATATAATTAAAATGAGAATGTTTGGTTTTGACTTTTTTATGATCGTAGGTCAATATGACCATTGGAAACTAAATGTTGCAATAGTTTTATCTAAATAACAGTTACCACGGTTAACTAATACAGAAAGATGATTTGATGGCCTCATCCATTAGTCTCAGGCCGATCGAATCCCATCTGACAAAACATTGGAAGGAGGTAGCACCACTGGGCTTTGCTCTAGAACAAACCCAAGCCGAACATCATCATGTGATGCTGGAGCAGAATCACCTTCGGGAGAAGTTCAAGCTTATAGAAATCATTACTCAGTCAATATTGGCCGAGCCAACCTCATATTCTCTCACCTTAGCACACCTTACAATTATGTTCTATGTTGGGGTTATAAGGGGCTATGTAACGAGACCATAGCTTCTATGTGTAATCTTTTGAGATAAATAAAATTGTGATTTCTTCCTATGGTGAAGTTTGTGTTTTTATTCAGATATTCGAATAAATATAGGATGTATATTAATGAATTTTTGGAAAAAGGGATATTTTAAAATATTTAATTAAACCTTAAATATCTAATGATGTGTAATGATTTTCAAAAAAATGTTCTTCTGGAAATGTGTTCAGTAAAAAATTTAGAATCTAATAAGATCAACTTAATTTTTTGTGAATAGTAAATAATGAATAGTGTTTTTTTTCTTAGGATTAGTAATGTGACCAAATAGATTAGTAATATCACTTAGTAAAGTATTAATATAATTTAGGCACCTTGATTAAGTAATGTGATTCAATAAAATATGTAAATAACTGTTTTAGAAATTATTAGTCAAGTATTAGTTTTTTCGTGTGAATAGTGTTTTTAATTAAAAATTAAATTAATAATATTTGGAAAATTATTATTATAAAATGGTGTTAATTTTGAATTTAGATCATCGATATTAGGTTAAGGTGATTTTTGGGGATTTTTTTGAAAAAAAATGAATTTTCAGAAAATAGTGAAAATACAGTTTTTAGTTTTAGGTGTTTAATGACATCATTAAAGATGTAATAATAATATAATAATTCTGGTAGAATTATGAATAGTAATATTAGTTATGAGGTGACCCATTTTTTCAATAACATGGGAAAATACCATGGGCAAGCCCATGGTTTTTTCAATACCACTGATGAGGTGTCCCTTGGAAATTAATGCTTTATCCACTCATTTGTCCTATAAATACCAAGACTTTACCTCATTAATTTCATTTAAAAATACTCTCCAATGATGTTGTGGTTCCTTTACCTCCCATGGAGTCCTCCCAATATTCCCTCAATCTTCCCATTGTCTCTACATTCAAGCATTCTAAGTTACTTGTCAAGGTAAGGGATCCTTTCACCCCCATTTTAAGTCATGACTTCCTTTATGTTGTATCTTATATTTTCAATCTATTTATGTTTAGGGTATGTTATTATATGTTATTATTACTGTCCATTTTATTTTCAAATGATGAGAGACCCTTTCTTCTCTCATCAATTTGTTTTCATAATTTTTTAGTGACGCCGTTAGGGTGCCAAATTTCTCGTAAAAGAAATTGTGTCTTCTCTTTTCTTTCATGTTTACTTTTCATGTGGCATGTCATTAAAATTTCCATCCCATATTCTTACCTCCATGTTGTTCTATATTTATACTATATTATAATTTATTTATGAGTGGGTTACTCTTGTACCCTCTCTTTCCAATGTTTTCTAAAACCATGTTATATAGCTGTTATGCTGGAGAAATTTCACCTCAACATTTCAATATCTTTCTCTAAAGAAATTCCCATGTTTATTTATGTGAATAACCAGATATATTTCAGTTATATGGGTGTTAAGAAATATATAAATATGATATATTTTATTTTGTAATGGACATATATATAACCCTCACCCCCTTTCCATGGGTTATAAATTATGTAATGATATTATTTTTAAGAGCTTTTAAAACTTCATGATTTTGAAATGAAACACATTTCTTTTATTTTCTATCGGTTATTTATAAAATGTCTGAATATGATCCATGTGGGTCACATTTAAGTAAAGTCCTATAAAGGTTGTTCCCCGATAGTGCTCCAATTTATTGGGTAATGATTTAATCTATAGAGATGATAAGTTTCATGATACCTTGGTGAATAACCTTGGTAATTTCTATAACACCTTGGTGATGGACCTTGGTGATATGTTCATGAATATCTAAATGAAATTTTGTAACCACATATTCAAGATATTATTCATGTTATTTTCTTTATGATATTCATATTCTTCCATTTCTCATATCTTTATTTTTTTTATAGAAGTTCTTAATGGTATCACAAGTACATTGATTCCCTTGCTTACCCTTATTGGGATTTCTACTGACTATTTCCTTCGAATGTATGTCTATAGGTTAGGATATTCTGTAATTCTACTTTGTATGAACTTATTATGAATCCTTAAAAGTGGTATAGAAGAATGTTTTATGTTTCTTTCATGTATATTGTTTCTGATTTCCAAGACACTAGACATTAAAGATCATCTGTATGTAAAATGTAATGAAAAGTTATGTATTAAAAAGGAGGGATTCCACAGTTGTTATCAAAAGATAAGTTTAGTTATTTATGGAAATAAGGATATTAAAACATTAGGAAGATTCATATAGAAATGTTTAAATATTGGAAATATTCCTGGTATTTTGGTGAGTATTGAGTTAGTAGTTTTTCAAAAAAAATACATTCCTTTATGGATACGAATCGGTAGAGGTGGCTCTGGCACCGATGTACATAGGGGTAATACACGAAAACCCCGCTTTGATCTAGACTCGAACAGGAACTGGTACATTACAATGGGCCTTATTTCACTCTTGGTTACGACACTATCGGGGGATATGTTAGGTTAATCACAAGCTTTTTATGAATCATTATGAAGGAATTATAGAGAAATGTAATTGTCTAAGCATGATGTTTTATTACATAGAATCATTTATAGTAAAAAATATTTCAAAATTAAATAAGTTTCTCACTAAGGTTTTATTCTTTTAGAAAATGGTGGGCAATGTGAGGAACCATTAAAATGGTGATCGCAATGCACCATGAACTGATGACCCTCCAATGGTAGCCGGAATGGAAGCATTCATGCGGATGATGAACCAAATGACTCAAGTTATAGGAAATAACATGAATCAAGCCAAGAGGCCGATCCCACCGCGAAGGGAATAACATCTTGTTGAGTCCTTTATGCATTGAAAACCACTGAATTTCAGTGGATCGACTGACCCATTGATTTCTGAGTAGTGGATCAGCTCCATGGAGAAGCCCTTTTCTATTATAAGTTGTCTAGAGCAAGAGAAGTTCACCCTATCTATCTATTTCTTAGAGGTAGAAGCTGATCAGTGGTGGGAACTGATCAAAAACATGAGTCAAAGAGTGGAAGTTGAAGCTATAGAGTGGGAAGAGTTTATAGGGATCTTTTTCAGTAAGTATTTCCCTCATCCCATGATAAAAAGAATGGAAATATAGTTTCTCGAGATGAAGCAGAATGAGAATGAATCTGTGGAAGCTACGAGATGTAATTAATAAGGCTTTCATGATATACCTCTAGCTTTTTAATGGATCCAAACAGTAAGGTTGATAGATTCTTCAGTGGACTGATACCTCATCTTCAGAAGAATCTATCCAACAAAGATTATGATTGCTATGAGAAGATTGTGCAGAGTGTGATGAAAGTTGAGATAGTGTTTGGTGAGACGTAGTGATCTCATAAATCCAATTACAAGAATTGATCGATGGAACCTAGATTAGGGAGGAATTTTGATCAAGGAAGAGGAGGAAAGAATGTGCAACATCCCACGTGTAATAAATGTGGGAAGAGTCATTTGGGGAACTGCTTTCTTGGGAGTGGGAAGTGCTACATGTGTGGCAGAGATGGCCACATTGTGAGGAATTGTCATGGTGAGGTGAAACATCAACTTCCAAACACAAACCACAAGGGGATGATGGTGCATACCCTACCTAAATTCTAGTGCTTCATGTGTGGACAATGTGGGAACATTTCCGGTCACTGTCCAAATCTGAGGGTAGTGGAGGGTAACCACCATCAGCCTCAACAAAGGCCAAGGGATCAAGGCCATGATTTTGCTATCACAATAGCTGAACTCGATGCTCCAAATGATGTGGTAGTAGGTACTATTTTTGTCCTCTCAAATCTAAAAAGTACTTTTTTGATTCCGGTACTATGCATTCCATTATTTCCTCAATGTTTTCAAGGAATTTAGAATCAACCCTCGAATTTCTAAAAGTAGAGTTGTCAGTCAAGACTCCCGGTGGGACTATCCAAGCATCGTCAGCGTTTATAAACTCTAGTGTTTACATTAGTGAGCACAATCATATCCCAAATATAGTATTCATTTCCATGCTACAATTCGACATTATACTAGGGATGGACTTTCTCTCAAAGTATAATTCTAAGATCAATTACAAAAGAAATGAAATATAATTAGTTTTAAATGGGAAACCTACAGTTATCGTCCAAGGAAAGATATCTCTAACTCATATATGTCTAAAAGAACACCCTATATCCTTCTTTATGGAGTTGATCAGTGATGAAGAAAAAGGATATGATATTTTGATGACAGAAAATGTCCCCATCATCTAGGAATACATTGATGTTTTTCTAGAGGAGTTGCATTGACCTCCCATAGAAAGAGTGGTAGAGTTCTCCATAAAACTCGTACCTGGATCACATCCAAAATAAAAGTCCCCGTATAGGATAGTAAATGTGGAGCTGCAGGAATTAATGAAAAATATCCAAAATCTTTTGGAGAAAAGGTTTATCCAACCAAGTGTGTATCCTTGGGGAGAACATGTTATCTTTGTAAAGAAGATGGATGGATCGATGCGGCTATGCATTGATTATAGAGAACTGAATGGGATCACAGTAAAGAACAAATACCCTCTTCCAAGAATTGATGACTTATTTGACCAACTTCATGAAACTCAATTCTTCTCTAAATTGAACTTCGATCTGGCTATCATCAATAATGGGTGAAGAAAGAAGATATTCCATAAACTACCTTCTGATCAATATATGGGCATTATGAGTTTGTTGTTATGCCCTCCGGACTGACTAATGAACCTACTATTTCTATGGATTTGTTGAGAATATTATTTAATTAATACCTTGATAACTTTTTGGTAGTTTTTATTGATGATTTTTTCATATATTCCAAAAGTTTCGAGGAGAATGAGGATCATCTAAGGGGTATTTTTCAAACTCTGCGGAAGGAGAGGATTTTAGGAATTTTCAGTAAATGTGATTTCTTGTTACAACAAGTCGCTTTCTTACGGAACATTGTAACCATTGAAGGAATCATAGTTGACCTTGAAAAGACAAAAGTTTTAGAAGAGTGGCCTCAAACCACAACCATAAATAAGATTAGTAGTTATCTTGTATTATCAGGATATTATAGGAGGTTTGTGAAAAACTTTTCATGACTTTCTAATCCATTAACAAAGTTAACTTGAAAAGGGATCAAGTTCGTCTGTATAAAGGATTGTGAGGACAGTTTCTAAGAGCTAAAGAAGTGATTGGTTACTGAACCTGTGTTAACACTGCCCTCAAGTGGAGAAGGACTCTTTATTTTTAGTGATTCATCTCTAAATGGGCTTGGGTGAGTCTTCCTGAAAAATGACAAGGTCATTGCTTTTGCATCTCGACAGTTGAAGATTCATGAGTAGAATTATCCTACGCATGATCTGGAGCTGGCTGCAATCATTTTATCTATGAAGATATGGAGGCACTATCATTATGGGGGAAAATGAGATATATACATAGACCATCAAAGTTTGAAGTATATTTTCACCCAAAACAAATTGATCATGAGACAAAGGAGATGGTTGGAACTTCTTAAAGACAATGATTGTTCAGTTCATTGTCACCTTGGAAGAGAAAACAAAGTTTCTGATGCATTAAGCATGAAATAACTAGTTGTTCATTCCATGATGAGTATTCAAAAAGATCCTTTGATCAATGACCTAGTAAAGCTGGACAAGGGAATTATAAGGTAAGGGACATCATCAACCCTAACCCAAATGATTTCTCAACTATAATTACTAGAGAAGATCAAGAAATCTCAAAAAGAAGATCCCTTGTTACAAGAGAAGTTTGAGGCTGCAAATGATTGGAAGTTTCCTGATTTCAATATTGATCAAGAATGTGTACTGAAATTTCGTACAAGGCAATGTGTTCCATCTATTTTGGAAATAAAGAAGGAAACTGATGGATGAATCTCATATATCTACTTTCCCTATACATCCTAGAAGAACAAAATTGTATAGGGTCATTCATGATCATTATTAGTGGGATAATATGAAGAGTTATATTACTTACTACACATCAAGGTGCCTGGTATGTCATCAAGTGAAGTTAGAGTGACAATTTCCTAAATGGGTATTGCAACCACTACCCATACCATCATGGAAGTGGGAAAATATCACTATGGACTTCATCACTGCTCTTCCAAGAACACCCAAAGGAAACAATGTGATATGGGTTATTGTGGACCATCTCACCAAGACTTCCCATTTTATCTCCATTAGTGATGATTTCTCCCTTGATAAACATGCCATGATTTAAGTCAAGGAAGTGGTAAGGATGCATGGAGATCCACTTTCTAAGGTATCTTATCGTGATCCTAGGTTCACATAAAATTTCTGGAGAAGACATCAACATGCTCTGAGCACTGAATTGAATTTCAGAAAGTCCTATCACCCCCAAACTGATGGCCAATCTTAAAGGACTATTAAAACACTCGAGGACATTCTGAGAACATGCTCAATGGAATTTAATGGTGGATGGGATCAACATATCCCTTTAGATGAGTTCTCATACAACAACAGCTTCCACTCGAGCATTTAATTGGAACCCTATTAAGCTCTATATGGGAATTGATGTAGAAATCATACTTGTAGGGATGAATCTGGTGAGAGAAATCTTCTTGTCCATGATCTTGTACAAGAGATGACAGAAAAGGTTCATGCCATCCAACAACACCTTAAGGCCGCTCAGGGTCTGAAAAGGATATATGCTGACAACCATCTAATGGACTTGGAGATTAATGTAGGTGACAAGGTATTTCTTAGAATTTCACCTTGGAAGAGAGTCATGCGGTTTGGGAAGAAAGAGAATATCAACCCTAGGTAAATTGGCCCCTATGAAATCCATGATTACGTGGGAGTAGTGGCATATCGGCTTGCACTTCCTCCAAATCTAGCACAAGTTCATGATGTCTTCCACATATCCCTCTTGAGGAAGTATATACCTGACCGTTCACATGTACTAAACGAAGAGGTGGTACAACTAGAACATGGCCTCTCTTATGAGGAGCAGCCAGTGGAGATCTTAGATCGTAGAGACAACATTCTACGATACAAGACTACCCACCTTATTAAGTTATTGTAGAGAAACCAAAAATACGAAGAATCCGCGTGGGAACTAGAGGTTTCTATGAGGCAGAAGTACCCATACCTTTTCTATTCTAGGGATACAACTTAAAATTTTGGGGATGAAATTTCTTAAGGGGGGAAAAATGTAACGACCTGAAATTTTGAATGAATATTTATTTTCTAATTCTTTAATTAAGGATGTGAGTATAATTAAAATTAGACCAATGGGTTTCAACTTTTATATGACCATTGGTCAATATGATCGTTGGAAACTAAATGTTGCATTCGTTGTCTCTATATACAAGTGATCTTCATTAACTAATACAGAATGAAGATTCGATGGCCTCATCCTGTAGTCTCCGGACGATCAAATCCCACCTGATGAAACTTGGGAAGGAGGTAGCACCACTGAGCTTTGCTCTAGAAAAAACCCATGTTGAACTTCATCGTGTGAAGCTGGAGTGGAATCGACTTCTGGAGAAGTTCAATATTATAAAAATCATTACTCGGTCTATGTTGGCCGAGCCACCTTTAGTTTCTCTCACCTTAGCACTCCTTACACTTAGGTCTTATGCTAAGGTTATAAGGGGATATGTAACAAGACCATAGCTGCTATGTGTAATCCTTTGAGATAAATAAACTTGTGATTTCTTCCTATGGTGAAGTCTGTGTTTTCTCAGATATTTGAATAAATATAGGATGTATATTGATGAATTTTTGGAAAAAGGGATATGTTAAAATATTTATTTAAACCTTAAATATTTAATGATTTGTAATTATTTTTAAAAAAATGGTCTTCTGGAAATGTGTTCAGTAGGAAATTTAGAATCTAATAAGATCAACTTAATATTTTTTTGAATAGAAAATTGTGAATAGTGATTTTATGCTTAGGATTAGTAACGTGACCAAATGGATTAGTAATCTCACTTAGAGAATGTATTAATATAATTTAGGCACCTTGATTATGTAATGTGATTCAATAAAATAAGTAAATAACTGTTTCAGAAATTATTAGTCAAGTATTAGTTTTTTTGGGTAAATAGTTTTTTTAATTAAAAATTAATTTAAAAATATTTAAAAAATTATTTTTATAAAATTGTGTTCATTTTTTAATTCATAGAATCGATATTAGGTTAAAGAGATTTTTTTGGGATTATTCTGAAAAAAATGAATTTTCAGTGAATAGTTAAAATACAGTTTTTAGTTTTGGGTCTTTAATGACATAATTAAGGATGTAAAAATAATGTAATAATTCTGGTAGAATTATGAATAGTATGATAAGTAATGAGGTTTCCGAAGTGGCTAATACCCTGGACAAATACCATGGGCAAGCCCATGGTTTTTTCAATACCACTGATGAGGTGTCCCTTGGCAATTAATGCTTTGTCCCCTCACATCTCCTATAAATAACAAGACTTTACCTAATTAAATTCATTTAAAAATTCTACCAAACGAATTTTGGGTCTCTTTACCTCCCAATGAGTCCTCCCAAGGATCCCTCAAGACTCTCAAGGTCCCGACCATCAATCTTTTTAAGTTACTCTTCAAGGTAAGGGGTCATTTCACCCTCCTTCTAAGTCATGACTTCCTTTATGATGTGTCTTATATTTTCCATCTATTTATTTTGAGGGTAGGTTCTTATATGTTATTATTACTTTCCATTTTATGTCCAAATTATGAGATACCCTTTCTTCTCTCATCAATTTGTTTTCTGAATTTTTAAGTGACGTCGTTAGGCTGTAGAATTTCTCATAAAACGAATTGTGTATTCTCTTTTCTTTCATGTTTCCTTTTCTTGTGGTATGTCATTAAAATTTCTATTCCATGTTATTACCTCCATGTTTTTCTATATTTATACTGTATTATAATTTATTTATGAGTGGGTTACTCTTGTACCCTCTCTTTCCGATGTTTTCTAAAACCATGTTATATAGTCGTTATGCTGTAGAAATTTCACCACAAAATTTCTATCTCTTTCTCTCAAAAAATTCCCTTGTATATTTATATGAATACCCAAACCTATTTCATATCAATGGGTGTTTATAAAGTTATAAATATGATATATTTGATTCTTTAATTGAAATACATATAACCCTCACCCCATTTCCATGGGTTATAAATGATGTAATGATCATATATTTAAGAGCATTTGAAACATCACAATTTTGAAATAAAACCCATTTATTTTATTCTCTATGGGTTATTTATGAAATGTTTTAATATTATCTATGTGTATCACATATAATTAAATATATATTAAGGTTGTGTTCTGATAGTTCTCCAATGCATTGGGTAAAGATTTAATCTCTAGAGATGAAAAGTTTCATGATACCTTGGTGAATAACACTGGTAACGTTTATGACACCATGGTGATGGACCATGGTGATATGTTTATGAATGTATAAATGAAATGTTGTTTCCAAATATTCATGTTTTGTTTCTATTTATTTTCTTTATGATATTCTTATTATTCCATTGCTCAGGTATTTATGTTTTTATTCATGTTCTTATTGGTGTCACAAGTACATTGATTTCATTGCTTGCCCTTACTGGGCTTTCTGCTCACCCTTTCCTTTAAATTCATATCTCAAGGTTATGATATGTTGTAATTCTACTTTGGATGAACATATTATGAATCCTTACAAGTGGTTTATAAGAATGTTTTATGTTGATTCCATGTATATTATTCCTGAATTCCTAGACACTAGACTTTAAAGATCCTCTGTATGTGAAATGTAATGAAAAGTTATGTATTAAAAAAGTGGGATGTCACATTCTAGATGAGTAAAAACCATGAAATACATAAAACATCCAATAGATGATTAATTTTGATCCTTTACCATGTACATGACCATATATTACATTCAATGTGATTTTTAGGTTTTATAAAAATCTAATAACACTTATTAGACATATTGGAAGAAATTAGAAACCAAATATGAGGATCTCCCATGTAGGAAAATTGAATGATGAGAGAAAACTCAAATTAAGAATAGTTTTTAATATGTACACCATACATCAAAGATCTAGTGAGACCATTTTTATCTTCTTCTGATGAGTTTTGTAATGATCAACAAAGTGGAAAACAAAAAAAATCTAACCTTTATAGGTTTCCATGGGATGATATGAATCATTCAGAATTAATGGGATTTATCCTTCCACCATGACATTATAAACACTATAATTCAAAAAAAAAGAATAAATAGATCAATGAGTCATGGATTATTATCCATGCATGAGGTCTGGAATCCACACCTGATCATATTGTTGTACAGTTTATATAGAACCTGAGGACACTCCTGGGTGGTCATGCATTAACTGTTGTGTTAAAAAAACGTTTATACATTCCATGGTCGGATCATGAATCATATTCTTTTACTCCCTATATATATTACATCAAAATATAAAAAACACTTAATGTTAGATTATGTTGATGAAACACCAAATGATAATTCTTTAAAATATTTCTTTAATAACATATTACATAAAATAATAAACCCTTATGTGCATGAAAATCATAATTCGCATGTAATATATATATATATATATATCATATATATATATATATATGGCTTTACGGTGTATCTATATTAGTGACTTATACTTTTCTTGAAATCCATAGCATGTGGAATGGTTATGTGTATTACATACATGAAATAAAATAATTCCACTACCACCTGAATATAGTTGTTATGGGTTAGGAACAGTGTACTGAGACATTAGTCTTGTTAAATCTTCATCCTCAAATTTCACATTTTCAGAATAAGATTCTTTATAGTGAAGATTCTGTACAATCAACCTTTATCCAATCAAACCTCTTCTTTAATCAGACCCGCTACTATTATGTAATCCCAATAAATTATAAGAAACTAAAACTCTCATCATGAAATACCTTTTTGTAATAGGTATAGTCAACATTGATCCATTTGAACTTTTTTTCCATCATGAAATCATTGGATTGATTTTCTTGACCAAACGGATGGTGCACATCTCTCCTAGCTTCCCCCTCTCGCTCTAAGATCCATCTAGGGTTTCCTCCCTAAACCTTCTGCTACGGGGTCAGTGGTGTGTATGAGCGTCTCTCTTATTCCTTTTCCTTCTTCTCCTTCCCTCTTTTCTCATATTCTACAAATATCTATGCGATTTAGATTCCAATATTGACGACGTTATCCTCGTTCTTCTTCCATGGTGGTGCTGCTTTCTTCATGTTTGTCTCCTGAGTGTGCATGTGTCGGATGGATCTCAACCTTGTTTTGGATTTTGGAATCGGTCTCTCCAGGCTGATTTGGAACCCTTTGTGCTCAAATATCTTCCCTGACCCCATTTCCTTCTACTTCTATCTGAGTCAGATCTGATGTGGTGGTTCCTCTGTTGTTTTGGGAGGTGGGATTTGGCGGCCGACGGTGCTCCTCACACGGTCTGTTATGATTTTTGGTTAATGTTTATTCACTCCTTCATTAGAGGCCGATGTGCTTAAGGATTTCTTGGTGATGGTTCTTTTGATCTATTTGATTTGGTTTTGTTCTATCTTGATTATGGCGGTGGCCTTCGGGGATGTTCATGATGGTGTCGTTCCATTGATTTCACGGGATGATGTGGTTTGTTCATTTTGTACCGGTTATTTCAATATTTATGGTTTGTGATGACATGGGTATGTTGCTTTACTATGGCTACAACAATATCTGATGATCTCCGATGACTGGTGTAAAGTTAGGAAGGTAAGGTCGTGGTTCTCAACAACGATCTTGACTCTCTATAGGCTCATTTATCCTCTTACTTTTACCTAGCTTCGTGTACCGTCTCTCCTCCCCGGGTCATTCTGGTGAGATGGATTCCACAGGAGCTTTGGGAGGTGTTGTTCGAGGGGATTTAGGAGTTCTATGAGGCATGATCCTCTCTTTATGGCGTTTTATGGTGTATATGACAGACTCTTTTGGTTTCTAGTGATTGGTGATGTTTGGTCAGTAATGAAAATGGTAATGTTGGTTTAATGGTGCTTCAATGGATCTTGATTGGATCCGGTGCTGGTCGACGACGTCAACGGTGGTGATTGGATGGTGATATCGAAGGTTCCAGTGATGATGCTAGTTTCAGATGATATGATTTATACTGACAACATGTTGATGATGTTCTAAGGCATGCTTGGTTGGCGACTACTGTGATGATCTGATTGTATTGGGTTCTATGTATCGTCAGTTTCTTTTTGAATTTTGAATGGGGAATGTTTTGATTTTGTATCATTTTATTTTTTATCCCATGGGTTACTTCTCCCCTTTAAAGAGGCTTCTTATAAAATAAAATAAAAATTATTTTTCAGTCAGTCATGAAATCATTGAATTTTTTATTCCAACACAATAGTGCTTCCTTTAAACCATTAAGGTTGTGTTTGAGCTATCACACAAAATTCTAGATTCGATGTTTTTCAAATCCAAACAGTTGTTCCCTAAGTATCACTTCGTCTATATCTCTATTAATGAATTTTTTCTTCACATCCATCATCTCAAAATGAAGATATTCTGATGAAATTATACTCAAAACTATTCTGATAGTCATGTGCTTGGTAACATCCGAACCTAAATCACAGGGTTTAGGCCAATAGGGCACACAACCTCACGTTGTTGAGCTCTTTTTTAAGTGGTGGAATGTTTTGGGTTGTATGGTGTCTTTCATTATGTCTGTGTTGTACTTGGTTACCACTTATCCACATAGTTGATTTTTTCATATTGAAAAAAATAGAGTGATTGGTTTTTAAAAATAATGTTATAGGTTTAGAAATCTTAAATCATGAAGTCTCACCATTTCTCCCTTGATCTAATATAATATATACAATCAGATGTCATGCTAGGATTCCCAAAAATGAGAGGAAAACTACTTATTTATAGACACATAATGAAAATAGATCTGAAATAGATTATATTTTTTTCATTAAACTATATTAGAATTAAAGCATATACCACACTCTAATTAATTATATGTTGATATAATATCAATATGATATTATCTTTAAATGATATCCTATTTTTTATTGAAAAAATAAAAACAATGACGTGCATGAAATTTAATTAATAAATCTAATGAATTATCTAAAAAAACTTGTCTGGTTTTAACTATGATTTTAACCAATGGTCAACATCATATTTTAGGATCAATGAACAATAACAACAATAATCATGATTTAAACTCAATTAAATGGGGATTGATACATTGATCAAACTTCACCAATTAGCTTTATTGATGACCATGTTTTCATTGAAACTATTTAGAACAATATCATCTGGAATGATATTTTTAAGAGTCCTTTTAGGTTTATCTATAATACTTCTAATAAGTGAATGGTTCATTAAGATTACCCTATTAATAGGTTCATCACTGGGTTTACTTATTACTTTACCAATCCATACTAATATATCCTGAGCCATATTCTTATCAATCAAAGCCACTCCTGTTTTCAATTGAATACATTCATTTCTATTCCTATTCATCTATGTATGTCAACATGTCAATATTAATATTGTTATTTTTAATTTCCTTAATTTTAATTCAAGATATCCCATAAAAAGGCAACACTCATACCATATATAATATTTGTTCCAATAACACTCCTATAAATTTTACCCTTTAATTTCAGAAGAATTTTATAATCACAATGAACCATTGAAGACTTCTTATATTTTATCCATTCAGTTTGAATCTTATGAGAGAAATCTACATTAATGTCTCCATTACATTTTATAAATGAGATTAAATATTGAAAATAATCAACTTTTTAAATCTTATGGTCTCCCATTCTCATATATATAACATTAATAGACATTCCTTTATGAAAACACACTCTATATATTATATCATATCCCTATTTTGAGGGAAACCCTTTGATTCTAAATTTTCCATTCAAAGCTCTACCATGATATATATAATCCTTAAAAATCATAAAATTAGTTATATCATCATGAATATCCTTTTTATTTTCATCTAAGACTGAAGAAAAACAAGGCATGGTCTTTAAACCAAACCTCAAGGTAGTCCTATCGAAATAGAGATGTCTATTGTGCCACCTATTAGAGATAGAGCCCTAGATCCAGCTTTTGTGTACCTTATGATAACCAATATTCCTAGTTTTTAATTTTGAAAAACTTTTATCATATCATGATTATTCTTCTATGTAACGTAGTATGTGATAATGAGCTAAGAGTAGATGTGTCACTAAATGGCCATAGTAGTTCCATGATATGATGAGAAACCAGAAGTTCTATGACATTATTCTTAAATATATGTTCTATATATAGATTATATCATTTGAGGGAAACATGATACATGCTATTTGGGGTGGAGACTCATAGGACATTGATGCACCTTATCTTAGTGTACATCCTTTGTAATATCCAGTATAGGATATTATGAGAATGATACCTAATAGGAGGAAATTCTAATTTATATGTATCATTGAATTTTGTTATCTGCAGATGATTACATTGACTCTTAGACATTATGATTATTATTAACAATTATTATAAGTTACATGATTTGATGTGTTGATAGAAACTGTGATGATATATGTTCGTAGTGAGGTAGGATACATTGGGTGCATCACGAGTAATATTCCATTAATGAATAATGAAATAAAGGTTTATTCCCTTCTTTTATTTAACAAAATCTTATATAATTGACCCTTTTATGGAAATTATATAGCCTAAATAAACTCATGTCTATTTTGTTTCATAAGAATGTAAGATTTTTGAAAAGACAAAGAAAAATACATTTAGCACTTATGTTGATGGCAGCAACATGCAACCTAGTTATTAGGTATATTGTGATAAAGAGATTTTGTTACCCAATGTGCATCTTTATGAGGTATTATGTTGTTCCTGCATTAATTTATTTCCATATGGGTGCCTTGGTGTGTTTCTAGACACTAACCTTGGACATTAGGCTACTTAACCTAATTCCATTATGCAAGAGGCACAGAGTGTCGCACACTAAGTGTACCCAGATTCTCAGTTAAATAATATATTATTATTTATTATTTAGCAAGTTTAATATATATTATTTCCATACATGGTATAATAATTATTCTTGTTTTCTTAATCTCATATATTCAGTCACTTATTATTTGAGAAAATATAATGTGAGTAAAATATTTAATAAATATTTAATTTCTATTTAGTGAATATAATATTTATTAATTTAGTGATATTTATTTATTAATTAAATTATCATTATTCGATGTTTGATAAATATTATGTAGGAATGGGGGAATGAGTTTTTAGTCTTGGTTAGAAATAATATATATTCAATATTATTTAATTAAATAATATTTACTTTAATTAGAAAGATAAACACATGTCAAGGAAATAATATTACTATTATTATTAGAGACATGGGGTTCCATAAAAGATTAAATTTATATTAATGGGAGCTTGTGAAAATATTTATTTCTAAACCCTAATGTTATTAAAATTCATTAATATTATTTTTCAACAATGAAAACTCATTTTTTGTTGAGCACAATGAGAACTGGGGAGAATCGTCTTAATACCTAGAGAGCTCCCTCTCCAAGAATGATGCCATGAATGGAGACCGGTCATCCTCCACCATTCACTCTAAAGTGAAGAGATATCATATAGACTTCTTTGGAAGCGAATCTCATGGTAATCAAAGGGAAATAATGCAAGAAATTGGATCTTTCATGCTAGCACCCAAGGATTTCAATGGAATAATTCAAGGACTCGTGGAATACGTGTGGGTCACTGCTAGAGGGGATTTTATTTTCATTCATACAATTCAATTACCATACAAAATTGATTTTTTATTAGCTCCATTAACAAAGAAATAATTAACGAGTGGTAATTATTTAATATATTAAATTTACATAAATAATATGTGTTGATCATCTCTCTAGTTCTGATATTTTACCCATTTTATTATTTCTCTAATTCGATTTTGTGGATCATGGAATTTTTCATCTTGTAGATCTCAGATTTACCATCAATCATGGAAAAATGAAAAGGTGAGCACAACCCATCACACTCTTCTACTACGGCTAGAACCTACATCACCTACTAGAGTTCTAACTAAAGTAAAACTCTCTTGAAAATATGTCATTCATGGGTTTAATATTCTCCACTTGTACCCCTTTTCTTTCACGGGTTTTCAATGAAACCATTATAGGAACCTTATCATATGGCTTCTCACAGAAAATGAAAACTACATGCAAATTTTCGGATTTTTTTCGATAATAGTCCATTAGACAACTAATAAAATAAATTTGTTATGTGGTTGAATATCTAGGTATCAAACCAAATTAATTATAAGAATCATTAGTTTTCCTTGTAATATTCTGTTCCACTACACACTCCCAATGATTCTGGGTACGACTCGTAAGATTTATGCCTCTATAAGTCCCACAACATAAAATTTCTTCTTTTTTTAAACATATGTACTAGATATATCTTCCTCTATTAATAGATCATTTTCTTATATTATATAATTTCATTAAATAAACACGTAGAACAATTAATACCCAACTCCTCTAGATATTTCAAAACATCTAAATATATGTTATATATCCCAACTACTTTATCATTTTTTATCATTCTTAATGATTTTTTTACCTCAAAATGATAAGCATTTGGATCATAGTGGTAATTGAATTCCACTATACTAATACTGAGATTAGCTAAGTCTAATCCACACATCCACTCTTCATTTAAGAGATAATTGAAGTAGAATCCCAGTTTTCCATAATTTCTTCATCCATAAAAAGTGTTCATCCTTTTGCATCTTTTATGCACCTAACTTGATATAAATCTATATATTTTAACTCTCCGCCTCTTGCTAAACTATAGACATTTATTTGAATATTTATAATCTGTAATGAAATGGAGATATCCTAAAAATATTATATTTGGCATCACTAACTACTTTCTTTGCCAATCTATGACAAATACAATAAGGAAACCAATAATCATCATTACTACAAAGGCGTGAAGGTTTAAAAAACTCTCATTTTGATGTAACATTAAGGTGAACATTCTCATTCCACCACCATGATTCATTCTCTTTATAAAAAACCATTTACTATAATAGAATTATATATATTGCGAACACTTTTAGACACCTCATGCTAGTTGTAATTAGTGGTTCCTTGGACATCTTAATCCACTTCATTCAATTGTTTCCTCTTAAATTCTATTATAAGGTTATCCTTTAACTGTTTCCACCATATTCTCATATTTCATAATTTTTTTTTTCAAATTTCTCTTATAATTCATAACTTTTGGGGTATATAACTAAAAAAATGTGTTGGGTTGTCAGACATTCACCATGTAAAACCTTATAATATTTAATTAATATTATATCTAAAATTTTTACCATGAAATAATAAACATGAGATATTGTGACTCTGCATTTATAAGTTATATGATGTTCTTCCCATTTTATAAAGAGTTTATTTTCTTCCAAAAAATCACAACTATAGTAAAATCCAAAGATAACATGTCCTTACATCATTTTACACACCCAAACCAAACCCTCCATGACAATATATGTGATCTTTGGAATCCTTTCATACATGCCCTTAGAATCAATTTATCTAAATTAACCCCAAAACAAAATATTTTATTGTATATCGAGGCCTAAATAGGTGCATAAACACTAATGATGTTAAAATCCCAATTTCGTATAACTATCTTAACTGCTATGATTATATCTCATAAGATTACAATGTCAATGACTTTATCATTTAATATCTTATCCAGCATAATACCAACACCATTTTTTCATAGTTTTACTTGATTTGAATTATTGAAACTGGAGCTATCCAATTCTATTGTACGTTATCCCATCTATTTAGTCTCTTGTAATAAAAATACACTAATCTCTCTTATAACTATAATATCAACCAATTCCATATATTTTCTTATTAATGTTTCAATATTCCATCTAATTATTCATGGTTTATGATTTTAGACTAGATTTTTCCCCCTCTCATATGTCCAAAAATGTGTGATGAACCTTGCACATTTAGCACTACACATGTTTACCGATATAAAGGTTCAAGCTAATCTGACATCACACATGAGAAATTCACCATGTTGTCTTGGAGCAATGTCCTAGTATTAAAATAGTGATAGATTTAATCATCATCAGGAAATGATTCGAAAATGTTTTATGATGTTTATCAACTACGCAACCCATTATACCATCTTGGGATTAGTAATGTAGGATATAAAATCACATATGAAGATTTAAATTTTATGATCGGTGAAAATATTAAAAAACTTGGGGGTTGTTTTTTGTTTAGAATTTCTATTTTATCCTTTTTATATAATTTTAAAAAACAGATTTCTTCACCAATCATCTCATTTACCTTTATTATATCACACTATGGTATCATAAAGTAAGTATGAGTAGTAATAAATTTAATGAAATCACAATGGGAACCAAATATTCAACGAAATCTAAGTCATTCCCAAATTATACCTAAAAACCGATAATTTAGAACTAATGTGAATGTGTGCTAATCCAAATAACAAAATATTTTTGAACCATTAGACATTGGACAACATGATAATATGAACAACGGTTTTATTGTTGACATATTTACTACATTGCATGTAGTATAGTCAAAGTGACTAAATACAACATATAAGTTTTCAAATGTGAAATTATGAACTCAACACATCCATAAGTACTCATATTCATGTTAATCGTAATATATCATTGATATCCTTAACATTTCCAGATGAATACACCTAAAATACTATATTTATAGTGCTTTATTATAATATCAGTGATGTTGTTATAACACAACCAAAATAAATGAATGATAAAAAATATTTTCATGAATAACATATGATACATTGATATATCATGCAACAAATATGATCCAAGAACATCAATATCATATTTTATATCAGACCTTTATTCTTTTCATGTTGTATATATACAATAATTTCATTTGAGGAAGTATGGACTACCGCCCCCTCAAAGTTATATGACTCGTTCATACCATACATGGAACGTATAAAGAATGGTTTTAATGAAATTATGTAACATATAGAAAATAATAAATTATATCCATAAAAATCATGACTTACGTAACAAAACATAAAAACGAAATCAAATCAGTTAACACCCGAAAACAATGATACTACTAAAATATTATTAACAAAAAAATATTATAAGATCATATATGAAATAATATTTATGTATGTAGCTCTTTTATAATTTAATAACAATGATTTAACTATTATACGTATGTTTAACGTACCCTCTTCCAGGGAAAAGTACAAGGTAAGGGTTAATTCTATAATCTCTTTATTATCCAAGGTTGTTTATACATGAGTATCTATAGGGACCTCTTTGTCTTCCACCTACATGTTTCATAAAAAGGAATTTCAAAAAAACTTCACTAATTTCTTGACTGTGAGTTAATGTCATTTATACCCTTGTTCAACCATTTAGAAAATGTTTATAATGGAATCTTTCTGTTGTTTTCCAAACAAGGTCCTTTACGACCTTATCGACAAAATTATGGAAAGAATGTTTTTTAACTTATATGGTGAGTGTGGATATTCTCTTCCACTATTACACCTTTGAAACATCCCTTACATGATTATAAGAATATTTTAAATAATAATAGTTTTCTATTATAATTATTTTACTTTTAAATGATTTTAAAATAGAAATAGATATTTCTCTCCAATGGTTTTGATTTCACCAATGTCAATATCCTTTGATGTATATTAAACTTGTTTGAAGTTGATTTATTATGATACCATCATCTATATTGTATTGATCATTTTTTTATGTTTTAATTAGGATGTTTTATTTTTATACCATATATGATTTATGGTAGAATTATTAACAATTTGTATGCTAGTTTTAATACGCATGTTTATGTTATGTTTCAGCCTATTCATATGAGGAATGCATTGGACTTAGTAAGTGACGAGTGGAGTCTTCTAAAGATCCTTGATAAATAGGTAGGTCTCATGAGACAAACTATTTTGTTGGAACAAAGCCTTGACAGAATCATATTCGTTGCTTTGGCATGAGGCCTTGACTATGTGGTAATGATCACTGACATTATATATTCCATCATTATGAAATTGGCTATTGATATAGCATGTGATTATTAAACTTATATAATATTCATGTGAATTAGTAAATGGAATTATTCAATAAAAATTTTCTATATTATGATATAGTTTATGTTTAAAAGGCTTATGATTTAGTGTTATACATTGAAATAAATTTTTATGCTTATTTATGATGTTTTCGCTATATTGTTATCCTTACGGAGCATCTGAGCTCACCCCTTTCTATATTTTCTTTTTCCCAAGATGTGAATAAGTATTTTATGGTTTACCTTCAGGGATATTCTAGGTGATATAAGTGTGTTCAATGGGAAAAAATGTTGGTCATGTTTTTATCTCATGATATAATGTAAATCTTATGTACCTATATAGTACTTCCATATCAACTAAACTAATTAGCCTTTTAGGACAAGATTCCATATATCATTCCAATGTTAGGTAATAATGCACTGACTCTAGGTAACTAGGGTTGAGGCATTACAAATACCCACATTTTGGTCAAACTGTACGTAAGGGTCTATAATGACTTCACACCACCATGGTTCTTAAAACCATGGATATAGCCGTTAACCAAGGTTTTAGGGGCTATACCCATGGATATATACTATGTATTTAGGGTTTTTTCTAGTAGTGTGAGGTATGATATGTTGGGTGAGTCACAAGTAATATTACATTAATAAAAAATGATAGGAAGGATTTTTTTCCTTTATGTTATTTAATGGAAGATTATAACTTAATCCAATTTATGGAAATGATATATCCAAAATAAATACATGGCCATGATGTTCTATAGGAAAGTTTGATTTCCATAATGTCAAATAAAGAGACATCAAGCATATAGGTTGATGGAACAATTGTGAAAACATCTTGATGAAAGATATTATGATAAAGGGAATTTCATACAAAATGATCGTATGTATGAGGTATTATGTTGTTGCAACATTAAATTTTTTTATATGGGTTTCTTGGCATGTTTCTAGATACTAACCATGGACTTTGTGGTGGTTCTCCTAATTCTATTAAAAAAGGGGCCCAGGGGCCCATCCATAGACAAAGTGTATCTAGAATCTCAGTTAAACAATAAATTATTATTTAATATTTAATAATTTGAGTAAATATTATTGTCTTACATGGTTTAATAATTATTCATGTTTGCTTAATCGCATGTATTCTGTCACCAGTTATTTGAGAGAATATAATGTGAGGAAAATATTTAATAAATATTTATTTTATATTTAGTGAAAATAATATTTACTTAATAGTTTGTGAATAATACAGTTATATTTATTTTTTAAATAAGTAGTCATTATTCATGGCACAATAAATATTATGGAAGAATGGAAGACTTGGTTTTTAGATTCGGTGATATATATTGAATAATATTGGATTAAATAATATTTCATTTAATTGTCATGTTAAGAACTTGTCAAGGTAATAATATTATTATTATCATTTTAGAAATGGCGTTCCACAAGGGATTAAATAAATATTAATGGTAACTTGTGAAAATATTTATTTCTAAACTCTAGTTGTATTTAAACCCAATTATATTATTTTAAAAAATACTAATTCATTTTTTGTTGTGAACAATGACTATCAAAGAGAATCATCTCAAGCCCCGAAGAACTCCCTATCTAGAAACACACACAGGAATAAAGATTGTTCTTGTTCCACCTTTCACTCTCATATAAATAGAAATCAAGGAAAACACTTTGTAAATGATTCTCATGGGGATCAAATGCGAACAACAACAGCGACCTAAGACCCCGAGACTCCTATGGTGGTATTTTAAGATTCATGGAACACTTGTGGATCTCTGTTAGAGGGATTTTTATTTTGATTCCTACAATAAAATGACCCTACAATGTGGATATATTTTTAGATCCATCAAAAAATAAATAATTTATGAAAGGTGATTATTTAAGATATTAAATAAACTATATATTATATCAATACTCCTCTCTCTGGATCCAAAATTTTACTCATTTTTTAGTTTTTTCATATAATTTTGTTGATCATGACATTTATCGTTGTCTAGATTCTGGATTTATCATCGATCATGACAAAATGACAATTCGGAAACAACCCATCCCATGATTCCACTATTCCCAGAACGAATATCACATACTAGAGATCTAACATCAGTTAAAATATCTTCATACTTGTCTTGTATGAGTTTTATATTAACCACATGTGCTGCTTTTTTACGAGTTTTCCATAAAACCTCAATAAGAACTTTATCATAATCCTTCTTCAAATCAATTAAAATCATATAAAATATTTGGATAATTGTTGATAGTAGTCCATCAGACCTCTAATCAAATAAATTTCTTATGTGGTTGAATGTATAGGTTTAAGACCAAAATTATTATCAGAAACATTATTTTTCCTTTGAATTCTTTGTTCAACTACTATCTCCAAAAGTATCAAGGAATGACATATAATATTAATTCCACTATAATTCCCAAAATAGAAAATGTCTCCTTTATTTTTATATAGTAGTACTATATAGATCTTCCTATATTATTACTACAATTTAGGTAAGGGGGATAAAAAGAAACAATGAAAACCTATGGAACCAATAAGTACTTAGATAGACTCAAACTCGAGACCTCCTGCAAGACCCCTCAAATTTGTAACAACTAGGATATGGCCTAGGGAGAAGAGTGCTTCCTCTGTTCATCGGGAATTTTCTTTTATAACAAAATTTTATAAAATATCCCATTGGGAAAATTAATACCCAACTCCCCAAAATATTTCCAAACATCAATATAGATGTTTTCTAACCCAACTACTCTATTATTTTATATCCTTCATAAATATTACATTACCTCAAAAGGAGAAATTTTTTTCATAATAGTTGTAGTTTATTTCTTCTCTACTCATGTTGATATTATCTATGTTTAATACACACATCCACAAGTCACTGACGATATAATTAAATTAGAATCCCCATTTTTTCAAAATTTCATCATCCTTAATAAGGGTGCATACTTTTTCATCTTTTATGCATCACACATGATCAAAATCTATAAATTTTCAATCTATGTCTCTTGATAAACTATATTAATATTTTCACTATTCTTATTTTTTAATGAATGTTACAACTCCTCAAAAAAATTAGATTTGTTGTCACAAGCTGATTTATTTTATACTATATGAGAAAAACATTATGGAACCCAAGTATCTTCATTACTACAAAGGTATAATGGTTGAAAACAGTCTCATTTTTCTTTAACAACATATTGAGCATTTTCATACCTCCACCATGATTCATTTTCTTTAAGAAAAAATCATTTACTAGAAAAGATGTATCTATATTATGAACATTTTTATCCACCTCATTCCATATGTAATTAGTAGTTCCTTGAACATCCTAATACACTTATTTAAAAAAATTTATTAAATTCCATTATAAGGTTGTCCTTTAAATATCTCCATCTGATTCTTGGATTCCTTAATTTTTTTGAACTATCTAATATAATTCCTAACATGCATATATGAAACTAATAAATGATGTTGGTTAGTCATAATTTTTAGATTTGGTGTCCTAGATCCAACTATTAGTACTTTCATTACATGAATATTTGATGTATTAAATATTAAATTAATCACCTTATTATATATTGTTCATTGTTCTTCAGGACCATAATGTAATAGTGTCCTAGATATTTATTGTGTTGATAATGTAATAATAGTTTTTTGCTATGATGATCACCTTTAAGTGCTATGAATGAATACTAAATATTTTTTTTCTATTGGATAATATACTATGATGTGACATATATATACTGCCCATCATGTGTTAGTACCCATAAGTAGATGCGTCTTCTTCACACGAAGATTAAACATGGTAATCTCCAAGATGATAGATTATGATAACAAAGCCACCAGTAGAAATTCTACATGTTTTCATGTCATTAGATATTTTTATCTGTGAGTCTTTGAAATGGTCCTTAGACATTATGATTATTATTAATTCATGTCATGACTCACACACTTATAGTTTCCGATGAAAACCATCATGCCATATGTTTACAAGAAGTAGGGTACATTGGCTGCATCATGAATGAAATGTTATTAATGGATAAGTCACAAATGGATTTTTCACATACATATTTCTATATGTTGACATCTCAACCCATTAATTGAAATAGAACTATCACCCTAAATTTTGTGTAATGACGGTTTTATTTCAGATAGTCAAAGAATGATGAATCAAGCATATGGGTTGATCAAACCATCATGAAACCTTCTTTATGAGCTTATGTGTCATAGGTATTTTATTAAACATTAATTGTTTATAGGTGGTTGTCATCATTTGGCCTTTATTATCATTCTCTTGGGTTCCTTGACCGCTTTCTAGACATTAATCTTGGACTTTAGGCAAGTATACCTAATTTCAACAAGAAACAACCCTAGAGGTTCACACACTAAGTGTTTCTGGTGGTCTGGAATAAATTCTATTTGAATTTTATTAATGGAAGAAATATTATTCTAAATACTGATAAATAATGAAATTCAAGCAATATAGATCACATAAATTCAATAAATATTTATTCACCATATTTTTAATAAAATACACTTATTTATTTTATTGATATTTAATAAATATTTATTGACTATATTGTGATTAAAATATAAGAGAATAAAATATTTATTTGGGTGTTCAATAAATACAAGAGGAGTTTGAACAGACCAATACCAAGTCCAGTGAAAAAATAATTATTTACTAGTCAGTAAATATTATTTATCCATTTTGTACAAGGTGGCACACCACAAAACAATAATACTATTATTATTATTATGTAGCATGTGATTTCATTAATGGTTATAAATATATTTAATGTTTGATATGAAATTTTATTTTTTAACTGAAATCCCAACTCTATAAATAGACGACTACGTCCATTTTGTAATTTTCTTAAAACCAATTCCAATTTTGGGTATAAAAAATTGGTGCACACAATGAATTCTCTCTTTACTCATCATCTACTATACCTCCCAAGAACAAGAAACTGGTGAGATAATTTCTTTAAGACCAAAGAATGAGAGATTAAGAAAGAATAATGACAGAAATTCAATTCTATACTCTAGTACCCAGAGAATGAGTGGTTTTTCTTGGAGACCATTGAAGCATGTGTGGATCATCACAAGAGGGATTATACCATTGGATACGGAATCAAAACGAAGAAAATCTAGAAGTTCCTTTCCATACGATCAAAAATAATAAACGAAGAAAGTTCCTAAGCCCATGTATCTATTTCTTCAAATATTAGATAAATTAATTATAAATTTAATCTGAAATATCCTCTATATTGGTATTGGGAAATTATTATTGAAATAAAAGTTAATATATCACTGACCATTGAATGATTTCACTGCTCTTGGATCCAATAAGTGGTATTAAAGGGGTTTCATTTAAATTTATAATTATTTATTTGATTATTGAACTATGAGAAATTTTGGTTTGATTTTATTTCATATTATTCATTCATTAATATGATTTTAATTAAAATTTTATTGACATATAAATCATTTTCATTCAGTGTTTCGTTTTTATAAAGGTTTAATAAAAAATGAAGTACTACCTGAGATGTTATCGAGTTGTTCCAAATCATTGTCTGGCAAAATTAGGTTACACAGCATTTGGTTAGAACACATGCCATATACTAATGATCATTGTGTCTAGATGGTCTGAGTAATAAATTACACGAGATGGTTTTACTATAGACTATGTGTTGAACAGACCATCTTAGAACATGGTAAGAGGATGGAGGATGCGTAATTGGCATGTACACACCATGTTGTTTGTCCGAGTCAACACACCAAAGTCTCAGGCATGTTCCTTGGAAATACGAAAAATGAGGTACATGGCGTGTAGAAGTATTTACATATTGTATAGTTTGTTATGACGAGAAAAAAAATTAAATTTACATTAAATTTGAAATTATAGTATTAAAACCTTGTTTTATTGGTTAGCACATCATTTGTGGTTTGAAAATTAAATCATGGTCTTGAAGAAATTTAAATAATAATTTAATTTATTATAATTAATAAGTCATTATTGGTTCTTCCATTTATTTTACATGAATTCCATTAATTATTGGAATATCCAAATAAGTTATATTTTCATTATTATGAAACGTAATTAATTAATTAATGCTAGAATGTTGATATTAAATAATAAAATAGTGAATAATTTAATGACTACTAGCCATTTATTTTTTCATATTAGTTGCATGTGTGATTCTTCATGATCTTGACCAAGACCTATGTATATGTTGGATTTTTTTAATTAAATTTGTTGTATAGTTTTTCAATTATTTAATATTAAATCAAATGATGATATGTGAGTCATATATCTCTTTATTATTATGTATGACCTATCTGTCCAATAAAATTTTTGTAATTCCCTTTAACCAATCATTTGGTTCTCCTCACATGCATGTGTGTAAAAAAAATTAATTAATAGAGCATCCCAATAAATGGGGGGATGATTGAAGATGAAACAATAATGAGGCAAATATGGTGATATATAGATGGAAATGTGAAATATTGATGCTCATTCCATGTATAACATAAGGAGTTATTTTCCCTAGGTCATAAGATGATTTAATGTCTGCCCATTAAATCAACCATTAGATAAGCTTATGATAAGGTCATTTAATTAATTTTTTTTTCTAAGTTGTTAAGATTATATTTATTGATGCAAGACCAAGATCACATAAATTAATGAATTAATATGAAAAGACATAATTTAAATAAAATCGATTATGTATAAATGTTTTATCCCAAAATGGTTAGTTAATTAAGTAAACATCCACTAAAATATTAACAAGATGTAATGGATAGAACATCATAAAAAATTATGCAAATAAAATAAAATCCCTCAATCAAATATTAAGTCAAACTAAACCTTTCCTTACATGATAATGATCAAAACTGAATAGAACAATTTGTTTGACCAACCCTTGTTGGGACACTTACTTTTATAAGGGGATTTCATATGAATGATTTAGGTTGACTTTACCATTTTAAATCAAGAGGAGTACTATTTTCTAGACATCTTGTTATTTGGAGGCATGTGTTGGGAAAATATAATTTAGAATATTTGGATTGGGGAGTCCACTAAATGGATCAAGGAGCTTTAATCCTATATTTGGAAAAGACTTACCAACCTAAATCCCATTAAAATAGATTAACCTACCCTTATTGGAGTTATGTGAAGGGGAAAATGGATCATTTTCACTAGAATGTTTTATAAACTATAAATTACATGTTCAATGGTGAGTGCTATTGGGACTTGATAAAATAGTGGGAGATTTAATAAAATCAATTAATTTGTTCTCACAAAATTTTTAATCAAAAAAATACTAATAATATACTATTTTAATTGGGGAATAAAAATAAAACATCTCTATACCTATAATCATTATTGGAGAAATACAATCTCTTCACTGTTAGTAACTTCTAGGAGTGGTTCAAATTCCTTAAGGTTGTTCTATTTCGTGAACGGAAATCATATGTGCTATAATCCAAAATTCATGATCCACCTACTCAAGAGTAGAGTGATGAAGAGTTCCTAGCCTCCAAAAAACATATGAACGACAGGGTCATCATTCAATGTTTGATGTTTTAATCTATGTCTAGTAAACACATGATGTCTAACAAAAATATCGATGTGTATAGAAGTATTGACCACCTCTTTGGTCTTTACCAAGAGATATCTAGACATGAACGGTTTGAGATTACCGAGGTTCTCTTTCATAGTAAGCTTGGAGAGGGCTCCCCATATAGGCCTCACATAGTCAAAATCATTGGCTACATTGAGATCCTATAAGTTCTAGGGTATAAATCCATAAAAACCTATGAAATTATATCATTTTAGCATCACAACCTCAGAGATTATCCTATTTTTTAGGATTTATAATATGAAAAAAATTGAGAAGACTCTACTATATCTTTTTATCCTCCTTCACCAAGAAGATAAATATATTAAGAGTGAAAAGAATTTATTCCTTATGGTGAACAAATAGAAAGGGAAAGAAAAGAAATTTATGCCCAAAACATCTTCACACCCTTTCAAGAAGTAGAAGAATATCAAAGGGGAAGAATGTGAACATGATTTTTTCTATTTTGCATGTGGAAAGATGGTCCACTGGAGGAAAAACTGCATCCAACTAAAGAAGTTAGGGGAAGCTTCAGATGCATTTGTTTTTGAGTGAAATTTATCAGTTTATACAAATTGGGTGTTAAATATAGCTTTTGGTACTCAAATATGTATTCAAATATAGTAACCAAGTAGATTCATAAAAATTGACCAAGGGGAGGTAGATCTACGGGCATCCAATGGAGCTAAACTAGTTGTTGTAGATATCGGGGACTACCACCTCACATTGTTGACCAAAATGATCTTGGTTTTAACGGATTTTTATTATGTGCCTTCAGTTACCAAAAATATTATTTCTGTATTCAGAATAGATACAGATTGATTAATTTAAATATTTTGAAATAATTGTTTGGTCTTTTATAAAGATAAAATTTATTATGGTAAGGAATATTTATATAATGGTCTTTATGTGTTGGATTAGGTGAACCAAGTAATGATAATCAATAATGATGTTACATAACATGAAACATACCACACACAACTTTGTAATCCATGTACATGTCATGTAAATGAAAAACAATTGACCAAATTACATCAATATGGCTATTTTGATTATTTTAAACTAAAACTACTTGGTGTATGTCATGCATGTTTAAAAGAAAAATAACCACAACCCCATTTATTGTGAAAGCTAAAATGGTTAAAAAGATTATTGAATTAGGTCATACTAATGTGTGTGGATCATTTCCTTTTGAATCAAGGGGTGGGTAATCATATTACATAACTTTTACTAATGATTTTATTAGATATGGATATATTTACTTAATCAGGTATAGGTCAGATTCTTTCGATAAATTCAAGGAATACAATAATGTAGTTGAGAACCATATTGGTATGGAGATTAATAAACTACACATAGACTATTATGGATAATATCATAAACAAGACATCATTGATTACATATGGGAGTTTGGGATACTATCTCAACTCACACTTCCTTACATGCCTCAGTGGGATGGTGTAAATAAAGGAGGACCTGCACCTTATTGCATAAGGTGAGATCAATGATGCATTATATAAGTCTTCCATTATCCTTTTGGGGATATTCCATACAAATGGTCGAACATGCACTAAACCCAATACCAAATAAATCAATAAATGGTATTCCACAGAAATTTTGAAGTGGAAGAAAAACCATGTTATCGAATTTGCATGTGTTGGGGAAGTGAAGCATTTATTATGTCATCTTCATGTAACAAACATGCCACCTAAGGAAAAATTGTACCATTATAGGCTATCCCAAGGAGATAAAGGGATATTATATATATGACCCCTCAAAAATAGGGTTTATAGTGTAATGACATGCCTTATTCCTTGAGAGGGATCACATCTCTAAAAGAGAAAGTGGGAGCAAGATAAACATTGATGGAGTTGACGATCAAGGAACGCAAAAGGAGGTACATGAACAGATTCGACAATACCCTATGGTAGAAGAAACTATTCTAGACACACAAGAACTTCATAGGAGTACATGATAGTTTAAGAGACCATAATGGTATTCTTTTATAGTTATTGATGATGGTGACTCGTTATTAGTTGAGAATAATGACCCTCTAACCTAGAAGGAAGCAGTAAGTGGAACAGATGTTTCCAAGTGGAATGAATCCATTAATTCCAAAATGGATTCCATTTAACAAAACCAAGTATAGATTTTGGTAGACACTCTAGTGGATGTAGTTCTTCATGGATTCAAATGGTTATTCAAGAAGAAACTGGACATAGAAGGACAAGTTACTACCTATAAGGCATGACTGGTTTCAAAAGTGTATAAATAGTGTCAATGTATTGACTACGGTGATACAATTTACATAGTTTTAATGGTGAAATAAATTATAGTACTACTTTCCATGTAGGATTACAATGACTATGAGATTTGGTAAATTGTTGTCAATTCAGCCTTCCGTAACAGGAACATTCATGAATATGTCTACATGAAACAACCTGAAGGGTTTTTGACTCCAAAAAATTCCAAAAAGATATGAAAGTTTAAAAAATAAATTTATGAATTAAATAAAGCATCTAGGATATGAAAATTTGTTTTGATGAAGCAATAACTAAATTTGGTTTTATAAAGAATGAATATGATCCTTGTGTCTACAAACAGTTTAGTGGGAGTGATGTCATTTTGTAAATAGTAAATGTTGATGACATATTACATATTAGAAATTATATATTAGTCATATATTCTATTAAGGAATGGTTTAATAAATTCATTTCAATGAAATATTTGGGTGAGGAAACATAAATTCTTGGGATCAAGATCCATCGTGATATATCCAAGAGGTTTCTCAGCCTAATTCAAAATACATACTTTGAAAAGATACTGAAGAGATTTAGTATGGAATGATTTAAGAGGGGATTGACTCTATAATCCTAGTAAATTCATATTTTAATGAAAAATGTGTCCTCAGACCCATGAATAATGAAATAAAATGGAAAGGATTCATTACACATCAGCTATTGGGTCAGTCATGTATGATATGAAATGTACTAGTCTTGATGTCACCTATGAATTGAGTGTAGTAGATAGATATCAAGATGATACAAGTGGTCACCAATGGATGGTGGTAAAGAATATCCTTAATTACTTAAGGCATACTATGGATATATTCTTGGTTTATGTAGAATAGGAATTACCAGTCAACATAGGATATGAAGATACTAGTTTCTAGATTGATCCAGACGACATGAAGTAACAAACGGGATATGAATTCACATTGAATGGTGGTGTAGTGAGCAGAAAGAGATCAAATAATGTTGTAGTTATGGATTCTAATACAGAGCAAGAGTATATTGCAGCTTCCGCGGTAGTTAAAAAATCTGTTTAGAATAACAATTCTGTCTAATATCTTTAGGTGTTATCTAGTAGTAAAGATCTCATCACACTCAATTGTGATTATACTGCAGTGGTGTATCTCGTAACAGAGTCAAGATCACATTATCAAATAAGCACATACATTGGATGTATCATCTCTTGAGTGATTATTCTCATATTGTTGAAGTTACAGTGAGTAGTTTTTACAAATAAGACAACTTGGTGGAGCCCTTGACTAAAGTAGTGACATAGTAGAAACAAATATTATCATTTGAGGTCTAGCAGACTGAAAGGTTTAGGTAGTTGGATCTAGTCCAAGTGGTAGTTTGTTATAGTAGGTGTCCTAAAGACAACTAGTGTAATTTGATTACATGAATTTTTGATGAATTAAATTTTAAATTAGACACTTTATTACATATTTTTTATTGTTCTACATTACAATAATGTAATAATGTACTATATTATTTTTTGTATTGATAAGGTCATAGTAGTTATCCTCTATGATGATAACCATGAAGTTATATGAAAATATTCTTAATATATTTCTAGTTTTGGATAACATATTATGAATGGACACATACTATATAGACCATTGGGTGTGATTACTGGTAAGAAAATGAGGCTTCTTCTCAAGAAGTTTTCACTTGGTAATCTCCAAGACATGAGATTATGAGAACATACCCACCAGTAGGAATCCCACATGTTTTGGTCTCATCGGATATTTTTACCTATGAGCATGTGCAATGGTCGTTAGACATTAATATTTTCATTAATTCAAATCACAACTCAGACACTTATATTTTCCGACAGAAACCTATCATGCCATATGCTGGCAGAAAGTAGGATATGTTGTGTGTGTCACGAACAATATGTTATTAATGTATAAGTCAAGAAAATATTTTTCTTTTCCATATTTATGGAATTTGATTTATCAAAACTTTTATTGAAATTGAACTGTCTCACTAAATTCTATTTTCATGGTGTCATGAAGAGTATAATTCATATAGTCGAATAATTATGAATCGAGTATATTGGTTGATGAAACTATCATACAACCTACATGATGAGATTATATGAAAATGGTTTTTATTATATAGTTAGTGTTTTTATGAGGTTTTCATTGTTGTTAAATTAAGTTATTTCTCTTAGGTTCCATGACCCGTTTCTAGACAGTAATCATCAATTTTAGTGAATCTCACCTAATTCCAACAAGAAAAAAATCTAAGAGCATCACACAATAAGTGTTTCTAGTGGTCTCAATTAAATTCTATTTGAATTTAATACCGAATAAACATTATTCACAAGAATGAGGAATAATTTTATTTATGTTATACTGATCACATTTTTTTAAAGAAACAAGAAAACCACCCATTTCATGTCTTAAGCATCCAATTGAGTAGACCATCCATAGTAAACTATTCAAAGAGCCTCATGCTCATCATTCTCTCCGCGGTTGATGCTGCCCAAAACTACTCGGCCCCATGCTTCCCAGAACAGAAGAGGGGATTAAATAAATGGTTGTGAAATTACAAAACTAAGGCACAACCTGTGGGAATCAAACCCATGACCCAAATGAACCAAGAGAATAATCCAACTACTAGGACACCCCCTCAAGGGATATATTAATTACATGGTTTTTATAAATATTTATGCATCGGATTGTGAAAAAAATAAATAAATTTATTTATTGAATATTTAATAAATATTTCTTTTCTATTTTTTGAATAAATTATTTATTTTAGAAAATAAAATATTTATTCGGGAGTTCAATAAATACAAGAAGAGTTCGAATGGATGAATATTGTGGTTAGTGATAAAAAATTACTTACGAGTCGATAAATATTATTTATCCATTTTTCACAATTTGGCACAAAAAATAATAACAATGTTTTTATTATTATTATATACCATGGGATTTTAATAATGGTCATAATTATAGTTTATTACAATTATGAAATTAAATATTTGAACTGAAATCTTTAATCTATTAAAAGATGACTACATATATTGTGTAATCCATTTAAAACCAATTCCATGTTTTGGTATAGATAATTTTTGTGCAAAGTGAATTATCTCTCAACTCCTCTCCCTCTTAAGAACGAGAAACCCACGAGAGAATTTATTCATGACTAAATAATGAGAGATCAAGAACAAAAGATGCAAGACATTCAATTTTCCATGCTAGAAACTCTAGAATGAGTGGCATAACAATGAGGCCATTAAAGCACATGTGGGTCACTACTAGAGAGATTCTTCCATTGGATCCATGCAAGTGCAACGAAGACAATCCGAAAAGGCCTTTTCAAATGATCAATAATCTTCAATGAAAAAAAATTCCTAAGCACATGTATTTATTTCTTCATGTATTAAATAATATATTTATAAATTTTATCTACAAGATCCCCTCTCTTGGTTTTTGAAAATGATTATTAAAAGAAATTTTAATTTATCACCCACTTTCACACACTTCTTCTTCTCCAATAACCAACAATACTTTCAACGTTTATAACCTTAAAATCATTAATTAATATTTTATATAACCTTCTACAAAGAAATAATCAATTTTTGATCTTATGAATCTGATTTTATATGTTATAATATTTCCATCCCATTTCTTAAAGTGAATATTTTCTACCACAAAATCACAACTATAGGAAATGTCTAAGATAACGGATCCTTGCATCATTTACCACACCCAAACAAAACACTCTATGAAACTATATGTGATATCAAGAATCATTTCATACATGCCCATAAATGCCACCACTTATAAAAATCTCCTCATTTCATGGGAGACTAAGAATTAATGTTTCTAAATTAACCCAAAAAAAACTTTTTGTTGTACACCAAAGCCTAATTAGGCGCACAAACACTAAAAAATTTAAAATTCCAGTTTCCTACAACTATATTAACAACTATGATTCTATTTAATAATATTATGTTGTCAAAAACTTTATATCTTAATGTGTTATCCACCATATTACCAACACCATTTTTAGTCTTTGTTTTACCCTATTTGCAATGTTTGAAACTGGAGATATATAATTCCTTTGACTTTTCTCACACCTATTTAGCCTCTTATAAACAAAAAAACTAATCTCTATTTTAACCGTAGTATCTACCAATTCAATATATTTTCTTATTAATGATCAAATATTACAACTAGTTATCCTATGTCTATGATTTTTTAAGTGCTTCCTTATCCCTCACATCCATCCAGAATGGTGTGAAGACCCTTGAGCATTCAACACAACACATGTGCGTCTATATAGAGGATCTAACTAATTTGAAGAAAAACTTGAGAAATGTTGAGAGTTTCTTTCGAGTATTATCCTATAATTATCATATTTATACATTTCATCAATGTCATGAAAATATTCTATGATGATTTATGTTGGGTGTCTACTACACAACCCTCTATCCAAGCATGGAATCTGGAAAGTAGGATATGAAACCACACTGGAAAATTAATATTTTAAGATCAATGAGACTATTAAAGAAATTAGGGGCCGTTATTTGGTTAAAATTACCATTTTCTCTTATTAATGTAATTTTAAAAAAAACATATTTTGGATCCAAACATCTAATGATGTTTTATTAAATCACACTAAGGGAGAATTTAGTGTATACAAGAACTAATAAATTCAATGAAATCACAATATAAATGAAATTTTAAAAATTATATAATTCATTATCATGTGAAAACTAAATCACGAAATCATAGATTTTATGTGAAAGTATTCAAATCCATATATCAAAAGCTTTGATAACCTTTATTCTATAGAAAAATGGATAATATGCACCATAGTTTTATTGTTGACATATTTATGATATTGAATGCAGTATAGTCCAAGTGACTCAATGCAACTTATAAGTTCTCTAACATGAAATTATGAATTCAACACATCCATAAGTACTCATAATCATGTTAATATTAATATATCGTAATGATCCATAATATTTCAAGATGATGATACATAAAATACTATATTTATAGTGTTTTATAATAATAATAATGATGTTGTTATAACACACCAAAAAATAATGAATGATAAATAATATTTTCATGAATAACATATGATACATGAATATATTGTGTGATTAATATGATCCATGAACATCTATATCACATTGTATGGCATGAACATCAACACACATTTGATGAATCACTGAATATTATCGTAAAAATTAATATCTCTCCCTTTTTTGGCTTTCCCAGATTCTAAAGCTCTATAACACTACCAACAATGAAGTTTCATACCTGTTTGTTTACATAAATATATTTCGTTTGTGACTATTAATGTTGGAATATAAGGGGAATTAGAGAGATATTTTTAGTTCTTCATCTCCAATAAATTCATATATATTGGTATGATCCCAGATTATTAGGCTAAATATTTCAATGTATAATTTGATTAATGTTCTAGGTTGAATTATTATTTTCTCATAAAATTCTCTAATAAAATATCAAGGAATTCACAATTCTTATAGCTAAACCCATATTTAAAAACTATAATATGCTACCTTTTTCACCTAAGAATATAATGATAACATTGGAGGCCTTCAAGAGAACATCAAAAGGCTCCTTCATTGTATCCCTTTGGATTGTACTTGCCACTTATAAATTTCTATAAATTTATAAGAGTAATGTACATGTTCCTATGAGTAAAACATAAATTTCCCATTAATAAGATTATCCCTATCATCAACCAATTCATGCTCAACCCGATGGCTTGCACCTGAAATCTACAAGTAGCATAAATATGGATGTAAGATAGATCCAGTGGAACTTAACAGAGCACCGACCTGATATATTAAATACCCCTAGGAGGGCACACAAAGAGAAATAATATAAATTATGATCACCATGGAATCTCTAATAAATAGGCTCAAGCTCCTCTTTTTTCTTCACATGGAGGAGTATGTTATATAGAATATACAACTGGGAAGGCAGTTAATGCATTATGGGATAAGGTAATGGAAAGGGTTGTTCATATTTCCACATTAGAGTTCATTTTATCAAATGGGAGGTTAAATGTTATCTATGATTATATATTGGATTCAATCATTAAGCATCCACTAATATCCAATTAAGCATACAAAATTTTAAACAAGATAATTTATATGATAAAAACCTATAATCAAGTAAAATAAGATATATTAGCTACATAAATTGAGAAAATGTCTTTTATGGATTAATTTCAATCCCTACCTATAGAAATTGATATTGTTTATCATCAACATATAAATAGTAGGAAAAACAGGATGTGCACAATAATAGAAAGCATATAAACTGACATATATAGAAATCCCTCTCAAATTTATTGGTGCTCCTTTCACATGAAACACAATTCCATCCCAGAAATTCTAAATGATATTATAGGGAATAAATCATTCAGGTTATCCCATTCTAAGATCATGAAACATGTCACCACCATATATAACTAGGTATTTATAAAAATAGAGGCCACCATGGGAATAAAAACCACTCAAGATAGTCGTATCAACTACCGGAGATCAAATATTTACGCATATGTGCTATATGAGTAGTGAGTGGGCGGTGGGTCAAGAGGAAAATGCAAACGAGGGCGTGCAGATCCAATAAATGTCCATGATCCCATACATTAATTCACCAAATGGTATTCTAGGTGATGTAGTAATTCCATCCACATCATTTTTCATGTGAAAGTAATCTACGAAGTTTGATTATCTCTGACAACACAGTTAGTTGGGATGCCTGAAAAATGTTGAATACTAGTGTGGCCTCAAAAATTTGTATCGATACAAGATATCACAAATAAAAAAAGAACCTTTAAAATGATTCACATTCAATTTTATCATTGTTACATTTCAAATTATCATATTTAATTTAATTAAATACTTCCACCACCCCAATGGGTCTAGCCAGTTGACTATTCCTCCATCCAAGATATCACTGATATATAATATTACAAATATTCTAGTGAATGAACATCTGAATAACTAAATCACATTATATGCCATTATATATAGAGAAAACACTCAATCATTGTCACCTCATCCCCATGTTTTTTTCATAAATAAAGTCACTATATTTTCTCTTTGTAATGGTCGTCCATTTTCTCCTTCCTGAAAAATAAATCCCACAATTAAAAAATAATTTAGTTGAGATTTACATTAGTTTTGTGACCAATTCCTTTGTAAACTCCCATAAAAACTTCCTCCATTGAATTTTCACAAATCATCTTCATAGTTCCCCTCTATTTCTTACTCCTAATCAACTCAATATTACTAAGGGACAACTCTATCTCTACACTTACTGAGTCACAACCTTTATAAACATATTAGCTGGATTTCACACTCCTTCATTTTTCCATAGATCTAAATATTAGGTTTCACATGAATATAATAACACTTATTATACATGATTAAGGAAATAATAAACCAATTTTGAGGATCTCTCATGTATGAAATTTAAAACCAGCACTACAACTAGAAAATGAAAATGGTGTTGTAAATAAACATACATTGACTGAAGACCCATTGTATCATCTCATTCAACATCAAAAAAAATGTTTGATAAAGATCACATGAGTGAAAAACAAATGAATCTCACATCTGTGGTGTAACATCTCTCCCCTCCTCATTGGCTTGAGTTGAGGTGGAATTGCTTCTTGGGCTTAATGAGGCTTATCAAAGATGCCGATGGCTGTCAATAAATGGCATGGACATCAATACAATTGGGGAATATTTTCCCATAGATAATAAACAACAAAAACCAATCATATAATAACCAGAAACACTATATGATGCATGATAATAAAATAACACCACTCAACCATAACAACTGGATATCGAACTAAACGATAATCAGAGTACAACTGTGAAAGACTACTAATAGAAAAGTATATATAGGGAGAAAAAACCAACAAAACTCAAAGACTCCAAGACATAAATCCTCACCTTCAAACATGTTCCATGCTTGAACTCTACTATATATCCTATGTATTTTGAAGCACCAGTAAAAAATAATGAAGTTATACCTCTTCTAGTGTCTAGATAAATAATATCTGAAAAATCCCTAATGTTCCCAAGCCGGGGTGGGTGATGAAACTCAATAGGATTTCCCTAAATAAATTATCTACTCACACAACTAGGATAGATCATGTTAGAAAATTTATATAAACCAATATATACCAAATATTTGAAAATATTTTATATCAGGATATAAAATAATTACCATAAAAAATAGATTTCCCAAGACCAAACCATTTTCCATGGAATGCGACCAAAAAAGTCAATCAACTATTTTTTGAATTCATTTGGCATTACCATTATTTTCCACACCACCATACTCACAAACTAAACCACACAATTTTGGTGTTTACTATTGATGTTGTAACATCATTTCCATAACCTATCCCTTTGATGGTGTACTTTACAACCATTATCCATCCCATTTAAATGACACATAACCATTTTAGCCAACAACCATGTCAAAACCAATTGTAAAAAACCATTTCAATAAAACCATCATTCTATTGAAAATCCTTTTTCTACCAATTTCCTTGAATTAAAACCAAACAACCATTTTAAAATCATTATTTTAAAATCATATTTCCAATTTCACTTTCCCCCTAAACTATAAATTTTTATAATTCCATAAACGATCACCAAATATGGTTTCCCTCAAGAATTTCACAAAAAATCCACAATTAGTTTCAATAAAAACAGCATATTTTAAAGAAATACTTCATGTTATGTTAAGATTAATTGATATTGAATCCACGTACCTCAGAATATATTGTGAAAACAAAGAAGGATGTGAATTATTTAACAAAATAGGGCTAAATCTAAAAAATGGCCTTAGATCTCTTTTCCTAACATCAAAAAATCCATATCACATCATTATTGGAATAAACCATCATAAATAAATAACCAGAAGACTAGATCTAGGATTTAAGAAGAGAAAATGTAAGTAGATCTAAGAAAAACTACCACAAACAATGACTTACCATGGGAATTGGGCTTCAACACAACTAGAATTTCCAATAGGTTGCTTCCGGTTTGAAGGCGAGAGAATCCATATCTTGAAATAGGGGGTTCTACATTATCTACAACATTAGACAATCCTTCTCCAGAAAGTATAAAACCATCATTTCCCTAAAATGGATTGGGTAATTTCTCGACCATTTCATTATCCCATTGCCAAGCCTCTTCCTAAATATTACCATGTTTCCACAAAACCCACACTAGAACAATTCATTTCATAGGTAAGACAATCTATTTCCTATCCAAAATCTATATTTTCACATGAAATAACAATGAATTTGGCTCTATATTAACATGATCTCATTGAGTCAAATGGTCATGGTCTGGCTGATACTTCTTTTACTAAGATACATAATGTACATTATGCACCGAACTAAAATTTCATGGCAATGAAAATAGATATTCCACCACTCTAACTCATTAATGTATCTCAAAAGGGAATTTTTATTGAGTAGATAAATTTATCTTCTTCAATAAATAATGATTTCCAAGCCTTGGAGATATTTTCTAGAACACATGATTACTCACCACAAAGGAAAATGGTCATCGATGGTGATCAGAATATGATTTCTAAACTCTATAAGTTGTCTCAATCCATTTCTAGATCAACTAAATATTCTCTATTATTTCTTAAACATGGTTGGACCAAAACATTGAAGTTTCTTTTGTTTCAACCCAACAATGCAGAGAATGATGAAGATACCCATATAATTCTTTGAAATGTGTCATTGGTATAGAGGCCTGATAACAATTGTTATATGAGAACTCGACTAATGGTGTGTGATCTTCCCATGAACCACAATAATCTATTACACCTTCCCTCATCACGTCTTCCAACATTTGTATCATGCTTTCAGATTTCCAATCCATCTGAGGATGATACGTCATACTCATGATCAATGGAGTCCCAAGGGATTGATATAAGGATTTTTAAAAATTATACATAATCCTCAGCTCTCTATCTAATACTATTGAAACTAGTATTCCAAACCTATTTACCACATCTTGGATATATATTTTTGAATAGTCCTCCACCGTATGATATTATCGTATAGGGATGAAATGGGATGAATTTTTGAGATGATTTCATATCACCCATATGACATATTTTTCTGAACCATTCTTGGGGGAACTATTACAAAATACAAGGATATTTAATCCCATTTCAATATAGTAATAGTTATATACTCCAGAATACATACTGGTTTGTGATTCTCCACCTTAACACGCTGACAAGTTAATCTTCTTAAAACAAACTCATCCACATTCCTTTCATACCTACCCACATTCCTTTTCAAATCGACTAAAAAAATTGTGCTTTCAATACCTTCTACATCTTCTATATTCTAGGATGAAAAACCCATATATAATATTGAAAATTTATGAATATGTTGTTCTAGAAAAGAAAATGGTATGTCAATACGATATTGAAACCAAAAGACTAAACTCCCATCCAACTTCTATCCCATAATGGTCTCCCCACTATTGAGTCTTGACCTCGTAGCAACACATTCTAAATTAGATTTTTGTGCCATTTTTTCTATCACAACCAAATCAGGAATGAATTAAACATGAAATAAAAAATGTAACATCACCTATGTCTTCACATTCCTAGTTCATTTTAGCCATCACTGACATCTACTACAACTAATCAGAAGATTCTTTTTCTAACTGGGAATATGACATTCTACTTGATGAATTTACCACCTAATTGCCTTTACCCAGTGTATAAATCATATCAAAATGAAATATTTTGATACACTCCATCCATATTATATGTATTATGATCAAATCCCTTTATGAGAGAATTTGTTTCAATATTTTATAATCCAAAAACAAATATGAATTTCTCACCAAAAAGCTAATGATGCCAAGTCCTCAAAACAAGGACTATGATAGCTAATTCAAAATTGTGTTTTGGGTCATTATTCTCATACAATGGTAACTTCCTTAATTCATAAGAAACAATATGATCTCCATACATTAGAGCACATCATATCCTCAATCTAGTGATATCACAATACACCACATACCCATGTCATGATTCTGTAAAAATAAATATTGGTGTTGATGTATGGAAAACATTAACCTCATGAAAATAATTCTTACATTTACCATTACATTGAAATAGAAATTTATTCCTTGTAAAAACTATCATTAGTGAATCTTTTCATGATAAATAATTAATGGAATAGCTGTAATAACCATCCCAGCCAAGGAAACTGCATTTCTAGAATACATTCTTTAGTTGTTTCCAAGAGATAACAAACTCTATCTTTTCTAGATCTATATAAACACTAACTCTAGAGATTACATGGCCAAAGAAATATACCAACTGATTCTAAAAATCACAAATTGATAATTTTTCATACATATTATTATCACTCAAGATTATTCAAATTGTCTCCAAGTGTGGCTCATGCTCAAACATTTTCCTTAAATACACCACTTTGTCATCCAAACATACCACCACAAAAGAATCAAAATATCGTTGAAATATATTATTCATCAATTCCATAAATACTACTGGTGAATTCATAACACCAAAAGGTATAACCACATACTCTAAATTCCTATATCTATTTCTGAAATTACATTTGGGTATATCTTCTTTTCAAACCCTCAATTGGTGATATTATAATCGTATGTCAATTTTGGGGAACCAATGACCACCCATAAATTGATCAAACATAACATTCATGTGTGTAAATAGAAAAAAAAATTTTATCATAACTTTTTTATTCATATGATAATCCAAAAACATCTAAAGAGTTTCAACCACCATTTTGGAAAATATAATAGGTGCTACCCAGGGAGACATGCTATTCCAAATGTACCATTCTTTTCTAGATCATCCAATTGTACTTTAAATTAACATAAATCTATTATTTTCAATCTATAAGACAGAAGTGAGATTGGAATTGTTCCTATAAAGAGACCAATATTAAACTTCACTGCCCTTGTTGGTGGAAATCCTAAGAAAGTTTTAGGAAAAACATTTTGAAATTGATCGATTGTTTCTAGAAAATAGTTATTCTTGATTTTTTTCCATCGATGCCAAATTCAACACTTCCATTTTGTATGAGATCATTTCACCTCCTGGTTTCAAGATGACTATTGGACCAGCCTTTACATTCTGATCTCCTCTAATGAGATGCTTGATTCCCCAATCAGTTATAAAACTAACCCTTCGGGTATAATAATTGATGTAATCTTTGACCTTTTCAAACAAATCCATACCCAAGATTATTTTATATACATAAATATCAAGTATAGATAAATTACATATCTAATAAGGTTTATCAACATTTATAGAGCATGTTATACACATAAGGGCTCAGCAAAATATTTTTCTGAGAGTAGTTTGATGTTTCAAAATAAGAGGCATCATATCAACATTTCAAACCAAAAAATCAACAGAACAAGAAAGAAAAAAATGAATCATATTCAACCATATCAAAAAACTATTTCATGAGGGTAGAATTAAAGATAATCATACCTCTCATCATCAATGGTCCCTATTGATCATCCATAATTACATGATCAGCTCTGTATAATTTCTTACTAGATACACTTTCTTCATTATATCCTTGTTGAGACTTCCCTTGCTAAAGAGTAATGATTTTACAATAATCAATAGCATTGTACACATGACCTTAGGGCACTGCAAGAATAACACTAATGATGCATAATCTATTTGTAATTATGGAATGCTCTTGATAGGGCCATACATTCTTGCTTGATGTGGTCCAAATAACCACATTGGAAAATCCTAGATTGCACTTAGGTTTTGGAAGAAGATTTACCAATCTGGACATCTGAATTTGAGTCATACTCCAACCTAGGAAATAGGTGTATGTATTTCACCTGCTCCTAGGATTTGAGTTTATATAGTTTCCTATAGGTATCAACATGCTTTCTCCTCCTATAAATCCTGAGATGTCTCATTAAGAAACTTTTTCTCTATTGATCAACTTTGAATAATACATTACACATAGCACAAAAATATTCAACTAAATATCCCACCTCATCCCTGATTCAAAAATGTGTGTCTTCAAAGACACACTAGTAGAAACATCAGGTGAAAAGTAGAATAAATTCATAAATTTATCTATATATTGTATTAGTACTAGGATCTCCTAAATCAATATGTAAATTTCTATCATTCTTTCAATTATGAAAGAATATGGATAGAATTGTTTTTTGAAAAATTATTCAATATCCTCCTATGAAAGGCCTTGTTTTGATTTATCATCAGCTGTTAAATGCCACCACTGGCATGAAAGATCATCCAACATATACATCTCCAAAATTAATTTTAGCTCTACTGGTGTGCCTAGGAATAAAATATTTGATTCATCATATTCATCCACACCTCTGTCTTTTGTAGTTGTGAATCACAGTTAAAGATGGGTGGATTCTACTTCTGTAATTTAATGGAATAATCCACTTTCATTAGGTCATCCCTCATGTTCCCTCTACCCATAGCTTTAAAAATTTAGACAATACTATAAACCAGTTGATGGTTTACCTATGAATCAATTGAAACCACATTCTCCATAGATTTTTCGGGTTTCTTTCAAAAATTACCACCAAGTTCCATTGTCCATAAACACTACAAACGCCATAAGTCTCTCTTTATTGAAACATAATGTTCAAAATTTTCAAATTTACCACATCACGACTATCACAAAATTTATTTCGAAAATTCATAATTTTCCACGTTCGTCCATTTTTTAAAACATCGCTACGATTTTGAATATCAAAAAATCTTCAAAATACCATAACTATGCAATTTTTCAAATATATCATTTGAAAATATTTTAATCATTTTTCCAAAATCAATACATTTGTACCAAATTATAAATCATTACCCAAAATGAAATATTTACTCCAAGTGGGATGTAGTTTCTAAAATTCATGTCATTATCTTAATTAGTGAGAATGACATTACAATCCAATAGGTATCTCCAAATTACTTATGTTCCCATCCCAGTTAATTTTAATTCCTTCATAAAAACAATATATATGTCAGTTCATACTTTACATTTCATATCCTTACAATCCTACTCCTTTATACCATCCCAAATATAAGAATAAACTATAATGAATATCAATTACAATATTGGAAAAAATATAATTTTTTCCAAATGATTGGACCGACCTGGACTGAGATTATTTTCATATAAAGGACAGAACAAGATAATACCGCTAGAAAAATCTCACCCATCCTTAATGGATTGAGTAGATGAATTTCTTTTTGGACATAGATGACATCCCCAAGATGCTAAAGGTTGAGAATAATGTCAAGGGCTTTAATATAATTACATGAAAGTTTTCCATTTGAGAAATAAAACACAACCAATCATACCATAAACAAAACCAATATATGATTCATGATAATAAAGTAAGACAACTCATGAAAACCTACTTTATTTAAAACCAAATGTTACTCAGAGTACCACATTGGAAGACTATTAACATCAAAGTACATTGCAAAGAAAAAACCCAACAAAACTCAATGACTCCAATACATAACTCCACAACTCCCAAAATTCTCTATGCTCTAACTCAATAATACTACCCAAGTATTATGAAGAACCACTAATGAATTTTTATTATTTACCATTACCAGTGTCTCAAAAAACAGTATTTGCAAAAAAAATAGTGTCCTAAAGTAGGGGGTGAGTAATGATGCTCAGTAGGCTTTCCCCAAATGAATTCCCTACTCACACCACTATAAAAGAACACATTAGCGCATTTATATAAAATAATTGAAAATAGTTTATATAATAATATAAAAATATGTCCATAGAAAAACATTTTTTCAAATACAAAACCAATTAATAAGGAAAGAAACCAAAAAGTCAATCAACCATTTCATGAATTCATTTGGAATTACCATTCCTTTCCATGAAACCATACACTCACACTCAACTACACAAGCTTGATGTTTACCATTGATTGTGGAGCTTCACATCCATAACCCCACCCTTCTATGGTGGTACATTAAAACCATTATCCATCCCATTCTACTCACAATTAATCATTTTATACAATAACCATGCTAAAAAAATGTTTTTCCAACCCATTTTAATAAAAACAACTTCTTTTAAAACACTTTTCCAACCAATTTCCATGAATTAAAACCAAAAAAACATTTTAAAATCATAATTTAAAAAAAATTCTAATTTCACATTCCTCCAAATCAAACAATTTTCATAATTCCAAAAACTTATATTAATGAGGGTTTTCATCAAGCATTTCATAGAAAATTCAGAACAAATTTCAATCAAAACAATCAATTGGAAATCATGATTTCCAGTAGTATAAAGAGGAGTTATCAGAGAAGAAAAATAAATAGAACAATATGTTCATGGAGTTCTGAAAAAGAATAATGGAATTCTCAAACATTTTCATTACTTGACAGAAGTGAAATAGGAAACTAAGGATTCCCCTTGATTATCCTCTCATTTATTCATGCAATTAAATACCTGTATAAATACAATGGTTAGTTCATGTATCATGTACATGAATAGAAGTCATCTAAAGTGTTTCATCCAATGAAATGGTATAATAAATGATAGTTAATATGAGAGATTAATAAATGATATCCATTTATAATTTTTTATGCATGTTTCATGAACTAATTGTTGGGGAAGAAACAGATCAACCACATGATAATAACATAATTACGTTAAAATATTGTGTGAATCACCAAAAAAATGAAAGCACAAAAATGAATAGCATGAAATAAATTGAGACACATATTTTAATGTGAAAAACCCCTCCAATGAAGATGATAAAAAAATAATAATGTAAATACGAAAAAATATCACTATAACTAGAGAGTTTATAAAATTTAAGTAAAACCTGAATCCTAAATTTTAAATAGAGAGTTTTAAAACCCATGTGAAAAAACACAACTCGATATGACTTCACCTTTTCTTCGATAATCATTTGTAAAAAATTGTCACCCCAAAGAGATTAAAATCAATGTGACTTCATTGTATAACCTTAAATAACTTGTTTCACAACCTGATTTTTCATTGCTCATTGGTACCCTATACACGCTATTTACCATTCCCAGAAACTATCACGCACGTATCTGCTTCATTTTTATGAACCAATTTGCAACACCCTTATTCATACATTTTTTATATGGATTTTAAATCGATAAAAAATTCACTCAAAATTGAAATTCAAAAATATATCCATAGGTTAAATAAATTATCTCCCCATTCAGAAAGAGGCGTAATGTGCTGGTGGGAGATAATAAAAATTTAAAACCCCAAAAAATATCCCTTATTTACACTTTAATATAAAAAACACTAAACATACTAAAACTAATCAATCTACCCCTTCATCCTATCAATGAATGAGATCTCATCCAAAAAATGTAGGTAGAAGTAAAACTGGTTTGTATCACACCAACCATCACTATCTGTAAAAAATATGACCATTCTCTTTTACAGCTCTAACAGATACCTAAATGCCCCCCATAAAAGAAATCCAAATCATGAAATTTGCATCATACATGTGTCTGAACGTCCCTGCTGGACATGATTGGAACCAACAACAACTTGATCCCCTATAATAGTGATAAAAACATTACCAAAAGTACTTTATGAATGTAATATATCCCGTTACTCAACATCCACTATGAGGACATTGACAATCATCATGTTAGCTAAATCATTGATTATAATTCCTTTTTTACCATGGGAACTTTTAGTTGAAAATGAATTAGGTGTAAGAACTGAAACACTTAACATGACATGCTTCATCTTATAAACTTTCATAATCCGAGTCAATGGTATTTGACTCATTAATGATGTCCATCTATGCCACAAAACTGATGAAGCCCTCATCCAAACATCATTTTTCACTTCATCCCACACCTTCACATTGGTCATGTAATGTGGTTTTACCCTTCTTTCTTCCACATATAACACCGATCATCTAGATAATAAACAACATTCACCACAAAACCAACTCTAGAATTCATCACTATCTAAAGTATAGATAGATAAAAATTATTGTGTATTTCTACTACATGTCTCACATCCCTGAAAATCACAACACAACCTCCATTCGTAGTGACAGAAATATCATAAAAACCAATTACATTAGTATAATATTTATTTCCCATATACAAGAAACCAATTCACTTTCTTCATATGAACAGAATATTTCATTCTTTTGTGAAATATGGAACAACATTGATGAATCAACCACCCATTCAATATACTAATCTGAACAATGAGAATTAATGCCAATTGAATGTAAATATCCCTCACCTTATATAAGACGTGTTATGGTATCCTCATAATTGGTTTTATGTGTATTCTATTCTTCTTTTATATTTTTTCAAAGCTTATAAATTTCTCAACACATGACTGTCTTTATTGCGAAATATGAACATGAAATTTTTTTTGTCTTTAAATGACCTCTTTAATTATTGTGTTTATCTATCATAACCAAAACACCACTATTACTTGAATAATAACCATCATTGGTATTTCACCGAGTCATATTCATAAAAAATGATGAAATTACATCATACTACTTTAGAGTGAATTTCTGGAAAAACAATTCTGAAACAAGTTAATCATATAAATTTTGTAACAAAACAAGAGAAAAAAATATTTTTCTTCTTCCATTTCAATATGTACTACATTATCTTTTTCATTGATCTTGATAGACACTGAAGACAGCACTATCATAGGTTTAGTAAAGTCATCCATGTGATTAACTAAATATGCATCCACTAGAATTCCCAAATGATATAATCATTTTTTAGATATGAACTACTTTTGAGGGATTTGAATTTAAAATTTCTTTTAAACATCACCAAAAATTCCTCCAGATCTTTCAGATTCATCACCTCCCATAGAGTATTATCGACCAAATACATCTGAATCGTTCTTGTCTCTAGCACTATCATATCCTTATTATAATAAATTATTATATATTTTGGATTATCCATTTTTTTATTCAGCATATTCCCTATATTATCAGGCAACAAAATATTTTCTACATGTTGCTACCACAGATTAATATCATTTTTCCCATTAAATAGTTCAATGTGGGTATAAATCTCATGGTGTGAATCACCAATATCCAATAACCAAAGAAACATGGATAAAACCATTTCATACTAGTTGTTATAGAAAAACTACAATAGTCATAGGTTAATAATTCAATTGTGAAAAAAATATTATGAAAATCACCAAAAAAAATAAAAGTACAAAAATAAATAGAAGGAAACAAATTGAAACGAATATTTTAAAGTGCAAAAAACCCTCAAATTCAGATGATTAAAAATAATCAGAAAATATAAAAAAACACTATAATCATAAATTTTATAAAATTCAAGTAAAGTCCGAAAGTTGAATTATAAATAGAGCATAAGAAACCTGTGTGAAAAAAAACACACAGATACACCTCCTCCTTTTCTCTAATAATTATCCATAAAAAGATGTCAACTCTCATAGATCAAAAATGAATAAGTGTTATCAATAAATAACCTTAAATAATCCATTTCACAACATAATTTTTCATTTCTCACTACTTCCCACTACATGTGGCTACCCATTTCTAGAAACTACAAAACATGTATCTGCTCTCTTTTTTCACACCCCATTTGTAGAAACCCAACTACTTCCCTTTCTATAATCCTTTAGAATCCCTAAAAACACAAGCGTACAATTGAAATTCAAAAATATATCCATGGGATAAGAAAAAATATCTCCCCATTCATGAAAACATAATAGACTATGTTTCATTTCACTTTATATTATATTGTACATAATAACTGGTGAAACTGGATCCAAAAATACTTTTGGATATCTTCTAAAACACATTTTGAAATCTATAAATAACTTTACATTGTATCACATCATATGTAATAACTTGTGAATACCCATCTAAAAATCTTTTTTATTAACTCTGAAATAATTTTAGAGTAGTTATCTAAGTCAAAATCAAGCATCATTCAATCAACCACAAAGTGTGACCCCATGGGAATTTATAGAGTTAATAGAAAAAATGAATAAATAGATCAAAATATTTAATCAAATAGTGACCTTTAGTAATTCTTTAATTCCGTTATTTCAATAAAGGAATCTGTCATGAACTATATCAAACACATGTATATCTATATATGTGTCCACTAGTATGTATCATATGCAAATGTGAATTCTCATACTTATCCTTCATCCAATACATCGACATTCCATGGGTGCACAAAGCAGGTCAATCCCATATAGCCAACTCATCTATTCTCGACTCTTTGTGTTTTTACTACTTTGATAGATGAATACATCATATTCCATTCATCCCTACAGATAAGCACGTCACATTTCCCTTATCTAGATTGATTCAAAATATCTTGGTGTGGTCACACACTCCCATTGTGTATCTCAATCAAGGGCCTAGATGTCATACTCATCATATAAGAGGAAAAATATCCTCTTGGATAAGCTCCAACTAATGACATGATCAAAATCATACCCAACCAACCTCGTATTAGCTATGTCAATATGAAGACTTATATAAGTATGGTATCAATGTTTGAAGATCCTCATTCTAGGTATCTCTCTAACCATAGGTAGTAGGTACTTGAATAAGATTCATGCAACACTAGTATACCAAATACATTTGTATGACACATCATGTGGTACACTTAGTTGGCCATCCAGTTCACACAAAGAATCTCATTACCTATTTTATGCCTCATGAGCCTATTCTGTATCTCTATACAAGAATCATACTCATTATAACCTTAACATTACACCCCATCCAATAGTAAACCATGTTGAACATTGGTTAGGGTTATACTAAAATTCATACTTTGAGAGCTCAATAATCATTTCAATTCACAAAATGTAATCTATATTACATTTAGGTAACCAATATGATTGAATGATAAAATAAATGTTGACTTTAATATGATACATTTTAATCTTATTAAACAATTTATGAAATTTTAAAAAAAAACTAACATATCCTCTAATTTTTCACAATATTTATGTTAAAATACTAGATTAGCCTTATATTTTATATAAATTCTAGGTTTTATTAACTATTTAATATATATATAATTCCTATCACATATCTATGTGACCATCTGATAAAAATGTTCCACTGAACTCTTTTGTGCGAAACTTATATGAAGTAAGTTATTTTGAAAAATGGTGATATTTGTAAATCATATTACCAACAATTCAACTTCTAAATGTATTAAAATATCTTAACTTTATATCATCAAATGTTACAATGTTGACTTAAGTTGTCTACTTATAACCCTTTTTAATATTATCATCATCATCTTTGTAAAACAATTCTATCAAAAAAATTATAAATAATGTGACTACTTACATTATAAATTACTAATACATCCTAACTCTCTTACGATACTTAGTAAAATTCACTTTAAACATATTTTTTTGTTATTATTTATTTGTTAGCATTAAATTTATTTAAGTCCAAACATACTCCCACTATCTTTTAGATATTATATTCTCCTCATAATATCTTAATAAGATATACAAATCATTTTATTTTAATAAATAACATTTATTTTATTTTAGTAACAATATTAAACAAATAAACTATACCATATATTTTATTTTATTAGTTTTTAACATTTATATTTGAGAAAATAATTTATTAAAATATACTATTTATGGGTGAAAGGAAAACATTCCCATATATTTTAAAAAATAGGTAGATAAACACATTAATCCTATATAAATACATTTATCTATATATTGTCCGAAAAACATGATAAAGAAAATAATGAATCATAAACTTTTTGTATACAATTTATCATCTCATACATGTTCATAAAAACTCTTTATAATTGAACAAATTCCCTTATCACTTAAGGGGAATGAGATGAACATAAGAATATGTTACTTAGATATATTTGGGTTTGATGAAATCCTTTACATTCAAATACTCTATACAATAACTATTTATTACATATCATTAATATAATATCCAAGCACAATCAGTTCTTCATTTGATTTTGAACACTAATATATTGACAATATATTTTAAAATATACATTTGGTATCACATACCTTTTAGAATAAATGAATTAATTTTTATAACATTCATACATGACCTGGACATTCCATGGAATTTCATAAACTTATTTATGTATATATTGGAAAATCCAATCACATATAAGTATTATTATTCTTTAATGACAACCCTATGTTTCAATGACCTTGATATAATTCTAGAAGAATCATTTTTGAACTTTTCAACAAAAACTTTTTTCTTCTGGTTTAAAATATCACATAATTTTACAATCTATAAAACACAAGAATCCATACATCATATTCCCAATTAATTTATTCTCATAATTTTGATATTATTGATTGGAATTTCTTTAAATAAAATTATATTATCCGAATATTTCAATAGATAATAAAAAGATAAATTCCATAACCATAACAAGACATTTTAGTCTCCCCTTAAAGCATAATATAAAATTTATTTTCATGACCAACAATGTTTTAAGGGAACCTTTAGTCTCACCAAGTCATTTAACATATTAAATCATATTGAATATGATTTGATACACCTGGTCATATTGAGTATATGAGACTCAAATAGACATACTCAATCACATTGAGTATATGAGTGGAGACTAAGATTCATTTGGCCATTTTTCATCCAATTCCTTTGAAATTGTAAATGAATCAATTTATACTTTTGTGAGCATCTACATTCACTTGTTAAAGAACTTCAACAATTAGATAGCAATGAAGTGTCTATTCAAACACATAGAATTTTTCATTAAGAAATATTCTTAATGTACCATTATTGCTTAATAACATTTCATAACATTCCAGTCTTAGGAGTAACCTATGTTATGCTTCCCCTTATCAAGTATTAATTACATTTTTTTAGCTTGATGAAAATTTTGATGATATTATTTACAAAAAATTCTTTTATTAGATGAGTATCATTTTTACTAACCATATAATAATGATTTTAATTGAATGAGATCCCACTAATGTATTTAACCCCATTGAATGTTGATCATATTTATTACTATTCCAAGATCCATATTTTTTGACTGCTAATTTTTATTTGACATATACCATGTATTATAGGTTTTTATGATTTCAAATACACTTCATAGTTTGTTGATGATCTAGTTTTTGAATTGTCTGAATCATCATTTATTCTTTTCTTATGTGTTTGGTAATTTAATTCTGTATGTATATATTATGGATGATTTTATCTAAAATCTACCAAAGTATAGTAATTAAATTACGTGAAGTTTTTGGCTATGTGGTAAAAATTTCTATGTCGACCACCTATGTAAAGGAATCGACAACATAAATTAGAAAAGTTGTGAAATCCCCTACGTGGAAATTGTCTACATCGACAAGATTGCCTACATGAGAAATTAGCCACATAGATCATTCTTCTACATAAAATTTTTATATAGAGTAATCGATTATGTGGACGGCTTATATGGTGAAATCGAATACATCACATCAATCGAATACGTGAGTTTCAACTATGAGAGTGAAAGTCCTACGTAAATCAATCATGTTATGTGAATCAAAATCAGGTACACAGATTCAAATATGAAAATCAGCTATGTGGATTCAAATTTGTAATGATTTACATCATAATAAAACATGGTATTTATTACCATCAAAGCACACGAGTGGGTGTTTTAATGCATATGTGCAATCCTAAAATGTTTGATTACCTCTTTAAGGTAAAATAAATTATAATAAGAACTGTGTACTGAGGTAGAATAAAAGTACAATAATAGTTTATTTGTCACTATTATTGACAAGGTAATTCAAGGGAAAATGATGTTTCACTATTCTTTTATTATACATATCATGTTTTGTGAGTTTAAAAAATTAGTGCATGCATTTACAAGTGTGGTCTACTTTTTTATGTGAAGTTTTCTCAAAGAATAATTGATCTGTATAAAAGAAATATAGAGAAATATTTCTCAAAAACCCTCTAAATAGACACTTTATTTTCTATTAATATATATAATAAGAATTATCATCTCATCAAATAGGATTATTGATGTTCCATGGTGAGTTTAGGTGTATCTCATTGAGATACATATTTTTTTAGATAATATATCTTAGAGACTTTTTCTTTTTTGTCAAATATATATTATAATTGTTAGCTCGATTTTCTAAAACACTACGATTATTGTAATTAGTTGTAAAAGATTCCCAAATAATTACCCTTGAAAAATATTGGTTTTAAATAATTTTTTTGGGCCTGGTTTAAATATCCTATGATTGTATGAAGTCTCAGCTACTTGAACTCAGTCATGAAATCTAGTAAAAATGACTAGAAGTCCCATGAAAAAATTACGGTCTAGTGAAAATCATTAAACTTGTGGAGAATTGTAGTGGTGTAGTCTACTAGGGTACTTCTATTAACTAACCCACTATAAATATATGTGTCTATTTCTATCATTTAAGGTTTTATTTCTTCTTCATTACTTGTTATTGAATAGATCATAATAACATTATAGACTTGATGATGTTTTTTCTATGTGAATAAAAATTTAAATAACTCAACTCACCCCCCTCTTGAGTTTTAATATGGTATGTTTCTAACATCATTTATTATCAAAGGAAGTCATTCTTGAGTTCTCATCTATAAAACATTGAAATATAAATATCCTTTCACTAATAGTTGCTATGACTGAAAAAGTGAAGGGATGTATATGGTTAGATCACCCTATTTAAATAGAAATAATTGATGTTGTTGGAAGGAAATATAATAATATACCAAAACAACCTTTGTTTTAATGCTTATCTTAAATTCGAGAATCCATGTAAAATTTTAAACTCATAACCAGAAACATGGGATGATGGTACTGAAGTAAGCTATGATCTGAGTTATAAAGAATTAAATTCTATAATTTTTTGGATTAGGTCTGCATGAGTTCAACAACCTTTCTCAATGTCAAATATCTCATAAAATGTGGAATATAATTTTAGTTTCTTATGAGGGAATAAATAACATGTGGGATGTCATATATAATGTTACCATACTATTTCTTGAAACTTTTATAATGATATATGGAAAAAGTATCACACAATTTAGTTGAATGAATATAGTAAATAATGTTACTTATTTAGGGACACATATTACTGAACCAACTTTAGAACTAAAATTTCTCAAAATACTGCTACTAATGTGGAGTGGTATTTTCATTGTTTTCAGACAATAAAGAGAGATCAAAATCATCAAAATAATACATCTTATTGGTACTATAATAAAGTATGAGGTAGAGAGGGAAGTTGAGGCTGTAGAACATAGGTTATCTATGAATGAAAAAACTACTTCAAAATTTTCAACCAGAAAGGATGAAAACAAGTGTAAAGATATTCAAATAGTTGAGCCTTCTGATGAAAATTCTTCCCACAGTTCTGCATCAGATATTGATCTTGCTGAATTTTCTAGAAAATTCTAGATGTTCTATAAGTAGATAATTATATTTAAAAAACTTTTAAACATGTATAATAAGTCAAATGGAAATTCTAATAATGTATGATGTTATTAATGAAATAATCCTATACATATAAAGCTTAATTATCTACAACATCAATATGAAAAAATGTAAGAAAAAAAATAATTCAATAAATTTGGATATAATAAGTATTAGAAATCAAGTATGGAAACATGGAGTGCATGATAGGATTATAGTGATGTTTCCTTTTTCAGAATAATAATATGAGAATAATAATTAAAAATCAAACATGTGTTTTATATCACATACTGATGAGATATATTATTTCTATTCCTATGATCATGAAACTAATGTAGCAAATCAAAATTGCTCATTTGAGGATCTGAATGAATATAGTTAAATTTTGGAAACTAAGTATGATTATTAATAAAGGAAAATAAAACTCTAAAAAATCATATGAATTATTTGTTAAAAAAAATAGGGCTTAACTAAAACAGTTATTATTCTAAAAATTAAAAGGGTAAATTATACTATAATGTTTATTGAAAATTGAAAAATTTTGAAAAATGGAAAAAATAATTCCAAGGAATTAAAGATGATTCTAGTGTATTTACAGAAGGTAAAATTATTTAGATCAAATTATTGGAAGAAAATAAATTTCATAAAAAATTGGAATTGTATGTTAAGCTAAAAAACCAATGTTCTATAAGAACTATTTCATACCTTGTAATAGGAATAAAATTATTTCAAAAATCCCTTGTTTTCATTATGGTGTTCTAGGAAACTATACACATCATTTTAGTTTGAAACCCACGTAGTTTTTTGGAGTTAAATTTTTTTTCATGAAATGTTTTTCAAAGGTCATTGTTGAATGTATTTGATAGAAAAAACATATTTGGGTTCCAAAATCCTTAGTTTCATACAATTATAGACCCATGAAAATATGGGTATCAAAAAAATTTCTTATTTAATTTTTCATTATATGTACAAAGGTCTAAGGTCACAAATGAGGGATGGTCTTTGTAGAGTGGATTATCAAGGAATATGAGTGGATATTTTTCTAATAATCATTCTTTATAAATGATGGATGGAGGTCATTTCACTTTTGGTGACAATGTTAAAGTAAAAATCATTGGAGTTAGATCTATTGTAAATATGAACTCTATCTATAAAGAAAAAGTCCACTATGTATAAGGTTTAAAGTACATTATAATAAGTATCTATGAAATTTGTGAGGAAGATTATTTTGTTTATTTTTGAAATTATTATAATTACATTTTTAAAGATAATATTCATAAATTTAAAGATAAAATAATAGAGAATTTCTACAATCTAGATCATAATTCATTGAGTAGATAAAAGGATAACTATTTAAATGATGAAAAAATGAGTCATGGATATGAAATTAATGATTGGAAAATTATAATTATTAAATTTGTAGAAACATTACAATAAAAGTGTACTTTTAGATTTACCTCAAAATAAATTGAATGAAAATGATTTATGTGATTCATTCCAAATGGAAAGAAAACAATGTTATATTTTAAATTAAATAAAGAGGTATTTATATATAAACCCAAGAACATATTCATATGGAATTTTTTTAATCCATTTAGAGTATAAGCCTAAGATGAAAATCTTTGGTTTATGTTGTATTCAATGATTTATCTAGATTTTCATGTGTTTTCATTTTAAGTGTTAAAATTGATTCTTTTTCTGTTTTTATATGTTTCTAAAAACTGGTTCAAAAAGAAAAAGATTCCAAAATGTTTACTTTAAGAAGTGACAATAGAGGAGAATTTTAAAATAATGATTTAAATTCCTATTGTTGAAACATGGTATTAATCATATCTTTTATAACCCCATTATGCCTTAATAGAATGGTGTTTTTGAATGGAGGAATATTATTTTCAAGAAATTTCTAGAACTATGTTATCTAAATACAACATGCCTACTCATTTTTTGGATGAGGTCTTGAATAAAACATTTTTTATCATAAAAAAATATCAAATTAGAACATTTTTAATGAAAAAACCCTATGATCTATGGAATAATAGAAACAAAAAAATCGACACTTTAAGGTTTTTTTATGTAAGGTTTATATTCTAAACATAAAGAATAATCATAGAATTTTTTATCCAAAAGCTAATTCATGAATATTCCTTGGATATTCTACTACTTTAAAATAATATTTATTTTTTAATAAACGATAAAATATTATTGAATAATCAACCTGTGTAAATAAGAAATTGTTTGGGTACCCATATTTTGGTACCCATATTTTCGTTGTCCAATAAGCCTGAAATTATGCTTTCTAGGTTTTCAAATTTATAAAAAAGACTTTGGGAATGTGATAAATCAAATAAAATACATAAAATACTTACTTAAAATTTTTGGAATTTAATGTGGTAGTATACATACTACCCGTATGATTTTTAATGAAAACCAAAACCTGGATAAAACTGGAAAAACGGTTGAAAATAACATTTCTATAGGAATAACTAGGAGTTTATTTTTTTGACTACTAGTTGACCATAAATTTTGTTTATAGTATGTCTTTTTGGTGATTTCATGATAATTCTAGTGAATCACATTTAAATGTTTCCAAATAGATTTTTCAATATTTAAAAGTAACAATTTCTATTTACTTGATTCTTCCAAAACAAATGATTTTATTTTTTTATTTTACTCAAATGTTGACTTCGGTGTTTGCAGACTATATAGGAAGATTACATTAGGAACCTAATATTTCTTAAGTATATCTATTATATCCAATTTTAATAAGAAGAAAAATTTTATAGCATTATCTTCTACCAAAGTAGGATATATTGTTGCTGGTAGTTATTGTGCCCATGTTTTTTGGATGAAACTCACCTAAAGAGAATTTGGATTCAATTATAATCGCATCTCATTTAAATTTTATAACACTAGTGATATAAACATTTCTAAGAATCCAATAAATCATTTAATAACATAGAATATATAATTGAGGCATCATTTCATAAGAGATCACGCTAAAAATGTGATATTTATCTGAAATTTTTCTCTACATAGAATAAGTTAGAAGATATTTTCACTAAACCCCTTACATTTGAGATTTTTTTATTAAAATATATTTTTGATTATTCATTTTTAAATAAAGTTATAGTAACTTATTTGATCTGATTTAGATAAATTTATTCTCTTTATTATTTTTGGAATTTAAAATCAAGGGTTCTATTTTAATATTATGTTTAATGATATGTGAAAATTACTCTTGTATGTGTTTTTTTTAATTAAAAATATTATAAATTGATAAAATAGTATTTTTTTTCTTATCTTTAGTTTTTTCCCATTATTTATTTATTTATCAGTAATAAGTAACCCTAAATAGAAATCGGGTATGTAATAAAAATGGGGCTTGGGTGAATGACCTAATATAAAATTAGTTCTTGACCCTTTGTTATTCACATATGTGACCTCCCTTTGAATCAAAACCATCATCTCTAACCACTTGATCCCTTTATGACCTTCAAATGTACTTTATAAATGGAAAATTCAAATCATCTGGATGATGGAAGCTCATTTTCATTTACGAAATCCAAAGGAAGCACATGAAAATTTCATAAATTAAATGCCATAGAAATAGAGTGGATTAAGAAAACTAAAAAGATGTTAAAGAAAGTTCTTGAGTTTCAAGGATGGAATTTTGTGATTGATGAGAAGAAGTGATTTTTTTGGGAAATTAATGTGTTATTGATGAATGTCGGGTTTCAGTTCAATCAAACAGTGGATGAAATCTCAAAAAAAAATAGGAAATGAAGTGGTGGTTTCTTATATTGATATAGTGGATATATTTCATTGTCCATAGGAAGGAGAGTTTCCTTGTAGTCAAACTCTTGTTGGAACAGGATTTGTATGTCCAATAAAAGTATTCCAGTTTTATTTTGGAGCCTTTGTTTTTTAGAAGAAACCTATAAAAGTGTTACCTATTGAATGGAAGGTTTTGTTTAAGTTTTTATAGATGGGTATACCATATAGTGTAGGTGATATGGAGAAAGTTATTTTTTATGATATATTTTTTATGTACATCTAGATCAATTATGTAAATTTGAGTTTTCTGAGAAACATGATGATGATCATGCATCCTTATTGTGAAGAAAAAAGAAAATTAAATTATTATCCTTATGGTAGATTAATTTTTGAGTTTTTAAGAAGAAAAATAAGATTTAAATGAAAACAACATAGTTAAATTTAAGAAAAGTAATAATATATCACCAGTTATATTGAATATTATTGATTATTCTTGGGATTCTAGTTCAAGATCATTGAAGGATGTTGGTTTGGAAATTGTGACTCAAGGGGATTGATCTCATACCTAAATACCTAGTGATACAATTTTTGTTTATATGGTTTCTACTAAGGTATTAGAGGAAAAAATATCTGCAATAACCATGTATTTAGTTCCCATCATCAATTTTGACATTGGTGAGACTATCAAGATTTAGGAGAATGTGGATGCTAAGAAAAAAGATACTGGAGAAGTTTCAAACTCTATTGAGGATGATCTGTATGGGGGACATTTTTTAATACAACTATTTCTCTTCCTGAAGATATGTCATCTAATATTAGGTCTGCAAGTTCTAAGATTCAGAGAATAATAGAATGAGAAGAAGTGAGAGAAGAAGATGATCCAATTCTTCTTATATAACTTGTATATATAGTAAGGGGTTATCTTGGTTTATGGAATATTTAATGAATTCCAATACACGATTGGTACCATCACCACCTTCAACATTTCATGGACGATCTCCTTCAAAAATCAAAATTTCATAAAGATTATAAAAAGAAGTGGAATCTAATTATGTAATGATGGAGATTCAAATTTTTAGGTTAGATTATTTTCATTAAAAATGAAATAATTTGAGTGAAGATAGGATATTTGAGAACATAAAGATTCATCTTCCTTAAAAATAGACTTTAATAGTTTATTAGGAATGGTGGATTCCCAAAAAACGATGACCAGAAGTCTTCGGATAGATCCACCTATGCAACAATCCATTTCTAATATATGTTATAAGGAATTTTAGGAAATAAAATTCTTGGTATGTGGTGTGAATGATGTATTGCCTACAATGGATGAGTTTAATGATATTAATACATTGGTTGTATCTTAAGGGGATGTGTTTCAAAATCCCCCTTTGAGGAAATTAGATTTATCTGCTGGTGTGCTTGATGAGATCAAAGATTTTAGAGATGAAGTGAAATATACCCTACACACTTTGAAAAGTGTTTTGTTGAGTAAGTAATAATTTATAAATAAATTCCACCCCTCAGCTAAATCTCCCAATAAATATATAATTCTACAAGATTTCTAGAATGTATTTAGTCAGATGGTGTCATAATTGAGTTTTGATTCTTCTCATATAAAATGTATCCAAATTGATCTTCTTTCTCTAGTGACATTGTATGAGTAGAAAAAGGTTCATTTTTAGTCAATTTCATGACACACATGAAGCTATTTAGAATCTTATTATAAGGATAGACATGTGAATGAATGACCAAGTTGGTCATCTATAGAAATCATTAAAGATATAGTAGACCAAAATTTGGGAGTTCTAAAGATAGTAAGAGATGTGATTTTAAGATTTGATGAACCTATAAATAAAAACACTAAAATTATATTTAAATTTCTGAAGAAAATATTTTCAATGGTTTTGGATTTGTATCATGAGGGATAGTAATGTTAAAAGTTATAAAAAGGTTTGTATGTTCTAGTTTCATTTATATGAAGGGATTTAGTTGTTAACAAAAATCTAAGGACAATTCCTTCTATGGAATAGATTATTTATTTTCATGTTGTTCCAAGATTAATTGAACCCAAACCTTCAATTAGTGTTTTAGTTTATGAATATTCTCCAAATAATGTTAAAGAAGTTGTTCATTTTTTGATAGAGTGAGTGGAAGTCCTGGATTAAAATATGTAGTTAGTTAATTGTTGGATGATTTCTATGCACTGGTTTATGAATCAAGTTATGAAGATGATCCTCATGGATATGTCTTCTATTTTATCTACTATAGAAATTTCCCCAGTGCTTTTTCCTCCCGCTATTAATGAGTCTATAATTTTCAAATTCTGGAAAAAATATCATCTTAATACATTTATTAGGAATATATTATTTTCATTAGATAAAATTCATAAGGAAACATATTTTATGATTCTCGAATTTTCATGTCTAATGTTGTTATGAGGATAGACATGTATTATAAAGCCCTATTTCAAATGACAAGAATAATACCTCTTTTTCTGGATATTTCTAGAACTTCATAGCAATCTGGGTAGATAATAGAAGGTGTTTATAATCCTTTATCTCCATCAATACTAACTACAAATTCCTCCATAACTGATCAAACCTTAAAATCACATCCAATGAAACCATAATCTACGTTAGACCCCATTATAAATCCAAAGTTCTCTGACTAATATTTTTTATTTGTGTAAAGTGGATATATATTTTTACATCAAAATACCCAATGAAATACATCATTATTTATCCACTAATGATATTTTTATTAGTGACTTTATTCATTTAACTTAATTTTGTATCATTATTTAATTTATTGAATCTCAGTCATTATGAAATTCCATATCCAGTTTTCACATTACATTTAAATAGTTCTTGATAATAACGTGCTACATTAAACTGAATATTAACTCTTTTACCATTATTTTTTAATAACACAAAAACGTGTATAAGTTTTCTACATTGCAAAAGAGTGAGAGGTTTCTACATTTTCAAAATGGAATTAACTTTTTAAGGGAGAAAACACTACATTTTTAACAACATATACTTTTTTCATTTAATTTCTATTAAACATTTTTTAAATATTTTTTGGTTTTATATCTAGTAGAATATGTAATGCATTTTGTGACCATAAAAAGGTGGAGATTATTATACTACTAATATTGATACAACATATCCCATGTACTTTAGCTTTTTATTTTCTCAAATTCCCTTGATACATAACTGATGATCTTTTTTTAAGTGTGTTCATCATGTTTTATCTTATTATTATTAGTTTAGTGGTTAATTTCATTAAGTATACTTTCTGGATGATTATAGATGAAATATTCCTATGGATGGTAAATTAGGTACGTTAAATTTTTGTTTACATGGTGTAAATGGTTACGTCGATCAATTGGCTACATCAATCACCTACGTAAACAAATCTCCTGCGTTAATCAAGTATTTTATCAAATACAATATGTTTAAATTTCCAACATCAACATGATATCCTACATGGGAACCCGACTACATAGACTACAAAGCAATGTAAAAAAGTTATGTAGATTAATCAGTTATATGAATTCCCAATGTGGTGAAATCGGCTACATCATTTCAATGGGATACATCAGTTTCGGCTACAGGAGTAAAAGGTATATGTAATTCCATTTGGATACATGAATATAATTGGTCTACATATATTTTAATATGAAAATTGACTATGTGGATTAAAATATAAAATCTAATACGTCATGTTATAAGTTAGTATCTATTACAGTTTAAGAACACTAGTGAGGATTTTAATGCTGCTATACAATATTTAAATTCATAATAACCTATTTATGGTAAAATAGATTATAATAAGATCCAATCAATAAGACAAAATATAACTACAAGGATAGTTTATTTTTATCTAATGTTTCAAGTTATTTTAAGAGAAAATAATCTGTCACTGATCATTATTAATATTGATCATGTTATGATCATTTAAATAGTAACAAATGAATTCCTATCCAAGTGTGGACTCCTTTTTCTTGTGAATATTTATCAAAGAAGAACTGTAAGGCACATAATAAATATAGAGAAAATTTTCTAAAAAACGTGATGAAATGAAACTTTATTTTATTGGAAAATAAGGAACAATAAGTATCGTATTTTCATTTGTGATTGTTGATGATATTTTTTGAGTTCAGAAGACTCTATTATAGTTATTTATCCTTTAGATCATATGTCGTGGAGATATAATTTTTCTGTCATCTATATATTATATCTATAATATGAAACATTAAAATACTCTTTGTTTAGTTTCTTTCATTGTAGAGGTTCAAAAAAAACCTTTGAAGGCTATTGGTCCTAGAGCTTTTTTTACCCCAGTTAAAAGCTCAAGTGATTGTATTAGTTTTAGATTGTCTAAACTAGTTCATGTAGTCCTTGGTGAAAGGATTTTAATTCCACAAATGAAGGGAAATAATCATGAAAATCATCACCCTCTTGGAGAAAGGTGGTGGTGGAGTGGACTAGGGGACTACTATTCCCAGATCAACTATAATTATTTGTGTTCATTTATCATATTTATTATTTTATTTATACATTTTTTCTTGTTAAATAAAATATCAGAATGTATTTATAAACTAATGTGGGTGGGATTTCTAATTCAAGATAATTTTAAAGAACTCAATTCACCCCCTTGTAATTCTTAATATGTTATGTCTCTCACAATACATATTTTACTAATCTATATGTCACTTTATAATTTACCCCATTGTTTTTTACATATGTAGGGAATCATCCCAATCAATCCACATATGACTCTAGGATAACTGAGTGGAAAACTCATTTTTAAATCCATCATATGGATAAACTCATATTTATTCCTCAAGTAAATAATTCATATTAGTGTCTCAAGAATGGTGTGACATAAATAAAAATCCAAAAAAATCTTACAAGGAAAAATCCAGGTGTTCCCAGGTTTACCATGATCTACCCAATAAGAATATACAGAGTCTCATATTACAGTCTCTCCTTATATAAGATAATTCAAGGGCACCCAACATTAGCATGACCTACCTGGTTTGATGATCGAGATCTTAAAAAGTGCTTCTTTGGAAGGAATATAACACATAATATTTGAAGGTGATTTAATATCAACATCTTATCTCATGTGATTCCCTTATATTTATTTATGATTTTAGTATTTTGGTTTGGAATCTTATTCCCTCCACCATACCAATAATTTCAAACTATATTGATGTGAAACACTTTGTATAGAACAAAAGTTTGCCTTACCCAAAAATAGAAGTCAATCTTTTTTATCCATATCAAAATGCATCATATGTTTAAAGTACATGAACAAATCATGTAAACTCACAAAGATATATGAGATTAAAATTCTTCATAATAGTATTCTTGAAGAAACAGATATTCAACCCCATTCACCATCCTAGTCAAGGAACAAGCCTCTAGGTAGGTAGGTAGTCGGACCCCGAGTCCCTCTACCCAGGGATAATTTACTCAATAGATATTACATTCATCATATCTCTCAAACCTAATATGAAAAAAAATATAACAAACAACTAAATTCAAGCTAATCACTTCAATTAAAAATCGAAGTCAAGGTAGATTAAGACTAAATTAATTATGGAGTCAATCGAAGCATGTAATGCTGGGCATTATCCTTTAAACTATTTACATTTTAAACTATGGAATACTCAATATTCATATTTGTTAATTTTTTTACTATACATGAATATATCATTGACTAAAATTTTAACTAAATGAACAATTCAAATATTAAAAAAACATTTATGATCAATTCATAAATAAAATATAATTATAAACACTTTTAATATTTTTTAGCTTTAACCATATAATAATTCCATAATTTTGAATATAAACATTTTATATTCATTATAATATAAAAGCATTCATATTTATCATTATATTAAATTTACATTTTAGATATATGATATTATATTAATTATATACAATTTGCAATTAAATATATATTATTGAAATATTTTACATAATTTAAATATCTTATAAATAATTATTATTTAATCATTGATCATATCAATCATCAAAACACTTTTTATGTGGTTTGAATAATATCCAAATAAGTCCCCATTTTATTTTAAATAATACAAAATTTTTAATTTTGAACAATTCAAAATATAAATTTAAAATATTTATATTTTATCCTTATTTTATAATTAATAACCCTTTATAAATTCTTTCTTATGATATAAAAATAAATAATTTTATTTCTATATCATAAGATATTCTCTATAATTTGGTTAAAAGGGAATTCAAACATTATCATTTAATACTTGAGAATAAATTTTTCATAAATGTTTAATTATTTATAAACAATTTATAATTATTTAATTATAATCCATTTATAAATTCAAATATCCCAATAAAAATTTTTATTATGATTTCTAACCATTATATATTTGATTTAAATCAATTAAAATGTTTGAAAAATTAACAATTTTAAAACAATTCTGATTACCCTTACACATTGGGGGTATTCTTGTGTAAGGGTAAAACCTTCTACCCCTAGATAGGCCATCTAAAATCCATTGTGTAAAGGTAATCCACTACTTACCTTTACACAACATAAGTATAATGAACTATGTAACGGTAATTCAAATATTACCTTTAAATAACTCATTCAATATAAGGGTATAAATGATATTACCTTTACATGAATGTTTCATGTAATGGTGTGTCTCTTTTACCATTACACGACCTTCTACAACTGAGGTGTAACGGTGTTACCATTATAAAAACAAATTTTGTAAAGTTAATAAAATGGTTATCCTTACACATTCCTTCTATGTAAGGGTACGTCCTTTATGCAAGGGTAATATTTAGTAGGTTGCCTTTATGTAACCCTTTTGAAAAATGTTGCCATTATGAAACTCTTACTTTACATAGAGGCATGTTGTGATGAACCTTTCATAGACCAATCTATATAATGGTAAGGTGATACAACCATTAGGAAATCCACTCTAGATAAGGGTAATTCCTTGGTTACCCTTAAACACGTCAACTGTGTTAGGGTAAGGTTTTTATTACCATTACATTTCCTAACTACATAAGGGTAAACCCTTTATGAAACAAAATATCTAGGAATGTAAAAGTAATATATTTTTTTATTCTTCTTAATTTAAAGAATTATTTCATAAATCTAAACACATTGTTCCCTTTGATACAACTGTTAAGTTTTTAAAAATCTAATAACACTTATTAAACACATCAAAAGTAATAAAAAATCAATTCTAAGGGTCTCCCGTGCACAAAATTTAAAACCTTTAATAAAAACCTAAATAAAGAAGATGTTGAAAATATGTATACCTTACATCAAAGTGCCACTATATCATCTCCTTCAACTATGAATATCATCAAATATTATTGATAAATATTATAGGTGTGGTAAATGAAAGTATCCCACCATAGTAGTTCATCAATGAGATAATACAAATCACATTTCATACATGAATGATTATCCATTCTCCCATGATGTGATGGAATCTCACCCAGAGAAGGAAGAAAAATAAAGATAACAATGATTTTAAAGAGGTTTGGCCAAGCATAAGAGAATTATCATACACATCCGTCACATGGACAATTTTAAATAGGAAATAAGGGACACTCATCGATTATCCTCTCATTTATTAATGTCATGAAAAACATTAATAAATACCATGGATTGTTCATTTATCAAATACATGAATGAGATTCCACCTATACATTTATTCTCATGAAACAGTATAATAAATGATAACTAATATGGGGGTGTAATAGATTATAATAGTTTATCATTTCTCTTGCAAGTTTCATGGACCAATATATCATGCATGAAAATTATAATTTTCATGCAATACATAACTACATATATATCATATGTATATATATACATACACAAGGCTTTAGGGAATATCAATTTCACTAACACCTTAATTTTTTTTATTTTTGATAATCAACCTTTCAAGATGTGAGGTGGAACCCGTACAAGGCCCAATTTCTTAGAGACAATTACAGGACCCATAGGTATTAGGGGGAATCACCCTGACAAGACAACACAGAACTGCTCCTCCCGAGCATATGACTTAATATCAGTACTCCACCATCACAGGTCTGGTTGGATAGCTATCCTATGAAAGGTTTCATAGGCCCAGTACTGATGACAAATTCATACCTTCTCATCATTCCAATTCGGGTTCTCTCTACTCTAATGAATTCTCTTTTTATGATCCTCATCTAAAGCCTTTTCCCTTGTAGTCTGACGGGTACATCTACATCAAGTAGGTCGAAGGCCTTGGGGTGGCCCAATATCCTTAAGGTGGCTCGAAGGCCTTGAGGAACAACTAGGCGAAGGACTTGGGTGGTCTAAAGGCCTTGCAGGTCCCGAGGATCAAACCGGTGGACCAGAGGCCCAAATGGATGAATAGTTATGGCTATGACAGTACCGAACAGTTCCTACTATAGTTCTAATATATTACTGATTCAGCACTACTACAGTAACTTAGAAATATGTGTCCACCCGAATTTGATCCTGAGCCACTTGGATGCACTTCCCGAGTCCTCACCAACCTGGTTGAGGCCCAAGTACAATTTCACTAACACCCATTCCTCTAGAAATTTCCAAGTTAAGTGAAATTTCAAATGAATGTGATATATCTGTGAATATATAATTATGTTTCCAAACAAGTGAATTTTTCTCTGTGAGTCACCAAAACAACATCTCAACTTTTGATCTTTTTCCAATATCATCCAGAAACTCATTCAGACATACCAACCCCTTCCCTTATACTATCATATGGATGTTCTATACTTCTATTTTTGAAGTGAGACCACTAGTTGAATATTGGATATCCAACTGACTCTCATTTTTTTCAAAATTAAACACAAATCTCATAGAACTTTTTTGTGAATATTAATCTCTACCTTTGTTATAATTTGTGTTAGGTCCGGACACGAATAACACTAAATGGTGCCCGGATCCAGTGGGTCACATGGCCTCAAGAAAACCTATCCAAAAATCATAATATTATGACTTGCATCAAGGGAATAGGGTGTGACTGTGGGGATACTATTACCTCATATTCGAGTGTAGCACATCATTAGAAAACATATAATTCAATTGAAGAAGAAATAAATCAACCGTACTTAAGATAAGAATCCAACAAAAAATAATTAAACAATTCTAAAGGAAATATCATATAAAAAATTATATATCATTTCATATCTCTAAAAATTAGGAAAACATATATACAAGAATCGATATAATACATGTATTAAAATAACAAAAATACCAACAAGGATCTATCCTTGCTCGCATCACGAGCATAGTGTGGTCTTGTGTTCCCCTGATCTTAAAAAATGAGAAGATAGGAATCGTACAATAAGAAATTTCCTAGATCCCATCCAATATCCATGAAGTCTGGAAGGATTCCCAATATAAACCCAAACAATGTGTGAGATGACACTCTGTAGGCCACCCCAAATGGTATCTATAACATGCCTAGTCTATGAATAACAAGTAAAATAATTGTGGAGTTTATAACAGGTATAACAGTAGTATAAGTTAAAATCCTATGGAAAATATGATAAATGTAATGTGATAGTATCTTACATATCAATGATAATAATGTTCCCATACAAATGCCAATTGTAAACAAGCCACTACAAGAACAAGATAATTGTAAATCGTTAATAAACCATAACGACCATGATGTGTAAACCAAGGTATAATATTTTCAATGGTCATGTCGAATAAACAAATGTATCATATCATCATGACAACACCATATAATCTATTATATAATATCTTCATGAACACAACATATAATCAATAATTTCAGACCATGAATGGTTAGATCTAAGGTATAGTAGGCCAAGGTATCCATGTCAAGTCCCAGGATAATATCAATGTAAACTCGATACATAATTAGTTGTATTCCAAGGATCATGTCAGTATACAATGTCAAATGTGAGGCCAATTATGTCTGATTCATGGGGTATTAATACCTGAGGCATCCAATGAAATTAGGATCCAAGGAGGAAAAAACACTGAGGCATCCACTACAATAATCAAGACCTTCAGGTAGAAATGTCAATGAAATTATATGGAATTGGGATCCAAGGAATACCAACCAAGGCTTCCACTTCCATAATAATTTTATCATCTCATTAATTCATTAGTTCATAACATTTAAATTTAATGAGTTCAACCAACTCTTTTTCATAATTTCAATTCAAACACATAAACAATTCACATCATATCAACATGTAAAAAAGGAGGCATAACCATATTCATATTATATCAATTAAATTTTCATCAATTATAAAGACTCCCTCTGACAAAGAGAGTACACACAGGCCCAGTGTGTGTTTTTATTTAAGGTGGATTCAAAGGCACACCCCCATGGTTGTCCTAGATTAGGCCTAACAACCCCCAACAAACACAAAGGTACTAGTGGGAAACATAAATATGTTCCAATTAATATAATCAAAGGATTCAATTATTTTTATGGAACAAAATCAGAAATTACCACATGTAAGAAAATGAAAGAAAATTGTATAAAACACTAAAACATGAGGGAAATTATAGACAACCTACCACAGATCCATAGAAGAACACTCATTAAGCACTCATCACTGATTAAGTCCTAATAAAGATAAATATTATGAATAGACATTGAACCTAGAAATAGGTCATATTATATTGAACATAAATAAATATTTACACACAAACATAAATGATGAACAACATAAGATGATCGATGAACTCGCTATCATGGATCCAATGAGACAATTAGTGTTAAAATCTGAGTTTGAATTGAGAAACAAGAGAAAATATTATGAACTGAACTGAAAAAGGGGTATCAAATGTGATGTATATCCATTAGAGGAGAAATAACAAATATATTTAGCTTAAAAATATTTTAAGTTAATTTTGGTCATTTATCCCAAAAACACTAGGTCACATAGTTTGGCAGCACGGTTGGCCAAACCATTCACCAACCTTATGTCCTTCACTGCTTAAGGGGTACCTCACATGGGTCATGAGCACAGTTTTGAAAACCATGCATAAATTATTAAATTTTCCTCTATTATAAGTATATTGTTTCTCAAATGGTTGTGTGCCTTAGGGTCGAAGATTTCATCAAACCATGTGGACTTCTTCTACTCACTGTCAAACCCCACACGGTTACTCCTAATTGTGTGGTGTGGGTTGCATGGTTTCTCCTAACCAAGTGGCCTAACTCATTTTCTCCAAAAATGAATATTTATTCTCTAAGAAACATTTGACACCCTCAAAAATCCCCTTATCTATTTATTCACCCATATTATATCAAAACCAAAGCATTAAACTGAAAAAAAAAATATATATACCTCACCGGAAAATTAACGATCTAACAAAAATTCCTCTTAAAAGAATTTGTCCCTGAATTTTTGTTCCATGTGTGGACATGAATTATCTAAGAATAACTCCAACTAGTGTGCATGTACATCATCCTCATACTGTCAGGTCTTATCCTATAAATGATTATGAATCCATGACACCCATATTAGAGGATCTAACTACCATGTATAACCTTCATTCTTGTATCAATGATATGTATTGGATGCTCGTCAAATGATGAATCTACCTATAAATCCACCTCATCTGACTGTAGAGTGTGATATGGGTCTGAGTGATAACATCACAACTGAGATACATGGAATACATCATGCATGTATCAATAACTATGAGGTTACTAAAACCAATAGAATACCATCTCATCTCTCTCTATAATCTCATTTGGTTAGACAAATCAAGATGAAAGCTTACCCTATCTCATAATACTTCTATATCATAGCCTTAGTGAGATATGTAAAATCACTTAATCCACAACTTTGATCTCTAGATGTCATCAATAGTGATTGAATTATGATTCCTATCGGTACTATGCACTATCCTTCCATTTCAAAAAAAACTAGACCTTCTCATAAGTCTTTTGAATGAGATGAGGTAAGAGCAAAAGTGTCTCACCTTCCTCTAACCAGCATAGGGTTTATCATCTTGTCATATCATGAAAATCCTCATAAGGTTACAACAATATAGTCTCATGATAACTATTTTTGTCAGAAAACTAAACTAGGGGTATATATCCCTCCCAAGAGCCCCCAAAATATAGGATTCATGCTTTCAACATCACCTCAATCACCTAAATCATGTTTGATGAATGGACATTAGTATGAGGGTGGTATGTCATGCTCATAAGCACTAGTTTATCCAATTACCTCTACAAACTCTACCAAAAATGATACATAAATCAATCATCCCTACATTATAAAATTTTATAACTAACCCTATGAAGACATAAAATATCATAGATATAAAACCTACCAAGAATATCAATTGAGAATGTATACCTGATTAGAAAGAAATGAGAAACATTCATGATCAAGTACATGACAACCCATGCAACATTACTACTTTGGGGAGACCTCGACAACCCGGTGACGAAATTCATCACTACATTATCCAATTTCCACTCAGGAATAGATAACAATTATAAAATCCCAGCTGGTCTCTATTTCCAAACCTTCACCTTTTAATAGGTGAAACACCTTGTGATAAAACCAGCTACCTCACATTTCTTCCCTATCCACACACACTAGCGACACATATCTCGTTACATCTTAGAAAAGATAGGATGTACTACCAAAACAAATGCATGAAACTCTTACATCATCTTCTCAGGTCTGTCTATGGGACCCATACAAGACCATGTATACATGGAATTTCATCCACATCCATAGTCTAACTAGGAGGTTGTTCCTCACCTACCACACTCTCTAATAGGACAAGGCCTCTGAATATGAAAACCACTTCATCCTCACTTTATCTAGAAGAGTGGATGTCACCTCCAAGGATGAACTAAAAATTTTTCTATAAATATCCTACACATCCAAGAGAATCCCTGAAATCATGTCATTAATATTCCCCTCATTACTAGCCTCCTAGACTAACTGTATTTTAGTCCTTCTAATCAGTGCATAGGCAACTACATTGTCCTTTCTAGGCATATAAGAATGATATAATTCAAACGACAGTAGGAAATCAACCCACCTTCATAGCCTCTAATATATGTTATGGTGTGTAAATGTATATTTGATGCTTTTTTGGTATGTGTTTACAAAAAATTATCTCACAGAAGACAATTCCTCCTACAATGAAAGTAATGCACCACAATAGCTAACTCGATATCATGTGTCGGGTAGTTCCTCTAATGTGGCTGTAAATAATGAGACTTATACACCATGACTTGTTCCTCCTCCATCAAAATAGCTCCAATCTTGATAACTGATGCATTGTAATAAATAGTGTAGCTCTTACCTAGATCTAGAAGAATCGATATTACAACTGTATTCAATCTCCATTTTAGCTCCTAAAAGGCTATCATACAGGTATCTATCCATAAAAACTCCACACCATTATTAATCAAGACTACAAGAGTTGATGCTCAGCATGAGAAGTCTTGTATAAAATGCCTTTAATATCTAGTTATCCCCAAGAAACATTGCATTTCAATGATTTTCTTGGGATTCTTATAGGAAACTACAGCCCTCACCTCCTCTAGGTCAACTAATACTCATATATCTGAGATAATAAGATCTAGTAAGTGAATATTATCCATCTATATGTGTCACTTTGTAAGGTTAACATATTAATAATGCTCCCTTAGTGTATCAAAAATGATTGTAAGATGTTTCGAAGGGTCGTGTCGATTATGTGAATATAATAAGATATAATATCAATGAATACCACCACAAAATAATCCAGGTATGAATGGAAAACTCCATTCCTCAATTCCATAAAAACTAATGGGGAATTCATGAGACCGAAAAGTATAACCAAATACTCATATAGATCATACATTAGAAAAAAATAATTATGAGGTATGTATAAAGGTTGAACATTAACATAGTGATAACATTATCTCAAATAAATTTTCGATAACACCTGACCTCGTCAGAGATGATCAAAAAAGTCATTTATCTATGGTAAGGGATTCCAATTCTGAACGATCAATTGGTTCAATTTCCAATCATAATAATATAGCCTAAGGGTAACATCTTCATTTTTTTCAAAAGAAGTATCTATGAACACCTTAGAGAAATATTGGGGCATATAAACCTCTTTGATTCCAATTCCTCTAGTTACCTCTTGAGCTCCTGGAACTCTATAGTAGTTGTCCTGTATAGAGGAATGGATACTAATGAATCACCTGGAACTGGATTGATGGAGAACACCACCACTCTCTTAGGAGTAAAAACATAAAAATTTTCCAAGAAAAAATCCGAAAAATTATTAACCACTTGAGGGAAATAGGCATGACACGATCATTGATTATGAAGATATAAACAAGAAATTTGGGCTGTCACCGTGTCCATTACATGATTTAGTTGTCCATATCATCCCGTTAAAACATCTCATTCACACTTGTGAATACAAAATCCACCCGTTGGTGATGTGTGGGTTACCCTTATATGATATCAATCAATATGGACTCGATAAGTTTCCAACCAGTCCATCCTAAGTATGAAAACAAATCATGTCATCTCAAGGACAAAAGATCCCATACGAAGTGAAACCCACCTATCTCGAGGGGGCCTCCCTGTACTGGTTTACACCCTCCATTCTGATTCTCAATAGTCTAACCAATGCCATAACATCCTCATAATATTAATTACAGAACCCAAGGATCTCCACAACAGGTATCGATATGAAACTATGTGATTCTCTTGTATAAAAAATTGAATTTCTAAGAGATAAAGATTATAATATTGTACCACTCACCATATATGGACCAATTCCCTAATCCTATGGTGTAGGCTATACAAAATATATATGGCCTAAACCATGTCCCTATGAAACAACCTTACTAACTAGAGTAGGCCCACTCTACTGTCATACAACTAGTGTTTGACCACCTTGTCCATGACCAACACTTCGACCTAAATGACCGATATTGGCCCAGCTCCCAGCCTGATGTGGGGTAGGGATTCATACTCTTGAACATGGAGTCAGAGATGATCTCCCTCCACTGAATTCTTGAGAAATGGTCATAAAAAATGTTGTACATGGCCCATCCCACTACATGTTTAGCACTCCATTGGGTCTCAAACACACAGAATCCTCATATACCCCCATCTGCCACACTAATGATAGGAAATATAGATACCAACACTAACCACCTGAATAGTTGGTACTCCCCTCGCGTGAATCCAAAAAACATCTCTTACTACCATTGAAAGATGGACTACTAGGTCAAGAGGCTAAACTACATTGCATTCTGTCCCCATCTTCTGTCAGGTTCCACTTTGTAATAGGTCCATGATTCTCTATTATGGTATTAGTCTTCAACCTAAACACATTGACATAAAATCGAATGGAATTAATTATACCTTCCGCAAATTATCTCACTCTCAACATGTAATTTGTAAGATAAATCAGCACAAAACACTAAATCTCTATAAAGCATGTTGAATATTCCATAATAATCATAATGACCTGCTCTATATGCACAAATTCACTGACCCACTCTTCTCTCACAGTCTCATAGAAAAATTAGTCATAAAACCTGGACTAGAAATCCCTCCATACTGTATCTCAGAGCATATCATCATATTTCAAAACATCCCACTAGTGCTTAGCTTCTCCCTAAATGATATATAGCATGAGCTTCACTCTCCTCTCAGGAGGCATCCCCAAATGATTAAAGATAAAAAATATATCGTCTCAATCCACATCTCAGTAGCCTAAAGACCTCCATCCCCAAAAAGGTTTAGTGAATTTTATCACTGGAACACACATATCAACTTTTCCGTAGATGAGGTAGGCTAAATTACTCCTTGAACGGTCTTTCTAAAGTGCATAAAACTCTCACAGAAATATGCCTCCCCCATGTTTCTGGTAACAATACGAGTGTCACAACATGCTCTATTAGAGGATTTATTGGTAGATAATGGCCCACCACCTATAGATCATGGTCATCACCACCGTCGGGGGGCATGACTAGAGGTCTTCATAGTGGATTATCTATACATTTTCAAACAAAAACCTGAGAAAATATCGATATAAAAAATATCACATCTAAATGCGTAGGACAAGTAAAATACCTCTTATAAAAATAATACACCATGCTTCCTTCTCCTAAATCTAGTACTGGGTAGAAATAAATAGTCATAAACATCACAAGATACACAGCCTACATCCCACTCTAAAGATGGTTCAAGGTCTGGTTCCCTATTTCACAATTTCAATTTCCTTTGAATTCATCCGTGTTAACAATTTATCTAGAATGGTTGAATAAAATTGATTACAATTTTACAATTTATATGGTCAAATAAACCTTATAAATTTAAGTAAATTTTCCATTTAGACCAAACCATAACATGTTCAAGTATAATTGACCAATGGTCCATTAATCAACATGTCATAGTTGACTGATTAGGGTTTCTACTGTAGCCTAAATAAGAAAACACTATTTTGGTTACGACATACACTCTAAGTACCAACCATGTTTTTCAATTCCCTGCACCAAATATTTATCAAACAAAATTTATATTACTCAATTCACACATAATAAGGTCATGTGGTCAAGCAATGAAACCTATATGGCATGGAATAATACATTACATGTGAATTATAATAGGTTCCAATGATGATTACTGAGATGAATACCCTAATATCATCGATAAAAAATAAATAGAACCCTCACTCATATCAATAGTTACATCACAAATAAAGTGAATCGCCTAATGGAAGAACCCAATCACATGTAATTGGAAAAAATACAGAAAACAATAATTTCTTATTGTAGAAAATATGACATTTTCTAGTATGTGGGTGAGCTACTCTTAAGCATAACTTGTTACAAAACCTCAATTCCTTCCTAATATTTTATCTATTTTATCAAAATAGTAATGTCATAAAAGTAAATGCTCTAATACCACTTTGTAAAATCCCAACCTGAATTCCACTAAACGGTGCCCCATACTAGTGAGTCATATAGCCTCATAAAAACCTCCCTAAATGACAGAGGCCGATGAATAGAAAAGTGGTCCTAGAGTGTGTTCATGGGGTGGTTATTCCCTCATGTCATAGTGTTTCACAATAGTATTAAACATATCAGTCAATAGTAGAAGAAGTAAATCAACTAGAGAGAATATAAACATCCAATATAGAAATAAATAAACAATACCAAATGAAAACTCATATAGATAATGATATTTCATGTAATTTCTCTATAAAGTAGTAAAAAAGTTTAAATGCATCAGTACAATACATTTATCAAAGTACCAAAAAGTAAAAAATGTAATTATCCCATATAGAATCAAGAACATAGCTCGGTTATGTGCTCCCATGTTCTTATGCAATGAACAGAAGAGCATTATACAATAGATGCTTGTCCAATACCTGCCTATATCTATGAAGTCTTTCTGGGTGCCCAATGAAGGATTAAATAGGGTGTGAGATAACACTCAATAGGCCACCACCAACGTAGTCTATAACTTGTTCTGTCTGTGTAAATGAGATAGATCCATGTGCATTTACTAACTGGTATAACAGTAGTATAAGTGAAACTCTCAAGGAAAATATGATAAATATAATGTGATATTATCCATCCTATCAATTATAATTGAGTTCCGATATAAGGGTTAGTTGTAAACAAGCCACCACAAGCATGGGAAACCTCTAAAACAGAAATAAACTACAACAACCATGCTGTATAAACGGAGTAATAAAATTTATCTCCAAAATTCTCTATAAACCTGTGTATCATATAATCTTATCCAAATCATATAATATAGTGCATAATATCATCATATCAACACAATAAAATCAATAGATTCAGAACAAAAGGGTTTGATCCAAGGTATAGAGGACCAAAGCTTCCATGTTGAGTCAAAAGAATATCTCAATGGAAACATGGTAATGACATGGTTGGAGTCCAAAGATCATGCCCAATGTGAGTCCATGAAATATGGATCCATGCAGTAGTAATCCCCAATGAATCTTACAGAATTATGATTCAAGGAGGAAAATTTCCAAGGAAATTGTAATCAAGACCCATGGAGTAGAAATGTCCATGGTGTCCTATGGAATCAAGATCCAAGGTATACAAACCTAGGAATCCACTACCAAAATCATTTCATCATCTCATTCATTAAACATTTCATAAAATTTAAATTTCAAGGGTTTATCCAAATAATTTTCACAATTTCCATTTAAACTATTAAAATAATTCAAATCATGTCAAATCATGGAAATGGAGGCATCACAACCTCATAATCATCTTAATTCAATGTTTATTAATTTTAAAGAGTCCCTCTAACAAGGAGAGTACACAAACACCCAGTGGGGTGGTATAATGTAAGGCATGTACAGAGGCATGCCCCATGGGAGGCCTAGGTTGGGGATAAGAACCTCCAATAAACTCAAATGTATTAGCAGACATCATGAAAAAATTCAAATTAACTTAATCAAAGCATTCAATTAATTTTAAGGAAAATTATAGAATGTTTGGAATGAAATATGATGAAAAATATCTATATAAAACACTAAACCATGAGGTAAAGGTGTACACCACCAACCATATATTCATAGAAGACAACACATCTATTATCGATCTCAGATTCAGTCCAGATCGAGAGGAAAATTAATAATGGATAAAGAAACTAGAAATATGGCATATTAACTTCCTCCTAAATAATGTTTCAAATACGAATACAAATGAAGATTGAAACTAGATGATCAATTAACATACCAATGTGAATCCAACGATATAAACAATGTTTGAATCTGAGTCTAGTTCATGAAATGGGATCCAATCCTATGAATTAGATTAAATATAGAGCTCCAATCATGAGGTTTACCCATTAGAGTCGAAATAAAAAATATATTTTGGTTAAAAGAAATTTTAATGTAAATTTGGTCATTTTACCCCCAAAAAACTATGTTTCACAGCTTGGTCATAATGTTGGCCAAACTATGTGCAATGGTTCTCCCTTAAAAGATTTAAGTGGGACCTCACACAGTTAATGCACACGGTTTGGAAAACCTTGTGAAAAACCATGTGTTTTTTCATTTGTTAAAAGTCATTTGTTTTTTTCATGACAGTGCAACTTAGGTTGTATAGTTCTGTCATATTTTTCAGCCTTAAATTTATCATTGTTCATCCTTACATGGTAACTCTTAACCATGCGACTTAGGCTGCACGATATCTCCTAAACATGAGTCCCAACTATTTTTCTCCAGAAATCCTGATATAGGCTTTAGACAATACCCAAACACCCCCAAAACTCCCATGATCTCGTTAGTAACTCACATTAGTTCAAAACAAAGAAGTTAAAATGAAAAAAAATATTTTTACCTCATAGGAAAACACGGGATATTACAATCTACAAAACCTTAGAGAGACTCAATTTTTTGAAATAAATGTTCCAAGCCATTAGTTCCTTTAAAATAATGAAAGATCCATTTTATTGCTTTTTAGTGACCCCATTTAAGGTTTTACATGAATATTCTAAAAACTCACACTACTAATTCAATGTCCAGATGAGTACAAACCATGACGCATCGTAAATATCCAACAGTTAATGAATTTTGAACCTTTACAATGTACTCAACCATAGATTTCATTTGAGGTTATTGTTATGTTTTATAAAAATCAAATAATATTTATTTGACATAGTGGAAGAAATTAGAATCCAAATACAAGGGTCTCCTATGTATGAAAATTGAAACAATCGATAAAACTAAAATGAATAATTGTTTTAAATATGTATACCTTACCTCAAAGAGCCACTAAAACAATTTTTATCTTCATCGGATGAGTTTGATAAAAATCACGTATGTGGAAAACAAAAGCATAAAATCTATGTAGGTGTTCATGGGATGATCTGAATAATCCTACATCCATGGGATTTATACTTCTTACATGACCATCTAAAGCATCTAATTCGATGAAGATGAATAAAGGGATTAATGGGTTATGGAGTGTCATCCATGAATGAAGACTTGAATCCACACCCACATCATATGGTAGTACAGTTTATATAGAACCCGTGGACACTCCTGGGTGGTGTATGAATTATCTCATGATTTGAAACACTTGTATACATTCTATGGTCAGCTCATGCATCGTATGAATTTACTCCATATATATTTCATATAAATATATAAAAATCATATAATGATAGGTTATGATGATGAAAAAAATGTCGGTGGTTTATAATTTGGTTGTAATCACATATTACATAAAATAATATACCATTATGTTCTTGAAAATTTTAATTTTTATGAAATATATTGAGAGATTGGATATGTTTTAAGTGGTGGTATGTTTGTGGTCATTTGGCATCTTTCTCTTTGTTTGTGTTGTACTTGGATCCCAATTTTCCACAAAGAGGTTTTTTCAAAATGAAAAAAATAGAGAGAATGGTTTTTTTAAATATTGATATAGGATTATCAATCATAAATCAGGAAGGACCACCATCGCTCCCTTCATCTCCTCAAATTTATGCACTCCAATTTTATGGTAAGAATTCCTAAAATGAGAGTAAATCTACGTATTTATAAACAAATACAGAAATTGGATATTTAATAGGTCAGATGTTTTTCGTTGAACTATCATAAAATTAAATGAAATATCACACTCTATGAAAAACTACACTAACATAATCTCAATATGAGATCTCGTTTAAATGATATCCTAATTTTCTCCAAAAAATAAATAAATGATGTGCATAGAATTTAATTAATAAATTTAATGGATAATCTAAAAGCCAAAACATCTCCCATTTTCAATAATATTTTAACCGAAATTCGACATCATATTTAAGGATCAATTAATAATAAAAACAATAAAAATGATTTAAACACAGTTAAATTGGGTCAGATACATGGATCAAACGTTTCCAATTAGCTTTATTGAAGTCCATATTTTCATTGGTACCATTTAGAACAATACGATCTTGATTGATATTTTTATGAGTCCTTGTAGGTTTATCTCAAACTTTTTTAATAAGTGAATTTTCATTAAGATTTCGAAAGTAATAGGTGCATCACTCATTTTACTTCTAACATGTACAAACCATCTTATTATAGTCTTCAATATTTTCTTATCAATCGTATCCAAACTAGTATTCCATTGATTACATTCATTTATAATCCTTTTCTTCTTAGGATTTCAACATTTACATCATAACATTATCATTTTTAGTACCCTTATTATTCATTCAAGATGTCCCATCAGAAGACAAAAATCATACCATATATAATAGTCTATCCAATAACACTCCTATAAAATTTACCCTTTAATTTTAAACGAATTTTACAATCACAAAATCACCTTATAATCCTTTATATATTTTATCCATTCTATTTTAATACTACAAGATAAATATATAAAAATATCTCCATTACATTATATAAATGAGCCTAAATGTATAAAATGACCAAATGTTTAAATAATATGGTCTCCCCATATCATATCCATAACATTACTAGAGAATCCTTTATGAAAAAACACACCATATATTATATTGTATCCATATTAAGATGGAAACCCTTTGATTATAAAGTCTCCATTGAAAACTCTAACTTGATAGAATATTTATATTCTGCAACAAGAACTATATAGTCTTTAAAAAGAATGAAATTATGTATGTCCTATTTAATATATTTTTATATGTTCATCTATGAATAAATAAATAAAGGCATGATCTTAAAATTGATCCTTGATAAAATCATATCGAGACAAGGATGTCTACAGTGTAACTTGTTGGAGTTGGTTCCCTATAACAAACTTATGTGTACTTTATGATAACCTATATTCACTGTTTAGAATATTTGTAATCTTTTTATCATATCATGATGTTTCTTCTCTGTAACGTATCATGTGATAATGTCCTAAGAGTGTTTGTCCCACTAAAATGGCATTATAGTTCCCTGCTATGATGAGAACCCAGAAGTGCTATGAATCTATTCTTCAATTTATGTTCTATATATAGATGATATCATTTGAGGGACAGGAATGATATAGGCTATCAGGGGTGGAGACTTGTAGAACATTTAGGAACCTTCTCAGGGTGTACACAGGAGGTAATATCTAGTATATGATATTATGAGAATGAGACCAAACAGTAGGAAATTCCCATTAATATGTGTCATTTAATTTTCTTATATGGATATGTGTGTATTGATCCTTTGATATTAAAATTATTATTAATGAGTATTATAAGTCAATTTTATTTATTTATTAATGAAAATCAAGATAATATATGTTCACGGTGAGGTAGGTTACATTGGGTGTGTAACGAGTAATATTGCATTAATGAATAATGGGACAAAGGAATTTTCCCTTATATTATTTAACAGAAGTTTATATCTTAGTCCCTCTGACGGAAATGATATATCATAAATAAATTCAGGGCCATGGTGTTTTATAGGAAAGTTGGATTTCCAAAGGGCTGAAGAAAGTGACATTGAGCACAAAGGTTGATGGCACTAGCTTGCAACCTGATTGATTAGAGATATCATGCTAAAGGGATTATATTACACAATTTGAATCTGTATGAGGTATTATGTTGTTGCACCATTAATTTCATTCCCTAAGAGTACATTGGTGTGTTTCTAGACACTAACCTTTTATATTATGCTTCTTCTCCTAATTCCACTGAGAACGAGGCTCAGAGGGACACACACTAAGTGTACCTATAATATCAGTTAAAAAATATATTATTATTTAATATTTAACATGTTGCAAAATTATTTTTTCCACACATGGTATAATTACTATTCCTGTTTTCTTGATCGTATATATTTTTCCCCCAGTTATTCGAGAGAATATAATGTGTGAAAAATATTTATTGAATATTTATTTTATATTTTGTGAATATATTATTTATTTATTTAGTGATATTTATTTAATAAATAAATAGTCATTATTCTAAACCAACATCGTATTAAAACCCAAGTATATTATTCTTCAAAAATACCAATTCATTTTTTGTTGTGCCCAATGACAGCTGAGAAATCCCCTCAAGCCCTAGAGAGCTCCCTCTCCAAGATCACTCCCAAGAATAGAAAGTGATATTCCTCCACCATTCACTCTCAAGTCTAGAGTGATCAAGGAGAACAATTTGGAAGAGATTATCATGGTAACCAATGGTGAAAAATGCAAGAATTGGATCCATCATGCTAGCACTCGAATATTCCTATGGAATCGTTTGATGATTCGTGGGACACAAGTGGATCACAGCTAGGGGGTTTCTTTTGATTACTACAACATAGTGACCGTACAACATATATTGGTTGTTAAGTCCCCCAATGAAGATAGAATTCAAGAAACTTAATTATTTAATTTATTAAATTATCTAAAAAAATATGTTATGATCAAATCTCTAGTTCCAAAATTTTATCCACCGTTTTTTCACTAATTCAATTTCATTAATCATGGCATTTCTCATCGTGTACATCATAGATTGATCACCTATCGTGAAAAAAAAAGAAATGTTGAGAACAACCCATCACAAATTTTTGTTGATCCTGGAACCTAGATCACCTACTGGAGTTCTAACTCATGTAAAACTCTCATTATACATGTCTTGGATGTGTTTAATATTCTCCACATGAACCCCTTTTCATTCAATAGCTTTCCATAAAACCTCTATATGAACATTATCATATACCTTCTCCAAATAAATGAAATACGTATGAAAATTTTGAGATTTTTGTTGATAATAGAAGATTAGCCCTCTAAAAAAGAAATTTCTTATTTGGTTGAATGTCCAGTTATAAAACCATATTTATTATCAGAAACATTATTGTTCCTTTGATTCCTCAGTTCCACCATGCTCTCCCAATGATTCAGTGTATGACTCGTAATCTTTATGCCTCTATAATCCCTAAAACATAAAATTTATACTTTATTTTTATACACGGGTAGTAGATAGATCTTCCTTTATTCATCAATCATTTACTTATATATCATAATTTCATTAAATAACTGAGTTGGCTAGTTAATACCCAACTCCCCTAAACATTTCCAAACATCAATATAGATGTTGTCTAACCCAATGACTTTGTCATTTTCTATCCTTCTTAAAGATTCTTTTACCCCAAAAGGACCAAGGTGTTTATAATTGCCATAATTTAATTCCTCTATAATAATACTGATATTATCAAAGCCTAATCTACACAACCACTCATCATTGAAGAGATAATTAAAGTAGAATCCCCATTTTTCATAATTTCCTCATCATTAAAAATAGTACATCATTTTTCTTCTTTTATACACCGAACATGATATAAATCTATAGATTTTCACTCTCCAACGCTTACTAAACTATATAAATTTCATTTAATATTTTTAATTTGTAATTAATGGTACAACTGCTTAAAAAATTAGATTTTACGTCACTACCTACTTTTGTTTCCACTCTACGAGCAATACAATAAGGATCACAAGAATCATTATTACTACAAAGGTGTGATGGTTTAAAACACTATTTTTTTTCGTTAACATTTAGTTGAGCATTCTCTTTCCCCCAACATGATTATTTCCCTTTCAGACAAAACCCTTTAGAGGAATACAAGTAGCAATATTGAGAACACTTTTAGCCACCTCATGCCACATGTAATTAGTGGTTCCATGAACTTCTTAATCCACTTCTTGCAAAATTTTATTCTTAAATTCAATTATAAGGTTATCCTTTAGGTTTCACTATATAGTTCTTAGATTCCATAATTTTTTCAAGTTTCTCATATAATTCATAACTTTCATGTCTAAAAACAATAAACGATGATGGCTACTTATAATTTCACCGAATATAACCTTAAAATATTTAATTAATCTTCTATATGAAATTTTTACTAAGAAATAATATATTTGAGATATTGTGACTCTGATTTTATATGTAATATGATTTCCTTCCTATTTCGTAAAGAGCGTATTTTCTACCACAAAATCAATCTACAGGGAAAGTCCAAGATAATTGTCCCTTTCATCATTTACCACACCCAAACCAAACCCTCTATGAAAATCTATGTGGTCTATGAAATCCTTTCATACAAGCCCATTTATTCCACCTCCTATAAAAATATTCCTAGTTTGGAGAAAAATATGAATCAATGTTCCTAAATTAACCCAAATATTCAACATTTTATTTTACATTGAGGCCTACTAAGGTGTATAAACACTAATAAAGATAAAATTATTGTTTACTAAAACTATCATAACAACTATGATTTTATCCCCCAATTGTACGACATAAACCACATTATCATTTGAATTCTTATCCACCATAATACCAACACCATTTTAGACTCATTTTTAACTGATTTCCAAAGCTTGAAACTGGAGCAATCCAATTTTGTTCCCTTTTCTCCCACCCATTTAGTCTCTGGTAAGAACAAAACACTAATCTCTCTTCTAACTATAATATCTACCAATTCTATAGATTTTCTCATTAATGTTCATACATTAATACTACTTATTCGATGTTTATGATTTTGGACTAGCTCATTTACAACTCACATCCATCTAAAACTGTGTGAAGACCCTTCAGCATTTTATACTACACATGTGTATCGATGAAGAGGATCTAGCTAATTTGACACCACACTTGAGAAATGCACCATGTTGCTTTCAAGCAATGACCTAGTATTAATATATAGATACATTTGATTAGTGTTAGTAAAATATTCAACAATGTTTAATAATGTTTCTCAACTACACATCCATCTATATAAACTTGGGATTAGCAATGTAGGATATAAAACCACATATACAGAGATGAATTTTATGATCAGCAAAAATGTTTAAAAAAATCAGGGGTTCGTATTTGGATAAAACATCCATTTTATCATGACCATGCAATTTAGAAAGAACATATTTCTACTCCAAAAATTCCATGAACCTTTATTAAAAAACACTAAGAGAAACTTTTTGTAAGTACAAGAAGTAATATATTCAATGAAAATCACAATGGGAACCAAATTTTGAATGCAATCTAAGTCATTCTAAAATCATTCCTGAATCACGACAATTTAGATGTTATGTGAAAGTGTGATAATCTATATATCAATCACTTTGGTAACATTTAGTCTTTGGAAAACATGATAACATGCAACCCAATTTTATTATTGACATATTTACAACATTGTATGCAGTATAGTCTATGTAACTCAGTACAACTTATAAGTTCTCAAACATGTAATTATGAACTCAGAACATCCATAAGTACTCATACTCTTGTTAATCTTAATATATTATCTAGATACTTAATATTTCATGATGATGACACTTAAAATACTATATTTATTTGGTTTTATTATAATATCATTGATATTGTTATAACACAACAAAAATAAATGAATGATAAATAAGATTTTCCTGAATAACATATGATACATTAATATATCATGCAAATAAAATGATCCATGATCATCTATATCATATTTTGTTGTATAGTCATCAAGACACTTTTGATGAAACTTGTGAATTATCTTAAAAATTAATCCCTCCCAACCCCTATTTTTTTCTTACTCAAAATCTAAAGATCTAACAGTACCAATAATGACGTGTCTTCCCTATTTCATTGTATAAACATATTTCTGCTCTATCTTTATTAATGTTTCCATATAAAAATCATTAGTGAGATATTTTTAGGTCTTTATCAACAATCAATACATAAATATTGTTATGATCAAAGATTAATTTGTTAAATTAATCAATTTGTCATTTTATTAATGTTATAGTGTGCATTATGGTTTTCTCATATAATTCTCAAATAAAATATTTTGGCATGCATAATTTTTCTAGCTGTAGCCATATTTAAACACAAAAAGGATCTATATTTTTCACATAAGGATATCATTGATAACATTGGAGGACTTCAAGTGAACATCAAAAGGATCAATCATTGTATCCCTTGGGTTGGTACTGACCACTCTTATAAATGCCTAATAATTTCAATGAGGAATGTACATGTGCCAATGATTTAAACAGAATTTCCCATTAACAATATATTTACTATCATCACTGATTCAAGGTCAACACGATGACTTGCACCTGAAGTCTTCATGTATCATAAGGATGGCAATAAGATAGATCTAGAGGAACATAACAAAGCACTGACCAGAGACATTAAATACCCAAATAAGGTCACACACATAACAAAAACAGTAGTGCTGGTCAACATGGAAGCTCTGATCAAGAGGCTCAACCTCCTATTTTGGTTGTCACATGGAAAACATGTTCCATAGCATAATAAACTATTGTGGCAGTAAATTCATATTTAGATAAGGGTCCTATAAAGTGTGTCAACATGGCAGCTCTAATCAAGAGGCTCAAGCTCCTCTTTCGGAATTTCGTTTTTCACATCACTGCAAACATTCACATCGTTCCTATAAAGTGTGTTAACCTTTATTCTTCATGTATATAGCATCGATATTATCAATAAATTCCATATTTCATCGCCAAATGAACTCCTTCACCCATCATTATCAAGAGTACAACAGGATAACAAATTATGGAATATATCTGTCACATGTTGAAGATCCCTCAACATTATCACACAACCAACCTTTGTAGTGATAAAAATACCACAAAAATTCTTGAAATCAATATAATATCCATTTCACATAATTAATCTTCCAATTCACCTTATTTTTATTAATATAATACTTCCCTATTTGGTGAAATATAGTACAAAATTGTTGAATCAACCACCCATTCATTGTACAGATCTAACATATGACAATCAACTCCAATTAAAAGTAAATCTATTTCCCCCTATATAATATTTAAATTGGTATCCTCAGAATCAGTTTAAAATGTCTTCTTTTCTTCCATAATCTTCATCAAAGCATGGACGTTTCTCCTAACATGACCCTCTTTATCAGAGAAGAAGCACGTTACCTTTCTTCTTGTCTTTGACCGACCTCTCTTATTACCCTGCAAATTCAGTCACAGGCAGAATACAACTATTCCCTAAAGAATAACCATAATTGGTATTTTACCATGTCTCATTCATAAAAAATGATTAAATAACATAATCCAAGTTCAATTTTTCTTTTCCAAACAACAATGTGGTGATGAGATAATCATAAAAATCAGACTACAAACCCAAGAGAAGTAATGATTTTTCTTCCTCTTCTATTTCAATAGGTATCATGTTACCTTTATCATTGATCTTGACTGACATAAAAAACATCCCAATAAAATATTTTCTGAACACATCCATATAGTTACCTAAGTCTCCATTCTATATCATTCTCAAACCATACAATCATTTTTTAGATATAAATGATTTGTGAGGGATTTCAGTTGATACCTTATTTCATGTTTTTCCCAGATCTCCTCTGAATCTTTCAAATCAATCACCTCCCACAAATTATTATCATCCAAATACATCTAAATCATTCTTATCAATATCCCTCTCATATTTAAGCTCTAAAGGATCAGATATCTACTAAGAAGGTGGGTTTAATAAGTTTTTTACTTTTTATAAGTTTAAATACTTTTTTAGACATAACCCCAAAAACATATTAATGTTCATATCATTATAAACTTCTTTAAAATACTCATGCATGAATAAATTAGAATGAATGTAAATCTCATGATATTTACAAGGGTCAGACATAGTGTGAGAACCTATATCCTTTCCATATTCACTATCGTGGGTCTTGAGAAATTCATTATTATGACTAAGTAAATAAAATTTATGCCAAATCATATCAAACACCTTATACCCATCAATAGAAAATATTATACTGACTCCCGCCAGTTTACAAATTTTTCTTATAAAACCATTCAGCCAAACAACAATAAAAAAGACATTGTTCAATTTTCACTACAAAATTTCTTGGGCCTGATGACTTTCAGTCTGATGAACCCAATCTAATTGACTCAGTACGATCAACTCAATATGATATTCTCTTTGTCATTATGCAGTTCTCAAAACTTTTTAAAAAATTCAGTCTAATCATCTTCATGTCTGATCTAATAAATATGAGTTTCTCAAAATGATGATTCTTAGTCCGGTAAACAATGAAAAAATAGATGTATGATCTTCTACTGAGATGGATGTCTGAAAAGAACATTCACTTGAATTCTTCAGTGCTCCACCTTTTCCACTTACATAAAATGTTACAAAGTATGAATATATTATGAAACTATTTATAAGAAACCTAAAATGGAAAAGGTATGAATCATGAAAATTTTCTGCACTTCCTAAAATTAAAAAACACTAAGATTTACACATAATTGAATTTTCTGTTGTGCGACTTCAACTCCTCTTAAATATTCTGCAATATTACTGATACTTTTCAATATCTAGCCTTTTTGGACTTCTATTCTTTTATTTAGTATGATATGGTGAATCTAATTATATCTTATTTCTTAGATCAAATCGTTTTCCCTGCCTCAGCTTCAGTCCAATGAAACATTCTCAACTCATTATGATGAAACTATTCCAAATTATTCAAAATTTAATTTACTCGTATGAGTTAGTCACATTGACATTCTTTATCAATATCAGTCTGATTGAATTACCTTATCAAATTCAGTCTGATTGACATAATGGTACACCGCGCCTGATGGAACGGTACTTGCAACACTCTCTTTTCTTTCTCTAATTATAGAAATAAAGAAAATTTTGGCATCAAAAAATTTCAACCTCCTATTATTTTAGATTCGATAATCTATATATTTTATTTTTTGGTTTTTAAAGAACAAAAAAATATTCATCTTCTCCCATTTATTCATGTTGGTGAACTCATAACGATGGAATACTTAATAAAATGTTATGCATTAGATGAAGACTTTACATAGAGACTTTTAACTCCTTAAAACATCATCAGTCATCCTGTTTTTCATTACGATGATTGTACCAGTGTCTTGGCTCATTGGAAAGATTTTTCTTGTTTTCCTATAAGTGATGCAGTCTTTAAAATTCCTCCATTTATTTAACGGCCATAATCATGAGATTTTCTATGATTTATAAGTATTTTATGAATGGAAAATCATCGTATAACATTCTATTTGAAATATTTAGAACTTTCTAACACCAAACATCAATTTCTTAAAAAAACCTCTTCATAATCATTCTGACTTCCTCACTATGAAACATTATACGTTCATACAAACATAGAGTATAATGAATATGAACTTCATGCTGATAGATCTGAGACCGATGATATGTATGATCAATTACACCATCTTTCTGATGAATCCTAAGGCTGGTGCTGCTCCTTCAGAGACTCTAAGTCTAAACTTATGTGTCTATAAAAAAATTTCAAAAATGAAAACCTCCCCGACATTATATTTGGTTTTGAACATTAAAAAAAGTTCAACTTTCTTACCAATCATCATTCTGATGGACTCAGTACAATCGTCAAAAAAACATTCTAAGACAAAAAGGTTAGTTTTCGACCCAAACAAAAAAAAATTAAAAACATTATCATAAGGGGTCTTCAATATCCCCATTTAGATTTTTTGACTACCCTTGTTAACATATTTTCAAAATATTATAAATTTTTCACAACTCAAATTTTGTAAAGAAATCACGTTTTTTGAAATTTATGAAAAACACATCATTTCTCAAAAGAGAATGCACTGAGACCACACTACTAGAAAGAGTAACATTTTTAAATGAATTATATCCCTCAGTTACAAGAACATTTTGCATTTAGGTTAAGATAAAATAACCCCCACTTTTATGTTTTCCTCTCTTGCTTTTCTTTTTTCTCTCTCTCCCTGTCCTTTTCCTCTCCCCCATTTTTTGATAACCAGAACGTCATATTCAACATTATAAACATTCCATAATTTTGAATAGAAATATTTTATATTCATTTAAATATGAAATATTTTATTTTTATCATTATATGGAATTTCTATTTTAAATATATGATATTATATGAATTATAAAAAATTTACAATAGATTATCTATTGTGTAAACATTTGACATAATCTAAATATCATATTGTTAACTATTTTTTAAACCTTAATCATATCAATAATCAAAGAACTTTTTATGTCGTTTGAATATTTTCCAAATAATTCCCCTTTTATTTTGAATAATTCTAAATAGTCAATTATGAAAAATTCATAATTTTAAAATAAAATTATTATATCATGGACTTATTTAATAGTCTAAAACCATTAATAAATTATTTGTTATGATTTATAAATAAATATGTTTATTTATAGATCATAAGACATTCCATATAATTTGGTTAAATGGTATTTTAAAAATTAAAATTTAATATTTTGGAATTAAATGCTTCATAAAAATTTAATTAATTATGAAAAATTTATAAATAATTAATTATAGAGATTTTAAAATTTTAAATAATGAAAAATCATTTTATAAAGGTTTCTAAACATTATATAAACTATTTAAATCAATTTAGATGAATAAATTTTTAAAAAAAATTAAAATAATTATGATTACTCTTAAGAATAGGGGTATTTGTATGTAAGGGTAAATCCTTCTTCCCTTAAAAACTCCATTTGAATGTCCTTATGTAAAGGTAATACACTACTTAAATTTACCCAACTAATGTATATCACACTGCTTAAAGGTAATTCAAATATTACATTTACACAACTCATTCTTGGTAATGGTATAAATGATAATACCTTTACCTGATTGCTTCACATAATGGTTTGTCTCATTTACCATTTTGCGGTCATCTGGAGCCAATACATAAGTGAAATAACATTATACAAACCATTTTCATAAAGGTTTCCAGGTGGTTATACATACACAGACCATCTTTATAAGGATATTACCTTCAAGAAGGGGTAAGATTTAGTAGGATACCTTTATGTAGCCCTTTTATAAATAGCAACCTTTATGCAACACTTACTTCAAGTAATGTATGTCGCGATGAACCCTACATAGAAAAATATATATAATGATAATTTGATACAACCAATATGCATACCACTCTGTATAAGGGTATTTTCTTGGTTACCCTTACACACCACAGTTGTGTAAGGGTATGGTTTTAATTACCATTACATATCCTAACTATGTAAGGGTAAACCCTATATTAAACCAAATTTCTAGGAATGTCAAACTGCTCTATTTTTTATTCTTCTTCATTTTAGGAATAATTTCATAAATCTAAACACATGGTTCCATCTAATACCACTATTAGGTTTTATATAAATCTAATAACACTTATTGGAACAATGGAAGAATAAAGAAACCAAATATGAGGATCTCTAATAAATAAATATATAACCTTAAATAAAAACAAAATTGAAGAAGATGTTGAAAATAATAATACCTTGTATCTAAGAGACACTATATCATATTTTATACCTTTGAAAATATTTGAATATTCCTGATAAATATTATAGGAGTGGAAAACAAAAGCATCCCACCTTTGCGGTTCATCAATGGTCTAATCTGAATCGCATGTTTTACACGAGATTCTCTTTTATCCCAGGATGTTCTAGCATCTAATCATGAAAAGAAAGAAAAATATAAATAAAAATGAGTTTAGGGATGTTTGGAAAAGAATAATATAATTCTCATACGCTTCAGTCACATGGAAAAAATCTAAATTAGAAATCAAGGGCATTCTTTTATTATCCTCTCATTTATTCATGTGATAAAACACATGAATAAATACCATGGATGGTTCATGTATCATATACATGAATGAGATTCCTCCCAAGTGTTTAATCTCATGAAACAATATAATAAATTATAGCTAATATGAGAGAATAATAATTTATAAAAGGTTATCCTTATTTTGCAAGTTTTATGGACCGATATACCATGCTTGAAAATAATAATTTGTTTGCAATAAAAAAACTTATATATCATACACACACACACACACACAAGGCCTTAAGAAATATCAATTTCACTAACACCCCTTCCTCTATAAATGTTAAGGTGAAGTGACAATTTGAATTAATGTGCTTCTTCTAATAATGAAACATCAGATTTCTAGAAAAGTGAATCATGATCTGTGAGTCACAAAATAACATCCCAGCTTTTGATGGTTTTCTAAGAGATTCCAGGAACCCCTTCAGCCATAACCCCCTCTCTTATTCTTTAGAAGGGATATACTATAAGTCTAATGTTTAAGTGGAACCACCATATGAATATTGGATATCCAACTAACTATCCTTCATGAAAGAGAAAACACTTATCTGATTGCACTCTTTCGTGAATCTGAAAAATCACCAAAGTTAGAATCTGTGTAATGTTCTATCCCAGATGCCTCTAAATGGTGCCACAATCATATTGTTCACATGTACTCAAGAGCACCATCTTGAATTCCAGTGTTTACCAACTTGAATAGAGGCCCTGGGGCGTGTTAATGGGGATATTATTCCCTCATGTCAATTTGTAGCACATTGGTAGTATATATATCAGTTAATAACATAAGAGAAAAATCAATTAGAAAAAATATAAATATCCAATAAAAAATAAACAGTTCCAAATTCAAAATCAAATTCAAAATTATATGTTATTTCACATCTCAAAAAATAGAGATAACAAATATACAAGCACTAGTACTATACATGTATCAAAATACAAAAAATATTAAAAAGGATCTATCATAACAAGAATCTTGATCATAGCTTAGTCATGTGCTCCCCTGATTTTAAGCAATTAACAATCAAGAATCATATAATGGGAACTTTCCTTGATCCCTACATACTTCCATGAAATCTTTCCGGGTACCCAACTCTGACCTGAACAATGTGTGTGATAACACTCAGTAAGCCACCACCAATTGTGTATAAAACCTATACAGTATATATAGAACATGATAATGTAGTGTGCAATGTGTAACTTGTAAAACAATAATACAAGATAAAATATCAAGAAAAATATGATAAATGTAAAGAGGTTTTATCCATCATGTCTTTGATAATCAAGTTACCATACAAGGGCCATCTATAAAAATCCACCACAAGAATGTGGTAATTGAAATGTATAAATAAACCACAACGACCATACCATGTAAATGAAGGTACATTCTTTACCACGATTGTGCTGTATAAACTAGTTTATCATATCATCAGGGAAACACCATATAATCCATGGGATAATATCATCACAAAAACACTGTATAATCAAAAGTGTTAGACCATGAAGGGATTTATCCACGGTATAAAATACCAAGGCATCAACATCATGTCCCAGGAGAATCTCTACATAAACACATTTATGACTTAGTTGGAGTCCAAGTATCATTTCAGTATACAATGTCCAATGTGAGTCCAGGTATGCCGGATCCATGGGGTATTAGGCCTATGGCATCCTACAGAATCAAGATCCAAGGAGGAAACAGGTTTGAGGAATGCACTACCATAATTAAGACCTTGTAGTATAAATTTACACAAAATCCTATGGAATTTGGATACAAGGTATACTAACCAAAGAATCCAATACCATTAACATTACATCATCACATTCATTCATCATTTAAAAAAATGTACATTTCATGAGTTCATCCAAATCAATTTTAACAATTTCCAATTAGACACTTAAAATAATTTACATCATGTCACCCTATGGAAATGTTGGAATCTCCATCCTTTAATTATTACAATTAAATTTTCATAAATTATAGAATCCCTCTAACAAGGAGTTTACACACAGACATAGTGGTGTGGTTTTATGTATGGAAAATACAAAGGCACACCCCATGGGTGTCTTGGGATGTGGATAACAACCTCTAACAAACTCAAAATTACTGGGGGGAAACCCAAATAAGATCTAATTCATTTAATCAAAGTAAAAAAGTCATTTTAGGGGAAATACTTGAAAATTGTGGCATGCTGAACAAAGTCAATTATCTATATAAAAAATGAAACCATGAGGGAAACGTATAGACCACCAACTATAGGTCCCTAGAAGAACACTCGTATGGTATTCATCTCTTATTTGGTTAAGATTAAGAGAAAAATGAAGAATAGATAAAGAACATGGAAATACAACATATTATTTTTCACCTAATTAAATTAATCAATATTAATATAAATGAAGAACGACACATGATGATCGAATAACTTACCAGTGTGGATCCAACAAGACAAAGAGTGTTTGAATGTAATTATGAATCAAGAAACAAGAGTAAAGCATAATATTTGGATTCAAAACAGAACTCCCAATGTGTGGTCTACCACTTGAGGAGAAATGAAAAATAGATTTATATTAAAAGATATTTAAATGGATTTTTGTTCATTTCACCCAAACACATTAGTTCACACCGTTTGGTTGCATGGTTGGACAAACTGTGCACAAAACATACATCCTTCACTACTTTAAGGGGTACATCACATGGTTCACGCACATAGTTTGAAAAACTATTCAATTTTTTTTAAAAGTATTCAGTTTTTTTCATGGGTGTGCACCTCATGTTTCATGGTTTCATCAAACACTGAAGCCTTCTGCTTCTCACAAAGAAATTTCATCCCTACCAAGTGCATTCCAACTTCATTCATTAACCCTTAGATTTGCAGCATATAGCTAAATGCTCCTATCCATTTGCCACATGGGGAATGTATGTATTAGGGATTTATCCTCCAGCTACAAATAAGCATTTCAATTATAACATTACTACTTATGAATTCTTTTCTAAATGGACCAAGGCAATACCTCTCAATGAATTCGAAGCCAAAAACATTGTTATTTTTGTCAAAACTAACATCATCGCCAGATTTGGTGTCCCTCATAGTATATTGACAGACAATGGCACAAATTTTTATTCAATTGAGGTAATGAAGTTATATCAGAAGCATAATATCAAATACAACCATTCATCTCGCTATCAAGAGGTGACCAATGGACAGATAGAGGACTTCAACAAGACCTTATCTAATATACTCTAGAATATAGTGGATAAAAATAAGAAATCATTGCTTGATAAAATATTTAATTCTTTATGGGGTTATTGGACAACTACTTGTACTTCCACCCAAGAAACTCCTTATTCATTGGTATATGGAACCAAAGTAGTTTTTTCAGATGAAATGAAACTTCCTTCCCTCATTGTTGTAATTTGTTATCAGTTTTCTACATAAGAGTGGTCTAAAAATGGTTCAATGATATATAAGAATTAGATGAAAAAATATTACATACATTGCATCATTTAGAAGTGTATAAGAAAAGAATAGTGTGATATTTTAACAATAAAGTTATCCTTTGTTAATTTCTTCATGGAGAATTGGTATTGGTCCTTAGGAATCTAATGATAATCGGGAAGAAACCTCCAAATCTTGAGCCAATGTAAGAAGGACCTTATTCTATACATAATTTCTATTCAAACGGAGCTTATTCCTTAATGTCAATGGCTGGAGATATTATTACAACTCCAACCAATATGATGTTATTAAAGAAATACATTGTGTAGTTGTACATATCATTCTCACTACCGGACATAAAACAACATAGTAAAATGTCCTCGCTGCAAGGCTAAAAACTGCACATCCCCTATGTCATACTTGCAAGACATTAAACTGCATAACAACCATAAGAGTCAATAATGAATACCATCTTTTTAATTGTCACATTATATTAAACTGTATGACATAATTTGTTCTCATTGCATGAAAATAAACTATATGTATAAAATTTTCTCTATTTGTTGATATTATCATATATAATCAAACATCATTGACATCATTTCTATTCTTTAGTAACACATGAGTCCCACAGTTTCCTATGCCAGAGTCAGATCAACATAGAGACCTTATTTCAAGAACTATGTATGTCTTGATTCTCATTTTCAATGAGATACGTAGAGATGTCTCAATCTCCAATTTTGGGCCCATACGCAATAAAAAAATCTTCTAATTTTATTTTCTCCTCCTGTATATGAATCAGATCTATATAGAGTGTTTCCTTAAGATATAAAATTTTTCTTTATACCATTTTATGTATTAAGATTTACCGTTCTCTTAGAACGCGTAAAAATACCCCATTAATCATGTCTAACTCAATTGGTGTGAGGAATGATTGTTTAAATAACTATGAATATCTTTATTCTCATCTATTTGAGATATAGAAGATTCCTATATCTTCAATCATGGGCCCAACCATGATAAAAAAGCATTTTTATTCCTTGTATAATGTAAAATGTGCCTATGTAATGTTGTAATAACAATGTATGATATGATTCATACCATCAGCAATACACATAGAAACACTTGGGTCATATTCCTAGTCTAGTTAAAATATTTCATTATTTTTCATCTTCATCCTTACCGCGTGATGTTAAAACTGCATGGAAATTTAACAACCCCAATCGTCACATGTGTCACCTTTGTATTATTGAAGAAACAATTACTACTCCTTGTCTCTCACACTGAGCATAGCTCAGGTGGGCTTAGGAGTTGGGTAAACTGATTCTTTATATAAATGAGGTGTTTCAATTCCTTATGGGGATTAAAATGTCCTCACTACATGACTTAAAACAGAACAGTATAATTTCCCCATTGCCTGACATTAAACTGCACATCACAATGCTATTTCAAAAGGAAGAAAAGAATGTATCAATTTTACATACGAATCAAATCTATGTAAGGGATTCCAAATTCATGGTCAATACTGATTCAATTATTCCTCGTATGCTTTGAGCATTACCTCCTTCCAATTTTCACACTCCAAATTATGAATATTTTTAGATATTCATAATATTTCTTATGGTTTCAGGAAACCGAGTTTCCAATACCTAAGTACTCTTTTTCCTGACTATACAGCATGTAACCTTAGGCGGCCTTACATAAGTTTGTTACAAAATGGGCCTATTAGTCAAAATATTCCTTTATTTGGCTATGAAACATATGCCCTAATTGGCCCATCATAATACTGCCCTCATAACAAGTTTGACAAATGATTGTAATTACATTCTTGGTTATAGTGTCATTTTTCTATTCAAACATTGATGAAAATATAAAAGAATCTGTATTATAAAATAGTCATTCAAATATATTTTTCCAATTTTGTTTCTATCGATCTGAAACTCTTCAAGACCATAGTTTACACATTTCCCTGTCCATTTGTTCAAAAAAAATATGAAATAACATTGGGATCACTTGGCCATATATCATATATTGTTTCCATTTTATAATATTTGTTGTATGACCTAAAAATATTGACACCACACCTGTTATGTTTGGGGCATACCTTTGTAGAATTTATATTCCTATGGTTCTTTATAAATCTTGGTTAGAAATATTGTTTCTATATTCAGGTACCTTTATCCATAAAACAAAATCTGTTCTTCAAAAAATCATAATATCCATAAAATTTCATCGGGTTTTTAGTAGTATAATGACAGATTTCTGAGATCACTTATTCCTTACTATGCATCACATGCTCTTAGGTGGCCTTTCATAAGTTAGCTACATAGCAGGTCTGTCCGTAAAAATATTCCACTATATGGCTATTCATTATATTCCCTAGTTGGCCTTGCATAATACAACCGCCATAATGGGTTTTTCAAATAATGGTAACTTCATTATTGAAAAAAAGTATTTCATTAATGGTTTTTTCCCACTTCCCATGCCATCCTTTGGATTCATAAATTATTAAATCACATTTTACGATTTTCCATTCCATATCTGGATATGGTAGTGTATTTCAAAACAAATTATCATGAAATTTGGAGAGTCTCATACCTTTTGTCAAAGCTAAGGACCTTAAATTAAAGCCAAAAAATGTCCTCACTGTATGACATAAAATTTCACAATACCAAGGTCCTCACTGAATGACTTACAACGTCAAATTACAAATGTCCTCATTATATGACTTAAAACTGTACAGTACTAATGTCCTCATTGCATGAAATAAAACTGGACAATACCAAGGTCCTTGCTGCATGACTTAAAACTGCACAATAAAAAATCATAAATTCTTATTTCTAATAAATTTTAACCATTACACAGACACAAAATTTTTATATAAATGGTTTTTCTATTCAAGAAATATATCGGCATAAAATATCCCTTTCATTATTAAACTTTATTTCCTTGGAAAACCCACCCATTGTGGTCTTGAGTCAGCAAAATCTTATTTTCCCATATCTATCAGAAGAAAAATGATAAATTTATAAAGAGCTATTTTGATTGACTATGTAGAACATGCCCTTAGGTGGCCTTGCAAAAGTTTCCTACATAGTAAGACAATCATCCAAAAGATGCCACTATTTTTCTATGCAGCATATGCCCTAGTTGGCCCAGCATAATACAAACCCATAATAGTTTTTTCAAAATAATGGAAATGATGTTCTTGGAAGAGACTCCCCTTATGTTGATACATGTTTTAAATGTTTTGGCCATAAAATAAGGGCTCAATATTCCCCTTGGAAATATTTAATAAATATTATGAAAAATCTTGGTTGTAGAGTCTTTTTTATAAACTAATTTAAAAATTTATTGTCAAAGCTATTCAAGCCTAAATATTAGCCCTTTATAGTACAATATGAAAAAATCTAAATTTCCTACAATGAAAGACTAGGTATTCATTAGATTGAGAACTCACAAAGGGAACTCTAAACAAAAGACGAGTCCCATCTCACCAAACATAAATTTTTTCTTGATTTAGGTAATATTGAGAAATAATAAGTTAAAAGATACTAGATTTTTGGGGTTGTACATATAACCATATCAAAAAAAATAAAGCTCAGTTGGCCCATCCAATTAATAAGAAAATTATGAGAACTCCATTCTTGTCATTGTAATAATGATTGTCTAACACAAATTTTTGACTATTTAAAAAAACTGTCATTTATCCTCATTACATTTAATATTGTAGTCATGGAAAAAAATAACAAAATGATATATGATTGAAGGAAAAATTTCTTTCCTTCATATGAAATCAGAGGGACATCTCTAAAATAAAGCCTCTCTATCATATTTCAAAATCAAATCTCAACATGACTTTTCATTTGTTGAACAGCTACATATGCCCTATTTGTAGCCTGTTGATGTTGAGATAGTTGAGAATCTCCCGCCTCCTCATCCTGACGAAGAGCTCCCATAGTAGTTGAAATGGTGGTTATCCACTATAATTGGTTTTCTCCTAATTTCTAGTGCAATTTTTCAAGTTTGTTATAAACATCATCTAGTTTTTGTTGAAGATATAATGACTCCCTTGTAAATTATTTGATTTGTTGGCTAATTTTGATCGATTTGTTGTTATGATTTGCCTCCTCCCCATATATTTCAGCTTGAAATACCTCAATATTAATAAGCAATTTAGCCTCTTCAAAATCATTTCATATAAAATGATCTTGCTCTTGTTGGTGAGTGGTGTCATTCATAGCATCATAGACTGCTCGATAATTAAATCCACCAAATCCCAATATGAAAAATAATGCTAGGAGTTTGGGAAAATGAAACATCAGTTCTTCTAAAGTCTTCTCATCAACTATGCTTCAGATATGTCACCATGTCTTCTTATATGCCTTGCCAAAAGCATATTGCATCTCTAATCCTAAATCTGAGTCACTAACATTAGGTAAAATGTACACTAGAAATATATCACTTAAAGAGCTTCATCATTCTACTTATATCAGAACAGTAAAATCTTAACCTATTGATCTAGGATATGATAATCATGGACATTATCAGTCTCAAATGGAAGATATAGATATTATTTAGACAATTGATTAAATTTACCCAATAATAATCCAGCTACTTGATTGTATTCTTCCCCGGTGTTTTCAGATTCACCGATTTGAGAAGTTGTTTCATGAGAAGGGGAACTCCCCTGAGTTTTCCAAGTTATCATATATAAAGTCTCTGGAGAATCACTTGATGGAGGATCCTCTACAGGTAATTTTTCATCTCTAATAGAAGGATAGAGAGGAATACCCCATCCTTGAAGATCCTTTGAAACATTTTATACAGATAAAGTTTCATAAGGTGAAATTTGATGTGAAGAATCAAGTAAAAAAGAACAATTGTGTATGGAAAGTGAAAGAATAAAGACATAGGTCCTTGAAATTCCTCATGAAAATCCCCAAACTCCATGATGGAACTTGGAATATCAATATTTGGATTAGGGGATTCCATTATTTCAGCCTATGCGACTTGGAATGTTATAGCATCATTGTAATTTAATATGTCCAAAAAATGATGGTTGATTCCCAAATTGGCTTTGTGGACATTTTGGTCTATAGGCTATTCAATTGGTACAACAGTATCTGGTCATTCCAAGTTTGGGTTAAAATCAGTATTTATCTCAGATTTCCCTGGGTCCTCATTCCTTTCTTCTGGAGCAATAGGAATATCAGCATTGATTATTTTAGGATCAGCTAATGAAAGCTACTGAGGAATGTATTAAATCTTAATGTGGACTTCCCCTCTCTCTATGCATCCAAGAGCAGGAATTGATAAATCTTTTGATGATTTATCTACTACGATAAAGGATTTATCAACATGAACCTGGGTTTCTTATGGGGTTTCATTCTTTGGTTTCTAAGAATCAGCTCCTAATCCCTTTAAAGAGAAGAGAGATGCAGATCATGCAAGAAGATAAATGTGATTACCATATTATATTTAGAAAATTATAAATTCCCTTAGGAAAGTACAAATTTTTACTTCTTCAGTGCATAATTCGGGCCAATATCATTTCTCTTATGTATTTCTTTTCATGATCTTGGGTAGAAATCAAAACACTTTTCTTGGTAGGAGAAACTTGATGTAATGGTTGAGGATTATCTATCACCATTACCGCTGTAATGATTCTTGCTCCTGGAGAAAGTTATAGCGACCTGGGAGGATCATTTGATGTGTTGATAGGAGATCATGGAGGCCCATATTTTGGTTATTCAAGAATTGGTCTGGATATTCCTTCTCTATGTTCAGGCAACATAAATGCATTATCATCAAGATTAATGATGATGAATAGTAAAATTGAATTGAGACAATAGCAGTGGAAAATAAATTATCAGTATTAACATAAATATCTAATTCCTCACAAGGGTTAATAATTTCCCCTTTGTGTATTCTTGACATCATCATGTGGGATACTCGTTTAGAGAATGGAATTTTTTCATTAGTTTCATATATAAAGGCCTTCATCTCTGTAATATAATCCAATACATCAGCAAGGTTGTTTTCTAGATTCTAATTAGAAGGTGCCTTAATGTCAACCACATCTAGTATTCGAAGGCCCTATTTGAAGAATACCCATGAATCCCTATGTTCTCGGGTCAAGCTCTCCCAAAAGTGAATCGATGAAGGTCACACACAATTCATTCCCAGTGACGTCTGTCTTGGAGAAGATTCAACACCTTCTAATTACTGAGCCTCATCAGAACTCTCTTCTTCTTCAGAAAATTCAGTAGATGGACGAGGGGTGTCTCTTGGATAACAGTGGCTAGATCACCTTGGTGACATAGATATTGCTTCTTTATCCCTAGTATTCCTACTATACCTCCTACTAAGATGTTTTGAGGGGTATGAAACCTCTAAAACATCTGCATCATCTATGGCCTTGGACTTCTTACCATGATTTCCATGTATAGTAGTCATTGTAGCTACCACTTGATATATTCCTTTTTTCAAAGCCCTTTGAGGATATGAAGAATCCCAAGCTTTGGAATATCCATCTTCCAATATGATTGATGCATCTGGTGGAGGTACCATAATAAAAAATTTGGATATCTCTAAGGCTATTATAATCCATAATTGTCTTGCTACCATTGGGAGTTCCTCATGTCGAACATATGTGGGTAGAAAAGTGTTTGAATGTTGAAGGCATTTGAACTGATGAGAAAACCTATAAGGTATTTATGCTTCATAGATAATTTCCCCATCAATCCTGGTTGATAATACACCATCCATGAATTCCATCATATAAGATCTCATCTCATAATTCTTTTCTTTACCATTGTCAATAAATGTCCCAGTTGGTGGGATACCAAAATAAAAGAAGTTGAATTCTCCTGATACATTCAATTCCTTTAGCACCACATCAGGTATCAAATTTAGAGGCTAAATAATAGATACTTTCTGTAAAAATGGGTTGAATTGACCTTTGGGAACTCTAACTAAATTCAGCACTAAGTATGAAGAAAAATGTGATGAAATTTAGCCCCACAATACATGGAATGGCCCTGTAATTATAAATGGAGCCTTTACATTTTATAAATGCTGTAGGTGATGTTAGATTGGTGCCAATTCAAGTGTTTCTTACCCAATATACTTCCCTTATTCCGATTTAGATGTAATGACAAAAGTCCCTGATCATACAACACCTCCGGATTCACGAACTGGAATCACGTAAATTCTTATCCACATAGCAGGGACGGCAGGTAAGTGTACATTTCCATTTATATAGGGTTTTACTTTATATCCCCAACACTTATAGTCACCTCTTTCCAGTGTAAGCCAATACATGCCTGAACTACCTCTATTATCTACAGAAGGACAAATATTACAATGTCTACAAGTTTTACCTTTCACTATTGTTGGATCTAAGGAGGCTTCCATCCACACTCTACGATGAATATCATTATTATCTTTAAGTAAATTCATCGATATTTTAAATAATTCATGTGCTAGAATTGGTGTTCTAGTAGCATCACCCCTTATTGTAACAGGTGGAATGAATTCATCATACATTTCCCCAAGAATGTGAATTCTAGCTATTTGGAAAATATCCTAGAGACTAATACCAACTTCACTATGTGCCAAATGGAAGGAATTAATTAACAGACTCCATCAGGTTGGTAATTTAGGAATGAAACATTTTTTATAAACAAAATTTTTCACAACCCAGATAGCTTCATAGATATGAACATCTGATTACTCTTTCCTAAATTCTGCACAAGTACAATACACCCAGAATGACCTCATCCAATGGGGTTTAACACCTCCTCCAGAAGGAAGATCCTAGACTTCCATCCAAACATTATATAGAAATGTTTGAGATGCCTGAAAAGTGGAATCATAGCAATGTGGCCATGGATCTACACCATGATCCTTCATATCAGGAGTGAAACCACTGTGATGAAGGATTAAACCAATATGGATCATTCCTTCTTGTACTGGAACCCCCATGCCCTAATATTCATGCAGTTACAAATAGAGTACTGAAGAAACCAATTATTTGGAAAGTACTTCTTAATAGATGGAACATGGGAATCTTGAAAAGGCCCATGCCCATACAGGGGTATGTAAGGACTTTCCGGATAGTCATGTTGGTACATAATCAAACCCTTTTATATCCAAGGAAATGTACTTTCATCAATTTCATAACATTTTGGTCAGGCGATCATCAACATTTCATTATGACCAGCCTTATATTCTTTAGTATGGGTTTTCAAATGATCCATTTTCTCTGTAAAAAAATTACCAAACATCCCCTATTAGCTTTTTAATTTTAAATAAAATATCTACTTAAATAAAAAAATTGAAAAAATATTTGGCAAAGGACATTATTCGCGTAGGACCGTCAGTGAGGTATGTCGTGTAGATCCTTCAATGAGGTTAGTTGCATAGATCCTTCGACAAGGATCCTAGCATAAATACTTCGATGAAGTCATTTGGAATAGCTCCATCCCTTAAATAGTTTTAACGTGAATATATGTCAAGGGAATTACACAAGAGCACAATGCATTAGGGATGGATGAATGAGCTACGCTATGAGAGCCATAAATTCCGAAAAGCACATGTGAAGAAAATCACAAATGATCAGACATATTTATAGACAACTAAAGACATGCATTCGAGGATTAGACAGAACATCTTTAGGGAATACCTACGTGAAGTACCTCTGCAACAAACATGCATTATCCATAGTCTTTTTCCACACAATTATACCTCAGGACATGACCCTTTTCTATTTTCAGATCCAATCCCGAGGGGGGGATTTTTATGACACCACTAATTAAAACAAAAAGAAAATGAAGAGATCCCAGGATATTTCAAAATCCCAACACAAGGTTCTCCTAGGTGAAATACATTATTCATCCATTATACACACATGGAGGAAATAACTACGCGCCACACCTACGTGACATACATGTGCGCCACACCTACGTGACATACCTGTGTGGTACAGCTGCATGGTACAATAATGTAGGGTATCTAAGAGGCACATGTGTGTGAGGCACCAATTTTGTAGAGATTTGTATAAAGCTTACATACAAACCCATGTACCCTTTTTAAAGCCATTCTTGATAGGGTATCTCTTTCCCATGGTTCCCTTATCAGAAAGGGACTAAGATGAAGCCTCCACCAAAACATCATGACTTGTCAAACATTTAGGAAAGGAACATTATCATGTCTACTATTTGGTTTTTTATATCCATAGTCATAGGGTTCCCACATTTGTATCAAAAGGGAGTTAAGATACATGGAATGTCTGAGGGTTTGTATATCTACAGTCACATGGACTTTTCTCCTATGAATAGTGTTGGGATGTTCCTAGTTTGGATGACTAGGGTATGGGTTATGTCCTCCCATTTTCATCTCTACGACCTGGAGCCACAGGTTACTGATAGGGAAGGTAGGATTCAAAAAATGATTTTCCATGGAAGCAATGGAGAAGTCTCTTTACCCTACCAGGATCAATTTTAGATTGAACATCATGGCGTAATCCCCTATTTTTTATTGTTGGAGGTAGTATCATTGATCCTCGTTTCTTCTTCAGTTCCAAAGATCATATGGGAGATGGGAACATGGACTTTTGTTACCCTTTCCCTCTCCCGTTGGGCTTTCCCACCATGGGCAGCCTTCCTGGTGTAACACCCTAACCTTACTCCCTTCTTACTTTAATTGGACCCTTTTCCAAAGTAAATTGAATAGAGGAAAGTCTCATCACCTCTCCCTCTTCCAAGGTTGCCTTGACCTCGTCCTCCCTCACCGCCAGAGGTGCGATCTTTTCCACCAGCAGAGGAGGAAAAGTGCATGTGTCATTGTTGAATCTTTCACATCCTCTTGTTTTTCACACCGAGCATCACTAACATGGGATTAGATATTAGTGATGATTAAAACATGTTCACAAACATTGATATTGGAATGATGTACAATAAATCTGATTCCCACCATAATTTGGATACATAGGAATCCATCTCAGGGCCCGAGATAATTGGATGTCTTCTTTAGAAATACAACCCTAATTAACCTAATTTTGTTATCCTAATTAAGAATAAGACACAAATTAAATCCTCTAATCACCAAGTCATTCATTTTAGGAACTAAGCCCAAAATCCTTTCTCTCAAAGGTCTATACTCTCCAATCAGACTTATCGAACTATGTGGGCTTTGATTCCCATCTGTATGGGATACGTAGGAAACCTCCTTGAGGTTCAAACCAAATCACTTAAATCAAACCTATTCTCATTGGTACATATCCCCAACAGGGAATGATCCTATATAGAAACCCATATCCTTCCCAAGTTCCTTGGGCTACTTCACCATAAGTCCCACAGTATGTTTTAACTAAGCACCATCTAATTAGATGTCCATACCACAAGACATTAAACTATATGGCTAGGTCCTTATAACATGACCTTAAAAGTTATGATGTGTTGCATTAAGTGACAGCTAACTATGAGGGTTCTAATTAGTTTTACAAAGATACCTAGGCATCCCATTTTATGTGCACGATCACGAGATCCCTGGATAGCTATAAATTACGAAGTGCCCCACTAGGTGGTTTAAAACTAGTATCATCATAATGATGATAAAAAGAATCCAGAAATAGTATATTAGAGGATTCAATTGATGGAGAACCTTGAATACATATGGATATATCCATTAATGAAGAACCTTGAATTCATAATAAGGATTTTAAATTTTACACATGTTAATATGTTATTGTAAATTCCAACGGAAAATTTTGTTTTTCTTGGTAAATTAATAAGGATTCATGAAAATATATTAAATTTACAACGAGGGTCCCCGAGTAGACAACAATTCCCACCAAAAGGGTGTGATTCATCTGACCTCCCATTATTTTGATCAATGTACGTTCCTAAGTATCGTAAAGTACAAGCATAATGAATACCTTCCTTTTGAAATCAGGTCCCTTGTAGATATATAACTGTTGGAAGTTTTTGGTTCCATGAATAAATCCAATGGAAACCACATAGAAGTAGTGAATCTTAAAATTAGAACACACGTATCAAGGAACTACAAAATAGAGATATTTATGAAAAGGATAATATATTACAGAGTGTGTGTTCGTAGGTTGGATGTTTCTTTTATAAAAATCCTCATTTCATTAGGAGCCATGATGGATTTGTAGATCCAACTCAAGGTCTATGAATAGTATTCATTACTATCAAGATAAAGTCCTAGAGGGTCACACATAAATTCATATTCAAGAATCATCCCTATTCAGTTGAATAAGAATTTTGGACATAGTGGGTCCCACCACTACGGTTCGGGGCGTGTCTAAGGAGGTATGATCACTGATGAAATAAATAAATTCATATTATTCATGTTATGAATAATGGGAATTGATTTTATTTATGTATTTACAAGGTTTAAAGTAAATACGTGGAAATATTAATTGAACAAATATTAGTTTAACATATTCAAGGTTCAATTAATTTTTGTTGGAACGAAGAGTTGAGTTAATGACTAATTTATTATCACGTAATATTTTAATGTATTACATGAAAGTGATAATAATATTAATGACTTATTTAAGTAGTCCTAAAATTTAATTTATAATGTGTTATTTATTCAGGGTCTAGGAGGAAATTCCTGGTAATTCATAAACACTCTATAAATAGAAGAATAGAGGAATAACCGGTGACTATTCATGAGATTTCTCTATCTTCTTATCCCTCCTACAATATTGAGAGATAATTTATGGATCTAGAGGCTTGGCACAATATCTCTCTATGGCATCACAACAATGGAAATGTGGTGACATTTAGAGTGTTGAAGTAATCATCAGATATCCGCATTGGCACCCAGATTTCAACCAGTGGCGCTCCCACAATTTCTTGAAACATGTGTGGAATATCTAGAGAAATTAAGCTTCCAATTATTTGTATAGAAATAATTTCAAATGACATGCTGACATTATGAACATATCTAGATCTAAACCAGGTATTTTACTGTTTATTTTTGTGATTTAACTCTTTACATGTGATCCTCATCTTAAACAGGGCATCAATTTGCTGATGTGAATGAGTTCATGCCATACGATGGTTAAATAATATTATAATCCCATTTTTGGGGATTCTTGTATTCAAAAACTACCTTAAAATGGTATTAGAGTGATTAATTATTGCTTTAATCCAAGAATAAATTAAACTAGCCTTGATTTCAGTAGACTGTGTCAATTCAATCCTTATGTTGTAGACAGATTTCCAATTTGACCTTGGATGACCATGCTAGGATCATCTAACATTTTTAATACAGATTTAAATTCCCAATTTTGGATATTAAAATGATTAACATATATTTTTTATGTGTTTATTTTATACCTGAACCTCTTGGCTGAAATGAGATTCTATTGGACCCATTTTTCACCCGGTTTCCGATGGACAAAATATGGTTCTGTATCATATGAATTTTAATCAAACCTCTTTATGAATTACATTGATTAATTAATTAAATTAATTAATTGTATTGATTATTTAATTAGTTAATTTTATTAGTGTCTTTGATTGATTTAGAATATTTATCAGCGGATGTGGAAATATAACCATATGGGTGATCGAAACAAACTTACACAAACTAAAAGGTGTCAGCTGTGAAAGCTATACCACCAATGGTTTGGGTCAGAAATATTCTAAAAGGAGAAAAGACAAAAACAAATAGAAGTAAAATGGTAAAGGGGAGGGTGTGCCCTGGCCTGTCCTCTTTTCCACCTCCACCCTAGTGCCGCTTGGCCAGCTACCGCTGACCAGTGCCCCACACAGCCCTTGTCGGGCTTCCCATTGACTAGCCACCTTGACCCCCTCCAGTGGATCCCCCTTTCAGCTCCGAATCCCCACTATCCCAACCTAAAGAGATAAATCTAGCATCTTGAGCCACCTCAAAACACACCCACCCTGTAGGTCCTCCCTCCTCCTCACCGTGCATTCTCCTTTACCAATTGGTGAAACCAGGGTGCAACCCTCCCTTCTCGGCAGGCCGTTGTCCTACCACCACCTGAACCCGCAATGGATCGGCACTTAGCCTCTAGTGATACCATGTTGAAATTCCCCAAATCCCTCATGTGGTGGTCCTCTCCTCTAGGTGGAAAAGTTTGGCTGACCGACTTCCCCGCTGGCGACAATCCTGATCTGGTCAGCATTGTGACCAGAACCTCGGTCTGGTCCTCCCTTGCTCGACGAATCCCTAGACCCTCCCATGTCCTCTCAACACCACAGAACCCCCCCGACAAGTCTTTTACCTAGCATTCCACCCCTCTCCATTCCCTCTCGAGTGCCAGGCCTCCAAACCACAACACCCCTCCGTGTCGATCCCCTACCTTGGAGTTGCACCACCATTGCACTGCTACTTTGTCTAGCTGTGGGTCGAACCGAACCGAAAAGGTACTACCTAGATTATTTTTTCCCAAACTAGATCCACACCAAAACTAGCTCGGGTGAGTGTTCCCATCCCTTTATGGGCATTGGAAGACCATCCTGGTCCATATCATCCCTTTATGGGTTAGCACATCCTGAAATGGGCATGTGTAGGTTTGACCCAACTCGTAAGTTCCATGTCCAAGGTTTTCGATGTAAATTCCTCATTTCAATGAGTATCCAATAATTTCATAGACACATGAACATAGTACTATTATATAGGTAATTCAAGGTTCTAGTATCCCCTAATACTATTAAAATATCTCAGGAAGGGATGGTTTTAAAATTTCATACAGGAGACTAATGTACAGTGAATATGATGGTTATGTCGTTATGAAATCATCAATGTCAGATGTTAGTTATGGTAACTACATTGGACACTGATGGAATAATAATTTGTCAATCTTTGAGAGGTTTTCAAGGAGAAAGTGAAGCAATTATTTGAATAGGTAATGGTTACACTGGATATGTGTAAAGCGAAAGGCGGGTTCTGATCATTCAAATTATCCTATTGAAATATCATTTTCACCCCTTTACCCATGTCTCCTTTTATATAATAAAACAAAACATTAATTGATTAAACAATTAATTACCTATTTAGGGAATATTTTCCAATTAAATATGAAAATTAAAGATAGATTAATCTTTAATTATTATGGTGAAGAAACTGAAATACATGGTGAAACGTTCCAATGGAAGGAAATGCCAAATTCATTTTTGCAATTTACTTCAATAAAATAGATATTAATAGGAGGATATTTGCATAACATTTATTGAAATAAAACTATGGGAGTTTAAAGGAAATAAAATATATTAAATATTCATGTTACCACATCTTCTTTAAGAATATTCATCATTGTAATGTTTTTATTTTACTTTTTGGTTATTAAATACAATATGATTACCACATATGTATATTGAAATATGGTATCCAAGAAAGTATATACATGTTAATAAAAGTTAAGGGTATTCATCAAGTGGATGAGAAAGGGTGATACCTAGGACAGTGGTGTGAAGTACACAAATTCATTATTGTCATGTGGAAGATTCATGTAGAACTATAACTGAGTATAACCAAAACCTTAATCTCATGTGTCCTTGGACATAAGGAAAAATTATTCTATGTTTTTGAATTAATTTTTTATTTAGTATTTATTACTCCATCATTAGTTCAGTAATACTTGAATTGTTGGAAATACCCATGGAATATAAAATGTAATACTTTTTTACCCAGTTTTGGAAAGAAAGTTCTATGTCAAGTTAATCTAAAAGTGGATGTTAGGTATATAATTGATATAGTATTTTGGATTGGTAAAGCTAAATACATTTGGTATAATTGACATATTTAGTTTGGAAATAAAAACCATTATAAATAAAGGTAAGCCAAAAATATTTCGTAATTAGTTCAACAAGAGAGCGTGATCAATTCCATAATAAGCTAGAGGTATATATTTTTCATAATATTACTTTAATTAATTAAGGAATGGTAATGTGAATTATATGCATGGTCATGAGATATGAGTTGCTTCAAGTCTGCATGTTGAATATTTTACTAACTATGAAATCATCAATTATGATAATGTAGTGTGGAGTAATTCACAAATGCACATTACCTGTTTATATCACAACATTGATGTTAATGAGGAGGATCATTGATGATGGATTACATATCGATATTTATACATAAATACATAGTTTGGAACAATTCCAAAAGGCACATTTTATACATATGTTTCGTGATGTATGTATAATCAATGATGTAACTTGCAGAAACCCAAATCTTACATCAAGACATTATTTACAAATAACAGTGATATCTGATAACCATTTGACAACTATAATGAAAAATGGACATCATATGGGTCATAGTAAGATGTGAATACCTTGTGTCATAAGGATATGTGTTTGGATGAAAAAAGGTTTTTAGGACATAAAAATTTAACATTAGTAACTGACACATTTTTCATGTAAAGTAATTACCCAATGGCTTCATCTGATATTAAATAAATACATAAGATAGAAATGTCATTGTCAAGTGATAGACTGCATTTTTATAAGGGTACACATCTCTATATGAGATAGTGGGATAAATATATACATGGTTTTAGTGAATGCTTGATATGTACATATAGTTGGCATTGGAACTACTTAAAAATGAGCATGTAAAACAGAGTATGTTTGAGAGACACATACTACGTTGGAAGGATAAAAGCATGGTTATCGTTTTATATTCACAATTGTTGGTGATTTATTATTCATTGTGAATAATATTTCCAATAGGTAATAGTATATGGATATTAGATGAGATTTACAAGAATTTGTAAAATTCAATAATTGATTTCATGTATAAAAGTGAAAATGGGCTTATTATTTTGAATATTGCAGTCAGTATTCAAGTGAGTTGATACATAGAATGTAGGAGTGTAGTACCAATAAGGCTCAATTGGTAATACCAGGTCATTAGGTTTAAATAGAATAAAATTTTACTAGTCAAATTTAATTTCAATAATCATATTATTAGGCATTGGAATTCATTACAATCAATCATGGAAGGTGTCTATATGACACAACCAAGAAGGGGTGGTCTCCTCACATAATGATTATATTTGATGTAAGTTACTAATATTTGGTTTATATTTGAAGTAAGAAACAGGATCATTAAATACAAATTTGGAATAATTTTTTTTCATGTGTCTACATGACCATAGTGTGAGTTCTATGGTTTTCAACATAAAATATGATTGGGAACATATTGAAATCTGATTGGTCATGAAGTTAGTTAAGACCAGGATAAATGTTATTCTCTAGTGATTGAATTAGTGTAGCAACCTATGTTCTAGGGAAAATATCTACTAAGTTAGATCTAATGGTTGTTTATACCTAGTCAATCATACATATAGTGACATTGTATAGAAAAATACAAGCTGGAATAATTCAAGATAGAATTGTAACCTATGTAACATGTCATAATCTCTCTAATTTGACAAGTATTTTACATGGGAGGAGATAAAAGTGGTGATTTGAAATCCATATTCATAAGAGATGGATCAATCACGTATTCCCTGATATTCCCAAGAACTGATATTTCTATAATATACCTTATAGTATGTAAATATTAGTAATATCTAGGAGAACTGCAAGTGACGCAGTCAAAACTATCTAATTGTACTTAGACATGTTCAAATGATATGTACCGGGGAAGTGGAGTTGAAAGGATACTAGTTTTTATGGGACACAATGTATTATTCCTTAAATCTATGGGATCTAGTTTCACAATAAGGATATGGGGATGAATGAGACAATCTTACTTGAGCCAGTAGTTTCCAAACCTAGAGTTATCAAGTATGTTACATATTCTAAGGTAATTTGAAGCAATTATATGCAACAATATATTCTAGTTATAAGAATAATACCTAGTAAGAAATGTATTTTAACAATTTAAATTATGATATTCTTACTATCCAAGATGTCATGTTATGCAACTGATAAAAAGAACATACTTAGGGTTTAAATTAATTATGAAGTTTTACTCAGGGAGATAAGGTCGGATATAGAAGAATAGTCATGTGGTGGCATCATGGAAAGTCCAGTATCTAAACTCATTACTCCAAATAAACATGATCTTTATCATTAGAGTAGCTAACAAGTTCCATTTGAAAGTTGTCTCTAGTATAAGTGGAATTATTAAAATTGTGGCTGCCCTAGACCCAACTATTAAGTACTTTTGATTAGAATATCGTGTATACATATAGTTATACATGATGTATTCTTATCATTGATGTGTATAATTTTCTGTTTCCACTATTTAATGGTAATGTTTATAGATTAATTTTCATATCAAATGGTCATAGAAATTCCCAAGCTATAATGAGAACCTCTAGACACTATTAAATTAATCTTAAACAAAGTTATTATGGTCTAGATAAATCTTACTTACTAAACATAGTAGATGTTTGACTATCAGGTGCTAGGGGATGATAAAAATTGATATTTCATCTCAAGAATATCTCACATGGTGATCACTAGTAGTGATATTATATAGAAAAACATGATGATAGTAACACCAAATGTTTTGAGTGTCCTTGGATATTCCTATCTATTATCACCTGTAATGGTCTCCTAAAATGAGATCATTGTTAATTTATACAATTTGATCCCAACTTTGATGCAAGATGAAAACCCTAATATTGAAATCTTGGTGAGATAGTTTATGTTGGGTTCGTCATTGGTGTCATGACATTGGTTGAATGGTTAAGAATAGATTTTTCACTTCCAGGTTAAAGAAGTTATATATCTCGTGCTATGTTGATTTGGATTGTTGTACCTTAATAAATCTAGGTCCATGGTATTCCAAGGTAAATCCATCTAGTTAGATCAAAAAATAATAAATCATGAAAATGAAACTGACACGGGTGTGCATTTTTCCTTATGAGATATTAAAGACATTGAGATTATATTAAATAGGTATTGATTGTATGTTGGTTGTTGTTACTGTGACAATACATATATCTTTATAGGGCATGATGGTTTTCAAGATCCTACACTTGGTCTATGAATATTATTCACTTCTATTTATAAAAGGACCAAGAGGGTCACAAACAATAGCATATTCAAGAATCTTCCCTATTTTGTTGAATTAGAATTTTGGATAAGGTTGTCCCCACTGCTCGGGTCCGGGGTGTGTCCAAGGTGATACGATCACCAATGAAATAAATATATTCATATTATTAATGTTATGAATAATGGGTATTGAATTAATTTATGTATTCAAATGTTTTAATTTAAATAAATGAAAATATTAATTAAATGACAATTATTTTAATATATTCAAGGATCAATTAATTTTTGTGGGAATGATGATTCGAGTTTATGACTCATTTATTATCACGTAATGTTTTGAAGTTTTAAAATAATTTGATAATAATTTTTATGAATTAGTTAAGTAGTCATAACATACCATTTATAGTTTGTTAATTATTCTGGGGATGGTTGGAAATTACGGGTAATTCATAAACACTCAACAAATAGAAGAAGATAAGAATTCACTGGTGACTATTCATGATATTTTCCTTTCTTATTCCATTTCCTACAATCTAGAGATATAATATCTGGATACAAGATATCGACTCTATCTCCCTATTAGTAATCTCTAGCAAGGAGATGTGGTGATCATTAGAGCATCAAAGGCATCATCAGATCTTCAGGCTTGCTCCAAAAATTTGACGAATAGAACTGCCATGGCTTCTTGAAGAATGTGTGGATGATATAGAGGAATTTGAATTTGAATTTTTCATGAATTGATCACTAAATATGAGAATAAATTGTGTGTGGCATCCTATATAAATGAGGTATTTATGGTTTATTTTTTTTCTTAAAACACTTCCCGTGAGATACTCAACTTAAACCGAGCAATGATTCTCCGGTGTCGAAAAGTTCATGTCGTGCATCTATGAATTTTTTTAGAATTACATTTTTTGGGAATCTTTTGTGTACCCATTACTACAGTTCTACATAATAGAGTATGTGATAATTTCCTAAGATTAGTTGTCTCATTAAAAGTTCATAGCAACCCATAATTGTTATGACACTATTCTTATATATATGTTTTATATCCAGATGATATCATTTAAAAGGTAAAAATGATATGGGATATTAGGGGTGGAGACTCATCAGACATTGAGGGATATTTTCATGATGTACACCCTTAATAATATCTAGTATAAGTTATTTTGATAATGAGACTCGCCAGTAATAGATCCACGTTTATAGTTATCATTTGATGTTCTTATCTACGAATGTGTGTACAAATTCATAGACTTTAATATTATTACTAATGAGTATTGTGAGTCACTTTCTTTGATGTATTGATGAAAACCATGACGATGTATATTCATGGAGACACTTCTAGAAAACCAGGCTATACCCACAGTTGTACAAAAATTGTGGGTATACGTACACCTTTAACCCATAGATTTTTATGAATCATGAGTATAGGTTTCATGGGAAAAACATTTCATGGGATGGACCTATACCCATGGTTTTACAAAAACAATTGGTATAGATATCATGGAAATAAAATCACAAGATTGACCACCCACAGTTATTGTAAACTATTGCCATAGGTTTCACATGGAAAACAATCCCTGATAAGAACCTATACTAACAGTTTCACCAAAATATGTGTATAGTTGGTCCCATTATTTATTCATAATAATAATAGATACTTTAATATATATATATATATATATATTTACTATAATAACATAACATGGGTTATACGGTAGCCATATGGTCGTAGGACTGTACGCGGTAAGTGCAAGGATCAAAGTCTAGTGGATGATTTTTTAATAAATGACCTATACCCATGCCGCACAACCATGGTTCCTAATACCATGGTTATATCTTATACCCATGTATTTATGGGATATACCCATGGTTCTAAACCGTGAGTATAAGGGTTTTTCTTGTTGTGTGAGGTGGGATACATTGGGTGCGTCACGAGTAATATAGCATTAATAAACAATGAGAGAAATTATTTTCCCTTCTGTTCATTAAGGGGAGTTGATATGTTAGTCCCTTTTATAGAAATTATATTCCCCAAATAAATACATGGTCATGGGGTTCTAAGGCATGTTTGATTTCTAGAAAATTGAAGAAAGATTCATCGGGCACATAGGTTGATGGAACAAGTGTGTAACCTTATTGATTAGAGATATCATGGTAAAGAGATTATGATAAAAAATGATCATATGTATGAGTTATTATGTCATTGAATAAATAGATTATTTTTATATGGGTGTCTTGGAATGTTTCAAGATGATATCCTTGGCCATTAGGGTGCTTTGTAAATAGTATATTATTATTATTTTTCTAATAAGTTGAATTAATTTTATTTCCACACATGGTTTAATAATCATTCATGTTTTTTTAATCACATATATTTCACCACCAGTTATTCGAGAGAATAAAATGTGAGTAGAATATTTAATAATTTTTTATTTTTTATTCAGTGAAAGTAATATTTATTTATTTACTAGGGAATAAAACAATGATCCTTGTTTATTAAAAAAATAGTAATTATTCAAGGATTGTTAAATATTATAGAGGAAGTGAGGATTTAGTTTTTAGGTCTGTTGATATATATTGACTATTATTTCATTAAATAATATATAATTTAATTTACATGTTAAGCACATGTCAAGGAAATAATAATATTCTTATTTTAGACACGGGGTTCCACAAGGGATTCAATAAATATTAAATTGAACTTTTGAAAATATTTATTTCTAATCTCTAGTAGTATTTATACCCAATTATTTAATTTTAAATAAAAACAATTCAATTTGTGTTGTGCACAATGATAGCCAAAGAGAATTCTCTCAATCCAGAAAGAGCTCCCTCTCCAAGAACACTCATGAGAATAAAGAGTTTACTCATTCTATAATTCACTCTCAACTTAAGAGAGATCAAGTAGAATTATTTGGATGTTGTTCTCATGGAAATAAAAGGCGAACGACGCATGTAATCTAGGACCTGGAGATTCCTACAGTGACATTTGGAGATTTTCGGAACACACGTGGATCACCGCTAGAGAAAATTTGTTTCTAATTCTCACAATTAAATGACCCTACAACATAGATCAATTTAAAAATACATCAAAGAAGAAATAATTCATAAAAGGTACTTATTCAATTGACTAAATTAGCTATAAATAATATTTATGATCCTCTCCACGGTTCTAGCTTTTTAATTGTTTTTTGTTTTCTTTGATTAAATTTTTTTGATCACGACTTTTATGGTCATGTTGATCTCAGATTGATCATTGATCATGACAAAAAGTAAATTTGTGCACAACACATCACACACTTATACTATGCCCAGAATGTATACCACCTACTAGAGTTATATCTTAGGAAAAACTCTATTTATACATTTCTTGTATGAGATTAATATTCTCCAAATTTACCCCTTTTATTTTACAAAATTCCTATAAAACCTTAATAGGAACATTATCATATGCATTATCCAAATCAATGAAACCCATATGAAAATTAAATGTTTTTTATTATAGTCAATCATTCCCTTAATCAAATTAATTTCTTATGTGTTTGATTGTATAGGTATAATACCAAATTGATTGTTAGGAACTTTTTATTTCCTTCAAATTCTCTATTCAACAACTCTCTCCCAAAATTTTATAGTATGAAACATAAGCATAAGTCCAGTACAATTCCCACAACTTAAAATGTCTCCATTATTTTTATACACAAGTACTAGAGAGACCGTCGTATATTATTATAATAGTTTGGGTGTGGGGGATACAACGAAACAAATAAAACCTATGACATCTACAAGTGATCAGAGATACTCGAACACGAGACCTCCACCGAGACACCTAAAAGGCATCACCACTAGGTTATTCCTATGGGAAAAATACCTATTCCTATATTTATTGAGAATTTTCTTATATTTAATAATTTCATTAAATAACACTATTGGAAAATTAATAACCAACTCCCCTAAAAATTTCCAATCATCAATATAGATTTTATCTAACCTAACTACTTTATCGTTTTCTATCCTTCTCAAATATTCTTTTACATCAAAAGAAATTTTTTTAAAATAGATGTAATTGAGTTCATCTATACTAATGTTGAGATTATATATGTCTAATACACACATCAACTCATCATTGAAGAGATAATTAAATAAGAATTCCGATTGTTCATAATTTCTTCATCCTTAAAATGGGTACATACTTTTTCATTTTTTATGCACCAAAATTGATCTAAAAATCAATATTTTTGCTCTCTTCTTCTAGTAAACTGTATAATTTTCATTCACAATTCTTGGTTTTTAATTAATGTTACAACTCCTAAAAAAATCTATATTTTCACCAATACCTACATTCTTAGCCACTCTATGAACAACATGATATGGAGCCCAATGATCTTCATTACTACAATGGTATAATGGTTTAAAACCATCTAGTTTTACTTTAAATATATGTTGAACATTCTCATTCCACCACCATGATTCTATCCCATTTGGAAAAACCCATTACTATAATAGAATTATCTATATTGAAAACACTTTTAGAAACCTCATTCCACACGTAATTAGTGATTACTTAAACATCCTAATCCACTTATTTCAATAGTTTGTTCTTCAATTACATTATAAGGTTTCCCTTTTGGCATCTACAACTAATTCTTGGATTCCTTATTTTTTTATATTTCTCTTATAATTCATATCTTTCAGGTTAAAAATTAATAAATGATGGTGGGTGGTCAGTCTTGTTTGAGTCAGTTTCTTAGAACAATCTTTTTTTAATTTTATTACTTAAATATTTTATGTAATAAATATTAAATTAAACACCTTATTATATATTGTTCGTAGTTCTTAATGAACATAATGTAATAATGTTCTAGTTTATTTTTTGAATTTATAAGGTCATATTAGTTCCCCACTATGATAAGAAGCTTGAAGTACTATTACAATATTCTTAACAATGTTTAGCATTTGGATAACATAATATGATGGGTCACATAGTATATAGACCATCAGGTGTGAGTACTTGTAAGAAGATGAGCCTTCTTCTCTGGATGTTCACACATGGTTATCTCCATGAAGGGAGATTATGATAATAGACCCACTAGTAGGAATTCCACATGATTTGGTGTCATCAGATATTCCCATCATAGGTTGATTTAATGTCCTCTCATTAAATCGACAATTAGATAATCTCATGATTAGGTCATTTAAATATTTAATTATTTTATCTGTAATGCATTAAAATTATATTTATTGATGAAAGGCCAGAATCATATAAATGAATGAATTAATATAAAAAGATTTAATTTAAATTAAATTTATTTTTCATAAATGTATTATCCAAACATGGTTAATTAATTATGTAAACATCCACTTAAATATGAACAAGAAATATAAGGGATAAAAATTGATAAAAATTTATTCATAATAAAATAAAATTTCTCAATCTAATATTATGTCAGACTAATCCTTTCTTAACATGATGAAGAACAAAACTCAATAGAATTATGTGTTTGACTAACCCCTATAGGGACACTTACATTTATAATGGGTGTTATTATGAAAGTTTCTGGTTGAGTTAACCATTTTACATCAAGTGGAGTATCCCTTTCTAGAAATGGTGTAATTTGGAGGCAAGGGTTGAGAAAATCAAAGTCAAGAATTTTGGATTGGGTAGTCCACCCAACAGATTAAGGAGCTTCAATCCCACAGTTAGAAAAGTCTTTCCTACCTAAATACCTTAAATACTAATTTACAAACCCTTGTTGGGGTTATTCGAAGGGTAATATGGATCCCTTCAACTAGAATGTCCTAGATACCATAAAATACAATTTCAAATGTGAGGGATATTGTAAATTGATTAAATAGTGGGATATTTAATAAAATCAATTAATTATTTCTCCCAAAATCGATAATCAAGAAAATTTCTAATAATCTGCGATTTTAATTATAGAATAAAATGACATGCTTTTTATCCCTACAATCTATATTGGATAAATAAAATAATACTACTAGTAGAAACTTCTATGAATGGTTCAGAGGCACTGAGGTAGTTCTACGCCATGAATGGAAATCATAGACACTAGAATCCTCAATGCCTGGTATGCCTACTGAAGAGGTGAGTGATAAAGAGTTCCTAACCCATGAAAAATATATGAATGATGTGGTCGGAATTTGATTTTTGATGCTTTAATATATATCCAGTGAGCTCATTATGTCTCACAAAAACATTGATATGTGTAGCATGCTTGAGAACCTCTTTGGATTTTACTAGGAGAGTGATAGACAATAATGGTTTGATATTTTCAAGGTTGTATTTTACAGAAATCATGGAGAGGGTTGCCCAGTTATGCCTCAAATAGTCAAACTCAATTGCTACATTGAGTGCTTAGAGTTTCTAGGGTTCAAACTCTCTGAGGAACTGAGTACTAATCTCATTCTAGCATCACTCCCTCAGAGCCTCTCTGTTTTTTTTTGTGAATTTTAATATGAAAAACATTGAGAAGTATCTACTAGATCATATTATACTCTTTATCTATGTAGATAAAGATATAAATCAGGAAACTACTTATGTACATATAGTGAATAAAGTAAAAGGTAAAGAAAATAGATTTAAGACCAAAACATATTCACGCCCTTTCAAGAAAAAGAATATCAAAGTGGATCAAGGGAACATGATTCTATCTATTTTTCATGTTGAATATAGGGCCACTTGATGGAAAAATATATCCTGCTAATGAAATGAGGGGAAGATTCATGTGTTTTTTTTATTAAGTGAAATTTATATATTTCTACATATAAGTTATTTGATATAGCTTTTGGGGCTAACATATGTATTCAAATTTTGGAACCAAGTAGATTCAAAAAAATTGACAGTGGGGATGTTGATATATGAGAATCCAATGGATCTAAACATACTGTGGTATCTATCTAGGAATACCACCTCGCATTGCCGATCAGAATGATCTTGGTTTTAACGGGTTGTTATTATGTTCTTTTAGTTAGATAAATCATTGTTTCTTTATCCAGAATAGATACACATGGATTCATTTTAAAATTTGGAATAAAATGTTCCTTATTTTCTAAAGTTATCATTTATTATGGTAAGGCACATTTTCATAATGGTCTATACAGTTTGGATCACATGAACTAAGTAATGACAATCAATAACGAAGTTACTTCAAATAAATCATATCATACACAACTTTGGAATCACCTGCTACGACATGTAAATGAAACATTCATGACAAAATTACCTCAAGATTGATATTTAGATTCATTCAAACTAAAAACACTTGGGGTTTTTCATGCATGTTTACATGGAAGAATGACCAAATCCCCATTTACTGGGAATGGTGAAAGGGACAAAGAGATTCTTGAAGTAGTTCGTACCGATGTTTGTGTATCATTTCCTATTGAAGAAATGGGTGGGTACTCATACTTCACAACTTTAACTGATGATTTTAATAGATATGTATATTTTTACTTAATGAGGTATAATTAGTATTATTTTGATAAATTCAAGGAATGGATGAATAATGTTGAGAACTAGCTTGGTAGGAAAATTATGAAACTCCGCTCGGACCGAGATGGAGAATATATTAAATAATACTTCTTTTATTACTTACAAGAGTTTTAGATACTATGTGAACTCACTCATCCTTACATGTTCCAAGGATTAAAACGGAATGATCCCATTAATAATATCATCACCATCATCACTGATTCAAGATCAAACCTATGACTTTCACCTAAAATCGTCATGTATCATATACATGAATATAAGATAGATCTAGTTGAACTTAACACAGCTCCAACTAGAGACATTAAATACCCAAATAATGGAAAGTAGAGAGAAATAATAGGAGTGATGATCCCTAGGGAAACTCTGATCAAGAAGCTCAAGCTCCTCTTCTTGTTGTCACATGGTAGAACCTGTTATATATCATGATCAACTAGAGTGGAATTCAATTCATGTTTAGATAAGGGTATGACAAGGGTAGAGCATATTTCCACATTAGAGCTCATTTTATCAGTTTAGAGGTTCAAAGTTATCTTTGATTCTATATTGGATCCAGACATTAAGCATACACCAATTTCCAATGAAGACAACAGAATCATACACAATAAAAAATATAAGATCAAAAACTATAATAATGGACTAAAAGAAAGATTAGATTCACAATGTGATAAAATGTCTTATATGTATTAAATTTAATCACTACATGTGAAAATTTATTTTTTTGTCATTGACATATAGAGAGTAGGAAAAACAAGATGTACACAATAACTGAAAGCATATAAACTGACAGATGTAGAAATCCAGCTCTAATTTATAGTATATCTTTCCTCATGGAACCTAATTCCACCCTAAAAAATTTGAAATTCTATTCGATGGAATATATCATTTGGTTTACCCCCTTTCAAGATTAAGAAACTAGTCACCACCATATATAACTCGGTGTTCACAAAAATAGAGGCCACGATTCTTCTCAAACTTCTAAATGAGTAATATCCAATAAAAGGAAAGTTGCAGATACTGGGATCAATTTCAATGCATCTTGCGATAAAGATTCCTAAGTAGCAAGTTGTAGTGAAGATGGAAATAATAAGAATTAAATTAAGAAATCCTCTTGATGCTAAATGGTATGAAACTAACCACAACCCCACTTCTGATCAACATTAGAGGGAGAGGTGGTGACATAAGCATTGTGGAAACCTCTATTTTCCTCATCCATGGATCACCTCTCTTCATTTGAAGGGGAACCTCTAGGGCACATTCATCGAAGCTTATCAACTACATTTTTAGTTCAATTATCCATTTGATGAAAAACCACTCATGCACTTCATCTCAACTATAGGATCTCATGTATTTGTGAATATTCATCATCAGGGGATTGTTGGTCTAGATGATGGGAAAGCTTAGATGGATGAGAATGAGTCTCAGTGATGTTGTGAAATGCGTGTTTGGTTTGGCTTCAAGATGATGGAGGAAGTCCATCCTCATCATTTGGCGTGATAAAGTAATATATGAGTTTGGATTATCTTTGAGAAAACTATTCATTGGGATGCCTAAAAACAATTCAGAATACTAGTGTGGCCTCATGAATATGAATGGATACGAGAGATCACCAATAAAAAAGCGTCTTTAAAAATCCCCACATTCAATTTTATCATTCTTACCATCCAAATTATCAAATTTAATTTTGTTAATGGTTTCCAAGACCTCAACGTGTCTACCCAGTTGACTGGTTCTCCTTTCAAGATATCACTAATATAGAATCTTACATATCATCTAGTGAATGATCTTCAAGCGGTTTGACTCACATTTTCTTGCATTTTTTGGAGAGCTAACTCTTAACCGTTTTCACCCCATCCCCTTGTTGTTGTATGAAATAAAGTCACTGTATTTTCTCCTTCTGATGGTTTTTCATTTTCTCATTATAGAATAATAATGCCCACACTTAAAAAAAATTTTAGTTGAGATTCACATTAGTTGTGCAACCAATCCCTTTAGAACATATAATACAAACTTCATTCTCGGAATTTTCTTAGAGAAATTTCATAGTTCCCCTCCATTTCTTTCTCCTAATAAACTCAATCTTACAAAGGTGAAACGACATCTCTTCACTTCCTGAGTGACAACCTTTGTCAATATATCGGTTGGATTTCACACTCCTTCCATCTTATGTAGATATAACTATTAGGTTCTTGTGAATATATTATCTCCTATTAGACATATTTAAAGAAATAAGATACCAAATTAGAGGATATCTCATGTAAGAAATATAAAACCTACAATAATCCAGAAAATGAGGAAGGTATTTTAAATAATCGTACCTTCACCAAAGAGACATTGTATCATCTCATTCAACATTGAAAATCATAAAATGTGATTTATAAAGATCACATGAGTGAAAAAAGGAAAACCACACCTATGGAGTAACATCTCACCCCTCCTCATTGGCTTGATTTTAGGAGGAATTGTTATTTTGGATTAAGTGACATCTCAATGGCACTAAAGGCGATCAATAATTGACAAGGACATCAATAAAATTGGGGAACAATATTCCTTTTGATAATAAAAAACCACAAAAATTCATATCATAACTAAAACCACTATATGATGAATGATAATAAAATAAGATCACTCAATCTTAACAACTAGATATCAAAACAAGTGATAATCATTGTACCATAGTGATAGACTACTAATAGAAAAGTATATATCAGATGAAAAAATCAACCAAAATCAAAGACTCCAAGACATAACTCCATAGATCTTGAGATGATCAATTATACAACTCCACAATACAACACACATATTATGAAATACCAATAAAAAATTATGATGCTTTACCTTTACCGGGGTCTCGATAAATTATATCAGCAAAATCACCAACGTTCAAAAGTAGGGGGTTGGGTGATGAAACTCAATTGGATTCCCCCAAATAACTTCCTTACTCAAGCCACTTGGATAGAATATGTTACCACATTTATTTAAAACAATATATATAAAACAACTAAAAATAGATTATATAAAGATATAACATAATTACCATAAAAAATATTTTTCCTAAGACAAAAACTATTTCTAAGGAATGCAACCATACAAGTCAATCAACTATTTCATAAATTCATTTGGCATTCCCATTCTGTTCTACACAACCATACACACACGCATATAATCAACCTCATATGATTGGTGTTTACCATTGATAGTGGAACTTCATGTCCATAACCCATCCCTTGGATACTTCATGACCATTATCCATCTCATTTAACTCACGCTTAACCATTTAAGCGAAAATACCATGTCAAACCAAATTTTCCAAAAACATTTAAAAAAAACATCCATTTATTAAAAATACTTTTCCAACCAATTTCCATTCATTAAAACCCATCCACCATTTTAAAATCATCATTTTAAAATCATGAGTCCAATTTCACTTTCCCCCAAAACAACAAATATTCACAATTACATAAACTGTCAACAAAGAGGGTTTCCTCCATGCATTTCATGGAAAATTAAAAATATATTTAAATCATATAAATCAATTTGAAGTAAATACTACTAGTTATATTAATAGTATTTGATATTGAATCCACATACCTTAGAATATATGGAGAATAAAATAACGACACAAAGTTTTTAACAAAACTAGGCTAAATATTCAAAAAAAGCCTTAGATCTCTTTTCCTAACATGAACACAACCATATCTCATCATGATTGGAATAAACCATCATACATTTATCCCCATTAGACTAGATCTTGGATTTCAAGAGAGGGAAGTTATGTATATCTAAGAAAATCTTCCACAAATGAAGACTTACCAATGGAATCTAGAATTAACGCACTAAGAATTGCCAACATATTGCTTCTGGTTCGAATGGGAGAGACTCCACTGCTAGAAAACAGTGGTGCTACATTCTCCCGACCATTATAATTACCTTCCTCAAAATTTTGAAAAAAATAACTTGCCTAAAATATTTTGGGTCATTGGTCAACCATTTCATTCTCCCATTCCCAAGCCTCCCCCTAAAACTGACTATGTTTCCACAAAACCTAGAATAGACCAATGATTTACACATATAAGACATTCAATTTTCTATCCAAAATCTATATTGTCACACACACTAACAAAGTATTCTACTCTAGGTTAACCTGATCTCATCAAGTCACATGGTTAGGATCAGGCTGATACTAATTCTACTAAGTTACATAAAGCACATTATGCACTACACTAAACTGTCATGGGGATGCTAGCTAATATTTAAACTCTCTAACTCATTCAAGTATCTCAAAAGGGCACATGTATCATGTTGATAACATTCTCTGCATCACAAAATGATGATGTTAAAGACTTTGAGATATTTCTATGAAAACATGATCACTCAACATGAATGAAAATGTCCATCGACATCAATCAACATACAATTTATGATGACTCTATGTTGTCTCCATCCATTTCCTGATCAACGAACACTTATCTATTGTTTATTGAACAAGGATTGACCCAAACATTGAATTATCACCTGATTCCACCCAAATAAGTGGAGAATGACAAGGACAACCATATAATTCTTTGAAAGGTTCAATTTTTATGGAGGCATGATAATGGTTGTTATATGATAACTCCACTAATGGTATGGGATCTTCCCATGAGCCTCAAAAATATATTACTCAATCCCAAATCATGTCTTCAAAAGTTTGTATAATCCTTTCAGATTACCCTTCCATTTTAGGATGATACGTCAATCACATGGTCAACTGAGTCCTAAGGGATTCTAGTAAAGATTTCTAGAAATAATACATAACCCTCAGGTCTCTATCTAATACTATTGAAACATGTATGCCATTTTTATTTACCAATTCATGGATATAGATTTTGACAAGTCATCCACCATATGAGATTATCAAATATCGATGAAATGGTATGACGTTGTGAGCCGATCCACTATCACTCATATACATTGTTTTTACAAACCATTCATGGGAGAACTATTAAAAAATACATGGATATTTGAACCCATTTCAAAATAGTAATATGTGAAGACTCCATCATACCCGCTGGTTATTGATACTCAACCTTAACTTGCTGAAAAGTTAAGCATCTTGAAACAAACTCAGCCACATTCCTTTTCATACTGACACACCTTCATTTTTATATCAGCCCACAAAAATTGTGCCTTCATTTCCTTATACATCTTCTGTATTATAAGATGAACCACCCATCTAGAATAGTGCTAAGTATGAAGAAGTTTTTCCTCAGAAGACAAAGGTATGACCATACGATTTTGAAGCCACAAGACTGAAATCCCATCCAGCTCTCATCCCCCAATATTCTCTCCACAATTGAGTCTTGACCACATAGAAACACATTATAAATCAGATATTTGTTCCAAATTAACTATCAAAACCAAATCAAGAACGAATGAAATTGGAATGAAAACTGCCACATCACCAAAGTCTTCACATTTTAAGATCATGTCATTTATCACTGACACCAACTTCTACTGATCTAAAGCTTGTTTTTCTAACTAAGCATATGGATTTCTAGAAAATTAATCTACCACCGAATTTCCATTACCTGGTGTATAAATCAAGTGACAGTAAAAAATTTGGAGATACTCCATCCATATTCTTTATCTCCGGTTCAAAACACATTATGAAAAAATATGTTTTAATATATTATGACCCATAAACACTGTGAATTTCTCACCATATAGGTAATGAATCCAAATACAAAAATCATGGACTGTAAAACATAATTTTTATTTATGTGTTTGGTAGTTATTCTCATGAATCTGTAACTGACATGACCTATAAGATACACTATGATCTCCCTACATGAGGACACATCTCAACCCAAATCAATTAACATCACAATACACCACATACCCTTGTTATTATTAATGAAACTCAATATTTGTGATGATGTATGGTGAACGTTAGGATCCTAAAAGAATTAAAACATTCATAATTCAATTTAAATTGAAATTTCTTCCTTTTAAAAACTATCATTGGTGAATCTTGTCATGATAAATCATGATGGAACATCATTAATAACCATCCAAAAAAAGAAACATCATATCTTGAATGGATTATTTAGAGGTTTTCAAGATATCACAACCTATATCATATATGGATCCATAGAAACGCATCATTTAAATATTAAATTTCCAAGTAAATATACCTCTTGAATCTAAAATCACCCTTTGATAATTTTTCATACATATGGTGATCCCTCAAGATTCAAAACACTGTTACTAAGTGTTGCTCATGCTCAGGCATTGTCCTTAAATACACCAATATGTCATCCAAAAATACCACAAAAAAAGAATCAAAATATCATTGAAATATCTAATTTATCAATTCAATAAATACCACTGGTGAATTCATAATACTGAAAGGAATAACTACACACTCTTAATGGCTAAATCAACTTTTGAAAGTTATTTTTGGAATATATTTTTTTCAAGCCCTCAATTGGTGATATTATGATCAAAATTCAATTTTTGAGAACCATTGTTCTCCCCTCAATTGATAAAAAAATTCACTAATGTGTGGAACTAGTTACCAATTATTTATCATATCTTGTTTAATCATATGATAATACACACAAAACCGAAGAGTTCCATCCTCCTTTCTAACAAACAAGATTGGTGTTGTAAACAGAGACATGCTAGGACAGATGTACACTTTGTTTTCTAGATCTTAAAACATTAATTTCATTTCCCCTAATACTATTTATTTCATTATATAGGATTAAATTGAGATTGTATTGGTCCCTTAAAGTAGATAAATCATAAACTACACTTCTCTTATAAGTGTAAATCCAGATAAATCTTCAAGAAAAACATTCATAAATAGATATACTGCTACTAGAAAATTTCTATTACAGATCGTTTCCATAAATGCCAAATTCAACACTTCTATTTGGTATGAGGTCATTCAAAATGTCGGTGCCACCAATATTGTTGGACTAGCCCTTACATTCTATTATCCTCTAAAGAGATTCAAAATTCCACCATGAGTCATAGAACTAACCCTTCGTGTATAATAGTTGATTTGAGATTTGAAATTTTCCAACAAATCAATACCCAAGATTATTTCATATGCATACATATGAAGAATATAGAAATGACATATCAAACCAACTTCATCAATTTTTATCAAGAATTTTCTACCCATAAGGGCTAAATATTCTCTTTGTCCTAGAGGAGTTTGATGTTCGAAAACAGATGGCATCATATCAACATTTAAACCCATCAAATCAATAGAACAAGAAGAAAAAAATGAATGGGTTGAAACTATATCAAATAATGATTTCATGACCATAAAATTATAAATAATTGTACCTCTCACAATATATGATCTATATTGATCACCCATAATAACTTTCTCAGCTGCATATAATTGCTTAATTGCTACACTTTGTTCATTATTTCCTAACTAAGATTTCCCTTCATAAAGAATCATGGTATTCCTAGAATCACCATGGATGTCATGATTCTTATATAAAGAGTGATTCAGCTACCCTCGTCTCATTGAAGCATACAATGTATGTGACACCTGAGAAGTTCCCTAAACACCTAGCCTTGGGTCACTTCGACAATGGCATTGATGATTCCACATATGGTTGAAATTTTGGCATGCTCTGTATGCGGCCATACAATCACACTTCATGTGGATCAAAGAACACCATTAGAAACATACTGACTTCTCTTAGATTTTGGAGGAAGATTTACCAATATATCCTTCAGATTTTGAGTCATACTTCTTCCTTGTAAATAGGTGTCCCTCTTCATATTTCTCCTAGAATCTGAGTTCCCACCATTTCATGTAGCTATCAACATGCTTCCTCAACCAATTGCACCTTAGATATCTCATTTAGACACTTTTTCTCTATTGAAGATCTCTTTATAATCCTTTATAGAGAGCACAACAATCATTGAGTGAATCTGCCACTTCATTCGCATTTCAAAAACTTGTGTCTTTATGGACACACTAGTAGCAACTTCAGGTGTAAAGAAGACTAAATTCATAAATTTATCTGCACGCTCTATCAATATGATGCTCTCCTGCATCAGGATGGAAAAGACTATCATTCTTGTAATTCTAAATGTATGATGATAGATTTGTTGGTTGAAAAATTCTTCAATGTCCGTACATGCATGTCCTTGGTATGATTTATCTTGAACTAATAAATCCCACTACTGAATTAAAATATCCTCCAACATATACATCTCCAACATGACTTTTAGCTTTCCAAGTGTGCCTAGGAAATAAAATAAATTATTCATCATATTCATCCACACATATACCTTATCTGGTTATAAATCACCCTAAAATTTGTGTTGATTGTACTTCTATAACTGAATAGAATAATCCCCATGCCTTGGTTTATTTATTCAGTTCCCTCTATCCATAGATTGAAAATTATGGACAATAATTTGAACCAGTTGTTGGTTCACCTATGTCTCAAGTGATACCACATTCTCAGTAGCTATTTTTGGTTTGTTTCTATGACTCTTACTGGGTTCCACTATCTATAAACATAATAAATTCCATAAATATCACTCTATAGAAACTTAAGGCTTAAACATTCCAAATTTACCACATAACAACTATCACAACATTGCTTTCAAAAATTAAAATTTTTCCACGTTCATCCATTTTTAAAAGTTTCACCATAGTTTTGAAAGTAAAACCATTTTCAAAATACCATAAGCATTATCTTTTTAAAATCTCTCATTTGAAAATAATTTCTACATTTTTCAAAAAACAACACATTTGTAAAAAAATTATAAATCATTACTCAAAAAGAAATATGTACTCATTATGGGAAGTAATTTAGAAAATATATTTCATTATCTTCCCAATGGATTAACCCATGAAATGAAATTAAAAATATTATAATTGTTTCTAAAATACATATATACCCTCCCTGGTAAATTGATTTCCATCATAAAAATTTTAGATATGTTTGTTTATATTTTACATTTAAATTCTCAAAAATCCTACTCTTTCTACCATCCCAACTCTCGGAATAAAGTACAATGAATTTCAACTACATGACTGAAAACCAATACCATATGTCCCAAATGATTGGACTAACCATGAGTGAGATAATTTTCACATAAAGGACTGAACAAGCTGATACCACTAGTACTAACTTGTCCCTCTTCATTGGGATGGGTCGGGGAATTTCTACATGGACTTAGACGACATCTTCAAGATGCCAAAGACTGACAGTAAATGTAAAGGGATTAAATATAATTAGGGGATTATTTTCTATTAGACAATAAACTACAACAACCAATATTACTATAACCAAAACCAATATATAATGCATGAAAATAAAGTAATACAACTCAAGAATAACAACTTCATATAAAACCAAATGATATTAGAGTACCATAGCAGAAGACTACTGACATCAAAGTACATAACATAAGAAAAACAAAACAAAACTCAATGAGTCCAATACATAACTCCATATCACTCAAAATTCTCCATGCTTCAACTCTACAATACATCCCTAGTACTATGATGTAGCACTAAATTCTTTTGATGCTTTACCTTTACCAGTGACTTGAAAATAGTATTTGTAACAGTACCAATGTTCTAAAAAATGTGTGTGAGTAATGAAACCCAATAGGCATTCCCCAAATGACATCCCTAATCACACAATAATGATAGAAAATGTTATCACATTTTTTTAAAAAATTATATAAAATAATTGAAAATATTTTATACAAAAATGATGTACAATTACGATAAAAACATTTTTCCAAAGACAAAAACAATTTATAAAGAATAAAACAAAAGAAGTTAATCAACCATTTAATGAATTCATTTGTAATTACCATTCCATTTCATACAATCATACATGCACACTCATCTACACAATCATTATGGTTACCATGGATGTTGGAACTTCACATCCATAACCCCTCACATTGATGGTGGTACTTTCCAACCATTATCCATCCCATTCAACTCACACATTACCATTTAAGACAACAACCATGCAAAACCAAAATTGTACCCAAAAAAATCAATAATACCTTCCTTTTATTAAAAAATCTTTTCCAATCAATTCCCATGAATTAAGACAAAATAACCATTTTAAAATCATCTTTTTAAAATCATGTTTCTAATTTCACATTCCACCTAAACAAACTATTTTCAAAATTCCATAAACTAACACGAAAAAGGTTTTCCATCAAGTATTTCATAGAAAATTCTGTATCAATTTCAATCAAATAATCAATTTGAAATCAGGCGTTCTAGTTATATTAAGAGGATTCATGAGTGAAGAATAAGAAAAAGAGAAATATATTCAAGGAGTTTCAATGAAGCATAATGGAATTCTCAAACATTGTCATTACATGATAGAAGTTAAATAGGAAACTAAAGATTCTCCTTGATTATCCTCTCATTTATTCATGTAATGAAACACATGTATAAATACCATGGTCATTTTGTGTATCATATACTTGAATACGAGTCCTCTATGATGTTTCATCTAATGAAATGGTATAATAAATGATTGTTCATATGGGATAATAATAAATTATAGTTAATATAGGAGAATAATAAATGATACCAATTCATCAATTTTTATTCAAGTTTCATGAACTAATTTTTGGGGAGTAAAGAGATCAGCCACTGGATAATAACTTAATTATGAAAATATATTATGAGAATCATTGATTAAATCAAAGAATAAAAATAAATAGTAGAAAATAAATTGAGGCACATATTTTAATGTGGACGAACCCTTCAATGAGGAGGATAAAAAATCATTGGGGAAATATGAAAAAATAACCCTATAATTAGAGAATCTATAAAATTTACGTAAATTCGGAAAGCTGAATTGGAAATTGAGCATAGAAAAACCTGTATGAAAACCCACACCTCTATATGCCTCAACCTTTTATCTAATAATCATATGTGACAAAATGTAACCCCAAGGAGATTAAAATTGAAGTAGAATCATTCTGGAACCTCAAATAATTTATTTCACAACATGATTTGTAATTTCATGTTTGTTCCCTCTAAACAATATTTCCCATTTCCAGAAACAATCACCCCCATATATGTTTCTTTTTTTGTTGATCCCATATGTAAAACAATTATTGGACCCCTTTTTATAATTCTTTGAAATCTATAAAAAAAATTACATGTAATTAAAATTGAAAAAGTTATTCATAGGATAAACAAAATCTCCCCATTTAGAAATACATGTGAGGTGTTGGTGGTAGATAATGAAAAATTTAAAACCCTAAAAATATCCCTTATTTCCTCTTTAATCTACTAAAAACACTAAAAATGATAAAACTAAACAATATCCTACTTTATCCTATCAAATAATGAGATCTCATCTAACAAAACTATTTGGAATGAAAATCGGTTGGTATCACACCAACTATGACCATCAATAAAAAATATGACAATGATATTTTATATATCTAACAAATACCTAAATGCCCCCAATAAAAGAAATACAAATGCTAACACTTTCAACATACATGTGTCTGCACTGACCTACTAAACTAGATTGTAAATAACAACACCTTACTTTCTTATAATTGTAATCATCACATAATCAAAAGTACTTGTAGAAACAAATTTCTCCCTCTGCTCAACATCCATAGAGTGGACTTTAACACTCAAAATGTTACATCAATCTTTGATATTAATTCCTTCTTCAAAAAGATAACTTTTAGATGAAAAATAATTATGTGTAAAACCCTAAACACCTAACATGGAATGCTTCAAATTCTAAACATTCTTCATTGGTATTTGACTCCTGAATGATGATTGTCGAGGACACAAAATTGAAAATGACCTCTTTGCAACATCATTTGTCAATTCATTTAACACCTTCACATATGTCTTATAATTTGTGTCACCCATTATGTCTCACACATATACCATCGATACTCTATATAATATCCATCTTTCACTACCAAAAAAACTCATGAACCCATCATTATCTAAATTATAGAAAGATAAAAAATCATTGTGCATTGCTATCACATGTCACAAATCCCTAAACATCGACACACAATCTCCATTGGTAGTGATACATATATCATCAAAACCAATTACATTAGAATAATCCCTATTTCTCATCTCAAGTATACAAATTAACTTTCTTCATATGAAGAGAACATTTCATTCTTTGGTGAAATATTATACAACGCTGCTAAATCAACCACCCATTAGTTATAATGATCCAACCCACCAGAATAAATGAGAACTTAAAGTAAATATCCCTCACCTAGTTAAAACTTACATCGATATCTTCATAATTCGTGCTATGTGTCTTATTTTATTTTTAGATATTTTTCAAGTCATACAAATGTCTCTACACATGACCCCCTATCACAAAAGAAGCAACTGACATTTCTTATTTTTTTTTTAAACTAACCACTTTGATTACCATGTCTATATGTCAAAACCAAAATACAACTATTACATATAGAATTTCCATCATTGGTCTTTTTTTGAGTTTCATTCATCAACAATTATCAAATTATATCATCTAACTACAACGTTTATTTCTCAAAAAACAATGTGGCAATAAGACAATCATGTAAATTAGGTAATGAACCCAAGAGAAACAAATATTTTTATTCTTCCTTTTCAATAGGTGCCACATTACCCTTTTCATTGATCTTGACTATCGAGGAATAAAACTTCTTTAGAAGGTTAGTAAACTCATCCATATGATTACCTAAATCTAAATTCACTAAAATTCCCATATGATACAATATTTTTATAGATATAAATTATTTATTAGGGATTTTAATCTATAATTGCATTCAAGATGCACCCAGATCTCCTCCAGATCTGTCAGATTCATCACCTCGCACAAAGTATTATCAACCAAATATATATGAATCATGCCTGTCTCTAGCCCTTTCATTTCCTTCCAATCAAAATTTTTCATCTATTATAGATTCACAATTTTTTATTCGGCATCTTTTTTGTATTCTTAGGAAAAAAAATATTTTCTAGATGTTGCTACCATATAGTAAAATCATTTTCCCATTAACCAGTTCAATGTGGATAGAAATAACATGGCATGAATAACCCATATATAATCACCAAGAAACATGTATAAACCCCTATAATACTATTTTTTAGATGGAAAATAAATTACTAATACGATTATAACTCAATTAATGAAAAATATTTTCAGAATAACCAAAAAACAAAAGTTCAAAAATAAATAGATAGAATTACATTGAGACATATATTTTAAAGTGGAAAATCCCTCAAATTTGGATGATTAAAAAAATGGGAAACTACAAAAAAAATTGACTATATAATCAGAATATCAATAAAATTCATGTAAACTCTTAAACGTGAATTTTATATAGATAATAGAAAACCTGTGTGAAAAACTACACATAGATACACCTCTTCCTTTTCTCTAATAATTATCAATGGAAAAATTTCACCACTCAGAAATAAAAACTGAAAATGTGGCCTCATTACAACACCTAAATAAGCCATTTCAATACCTAATTTTCCATTGCTCAAAGGATCCAACTATATGCATACCCATTCATAGAAACTATCACCTACATATCTACTCAATTTTTTGCAAACCCCATTTACAGATACCCTACTGATCCCCTTTTTATAATTTTTAAAAACCATAAAAAAATTTGTATAGATAAAATTAAAAAATATATCCATGGGATAAGAAAAAATATCTACCCATTCAGAATGAAATGTGGGGTTTCGAATGGAGATATTGAAAATTTCAAACCCATAAAAATATCTGTTGTTTACTTTTTAATCACTTCATAAATCACAAAATATGTTGAACCTCAACATTGATATATTATTCCTAAAAATAATAATTTTCATGCAATACATAACTTCATATATATCATATATATACACAAGGCTTTAGGGAATATTAAATTTAATCTCCCAATTGAATGAAAACCTAATAGACTTTGTTCCTTTTTAATTTATATTATATCATACACAATAACTTGTGAAACCGTATCCCAAACTCCTTTTATATACCATCCAAAATAGTTTTTGAAATCTATAATTAACATCAACTTGTATCAAATAATATGTAATACCTTGTGAATATCCATCTAAAACACTTTTTTATTAACTCAAAAATAATTTTAGAGAATCTATCTATGTCAAACTCAATGCACAATAAATCAACCACAAAGTGTGACCCCATGTTCATTTATATAGTTGAAAATAAATATGAATCTTTAGATCCATATATGTAATCAAATAGTTACCTTTAACAATGTAACAATTCCACTCAAGCGGTAAAGGTATCTGGCATGATCTCTATCAAACACATGTATATCTATATCTATGACCACTAGTGTGGATCATATGAAAATGTGCATTCTCATATTTTCCCTTTATCCAAGACATCGAGTGTCCATGATAAAATAGAGCATGCCAATCACATATAGAAAACTCATCTATTCTCAACTCTTTGAGTGTCGAAAAATTAGATCAATGAATACATCACAAGACATTCTTCCTTATGGATAATCACATCACATGTCCATTATCTAGATAGATATACAATATCTTGGTGTGAACACACACTCCCATAGTGTATCTCAATCGAGGGCCTGGATGTCATACTCATCATACAAGAGGGAAAATATCATCTTTATTATGATCTAACTGATGACATGATCAAAAACATAGCCAACCACCATCGTATTATCTAATTAATTATATTGAATTATGTATGTATGGTTTCGAAGTAAGAAGGTCCTAATTCTACGTATCTCTCCAACCAAAGGTAGTAGGTAATCAAATAAGATTCATGCACCCCTAGTATACCAAATACATTTGTATGACACTTCGCATCATATAATTAATAGGCCATTTGACACAGACAAAGAATCTCATTATCTATTTTGTGCTTTATGAGCCTATTTAATATCCTTATACATGAATCCTACTCATTTGAACCTTAACATTACGAACCAACCAATAATACACCGTGTTGAACATTAGTTACGGGTAAACTGAAATTCGTACTTTGAGAGGTCAATTATCATTTCACTTCTTGAAATTTAATCTATATTACATTTATGTAGCCAACATGAATGAATGATAAAATGGAGTTTTCCTTTAATATGATAAATTTTAGTATTCTTAAACTTTTTGGGAATATTTTACAAAACCAACATAAGCACCAATTTGTCATATTATTTATGATAAACTACCAAATAAATCTTATATTTGTTTTACATCCTCGGTTTTATTAACTCTATAAATTATATATAATTCATACCACATCTCTGTGTGACCATCTGATAAAAATTTTCCCCAAACTATTTAGGGAGAAAAATATATAAAGTATGTCAGTTTAAAAATGGTGATATTTATAAATCATATTCCTAACTGTTCAACATATGAACATATTCAAATATCTTATCTTTATATAATTAATTTTTACAACGTTGACTTCAGTTGTCTATATAGAACCCTTTCTATGTTTATCATCAAAAACATTATGTCACTATTTAATTAATAACATTCTAATAAATAATCTAACTACAGACATTAGTATTTACAAATAAATCCAAAATATCTTATGATATTAAGTAAAATTAAATTTTAACATAGATTTAAATAATTATTTACTTTTTATATTTAAATTTCAATATATAGAAACATACTCTCTCAAGCATTTTTGATATTATATTCTCTTTAGAATATATTACTAAGATATAAAAACCGTTTTATGATAGTAAATAAAATTTATTTTCTTTTAGTAGGAATATTAAAAAAATAAACTATTCCATATATTTTATTTTATGAGTTTGGAACATTTTTATTTGAGAAAATAGATTATTAATATATACTACTAATGGTTGGAAGGAAAAAATTTCAATATACTTTAACAAATAGTTTGATAAAAACTTTTATCATGGATAAAAATATTTATCCATACATTCTCCTCAAAACAATTTATACAAATTAATGAATCATAAACTATGTTTATATAATTAATCATATCATACATTTCCAAATAACTATTTATAATTGAACAACTTCTCTTACACATAAGAGAAATGAGATTAAGATAAACAAATTTTTGTCAGAGTTATTTGAGTTTGATAAAATCCTTTACATTCAAATCCTCAATATAGTAACTATTTACTACATTTCATGAATATAAGATACAAGATAAATTAATTATTCATTTTATTTTGAACTCCTATATGTTTATAACACTTTTTAAAATATACATATAGTATCACATACATTTCAAAATAAATAAATTAATTTATTTAACTGTGATACTTGACATGGAAATTACATGGTGTTTCAAAAACATCATTAGGTATATATTGGATAATCCAATAAAATTGAATTATTATTATTCCTACTTGAAAACCCTAGGTTTTAATGACCTTGATAGAAATTTTGAAGAAAAATTGTTGAAAATTTCAACCAAATTTTGTTCTCTTCTAGATTGAACATTTATCTACTTGACCTATTTATAAAAAACTAGAATCCATACATCGAATTCAAAATTCATTTATTGTCAACATTTTGATGTTATTGATTAAATTTTCTTTAAATTCAATCTTATTTTTAATATATTTCAATATATTGAAATAATATAAATTCCTTACTTAGAACTAGCCATATTTGTATCCCCTTAAAGCATATTATATAATTGTTTTTTATAAACTATAATTTTTTAAGGGATACATTAGTCTCACAAAGTCATTTAACATATTCAATCATATCGAATATGATTTGATGATCCTGATCATACTGATCCCATGAGACTAAAATCACCATTCCCAATCACATTGAGTATATGAGTGGATACTAGGATTCATTTGGACAATTTTCATCTAATGACTTTGAAATCCTAAATGTTTCAATTTATTCTTCCATGAGAATCTACGTTAACCCGTAGAAGAACTTCAATACTTGGATACTAATGAAGGATCCGTTTGACACATAGAATTTTCCCTTAAGAAAATTTTATATCTTACCAATATTTCTTAATAAGTTTTTTTATGTTTCCAGTATTTGGATTATCCTATGTTAAGATTATCTTTACTGGGTAATAATTATAATGTTTTAGCATTATGATCATAAGGATGATATTTTTTACTAAATATTTTTTTATTAGATGACTATCATGTTTTATTGACCATCTAATAAGGATTTTTATTAAATGAGATCCCACTACAAAGATGAACCCCTTTTAATCTTCATAATATCCATTAGTATTCCAAGATCCATATCGTTTTAATAATTATTTGGATCATATACATCCCATATATTTTAATTTCTGATGATCTCAAATACACTAATTTTTTTATGATTATCTTGGTTTTTATGTGTGTGAATCAATTTTATACTATTATTATGTGTTTGGTGATTAGTTTTATTAGGTAAACATTATGGATAATTTTAGCTGAAATCTACCTATGTATGGTAAATTTTCTACATGATATTTTTGGTTGGGTAGTGAAACAGATATGTCAACCACCTATGTAAATGAATTGAATACATCAATCTGCTACATTATGAAATCACTTATGTGGAAATTTTATACATCAACAAGATCATCTACATGAGATATCAGCTACGTAGATCATTCTTCTACATAAAATGGTTACATGAAGTAATCGATTATGTGGATCTCCTACATGGTGAAATAAACTACGTCATTTCAATCATCTATGTGAGTTTTAGCTACTCGAGTAAAAGGATAACATAATACAATTTGGCTACGTGAATCATAATTGGATTCATGGATTCAAATATAAAAGTCAACAATGTTGATTCAAATTTCTAATCAGTTACATCATACTAAAAGTTGGTATTTATTAGCATTGATGCACTCGAGGGAGTGTTTTAATGCTTCTGTACAATACTAAAATGATCAATTAAATCTTTAAGGTAAAATCAATTATAATAATATCCATGTATTGAGATAGAATAACAGTACCATGATAGTTTATTTGCCTCTACTATTTCAAATTTATTTCGAGGAGAATTATGTTTTACTGATCTTTTATTATAATGATCATGTTTTTTGCATTTAAAATATTAGTGTATACATTTAAATGTGGGGAATTTTATTTGTGTAGGATTTTTTCTCAAAGAATAATTTAAGTGTACAAAAGAAATATTGATAAATACATCTAAAAGACTCTCTAAAGTGACACTTTATTTTCACGGAATATAATGAATAAGAATTATCATCTCAATTGAAATGATTATTAAATATCCTTTATTAGTTTAGATGAATCTCCTTGGCCAATATATACTTCATATCTTCTATCATAGTGATTTATTCATTTATGTCAGCTTTAGCTTATTGTTGTAATATGGAATTTATAAAAACTATGTTTATTTTCTTTACTTTTAATGGTTCCTAAAAAAATATCCCTTTAAAAATTTTGGTCGTAAATATGTTTTCGATCCTAGTTGAAATATCCATTGATTGAATTATATGTCAACTTCTTGCACTCAGTCATACAATCATTTCAAAATGGACTAAAAATCCCTAAAAAGGACTCATCTTGTGGAAATCATCTATCTCATAGAGAAAACTAGTGGGGAAGTAGACTAAGGGACTTCTATTCCCCAAACCACTATAAATATATGTGTCTATTTTTCTTCATTATGATTTTATTTACATTGAATTCCTTTTTAAAGAATAGATCAAAATTCCTTTATAAACTAGAGGGTTTTTCCTTACATGAATAAATCTTTAAATAACTCAGTTCACCCCCCCTCTTGAGTATTAATATGGTATGTTTCTATCAAAATTTGATATCAATGTTACTGATTCCTCAGTTCTTGACTATAAAACAGTGAAATATAATGATCTCTTTAACAATGGACGATATGACTAAAAAATATAATGGTTGTATATTGTCAAATCAACCTATTTAAATGGTATGAATTATGGCTGTTAGAATGAAAAAATGAGCACATTTCTATAGAACCTTAGTCTGAATGTTTATCTCAAAGTATGGAAGCGTTATATAATTTAAAATACATAAAAAACTGGGACAATGATAATGAACCAATCTATGATTTGAATTATAATGTTATGAAATCTATAATTTTTGGATTAGGTATGGATGATTTCTATAGAGTTTCTCAATGTCAAATATCCCATGAAATGTGGTCTATAATTTTTGTTTCTTATGAGGGAATAACTAACATGTGGGATCTCAAATATAATACTATCAAACTAATGTTTGACACTTTAATAATGATGTATGGAAAAATTATCACACAATTGAATGTAAGGAATGTAGTAAATAAGGTTCCAACTTTAGGGAAAAATATTAAATAACCAAATTAGGCTCTAAAATTTCTCAGAATACTATTAATAAAATAGAGTGGTATTTTTGGTTTCTATCAGACAACCAAAGAAAGATCAAAATTTTCAAAATAAAATATCTTATTGGTACTCTTATGATGTATAAGGTATAGATGGATGCATAGTCTATAGAACATATGCTATCTAAGAAGGAAAACACTGCATCATATATTTTAACATCAGAGGGTGAAAATAAGTGTAAAGATATTAAAATAGTTGATCCATCTAATGAAAATTCATCAAGTAGTTCTACCTTAGATATCGATATTTCCCTATTTTCTAGAAAATTCAAGAAGTTATATAAATAGAGGATAGGTTTTAAGGAGATTTAAGATAATTATAAGAATTCAGATGTAAATTCTAAGAAAGAAATATGTTATGAATGCAAGAATTCTAAACAAATCATGCTCGATTATCTGTTGTTTCATGATGAAAAAAGTATGAAAATAATTACTTCACGAATTTTGACTATAGGAAGAATGATAAAAAATAAATTAAAGAAAACATATAGTTCTTTGGATGATTATATTGATGTTTATTCTTCAGAATCGGAGATTAAGCATTATAATTAAAAACACAAAATCTGTTTTATAGAACATACTGATGAGGTACATTCTTGTTATTATTATGAGAATAAAACTAATGTAGCAAAACAAAATTTCTCATTTATGGAATGAAATGTATATTGATCCATGTTAGAAACATAGTTCAGTTATTTAATAATGTAAAATGAAACTGTCAAAAAATTATATGAATTTTGCTGATAATTAAAAATACGACATAACATAAAAAATAATAGATTTAAAAATCAAACTAGTAAATTTTATCATATCATGTGTTAAAAATGATTTTTTTTTAAATTAAAAAAATAAGTCCACAGATTTAAATTTTCATCTAGTGTAATCACTATAAGTTAAAATTATATAAATCAAATTTCTGGAAACTATAAATCTCATAAAATAATTTGGAATAGGATGTTAAGGTGAGAAACAACGGTTTTATAAGAGTTATTTTTTTCAACTATAAGAATAAAAATATTTCAAAAATAAAATGTTTTTATTGTGGTGTTCTCAGAAACGATACAAATAATTACAGTTTGAAAATGCAAAAGTTTTGAGGAGTTAAAAAAAATTCATGATATGTTTTTCAAAGGTTAAGGTTGAGTGTTTTGAATAGAATAGACATATTTGGGTTCCAAAATCCTTAGTTTTTAACCAACCTAGACCGAAGAAAATATGGGTGCCAAAAAAATTATATTTAATTTTTCTTTTTAGGTACAAAAGTCCTAGATCACCAATAAAATATGGTATATGGATAGTGGATTCTCAAGAAATATGATTGTATATTTCTCTAATTTTCACACCTTATCAAATATAGATGGAGGTCATTTCAATTTTGGTTAAAATTATAATGGAAAAATCATTGGAGTATGATTTCTTGAAAATATGAAGAGTGTCCTTATAAAAAAACATTCTCTATGTAGATGCTTTAAAGAATAATATAATAAGTATCTATAATCTTTTTGATTAATGTTGTCTTTTTTATTTTTAAAATAATTCTTATTACCTTTTAAATGGATAAAATTCATAAATTTAACATACAAATAACAGAGAATGTCTATACTCTCTATTGTAATTCATTGAGTAGACAAAAGAAGAACTGTTTAAATACTGAAAAAATAATTCATGGATATGGAATAGAATATTGGGACATTATAAGTTTTATTCATCGAGGAAATATTCCAAAAGGAATTTAGTTTCAGATTTACCTCAAAATAAATTGAGTGAAAAGATATTATGTGATGAATTCTAAATGGAAAGCAACAAAAGTCATATTTTAAACATATTAAAGAGATTTTAACTTATAAAACCCTAGAATGTATTCATCTGGAATTTTTTGGGCCATATATAGGTGAAAGAATACGAGTAAAATCGTTTTATGTTGTATACAATTATTTCTCTAGATTTAACTGTGTTTTTTAAGCATTAAATTTTATACTTGTTCTTTTTGTATATTCTTTTGAAAACTGGTCAAATATTTAGTGATTCCAAAATCATTGGTTTATGAATATACAAGAGAGGAGAATTTGAAAATCATCAGTTCAATTCCTATTGTTTAAAACATGGTATAAATCTTAACCTTTCTACCCCCATGGTCCTTCAATAGAATGGTTTTGTTGAATGGAGGAATATGACAATTCAATAAATTACTAGAACTATGTTATTTGAATATAACATGCCTACTAATTTTTGGTTTAATTCATTTAATAAAACATTTTATATCATTAAAAATGTTCTAATTATAACTATTTTTCAAGAAAACACCCTATGATTTATACAATAATTGAAAGAAAAAAAATCAGACACTTTATGGTTTTTTGATGTAAGGATTATATTCTAAAAACCACAGATAATATTGGAATGTTTAATAAAAATGTAGATGAAGGAATATTCCTAGGATATTCTACTAAAAAAATAAAATAGTGGTTGAAATAAATTTTCAAATATTATTGAATAATCAACCCATGTAAAATGTGATGATTTTGATCCTTTCAATCACAAAATAATTAAAACTGATGAACTAAGTGATTATTTTGAAAACATGATATACAGAACTATTTTTTAAAATAAAAAGGACTAAGAGTTGGAAAATGATTTTCCATAACGAAATCCTAAAATGTTGGATGCCAATGAACCTGAAATTATGCTGCCTAGATATTCTAGAACACTACAGAACCATCCATTAGAAACTTTTTTAGGAATTTTAGATGATGGAATTAAAACTAGAAGTAGTATAGGAAGCCATGTAGAGTTTTCTTCCTTTTTATCACAGTGAGAACATAATCCTATAGTATAATCCTTATTATATAAAAATTGTGTTTTACCATGAATGACAAACTAAACCAGTTCAAGGGGAACAAATTAAGAGAATTAGTTGATAGACCTTATGGTTATCCTTTAATAGGAACAAAATTTGTTTTTATAATTAAGAAGGATGATCATAGTGCGATAACATGTAATAAGGATATACTACTATTTAAATGTTATAACCAGGAAAAATTTATAGACTATTAGGAGACCTTTTCCCTAATATCTATATTAGAATCCATAGAATTATTTTAGACTATGTATCATATATGAATTTTAAATTATATCAGAAGTATGCTAAATGTGCTTTTTCTAAATAGATTTCTAATATATGATGTTTATGTGGAACAATCACTTAGTTTTAAAAATAAAAATATTAGTAATTATGATTTTAAACTTATAAAATATCCTTAGGGGAAAAAATAATCACCAAGATCTTGGAATGTACATTTAAGTTCTTTTATTTTTTAAAAGTTTTTCTGTAGGTAAAGAATATCTTAATTTATTTAAGAAAACATCATCTTCAAATAATTTATTAGTGAAAAAATATGTTTATGAGTAAATTGTTTGTTCTAAAAATAAAAAATTATATAATGAGTTTTTAAAACTCTAGAAAAAAAGAATTTGAAGTGATAATGATGGGTGAGCTAAATTTATTGTATGTTATCAAATTTATCAAAAATTCTTTGGGAATGTGATAAATCAATCAAAATACATACTACACTTAGTTAAATGGTTTTTAATTGAATGTTTTAACATATATACTACCCCTATGAGTTATAATTAAAACTTGACTTGGATAAACTAGGAAAACCTGTTGAAAACAAGATTTACATTGGAATAATTGGGAGCTTATTGAATTGGACTGCAAGTTGACAAGCCATTTTGTGTATAGTATGTATTTTTTTCAATTTCAAGATAATCCTAATGAATCACATTTCAAATTTTCATAAAGGATTTTAAGATATTTAAAATGAAAATTTTATATTTCCTTGATTTTTTTAAAAAATAAGATTTCAATTTAGTATTATACTTAGATGTCGATTTTGGTGTTTATAGACTAGATATGAAGATTACTTTAGGAACCTGATATTTCCAAGGTAAATGCATGGTATCTTATTCTAGTAATAATCCAAACACAATTTCATTATCTTATACAAATGTAGGATATATTATTGTTGGTAGTTATTGGGCACAAGTGTTTTGGATGAAACTCACCTTAATGGACTTCAGATTCGATTATAATCTTGTCTCAAATAAATTTGATAACACTAGTGATATCAAAATTTATAATAATCCAATAAATTATTCAAGAACAAAGAATATATACTTGAGTAATAACTTCCTCATATATCATGATAAAAAAGTTGATATTTATATTTAATTTATCTCTACATATAACAAGTTTGGTGATATTTTTATAAAACAACAAACATGTGATAATTTGGATTTTAATAAAAGAGATTTGGGTTTATTCATTTTTAAATAAATGTAATGTTTTGTTTATTTTTATTTACCTGAATATATTCTCATTTTTTTGAAATTTCAAATTGATCATTCTATTGTAATATTTAGTTTAATAATATTTGAAAATTACTCTAGTATGTGTTGTTTGTTTATTTAAAATATAATAAATTTAGAAAATTGAAATGTTTTTCTTAACATTAGTTTTCATCATTATTTATTTAATTATCAGTAGGGAGTAACCCTAAAATAAAATTCGGTATGTAATCAAATTGGGACACGGGTGCATGACCTAATATAAAATTAGCTCTCGACCCTTTCGTTATTCGCATAAGTAACCTCCCTTTGAAGTAAAAATATCATCTCAAACCACATGATCCCTATTTGGCCTTCAACTATCCTTTTCAAATGGTAAATTCAAAGCATGTGGATGATGGAAGCACAAGTTCAACTAAGAAATCCAAAATAAGCAGATGAAGTTCTTATAGGAAAGGTCATTGATATGACATGGATAAAGGTAAATAAAAACATGTTAAAAATTTTTGTGAGTTTCAAGGATGAAATTTTGTGTTTTATGAGAATAAGATATGTTTTTTTGGAAGAAAATAAATAGTTATTGATGAATTCTGAGTTTTAATTTAATCAAATAGTGGTTGTAATCTCATAAAATGTTAATTGAAAGGCAGTGCAAGTTTCTTCAATTAAAATGGTTGATATATTTAATTCTCTCCATTAAAGAGAGTTTACTTTTAGTCATATTCTTGTTGGGAAAATAACAGTATGTCTAAAGAAAGTATTCATTTTTTTTTGGAACCTCTATTTTTGAAAAGAATCATATAAAAGTATTACCTTCTAAATGGAAGGTTTTGTGTATGTTTGTGTAGATAGGTATAACATGGAGTGAAGGTGAGATGGAGAAATATTTTTTTATGATATATTTATGATGTACATATTGATCAATAACGAATGTTTTAATTTTAAAAGAGACATAACGATGTTCTTGTATCATTTTTGCGAAGGAAAATGAAAATTAAATTATTATCCTTATGGTAGATTAATTTTTTAGTTTTAAAGGAGAAAATTATATTTAAATGAGGGTAATGTAGTTAAATGTCATATATGTAATACTGTATCATATGTTATATTGATGATTATTGAGTATTCCTCGGATTATTAATTGAGATCCTTGAAAGAAGTTGGTCAGGAATGTTTGACTCTGGTGGATTCAACTCGGTCCTCAATACCTAGTGATAACATAGTTGTCGAGCCGATGTATACATGGTGAGTTTAGGATAAAATATCTATAATAACCTTGTATTCAATTCCAATCATCAGTTCTAAAGTTAGTGAGACTATCTAGATTCCGGAGGATGTGGATTATTAGAACCAATATGCTTGTGAAGTTGATATATATATTGAGGAAAATCATTATATGGAGATAGGTTTTGAGAAAAATATTTATTTTCATGAAGACATGCCATCTAAGACTTGGTCAGTGAGTTCTAATGTTCAGAGAATAATATATATAGAATAATTTAATGAAGAAGAAGATCCAATTATTATTGAATAAAATGTTAATAATGGAAGGGGTTATAATGGGTTTATAGAATCTTCAAAGCATTTCTATACACCATTGGTACCATCACCACCTTCTACTATTCATAGAGTATCTCATTTATCAATCAAATATTCAAGAAGATTGAAAAAAGAAGTGTGTGCTAATTATGTAATGATGGATATTGAAAATTTTAGAGTAGATTATTTTGATTCAAAAATGGAACTAGTTGCATGAATATATGAGATTAGAGAACATAAAGAGTCCCCTATCTCCATGTTAGACTTTAATAAGTTATTTGTAATGGAGGATTCCCAAACAATTATGATCAATATTGTTTTGATATATCCACCTATGCAATAAGCTAGTTATAATATAAGTTCTAAGGAATTTTATGAAATGAGCCTCAAGGTAAGTAGTTTGAATAAAGTTTTCCCAATAATGGATGAGTTTAATGAGATTAGAAAATTGGTTTCATCTCAAGGGTATTTGTTCCAAAATCTACCTTTTATGAAATTAGATATATATCAAAACTTTCATGATGAGATGAAAGCCTTTAGATTTGAAGTGAATGATATCCTACACACTATGAAAAGTGTTCTGTTGGGTTAGTTATAATTTAAAAATAAATTCTAACCCTCTGATAAATATCTATAAGAAATTATAATTCTTCTAGATTTCCAGAATGGTGTTAGTCAGATAGTGTCAGAATTGAGTTTTGTTTCATCACATATAGAATGTCTTCATATTGATCTACCATCTCTAGTGATGATGGATGAGTTGAAAAAGGATCCTTTTAGTCAATTTGATGAAACCCATGAAGCTATTAATAAACATAGTATTAGGTTATACATGTGAATTAATGACTATGTTGGTCATATAGAGAAATATTTTAGAGATATTATAGAACAAAATTAGGGTGTTGTAAAGAAATTAAGAGATATGATTTCAGAAATTTTTGAACCTATCAATAAAAACAATGAATTTTTTTTAAATGGCTGCAGATAATATTTTCAGTGGTTTTGGATTTTTATCATGATAAAGTGTCAAGTTAAAAATTATAAAAAGGTTTAGAGGTTCTAGTTATAGTTACATGAAGGGATATGGTTGTTTACAATCATATAAGGATAGTTCCTTCTGTGGAATGAATTATTTATATTCATGTAGTTCTAGTTTTAGTTAAACCCAAGACTACCATTAGTGTTTTAGATTATTAATATTCTCTCAATGAATTTAATGAATTTGTTTAATGTTTTCAATACCGAGGGGAAATCATGGATCAAAATATATAGTTAGTGGATGGTAGGATTTTTCCCATTCTTAGTTTTATGAATAAAATTATGAAGATGATTCTCGTGGATATGTCTTCTGGTTTATCTTCTATGAAAAATTCCCCTCTACTTTCCCATCCAACTATTAGTGAGTCTATATGATTCAACTTTTGGAAAATATAACATCATAAGGCATTTATCAGGAATATATTAGTATTAGTAGAAAAAATTCATATGAAAAAATATCTTATGATTATTTAAATTTTCAATTCTAATGTTGTTCAGTGGATTGACATGTGTTCTACAGCCCTATAACAAATGTCACTAAGAATAAATCTTTGTCTTGATATTTATAGTACTTCTCAGCAAACCAGATAGAGAATATAAGGTTTTTATAATCCTTCAGCACCGTCAATTCCAACTCTGAATACCTCAGGAACTGATCAAACCTTTAAATCACATCCACCTAAACCAAAATCTTAGTTGGACCCCATTCTAACACATGAGTTCTCTGGATGATATTTTATATTTCTGTTAAGTGGATTTATATTTTTACATAAAAATAAATAGTGATATAATTCAATATTTCTCCCATAATAATATGTTTATAAGTGAATTTTTCATTTAATTTTAATTTATCTCTTTATTTTGTTTAAAAAAACTCATCCATTCCATAATTACATATTTAGTTTTCACAATACATTTCAATACTTAAGGACAATAATGTGCAACATTAAATTGTATTTTACTTATTTTACCATCCATTTTTAATGAGATAAAAAGGGGGATATTATTTATACCTTACAAAAGGGGGAGAAGTTTATACCTTTTCAAAATGGAAAGAAGTAACTATTTAAGGGATAGAAATACTACATTTTAAACAACATATATTTTTTTACATTTAATTTATATTTTATCTTTTTTAAAATTTTGTGATTGATATCTACTATAATATATAATGGGTTTCTGTACAATAAAAATGGGGGAGATTATTAGACTACTAATATTGGTCCATAATATCCAATGTAATTTAGTTTTTATGATATCAAATACCCATCATACATTGTTAATGATTTTGATTGTATGTGTGTTTGTCATGTTTTATCTTATTCTTATGTGTTCAGTGGTTAATTTCATTATATAAGCATTTTGGATGAATTTAGATGAAATATTCCTATGTTTGGAAAATTGGATACATGAAATTTTTTTCTACATGGTTAAAATGGTTACATCAATATATTGGCTACATCAATCACCAGCGTAAAGAAATATCCTATTGTAATCAAATAATTCATTGAATCACCTATGTGGAAATTTCCAACATCAAAAAGATCTCCTGTATGAGAAACTGACTACATTGATTATTAATCTTTTTAAAATAGTTACATAGAGTAATCAGTTTTGTGAATTGCCTGCATGGTGAACTCGACTACGTCATTCCAATTGGATACATCAATTTCAGCTACATGAGTAAAAGGTATATGTTATTCCATTAGGATACATGAATCTAAATCATCTACCTGGATTCTATTATGCAATTGGAAAACATGTATTTAAATATAAAATTAGTTACATCCTGATATAAGATGGTATTTATTATAGTTTAAGCCCTCGAGTGAGAATTTTAATGCTGCTATACAATTTCCAAATGCTCAATTACCTATTTATGGTAAAATAGTTTATAATAAGATCCACAAAATAAGAAAAAAACACAATTAAAATAATTGTATATTTTTATCTACTATTTAAAGGTATTTAAACAAAAAAGATAATGTATCTAATATTTAATAATATGGATCATGTTCTCTGTATTTAAATAAGAAGAAATAAATTCATATCCATGTGTGAACATTTTTTGAATGAGAAGCTTTCTCAAATAATAACTTAAGTGCACCAAAGAAATATATAGAATAATTTCTAAAAAAATTGCTAAAATGACACTCTATATTCTATGAAAATAAGGAAGAATAATTATCATATTTTTATATGTTCTTATCAGTGATCCTTTTCGAGTTCAAAACACTCTCATAGATTTTTTTACCCTTCAGATCATATCTCTTGGAGATTTATTATTTCCATCATCTGTATCATACATATGTAAGATGAAAATTTTAAGGACTCTCTGTTTATTATCTTTCATTGTAGTGTTTCCAAATAAAAAAAATTTAAGGCTATTAGTTGTAAAATATTTCTAGATCCCAATTGAAATCACATACGATTGTATAATTTGTATATTGGCTATAGTCTTTCATTTTGTCCATAGTAAAAGGATTGGAATTCCTAATCCAAAGGACTAGACTCTTGAAAATCATCACACTCGTGGAGAAGGGTGGTGGTGGAATGGACTATGGTTCTTCTATTCCCAAAACCACTATAAATATCTTTTTTATTTATCTTATTTATTATTTTATTTCTACATTAAATCTTATTAAAGAAAAGATTGTAAGTAGGTCATAAACTAATGTGGTTGTTTTTTCTTATTGAAGAAAACATTAATGAAATCAATTCACCAATATTATATATTAATTTGTTTAGTATCTAACAACAGAAATTTTACTAATCTTGTGGTAAGTTTTATAATTTCTCTAATTGTTTAGCTAATTAATTAAGGAATCATCCCAAGAATATCATATATAACTCTTGGATAACCAAGTGAAAACCTCTTTGTTCAATCCATCATATGGATAAACTCAACTCTATTCAATTAGTAACATAATCCAATTAGTGTATATCGGATAGTGTAATGAAAAGAAAAAACCACAAAAAAAGCTAACAAGGGACCATCCAGGGGTACCCAGCTTTAGCATGACCTACCCTATAGGAATATCCAGAGTCACTTATTACATTCTTTCCTTACACCAGATAATTTAGGGGCACTCAACTTTAGTAGGACCTACATGGTTGGATGGTCAAGGTAATGAAGAGTGTGACATTAGGATGAATATAACACTTTCTATTTGAAGGTGATTTAATCACACCATATTATCTCATGTTATTACATTTTATTTATGCATGCTTGTAGTATATCAGTTTATAATATTATTCCCTTCACCAAACCAATATGTTCAAACAATATTGATTTCCAACTTTTTGCATAACCCCCAAGTTTTTGTTACCAAAAAATAGAATTCAATCATATTTATACATATCCAAATGCATAATATGCATAAGTTACATGAACAATTCATGTAAAGTCATAGAGATATATGAGATTGAAGTACTCCATAAGAGTAATCCTGAATAAATATATAATCAACCCTATTCACCAGCCAAGAAATGGAACAATCCTCTGGGTAGGTAGGTTGTCTGACCCTGAGTCCCTCAACCCGAGGATACATTACTCAATAGATAATCCAATTAATCAAAACTCTAAAACCTAATAAGAAAAAACTATAATCAAAAACTAATTTCAATATTATAAATCAAATTACAAATAGCGATTAAGGTAGATGAAAAATAAATTCATTATGGAGTTAATTTAATCATGCAGTGGAAGGGTTCATCATAAAAACAGTTTATCATTTTAATCAAAATCATTGAAAACATTCAAATTTGTTAAATGTTTTAATAATCATGAATATAGTCGAAAATAACATTTTAAATAAATGAGAAATTCAAATATTTGAACAAGAAATAAACATTTATAAATAAGTGGTACAAGATCCTTTTTTGCATCTAAAAGACCCAAGATTAAATCTGAGTTGGGATGAATTTTGAAGTACTATAGCAGCACTATAGAAGGTATTGTTGTAGGGAATCTAGTAGTACTTTTAACCAAAGAAGGTAATGTAGTAGGTATTGTAGAAGGGCCTGTAGCAGTCCGGGTACTGTAGTAGTAATGTTCACCGAAGGGTCCTTTGGGCCAAAAAAATCACTTTCATGACTTGAATTCAAATCACAAGGACATGGGCCTTCAAGCTATGTAATGTTTCTCCCTCTACCAAGATAAAAAAGTGGTCATTTATTTAATAATAAATTGAGGCTTATTCCCCAAAATTTAAAAAAATATGGACAATTAAAAAATAGAATCTAATTATAAAGGCTTTCATTAGTTTTAAGATTTAACATTATAAGAATTCCAAATTTTTTAATATAAAAATTTGATATTCATTTCCATATGAAATCATTCATATTTATCATTATAATACATATCCATTTTAAATATATTATAGTATAAAAGTTATAAAACAATTTCAATTCAATGTATATTATGGAAACATCTTACACAATCAAATTATCATATACTTAATTATTATTCAAACATTGATCATATCAATAATCAAAACACTTTTTATGTGGTTTAAATAATATCTAAATAAGTCCAGATTTTATTTTTAATAATTCCAAGTACTTAATTATTAACAATCCATAACTTAAATATAAAATTTTAATATTTTGGCCTTATTTTTTAATTTATAACCCTTTATAAATTATTTCTTATGATTTCTGAATTAATAATTTTATTTCATGATCATAATAAATTCCCTATAATTTGGTTGAAAGTTATTTAAAATATTATCAATGAATACATGGGAATAAATTATTCATAATTATTTAATTATTTATAAAAAAAGTATAATTAATTATAATCCTTTTATAAATTCAAATATCACAAAAACCATTTATAATGATTTATAAAGATTTTATATATGATTTGAATCAATTTAATATTTTAAAACATTTTTTTAATGATTTTAAAATAATTCTGATTACCCTTACACACAGGGGTATTCTTATGTAATGGTAAATCCTTCTTCCCCTATGTAGGTCATCTGAAAGACCTTGTGTATAGGTAATACACTACATACCTTTACATAACATAAGTATAATGCACTATGTAAAGGTAATTAAAATATTACCTTTACAAAACTCATACTATGTAAGGGTATAAATGATATTACCTTTACATGAATGTTTCATGTAATGGTGTCTCTCATTTACCGTTACATGGCCTTATATCACCATTGTTTAAGGGAACTACCTTTATGAAAACCATTTTATTAAAGGTAATAATGTATTTATCCTTACAAAGACATTATTTTTAATGGTATGACCTTTATGCAATGGTAAGATTCAGTAGGTTACCTTTATTTTACCCTTTTTAAAAATGATATCTTCATGCAACCCTTACTGAACACAAAGTCATATGGCAATGAACCTTACATAGAATAATATATATAATGGTAAGGTGTTACAATAATTATGCATACCACTCTTCAAATGAGTAATTCCTTGGTAACCCTTACACACCTCAACTGGGTAACGGTATGGTTTTTAATAACATTATGTAGCATAACTATGTGGGGGTTAATCCTTGTATGAAACCAAATATCTAGAAACTTTAAACTACTCTATTTATTTTATTCTTCATAATTTAAATCATGATTTCATAAATCTAAACACATGGTTCCCTTTGATACCACTGCTAGGTTCTTTAAAAATATAATAACACTAATTAGACACATTAGAATAAAATAAAAAATAAAATCCAAGGTTCTCACATGAAATAAATATAAAACCTTACATACAAAATAAATGAAGAATATTTTTAAAATAATAATACCATACATTGAAGAGACCATATATCATAACCTTCAACTTAGAATGCATTTGAAAATTATTATTAAATATTACATGAGTGCAAAATAAATTAACCCCCCCCCCCCACATTGGTTCCTTAATGAGATAATATGAATCACATGTCATACATGAATGATTATCCTTTATCCCATGATGTGATAACATATCATCATGGAAAGGAATAAAAAGAAAGATGAAAATTATTTTAGGGTGGCTTATCCAATACTAATTGAATTAGCATACACTTCCATCACATGGAAAAAATTTAAATAGGAAATCAAGGACACACATTGACTGTCCTCTCATTTATTAATGTGATGAAACACATAAATAAATACCATTGATGGATCATGTATCATATACATGAATTATAGTCCTACCAAATGTTTAATCTCATGAAAAAATATAATAAATGATAACTAATATGGGAGAATAATATATTATAACAATTTATCATTTCTATTGCAGGTTTCATGGACTGATATACCATACTTTAAAATCATAATTTTCATGAAAAAAAATACTAAATATATCGTGTATATATATATATAAATACATACACAAAGATTTAGGGAATATCAATTCCACTAACATCCCAACATCTAGAAATTTTTAAGTGATGTGATAATTCAAATGAATGTGCTTTATCTAAGAATAGAAAATCATATTTCCAAACAATTGAATCATTCTCTATGAGTCATAAAACAACATCCCAGCTTTAGATGATTTTCTGATATCCTCCAGCAACACCGTCATACAAACCAACCCATTCCCTTCTTTTATCAAATGGATGTATTGTACTTCTATTTTTAATGTGGGACCACCATTTGAAGCTTGGATATCCAAATGAATCTCATTCTTTTAAAAGAAAATGTATATTTGATAGCACTATTTATTGAATCTGAAACTTCAACAAAGATTGAATTTGTGTAACATCCTAACTTGGATGACACTAAATGGTGCCCCAATTCAGTGGGTCACATGGAATCATGAACACCTCCCCAAAAATAGGAGGATTATGACTAGAATAGAGGGCCTAAGGTGTGTATGTGGGGATACTATTCCCCCATGTCATAGTGTAGAAAATTAGTAGTTAGAATATCAGTCAATAGCAGAAGAAAAAGAAATTAGACTAAAGAGAAAATTAAAATACAAAAATAAATAAACAATTTAATATAAATATCATATAAAAATTATATATCATGTCATATCTCTATAATGTGGGAAAACATGTATACAATAATCAGTACAATTCATGTATTAAAATACCAAAAATACAAAAATGGATCTATCCCTGCTAGCATCATAAGCATAGCATGGTCCTGTGTTCCACGGCTCTTAATAAATGGGTAGTCAAAAATCATACAACAAGCACTTTCCTAGATCCCTACCTGCATCCATGAATTCTAGAAGGGTCAACAAAATAAACCCGAACAGGGTGTGAGATATCACTCTGTAGGACACCACCAATGGTGTCTATAATCAATTTAGTATTTTTATAAAAAGATAAAGTAGTGTGGAGTGTATTATAGGTTTTACAGTAGTACAAGTTAAAATCCTAATGAAAATATGAGAAATTTAATGTGATATTATTCAACCAATCAATGATAATAAAGTTCGCATAGAAGGGTCAACAATAAATAAGACACTGCAAGAACAGGATAATTGTAAAGTATAAATAAACCACAATGACCAAGCCGTGTAAACTAAGGTATAATTTTTACCATGGTCATGTCTTATAAACCAATGTATCGTATCATCACTGCCACACCGTATAATATAGTGTATAATATCATCATGAACACACCTAATAATAAAAAGTGTTAGACCATGATGGGCCAGATCTAAGGTAAAGTAGACGAAGGCATCCACATCATGTCCCAGGAGAATATCAATGTAAACATGGTAATGAATTAGTTAGATTCCAAGGAAAATTTTTGTAGACCATGAACAATGTGAGTCCAAGTAATTCGTATCCATGGGTTAACAAGGCATGAGTCATCCAACAAAACCAGGATCCAAGGGGAAAATATCTCTAAGGAATCCACTACTCTAATCCACACCCTGGAGTATAAATGTCCATGAAATTCTATATAATTGGTATCTGAGGTATACTGACCAAGAAATACACTACCATAATAATTTCATCATCTCATTAATAAATCATTTCATATCATTTAAATTTCATGAGATCAACCAACTCGTTTTATAAATTTCCATTCAATCACTTAAAGCAATTCACATCATGTCTATACGTAGAAAATGATGCATCATCATCTCATAATTATCTTAACTAAATTTTCATAAAGTATAAATTATACCTCTAACAAGAAGAGTACACATATACCCATTGTATGGTTTTAAGTAAGGTGGATCCAAAAGCACACCCCATAGGTGGCCTTGGTTGGGGATAACAACCCATAAAAAACACAAACGTACTAGTGGGAAACCTAAATGGGTTCCAATTTATTAAATCAAAGGATTCATTTAATTTAAATGGAAGCTATAGATATGAATACATGTAAAACAATGAAAACTAGCAATATAAATCACTAAACCATGAGGGAAAGGATAGATCACCTACCGTAGGTCCATTGAAGAACACTCATCAATCACTCTTCTCTGATTCAATTCAAATCAAGTGAAAAATTAATAATGGATAATGAACCTAGAAATTGGGTATATTATATTTAACCTAAATAAATTTTTTTATATAAATAAAAATTATGATCAACACAAGATGATCGAAGAACTTACCGGTGTGGATCCAACGAGAGAAATAGTGTCCAAATTGGAGTCTAGATTGAGAAATAATAAAAAATAAAAAAAATGAATTCAAAATAGAGCTTCCAATATGCAGTGTATCTATTAGATAAAAACTGAAAAGTATATTTATGTTAAAATAAATTTAATGGTTTTTTTGGTCATTTTACCACCAAAAACCGGGACACATATTTTGGGTGAACGGTTGTCCAAACTATGCACCAGCCTTATATCCTTCACTACATCAATGGGACCTCAAATAAATCATGAGAAAAGTTTCAAAAACAATTCATAACTTTGGACTTTTACTCTAGTAAAATTCTATTGTTTATCACACAGGTGTTCACCATAGGGTACATTATTTCATCAAACTATACAACCTACTTCTTCTCACTATCCCCCCCCCCACATAGTTTTTTATAATTGTGTAGTTTTTGTTGCACGGTTTCTCTTAACCATGTGGTCTGAGTATTTTTTTCAAAAATAAATCTTTAGACTCTTAAAAATCCTTAGACACCCTCAAAAATCCCTTTATCTCTTTATCCACTCATAATAAGTAAAAACCATGGAGTTCAACTGAAAATAAAAATATATTTACCTCATAGAAAAACCCATGATCCTATAATATTTCATATTAAAGGAATTGTTTCGGGAATTTCAATTCCAAGTGTGGCCAATAATTTCATAAGAATAAATCTAACCATTAATCATGTACATCGACCTCATTCTACCAAGTCTTATCTTGTAAATAGTCCAAATTCCATAACACCTATACTAGAAGAACTACCTAACCTTATAGAACATTCATGCTCTTTTCAAAGATATACATAGGAGGCTCCTAAAAGGATGAATCTACCTGTAACTCTACCACATTTGAATGGTGAGTATGATACATGTCTGAGCCATAACATCATAGATGAGATTCATGGAAGACATCAATAATGGATCAGTATCTCAGAGATAACTAAATCCAATAGGATATCATCTTTTCTGTCTCCTGAATCATGAATGGTTGGACATATCATGACTAAAGCATACCCAATTTCGTAATCCATCTATGTCATTGCCTCTGTGATATATGTAAAGAGACCTAATCCCCGACCATGATCTCTAGTAGTCATCGACGGTGATAGATCTAAGATTTATATCAGTACTAGGTGGTATCTGTCCATTTCAAATTAAACTATACCTTAATAAAAGTAACCAGAATGGGAAGATGTTTTAGAAACACTATTTCACCTACCTCTTACCATTATAGGGGTATTCAATAGGTATTGTCATAAAAACCCTCATAATGTTCCATCTATATAGTCTCATGACAAATAATTTTGCATGAAAACTAACCTAGGGGTATATACCTCTACCAATTTCCACCAAAATACAGGATGCATGCTCATAGCATTTCCTTAATCACTTGAAACATGTGTGATGACTGGGCATCAGTATGAGGGTGGTATGTTGTGATAAAAATCACTAGTTTATCCAGTCCCCTCTGTAGATTCTACCAAAAATGAGGCATAAATCATGTGTCCCAATATGATACAATGGTATGAGGAACCCTATAAAGTCGTAATATATCATGTACATATAACCTTTCAAGATCACCTATTGAAAAGGTATCCATGTTCAGAATGAAATGAGAAACATTCATGAGCCTATCCATGATAACCCATAAAAAATTACTACCTAGAGGAGACCTTGACAACCCAGTCACAATCACAACATTATCCCATATCCATTCAGGAATATAAAACTATTGAAAAATCCTAGATGGCCATCACTTCTCTTCCTTCACCTGCTAATAGGTGGAACACCTTGTGAAAAAAACAATCCACCTCAAATTTTATCCCTAACCACCAAAAATTGTGACACATATTTTGGTACATCATGGTAACACTGGGATGTACATCCCAAACTGAAGCATGAAACTCTCACATCAGCTTCTCGCATATGTCTCTTGTAACCCATACGCTACCATGTATATATATAATTTCATCGAAACCCATATTCCAACTAGGAGGTAGATACTCACCTACCACACTCTCCCATATGACTAGTCCCTCTATATATAACAACAACATCATCCTCACCTTATCTAGAAGAGTGGATGGCACCACCAATGATGAAATAAAATTTTTCCTCTAACTTTCTTACACCACTAAGTGAATATCTGAAAGCATGACCATATGATTCCACTCGCTACTGGCCTCCTAGACTACCTGTAATTGAGTCCTTCTAATCAGTGCATTGAAAACCATGTTGTCCTTTCTATGCATATAATAATGATCGAATTCAAAAGATTTTAGTAAATCAACCCACCTTCAGTTCCTCAAATTCAATTTATGTTGTGTGAATATATATATTGAGGGTTTTGTTTTATATGAACACCAAGAAATGATATTCCAGTAGATTGTGCCTCAAAAAATGAAATGGATGCACAACAATGGCAAACTCGAGATCATGTGTCTGGTAGTTCCTCTCATGTGGCCTCAACTAATGGCACTCTTATTCCATTACTCGGTCCACATGCATCATAATTTATCTTATCTTGATAGCTAATGAATCAAAATAAACATTGTATCTCCTAAATAGCTTTGGAATAATCAGGATTGATAGTGGATTTAGTCTCCCTTTAAGTTCCTAAAAGGTTATCTTACATGTATATGTCCATAAAAGATCATTATATTCTTAATCAAGTCCATAAGAGGTGCTGCTAAAAATGGGATATATATTGTATGAAATACGATTAATATCTTGTAATCCCCATGATGCATTATATGTCAAATTTATAATTGGGATGCTACTAGAAAATAAAATATCTCACCTTATCTGTGTCAATTGATACTCCCATATCTGAGATAATATGACACAGTAAGTGAATCTTATTCATCTAGAAGTGGCACTTTGTGAGGTTAACATATAAATGATTCTCTCTTAGTGTATCCAAAAAGATCTCAATAAGTTTTGAATGGTCTTGTTGATTTTTTGAATACACCAAGATATCATATCCATGAATACCATCACAAAATATTCCAAGTAAGGATGGAAAACTACATTTATCATGAGAGTAGCTAACAAGTTCAATTTGAAAGAAGCATGATATTTATCATGAGAGTAGCTAACGAGTTCAATTTGAAAGTTTTCTCTAGTATAATTGGAATTATTGAAATTGTGGCTAACCTAGACCCAACTATTAATTACTTTTTATTAGCATATCGTGTATACATATAGTTATACATGATGTATTCTTATCGTTTTTGTGTATAATTTTCTGTGAACACTATTTAATGGTAATGTTTATAGATTCTTTTTCATATCAAATGGTTATAGAAATTCCCAAGCTATAATGAGAACCTCAAGATACTATGAAATTAATCTTAAACAAAGGTATTATGATCTAGATAAATCTTACATACTAAACATAGTAGATGTTTGACTATCAGGTGTTGGGGGATTATAAGAATTGAGATTTCATCTCAGGAAGTTCTCACTTGGTGATCACTAGTAGTGAGATTATATAGAAAAACATGTCGATAGTAACACCAAATGTTTTGAGTGTCCTTGGATGTTCAAATCTATTATCACCTATAATGGTCTCCTAAAATGATATCATTGTTAATTTATACAATTTTATCCCTACATTGATGCATATGAAAACCCTGATATTGAAATCTTGGGGAGATAGTTTATGTTGGTTTCATCATTGGTGTCATGACATTGGTTGAATGGTTAAGAACAGATTTGTCACTTCCCTGTTAAAGAAGTTATATATCTCGGGCTGTGTTGATTTGGATGGTTGTACCGTAATAAATCTAGGGCCATGGTATTCCAAGGTAAATCCATCTAGTTAGATCAAAAAATAATAAATCATGAAAATGAAACTGACACGGGTGTGCATTTTTCCTTATGAGATATTAAAGACATTGAGATTATATTAAATAGGTATTATTTGTATGTTGGTTGTTGTTACTGTGAAAATACATAAATCTTTATAGGACATGATGGGTTGCAAGTTCCAACACTTGGTCTATAAATATTATTCACCACTGTTTATAAAAGGACCTAGAGGATCAAAAACAATAGCATATTCAAGAATCTTCCCTATTCTGTTGAATTGGAATTTTGGATAAGGTTGTCCCCACCGCTCGGGTCCGGGGTGTGTCCAAGGTGATACGACCACCAATGAAATAAATATATTCATATTATTAATTTTATGAATAATGGGTATTGAATTAATTTATGTATTCAAATCTTTTAATTTAAATAAATGAAAATATTAATTAAATGAAAATTATTTTAATATATTCAAGGATCAATTAATTTTTTTGGTAATGATGATTCGAGTTTATGACTCATTTATTATCTCGTCATATTTTGAATTTTTAAAATAATGTGATAATAACTTTTATGAATTTGTTTAGTAGTCATAATATACCATTTATATTTTGTTAATTATTCTGGAGATGGGTGTAAATTATGGGTAATTCATAAACACTCAATAAATAGAAGAAGATAGGAATTCACTGGTGACTATTCATGATATTTTCCTTTCTTATTCCCTTTCCTACAATCTAGAGTTATAATATCTGGATACAATATATTGACTCTATCTCTCTATTATGAATCACTAGCAAGGAGATGTGGTGATCATCAGATCATCAAAGGCATCATCAGATCTCCAGGCTATCACTAAAAATTTGACGAATGGAACTACCATGGTTTCTTAAAGCATGCGTGGATGATATAGAGGAATTAGGCTTTGAATTTTTCATGCATTTATCACTAACTATGAGAATACATTGTGTGTGTATTACTATAAAAATGAGGTATTTTATGGTTTATCTTTTTCATAAAACAATTCCCATGAGATACTCAACTTAAACCGAGCAATGATTCTCCGATGTCGAAAAGTTCATGTCGTGCATCTATGAATTGTTTTATAATTACATTTTTTGGGAATCTGTTGTGTACCCATTACTACACTTCTACGTAATAGAGTATGTGATAATTTCCTAAGATTAGTTGTCTCACTAAAAGGTCATAGAAACCCAGAAGTGTTATGACACTATTCTTAAATATATGTTTTATATCCAGAAGATGTCATTTGAAGGAGAAAAATGATATGGGATATTAGTGGTGGAGACTCATCGGACATTGAGGGATATTTTCATGATGTACACCCTTAATAATATCTAGTATAAGTTATTTTGATAATGAGACTCGCCAGTAAGAAATCCATGTTTATAGTTATCATTGGATGTTCCTATCTACGAATGTGTGTACAAATTCATAGACTTTAATATTATTACTAATGAGTATTTTGAGTCACTTACTTTGATGTATTGATGAAAACCATAAAGATGTATATTCACGGAGACACTACTACAAAACAAGGCTATACCCACAGTTGTACAAAAATTGTGGTTATACGTCCACCTTCAACCTATATATTTTTATGAATCATGAGTATAGGTTTCATGGGAAGAACATTTCATGGTAAGGACCTATACCCATGGTTTTACAAAAACAATTGGTGTGGATATCATGGAAATAAAATCCCAAGATTGGCCACCCACAGTTATTGTAAACTGCGGTCATAGGTTTCACATGGAAAACAATCCCTGATTAGAACCTATACTCACAGTTTCACCAAAATGTGTGTATAGTTTGTCCAATTGTTTATTCATAAAAATAATAGATACTTTAATATAAATATATATATATATATATACTATAATAACATAAAATGGGTTATACAGTAGCGGTATGGTCGTTGGACTGTATGCGGTAAGTGCAAGGATCAAATTCTAGTGGATGATTTTTCAATAAATGCCCTATAACCATGCCGCCCCACCGTGGTTCCTAATACCATGGTTATATATTATACCAATGTATTTAGGGGTTATACCCATGGTTCCAAACCGTGAGTATAAGGGTATTTCTTGTTGTGTGAGTTAGGATACATTGGGTGTGTCATGAGTAATATTGCATTAATAAACAATGAGAGAAATTATTTTCCCCTATGTTCATTAAGGGAAGTTGATATATTAGGCCCTTTTATGGAAATTATATTCCCTAAATAAATACATGGTCATGGGGTTCTACAGGCACATTTGATTTCTAGAAAATTGAAGAAAGATAAATCTGGCACATAGGTTGATGGAACAAGTGTGTAACCTTATTGATTAGAGATGTCATGGTAAAGAGATTATGATAAAAAATGATCATATGTATGAGTTATTATGTCATTTTAGAATTAGTTATTTTTATATGGGTGTCTTGGCATGTTTCTAGATGATATCCTTGGCCTTTAGGGTGCTTTGTAAATTGTATATTATTGTTTTTCCTAATAAGTTGAATAAATATTATTTCCACACATGGTTTAATAATTATTCATTTTTTTAATCACATATATTTCACCACCAGTTATTTGAGAGAATATAATGTGAGTAGAATATTTAATCAATTTTTATTTTTTCTTCAGTGAAAAAAATATTTATTTAATTAATAGAAAATAATACAGTGATCCTTGCTTATTAAGAAAATATTCCTTATTCAAGGATTTTTAAATATTATAGAGGAAGTGAGGATTGAATTTTTAGGTCTTTTTATATATATTGACTATTATTTCATTAAATAATATTTAAATTAATTTACAAGTTAAGAACATTTCAAGGAAATAATAATATTCTTATTTTAGACATGGGGTTCCAAAATGGATTCAATTAATATTAAATTGAACTTTTGAAAATATTTATTTCTAATCTCTAGTAGTATTTAGACCCATTTATTTAATTTTAAATAAAAACAATTCATTTTGTGTTCGGCACAATGATAGCCAAAGAGAATTCTCTCAATCCAGAAAGAGCTCCCTCCCCAAGAACACTCATAAGAATGGTGAGTTTACTTATTCCACAATTCATTATCAACTTAAGTGAGATAAAGTAGAATTCTTTGGATGTTGTTCTCATTGAAATAAAAGGCAAATGACGCAAGTAATCTAGGACCTGGATATTCCTACAGTGACATTTGGAGATTCACGAAACACACGTGGATCACCGCTAGAGAAAATTTGTTTCTGATTCCCACAATGAAATGACCCTACAACGTAGATCAATTTAAAAATCCATCAAAGAAGAAATAATTCATACAAGGTAATTATTCAATTGACAAAATTAGCTATAAATAATATTTCTGATCCTCTCCCTGGTTCTAACTTTTTAATTGTTTTTTGTTTTCTTTTATTAAATTTTGTTGATCACGATTTTTATGGTCATGTTGATCTCAGATTGATCATTGGTCATGACAAAAGAAAATTTGTGCACAACACATCACACACTTCTACTATGCCCAGAATGTATATCACCTACTATAGTTATAGCTTTGGAAAAACTCTATTTATAAATGTCTTGTATGAGATTAATATTCTCCAAATTTACCCCTTTTATTTTACAAAATTCCTATAAAACCTTAATAGGAACATTATCATATGCATTATCCAAATCAATGAAAACCATATGAAAATTAAAAGTTTTTTATTATAGTCAATCATTCCCTTAATCAAATAAATTTCTTATGTGGTTGATTGTATAAGTATAATACCAAATTGATTGTTAGGAACTTTTTACTTCCTTCTAATTCTCTATTCAACTACTCTCTCCCAAATTTTTATGGTATGAATCATAAGCTTAAGGCCAGTATAATTCCCACAACTTAAAATGTCTCCATTATTTTAATACAGAATTACTATAGAGATCATCATATATTATTATAATAGTTTGGGTTTGGGGGATACAACGAAACAAATAAAACCTATGGAATCTACAAGTACTCAGAGATACTCGAACTCGAGACCTCCACCAAGACTCCTAAAAGGCATCACCACTCGGATATTCCACTGGGGAAAATATCTCTTCCTCTATTAATTGAGAATTTTCTTATATTTAATAATTTAATTAAACAACCCTATTGGAAAATTAATAACCAACTCCCCTAAAAATTTCCAATCATCAATATAGATATTATCTAACCCAACTACTTTATTGTTTTCTGTCCTTCTCAAATCTTCTTTTACATCAAAAGAAATTTTTTTATAATAGCTATATTTGAGTTTCGTCTATAATAATGTTGAGATTATCTATGTCTAATACACACATCCACTCATCATTGAAGAGATAATTAAATAAGAATCCCCATTTTTCATAATTTCTTTATCCTTAAAAAGGGTACATACTTTTTCATTTTTATGCACCAAAATTGATCTAAAAATCAATTTTTTGCACTCTTCTTCTTTTTTAAACTATAGAATTTTCATTCACAATTTTTGGTTTTTAATTAATGTTACAACTCCTAAAAAAATCTATATTTTCACCACTAACTACATTCTTAGCCAATCTATGAACAACATGATATGGAGCCTAATGATCTTCATTACTACAATGGTATAATGGTTTAAAACAATCTCGTCATACTTTAAATATATGTTGAACATTCTCATTACACCACCATGATTCTATCCCTTTTGGAAAAACCCATTACTATAATAGAAGTAGCTATATTGAAATCACTTTTAGAAACCTCATTTCACATGTAATTCATGATTCCTTAAACTTCCTAATCCACTTATTTCAATAGTTTGTTCTTAAATTACATTATAAGGTTGTCCTTTAGGCATCAACAACTGATTCTTTGATTCCTTAATTTTTTTTATATTTCTCTTATAATTCATATCTTTCAGGTGAAAAATTAATAAATTATGGTGGGTGGTCAGACTTGTTAGAGTCAGTTTCGTAGAACAAGATTTATTTAATTTTATTACTTAAATATTTTATGTAATAAATATTATTTTAAACACCTTATTATTTATTGTTCGTAGTTCTGAATGAACATAATGTAATAATGTCCTAGATTATTTTATGAATTTATAAGGTCATATTAGTTCCCCACTATGATGAGAAGCTTGAAGTACTGTTACAATATTCTTAATAATGTTCAGTAGTTGGATAACATAATATGATGGGTCACATAGTATATAGACCATCAGGTGTGAGTAATCATAAAAAGATGAGCCTTCTTCTCAAGAAGTTCACACATGGTTATCTCCATAAAGGGATATTATGATAATAGACCCACTAGTAGGAATTACACATGATTTGGTGTCATCAGATATTCCCATCATAGGTTGATTTAATGTCTTCTCATTAAATCAACCATGAGATAATCTCATGATTAGGTCATTTATATATTTAATTATTTTGTCTTTAATGCATTAAAATTCTATTTATTGATGAAATACCAGAATCATATAAATGAATGAATTAATATAAAAAGAAGTAATTTAATGTAAATTTATTTTTCATAAATGTTTTATCCAAACATGGTTAATTAATTTTTTAAACATACACTTAAATATGAACAAGAAATGTAAGGGATAAAAATTGATAAAAATTTATTCATAATAAAATAAAATTTCTCAATCTAATATTATGTCAGACTAAGCCTTTCTTAACATTATGAAGAACAAAACTCAATAGAATTATGTGTTTGACTAACCCCTATAGGGACACATATATTTATAATGGGTGTTATTATGAATGTTTCTGGTTGAGTTAACCATTTTACATCAAGTGGAGTATCCCTTTCTAGACATGGTGTAATTTGGAGACAAGGGTTGAGAAAATCCAAGTCAGAAATTTTGGATTGGGTAGTCCACCCAATTGATTAAGGAGCTTCAAGCCCACATTTAGAAAAGGCTTTCCTACCTAAATAAATTAAATACAGATTTACAAACCCTTGTTGGGGTTATGCGAAGGGTAATATGGATCCCTTCAACTAGAATGTCCTAGATACCATACATTACAATTTCAAATGTGAGGGCTATTGGGACCTAATAAAATAGTGAGATATTTAATAAAATCAATTAATTATTTCTCCCAAAATCGATAATCCAGAAAATTTATAATAATCTGTGATTTTAATTGTAGAATAAAATGACATGATTTTTATCCCTACAATCTATATTGGATAAATAAGATATCACTACTAGTAGAAACTTCTATGAGTTGTTCAGAGGCATTGAGGTAGTTCTACGCCATGAATGGAAATCATAGACACTTGAATCCTCAATGCCCGGTATGCCTACTCAAGAGGTGAGTGATAAAGAGTTCCTAACCCATGAAAAACATATGAATTACGTGGTCAGAATTTGATGTTTTATGCTTTCATATATTTCCAGTGAGCTCATTATGTCTCATGAAAACATTGATATGTGTAGCATGCATGAGAACCTCTGTAGACTTTTTTAGGAGAGTGATAGACAAGAATGGTTTGATGTTTACAAGGTTGTATTTTAGAGAAATATTAGAGAGGATTACCCATTTATGCCTCAAATAGTCAAACTCAATTGCTACATTGAGTGATTAGAGTTTCTAGGGTTCAAACTCCCTGATGAACTGAGTACTAATCTCATTTTGGCATCACTCCCTCAGAGCTTCTCTATTTGTATTGTGAATTTTAATATGAAAAACATTGAGAAGTATCTACTAGATCATATTATACTCCTTCTATATGTAGATAAATATATAAATTAGGAAAATCCTTATGTACATATAGTGAACAAACTAAAAGGGAAAGAAAAGAGATTTAAGACCAAAACATATTCATTCCCTTTCAAGAAAAAGAAGATCAAAGTGGATCAAGAGAACATGATGCTATCTATTTTCCATGTGGAATATAGGGCCACTTTATGGAAAACTACATCCTGCTAAATAAATGAGGGGAAGATTCATGTGTTTTTGTTATAGAGAGAAATTTATATATTTCTACATATAGGTTATTAGATATAGCTTTCGGGGATAACATATGTATTCAAATTTTGGAACAAAGTAGATTCAAAAAAAATTGACCGTGGGGAGGTAGATATATGAGCAGCCAATGGATCTAAACATACTGTGGTATCTATCTAGGAATACCACCTCACATTGCCGATCAGAATGATCTTGGTTTTAAGGGGTTGTTATTATGTTCCTTTAGTTAGAGAAATCATTGTTTCTTTATCCAGAATAGATACACATGGATTCATTTTAAAATTTGGAAATAAATGTCTCTTATTTTATAAAGTTATCATTTATTATGGTAAGGCATATTTTCATAATGGTCTATATGGGTTGGATCACATGAACCAAGTAATGACAATCAATAATGATGTTACATCAAATAACTCATATCATACACAACTTGGAATCACCTGCTCAGACATGTAAATGAAAAATTCATGACAAAATTACATCAAGATGGATATTTAGATTCATTCAAACTAAAAACACTTGGGGTTTTTCATGCATGTTTACATGGAAGAATGACCAAATCCCCATTTACTGGTAAAGGTGAAAGGGATAAATAGATTCTTGAAGTAGTTCGTACCGATGTTTGTGTATCATTTCATGTTGAAGAAATGGGTGGGTACTCAAACTTCACAACTTTAACTAATGATTTTAATAGATATTTATAGTTTTACTTAATGAGGTATAATTTGTATTATTTTGATAAATTCAAGGAATAGATGAATAATGTTGAGAAATAGCTTGGTAGGAAAATTAAGAAACTCCACTCAGACCGAGATGGAGAATATATTAAATAATACTTCATTTATTACTTACGAGTGTTTTAGATCCTATCTCAACTCACCCATCCTTACATGCCTCAGTGGAATGGTGTAAGAGATAGGAGGAACTACGCCTTGTTGTAAATGGTGAGATTAATGATGGGTTATGAAAGTATTCTATTATCCTTTTGAGGATATTTGTTACAAACTATGAAACAAATACTAAACAATGTACCAGCTAAATTGACAAATGGTATTCATAAGAATTTTTTAGTGGAAGAAAAACCATGTTATTGATTTTAAGGGTGTTGGGAAGAGAGAAATTTTTTAAGTCCTCTTCATGTAACAATATTGCACCCCGAGGTAAAAAGTGTACCTTTATTGGATACCCTACGAAAATAATAGGATATTACATATAAAACCTCTAGGGAAAAGATTTTATAGTTTAAATAAATGACATATTCCATGAGAGGGATCACATATCCAAAACAGATAGTGGGAAAGATATAAACATCAAACAATTCGAGGCTCAAGGCATACAAAACATGGTACATAAGAAGATTCCACAATGCCCTGTGGAAGAGGAAATTATTCCGGAGATAGAAGAACTGAAAAAAAGTACAAGATAGATTAGAGAATTAGAACATTATGGTTTTATAGTTATTGAGGATGGTGTCTCGTTATTAGTTCATAATAATGATCCTTTAACCTACAGGTTAGTAGTCAGTGGCAAAAATGTTTCCAAGTGGAAAGAATCCATGAATTATGAGATGGATTCCATGTTCTAAAACCATGTTGGTATTTTGGTAGATCATCAAGTGGATGAAATGCCTTTTGGTTTAAAATGGGTATTCAAGATGAAATTGGACATGGAAGGAAAATTTAGTACCTATAAGGCATGACTGGTTGAAAAAGGTTTTAAAAAACCTCAATTTCTTAACTATGATGAAACCTTTTGGACAGTTGCAATGTTTAAATACATCAGAATCTTACATGAAATTGGAACTTAACATGACTATGATATTTGTAAAATGGATGTCAAAACAAAATTCTTTAAAGGGAACCTTCAAGAATATGTCTACGTGAGAGAAATGAATGGTTTGTGACTCCAAAGGTGTCAATAATATATACATGATTCAAAAATCCATTTATGGATTAAAGTAAGAATCTATTTCATGGAAAATTTGTTTTGATTAATCCATAACAATAATTGGTTTTATAAAGAATGAATGTGAGCCTTGTGTCTTCAAATGGTTTTTTTGGGAGTGTTATTTTTTTCTTAATAGTATATGTTGATCAAATTTTACTTATTAGAAATGACATATCAATCATAAAGTCTATTAAGGAATGGTTTTATAACGGATCTTCCAAGAAATATTTGAGAGAGGCAGCATATATTATTGGGATCAAGATACATCGTGATATATCAAAGAGGTTTCTCGGCCTAAGTCAAAATACACACCGTGAGATGATATTGAAGTGATTTAATATAGAATGATCTAATAGGGGATTATTTCTAGAATAACATGACATTCATATTTCAAAAAAAATGTGTCCTCAGATCCATGAGGAAATAAATAAAATAGAAATGTGTCCATATGCATTAGCGATTGGGTCAGTCATGTATGCTTTGCAATATACTAGGCTAGATGTCACCTATGCAGTAAGTGTGGTAGGAAGATGTCTAGAAGATATAGGTGATGATCATTGGATGGTAGTCAGGACTACCCTTTAGTATCTAAGTCATACTTTGGATAAGTTCCTGGTTTATAAAGGAGATGAGGAACTAGTTATCATAGGGTATGCTGATTCTGGTTTCTAAACAGGTGATGCTGACATGAATTCACAAATGGGATACATATTCATTTTGAATAGAGTTATAGTGATATAGAAGAGGTCAATGTTTATTGTGGTCACAAATTATACATTAGAGTCTGAGTATATTAAAGCTTTTGAGGTATTAAAATAAGTAGTTTGGATGCTCAATTTTATCCAATAGCTTGATGTGGTACCTAGTAGTAATGATCTCATCACACTATATTTTAATAATAATGTAGTAGTGGATTTCAGAAAAGAGTCAAGGTCACATCAATGGGAAAAGAACATACATCAAAAGTACCATCTGTTGAGTGATTTTTCTCAGACAAGTGAAGTTGCAGGGAGTAGTTTTTTCACAGTAGACAATTTGATGGACACCTTGAATAAAGCCTTAACATAGTAGAAATGTTATTATCATATGAGGTATATTGGACTGAAATTTGTACATAGTTGGATCTAGTCTAAGTGGGAGTGTGTTAGAGTTGGTGTCCCAGAAACAACTATTTTTACTTTGATTACAAGAATATTTGATGCATTAAATATCAAATTAAACACCATATTACATATTTTTCATTGTTCTACATGACCATAATGTAATAATTTCCTAGATTGTTTTTCACATTGATAAAGTCATAGTAGTTCTCCTCTATGATGAGAACCCTAAAGTGAGATGAAAATATCCCTAATATTCTTCTACTGTTGGATAACATAAAATAATGGGAGATATAGTATATATAACATTGTGTGTGTGTACTCATTTGAAGATGATACTTATTTTCATGAAGTTCACACATGGTAATTTCTAAGATATAAAATTATGAAAACAAACCCCTAGATGGAATTCCTTATGTTTTGGTGTTATTAGATATTTTTATCAGCGAGTTTGTGTAATGGTTCTTATACTCTAATATTATAATTAATTCCTATCACAACATGCTCACTAATATTTGTTTTCAAAAAATCTCATTACATATGTTAGCGGGAAGTATGATATATTGGGTGCGTCACGAATGACATGTTATTAATGGATAAGTCAATAAAGGATTTATATTTTCCATATTTATGGAATAATATTTCTCAACCCATTGATTGAAATAGAACCATTTCCCTAAATTACATTACCCTGGTGTCACAACAAGTTTATTTTAGATAGTAAAAGAATGATGAATTGAGTTTATAGGTTGATGAGACCATCATGAAACCTTATTTATAATATTAAATGAAAAATGGATTTTATTTCATATTGATGGTTTTTATGTGTTTTTCTTCATTGGGACTTTATGTTCTTTACCATGGGTGCCTTAGCCCATAGATATACAATAATCCTGGATTTTTGGCAAGATCACTTAATTCCAATGAGAAACATTCTTAGAGGGTGACACAGCAAGTTTTTCTGGTGGTCTCGATTAAATTCTATTTGTATTTAATATGGAATAAATATTATCCTCAAGATCGAGGAAAAATTTTATTTAAGGTATATTGATCACAATTTTTTTTACAGAAACAACAAAACCCCCTATTACATTTCTTAAGCTTCCAATTGAGTAGTCCGCCATTGATAAACTGGTTAAAGATCCCCGGGATCAACCTTCTCCATGCAGTTGATGCTGCCGAAAACCAACCTGCCCCACCCTGCCCTGAAAAGAAGAGAGGATTATAAAAATTGTGGTGAAATTATGTTTCCAAGGCATAATTAGAGGGAATCATACACCCGACCCTAAGGGACAAGCGAAAGACCCAACCATTGGGCCACCCCCATAGGTGCAATATTGATCACATAAATTAAATAAATATTTATTCACTATATTGTGAATAAAATAAATTTATTTATATTATTGAATATTTATTAAATATTTATTACTAGATGATGAATAAAATATTAATTTAAGATACTAAAACATTTCTTCTTGTATTTAATAAATACAATAAGAGTTCAAAAAGACAAATACCGGGTTCAGTGATTAAATAATTATTTATGAGTTGATAAATATTATTTATCCATTTTTCACAATTTCACACACCACAAAATAATAATACTATTGTTATTATTATTAGGTTGCATGTGATTTCAGAAATTTTAATATTCCTATTAAATGACTGTTATAAAATTAAATTTTGAAACCTAAATATCAGCTCTATTAATATTTTACTATATATTTTTTTTAATTCACTCAAAACCAATTACATGTTTGGGTATAAATAATTATTGCGTACAATGAATTCACTCTCGAATCCTCATCTACCTCTCAAGAAAGAGAAACCCATGAGATAATTTATTAAAGAATTAAGAACAAGTGATCAAGAATGTACAACGCATCACATTTGATTCAGCACACTAGCAACATGAGAATGGGTGGCATTTCTTGGAGACCATTAAAGAATGTGTGGATCACTGTTTGAGGGATTCTACCATTGGATATTCGCATGTGAAAGGATGAAAATATGAAAGGGCCTTTTCAGATGATCAATAATCATCAACGAAATAAGTTCCTAATACTAGGTATTAATTTCATAAGATATTAAATAAATTATTTATAAATTAGACATGCATGATCCTCTCTCTTGATTTCAGATAATGATTATTTAAATAAATATTAAAATATAACCCTCCCTCGCATGCTTCTTCTGTCCTCAGAACCAACAATAATGTCACCGTGTATAACCTTACAATTATTCATAAATATTTTATGAAGCATTTTTACCATGAAATATTCAATTTTGATTCTTATGAATGCACTTTTATATGTTATAAGATGTTCTCCCCATTTCTTAAAGAGCATATTTTTTAACCACAAAATGAAAACTATAGGAAAATTCTAATATACCTTATCCTTGCATAATTTTCCACACCCAAACCAAACAATATATGACAATCTATGTGATATTTGGAATTGTTTCATACATTCCCATTTAGGCCACCACATATAAAAATCATTTCATGTTGCAGTAATCTTAGAATCATTGTTTCTAAATTAACCCAAAAAAGTAATCTTTTGTTGTACATTGAGGCCTACATTGGTTCCTAAACACTAACAAAGTTTAAATTCTATATTCTTACAACTATCATCACGGTTATGATTCTATCCCTTAATCTTACGGTATCAACCACAATATCACTTAATGACTTATCCACAATAATAAAAACACCATTTTAGTCTTAGTTTTACCTGATTTCCAAAGATTAAAACTGGAGTTATCTAATTCCTTTTCCTTCTCTCCCACTCATTTATCCTATTGTAAAAAAACACGAATCTATTTTCTAGCTTTACTATCTACCAATTTCATTGTTTTTCTCATTATAGATCCAATATTCCAAATAGTTATCCTAAGATTATGATTTTGTACTAGCTTCTATATTCCTCACATACATCTAGAATAGTGTAAAAACCCTTGAGAATTTAACACTACACATGTGTGTTGATGTAGAGGCTCTACCTAATTTGACACCACAATCGATAAATGTATCACGTTGCATTTGAGCAATGTACTAGTATTGGTATATTAATATATTTCATAATTATCATTTAAATATTCGGTGAATCTTTTACGTTGGGTGACAACTACACAACCCTCTATGTGAGATTGGGATCAGTATTGTCGGATATAAAATCACATAGGTGATGTTATATTTTATGATCAATGAAACATTTAAAAAATTTGGGGGTTGTTATTTGGATAAAATAACCATTTAATCTTGTTCATGTAATATTTAAAAAAAATGCATTTCTTCTCCAAACATCCGATGCGCCTTTATTAAATCACCGTAAGGGATAATTTAGTATGTACAAGAACTAATAAATTCAATGAAATAACAATAGGAACCAAATTTTGAACATAATATATTTCATTCTCATGTAAAACATGAATCACGATAACTTATTGTTTATGTGAATGTTTTATAATCCATATATCAGAAGATTTTTTATCCTCTAGTCTTTGGAAAATTGGATAACATTCCCCATAGTTTTACTGTAGATATATTTATGATGTTGCATGCAGTATAGTCCAAGTGACTCAATACAGCTTATATTTTAAATAACATGAAATTATGAACTCAACACATCCATAAGTACTCATACACATGTTAATCATAATATATCATCGGGATCCTTAGTATTTCAAGATGATGATACTTAATATACTATATTTATAGGGTTTTATTATAACATCATTAATGTTGTTATAACAAAAAAATCATAAAAGAACGATAAATATTATTTTCATGAATAACATATGATACATGAATATATCACGTGACTAATATGATCCATGAACATCCATATCAAATTTTATGGCACATTCATCAACACACTTTTGATGAGACTTTTAACATTATCTTAAAAATTAATCCTTCCCCCTTTTTTGGCTTACTCAAATTCTTAATCTCTCTAACACTACCAAAAATGAAGTTTATTCCCTATTTCATTGTATAAATATATTTCTTTTGTGACTTTATGAATGTTTGTTTAACGAGAGAATTAGTGAGATATTTTTAGGTCATTATCACCAATCAATTCATATAGATTGATATGATCCAATATTATTTTTCTAAATTCATCAATGTTTAATTTGATTAATGTTCCAGAGTGCATTATGGTTTCATAATATAATTATCCAATAAATGTTTTAGGCATGCATAATTATTCTATGTGTACCTATATTTCAACAAAAAAAAGAATCTATCTTTTTCACTAATTTATATAATGATAACATTGGAGGACATTAAGAGAACATCAAAAGGATCCATCACTATATCCCTTGGGATGATACTGGCCACTCTTATAGATGCCTAATAATTTATATGAGTGTTGTACATGTGCCATGGATTAAAATGGAATTATCCCATTAATAATATCATCACCATCATCACTGATTCAAGATCAACCCTATGACGTTCACCTAAAATCGTCATGTATCATATACATGAATATAAGATAGATCCAGTTGAACTTAACATAGTGCCAACTAGAGACATTAAATACCCAAATAAGGGAACACAGAGAGCAATAATAGCAGTGATGATCCCTAGGGAAACTCTGATCAAGAGGCTCAAGCTCATCTTATTTTTTCCACATGGTAGAACCTGTTATATATCATGATCAACTAGAGTGGAATTAAATTCATGTTTAGATAAGGGTATGAAAAGGGTAGAGAATATTTCCACATTAGAGCTCATTTTATCAGTTTATAGGTTAAACTTTATCTTTGATTCTATATTGGAACCATACATTAAGCATCAACCAATTTCCAATGAAGCATAAAGAATCATACACAATAAAAAGGATATGATAAAAAACTATAATAAAGGAAAAAAAGAATGATTAGATTCACAATGTGATAAAATGTCTTATATGTATTAAATTTAATCTCTACATGTGAAAATTGATGTTTTTTGTCATTGACATATAGAGAGTAGGAAAAACAAGATGTACACAATAACTGAAAGCATATAAACTGACAGATGTAGAAATCCATGTCTAATTTATAGTATATCCTTCCTCATGAAACCCAATTCCACCCCAAAAATTTGGAAATTCTATTCGATGGAATATATCATTCGGTTTACCGCTTTCGAGATTAAGAAACTAGTCACCACCATATATAAATCGGTGTTCATAAAAATGGAGGCCATGATTCTTATCAAACTTATAAATGAGTAATATGCAATAAAAGGACAGTTGCAGATACTGGGATCAATGTCAATGCATCTTGTGATAAAGAGTCATAAGTAGCAAGTTGTAGTGAAGATGGAAATAATAAGAATTAAATTAAGAAAACCTCTTGATGCTAAATGGTATGAAACTAACCACAACCCCACTCCTGATCAACATTATAGGGAGAGACGGTGACATAAGCATTGTGTAAACCTCTATTTTCCTCATCCACGGATCACCTCTCTTCATTTGAAGAGGATACTCCAGGGCACATTCATCGAAGCTTAACAACTACATTTTTAGTTCAATTATCCATTGGAAGAAAAACCACTCATGCACTTCATCTCAACTATAGGATCTCACGTATTTGTGAACATTCACCATCAGGGGATTGTTGGTCCAGATAATGGGCAAGCTCATAAGGATGAGAATGAGTCTCAGTGATGCTGTGAAATGCGTGTTTGGTTTGGCTTCAAGATGATGCAGTATGTCCATCCTCATCATTTGGCATGATAAAGTAATATACGAGGTTGGATTATCTTTGAGAACACTATTCATTGGGATGCCTAAAAACAGTTCAGAATACTAGTGTGGCCTCATGAATATGAATGGATACAAGAGATCACCAATAAAAAAAGCTTCTTTAAAAATCCCCACATTCAATTTTGACATTTTTACCATCCAAACTATCAAATATAATTTTGTTAACGTTTTCCAAGACCTCAATGTGTCTACCCAGTTGATTGTTTCTCCTTTCAAGATATCACTGATATAGAATCTTACATATCTTCTAGTGAATGATCTTCAAGAAATTTGACTCACATTTTCTTGAATTTTTTGGAGAGATAGGTCTTAACTGTTGTCACCCCATCCCCTTGTTGTTGTCAGAAATAAAGTCACTGTATTTTCTCCTTCTGATGGTTTTTCATTTTCTCGTTATAGAATAATAATGCCCACACATAAAAAATATTTTAGTTGAGATTCACATTTTTTGTGCAACCAAGACCTTTGGAACCTCTAATAAAAACTTCCTTCAATGAATTTTCTTAGAGAAATTTCATAGTTCCCCTCCATTTCTTTCTCCTAATCAACTCAATCTTACAAAGGTGCAATGAAATCTCTTCACTTCTCGAGTGACAACCTTTGTCAATATATCAATTGGATTTTACACTCCTTCAATATTCTATAGATATAACTATTAGGTTTTTTATGAATCTATTATCTCATATTAGACATAGTGAAAAAAATAAGATACCAAATTAGAGGATATCTCATGTAAGAAATATAAAACCTACAATAATCTAGAAAATTAGGAAGGTGTTTTAAATAATCGTACCTTCACCAAAGAGACATTGTATCATCTCATTCAACTTTGAACATCATCAAATGTTCATTATAAAGATCACATGAGTGAAAAAAGGAAAACCACACCTATGGTGTAACATATCACCCCTCCTCATTGGCTTGATTTGAGGAGGAATTGTTATTTTGGATTAAGTGACATCTCAATGGCACCAAAGGTGATCAATAATTGTAAAGGACATCAATACAATTGGGGAAAAATATTTCTTTTGATAATAAAAAACCACAAACAATCATATCTTAACTAAAACCACTATATGATGAATGATAATAAAATAAGACAACTCATACTAAACAACTAGATATCAAAAATAATGATAATCATTGTACCATAGTGAGAGACTACTAATAGAAAAGTACATATCAGATGAAAAAATCAACCAAACTCAAAGACTCCAAGACATAACTCCATAGAACCTGAGATGATCCATTATTGAACTCCACAATACGACACACATATTATGAAACACCACTAAAAAAGTATGATGCTTTACCTTTACCAGGGTCTCGATAAATAATATCAGCAAAATCACCAACGTTCAAAAGTAGGGGGTTGGTTGATGAAACTCAACAGGATTTCCCCAAATAACTTCCATACTCACGCCACTTGGATAGAATATGTTACCACATTTATTTAAATCAATCTATATAAAACAACTAAAAATAGATTATATAAAGATATAACATAATTACCATAAAAAATATTTTTCCTAAGACAAAAACTATTTCTATGGAATGCAACCAAACAAGTCAATCAACTATTTCATAAATTCATTTGGCATTACCATTCTGTTCTACACAACCATACACACACACACATAGAATCAACCTCATATGTTTGGTGTTTACCATTGATAGTGTAACTTCAGGTCCATAACCCATCCCTTTGATACTTCATGACCATTATCCATCTCATTTAACTCACGCTTAACCATTTAAGTGAAAATACCATGTCAAACCAAATTTTCCAAAAGCATTTAAATAAAAACATCCATTTATTAAAAATACATTTCCAGCCAATTTATATTCATTAAAACCCATCCACCATTTTAAAATAATTATTTTCAAATCATGAGGCCAATTTCACTTTCCCCCAAAACAACCAATATTCACAATGACATAAACTGTCACCAAAGAGGGTTTCCACCATGCATTTCACGGAAAATGAAAAATAAATTTAAATCATATAAATCAATTTTAAGTAAATACTACCAGTTCTATTAATAGGATTTTATAGTGAATCGACACACCTTAGAATATATGGAGAAAAAAAGAATGACACAAATTTTTTAACAAAACTAGGCTAAATCTGCAAAAAAATACTTATATCTCTTTTCCTAACATGAACACAACCATATATCATCATGATTGGAATAAACCATCATAAATTTATCCCCATTAGAAAATATCTAGGATTTCAAGAGAGGGAAGTTATGTTTATCTAAGAAAATCTACCACAAATGAAGACATACCAAGGGAATCCAGAATTAACGCACTAGGAATTGCCAACATATTGCATCCGGTTCAAATGGGTGAGACTCCACAGCTTGAAACCAGTGGTGCTACATTCTCCCCACCATTATAATTCCCTTCCTCAAAATGTTGAAAAGAATCACTTTCCTAAAATATTTTGGGTCATTGATCAACCATTTCTTTCTCCCATTCCCAAGCCTCCCCCTGAAACTGACTATGTTTCCACAAAACCTAAAATAGACCAATGATTTACACATATAAGACATACAATTTTCTATCCAAAATCTATATTGGCACATGCACTAACAAAGTATTATACTCTAGGTTAACATGATCTCATCGAGTCACATGGTTAGGATCAGGCTTATACTAATTCTACTAAGATACATAAAGCACATTATGCACTACACTAAACTATCATGGGGATGCTAGCTGATATTCAAACTCTCTAACCCATTCAAGTATCTCAAAAGGTCATGTGTATCAAGTTAATAACTTTCTCTGCATCACAAAATGATGATGTTCAAGACTTTGAGATATTTCTACGAAAACATGATCACTCGCCATGAATGGAAATGGTTATTGACATCGATCAACATACAATTTATGATGACTCTATGTGTCTCATCCATTTCCTAATCAACGAACACTTATCTATTGTTTATTGAACAAGGATTTACCTAAACATTGAATTATCACCTGATTCCACCCAAATAAGTGGAGAATGACAAAGACGACCATATAATTCTTTGAAAGGTTCAATTTTTATAGAGGCATGATAAAGTTTGTTATATGATAACTCCACTAATGGTATGGGATCTTCCCATGAGCCTCAAAAATATATTACACAATCCCACATCTTGTCTTCAAAAGTTTGTATAATCCTTTCAGATTACCCACCCATTTTAGGATGATACGTTAATCACATGGTCAACTGAGTCCTATGGAATTCTAGTAAGGATTTCTAGAAATAATACATAACCCTCAGGTCCCTATCTAATACTATCGAAACAGGTATTCCATTTTTATTTACCAATTCAGGGATATAGATTTTTGACAAGTCCTCCACCATATGAGATTATTAAATAGGGATGAAATGGTATGACGTTGTGAGCCGATCCACTATCACTCATAAACATTGTTTTTACGAACCATTCATGGGAGAACTATTAAAAAAATACTAGGATATTTGATCCCATTTCAAAACAGTAATATGTGAAGACTCCATCATACCCTCTGGTTATTTATACTCAACCTTAACTTGCTGAAATGTTAAGAATCTTGAAACAAAATCACCCACATTACATTTCATACTAACACACCTTCATTTTCATATCAGCCCACCATAATTGTGCCTTCATTTCCTTATACATCTTCTGTATTATAAGATGAACCACCCATCTCGAATAGTGCTTAGTATGAAGAAGTTTTTCCTCGGAAGACAATGGTATGACCATACAATTTTGAAGCCACAAGACTGAAATCCCATCCAGCTCTCATCCCCCAATATTCTCTCCAAAATTGTGTCTTGACCACATAGAAACACATTCTAAATCAGATATTTGTTCCGCATTAACTATAAAAACCAAATCAAGAATGAATGAAATTGAAATGAAGACTGCCAGATCACCACAGTATTCACATTTCAAGATCATGTCATTTATCACTGACATCAACTTCTACTAATCTAAAGCTTGTTTTTCTAACTAAGCATATGAATTTCTAGAAAATGAATCTACCACCGAATTTCCATTACCTAATGTATAAATCAAGTCAAAGTAAAAAATTTGGAGATACTCCATCCGTATTCTTTATCTCAGGTTCAAATCACATTATGGAAAAATATTTTTTAAGATATTATGACCCATAAACACTGTTAATTTCTCACCATATAGGTAATGAATCCAAATCCAAAAATCATGGACTGTAAAACATAATTTTTATTTATGTGTTTGGTAGTTATTCTCATGAAACTGTAACCGACTTGACCTATAGAAACACTATGATCTCCCTTCAATAGAACACATCTCAAACCAAATCAATTAACATCACAATACACCACATACCCTTGTTATTATAAAATATAACTCAAGATTTGTGTTGATGTATGTAGAACGTTAAGATGCTAAAAGAATTACAACATTAATAATTCAATTTAAATTGAAATTTCTACCTTTTGACAACTATCATTGGTGAATCTTGTCATGATAAATCATGATGGAACATCAGTAATAACCATCCAAAAAAAGAAACATCATATCTTAAATGCATTATTTACAGGTTTCCAAGATATCAAAACCTATATCATATATGGATCCATAGAAACACATCATTTAAAGATTAAATTTACAAGGAAATATACCTCTTGAATCCAAAAATCACCCTTTGATAATTTTTCATTAATATGATGATACCTCAAGATTCCCAACACTGTTACTAAGTGTTGCTTAGGCTCTTCCATTGTCCTTAAATACACCAATATGTCATCCAATATTACAACCAAAAAATAATCAAAATATCATTAAAATATCTAATTTATCAATTTCATAAATACCACTGGTGAATTCATAATATTGAATGGAATAACTACACACTCTTAATGGCTAAATCATCTTTTGAAAGTTATTTTTGGAATATCTTCTTTTCAAGACCCCAATTGGTGATATTATGATCAAAATCCAATTTTGGAGAACCATTGATCTCCCCTAAATTGATAAAAAAATTCACTAATGTGTGGAACTAGTTACCAATTATTTATCATATCGTGTTTAATCATATGATAATACACACACAACTCGAGAGTTACATCCTCCTTTATATCAAATAAGACTGGTGTTGTAAACAGAGACATGCTCGGCGAAATGTACACGTTGTTTTCTAGATCTTAAAACATTAATTTCATTTCCCCTAATACTATTTCTTTCATTATATAATATAAAATTTAGATTGTATTGGTCCCTTGAAGTAGATAAATCATAAACTCCACTTCTTTTAAAAGTATAAATCCTAAGAAATGTTCAGGAAAAACATTCATAAATAGATATACTGCTACTAGAAAATTTCTATTACATATCATTTCAAAAGATACCAAATTCAAAACTTTTATTTGGTATGAGGTCATTCCAAATGTTGGTGCTAACAATACTGTTGGACTAGCCCTTACATTTAATATCCTCTATAGAGATGCTCAATTCCACCTTGAGTCATAAAACTAACCCTTCGTGTATAATAGTTGATTTGAGATTTAAAAGTTTGCATCAAATAAATACCCAAGATTATTTCATATACATACATATCAAGAATATAGAAATTAAATATCAAACAAAATTCATCAATTTTTATCAAGAATTTTCTACCCATAAGGGCTCAATATTCTATATGTCCTAGAAGAGTTTGATGTTCCAAAACAGATGGAATCATATCAACATTTAAACCCAACAAATCAATAGAACAAGAAGAAAAAATGAATGGGTTGAAACTATATCAAATAATGATTGCATACCATAAAATTAAAAATAATTGTACCTATCACAATATATGGTCTATATTGATCACCCAAAATAACATTCTCATCTCCATATAATTGCTTAATCGCTGCACATTGTTCATTATTTCCTAACTAAGATTTCCCTTCATAAAAAATCATGGTATTCCTAGAATCGCTATGGATATCTTGGTTCTTATATAAATAGTGATTCAGTTACCCTCGTCCCATTGAAGCATACAATGTATGTGACACCTGAGAAGTTCCCTAAACACCAAGCCTTGGGTCACATCGACAATGGCATTGATGATTCCACATATGGTCGGAATTTTGGCATGCTCTGTATGGGGCCATACAATCGCACTTCATGTGGATCAAAGAACAACATTAGAAACATACTGACTTCTCTTAGATTTTGGAGGAAGATTTACCAATATATCCTTCTGATTTTGAGTCATACTTCTTCCTTGTAAATAAGTGTCCCTCTTCATCTTTCTCCTAGAATCTGCGTTCCCACCATTTCATGTAGCTATCAACATGCTTCCTCCACCAATTGAACCTAAGATATCTCATTTAGACACTTTTTCTCTATTGAACATCTCTTTATAATCCTTTATAGAGAGCACAACAATCTTTGAGTGAATCTCCCACTTCATTCGCATTTCAAACATTTGTGTCTTTATGGACACACTAGTAACAACATCAGGTGTAAAGAAGACTAAATTCATAAATTTATCTGCACACTCTATCATTATGATTCTCTCCTGCATCAAGATGGAAATGTCTATCATTCTTGTAATTCTAAATGTATGATGATAGAATTGTTGGTTGAAAAATTCTTCAATGTCCCCCCATGCATGTCCTTGGTCTGATATATCTTGAACTAATAAATCCCACTACTGAATTAAAACATCCTCTAACATATAGACCTCTAACATGACTTTTAGATTTCCAAGTGTGCCTAGGAAATAAAATACATTATTCATCATATTCATCCACACATATACCTTATATGGTTATAAATCACCCTAAAATATGTGTTTATTGTACTTCTATAACTTAATAGAATAACCCGCATGCCTTGGTTTATCTATTCAGTTCCCTCTATCCATAGATTGAAAATTATGGACAATAATATGAACCAGTTGTTGGTTCACCTATGTCTCAAGTGATACCACATTCTCAGTAGCTATTTTTGGTTTTTTTCTATGACTCATACTGGGTTCCACTATCTATAAACATAATAAATTCCATAAGTATCACTCTATAGAAACTTAAGACTTAAACATTCTAAATTTACCACATAACAACTATCACAACATTGCTTTAAAAAATTAAGATTTTTCCACGTTCATCCATTTTTAAAAATTTCAGCATAGTTTTGAAAGTAAAACCATTTTCAAAATAACATAACCATTATCTTTTTAAAATCTCTCATTTTAAAATAATTTCTAAATTTTTCATAAATCAACACATTTGTAAAAAAATTATAAATCATTACTCAAAAAGAAATATGTACTCATAGTGGGAAGTAATTTATATAATATATTTCATTATCTTCCCAATGGATTAACCCATGAAATGAAATTAAAAATATTATAATTGTTTCCAAAATACATATATACCCTCCCTGGTAAACTGATTTCCATCATAAAAATGTTAGATATGTTTGTTTATGTTTTAAATTTAAATTCTCGAAAATCATACTCTTTCTACCATCCCAACTCTCGGAATAAAGTACAATGAATTTCAACTACATGACTGGAAACCAATACCATCTGTCCCAAATGATTGGAATAACCAAGAATGAGATAATTTTCATATAAAGGACAGAACAAGCTGATACCACTAGTAATAACTTTTCCCTCTTCATTGGGATGAGTCGGGGAATTTCTACACAGACTTAGACGACATCTTCAAGATGCCAAAGACTGACAGTAAATTTCAAGGGATTAAATATAATTAGAAGATGATTTTCTATTAGACAATAAACAACCACAACCAATATTACTATAACCAAAACCAATATATAATTCATGATAATAAAGTAATACAACTCAAGAATAACAACTTCATATAAAACAAAATGATAATTAGAGTACCATAACAGAAGACTATTGACATCAAAGTACATAACAGAAGAAAAACAAAACAAAACTCAATGAGTCCAATACATAACTCCAAAAATCTCAAAATTCTCCATACGTCAACTCCACAATACATCCCTAGTACTATGATGTAGCACTAAATAATTTTGATGCTTTACCTTTACCAGTGTCCGAAAAATAGTATTTTTAAAAGTACCAATGTTCTAAAAAATGTGTGTGAGTAATGAAACACAATAAGCTTCCCCCAAATGACTTCCCTAATCACACAAAAATGATAGAAAATGTTATCACATTTTTATAAAAAAATTATATAAAATAATTGCATATATTTTATATCAAAATGATGAACAATTACGATAAAAAAAATTTTCCAAAGGAAAAAACAATTTATAAATAATAATATCAAATAAGTTAATCAACCATTTCATGAATTCATTTGGAATTACCATTCCATTTCGTACAACCATACATGCACACTCAACTACACAATCATGATGGTTACCATGGATGTTGGAACGTCACATCCATAACCCCTCACATTGATGGTGGTACTTCTCAACCATTATCCATCCCATTCAACTCACACTTTACCATTTAAGACAACAACCATGCCAAACCAAAATTGTACCAAAAAAATTCAATAATACCTTCCTTTTATTAAAAAATATTTTCCAAACAATTCCCATGAATTAAGACAAAACAACTAATTTAAAATCATCTTTTTTAAATCATGTTTCTAATTTCACTTTCCACCTAAACAAACTGTTTTCAAAATTCAATAAACCGACACGAAAAATGTTTTCCATCAAGAATTTTATAGAAAATTCCGTATCAATTTCAATCAAAATATCAATTTGAAATCAGGCCTTCCAGTTGTATTAAGAGGAGTCAAGAGTGAAGAATAAGAAAAGGAGCAATAGATTCAAGGAGTTTCAACGAAGCATAATGGAATTCTCAAACATTGTCATTCCATTATAGAAGTTAAATAGGAAAATAATGATTCTCCTTGATTATCCTCTCATTTATTCATGCAATGAAACACATGTATAAATACCATGGTCATTTCATGTATCATATACTGGAATACGAGTCCTCTATGATGATTCATCTAATGAAATGGTATAATAAATTATAGTTAATATGGGATAATAATAAATTATAGTTAATATGGGAGAATAATATATGATACCAATTCATCATTTTTTATGAAAGTTTCATAAACCAATTGTTTGGGAGTAAAGGGATCAGCCACAGGATAATAACTTAATTATGAAAACATATTATGAGAATCATTGATGAAATCAAAGAATAAAAATAAATAGTAGAAAATAAATTGAGGTACATATTTTAATGTGGTCGAACCCTTCAATGAGAATGATTAAACAATCATTGGGGAAATATGAAAAAATAACCCTATAATTATAGAATCTATAAAATTTAATTAAATTCGGAAAGTTGAATTGTAAATTGAGCATAGAAAACCCTGTATGGAAAACCACACCTCTATATGCCTCAACCTTTTCTCTAATAATCATATGTGACAAAATGTAACCCCAAGGAGATTAAAATTGAAGTAGAATCATTGTGGAACCTCAAATAATTCATTTCACAACATGATTTTTCATTTCACGTTTATTCCCTCTAAACAATATTTCCCATTCCCAGAAACTATCACCCCCATATATGTTTCTTTTTTTGTTGATCCCATTTGTAAAACACTTATTGGACCCCTTTTTATAATCCTTTGAAATCTATAAAAAAATTACATGGAATTAAAATTGAAAAAGATATTCATAGGATAAAAAAATCTCCCCATTTAGAAATACATGTGAGGTGTTGGTGGGAGACAATGAAAAATTTAAACCCCTAAAAATATCCCTTATTTCCTCTTTAATCTACTAAAAATCACTAAAAAGGATAAAAATAAACAATATCCTACTTTATCCTATCAAATAATGAGATCTAATCTAACAAAATTAGTTGGAATTAAAATCAGTTGGTATCACACCAACTATGACCATCCATAAAAAATATGACAATGATAGTTTATATCTTTAACTAATACCTGAAAGCCCCCAATAAAAGAAATAAAATTTCTAACATTTTCAACATACATGTGTCTACACTAACCTACTAAACTAGATTGTAACTAACAACGCCTTACTTTCCTATAATTGTAATCATCACATAATCAATAGTACTTGTAGAAACTAATTTCTCCCTCTGCTCAACATCCACAGAGCGGTCTTTAACACTCAACATGTTACCTCGATCATTGATTTCAATTCCTTATTTAAAAAAGGGAACTTTTATAAGAAATATAATTATTTGTAAAACCCTAAACACCTAACATGGAATGCTTCAAATTCCAAACATTCTTCATCCATGTCGATGGTATTTGACTCCTGAATAACAATTGTCGATGCCACAAAATTGAAAAATACCTCTTTGCAACATCATTTTTCAATTCATTTAACACCTTAACATATGTCTTATAATGTGTGTCACCCATTCTGTCTCGCACATATACCATCGATCCTCTATATAATATCCATATTTTACTGCCAAAAAAACTCATGAACCCATCATTATCTAAATTATAGATAGAAAAAAAATCATTGTGTATAGCTATCACATGTCGCACATCCCTCAACATCGACACACAATCTCGATTAGTAGTGATACATATATCATCAAAACCAATTACATTAGAATAATCCCTATTTCTCATCTCTAGTATAAAAATACATTTTCTTCATATGAAGAGAACATTTCATTCTTTGGTGAAATATTATACAACGCTGCTAAATCAACCACCCATTACTTATAATGATCCAACCCACCAGAATAAATGAGAACTTAAAGTAAATATCTATCACCCAGTTAAAACTTACATCTGTATCATCATAATCTATGCTATGTGTCTATTTTTATTTTTAGATATTTTTCAAGGCATAGAAATGTCACTACACATGACCCCCTATCACAAAAGAAGCACCTGAAATTTCTTATTTTTTTCAACTAACCTCTTTAATTACCATGTCTATGTATCACAACCAAAATACAACTATTACATATAGAATTTCCATCATTGGTCTTTTTTCGAGTTTCATTCATCAACAATTATCAAATTATATAATCCAACTACAAAGTGTATTTCTCAAAAAACAATGTGGCAATAAGATAATCATGTAAATTAGGTAATGAACTTAAGAGAAACAAATATTTTTATTCTTCCATTTCAATAGGTACCACATTACCCTTTTCATTTATCTTGACTATCGATGAAGAAAACTTCTTTAGAAGGTTAGTAAACTCGTCCATATTATTAACTAAATATAAATTCAATAAAATTCCCAAATGAGACAATCTGTTTATAGATATAAATAATTTATGAGGGATTTTAATTTATAATTGCATTCAAGATGCACCCAGATCTCCTCCAGATCTTTCAGATTCATCACCTCGCACAATGTATTATCAACCAAATATATATGAATCACGCTTGTCGCTAGCCCTTTAATTTCCTTCCAATCAAAATTTTTCAACTATTATTGATTCACCATTTTATATTCAGCATCTTTGTTGTATTCTTAGGCAAAAAAATATTTTCTACATGTTGCTACCACATAGTAAAATAATTTTCCCACTAACCAGTTCAATGTTGACAGAAATCCCATGGCATGAATCACCCATATATAATCACCATGAAATATTTATAAACCCCTATAATACTATTTTTTAGAGCGAAAATAAATTACTAATACGATTATAACTCAATTAATAAAAAAATATTTTGAGATTCACCAAAAAATAAAAGTTCAAAAATAAATAGATGGAATTACATTGAGACATATATTTTAATGTGGAAAACCCCTCAAATTTTGATGATTAGAAAAATGGGAAACTAAAAAAAAATTACTATATAATCAGAATATCAATAAAATTCATGTAAAGTCTTAAAATTGAATTGTATATAGATAATACAAAACCTATGTGAAAAAATACACATAGATACACCTCTTCTATTTCTCTAATAATTATCAATGAAAAAATTTCACCACTGAGAAATCAAAACTGAAAAAGTTTCCTCATTACAAAACCTAAAATAAGCCATTTCAAAACGCAATTTTCCATTACTCAAAGGATCCAACTATATACATACCCATTATTAGAAACTATCACCAACATATCTACTCTCTTTTTTTCAATCCCCATTTATATAAACCCTACTGATCCCCTTTTTATAATCCTTAAAAACCATAAAAACAAATTTGTATAGATAAAATTCAAAAATATATCCATGGGATAAGAAAACATATCTACCCATTTAGAATTAAATGTGGGGTTTCAAAGGGAGATATTGAAAATTTCTAACCCCTAAAAATATTTGTTTTTTACTTTTTAATCACTTCATAAATCAAAAAATATGATGAACCTCAACATTGATATATTATTCCTAAAAATAATAATCTTCATGCAATACATAACTTCATATATATCATATATATACACAAGGATTTAGGGAATATTAAATTTAATCTACCACTTGAATGAAAACCTAATAGACTTTGTTTCTTATTAATTTATATTATATCATACACAATAACTTGTGAAACCATATCCCAAACTCTTTTTGTATATCTTCCAAAACAGTTTTTGAAATCTATAATTAACATCACCGTGTATCACATAATATGTAATACCTTGTGAATATCCATCTAAAAAACTTTTTTATTAACTCAAAAAATAATTTTATAGAATCTATCTATGTCAAACTCAATCCACATTAAATCAACCACAAAGTGTGACCCCATGTTCATTTATATAGTTGAAAACAAATATGAATCTTTAGATCCGTATATGTAATCAAATAGTGACCTTTAGCAATGTAACAATTCCACTCAAGTTGTAAAGGTATCTGGCATGATCTCTATCAAACACATGTATATCTATATCTATGACCACTAGTTTGGATCATATGAAAATGTGCATTCTCATATTTTCCCTTTATCCAAGACATCGAGTGGCCATGATGGAATAGAGCATGCCAATCACATACTGAAAACTCATCTATTCTCAACTCTTTGAGTGTCGACAAATTAAATCTATGAAAACATCACAAGCCATTCTTAATTATGCATAATCACATCACATGTCTATTATCTAGATTGATATACAATATCTTGGTGTGAACACACACTCCCATAGTGTATCTCAATCGAGGTAATAGACGTCATACTCATCATACAATAGGTAAAATATCATCTTCATTATGATCTAACTGATGACATGATCACCAACATATCTAACCACCACCGTAGTATCTAATTCATTATATAGACTTATGTATGTATGGTTTCGAAGTATGAAGGTCCTAATTCTATGTATCTCTCCAACCAAAGGTAGCAGGTAATCAAAAAAGATTCATGCACCCCTAGTATACCAAATACATTTGTATGACACTTCACATCATATAATTAATAGGCCATTCGGTGCACACAAAGAATCTCATTCTCTATTTTGTGCTTCATGAGCCTATTTAATATCTCTATACATGAATCATACTCATTTGAACCTTAACATTAGGCCCCAACCAATAATACTTCATGTTGAACATCAGTTACAGGTAGACTCAAATTCTTACGTTGAGAAGTCAATTATCATTTCAATTCATGAAATTTAATATATATTACATTTATGTAGCCAACATGAATGAATGATAAAATGGAGGTTTCCTTTAATATGATAAATTTTATTATTATTAAACTATTTGGGAATATTATACAAAACCAACATAAGCACCAATTTGTCATATTATTTATGATAAACTGCCAAATCAATCTTATATTTGTTTTACTTCCATGGTTTTATTAACTCTATAAATTATATATAATTCATACCACATCTCTGTGTGACCATATGATAAAAATTTTCACCAAACTCTTTAGGGAGAAAAATATATAAAGTATGTTAGTTTAAAAATGGTGATATTTATAAATCATATTCCTAACTATTCAACATATGAACATATTGAAATATCTTATCTTTATAGAATCAAATGTTACAACGTTGACTTCAGTTGATTATATATAACCCTTTCTATGTTTATCATCAAAAACATTGTGTCACTATTTAATTAATAACATTCTAATAAAAAATCTAACAACATACATTACTATTTACAAATAAAACCAAAATCTTCTATGATATTAAGTAAAATTAAATTTTAACTTAGATTTATATTATTCTTTATTTTTTATATTTAAATTTAAATATGTAGAAACATACTCCTACTAGAATTTTTGATATTATATTCTCTTCAGAATATCTTATTAAGATATACAAACACATTTATGTTAGTAAATAAAATTTATTTATTTTAGTAGGAATATTAAACAAATAAACTATTCCATATATTTTATTTTATGAGTTTGGAACATTTTTATTTGAGAAAATACGTTATTAAAATATACTACTAATGGGTGGAAGGAAAAATTTTCAATATACTTTAACAAATAGTTTGATAAAAAAAATTATCCTGGATAAAAATATTTATCCATACATTCTCCTCAAAAAAATTATAAAAATTAATAAATCATAAAATATGTTTATATAATTAATCATCTCATACATGTTCAAAATAACTATTTATAATTGAACAAATTCTCTTACACATAAGAGAAATGAGATTAAGATAAAAAACATTTTGTCGGATTTATTTGAGTTTGATAAAATCCTTTACATTCAAATCCTCAATATAGTAACTATTTACTACATTTCATGAATATAAATTACAAGCTCAATTAATTATTCATTTTATTTTTAACTCTTATATGTTAATAACACTTTCTGAAATATACATACAGTATCACATACCTTTCAAAATCAAATAATTAATTTATTTAACACTCATACTTGACATGGAAATTACATGGTGTTTCAAAAACTTCATTAGGTATATATTGGATAATCCAATAAAATTGAATTATTATTATTACTTCCTGAAAACCCTATGTTTTAATGACCTTGATAGGATTCTTGAAGAAACATTATTGAACTTTTCAACCAAATTTTGTTTTCTTCTGGTTTGAACTTTCATATACTTGACCTATTTATAAAAAACTAGAATCCATACATCAAATTCAAAATTCATTTATTGTCAACATTTTGATGTTATTGATTAAATTTTCTTTAAATTCAATCTTATTTACAATATATTTTAATATATAGAAATAATATAAATTCCCTACTTAGAACTATCTATTTTTGTATCCCCTTCAAGCATATTATATAATTATTTTTTATAAACTATAATTTTTTAAGGGAAACATTACTCTCACCAAGTCATTTAACATATTCAATCATATTGAATATGATTTTAAGATCCTGATTATACTGATCCCATGAGACTAAAATCACCATTCCCAACCACATTGAGTATATGAGTGGAGACTAAGATTCATTTGGAAAATTTTCATCAAATGGCTTTGAAATCATAAATGTTTCAATTTATTTTTCCACGAGAATAAATTTTAACCCATAGAAGAACTTCAATACTTGGATACTAATGAAGGATTAGTTTGACAAATTGAATTTTCCCTTAAGAAAATTTCATATCTTACCAATATTTCTTAATAACGTTTTTTTATGTTTCCATTATTTGGATTATCCTATGTTAATATTATCCTTATTAGGTAATAATTATAATGTTTTAGCCTTATGATCATAATGATGATATTATTTACAAAATATTATTTTATTAGATGAGTATCATGTTTTATTGACCATCTAATAATGAGTTTTATTAAATGAGATCCCATTACAAATATGACCCCCTTTTAATCATCATCATATCCATTAGTATTCCAATATCCATATCGTTTTAATAATTATTTGGATCATATATATCTCATAAATTTTAATTTCTAATGATCTCAAATACACTAATTTTTTTATGATTATCTTGGTTTTTAAGTGTGTGAATCAATTTTATACTATTCTTATGTGTTTGGTGATTAGTTTCATTAAGTGAACATTATGGATGATTTTAGCTGAAATCTACCCAAGTATGGTAAATTTTCTACATGATATTTTTGGTTTTGTAGTGAAACATATATGTCAACCACCTATGTAAATGAATTGACTACATAAATCAGCTACATTATGTATAAGGCCCCAGCCTTAAACCTTACTTAAACTTGAGTTATTACAAGATTACACATTGAGGATCTTTTCAGGTTTAGAGTTTTAGAGAATTAGATCATGAAACTTGCATTACATTCCAGATTTAAACAAAGTGGTTACATAAAAGACAATATTCATTCTTCCCATCAATGGAAACCTATTTAAAATAAAACACGGATTCTTTCTTGACGCATCATTGACACTATCGTCACATCATGTACCTTTCCCTTGACCTGTGAAAAACATTTCAAAAACTTGGGATGAGCATAAAAAGCTCAGTAAGGGTTATAAAAATATGGAAAGGAAACATGAGTTCATATATACATAAGAATGAAATCATACTTTACCCATAAAACATAGGCATATCAAATCATGAATAAATCATAGAAAATATAAGACATAAAGGTAACTTGAGGCATTCATAACATTCTTACGTAGGGAGTAACCCTCTTGGTTACGTTTGGAATACCCATCATAGTATATTCCCTAAATCTCTTCGGAGAAACCTTAACGTTTCACTCCTTCGCGTTACCCAATGCATTGGAGAGATATATCGGGCTCACCCGCCCTTAGTTTATCACGGAACCACCCGTTCTTCATAACAATGCCCAAGAACCATAACATAATTGTATCACATAAAACATGAATAAAGGAAACATAACATTTCCACATTTAAATCACAATATAACATTTTAGGATATTGAAATAATGAATCCATTCAAAAAGAAACCATTTCCAAAACCATTTAAAACATTTAATAAAGAGATTTTTGAATCAAAGTGTCCCATACCACCTTGAAGCTTTTAAAATTTTAAACCATTAATATCCATATAAATAAATCCTTAAAACCATTTTGAAAACATGGATATTAATAAGAACAAATAATTAAAACATTTAAAACAATATTTTGGTTAAAGGGGTTTTACCAAAATTAGAGACACTTGAATACAATAATCGAGGAATAACATTTAGTCAGAACTTTATAATATCATGAGAATAAAAGGATTCATGATATAATACTCCAAAGTACAGTATATACACCATATAAGAGTGAATTGGTGCATAATAACAATGAACCCTCAATAGAAATGTCAAATGTGATGAAATCCCTTATAAAGAAGGTATCCTTAAATTAAGGATAAATCAATATCAAAATTATGTGTGACAAATATAAATACACCCAATATAATTGGATATTAAGTGTAAAACAATAAAAGTTCATTCACACATATTCAAAGGATGACATATTCAATGGCTACATGTTGAACCCAAAGAAATCAAAATTGGGTTAAAAAGTTCCCTTGACAGCCTAACGGCATCACATCAAAATGAGTTGATGAGAGATAAAAAGTGTATCTCATCACTTGGACATAAAATTTACATCAATAAGGATATATGAGAACATATCCCAATATAACAATATGTAAATTAAAAGACCCAACAAAAGAAGTCTTTTAAAAAAGAGGAGGGTGAAAGGTCCCCTTACCGACTTGGGTAACTTTCAAAAAGTACACCCCATTGAAGAAGTGTCATACAATGAATATGTAAATACCCATAAATGGAATTATATTACAAAAGGAGTGTAATAATGGGTAGTACATAAACCACTCAAAGGAAATTGTGGCAAATGTAGCATAAATCTCACGGGAATAAAAGTGAGATGAAACATCTCTTACGGAAACTCGGCAGCCTAACGGCGCCACTTAAAACTTCCAAAAAGGATTGATGAGAGGAAATAGGGTCTATAATCATATGAACATAATATTTACAGTGGGAGTAATATAAAATAACATCCCATTCATAAGAAAGATGAGCTTAAAAGGAATGACATAGAAGAGTGTACCTAAAAAGAAAGAGAGGTGTAGGATCCCTTACCTCGGGTCCGACTTGACTCAATCGTTCTTTAACGTCCTGAATAATAAACATGAGTTAATTTACACTTTATTAAGAACCTTTTTCTAGTTCATTATTCCTATTATATCACTTATTTCCATGCTATAAACATTATGTAAACATTTAAGTTAATAATGTTTGTTTTGTCGATATTTGGTTCTTAAGTCGAAAGTGGACTTCTTACCATTACATGTTGTTCGTGTGGTCAAATGTTTATTATATCCAGAATCATATTCATGATTTGGATATCATATATGTCATATATATCCAGTAAATTCATGCATTTATATGGAGACGGTAAGCCGTACGTACGCATGAACGCTACTTTCATTTCTATTTAATATTTTATAGAATGGAATAATAATGATATAAAGGTATATTATAATTACAGTATAATATCATATATAATATCATAGTTCCATCCTTTATACGTCCCACATATGGTATTTAACGAATCAAATCACTTTGAGGGGGCGGTAGTCCGCACTTGCTTAAATGAAGATATCGTGTTTACCCATAATGGAAACCATAAAGGTATGCCCAAAATGAAAAAAACAGAAGCTTAAGGAAAACATAAACATATTATATATCATATATAAAAATAGTGAAATCATAATGGCCACCATTGAAGGTGTAAATTGAGTATTGAACAATCATCGTTTCGGGAGGCAGAATTCCGCCATCCACAGAAACCGTATATTCTTTAACCATTTGATGTAGTTGTGTGAGAGTGTAGCTGGAATAAATATTATAACAACATCCTATTATATTTAAGATACTGGTGTTGTTACAAAAGAAGTAAATAAAAAGAGTTTAGAGGGTTGGAGAAGAAAAATAAAACAAACGAACAAGAGAGAATGAATTACCTTTTAAAGTGTAACTCCTTTTGATTTGATCCTAAAGGCTTCCTTTGAAAGGATTATGCCCAAAGGGAATCCTCTAGGATTAAAAGAGGGATGTGGAGAGAGTAAATGGGCAGGGGTTGGCCGAGACAAAGGCGTGAGGAGTGTGTTAAATGAGGTAGAGGTGGGGGCCTTTTATAAGAGGAGAGGAGGGGCACTTTTGGAAAGTAAAGAAATATTACTTTATTTGAAAATGTGTTTTGGTTTAAAAATGTCCCACATTGATATAATTCGTGGATAAGGTGATAAGGATTCGAAATCCACTCATCCAATAAGTTTTGGACATGTGTAGTTCATAGATTTTATATTATCTTTCCATTTTATTTAAATCGTCAAATAATGATGTCATCGCTGCATCATTATTATGTCATAAATAATTTAATTTATTTAATGTATAAAAATTATAAAAAAATACAATGATGTAGGAAATATTTTTATATTTCCAATTACTATTTATAATCAAAATTTGGACTTGTGTAACCCCACTTAAAAATTGTTTTAGTAGAACATATCATGTTTGTGTCATTTTTACTTTTACATTAAATAAAAAGTTATTTATGTCATTTCCCAACCAAAGTGGATCCATGGGGTCCCCAAGTTGGCCCATGGCTTGTCTTGGTCGGCCATGACTCACCCAATAGGTGTAGGACAAGTTTCATGGTGTTTTCACATTCTTATAATATCATTTTTACCTTAAATTACACTAATTACCACTAATCGCGATTAAAAACTTAATAAGTTACTATTCACCAAAAAATTATTTTCATCCCATTGAACCACATTTTTCATAATAATGACAACCATGTATGTCGGATTTTCAAAATTCAACACACATTAGTGGTAAACTTTCATTTAACTGAAAAATCAGTTTGCTTGATTACCACTTAGTGGTTTCACTATTCATCAAAAATTGGAGTTTTTCAGAAAAATACCAAAACTTCACCCTAAGCTATATTTGATATTCCGAATTCAAAAATGAAGTCCATTTTACAAAAATCAAAACATATAAGTCACATTAATTAATTTAATAATTAATTCCCGCTGTCATGACAAATAGCGTGTTTTATGAAACAATAAGTATCAAAAGATTGACACTAGTTTAAGTCTGATTTCAAAGTGAAATTGATTCCAACGACCACTATTGGATTTAATGGTAAAAATATTTTCTAATTTCACTTTAAAACCAATAAAAAATATAATCTAATCATATAAATAAATTAGATTAAAAAGTGGGTTTGAATTAAAATACAACATTTTACACTATTCATTAAAAAAATGAACTTTATCGAAAGATACCAAAAATTTACACAAAGTAAAATTTGATGTCCCGATTCTAAAGAAGAGTTTTATTTGGTACAAATGAATGTATAAGAGTGATCAAAACTATATTTAATGACAGTTCGCCATCAGAAGGCGATAAGTGAACCTTTAGTGAAAATTAGGCTATAAAAGCCTAAAATTGAATTCTTTCCGTATTTTAAGCCTTTGGATAGATGAAAAAAACATATATATTCATATTTTAGTTATTTCTATCTATTCCCACCAATACAACGGCTACATGTTAACTGCCATTTAAAATAATATTATTTTATTATTAGAGTGCAACGTAAGATTCCCAAGAAACTCGTTGTTGCGTGTTGGGTACGCCATCGAGCATAGCATCCCCTTTAAAGTCATATAAATATTTTATTCACAAATATGGATAAATATGAAAATTTCATATTCTTTATTTACCTGGGGTGTTACATTATGAAATCACTTATGTGGAAATTTTATACATCAACAAGATCATCTACATGAGAAATCAGCTACGTAGATCATTCTCCTACATAAAATGGTTACATGAAGTAATCGATTATGTGGATCTCCTACATGGTGAAATAAACTACGTCATTTCAATCAGTTATGGGAGTTTTAGCTACTCATGTAAAAGGCCAACATAATACAATTTGGCTATGTGACTCATAATTGGATTCATGGATTCAAATATAAATGTCAACAATGTGGAGTCAAATTTTTAATCAGTTACATCATACTAAAAGTTGGTATTTATTACCATTGATACACTCGAGTGGGTGTTTTAATGCTTCTGTACAATACTAAAATGATCAATTACATCATTAAGGTAAAATCAATTATAATAAGAACCATGTACTTAGATATAATAACAGTACCCTAATAGTTTATTTTCCTCTACTATTTCAAATTTATTTCTAGGAAAATGATGTTTTACTAATCTTTTATTATAATGATCATGATTTTGCATTTAAAAAATTAGTTTATACATTTAAATGTGTGGAATTTTATTTGTGTAAGATTTTTTCTCAAAGAATAATTGAAGCGTACAAAAGAAATATTGATAAATACATCTAAAAACATTCTAGAGTGACACTTTATTTTCAATGAATATAATGAATAAGAATTATCATCTCAATAGATATGATTATTGAATATCTTTTCTTAGTTTAGATGAATCTCCTTGGCCAACGTATACTTCAGATCTTCTATCATAGTGATTTATTCATTTATGTCAGCTATATCTTATTGTTTTAATATTGAATTTATAAAAACTATGTTTGTTTTCATTATTTTTAATGGTTCCCAAAAAAATATCCATTTAACAATTTTGGTCATAAATTTGTTTTGGATCCTGGTTGAAATATCCAGTGATTGAATGAAGTTTCAACTTCTTTCCCTCAATCTTAAAATATTTTCAAAATGGACTAGAAATCCCTAAAAAAGGACTCGTCCAGTGAATATCATCAATCTCATAGAGAAAACTAGTGGAGAAGTGGACTAGAGGACTTCTATTCCCCAAACCACTATAAATATATGTGTCTATTTCTCTTCATTATGCTTTTATTTACACTGAATTCCTTTTTAAAGAATAGATCAAAAGTCCTTCATAAACTATAGGTTTTTTTCCTTACACGAATAAAACTTTAAATAACTCAATTCACCCCCCCTCTTGAGTATTAATATGGTATGTTTCTATAAAAAATTTCTATCAAAGTTACTGATTCTTCAGTTCTCGACTATAAAACATTGAAATCTAAATATCTCTTTTACAATGGTCGATATGACTAAAAAATAGAATGGTTGTATATGGTCAAATCAACCTATTTAAATGGTAAGAATTGTGTCTATTAGAATGAAAAATGAGCACATTTCTATAGAACCTTAGTCTGAATGTTTATCTCAAATTATGGAAGCCTTATATAATTTAAAAAACATAACAAAAAACATTGGAAGATGATAATGAACCAATCTATGATCTGAATTATAATGTTATTAAATCTATTATTTTTGGATTAGTTATGGATGATTTCTATAGAGTTTCTCAATGTCAAATATCCCATGAAATGCGGACTATAATTTTTGTTTCTTATGAGGGAACAAATAACATGTGGGATCTCATATATAATATTATCAAACTAAATTATGACACTTTAATAATGATGTATGGAAGAATTATCACACAATTGAATGTAAGGAATGTAGTAAATAATGTTACAACATTAGGGACACATATTAAATAACCAAATTAGCCTCTAAAATTTCTCAGAATACTATTAATAAAATAGAGTGGTATTTTTGGTTTCTATCAAACAACCAAACAGAGATCATAATATTCAAAATAAAATATCTTATTGGTACTCTTATGATGTATAAGGTTTAGATGGATGCCTAGGCTATAGAACATATTATATATATGAAGGAAAACATTGCATCATATATTTCAACATCAGAGGGTGAAAATAAGTGTAAAGATATTAAAATGGTTGAGCCATCTAATGAAAATTCATCAAGTAGTTCTACCTTAGATATTGAGATTTCCCTATTTTCTAGAAAATTAAAGAAGTTATATAAATAGAGAATAGGTTTTAAGGAGCTTTAAAATAATTATAAGAATTCAGATGTAAATTCGAAGAAAGAAATATGTTATGAATGCAAGAATTTTAAACATATCATGCTTGATTATATGCTGCTTCATGATGAAAAATTTATGAAAATAATTAATTCATGATGTTTGACTATGGGAAGAAGGATAATAATTCAATGAAAGAAAACATAGAGTTCTTTGGATGATTATGTTGATGATTATTCTTCAAAATCAGAGATTAAGCATTCTAATTAAAAACACAAAATCTGTTTTATAGAACATATTGATGAGGTATATTCTTGTTATTATTATGAGCATAAAACTAAAGCAGCAAAAGAAAATTTCTCATTTTTGGAATGAAATTTATATTGATCCATGTTAGAAACATAGTTCAATTATTTAAAAATTTAAAATGAAACTGTCAAAAAAGTATACGAATTTTGTTGATAATTAAAAATAGGACATAACATAAAAAATTATAGTTTTAAAAATCAAACTAGTAAATTTTATCATATCATGTGTTAAACATGATTTTTTTAAATTAAAAAATTAAGTCCATAGATTTAAATGTTCTTCTAATGTAATCACTAAAAGTTAAAATTATATAAATCAAATTTTTGGAAACAATAAATCTAATAAAATAATTTGGAAAAGGATGTTACGGTGAGGAACAACAGTTTTATAAGAGTTATTTTTTTCCAACTATAAGAATAAAATTATTTCAAAAATAATATGTTTTCATTGTGGTGTTCTCAGAAACGATACAAATAATTGCAGTTTGAAAATCCCAATGTTTTGAGGAGTTAAAAAAAATCACGAAACGTTTTTCAAATGTTAATGTTGAATGTTTTGAATAGAACATACAAATTTGTGTTCCAAAATCCTTAGTTTTTAACCTTCCAAGACTGAAGAAAATATGGGTGCCAAAGAAAAAATTATATTTAATTTTTCTTTTTAGGTACAAAGGTCCAAGATCACCAATGAATGATGGCATATAGATAGTGTATTCTCAAGAAATATGATTTTATATTTCTCTAATTTTCACACCCTATCAAATATATATGGAGTTCATGTCAATTTTGTTTAAAATTGTAATGGAAAAATCATGGGAGTAAGATTTATTGAAAATATGAACTATGTCCTTATAAAAAACTTATCTATGTAGATGATTTAAAGAACAATATAATAAGTATCTATCAACTTTTTTATTAAGGTTGTCTTTTTTATTTTTAAAATAATTCTTATTACCTTTTAAACAGATAAAATTCATAAATTTAACATTAAAATAACAGATAATGTCTATACTCTCTATTGTAATTCATTGAGTAGACAAAAGATGAACTGTTTAAATACTGAAAAAATAATTCAAGGATATGGAATAGAATATTGGGACATTATAAGTTTTATTCATAGAGGAAATATTCCAAAAGGAATTTAGTTTCATATTTACCTCAACATAGATTGAATGAAAAGATGTTATGTGGTTAATTCCAAATGGAATGCAACAAAAGTCATATTTTAAACCTATTAAAGAGGTTTTAACTTATAAAACCCTAGAATGTATTCATCTAGAATTTTTTGGGCCATATAGAGGAGATAGAATACGAGTAAAACCTTTTTTGTTGTATACAATTATTTATCTAGATTTAACTGTGTTTTTTAAGCATTAAAATTTATTCTTATTCTTTTTGTATATTCTTTTGAAAACTGGTCAAATAGAGAGTGATTCCAAAATTATTGATTTATGAATATACAAGAGAGGATAAATTTAAAATCATAAGTTCAACTCCTATTATTTAAAACATGGTAGAAATCTTAACCTTTCTACCCCCATGGTCCTTCAATAGAATGGTTTTGTTGAATGGAGGAATATGACATTTCAAGAAATTACTAGAACTGTGTTATTTGAATATACCATGCCTACTAATTTTTGGATTAATTCATTTAATAAAACATTTTAAATAATTAAAAATGTTTTAATTATAACTATTTTTAAATAAAAAACCCTATGATTTATACAATAATTGAAAGAAAAAAACAATTAGACACTTTATGGTTTTTGGATGTAAGGATTATATTCTAAAAACCACAGATAATATTGGAATGTTTAATAAAAATGTTGATGAAGGAATATTCCTAAGATATTGTACTACAAAAAAATAAAATAGTGTTTTAAATACATTGTAAAAAATTATTGAATAATCAACCCATGTAAAATGTGATGAATTTGATCATTTCAATCACAAAAAAAGTAAAATTGATCAACTAAGTGATTATTTTGAAAACATGATATACATAACTATTTTTTAAAATAAAAATGACGAAGAGTGGGAACATTATTTTCCATAACCAAATCCTAAAATGTTGTGACAATGAACCTGAAATTATGCTTCCTATATAGTCTAGAACATTACAGAACCATTCATTAGAAACTGTTTTAGAAATTTTTTATGATTGAATTAAAACTACAAGTAGTATAGGAAGCCTTGTAGAGTTTTCTGCCTTTTTATCACAGTGAGAACATAATCCTGTAGTAGAATCCTTCTTATATAAAAATTGGGTTTTACCATGAATGATAAACTAAACCAGTTCAAGGGGAACAAATTATGAGAATTAGTTGATATACCTTAAGGTTATCCTTTAATAGAAACAAAATTGGTTTTTAGAATTAAGAAGAATGATCATAGTGTGATAACATGTAATAAGGATATACTAATTTTTACTAGTTATAACCAGGAATAATTTATAGACTATGAGGATACCTTTTCACTAATATCTATATTAGAATCTATTAGAATTATTTTAGAGTATGTATCATATATGAATTTTAAATTATATCAGAAGTATGCAGAATGTTCTTTTTCTAAATATATTTCTAATATATGATGTTTATTTTGAACAATCTCTTAGTTTTAAAAATAATAATTTTCCCAATTAAGATTTTAAACTTATAAAAGATCCTCAGTGAAAAAAATAGGCACCAAGGTCTTGGAATGTACATTTAAGTTATTTTATTTTTTAAAAGTTTTTATGTAGGTAAAGAATATCTTAATTTATTTAAGAAAACATCATCTTTAAATATTTTATTAGTGAAAAAATATTTCATTGAGTACATTTTTGATTCTATAAATAAAAAATTATATAATGAGTTTTTAAAACTCCAGAAAAAAATAATTTGAAGTGATAATGATGGGTGAGCTAAATTTATTATATGTTATCAAATTTATAAAAAATTCTTCGGGAATGTGATAAATCAATCTAAATACATACTGCACTTAGTTAAATGGTTTTTAATTGAATGTTTTAACATATATACTACCCCTATGTTTTCTAATTAAAACCTGACTTGGATAAAATAGGAAAACCTGTTGAAAACAAGATTTACATTGGAATAATTGGGAGCTTATTGAATTTGACTACAAGTTGACAAGACATTTTGTGTATAGTATGTATTTTTTTCAATTTCATGATAATCCTAATTAATCACATTTCAAAATTTCATAAAGGATTTTAAGATATTTAAAATGAAAAATTTATATTTCCTTGATTTTAAAAAAAAATATAATTTCAATTTAGTATTATACTTAGATGTCGATTTTGTTTTTTATATACTAGAAATGAAGATTACTTTAGGAACCTAATATTTCCAAGGTAAATCCATGGTTTCTTATTCTAGTAATAATCCAAACACAATTTCATTATCTTATTCAAATGTTGGATATATTATTGTTGGTAGTTATTGGGAACAAGTTTTTTAGATGAAACTCGCCTTAATGGGCTTCAGATTTGATTATAATATTATCTCAAATAAATTTGATAACACTAGTGATATCAATTTTTATAATAATCCAATAAATTATTCAAGAACAAATAATATATACATGAGTAATAACTTCCTAAGATATCATTATAAAAAAGTTGATATTTATCTTGAATTTATCTCTATATAGAAAAAGTTTGGAGATATTTTTATAAAACAATAAACATGTGATAATTTTGATTTTAATAAAAGAGATTTGGGTTTATTCATTTTTAAATAAATGTTTTGTTTTGTTTTTTATGATTTACCTGAATATATTCTCAATTTTTTTGAAATTTTAAATTGATAATTCTATTGGATTATTTAGTTTAATAATATGTGAAAATTACTCTAGTATGTGTTGTTTGTTTATTTAAAATATAATAAATTTAGAAAATTGAAATGTTTTTCTTAAAATAAGTTTTCATCATTATTTATTTATTTATCAGTAGCAAGTAAACCAAAACTAAAATTGGGTAAGTATGAAAATTGGGACATGGGTGCGTGACCTAATATAAAATTAGCTCTCGACCCTTTCGTTATTCGCATATGTAACCTCCCTTTGAATTAAAAAAAATCTTCTCTAACCACATTATCCCTATTTGGCCTTCAACTATCCTTTTCAAATGGTAAATTCAAAGCATGTGGATGATGGAAGCACATGTTCAACTAAGAAATCTAAAAGAAACAGATGAAGTTCTTATAATAAATGCCATTGATATGACATGGATAAAGACAACTAAAAATATGTTAAAGAATTTTCATGAGTTTCAAGGATGAAATTTTTTGTTTGATGACAAGAAGATATGTTTTTTTGGAAGAAAATAAATATTTATTGATGAATTTTGAGTTTTAATTTAATCAAATAGTGGTTGTAATCTCATCAAATGTTACTAGAAAGGAAGTGAAAGTTTATTCAATTAAAATGGTTGATATATTTCATTCTCTCCATTAAAGAGAGTTTCCTTTTAGTCATATTCTTGTTGGGAAAATATCAGTATGTCTAAAGAAAGTATTCATTTTTTTATTGGAACCTCTATTTTTGAAAATAATCCTATAAATGTACTACCTTCTAAATATAAGGTTGTTTGTATGTTTGTGTAGATAGGTATAACATAGAGTGAAGGTGAGATGGAGAATGATTTTTTATGATATATTTATGATGTACATCTTGATCAATAATGAATGTTTGAATTTTACAAGATACATAATGATGTTCTTGTATCATTTTTGCAAAGGAAAAGGAAAATTAAATTATTATCCTTACCGTAGATTAATTTTTTAGTTTTAAAGGAGAAAATTAGATTTAAATGAGGGTAATGTTGTTAAATGTCATAAAAGTAATACCCTATCATCAGTTATATTGATGATTATTGAGTATTCCTCAGATTATTTATTGAGATCCGTGAAAGAAGTTGGTTAGGAATGTTTGACTCTGGGGGATTCAGCTCAGTCCTCAATACCTAGTGATAACACATCTGTCGAGATGATGTATATTTGGTGATTTGGGGATAAAATATCTATAATAACCATGTATTCAATTCCAATCATCAGTTCTAAAGTTAGTGAGACTATCCAGATTCAGGAGGATGTGGATTCTTAGAACCAATATGCTTGTGAAGTTGATATATTTATTGAGGAAAATCATTATATGGAGATAGGTTTTGAGACAAATATTGATTTTCATGAATACATGTCATCTAAGACTTGTTCAATGAGTTCTAATGTTCAGAGAAGAATATATATAGAATAAGTTAATGAAGAATATGATCCAATTATTCTTGAATAAAATGTTAATAAAGGAAGGGCTTATAATGGGTTTATGGAATCTTCAATGTATTACTATACACCATTGGTTCCATTACCACCTTCAACTATTCATAGAGTATCTCCTTTATCAATCAAATGTTTAGGAATCTTACAAAAATAAGTTTGTGCTAATTATGTAATGATGGATATTGAAAATTTTAGAGTAGATTATTTTGATTCAAAAATGGAACTAGTTGCATGAATATATGAGATTAGAGAACATAAAGAGTCCCCTGTCTCCATGTTGGACTTTAATAAGTTATTTTTAATGGAGGATTCCCAAACAATTATGATCAATATTTTTTGGATATATCCACCTATGCAATAAGCTAGTTATAATATAAGTTCTATGGAATTTTATGAAATGAACCTCATGGTAAGTAGTTTGAATGATGTTTTCCCAAAAAAGGATCAGTTTAATGAGATTAGAATATTGGTTTCATCTCAAGGGGATGTGTTCCAAAATCTACTTTCTAGGAAATTAGATATATATAAAAACTTTCTTGATGAGATGAAAGACTTTAGATTTGAAGTGAATGATATCCTACACACTATGAAAAGTGTTCTATTGGGTTAGTTCTAATTTAAAAATAAATTCTAACCCTCTGATGAATCTCTATAAGAATGTATAATTCATCAAGATTTCCAGAATGGTTTTAGACAGATAGTGTCAGAATTGAGTTTTGTTTCATCACATATACAATTTCTTCATATTGATCTACCTTTTCAAGTGATGATGCATGAGTTGAAAAAGCATCTGTTTAGTCAATTTGATAATACCCATGAAGCTATTAATAAACATAGTATTAGGTTATACATGTGAATTAATGACTATGTTGGTCATATAGAGAAATATTTTAGAGATATTGTAGAACAAAATTAGGGTGTTGTAAAGAAAGTATGAGATGATTTCATAACTTTTTGAACATATCTTTAAAAATAATGAATTTTTTTTAAATGGATGAAGAAAATATTTTTAGTGGTTTTAGATTTTTATCATGATAAAGTGTCAAGTTAAAATTTATAAAAAGGTTTAGAGGTTCTAGTTTTAGTTTCATGAAGGGATATGGTTGTTTACAAACATATAAGGACAGTTCCTTCTATGGAATGGATTATTTATATTCATGTAGTTCTAGGTTTAGTTAAACCCAAGACTACCATTAGTATTTTAGATTATTAATATTCTCTCAATGAATTTAATGAATTTGTTTAATGTTTTCAATACCGAGGGGAAATCATGGATCAAAATATATAGTTAGTGGATGGTAGGATTTTTTCCATTCATAGTTTTATAAATCCAATTATGAAGATGATTCTCGTGGATATGTCTTCTAGTTTATCTTCAACGAAAAATTTCCCTCTACTTTCCCCTCCCACTATAAGTGAGTATATATGATTCAACATTAGGGAAATAGAACATCATAAGACATTTATCAGGAATGGATTAGTATTAGTAGATAAAATTCATATGGAAAAATCTCATATGATTATTTATATTTTTCAATTCTAATGTTGTTCATTGGATTAACATGTGTTCTACAGCCCTCTAACAAATGTTACTAAGAATAACTCTTGGTCTTGATATTTATAGTACTTCTTAGCAAACCAGATAGAGAATAAAAGGTGTTTATAATCCTTCAACGCCATCAATTCAAACTTTGAATACCTCAGGAACTGATTAAATCTTTAAATCACGTCCACCTAAACCAAAATATTAGTTGGACCCCATTCTAACACCTGAGTTCTCTGGATGATATTTTATATTTTTGTTAAGTGTATGTATATTTTTACATAAAAATACATAGTGAAATACTTCAATATTTCTCCAATAATAATACTTTTATAAGTGAGTTTTTCATTTAATTTGAATTTACCTCTTTATTTTGTTTAATAAAAATCATCCATTCCATAATTACATATCTAGTTTTCACAATACATTTCAATACTTAAGGACAATAATGTGCAACATTAAATTGTATTTTACTTCTTTTACCCTCCATTTTTAATGACATAAAAAGGTGGATATTATTTATACCTTACAAAAGGGGGAGAAGATTTTACCTTTTCAAAATGGAAAGAAGTAACTATTTAAGGGAGAGAAATACTACATTTTAAACAACATATATTTTTTTACATTTAATTTATATTTTAACTTTTTTAAAATTTTCTTGATTGATATCTACTATAATATATAATGGGTTTTTGTACAATAAAAATGGGGGAGATTGTTAGACTACTAATATTGGTCCATAATATCCAATGTAATTTAGTTTTTTATAATATCAAATACCCTTCATACATTGCTAATGATCTTGATTGTATGTTTGTTTGTCATGTTTTATCTTATTCTTATGTGTTCAGTTGTTAATTTCATTATGTATTCATTATTGATGATTTTAGATGAAATATTCCTATGTTTGGTAAATTGGATACATGAAATTTTTGTCTACATGGTTAAAATGGTTATGTCAATAAATTGGCTACATCAATCACCAGCGTAAAGAAATATCCTACTGTAATAAAATAATTCATTGAATCACCTATGTGGAAATTTCCAACATCAAAAAGATCTCCTACATGAGAAACTGACTACATGGATTATTAATCTTTTTAAAAAGGTTACATAGAATAATTAGTTATCTGAATTTCCTACACGGTGAACTCGGCTACGACATTTCAATTGGATACATAATTTTCTGCTACATGAGTAAAAGGTATATGTTATTCCATTAGGATACATGAATCTAAATCATCAACCTGGATTCTATTATGCAAATGGAAAACATGAATTTAAATATAAAATCAGTTACGTTCGGATATAAGATAGTATTTATTATAGTTGAAGCCCTATAGTGAGAATTTTATTGCTGTTATACAATCTCTAAATGCTCAATTACGTATTTATAGTAAAATAGATTATAATAAGATCCACATAATAAGAAAAAACACAATTAAAATAATTTCATATTTTAATCTACTATTTATAGGTATTTAAATGAAAAAGAAAATGTCTCTAATATTTAATAATATGGATCATGTTCTTTGTATTTAAATAAGAAGAAATAAATTCATATCCATGTGTGAACTTCTTTATAAATGATAAGCTTTCTCAAAGAATAACTTAAGTGCCCAAAAGAAATATAGAGAATAATTTCTAAAAAAATTGCTAAAATGACACTCTATTTTCTATGAAAATAAGGATGAATAAGTATCACATTTTTATATGTTCATATCAGTGATCATTTTCGAGTTCAAAATACTCTCATAGAGTTTTTTACCCTTCAGATCATATCTCTTGGAGATTTATTATTTCCATCATCTTTATCATACATATGTAAGATGAAAATTTTAAGGACTCTCTATTTATTATCTTTCATTGTAGTGTTTCCAAATAAAAGAAAATTTGAAGGCTATTAGTTGTAAAATATTTCTAGATCCCATTTAAATATCCTATTATTGTATCATTTTTAGATTGGCTACAGTCTTTCAAGTTGTCCATGGTAAAAGGATTGAAATTCCTAATCAAAAGTATTAGACTCTTGAAAATTGTCACACTTGTGGAGAAGGGTGGTGGTGGAATGGACTATGGTTCTTCTATTCCCAAAACCACTATAATTGTCTTTTTCATTTATCTTATTTATTACATTATTTATTCATTATATCTTATTCAAGAAAAGATCAGAAGTAGGTCATAAACTAATATGGTTGTTTTTTCTTATTAAAGAAAACATTAATGAAATCAATTCCCCCATATTATGTCTTAATTTTTTCAGTATCTAACAACAGAAATTTTACTAATCTCTTGGTACCTTTTATAATTTCTCTAATTGTTTAGATATTTAATTAGGGAATCATCCCAAGAATATCATATATAATTCTTGGATAAACAAGTGGAAAACTCTTTGTTCAATCCATCATATGGATAAACTCAATTCTATTCAACTAGTAACATAATCCAATTAGTGTCTCTCGGATAGTGTAACGCCATGAAAAAATCACAAAAAAAAAAGCTAACAAGGAACCATATAGGGGTACCCAGCTTTAGCATGACCTACCCTATAGGAATATCCAGATTCACTTATTACATTCTTTCCTTACACTAGATAATTTAGGGGCACCCATCTTTAGCATGACCTACATGGTTGGATGGTCAAGGTAATGAAGAGTGCGACATTAGGAGGAATATAACACTTTGTATTTGAAGGTGATTTAATCTCACCATATTATCTCATGTTATTAAATTTTATTTATCCATGCTTTTAGTATATCAGTTTATAATATTATTCCCTTCACCAAACCAGTATGTTCAAACAATATTGATTTCCAACTTTTTGCATAACCCCCATGTTTTTGTTACCAAAAAATAGAAGTGAATCCTATTTATACATATCCAAATTCATCATATGCATATGTTACATGAAATATTAATGTAAAGGAATAGAGATATATGAGATTGAAATTCTCCATAAGAGTAATCCTGAATAAATTTATAATCAACCCTATTCACCAGCCTAGAAATGGAACAATCCTCGGGGTAGGTAGGTTGTCCGACCCTGAGTCCCTCAACCCGAGGATACATTACTCAATAGAGAATCCAATTCATCAAAACTCTAAAACCTAATAAGAAAAAAATATACTCAAAAACTAATTTCAATCTTATAAATCCAATTACAAATATCAGTTAAGGTAGATGAAAAATAAATTCATTATGGAGTTAATTGAATCATGCAATGTAAGGGTTCATCATAGAAACAGTTTAACATTTTAATCAAAAGCATTCACAACATTAAAATTTGTTAAATGTTTTAATAATCATGAATATAGTTGACAATAACATTTAAAAAAATGATAAATTCAAATATTTGAACAAGAAATAAACATTTATAAATAAGTGGTACAAGATCCTTTTTTGCATCTAAAAGACCAGAGATTGAATCTGGGTTGGGATTAATTTTGAAGTACTATAGCATCACTATAGCAGGTATTGTAATAGGGAATGTAGTAGTACTTTTCACCAAAGCAGGTAATGTAGTAGGTATTGTATAAGGGCATATAGTAGCCCAGGTACAATAGTAGTGTTGTTCACCAAAGGGTCCTTTGGGCCAAAAAAATGCGCTTTCATGCCATGAATTCAAGTCACAAGGACATGGGTCTTCAGGCTATGTAATGGGTCTCCCTCTACCAAGATAAAAAAGTGGTAATTTCTTTAATAATAAATTGAGGCTTCTGCCCCAATATTTAAAAAAATATATTGACAATTAAAAAATATAATCTATTTATAAACGCTTTCATAATTTTTAAGATTTAACATTATAAGAATTCCAGATTTTTGAATATAAAAATTTGATATTCATTTCCATATTAAATGATTCATATTTATCATTATAATACATTTCCATTTTAAATATATTATAGTATAAAAGTTATAAAAAAACTCAATTCAATGTATTTTATGATAACATCTTACACAATAAAATTATTATATACTTAATTATTATTCAAACATTGATCATATCAATAATCAAAACACTTTTTATGTGGTTTAAATAATATCTAAATATGTCCAGATTTTATTTTTAATAATTCCAAGTATTTAATTATGAACAATCCATAATTTAAATATAAAATTTTAATATTTTGGCCTTATTTTTTAATTTATAACCCTTTAAAAATAATTTCTTATGATTTCTGAATAAATAATTTTATTTCATGATTATAATACATTCCCTATAATTTGGTAGAAAGGTATTTAAAATATTATCATTGAATACATGGGAATAAATTATTCATAAACATTTAATTATTTATAAAACAATTATAATTAATTATAATACTTTTATAAGTTCAAATATCACAAAAAACCATTTATAATGATTTATAAAGATTTTATATACCATTTGAATCAATTTAAAATTTTAAAACATTTTTTTAATGAATTTCAATTAATTCTGATTACCCTTACACATAGGGGTATTCTTATGTAAGCATAAATCCTTCTCCCCCTACGTAGGTCATCTGAAAGCCCTTTTGTATAGGTAATAAACTACATCCCTTTACATAACATAATTACAAAGCACTATGTAAAGGTAATTAAAATATTACCTTTACAAAAATCATACTATGTAAGGGTATAAATGATATTACCTTTACATGAATGTTTCATGCAATGGTGTGTCTCATTTACCATTACATGGCCTTATATCACCATTGTGTAAGGTAACTACCTTTATGAAAACCATTTTATTAAAGGTAATAATGCAGTTATCCTTACAAAGACATTCTTTTTAATGGTATGACCTTTATGCAATGGTAAGATTCAGTAGGTTACCATTATTTAACCCTTTTTAAAAATGCTATCTTCATAAAACCCTTACTCCACACAAAGGCATATCACAATGAACCTTACATAGAATAATATATATAATGTTAAGGTGATACAATCATTATGCATACCACTCTTCAAATGAGTAATTCCTTGGTTACCCTTACACACCTCAACTATGTAATGGTATGGTTTTTAATAACATTATGTAGCATAACTATGTGGGGGCTAATCCTTGTATGAAACCAAATATCTAGAAACTTTAAACTACTCTATTTATTTTATTCTTTTTAATTTAAATCATGATTTCATAAATCTAAACACATGGTTCCCTTTGATACCACTGTTATGTTCTTTAAAAATATAATAACACTAATTAGACACATTAGAAAAAAATAAAAAATAAAATCCTAGGTTCTCACATGAAATAAATATAAAACCTTGTATAAAAATAAATGAAGAAGATTTTGAAAATAATCACACCATACATTGAAGAGACCCTATATCATCACCTTCAACTTAGAATGTATTTGAAAATTATTATTAAATATTACATGAGTGGAAAATAAATTATCCCCACCACATTGGTTCCTCAATGAGATAATCTGAATCCCATGTCATACATGCATGATTATCCTTTATCCAATGATGTGATAACATATCATCATGGAAATGAATAAAAATAAATATGAAAATGATTTTAGGGTGGTTTATCCAAGAATAATTGAATTAGCATACACTTCCATCACATGGAAAAAATTTAAATAGGAAATCAAGGACACACATTGATTATCCTCCCATTTATTAATGTGATGAAACACATAAATAAATACCATTGATGGATCATGTATCATATACATGAATGATAGTCCTCCCAAATGTTTAATCTCATGAAACAATATAATAAATGATAACTAATATGGGAGAATAATATATTATAACAATTTATCATTTCTGTTGCAGGTTTCATGGACTGATATACCATGCATGAAAATCATAATTTTCATGAAAAAAAATACTAAATATATCATATATATATATATATACATATATACACACCCAAGGATTTAGGGAATATCAATTCCACTAATATCCCAACATCTAGAAATTTTTAAGTGATGTGATAATTCAAATGAATGTGCTTTATCTAAGAATAGAAAATCATATTTCAAAACAATTGAATCATTCTCTATGAGTCATAAAACAACATCCCAGCTTTGGATGATTTTCTGATATCCTCTAGCAACGCCGTCAGACATACCAACCCCCTCCCTTCTTTTATCAAATGGATGTATTGTACTTCTATTTTTAATGTGGGACCACCATTTGAATCTTGGATATCCAAATTAATCTCATTCGTTTAAAAGAAAATGTATATCTAATAGCACTATTTATTGAATCTGAAACATCACAAAAGATTGAATTTGTGTAACATCCTAACTTAGATGACACTAAATGGTTCCCCAATTCAGTGGATCGCATGGAATCATGAAAACCTCCCCAAAAATCGGAGTATTATGACTAGAATCGAGGGCCTAGGGTGTGTATGTGCGGTTACTATTCCCTCATGTCATAGTGTAGGAAATTAGTAGTTAGAATATCAGTCAATAATAGAAGAAAAAAAATTAGACTAAAGATAAAAGTAAAATACAAAAATAAGTAAACAATTCAAAATAAAATATCATATTAAAATTATATATCATGTCATATCTCTATAATGTGAGAAAACATGTATACAAGAATCAGTACAATTCATGTATTAAAATACCAAAAATACCAAAATGGATCTACCCCTGATTGCATCATAAGCATAGCATGGCCCTGTGTTCCACTGCTCCTAATAAATGATTAGTCAAGAATCATACAACAAGCACTTTCCTAGATCCCTACTTGAATCCATGAATTATGGAAGGGTCACCAAAATAACCTCGAACAAGGTGTGAGATATCACTTAGTAGGACACCACCAATGGTGTCTATAATCAATCTAGTATTTGTATAAAAAGATAAATTATTGTGGAGTATATTATAGGTTTTATAGAAGTACAAGATAAAATCCTAAGGAAAATATAAGAAATGTAAAGTGATATTATTCAACCAATCAATGATAATAATGTTCCCATAGAAGGGTCAATAATAAACCAGACACTGCAAGAACAGTCTAATTGTAAAGCATAAATAAACCACAATGACCAAGCCGTGTAATCTAAGGTGTAATGTTTACCATGGTCATGTCTTATAAACCAATGTATCGTATCATCACTGCCACACCGTATAATATATTGTATAATATCATCCTGAACACACCTAATAATAAAAAGTGTTAGACCATGATGGGTTAGATCGAAGGTAAAGTAGACGAAGGCATCCACATCATGTCCCAGGAGAATATCAATGTAAACATTGTAATTAATTAGTTGGATTCCAAGGAGAAATTTTGTAGACCATGAACAATGTGAGTCCATGTAAGTCATATCGATGGGTTATCAAGGCATGAGTCATCCAACAAAACCAGGATCCAAGGAGAAAATAGCTCTAAGGAATCCACTACTCTAATCCAGACCTTGGGGTATAAATGTCCATGAAATTCTATAGAATTGGTATCTGAGTTATACTGACCAAGAAATACACTACCATAATAATTTCATTGTCTCATTCATAAATCATATCATTTCATTTAAATTTCATGAGATCAACCAACTTGTTTTCTAAATTTCCATTCAATCACTTAAAACAATTCACATCATGTCTATACGTAGAAAATGGGGCATCATCATCTCATAATTATCTTAATTAAATTTTAATTAAGTATAAATACTACCTCTAAAAAGAATAGTACACATATACCCATTGTATGGTTTTAAGTAAGGTGGGTCCAAAAGCACACCCCATAGGTGGCCTTGGTTGGGAATAACAACCCATAAAAAAACCCAAAGGTACCGGTGGGAAACCTAAATGGGTTCCAATTCATTAAATCAAAGGATTCAATTAATTTAAATGTAAAATATAGAAATGAATACATGTAAAAATATGATAACTAGCAATATAAATCACTAAACCATGAGGTAAAAGATAAATCACCTACCGTAGGTCCATAGAAGAACACTCATCAATCACTCTTCTCTAATTCAATTGATATCAAGAGAAAAATTAATAATGGATAATGAAACTAGAAATCGGGTATATTATATTTAACCTAAATAAATTTTTTGATATAAACAAAAATGATGAACAACACAAGATGATCGAAGAACTTACCATTGTGGATCCATGAGAGAAATAGTGTCAAAAAATAATAATAATAATACAAATAATTGAATTCAAAATGGAGCATCCAATATGTGGTGTATCCATTAGAGAACAACTGAAAAGTATACTTATATTAAAATAAATTTAATGGTTATTTTGGTCATTTTACCACCAAACACTGGGACACATATTTTGGGTGAACCGTTGGCCAAACGGTGCACCAGCATTATATCCTTCACTACATCAATGGGACCTCAAATGAATCATGAGAAAAGTTTCAAAAACCATACATAACTTTTCACTTTTACTCTATTAAAATTATATAGTTTATCATACAGGTGTTCACCTTACGGTACATGATTTCATCAAACTATACAACCTACTTCTTCTCACTATCCACCCCCACATAGTTTTTCCTAATTGTGCAGTTTTTGTTGCACGTTTTCTCTTAACCATGTGGTCTGAGTATTTTTTTTTTCAAAAATAAATCTTTAGGCTCTTAAAAGTCCTTGTACACCCTCAAAAATCCCTTTAGCTCTTTAGCCACTCATAATAAGTAAAAACCATGGAGTTAAACGGAATATAAAAATATATTTACCTCATAGGAATACTCATGATCCTATAATATTTAATATTAAAGAAATTTCTTTTGGAATTTCAATTCCAAGTGTGGCCAATAATTTCATAAAAATAAATCTAACCATTGATCATGTACATAAACCTCATTCTCCCAAGTCTTATCTTGTAAATAGTTGTGATTCCATAACACCTATACTAGAAGAACTAACTAACCTTATAGAACATTCGTGCTCTTTTCAATGATATATATAGGAGGCTCCAAAAAGGATGAATCTACCTGTAACTCCCCCACATCTGACTGTTGAGTTTGATACAAGTCTGAGTGATAACATCATAGATGAGATGCATGGAAGACATCAAGCATAGATCGGTATCTCAGACATAAATAAATCCAATAGGATATCATCCTTTCTGTCTCTAGAATCATGAATGGTTGGACATATCATGACTAAAGCATACCAGGTTTCATAATCCATCTATGTCCTAGCCACTGTGATATATGTAAAGAGACCTAGTCCCCGACCATGATCTCTAGTAGTCAACGACGGTGATAGATCTATGATTTATATCAGTACTAGGTGGTATCCATCCATTTCAAAATAAACTATACCTTATTAAAAGTATCCAGAATGGGATGTTGTTGGAGAAACACTATCTCACCTACCTCTTACCAGTATAAGGGTATTCAACAAGGCCGATCATAAAAATCCTCATAATGTTCCATCTATATAGTCTCATGATAAATACTTTTGTATGAAAGCCAACCTAGGGGTATATACCTCTCCCAATTTCCACTAAAATACAGGATGCATGCTCATAGCATGTCCTTAATCAATTGAAAAATGTGTGATGACTGGGCATCAGTACGAGGGTGGTATGTTGTGATAAAAACCACTAGTTTATCCAATCCCCTCTGTAGAATCTACCAAAAATGAGGCATAAATCAAGTGTCCCAATATGATACAATGCTATGAGGAACCCTATAAAGTCGTACTATATCATGTACATATAACCTCCTAAGATCACCTATTGAGAAGGTATCCATGATCAGAATGAAATGAGAAACATTCATGAGCCTATCCGTGATAACCCATAAAAATTACTACCTAGAGGAGACCTTGACAACCCGGTCACAAAATTCATCACAACATTATCCCATATCCATTCAGGAATATAAAACTATTGAAAAATCCGAGATGGCCAGAACATCTCTGCCTTCACCTGCTAATAGGTGGAACACCTTGTGAAAAAAACCATCCACCTCAAATTTTATCCCTAACCACCAACAATTACAACACAAATCATTGTATATCTTGGTAAAACTGGGATGTACTGCCCAAACTGAAGTATGAAACTCTCACATCATCTTCTCACATATTTCTCTTGGAACCCATACGCTACCATGTATACATATAATTTCATCAAAATCCATATTCCAACTAGGAGGTAGGTACTCACCTACCACACTCTCCTATATGACTAGTCCCTCTATATATAACAACAACATCATCCTCACCTTATCTAGAAGAGTGGATGGCACCACCAATGATGAAATAAAATTTTCCCTCTAACTTTCTTACACCACTAATTGAATATCTAAAATCATGACCATATGATTCCACTCGCTACTGGACACCTAGACTACCTGTAATTGATTCTTTCAAATCAGTGCATTGAAAACCATTTTGTCCTTTGTAGGCGTATAATAATGATCGAATTCAAAATATTTTAGTAAATTAACCCACCTTCAGTTCCTCAAATTCATGTTTTGTTGTGTGTATATATTCGAGGGTTTTGTTTTATATGAACACCAAGAAATGATATTCCAGTAGATAGTGCCTCAAAAAATGAAATGGATGCACAATAATGGCTAACTCGAGATCATGTGTCTGGTAGTTCCTCTCATGTGGACTCAACTAATGGGACTCTTATGCCATTACTCGATCCACATGCATCAGAATTTCTCTTATCTTGATAGCTAATGAATCAAAATAAACATTGTAACTTTTAACTACCTCTGTAAGAATTGGGATTGAAAGTGGATTTAGTCTCCCTTTCAGCTCTTAAAAGGTTATCTTACATGTATATGTCCATAAAAGATCATTATATTCTTAATCAAGACCATAAGAAGTGCTGCTAAGAATGGGATATATATTGTATGAAATACCATTAATATCATGTAACCCCCATGATGCATTGTATGTCAAATTTGTAATTGGGATGCAACTAGAAAAACAATATCTCACCATATCTTTGTCAATTGATACTCCCATATCTGAGATAATATGACACAGTAAATGAATCTTATCCATCTAGAAGTGGCACTTTGTGAGGTTAACATATAACTAATTCTCTCATAGTGTATCCCAAAAGATCTCTATAAGTTTTGAATGGTCTTGTTGATTTTGTGAATACACCAAGATATCATATCCATGAATACCATCACAAAATAATCAAAGTAAGGATGGAAAACTCCATTTATCAATTCCATAAAATCTATGGGAGAATTTGTGAGACCGAAATGTGTAACCAAATACTCATATAGACTATACATGTTACGAAAATAATTATGAGGTATGTATATAGGTTTATCATTAAACTAGTGATAACATGGTCTCAAATATATTTTCAATAACACCTGATCTCCTCAGAGCTGATAAAAAAGGTCATCTATCAATGGTAAGGGATACCAGTTCTTAACTATCAACTAGTTCAATTTAAATAATAAACACATGGCCTAAGGTTACCATCTTATTTTTTTCACAAAAGGACTGATTAACCCCTTGGGGAAGTACTAGGTCATATATACCCCCTTGATTCCAATTCCTCTACTTACCTCGTGAGCTCCTAAAACTCCATAGTAGTCCTCTGGTAAGGAGGAATGGATACTAGTGAATATCCTAGAACAAGCTCGATAAAGAACACCACCAGTCTCTCATGTGTCAAAATAGAAAATTATTTCAAGAAAAATTCCCTGAAATGATCAACCACTGGAGGGAAATCTACTTGATGTGATCCATAACCATCTAGATATAAACTATAAATCTGTGTTGTCACCCTGTCTAGCCCATGATATTGTGGTCCAACACAGCCAACCCAAAAATCTCATTCACTATTTTGAATAAATACTCCACCCTATGGTGATATGAGGGTTACCATTCTGTAATAGAAATTAATATGGTATCAATAAGAAACAACCATTCCATCATGATTATGACATAAAATGCATTTATCTCAAGGAGAAAAAGATCCCATACTAAGGGAAACCCACCTATCTAAAGGGTGAACTCCCTACACTAGCATACACCCCCCATTATAATTCTCTAAAGAGTGTACAAATCCATAACATCCACATAATATTGAATAAAGAGACCAAAAATATCCATAATGGGTGTAGATATGAAACTATGTGATTCTCTGGTATCAAAATGAGTAGACATAATAGAAAAATCTACTAAAATTGTATCACTCACCATAGACCTCCTGATGCTCTACTCATAAGGTGTAGGCTATAAATAATATATATATAATAACCTACAACCCTATAAAATACATTAATACCTAGATTAGTCCCACTCTACTGTATAGGTTCATCAAGTGTTTGACCACCTTAACCATGACCACCGCTTCGACCTAAACGACTAATACTAGCTCAGATTTCATCCTGATGTGGATCTATTAATCATACTCTTGAACATGGAGTCATAGTTGATCCCCTTCCACTAACTATTGGAGAGAAGATCATGCAAAAACATTGTACGTGTCCCATCTTACCACTATCGTAGCACTTCATTGGGTCTCGGTCACACTGATTCCACATATTCCTCCATCTTCCACACTAATGTTAGAAAAGAGTTCTACCAACACTAACAACTTCACTACTCGGTACTCCCCTCATGTGATTCCTCAAAAAAATATCTTCCAACCATTTAAATATGGACTACTATTCCATGAGAATAGACTAATCCTCTTTGCGTCCCTAGCATTTATCATGTTCCACTCTATAATATGCTCATGATTCACTATTTTCTTAATATTCATCATCCCAAACACATTGATATATGATTGAAGGGAATGAATTATACCTTCCTTGATGCATCTCACCCTCAATGCCTCGTCAAGAAGATAAATTAGCCCAAAATACTACAGCACTATAAAACATGTCAAATATGTCCTTACAATCATATCTACCTTATCCAGATGCATAAACTAATTGGACCACATTTCTCATGGAGTCTCATGAAAAAAATAATTGTAAAACCTAGATTGGAAATCCCTCCAAACCATATTTTAAAGAGTATCATCCTGGTTTAAAACATCCTACCAGTTCTTAGCTTATCCTTGAATGATATATGTTGTGAGCTTCACTCTCCTCTTAGGAGGTGTCCCCAGATTCTTGAAGATCAAAAAAGTGGTCTCAGTCCACATCTTATTAGCATGTAGGCCTCCATACCATGAAAATTTTACTGTATTCTCCCATTGAAATAGAGACGTCAACATTTCCATAGATGTGGCAGGCAACAGTTCTACTTGAACAGTCTTTATAAAGTGCATATAACTCTCATGGAACTATATCTCAACACATGTTTCTGGTAACAATTATGGTGTCTCAACATGCACTATAGGAGTATCCATTTATAGAAAATGTCCCACCACCTATGAAGCATGGTCTTCACCACACTCACGGCACATGAATAGAGGTATTCATAGTGTAATATCTCTACCTTCCCAAACACACACCTTAGAATAGATATATATAAAAAGATCACATCTAAAATAATAGGAAAAGTATAATCCTTCCTATAAATAGATTACACCCACTTCCTTCTCCTAAATCTAGGACTGGGTAGAATGAAATATTCATAAACATCACTAGATACACTGCCTACTTCCCACTCTAAACCTGGTTCAAGGTCTAGTTCACTATTTCAAAATTTAAATATCCTTTTAATTAATCCTTGTTTAAAATTTATCTACAATGGTGGAATCAAATTTATTACCATTTTCAATTTATATGGTCACATACACCTTATAAATTGAAGTAAAGTTCCCATTTAGTCCCTAACAAGACACATTCTAGTCTATGCGACCAATGGTCTATGATTCAACATGTCATAGTTGACTACTTATGGTGTCTGTTATAGCCTAAGTAGGATAAAAATATTTAGGTTATTATATAAACTATATATATGAACAATGTTTCTCAATTCCCTGCACAAAATATCTATCAAACAACATGTATATCACTAAATTCACACATAATAAGGTCATGCAGTCAAGAAATGCATCCAATATCGCATGGAATAATGCATGACATGTTAATCTTAATAGGTTACTATGAGGATTTCTAAGATTCATACCATCATCTCATCAGGTAACAAGAAATATATCCCTCAATCATATAAATAGTAACATCAAAAATCAAATGAATCACCCATTGGTGGATCCAAATCAAATTTAATAGGAAAAATACAAAAAAACATCAATTTCTATTCCATAAAATTTGGATTTTTCTTGTATATGGGTTATATAATCATAAGACAAAACTCATACCATATATAATAGTAGATCCAATAACACTCCTATAAAATTTACCCTTAAATTTCAAAGGAATTTTACAGTCACAAAGCACCTAAGAATCCTTTCTATATTTTATCAATTCAGATAGAATCTTATGATAGAAATCTACATTAATATCCCTATTACATTTTATAAATGAGCCTAAATATCTAAAACTATAATGTTTTGATATTATATGTTCTCCCAAACTCATATCCATAACATTACTAGAAAATCCATTATGAAAACAACACTCTGTATATATTCTATCTTATCCCTATTAAGATGGAAGCCCCTTTATTGTAAACTCTCCATTCAAAGCTCTACCTTGATAATCTCTTTATATTTTTCAACATAAACTACATAATCCATAATAATCAAAACAAATCGGTATCTCATCTTGAATATATTTTTTATGTTCATTTAAGACCGATAAAAAAATGCATGGTCTTAAAACTGAACCTCAATGGAGTCCTATCGGAACAAGGAATTCTATAGTGCCACTTGTTTGAGTTGGTGCCCTAAAACCAAATCCGGTGTACTTTATGGTAACCTATATTCATAGTTTTGAATATGCATAAACTTTTCATCATATCATGACTATACTTCTATGAAACATAGTATGTGATAATGTCCTAAGAGTTGTTATCTCACTAAAAGGCCATAGTAGTTCAACCCTATGACAGGAACTTAGAAGTTCTATGACACTATTCATAAATCTATTTTATATATCTAGATGATATAATTTGAGGGAAAAAATGATACATTATATCATGGGTGGAGACTCATATGACTTTGAGGAACCTTCTCAGGGTGCACACCCTTAGTAACATCTAGTATAGGAAATTAAGAGAATAAGACCCGATAGTAGAAAATTCACATTTATATGTGTCATTTTATATTACTATCTTCATACATGTGTATTGTTCATGTTAATTTAATATTATTGTAAACTAGTATTTTGAGTCACATGCTTTGATGTATTTATGAATACCATGATGATATATGGCCAAGATGAGGTACGGTATGTTGGGCGCGTCATGAGTAATAGTAAATTAATGAATAATGAAACAATGGTTATTTACCATTTATTATTTAACAGAAGTTGATATCTTAGTCCCATTAATAGAAATTAAATAACCTAAATTAATCCATGTTAATGGTATTTTATAGGAATGTTCGATTTCTGAAAATTCAAAGAAAAAGTCATTTAGAACATAGGTTGATGGCACCAGCGTGAAACCTGATTCATTAGAGATGTCATGATAAAGGGATTATGTTACACAATGTGCATATATATGAGGTATTATGTCGTTGAATCATTAACTTCCTTCTATATTGGTTCCTTGGATTGTTTTTAGACACTATCCTTGGACTTTATGATACATCACCTAATACCACTATGAAAAACGCTTAGAGGGTCACACACTATGTGCACAAAAATTATTAGTTAAATAATATATTATTATTTATTATATGAAAAGTTGAATAAATATTATTTTCACACATGGTATTATAATTATTCCCGTTTTCGTGATCGCATATATTCAATCACCAGTTATTCGAGAGAATATAATGTTAGCAGAATATTTAATAAATATTTATTTGGTATTTAAGGAATTTAATTTTTATTTTTTTAGTGATATTTATTTTTTAAATATATAGTCATTATTCATTTTTTTTATATATTATAGAGGAATGGAGGAATGAGTTTTTAGTTCTATTGAGAAATAATATATATTGAATATTATTTTATTAAATAATATTTAATTTAATTCACATGTTAAGGGCATGTCAGGGAAATATTATTATTATTATTATTTTAGGCATGGTGTTCCACAAGGTATTAAATAATTATTAAAGGGATATTGTAAAAATATTTTTTTATATATTGTAAGGGTATTGAAACCCAATTATATTATTTTTCATTAAAACCAATTCATTTTGTGTTATGTATAATCAATGTTGGAGATAATTCTCTCAAGCACTAAATTGATCCATCTCCAAGAACGCTACCAATAATGGAGAGTGAACTTCTTCTACCATTCCCTCTCAAGTCAAGAGAGTTCTTGTAGAATTATTGGGTAGCTATTCTTAGGTTTCTCAAAGGAAAAGAATGCAAGAGATATGATTCATTGTCCTAGCACCCATAGATTCCTATGGTGTCTTTCAAGGATTCGTGGAACATGTGTGGATCACTAATAGAGGGGATTTGATTTTTATTCCTACAACACAATGACTACGCAATATAGATTTTTTGTCATGTCCATCAAGGAATAACGAATTCATGAATGTTAATTATTTAATTGAGTAAATTAACTATAAATAATATGTGATGATCATCTCTCTGGTTCTGAAATTTTACGCATTATATATTTTCTTTGATTCAATTTTGATGATCATGGCGTTTATCATCATGTATATATCTGGTTAATCAATGATCATGACAAAAAGTAAATTTGAGCACAACCCATCACATGGTTCTGTTGCACCTAGAACCTATATCACCTACTAGAGTCCTAACTCAAGTGAAATTCCCTTCATACATGTCTTGGATGTGTTTAATATTCTCCACCTATACCCCTTTTATTTCAAAATTTTTCCATAAATCCTCTATAGGATCTTTATTATATGCCTTCTCCAAATAAATGAAAACCATATGAAAATTTGGAGATTTTTTTCAATAATAGTCCATCAGAACTATAATAAAAAAATTGATTATGTGGTTGAATGTTCAGGTATAAAACTAAATTTATTATAAAAAAAATTAGTTTTCCATTGAATCCTTTATTCCACAATGCTATCCCAATGTTTCAGGGTATGAATCATAATATTTATGCCTCTATAATTTCCACAACAAAAAATTTATCATTTATTTTTATACATATACACTATTGAGATCTTCCTCTATTCATCATGAATTTTATTATATTTCTTAATTATATAAAATAAATAAGTGGGAAATTAATACCCAACACACTTGAATATTTCCAAACATCAATATAGTTGTTATCTAACCCAACAACATTATTGTTTTCTATTCTTCTTAAAGATTATTTTACCTTAAAAGGATGAAATTTATTATATTGGTTGTAATTTAATTCCTGCCTACTAATAGTAAGATTATCTAAGTCTAATCCACACATCCACTCTTCAGTGAAGAGATAATTAAATTAGAATCCCCATTATTCATAATTTCCTCATCCTTAAAAAGGGCACATCATTTTTCATCAGTTATGCACCAAACATGATATAAATCTCTAGATTTTCACTCTCTTCCTCGTTCTAAACAATAGATGTTTCATTAACTATTTTTAATTTGTAATGAATGGTACAGATCCAAAAAAAATTATATTTAGGGTCACTAACTACATTATTAGACACTCTGCGAGTAATTCAATATGGAGCCCATGAATCTTCACTAATACATAGGTGTGAATGTTTAAAATAATCTTGTCTTGCTTTAACATTATGTTGAACATTCCCATTCCACCATCATGATTCTTTACCTCAAAGATAAAACCTTTTATAGGAATAGAAGTAGCTATATTTTGAAAAAAATTCACCACCTCATTCCACATGTAATTAGTGGTTCCTTGATCTTCTGAATCCACCTCATTTAAAATTTTGTTCTCAAACCCCATTATAAAGTTATCCTTTGTGCGTCACTATCTAATTCTCAGATTCCATAACTATTTCAAAGTCCTATTATAATTCATAACATATAGGTCTAAAACTTATAAATGATGGTAGGTGGTCATAATTTCACCGAGTATAACCATAAAATCATTAATTAATCTTCCATCTGACCGTTTTACCAAAAAAATAATCAATTTTTGATCATTTGACTCTGATTCTAAAAGTTATAATATGGTATTCCTATTTCTAAATGAGAAAATTTTCTACCACAAAATCACAACTATAGTAAAAGTCTAAGTTAATTGATCCTTTAATCATTTACTACACCCAAACCAAACCCTCCATGACAATCTATGTTATCTCTGTAATATTTCCATACATTCCCATTTAGGTCACCACATATAAAAATCTTCCTAGGTTGCAGAAAACTCAAAAATACAGTTTCTAAATTAACCCAAAAAAGAAAACTATTATTGTACATCGAGGCCAACATTGGCACATAGAAACTGATGATGTTAAAAGTGAAATTTCATACAACTATCTTAACAACTATGATTCTATACAATAATCTTACAATGCCAACCACAGTATCTTTTAATGTCTTATCCACCATAATACCAACACCATTTTTAGTATCAGTTTTACCTAAGTTCTATAGTTTAAAACCAGAGCTATCCAATTCTATTTTTTTTATCCCACACATTAACACTCTTTTAATAAAAAAAACATTAACATCTCTTCTAACCATAATATCTAGAAATTGCATAGATTTTCTAGTTCATGTTCAAATATTCCAAATAGTTATCCTATGTTTATGATTTTGGACTAGCTTCTTTATCCCTACAATCCGTCCAAAAGGGTGTGAAGAACCGCTAACATTTAACACTAAACATGTACATTAATGTACTGGCTTTAGCTAATTTCATCCCACGTATGAGAAATGCATTGTTTTTATTTCGAGAAATGTCCTAGTATTAACATATTGATACATTTAATCATTTTAAGGAAATATTCAACAAATATTATGATGGATTTCAACTACACAACTGTCTATCTATGCTTGGGATCAGCAATATAGGATATAAAACCACACAGGAGGAGTTACATTTTAAGATCAGCGAAACTGTTAAAGAAATTGTGGGTTTTTTATTTGGTTAAAATTTCCATATTCTCTTGATCATGAAAATTTATAAGTAAAAATTTATGCTCCAAACATTCCATGAACCTTTATTAAATCACACTAAGGAAGAATTTAGTATGTATGAGTAGTAATAAATTCAATAAAATCACAATGGGAACCAAATTTTGAATTCAATTTTAAGTCATTATCAAATCAAACCTCAATGATGAAAATTTAGAATTTATGTGAAAGTGTTAATATTCATATATAAAAATATTGGATAACCTTTAGTCATTGGAAAACTTGAGAATATAAACCATAGTTTTTTTGTTGACATATTTACGACATTGATTGCAGTTTAGTCCAAGTGACTCAATACATCTTATAAGTTCTCAAAGGTGAAATTATGAATTTATCACATCCATATGTACTAATACTTATGTTAATCTTAATATATCATTAAGATCCTTAATCTTTAAAGATGAAGATACATAAAATAATATATTTATAGGGTTTTATTATAACATCGTTGATGTTGTCATGACACAACAAAAATAAATGAATGATAAATAAAATATTCATGAATAACATATGATACATTAATATATCATGCCACTAATATGATCCATGAGATTATATATCACATATTTTTCATGATCATCAACACACTATTGATGAAACTTGTGCATTATCTTAAAAATTGATCCATCTCTATCACTATTTTTTCATACCTAGATTCTAAATCTCTAACACTACCAGTAATGATGTGTCTTCCTTGTTTAATTCCATAAATATACTTCTTTTCTAAATTTATTATTTTTGGCATATATAGAGATTTAGTGAGATATTTTTAGCTCATAGTCACCAATCTGTACATATATATTGGTATGATCAAAGGCTATTTGTTAAATTTATTAGTATGTTATTTAATTAATGGTCCAGGGTAATTTAGGGTTTTCCCATATAATTATCAAATAAAATATTTATTCATGAACAATTATTCCATCTATAGAAATATTTCAACACTAAAAGAATAAACTTTTTTCACCTGGGGATATCATGATAACATCGGTGTCCTTTAAGAGAACATCAAAAGTTTTCATCACTATATCCCTTGGGATGGTAATGGACACTCTAATAAAATTCTAATAAATTCCATGAAGGATGTATATGTGAAAATGATTAAAACAGAAGTTCACATTAACAAGATCATCACTATCATCCCATATTCACACATAACTCGATGACTTGCACCTACAATCCTCATGTAGCATATGCATGGAAATAATATAGATCCAACAGAACATAACAGAGAACAAACCAGAGAAATTAATTACCCAAGAAGGGATCCCATAGAGAAACAATAGTAATGTTGATCACTATGTAATCTATAATATAGAGGCTCAAGCTCCCCTTCTTGTTGTCACATGGAAGAGCATGTTCTATAGAAAGCAAAAATGTTGTGGTATTCAACCCATATTTAGAATAGGTAATGGTATGGTTTGTGCATATTTACTCATTAGATATTATTTTATCATTTGGTAGGTTCCAAGTTATATGTGAATCTATATTGGATCCAAACATTAAGTACATACTTATTTCTGATTAAGCATACAAAATCTTACACAAAAGAAAGGATATGATCAAAACTTGTAATCGAGAATAACAAGAACAATTAGAAACACAAAGAGAGAAAATGTCTTATATGGCTTAAATCCAATCTCTACATATGGAAATTAATGTTTGTTTGTTATCGAAAAATAGAGAGTAAGAAAAAATGTATGCAAAAAATAACAGAAATCATATAAACTAATAGATATAGAAATCCCTCTCAAATTTAAAGGTGTTCCTTTCTCATGAAGCCCAATTCCATCAACAACACTGGCCAAAATAATTGACTCCCAAATGATGAGAAAATCTTGAACCCCCATGGAAGGGACATATGATAGGAAAGACACGTTTTTGATCAACATTGAAGGGAGAAAAACTATGGAGGATAGAAAAACAATGAACAATCGACTAGCAGTGAGCTCTTAGTGTTTGTATTTGGGGATAATATTCCCTAATGCCAAAGTGTAGAATGTCATTAGTAAACAAATCATTCAATTGAAGAAGTTGTAAATTAACAAGACAAAAAATAGACATCTAAGACCAAAATAAATAAACAATTCCAAAGGAAATCTTATATACAAAATAGTAAATCATTTCATGTATCTACAAACTATGAAAACATTTATAAAAGAATCATTAAAAAACATATATCAAAATAACAAAATGAGCAAAAAATAACTATCCTAGCTAGCATCAGGAGGATAGATCGGTCCTATTCTACTATGATCTTAAGCAATGAACAGTCAAACATCATACAATATGTGCTATCCCCAATCCCTACCATAATCCATGAAGTTTGTACGGTTACCCAATGGAAGCCCAAATAGGGTTTGAGATTACACTTAGTTGTCCACCACCAAAAGTTTTTATAACTTATCCAGTCTTTGTATAACATGATAAATAAGTGTGTAGTTTATAAAAGTTATACTAGTATTAAAAGTGAAAATATCAAGTTAAATATGATAAATTTAAAGTGATACCATCCATCTTATTAATGATAATCAAGTTCCCGTAAAAGGTTAAACTGTAAACAAGCCACATCAAGCATGAGCTAACTGTAAAGCATAAATAAACCACAATGTCCATGCTATGTAAACAAAGTTATAATATTTACCACAAACATGATGAATAAACCAGTGTATCATATCATCGTGGCCATGTCGTATAATCTAGTGTATAATATCATCATGTCCACATCATATAATCAAAAGTTTCAGACCATTAAGGGACGTATCCAAGGTATAGAAGGCCATGGCATCCACATCAATTCCTAAGAGCATCTCAATGAAAACATGGTAATGAATTAGTCGGAGTCCAAGGAGCATGTTAGTAGACCATGTCTAATGTGAGTCCAAGAAAACCATGATCCATGATGTTGCAAGGCCCAATGCATTCTATAGAATCAAGATCCAAGAAGGAAAAAAGTATAAGGCATCCACTACTGTAATCAAGACTAATGAAGTAGAAATGTCCACGATGTCTTACGGAATCGAGATCCAAGGTATACCAACCAAGGAATCCACTACCATAGTCATGTAATCATATCATTCATTCATTATAATATAATATTTAAATTTCATGAGTTATTCCACCATCCATTATTATTTTATTGAAAGATCCACTTTAAAGGAAAGTGGGAACCTTACAAAAAAACATTCTATGAATGATTTCAAAATTCAAATTACAACCTTCAAAACATTTCAAAAAAACAAGCACAGACCACCAACCCCGTGATAACACCAAATTCAGAATTCAAAATCAATGCCAAAATTAATCGTCACCTGGTACACATCCCGTGAATCCTGTGATCAACATCATAGTCGTCTCCGGCAAACACATCACAGCAGTTCACGTCACGTTGCTGCAGTACACTCCAAAACATCATCATCGGCATCACCTGTCAATAACTGAACCATCCTCACAGCGACCACCTTTGCCCGTCGTCTACCATACTGACGAGGAAGGCCACCAGAGTCTAACATAATCATCACTAAAACTCCAAGGTCATCTTCGAAAATACATCCACCAAACACCACAAGACGATTAACACCTTCAGAACCGCATAAAAAATGCCACTTCGTTGACCAACACCAACCCCGAAACACAACAATCACTCAAAAACTGACCAAACATCCTAGGATCATTAACAAAATGGCCAGATAAACAAAAAAAAACAGAATCACAAAATGCAAACAAGCACCTCAGGATCCACTATGACAGAAGAAAACTTGTTCTGAAAACCTGATGTAAATAAATCACTGAAGGAAAATCCACAGCCACTGAACCACATGGCCCAAAACCCATTTGTATACATCTCTCCAATTTTTACTAGGAGAGGAGCGATGGAACTCCAGGTCAGAGCAGGTTGAGGCGGATGAGGAAGAAGAACGGGGAAAAAACCCAAGCATAAGCAAAAACCAAGAAATATGGTGGGGAGAACGGGGACTGGAACCCGAGAGGGAAACGATGAAGATGCCTAGAACATCCATGGCCACCGTGCTGATACGCCAAAAACCTCAAGAATCCAACTCTATCGAACCGACCTGGAGAGGAGCGGAGGATCACGAGGTCAGAGCGAGGTGTGACAGCCGGGGAAAAGGTGCATCGCCTTCATCGGAGTGGACCATCCACGAATTCGAGTAGACAAATCGATGAGAGGAAGAAACAGAAAAGAGGTATTTTAGGAGGAACCCCAAAAAAGGAGAAGAAAGGGGAGCGATAACCAATCCGGTGAGAGCAGATTCTCCGCCGATCCAAATAAGGGTAAAAACCCTAAAAAGCCACCGTTAGGAAGAGACTTGAAAGAGAACCAGAGACTACAAATGCCGAAGAGGTAGGAGGAGGAGGGAAACATGAGTTCATCCTACTAATTTTCTCATTTTACATTAAAATAGTAAAAACTATTCAAATCATTTCAACACATGTAAAGGGAGGCATCACCATATCTTAATCATATCAATTCATTTTTCATTTATTATAATGACTCCCTCTAATAAGGAGAGTATACACACACCCATGTGGGATGTATAAATTAAGGTAGATACAATGGAATTCCCTATGGGTGGCAGATGTTCGGGATTAAAACCTCCAACAAACTCAAATGATCTAGTGGGCCACATAAATAGGTTATAAATCATTTAATAAAATAATTCAAATAATTTTATGGGAAACACTAGAAACTATAATGTGCGACATAATGAAAACTAGCTATATGAAACACCAAATCATGAGGGAAAGGTATATACCGCCTATTGTAGGTCCGTAGAAGAGAAATCATCTAGTATTGATCTTTGATTTGATCCAAATGGAGATAAAAATGAAGAACGAATGAAGAACCTATAAATAGGGAATATTATCTTGCACATAAACAACTTCATCAATACAAAACAAACATAGAACGACACAATACGATCAAATAAATTACCAGCATGGATATAAAGATATTAATAATGATTGAATCCTAGTCCAAATCAAGAAACAGAATCAAGGCCTATGAATTGGCTTCAAAAAGGAGCTCCCTGTGTGTGGTATGTCAGCCATAGAAAAAATGAAAAATATATTTTGGTTAAAATATATTTTAATGGAATTTTTGTCATTTTACCCTAAAACACTAGGTTTTTTTAAGTTCACATGCTTTTCCAAATAGTTTTCCAATCATGTTATCATAAATTCTTTAAGGGGGACATCACCATTCATGTGAATAGTTTGGAAAGCTATGTGAAAACTCTCTGTTTCAACTTTGTAAAAAGTATATAGTTTTTTTTCAAGGGAATGCACCTCAGGTTGCATGACTTCATAAAACTATGAAGCCACTTTCTACTCACTATCCATACCTTCATGATTACTCCTAACTATGCAGATTAAGTAGCATGATTTCTCCTAACCATACAGACTAGCTATTTTTCCCCAAATGTCCGGATCTAGGCTTCGAACAATCCCCAGACACCCTTGAAACTCCATTGATATCATAGTCACTCACATTAGGTCAAAACCAAGGAGTAAATACTAAAATAAAAATATCTGTACATAATAAGAAAACTTGGGATCTTATAATTTACAAAACCATACAAAGACTCATTTGTTTGAAAGAAAAGTAGCAAGTCTTTGGGACCATTCAAATAATGAAAGATCCATTTCATAGATTTAATGTGATCCCTTCTAGGGTTTGACATGAATCCTCTAACAACTCTTATTTCTCGTGAAATCTCTAAATAAATAAATCCAATGATGTAAATCAAACTTCTAAGAGTTGATGAATTTTGATCATTTACCATCTACCCGACCATATATTACATTGCATGTGATTTTTAGTTTTTATAAAAATATAACACTTATTATACATATTGGAAGTAATTATAAACCAAATACAATGATCTACCATGAAAGACAAAAGAAACATGCGATATAACTAAAATAAAGAATAGTTGTAAATATTTATACCTTAAATCAAAGATCCTTTGAAACATTTCTTGTCTTCTTCTGATGAGTTTGATAAAGATCACCATTGTTGAAAATAAAAGAATCTAAACATCGTATGTATCCATGGGATGATCTAAGTCATCTAGAATTCATGGGATTTATCCTTCTACCACAACCTTCTAAATTATATAATGCATTGAATAAGAATAATGAGATCAATGGGACTAGGAGTATCGGCCAAGCATGTGGACTTGAATTCACACCCAAATTCCATCATATGGTAGATAACTTTATATACATCCCAAGGACACTCCTAGGTAGTGTATGCAATAAATCATGCATTAAATAACATGTATAACTTCTATGGTCTGTTCATGCATCATAAGAATTTACACCATATATATTTTATATAAATATTAAAAAAAACATTTAATGGTAGATTAGGTGGATGAAACACAAAAGAGAAAGTAGTTATCATTTTTTAATCACATATTTCATAAAATAATATACCCTTGTGTGTGTGAAAATCATAATTCACATTAAATATATATATATATATATATTATATTTATATATAATGATATAGGGTATATATCCATTAGTGATTTCTCCTTTTCTTAAAATACCACCCCAGGGAATGGTTACCGGTTTTACTTGTGTCAAACCAAAGTATTACACCACCTCTTTAATGTATCCAGTCTGGGTCAGGTACAGTGTACTCGAACATTAGTCTCATGAAATTTTCATCCCCAAAATTCCATTTGTCAAAATATGATCCTAAATCTAAATGATTTTTGAAAACTCAACCTTTATCTCATCAACCATATTCTTTCATTGGACCCACTATTAGTATTTAATCCACATAAAGTAGGAGAAAATAAAACTCTCATCATCAGACACCTTTTGGTAATAGAAATGGTAAAAATTTATCTAGATGAACTTTTTTTCCATCATGAAATCATTGAATTTTTTATTCTAACACCTTAGTTCTTACATCAAACAATAATCAATGTGTTTGAGTCGACACCCAATATTCTTGTTTTTATGTTTTTCAAAACCCACCAGTTGATCCATAAATATCACTTCATCTAAATATATGTAAAGGAATGTTGTCATCACATCAATCTTCTTCAAATAAAGATATTCGGAGAAAATTACCCTCATTACTGTTTGGATAGTTGTGTTCCTGGTAACATCCCAAACCTAATCACTGGGTTTTACCTGAAATGACACACAACCTTATTTGGTTGATCTTTGTTTTATGTGGTGGAATTTTTTTGGTTATATGTTTTATTTGTCTGAGTTTGTGTTGTATTTCGTTCCCACATATCCACAAAATTGTATTTTAAAATTTTTTAAAAAATATTAGAGAGATTGGTTTTTAAAAAATAATTATATAAGATCAAAAATGATAAATCATGAAGGACCACCATCTCTCCCTAGATCGTCTCTAATCCATGAACTCTAATTTCATTCTAAGAATCCCTAAAAAGAGAGTAAATCTACATATTTTTAGACAAATACTGAAAATGGATCTGTAATAGTTCAGATGTTTTTTTGTTGAATTATGTTTTCATTGAATTAAATATCACACTCGGAGAAATACTACACTGACATAATATCAATATGAGATCTCGTTTAAATGATATCCAGTCTTTTCTCTTAAAAAATGCCATGGGTGACATTTAATTAATAAATTTAATGAATGATTTAAAAACCAATACTTCTCTGATTCTCACTAAAATATTAACCAAAGGTAAACATCATATTTTATGATTAATGAAAAGAAACAAGACTTATACTCAATAAAATCTCTTCATATACATATATAAACTACTACCCATTAGATTTATTGAATACTTTATTTTCATTGAAACCATTTAGATCCAAAACATGTTGAATGATATGTTTAAGAGTCCTTTTAGGTCTATCTCTAACCATTTTAATAAGTTAATTGGTAATCAACTATACCTATTAATAGACTCATCACTAGGTATACATCTTACATGTTCAACCCATCTTAATATAGTCTTAGACATCTTGTTATCAATCAGATCCACTCTGGTTTTTTCTTGAATAAATCCATTACTAATCATATTCATCGTAGTATGTCCACATGTCTATCTTAACACTTTAATTTTCATGGGCCTTTTTTCATACATGATGTTCCATCAAAAGACAAGACTCATACCATATATAATAGTAGGTCTAATAACACTCCCATAAAATTTACCCTTCAATTTCAATGTAACTTTTTGATCACAAAGAACCATAGAATACTTTCTCTATATTATTGATACAGTTTGAATCATATGGGATACATCTACATTAATATCTACATCACATTGAATAAATAATCCTAAATATAAAAATAGATCAACTTTTAAAAAAAATGGTCTCTCAATCTAATATACATAACATTACTAGAAAATCATTTGGGAAAACAACAATCCATATATTTTTTCTTATACTTATTTAGATGGAAACCCTTGGATTCTAAAATATCTATTCAAAACACTAACTTTAAACTGATAGTCTCTTTATATTCTGCAACAAGAGAAATATAATTCTTAAAAAGCATGCAATTAGGTATCTCATCTTGAATATGATTTGAATGTTCATCTAATTCCAAAAAAAGGTATGGGCATAAAACCTCATATTGATGCAGTTCTATTGAGATAGGGAATTCTATTGTGTCACATGTGGGAGTTGGTTCCCTAGAACCTAATTCTGAGTACTTTTTGATAACCTATATTCATAATTTTGATTATTAATAAACTTATTATTATGTCATGATCATTCTTCTTGTTGAAATAGGGGGTACCATTGACCCAACTATTTAGCACTTTTTATTACCATATCTTGTATATATTTAGTTATTCATGATATATTCTTATCATTATAGTGTATACTTTTCTACATCAACAATTTAATAGTAATTTCCATAGATTAATTTTCATATCAAATGGTTACAGTAGTTCCCAATATATAATGGGAACCTCTATATACTATGAAATTAATCTTAAAAATGATCATTTGGTTGAGATACCTCTTACTGATTGAACACAGTACATGTTTGACTATTAGGTGTTGGGGGATCATAAGCATTGAGACTTCATCTCATGATGTTCAAACTTGGTGATCTCAAGTAGTGAGAACATTGAGGATAGACCCCCCCTAATAGGAACACCACATGTTTTGAGTGTCATTGGATGTTCCTATATATGATCATGTGTAATGGTCTCCTGACTTTATATTGTTTTCAATGTATTCCATTTGATCACATACTTTGATGAAATATCAAAACCATGGTGTTGAAATTTTGGCAAGGTAGTTTGTGTTGGGTTCATCATTGGTGGCATGACATTGGTTAAATGGACAATAATTTTTTTTACTTCCAACATAAGGAAGTTATATATCTCAGGCCATGTTGATCAGGATGGTAGTACCTTGATAAATCCACACCCATGTTAGTTCAAGGTAAATGTGTCTATTTATATAAAAAAATAATAATGCAATAAAATGATGATTATATGGGCATGAATCTTTCTTTATGAGATATTAAAGACAATGATATTATATTACATAGTGCTTGTTCATAGGTAGGTTGTCACTGCTATAATAATCATTATCTCTTTAGGGAACATGAAGGGATTTAAGATCCAACTGTTGGTCTATGAATAGAATTAACTACTATCAAGATAAAGGCCTAGAGGATCACACACAATATCGTATTCATGAATCTTCCCTATTAAGTTGAATAGAAATTTTGGAGATGGTAGGCCCCACAACTGGGCTATGGTGCATGTCCAATGAGATACAATCACCAATGTAATAAATAAATTCATATTATTCAAGTTATGAATAATGGTTATTTAATATATTTTTGTAGTTTCAATTTTTAAAGTAAATAAACAAAAATATTAATAAAATTAATATTATTTCAATATATTCAATGTTTAATTAATTTCGGTGGGAACGACAAGTAGAGTTAATGAGTCATTTATAATCACGTAATATATTAAAGTATTGGAATAAAGTGATAATAATATTTATGACTATGTTTAGTAGTCATAACAAGTCATTTATAGCATGTTAATTATTTGGGTTCTGGGAGACAATTTCTGGTAATTCTTAAACACTCTATAAATAGAAGATGAGAGGAATTCACTGGTAAATATTCCTGAGATTTCAATCTCTTCTTCTCTCTCCCACAATAAATAGAAAGAATATCTAGATCCAAGATCTCGGCTAAATATCCCTCTTAGGCATCAAAAGAAATGCGGTGCGATGATCATCAGTGCATTGAAGGCATCATCAGATCTCCATGCTAGCACAAATAATTCAACGAACGAATCAACTACCGTTTCTTAAATATCGTGAGGAAAATAAAGAGGAATTTGGCTTTAGATTATTCTTGTCAATATCACCAATTAAAAGAAGTCCTCATGCAATGATTCAGATCTAAACAAGGTACTTTACAGTTTATTTTTGTGATTTAACTTATTAAGCGAGATCCTCAGCTTAAACCAGGAAGCGATTTGCTGAAGTTAATGAGTTCTTGTTTTATGATGGTGAATTTTTTTATAGTCCCATTTTTGGGGCTTTTAATACATACCATGTACCTAAAATTAGTATTAGAGTGATATTTGAAAATTTTAATCCAATAACATGTTAAATTTCAATTAATTTTAATAGTGGTTGTCGACATGATCGGAACACTATGGATGAATTTCCAATCGGACCTCTGATGACCACATTACGGTAAAAAATATTTTTAAATATATATTGGAATTCCCAATTTCATGTATTAGAATTAAGAAAATATATTTATTTATGTGTCAATTTTATACTCAAACCTGTCGGCTGAAAGGAGATTTCATTAGACCCGTTTTTTATCCGTTTTCTGATGGTCAAAATAAGGTTCTCTAACATGGGAATTTTAGTAAAACATTTTAATTAATTAACATAAATAATTTGATTTTTTATTTAATTAATTAAATTTATTCATTTCTTTTATTGACATAAAATTTTTATGGGTGGCTGTGGAAATATCACCCAAGTGGGTGATCCAAACAAACCAACACAAATTAAAAGGTGTTGGTTGTGAAAACAATACCACCAATGGTCCATGTTAGTAATCTACCAAAGGGAGAAAAGACAAAAAAGAGGTCAAATGGTAATGAGGAGGGTGTTCCCCCTCTCTCTACTCTTTTCCACCTCCTCCCTAACACCTCTTAGCAAGACACCGCTGACCGGCACGCCACATAGCCCATGTTCAGATTCCTCTCCGACCAGCCTCCATGACCCCAGCCAATGCATCCCCCTTTCTACCCAAACTCCCCCCTCGTCCTACCCTGATGAACCACATCAGACCACCTAAGATGCACCAAAGAACTCCCACCCCATGGGTCCTCCCTCCCCCTCATTATGGGGGCTTCTTGCTCTGCTGGTGAATCCAAGGTTCCACCCTCCTTTCTTGGCGAGCCATTGTCCTACCTCAATCAGGACTCGTGATGGACAGGTCCTCCTATATCAGTGAAACTAGGTTGAGCATCCCCAAATCCCTCATGTGGTGGTCCTCTCATATAAGTGGCATTGCTCGGACAACCGTCTTACCCACCAGTAACCATCTGGATCTGGTTGGTACTACAACCAGAACCTCTGTTTGGGCCTCCCTTGTCTGATGACTCCTGAGTTCCTCCCTTGTTAGCTCAACACCATGCAACCAAACATTCATTGACATGCCTTTGTACCCATGGTCCACCCCTCACCTGCCCCTTCTCTTGTGCCGGTCCGTCGGACAACAACACCCCTCAATTTCGATCCCCTACCATGGAGTTGCACTACCGCTACACTCCTCCTCTATCTAACTGTGGGTTGAACAGAACCGGCGAGGTATTGTCGAGTTTTTTTCTGCCCAAACCAAATCCTCCCAAAACATTGCTCGAACGGGTGCTCCCAAACTACAATGGGCTTGATCGGGCCTTCTTGGCCCATATCACCCCTATAGGGATAATCACATCTTGAAATCGGCCTACGCCAGTTTTTCCCAACCCACACAAGCCCTTTCCAGGGTTTTCAAGGACTGAGTAATTTTAATGTAATAAAAATTTGATAAATATAATTAATTTAATATCAATTTAAAATTAAATTAATTAACTAATAATTTATGGTTTTGAAATTTTATTGTGGAAAAAAATAATTTAATTTGTTGATAAATTAAATTAATTAATTATTTAAATATCTGTTTTTAAAATTAAATTAATTAATTACGACCGAATGAAGAATATATTGAATTAAAATTATGGTGAAAATTTAGTCCAATAAAAAATTTCCTGAATAAATATTTAATTCAAGATTAATTTTTTTCTTCATTTATTATTAAATTCGTTAGTTAATACATATTGACTGGTCATGAGATTTGGACCAAATAATGTATTTTTTATGTTTAATTTATTTAAGTATTGCATGTTGGTTATTAATAATTAATTAATAAAATAGAGATATACATATCATCTCTGATTTATTTTATGTATAAGGGAACACACGTCCACTTTAGTGTTGTATGTTAGATTCCCAAGTTCCCATCACCTATGAGAGAGTACTGTTGTATAATGATGAGACAATAAGTGACACACTTTGCACCGAGTCATGGAGACACACCGGACATGTATTCGATGCATTGGTTTGAAACATACTAAAATTTGAGTCGCAAGTGATGCGACTCAAGGTATATCCCCTAGGATTTAGGTTGGTCCATTATTCTCTCAATGGATCAACAATTAAAATCAACTCATTATCATGTCATCATTTTATTTTTTCATGGTTTATTGTTTTTTTGAATTTCTAGTTTTTGTATGATCACATAGAAATAATAATCAATCATGCAAAGAAAAAAATGAACATGTGACCCTATGAATTTTATGATTCATGCTTGGTTAGTTATGATTGAGATAAATAGTACATGATATGATAATAGAAAATGGTTTATTTCATCATATTAAAAACAATAAAACCCTCAAAGAAATATTATGTCTAAATCACATTCCATCATTTAAATTTGGACCAAACCGACAGTTTGGGGTGCTCATCATGCCAAAGCTAAGGGTTCTTCTTACTACTTGAGAGTTATTATGATATTGGTTGGTGAAATTAACTAAAATTTTAATAAATAAGTATCCAAAGCTAGCATGTTGAAAATTTAGATTCAAAAGTTGAATAAATAATGTTACAATTTATGTGGTTGGGACTTGACTCCACAGATCATAGAACCATGAGTTAATACAGATGGGCAGCCAAAATTCAACCATGAACCCTCTAAGTAGTGGTGTATCTAGTGATTGTAGACTATTATTGGGGAATTAGGGATCCTTTCCTCTAGAATACTCAAACGATATAGTATTCTAATTCTTGTATAGTGGCTTCTTAGAATTCGATAAAATAGTGGAAAAAATTTAATGATTTAATTAATTAAACAAAATGTCTAAATCGGTAATCGTGAAAATAAAGTTATAATCATATAGAATTTATTTTTGATGACGAATGGAAAATTACACCACAAGTTTAAAAAATACGATAAATGATGGACAAAGAAAATTTCTTCATTGGCATGAGTTTCCAAGAATAGCATGGATGCTTGTGCATATTACTGTTATATTAGGGGACTCAAGGTGATTGTGTCCTCTATACCTATTAAAATATATTTGGAAGTGATGGTGTTAAAATTTCTTATAGGAGACTAATGTGTAGTGCATATGACGATTATTTCATTATGAAATCATCAACGTTTGATGTTATTTGTGGTCTCTACATTGGATATCAATTGTATAATAATTAGTCTCATATCAGAGAGGTGTTCAAGGATAAATAGAAGAAATGATATGAATAGGTAATGGTTACACTAGATCTTTGTAAATTGAAAGGCTGGTTATGATCATTCAAAACATCCTATTCTAATATCATTTTCAACCCTTTACTCAAGTATCGTTTTATGTTACAAAAACATACATTAATTGAGTAAACTCTTCATTACCTATTTAAGAAAACTTTTCCAAGTAAATAAGAATACAAAATATGAATTAATCATTCATTCTTATGGTTAAAAAATTGAAAGACATGGTGAAAAGGTCTAATAAAAAGAAATTCCAAAATAATTTTAGCAATGTCCTTCAATGAAGGAGGTACGAATTGGATGATCTTTTCATTGAATTTGTTGAAATAAATCTATAGATGTGTAAAGTTATTATACTAAATCAATGAAGCAAGTAACCACTACTTTTCTAGGAATATTCATTAATGTAATGTTTCAGTTTTACATATTAGGTATTCAATACAATATTATTATCACATATTTGTATTGAAATATTGTATCCATGTAAGTATAGTAATTTTACTAGAAGTCAGGTGTATTCTACATGTGGCTGAGAAAGGGTGATACCTAGACCAGTGGTCAGAAGTACATGGTTTCGTTATTTCCAAGTGAAAGAATAACCTGGAACTATTATTAAGTATAACAAAAAGATTAATATCATGAGTCCATGGACATAAGGAGGCATTATTCTAGGTTTAGGATTTTTTTCTTATTTAATACTCAATAAATATTTTAGTAATACTAGAATTGTTGGATGTAAAAGATGAATATAAAATGTAAGACTTTTATACCATGTTGTTGAAAGAAAAATAATTTTCATGTAAAACTAAAAGTGGATGTTAAGTATATAACTAGTTATTATTTTTTTCTTGGTAAAGCTAAGAACATTTGGTATAATTGACATATTTAGTTTGGAAAAAAACCTTTTGGAATAAATATAAGCCACAAAGATTACGTAATTAGTTTAACAAGAGAGCATGAAGTATTCCAAAATAATCTAGAGGTATATATACTTCATAATATTACATTAAATAATTAAGGAATTTTAATGTGATGTATATTCATGGTCATAAGATATTATTTGCTTCAAGATTGCATGTTGAATACTATCTTGACTACGTAATCATCGATCATGAAAATGTAGCATAGAGTAATTCTTAAATGCATGTTACCTTATCTACATCATGACATTGTTGTTAATGAGGATGTTCATTGAAGAATTATTACATGTCAACATTGATCCAAAAAAAATTCTTGGTGTAATTCCAAATTGAACATTTTATACATCAAGTTCATGATGTAAGTAGAATCAATGTGGAAACTAGGAAAAAAAAATCTTATTTCAAAACATGATTTGGAAATAATAGTTATATCTAATAACCATATGCCAACTATAATGAAAAAATAGATATCATTCAAGTCATAGTGTGATGGGAATCCATTATGTCATAAGAATATGTGTTTGGATGATAAGAGTTTGTTTGGACATACAAAACATAAATTCGGAACAAAAACATTGTGCATCTAAAGAAGTTATCCCATAGGTTGCTTAAGATATTACCTAAATCCCTATGATAGAAAAGTCATTTCAATTCATAGGAAATCATTTCTGTAAACGTACACATCTATATATTAGATAGTGGGATCAAGATTGACTTGGGTTTAGCCAATGCATGAGATGCACATATAGTTGGAATATTATGCAGTTCAACATGCACATATGGAACTAAGTATGTTCGCCAGACCCATTCTACATAGGAAGGATAAAACTATGGTGATGTTCTGGTGTTCACTATGGTCATTGATGTAATATTCATTATGAATAACATTTCCTACATGTAAGAAGGATATGGAAATTAGGTGAAATTTACAAGACCAGTTAAAATTAAATATTGGATTCCATGTATCAAAGTAAAAAAATTGGATTGTTATTTTGAATACTATGGTGGGTGTTCAAGTGAGTTGATACATGGATGGTACAAGTGTATTACAAATAAGTATTGATTGGTAATAGCAAGTCATAATGTCTCAATTAATTAGAGTTTTTCTTGTGAAAACTAATTTCTATAATCTTATTATTAGGCATTGGATGTCATTACAATCAATCATGGAAGGTGTCTATATGATGAAACCAAGAGAGGATAGTTTCATCATAGAATGCTAATAATGGTTGCATGTTATTGATATACAGTTTAGTATTGAAGTAACCAATGATATCATAAAATATTAATTTGGAATAAATATTTTTCATGTGTCTACCCATGATTTGTTGGAGAACGAAGGTTTTACACATAAAATATGTTCCAAAACATATGGAAATTAGATTTGTATTCATGTTTGATAGGACATTGATGAAATTTATTCTACAGTGATTGAGTTAAAGCGGCATCCTAATTTCTCGGAAAATGGGTATACTAAGGTATGTCTAAGGTTTTTATAGACCTATCAATCACACATATAGTGACATAGTATTGAAAAATAAACTTTGGAACAATTCAAGATAGAATTTTTACCAATGTCACATAGAATAATCTCTCCAGGTTGACATGTCCAGGACATGGGAGGAGATAAATGTGTTGATTTTAAATCCATATGATTAAGCGATGAATCAATCATGTATTCCATGATATGTACAAGTACAGATATTTCTATAATATTCATTATAGTAGTTAAATATTTGTAATATATAGGATAACTACAGGTGAAGCAGTCAAAACTATCAGATTTTACTTCAACAAGTACAAAAGATATATACATGGGTGGTGGAGTAGAAAGGATACTAGTTTTTAGGGGACACAAACTAGTTTTCCTTAGATATAGGTGATCTAGTATCCCAGTTAGTCTACGGTGATGATTGAGACAAGATTATACAAGCAACTGGTTTCCACACCTACAGTTACCGAGTATGTTGCAGATTTTGAGGTATCTAAGAAGTAGTTATATGCAACGATAATTTCTAGTGCATGGAATCATACCTTGCATGAAAATTATTATCATAATATATATTATGACATTCTTACTAGACAATATGTCAAGTAATGATTGAAAATAAAATGAATATACTCATGGTTACTATTTCTTGAGAAGTTTTAGTCAAGGAGATAAGGTCACAAATTAGAATAATATCCACGCAGTGGAATCATGGAAGGACCTGCAGTTGAATTTGTTACCTAGCAGAAACATCATCTTTATCATAAGAGTAGCTAACAAGTTCATCTAGCATGTTGGCTCTAGTGTAAGTGGGTGTGTTGAAATAGTGCGTGCCCTAGACCCAACTATTCAATACTTTTGATTACCATATATTGTATACAGTTAGTTATACATGATGTATTCTTATTATTATAGTGTATACTTTTATGTGTCCACTGTTTAATGGTAACATCTATAGATTATTTTTTATTTAAAAAGGTTATAGAAGTACCCAAGTAATAATGAGAACCCTTGGATACTATGACATTAATATTGAACAAAGATCTTATGGTCTATATACATCTTACTAACTAGAAAAAATATCTGTTTTACTATTAGGTGTTGGGGGATCAAAATAATTGAGTTTTCATCACATGATGTTTGAACTTCGTGGTCTCTATTAGTGTGATCATGAAAATAGACCTTTTAATAGAAACATCAAATGTTTTTACTGTCAATGAATGTTCCTATCTTTGATCTTGTGTAATGGTCTTCTAACTTGTGATCATTGTCATTGTATACCATTTGATCACGTACATTGATGAAAGATGAAAACCGTGATATTGAAATCGTAGTGATAATGTTTGGGTTTGGTGGGTCATTGGTGGAATGACATTGGTTGATTGGTCAAGAAAGGATTTTTAACTTCTAGGTTAAGTAATTTATATATCTCGGGACATGTATATAAGGATGATATTACCTTGATAAATCCATGTCCATAGTATTCCATGGTAAATCCATATTTTTAGATCAACAAATAATAAAGTAAGAAAATGACAGTAACACAGGTGTGCATCAGGCTTTAAGATATAATAAAGACAATGAGATTATATTACATTCTGATTGTTTGAAGGTTGGTTATCGTTGAAGTGTCAATCCTTATCTATTAAGGGGACATGATGGGATGCTAGATCCTGCTCTTGGTCTATGAATATTATTCACTACGATTAAGATAAGTGCCTAGAGGGTCACATACAATAGCGTATTCAAGAATATTCCCTATTCAGTTGAATGGGAATTTTGGATATGGTTAACCCCACCGCTGAGGTCTAGGGTGTGTTTAATGAGATAAGATCACAAATTCAATTAATAAATTCCTTTTATTCAATTTATGAATAATGGGTACATAATTTATTGATGTATTTACAAGGTTTAAAGTAAATACATGAATATATTAATTGAAAGTATATTATTTTAATATATTCAAGGTTTAATTAATTTTTTTTGGAAATTACAAGTCGAGTTCATAACCCATTTATTATCATGTAATATTATAATGTAATACAAGAGAGTGATAATAATTTTTATGGCTTATTTTAGTAGTCAAAACATGACATTTATATTGTGTTAATTATTCAGAGGCTAGGAGGCAATTGCATGGTAATTCATTAACACTTTATAAAAAGAAGAAGAGAGGAATTCACTGGTAACTAGTCATTGTATTTATATATCTTTTTATCTCTCCAACAATCTAGAGAGATAATATTAGGATCTAGGAGCTCATCTTGAGTTCTCCCTTAGGCATCACAAGAAAGGTGATGCAGAGATCGTCAGAGCCTCAAAGGCTTCATCATATCTACAATCGTTCAACCAAAATTCAACAAACGTCACTCTCAAGGTTTCTTGAAGTGCATGTGGATAATCTAGACGAATTAGGCTTTGTATTATTCATACAGAAATGTTCAATGATGAGCAGACATCGTGCACAAATTTATATCTAAACCAGGTATTTTACAGATTATTTTTGTTCTTAAGACTCTTCATGTGAGATACTCAGCTTAAACCGGGTAGTGATTCCCCAATGTCGAAATGTTCATGTCTTACATTGGTTTTTTTTTAAATTCCCATTTTTTTGGATTTTGAAGCAGGCCCAGTACCTACACATCTGTGTAACATAGTTTATGACAATGTTCTAAGAGTAGTTGTCTCATTAAAAATTCATAGCAGTTTCTTACTATGATGTGAACCCAGAAGTGCTATGACACTGTTATTAAATATATGTCCTACAATAAGATGATATAATTTGAGGGACACAAATGATATGTGATATCAAAAGTGGTGAATCATAGAACATTGAATGACCTTTTTAAGTAGTGCACCCTTGGTAATATCGAATATTATGAGAGTGATACTCTCGAGTAATAAATCAACATTTATGTGTGCCATTGGATGTTCCTATCTCCAAACATGAGTACAAATGATTTGACGTTAATATTATTCTGAGTCATATAATTTCATGTATTGATGAAAAAAATGATGATTTATATTCTTGGTGAAATTACTACCAAACAAGGCTATACCCACTATTGTACAAAAATTGTGGGTATAGGTATCACACTATAACCATAGTTATTAATGAGTCAAAGGTATAGGTTTCGTGGGAAAAAAATCGAAGGAAGAACCTATACCCATGGTTTAAAAAAAGCATGGGTATAGATTTCATAGGGAAAAATCTTGGTAAGGACCTATACCCATGGTTTTTGTAAACCATGGAAATATGTTTCATATGAAAAAATCCCTGAGAAGAGCCTACAGTCACGGTTTGATCAAACATTGGGTATAGGTTGGACCATTAATTATTCATAATAATAATAAATTATATAATATAATTTATTATATATGTAAATATATATTTTTTACTAAAAGAATATAAAATGGTTTATAGAGAAGTTGAAGGTCGTTGGGCGGTACGCGGTAAGTGCTAGGATCAATTTCTAGTGGATGATTTTTTAATAAATGACTTATACCCAGGATTTGGTCAAATATTGTGTATAGGCCTATACTCAAGCCTCCCCACCATGGTTTCTAAATCCATGGTTATTTACTATACCCAGTGTATTATAGGTTATACTCATGGTTCTAAATCATGGGTATAAGGTTCTTCCATTAGTACGAGGTAGGATATGTTGTGTGCGTCAAAAGTAATATTGAATTAAAAAATAATGAGAGAAATGATTTTTCCCTTATGTTCTTTAATGGATGTTTGTGTCATACGTCTTTTTATGGAATTGATTTAGCCTAAATAACTATAGGGTCATGGTGATCTTTAGGCATTTTCGATTTTTATAAAGTCAAATAAAGTGATATCGATCACATAGGTTGATAGCACTAGTACGGAACCTTCTTGATTAGTGATATCATGATAAAGGGATTTTGTAACAAAATTATCGTATATAAGAGTTATTATGTAGTTTTAGAAATAAATTATTTTTATATGGGTTTCATGGTATGTTTCTAGATGCTAACCTTGGCCTTTAGTGTGCTTCTCCTAATTCCATTAAGAAAGAGGCCTAGAGGGTTGTCCACACACTATGTGTATCTAGAAATCTCAGATATATATTATAATATTATTTATTATCTAATAAGTTGACTAAATATTTTTTTTGTACATGGTCTAAAAAATATTCATGTTTTCTTAATCACATATATTCCATCAATATCTATTCGAGAGAATATAAAGTGAGCAGAATATTAAATATTTTTTTATTTAGGTAAAATAATATTTATTTATTTATTTATTGTTGAATAATACAGTGATATTTATTTATTAAATAAATAGCCAATATTCATGGCTTGATAATTATTAAGGAGGAATTACAGACTATATTTTTAGGATGGATGTAATATATTGAATATTATTTGATTATATAATATTTAATTTAATTCTAATGTTATGAACATGTCAAGGAAATAATAATCTTATTATTATTTTAGATATGGGGTTCCATAAGGGATTAAAAAAATATTAAAGGGAAATTGTACAAATATTTATTTCTAATCCCTAATGCTATTTAATCCCAATTATATTATTTTCAATAATGAAGATTCATTTTGTGTTGTTCACAATGTCATCTGAAGAGAATCATCTCAGGACCTAAATATCTACCACTCTATGAACTCTCACAATAATGGAGAGTGTTCTTGTTCCCCCATTCACTCTCAAGTAATGATAGATAATGTAATATGATTTGTAACTTATTCTCATGGAGATAAAAGGAGAATGGCGCAAGAGAGATAAGACATATAGATTCCAACTGTGAAATTTAGAGATTCCTGGAACACATGTGGATCACCGCTTGAGGGGATTTTCTTTTTATTCCAACAACACAATGACCCTACAATGTAGATCTATTTTCAAATACATCAACATAGAAATAATTAACAAAAGGTAATTATTTAGTTGAATAAATTAAATATAAATAAAATCAAAGATCCCCTCTCAGGATCCAACATTTTATCTTTTTATTTTTTTCATTGGTTTAATTTTGTTGATCATGACATTTATCGTCATGTAGATCTCAGATTGATCATTGATCATGACTAAAAGAAAAGTTGGGAATGTCCCATTGCACATTTACACTTTTCCCAGAACCTATATCACCTACTAGTGTTCAAACTCAATTCAAACTCGCTTCACAAAGGTCGTGGATGAATTTAATATTATCAACATGTACCCATTTTCTTTTAACTATTTTCTATAAAACCTCAATATGATATTTATCATATTCCTACTCCAAATCAATGAAAACCATATGAATTGTTATGATTTTTGTCGATAATATTCTACAATAACTCTAATAAAAAAAGTTCTTATGTGGTTGAATGTCTAGGTATAAAACCATAATGATTATCATAAAAATTAGTTTTCCTTATAATCCTTTATTCAACTACTCTCTCCCAAAGCTTTTTGGTATGACTCATAAGCTTAATTCCACTATAATTCCCATAACCTAAACTATATCCTTTAATTTTATACACAAGTACTAGAGATATATTCCTCTGCTATTACAAAAGTTAGGGTTAGGGGGATAGAAATAAACATATAAAATCTATGGCACCCGCAAGTACTTAGAGATGATCGAACTCAAGACCTCCTGCATGACCCCTCAAAGGGATAACCACTAGGATATGCCCATAGGGGAAATATCTCTTCCTCAATACATAAGAAATTTTCATATATTTTATAATTTCATTAAATAACCCAATGGGCCAATTAATACCCAACACCCCTAAATTTTTCTAAACTTCAATATAGATGTTATCTAACCAAAGTACATTATCATTTTTTAATCCTTCATATATATTATTTTATCTCAAAAAGATACCATTTTTTATAATAGATGTAATTGAGTTCCTCTATAATAATTTCAAGATTATCATTGTCTAATACACACATTCAATCTTCATTTAATAGATAATTAAATTAGAATTCCCATTTTCCATAGTTTCTTCATCCTTAAAAATGGTACGTAATTTTTCATCTTTTATGAACCAAACATGATATAAATCACTATATATTATCTCTTAATCTTACTGAACTATATAAATTTATTTCACTATTATTATTTTTTAATGAATGTTACAACTCCTTAGATAATTTATATTTGTCTTCACTAACTTCATTCTTATACACTCTATGAGAAAAAGGATATGGATCCCAAGAATCCTCATTACAATAGAAGTATAAATGTTTAAAATTATCTCATTTTCAATAACATTATGTTCAACATTATAAATACACCACCATGACTCATTCCCTTTACTAAAAACCCCTTTACAAGAATATAAGTATCTATATTTCAAGCAGTTTTATCCACCTCATTCCACATGTAATTAGCTGTTCCTTGAACATCCAAATGCACTTCTTTCAAAATCTTTTTCTTAAATACCATTATAAGGTTGTACTTTAGGCATAAAAATTTGATTCTTATATTCCTTAATTGTTTTAAATTTATCTTATAATTCATAACATGCATGTATAAAACTAATAAACGATGTAGGGTGGTTAGACGTGTTAGAGTTAGTTTCCCAGAACCAACAATTTGTACATTGATTACATAAATATTTTATTTATTTAAATATTAAATTAAAAACCTTATTATATGTTATTAATTGTTCATCGTGACCATAATGTGATAATTTCTTATAGTATTGGTCTCATTGATAAGGTCTTAGTAGTTCCCCTCTATGATGAGAACATGAAGTGCTATGAAAATATTATTATTGTACTTCTGAAGTTGGAAAACTACTATTATTGGACACATAATATATAGATCATCAGGTGTGAATACTTTTAAGAATATGAGACTTATTCCCATGAATTTAACACTCTGTAATCTCCATGATGAGACATTATGAGAATAGACCCACCAGTAGGAATTACATAGTTTTTGGTGTCATTGGACATTCTTATCTACGATCGTGTGTAATAGTCCTTAGAGTTTAAGATTATAATTAATGAATTTCATGACTCAGAAACTTAGATTTGTTGATGAAAACCATCACGTCATATATTTGTGGGAAGTAGGGTACGATGGGTGAATCATGAATGACATGTTATTAATGGATAAGTCATGAAAGTATTTGTCCCTTCCATATTTATGGAAGTTGATACTTCATCCCTTTGATTGAAATAGATCTATCACCCTAACTTATATGGTCATTGTGTAATTATGAGTTTATTTTAGATATACCATTAATGATGAATCAATTTTATAGGTTGATGACACAATCATGAAACCATCTTGATGAGATTATGTGAAAAAGGATTTTATTACACAGTGGGCATTCCTATGTGGTTGCCGATATTGAAACTTTAAGTTCTTTCTCTTTGGTTTCTTTAACCATTGATAGAAAATAATCTTGGACTGTAGGTAAGTACGCATAATGTCAACAAAAAACTAATCCTAGAGGGTCACACAATAAGTGTTTCTGGTGGCCTCAATTAAATTATATTTGAATTTAATTAAAGGAATAAAGATTATTCTCAATACTGAAGAATATTTTTTATTTAATTTATATTAATAGCATAAATTAAATAAATATTTATTCCCCAAATTGTGAATAAAATACACTTATTAATTTTATTGATATTTAATAAATATTTATTTAATAGTTTTTGAATAAAATAATTATTTAAGAGAATAAAATATTTATTTGTGTGTTCAATAAATACAAATGGGGTTTGAATGGACCAAGACCATGTCTGGTGATAAAATGATTATTTATGAGTCTGTAAATATTTTTAATTCATTTTGCACAAGCTGGAACATCAAGAAATAATAATATAATTATTTTTATTATTATGTGGCATGGGATTTCATTAATGGTTATAAATATATATAATGGTTGTTATGCAATAATATTTTGTAACTGAAATACCAGCTCTATCAATAGAATACTATGTCTATCGTGTAATTCCTTCGAAACAAATTCAATGTTTTGGTATAGATAATTGTTGCGTACAATGAATTCACTCTTGACTGATCCTCCTCACTACCTCTCAAGAATAATAAACCCAAGAGATAATTTCTTCAAGATCGAAGAAAGGGATATTAATAATAAACAATGCAATACATTTGATTCTCCACACTAACACCTAAAGAAGGAGTGGAATTGCTCAAAGACCATTGAACCACGTGTGGATCAATGCTAGAGGGATTTTTTCCTTTGATCCGTGCAAGTACAATAAAGAAAACCTGTAATTGCATTTTTCGAAGATCAACAGTCATCAACAGTGAATGATCCTAAGCCCAAGTGTATATTTCTTCAAATATAAAATAAATTATTTATAAATTTGATGTGAAATATCATTACTCTTGGTTTCAAGAAACTATTATGAAAAGAAATTTTAATCTATCACCCACCATCAAACACATACACTATTCTTGAAACCAAAAAGTGGTATCAAAGGGGTTACATAAAAATTTATAATTTTTTATTTGATTATTGATCTATGAACAATTTTTGTTAGATTTTATTTCATGATATTCATTAATTAATTAGAATTGAATTAACATATTATTGACATACTATTCCTATTGGTTTACTGTTTTAGTTTCCTAAAGGTTTAAGAATAAATGAAGACCTATAATAGATTTAATTTGGAGGTTCCATATCATTGGTCTGTAAAACATGGTTACACAATGTGTGGATAAAGCACATATTGTATACCCATGCGCATTGTATCTAGATGCACTGAGTAATTAATTACACAGAACTATTTTATTTCCCACTACATGTTGACCAGCATGTGGAAAGTAGATATAGGGTGTGTAATTCACATGTACACAACACATATTAAGGCTGAGTCAACACACAGAATTCTCAGGTATGTGACTTGGATATATGGAAAATGATCTATATGACGTGTAGCGGCATGTATATGCCATAAATTCTCATATTAATAGAAAAATTAAAATAACATTAAATTTAAAATTACTTCAATAAAAAATTATTTTATTTATTAGAACACCGTTGAGTGTTTGACAATTTACTAATGGTTTTGAAGAATTTTAAATGCTCAATTAATTTATTGTAATTAGTAAGTCATTATTGGTTCTTCCATTTATTTTCATTAAATGTCATTAATGATGGGTATGTTCAAATAAGATTAGATTATCATTAAGATGAAAGGTAATTAATTATTTAATAAAAGTGTGTTTATCATAAATGATAAAAATAATGAATAATGAAATGAATTATTTCCATTTAATTTTGTGCATTTGTTGAATGTATGACTATTCATGAGCTTGACCATGACCCATGTATGTGTTGAATTTATTTAATTAAATTTATTTCATGGGTTTTAAATTATTTAATATTAAATTAAAAGATATTCTGCAAGTCATCTCTTTTGAGAAAAGTAATGTTTTCAAAAATACATAATAATGTTATTAAAAGGGGGAGATTATTGAAAATAAAACTCTTTATCTTTATGATAATTTTGATGCTCACAAATACTCTTAATTATTTTATAATGATTTAATTTAGTATTTTTTAGAAATTTATTAATTTATTTTACTCTCGAAATTGCGGGAATTTATTATTAAAGTATTTGTGTTTAGCATGTTCTGGAAACACTGTTCATGCGCTACTTATTCAGAATCTGCTTGATAATGTTCTGGAATCACTATTCATACCCTACGTGGATAAATGTAGCGTAAGGATGAAAAGCGTGTATACTTTTTGAGATAAGAGAAAAGTTTGGTTAAACAACCATATGTTATCAGAAAAGTATGGAAGAAGAACCCTATGTTAGGAAGGAACCTTACATTTTGGTAATCGGAAAAGTATTGAAGGAGAACCGTACTTAAATATTAAACATTGCGTTTTTTTCTCAAAATTATGGCTCATAAACCTTACTTTTGTAAACAACCATACATTCTTGGAAATGTATGGATCAGGTAAAAGTATGGATCTTTTACCATACGTTTAAAAGTATAAGAGAAAATGTATAGATGACTAACCCTATGTTTTTTGTGAACCTTACATTGTGAACCTTACGTTTGAAGACTATGTCATCAACCTTGCATTCAGAGGACGCATACAGTTCAACTTAACCTTATTTTTGGCGTCAGAAAGTTTGAAAGACGATATTTTTATGGAACAGTCAACAAGCTGATTTTTAGGCGAATTTCAAGCCAGATTTAAAGTAGATTTTAAAATACAACTTTAACCGATTCATATCCATTTTATCAATGGATTAAAGATCGAATTAAAAGGATATTTTTATGACAATTAAACAGGGAAGTTACGACTACTCTGTAAATTAAAATTTTTGAATATAGAGAATCAAAATGCTACTTTTATGGATCTAAATGTGCAGAGGATATGCTTGGATTTATTATATATGTTTTCTCTGAAACACCAGGAACAAGTGTGTAGTGATCAATCCTTTTTTCGAAATGGTGGAAAATAGAGACTACAAAAAATGCCCAGTTTTGCTGATTCAAAAGGATTATCAAAGATCTGTTTATTTAAGAAGAAGGAACTTGATAGAAAATTCACTTGTTCTACATCAAATATCTACTGTGGATCTACAACTGCTGATGTTTTGAATTATATCTCTATATCCACTGCAACTGGATCGACTCATAACTGCTTCGACTTGAAAATCAATATTTCTAGAGATGACCATCCATCTGTTGTAAATTGCATTCTATTGCAATTGTGAAGATCAACTGGAAAAGTTCTTTCTAATATCATTTTTATCTTGAGTAACCAGCTTCTCGTACTAAGCTGAGTGGTTCGTGTTTGTAGCAGAATGCTTTGTTAGCCTGAAGATTGTAAAGGTGTCAACTACCTGTACTCAGTTGTGAACCGGTCTATTGAAACGAGGACCAGATAGTGAAAATCACTGAGCTTGTGGAGTAGAGAGTTGGTGGAGTTGAATAGGGGAATTTTGTTCCCCGAACCACTATACATCTATGTGTCCCTGCTTTTACTTATTCTGATGCATGATCAAATCTGATAAAGCTTATAGGATAGAACTCGTTCAATCAAAGAGTTAACAAAACATCTGAAAGATACAATTCACCCCCTCTTGTGTATAATCTGTATAATCAAGATCCAAAAATTGGTATCAGAGCCGCAACTTCTGATAGAGCGTTAGAAATCTAGAAGAATTTAAATATTATACAACAGAGCATGATGATTGATACAAGAGAAGGGATTCCAATTATCAGAGCACTATACTTTAATGGAGAAAACTATGGATGGTGGAAGTCTCTAAGGATTGTCTATCTGAAAAATCTTGGATACAGAGTCTTCTAAGATTCTAACACCATATGAAGTACCAGAAAAACCTAAAACATGGAGTGAATCTACTGAAGCAGGATATGATATGTATTCAAAGGAAATTAATGTAATTATATGTGGTCTAGGACCTGATGAGTTTAATAGAGTATCTCAATGCCCAACAACATATGAAATGTGTCAAACTATTGTTGTTGCTGAAGAATGAACTAACAATATTATGGAAATGAGATATGCAACTGGTAAACATAAATTTGATACATTAATAATTGTTGAAGGTGAGAGTATTACTCAGATGAATGGAAGATTGAAAGAGATTGTCAATAACATAACTGCCTTAGGAGATCGCATCATGCAAGATGATCAAGCCTTAAAAGTGTTGAGAGTGCTTCCTACAAAATGTAATGGAATCTCTGCAGCAATTAGACAGTCAACACCTATCAGATATTTAACCATGAGAGAGCTGATTGGTACACTGATGATGTATGAAGCTGAAATAAAAGATGAGGCAAATGAACATAAAGTCTAAATAAAAAAGGATGATATTAACTTGAAGGTATCTTTACAACAAAATAATATAAAGATGAAGAACATAGAAGTCAAAGCTAATTTATAGATCTCTAACTCATCAAACTTAGATGAATAACTTGCTCAGCTAGACAGAAAATTTAGAAAATTCTACAGAAACAAAAGAGAATTCAAAAAATCCTTTAAGAGAGATGATAAAAAAGTAAGATTCTATGAATTCAAGAACATGGGGCATATCAGACCAGATTTTCCACAATTGAAATATGCAAAGAAGAATAAATTCTTCAAAAGAAATGACTATGAGCAGAAAGACAATAAAGCCATGAAATCCACTTGGAGTATATTTGAAGACTCTAGTAGCTCTCCTGAATCAATCTCGTAGAAATAAAAAGTCAATCTAAAAGAAAACATGTGTTTCATGGCAGAAATCGATGAGATACACTCATATTACTCCTCTGACTCAAATAATGAATTGAATTCTGAATCAAGATACAAAAATGAAAAACATGCAGCCTACTACAATATGCTTGAAGAAAGATATGACTCACTATTAAATAAACATAAGTCACTAAAGAACATACATAAATATTTTTTAGATTAAAGAGATACAATTCTGAAACAACAAAGGAATTAACAGATAAATACAATTCTATTAACACTAACAATATTAATTTTGAATCAAGAATAAAAATACTGCAGGATGAAGTATAATCTTACAAACAGGATTCATTGGTTTTTACAAAAGTAGATAATTCATTAAATGAAATTCTTGGAAAAACTATCATTAAAAAAGAGAGATTTAGAATTGGAAGTAAAGGAGAAAAACCTATGCTATATAAAAATTATTTTGTTCCTAGCTCTAAAATGGTTAATTGTAACTTTTGTGGGACAAAGGGACATATATCTAAAAACTGTCTCTTAAGACAACCTCAAATTTGTGATATTAAGAAAGCCTATGCTTCAAGAGACTTATATGATTCAACTGATTTTAAAAGAATAAATCAAATCTGGATACCCAGATCATTACTATCTAGCACCCCTGGACACAACAGAATATGGGTACCAAAGAAATTTGTTTGAATGTCTTTTCAGGTAGCAGACCACCAGAGTAGAAAAGATATATGGTAGATGGAAAGTGGCTCCTCAAGACATATGAGTGGAAACTCATTTAATTTTTCTTCACTCGCTCAAAAGGAAGTAAGACTTGTCACATTTGGTGACAATACCAAAGGAAAAATCATTGGAATTGGAACTATTGGAGGTCCAAAAACCTTCTCAATCAACAAACTACTTTGTGTACAAGGATTAAAAAACAACCTGATTAGTATCTCTTTACTTTGTGATGATGGATATACTATTGATTTTACTAACAATTGTTGTACTGTTTCTAAAAATAAACTTCTAAATTTAAGGCACCAAGAACTGATAATTTCTATACATTGGATTTAAATTCCTTGTGTAAACAACAAGAAAACTACTTGACTGATAAAGTAAGTGAATCATGGATCTGGAATAGGAGACTTGGACATTTCAATGTATGTGTTTTACATAAATTATCTAAGAAACATCTAGTTTATGATATTCCTAGTCTCAAAGTTGAAAGTGACAGATTATATGATGCATGCCAACATGGAAAGAAACACAAATCATCATTGAAATCTGTTAATAAAGTTTCTACAACTAAACATCTAGAACATATCCATATGAATTTGTTTGGACCTTCCAGAGTAGCAAGTTTAGCTGGTAAATTATATGTTTATGTATTAGTTTATGATTATTCTAGATTTAATTGGATTTTCTTTTTGAAATTTAAAAATGAATCTTTTACTTTATTTGAATGTTTTTGAAAATTTGTTCAAAATGAAAAATGTTTTAATATAATCTCATTGAGAAGTGATCATGGTGGAGAATTTGAGAATCAGGAATTTAAATCCTTTTGCTCAAACATGGGTATTAAACACACCATTTATGCACTTAGAACACCTCAACAAAATGGAATTGTTGAAAGAAGAAATAGGACTATTCAGGAAATGGCCAGGACTATGCTAAATGAATAAAGCCTTCCTACCTACTTTTGGACCGAAGCTGTAAGCACAACCTTCTATATAATAAATAGAGTTTTAATTAGACCACTTTTGAAAAAGACACCCTATGAACTTTGGAATAATAGAAAACCTAACGTTAACTACTTTAATGTTTTTGGATGCAAGGTTTAAATCTTAAGAACCAAGGATAATCTTGGTAATTTTGATCCAAAATATGATGAAGGAATTTTCTTAGGATATTCTGCTACCTCCAATGCTTATAGAGTCTATAATAAAAATTCAAGGATTTTTGAAGAATCAGTTCATGTGAAATTTGATGAATCTGATCCCATTGAGAAAAGGATATATCAAATGGATGAACCTGACTCTAATGATAACATAAGACTTGAGAACTTAATGAATGATTTTGAAAATGATATAAAAGAAATTCAGTCCATTTCAGAGGAACATGATAATGAAGAACCTTTAAATTTATTTCCTAGACAGTCTAGAACCCTAAAGAATCACCCTTTAGAATCTGTGATAGGTGACTTAGAAACTGGTATTCAAACTAGAAGAAACTTAGGAAACCTAGTAGAATTACTTGTCTTCCTATCCCAACAAGAACCCAAGACCATAGAAGAAGATTTAGATGATGAAAGTTGGGTAATAGAAATGCAAGATGAATTAAACCAATTTAAATGAAATGATGTTTGGGAATTGGTGGAAAGCCCTAAGAATTATCCTGTAATAGGAACCAAATGGGTCTTTAGAAAAAAACTGGAAGACCAATGCACAATAACTAGAAATAAAGAAGATTAGTAGCTAAAGGATATAATCAAGAAGAAGGAATAGATTATGATGAGGCCTTTTCACCTGTATCTAGGTTAGAATCCATAAAAATTATTTTATCCAATGAATCTTATACGAATTTTAAATTCTTTCAGGTGGATGTTAAATCTGCCTTTTTAAATTGTTATTTAATGGAGGAAGATTATGTTGAAAAACCTACTGGTTTTGAAAACTCTCAAAAACCTGATTCTGTTTTTAAACTTACTAACGCTCTTTATGGCCTTAAACAAGCACCTAGAGCTTGGTATGAAAGATTATGTTCTTTTATTTTGAAAAATGTCTTTACTGTTGGATTGGTAGATCCAACACTATTTAAGAAAACTATGAATTATAATATTTTATTTGTTCAAATTTACATTGATGATGTAATTTTTGGATCAACTAATAAAACCCTTTGTCATGAGTTTTCAAAGTTAATGAAAAAATAATTTAAAATGAGTATGATGGGAGAACTAAATTCCTTTTTATGTCTTCAAATATTTCAAAAATATTTTGGAAATGTTTTAAATCAAAGAAATACAATGGTGATTTACTTAAAAAAATTTGGACTTTAAAACAACAAGCCATTTACAACTCCTATGTGTACTAATATAAAACATGATTTGGATGAAACTGGGAAATCAGTTGACAACAAGTTATATAGAGGTATGATTGGTAATTTGTTATATCTTACTACTAGCATGCTAGATATAAAGTATTCAGTATGTCTTTGTTCTATATTTCAATCAAATCCCAAAGAATCTCATTTAACTGATGTCAAAAGAATTTTTAGATATTTAAAAGGAACTATTTTTCAATCTCTACTTTATCATAAAACATCTGATTTTAATTTTATTTCATGTTCAGATTCTGACTTTGGAATTGTAGATTAGATAGGAAAAGCACTTTAGGAACTTGTCACTTTTTAGGAAAATCTTTAGTGTCATGGTCATGTAAGAAACAACATTCATTTGCCCTATCAACAGCCGAGGCAGAATATGTTTCTACTGGCAGTTTCTGTGCACAGGTGTTGTGGATGAAAAACACTCTTATGGACTTTGGACTAAATTTTATAAATACTCATATTTTATGTTATAATACTAGTGCTATAAATATTTCAAAAAAACCTGTTAATCATTCTAGAACTAAGAATATTGATATCATACATCATTTTCTAAGAGATCACTTTCTTAAAAAATATTTATCTTTGGAATTTGTAAGTACTGAAATTCAATTAGCTGATATTTTTACTAAACCACTTCCCACTACAAGGTTTTATTTTATTAAGGGGGAACTAGGTTTATCTGATTTTAAATAAAATTTTATTTTACAATACTAGTTCTTTTCTTAATTCTTATTAAAACGATATTGCTATTTTGTTTTTTTTAACAAAATAAGTTTCTTTTCCCCGCATAATTTATTTTATTTTATATATAATGATTATAAAAAACATGGGAATCATGGTTGTTAGAAACCCTTTCGAATTCTAAAACATTTCATTTCTATAGAAACCTTTTCAAACCCACAAACCACACCTCTACTTATGAACCCCAATCTTCGAACCTTTGAAACCCTAACCTTAAAACCTTCAGAGATTCTCACAGAGATGGTGAGGACTAAAAGAGCCAGTGAAGCCGAGACAAGAAATGCCATGAGACAACACTTTGAAGGAAGAAAAATCTTACAGGGCAAGGTAATTGATCTTGACTGGTTATTTCAGACAAATCTACTGTTGAAGCAAGCGCTGTCGTTTCAGAACCTTGAACAGACGTTCAACAGTGAAAATATGGAATTTTTGTATGAGGTATAAATTAGATACATCTTAAAATCTGTGCAGTTTAGTTTGGGAGATACTAAGGATAGTATGATGGCTAAGATAGTGGATAGGTATTTCTCAATCTCGTTAGTATAAATAGGTCAGATTCTCAAATGCCCTCATGAGGGTGTTTTTCATTTAGATTTGAAAAATATTGGAGATTTTGTGTATAAATTAGAGAACATAATGTCTTTTCTTTTTGGTACTAAGACTATAAAGAAAATGTTTATCAAGTATTTGGTGCCTGATCAGAAAATTTGGTCAAATTTGTGCAAATAGGGATTGTACTGAGGATGTCTGAGATGGAAAAGATATTATATCATGATATGTATATAATGTATCTTTTTCTCAGTGAGGTCAAACTCAATTTTCCTAGGTACATGGTTAGATACCTAAGATACTATTTTCAAAGTGATTCCTGAATGAACTTTTACCCTTTCGGTCGATTTATTTTCAAGCTATTGCTTAAGAAGGACATGGTGAGATAAGTAGATGCCCGAGTAAACTATCATCATAGTAATGTGTTCAATGCTGGAACTCTAAGAAAAATTGGCTATTTCTGGAGAACCATTAAAGGAAAACTTTTTCTGGTAAGAGCTGAGGATGACTCGGAGAGTGCCCAGGCTCAACTTGCTAAGTCCAAGGAGGGACAAGCTGAATCAAGAGTCAACAATGTAGCAAGAAGGATCCGATTTTAAGTGGAAGATTATGAGGAAGAAATAAGTCCGGAGGGACTTTAATCTCAAATAACTAGACCTGTTAGTGAGGAAATTACTTCCCCTGCATTGGAAAAAATATAATCTTTATTTTCATATAAATTTGTAAGAGAAGATTATATTGATAAGACCATGGAAGATGTTAGTGAAAGGATAACACCAGTAGAAGGATCAGGAGTTCAAGAAGAATCTCAAAGAGAGACTCAAGAACAGATTGTAGCTACTGTTGAAGTTACACTTTAACAAGAACAAGATAAGGAGGAAGAGCGTTGTGACGAAGTGGACAGCCCTCAGGAAACACCTGAAAATATTTCCCTTGAAATTCCAATGGAAGGAAAAGCTACTGATGTTTGTGATGAACATCTTCTTGATGCTCCAACATAGGTACTTCAAGAGGATTTTTCTGTGGAGGAGTCTGAGGACTCTAAGGAAAAATCTGTGGACCAACCCACTCAGGAAAAAGTGAAAGAACAATCTGATACTGACTCATTACATTTGGTACTGCTGCATCATCCTGAAACTGAGAATGCGAATCAAGCACAGGGTGCCTCTGATTCAAGGATGAAAGAAGTTGAAAAAATGTACAAAAAAAGTGTCTCAGTTGGAATCTGAGAATGTCACTTTGAGAAATGCCTTTGGATTAGAATAATTGAGATTAAAAAAGATGAAGGAGAGTATATTCTCAAGGCAAGAAGTTGAAATGTTTAAAGAGGATATGCTGAAAGCATTTGTCAAGTCGTAATATGAAATGGTTATGAAGTCATATTTCTCAAATCTTATGTTGTTTCTGGAGACACAATTTTCATCAATTATAAATAGTGCTGCTAGTGGATCAGGCACTTCACCTTATTTAATCAGAAGATTTCGAGCTATCACAGCCGCGATGAGCAACATGAATTCCTTGTTGCAAGATATTCAATGTAATAGTGCTCCATTATCAGTGTTTCTGGACAATCAAAAAAATTTAGTGGATCAACTAACATCTAGTGAGCCACCAATCAGAACACTGTTAAATCAGATGTTAGAAAAGCTGTCAGTGTTTATAGAAAAAGATGAAAGGATGCATGAGTTTTTCAAGGTCAATTTAATTGAGGGTATTCATATGACTCAAGAGAACAGAGAGCTCATTATCAAACTTGGAGATGGGATGATAAAGAGACACAGGTAACAGTTTACCGAAATTAAGTCTGCAATCCAGAGGAGATACAACCTATTGACTACCTTGCTAAAACCTTGATTCCTATGTATATAATTTTCATGTCCATACTGCTGTTTTGAATGAAAATTTCCTCCATTTTTTATTTGTTTCTTTCTCTATTTGTTTTACTCTCTTTATTTTGATATGCCAGTACTCCAGATTTATTTATTGATAAATAGTTAATAATAGAATTTACCTACAGTTCAGAGCAACATTAAATGTGTTCAAATCCTTGATTTATCATTCTTTTTTGATATCACAAAAAGGGGGAGAAATTTTGATAAACACAACATTTGATTTTAAAAACCTTATTTAAATGATTAAAGATTTATACTTATACAGAAAAATATTTTAAGTTATTAATAGTCATTTATTAAATTTTCTATTTCTTAATATTCAGAGGGAGAAATTTTGATACAATGAGAAAGTTTTATTTTCAATGAAAAAATTATTTTATTTTCATAAAGAGGGAGAAATTTATATTTATTGAATTGATCTTGTTAAAATTAAATATTATTTTATCCTCTCAAAATTCTAAAACTTTATGTAACTAATTTTGAAAGTTAATTTCATTTAATTAGTCTTATTATATGTTTGGTTTTTTGATCATCAAAAAGGAGGAGATTGTTGAGAAAATCATTGTTTTCAACAATACATAATAATGTTTTTTAAAGGGGGAGATTATTGAAAATAATAATCTGTCTCTTTATGATAATTTTGATGCTCACAAATACCCTTAATTATTTTATAATGATTTTATTTAATATTTTACAGGAATATATTAATTTATTTTATTCTTGAAATTACGGGAATTTATTATTAATATATCCGTGTTTAGCATGTTCTGGAAACACTGTTCATGTGCTACTTATTCAGAATCTACTTGAGCGTGTTCTGGAATCACTGTTCATACCCTACATGGATAAAAGTAGAATAAGGATGAAAAGTGTGTATACTTTTTGAGATAAGAGAAAAGTATGGTTCAAAAACCATTCATTATCGGCGAAGTATGGAATAAGAACCCTACGTTAGGAAGGAACCTTACGTTTTGGTTATCAGAATAGTATGGAAGGAGAACCGTACAAAAATATTATACGTTACGTTTGTTTCTCAAAAGTATGGCTCGTCAACCTTACTTTTTTAAACAACCATACGTTCTTGTAAAAGTATGGATCAAGTAAAAGTATGGATCATTTACCATATGTTTGAAAGTTGATGAGAAAAATTATGGATGACTAACCTTAAGTTTGTTGTGAAACTTACATTGTGAACCTTATGTTTGAAGACTATGTCATCAACCTTAATTTCAGAGGATGAATACAGTTCAACTTAACCTTATGTTTGGTGTCAGAAAGTTTGAAAGACGATATTTTTATGCAATGTTCAGCAAGCTGATTGTTAGGAGGATTTCAAGACAGATTTAAAGTCGATTTTAAAATACGACTTTGACTGATTCAAGGTCATTTTATCAATGGATTAAAGATCAAATTAAAAGGATCTTTTTATGTCGAGTCTTCAGGGAAGTTATGACTACTTTGTAAATTCAAATGTTTGAATATCGCTATTCAAAAGGTGACTTTTATGGATCTAAATGTGTTGGGGGTATGTTTGTCTTTATTATATATGTTTTCTCTGAAACACGAGGAACAATTATCTGGTGATCAATACTTTATTCAAAAATGTGGAAAACAGAGATTGCAAAAAGAGCCCAGTTCTACTGATTCAAAAGGAGCGTCAAATCTCTATTTATTTAAGAAGAAGAATCTTGATAGAAGATTCACTTGTTCTACATAAAATATCTACTGTGGATCTCTTACTTCTGAATTTGTTAATAATATCTCTCTATCTACTGCAACCAGATCGACTTAGAACTGCATCGAATTGAAAACCAATATTTCTATAGACAACGATCCATCTACCGTCAATTGCATTCTGTTGCAATTGTGAAGATCAACTGGAAAATTTCTTTCTAAAATTCTTCTTATCTTGAGTAACCAAATTCTTGTACTAAGCTGAGTTGGTTCGTGTGTGAACTAGAAGGCTTTGTTAGCCTGAAGATTGTAAAGGTGTCAACTGTCTGTACTCAGTTGTGAACCGGTCTGTTGAAACGAGGACTTGATAGTGAAAATCACTAAGCTCGTGGAGTAGAGTGTTGGTGGAGTGGACTAGGGGAATTCTGTTCCCCAAACCACTATATATCTACGTGTCCATGATTTTACTTATTCCGCTGCATGATCAAATATGTTAAAGCATATAGGATAGAACACATTCAATCGAAGAGTTAACGAAAAATCTGAAAGACACAATTCACCCCTCTGATGTGTATAATCTGTATATTCAAGATCCAACAATCTCTCCCTCCATTATTATGTAGGACCTGTGTGTCCAATGATATTTATGTAATTCCCTTTAACCAATCTGTTGGTTCCCCTCACCAGCATGTGAGCAATAAATATTTTTAATTAGTGGAGCATCCCACAGTGTGTGGGGATGGTTCAAGACAGAACCATAATGACACCTAGACATGTATAATGATGTAGTTCACGACAATTATAGCATAAGGAGTTATTTCCACTAGGTCATAGAATGATTTAGTGTCCTCTTATTAAATTAACCATTCGATAATCTCATGATCGGGTCATTTAATTAAATATTTATTTCTTGTCTAATGCCTTAAAATTCTATTAATTGATGCAAGAATGTGATCATATAAATGAATGAATTAATAAGAGAAGATATAATTTAAATAAAAATGATTATGCATAAATTTTTTATCCCAAAATAATTAATTAATTAATTAAAAATCCACTTAAATATTAATAATACATGTAATGTATAAAACATGATAAAAATTTATGCATAATAAAATAAAATCCCTCAATCCAATATTATGTTATACTAATACTTTATTTACTTGATTAGGAAAAAACACAATAGAACTATCTATTTGACTAACTCTTATTGGGATACATACTTTTATAAGGGGAGTTCTTATGAAAGTTTCATGTGGACTAAACCATTTTACATGAAGAGGTGTATCCCTTTATATACATGGTGTAATTTAGAGGAAAGTGTTGATAAAATCCATGTCAAAATTTTGGGATTGGGGAGTCCACTCAATAGATCATAGAGATTCAATCCCATAGTAGGAAAAGAGTTTCCTACCTAAATGCCTTCAAAATAGATTCAATAACACATGTTGGGGTTATGCTTGGTGGAATATGGATCCCTTCCACAAGAATACCCTAAAAACTATTAATTACAATTTTAATGGAGATGGATATTGGGACTTCATTAAATAATTAGAGATTTAATAAAATCAATTAATTATTTCTCACAAAATTTGTAATCAATAAAAGTATTAATAATCTTATCATTTAATTGTAGAATAAATTGGAAATCTTGTTAGCCATATGATCAACGTTGGATAATGAAAATCTCCTCACTAGCAGTAACGTCTGGGTGTGGTTTAGATGTCATCGGGTTATTCTATGCCCTGAACAGAAATCTTATGTGATAGAATTATCAATGTCTGATCCGCCTAATCAATAGGCGAGTGATGAAGAGTTCCTATCCTATAAAATCATATGAACAATGTGGTTGGCATTAAATTTTTGATTCTTTCATCTATGTCTAGTGAACTCATGAATTCTCACAAAAACATGGATGTGTATAGAATGCTTGAGAAACTCCGTGGTGTTTTCTAGGAGAGAGCTAGATAAGAATGGTTTGAGATTTCCAAGGAAATATTTCAAAGTAATCTAGTATAGGGTTTCCCAACCTAGCCTCACATAGTCAAACTCATTGGATAAATTGAGTGCATAAAGGTTCTAGGGTTTAAAATCCCTGAAGAACTGATCACTAATATGATTCTGGCATCACTCCCTCATAGATTCTCCAGTTGTTTTGTGAATATTAATATCAACAACATTGATAAGTCACTACAAGATATTTTTACCATCTTTGGAAAGTAGATAATGATATGATCCGTGGAAAGCCTTATGTCCTTATGGTGAAAAAACTGAATGGGTAAGAAATGATCTTTAGGACCAAAAAATATTCACTCCCTTTCAAGAAGAAGAATATCAAAGGGAAAAAGGGAACATGATGATATATATTTCTCACGTGGCAAGAAGGTCCATTGGATGAAAATCTACATCCATCTAAAGAAGCAAGGGGATGTTTCAGGTTTGTTTGTTATCGATTTCAATTTATTTGTTTCTTCAAATTGGGTATTAGATATAGCTTTTGGTTCTCACATATGTATTCAAATACATGAACCACTATATTTAGAAAATTTGACAGAGGGGAGGTAGATTTATGAGTAGCCAATGGAGCTAAACATTATTTTGTAGCTATAGGGGACACCACCTCACATTGTCAACTGAAATGATCTTGGTTTTTAAGGGTTCTTATTATGTTCCTTCAGTTACCAAAAAAATTATTTTTGTATCTGGGGAAGAGAAGCAATTTTTAATTCCTCTTCAGGTAATAAACAAGCACCCCAAGGAAAAACGTATAACTTTATAGGATACCACATGGAAATAAGGGGATATTAAATATAAAAACCCTTACATAAGGGGTTTATAATGGAATGACACTCTATATTACTTGATAGGGATAAAGTCTACAAAAGAGATAGTGGGAGAAAGATTAAAATTGATGAAGACAAGGCTCTAGGAAAACAAAAGATGGTATAGGAGGAGATTCCACAAAGCCACATGGAAGAGGATACTATTCTGGAGACACAAACACTACATAGGAGTAAAAGTTACGTTAGATAAATATAATGGTATGGTTTTCTAGTTACCAAGGATGGTGACTTATTATTAGTGGATAATAATGATACTATAACCTACAAGGAAGTAGAAAGTTCACAAATGTTTTCAAATAGAAAGAGTCCATGAATTATAAAATGGATTCCATGTAACAAAAACAATACTAGATTTTGGTAGATCCTCCAGTGGATGTAAAGCCTACTGGTTTCAAATGTGTATTCAAGAGGAAACTAGACATGGAAGGACATGTTAGTACCTATAAGGCGTGATGGGTTGAAAAAGGGTTTAAGACACATCAATTTGTTGAATATGATGATTCCTTTTCAACAGTTGCAATGATGAAATCCATCAATATCATACTTAACATTGAGGCTTACCATGACTATGAGATTTGGAAAATGTATTTCAAAACATTCTTCTTTAATGGAAACCTTTTGGAAGATGTCTACATGACACAACATGAACGGTTTGTGACTCCAAAGGTTTTGAAAAAGATATAAATGTTTCCATAATCAATTTATGGATTAAAGAAAGCATCTAGGTCTTGGAACATTTCTTTTCATGTAGCCATAAAAAAAATTTATTTTATAATGAATGAATGTGAGACCTATGTCTACAAACAACTTAGTGGGTGTGCAGTTGTATTATTAATAGTATATGCTGATTACATATATATTATTGAAAATAAATTATCAGTATTATATTATGTTAAATAATTGTTGAATAAATGATTTCCCATGAAAGATTCATGCTAGGAAGAATATATTCACGGGATCAATATCCATCATGATAGATCCATGTGGTTTCTTAGCCTAACTCAAAATACATTCATTGACGATATTTTGAAGAGATTCAGTATGTAATGATCTATGAGGGGATTTTTTATAGCATCAAATGACATTCAAATTTTCATAGAAATGTTTCCTCAGACCCATGAAAAAATATATAGAATGGAAAGGATTCCATACACATCAACATTTGGGTCAGTCATGTATGTTATGATAAGTAATATGCTAGATGTTTCTTATGTGTTTAGTGTAGTAGGAAGATATCCAGCTGATACAAGTTACCATCATTGGATGTCACTCCATAATATCCTTAACTAAATGAGTCATACTAAGGATATGTTCCTAGTTTATGGAGGGGATGATGAACTATTCATCATAGGATATGCAGATTCTAGTTTCCAAACTTTTCAATATGACATGATGTCACAAACGATATACATATTCACTTTGAATGGAGGTTTTGTGCGCAGGAAGAGCTCAAAGCATGTTGTGGTCGCATATTCTACAGTAGAGTCTGAGTATATTGCCGGTTCTGAGGAAGCTAAAGAAGTAGTTTCGATGCACAATTTAATCCAAGACATTGATGTTGTATCTAGTAGTAAAGATCTCATCACACTCTATTATGATAATACTATAGTAGTGTCTCTCATAAATGAGTCAAGGTAACATCAACGGATGAAGAAAATTCTTCATAAGTATCAAATCATGAGTGATTTTTCTCATAGAGGTGATGTTTCAATGAGTAGTTTTCCAAAAAATAAAATCTGGTGGACCCCTTGACTAAAGCCGTGACTCAACCGAAACATGATTATCATGTGAGGTCTAGCAGACTAAAAGCTTTATGTAGTTGGATCATGTCAATTTGGGTGTTTGATAGAGTTGGTGTCCTATAAACAACTATTTTTTCTTTTATTACATGAATATGTGATGCATTAAATGTTAAATTAAACACATTATTACAGATTTTTCATTGTTCTGCAAGACCACAATGTAATAATGTCCTAGATTATTTGTTGCATTGATTAGGTCATAATAGTATCCCACTAGGATGAAAAGAATGAAGTGATATGAAAATATTCTTCACATAGTTATATGGTTGGATAACAAATTATTATAGGACACACAATATATAGACAGTTGGGTGTGAGTACTCATAAGTAGATCATACTTATTCTCATGAAGTTCTCATTTGGTAATCTCCTAGATATGAGATTATGAGAAGAAATCTACCAATTGGAATTATTCATGTTTTGGTGTTATCTTATATTTTTATGTATGATCGTGTGTAATGGTCCTTATATTTTAACATTATCATTAATTCATATCACGACATGTGCACTTAGATTTGAAGATGAAAACTGTAATGCCATATGCTGGTGGGAAGTAGGGTATATTTGGTGCGTCTTGAATAAAATATTATTAATGGATAAGTCATGAAAGGATTTTACTTTTAAATATATATAGACTTAGATCCTTAAACCATTTGATTGAAATAGAACCACTTCCCTAAATTTCATGGCCATAGTGTCTCGATGAGTTAATTTTAGATAGTCAATGAATGATGAATTAACTATATAGGTTGATGACACTGTCATGAAACCTACTTGATGAGATGATATTACAAAATGATTTTTTAAACAGTTAGCATTTGTATATGGGTGTCGTCATTGAGACTTTCAGTTCTTTCTCAAAGGTGTCCCGACCCGTTTCTAGATAATATTCATGGATTTTAGGTTGGATCACCTAATTCAAATGAGATGAAATCCAAGAGAGTCACACTTTATGTGTTTTTGTGATCTCAATAAAATTATATTTAAATTTAATATGGAATAAATAGTATTATAAAAAATGAATAATTATTTTATTTATGTTATATTGATCACATTTATTCTGTGCATTAACATAAACACCCCTTATTGCATGTCTTAATCTTCAAATTGAGTATTCAACCCCCAGTAAACTGGTTAATGTGCCAAGGGCTCTCCCTTCTCCATGCGGTGGATGATTCCCAACACCGACCCAACCTACGCCTCCCAGAATAGAATGGGGAATTAAATCAATCATGGTGAAATTATGATGCCAATGAACAACCAGTGGATATCGAACACCAGACCCTAAGGAACCAAGAGAACGTCACAACCACTAGTCTAACCCTGTAGATGTTACATTGATCACATAAATTAAATAAATATTTATTCACTAGATTGTGAATAAAATACATTTATTTATTTTATTGAATATTAAATACATATTTTTTTACTATTTTTTAATAAAAATTTTATTTAAGAAATAAAATATTTATTCGGTTGTTCAATAAATACAATAGAATATCGAATGGTCCACGTTCATTTTTAGTGATAAAATAATGATTTACAAGTCGATCAATATTATTTATCCATTTTGAGAATTTTGACACACCTCAAAACTATAACACTATTGTTATTATTATCATGTATCATGGGATTTCATTAGTTGTTATAATTATCTATAATCACTATTATGCAATTAAATTTTTCAACTGAAATATATGCTCTATATGTATATGATTATTTCTATTGTGTAATTCATTTGAAACCAATTCTATGTTTTTGTATGGATAATTATTTCACACAATGAATTCTCTCTCGAATCATCCTCTCCCGATCAAGAATGAGAATCCCAAGAGATAATTTCTTCAAGACTAAATAATGAGAGATCAAGAACGAACAACACAAGAAATTTGTTTTACCGTGCAAGAAATCATATAATTGGTGGAATTTTTCTTGGAGAACATTAAAGCACGTGGGGATCACCGATAGAGGGATTCTACCGTTAGATCCCCACATGTGCAATGAAGTCAATCGAAAAGGGACTTTTCTGATGATCAAAAATCATCAATGAAAAATTTTCCTATGCCCATTTATTTATTTCATTAGATGTTAAATATATAATATAAAAAAAATTCATGCAATATCCCATCTCTTGTTTTCGGTCAATTATTATTAAATGAAATTTTAATATATCACCCACTATCCCACACTTCTATTATTCCTAGAACCAACATGAATTTCACCACGTATAACCTTCAATATTTAATTAATATTTCATCTGACCTTTTTACCATGAAATACTCAAATTGGGATCTTATGAATCCACTTTTATAAGTTACAATATTCTCTTCCCATTTCATAAAGAGAGTATTTCTACCATAGAATCACAAATATAGGCAATGTCTAAGATAACAGATCCTTGCATCATTTACCGCAAGCAAACCAAACCCTATATGACAATCTATGTGATCCTTGGAATCATTTCAGACATTATCATTAAGGCCACCACCTAAAAAGATCTTCTTATGTTGCGGAAAACACAAACTCAATGTTTCTAAATTAACACAAAAAGAAAGCATTTGATGTACATTGAGGCTACTTAGGTTCACAAACATTAATGATGTTAAAATTCCAGTTTCCAACAACTATCATAAAAGCTATGATTCTATCTTCTATTCTGACAACATCAACCACTTTATCGCACAATGTCTAATCCACCATAACACTAAAACCATTTTTAGTAATATTATTCCAAAATTTCTAATTATTAAAACCGGAGCTATCTAATTCCTTTTCCTTTTCACCAACCCATTTATCCTTTTATAAACAAAAATAAATAATATCTCTTCTAACCGTAATATCTACCAATTCCATTGATTTTCTCATTAAAGTTCCAATATTCCAACTAGTTATCCTATGTTTATTATTTTGGACTAACTTATTTATCAGTCACATCCATCCAGAATGGTGCAAACACCCTTTCATATTTTACACTACATGTGTGCATCGATGTAGAGGCTCTACATTATTTTACACCACAGTCAAGAAATGTAGCACTTTGTTTTGGGAAATGTCATAGTATTATAATATTGATACATTTGATATTTTTCATGAAAATATTCGATGATGTTTTATGTTGGGTATCAACTACACAACCCTCTATCCGAGCATGGGATCAGCAATGTAGGATATAAAACCACATAGGTGAAGTAATATTTTATGATCAATAAAACAATTTAAAAAATTGGGGGTGTTTATTTTGTTAAAATTATTATTTTCTCTTCTTCAAGTGTTTTTTCAAAAACATATTTCTCCTCCAAACATCTCGTGCACATTTATTAAATCACATTAAGGGAGAAATTAGTATATACGAGCACTAATCAATTCAATGAAATCCCATTAGGAGGAAAATTTTGAACATGATCTAATTCATTATCAAGTCAAAACTAAATCATGAAAACATATAATTTATGTGAATGTGTGCTAATCCATATATCAAAATCACTGTAAAAATTTAGTCTTTGGACAACAAGATAATATTCACCATAGTTTTATTGTTGAAATATTTATGATATTTCATGTATTGTAGTCCAAGTAACTCAATACATATTATAAGTTCAATAACATACAATTATGAACTCCAAACATCCATAAGTACTCATAGTCATGTTAATCTTAATATACCATTAATATCCTTAATATTTCAAGATGATGATACTTAAAATACTCTATTTATATGGTTTTATTATAATATCATTGATATTTTTATATCACAACAATAAAAAATGTATGATAAATTAGATTTTCATGAATATCATATGATACATGAATATATCAAGTGTCTAATATGATCCATGAACATCCATATCAAATTTTATGGAATGTACACCAAAACACATTTAATGAAACTTTGAGCATTATCATAAACATTAATCCCTCTCCCTTTTTTGGATTACCCAGATTCTAAAGATCTCTAACATAGCCAAAAATGATGTTTCATTCATGTTTCCATTAAAAAATATATTTCTTTTGTGGCTTTATTAATGTTGGGGAATAGAGAGAATTAGTGAGATATTTTTTGGTCTTCATCACCAATCAGTTCATATATATTTGTATGACCCAAGATTATTTTTCTAAATTAATCAATATGTCATTTCATTAATGTTATAGGGTGCACTAATGTTTTATTATATAATTATCCAATAAAATATTTAGGCATTAAAAATTATTATAGTTGTATCCATATTTCAACACAAAAATAATCATCATTTTTCTCCTAATGATATCATTATAACTTTGGAGGACTTTAAGATAACATCAAAAGGTTCCATCACTGTATCCTTTGGGAGGGTAAGGGCCACTCATATAAATTCCTAATAATTTCAATGAGGTATGTACATGTTCTAATGATTAAAACTAAAAGTTACCATTAAAAAGATCACCACTGTCATCATTGTTTCGAGGTCATCTCGATAACTTTCACTTGATATCTTCAAGTAGCACAAGAATAGTAATAAGATAGATCCAGTGGAACTTAATAGAGCATTGAACAGATAAATTAAGTACCCAAAGATGGGCACACATAGAGAAACAATTGTAGTGATGATCACCATGGAATCTATGATTGAGAGGCTCAAGATCCTATTATCGTTGTCACATAGAAGATCCTATTCAATAACATGCACAACTGATGTGGCATTCATTTTATATTTATATATTGGAATGGAAAGGGTTGTGCATATTTCTAATTTAGAGCTCATTTTATCAGTTGGGAGGTTTAAAGTTATCTATGATTCAATGTTGGATCCAAACATTATGTATCCACTAACGACCAATGAATCATATAGAATCATACACAAGATAAAGGAAATGATCAAAACTTGTAATATATAACAAAAACAAATATTATATATAGAATTGTTGAAAATTTATTATATGTCATAAATTAAAGTTCTACCTATGGAAATTCATGTTTGTTTGTCATCAAAATATAGAGAGAATGAAAAACAGGATGTTCACAATAATACAAATCATATAAACTTACAGATGTACAAATACCTCTCTAATTTATTTGTGCTCTATTTCATGAAACCCAATTTCATCCCAAAAATTATAAATTCTATTCAAGGGAATATATCATTCAGGTTATCCCCTTCTGTGACCACGATACTAGTCACCACCATATATAACTCGGTGTTCATGAAAATGGAGGCCACCATTATTCCCAGACATCCAAATGTGTAATATCCAATATCAGGATAGGTGTGGATACTGGGATCAATGTCCATGCATCTTTCTATAAGGAGTCATATCTAGAATGTCGTTGTGGTGATGGTAATGAGTCAAATTATTCTAGTCCAACCTTTAGATGATAAATAGCATGAATCTAAAAGCAACCAAACTCCTAAAAAACATTATATGTATAGAAAATCAAATTATAGTACCCAAAAGAAGGTCTGTATATTGAAAAATTCCAGCAATTTGGGAAAACTGAGTGGTCCTTGACGCCATTGAATCTTGTTTTAGAGAAAGGGGAAGTGACATAAGAATTGTGGACTTGCATATTTTCTTCATCCTTGGCTCACCAATCCTTGCTCAAGAGGGGAAACTCCATGGAACATTCATCGCTTCTTGGTGACAACATTTTTAGGTCAATTTTCCATGGGAAGATAAACCACTAATGTATGTCTTCTCAACTACATGATCTCGCACGTTTATGCATATAAGCTAGCTTAGTAGAAAATAGTCGGTGGGAAAGAGGATGATGGAAATGAGGGCATGCAGATCCCATGGATGGCTATGATGACATCCATTATGTCATAAAATGGCATTATCCATTTGGGAATTGTTCGTTCAGATGATGACAATGCTCGAAATGAAGAGAATGAGTCTCAGTGATCTTGTCAAATGCATGATTGGTTTGGCTTCATGGTGGCAGAGGAAGTCCATCAGCATTATTTGGAATGAGAAAGTATTCTACATGGTTGAATTATCTCTGAGAAAACTATTTATTGGGATTCCCAAAATCAATTATGAATAATAGTGTTTCTCATTAATTTGTATGGATACAAGAGTTCACCAATAAAAAAGTGTCTTTAAAAATGATCAATTTCAATTTTATCAATTTTAACTTTTAGATTATCATATTTAATTTAGTTATAGTTTTCCACCACCTCAATATTTCTAGTTGGTAGAATGTTCCTCCTTCTATGATATCGTTGATATATAATCATATGAATCATTTAGTGAATGAACATCAGGTGTCCTGACTCACATTGGCCAACATTTTCTGGAGAGAAAGCAATGAATTGTGGTCACCCCATCCCAATGTTTTCATAAGAAATAATGTCAATATATTTTATCCTTTTGATGGTCTTCCATTTTCTAATTCAATAAGAATAATGGTCACACTTAAAAAATATTTTAGTTGAGATTCAATTTAGTTTTGTGGACAAGTCCTTCGGAATATCCCATACAAACGTCCTCCTTTAAATTTTCATATAGAAACATCATAGGTCCACACTATATCTTCCTCATGATCAACCAAACATACTAAGGTGCAAAACTATCTCTACACTTCCCGAGTCACAAACATTGTCAACATATTGGAAAGATTTCACACTCCTTTAATCATACATAGATATAAAAATTAGGTTTTATATAAATCTAATAACTCTTATTGGACATGGTGAAAGAAATAAGAAACCAAATTCAAGGATATCTCATGAAATAAATATAAAACCTGAAATATAACCATAAAATGAATAATGTGTTGTAAATAAGAATGCCTTCACCAAAGAGCCATTGTATCATCTCATTCAATTTCTAACATCTTCAAATGTGTTTGATAAAGATCACATGAGTGACAAAAAAAGTATCTCACATTTTTGGTGTAACATATCACCCCTCCTCATTGGAATGAGTTGAGGAGGAATTGATACATGTTATTAAGAGACATCTCAAAGGGGCCAAAGTCTATTAAAAAATTTCAAGGACTTCAATACAATTAGTGAATAATTTTCCAATTGGCAATAAAAAACACAAAAAATAATATCATAACCAAAACCACTATATGATGCATGATAATAAAATAAGACAAATCAACCATAAAAAATGGATATCAAACTAAATGATGATCATATTAAAATAGTGAAAGAGAACTAACAAAAACGTACATGGTTGTAGACAAAACCAACAAAACTCAATGACTCCAAGATAAGACTCCACAGATCCCAACATGCTCCATGCTCGAACTACAGAATACAACCCAAGTATTACGAATCACCATTAAAAAAGTATGATGTTTTACCTTTATTAGTGTCTCAATAAAAAATATCATTAAAATCACCAATGTGTCAATGGAGGGGGTGGGTTATGATACTCAACAGGATTTCCCTAAATAACTTCCCTAATCACCCCACTATGATAGAACATGTTGACACATTTATATAAAAAAATATAGATATGAAAATTGAATATAGTTTATATCAGTATATAAAATAATTACCATTGAAAAATAGTTTTCCCAGACAAAACCAATTTCTATTGAATACAGCCATACAAGTCAATCAACCATTCTGTGAATTCATTTGGAATTACCATTCTATTCTATATAACCATAAACATACACACTCAACCACACATGTTTGGTGTTTACCATTGGAATTGTAACTTAATTTCCATAACCCATCCCTTTTATAGTGGCACTTCAATAACATTATCCATCCCATTTAACTCACGCATAACCATTTGATCCAACAACCATGTAAAACCAAATTGTGAAAAACAATTTCAATAAAACAATCCTTTTATTGAAAATAATTTTCCAACCAATTTCAATGAATTAAAACCATACAACCATTTTAAAATCATCATTTTAAAATCATGATGCTAATTTCACTTTCCATGAAAACAACTAATTTTCATAATTCCATAAACTGTCACCAGACAAGGTTCCCTCAATAATTTCACAGAAAATTCACAATCAATTTCAATCAATAAAATAAATTTGAAATCAATCTGTTCACTTCTATTAATAGTATATGAGATTGAATCCACATACATTATAATGTATTGAAAAAATGAAGAATGACACCGATTATTTAACAAAACTGGGAATAATCTCCAAAAACTAGCCATAGATATCTCTCCCAAACATAAACACAACTATATATCATCATGATTGTAATCAAACATCAAAACACTATCCCCAACGTACTAGATTTAGGACTTCCAAAGATGGAAGGAAAGTAGATCTATGAAAAAATTTCCCAAATGAAGACATACCAAGGGAATCAGGCATCAATACACCATGAATTTCCAATTGATTGCTTCCTATTCAAAGGGGGGATACTCTATAGCTTGAAACCAGGGGTACTACATTATCCCCATAATTTGAATTTCCTTCCTCATAATGTAGAAAACCAAAATTTACCTGAAATAGTTCGGGACATTCCTCAACTATAGAGACCCAAATCTTGACATACTTGGTAATTGAATTACTTTTTCGGAATACTAAATACATGACAAAACAGACACCCAATGATCGTATTAGTTTAGAGTCTTTGGAAGCTCAGAACGTAATCTTCTAATCATGGTGATAGATCTTCAACATCTCCCATAAAGATCTTACACTTTTGTTTTTCTTACCTAAAACATTTCTCTATATCCTGGGGAAAAGAAAACATAAAAAGGGTGAGCTCAAATGCTCAGTAAGGGTAAATATAGGGAATATAAAACAATCCAAAAAATTTTGAATGAAAAAACATGAAGATAAAATCTAAACATCAAAATCTTCAGCAAAGATATAAATCTTGGAAGTACGTAAGGAATATATCATATTTGAACATCAATCATGATAAAATAGAATGGTAATAAAACATGTAATTATGTCAAACTATTAAGAACATGATATTATTTCCATAGTATCTAGGGCATTGCTTCCAAGACCATCTTAGTGGACAATGTCCACTTCTGAATCGAGTTCACTCCTCGTTCCAGTCCTGTATCACTGAACCAGATTAACTTACCATTCCAGCCATGTCTATATCATGAGATATAAATATTTAACCAATTCATTGGAGGGATATATAGGTCCCACCCATCTCATAATAAAATCATTCTTACTTGTGCCACAAAAGAAACATAAATCTTTCATCATAACCAAAAGAATAAAATGGGTTTCATAAACATAATCCCATCATAACATAATCCATATAAAACAAATGGATATCATTTCAACATAATAATTATAAAACCATTTAAATAATAGAGACATTATAATTGAAACATAAACATGCTTAATAATGTCATCTTATATGGAAAATTGTTTTGATAAAACACTTCAAATGAATTCATGGGGAAAATATCCTTTCTTCTTCAAAATCATTTTCTGTTCACAAAATTCCATGGAATTTTAAAAAAAGTATTTTTTTGAAAATAGTCATCAAATATTGTAGAGTAAGATTTATTAAGAAAATTAGTTATGAAATTGTAAATATATATTCATGCCTTATAAGTTAAAAAAACATTTTTCTCGTACTTTTGTAGGAAAAGTAAAAAAGTACCTCATACGGTAAACAAGAGAAATATTCCGTCCATATGAAGTGGTAAAAGTAAAAAGGGTAAAAATGAAATTAAAAATACATGGAAGAAAATTAAAAAATTTATGAAAACATTTGGAGAACATATGGACATGGATAATAAACATAACCCTAGTAAATACTTAAGAATAAACAATCTCGAATAAGAATGAGATTAGAATAATTATCCCTTACCTTATGTCCAATTTATTTTGTATGTGTCAGAGACTCATTTATAGTGGGATTAAACATATTATTAACTTGTAATAGAACCATAATAATATTTATGATATCATATATGATTCACATAAGACTTTATATTATCTTTTTATTTGTCAATTCCATGTTAAAGCAGCGTTTTGGGTAAACTCCTTTCATTTATCATTCGTGTTTTGACTTGTAATTATTAATATGATTACAGGTATCATGATTACTTAATTATATAATTTAAAACATGATTTATATATAATATATATTCGGAATATACATATATATATAATAGATCGGTAAATGGAAAAAAATACACTGTTCATGGAGACGGTAAGCTGTATGTACGCATGAACGCTTTTTTAGTTTACTTATTGAATTAAATGGAATTAATTAGATGACATACATATATAAATCCATTATAATTATTATGTCATATATTTCATGATTACTTATTATATAAATTTTATAATCATTCTTTAATTGTTAACATATAAAATGAATCTCATCGCGTCATGGAGACAGTAATCCGTACGTACGCACAAGCGATGATATCATTACCATATTTATTTAATGGAATTGTATTGGATGATATAATATCATAGAATTTGTATGATGTTATAATAGTTATATATAGTTATTCTTTACACCATTATACCAATCCAAGAAGGTGGTGGTGGAAAAACTGATTACACCACGGTGTGGAGACGGTATTCTGTGTGTATGCACGCGCGGTGATTTCATTTTCCGTAGGATGGATAGAAGGTGAAATTGGGTTGTTTAATATTTATAATTACATATAAGTATATAATTAATACTTTTGTTATTACTTTATAATGAAACAACTAAATAAGAGGATGTAGAAGAAGAAATAAACTTGAAAGAGTCGGTAGAAGGGATTACCTCTTCCTCGACGCACCTTCTTTAAACTTCTTCTTAGGGCACTAGAGTTGGTCTTTTGAGAAGACCATAACCTCTATGATGTAACTATATAGGTTGGTAAGAGTAATTGGAAGTTTTTTACGATTTTCAAGGCTGAAAAGTGTGTGAAGAGAAGAGGGAAGAGGTGCCCTTTTTTATAACGGAGGAGACGGGAACCTCGAAAAAAACATAAAATATTATTTTATAATAAAGTTATATTCGGTTTATAATAGCTCCAAATTGATTTATTTCGAATCTAAACTGAGTATGTGTCAAAATAATCTCAACAAATAGGGTTTAGAAAAGTTTTGGTTACTATTTTAACCTTATCATTTAGATTTAACTCTAAGTTAAATAATTTAACTTTTACCGTGTCTCCTTGTTTTCTTACACTACATGGTTAATAAACATACTATATCAAGACAAAAGAACCCCAAGTGGTTAATTATTAATATATATAACCTTATTTACGTCATTTTTCCTAACCTTATATTTTTAGGAATATAATAAAAATTAATAATATAACATTTGTTTTAAAAACTATTTTATGTCAATTTTGACACTATTTTGTAATTGATTTTTTTGAAAATTATAAAATCATGATTAGTTCGAAAAAATTTAATTAAATCCATAATAACATGTCTTATTAACCTATAAAAGTAGTGGCATTCATAAAAAGTCTCAAATTACATTTATTTGTGTATTTATTACATCAATTATGTTAATATTCCATTAATAAGGTAATTTCTGTATCATCATTGTGTCATAAATAAATTAAATTATTTAGTGTCTAAAAATTATAAATAAATTACGATTAGGTAGGAAGTCATTTTATCTTTCTAAGTAATATTTATAGTCGAATTTATCTTATGTATAAACCTATATTAAAAAATGTTTAGTTATTAAACATTGATTTTAACTATTTTATCTCTTTTTTAAATAAAATAATAATAAATGTCCTAATCTAATCCAAGTGGACCTAAAGGGAAATATTTTATTCAAAAAGTTGTTTTTTATTGAATTTCACTTATCCAATATAATTATAACATGTTTTAGTGTAATAATAATATCATTTTTAACCTTAATTACCCTATTTACTTTTAATAGTGGTAAATAAAAGTAAAACATTACTAATCAAAAAAATTATTTTATCTTATTTAACCACATTTTACTCCTTGATATTAACTTTGTCTGTTGTATTGTCAAAATTTCACTCACAAAGCGGTAACATTATGTTTTATGTAAGTTTGCAAAAAAGATCCTTGGAGGTAGGTAAAAGACGGTGAATAGTTTAATAAATGTTTTATATATCGTAAGTTATTATAAAATGACTCCAATGAATTTCATTTAACATATATAGGTATTATGTATCTATTTTTACCTAAATTAAATTTAAATAAAATAAATAATTATTTAAAAAAAAGTCGATTTTTAAATAGTAACCCAGTGTTTTCACTATTCATCAAAAATTGAAAGTTTTCAGAAAAATACAAAAAATTCACCCTAGGATAATTTTGATATTCTGAATCCAAAAATGATTTCCATTTTGAAAAATAAAATTTCAAAAAGGGGGTATTACTACTTTATATAATATTTTAATACCATATTATTGTTTAGTGAAACTCGGTATTGTGTACAACACACGCTATCGTGGAAGGTCACGATTGCGTGTAATGTAAGCCAAGTCAGGGTTTCATGTAGTGCAAGACTCTTTTTTTATTGCATATAACAGAATCTAACCATATTTCATTTATACATTTAATATATATATATATATACACTCAATATTGTGTATAATAACTACTATCAAATGAACATGAAATTGTGTGTAACATGATCCAATAATAGTGCTGTGTATACTGCAACCTAATACGGTCTTGCATATAGCACAAGATAATCTTGGTGTAGCGTACAGCAGAAGATATGAAATAAATTAAAAAGAATAAATCTCATAAAATCTTGGGGTGTTACATTCTACCCCATTAAAATGAATTTCTCCCTTGAAATTCGTCGGGGTTATAAACAGTTTACTACTTGAAATTTTCTTTCATAGAAACCCACTTCATAAAATGGAATACCAAAACATAACTATAAAAAACTAAAGTATGAAATGTGACAGTTACCCAAATTAACTCATCACTGGGTTTCCACAAAGGAGAAATTTGGTGAAAATATGGATATGGAAGAGAAATCCACCCATCAAGTTCTGATGGAGAGTGGTAGAGGACATGGCTATGAAAAATCCATCAATCACAAAGCCATAAATTTGTGATGATATAAGGTGCCATCTGATTTATCGGGTATGAGGGTACTAGGAAAACACTTTTAGTTTTCAAGATTATTCCCCTAATGCTGAAGAATTGTTTAATTAAAATAAATACTTACTTGATTTTGGAAAAATCTCACCGTTGTTCGTGCCTTGAACAATTTCAACTTCATCTCTTAAAGAAATGAAGTTGAATTTGTCATTCGTGAACTATTAGCAGATGATAAGATATAATGATAGGTCATTCCATTTGATTCTATTGCAAAAGTTTATCACATTTTATTAAATATACATAAGTCCATATATATTGAGATTAATCATATATGGTGGATAAAATGGACTTATACTTCATCTATCATAGCGCTTAATAAAATAAAACTAGTTTCTACTAACCATGGAGTTCTTTTAGGCCAGTGCTACATGATAAAGGCCCGTCGTACATCAGTTGTGGGTTCAATTCCCACAGACTTTTCTGATGCGATGGGTTGTTGCTCGTCCTATAGGTTGTCCTTTTTCTAAAACTATACTATTATAAAATTCTAGAAATAATATCCAAAAACATGTTCTATCCTTAAATAATACTATCTTATGTCTAACATAATCCATTCCATTCTTTAGGCTTATCCAAAATACATCTGTCCAATAGTATAATGAAAATGATTACTAGAGAGATCATATACCAATCATGTGAATACCCTCATTTATCTTTCATATATCATAAGATATATCTTGTTGGTCATATTCCAGACATATGAATACCTTAATCATGTATTCTTTTGAAACATGAATTACCATAGAGCCTTAGTGAAAACATGAATGCTGTAAAAAGTTAACTCATTCCACAAACCAAAATACCAAAATTTATATATACTCAAACCATGATATCACTTTGTCCTTATATCAGTCATGAGCTCATGAATACTATCAAAATTTCCTTTTTTTCTTTATCCTTTCATTATTCACATATCATTTTCTTTCCAAAAATATCTGAATAACCTTTCATGGTTACCAGTACCATTAAACATGTACTTTCAAATACTTTAGGAAAAACAATAGTGTAACAATCCTTAAATGTTTCTTTATACCATAGTACCATTAAATTACCTATACAACATAACTCTTTATAATCATACAATCATTCCACTACATTCTTAAACCATTGACCAAGATTCAACACTACTTTCATCTCATATATCATTTGTAGTCTTCTCATAATCATCCACATAAATACTACCCATATGACCATTCTGATTCTATTCATGAGATTTTCACTTAGGGAATTGGATTCCATAATGCCCATACATTAAAAATTTAAAACATTTAATCATTGTTTATTTCATAGAAATACCATTATCCTTCTCCATGGTGTTAACTGAACCTTTTCCTTTGCATTTACTAGATTTGTCTCCTTTTCCGCACCCAAAGCATCTTCCAGTTCCTTGGAAACATTCTCCTTGATGCCTCTTCCCACAAGATTTACATGATAGAAATTGAACGTTCATTCCACTATGATCATCATAAAACTTCATCTTTCTCTTATTATCTTTTTTAGGAAACTTACCAATCTTGAGATTATTTATCATATTAAAATATTGCTGATTATGCATAATAACAATGTTCAGACTTCCAAATCCCGTTTCATTTGGTTTCTCATGAAAAATATCATTTTATTTTCCATCATATCCTCCATTATTGTGAATCTTCCTATTTCCAGCCATTTTCTAAAACCCAAAAAAAATAGTGTGAGTGGAAAAAATAATGCTAGGGAAAACAACATAATAAACGAGGAGTACCATAAATATCTAACATCTTAGGTTAAATTCTAAAATTGTTCCAGTAATTATAGGACTATAACATATAAATATACATATCCTTAGGGACACCCCTAGACATACCTTAGAAATATCACTAGGGATTTCACTAAATGTTTCGCATCCTAGTTTCCAAAGGTTAACTAAACCTTCACTCTGATACCAACTATAGAGACCCAAAGCGTGACATACATGGACATTACATTAAATTTTTGGAATACTTAATATATGAAAAAAACAAACGCCCAAAGACTGTATTAGTTTAGTGTCTTTGGAAACTCGGAACGTAATATTCTAATCATGGCGAAAGATCTTCAAAATCTCCCATAAAGACCGTACCCTTTTGGTTTTCTTACCTAAAACCTTTCTTTATATCCTGGGAAAAGAAAACATAAAAAGGGTGAGCTCAAATGCTCATTAATGGTAAACATAGAGAACATAAAACAATCCATAAACATTTGAATGCAAAAACATGAACATAAAATCTAAACATCAAAATCTTGAGCAAAGACAAAAATCTTGGATGTACGTAAGACATATATCATAATGGAACATAAATCATGATAACATAGCATGAGAATAAAACATGTAATTGTGTAAAACCATTAATCACATGATATGATTTCCATAGTAGCCAAGTCATTGCTTCCAAGACCATCTTAGTTAACAAAGTCCCTTTCTGAATCGAGTTCACTCCTCATTCCAGTCCTGTATCACTAAACTGGATTAACATACCATTCCAGCCATATCTATATCATGAGATATAAATCTTTATCCAGTTAATTTTAGGGAGATATAGGTCCCACCCTTCTCATAATGAAATCATTCTTACTTGTGCCACAAAAAAAGAATAAATCATTCATCATAACCCAAATAATAAAATGGGTTTCATAAACATCATCCCATCATAACAAAATCCATATAAAACAAATGGATATAATTTCACCATAATTATAATCAAACCATTTAAATAATAGAGACATTATAATTGAAACATAAACATACTGAATAATTTCATCTTAGATGGAAAATAGTTTCGATAAAACACTTGAAATGAATTCTTGAGGAAAATATCCTTTCTTCTTCAAAATCATTTTCTTTTCACAAAATGCCATGAAATTTTAATAAAAAATATGATTTTGTTGAAAATATTCATTAAATCTTGTATATTAATATTTATTATGAAAAGGTGTTATGAAACCGTAAAAATACTTTCATGCCTTATAAGTTAAAAAAACCTTTTTCTTGTACTTTTTCCGAAAAATTCAAAAAGTACTTCATATGGTAAACTAGATAAAGATTCCTTCCCTATGATGTGGTAAAATAAAAAAGGGTAAAATTGACCTTAAACATACATGTATGAAAAGTAAATATTTTATGAAAACATTTTGAGAACATATGAACATGGGTAATAAACATAACCCCAATAAATACTTACGAATAAACAATCTCGGATAAGAATGATATTGGAATAATAATCCCTTAACTTATGTCTAATTAATCTTATATGTGTCTGAGACTCCTGTATAGTGGGTTTAAACATAGTTTTAAATTGTAATGTAAAAATAATAATATTTATGATATCCTATATGATTCACTTACAACTTTATATTATCTGTTCATTTGTCAATTCCATGTTAAAGCCACGTTTTGGGTAAAATCTTTTCATTTATCTACTGTGTTTTGACTTGTAACTATTAATATGATTACATAGATCATGATTACTTAATTACAGAATATAAAACATGATTTATATATAATATACATTCAGAATATACATATATATAATAGATAGATAAATGGAAAAAATACACCGTTCATGGAGATGGTAGGCCGTATGTATGCATGAACATTGTTTTTAGTTTCCTTAATGAATTGAATAGAATTAAGTAGATCACAAACATATATAAATCCATTAGTATTATTCTTTCATATATTTCATGATTACTTATTATATAAACTTTATAATCATTCTTGAATTGTTAACGTGGAAAATGAATCTCATCGCGTCGTGGAGACGGTAATCCGTACGTACGCACGAGCAATGATATCATTCCCATATTTATTTAATGGTATTGAAGTGGATGATATAATATCATAGAATCAATATGATGTTATGATAATTATATATAGTTATTCTTTACACCATTAAACACATCAATGTAAGGTGGTGGTGGAAAAACTGATTACACCACGGCGTGGAGACGGTATTCCGTACGTACGCATGCACGGTGATTTCCATTTCTGTAGGATGGATAAAATGTGAAATATGGTTGTTTAATATTTTTAATAATATATCAGTATATAATTAATACTGATGTTATTACTTTATAATGAAACAACTAAAGAAGAGTAAGTAGAAGAAAAAAGAAACTTGAAAGAGTGGGTAGAAGAGTTTACCTCTTCCTCGACGCACATTCTTTAAACTTCTTCTTAGGGCACTAGAGTTGTTCTTTTGAAATTAACAGAACCTCTATTATGTAACTAGATAGGTTGAAAAGAGTAATTAGTATGGGTTGGGCAAGCTTCAAGGATCAAAAGGGTGTGAAGGGAAGAGGGAAGAGGTGCCCTTTTTATAAGGGAGGAGAGGGGCACCTTCAGAAAAACTTAAAATATTTTTTTATAATAAAGTCATAATCGCTTTATAATATATCCAAATTGATTTATTTCGTAGATAAAGTAGGTATGGGTCGCAATTATCTCAAAAAATAGGTTTTAGAAAAGTTTAGGTTGCTATTATAACCTTATCATTTAGATTTAACTCTAAGTTAAATAATTTAACTTTTACCATGTCTTTTTGTTTTTTTACACTACATGGTTAATAAACTTACTATAAAAAGAAAAACTAACCCCAAGTGGTTAATTATTAATATATATAACCTTATATAAATCATTTGGACGAAACTTATATTTTTAGGAGTATAATAAAAATTAATAATATAATATTTGTTTTAAAAACTATTTTATGTCAATTTTGACACAATTTGGTAATTGATTTGTTTTTAAATCATAACATAATGATTAGTTAAGAAAGAGTTAGTTAAATTAATATTAACATGTAATATTAACCTATTATAGAATTATAATTCATAAAAAGTCTCAAATTACATTTATTTTGGTATTTATAACATCAATTATGTTAATATTTCATTAATAAGGTAATTACTGCATCATCATTGTGTCATAAATAAATTAATTTATTTAATGTCTAAAAATTATAAATAAAATACCATTATTTAGGAAATAATTTTATATTTCTAATTAATATTTATAGTCGAATTTATCTTATGTATAACCCTATATTAAAAAATTTTAGTTAATAAACATTGATTTTAACTATTTTAACTCTTTTTTAAATAAAATAATAATAAATGTCCTAATCTAATCCAAGTGGACCTAAAGGGAAATATTTTATTCCTAAGGATTTTTTTGGTCAAATAACACTTATCCAATAGAAATAGGACATGTTTTAGGAAAATAATTGTAACAGCCCAAGATTTTATATTCTTTTTAATTTTATTAATGTCTTGTGTGTATGCTACACCAAAAGGAGCTTGCACAACACGCATCCTTGACTTTCCTTGCATTACACGCAATCGCGACCTTCCTCGATAGCGTGTGTAATACGCAATACCGAGTTTCACTAAACAACGATATGCTATTAAAATATTATTAAAACTAGCCGTTATGAATAGTAATAACCACTTTTTAAATTCTGTAAATCTTATTTTTCAAAATGAACTTCATTTTTCGATTCGGAGTATCGAATTTAGCCTAAGGTGAAATTTTGGTACTTTTCGGATAACTTTCATATTCTGATGAATAGTGAAAATTACTAAATTTTAATTAAAAACAACTTTTTTAATCGAAATAATTAATAGTGATAAATTATTAATTTGAGTGTTTTTAAAGTATATTTAGAATATATTTTTACAATTTAATACAATGTTGGTCATTGGATGTAATTTCACATTTAAACTAGACATAAACAAGTGTCAATCTTTTGATAGATATTGTTTCTTAAAAACACGCTATTTGTTTTAACAGCGGGATTTAATTATAAAATTAATTAATGCAACTTTTATGTTATGAATTTGGTAAAATATACTTCATTTTTGAATTCAGAATATGAAATATAGCTTGGGATGAAATTTTGGCATTTTTCTGAAAAACATCAATTTTTGATGAATAGTGAAACTACTAAGTGGTAGGTTAAAAACTGAATTTTGCATAAAACTTAATTTTACCGCTTCTGTGAATGGAATTTCGAAAATCCGAGAGACACGGTTAATATCAAGGACTAAAATGTGGTTCAATGAGATGAAAATAATTTTTTTGGTGAATAGTAACTTTTTACTTTTTTTACCACGGTTAATAGTAAATAGGGTAACTAAGGGTAAATATGATATTAATATTACCCTAACACATGTCCTAATTCTATTGGACAAGTGTAATTCGACCAAAAACAAACTTAGGAATAAAATATGACCATTTAGGCCCACTTGGATTAGATTTGGACATTTATTATTAATTTATTTAAAGAAGGGTTAAAATAGTTAAAATCAAAGTTTAATAAGTAAATCATTTTTAATATGGGGTTATACATAAGATAAATTCGACTATAAATATTCATTAGAAAGCTAAAAAGATTTTCTACATGATGGTATTTTATTTGTAATTTTTAGACATCAAATAATATAATTTATTTATGACACAATGATGATGCAGTAATTATCTTATTAATGAAATATTGACATAATTGATAATATAAATACCAAAATAAATGTAATTTAAGACTTTTTATGAATTCCAATAATTTTCTAGGTTACTATGATATATTAGTGTTGATTTAATCAACTTGGTTCGAACATATAATTCTGTTATGACTTTCACAAAAATCATATATCAAATAGTGTCAAAATTGACACAAAATAGTTTTTAAATCAAATATTATATTATTAATTGTTATTTTATTCCTAAAAATCTAAGGTTCGGCAAAATGACTTAGATAAGGATATATGTATTAATAATATACAATTTGGGGTTCGTTTGGCATGTTATAGTATGTTTATTAACCATATAGTGAAAGAAAACAAAAAGACACGGTAAAAGTTAAATTATTTAACTTAGAGTTAAATCTAATTGATAAGGTTAAAATAATACCCTAAACTTGTCTAAATTCTATTGGATGAGAGGATTTCGACCCCTACCCACCTTAGCCTCGAAATAAATCAATTTGGAGCTAATTAAAACCGAACTTGACTTTAATATAAAATAATATTTTGAGATATTCCTAAGGTGCCCCTCTCCTCCCCTATAAAAGGACACCTCCTCCCCCTCCTCCTCACACCAATTTGAGCACTCAAGCTCGGCCAACCCCTGCCAATTTCTCCTCTCCACTTCCATATCAACATCCTAGAGGTTCTGGTATTCCTCCAAGACCAATTTTAGTGCCCTAAGAGGAGGTCTCAAAGAGGCACTTCAAAGAAGAGGTAATTACCGTTACCAATTCTTTCATCTTTATTTCTTCTTCCACTTCTTCTTCTTAGGTTGTTTCATTATGAAGTAATAACATCAGTATCACTCATATACTGATATGTTATTATAAGTATGAAACAAACCTATTTCACCATCTATCCATCCTACGGAAAAAGAAATCACCGCGCGTGCGTACGTACGGAATACCGTCTCCACGCCGTGGTGTAATCTATTTTCCACCACCACCTTACATGGATGGGTATAACGGTGTAAAGAATAACTATACATATTTATTACAACATCATATTGATTCTGATATATTGTATAATCCACTCCAATTCAATTCAATATTTATGGAAATGATATCATCGCTCGTGCGTACGTACGGACTACCGTCTCCACGACACGATGAGATTCATTCTCCATGTTAACCATTTAAGAATGATTAAAAAGTATATATAAGAAATAATAATGAAATATATGACATTATAAAGCTACTGGATTTATGTATATATGTATATGTATGTCATCTACTTACTTCCATTCAAGACAATATGGAAAGGAAAACAGCGTTCATGCGTACGTACGGACTACCGTCTCCATGAACGGTGTTTTTCACTTCATTTATCTATCTTATATATATATATATATATACTGAATATATATGATATATAAATCATATTTTATATTCTGGAAGTAAGTAAATCATGATATAAGTAATAATAATGTCAAGAACAACAAGTCAAAACACCTACGATAAATGAAACGATTTTACCCAAAACGCTTCTTTAACATGGAATTTACAAAAGAACGGGTAATATAATGTCATAAGTGAACCATATATGATATCATAACAATGAATATGATTCTGTAATAAGTCAATAACATGATTTAAATCATTATACAGGAGGTTCGGACACTTACAAAGCAAGTCGGACCTAAGGTAAGGGAAATATCACAATCTCATTTTTATCCGAGATTGTTTATTCGTAAGTATTTACTGGGGTGTATTTTATCATCCACATCCATGTTTACTCAATATGTAGTATTATTTCCATCCACCTAAAATTGTTTAAATCCATTTTTACCCTTCGGTGAGTTTTTAGTAATATGTATGAAAGGAATCTTTTGTCGTACGAGGTACTTTTTGACTTTTCCGACAAAAGTACGAAGAATGTTTTTTTTAACTTATACGGCACGAACGAATTTCTACTGTTTTATAAAGCCTTATTTTCATGAAGCTTCCTCTAAAAGATTTCATGACTATTTTCAATAAAATCTCTTTCATTTAAAATTGCATGATGTTTTGTGAAAAGAAATTGATTTTGAAGAAGAAAGGATATTTTCCTCAAGAATTCAATTCAAGTGTTTTATCAAAATTATTTTCCATCTAAGATAATAAAGGGTTCTGTTTCTATCCATATTTTTACATTGATTTTACTATGTTGTGATGTAATTATGTTTATGAATTCCTTTATCTTATATGAATTGATTTATGATGTCATGATGTTTCAAGAATCCCATTTTTGTTACATGTGTTATGCGATGATGTATGTTTTATGATTATGTGGCACACATAAGAAAGGATTCATTATAAGATGGGTGGGACCTATATCTCCCTCCAATGCATTGGGTAAAGATTTTATATCTCATGAGATAGACATGGCTGGAACGGAAGGTTATTTCGGTTCAGTGATACAGGACTAAAACGAGGAGTGAACTCGGTTCAGAAAGGGACTTTGTCCACTAAGATAGTCTTGGCAATGAGTCATGACTAACAAGAAATGATTTTCCATGATTATGTGTGCATGCCACAAAGTTCAAGTTTTAAGTTATGATTATTGGGATCTCATTTTCAATTCTATGATTTATCCCATGTTATGATATTATGAGCTCTTTTGCAGGTCAAGATTTCCAAAAGCTACGTTCTTATGTATATGATGTGATTGATATTTCTTTTGTTTACCCTTACTGAGCATTTGAGCTCACCCTTTTTTGTTTTTCTTTCCCCAGGATATAAAGAAAGGTTTTAGGTAAAAAAAAAGGGGAAGATCTTTATGGGAGATATTGAAGATCTTTCACCACGTTTAGAAGATTACGTTCCGAGTTTCCAAAGACACTAAACTATTACGATCCTTGTGTGTGTGTTTTTGTTATGTACTAAGTATTCCGCAAAAGTAATGTAATGTCCATGTACGATAAGCTTTGGGTCTCTACAGTTGGTATCAGAGGAAAGGTTTAGTCAACCTTTGGAAACTAGGATGCGAGAACTTTAGTGAGATCCCTAGAGATATTTCTAAGGTATGTCTAGGGATGTCCCTAGGGATAAGTATACGTATAGGTTATAGTAATAGAATTACACTAACGATCATAGAATTAAACCTAAGATGTTGGATATTGAAGGTACTCCCCCTTTATTATGTTGTTTTCCCTAGCATGATTTTTGCCTCTCACACTATTCTTTTTGGGTTTTAGACGATGGCTGGAACCCGAAGGAACCGTGTTGATCAATGCAATGGACAATGCAATGATTGCCCTCCTGAACAAACAAATGTTATGGGAGATGGAGTGCAAAATCTTATTGCTATACTTACACAAGCTATGAATCATTCTGGACTTCCAAATGAGCAGAGAAGGGAACAATATTCTATTGAGTCCTTCATGAGGCAATGTCCACCTTCTTTCAGTGGGTCTACTGATCCATTAGTTGCTGAACAATGGATTAGTACTACTGAAAAGATATTTTCAGTTCTTCAATGTTCTGAACATGATAAAGTCATCTTAGCAGTATATCGTTTGGAAGGTGAAGCTGATCAATGGTAGAATCTTATCAAGAATACGAGGCCAAGAGATGAAATTGAGTCCATGGAATGGGACGAGTTCAAGAACTTATTTTTCAGTAAGTACTTCCCCCGTATTCTTCGAACAAAGATGGAGAAGGAGTTTCTTGAACTAAAGCAAAAGGATGATGAATCTGTTGGTATATACGAAGCGAATTTTACAAGACTTGCAAGGTATGCATCTGGCATTATCATCCAACCTGAAAGTAAAGTTGATCGATTTTTCAGTGGCTTAAAACCAAGTCTTCGAAGGGCATTAGCTATAAGAGATTTCAGTAGCTATGAAGAAATTTTGCGTTGTGCTATCAAGGTAGAAATGGAAGTTGGTGTTACATATCCATCTCATGGTTTTGACAAGAAACGAAAGATGGAGTTCAAGGAGAAATCTCAGAATAATGGTGAAAAGATGATGAATGTTTCCTTATGCAAAAAGTGTGGAAAGAAGCATGGTGGAGATTGTCTTAAAGGGACTAGAAAATGTTTTAAATGTGGAAAAGAAGGTCATCGAGTAGCTGAGTGTCGAAGTAATGGAAAAAGGGTTTCTAATGATGTGAATAAAGCAAACACTGCAGAGAACGCACCACCAACACTTCAATGCTTCAAGTGCAAGGAAATGGGGCATTATGCTAATAATTGCCCTAATCCAAGGGTTAGTGATGATCAACATGAGCAACCACTGAAGACAAAGGACAAAGGGAAATCACATGCGATCACTATTGGCAATGTTGAATATGACAACGATGTGGTGGAATGATTAAGTGTTTATGTAATGGGATTCCAAAATAATGTTGTATCACTGAGTATTGCAATATTTATTGATGTGGTATTCAAAGTGATTGAGATATTTTTTTTTGAAATAAGATGATATGCGCATAATGAAGACGAGAAAATGAAATGTTTAATAGTATTCATGAGCTCATGATTGATATAAGGACTAAGTGATATCATGGTTTGAGTATATAGAATTTTGAGGATTTTGGTATGTGGAAAGTGTTAACTTTTAACTGCACTCATGTTTTCACTAAGGTATTCAAGAGAATACACGATTAAGGACTTTGAATGTTTGGAATGTGACCAACAAGACATATCTTATGATATGTGGGGATCAACGACAGTATTAAATCTCTGGTACTTGTTGTCACTATATTATGAGAGTGGACTGCAGTATTATGTATAAGCCTAAAGATTAGACTGGATTATGTTGGACATAAGTTAGTGTTGTTTAAGGATAGAAGATTTTCGATATTATTTATGGGATGTTATAGTAACGTAGTTTTAGAAAAAGGACAACCTGTAGGACGGGCGACAACCCATCGCTTCGGACAAGGCTGTAGGAATCGAACCCACAACCGAAGTGCGACTGGCCTTTATCGCCTACCACTGACCTACAGGAAGTCCCTATTTAGTAGAAACTAGTGTTATTATATTAAGCAGTATGATATATGAAGTATAAGCCCATTTTAGGAACCATATATGATTAATCCCACTATAGATCGACTTATGTATATAAATTTTGCTAACCTTTTGAGACAGATGGAATGACCCGTCATTCTATCACATGATCTGCTAACACTTCACGAATAACAAATTCAACTTCATTTATTTAAGAGATGAAGTGGAAATTGTTAAAGGCACGAACAACAGTGAGATTGTACCAAAATAAAGTAAGTATTTATTCTAATTCAAATTTTCAACTTTAGGGAAATGATCTTGAAAACCAAAAATGTTGTCCTAGTGATCTTATACCTGATGAATCAGATGGTACCTTATATCATCACAAATCTATGGATTTGTGATTACTGGCTTTTCCATAGCCATGTTCTCTACCACTCTCCATCAGAACATGATGGTTAGATTTCTCTTTCATATCCATATTTTCACCTATGTGGAAACCCAGTGATTAGTTTATTTGGGTAATCGTTACATTTCATACTTTAGTTTTTTAAAGCCAAGTTTTGGTATTCCTTTTTACGATGTGGGTTTCTATTAAAGAAACTTTTGAATAGTAAACCATTTATAACCACGACGAATTTCGAGGGCGAAATTCATTTTAAGGGGGGTATAATGTAACAGCCCAAGATTTTATATTCTTTTTAATTTTATTAATGTCTTGTGTGTATGCTACACCAAAAGGAGCTTGCACAACACGCATCCTTGACTTTCCTTGCATTACACGCAATCGCGACCTTCCTCGATAGCGTGTGTAATACGCAATACCGAGTTTCACTAAACAACGATATGCTATTAAAATATTATTAAAACTAGCTGTTATGAATAGTAATAACCACTTTTTAAATTCTGTAAATCTTATTTTTCAAAATGAACTTCATTTTTCGATTCGGAGTATCGAATTTAGCCTAAGGTGAAATTTTGGTACTTTTCGGATAACTTTCATATTCTGATGAATAGTGAAAATTACTAAATTTTAATTAAAAACAACTTTTTTAATCGAAATAATTAATAGTGATAAATTATTAATTTGAGTGTTTTTAAAGTATATTTAGAATATATTTTTACAATTTAATACAATGTTGGTCATTGGATGTAATTTCACATTTAAACTAGACATAAACAAGTGTCAATCTTTTGATAGATATTGTTTCTTAAAAACACGCTATTTGTTTTAACAGCGGGATTTAATTATAAAATTAATTAATGCAACTTTTATGTTATGAATTTGGTAAAATAGACTTCATTTTTGAATTCAGAATATGAAATATAGCTTGGGATGAAATTTTGGCATTTTTCTGAAAAACATCAATTTTTGATGAATAGTGAAACTACTAAGTGGTAGGTTAAAAACTGAATTTTGCATAAAACTTAATTTTACCGCTTCTGTGAATGGAATTTCGAAAATCCGAGAGACACGGTTAATATCAAGGACTAAAATGTGGTTCAATGAGATGAAAATAATTTTTTTGGTGAATAGTAACTTTTTACTTTTTTTACCACGGTTAATAGTAAATAGGGTAACTAAGGGTAAATATGATATTAATATTACCCTAACACATGTCCTAATTCTATTGGACAAGTGTAATTCGACCAAAAACAAACTTAGGAATAAAATATGACCATTTAGGCCCACTTGGATTAGATTTGGACATTTATTATTAATTTATTTAAAGAAGGGTTAAAATAGTTAAAATCAAAGTTTAATAAGTAAATCATTTTTAATATGGGGTTATACATAAGATAAATTCGACTATAGATATTCATTAGAAAGCTACAAAGATTTCCTACATGATGGTATTTTATTTGTAATTTTTAGACATCAAATAATATAATTTATTTATGACACAATGATGATGCAGTAATTATCTTATTAATGAAATATTGACATAATTGATAATATAAATACCAAAATAAATGTAATTTAAGACTTTTTATTAATTAAACTAATTTTCTAGGTTACTATGATATATTAGTGTTGATTTAATCAACTTGGTTCGAACATATAATTCTGTTATGACTTTCACAAAAATCATATATCAAATAGTGTCAAAATTGACACAAAATAGTTTTTAAATCAAATATTATATTATTAATTGTTATTTTATTCCTAAAAATCTAAGGTTCGGCCACATGACTTAGATAAGGATATATGTATTAATAATATACAATTTGGGGTTCGTTTGGCATGTTATAGTATGTTTATTAACCATATAGTGAAAGAAAACAAAAAGACACGGTAAAAGTTAAATTATTTAACTTAGAGTTAAATCTAATTGATAAGGTTAAAATAATACCCTAAACTTGTCTAAATTCTATTGGATGAGAGGATTTCGACCCATCCCCACCTTAGCCTCGAAATAAATCAATTTGGAGCTAATTAAAACCGAACTTGACTTTAATATAAAATAATATTTTTGAGATATTCTTAAGGTGCCCCTCTCCTCCCCTATAAAAGGACACCTCCTCCCCCTCCTCCTCACACCAATTTGAGCACTCAAGCTCGGCCAACCCCTGACAATTTCTCCTCTCCACTTCCATATCAACATCCTAGAGGTTCTGGTCTTCATCCAAGACCAATTTTAGTGCCCTAAGAGGAGGTCTCAAAGAGGCACTTCAAAGAAGAGGTAATTACCGTTACCAATTCTTTCATCTTTATTTCTTCTTCCACTTCTTCTTCTTAGGTTGTTTCATTATGAAGTAATAACATCAGTATCACTCATATACTGATATGTTATTATAAGTATGAAACAAACCTATTTCACCATCTATCCATCCTACGGAAAAATAAATCACCGCGCGTGCGTACGTACGGAATACCGTCTCCACGCCGTGGTGTAATCTATTTTCCACCACCACCTTACATGGATGGGTATAATGGTGTAAAGAATAACTATACATAGTTATTACAACATCATATTGATTCTGATATATTGTATAATCCACTCCAATTCAATTCAATATTTATGGAAATGATATCATCGCTCGTGCGTACGTACGGACTACCGTCTCCACGACACGATGAGATTCATTCTCCATGTTAACCATTTAAGAATGATTAAAAAGTATATATAAGAAATAATAATGAAATATATGACATTATAAAGCTACTGGATTTATGTATATATGTATATGTATGTCATCTACTTACTTCCATTCAAGACAATATGGAAAGGAAAACAGCGTTCATGCGTACGTACGGACTACCGTCTCCATGAACGGTGTTTTTCACTTCATTTATCTATCTTATATATATATATATATACTAAATATATATGATATATAAATCATATTTTATATTCTGGAAGTAAGTAAATCATGATATAAGTAATAATAATGTCAAGAACAACAAGTCAAAACACCTACGATAAATGAAACGATTTTACCCAAAACGCTTCTTTAACATGGAATTTACAAAAGAACAGGTAATATAATGTCATAAGTGAACCATATATGATATCATAACAATGAATATGATTCTGTAATAAGTCAATAACATGATTTAAATCATTATACAGGAGGTTCGGACACTTACAAAGCAAGTCGGACCTAAGGTAAGGGAAATATCACAATCTCATTTTTATCCGAGATTGTTTATTCGTAAGTATTTACTGGGGTGTATTTTATCATCCACATCTATGTTTAATCAATATGTAGTATTATTTCCATCCACCTAAAATTGTTTAAATCCATTTTTACCCTTCGGTGAGTTTTTAGTAATATGTATGAAAGGAATCTTTTGTCGTACGAGGTACTTTTTGACTTTTCCTACAAAAGTACGAAGAATGTTTTTTTAACTTATACGGCACGAACGGATTTCTACTGTTTTATAAAGCCTTATTTTCATGAAGCTTCCTATAAAATATTTCATGACTATTTTCAATAAAATCTCTTTCATTTAAAATTGCATGATGTTTTGTGAAAAGAAATTGATTTTGAAGAAGAAAGGATATTTTCCTCAAGAATTCAATTCAAGTGTTTTATCAAAATTATTTTCCATCTAAGATAATAAAGGGTTCTGTTTCTATCCATATTTTTACATTGATTTGACTATGTTGTGATGTAATTATGTTTATGAATTCCTTTATCTTATATGAATTGATTTATGATGTCATGATGTTTCAAGAATCCCATTTTTGTTACATGTGTTATGCGATGATGTATGTTTTATGATTATGTGGCACACATAAGAAAGGATTCATTATAAGATGGGTGGGACCTATATCTCCCTCCAATGCATTGGGTATAGATTTTATATCTCATGAGATAGACATGGCTGGAACAGAAGGTTATTTCGGTTCAGTGATACAGGACTGAAACGAGGAGTGAACTCGGTTCAGAAAGGGACTTTGTCCACTAAGATAGTCTTGGCAATGAGTCATGACTAACAAGAAATGATTTTCCATGATTATGTGTGCATGCCACAAAGTTCAAGTTTTAAGTTATGATTATTGGGATCTCATTTTCAATTCTATGATTTATCCCATGTTATGATATTATGAGCTCTTTTGCAGGTCAAGATTTCCAAAAGCTACGTTCTTATGTATATGATGTGATTGATATTTCTTTTTTTTACCCTTACTGAGCATTTGAGTTCACCCTTTTTTGTTTTTCTTTCCCCAGGATATAAAGAAAGGTTTTAGGTAAAAAAAAGGGGAAGATCTTTATGGGAGATATTGAAGATCTTTCACCACGTTTAGAAGATTACGTTCCGAGTTTCCAAAGACACTAAACTATTACGATCCTTGTGTGTGTGTTTTTTTTATGTACTAAGTATTCCGTAAAAGTAATGTAATGTCCATGTACGATAAGCTTCGGGTCTCTACAATAATAATATCATTTTAACCCTTAATTACCCTATTTACTTTTATCCGTGGTAAATGAAAGTAAACAATTACTATTCAGCAAAAATTATTTTTATCTTATTGAACTAAATTTTACTCCTTGACATTAACTGTGTCTCTTGGATTTTAAAATTTCCACTCACAGAAGCAGTAAAATTATGTTTTATGTAAGTTTTCAAAAAGCTCCTTTGAGATAGGTAAGAGACGGTGAAAAGTTCAATAAAATTTTTATATATCGAAAATTATTATAAAATGACTCCAATGAATTGCATTAAACATATATAGGTATTATGTATCAATTTTTACCTAAAATAAATCTAAATAAAATAAATAATTATTTAAATAAAATTTTGGTTTTTAAATAGTAAGCCAGTGTTTTCACTATTCATCAAAAATTGAATGTTTTCAGAAAAATACCAAAAAATTCACCCTAAGCTAATTTCAATATTCCAAATCCAAAAATGAAGTCCATTTTAAAAAATAAAATTTCAAAAAGTGGGTATTACTACTTTATATATTATTTTAATAATATATCGTTGTTTAGTGAAACTCGGTATTGCGTATAACCCACGCTATTGTGGAAGGTCGTGATTGCGTGTAATTTAAGCCAAGTCAGGGATGCGTGTAGTGAAAGATTCCTTTGTTGTTGCATATAATAGAATCTGACCATATTTCATTTATAAATTGAATATATAAATATATATACTCAATATTGCGTAGAATAACTACTATCAAACGAACATGAAATTGTGTGTAACATGATCCAAGAATAGTGTTGCGTATACTGCAAGCTAATATGGTATTGCGTATAGTGCAAGATAATCATGATGTAGCATAAACATAAGATATGAATGAAATTAAAAAGGATAAATATCATAAAATCTCTGGGTGTTACATCAACCATTTCTTTCTTCCATTTCCAAGCCCCTTCTGGAATCTTCCATGTTTCCACAAAACCCACACTAGACCAATGATTTTTACACGTATGAATTTATCTTACCTATCCACAAACTATATTAGCACATTAAATAATGAAGAGTTCATCTCTAGGTTAACACGATCTAATCGAGTGACATTTTTAGGATCATGGTGATACTTCTTCTACTAAATTATGTAAAGAACATTATGCAATGCACAAAAATATCATGGATATTCAAACCGATATTCCAACTCTCTAACTCATTCAATTATCTCAAAGGGACTGTATATTGAGTAGATAACTTGCTCTGATTCCCAAAATAAATATGTCTAATCATTGGAGATATTTTCAAGAACACATGATCACTCACCACGAATGATAAGTGTCATCGACAACAATCTTCATATAATTTCTAACCACTCTATGTTTTGATTATCAACTTAAATAGGATAATATACATTTTTTATATTATAATATTCCTGTTCTTTATTAATCATAAACACCATTTTATTGCATTTTTTACTGTGAACATTATTTCACATTATGATTTTAATTCCTTCTTAAAATGCACTATTACATGGTACATACATGAAATCCTCAAAATACAAAAAATGTTATTGAATATTTTTTCATATTTTATTTTCAGGTCTCCCATGCTACAAGTAACAATTCATCCATTTTTTATAACTTTAATAATAACATTCTATGACCACCAAAGTGGTCCTTGAACCAACAACATTTTGGGAGAAGAGAACTGGACAACATTCTAATAAAATTACTTTAGCAACCAATATTCAAGCCCAATGATTCTAAAAATTTAACTGAAGATATAGTAAATCATGTTTAATATTTAATTCAATAATTTACAAAGCTAATTTGGATGTTTTAAGGTAGTTCCACATGTCCTAAGTTGAAGAATAAATTCTTGGCCAGATTCTGTAGCCCAAAAAACATCCCACCATTTAAATCATATCTCTTAAAACAAATATAATTTGTTTTTGAAATGTTTAATAATATTTGGATACATATGGATACATATTTTATCCCTCAATGGCCCACTTTTTGCCATATATAAGGTCATTTCTGCACCTCTTTTCAGTTGATGATAGCTTCCTGCCTCTTCGAGGAAAGAGTGGAAAAGTCTCATCTCCATTATGTTTCCACCCCCAAGGCCCACCACCATTAATTTATGAGACTTAGAAAGATGGGTCCTCAACCCAACGCTTCTTAAATGCGTTATCAATGTAGTGGTGGTGGGAGAGTTGAGGATATTTTATCTTTATTTTCATTGTAATGTTATTATGCTGATTTTTTTTGTAATGTTCTTCATTCTCATATAAGTGATTCTAATCACCTTTGTTTTTAATAAAAGTTCTTAATATAATATTATTATATTCTTATTAATATCATGTTTATAAAATTTCCTCAAGGTGTGAACTTATTTACCCCAAAATATGTGAAATTATTCACACAACGGTGGAGTGATCGTTATTTTGTTGTTATTACTTATTCAATTCCACCCTATTGAGTCTAATTCCTGCTTCCATTGAGAAGATTTCATCAATGGAGGGAAAAATATATTATGTTTTGATACCAGGGAGTAGAAAGGGGTCATATTGGATGTTATTTATCACTCTCTAAATTTATATTAATTTCTTTTATATGAGTTTATTATTTAATGATTGTATATATTCCTCTTCCTTATTTAATTTTTTCCCCACTATTATGTGATAAAAAGATCCTTTACCATGGATTTATCATGAAAATTATCCTACAATTTCATAGGTTATTATGATGTTTTTTAAGGTGTTAAAATAGTAAGTGATGAGGCTATATTGAATTCATAGAATGAATCTTTCTTGAGTTAATCAAATTTAAATTGTAAAAAAAATAGAATTTCATCCAATCCAAACCTTTTAATACCTAGGATCAACCCTTTATCATAAATTTAATTCACATAAAGTTGTTAGTTTTAATTGAAACCCATATAAAATCAACCCATTTTGGCCACATCATAGTAAACAATAATTGATAAAATATATGTGTCTGTAGGTTTCTCCTTAGGTCTCTGGGGATTCGAAAACCAAAGATAACCTACAAGTGACTACTTAACCCAAAAATCATGGGTAAATTTGGGTGAGACCAATTTTTGAAAATTTTTCTAAGGACCCAAGTAAGTAATATCAACCCTAATTCTTTTATCTACTATTTCTCTTTTCTCACATCAACTTCTCTTATCTTTTCCCCTTTCTATTTTCAATTTTTTGGCACATGTCTGCCTATACCTATGATCAATCAAACTGACTTGTTATGGTGGATAGTCTTGGGGTTGGGGAGTCAATTAAACCAAGGGAAATATTTCCATGATATCATAATCTCCCAAATACCCCAGATTCAAAAATTATTTCCATTTCAATGGATGGTCATTAATGAATGTAAGTCATAAACCTGTATGGGAACCAAAATGGAAATCCAAATAAGGTAGCCCCAAACATAGGGAATACAGTCGATCAAGCCATGAATGACTATCTCACACCTGCATAGAACAATTCCCCATCTTTCATTATTACTTATTCCCTAGAATAATCCCACTATGTATTCAAACTTCATATCCAAAATCACCTTCAAACCTTTCATGGGATAGAGTCTGATATGCCATAACTTCATGTCAAAGAGTTCAATGACAATGCTAAAACCCTGTTCCCACTACATCAACTTTAGTTAACTAAGATGATGTTATTTCCTTTATCACTAACGGAACGAGTGATTAATTGGTTAAAAAATCATATAACTAAATAAATCCACTAATGGTACAAATTTTAAATAGAATTCTATAAAAATTACTTCCCCTATTACAAAAAGATGGAATTAAAAAGAACCTCCAATTTTTTTTTGAAAAAGAAGGTGAGTCATTTTATAAAACATGGGAAAGGTTAAATGATACAATCAACATTTTACCTCGCCATTTATTTTCTATCCTAGAAATTTTTTTAATCTTATATGAAGGGTTGGGTTTGGGAAACAAACAATTCATTGACATGATGTGTAATGGAACCATCAAAAACAAAGCACCAAATGATGCTTACGAGTATCTAGAAGGACTGACCGAAAAAACCAATCTTGGGGAAAATAAACTTACAATTATAACCCACCAAAATATGTTGGAATTCACAATGTTATGGAGGAGTAAAATCTTATGTCAAAAAATTCAGCCATCACTAGGAAGTTCGAGGAGATCAATCTTAGGAATGTCCATGAAATTCAAACAATTGACCCTGTTTGTACCATTTCTGAAAAACATGATCATAAGGACAAAAACTACCCAAACAACCATTCAATTAAGGATGATAATTTAGGGGGACCAACGGTGGTGGTCAATTCTCTGAACTTTCAAAACACACAATACCAAAAAACATTAAATCCAAGGTACAATGACCATCATGGATTCAAAACCAATCTAATACCAACATAACTAGTTCTATCCAAAACCAATCTAATACCAACATCCTCATATCCAATACAAAAAAACCATTCAGTAACCAATCCAACAACCAAAGTATCCTCTTGGGATAAGAAAAAAACACAAACGCCTTCCCAATCTGTCCCTCTACCAATCCTTGAAATATTATATACACAAATTGATAAAATTAACTCATAATTATCATCTCTTAAACATGTATTAAAAACCATTATAATAGGGAAGACACCTATTCTTACTCAGTCAGTACCATCCACAACTTTAAGGGGAAAATCTAGTTATACACAAACCTCACAGGAATAACTCAAACAATGACTATTTGAAGATGTTGGAATTCCAATTAAAACCCTGTACCAACCATTCCAAAACCATTAAAAGATTAAAAAACACAATAAAATTATGAATAACCACCCATAGATTCTGAAAAACTCAATGAGAATGAGGAGGACCCACAACCACACCAAATAATTAAACAACCTTCCCCCTTCCCTCAATACAAGATAATAAAATCTAAACCAAAGACTAAATGAATGTTTAATGCAAATATTCTCTTAGGTTAAGTTGAAAATTACCATTATAGATATAATACAAACCATTCCTACCCACTCAATGTACCAAAAGGACTTTTTCACTTTTAAAAGGAAATTTTCACATAAAAAACTAGTCATTTTGGATGCTAATGCGAGTACCACCATTCAAGGGACCATTCCTCCTAAATTGAAAGATCCAGGATGTCTATACATCAATGATGAGATAAGAGAGAATAATGTTTTCAAATCCCTTTGTGATATAGGATCTAGTGTGAATATCATTTTATATACTATGTATTTTTAGTTAGGGATCGAAGAACATCAACCCACATCTGCCACCCTTCCACTTGCTGATTATAGTTTTTGAGTTCCTAGGGGGATCATAAAAGATGTTTTGGTGAAAGTTGAAAATTTAATTTACCATGTTGAATTCATTGTCCTTGAAAATCTCCCAATATTAGGTCCTTTGGATAAAACCCCCATCATACTTGGACATCCCTTCTTAGCAACAATCAACTCAATCATTCGAGTTAGAAATGGGTACATGAGAAAAAACATTGGAAACATGAGTCTCGATCTGACCATCTACAATAAAAACTCACAAATTGGGGATGATGAAGAGATCCATGAGTTAAATTGGATTTGTAGTGTTTATAGTTAACTAGAGTAAAATCAAGGAATTATTGAAGGATTTTTATGTCAAGATAAGACTTATTTCCATTATTCACATGAGAGAAATTTTTTCACCTTGGCTTGAATATCATTAAAAATGTGTTTTTATGATTTTATAAAATCACCAATCAATGATACAATTTTTAAAATCAATAACATTATGTCCATACCCATTAATGACACTGATCTTTCCAATGTGGTGGATGAAAATTATATTCAAAAGAATCCAATTCTGTCAATAAATTTGGAAAAAGAGACTGATTTTTATACAAAGTTCCATCATACATTCGAAAGTGTTAAACAATATAATCATCAAATTATGGTATTACCATTATCACTCAAGTATTAATTCAAAGGGGAAAATTGAGCCTTTCCTATTTTCATTTCCTCATCACTTGAATCCACTCAAGAGAGGATATTTCTCGATGTCCTATAAAGGAATAAAAAAGAAATTGGGTGGAAATGTTATGATATTTCTGGGGATAGCCTAGGTATTGGAACTCATAGGATTTTTCTTGAATATAAATCCAAACCATTTTGTCAACCTCAACAGATACTCAATCACAATTTTATGGTTGTGTTATGAAAGAACTTCTTAAGCTGTTGAAAGTGGGTATCATCTACCCCATTGCTGACAGTGAGTGGGTAAGCCCAATTCCAGTTTTCCACAAGAAATCTTCTATCAATGTAATCACAAATTAATATGGTGACCTTTTCCTTATAGGGTTTAGTAGTAGATTTAGAGTTTACATCAACTATAGGAAGATCAACACAGGTACCAAGAATGACCATTTCCATTTTCCCTTCATTAATCAAGTCATCGAGCGAGTAGCGGGTCATCAATTCTAATGATCCCTATATGGATTCTTAGGGTATAATAAAATCAAGGTCTCTATAGAGGATCAAGTATAAACAACCTTCACTTTTACATTAGACACTTTTTCTTCATGTTCTTTATCTTTGGTTTATGTAACTCCATTGGTACCTTTCAGTGGTGCATGATTGAATATTCTTGGACATGGTGGGGTATTGTTTATAGGTATTCATGGATGACTTATTTATATTTGGGTAAACATATTAAGGATAAAATTTTAATATTGAATGGTTTTTTTCAAGAAGAAGGGATAAGTAACTCACCCTAAACTAGGAAAATTTTCATTTTAAGGTAGATGAGGGACTAGTTCTAGGACATCTGGTATTTGGTAGATGGATATAAGTTGATAATTCTAAGTTCAATATCATTCATCACCTTCACTCTCCTAAACCTATAATGAAAGTGAGGTCCTCCTTAGGACATGTTAGTTTCTATAGAAGTTTCATTAGTAATTTCATATATTTTTCTCGACCACTTTGTGATCTATTAGTGAATGATTATCCATTTTTATGGGAAAAGAGGTATGAGAAATCATTACTTACACTCAATTATTCTCTTATCTATCCACCTATCATGAAATATCCCAATTTGAAGCTTCCATTCTATATCATGTTTGATGCGAGTGACTTCACTATAGGAGAAGGCTTGGGAAAATAGTGGGGGGGGGAACTCAATGTGTCATTATTATCACAATAAAATCATTAAATAATACACAAATAAACTTCACCACCAACGAGAAAGAGTTGATTAGTGATGTCTTTTCTTTAATGATATTCTGGTCTTGTCTCTTAGGATCACCAATTACTGTCTTCAATGACCATTCAGCCCTGAAATACCTTTTCTAAAAACAAGATTTCAAAGACAGATTGATTATATGGGTCCTTCTTCTCCAAGAGTTCTATTTAACCATTAAGGCAGAAAGTGTTCTGAAAATGTTGTAGTTGATAATATCTCTAGGAATTAATTCTTAGAAACTCACATCACCTTTTTTTATCTGATTCATTTCCCAATGAGTACCTCTATTTCGCGAGTGATTACCATGTTATGATAATATAGGAAACCACTTGGTGATGGGTGGCATTCCAAAATTCCTAGGGACCCAAAAGAAGAGGAAATTAATTTCTAATGTCAGACACTATGTGTTTGATGATCCTTACCTATTTATGTTTTTTCCAGATAAAATCATTAGGAGGTGTGTTCCTAAGACTAATCTAGAGTCCACTCTAAAATTCTGTTATGCATTGGAATGTGGATGTCACTTTTCCAAAATGAAAACAACTTCAATAGTCCTCTAACGTGGTTTCTACTGTCCTATCCTCACTAAGGATTCATACAAATTATGAAAAGGTTGTCCTCAATGGCAACCATTAGAATCCATTACCAAATAGAATCAAATTCCCCTCACTCCAATTAGATTCATTAAAATCATTGATTGTTCGGGAATTAATTTCATGGGACCCCTCAGAATCTCTAGGGGATACTTATAAATCCTCTTAGCTTTTGATTATGTATCTAAATGGTTTTAGGCCATTCCCACCATGTCCAAAAAACATCATGTTGTGATCTAATTTCTAAAAGAGTTCATATTTTCTTGATTTGGAATTCCAAGGGCTATAATCAGTGATTGAGGAACCCATTTCTACAACATCCTTTTATCTCCACTCATGAATCAGCATAGTATTTCTTATAAAGTTTCAACTGCATACCATCCTCAAAAAAATAGTCAAGATGAGTTAGAAAATTGAGAGATTAAGCAAATTCTTTTAAAAAATGTAAATCCCTCTAGGAATGATTGGTATGAGAAACTCTTCTATTTACTTTAGGAATTTATTACTATATTAAAAAACATCCTAGGAATGCCACCATATAGGTTCGATTATGGAAAACCATGCCATTTACCCATTGGAAATGAGCATAAGGCCTTTTGGGGAATAAAAAAATGAATTTTGAAATTTCCTTGGCCAAAGGAAAGAGAAAATCAGATCTTAATGAACATTAGGAATATAGGATGGAGGCTTATGAAAAATCCAAGATAAATAAATAAATATTTCATGCCAAAAAATCTAAGAATATCAAATTCAAACACTTTAAACCAGAAAAACTCATGCTCCATTATAGTTCATACTTGAAATAACTTTTATAAAAACGAGATGCCATGGATAGATTGATTAGATGGGTTCTTTGTAATGACCCAAAATTTTCAATGGAAATTCCATTCTTATATTTATGTCATAAAATAACATGAAAACACAAAATAATGAACTACTATGTGATAAGTGACCTTTAAACATAAGTTTTTCACTCCTATGTTTAAAATTTTTAAAATCCGACATACACGGTTGTTTTCAAGATGATTTTTGGAGTCTAATTAAACAAAAATAATTTTTGGTGAATAGTAACATACCCTTAGGAATAGTAACATACCCTTAGGAATATTAATATGACCCTTATGAATATTAAATCATCCAACATATGAGTAAAATTACCTATGAATAATAAAATAAAATTTAGACATCTTATAAAGTGACAATTTGACCTTAGTAAATATTTTGGAATTTTGTAAGTCATAAATAATTAAATATAATTAATTATTTAATTTAAAAGAATATTTATTTCTCTAAATGTATTCATAAGTTATTTATTCAATGTATTATTTTTTTTAGATAATTTTATAAGACCCTACGTAATTTTTGAAAGCACTAAAATTTAGTTTTAATTTTATAAACTGTTTTTTTAAATAAATTATGATTTTAATTAAATATTAAATTAATGATATTTAGAAAATTATTTTTGAAAAATGGAATTCATTTTTGGATTCTATACATCTAAAAATGGTTGGGGTAAATTTTTGAGATTTTTCTGAGATACTTGATTTTTTGTGAATAGTAAAATACATTAATTTACCGAATAAATACATTTTAATTTAAACCCACTATTCCAGATATCACAAGTGATGTAAGCACCCAAATCACGAAATAACATGCCTTAATTACTATTCTTGGTCATCAATGACTCACTATTCCATGTCTTAGGGGAAATTAATAGACTAATGAATTTTATATTAATGAAACCCCTCTCCCCTCCACTATAAAAGACGCCCTTCACTCCCTCTTTTCGTCACACCTCTCAAGCTCCAAGACATCTCTAAACTCTACACAAAAACCTTCCCTAGCCCCTCCCCCACGTCCAAGAGCTTCTGTTCTCATCAAAAGACCAAGATAAGGCCCTTAAAGAGGTTCTCAAGAGAAGGATTCGAAAGGTAATTTCCCTCCCTCTTCTCCTTTAATTTCCATTCAAGTTCAAGTTCATTTCTTGATCTCTCCCCACCTATCTTCATCTAAATAGTATTTTAACTCCATTATTATAAATATACTGTAATTTTATAATTCTAATGGGATATTATATCATCCAACCCCCTTTCCCTCTTCCTTTTATTTTATTAAAGAGAACGTTGTTCGTGAGGTGTTAATTTATCACCTTCAAGAAAGACATACTTTCCTCTTCCATTTATACCTTCATATCTGGTCATGAAACCATTTTTATGGTGGAATAGGAATATGTTATATGTATTATGTTCTATTTAAAGTTATGGAAATAACCTATGGACATATTACTAAGTGATAAGTTAAAACAAGTTCGTTGTGATCCAAAAAAACCGCTCAAATTAACCCAAATAATCATCATCTAATTCTTATCTAATGATTCATCCACATGGATCAATTTTGACCATTAAAACTCTTGTAATGTCACTAATAAAATTTAATATCATTTCTGGATGTTTACACATGTTCTTCCCAAACATAAATTTAAGAATACATGTGAACCACCCAAGAAAAAACCATACAAACGAACATCCCCAAACAATGTTTTTAAACTCTATAAGTCATCCAAAGGAACCTAAAATGACATAATGAAACCTGAATGAACCATATTAATGTACACATGGTTGTGGTTTTTAATTAATGAATATAATTTCATTATTCAGGACATTAAAGAGAAAGAAGCATTCAGGTACAAGGTAAGGGGAAATTCTCGAACCCAACTTTCATTCTCTGGGGTTTGCCTCTTCCACTGCATTTTTGATATGGTCACTCCTTAAAGATCATTTTTTCACCATTGTATTTCCTTTTTTGGGATATAAATGTTTTATAATGAAGTTTATGTCAATTGTAATTTTTTCCAAATGAACTCTTCTTTTATGAACTCAACTTTTACCTCTCATTCATGGTTAATGGTTCTTGTATCAAGTATTTTTTTCCCTCTTTCTTTTGGGAACCCAAAGCTTATGAATGTATTCTTATGAGATGAAACCCATTCCTTTACATGGGTTAGTCATGTTCACTTTTGATATGTGTTCTATGTGTCAATCATGATAATGATAATGTTATGATGTGACGGGTGCGCCCGGAATTATATAGCGCAATATGAATGTTCCAAAGTGATGGGTGCGCCCGGAATTATACATCGCTCCAATGCATTGGGTAAAATAATGAATATCATGAGTAAATGTGAAATTATTTGTGAACAAGATTCTAGCTTGGTTCACAATTTTGTGTGGTAGTTAACCACTAAGACATGATGTTTCATTTTTTTGCATTGCCACATTTCAAGTATTTTATTTATGCTCCTCTCATGTTCATGATCTTTTTCCTATGTTATGATTATGCTCACACCCATGAAATATTGTTCTTATCTATCCTCTTAATAGGATTTTATCTCTCCCCTTTTTATGTATATCCTCAGGTGGCTACATGTACTAAGGATAGGACAAGTTCCAATAAGAAGCTAGAGAAGAAGAAATTAAATAATTGTTTATGCTTGATGTTGTAATTACTATGTATGGTCCTAGTTTACCCAAGACACTAAACCATTGGATCCTCTATGTGTAATACAATTATGTTGTTTATCTTTAAAATGATGTAATAGTAATGTAAGAAAAGTTCGCGTAGCTATAGTTGGTATCAGAGGCAAGGTTTAGTTAATTAGGGAATTAGGATTAGTGAACCCTAGGGAAAACCTACAGCATGAGACTAAGTACAAATATGCACACAAGAATATTTACCTAGGTATCCCATATGTTATGTTTTTGGTATAAATTGTTTTTATGAATAAGTTATTAATGAATTTTTTATTTATGTTTTGTTCTAACCTTTTCTATTTTAGAAAATGGTGGGAACCAGGAGAAATCAGGCCAACAACTCATCTGAGGGCCATTGCAACGATTGACCGAATGACATCCCCAATGATTTGGTAGGTGGAGTTCAAAACTTCATGGCAATTCATACCCAATTATACCCAGTTATGAACAATAACCATAATAATGGTGAATGTCATCCTTCACCGAAGAGGGAGAAAATGGATATCGAATGTTTTATGTAGCAACGACCACCAACGTTTAGTGGATCTTCTGACCCACTAGTTGTGGAATAGTGGGTCATCTCAATGGAGAAGATCTTTTTTGTTCTTCACTATTCTGAGAAGGATTAGGTGACTCTATCCATTTATCATCTAGATGGAGAAGCTGATCAATTGTGGGATTTGATTAACAACACCAATCCAATGGAGAAAATTGGAGAGATGGAATGGGAAGACTTTAAGATAATGTTTCTTAATAAGTACTTCCCACGAACTCTTCGCACGAATATGGAGAGAGAATTCCTAGAGCTCAATAAAAAAGAAGGAGAATTTTTCACAACCTAAGAATCAAATTTTACAAGTCTTGCAAGGTACGCTTTGGGTTTTGATATCAACAATGATAGAAAAATTGATAGATTCTTTAGTCAATTAAAACCACACCTTTGAAAGGCTCTTGCAATTTGAGACTTTGGGAGTTATGAAGAATTTGTTCGGTGTGCTCTCAAAGGGTAGAGGGAGTTTTGAGAATTTTACAATGGCTATGGTGATAAGTAAAGACAGATGGAGTTCCAAGCTAGTGGATCTAATGATAACGGTGGGAAGAAAAATCAATGACCCACATGCCAAAAATGTGGGAAGTTGCACAATGGGAACTGCCTAAAAGGGTCGGGGAAATGCATCAAGTATGGGAATGAAGGAAACCATGCTCAAGAGTGTCAAAAAGACATGAAAAGGAAGGATAATGTAGCCGATGAATGGATAGAACCACTCATGGTTCAATGATACAACTATAAGGAGCTAGGGCACTATGCAAACCAGTGCACTAAACCTCAAGCTCTCGAGGGTAATCAGTGTCAGCAGCCACTAAACCCAAAGGAAAAAAGTGAAGGATTATGCCATCACTAATGTGGAGGTGGAACATAATAATGAAGTCTAACAAGGTACACTTCTTATTCACTCAAGAATGGAAAAAGTCTTATTTGATTCTGCTGCTACGCATTCCTTTATATCTTGCAAGTTTGCTAGAACTATAGAATTGAAGCCCTGAAAAGTTGAAGTAGATATATCTGTAAAAAAACCAAGTGGTGCAATCATTGCAACCCAAGTGTTTGACTCTTCTCTCATTGGAATATGTGGGAAGATTCTTCCAGCAAATCTCTTAATACTTCCCTTGGTAGAATTCGATGCTATAATGGGAATGGACTGTCTCTTGTTATATAGAGTGCATGTCAATTGTCGGGATAAGGAAATATATTTTCATATTCCGAACCATCCCATGCTCCTATACAAATGCAGGGAAGATCATGAATCTCCTTTTAAAAATCCTTCAATAGTGTGGGTGATGATTCCCTACAAAGAAGCATACCTCGCCCAAATTTTTGAGTTGAAGGAAAGTGTCAACCTTGAGGAAATGCCCATCGTGAGGGAATATGGTGATGTATTTCCCAAAGAGTTACTCGGAATTCCCCCGGATCGTGAGGTAGAGTTATCTATTGAACTCATACCAGGAGCTACTCCTATCTCAAAGTGCCCCTATAGGATGGCTCCTATCGAACTGGAGGATTTAAAGAAGAAGCTACAAGAGTATCTGGACAAAGGGTTCATACACCCTAGTGCATCACCTTGGGGTGCGCCAGTGCTCTTTGTATAGAAGAAGGATGGAACCATGCGGTTGTGTATCGATTATTGGGAACTCAACAAGATCACCATAAAGAATAAGTATCCTCTCCCAAGGATTGATGACTTGTTTGACCAGTTAAGAGGATCTCAATACATCTTAAAGGTGGATCTTCATTCTGGATATCATCAGGTAAAGGTGAAGAAGGAGGATATTCAGAAGAATGCCTTCTGAACAAGGTATGGGCACTATAAGTTTTTGGTGATGCCCTTTGGACTTACTAAATCCCCTTCAATCTTAATGGATTTGATGAATAGAGTCTTTATACATTACCTCGACAAATTTGTGGTAGTATTTATCGATGATATTCTCATCAACTCCAAGAGCAAGGAGGAACATGAATAACATCTAATACTTATGTTGGCGATATTGAGAAAGGAGAAGTTGTACGCCAAGTTCAGAAAGTGTGACATTTATATGAATCAAGTCATGTTCTTGGGACATGTGATCACAAGTGAGGGAATTTCTGTGGATCCTTCAAAGAAAAACGTGATTGAGGAATGGCCCAGGCCCTCTAGTGTCACAGAAATCCATAGTTTTCTTAGATTAGCTGGGTACTACCGACATTTTGTGAGAAACTTCTCACGATTGTCAAGCCTGATAACTAAGTTAACAAGGAATGGGGTAAAGTATGTCTGGATGGAAGAATGTGATGGAAGCTTCAAGGATCTAAAGAGAAGGCTGATCACTGCACCTTTACTCACACTACCAAAAAGTGGAGGAAGTTTTGTGATATACAGTGAAGCTTCAAAGAAAGTCTTGGGTTGTGTACTCATGAAAAATGATAATGTGATGGCCTACGCCTCACAACAGTTGAAGATCCCTGAGAAGAACTACCCGACACATGATCTAGAGCAGGAAGCTGTGATTTTTGCCTGGAAAATTTGGTGGCACTACCTTTATGGCAAGATGTGTGACATATACACTGACCATAAGAGCCTAAAGTATATATTCACACAAAAGGAGCTCCACATGAGTCAAATGAGATGGTTAGAGCTAATCAAGGATTATGATTACTCTATTAACTATCATCCTAGAAAGGTGAACAAGGTAGTTGATGCTCTGAGCAGAAAAAAACCTTCTACTCTATCCATGCATCGGATTGAGAAAGACTCTATCTTCATGGATATGCATAGAATGGATTTGGAAATCATAAGGGAAGGGGATACATCCTACCTTTCCCAAATGATTGTGCAACTATCCATCTAAGAGAAGATTAAGGAAGCACAAATGGATGATGTAGAGATACAAAAGAGGGTGAATGTAGTAAATGAAGGGAAGCTGCATGAGTTCCATATCGATGATGATTGTGTGATTTGTTTTGGAACGTGGCTTTGTGTGCCTTCATCACCTAGGATAAAGAAGGAGCTATTGGATAATGCACATAGCTCATCTTTCTCTATCCATCTTGGGAGTACCATGATGTATTGTGATCTCTAAGAACACTTTTGGTGGGATATCATGAAGAAGAAGATTGCGGAATATATATCAAGATGCATGGTATTTCAGCAAGTTAATGCTGAGCGACAAGAGTCCAAAGGTATTATGCATCCATTGCCTATACCCATGTGGAAATGGAAAAAATGTTACTATGGACTTTGTCAAAGGTCTCCTGAAGACATCAAAGGGAAATAATGCGATATGGGTTGTGTTTGATCGACTCACCAAGACTGCCCATTGTATCACTATTTGGGAAGACCTCTCACTTGAACAACTTGCAAAGATATATGTGAAGTGGTGAGACTGCCCGGTGTTCCACTCTCAATTGTATCTGACCGTGATCCAAGGTTCTCATCTATGTTCTGGAGGAGCCTTCAACATGCTTTGAGTACTGAATTAAATTTCAGCACGGCCTATCACCCCCAAACCGATGGCCAATCTGAAAGGACTATTTAGACGCTTGAAGATATACTAAGAGCCTACTCTCTTGAATTCAAAGGTGGATGGGATCAGAATCTCCCATTTGTTGAGTTCTCATACTACAATATCTTCCACTAAAGTATCCAGATGGCTCCATATGAAGCTCTGTATGGAAAGCGATGTAGAACTCCAATCTGTTGGGATGAAGTTGGAGAATGAAAGCTCTTTGGACCCGATCATGTTCAAGAGATGACAGAGAAGGTTCAAGTCATACAAAAACACATCAAAGCTGCTCAAAGTTGAAAAAAGAGCTATGATAACAACCGTCAAAGGGACATAGAGTTCGATGTTGGAGACAAAGTCTTCCTTTGAATATCTCCATGGAAGAGAGTCATGTGATTCAGGAAGAAAGGGATGCCAAGCCAATGTTAAATTGGCCCCTTTGAGATCCTTGACCGCATAGGATTCATGACCTATCATCTTACACTTCCACCAAACATGGTTCAAGTCCATGATGTGTTTCATGTATCACTACTGAAGAAGTACATACCAGACCCCTCACATGTACTAAACTCAGTGGTGGTGCAGTTGGAAGATGATCTATCCTATGAGGAGTAGCCAGTAAAAATTTTGGATCGGAGAGATATGGTTCTACACAACGAGACAACCCATCTTTTCAAAGTGTTATGGAGGAACCATAAGTTTGAGGAAGAAACATGGGAACTAAAAGAGGAAATGAAGAAGAAGTACCCTCACCTATTTGTGTAAAGTGAAATTTCAGGGGAAAAATTTCATAAGGGGGGAGGATTGTAAGGACCCAAAGTTTTTCAATGGGAATTACCTTCTTATATTTATGTCATAAAATAACATGAAAACACAAAATAATGAACTACTAAGTGATAAGTGACCTTTAAACATAAGTTTTCCACTCTTATGATTGGAATTTTGAAAATCTAACATACACAGTTGTTTTCAAGGTGATTTTTGGAGTCTAATGAAACAAAAATAATTTTTGGTGAATAGTAACGTACACTTAGGAATAGTAACACACACTTATGAATAGTAATATGACCCTTATTAATATTAAATCATCCAACATAATAGTAACATTACCTATGAATAATAAAATAAAATTTAGACATCTTAGAAAGTGATAATTTTACCTTAGGAAACATTTTCATATTTTGTAAGTCATAAATAATTAAATATAATTAATTAATTAATTTAAAAGATTATTTATTTCCCTAAATGTATTCATAAGTTATATAATCAATTTCTTATATTTTTTATATAATTTTATAAGACCCTACGTAATTTTTGAAAGCACTATAAAATCAGTTTTAATTTTAAGATCTGTTTTTAAGTAAATTAAAATTTTAATTAAATATTAAATTAATAATATTTAAAAAATTAATTTTGAAAAATGGAATTCATTTTTCGATTCTACATGTCAAAAAATGGTTGGGATAAATTTTTGGGATTTTTCTAAGATACTTGAATTTTTGCTGAATAGTAAAATTCATTAATTTACCGAATAAATACATTTTAATTAAAAGCCACTATTCCTGATATCACAAGTGATGTAAGCACCCAAATCCCGAAATAACATGCCTTATTTACTATTATTGGTCATCCAATACTCACTATTCCTTGTCTTAGGGGAAATTAATAAACTAATGAATTTTATATTAAGGAAACCCCTCTCCCCTCCACTATAAAAGCCACCATTCACTACCTCTCTTCCTCACACCTCTCAAGCTCCAAGACTTATCTAAACTCTTCCCAAACACCTTCTCTATCCCCCTACCCCCCCCCCCCCCACGTCCAAGATCTTCTAGTCTCATCAAATGACCAAGATAAGGCCCTTAAGGAGGTTCTCAAGAGAAGGATTCGAGAGGTAATTTCCCTCCCTCTTCTCCTTTAATTTCCTTTCAAGTTCAAGTTCATTTCTTGATCTATCCCCACCTATCTTAATCCAAATTGTATTTTAACTCAATTATTATAAATATAATGTAATTTTATTATTATAATATAATATTATATCATCCAACCCCCTTTCCCTCTTCCTTTTATTTTATTAAAGAGAACGTTGTTCATGAGGTGTTAATTTATCACCTTCAAGAACGACATACTTTCTTCTTCCATTTATACCTTCAGATATGGTCATGAAACCATTTTTATGGTGGAACCCGAATATTTTATATGTATTATGCTCTATTTAATGTTCTGGAAATAACCTATGTACATATTACTAAGTGATAAGTTAAAACAAGTTCGTTGTGATCCAAAAAAACCGCTCAGATTTACTTAAATAGTCATCATCTAATTCTTATCTAATGATTCATCCAAATGGATCTAATTTGACCATTGAAACTACTTTAATTTCATTAATAACATGTAATATCATATCTGGATGTTTACCCATGTTCTACCCAAACATCAATTTAAGAATACAAGTGAACCACCCATGAAAAAACCATAAAACGGACATCCCCGAACAATGTTTTTAAACTCTATAAGTCATCCAAAGGAACATAATATGACATAATGAAACCAGAATGAACCATATTAACTTACACATGGGTCTGTATTTCTAATTAATTAATGTAATTTCATTATATAGGACATTAAATAGAAGGAATCATTCAGGTACAAGGTAAGGGGAAATTCTCAAACCCAACATTCATTCTCCAGGTTTTGCATCTTTCACTCCATTTATGAAATAGTCACACCTTAAAGATAATTTTTTCATCATTTTATTCCCTTTTCTTGGTTATACATATTTTCTAATGATGTTTATGTCAATCTGAATGATTTCCAAAAGAACTCTTCTTTTAAGAACTTAACTTTTACCTCTCATTCATGGTTGACGGTTCTTGTATCAAGTATTTTGTTCCCTCTTTCTTTTGGGAACCCAAAGATTATGAATGTATTCTTATGAGATGAAACTAATTCCTTTACATGGGTTAGTTATGTTCACTTTTGATATGTGTTCTATGTGGAAATCATGATGATGATAATGTTATGATGTGACGGGTGCACCCAGAATTATTTAGCACAATATGAATGTTTCAAAGTGACGGGTGCACCCGGAATTATACAGTGCTCCAATGCATTGGGTAAAGTGTTGAATCTCCTGAGTAAATGTGAAATGATGTGTGAACAAGATTCTAGCTTGGTTAAAAAGTATGTGGGGTAGTTAACCACTAAGACATGGAGTTTCATTTTTATGCATTGCCACATTTCAAATATTTTATTTATGCTCCTCTCATGTTCATGATCTTTTTCCTGTGTTATGATTATGGTCAAACCATGCTATATTGTTCTTATCTGTCCTATTAGTGGTCTTTTATATCACCCATTTTGATGTATATATTCATGTGGATACATGTAATAAGGATATTACAAGTTCTAATAAGAAGCTAGAGAAGAAGAAATTAAATAATTGTTTATGCTTGATGTTGTAATTGCTATGTATGGTCCTAGTTTACCCAAGACACTAAACCATTGGATCCTCTATGTGTAGTACTATTATGTTTTTAATCTTTAAAATGATTTAATAGTAATGTAAGAAAAGGTTGGGTCGCTATATTCTTCTTCTTCAAGAGTTCAATTAAACCATTAGGGAAAAAAGTGTATTGAAAATTTTGTAGCCGATCATATCTCTATGGAGGAATTCAAAGAAACCCAAATCACCTTTCTTTATCTGATTCATTTCCCAATGAGTACCTCTATTTTGGGAGTTATTCCCACAATATGATAATATAGAAAACCATTTGGTGACATGTGACATTCCAAAATTCCTAAGAACCCAAGCGAATAGGAAATTACTTTCTGATTTCAAACACTGTGTGTTTGATGATCCTTGTCCTTTCAAGTTTTTTCTAGATAAAATCATTAGGATGTGTGTTATCGAGTATGAGCTAGAGTCCATTATAATATTACGTCATGTAGTGGCATGTGGAGGCCCATTTGCCAAAATTAAAACTACTTAAAAGGTCCTATAATGTGGTTTCTTTGGTCCTAACCTCACTAAGGATTCATACCAATTATGAAAAAGTTGTCCTTAATGTCAACCATTAGCATCCATTGCCAAATAGAATCAAATTCCCCTCAATCCCATTCTAGTTATTAAAATCATTGATTGTTTGGGAATTTATTTCATGGGACCCTTATGAATCTCTATGGGATACCTATACATTCTCTTAGCTATTGATTATGTATCTAAAGGGTTTGAGGCCATTCCCAACATGTCAAAAAAAATAATTTTGTGATCAAATTTCTAAAAGAGAACATATTTTCTCAATTTGTAATTCCAAGGGCTATAATCAGTGATCGAGGAACCCATTTCTACTACATCCCATTATCTTCACTCATATATCAGTGTTGTATTTCTCCTAATGTTTCAACAGCATACCATCCTCAAACCAATGGTCTTGATGGGTTAGAAAATAAGGATATAATGAAAATTATTGAAAAAACTATCAATCCCTCTAAGAATGATTGGTATGATAAAATCTTGGATTTATTTTGGGATTTTATTACTAAAATAAAAAACATCCTAGGAATGACACCATATAGGTTGGTTTATGGAGAAGCAAGAAATTTACCCATTGAAATTGAGCAGAAGGCCTTTTAAGCAATAAAAAAATGAACTTTGACATTTATTTGGACTATGGAAAGAGGGAATTAGTTATTAATGGACATTATGAACATATGACAGAGGCTTATGAAAAATCTTGTAGAAATAAAGAAATATTTCATGCATAAAAATATAAGAATCTGAAATTCAAACTCATTAACCCAGAAAAAATAATGCTTTTATGTAGTTAAAAATTTCATTTACACTGGGTAATGTTAAGTTCTATATGGTTAGATACCTTTATAGTGCATCATGTGTACCACCATGGAGCTGCAGAGATTCAGGATCCCACAATTGGTCACATTTTCAAAGTCAATGGTTATAGGTTAATACAATTTATTGATTCATTCAATAAAGAGGAAATATAGGATGAGTTATGTGATCCAACCTATGAACCATAAAAAGGTTGATAGATTTAGTTAAGGGGACCTCAAGGGGTTCCCATTGTGTTCTAATTGTGTTTATGTGTATGATTCAGTGGCTACTATAATTGGTGGATTTTTAGGCAATTCATATTTTTTTCAGGTGTAAAAACACAAACATTCATCCTTAATAAGGCTTCTTCGAGTGACATAGAGATCAAAGGAGTAGTCAGAAGTGTCATGTACTTCTTCTTCAAAAACCAGGTGAGTTTATTCCATTTTTTTCAAATTAATTTTATAACTCTTCTCTGATACTTCCACCCCCTTTTAAATTTTCATTTCTTTAAACATTGGGGACATTGTTATTTTATGTTGGGGGAGATGAAATAAAAAAAATCCTTTTGTGTGCATAAATAAATGTGAGGAAGGAAACATTTCCATAACCTTGAACATTATAAAAAACATTGAAATAATTGAAATTAGAGATCAAATAATTTTTCATTCCTTGATTCTGATTTTATTCCAAGTTTGAGTTCATGTCCAACGATTTTTGAAGCTGAGGTTGTCCAATGTAATTTTTCAACGTTTATATTGTCAACCATTTAAAAACAAAAAAAAAACACAATGCATGTCATCTAGATTGATGGGTATTAGATTGAGTTCTTAGGGTCCCATAATAATGGGAAAGGTTTGGTGATCATTTCAATTTTAACATGATTATACAAAAAATAAAAATAAATCAAGTAAAAAAATAAAAAACAAATCAATTGGATGTATAGAAATGGACTGACCAAATGTGTGGCTTTTAGCACTTCTAGATCATGATTTCATAGTTTTATGGACCATAGATGGGATATTTATCTCAATTTTTAGAAATTTTATTTTTTTTAAAATATTTAAAATCAATATGATTCCCAAGTATGTGAGATTCACTTTTTTTCCTATGGTCTTTGAGCCTGGGAGTCATCGAAAAAGGATTACTACATGAGTTGTCTCGATTGAGTTCAATTTAAATTAACTTGTTAATATTGAAAAAAAATCAATAATCATATTATTATTAAAATGTGATTCCACCTAGATCTTATATATTTTCTCCCATGAATAATGATGAACCCCCATGTCTCTTTCATCGTACAACAATTCATCATGCTTAATTGAAATTGGATGAAATGTGGCGATGGATTTTAACAAAGGAATCAGATTGGGATTAGGATATTACTCTAAACCTAGATTGACAAAATTATTTTTATGGGTTTAGTAAATGTTTGGCATGAGGTCTTTGGGTGAGCAATGTGTATTATAATGTTTTTCGAAAAGGGAATTAAAATTTAATATTGTTGAGATATATTTATCTTAGGACTAGAAAAACTCATTTTGGGGGTGTTATTATCCACTAAAAGAGGATAATATTAATTTTATATAATATAATATTCATGTTCTTTTTTAATCATAAACACAATTTTTAGTTCATTTTACACATTGAACATTATTTCACATCATGATTGTAATTCATTCTTAAAATGCATTATTACATGTTACATTATTAAACACCTAATAAGATAATAAATGGCCATGATTTTATTTTCATATTTTATTTTCAGGTCTCCCATTCTATAAGTAATAATTCATTATTTTGGATCATTTGAAGATTCACATTGGGAGACCACCAAAGTGGCCCTTGAAAAAACAACATTTTGGGGGGAGTGAACTAGATAGCAGCACAATAAAAGTACTTTATTGGCCAAATTTCATGCCCAATGATTCTAAAAAAATAAATGATGATATAGGAAATCATAGGAAACATTTTATTCAACATTGTACTAAGCTAATTTGGATGTTTTAATTTGATTCTAGGTGGACCAAGTTGAAGATGAAATTCTGGGACAGATTCTGCGGACCATAAAAACATCCCACCATTTAAATTATATCTATCGAAACAAATATTATTTTTGGATAAAAATTTATAGGATGTTAGGAGACATCCATTGAATCATTTTATCCATATATGTTCGAATAAAATTAGGCCATTTAGAAGGTCATTTTGATGCCTTTTTTTGATGGATGCAAGCTGGAAGCTGCTTCGGGGAAAGAGTGCAAAAGTATCGTCTCCATTAATTTCCACCCACCAAGGCCCACCACCATTAATTGCAGAGACATGGAATGATGGGGTCTCAAACCAAGGATTTATAAATTCCAATTTAATTCAGTGGTTGTGGAGTATTTGAGGATCTTGGAGCTTTGTTTTAATTGTAATGATATAATGCCAATTTATCTTTGTAACTTTCTTCTTTCTCATATATGTTGTTCAAAAAACCTTATTTTTTTAATAAAATTTCATCTTATAACATTATTATATTTTTATTCATGTCACTTATATACCATTTCTTCAAGGTTTTAACTTATTCACACCAAACATTATGAAATTCATTACACAACGGTGGAACAATCATTATTTTTATGTTTTTTGTTTCTTAAATTCCTCTCTTATGAGTCTAATTCCAAAATTTATTAAGAACATGTCCACAATGGAGGTAAAACTATATTAGGGGTTTATCCAATGGAGTATCTATGTTATCGGTCAGATTTCATTTCTCACTATGTTAATGTATATTAATTTCTTTTATTTGAGTTTTTTATTCAATGATTTTATCTCTCCCACTTACTTATTGAGTTTATTTGACTCACTTTTATGTGATAATAAGATACTTTAATTTTTTTATCATGAAAACAATAATATAAGTGTATAAGGGATTATAATGTGTTAGTGAAGGTTTTTAATGAATATGTGATGAGGTTAGTTTGAATTCGTTGAATGAATCTTACTAGAGTTAAAGAAATTGAAATTGTTAAAAAGAATAATTTCATCAAATCCAACCCTTATAATAACCTAGGATCAATCCTTCTCTTAAATTGAATTCACAAAAATTTATTAGTTTTAATTTAAACCCATATAAAATATACCCAATTTTTACATTTCATTGCCAAAAACAATCCATTTAATATACGTGTCAGTAGATTCCTTCTTAGGTATCTGAGGATTTGGCAACCCACACTATACTATAAGTTATCTATTAACCCTAAAAACATGGTAAAGTTTTGGAAAGACCAATCTATATTCATCCATTTACTGATAAACTAAAATTTCTCTATTTATTCATGAATAAGGCTTGGCCCAAAATTTGATGTATCACCTGTTTTGACCCAACAAAGTGGAGAATGAAAAGGACACCAATTTAATGGTTTGAATTGTGCCATTTTTATGGAGGCCCAATAATTGGTTTTATATGCGAACTCCACTAATAGTATGTTATATTACCAAGTGCCACAAAAATATATTACAAAAGCCCACATCATGTCTTCCAACATTTGTATCATCCTTTCGGATTAACCTTTCATATGAGGATGACACATCATACTCATGGTCAACTGAGTCCGATGGGATAACTATAAGGATTTATAGAAATGATACATAAACCACAAGTATCTATATTATACTATTGAAAATTGTATCCCATTCCTCTTTACCACTTATTGGATATTTATTTTTTACAAGTCCTCCAATGTATGGGATTCTCGAATAGGTATGAAATGAGATGACTTTGTGAGGAAATATAATATAACCCACAATGAATCATGTTTCAGAACCATTCATGGGAGACCTGTTACAAAATCCATGGATATTTGATCCCTTTTCAAAATGGTATTAGGTAATGACTGCAACACACCTGATGGTCATTAATTCTCCACCTTAACTTGCTAACAAGTTAATCATCTTGAAACAAACTCAACCACCTTCCTTTTCATATCGACCCACCTTCCTTTTCCTATCGGCCCACAAATATTGTACATTAAATTATTTATACATCATCCATATTCAAGGATGAACAACCCATCTCTAATATTTCTATGTTTGAAGAAATTTTTCTTAACAAGCCAAAGGTATGACCGTACGATTTTGAAACCACTAGACTGAACTCCCATCCATCTTCCATCCCTCAATGGTCTCCCCACTATTGAATCTTGAACTCATAGAAACTAATTATGAATCCAAATTTTGTGCCTATTTAACTATAATAACCAAGTCTAGAATAAATTAAATTTGAATTAAAACTACAAAATCACCTCGGTCTTCACATTCCATGTTCATGTCAGTTATCACTGACATCAACTGAAACTAATCTAAATCATCTTTTACTAACTCAGCTTATGAATATCTATTTAATGCATCTACCACCAAATTTCATTTACCTAATGTATAAATCAAGTCAATGTCAACCATTTTGAGGTACTCTATCCATACTCTTTCTCTCATGTTCAAATATCTTTATAAGAAAGTATGTTTCAAGCTATTATGATCCATAAATGCTATGAATTTTTCACCAAAGTGGTAATGATTCCAAGTCCTTAAAGCATTGACTATGAAAACAAATGACAAATCATGTGTTAGGTAGTTCTTCTCATAAAAATATAACTTCCTTAATCCGTAATAAACAATATAATCTCCCTACATGAGAACACATCCCAACCAAAATCCTGTAACATCAAAATACACAACATACCATTATCATGATTCTCGAAAAATCAAGATTGATGTTTATGTATGGTGAGCATTAAGCTCTAGAAAAGAATTCAATCATTCAACATTTTATTTAAATTTAACTTTATTTCGTGTCAAAATATTTAATGTTTAATATTTTCATGATAAATCATGAATGGAACATTAGTAATAACCATATAATCCAAGTAAAATGCATATCTCAAATACATTCATTTGTAGTTGGAAAGAGATAACAACCTCTATCTTTTATGGATCCATATAATCACCTATTTTAGAAATTACATGGAAAGGTAAATATACCTCTTGAATCCAAAAATTACACTTTACTAATTTTTCATACACAAAATGATCCCTATAGATTCCCATCACCGCCACTAAGTGTTGCTAATGCTCATCCATTATCCTTAAATAAACCATTATGTCATCCAAAAATACCACCCCAAAAGAATCATGAAATCTTTGAAATATCTGATTCATCAAATCCATAATGACAGATGGTGTATTCATTTTATTGAAAGGCATAACCACAAACTCTTCATGGATATATCTACTTTTTATTTTTTTGGAATATCTTATTCTCAAACCCTCAATGTCTGATATTATGATCGCAAGTCAATTTTGTAGAACCACTGATCTCCCCTCAATTGAGAAAACATATCATTGATGTGTGGAAGTTGACATAAATTATTTATCATAGCATGGTTAAGATAATGATAATCTACACACAACTAAAGTGTTTCATCTACCTTATTGACAAACAAGACTGGTGCTACCCATAGAGACATGCCATGCCAAATGTACCCTTTGTTTTCCATATCTTCCAACTATAATTTCAATTCACTTAATTATATTGGTTTCATTATATATGACAAAATTGAGATTAGACTATTCTCTAGAAGGATATCAATCATAAACTCTACTTCTCTTGTGGGTGGAAATCCGGAGAAATTTTTAATCAAAACATTTAGAAATTGATCAAATACTACAGGAAAACTGTTATTTCTGATATGTTATATCGATCCCAAATTCAATTCTTCCATTTGGTATGATATCATTACAACTATTGTTTCTAAAAACACTATTGGACTAGCATTTACATTCAAATCTCTTCTAAAGAGATTCTCAATTCTTCTATCATTCATAAAACTAACTATTATGGTATAATAGTTTATGTGAGATTTTAACATTTCCAACAAATCCATAACCAATATTTTTACATAGACATACATATCAAGCATAGAAAAATGACATATCAAATCATCTTCATCAATAGTTATAGATCATGTTCTACCCATAAGGTCCCATCTTTCTCTTTAACCTAGGGGAGATTGAAGATTCAAAATAGAAGGTATAATCTAAACATTTAAACCAAAAAATAAATATAATGAGAGAAAAAATGAATGGGATGCAACCATATCAAACAAATATTTCATAAAGGTAAAATTAAAAATAATACTACCTCAAACTGTCTATGGTCTATATTTATCAACCACAATAACTTTCTCAACTCCATATAATTGATTACTCATTTCACATTGTTCATTATTTCCTTGTTGATGTATCCCTTACTAAAGAGTCATTTTATTACTAGAATCACCATGAATAGATCTGTTCTACTGAATATAGTGATCCAACTACCCTCATCCCACTGAATCATACAACTTTGGTGACACCTGAGAAGTTCCTCGAATACCTGACCTTGGGGCACTATGACAATAGCGCTGAAGATTCCCTATCTGGTTGTAATTTTGTCATGCTCTAGATAGATCCATACCATATTTCTTAATTTGTTCTAAAGAACCAAATTCAGAACATCATAGCTTGATCATAGGTTTTGGAGGAATATTTACCATTCTAGCCACCTGGTTTTGAGTCATACTCCCACCTTGTAAATAGGTGTCCCTCTTTCTCTTTGTCCTATCATTTCAATTCCCACCATTTCTTGTAGGTATGAACATGCTTCCTCCACCCATATCAACTAAGATGTCCCATTCATCCACCTTTTCCTTTATTGAACATCTCTGTAAAATCGCTTATACAGATCACTAAAATCTTCAAGTGAATATCCTACCTAATCCTTGGTTCTAAAATTCGTGTCTTCAAGGACACTCTAGAAGAAACTTAGGTTGAAAAGAAGACTAAATTCATAAATTTATCCACATAATAAATCACTATGAGGATCTCCTACATCATGTTAGAAAATTCTATCGATCTTTTAATTCTAAATTAACGAGGATAGAATTTTATTTTAAACAATTCTAAAATGTCCTCCCATACAACGCCATGGTCTATTTTATATTGAACTACTAAATCCCAAAACTAGAATAAATGATCCTACAATATATACATCAACAACTTGAATTTAAGCTCCACTAGTGTGCCTCAAAATTAAAATATTTGATTCATACTATTCATTCCCAACTTTTCCTTCTCTGGTTCTAAATCACAACGAAATATGGGTGGATTATTCTTCTGGAACAGAATGGAGTAATCCAATTTCCTTAGTTCATCCCTTATATTCCCTCTATCTGTAGCTTGAATGTTTTGGACAATATTATCAACCAGTTTTTGGTTCACCATTGAATCAGGTGCAATAACATTATCAGTAGTTTTTTTGTTTTTTCTACGATGCCTACTGGGATCCATTTTCCATGAACACACCATATTCCATAATTCACACTCTAAATAAATTAAAGTCTTAAACATTTCAAATTTACAACATCACAACTATCATAATATTTATTTCCAAAAATTCAAAAAAATTCACATTCATTCGTTTTTTAAAATTTCACCATGATTTTTTAAATCAAACCATTTTCAAAATACCATTACCATGCTCTTTTTAAAATTTCTCATTTGAAAATAATTTTAACATTATTCAAAAATCAACACATTTGTGTTAAATTATTAATATTTACTCAAAATGAAATATTTACTCCTAGAGGGAAAATTTTTCTAAAATCATTGTCATTCTCTTCTCATTGTACTAACCCATGATAGTGATATTAAAAATACTATAAGTGTCCCAAAAATACTTACGTACCCCTCCATGGTAAATTGAATTCTAGTATAAAAATGTTAGCTAGATATGTTTATGATTTATATTTCAAGCTTGGACAATCCTACTCCTTTTTACCATCCCAACTATATGAATAAACTAGAATGAATTTCAACTACTAGACCGAAAACCAGTACCATATATCCCAAATGATTGGAGGGACCATGATTGAGATCATTTTCATATAAATGACCGAACAAGATGATACCACTTGTAATATCTCACTCCTCATCACTGGCTTGAGTTGATGAATTTTTTACTCCGCCTTAGACGACATCCCAAAGACGCCAAAGGATGAAAATAAATGTCAAGGGATTAAATATAATTGTGGGACGATTTTCTATTTGAGAGTAAAGAACCAAAACTAGTCATACCATAACTAAACCAAATATATGATGCCTGATAATAATGTAATACAACTCACCCATAATAACTTAATATAAAACCAAACGATAATCAGAGTACCACAATAGAAGACTACTAATTTAAAAGTACATAGCAGAAGAAAAAAACCAACAAAACTCAAATAATCTAAAATATAACTCCACAGATCCCAAGATTTTCCATGATCCTTATCCACAATATATCTCATGTATTATGAATCACTAAAAAATAATTGTGAAACTTTACCTTTACTAGTGACTCGATAAATATTATTTTCAAAAGCACCAATGTGAAAAAGTAGGGGGTGAGTAATGAAAATCACTAGGATTTCCCTAAATGACTTCCGTACTCACACCACTATGATAGAACATGTTATCCTGTATTTATAAAACAATTTATATAAAATAACTGAAACATGATGATGTCATAATATAAAACAATTACCATATAAAAACATTTTTTCAAAGAAAAACCGATTTCTAAAGAAAGAAATCAAATAACTCATTCAACCATTTCATGAATTCATTTGGCATTACCATTAGATTCCATGTAACTATACACGCTCAATAAACCAAACAAGATTGATGTTTACCATTGATGGAGGAACATAACATCCACAACCCCTCCATTTGATGGTGGTACTTCAAAACCCTTATCCTTCTCAATCAACTCATGCTTAACCATTTATGACAGATACCATTCGAAAACAAAATTGTTCCAATCCATTTCAATAAAACCATAATTTTATTGAAAACACTTTTCCAACATATTTACTTGAATTAAAACCAAAAAACCATTTTAAAATCATTATTTTAAAATCATGTTACCAATTTCACCTTCCTCCAAAAAAATAATATTCAAAATTCCATAAACTAACATGAAAGAGGGATTCCATCAAGAATTTCATATAAAATTCTGAATCAATTTCAATCAAAATAATCATTTTGAAATTAATACATACAGTTATATTATGAGGATTTGGGAGTGAAGAAGAATATATAGAGAAACAGGTTCAAGGAGTTTTGATCAAGCGTAATAGAATTCTCAAACAACTTCATTGCATGAAAGAAGTTAAATTGGAAACTATGCATGCCCCTTGATTATCCTCTCATTTATTCGGGCGATATAATACATGTATAAATACAATGGTCAGTTATTGTATCATATACCTGAATACGGGTCGTCTAAAATGTTTCATCTCATGAAATGGTATACAATATGATATTTAATATGAGAGAATAATAAATGATATTAGTTTAACATTTTTATTGAAGTTTCATGAAACAATTTTTGGGTAGGAAACAAATCAACACATGATAATAAATTAATTACGACAAAATATTGTGAGAGTAACTAAAAAAAATGAAAGCAAAAAAAAATAGTTGGAAATAAATTGAGACATATATTTTAATCTGAAAAAACCCATAAATGTATAGGATTAAAAAACATAGGGGAAATATGAAAAAAATATCACTATAATTAGATAGTTTATAAAAATTATGTAATGCATAAAGCATGATTTGTAAATAGAGTGTAGAAAAACCTGTGAGACAAACCACACCTCGATATTCCTACACATATTTTATGATAATCATATGTGTAAAAATGTCACCCCACAAAGATTAAAATCAAAGCAGCATCATTGTATCACCTCAAATAAGTCGTTTCCCAACCTGATTCGTCATTGCTCGTTAGTGCCCTCTACATGCTATTTACAATTCCCAAAACTATCACCCAAATATCTGCTTCTTTTTTTAATAAACACATTTTCAACACCCTTATTTATCCCATTTATATATTTCCATGAAATCTCTAAAAATTTGTATGCAAAATTTAAATTCCAAAACATGTCTATTGGATTAAAAATTATATCTATATTCAGAAAAACACATGAGGTTCTAGTGGGAGATATTGAAAAATTTAAACCCCATAAAAACATCATTAATTAAACTTTAGTCGATTAAAAAACACTAAATAGTAGAATCCTAACCAATATACCCCTTCATCCTATCAAATAATGTGGTCACATATAACAAAATTAGTTAGAAATCAAACAGGTTGGTATCACACCAACCATCACCATCTGTAAAAAAATATAACAGTTATCTTTTACAGATCTAACAAATACCTGAAACCCCCCCAATAAATGAAATCCAAATGCTGACATTTTCATAATACATGTGTCTACACAGCCCTGTTGGATATGATTGGAACTAAAAAAACCTTGCACTCATATAATAGTGATCTCCACCTAATCAAAAGTACTTTCAAAAACAAATTTCGTCATATACAAAACATCCAATGAGAAATATTTAATACTCAACATGTTACCTCGACCATTGATTTAAAATCATTCTTAACGGTGGGAAATTTTACAAGAAGATGAATTAGGTTTAAGATCTAAAACACATGACATGGCATGCTTCAGTTTCCAATCTTTGATCATCCTAGTTGATGGTATTCGACTCATGCATGACGATCATGTACAACAAAAAACTAAGGATTTCCTCTTCACAACATCATTTTTCACTTCATCACACACCTTCACATCGGTTCTATAATGTTTTTCCACAATTCAATCTTGCACATATACCATTGATCCTCTAAATAATTTCCATCCTTCACTTCCAAATGAACTCAGAAACCCATCATTATCTAAATTATAGAAGGATAAAAAATTATTGTGTATAGCTATCACATGTCACACATCCATCAATATCAACACACTACCTCAATTTTTAATGATACAAATATTATTAATACAAATTACATTAGTATAACCTTTGGTTCCTATATCCAATATACCAATTCACATTCTTTGTATGAAGATACTATTTTCTTATTTGGTGAAATATGGTAAAACGTTGTTGAATCAACCCCACTTTCATTATACTGATCTGACCTATGATAATCAATGCCATGTGAAATTAAATCTCCCACACCTTGCATAATACATACACTGGTGTACTTATAATTGGTGTTATGTGTCTTCTTTTCATCTTTGAACTTTTTCAAAGAATAGAAATTTCTCTACACATGACCCTCCTTATCACAGAATAAGCTCTTAACATTTTATATTTTCTTCAAATATCTTCATTGATTATCATACCTATCTATCAAAAACAAAACACCATTATTACTTTATGAATCACCATCATTAGTCTTTCGTCAAGTCCCATTCATCTACAATGATGAAATTATGTCATCCAACTTAAGAGTTTCATTCATTAAAAATAATGTGTCTACAAAATAATCATATAAATTAGGTAACAAAACCAAGAGAAACAAGTGTTTTTATTCTTCCATTTCAATAGGTACCACATTTTTTTTACCGATCATAACTGCCACTGAAGACAGCTTTGTCAGAAGTATAGTAAACTCAACCAGATGATTACCTAAAACTAAATTCACTATAATTCCTAAATGATACAATATTTTTTAGATAAAAATGATTTGTGAGGGATTTTAATTTATAATTATTTCATGCTTCAGTAAGATCTCCTTGAGATCTATCAGATTCATCACCTCTCATAGATTATTATCAACCAAATACATCTGAATCGTACTTGTTGCTAGCTCTCTCATAACCTTCCAATCACAATTTTTAATCTGTTATGGATTCCCTATTTTTTATTCCGAATCTTCACTATATTCTCAATCACCAAATTATTTTCTACTTGTTGCTACCACAGATTAAAGTCATTTTTTCTCTAAATAGTTTTATATGGGTATAAATTCCATGGCATGAATTTCCCATATCCAATAACCAAGAAACATGGATAAAACCCTTTAATACAAGTTTTTAGAGATAAAATAGATTAGTAATAGGATAATAAATCAATTGTGGAAAAATATTACAACAATCACTAACAAAAACGAAATTAAAAAACTAAAAATATGGCAACAAATTAAGACATATATTTTAAAGTGTTAAGACCCTAAAATTTCCATGATTAAAATATATAGGGAAATGTTAAAATAATTCACTATAATCAGAGAGTCAATAAAATTCAAGTTAAGTGTGAAACATGACTTGTAAATAGAGCATAGATAACCTATCTGAAAAATCACTCACAGACATGCCTTTGACTATTCTCTAATAATAATCCATGAAAAAGTTTCACCAATGAGAGATCAAAATTGAACAAGTGGCCTCATTTGAAGACCAAAAATAATCTATTTCCCAACATATTTTTCAATTTCTCATTGGATCCCACTTCATAAAACTACCAATTCCAAGAAACTATCCCCCACATATCTAATTTATTTTTTTCACACCCCATTTTCACAAACCCCATTGCTCCCCTTTTTATAATCTTTCCTAATCCCTAAAAACACATTCATTTAATTAAAATTCAAAAATATATCAATGGGATAAGAAAAAATAATTCCCCATTCAGAAAAAAATATTGGGTACCAGTTGAAGAAATTAAAAATTTAAAACCCCTAAAAATATCCATTGTTTCCATTTTAATCACTTAAAAAATCACAAAATAGGTTGAACATCAACACTAATATACTATGCAGGAAAATCATAATTTTCATGCAAAAAAACTTCTTATATATCACATATATACACAAGGATTTAAGTCATATTACATTAAATCTCCCACTTGAATGAAAACCTAATAGACTTTGTTTCATTTCACTTTATATAATATCGTACACAATAACATGTGACACCTTATCCAAAACACACTTTTGATATCTTCCAAAATGCTTTTATAAATCTACAATTAACATCCCCTTTTATCTCATCATATGTAATACCTTGTGAATACACATGTAAAACACATTTTTATTAAATCTAAAATAATTTTACAGTTTCTATATATTTCAAACTCAATTCCCATTTTATCAACCACAATGTGTTACCCCATGAGAATATATAGAGTTGACAGAAAATATGAATCTCTAGATCCATATATGTAATCCAATAGTGACCTTTAGCAAATTGTTAATTCCACTCATGCTATAAAGGGATATCACATGTTCTCTATCAAAGACATGTATATCTATATAAGTGACCATCGGGTTACATCAAATGAAAATGTGCATTTTCATATTTTTTCCATTGTCGAAGGCTTTGAGTGGACATGGGGTATAGAGCATGTCAATCCCATATAGACAACTAATCATTTCATGACTATCTGAGTGTTGACTGATATGATTGATGAATACATCACACGCCATTCATCTTTATGGATAATCACCTCACATGTCCCTTATCCAGACTGATATACAATATATAGGTGTTGAAACACACTCCCTTAGTGTATCTCAGTCGAGGGCGTAGATATCATAATCATCACACAAGATGAAAAATATCATCTTGGTTAAGCTCCAACTGATGACATGATCCACAACATACCTAGGCACACTCTTATTAGCTAAGTCAATGTGTAGAGTTATATAATTAGGGTATCAATGTACGAAGGTCCTCATTCTAGGTATCTATCCAAACACAGATATCAGGGACTCAAATATGATTCATGCACCCCTAGTGTACCATATACATTTTTATGATACTTAATCTAGCATACATAGATGGGCATCTAGTGCAGAAAAAGAATCTCATTCTCTATTTTGTGCCTCATGATCCTATTCTATATCTATATACAATAATCCTACTCATTTTAACCTTAACATTTTGACCCAATCTATAATACTCCATGTTGAACATCAGTTCGGGATAAAATCAAATTTATACTTTGAGAGGTCATTTATCATTTCCTTTCACAAAATGTACTCTATATTAAATTTATGCAGGCAACATGAAATAATGATAAAATGGATGCTGCCTTTAATGTGATACATTTTAGTTTTCTTAACCTATTTAACAATATTTAAAAAACCATCATAAGGACTGATTTTTTCTATTAAATATGATAAACTACCAGATAAGCCTTATATTTTTTGTACTTTGTAGGTTTTATTAAATATTTACAATATATATAATTCCAATCACATATCTATGTGACCATCTGATATAAATGTAACAATAAAATATTTATTGAGAAACATATTTGAAGTAATTCAGTTTGAAAAATGGTGATATTTATAAATCATATTCCTAACTGTTCAACGTCTGGACATATTCAAATATATTAACTTAATATGCTCAAATGATATAATTTTGACATTAGTTGTCTTCTTAGAACACTGTCTAATTTTAATATCATAAACATTGTAACACTATTATATCAAAAAAAACTTATAAATAATGTAAGTAATTACATTAATAATTACAAATACATCCTAACTCACTTATGATATTACATTGAATTCATATTAAACGTAGATTTTTGTAATTCTATATTTGTTAACATTAAATTTCTGTAAGTCCAAACATACTCCCACTAGAATTTTAGATATTATATTCTCTTCGGAATATCTTAATAAGTCATAGAATCCCTTTTATGTTAATAAATAACATTTATTTCCTTTTACAAGGAATATTAAACAAATACAATATTCCATATATTTTATTCTATGAGTTTGGAACATTGTTATTTGAGAAAATACTTTATTAAGATATACTACTAATGGGTGTAGGGAACACATTCCCATATATTTTAATAAACAGTTACACAAAAACCTTTTTCCGGGATAAATACTTTTATCCATATATTCTCCTCAAAACATGTTATAGATATTAATGAATCATAAACTATGTGTATCAAATTAATCTACTCAAACTTCTTCACCAAAACTCTTTATAATTCAACAACTTCTCTTATCACATAAGTGAAATGATATGTAGATAAAGATATGTTACTTAGATTTATTTGAGTTTGATAAATTATTTTAAAATCAAATCTTGGATATAATAACTATTTACTATATCTCATGAATATAAACCACAAGATCAATCAATTATTCCTTATATTTTGAACTCCAACATATTTAAAACACATTCTGAAATATGAAATCAGTATCATATACCTTTCAAAATAAAAGAATTAATTGCTATAACATTCATATTTAACGTGGACATTCCTTGAGTTTCATAAACTCATTTAAGAATATATTGGACAATCCAATCACATTGAAGTATTACCATTCATTCTTGACAACCCTAGTTTTCAATGACTTTGATGGAATTCATTAAGAAATACTATAGAACATTTCCACACAAAAAAATTTCTTCTAGTTTGAACTCTAACCTATATGTACTATCTATAAAAAACAATAATCCAAACATCATATTACCAATTCATTTATTCTCAACATTTGGATATTTTTGATTAAAATTTCTTTAAATTCAATCATACTAATAAAACATTTATATATATAGAAAAAAATGATAAATTAATTAACCAGAAAAAGCCATTTTAGTCTCCCCTTAAAGAATAATATAGAACTGATTTTTATAACCTATAACATTTTAAGGAAACCTTTAGTCTCACCATGTCATTTACCATATTCAATCATATCTAATATGATTTTATGCACCTGATCATATTGATCATATGATACTAAAATTGACATACCCAATCACACTGAGTATATGAGTAGAGACAAAGATTCATTTGGTAAATTTTATCTAATGCATTTAATATCATAAATGAATCAATTTATACTTCCATGAGCATCTACATTCACTTTTTTAAGAACTTAAACACATTTTTACTAATAAAGGATCTATTCTGACACATAGAATTTTACCTTAGAAAACGATCTTAACTAAAAACAATTCTTAATAACATTTATTATTTTTATAGTCTTATGAGTAAAGTACATTAAGATTCTCTTTATCAGGTATTAATTACAATTTTTTAGCTTCATGATCATAATACTGATATTATTTATGTTGATCAAAAATCCATCAAGGTATCATTGACGCATTTTTGATGTGATTGTGTTTGGTTGATAGAGTGGGCCTCTGTGTTGTGTTTGATCACAAAGAATACCACGATGTATAATTTGTTGACACGAGGGGTTTAAATAGTGATTCATTAGGTTCAATAGAAGTTTTTGGATATCCATGTTTGATTTAAGAACCATGTCAAAGGGATGGATGATCTGGAGGCGGTACAAAAATAAGTAGATACAAGGTGGTGCCTTTTTTTAGAAAAGGGAGGTGTACGTAAATTTTGAGTGGTGCTCGAAAAATAATGTGGTGAATGAAGTATCAGAATGGTGAATGAAAAATAAAGTGTAGCACAAAATATCTGCGTGGTGTGAAAAAAATAATGTGGTGCGAAAAATATCGTTGTGGTGCGCGAAAAATGAAGTGGTTCGCAGAATATTAGTGGGGTGCACGAAATTGAGTATTGCAATTTTTTGCACCAGAGGTGTTTTGAGATCAAAAGATCAAAAATTGGAAAAGGCATATGGTGCGTGAAATATTGGAGCAGTGCGCATAAAATGGTATTGCACAGAAGAGTTGTTTTTTGCACTTAATGAGGATTATGCGTGGAAGTAGGGTTTTTCGCGTAGGGGTCGATTTTCCTATAAATATAAAGTGACCCCCCTTAAAAGAAGATCAATACTTAGATATTATCTGTGATCAATCATAAAAAATTGGAGTTCCATTAAAGAGAGTTGTGCAAAAACAATAAGTTTTCACGTAAAAGAACTGTCTGCACGCAAAGAAGAGGTTGCGTAGAAAAGAACATTGTTGCGCGGAAAGTAGATTGCATGATAAATCAGAAACATACACGCAAGGAAGTATAGAAGATTCACATAAAAGAAGGGGTTGTGCATAAAAGAGGTTTGTTTCATGTAAAAGAGGGTTGTTGCATGTAAAAGAAGAGGTTGTGCATCAAAGAAACAGTTGTTCATAAAATAAGAGTTTGTGCATAATAGAAGTGTTGAGTGAAAATAATATATTGTGCATGTCAAGGGAATTACACGCAAGGTGCATTAAGGGTTGCACGTAAAAATTGGGGATGCCCGGTACAGCTGGTGAAAATTGAGATTCATTTGCGGGTGAAAGTGGGACGTCTACAGAGCATCTATTAACAGTTAAGGATGCAGATTTCATTATAGATAATGAAGGTACATGAAAGTCTAAAACTATGAGTGGTTCTTCTGAAAAGGCAGTGAGAACACATCATCTGAGAGAGTGGTGAGATTTCATATTGTGAGTGGTTGTCAACTAGGAGGGATAGTGAGTCCACTCTGAACTTGTAAACAATAGAACACTTATAGTGGTTTTGGTACATTGGCACATCGCCGATTTATAATCCTTAGACATAGCACAGTGAGGGAGAACCAAGTAAAATTTTTGTGTCCTGTGAATTCTTTAAGATTCATTCATACACTGTAACGGGAAGGAGAGAGAGAATAGGGTTTTGTCTAACAACAAAACAAGATCAAAAGGGGCAGTTGTTTTGATTTCTTATACCATTATTCACCCCCTCTCAGGGTATATAGCCTAGTGAACCTAAATATTTACAACATATTCTATTATTATATGATTATGATGTTTTATTAACCATATAATAAATAGTTTTATTTAATGAGATCCTGCTAAAATGATGTATCCTTTTGAATGTTCATCATATCAATTAGTAGTCCAAGATCCATATTGGTGGACTACTAATATTGATCCAAAATATCCCAGGTTTTTTAGTTATTGATGATCTCAGATACCCTTCATAGTTTTCGGATGATCTTTTTTTTTTATGTTTTTGCATAATTTATTATACAATTATTATGTGTTCGGTGAGTAATGTCATTATGTATACCTTTTTGATGATTTTAGCTAAAATCTACCGAAGTATGGTAAATATGCTACATGATGTTTTTGGTTATGTTGTGTAAATGGCTATGTCAACTATCTGCGTAAAAGAATCGACTACACTAATTAGCTACGTTACTAAATCACCTATGTGGAAATAATCCACGTTAATAAGATCTTATATATGATAAATCGGCTACGTAGATAATTTGACTAGAAAAAATGGTTACATGGAGTAATATATTATGTGTTTCTCCTACATGGGGATATTGGCTATGTCATTTTAGTCATCTATGTGAGTTTCATCTATGTGAGTAAAAGGCCTATCTAATTCAACTTGGCTACATGAATCAAAATTGGGTACGTGGCTTCAAATATGAAAATTGGCTATTTGGATTCAAATATGTAATTAGATACATTGTACTAAATTTTTTTATTTAATACCAATAAAGCACTTGAGTGAATGTTTTAACACTTCTGTACAATCATAAAATTCTTGATTACCTATTTAAGGTAAAATCATTTATAATAAGAACCATGTATTGAGATAGAATAAATATACAATGATAGTTTATTTTTCTCAACTTTTTCCAAGTCATTTAAAGGAAAAATGATGTGTCACTGATCTATTATTATACAAATCTTGTTTTGTGCATTTAAAAAAATAGTGCATACATATAAAAGTGATGAATTATTTTTTTATGATATTCTTTCTCAAAGAATATTTTAATTGAACAAAAGAAATATTGGTAAATATTTCTCAATAACTCTAAGAAGTGAGACTTTATTTTCTTTGAAAATATGAAATAAGAGCTATCATCTCATCAGCTATGATTATTGATGGTCCTTTTTTCGTTTAGATTACTCTCCATGATATTTATATCCTTTAGACAATATACCTTTGATATTTTTTAACACCCCAAGGTTTTGAAAATGAAAATTCAATGCATTTTATAATCTAGCCATCAAACACATGTTTTCTTCTACTATGTTTTGAATTTCGAAAAACCATCATCTAGAGATGTGACCAGTATGTCATTTGGAGTCTGATAGAACAAAATTGATTTTGGTGAATAGTAACATACCCTTATGAATATTAACATGCCCATTATGAATAGCAAATAATATTATTATTTTATTTTCTTAAGGTAATAATATAATGAGATCTTAATTAATTTTTCAATGTGATATAAAACTGAGCATACCTTGAAATTTTAATTTTTCAAATTAACTATGATTATACTTAAATGTTAAATTAATAATATTTAGAAACTTAATTTTGAAAAATGGGGTGAATTTCTGAATTCAAGACGTTGAAAAATGGTAGGGGTGAATTTTTTGTATTTTTCTAAAATACTTGAATTTTTTGTGAATAGTAAAAATACATTTTTGATTTTCTGGTAGTTTAATGATATCATAATGACATAATATAAGGCTGATAGACTTGTGTATAGTAACATATGTAATGAGGTCTCCCTAGTGGATAAAAAAATTGGAAAATACCATGTGTAATCCCATGGTTTGGCAAAAACCACTAATGGGGTGTCCCTTGAAAATTATTAAAAAACTCCCTCTCTTTGTTTATAAATACCCACTCATACATTCGTTTTATTTCATTCAAAATACCTCATCCTCGATTATCTGGTGTTTTACCTCTCTAGGATTCCTCCCAAGGTGTTTATAATCCCCCATAGTCTCAACATTCATGTTTTAGGAGTTACTCTACAATGTAAGAGAGTCCTTCACCATCCTCTTTTAGTCGACACTTCTTTTATGTTATCTCTTTGAATTTCCATTCTCATATGTTGGAGTTGTATTTTATGGATTCCTCTTACTATCCTATTTATTTCCATATGATTGGATACCCTTTATCTCCCATTATTTCTTATTATGAATTTTTAAGTGATGTCGTTAGGCTGCCGAATTTTCATACGGGGTCTCTCAACTTTTCTTTTATTTTCAAGTTCATCCCATTTATTTTTTTCTCCTCACCTCCTCTATCCAAATGACCATAATAACTCAATTATCGTCTATATAATGGATTTATATCATTTTAGTGGACTAACCATCATAAATTTTCTATCCCCAGCCTTTTATTTTAAAAATGATATCAATATCCACAGGGTTCCAATTTATAGACTTTGTGGATGACGATGATTTGTTCTTAAATTTCTCCTTAATTTATGGTTGTGAAACCATTTTTATGGTTGAAACAGACTATAATTTATATCTTATAACTGAATTATTATTCAAGAACCATTATATGTACATATTATTAAATCAGAAGAGAAAACTAGTTCCTGATATTCAATATACAGCTTACATAATCTATGTGAATATCATTAATAATTCAACTAATGATTCATCCTTTATCCATGTAAAAAAATTATAGAAATAACCATTAACACTTATGTATGTTCATAAATAATATGTAATTTCAGTTCTAGAGATTTACATCCCTTCCACATAAACCCCATTACTTAAAATCAAGAGAATAAATTACGAAAATCAAGAAAACAAACACTCTGAAACGATGAAATTAGATATTATAAATTATCAATAAAGACATAAATGAACTAAAAAGAATTATGATAAACTAAATAAATGTATAATATGTTTTTAATTACTTTATTAATTAGCCTAATTTCATATTCTAGGACCCTATGTTCAAGAGGGGGACACACTCATATTTAAGTTAAGGGTTTTCCTCCCATACTTCCATTTTCATTCGGTAACTTTAATTGTCTAATAATCTCAATGAAATTATTATGTATTATTATGTACTCCTCATATAATATGTGTTATTATACAATATATGTAAACCAAGCACAATCCTTCCCTATTTTATGGATATTTACATGTTTTAAAAGAAACTTTCAAACTGTTTCCAAAATACAAGCCTGATTGAAGGGACTTTCTAAAATTATTATCTATATTCAAGGGAACTCTATAATATGTTTTTGGAAAAAATTATCTTTATAAAATAAATCATTTTATTGTTAAAATACTATCTTAATTCACTTCTGGTTTTATACAAATATTTTTCCAAAAGAACTATTCTTTTCAAAATAAAGAGTATTTATCTTATGAGTCTCTTAAAAATTTTATAATAGTATTTTTGTATGATTCCATACTCTTGTTGATTATAATGTATTATTGGGTTTAATCATTTATGATTTCATCTACCATATTTTATTGAATGGTTTATCACTAATTTTATTGTGGGTGATAAATCTAAAAACCATTCACCATATTACTCAGAATGGTTAGTGTTTTATGTTTAATGACTGGGGAAAGTTAGTTGCATTACATATGATAGTTTAAATATGAATTTATATGTAGTTTATGTTTATCCTTTCTCATATGAGGAATTCATTGGACTTATTATCTGATTTTTGGGGCCCACAATAGCCCCTCAATGCATCATTAGGTTTAATGAGACAAATAGATGTGGAATTAGTCGTGGCCTTTCCCAATGTGATATATGGATTTTGTCTAAGGCCTTAATAATTAGATGACTTGGCTGAGGCCTTGAAAAAAATGTTTTAGAATGTATGTAATATGAACTTCCCCCATTATGATGCTATTATTTTATGTTCATTTGGTTATTCAACTAGTATAATACCAATGATTATGTTTTATTATGGCATTATTTAATCAGCTAATATTTCTACCAAAATGTGTTCAAGTTTATTATTAAAGGAATTTGTTTTCAATTATTCACCATGTATTATGTTTATGATATCTTTTGATTTATTTCTTGCCCTTACCGAGCATTTGAGCTCACCCCTTTCTTATGTTTTATTTTCTCAGGATACGAAGAAGTAAATTATCTATGAATTGCAAGCATAATCTAGGAGGCATGGATATTTATAATAGAATAAATTATTATTTTATTTCCTTTAATAATGTAATGTTGAAAATATATATGTATCTTGTTTCCATTAATAAAAACTACTTGATCCTTCATGATTCATATTACTTGTTTATATGACAATGCAATCAAATAAGGCACCGGTTCTGGGCAACTGGGGTCTGTTCCATACAGTTGGTATCAAAGGAATTTTAGTAGAAATCTAGGAAACTAGGTTTAGAATATATAGATTATGGAAGACTCCCTTATATAGTCATTGAGGATAAAAATAAAATAATGTCATGGTATTTTGGAAAGGAATAGATTATGTAGATATTTCAAACAATACATCCATGTCTGGATATGAGATGGTAGAGGTGGCTCTGGCACAGATGTACCTAAGAGTGATAGCTGTGACAAGGAGTTTCAGGCTTGACTCTGGGTATCCTAGTACATGACAAGGGGCCTTGCTACACTCTTTCTTACAACACTCCTCAGGGATATGCGTATGATAATTCACATTTTCTTTACAAGGCATTATGAAGGATTTAAATGTAAAATTTTCTTCAATGTTACCATGTTTTTTATTAAGAGATTAGCTATTCATAGAATATTTATTTATGATAAGTATTTTTCTATATTTATATTATAAATTATGATTCATAACCTAATCTAGTGTATTCCATTATTTAGAAATGGCACATAGTGGAAGGAATTGAAACCGCACAAATGCGTGTAGAGATTTCCCTCAAATGCAAGATAATGATGTTGGCTTTGGTATTGTGATTGGTGTTGAGCAACATATAACAATACTAGGAAAACATACTCAGGTTTTGAATAATAATGTCCTTACCATTATGGAGTATCTAGATCCACCATGTGGAGGATGTATGTTATATCTCTTTATGAAAAAAGAGCCTCCATCATTCAATGGGACTACAGACCCATTTGTAGCTGAGCAGTGGATAAGTTCCCTCGAGAAGATATTTCTTGCTTTGAGATGTAAAGAAAGAGATAAGGTCATCAGGGTAGTTTATCGGCTATCGGAAGATGCAGATCAGTGGTGGTCATTAATCCAAATCAAAAAGGAGGAGGAAGAATTAGAATAGATGGAATGGAGATATTTTAATGAAAAATTCCTCGAAAATACTTTCCTCGTGAACAACAAATAGATATAGAAAGGTGGTTTCTGAATTTTAAGCAAAAGGAAGATGATAATGTTGCAAAGTATGAAGCTAACTTTGCAAGGATAACAAGGCATGATGTGGAATACATAAAAAAACGGTGGGGCAAGATTGATATTTGATATAGATATCATCTATTACTTGTTAAGAAGAAAGACATTCCAAAAAAATCATTTTGAACCAGGTCTGGGAATTAGAGTTTACAATAATTCATTTCGGAATAACTAATGCACCATATATTTTTATGGATCTGATGAATAGATTTTTTAAGAAATATATTGATGACATTGTGGTGTTTTTTATTGATGATATCTTGGTATACTATAAAATCTATGAAGATCATGAAAATCACCTTCGCATTATTATGAAGACACCGAGAAGAAATGAATTATATAGGAATTTTAGAAAGTGTGATTTTTGGCTCCAATCAGTTTCCTTTATGAGCCACATTGTCTATATGGTTAGAATATATGTAGATCCTAAGAAGACAAAGGCTATGCAAAAATTTTCTACTCCAATGAACATAATTGAGTTACGTAGTTTTATTGGTTTAGCGGGTTATTATGGGCATTTCATTGAAAACATTTCCCATTTCTCCAATCTAATGACCAAGAGTAAATGAAAAAGGGTTATGTTTGTATGGACCAAGGAATGTGAAGAATGTTTTGATGAATTGAATAGGAGTTTATTGAATGCTTCAATCCTAACCCTACCATCAAGGAATGATGGGTTTGTTATCTATAATGACGAATCAAAGAAATGACTTGGTAGTGTCTTTATGCAGAATGGTCGAGTGATTTCCTATGCATCTAGGTAGCTAATCATTCATGGAAAAAAGTATCCAATTCATGATCTTAAGTTATCAGTGGTAATCTTTGTTCTGATTATTTGGAGACATTACCTCTATGGAAAAAAATGTGAGATATATACTAATCAGGAGATTTTGAAATATATATTCACATAGAAAGAACACAACATGAGACAAATGAGATAGATTGAGCAACTCCAAGACTACGATTGCACAATACACTACCACCTGGGGAAGACATATAAGGTAGTAGATGCTTTGAGTAGGAAGGACCATGTAATTAAGAATAGGATGAGAGTTGAAAGGGATCCTCTGTTCATGGATTTAGTAAAGATGGATTTTTGAATTATCAAGGAAGGTAACACATCACTACTTTTTCACATAGTTTCCAAAGCTTCTATACTATAAATGATAAAATGTTCTCAGGCTAATGATGAGGAGTTTAAAAATAAAATTAATGCCATACATTATGGGAAGTTGAATGACATCGCATATGATAGTGGAATTTTGAAATTCAAAAAGATGCTTTGTGTTTCCGCTATTACGAAGCTAAAGAGGGAACTATTTGATGATGCTCATAGATCTAATTTCTCTAAACACCCTAGTAGCACAAATATTCTTAGAGATATAATATAACAGTTTTTTGTGGGAAAACATGAAGAGCGAGATTGATAATTACGTGTTAAGATTTTTGGTTTGTCAACAGGTGAAGGATGGAAGACAACGTCCTAGAGGAGACATACAACCCCTTCCTATTCCTATATGGAAATGGGATGATATTACAGTGTACATTATTATGGGGCTACAAAATACTCTAAGAAAGAATGTTGTGATATGGGTCATTGTTGACCGTCTTACAAAATTAACACATTTTCATTCTATAAGAGAATATTTACCACTTAAATGTTTAGCAAGAATATATGTTAATGAAGTTGTAAGTCTTCATGGTGTACCCTTTTCAATTGTTTCCAATTTGGATCCCCGTTTTACATCACGATTCTAGAGGAGTCTTCAGAAGGCCCTAGATACTAATCTTTGTTTGAGCACTACCTACCACCCAAGAACTGATGGACAATCAGAATGGACATTTCAAACTATAAAAGACATGTTGAGGTCTTGTTCACTTGACACGTGGGATAGGTATTTACCTCTTGTTGAATTTTTCTATAACAATAACTTCCATTCAAGTATTTATATGGCACCATATGAAGCGTTGTATGGAATGATATGTCGTACACCAACATGATGGGATGATTTTGGTGAAAGAAAGCTCATAGGCACATAACTTGTTGAGGAAACAATGGAAAAGGTAAATATTATTTAAACCCATATCGAAACAGCTCAAAGTAGGAAAAATATCTATGCTGATAACTGGAGAAATGACTAGGAATTTCAAGAGGGAGATCATGTTTTCCTAAAGTTATCTCCATGGAAGGGTATTATACGATTCAGAAAGAAGGGAAAATTAAGTCACAAGTACATCAGACCTTTTGAAATTTTAGACCGAATTGGAGCCGTAGCTAACTGTTTGGAAATGCTACCAAGTCTCTCCAAGATCACAATGTGTTCCATGTGTCAATGTTATGAAAATGCATGTGAGGCCCAACACATGTACTCACTTATGAAAAAGTAGAACTTGAGCCAGATCTGTCATATTTTCAAGAGCCTATAATGGTTCTTTATACCAGAGAACAAGTATTGAGAAACTGGACAAATTTTCTGGTAAATGTTCTTTGAAGGATCCATAAGATAGAGGAAGCAACATGGGATTTTGAGGAGCTTATGTTGAAGACGTACCCGAATTGTTTTAGGTAACTTTTTTTGAATTTCAAGGATGAAATTTTTGTAGGGAGGGGAGAATGTAATACCCCAAGGTTTGGAAATAAACATTGAATGAATTTTATAATATATCCAGTAAAAACAATATTTCCTCTACTGGGTTTTAAATTTCATAAAACTGTCATCTTGAGTTGTGACTAGTAAGTCATTTGGAGTCTGATAGAATAAACTTGATCTATGGTGAATATTAACATGCCCTTATGAATAGTAATATGAATAGTAATATGATCCTTAATAATATCAAATAACGTTATTATTTTATTTTCTTAAGGTAATAAGATAATGATATCTTAATTAATTTTTCAATGTGATATAAAACAAACTATACCTTAAAATTGATTTTTTAATTAACTATGATTTTATTTAAAAATTAAATTTAAAATATTTAGATTTTTTTTTTAAAAAAATGGAGATCTTTTTTTAATTCTACACATCAAAAAATGGTAGGGGTGAATTTTTGAGAATTTTTTAAAATGCTTAAATTTTTCATGAATAGTAAAAATTCAGTTTTGAGTTTTTAGTAGTTTAATGACATCATAATGACATAATAAAAGGATGGTAGACTTATGTACAGTAAAATATGACATTAGGAATCCCAAGTGGTTAAAACCATGGTCAAGCCCATGGTTTGGAAAAAACTACTAATGAGGCGTCCCTTTGAAATTTTTAAAAAAACTCTCTCTTTTTTCTATAAATACCCACTCATCTATTCGTTTTTATCCATTCCAAATACTTTATCCTAGAAGATATGGTTTTTTTTCTCTCTATAAGTCCTCCCAAGGGGTCCTTAATCCCCCAAGGTCCCATCCTTCATATTCTAGGAGTTACTCTACAAGGTAAGGGAATCCTTCACCATCCTCTTTTAGTCGACACTTCTTTGATGTTTTCTCTTTGAATTTCCATTACCATATGTTGGAGTTTTATTTTATGTATTCCTCTCACTATCCATTTTATTTCTATATTATTAGATACCGTTTTTCTCTAATCATTTCGTTTTATGAAATATTAAGTGATGTCGTTAGGATGCCGAGTTTTTATAAGTGATCTCTCAACTTTTCTTTTATTTTCAAGTTCATATCTTTCCTTTTTTTCTCCTCACCTCTTCAATGAAAATGAACATGATAACTCTAGTATCATCTATATACTATAATTATATCATGTTAATTGTCTATACATCATGAATACTCTCTCTCTCTCTATCCCCTCCTCTTATTTTATAAACGAAATCAATGTTTATGAGGTTCCAATTAATTACCTTTATGGATGATGAAGTTTGGTTCATCAATTTCTCCTTGATTACTGGTCATGAAACCCTTTTCATGGTTAAATAAGACTATAATATATGTATTATGTCCAAATTAATATTCAGAAACAATAATATGTACATATTATTAAATCATAATACCAAACTAGTTCCTAATAATCAAAATATCGCTTAAATAATCTAAGTGAATGTCATTAATAATTTATCTATTGATTCATACTTTTTTAAATGTAACAAAATGATAGAAATTACCTTTAAAAATTATTAATTTTCATAAATTTAATTTAATTTTAGTTATGGAGATTTATATCCCTTCCACAAGAACTCCATTACTTAAAAACAAGAGAACCGATTACAAAAATCAAGAAAACGAACACTCCGAAATGAGGAAATTTGATATTAAAACATATCAATGAAGACATAAATGAACTAAACATAATTATGATAAATTAAATAAATATTTATTAAGTTCTTAATTATGTTATTAATGGGTCTAGTTTCATATTACAGGACCTTAAGTTCAAGAGGGGAACACATTTCGATTTACTGTAAGGGTTTTCCACCCGAACATCCATTTTCATTCGGGTTACATTCATTGTCTAATTACCTCAATGAAATTTTAATGTACTATTATGTAATCATTATATATTATTTTTGAGTATTCTATATATGTACAAAATTATGGATAGTTACATGTTTTAAAAAAAAACTTTCAAAACTATTCCCAAAATAGAAGCCCGATTCAATGGAATTTCTTAACTTCTTATCTATTCTCAAGGGAACTATATAATCTATTTTTGGAAACCATTATCATTCTAAAATGAATAATTTTATTATAAAAATACTAGATTACTTAACATATATTTTTATACAAAGATTTTGTTTTTCCAAAATAACACTTCTTTTAAAAATAAAGAGTATTTTTCTCATGAATCGCTTAATGATTTTATAAGAGTATTTTCATCTGATTCAACACTCTTGTTGATTCATATGTATTAGTGGGTTTAATAATTTATGATTTCTTCTTCTATATTTGATTCAATGGTTTATGAATAATTTTATTGTGGATGATCTATCTTACAACCATTCACCATATTACTCGGAATGGTTAGTGTTTTATGCTTAATGACTCTGTAAAGTTAGTTACATTTCATTTGATAGTTTCAATTTGAATGTATATGTTTTTTATGTTTATACCTACTCATATAAGTAATTTATTAGACTTATTATTTGATGGGTGGGGATCCTTATATATCCTCGATGCATTGATAGGTCTAATGAGACAAATAGACGAGGAATTGGCCGAGGTCTTTCCCAATGTGATATATAGATTTTGGTCGAGGCCTTAATCAATAGACGTCTTGGCAGAGGCCTTGACAAAATGTATCATAATTTTAGGCATATAAACTTCCCCCATTATGATTCTAGTATTTTAAGTTCATGTAGTTATTCTACTAGTATAATACCCATGATTATGTTTTATTATGGCATTATTTACTCATCTCATATTCTTGGCATAATGTGTTCAAGTTTATTATTAAAGGCATGTCTTTTCAATTATTCACCATGACTTATGTTTATACTATCTTATACTATATTTCATACCCATATGGAGCATTTGAGCTCACCCCTTTCTTATGATTCATTTTCTCAAGATATGATGAAGTAAATTATGAATGAATTGCAAGCGTAATCTAGGAGTCCTAGATATTTCTAATGTGATAAATTAATGTGGTATTTCATTTCATGATGTAATTTTGAACTTATGTATGTATATTGTTTCCAATAATACCAATATAATTGGTACTTATGGTTAATATTCCTTGTTTATATTTCAATTCAATCAAATAAGGCACCAGCTCCGGGAAACTACGGTTGGGTCCTTACAGAATTCTTCTCTTCTGTCAGCTGTAACTTATAGTTGTAAGCTGTAATTTATAAAAACTCTCTATTTATTATCATCAGATTTATTGGATCCCAAAAAAATAACCCTTTAACACTATTGGTTGTAAATATTTTTTGGAGCCTAGTTGAAATATCTTGTGATTTAATGATGTGTCTAATACTTTCACCCAGTCGTGCAGTCCTAGGAAAAAGGATTTCCTATCCCTTGAAAAATGATTGGTTTTGTGAAAATCATCAAACTCATTAAGAAATGTAGTGGTGTAGTGGACTATGATATTTATATTCCACAAACCACTAAAAAAATATGTGTCTATTTCTCTTATTTATGATTTTATTTCCACAACATGGCTTGTTAAAGAATAGATCAAAAGTCTGTCATAAACTAAGGGTTTTTTCTATTTGAATAAAAATTCAAATAACTCAATTCACCCCCACTTGAGTCTTATTATGTTATGTTTTTAACAAAATTTGGTATCAATGGGAGTGATTATTGAATTATTGGGTACAAAACATTGAAATCAAATGATCTATTCAATAATGTACCAAATGAAGGAAAATAGAGAAGGGATGTCTATGGTCATATAACCCTATTAAAATGGTATGAATTGTCACGGTTAGAAGATAAAAATTATAATATATCTAAAGAACCTTGGTATAAATGTTTATTTCAAACTCATGAAGCCTTATAAAATTTCAAATACACAACCAAAGACAAGGGTTGATGATACTGAAGAAATATATGATTGGAATTATAAGGTTGTGAATGATATAATTTGTGGATTATGTCTAGATGAGTTCAACAAAGTTTCTCAATGTCAAATAGCCCATTAAATGTGGATTATAATTTTATATTATTATGTCGGAACATATTACATGAGGTCTCTCATATATAATTATACAATACTAATGTTTGAAACATTCATAATGATGTTTGGAAAAAGTTTCAAACAATTGAATGGATTGTATATAGTAAATAATTTTACTAAATTAGGGACAATTATTACTAAACTAAATTAGTATTTAAATGTTCTCAGAAAACTACTACTAAGGTGGAGTGGTACTTTGGTTACTATCATAAAATCAACAGAGATCAAAATCTTCAAAATAAAATAACTAATTGGTACTCTAAGGTTGAATGAGGTATAGATGGAAGCTGAGGATTTATAACATAGTCTATATAAGAATTAAAACACTAATTCATAAGTTTCAACCCGAAAGGATCAAGATAATTTTAAATATATACAAATAGTTGAGCCATCTCATGAAAATTATTCGTGCAGTTTTGCATTGGATATCGAGCATGCTCAATTTTCTAGAAAATTAAATAAGTTATATAAATAGAGAATTGGATTTAATAAACATTTAAAAAATTATATGAATTGATATGGTAATTCTATGAAAGTAACATGTTATAATTTAATAATCCTAGACATATCAGGCCTGATTTTGTGCAGCTTAATGATGAAGAAAATTCAAAAAAATACTTCATGAATTTTTTCTACAAGAAGAAGGATAAGAAATCAATGAAAGAAATATATAGTGATTCAAGGGATTATAGTGATGTTTCAACTTCAAAATCATAATTTTATAATTATAAATAAAAATCCAAAATGTGTTTTATATAACATACTGATGAGGTATATTCTTTTTATTCTTATGAGAATGTAACTAAAGTAGAAAATGGAAATTGTACATTTGAGGAACTGAATGAATGTTGTTCCATGTTAGAAACTATGTATGCTTATTCAAAACAAAAACTCTAAAAAAATAATATGAATTCGTTGTTAATTAAAAATAGGACTTAACAGAAAAATTTAATTTCATAATTTAATCTGGAAAATTCAACTCTATCATGTGTTGAACATGGTTTTTTTTTGAAAAATTACAAAAATAAGCCCAAGGATTTAAATACACATCTTTTATATTTAAAAATGGTAAAAAAATATTTAAATCAAATTATTGGAAACAATAAATCCCATAAAATATTGGAGTATGAAGTTAAAGTCAAAAACCAATGTTTTAGAAGAAAAATTTTATATCTAGTACAATGAATAAAAATATTAAAAAAATAACTTGTTATCATTGTGGTGTGCTATGATACTATAAAAATAATTACAGATTAAAAAACCCACAGTTTTTGGGTGTTGAAGTTTTTTTTCATTAATTTTTTTTCAATTGTCAATGGTGAATGCTTTGGATAGAAGAAACATATTTGTGTTAAAAATCCTTAGTTTCTAACCATGATAGACCTAATAAAATATGAGTACCAAAAAAATTATTATTTAATTTTTTCTGGTACAAAGGTCCAAGATCACTAATCAGAGATGATATATGGATACTGGATTCACAAGTATTATGAGTCAATATTTTTCTAATTTTCACTCCTTATTAGAGATATATAGAGATCATGTCACTTTTGGTTATAATGCTAGAGGAAAAATCATGGGAGTCAGATCTGTTGGAAATATGAACTCTATCCTTATTGAAAAAGTTCCCTATGTACAAGGTTTAAAAAACTATATGATAATTATATATCAACTTTATGATGAAGGTTATTTTTTTTATTTCTTAAATAATTATTATTAAATATTTATAGATAAAACTCTTAAATTTAATGTACAAAGAATAGAAAAAGTTTATAAACTGGATAATAATTCTTTGAGTAGAAAACAATTTGAACTATTTAAATGCTGAAAAAATGCATATGGGATATGGCATAAAATATTGGGACATTATAATGTTTTTTATTTAAGGAATTTTTCCAAAAGAAATTAATTTTTAGATTTACCTCAACATAAATTTAATGAATATAAGTTATTTGATTCATTTGAAATAGAAAGAAACAAAAGTTAAGTCTTAATCCAATTTAAGAGGTTTTTACTACTATACCCACAGAACATATTCATATGGAATGTTTTTGTCCATCTAAAGTTGAAATCCTAAGAGGAAAATCTTTTTTTATGTTGTATTATATTATTACTCTATATTTACATGGGGTATCTTTTTATGTGTTAAAATTGATTATTGTTATATTAGTATATGTTTTTAAAAACTTGTTCAAAAAATGGAAAGATTCTAAAATTATTACATTAAGAAGTGATAAAATAGGAGAATTTGAAAATCATGTGTTCAATGACTATTGTTTAAAATATGGTATCAATTAAAACTTTTATAGCCCTAGGATGCCTCAATAGAATGGTGTTGTTAAAAGGAGGAATATGGAATTTCAATAAATTTCTTAAACTATATTATGTGAATATAATTTTCCTACTCATTTTTGAGATGAATTTGTGAATACAACAAGTTATATCATACAAAACGTTCTTATTAAATCTTTTTTTAAAGAAAATCCCCTATGAACTATGGAATAATATAAATAAAAAATTTTACACCTAAATGTTTTTGGATGTAATGTTTTTATTCTAAACACCATGGTTAATCATGGAATTATTGATCAAAAATCTGATGAAGTAATATTCCAAGGAAATTATACTACTTAAAAAGAATATAGAGTTTTCAATAAATAGTCAAAGATTATTGAATAATCAACCCATGTAAAATTTTGTGAAAGTTATCCTTTTAATCACAATATAATTTAAATTGATGAACTATGTTATTATTTTGAAAACAAGGCATATGAACCTATTTTTTATGATAAAAAAGATGAAGAGTTGGAGCATGATATTCCATAACCAAACCATAAAAGGTTGGTTTCAAATGAACCTTAAATATTTCTACCTTGACAGCCTATAACCCATAATAACCATCCTTTAGAAACTATTATCAGAATATTATAAGAAGGAATTAGAACTATAATGAGTATAAAAATTCTTGTAGAGTTATGTACCTTTTTATCTCAGTTATAACATAATCCTATAGAATAAGCCTTAGTATATGAAAATAGGGTTGTACCAAGAAAGAGGAACTAAACTTGTTCAAGAGGTGAAAATTATGAGAATTAGTTGATAGAACCTATGGCTATCCTATAATAGGAACAAAATGGTTTTTTAGGGATACGAAGGATGATCATGGTGTTATAACTATAAATAAGGATATACTAGTATCTAAAGGGTATAATCAGCAAGTTGTTACCGAATGTGAGAAGTCCTTTTCCCTAGTATCTATATTAGAATCAATTAGTATTATTTTAGACTATTTATCATATGTGAATTTTAAATTATATCAGATGGATGTAAAACCTTCTTTTCTAAATTTCTTTTTAATAGAGGATGTTTATGTTGAACAACCTCCTAATTTTAAAAATCCCCATTTTCCCAATTCATTTTTAAAGCTTTTCACATCTCATTAAAACCTTAAATGGGCACCAAGATCTTGGTATGGAAATTTAGGATTTTTTTTTTCTTTTATCAATTTCTATTGATTTGGTAAGGAATATATTACATCGTTTAAGAGAAATTAAACTTAAAATATTTTTTTAGTAAAATATATGTTAATAAGGTAATTTTTTGTTTTACAAATAAAGAAATATGTAATGAGTTTTCAAAACATATGCTAATCTAATTTGAAATGAGATTTATGGGTGAGTTAAAAAAATTATAGGTTTTAAATATTTAAAAAAAATACCTTGGGAATGTGATAAATCAAAGAAAATATATAATATAATTACCTAAATGGTTTGGACATGAATTTGGTAAAGTATATAAAACCACTATGAGTTCTAATGAAAAACATGATTTGGATGAAACTAGATAATCTGTTGAAAACAAGATTTGAGTAGGAATAATTAGGAGTTTGTTGTATTTGACTGTTAGTTGACCATAAATTTTTTTATAGTATGGATTTATGATTGATTTCATGTAAATCATAATGAATTACATTTAAATGTTTCCAAAATTATATTATGATATTTAATAGGGACAATTTAGTTTTTCTTGATTTAAAAAAATAAGATTTTAATTTAGTATTATACTCAGTTGTCGACTTTGGTATATGTATAATATATAATAATATTACTTTATGAACCTAATATTTCTATGGTAAATTTATAGTATCCACGTCTTGTAATAAAAAAACCCTATTTCATTGTCTTCTACCAAAGTAGGATATATTATCACTGATAGTTATTGTGAACAAGTGTTGCGGATGAAACTCACCTTAAGGGACTTTGGAATCGAATATAATCACATCTCAATTAAATTTGATAACACTGGTGATGTCAACATTTCTAAGAATCCAAAAAATCATTCAAGAATAAAGAATATATAATTTAGGCATCATTTCCTTAGAGATAATGATAAATAAGATGATATTTATGTTAAATTTATCTATACATAGAATAAGTTAGCAGATATTTTCATTGAACCCCGTATGTGTGAACATATTGATTTTTTTAAAAGGGAATTGGGTTTATTCATTTGATAATAATTTTAACATTTTTTATTTATTTTTATTTACATGAATTTATTCTCTTTTTTATTGATGGAATTTAAAATTGAGATATCTATTATAATATATAGTTTAATGATATGTGAAAATTACTCATGTATGTGTTGTTTGTTTATCTAAAATATTAGAAATTTAGAAAATGGAAATGTTTTCCTTAACATTAATTTTTTCACTTTATTTATTTATTTATCAGTAATATGTAAACTAGAACCGAAATCAGGTATGTCAGAAAATTGGGACTTAGGTGAGTGAACTAATATAAAATCATCTCTCAACTCTTTTTTTATTTGCATATGTAACCTCCCTTTGAAGTGAATCTGTCATCTTTAACCACACAACACCTGTTTGACCTTCAACTGACCTTTCTAAATGGGAAAATTAAAGCATTTTGATAAAGGATGCTCAATTTAATCTATGAAATCCAATGGAAGAAGATGAAATGTTCTTATAGGAAAGGCTATAGATATGGCATATATGAAGACGACTGAAATGATGTTAAAGAAATTGCATGAGTTTCGAGGATGACATTTTGTGTTTAATGAAAAGAAGTCATGTTTTTTATGAATAAATTAATGAGTTCTTGATGAATGTTAAGTTTCAGTTTAATGAAATAGTGGATGCAATCTCATCAAACGATACAGTAAAGAAAGTGTTGGTTTTTTCGACTGAAATGGTTGATATATTATATTGTCCCCATGAAGGAGAGTTTTATTTTAGTCAGATTCTAGTTGGGAAAATATCAGAAGGTCTGAAAAATGTATTCAAGTTTTTGTTTGGATACTCTATTTTTGAAAATAATCCACTAAAAGTACAACCTACTGAATGGAAGGTTTTGTGTCAGTTTGTGTAAATGGGTATAACATATTATGTAGGTGAGATGAAGAAAGTTATTTTTTATTATTTATTTTTGACATATGTCATGATCAATAATGGAAATTTGTTTTTTCATAGATACATATGGATATTCATGCATCATTTTTGAGAAGGAATTGGAAAATTAAATTATTATCCTTATGGTAGGTTAATATTTTATTTCTGTGTATAAAAATTAGATTTAAATGAAGGTAATATAGTTAAATGTCATAAAAGTAATACCCTATCAGCAGTTATATTGAAGATTATTGAATATTCAAGGATTCTGGTTCAAGTTCCTTGAAGGAAGTTGGTTAGAAAAGTGTGACTCGGGGAGATTCAGCTCAATCCTCAAAAACATAATGACACAACACCTATTTAGATGGTGTCTATTAGGGAATTATAGGAGAAAATATCTATAATAACCAAGTCTTCGTTTCCAATTGTTAGTTCTGATGTTTGTGAGACCAAACAGATTCAGGAGGATGTGACTTCATAGAACCAATCTTCTGGTGATGTTTCTATATATATTTAGAATGATCAATATGTTAAGATATTTTTTGAGACAACTATTTTTTTTCATTAAGATAGACCAGGTAAGACTGGGTCTATGAGTTATAAAATTCATAGAAGAACGGATTTAGAAGAACTGAGTGAAGAAGATGATCCAATTCTTCTTGAATCACCTATTACTAAATTAATGGGTGATAATGGGGTTATTAATCTTCAAAGAATTGTTATTAACCATTAGTACCATCACATCCTTTAACTGTTCATGGTGTATCTCCTTTAGTAATGAAAAGTTTAGAAATCATATGAAAATATGTGGAGGATAATTATGTAATGATGGAGATAAAAAATTTTAGAGTAGGTAATTTTAATTCAAATATGGAACTAGTTGAATTAATATATGAGATTAGAGAACCTAAAGAGTCCTCTATTTCTATGTTATACTTTAATAAGTAATTTGGAATGGTGGATTCTCAAACAACAATGATCAGTAGTCTTTAGATAGATCCACATGTGAAATAAGGTACTTCTAATATAAGTTGTAATTAAGTTTTAGTAATGAAAGCCTTGGTAAGTGGTTGGAAAGATGTTTTACCTACTATAGATGAGTTTAATGAGATTAGTACCTTGGTTGTATCTCAAGGGTGTGTGTTTCAAAACCCCCCTTCAAGGAAATAATATTTATCCCAAGAAGTGCTTGATGAGATAAAAACCATTACAATTGAAATTAAAGATACCCTACACACATTGAAAAGTTCTTTGTTGAGTTAGTTCTAATTTATAAATAAATTCAAACCCTATACTGAACCTCCATAACAATATATGATTCCTTCACATTTCTAGAATGGATTTAGGTGGATGGTGTCAGAATTGAGTTTTGTTTATTCATATATACAATGTCTCCAAGTTGATCTTACTTCTCCAATGATGTTGTATGAGTTGAAAAAGGACCATTTTAGTCAATTTTAAGATACCCATGAATCTTTTAAGAATCATAGTATAAGGTTAGATATGTGAATGAATGACCATGTTGGTCATCTATAGAAATATTTTGGAGATATGGTAGAACAAAATTAGAGAGTTTTAATGAATAATATAGACATGATTTCATGATTTTTTGAACCTATCAATAAAAACAATCAAATCATTTCTAAATGGATGAAGAAAATATTTCTTGTGGTTTTGGATTGGTATCCCAAGAAAGAGCCAAGTTAAAATTTATAAAAAGGTTTTGTGGTGTTTGTTTCATTTTTGTGAAGGGAGTAGGTTGTATACAAATATATAAGGAAAATCCCTTCAATGTAATCATTTATTTATTTTCATGTAGTTATAGGTTTAGTTGAACCCAAGCATACCATTAGTGTTTTAGTTTATGAATATTTTCTCAATAAAGTAAAAGAATTCATTCTTAGTTTTCTAGAGTGATTGTAAATCATGGATCAAAATACGAAGTTAGTGAATGTAAAGTTGATTTACATGCAATGTTTTATGAATCAAACAATAAAGATGATTCTCATGGATATGTATTCTTGTTTATCTACTACAAAAATTTCCCCTATGCAATTTCCCTCCCATTGTTAGTGAGTCTATAACTTTCAACATTGGGATAATAAAACATCTTAATACATTTATCATGAATATATAAGTATTATTAGATCAAATTCATAAAGAAACATCTCTTATTATTCTTGAATATTTCAAGTATAATGTTGTTCTGAGGATCAACATGTGTGCTAAATCCCAATTTCAATTGAAAATAAGAATACCACTTAGTCTTCATATTTCTTGTAATTATCAGTAAACCGGGTAGAGAATAGACGTTTTTTATAATCCCTCAGCACCTTCAATTCCAACTCTTAAACCCTCCAGAACCGATCAAACCGTAAAATAACATCCACCCAAAACAAAATATTTGTTAGACCCCATTCTAAAAACTATGTTCTCTGAATGATATTTGTATTTGTGTTAAGTGGATGTATATTTTAACTTCAAATTATGCAATGAAACAAAGGGGGATATATTTTATTTAATTAAACACAGTCTTTCCATATTTCAATATCCATTTTTCACACTACATTTAAATAGTTAATGACTATAAAGTACTACATTAAACTATATTTTAACTTTTTTACCCTCCAGTTTAATGACACAAAAGGGGGATATGTTTTCAACCTTTCAAAATGAGTGATAAGATTTTAGCTCTTAAAAATGGAAAGAAGTAACTATTTAATGTGGATAAATAATAATTTTTTTAAAAAATATTTTTCACATATAATTTCTATTAATTTTTTGAATTTTTTTTATTTCTACCGGAATATATAATGGATTGTGTGACCATAATAAAGGGGAGGATTTTTAGACTACTAGTATTGATCCAACATATCCCATTATTTCATTTTGGTTTTCGTCCACGAAACACCCAATGACTCCATATCCAATGATTGATGGACCTTCTTTCTAATGGTAGGCGTTCGCCGGATGGTTTTACTAGCGACTCTTAATAACTCACATTGGTCGAGAGGATGGGAATTCGGGCTCATCACACCCTTTTTGGGGGGGAATTATTGCATGTTCCGGGACCCTCTTATGGATTTAATACATATTCATATTTTTTTTAATCTTTGGTTTATACCCAAATATAGTATCCACGGATTTAACCTTGGTGGGAAATGTTCAACTGGACGCAGGGGTTTAGAATCATTTATGCTTGAGGATTACCATCCCTCGTTGGATTAATGACCCCAAAGGGTTGGAACTCGCTTGAGTCGGCACTAGGAGTGGCACGGTGAACCGGTGCAGAGATGATCAGATCGACCGTTTTTTGGGCGTGAACCTCAGGGGGGCTTCTTACGTACCCTTCTTAGGAGGTAGGGATCAAAGTCCACATAGTTCATATTGGCTTGGGGCTTACACTCTGAGGAGGCCCATAATGATGGATTGGGGGTTACACTCTAAGGAGGCCTATGGTAGGATGTCATGGTTGATGCTTACTCTAAGCCCATGTAAGTCATGCTCGGTGTGAGAAACAGGAGGCAGCAGGGACCAGAGGATCACATCGTGAAAGGTGCATCTGTGAGAAGCGGAGTGGGGCTTACGCATGAAGCGGCCCAGGGTGATGAATTGGGTCTTACACTCTGAGGAGGCCCAGAGGGTTGGGTCTTACTCCGAGATGGATGCCTGGGGTGACAAAGCCCAGCGGGAGAGGGAAAGGGGGTGCTATTGTGCCCATATCCTCTCTTGCAGTGCATGAGGGCTTCCTTTTGATGGCTATTTTACCATCTTCGAGGAACTCACAACAAGTGGAGGGGCAGAAAAGGGATTCCCGAGCTCAGGATCCACATTACCGTGGGAATGTGAACCCAGGAATGCTTCGGGAATATACTCAAGGGTCGGGAAAACCCCTTTTCCCCTGTTTATCGTGGGTATGTGAACTCAAAATGGCGTGCTGATGTGCCTGAATGTTACACCATGCAAATCTGGTGGCTCTGGTGGAGGCCTTGGCTCAGGGCCGATGAACAGGACAATGAGGGAGTCATGGAGGACTTGGCTGGATCAGAAGGATTTTACTTGGATTTAGAAATGAGAACACTGAAGTATTTGACGAGCCACAGAGAGGTATGGGTGGTGGATCCCTTTGCGCGGGGAAGTGCCATGCGGCTGGAGAAGTCGTCCGTGAACCAGCGTGGTCCGCGGACTGATTGGTGTCCCGCGAACCTCAGTGGTTCATGGCTTCGGGGTTAATCCGCGAAACAGGGTGGTTCACGGAGGGTTCTCTACAGGAAGCGGTGGCCAAGGGTAGCACCGATCGGAGGCTTGTCGGTCAGGGCTTTGCCAACGTGGAAGAGTGCTACGCGGTATGATGGATGGGAAAAGAGGCATAAATTCCATGGTCCGTAGAGAAGTCATTCGTGGAGGGGGTATGGTTCGTGATTCTCCTTTTTCGTTATTTTAGGTTCACAGTTCACCAAATTATTATGTGTTTTCCAATTCCTTGTTAATTTGTAAACCTGCTATGGTTTGTGGATGGGAATTTCGCTGTTTGTGAAATCCAAAGCCTTCCTTCAACTTATCTCCTTCCGAATCTCCAATCCCTCCGAATCTGATTCCAGTTCTCCGATATCTCCTCTTTTTTTCTTTCCCCCTTGTTCCCCTTTTATAGTGTGGGGAAAGGGATGTATTTGTGGCCATACGACACCTTTTGCGGAGGTCCATAACCAAATACCTGGTTCACGGCTGACTTAGTCAATCTGCGATTCGCAGAGGGTATTGAACGCTTCCCCCCACCACTCCATGAGGCGAACATAGGGAGTTATCCATAGCTGCAGAGGGTTCTGCATCCATTCCGCAAATGACAGCGGGTGCGGCTTGAACCTGTCGACGCAGTCCACAGTTGGGTCGGTTTATTACGGTGAATTGGACTGGCGCCCATCCTGCCTCACGACCGCGGAGGCTCTTCATCTCCATTTCTCGAACGACAATGGTTCACAGATGGGGGTGCCTCACAGGGCCTAGCCACATTGTGCTTCCATGGGACCTGTTTGTGGACCGGTCCTATTTGTGTCCCTTCTTTGAATATTTTCCATAATTCATTGGGGATTTGGTTAGAATCTCCTTTGCAGATTTTTTAGGACCCTACAAAAGCCCCCATCAGAATGGGGTCCGATCGGAATGAATAGGAGGCCATTCCGATGCAGAGTGGTCCGGAAACTGAGATGGTTTTCCATAGAAAGGTGTACCTGGTAGGGGACCATGCCTATAAATATGGGGATCCCTTCATTTGTCCTTTACCAAATTCCTCACGAAACTAGAGCTCCTTGGCCTCCACATTTTTTCTCCTTCGCGAAGTGCCTTGTCCGCGAACCGGCAGTGACCTCTACGAACCATTCCTTCTTTGTGGTCACCTTCATCCGCTAACCAACATCCCAACCATGAACCATTAATCTTAACTAATTAAAATGTAAGTGATGACGGGCTACGGTGGAACTTGTTTCGTAGTTTTTATGCTCTGTGGACTAAAAATCTATCGAACATTAAAAAGTTTCTGAGTCTTCTGAATAAACTCGGGATTGAAATTCTACTGAGCAACTTGGTTCACAGATTCCTGGCCAATGCTTCACGGGCTAGGGCATTGTGGACTGATTTCGCGAAGGGATAGTTCAAGGGATGATGTCATCACGAACCATCCTCTTAGTCCTCCTTGAAAATTTGGATTATGAAGGCCCTTTAACCGTTCATTTGATTGTTTTTGTCCAGACCATTATTCCGGACTAACCAATTGCTGGCTCCTACTGTGCAGGGAGAAAATATCATTCCCCCTCATTCTACACTGAGGCCTGCAGCAGAGCCACTCCCAATTGCCTCAGAGAGACGTTCATCTATGACTCACAGAGCGGAGGGCGTCAAAGAAGACCCTAGTCAGTCCATCATTCCTGATGATGGTGCATTAAAGAACTTGCTCTCTCCAGAGCTTCTGAGTTATCCATTATCCAATCGGCTCCCGCTCTACGGCTTCGGTCTTTAGGATGACGTCCCTATCCCCCATTCATTATTAGGACTCCCTTCTCCGTTCCTTGAAGATCCTTAAAAATGAATTCAGGGAAACCTCACCAAATCCGGGGAGATAATCTCTGATTTTGGTTTGAAAAATGCATTTATTATGAGGGGCTCTGTCTGGACCCAAAGTGATCAGCACACTCAAGACTTTTCTCAGAGAACTGTCCTTAATGACTACACTTCTATTATCATCCTTGCTTGAAGGGATCCTGACTGAGGGTGGGTCCCCAGGTGGGATCTTCAGTCCGCCGGGCTCTACTCAAATGATCGGGCCTAGGATTTCTGGGTCCATCATCATTGTCGGGAGTCTCCCGATTCATTGGAGGTGGTCAATCTACACTCCGTAGTGTGGGCTTCCCAATTTGCAGTTTACCCACCATTTTTGATCCTGCCTGACCTGTTCAGCCACTGGTGTTCAAGTACTAATACTTTCCAACATGCCCATGGTGAAGTCGGCATTAGTTTGTGGGACATCTACCAGATAGAAGGACTGTCGATTGTTGGCGATATGTATGACGAATTTTTGCCCACTCCCGACGCATGGGACGACGTTGAACAAGTGCGTTTATTGGCGAAGGAACTGCTGGCAATGGCGGAGCAGTCACTGGGTCAGGCCTTGTGTGCCCGCTCTCTTATTCCTTATAGCACATGGATAGGGTTATTTCTGAACACTACTGGTCCTGTGGAAAATATCAACCGCCCCAAGACACACCCTTCTCAGCAATCACAAACCTCCCCAGGTTCCTACTGGGTGGTTCTGGAGGTGGGAAACTACCTTTCATAGGGTTATGAGGTGCGCCCTGGTGTGTCGCCTACGCTTCAGTTGGCTGGTCTATTTGCTATGTTTTTGACCAACTGGCTATTTCCCTCTCGGGATGATAACCCAGGTGTCCGAGCCAACACTTTGATGATGGCGGGTGAGTTAGCAGAGGGTCGCCTAGTGAATTTAGTTCTGCCCACTTTGGCCCGTATCTACGAGCTACTGAGCCACATGTAGGTGGGTGGGTCACCCTACCATCTAAGTGGACCATTTCAATTTTTGTACGGAAGGGTGGCAGATCATTTTCTCTATTATGAGTATCGTCACAAAACGTCCATCCCGCTTTTTACCTTTCAGCCTACCCTACTGGATATATCTGGAGTTCTCTTGATTTCCCTCAACTCTGGTGAAGTTCTCGAGCTCCTGAGTGACTTCTCCCAGTTCAGCTTCACTCCCTACCCCGCCCCTTCTGGTCTTAGTTGATGACTGATGGGGGAGCCTGGAGGAGTGATATTACATGATCTCTCTGCGGGACGGGTTTCTGTCTGCACGGATCGACGGGGTTTGTCTGTGCGAGTTATATGTCTCGTATCGTTTTTCTCGTAAGTTTGTGTTCATGCAAGCCCAAGATTCCCTTCCCCCTCCTCGGGCTTGAGGACTGCACCCAGCCATACTTCGTCAGTGGTGGCTGATTTTGACGCGGGAGAGATCTGATACAAACATCCCCTTGCCTGATACGGGGGCGGCTGCCGACCATTCCATGGAGTATGCAAATACATGGGTAAAATACTATCCTGATGGGATCCTAGGGAAGGCTATCTAGAAAGTTCCCAAATTAGGAGGTATGGTGGCTGATGCGTCCACCACACCTTCCTCATCAGTCTTAAGGGAGGACTGACTAATGGCTCATCGATCAAAGCGAATCAGAGAAATTTCCTCTCCCAATCATGCAGTGGCCACAGTTCAGACAAATTCATCCTTCTTGTGCATGGATAAGGACGACCCTGTGGTGTCGGGTCCCTGTGAGACCATCCCAGAGGTCCCACCAGTCGATACCAGGCTTAGCAACTTAGTCCCCAAGCCTGAACCGGGGTTAGAGGCTCCAAACTCTCCAGCTTCAGAGTCAACTTCTAGTGAGAACACGTTCGCATGGGTGGCCATGCCAGACTTTGTTCTCGTGTTTCCCAGTGAGAATACCAAAGATCCTCATACCATGGCAGACCATCGGGCAGTGCGCAGGTGGGCCTGACCCTGAATCTATGAAATTGTTACTGAAACCCCTTTAGCTGAAATGGAAACTAAAACTGAAGCTCTTCGTCAGCTCTTCATGGGTTTGTGGTCATGTGGCTTTGACTATCAGCAGTTCATTTCTCTTGCTTTCCAAGTTGTCATGGCTCGTGAGGAAGATTTCACTAATGAATGCAAGTTTGATCACATTGATACTACTCATTGTGGGGCTTGGACCTTGGAGGAAACCACAACCAGGCTCCATCAACTGATAGCATGGGAGGCGGTCTCTCGAGATCAGGCGGCCATCCTATCCTCTAAGTTGCATGAATGCAAAGAACGGGCCACGATGCCGAGGGATCAGCTATCAGCTACAACTGGTTGTCTTGAAGCTACCAGAAAAGGGATCAACAATCTTTAAACCATAGTGGATCATATCCACCTAGTGGATGAGGTTGAAACCAGGGAGAAGGCAGTGTTGGAACAATCCTGCAATGACCTTCGCCGCGCGGTCACTGATCTGGTGGGGAGAGTGAGTCAGTCTCCTTTATAATTATCAGATCTACTTTTGTATCCCCTATTTTACATACTCCTCTATCCCCCCCCCCCACTTTTTTCTTTCGAAGGAGAGACCCCGTCTTGTAGACGTCCTCGCTTTTTGGTTTGAATGAAACATAGTTTCTGTCAATCACTTGTTGCAGTGGAATTGAATTGTTACTTTGAACAATTGTTGTGAAACTAACAATTCACTGAATCAGAACTAATCATAGCTCAGGAAAACAAGGTCTAATTTTTTCCTGGACCATGGGATCCAGCGAGCATAGTCTGACTACTGCTAGGGTTTTATAGGAAAACCCACAAACATTTTTTCCTTTTTCTTTTAATGCACCGATCTTTCCTGGGCCCATTTAGTGTGGACCTAGTGTGTATAACCCGGCTTTTACTTAGGTCGCCCTTTTCAGTTTTTTCGGCCAAACATGATTTGTGCCTCTTTCTTTCGTGAGCAGTTTGAAGTCCCGCTGTCTAGACTATCACTACAGATGTTTTAGGTTGATTAGCTTTGACCAAATATGGTGGGGTGAGGGCCCCAACAGGTTTTAACTGATTAAAGGATGTCTCAATACTCTTCTGACACACGTGGGGGAAAACATGTTTGGACGACATGCAGGGCATGTCTTAAGGCATGGGAGTCGCATTGGCATACAGAGGTAGGAAGATCATTGCGTAAGGAAGTATTTCATTTCGTAGACGGGCCAGGGGTGATCAATATGCAGAGCTGCTGAGGGCATGGTATGCATAGTCATGCAAAGGTGTCCTTAAGTCAAGACTTATGCATTTCTGATGGCCATGGGACTTCATTAAAGTCTGGCTTATGGGAACCACGATGGGTGGCATGGAAAATTATGAAGACCACATGGGGTGGCTCAGAAGGGATGTTTGATATCTAAAAGGGTTTTGGTAACATCAGTGCTAATCAGGAGCGTGGTATGGAGACCACCTCCCTACACATTTAGTTAGCGTCAGGGATGGATGAGGCTTGATGCAGTTTAAAGTCATGCAGCTGGGACATCATTTAAAATGGAACGACTTCTCCTAGTTCTCAGTAATCTTGTCAAAAACGTTCCACCATATCCAGGCAGGGTTGTGTAAGAGGTTGGTAATCTGTGGCTCAGAGGGTTTCCAAATCCCGGGATAGAAATGGGGGCTCAGAGGCCAAGAGGCATACGGATAGAAGCATTGCCTAAGGAAATATTGTCTTTGATAGACGGGCCAGGGGCGATCAATATGCAGAGCCGCATGGGGGTATGGTATGCATATTCATTCAAAGGTGTCCTTAAGTCAATGACTATCCACATCTGATAGCTGAGTAACATCAGGGAAGTTGAGATTTGGGACCACCAGGGGTGTCATATGATATTTCAGCTTTTTCTGAGTAGACAATATGGATTTTGATGGGAGGGTGCCCGAATACGGGGGAAATATCAAGACTGAACATCTCGAGAACAGGTTAAGTAACTCTTTCTCACACTGGTGTGAGGCAGTGGTCCGTACAGGTCTGACCCATGCACTGAAGGATAGAGAAAAATACCATGTTTCTCATTGAACCCATGATGAGTATGACCGTTTAGTTTATCATCATGAGATTGGGACATAATCCATCCAGTTTAGTGTCATGCGGCATGGAAGAGAGGCATTTTTGAAGGTTGCTATGCAGTTTAACGTCATGCAGCGAGGATGTGGATTTTTTTAAAAAAGCCTATTCTTCATCAGAATGCAACTGGGTTTGAATACCTCAACATGTCTAGACGTTGGGGTGGGTTTGATTGGTGTAAATCATTGTTCCGGGGCTTCTTGGATCAGGAGAGATGATTTGGGGGCTCTAAGTCCAGTAAGTGTATGGGGATAGGAAGAGTATCGACTGTGGAAATCATGCCTTTGGTAGACAGGCTAGGGGCTATCAATATACAGAGCCACTGAGGGCTTGGTATGCATAGTCATGAAAATGTGTCCATGGGTCGATGACTTTACACTTCCGATGGCCATGAATGGTTATGTGTACCTACAATTATCTGGGCCACAGAGTCTGTCATTTTGCAGGAGAATGTCTGGACATGTCAGGGATATCCATCCTTGGTTTCTTGTTGAGTTTCAAAACCCCCCCTGTGCTGATATTTTTTTTCATACACGGGGGTGTGCCTTCATTACACACATTTTAACGTCATGTGGTAAGGATGAGGTACTCCTAGTTTATCGGTCATAGAGCTCGGACTATTGGGTGACTATTGCTGCAGTCACTTGGAGGACAACGGAGTCAACATGTTCTGATATACTTGGAACAAGGTGGGGTATGAAGGTCATAAACTGCAACTTTGAACTTTCCCGGATCAAGAGGTATGGTATGGGGGATCTGAGGCCGGTAGGCGTATGGAGCTAGGAGGAGTACCACCTGAGTAAATCTTGCCTTTGATGGATGGGCCAGAGACTATATGCAGAGCCGCTGGGGGCATGGTATGCATAGTCATACAAAGGTGTCCCTGGGTCGATAACTTTCCACTTCCAATGGCCATGAATGATTATGAAAATATTCGATTCCTCACTGTGCAGAGTTTGGAATGTGGGGATAATGGTGTCTGGGTATACAAGAAACATCTTCATCGAAATTGTCTATTGAGTCATTGTAGCCTAGTCCTGGCTTGATGTTTGTTGATGCTGGTCGCTATATGAACCACTGACAGACACATAGGCTAGCCAGATAGGGATACCCTAGAAATTCCTGGATGTGAAAAGGGGAATGAACTTGTAAACCACATCTCCATAAACGTCTGGATCAGGAGGTATGGTATGGGGGCTCTGAGGCCGGTAAGCGTACAAAGCTAGGAATAGTGTCTCCCATGGAAATATTGCCTTTGGTAGACGAGCCAGGGGCTATCATTATGCATAGCCGTAGAGGGCATGGAATTAATAGTCATACAAAGGTTTCCAAGGGTCGATGACTTTCCCCTTCCGATGGCCATGAGTGGTTATGAAGATCCATAATTATCCGGGTCATGGAGTCTGATGTATGGAAAGGATGCATCCCAAATGTGCAAGGAGTATCTCCATCTTGTATCGCCATGTGTCTTGGGTGGGTCACGATGATGTCTGTGCAGTTTAGCATCATGCGGTGAGGACAAATTCCGTGCAGTTTATCATCAGGCGGTGAGGACGAAGTCCGTGTAGTTTAACGTCATGTGGTGGGGGAAAAGTATAAACCCCAGGCAGGTATGGTCCGTATACGGGGGAAAGGGGTATTTTTAACATTATCGTCCGTTCAGTTTAACGTCATGTGGCAAGGACACAAAAATAATCCCCGTGCAGGTCTAGACCATACACGAGGAAAAGGGAGCATTTTTAAATCTTATTATCCGTGCAGTTTTGTGTCATGCAGTAAGGACGAGAAGTACACCCCATGCCGCTTTTGTTTGTACATGGGGGAAAGGGAATTTTTATTTTTTATTCAGGGGGGCTAGGCCAGGATGGGAAACCTTGGCATCACTATGTATCCTGTGAGGGTAGGAATCAAGCCGCACGTAGTTCTCTGAATAAAGTACACCCCGTGTAGGGCCGGTCCGGACACGGGGGAAGGGGCATTGTTAAAACTCATTGTACATGAAGTTTAACATTGTGTGATGAGGATGAGGGATACACCCCACGCAGGTCTGGTCCATACACGGGGGGGGGGGGGGGGAAGAAGGCATTTATTAGGGAGTGGCTGGGCCAGAATAGGGGATCCCAGTGTCACTACGTATCCTGCGGGGGCAGGAATCAAGCCACACGTAGTTCTCTGAAATTCGTACGGTTTTACATCCTGTGGTGAGGAAAAGTTCCATATAGTTTAACTTTATATGGTTAGGATAGGGGTATTGTTGGATTCCATGTAGTTTAACGTCATACGGTGAGGACGTGAATACACCCCATGAAAGTCTGGTCTATACACGGGGGAATGGGCATTTTTGTTTTTCCTTTTGAGGTGGCTGGGCCAGGGTGTGGAATTATGGAATCACTACGTATCCTGAGAGGGCAGGAATCAAGCCTCACATAGTTCTCTAAAAGACAATACACCCTGTGCAGGTCTGGTTCGTACCCAGGGGAAGAGGTCATTTTTAAATCACCCTGTCCGTGCAGTTTAACGTCATGCGGTGAGAAAGAAATACTCTTAGTTTAAGGTCATAGAGTTTGGACCATTGGGTGCTTGGCATTTTAATGTCATGAATCTCGGACGAACTCAGTGCATTTTAACATCATGCGGTCAAGACGTAGGTGTCCCGATGTGAAAAGAAAAAGAAAAATAAGGGGGGTCTGTGCAGTTTAACATCGGGCAGTGAGGACGAGGAATACACCCCATGTAGGTCTGGTCCGTACACGGGGGGAGGGAGAATTCTTGACTCTTATTATCTGTGCAGTTTAACGTCGTGAGGTAAGGACGAGGTATACACCCCATGCAAGTCTAGTCTGTACACAGGGGAAGGAAGTATTCTTGACTCTTATTATCCGTGTAGTTCAACGTCGTGCGGTAAGGACGAAGTCACATTCAGTTTCTATGTGAAATACTTCTTCCGGAATCTTGTATTTATAGGATCGGTTGTAAATTGTCTATCCATAGAGATCAGGGTATATGCTATGTTGGAGTAGACCTTGTGTAAAACGTATGGTCCCTCCCATTTGGGGTCCAACTTTGGTGGCTTTTTTCTGGGTATCATTGGGGTCTGGAGGACCAACAGTAATTATCCTTCCATGAAAGACCAGAGGTGGACTTTTTTGTTGAAAGATTGTGTGATCCGATTCTGGTTAACTTCCAGGTGGTGCAGAGTGTGCAACCACTTGTCGTCAAGCTATTCCAATTTGCCTAACTGCTTTTCTGACTGCTCATCATCAGATAATTGATCACAGATGGAAACCCGGAGTGAGGGAAGTTGGAGTTCAATGGGCAGAACTGCCTATGTGCCATACACCAATGAGTACGGGGTAGAGTGAGTAACGGTGCAGATTGTGGTTCGATAAGCCCACAATGCATGGAGGAGTTTATCCAACCATGACTTCTTGTCTTTGTACAACAATTTTTGGTGGATTTTGGATAGGGTCTTGTTGAAAGATTCTTTATGTCCGTTGGCCGCTGCATGGTAGTGGGATGAGTGGTTAGCCTTGATACCATAATCATGTTATAGCTTTTCCAACTCAGTAGAGTAGAAATTGGTGTTGTTGTCTGTCATTATAGTATGAGGGACACCAAATCCGCTGATGATATTGGCCTTCACAAAACTGAAAATATTTCTTTCCCCAACTTCCTTGAGGGGTACTACTTCTGCCAATTTGGAAAAGAAATCAGTTGCTGTGGGGACATACTTCAACAGTTTGGTCGTGGCGGGAGGATATGGTCCCACAACATCCATCCCCCAGACGAAAAATGGCCAGGAGTACTTGGATTGATGAAGTAACTCTGGGGGCTGGTGTATGAAGTTGGCATGAATCTGGCATGAGTAGAATTTTATGGTAAAATGCTCGTAGTCTCATACCATTGTGGGCCAGTATTACCCAAGACTTCAAACCTAATGTGAATGCTTGGTCCCCAGTTGATGTGCTCCACATGCTCATGTATGTACTTCAGTCATAATGGCGGCAGTTTCTTCTCTTTCAATGCATCTGAGGAGAACTCCATCGAGGCCTCGTTTTTAGAGGACCTCTTGCTGACTCGTGACACCATATAAGACAAAATTGATTTCCCTTATCCGTATTAGCTCTTGTTCAGCCCTGTCTAATGGATGCTCTCCCCGTTGAATGTAGTTCGTGATGGGGATCATTTAGCCGGTGGCAGGAGCATATGGCTCGGGGACAGGACTGACTTCATGGATTTCTTCTGTATTAGCTTGAACAAATGGCAATACCATTCGACGGTGAGCAATACTGATGATCGTTTCATCCCGGTCGGGGTCGTCTAGGGCTATGGCCGCATTGGCTAATGCATCAGCCTGAGCATTCTGGGACTGGGGAATATAAGCCAATGTTGGTTCTATGAAGAACTCAACCATTAGCTCTCAAACATGGTCAAACAGGGGGATTAGTTTCACCTTTTTAATAGAATATTCACCATTGACTTGCTTGATGACTAGCTCCGAGTAACCTTTTACCTTAAGGTGTTGTACTTGTTCCTGGAGTGCATGCTCCAGGCCTGTAATGAGGGCTTGATATTCCGCTTCATTGTTTGTACATACCTCTGATAGGAGGTTGGAATATGGAAAAACTGCCTTCTCTGGGGACATGAGTATTATCCCCAGGCCCACTTTGTTGAATCTGGGATCCTCCATCCTCTTCCCGGTGGGGCTTCAAGATGCGCCGTCAAAGTACATTTCCCATGTTGGGAACTCCTCTTGGACCGAGAAGATATCATCATCAGGTTGTTCAGTGTCTGGTGCAGTGGTCTCTGTTGAAGGTGCTCAGCCAGAAATTCTGATAATGCCTAGACCTTGATGTCTTTTTGAGGAACGAACCGGATGTCGAACTTTTGCAGGATGAACACCCATCAGGATAGACGTCCGGTTGGCATCGGGCGACTGACGATGTACTTGAGTGGGTTACTCCACGAGATCAAATGGACTTCATGATGCTACAGATAACGTCACAGCTTTTGAACAGTGAGGACCAAGGCCAAACAACTCTACTCGATATTTGAGTATCGATTCTCTGCATCAATCATGGTTTGAATGAGGTAATAGAGACTGTTTTCACATCCCACATCATTATTTTGTTCGAGGAAGGCTCCCAGTGATCGCTCTAGGGCCATGAAATATAGAATGAGAGGTATTCCTTCAACTGGGGGCATGAGCACCAGTGGGCTTAATAGGTACTTCTTTAAGTTGTCGAACTCCTCTTGGCAGTCATTTTTTCATTGGTACGTGACCCCCTTCTTCATCAACCTGTTGAAGGGAAAACATTTGCCTGCCAGGTTGGCTATGAACTGCCTAATATAGGATAGGTGTCCCTGGAATCCCCTCATCTCAGTGTAATTTCGAGGAGGTGGCAGGCTTAGGATAGCCTTCGTCTTCTCAGGGTCGACTTCGATGCCACGATGGCATACGATGAAGCCAAGGAATTTCCCTGAGGTAACCCCAAAGGCGCATTTCAAGGGGTTCATCTTCAAGCTATGCTATCGAAGCTTGTTGAAGACGGTCTCAAGGTCCGATAGGTGATCTGGGCGCTGCCTGGACTTGACCACTAGTTCATCCATGTAACATTTAACTAATTTCCCCAAGAACGGCTTAAAGATCTGATGCATGGCATACTGATATGTTGCGCCAGCATTCTTGAGACCAACGGGAATAACCCTGTAATAGAATACCCCTTGAGGGGCCCTGAAGGTTGTGGATTTTTCATCTTCTTGGGCCATCCTGATTTGATTATATCCGGAATAACAGTCCATGAAGGATAGAACCTCTTACCCAGTCGTTGCATCAATTAACAACTCGCTGATTGGAACCGGGAAGTCATCTTTCAGAAAATGCCGATTATGGTCTTTGAAGTCAATGAAGATGCGGATTTACCCGTTATTTATCTTGACATGGACGATTATGGCCAACCAAATGGGGTACTTGACCTCCTTGATTATGCCTGCTTTAATGAGTTTATTGACTTCAGCCTCTATCATGGCAGCATGTGAGGGGTGTGTCCTTCTAGCGGCCTGTTTGTATCCCTGGTGGTCTTCTAGAAGACCCAGGTGATGCGTCGCTACCTCGAGATCAAGTTCTTGCATTTCTGTGTAATTCTAGGTGAATACATCCCGGTGTTTTCTTAGGAAGGAGGTATATACCTCGTGTTCCTCGGGAGACATGGCCGTGCAAATGAGAGTGGGCCTCAAGTCTTCTTCGATACCGAGGTTTATTTCCCTGAGTTCATCCACAGTGGTGGAGATACCCTCCTCAAATGTGGGAGGTGCATCTATGAGATCATACCCTTCTTCTTCTCCCAAATCCTCATCTTCTTGGTCTGAAGAGGAGAGAGTTTCCGGTCTGATCCTTCGAGGGTTTGAGGGAGAGGCATCATGGGCATCCCTGCATGAGTATTCGTCCCCAAATCGAGGGTTGGTAGACATTCTTGCATTTTCATGCTCGTCCATCATGGCTGAAGTCATGAGGACATCTGAGTGTGTGTCCAGACATGAACTCCTACCTTCCATGTGGTTGATGGGTAGGACATAATCTCTGCCAAGCTTCCTGAGGGGGTCATCGGGTACCATTTCCAGGCCATTTGGAGTGTAGATCCAGTCAACGTCGTTGACCAAAGGCTTCTTCTTCTTTTGCACATAGAACCTGGCGTCAATGTAATGTGACTCGGAGAGCTCGAAAGGGGGCATGTCGACGTGCAACGTCCCACTTTGTCCATTGACACAGTACTTGATAAACTGGTGGTATGACGAAGGAACGGCCATGTGCTTATGGATCCAAGGCCTTCCTAGCAGGGCATTGAATGTTGTGCTCTGCCGAACCACCAGGAATTCCATGTAGGTTACCAGGTCACCCAAATGGGACTTCAGCTTAATCTGTCCCATTAGTTTCTGCTCACTCTTTTCGTAACCCAACAAAGTTGTGGCTGAGAGAATTAGATCGTCATCATTGTAGCCCAACCTACAGAGTGTCCGTAGGGAAGGGGGTTAACTCCAGAGCCATTGTCTATAAATAATATTCAGATCTCAACACCATTCAGTGTGCCAGACACATATAGTAGTCTGATGTGTCCTTTCATGATGGTATCTTCGTCCTGGTCAGTGAAGGAAATCACCGCGTTGCATTCAGCCAGGCCAGTCTCTGTCCGGTAAATTTTAGCGGCAGCTACCTCGGCCTAAAACTCCTGGGGGCTGATCAAAGCTTGGATATGAACCTTACTAAGGTCGGATGAAAAACCCAGGGCATCCTGTATTGACAACTTTTCCGGTACTGACGCCAGCTACTTAAGGATATCATATTTCTGCTCCAGTGGCCAACGCTTATCCATTGGCAGGAGAGTCTTATGGGGTTCTTTGGGAGCTAGATCATTTGACGAGGAAGGACCGGACGTGGGGACGGATGATGATTGAATTCCTATGTTTTGAGGGCTTGGACCAGCTGTTCTGTTTGTGCGCACTAGGTGACCAGACACTTGCTTCTCCTCTGGCGGGTATCGGAGAACAACAGGGCTAGAGTGGCCACTTGTGGAAGTGGATGGGGCATTCCCTCTCCTGCTGAGTCCATTGAAGGGCTCTCCCATGGGTTTCCACAATATTGACAGTCTGGGTTGGGGTCCAACCGTAGGGTTGGTTTTGGCCGCGGCTGCGCCTCCCTTGGTATCCCTTGCCTTGCGGTTCCTCCTCTCAGCTCCTCGTGCAGGAAACTCGGGCTCGTAATCATACCCTTCATCAGGGAATGATTCCATGAGATGGATGACATTGATAGAACCAAAGATTGGCTCTTCATCCTTTGACAGGTCAACCTGGTCGGTCATCTCTAATGGCGTCGTTTGGTGGGTTGGTGCCCGTGGTGTCATATTCGAGGGCATGAAATCTGCCAGTGTCGGGACTAACTTTGGCCACATCGCGGACTGCTCCTCTTGTGATTGTTTCCTCCTATGACTCTGCCTAGATGACTGGATCATAGAGGATTGTAAGGCCGATGCTGTCAGCTCTACGGCTTTAGGGGCTATTGGTGGTAACACTGGATGCTGTAGTTGAGCTCGGAGTATGCCCTGGGCTCGGTTGATAGTCTTCTGAGTCACCCAATTGTCAAATTTATACCCATGCTTTCTGGTGACTTTCTGTCACCCCTCCTCTTTGTCGGAGTCGGCGGTAGAGATACATTCCACATGTGCTGGGGGTGGTCCCAACTCGACTTGTCCAGAATCTACCATCCTCTGCAGGAGGTCATTGAAGATGAAACATTCTAGGATACTATGCCCCAACATCCGATGGTAGGGGTAGTAATATGGCCTATCATCGCGGCCAGCGTCTTCAGATCTCCTCAGCTCCGGGAGTCAGAGCAAGTTATAGTTCATGGCGGTAATAAAGTAGCCGCGGACTTGATCATCCTAGAATGAGTATGATTTTTTGTCATCGTTCCTCAAACTAGTTCCGCTTTGCTCCTCTCTGATCATCTCGTTTAGGCGGGGGCATCCACTGATATGCAGGGGGCCTTGAAGATTTGGTGGAGGCCTAAGCTGTGGAGAAGGCACGGGGGCCTGCTGATTGTGACAGCGGACGCTTTAGCTCTTGGGTCTCTTTTTGCAGGATCCTGTGAGGCCATTCGGGACATTGCATTTGTCTGCTGTAGGGAGTCCTCAATTCTCTAGGAAATGGACGAAATATGGGGGAAGCGAGTGGTACACTCCACCGGTATGAGCGGTGTTCACATCTCATCTCTAAGATTATCGATGCATATGGCTATCATCTCATCATGAGGCATTCGCCTGTTCAGAGAATAGGCCAGGAAATTCCATCTGGTGATGAAATCTGAGACACTTTCATTCTCCCTCTACTTGCAGTTCATGAGATCGGTGACCGTTTTTTTGGTAGTGTTGAGCTGAAGTGGAACAGGAACTGCTGTCGGAGGTCCTCCCAACTCTTTATCGACTGGTATGGCAGACTCGTATACCATACGAAGGCGGATCCTTGCAAGTTCAGTACGAAGCATCTGAGTTTCACTGCTTCTTGTTGTTCTGGAGTCCCCATCATAGGGTCTCAATAGGACGCATATTTCATCAAATGGTACTCTGGATCACCTGATCCATTGAATATGGGGAATATAGGGCTCCCCAAATTCGGTGGAGGTGGTGTGCTGGTCACCCAGTCTGGGTAGGGTTTCCGCTCCGGCTGTATCGGAGCCGGTCAACCATCCATCGCTTCCAATCGAGCTGTTAGTGCCTCGATGGTGTTGGTGAGTCCTTAGTTTACATCCTGTTGGTCCTGGTCATGGGCAGGCATAGCTAGAGGCATTTCCTGAGGGTCTGGGTTTGCCAGCACCAAGGGTGCACGTGCCGTTTTTGGCACCTTCATAGGGTTCAGGCGTACTCGCTCCGGTTGCTTCCTCAGTGGAGGGAATTCTTGGTATTCATCCGAATCCACATCTTGGTTGTTGGACGGGCCAGGCGGCTCATTAGACGGGAGCCCTAGCCATATTTCATTTGTCGGGGAAAACCTTAGCCTTTGAGGTGCACTTGATGGGAGTGAAAAATGTGGATCTTCTTGGGACACACTTTCAATAAATCGGTTCCTCTGGAGTAGCTCGGCATTAAGCCGCCTCAATTCTTTCATCTCTTCTTCCTGTTGAGCGAACCTCTCTTCGAGCATGAGTGGATCGTTTTTTATCGAGAGAAGAGGACGAGTTAAGGGTAATCATTCTTTTATTCTTATCCTTGTTGGAAGCTCACAAGGTAGGATGAGGGAGGTTAGCTGAAGGGGCGGCCATATTTAAAGCGGCCCTCTGGTTCTGGGTGTGGACAACTGGGGGTTCGTTGTGAGTCACAGCCTGACCAGAACCTTCGTCTCCTGATCCATCTGGATTTTCATTTTCTCCAGTGTCACCTGTGGGGTTAGCCTCTATGGAATTGATGAACGCATATTGTGGGGTGGATGGGATGTCATCTTCCAAATAGAAAGATGATCTCCTGTGTCTTCTGCTGGCCTTCCCTTTTGTGTCCTGGGATTGCCTTCAAACTTCTTGCTGAAGGGTGACTCGGAGAGTTCATTGATGCAACCTTACGGTGTGCCTTTATCTCAGAGGGGATGATGATTCATATAATGGGATAGGATAGGAGCCTCCTCTTCTGACTGCCTCCCTAGATGAGAGAATACCGACTCTCATGGGGGAGGTTGTTGTTGAGGGTGTAATAATGCCCCCAGTCCTGAGGGATGGTGTTGGCTCCATTCCTTGGACATTGAGTCTCTTCCCAGTTTTATTGGTCTTATGGGGGAATTTGTTGTTAAAAATTCCCCCAGCCCTACAAGCTGGGGTTGACCTTGGATTGTGGCAGTGGTTGTGGCTATTGCGACATGCCTGATCTCGTGTTCCCCCTTACGGGTGTGAACTGGATCTGGTGCTGAATTCACCTGTGAATCAGCCCCTTCTGGACAGGCAGGAAAAGATCGCTGATTTTCCTCTCTTAGGTGAGAGGCCTTCTAGATGCTCTCGGTAGCCTGATTCAGGAGTTCTTGAATGGCTGATTCCCACCAGGCCTGATGCTTTTGAAACTTACTCAAAGCTCGACTATGTTGGGTGTGTTGCCTTTCCTGAACATGGGGTCCACCTGATTGTCATCTCGATGTGATGACATTGCAAGACACCATACGGAACGGGTTCTTCTGGGTGGGGAGGGGAGTGAAATGAAGAGCTCCATGTTCCCCCATCCCCTGATATGGACTCCCGTCTGAGCTTCACCAATGAGGCGGTGTAGTTCGTGCAGTTCACGGAGTCAAGCTACCTCCATATTCCCTTTGCGCCTCTTGGGGCATTGTTGTCACATCGAGGAAAGGACCTCTAGGTCGATGTGATGCAAGAGGTCCCCTATCATCTTGATGTGGTCTGCATACCCATCATAGGGCAGGAAGCTCGATTTTAGCCGGCGGAGGATCGTCCATAGATTGTGGCGGATGTCGTGCATGCATTCTTCCAACAACTCCCTGGGTATGTCGTACTGAGGGGTGGCCGTGGGCCAAACCATAACTATTATATCATTCCTGGCCAGTCGTTTCCTTAGGTGCAGCATATCGGCGTACTCCACTGCCAGTGATTCCTCTACCTGATGAGCCCAACTAAGGTTCTCACTGTAGTCAGAGGTAGTGGGACCAGTAGGTATCGAATTGTCTTGTGGGTGATTCCGAGGTGGTTCAGAAGATGAACGCGGCCCTGGAATGGCTCCTGATCGAAGAAGGGCGTCGCTAGTGACATGTTGAGAATCTGACATGCTCGATCCCATCCTTCTGAGTGCCTCGACATACGAGGGCCTTTCAGTGCTTGCTTCGGCTGGGGGAGGGCCTTCCTGTCGAAATAATATGCCATCACAGGGAGGACCTTCACAATGACGGTTGTAATAGTGAGGACTACCATTAATGCTTGATGGTTCACTGCATAGAGGACTTTTGCTGTGCACACCCTGGGGAGGACCTCCAAGGCATGTTGCAGCAAGGGGAGGACCTTCTGGCTGCGTAGCATTGTAACAGGGAGGACCTTCGCAATAACTGCCATTATGGTGAGGATGACCATCATGGCTTGACGTTCGACGCGCATCCTGGGGAGGACCTTCAGGACATGATGTGACAAGGGGAGGACCTTCTTGTCGCTTGGGGAAATTTTGGGGAGGACCTTCGCAATGGCAGTCATGGTGGAAAGGACTACCATCACATCTGCAGCAATGGTGAGGACTACCATTACTACTGTCGCAAGGAGAATATCTATGGGAAACATCCTACGGAGGGCCTCCAGAATATACCACAACGAGGGTAGGGCCTTCTCATTGCTCGAAATCTCTACAGGGAGGACCTCCGTTATCAGGGTGGTGAGGACTACCACCGTGACCTGATGCCTGGCTGTGTGGAGTTCCGTTGCAGCGTGACCCCTAGGGAGGAACTTCAGGGCAGTCCACAACACGGGGATGGCCTTCTTGTCATGATGAGACGTCACTATATGGAGGACCTACGTAGTTGTGACTATGATAGCGAGGACTACCATCACAATCTATGTTCCCACTACATGGAGAGTGATTGCAGTGTATACCCCGGGGAGGACCTTCAGGGTGGACCGTAAAAAGTGGAGGACCTTCTTGTTGCTCGATCTTCTGGTCACTTGGAGGGTTTCTATGACTCGCATCAAGAGAGAATCTCCCGTGATCGATCGTTATATGCCTATGCGGGAAGCCCCCACGAGTGCTCTGAGGAGGACCTTCAGAGCTGCTGGAAGCGACATTGTAGGGAAGAGCTTCACAACTGCTACTTCCTCTCCCATAATATGGTAATTTGTGGGTAGGGTGTCGAGCCTTTGATGCGTGCTTAGCGGCATCGGGAACCCCAGCTTCTAGCAGAGCGGAGTCATGAAACTGCTCTTTATTTTTCAGCTGCCTTCGGTGCGTTTAGGGCACTCTTTTTCGGGCAGCGGGGACCATCTGCTATTGAAAAAGGCATTCACCTCCTTTGGTTCCATGTCTAATTGGGTCCTGTGATGCTGCCAGGATATGCTGACGAACATCTTTACTTTTAGTAGGGATATATGACTGCTCTGGAGCATCCACCGTGATGGATGGGTGTCCCCCAGTTGGAATGAGTGAAGCTGCACGATCCGGTTGCCCTTGCATCACGAAATATTGACGGCGACCCTCCTGGGCAGAAGTAGGGATGCAAATTTGCTCCGAGGCATCTATCTCATCTCTTAGATGAGTCTCCTCAATTTGGGATATGGGATCATGGGCCCGAGTCCTTGTTGTTGCCGCTGATGAAATGACATGCTGGAAAGTCTGCAAGATATGATTTGGGATTGATACCTGCTCATCCATCATTGTCAGGATATGCAAAGAGACATATTTGGCTGGAACGGGTATGAAGGCCCTTTCTAGTATCGGAGTATGAATATCCTACTCCGGTCCTCCAGTGGTCAGTGGGTACTGACAATTATCCTGTGTCGGGGCAGGTGAATGAATCGGCCCCTGTACTGGGATACGCCTGTTTCTCTCTCCGTTTGCCACCACATCGGGGTGGAAGACTTTACTTGAATATGCAGGGAGCTAGCCCTGCATATATTGGTTTCACACCATATCAAGACGGCGGCCTTTGTTGGTGGGGAGATGTTCCCGCTTATGATTTGCCGCTACATCTGAGTTGCGGGCTTTGTTGATCGCCACCATATCAGGATGGCGGGCGTCTGATACAACTTCCAGGAGCTAGTCCTCTAGGCGCTGGTTCGCCACAACGTTAATCTGGTGGGCTTCATGACCCTAGGTAGGGAGAGGTGCTTGTCGAGTAAGTGTCGTCCTGTATGAGCGATGAGCATGATGGAGTTTAGTGGGGATGCGAGTCGGCTCATATGATGCCACCATGTCTGGATGGATGGCTTGGGTGGAGCGAACAGGTGTAGGTGCCTGTTCATGGTACGTCTCCATGGTTGGGAATCGTAGCTCCTCCTCATGGACCAGGGTGATGACTGGTCCCCGATTGTATGACTGACGCCCTCATCGGGCGGTCCGAGGGGCCGAAGCTCGGGGATCATGGGCCTGAATCCTCAGGAAGACATCCTCCTTGGCGCAAGGATGTCGGGTCATGGCGTGACTGCAAGGATGCCTTCCGGCGGGGGCCTTGGAGGGGAACCACCACTCAGTGGGGGATGAAGTCCTCAACATCGACCTCATCTACCTCCCTATGATAAGAGATGTATGCATTGTCCCGTTCTGAGGATAGGCTCCAGAAACGGTTGGAGACAGCGACTGGGGCTCTCTAGATCTGCCTTTGTGGTCGCTGCTGGGTAGGCGACCGACGACTCTTGATGGATCAGAGGACGTGCATAGCCGCCTCCACCGTTGGGAGAGTACCGTTCACGTGGTACTCTTGGATCAGCGCGTCTGAAACCCAGCGTTGAAGATGCTGGGTGTGGGATGGGGTACTCCATTTTTGAGGAAGTCTCATCCTTGCGTCATTGGAAATGCGCACTTGTGAGTTCCTTTGTGATGCCATTAGATCGACGAGAGATCTGAAAGTGGTACCTGAAAAACATTTTAGCAAATACAAGTAGCAAACCCATCAAAGCAGAATCTCCTAATCCCATGCATAATTGAGGACCATGCTTGGACCTCCTTTAGAGTATAGGGGGGAACATGGTGGGATTAAGTTGAATCCATCATGTTTGGTTAAAGATTCATGTTGGGTTCACCGTTTTTGTTTCGTTCTGGTTTTCAGCCACGAAATTCCCAACGACTCCGTATCCAATGATTGATGGACCTGCTTTCCAATGGCAGGCATTCACTGGATGGTTTGACCAGCAACTCTTAAGAACTCACATTGGTCGAGAGGATGGGAAGTTGGTCTCATCACACCCTTTTTTGGGGGAATTATTGCCTGTTCCGGGACTCTCTTATAGATTTAAGATGTATTCATATGTTCGCGATTCTATGGTTTATACACAAACATAATATCCACAGATTTAACCTTGGTGGGAAACGGTCAACTGGATGTAGGGGTTCAGAATCATTTATGCCCGAGGTTTACCATCCCTCGTTGGATTAATGACCCCGAACGGTTGGAACTCAATTGAGGCGGCACTAGGACTGGTGCAGTGAACCGGTGCAGAGATGATCAGATCAACCGGTTGTTGGGCTTGATCCTTAGGGAGGCTTCCTATGTACCCTGCTTAGGAGGAAGGGATCAAAGTCCACATAGATCGTATCGGCTTTGGGCGTACACTCTGAGGAGGCCCAGAATGATGTATTGGGGCTTACACTCTGAGGAGGCCCAGGGTAGAATAGCATGGTCGATGCTTACTCTAAGCCCACGCGAGTCATGCTCGGTGTGAGAAACAAGAGGCAGCAGGGACTAGAGGATTACGTCGCGAAAGGTGCGTTCGTGAGAAGCGGAGTGGGGCTTATGAATGAAGTGGCCAAGGGTGATGAATTGGGGCTTAAACTCTGAGGAGGCCCAGATGGTCGGGGCTTACTCCGAGATGGATGCCCGGGGCGACAAAGCCCAGTGGGAGAGGGAAAGGGGGTGCTCCTGTGCCCATCTCCTCTCTTGTAGTGCACGAGGGCTTCCTTCTGATGGTTATTTTACCATCTTTGAGGAACTCTCAACAAGTGGAGGGGCAGAAAATGGATTCCCGAGCTCATGCTCCACATTACCGTGGGTATGTGAACCCATGAATGCTTCAGGAATTTGATCAAGGGTCGGGGCAACCCATTTTCCCCTATTTACCGTGGGTATGTGAACTCAAAATGGGGCGCTAATGCACATGAAAGTTACACCACACGGATATGGTGGCTCTGATGGAAGCCTTGGCTCGGGGCCGATGAACAGGCCAATGAGGGAGCAGGGATGACTTGGCTGGATTTGAAGGATTTTACCTGGATTTGGAAATGAGAACACCGAAGTATTTGACAAGCCACCGAGAGGTATGGGTGGTGGCACCCTTTTCCTGGGGAAGTGCCACGTGGTTGGAGAATCCGTTCGCGAACCAGGGTGGTCCGCGGACTAATTGGCGTCCCGTGAACCTGAGTTGTTCGTAGCTTCGGGAACAATCCTCGAACCAGGGTGGTGCGTGTAGGATCGAAATATAGTATGAGATGCTCAATATACAAGAGGGGGGGGGGTGAATTGTATACTTTAAAAATTCCTTTGGAACCTTTAAAGTTAGTTATGAATAACTATAGTTTCCTTAAGTAAAGGAAAAGGCTAAGTTTAACAAAGTTAAACTAAGCTAATTCACAACACCTCTAATACCGAACTAAACTTGGAAAGTGATTCCAAAAGTAGGTTCCGGAAATATGGTTCCGGAGATTGAAACTTAACAAACAATTACAATATGATATTCTACCTTAAAGCGTATAGAATATAAATGAATCAGATTACAAATAAGGAAGTATAAGAAAGTTATACTTTCCTTATAATACAAAATGCAGCGGAAATAAAAACAAGTAGTAGAACTACTAGTAACCAAATATAAGTCTTTTAACCCAAAGAGAAGGGTATCCAACAACCTTGGATAATGGTTCCTTGATTTATACTTTCAAGCAAGTCTGTCTTACCCACACCAGGGTAAGCCCTCGATACGAAGATCGGAGTCTCTGTCTTGCTATCCCCGCAAGCCCTCAACTTCAAGGTAGTTGGCAACCTCTGTCTTCCTCAGCAAGAAAGCCCTTGAACTTTAAGGTAGTCGGCAACCTCTTTCTTCCTCAGCAAGAAAGCCCTCGAACTTTAAGGTAGTCGGTAACCTCTGTCTTCCTATCCCCGGAAGCCCTCAAATGTAATCACTAACATTCGGAGTCGCACAAAGCTTTGAGAGTTAATAAGATCCTCTCTCTCTAGAAATCACTTCAAGCAAATTTTTCAGCCTTTCAGCACTTTCATCAGCTATCAGCCCCGAGCTCTTTCAAATGAGCTCCTATTTATAGGTAAGGTCGGCTCCTTCTCCAACAGTTATATTTTCCTTAAAGATCGGAGGGACCTGTACACGTGTCACTTAGACAACGGTTAGTTTTTAACAAAACAGACGACATCGTTTTATAACAAAACAAGTGTAACAGAATGTACGACATCGTTTTAATTCTTAACATAAAAGTTCGGTATGAAAACTTCGGAGTGAAGGTTCGGAGTGAATAAATTCAGAGTGTATAAAACAAAGATAATCAGATTCTGTTTAATAGGTGAATTCGGAATGAGAATTCAGAATGAGAATTCGTCATCTGAATTCGTAATGAGAATTCATCATCAGAATTCGTAATGAGAATTCGAAATGGGATTTCTTCATTAGAATTCATAATGATAATTCTTCTTCAGAATTCGTAATGAGAATTCGGAATGGGATTTCTTCATTAGAATTCGTAATGAGAATTATTCTACAGAATTCGTAATGAGAATTCGGAATGGGATTTCTTCATTAGAATTCATAATGAGAATTCTTCTTCAGAATTCGTAATGAGAATTCGGAATGGGATTTCTTCATTAGAATTCATAATGAGAATTCTTCTTCAGAATTCGTAATGAGAATTCAGAATGGGATTTCTTCATTAGAATTCGTAATGAGAATTCTTCTTCAGAATTCGTATCCTGAATCTGGAATAGAACTTAGTCAGAGTTCATATCCGGAATTCGGAATGAAACTTCCTTATAGTTCTTGTCCAGAATCCGAATCCTAAAACAGAATGATTTATATCAAAGTTTCAACGATTCTGAGAAAATGAATCCGAATCTCATACTTAAGAAAAAGATGGATGAAAATATGATAAGGATAATTTTTCTTAAAAAAGCGATTTTCCTTATAAAATCAATTTTCTTAAATATAAGGTTTTTGTGATTTTCAAAACAAGAAGGAATGGAAAAGTCATAAGGAAAACCTTATTGACTCAACAATATCCCCCTTTTTGGAAAGCACAAACATCCTTACGAAAGAAAAAAAATCTAAGAAGAAAGAAACAAATTAATGCTTATCTCCCTTGTTTTAAGGATATAGATGAATACGACTAACTCCCCCTTAGGTTTTGAAACTCTAAGGATCGTATTCATATTTCCGGGGTGATCTTTCATAAGAAGGTCTTCTTTAAGAAAAACTCCCCCTTAAACAAACTCTTATTAGAGTTCTTTTTTCCTTGGGTATTTTTCCTTTCTCCCCCTTTGATAAACTCTTATTAGAGTTCCTCTTTTTCTTAAGGATCTTTTCCTTCTCCCCCTTTGTGATTTTCAAAAATAATTGGAGGGAATGGAAAAAAAACAAAGTACCTGAAATATTATTAATGATAACAATGGAAACGAGATACACAATTTTCATTAGATTTGGAATGTCAGTAACAAAAAGAATACAACAAAAAGATCGGATTTGGTTATTTCGGATCTTTCTCCTTCGACATGAGCCCCTTAAGAATAGTCTTGATCTTCTTCAGGTCTTTATGATCTTCTTCAGCTTGCTTCTCTAAGACCACTATTCTTGCGGATTGAGCTTAAATTTTTTCTTCCTGGGCTTTCAGCTTTTCTTCCTGAGCTTTGATCTTCTCTTCCTGAGTCTTCATCCTTTCTTCAAAATCGATCCGATGATCCCTTTCAAATTTCCAATTCTGAGAAACAGAATTCAGTTTCCCATTCAGATCCCTGACTTCTTGAATCCGGAAGTTCTTTTCTTCAGTCAGATTTTCTTCAAAGGAGGAAGTCATCTCGTTTATCTTCTTGTCCTCTGTCTCAAAGGCATCTTTAACATTTTCTTGAAACTCATCAAGCAACCTCATTTCTTCCACATTCTTCATCGACCAGATTGTCATCCTCTTGAAAGATCTTTTATGGGCTTCGTAACCAACAAAGAAGGTTTTGAACTGAGCCTCAATCTCAACGCACTTATCCATAACCATAGATACGGAGTCGGTTTTCTGATTTAAGGCATGTTGGAGCATCTGGCATCTTGAGTCAATACTAGAAAAGGTCGGAATGGTTCCTACCAACTTCTTTAAAGATTGGACAACAAAATCATGCCCCAATGATGATGACTCCGAATCTGAAATTTTGCTTGGAGAGTTTTCTTCCTCAATAAGCTCCAACTTCCTTTTAGAAGAACTACAAGCTTCCTTTCTCTTCCTTTCTCTTGAGCTAGGAGTATCAGCAAGAATTTGCTTCCCCTTATCTTTTTTCGGAATTGAGTCCTGTTTCGGAGTTCTCTTCTCACTATCAGAAACTTGAACGACATTATCTTCCTCATCAGCAACTTCCTGAATGCCTTCCTCTACATTTTTCATCTGAGAAATATCATGTAAAAGTTGTTCTTCTTCTCCATGATAAGCAACTTCTTCTTCTCCTTTCTCTTCTTCTATTGCTGGAGTAACTAACTTCGAAGATTCATCTTCTGAAGTCTGGAGTGATAAGTGTTTCGAAGGTGTTCCCTTGTAATCATCTACTTGTTTCAGCACATCTTCGGTTTCACCACTTCCTTCAGCACCCTCTTCTATTTGTTCCACTTGCTCAACTTCCTCAGAATTGTTAGCAACAGCCTCTTCCAAAGCAGCGAAATCCCTTCCTGGAGTCTCAGGTAGAGATTCCAGGGAGAAAGATCTCGGAACTCGAATAGTTGCTGAAACCATTTCATTGAATTTTAACAAGGCCTGAGCTACCTCAGCCTCAGACATCTTCTTCTTGAGCTTCTTTTGCTTTGCTTGTCTTTCAAGCTCATCAGCAGTTCTCTCCTTCAAAGCCTTAGCCTCCACAGGGTCCAATCCGAACTGCGGATCCCCTTCTTTCCTTTTCTCTTTATCAGTTCTCCACTTTGTAACAACCTCATCAGGATAGGCTTTTTTCTTTTTTGGATTTGGTGGTGCGGATTGGACTTCCTTAGACTTAGGATTTTCTGCTTGTACTTCCACTTCTTTTAGCTTTCTCTTCCTTATTGGATTAGATGATTCCGGATCAGCAACTTTCGGAGCCACTTCTTCTTGAACTGGTAGATCAATAAACTTTCCAGACTTCTTGTCAAAAGCTACATTCATTCTTTTAAGAGTGCCATCGCTGACCAGCATGATCTTGCAAACTCTCGGCTTAGATTTTCAAGCCTCCTTGAAAGACTCAAGGCACCGAACAATTAACTTGGAGATGATTGCTGGATACATAATAATCTGAGCTCTCAGATTGCCTTTCTTCAAATTTTCAAGAGTAAGAAGAATATGCTTCATCAAGTTAAACTTCCTTAGATTTATCAGGAAATCTAAGATATAGATCTCACTCTTCTTCAAGCTGTCTTTATCACCTTTCCTCGGTACGATAAGTCCTTGTACCCATAACTCCAGAATCCGGAAATTTGTAGATAGACTTTCAATCTTCGGAGCCTTGTCATCAGCAAGTCTGAGAGTTTCTAAGGCTTTTTCCTTGACGAAGCTACCCTTAGAGTCCGGTAAAACATGCGAAATAAATTCTGCTTCTCCTTCATAAGACAATCCTACCAGGCTTGCGGCCTTGGTGTGAGAAAGCTTGTAAGTCTTGCCATAAGACTTAAAAGAGAACTTCTCCCTATTATCTTCCTTGAAGAAAGAAACTGACTCATAAAACTCGATAAGTAAGTCTGAATATACTTCATCTTGATTCCCAGTTTTTGATACCGCAACATCTTCCCAGCTATTCAACTTGATGTTCTTTGAGATAAGGGAATCATAGTTGTTGAAGAAAACCGAATGAACTAACCTTTCTCTGTAAATCAACCACTGAGAAATAGGCTTAGTAGATGACATTTCTTGAGATGCTAACTCCGCAGACATTCGGATCTGATGTTCTCTGAGAAGTTCGGAACAGAGAAGACTGAAGTTCGGAACGGCCTTAAATCAGAGAGGCAGAGATTCGGGACGCGAGAGCTTTGAGATCGATGTGGGATGAGTATTTGGGTCCCATTTATATAGGCAACGAGATGACGGTTCACCTTCCACGGTTAATCTAACGGTTGGAAGCTTGAATCCGATCTTTTTGAGGTTTTTATTAAAACAAAGAGTTAAGAAAACTATAATCCGAAATCATAATACAAGAAAATTCCAGCAAGTAAAATATGACTATGAAGACTTGAGTAGGGTAACCATACCTTTCGGATTGGCTTAGGAGGATTATTCGTAATGGCAGATTTCTCAAAAATTTAACTATGAAAAATAAACTTAGTACGAAAAAATCATTACGAAAAACGCAGTACAAAAAACAAACTTAAGATGAAAAACAGTATGAAGAACTTAGTACGAAAAAATACATTACGAAAAATTTTAGTACGAAAAACAACTGGTACAAAGATATCTGGTTATGAAACTGGCAGTACGTAAATTTTCATTCCGGAAATTTCCAATACGAATAATTCCATTCCAGAAGTGTTCTGTACGAGAATGTCCAATTTGGAAAATTTTAGTTTCAGAAGTTCCATTCCGGAAATATTCGTTCTGAAAAGTTTGAAAACAAATTTTGAAAAACTTTGTTAAACAAACAATCAAATGTACTCCCCCTATGAAAAGGAGTTTATTAATGTAAGGAGACTTTTTCAACAGAAAGTTAATTAAGAAAGATTACCTTACGGTTATCATTCCTAACTTCTATTTAATATATTCAAGTCTATCAGAAGGCAAAGATTTTGTGAAAATATCAGCAAGTTGATCTTGCGTTCCGATAAACTGAAAAATAATATCTCCTTTAAGTGTGTGATCCCTAATAAAGTGATGCCTAATATCTATGTGTTTTGCACGAGAGTGATGTGCAGGGTTTTTATTTAGGGCAATGGCACTTGTGTTATCACACAAAATTTGAGTTTTAGTAAAACTCAAGCCATAGTCTGTGAGTGTGTGTTGCATCCACAACACTTGTGCACAACAACTTCCAGCTGCTACATATTCAGCTTCAGCAGTGGAGAGTGCTACAAAATATTGCTTCTTGCATGACCAAGAAACTAAATAATCTCCTAAGAAATGAAAAGTTCCAGATGTACTCTTTCTATCCATTCTACATCCACCAAAGTCAGCATCAGAAAAGCTTTTTAGAACAAAATCATTTCCAGAAGTATAAAATAATCCTAGATCCATGGTTCCCTTAAGGTAGCGAAAAATTCTTTTTACTGCCTTTAAGTGAGATTCCTTAGGATTGGATTGATATCTTGCACATAAGCATACTGAAAACATTAAGTCTGGTCGACTAGCTGTTAAGTAAAGTAGACTTCCTATCATACCTCTAAAAGATGTTTGATCTACTGGTTTCCCAGCTTCATCAAGATCTAAAGAGTTTGAGGTACCAATGGGAGTACTTATACTTTTAGTGTTGTCATAACCATACTTTTTAAGAAGATCTTTAATATACTTATGTTGAGATATGTAGGTTCCTTCTGATTTTTGAGAAATTTGAAAACCAAGGAAAAATGTTAACTCACCCACCATACTCATTTCAAACTCCGATTTCATTAGACTAGCAAAAGAGTTTGTCAGAGATTGCTGAGTTGAACCAAATATAATGTCATCAACATAAATTTGAATAATCAAAACATTTTTCTTATCTTTCTTTATAAAAAGGGTTGGATCTGCATTTCCTTTAACATAGTTATTTTGAAGCAAAAATCCAGTGAGTCTATCATAGCATGCTCGTGGGGCTTGTTTAAGGCCATACAAAGCTTTGGTAAGTCTAAAAACATGATTCGGATGTTTTGTATCTTCAAAGCTAGGAGGTTGTTCAACAAAAACTTCCTCTTGAACATAACCGTTAAGAAAATCACATTTCAGATCCATTTGATAAAGTTTTAAATTAAAGAATGCTGCAAAAGCAAGTAGAATACGGATAGATTCAAGTCTAGCTACTGGAGCATAGGTTTCTTCATAGTCTATTCCTTCTTGTTGATTATAGCCTTTAGCAACAAGTCTAGCTTTATTTCTAACAATGACTCCATTTTCATCACATTTATTTCTGAAAACCCATTTTACTCCAATAACAGAAGTTTCCTTAGGTCTTTCAACCAAGGTCCAGACTTTATTCCTTTCGAATTCATTTAGTTCATCTTGCATTGCTTTGATCCAATCATCATCACCTAAAACTTCATATGTGCTTTTAGGTTCTAATTGGGAAAGAAATGCTAGATGTTCTACTTCATTTCTTAAGGAACTTCTAGTCCTTATAGGTTGATTTACATCACCAATGATACTATCACTGGGATGATTCTTAAGAAACACCTGATTTGGGTTTTATAAAACCTGTTCATCAACATAGGGTAGAAAGTCTTCTGGGGTAAATGTTTCAGAAGTATCTTATTGAATAATTTCCTTATCAGAAGGTTCTTCTATCAAAGGTTGATAATCAGTTTTTGAAAACACATCCGAAGATGTAAGTTGAGATGGTTTAAAAACAAAAGGATCAGACTCATCAAATTTCACATGCACTATTTCCTCATCAGTACAAGTATTTTTATTAAAAACTCTATAAGCCTTAGAGGTTGTGGAATAACTTAAGAAAATCCCTTCATCTGATTTTGGTGCGAATTTATGTAAGTTATCTTTAGTATTCAAAATGAATACTTTGCAACCAAAAACCTTGAAGTAGGAAAATCTTGGTTTTCTACCATTCCATAACTCATAAGGAGTTTTATTAAGAAAAGGTCTAATCAAAACTCGATTTATAGTATAACAAGCAGTACTTACAACTTCAACCCAGAAATTTCTAGCAATAGAATATTCACTCAACATGGTTCTAGTTATCTCTTGAAGAATTCTATTTCTTCTTTCAACTACACCATTCTGTTGAGGAGTTCTAGTTGCTGAAAAATTGTGAGTAATACCTTTCTTACTACGAAAAGTTTCAAAATCAGAATTTTGAAATTCTCCTCCATGATCACTATGAATAGTTTTCAATGGAAGGTTTTTCTCATTTTTAACTTGAGCTCTAAAACTTTTGAAATAAGAAAAAGCTTCAGATTTCTTTGCTAGAAAATAAACCCAAGTAAATCTAGTGTAATCATCAACTAGAACAAACACATAGTATTTGCCTCCAATACTTCCAGTTTGTGTTAGACCAAAAAGATCCATGTGCACTAACTGTAATGCATCGGTTGTTGAGACTTCACCGATTGACTTAAAACTAGATTTATGTTGCTTGCCATATTGACAAGGATCACAAACTTTAGAAGAATCAAATATAAGCTCCGGTAGATCCTTAACTAGTTTCTTATTAGAAAGTTTACATAGGGTTCTCATATTACAGTGTCCTAGTCTTCTATGCCATAACCAAGAATGATCTTCCATTGCACTTAGGCAAGGTAAATCTTGGCTCCTGAGGTCTTCTAGATTCAAAGTGTAGACATTCTCTTGCCTATTGGCTGAGAGAATAAATTATTCCTTGGAATTGTGAACTAAACACTTATCATTCCTAAAATTCACAAGGTAACCTTCATCACATAACTGACTTACGCTAATGAGGTTGTGCTTAAGACCTTTAACAAAAAGAACATTTGAAATCAAGGTTTTACCTAAAAGAACAATATTACCAATACCAACAATCTCTCCCTTAGCATTGTCTCTGAAAGTTACCTTTCCTCCTTTCATTTTGATAATCTTTTCAAAAAAGCTTTTGTTACCAGTCATGTGCCGGGAACATCCACTATCCATGTACCATGTATTGTTGATGGTACTTTCTTTATTATCCTGAAATCAAGAAGAAAATTAGACTTTCGGAATCCAAACTTGTTTGGATCCGAGATTTCCAGACAATAAAATTTTAGGTATCCATATTTTCTTAGAAAAGTAAGCTTTGTGAAAACCTAGAGATTGGGTTTTATTTAAGGAACAACTTTTTGCCCAGTGACCTCCACATTGACATTTAGTACAAAATGGGGCACTTTGAGGAACAAAATAATTGTTACTGAAAACTGGTTTTGCATGGGTATAACCAAATCCGGATTTATTTCTTAAAGGTCGTATTTGGGAATACAACTTATCAAAATTTTCCTTACCATGGGTAAAGTTTGATAAACACTTCTTTAAGGAAAAAATTTCGGACTTGAGTTTTACAACCAAGTTTTTATCCTCAAAACCATTAGTTTTTGAACTAGAGTTAGGCTCGAAAACATTTTTATTAGAAATTACTTTTTCTAACTCTTTAGAAAGTTTGTTCTTCTCAGAACTTACTTCCTCAAGATTTTTTGAAATATTTTCAAAATCAGCATTTTTCTTATCAAGATCTTTAGAAAGATCTAATATCTCTTTTGTAAGAATAGAATTCCTATAATTTGCCTTATCAAGTTTCTTGTTGAGTTTGGAATTCTCAATCTCAAGAAGTTCAGCAAACCTAGAGACTTCTTCATAAGTAGGTAAAGTATTTTCCTCATCAGAAGATGATTCTTCATCAGAAGAGTTATAATAATTACTATCATTAGGATTTAAAGAAACATTGGTCAATGATTCAGCATTTCGTACCTTAGCCATAAGACAATGATTATCAATAGGTTATCTGGTTATAAGACCAAGATTCTTCTGTCCTGAAGATTCATAATCAGAAGATTCATCTGAAGAGTCACCACCACTGGCACTCCAGGTGTCATTAGCTTTCAGAACTTTCTTAGCTTTAGATTTATAATACTTCTTTCTGTTCCTGTCTGAATGTCTTTCCTTCCTTTCTTTCTTTTTGAGCATTGGGCAATCTGGTCTAATATGTCCAGCTCTTTTACATTCATAACAAGTAACTTCTCCTTCTTTCTTATCTTTCCTGTCCTTTTTCTTATACATGGATTGAAAGTTTCTCTGCCCAGCTATCTTGTTCATCCTTAGAGCAAGATTGGCTAATTCATTTTCTGAGACTTCACTCTCACTAGATTCGGATTGAAAAATTACTTTCTTAGACTTGGATCTGGTTACTCTCTCAGGAGTCTTAGCTTTCATCTGATTCGACGTTGTAGTAAAAGCAATAGTACCATTTCCATTCTTCTTCTTGATGTTGTCAGCATCTCTCTTCATTCTTGTTTCATGTTGTATAAGAGTTCCAAATAATTCATCAAGAGTAATTTGAGTGACCTTCCTGTTCTCATCTATAGATATTCTCTTGGATTCCCACTCATTGGGCATAATATCAACTATCTTGTCCACAAGAGCTTCATCATCTAAACCTTTCTCTCCCATAGATTGTAGACTATTGACGATAGTCATAAATATTTGTTGAACATTACAGATAGGTTCTCCATAAGGAAAATTGAAGCCATGATATTCAGCTCTAAGCATAGCTCTTCTAGTCTCAATCACCTTGGAAGTTCCAAAGTGTGTAACTTCTAACTTCTTCCATATACAGTTAGCTGCTTCACAAGAAGAAATTTGGCTATATATATTTCTGGTCATTGAACATAGTAAAGTATTGCGTACCTTATAGTTGAGTTGATATTCTTGCTTTTCCTGGTTAGTAAAGGTTCTGACTTCCTTGTCAGGAATTTTATAATCACCAGTAAGCATGACAAAGTTGTCTACTCCAGTATTGATAACAAATGTCTTCATACGATCTCTCCAGTATTCATAGTCATTACCATCAAATATAGGTGGTCTTGTAGTATTTAGATTGTCAATAGATCCAAAGTTAATTCCTGCCATACTAGAAATAACTTTGCACACAAACTTGTTAGTAGCAAAAGAATCGTAATAACAAAGTTCGGAATGGGAAAAGTTCGGAATGGACAAATTCGGAATGACAATGTTCGGAAGGATAAAGTGAGCAAGAAAAACTTGTATGTGAGTACAAGTATTTCAGTAACCTGCTCTGATACCAAATGTAAGATTGGTATAGAGTAAGAGGTTTCCAACCTTTGATACCAATTGTAGGATCGAAATATAGTATGAGATGCTCAATATACAAGAGGGGGGGGGGGTGAATTGTATACTTTAAAAATTCCTTTGGAACCTTTAAAGTTAGTTATGAATAACTATAGTTTCCTTAAGTAAAGGAAAAGGCTAAGTTTAACAAAGTTAAACTAAGCTAATTCACAACACCTCTAATACCGAACTAAACTTGGAAAGTGATTCCAAAAGTAGGTTCCGGAAATATGGTTCCGAAGATTGAAACTTAACAAACAATTACAATATGAGATTCTACCTTAAAGCGTATAGAATCTAAATGAATCAGAGTACAAATAAGGAAGTATAAGAAAGTTATACTTTCCTTATAATACAAAATGCAGCGGAAATAAAAACAAGTAGTAGAACTACTAGTAACAAAATATAAGTCTTTTAACCCAAAGAGAAGGGTATCCAACAACCTTGGATAAAGGTCCCTTGATTTATACTTTCAAGCAAGTCTGTCTTACCCACACCAGGGTAATCCCTCGATACGAAGATCGGAGTCTCTGTCTTGCTATCCCCGCAAGCCCTCAACTTCAAGGTAGTTAGAAACCTCTGTCTTCCTCAGCAAGAAAGCCCTCAAACTTTAAGGTAGTCGGCAACCTCTGTCTTCCTATCCCCGGAAGCCCTCGAATGTAATCACTAACATTCGGAGTCGCACAAAGATTTGAGAGTTAATAAGAGCCTCTCTCTCTAGAAATCACTTCAAGCAAATTTTTCAGCCTTTCAGCACTTTCATCAGCTATCAGCCCCGAGCTCTTTCAAATGAGCTCCTATTTATAGGTAAGGTCGGCTCCTTCTCCAACGGTCATATTTTCCTTAAAGACCGGAGGGACCTGTACACGTGTCACTTAGACAACGGTTAGTTTTTAACAAAACAGACGACACCGTTTTATAAAAAAACAAGTGTAACAGAATGTACGACATCGTTTTAATTCTTAACATAAAAGTTCGGTATGAAAACTTCGGAGTGAAGGTTCGGAGTGAATAAATTCAGAGTGTATAAAACAAAGATAATCAGATTCTGTTTAATAGGTGAATTCGGAATGAGAATTCGGAATGAGAATTCGTCATCTGAATTCGTAATGAGAATTCATCATCAGAATTCGTAATGAGAATTCGAAATGGGATTTCTTCATTAGAATTCATAATGAGAATTCTTCTTCAGAATTCATAATGAGAATTCGAAATGGGATTTCTTCATTAGAATTTGTAATGAGAATTCTTCTACAGAATTCGTAATGAGAATTCGGAATGGGATTTCTTCATTAGAATTCATAATGAGAATTCTTCTTCAGAATTCGTAATGAGAATTCGGAATGGGATTTCTTCATTAGAATTCATAATGAGAATTCTTCTTCAGAATTCGTAATGAGAATTCGGAATGGGATTTCTTCATTAGAATTCGTAATGAGAATTCTTCTTCAGAATTCGTATCCTGAATTTGGAATAGAACTTAGTCAGAGTTCATATCCGGAATTCAGAATGAAACTTCCTTATAGTTCTTGTCCAGAATCCGAATCCTAAAACAGAATGCTTTATATCAAAGTTTCAACGATTCCGAGAAAATGAATCCGAATATCATACTTAATAAAAATATGGATGAAAAAATGATAAGGATAATTTTTCTTATAAAAGATATTTTCCTTATAAAAGCAATTTTCTTAAAGATAAGGTGTTTTTGATTTTCAAAACAAGAAGGAATGGAAAAGTCATAAGGAAAACCTTATTGACTCAACAGTGCACAGAGGGTTCTAGGTGGGCAGCAGAGGCCAAGGACGACACCGATCAGAGGCTTGTCAGTTGGGGATTTGCCCATGTGGTAGAGTGCTACACGGTACGACGGATGGGAAAAGAGGCATAAATTCCTTGTTCTGCGTGGAAGTCCTCCGTAGAGGGGGTATGGTTCGCGGTTCTCCATTTTTTTTATTTTAGGTTCGTGGTTCACCAAAATATTATGTGTTTTCCAATTCCTTGTTAATTCATATACCTATTGTGGTTCACGGAAGGGAATTTCACTATTTGAGAAATCCGAAACCTTCCTTCAACTGACCTCCTTCCGAATCTCTAATCACTCTGAATCCGATTCTAGTTCTCTGATCTCTCCTCTTTTTTACTTTCCCCCTTGGTCCCATTTAATAGAGTGGGGAAAGGGACGTATTTGTGTCTATACAGAACCTTTTGCGGATGCCCATAACCAAATACCCGGTTCACGACTGACTTGGTCAATCCGCGATTCGCAGAGGGTATTGAACGCTCCCCCTCCCTCCGTGAGGTGAACTCAGGGAGTGCTCCATGACTGCGGAGGGTTCCGCCTCCATTCCACGAACGACAGTGGGGGCGGCTTGAACCGGTCGACGCAGTACGTGGTTGGGGTGGTTCTTTATGGTGAATCGGACTGGATCCCATCCTGCCTCACAACCGCAGAGGCTCTCCTCCTCCATTTCGCGAATGAAAATGGTTCGCGGAGGGGGGTGCCTCGCGGGTCCTGGCCACGTTGTGCTTCCATGGGACCGGTTCGCAGACCGGTCCTGTTTGTGTCCTTTCTTTGATTATTTACCCCAATTCTTTGTGGATTTGGGTAGAATCTCCTATAAAGATTTTTCAGGACCCTACACCCATGAACATTATCTTTTTATGATCTCAAATACCCTTAAAACATTGGTGATGATCTTTTTTTTAAATGTGTTTATTATTTTTATCTTATTCTTATGTGTTCAGTGGTTAATTTCATTAAGTATGCATTCTAGATGATTTTCGAGTCTAGTAAATTGGCTTTGTGGTGAAAATGGTTACGTTGATCAATTGTCTACATAAATCACCTATTTAAAGAAATCTCCTACATTAATCAAATGTTTCACTAAATCCCTTATTTTGATATTTCCAACATCGTCAAGATCGCCTACAGGAGAAACTAATTATATAGATTATAAAACTATGTAAAATTGTTATGTAGAGTGATTACTTTTGTGAATTGCCTACATTGGGAAATTGGCTATGTAATTTCAGTAGGATGCATCATTTTCGGATACACGAGTATGAGGTATATGTAATTCCATTTGGCTATTTGAATCAAAATCGTCTACCATGATTTTAATATGCAAATTGACTATGCGGATTTGAATACACAATTGAAAAAATCATGCTACAAGTTGGTATTTATTACCATTGAAGCACTTGAGTGAGAATTTTAATGCTAATATATAATATTTAAATGCCCAATTACATATTTAATGTAAAATTCATTATCATAAGATCAATGTAATAAGAAAATTGATAAGTACAATTATAGTTTATTTCAATGTACTGTTTAGAGGTATTTCAAGGAAAAAGAACATGTCGTTGATCTTTAATAATATGGATCATGTTCTAAGCATTTAAATAAGAATAAATTCATCAATATCCATGTGTGAACTTTTTTTTTTCAAGAAAAACATTCTCAATGAAGAACCTAAGTTCACAAAAGAAATATAGAGAACAATTTCTAAAAGACTCGTTGAAATGACACTGTATTTTCTATGAAAATAAAAATGAATAAGTATTGTATTGTCATCTATTCTTGATGATGATACTTTTTGAGTTTATAATACCCTCAAAGAGTTGTTTATCCTTCTGATCATCTCTCTTGGAGATCATTTTTTTCTTTTATTTGTATCTTACATCTATATGATTAAATTTTTAAAGACTCTCTATATGTTATCTTTCATTGTAGATGTAAAAAAAATCCTTTGAAGGATATTGGTTGTAAAGCCTCTCTAGATCCCAGTTAAAAACTCATGTGATTGTATTAGTTGTCGATTGGATACACTCATTCATGCAGTCCATGGTAAAAAGAATGGAATTCCTCGAAAAAAGAACCAAACTCCAGAAAATATTCACACTCATTGAGAAGGGTGGTGGTGGAGTGGACTAGGGGACTTCTATTCTGAGAACCACTATAATTATCTTTCTTAATTTCTCTTATTTATTCTTTTATTTATACTTTATATATTGTTTAGGAAAATATCATAATTCAGTCATAAAATAAAGAAGTTGGGTTTTATAATTGATGAAAAATTTAAATAACTCAATTAACCCCCTATTAAGTGTTTATATATTCTATCTCTGACAACAAATATTTCACTAACCTCTGGGTGAATATATAATTTCACCAATTGTTTAGTTATTTATGTAGTGAATCATCCCAATCATATCATATATGACTCTTGGATAGCCAATTGGTAAAATCTTTGTTCAATCCATCATATGGATAAACTCAAATCTATTCCTCTAGTAACTAAATCCTATTAGTGTCTCTAGGCTAGTGTAATGAAAAGAAAAATTCAAAAAACAAGCTAACAAGGGACAATCCAGGGGTACCCAGCTTCATCATGACCTACCTAATAAGAAAATCCAAATTAAGTTATTACATTAACTTCTTACACAAGATAATTTAGGGTAACCTAGCCTTATAATGACATACTTGGTTGGAAGATTGAGGTCTTGACAAGTGCTTCTTTGAAAGGAATATAAAACTTAGTATTTGAAGCATATTTAATCTCACAATCTAATTTCATGTTATTACCTTTTATTTATTCATGCTTTAATTATTTTATTTGTAAATATTATTCCCTCAACCTATCCAATAATTTCAATCTATATTGATCTGCAACTCTTTTCACAACCTACAAGTTTTTGTTACCCAAAACAAGAAGTCAAACGTAATTATACATATCCAAATTCATCATATGAAAAAGTTACATGATCCCTTCATGTAAAGTAATATAGTTATATGATATTGATTATATTCTTATGTGTAAGACTAACAAAACATATAGTAAACCCCATTCACCATTCTATATAAGGAACAAGCCTCTAGGTAGGTCGGTAGTCTTACCCTGAGTCCCTCTACCTGGGGAAACATTACTCAATATTGAATCCAATTCATCATAACTCAAGAACATAATATTCTCAAATGATATTCAATATCTAAATTCATTCTAATTACATAAATTAAAAATCTAGGTTAAGGTAAATGAAATCTAAATTCATTAGGGAGTCGATCCAAGCATTCAATGTAAGGCTTCATCCTAGAAACTATTTAAAATTTTAAACTAAACCATACACAATATTCAAAATGGGAATTTTTTTACTAAACATGTATATAGTAGGGAATAAAGTTATAAATAAATTAAAAATTCAAATATTTTTACATGAAATAAACTATTATAATCAATTCATAAATAAAATTTAATTATAAACACCTTTATAATATTTGACTTTTAACATTATAAGAATTCAATAATTTTGAATATAAACATTTTATATTCATTTCAATATGAAATCTTTCATATTTATCGTCATATGACTTTTCCATTTTAAATATATGATATTATATAAGTTATAAATAATTTTCAATTCAATATCTATTATGAATTTTTTTTACATAATATAATTATCAAATACATAATTATTATTTAATCTTTGATAATATCAATCATCAAAACCAATTTTATATGGTTTAAATAATATCAAAATAAGTCCCCATTTTATTTTGAATAATTCAAAATAGTTAATTATAAACAAGTCATAATTTAAATATAAAAGTTTTATATTTTGGACTTATTTTATAATTTATAACCATTTATAAATTATTTCTTATGATTTATAAATAAATTATTTTATTTATAGATCATAATACATTCCTTATAATTTGGTTAAAATATATTTCAAATACTATCATTTAATACTTGGGAATAAATATTTCATAAACCTTTAATTATTTATGAACAATTTATAATTAGTTAATTATATACCTTTTATAAATTCAAATATCACAAAAATCATTTTATAATGAATTTTCAACATTTTATATATTATTTAAATCAATTTATAGTTTTAAAACATTTTATTAATGATTTTAAAACAATTATGATTGCCATTACACATACGGATATTCCCGTGTAAGGGTAAAGCCTTCTACACCTACGCATTCCATCTGAAAGCCCTTATGTAAAGGTAATCCACTATATACCTTTACACAACTTAAGTATAATGCACTCTATAATGGTAATTCAAAAAATACCTTTACACAACTCATTATATATAAGGTTAAAAGTGATATTACCTTTACAAGATTTTTTTCATGTAATAGTCTATCTAATTTACCATACACGGCCATCTAGCTACACTGTGTATGGGTAATACCTTTATACAAACCATTTTTTAAATATAATAATGAGTTTATCCTTACAAAGACCTTCTGTGTAAGGGTATGACCATTATACAGGGGTAAGTTTCAGTAGGTTACCTTTATGTAACCCTTTTAAAAAATGATACTTTTATGCAACCCATACATAACATAAAGGCATGTTTGGATGAACCTTACATAGAAAAATTAATATAATGGTAAGGTGATATGACCATTACGCATACCACTCTACATGAGTGTAATTCCTTTGATACCCTTAACAATTCAACTATGTAAGGGTAAGGTTTTTATCACAATTACGTAGCCTAACTACATAAGGGAAAGTCCTTTATGAATCCAAATTTCCAAGTATGTAAAACGGGTCTATTTTTTATTCTTATTCATTTAATGCATGATTTAGTAAATAAAAAAATATGGTTCCCTTTGATACCAAGGTTTTTTAATCCAATAACACTTATTAGACACATCATAGGAAATAAAAACCAAATCTGAGGAACTCCCCTGAAATAAATATAAAACCACCAATAAAAATGAAGATGTTTAAAATATGCATACTTTACATCGAAGAGAAACTATATCATCTCCTTCGACTTAAAATGTCTTCGAATATTCTTGATAATTATTATAGGAGTTGAAAATAATAGCATCCCATCATTGTGTTTCATAAATTAGCTAATCTGAATCACATGTGATACATACATGATTATCCTTTCTCATAGGATGTCATAGCATCACATCATGGAAAGGAAGAAAAATAAATATAAAAATTATTTTAGGGAGGTTTTTCCAAGAAAAATATATTTTTTCATACACTTCCATCACATGGAAAAAAATTAAATAGGAAATCAAGGACACTCTTTGACTATCATCCCATTTATTCATGTGATGATACACATGAATAAATACCATGGATGGCTCGTGTATCATATACATGAATGAGAGTCCTCCCAAATGTTTAATCTCAAAAAACCATATAATAAATAATAAATGATATGGGAAAATAATATATTATAGAAGATTATCATTTTTTCTGCTTGTTTCATGGAACGATATACCATACAGGAAAATCATAATTCTCATGCAATAAAAAAAACATCTATATCATATATAGATATACATACCCAAGGCTTTAGGGAATAACAATTTCACTAACATCCATTCCACTTGAAATTTCTGGGTGAAGTGATATTCCAATGAATGTGATTTATCTAGAAATAAAACATCATATTTCCAAAAAAGTTAATTGTTCTCTATGTGTCACAAAACAACATCCCATCTTTTGATGTTTTTTGATATCCTCCATAAAACCCTTCAGACATACCAACCCCTTCCCTTATTCTATCAATAGGATGTACTCTACGTCTATTTTTAAATTGGGACCACCAGTTGATGCATGGATATACAACTAATTCTCATTCTTCTAATAGAAAACTTATATCTAATAGAACCCTTATTTTAATCTGAATTTTCACCAAAGTTAGAATTTCTGTAACTTCCTAACACAGATAAAACTAAACGGTTCCCCAATCGAGTGGGTCACATGGCCTCGAGCACACCTCCCCAAAAACCAGAGGATTATGAAAAGCATTGAGGGCCTGGGGTGTGTATTTGGGGATATTATTCCCTCACGTTAGAGTGTAGCACATTGGTAGTAAACATATCAATCAATAGTAAAATAAAAAAAATATACCAGACAGAAGATAAAAATAAAATACCAAAATTAATAAACAATGACACATGAAATATCATATACAAAAAGACATTTCATGTCATATCTCTATAAAGTAGGAAAATAGTTATACAAGAATCAGTACAATACATTAATCAAAACACCAAAAATACCAAAAAAGATATATCCCTTCTTTCATCAAGAGAATAGCTTCGTCATGTGTTCCCCTACTCTTAAGAAAGGATAATTCAAGAATCATACAATAAGAACTTTCTGAGATCCCTACCTGCAACCATGAAGTCTGGAAGGGATCCCAATAGCAACTTGACTAATGTTTGAGGTAACACTAATTAGGCCACCACCAATGGTGTTGATAACCAATATAGTCTTTTTATCACAAGATAATGTGGTCTGGAGTGTATAACAGGTATAAAAGTGGTACAAGTTAAAATCCTGAGGAAATTATGACAAATGTAAAGTGATACTCTCCATTCTATCAATGATAATCAATTTCCCATACAAGGGTCAACTATAAACAAGACACTGCAAGAATGGGATTATTATAATGAATAAATAGACCACAATTGCCATACAATGTAAACCAATATATAATACTTATGATTGTTGTGCCATATAATCCAATGTATCATATCATTATGGCCACACCATATAATCTATTGTATAATATCATCCCAAGCACACCGTATGATCCAAAGTGTCAGACCATGAAGGGTTGGATCCAGGGTATAGTAGATCAAGGCATGCACATCAAGCCCCCAGAGAATATCAATGTAAACTTGATAAATAATTATTTAGAGTCCATGGAGAATTTTAGTAGACCATGTCCAATGTAAGTACATGTAAGTCGGATCCATTCGGTATCAAGGCCTGAGGCATCCGATGAAATTAGGATCAATGAAGGAAATAACTCTGAGGCATCGACTACTGTAATCAAGACCCTAGAGTAGAAATGTCCATGAAATTCTATGGAATTGGGATCCAAGGTATAACAACCAAGCCATCCATTACCATAATAATTTCATCATCTCATTCATTCATCATTTCATAAAATTTAAATTTAATGATTTTAACCAACTCATTTTCATAATTTCCATTCAAACACTTAAAACAAATAATATCATGTCAATACATGGAAAAGGAGGCATCGCCCTCACCAAATTATATCAATTAAATTTTCATCAATTATAAGGACCCCATCTAATAAGAAGAGTACACAAAGTCCAATTGGGTTGTCTTAAGTAATGTGGATGCAAACTCACACCCCATGGTTGACCTAGGTTGGGGATAAAAACCTCCATTAAACACAATGTTACTAGTTGTGAACCTAAATAGGTTCTAGTTCATTTAATCCAAGGATTCAATTAATTTTAGGGGAAACACACGAAATTAAATAATGTGAATTAATGAAAATTATCAATATAAAACACTAAAACATGAGGGAAAGGATAGATCCCCTACCATAGGTACGTAGAAGAACACTCATCATGCACTCATATCTGATTCAGTTCAATTCAAGTGAAAAATTATGAATGGACAGTGAACCTCAAAATATGTCATATTATACTGAACAAGAATAACTTTTTCAATACAAATGTAAATTATGAACAATATTAGATGATCGATGAACTTTTAGGCTTGGATCCAATGAGACAAACAATGTTTAAATTCATGTTTGGAACGAGAAACATGAGATAATCCAATGAATTGAATTCAAAATGGTGCTTCCAATATGACGTATATCCATTATAGGAAAAATTAAAAATGGATTTAGGTTAAAATTTATTTTAAGATAATTTTGGTCATTTTACTAAAAGAAAATTGTTCACAACATTTGGTAGCAAGGCTGGCCATACCATGAACCAACCTTATGTCCTTCACTTCTTCAAGGGGGGCCTCAAATGGTTCATGAGAACAATTTGAAAAACCATGAAAAAACTATGCATGTTTCCAATATTAGAATTCTATAGTTTTTAACACAGATGTGTTTCTTAGGGTGCATGAATTCAATAAACCATGTATCATTATTCTTCTCACTGTCCAGCCCCAAATAGTTAGTCATTATTGACTGGATTGGGTTGAACAGTTTCTCTTAACCATGTGGGTCGACATTTTTTCACCAAAAATTTAATATTTATACTCTGGAAAAGCCTTGGACACCCTCAAAAAACCCTTTATCTTTTTAGTCACTCCCATAGTGTCAAAAAAAGTTAAATTGATAATAAAAAGATCTGTACATCATAGGAAAAACCAAGATCATACAAGCATTCCTCTTAAATCTATTTTCCCTGAATATCCCTTCGATGTGTGGCCTTGAATTTCTTGAGAATAACTCTGAAAATTGATCATGTACATCATCCTCATGATCCCATGTATTATCTTGTAAACAGTTATAATTCCATAACACTCATAATGTAAGAGCTAAAAAACGTTTTAGAACCTTCATGATCTTGTTAAAGATATGTATAAGATTCTCCTCAAAGGATAAATCTACAAGTAACTCCACCTCATCTGACTGTAAAGTGTGATATGGGTCTGAGTGATAACGTTGTAGCTGATATGCATGGAAGGAATCATTCATATCTTAGTACCTATAATTTAACTAAAACCAATATGATACAATCTCGTCTCCCTCCAGAATCTATTATGGTCAGTCATATCGCGATGAAAGCTTACCCTATCTTATAATACTTCTATTTCCCAGCCACAGAGAGATATGTAAAAACTCCTAATCCCAGACCATGAACTCTTGATGTCATCAACGGTGATTTGTGTAGGAGTTATATTGGGACTATGCAGTTCCCATCCATTTCAAAATCAATTGGCCCTTCTCAAAACTCTCATGAATGAGAGAAAATCTAAGAAACACTGTCTCACCTACTAGTAATTGGTACAGGGGTGATCAACATTGACTATCATACAAATCCTTATAAGGTTCCATATTTATAGTCTCCTGATAACGATTTTTGTAGGAAAACTCAACTAGGGGTCTATACCTCTCCCAAGAGCCCCCAAAATACAATATTCATGCTCTCAGTATGTCCTCCATAACCTAAATCAGGTGATATGACTAGCTTTCAACATGGGAATGCTATTCCATTCTCATAGGCACTAATTTACCCAATTCCCTCTACAGAATCTACTAAAAATGAAACATAAATCAAGCATCCCAATCTGATACAATGGTATGAGGAACCCTATGAAGTAATATTATATCATGGATATAAAACCATTAAATATCATCTATTGAGAAGGTATCCCTAAGTAGAAATAAATTAGAAACATCATGAACCTATCAATGACAACCCATAAAGCATTACTACCTCTAGGAGACCTTGACAACATGGTCACAAAATTCATCACAACATTATCCCATTTCCACATAGAAATAGATAACTATTGTAGAATCCCAGTTGGTCTCTAGTGTTATGACTTAACCTGATAACAGGTGGAACACCTTGTGATAAAACTATTTACCTCATAGTTCACCCCAAGCCACCAACAACAGCGACACAAATCAAAGTAAATCATGGTAACTCGGGGATGTATGACCAAAGATGATGCATGAAACTCTCACACAAACGTCTCATGTATGTCTCTTAGAACCCAGATGTGACCATGTATACATGAGATTATCCTCACCCATAGTCCAACTAGGAGGTCAGTCCTCACCTACCATACATTCCCATAGGACTTGGCCCTCTAAATACGATAACTAATTCATCCTCACATTATCATGAGGAGTGGATGTCATCAGAAATGATGAAATAAAAGTTTTCCTTTAACTATACTGCACCTCCAAGTGAAGCTATGAAAGCAAGACCATAAGCTTCCACCCACTACTAGCCTCCTAGAATGCTTTTATTTTATTCCTTCTAATTAGTGCATCGACAAATTCATTGTCTTTTCAAGGAATATAAGGCAGATCGAATTGAAAAGATATTAGGAACTCAACCCAACATCACAACCTCAAATTCAATTTATGTTGTGTAATTATATATCTGAGGATTTTATGGTATGTTTACATCATAAAATGCTCTCCCAGTAGATAGTGCCTTCAATAATGAAAGGCATACACAAAAATGGATAACTCGATATCATGTTTCTATTAGTTCCTCTCATGTGGCCTCAACTGATGCGACTCATACAACATGACTCGCTCCTCATACATCTGAATTTCTCCTATAACGATACCTGATGCATCACAATAAATAGTGTAGATCCTACCTAGATCTATATGAATTAGGATAGGAACTGAATATAGTCTCCCTTTTATCTCCTAAAAGGATGCCTCATAGGTATCTATCCACAATAAATTCACACCATTTTTATCAAGATTATATGATGTTCTACTAAGCATGAGAAGACCTGTATGAAATGTATTTAATATCCAGTGACCCTAAAAAAACATTGTATGTCAAATATGATCATCAGATGCTTCTAGTAAACTAAATCTCTCTCTTTATTTGGGTCAAATTATACTCAAATATCTGAGATAATATAATCTAGTAAGTGTATCTTATTGATCTAGAAGTGGAACATTGTGAGGTTTTCATATAACTAATGCTCTCTTTGTGTATCAAAAATGATCTCAATATGTTTGGAATGGTCATGTTGATTTTGTGAATACACCAAGATATCATATCCACAAATACGACCACAAAATAATATAGGTAAGGATGGAAAATCCATTCATCAACGCCATAAAAACTGCTGGCACATTCTTGATACTGAAAAGTATAACCAGATACTCATATATACCATACCAACTATGAAAATCATTATGAGGTATTTCTATAGGTCGAACATTAACCTAGTGATAACCAGATCTGAAATAAATTTTTGATAACACAGGGAGATCCTTAGAGATGATAAAAAAGGTCATCTATCTATGGTAATGGATACCAGTTCGTAACCATCAACTAGTTCAATTTCTAATAATTGACACATATCATAATGGTTCAATCTACCTTTTTTCACAAAAAAAGACTATTGAAACACATGGATAAGTAATGTTCATATAAACCCATTTGATTCCAATTCCTCTAGTAACCTTTTGATCTCCTCCAACTCCATAGTTGTCATCCTATAAGGAGGAATGTATAATAGTGCATCTTCTGGCACTAGCTTGAGGGAGAACTCCACCATTCACTCAATAGGTAAACCAGAAATTTTCCCAAGGAAATGTCCCTGAATTTATCAAACAATGGAAGTAAATATTCTTATTGTCATCCTTGATCATCTATAAATTACAAGAAATAGGATCTATCATCTTATCCAGCCTATGATGTTGTGGTCCAGCTTATCCTGCATAAACATCTCATTCACCCTTGCGGATATAAACCCCACCCTCTGGTTATTTTTCAAGTACCCTTATATGATATAAATCAATATGTGATCTAAATAATCCAACCAGTCCATCCTAAGCATGACATAAAATCATATATTCTCAAGGAAAAAATGATCCCATACAATGTGACACTCACCTATCTCAAGGGGGAACTCCCTGCACAGGCATACACTATCCATTTTGATTCCCAACAATGTGTTGAAATCCATAAAATCCCTATATGATTTAATAAATATTTTGTGGACCTCCACAAAAGGTATATATTTGATACTTTGTGATACTCTTATATATAAAAAAGAGTAGACATAAGAGAAAAAGGTACCAAATTTGTAACTCTCACTATAGACGACCCAATGCTCTACTCCTAAGGTGTATGTTGTACAAAATATATCATTCTTAAACTACAGACCTATGAAAAAATCATACTACCTAGAGTAGGCCCACTATACAATCTAGGTACAACCGGTGTTTCACTGCCTTGTCCAGGACAACCACTTAGACCTAAAGGACTGATATTATCCCAACTCTATGCATGACCTGGAGTTGTGAATAATACTCCTGAACCTGGAATCATGTTTGATCCCCTTCCACTGAATACTGTAGAGAAGGTCAATGAAAAGACAATGTACATGGCCCATCCTAAGACAAACATATCACTCGATTGGGTCCCAATAACACTGATTCCTCATATGACCTCTTATGCCACATTGATGATAGAAAATAGAGATGCCAACACTAACAACCTAACTATTTGGTACTCTACTCACATGAATCCCCAGAACAGCGCATCCTACCATTGGAAGATGGACTACTGGGTCAAGAGGCTACACTTCCTTGATTTGTGTCCCTAGCTTCCGTTAGGTTCTTCTCTATAATAAGAACATGATTTAATATTTCACTAATAGTCATCAACCTATGAACATTAGCCTACAATCAAATGTCATGAATGATACCTTCCCTAAAGGATCTCGCTCTCAATGTCACAACATCAAGATAAATCGACCCAAAACACTTAATATCTATAAATCATAAAGAATATTCCATAACTATCATAGAAAAATTATTTGTAAAACATGGATTGAGAATCCCTACACACAATATCTCAAAACATATCATCCTATTTCAAAACATCCTACTAGCGCTTAGTTTCCCCCTGAATGATATATGTTTTGATCTTAAATCTACAATTAGGAGGTGTCCCCAGATTCTTGAAGATAAAAATAATAATTATCAAGACACATCTCATTATCATGTAGGCCTCCATCCCCCGAAAATGTTAGTTTATGCTTCCACTGGAACACACACGTAAACTTTTACATATATATGGGATGCTAAAGTGCCCCTTGAATGGTCTATATAAACTGAATAAAACTCCCATGGATCAATACATGTAATCCTTTGTTTGGAAACACTACTAGTGTCACAAAAATAACTATATGAGGATCTATTGGTATACAATGGCCCACCACCTAGGGATCTGGGTCATCTCCACCCTTTTCTGCATGACAAGAGGTCTTCCTAGTGGAATATCTCTACATTACCTAACACCCACTTTATAAAATATCGATATAAAAAAGATCATATCAAAAATTTTAGAACAATTAAAAGACTTCCTATAAATATATTACACCCCACTACCTTCTCCTATGGTTATTACTGGGTATAATTAAATAGTCTTAAACATCACTAGATGAACTACCTACTTCCCAATCCAAAGATGGTTCGTGGTCCGATTCGCTATTTCACAATTTCATTTTTTTTTTGAATTCATCCTTGTTTACAATTTCTATACTATGTTTGTATCAAATTGATTACCATTTTCAATTCATATGGTCACATACACCTTATAAATTGATGTAAATCACCCATTTAATCTCAACCAAAACACATTCTTGTCTAGGTGACCAATGGTCCATGAATCAACATGTCATAGTTGACATATTAGGGTGTTCATTTTAGCCTATGTAGGAAAACACTATTTAGGTTAGGGCAAGCACACTAAGTACCAACCATTTTTCTCAATTCCCATCACAAAATATCTATCAAAAAACATATATATCATTCAATTCAAAAATAATAAGGTCATGTGGTCAAGAAATGCATCCAATATGGCATTGCATAATGCATGACATGTGAATTATTATATGTTGCTAAGAATTTTCTTAAGATTCATACCCTCATATCATCTGGAAAAAGTAAATAGAACCCTCAATCGTATCAATAGTAACATCGAAAATAATACGAATCACCCAATGGTGAAACCAAATCAACTATAATAGGAAAAATCTAGATAAAAACAATCTGTTCTAGGAAATTTGGATTTTTCATGTATGTGGGTGAGATAATATTAAGCACAACTAATTACCAAACCTCAATTCATTCCAAATATCCTATATATTTTCTCAAAATAGAAATGTTTGAAATGAAAATTCTATAATACCAATTTCTAAAAATCGGATCGGGATTCCAGTAAATAGTTCCCCAAGCTGGTGGGTCAAATTGCCTCAAGAGCACCTCCCCAAACTCCAGAGGCTATCAACTAGAAACAATGTCATTTTTGGTGTTAATGGGTTGGCTATGCCCTCCTGTCATAGTGTTTCACAACAATATTAAACATATCATTCAATAGAAGAAGCATTAAATCCATTAGAAATAATATCAACATCAAGATAGAAATAAATACACAATGCCAAAGGAAATCTCATATATAAAATGATATGTCGTGTAATGTCTCTAAAAAGTAGAAAAAAGTATAGAAGCATTAGTAAAATACATGTATAAAAATACAAAGAAGTACGAAAAGGAACTTTCCCAGCTATCATCGTGAAAATAGCTTAGTTATGTGCTCCTTTGCTACAAAGAAATGAAGAGTAAAACATCATACAACATACACCTGACCTGATCATACCTATATACATGATGTCTATCTGGGTACCCAATGGCATCCTGAATAGGGTGTGAGATAACACTTAGTAAGCAACCACAAATGATGTCTATAACCTTTCCAGTCTGTTTATAACAAGATAAAGAAATTTTAAATGTATAATAGGTTTAACAGCAGTACAAGTGAAAATACCAAGGCAATGATGATAAATTCAAATTGATACTATCCATCCTGTCAATGATAATCAAGTTCCCTTACAAGGTTCAATTGTAAACATGCCTCCACAAGAACGAGAAAACTGTAAAGCATAAATAAACCACAATGACCATGCTGTATAAACCATGGTATAAATTTTACCAAAACCATACCATATAAACTAGTGTATTATATCATCATGTCCACATCATATAATATAGTGTATAATATCATCATATCCACCCCATATAATCAAGATATCCAGACCACAAAGGGTCATATACAATGTATAGAAGACCAAGCCATCCATGGTGGGTCCTAAAGAATCTCAATGGAAACTCATTAATCACTTGGATGGAGTCCAAAGAGCATGTACTCAGAGCACGTCCAATGTGAGTCCAAGAAATATGGATCCATGAGGTAGAAAGGCCCAATGAATCCTACAAAATCAGGATCCTAGGTTGAAAAAAGGTCTACAGAAATTGTAATCAAGAACCATGGAGTAGAAATTTCTATAGTGTTCTATGGAATCAATATCCAAGATATAACAACCAAGGAATCCAACACCATAATCATTTCATCATCTCATTCCTTTATCATTTCATAAAATTTACATTTCATTAGGTCATCCAACTCATTTTCACAATTTACATTCAAACAGTTAAAGCAATTCAAATCATGTCAACACATAGAAAAGGGGGAATCACCATCTCATAATCATCTCAAATCAATTTTAATTAATTATAAATACTCCCTATAACAAGGAGAGTACACAAACGATATAATCCATGAATACCACCACAAAAGAATCCAGGTGTGGGTGAAAAACTCGGTTCCTCATCACCATGAAAACTATTAGTGCATTCGCGAGACCGAAGAACATAACTAGATACTCGTATAGACCATAGATGCAATTAAAATTTTTATGATGTATTTCTATAGTTGAATCATGCACCTGGTGATAACTTGAACTAAAATCTATTTTAGAGAACACGAGAGGTCCTCATAGTTGAAAAAATTTGGCATCTATCTATGGTATGGGAAACCAGTTCTTAACCATCAACTATTTCAATTTCCTATAATCCAAAAATAGCCAAAGGGTATCATCAACCTTTTTACACAAAGAGGAAAAATAACTCCATGGATAAGTACTGGTTCATATAAAACTATTTTCATTGAAGTCCTATAACTACCTCTTGAGCTCATGCAACTCTTTGGTTGTCATCCTGTAAAGGGGAATGGATACTGGTGAAGCTCTTCACACTATCTTGATGGATAAATACACCTATCTCATAGATATAAAATAGAAATATAGGTTTTCATTCCATCCATCCAATGCTGTTGTGGTCTATCTCATCGAATGTTTACATCCCATTCACCCTTTTGAGTAAAAACTCCACCCTCTGTTGATGTGAAGGACACTCTTCAATGATAGAAATAAATTTGGGCTTAATGAGAAACTATCCAGCACAACTCAAGGATGACATAAAATCTGGTCATCTAAAGGTAAAAATGATCCCATATGAAGTGACACCCACCTATCTCAAGGGGGAACTCCCAACACTAGCACACACCCTCCATTCTATTACCTAAAAGAATTACCAAATTCATAACATCCCCAAAAGATAGAATAAAGAGACCGAGGTTATCTATAATAGGTATAGATAAGAAACTATGTGATGCACCTATATTAAAAAGAGTATACAAAAGGGTAAAGGTTAATAAAATAATACCTCTCACTATTGATAGATTGATGCTCTACTGCTCAAGTGTATGTTTTTCAAAATATATTTTGTGTAAAATGCATCCATATGAAACAACCTTACTACATAGAGTCGGACATCTATATTATATATGAACAACTGGTGCTTGGTTACCATAGCCATGATGAACACCTCATTATAAAAAACCAGTACAACCCCAGCTCCCAGCCTGATGCGGAGCTGTGAATCCTACTCTTGAACCTACTGTCAGAGTTGATCTCCTTACACTGATTGATGGAGAAAATCTCATGAAAAATGGTTTATGTGTCCCATCCACCTGAAAACTCGGCACTAAAATGGGTCTCAATCACACTAATTCCACATATTATCCCATCTTACACACTAATGATATAAAATAGAACTACCAATACTAATATCCTGACTGGTACTCCACCCAAATGATGCCTCAAAATATTGATTCCTCCCACTGAAAGATAGACTACTAGTTCGAGAGGCTAAACTTACCTCTTCGTCATATCTAGCTTCATTTAGGCTTCACTTAGTAATAAGCACATTATTCACTATATCAATGATAATAATCAACTTAAACATAATAACCAGTGATCAAATGACATGATTGAGACCTTTCTCAAAGAGTATCACCCTCGATGCATCATCAGCTTGATAATTCAGGGTAGAATTATAATGATCTATAAATCATGGCGAATATTCCATAACTTCCATAGAGACCTACTCCAAATACATATTCTCATTGGACCACTCTTCTCTCAGCATATCAAGGAAAAATTAGTCATAAAATCTAGATTGGAAATCCATATGAACCATATCCTAGAGTGAATCATCCTAGTTCAACACATCCCACCATCACTTAACTACTCATCGAATCATATACGTCATGAGCTTCACTCTACTCTTAAAAGGTTCCCCTAGATGTTCATAGATCTAGAAGATATTCTCAAACCACATCATAGCCCCTTGTGGATCTTTATACCACAAAAAAATTTGGTGTATGCTACTTCTGGAATGCATGTGTCATCTATTCAATAGATGAAGCAAGTTGTGGTTCACCCTGAACAGTCTTCCTAAAGCACATTAAACTCTCACAGAACTATTCCTCATGCCCTATTTTATTGTATACTACTAGTTCTAGAATATGTACTATAAGATGATATGTTGGTATCCCATGGACAACCACCTCAAAATCATGGTCATCAACACCATCCTGACACACGACTGGAGGTATTCATGGTGGAAAATATCTACAATTCCAAACACACACTTAATAAAATATTGATATCAAAAACATCATAGCTAAAATAATTGTACAAGACAAATCCTTCCTATAAAAAATATCACACCCCACTTCCTTCTCTTAAATTTAGGAATGGGTTGAAATAAACAACTATAAACATCACTAGAGACATTGCCTACTTTTTACTCTAATGTCAGGTCAAGACATAGTTCTCTATTTCACAATTTCAATTTACATTTAATTTATCCTTCTTCACAATTTATTTATAATGGTGGAATTAAATTGATTACCATTTCAAATTTATTAGGTCCCATACACATTATAAATTTGTGTAATACACCCATTTAATCCAAAACATAACTTAGTATTGTCCATGTGACCAATATTCCATGAATCAACATTCCATAGTTGACTTATTAGGTTATCTGATATAGACTAATTTGGAAAACCCTATTTATGTTATAGAAGGCACTCAATGTACCAACAATTTTTCTCAATTACCTACACAAAAGATCTATCAAACACCATCTATATCACTCAAGCCACACATAATAAGGTCATGTAGTCAAGAAATGCATCATATATGGAATGGAATAATTCATGGCATGTGAACTCAAGTAAGTACATAAGATGATCCCTGAGATGCATACCCTTAGATCATTGGGAAAAAGTAAAATAGAACACTAAATCATATCAATAGAAACATGCACAACTAACGTGAGTCACTCAATGGTGGAATCAGATCAACTATAATAGGAAAAATATAGAAAACATCAATTTCTATTCCAGATAATTTGGATTTTTCTTGTAGGTGGGTGAGCTACTCCTAGGAAAAACTCATTAACAAACCCCTATTCCTTCCTCATCCTATCTATTATCTCTAAATAGTAACTCCAAAAAAAATCTATAATACCACTTTGTAACATCCAATCCTGAATGTCACTAAATGATTCCCCAATCTGGTTGGTCAACCGACTTCATGAGCGCCTCCCAGAATGCCAGAGGCTTCTGAATAGCAGTGAGCTCTTAGGGTGTGTCTGTGGTGATACTATTCCCTCATTCCACAGTTTATCATTCCATTTGTAAACATATCATTCAACAGAAGAATTGGTAAATTAATCAAACATAAGACAAACATATATGATATAAATAAATAAATAATGCCAAAAGGAAATCTCATATACAAAATGGTATATCATGTGATGTCTCAACAAAGTAAGAAAACAAGTATACATGCATCATTAAAATACATGTATGAAAATACCAAAATGTCCAAAAAGTAACTATCCTAGCTAGCATCATGAGAATTACTCGGTCCTAGGCTCCCCTACTCCAAATCAATGAGAAATAAAACATCATACAGTAGGTTCTTTCCCCAATTCCTACCTGCATCCATGAAGTTTTTATGGGTACCCTATGGTGGCCCAAATTGGGTGTGAGATAACACTTTGTAGTCCACCAACAACAGTGCCTATAACGTGTCCATTATTCATATAATAAGCTAAATTAGTGTGAATTGTATAACATGTATAATAGTAGTACACGTGAATATATAAAGGAAAATATGATAAATGTAAAGTTATACTATGATTCTTATTAATGATAATCAAGTTCCCATACAAGGGTCAACTGTAAACATGATACTTCAAGAACGAGAAAACAATAAATTAGAAATAAACCACAATTTCCATGCTGTGTAAACTAATTTCTAACATTTACCATGACCATGTTTTATAAAAAGTGTATCATATCTTAATGGACACACTGTATAATCTAGTGTATAATATCATCATGTACAAACCATATAATCAAATATTTCAGACCATGAAGGGAACGATCAATGGTATAGAAGACCAAGGAATCCACATCAAGTCCTAGGATCATATCGATGAAAACTCGATAATGACTTAGTTGGAGTCCAAGGAGCATGTCGGCAAACCATGTTCAATATGATTCCATGAAATCCAGATCCATTAGGTAGAATTGCCTAATTCATTCTATAGAATAAAGATCCAAGGATGATAAACAATTTTGTAATCCTAGTCCTAATAAAGAAACAAAATCTAAACTAATGAAATGGCTTCAAAATAGAGATTCTAATGTGAGGTCATTACACCATAGATAAATTGAAAAATAGATTTTGGTTTAAATATATTTTAAGGTAATTTTTGTCTTGTTACCCCAAAACACTATGTTTCATTGTATAGTCGCATGGTTGGACAAACATTGTGACAACAATTTTCCCCTCAATGCTCTAAGGGGTACATCACTGTTCTTCTACACCATTTGGAAAACTATGTTCAGACAATGTGTTTTGAATTTTTTAAAAGTATATAGTTTTTTTTAAAGGGAGGTCACTTTAGGTTGCACGAAATCATCAAACTGTACAATCTCATTATTCTCATTGGTCATACCTGCATTATTACTCTTAACTGTGCGGATTAGGTAGCATAGTTTCTTCCAACCATATGACCCATCATTTTTTCACCATAATTTGGGCTCCAGGATTTGAAAATCCCCAAACATCCATGAAAATTCAATAATCTCATATTCACTCAAATTTGGTCAAAACCAAAGAGTTATACCAAAAGAAAAATGATATATACCTCATAATAAAGCATGGGATATTAAATACTTCAAAACTTTATAGATACTCATTTGTTTGAAAGAAAAGTTACAAGTATTTGGGACCATTCAAATAATGATAGATCCATTTCATATATTCCATGGGCTCCCTTCTAGAGTTTTATCATTAATATTCTGACAACTCTCATTGGTTGTGTAATTTCTAGATTAGTACAAACCATGACATACATCAAACTTCTAAAAATTGATGAATTTTGAACCTTTACCATGTACCCGACCATAGATTACATTAAAGGCAATTTTTAGGTTTCATAAAAATCTAACATAAATTATTAAAAATATTGTAAATTATTAGAAACCAAATATGAGGATATCTCATGAAAGGAAAATGAAACATGAAATAAAACTGAAATGGGTAATTGTTTTAAATATGAATACCTTACAAAAAGTTTCCTCTAAAACGTATTTTTTCATCTTTGGATGTGCTTAATAAAATCACAATGTCGAAAACAAAAGCATCTAACCTTCGTTGGTGTCCATGGAATGATATAAAGCATCTGTCATTCAAGGGATGAATCCTTCTACCCAAACCTTCTATATCCTCTAATGCGATGAATAAGAATAAAGAGATCTAATGGGTCAGGGAGTATCAGCCAAGAACGTGGACCTGAATCCACACCAAAATGCCATCATACGGTAGTACAGTTTATATATAACCCAAGGGCACTCATGGGTGTTTTATGCATTAATTCGTTGGTTAAACCACATATATACATTCCATGGTTGGTTCATGCATATTATGCATTTAAATATTTTATATTTCATTTAAATATATAAAATTCATTTAATTATATATTATGTGTATGAAACACAAAATGAAAACTATTTATCATTTTTCTATAATCACATATTACATAAAATACTATACTATTATGTACACACAAATCATTATTCTCATACAATGTATATATATAAGTATTTAGGGTATATATCCATTATTGAATTCTCCTTTTATTGAAATACCACCCTAGGGAATAGTTATCATTTTTACTTATGTAAAACCAAATCATTCCACCACATTATTAATATAGTCAGTCTAGGCCAGGTACAGTGTACAAGGACTTTAGTTTAATGAAATATTCATCCTCAAAATTCACTTTTTCAGAATTAGATTCTTAATATCACAGATTTTGGAAAACTCAACCGTTATATCATCGATATTTTTCTTTCATCTATCCCAATATTAGTATTTAATCCGCACAAAGTAGAAGAAAATAAAAATCTCATCATCAAACACCTTCTTGTAATAAAAATTGTCAACAATTATCTAGATGAACTTTTTTCCATCAAGCAGTTATTGAATTTCAATTCCAAAACCTTATTTATTATTTCAATCCATAACAGTTTCATTTGGTATAACATAGAATATACTAGTTTCTATGTTTTTAGAAACCCTCTAGTTGTTCCATAAATATCACTTAATCTAAATCTCTGTGAATGAATTTTTTCTTCACATCCATATTGTCAATATGAACATATTATGCTGAAATTATACTCAATACAATTTGGATAGTTGTGTGCCTTGTAACATCCCAACCCGAATCACTAGGTTTGGGACGAAATAAAACAAAACCTTATGTGCTTGATCTTTGTTTTAAGTGGAGGTGTTTTTTTGGTTTTAAGGTGTCTTTCCCTAGGTTTGTAACCTACATGTGTCCCACTTATCATAAAAGTGGTTTATTCAAAATGGAAAAAAATCGGAGATATTGGTTTTTAAAAAATAATGATATATACTCAACAATATGAAATCATGAAGGACCACCACAGTTCCCTTGATATTCTTGAATCCATGAACTCAAATTTCATTATAAGAATCTCCGAAATGAGAGGAAATCTAATTATTTATAGACAAATACTAGAAATGGATCTATTACAATTTAGTAGTTCGTGGTTAAATTATATTACAATTAAATTAATTATCACACTTTGATAAATAATGCTTTGACATAATCTCAATATGATATCTCATGTAAATGATATCATATTTTTCTCTAAAAAAATTCAATGCATGATATTTAATTGATAAATTTAATGAATTCTCTAAAAAGAAAAACTTATATAATTCTCACTAAAATTTTAACCAGAGGTAAACATCGTATTTTTGAATTAATGAAGAACAACAACAAAAAGCTCTATACTCAATTAAATGTGGTCATCTACATGAATCAAATGATTCCAATTAGATTTATTAATGACCATATTATCATTGAAACCATTTAGAACAAGATCATCTTGAATGATATGTTTAAGAGTTTTTTAGGTCTATCCCAAACCCTTTTAACAAGTGAACTGGTCATTTAGATCACCCTATTAATAGTTTCATCATTAGGTCTACTTATAACATGCTTAAAAAATCTTTATATAGTCTCAAACATCTTCTTATCAATCATATCCACTTTGTTTTTCTCTTGAATACATTCATTTCTAATACAATTTATCTTTGTATGTTCACATGTCTATCTTAACAATTTCATTTTCACTACCCTTGGTTTTCATTCAATATGTCCCATAAAAATCCAACACTCATACCATATATAATAGTAGGCATAATAACACTCCCATTAAATTTAACCTTCAATTTCAAAGGAATTTTATGACAAAAAAGCAGCCTAGATTCCTTTCTCAATTTTATCCATTATGTTTAAATCATATCAGATACATCTACATTAATATCTCTATCACATTGTATAAATTATCCTAAATATCAAAAAATATGAACTTTTTAAATGTCATGGTCTCTCAATATCCTATCTATAAAATTAATAGGCAATCCTTGGTGAAGAAAAACACTCCATTTATTTTATCTTATCCTTATTAAGTTCAAAACACTTTGATTCTAAAATCTATCTTCAAAACACTAACATTAAATTGAAATTCTCTTTAGATTCTTCAATAAGAACTATATGATTTGTAAAAAGCAATAAATCAGTATCTCATATATAATATGCTTCGAATGTTCATTTAAGACCAAAGAAAAATGGTTTGAGCTCAAAACTGAAAATTGAAGCAGTTCTATTGAGACAGGGAAGTCTATATTGTGACATGTTTGATTTTGTTTCTTAGAACAAACTTATTTGTACTTTATGATAACACATATTCATACTTTTGAATATTAATAAACTTCTTATCACATCATGATTGTTCTTCTTATTTAAATAGCAGGTTCTTTATACCTAGTAATTCAATACTTTTGATTACCATATCATGTATACAATTAGTTATACACGATATATTGTTATCATTATAGTGTATACATTTATGGATCCACTATTTAATGGTAATATCCATAGATTAAATGTCACATCAAAAAGTTATAGTACTTAGAAAACTATAATGAGAACCTTTAGATACTATGACATTAATCTTAAACAAAGGTCATATGGTCTAGATACATTTTACTGACTGGACATAGTAGATGTTCGACTATCATGTGTTGGGGGATCATAAGAATTGGGACTTCATCTCATGAAGTTCTCAATTGGTGATCTCTATTAGTGATATCATGAGGTCAGACCCACCAATAGGAACACCACATGTTTCGAGTGTCATTAGATGTTTCTATTTACGATCATGTGTAGTGGTCTTTTGACTTGAGATCATTTTCAATGTAAGCCGTTTGATCACATAATTTGATGCAAGATGAAAACCATGATATTGAAATCATGGTGAGGTAGATTGTGTTGGTTGAGTCATTTGTGGCATGACATTGGTTGAATGGCCATGAATGAGTTTTTCACTTCTAGGTTAAGGGAGTTATGTATCTCTGGCCATATTGATCAAGATGGTAGTACCTAGATAAATCCATGCCCATGGTAGTTTAGGTAAATTCATCTTATTAGATCAACAAATAATAAAGCATTAAAATTATGGTGACATGAGTGTGCATCTATCTTTATGTGATATTAAATAAAAATAGATTATATTACATAGAGCTTGTTCGTAGGTTGGTTTTCACAACTCTTACAATCTTATCTCTTTAGGGGAAATGATGGGTTTATAGATCCCACTCTTGGTATATTAATAGTATTCAATGCTACCGAGATAAGGGCCTAGAGGGTCACACACAGTAGCGTATTCAAGAAACTACCCTAATCAGTTGAATAAGAATTTTAGACATGGTTGTCCCCACCACTGGGATCCAGGGTGATTCTAGAGAGATACGATCACCAATGAAATAAAGAAAGTAATATTATTATGTTATGAATAATGGGTGTTGAATTTATTTATGTATTTACAAGGTTTAAAGTAAATACATAAATTATTTTTTGAACAAATTTTAGTTTAATATATTCATGGATAAATTAATTGTTGTGGGAATGTTGGGTTGAGTTTATGAATCATTTATTGTTATGTAATGTTTAAAAGTTTTACCCGAAATTGATAATAATATTCATGACTCATTTTAGTAGTCATAAACTTTCGTTTATATCATGTTAATTATTCAGGATATGGGAGGAAATTCCTATTAATTCATAAAAAATTTATAAATAGAAGAAGAGAGAAATTCACATATGACTATTCATGATCATTCTCTCTCTTGTACTCTCTCCCAAAATCTAGAGAGGGACACTCTGTATCTGGGAACATGACTCAAGATCCCTCTTAGGCATCACATGTAAGGTGATGCAGTGATCGTCATAGCATCAAAGGCATTGTCAGATCTCCAGGATAGCACCCAAAATTCAATGAATGACACTCCAATAGTATATTAAACTGTGTGTTGAAAATATAGAGGAATTAAAAATCATATTATTTATACTAATATCACTAATGACAAGTAAACATCATGTACCTATTCAGATCTAAACAAGGTACTATGTTGTTTATTTTTTTGTTGAACTCTTTAAGCGAGATCCTCACCTTAAACTGGGCAATGATTTGCGGATGCCAATGAGTTTATTCTGTACGAAGGTGATTTTTTCTAAATTGTATTTTTGGGGATTCTGCTACATACCCGGTACCTAAAATTTGTATCAGAGAGACACGTGAAAATTTTCATCCAATAAAAAATTAAATTTGCAATTAATTTTAATTGAGGGTGTCGAGTCGATCAAAACAACACAGACAGATTTCCAATCGGACCTCAAATGACCAAGTAACATTATTATAAAATTTTAAATATAGATTGAAATTCCACATTTTGGGTATTAAATGTATGAACATGTATTTATTTATGTGTTAATTTTACACTTCAACTTGTCTGCAGAATTGAGTTTCTATTTGTCCCATTTTTCATCCAGTTTAGGATGGTCGAAATATGGTTATCCAACATTGGAACATTAATAAACATTTTTATTAATTAATTTATCTTAATTAATATTATTTATTATTTATTTAATTAATATATTTCATGTCATTGATAGACATAGAAATTTTATGGGCGGCTTTAGAAATATCACCCATGTGGATGATCCAAACAAACTAACACAAATTAAAAGGTATCAGCTTTGAAAACTATACCACCAATGGTCTCTGCAAGCTATATGCCAAAGCGAGAAAAGAGAAAAAATATGTCAAATAGTAATGGGGAGGGAATTCCCCCCACCTATCATCATACCCACCTCCTCCATAGCACTGGTTGGCCGGCAGTCGCGGACCGGTGCACCGCATAACCATAGTCAGGCTTCCGCTCCATCTACCAGCCTTGACCCCATACGGTGCAACCCCCTTTCTTCCCAAACTCCCCCCTTGGACCACCCTAATGAGCCACATATATCCATATGAGATGCCCCGAATCACACCCAGCCCATAGGTCCTCCTTTATCCACACCGTGCGAGATCCTTGCTCTATTAGTGAAACCAGGGCACCACCTTCCCTGCCTGGTTGGCCATTGTTCTACCACCAACATGACCCACAACGGACCAACCCTCCTCCGCCGGTGAAACCAGGTCAAGTCACCCTGGAGCACTCCTATGGTGGTCCTCTCTAAAAGGTGGCACATCTCGGTTGACCGCATTCAGCATCAGTGACCATCTAAATCTGTTCAGGGCTGCGACCAAAACCTTGGTCTGAATGTCCCTCATCATGTGACTCCCGAACTCCTCCCTTGTCCACTCAACACTACATAGTTGATCCCCCGTCAACATGCCTTTTTCACAGTGGTCCACCCCTCTTCTTTCCCTCCTCTCAAACCAGGTCATTGGATCATAACACCCCTTCAGGTCTATCCCCTATTGGGACTGTAAATGATTGGACCCCCGGTGCAGCGATAATCACGAGATAAAATAAAGTGCAAAATGTGGAAAAATAATTGACACCAGATGTAACATGGAAAAACCCCAAAATAGAAGGGGTAAAAAACCACAGCAAGTATAAGGATCACTATGGGTAAACGTGGGTACATAATCCCTCACTTTTATAAGGAGAAAACCCTCATAATATTCTCTCTTTAATAAAGGGGAAAACTGCCTCACTAAATACTGATCAATAGAATCTGTCAGTGATGAGAAACCGGATACATGTGATAGATTAGATTCTTCAAATAGGATGAGGATATTGCCTTTTATAGGCAACCCTCACCCCTAATTCTTGTTTCTCACAGGAACAATTGATGGGGTTTTCCACCCACCACCCACCAGCCATGCCTGCCTCCCTTAACAAACAAGGGGGAAGCCACCGTCTATGGAAATAAGATTCTTCCAACACATCTCCCACTTAGAAATTTGATTGCGAACCAAACACATATCCACATCCTATATATAATTCCAATGATGTTGCTCATGTTTCTGTGAGGCCACTCGAGGATCTTCACCATCTAAACATATCAGAGTTAATTGCTTTCGTCGGGAAATCTGCATGATTTTCTGTAGTATGAATCTTATGCATATCCACACCTCCTTCATCCACCACATCTCAGACAAATTGATACTGCACGCCAATGTTCTTCATTCTGTAATGAAACTATGGATTCTATGCAATGTGAAAGGTGCTCTAACTGTCACAAAACAAAAGAATCTGTGTCTGTTTGTGCCCGAGCTCCTCCAACAACCTTCTCATCCAAATTTCCTCTTTGCTAGATTGTGTAGCTTCAATGTACTCTGCCTCTATCTTGGATAATGCCACAACTGTTTGTAACATTGAAACCTAGCTCATAGCTCCTCTTGCAAGAATAAACACATAACCAGTAGTGGATTTCCTCTAGTCAGAATCACCTACAAAATCTGAATCAACATATCCTCTGAAAGTAAAATCTGATCCTCTATAACATAATGCATTATTTGAGGTCTCCTTGATGTATCTCAAGATCCTCTTCACTATGCTCCAATTCTCCCGTACTAGATTCGCCATGTACCGACTAACTACACGCACAACACGTGCAATGTATGGTATAGTACAAAACATAGTGAACATTAGACTACCCACTTTGGATGCATACGATACTCTAGACATCTCGTTTATCTCTGCTTAATTTCTTGGAATCATTGTGGAGGATAACATGAAATTAATGGGAAGAGGTGTTGAGATTGGATTACAGTATTGCATGTTGAATCATTTCAAGACTCTCTATAAGGAACTCTTATATGATATCCAAATATTCCCATTATTTCTGTCTCAATAAATCTGTATCCCAGTAATCGTGTTTTCTAGTCATAAGTCTTTCATATCTATCTCCTTATCCAACTGTGCCTTCATCTCCTAGATCTGATCATTGTTGGGGCCTGCAACCAACATGTCATCCACATACAACAGAATAATGATGAAATTATTACCATATAAACCCTTGAAATATGTACAAATATCAGAATGAAGTTTGTTGTATTCAAGGCTCGTGATATAGGAATCAAATATCGTGTACCAACACCTCGGTGCATGTTTGAGACTGTACAATAATTTGTTCAACCTAAAAAACAAGTTATCTTTTCCTGCTTCTGAAAAACCTTCTGGTTGGAGAATATATATCTCTTCATCAAGATCACCATGGAGAAAACTAGTCTTCACATCCAAATGCTCTAGATGTAAACTGTATGTTGCACACATCTCCAAAACTATCCGAACAGTCATCAGTATAACAACAAAATAAAATATTTCATTGAAATCAATACCTTCCTTCTAAGAAAATCCTTTTACCACCAATATTGCATGATATGTTACCACCTTGGCCTTTCATTCCCTCTTGATCTTAATGACCCATTGGTTTCTGATAGCATTCCTTCCATGAGGTAATGGGACAAGATCCCAAGTCCTTTTCTTGTACAGGGCTTCATGTTCTTCCTACATCTCCGCCATCCATGAGGATACATCTAGACTCTCGGTCACATCCACAAAACACAATGGCTCTCCATCCTCCGTCAATAAGTAGTACGCAATATTTCTCTCAGTGACATAGTCTAAGTTCCATACTGGTGCTCTTTTATCCCGAGTTGAACATCGTGGTCCAGAATCAACCGGTACTTGATCATTGTGCATTGGTAACACTTTAGAGGAAATCGGTTCTTCCTTGGACCTGTCATCTACATCTATTGTTGTAGTTACTATATTCTCCTTCTTTGTGTCTTGATCAGTTGTCATTTTCACACTATCTTATGAAAAAATGGCATCTCTATAGATGATAAATTTTTGGGTAGTGGGATCCCACAAACGATACCCCTTCACACCATCAGCGTACCCCAATAAGATACATTTCCTGGATCTCGAATGCAACTTCGATCCTTCCTGGTCATTAAACAATGCATATACAGGACTTCCAAAAGTATGTAACTGAGAATAGTAAGCAGGTTTATCGGTCCACATCTCCATCAGTGTCTTTAGTTCTATTGCTATTTAATGATATCGGTTTATCACATAATATCTGGCATTCACTGCTTCTGCCCAAAATATTTTGGCAATACCTCCAGTCTTCAGCGTCACCCATGTTCTATCCAAAAGGGGTCTATTCATCTGCTTTTCCACTCCATTATTCTAAGGAGTGTATGCCACTGTAAACTACTTTTTTAATCTTTCCTGTTGACAAAAAGTATCAAATTCCTCACTTGTATATTCTCCCCAATTGTTTGTCCTCAGACACTTGATCTTCTTTCTATAGTCAATCTTCTTCCGTGCTTTGAATGTTTTGAAGACTTCAAAGTCATCTAACTTCCTCCTGATTGGATACCCCCAACATCTCATGGAATAATCATTAATGAATGATACAAAGTACCTTGCTCCTCCCAGGGATATACATGGTTCTTTCCAAACATCAAAATGGATCAACTCTAAGATCTCCTGACTTCTAGATATTGACGTCCCAAACTTTAACCTGTGTTGCTTGCTCAAAATACATTGCTCAAAAAATGTTAAGGATACCATTGTTAGCCCAGAAAACAACTTCTTATCTGCAATACTCTTCAGCCCTCGTTCTAACATATGGCCAAGCTTCTGATGCCATAATGTCATCAATTCTTCTGTTGAGGTAGCTGATGCAACAACTATCTCTACCTTCCTGTACGTTTCACCAATAAGAAATTACATTTTCTTTGATATATTCTCCACCTTCATTACCACAAGCACTCCCATCATGATTATCATCACTCCATTATTAGTGTGAGTCTTGTATCTGATGTCATTAAATAGTCTCAAAGAAAATGTGATCTTCTTCAGTCCCTTCACATGATGTACTCCTTGGATGGTTCGAACAATACCATCATGCATCTTCAGTTTGATGGTACCGACTCCAACGATCTTCAGAGTGTGATCATTCCCCATGTACACAATTACTTCCAGGATGGTTTCCTTTTGGTCAAACCATTCCCGTCAAGATGTCATGTGCCATGTTTCTCCTGAGTCGATAATCAATTCATTTTCAAGATGATTCCTACTTCCAGTAGTAGTTTCCACTTCACTGACTAGTATATCTTCTTTTCCAGACGTATTCGAAACATTCCCCTGAGAGTTCATTTCACCACTCTTAATATTCCAACAATCCTACTTGATGTGACCCTTCTTTTCACAATTTAAACTTGTGACATTCTTTTTCTTACTCCTCTATTTGGACCTACCATGATTTTGGATCCCATTGGAACCATGCTCCATCATCCTTCCTCTCTCCATTGATAGAGCATCTACTTGGTGATAAGTTGTCTGTCTGTCCTCCTTGTTCTTGCACTGACATTATTCTTCAAGAACCGTAGTTTCAACATCATTAAAGAGCATCATATCCATTAGGATATTTTTGATGAGGTTGATGATGAGTTGTTCATAAGAATCTGGAAAAATCTGGAGTAGAATCTCCACACATTCAGTATCCACAGTCTTATAGCCCAACTCTGTGAGATGAGCAAACAAGGTATTAAGGTTTTTGATGTGTTCAGTCACCGATGATGACTCCACCATTCGAGGAGTGTACACTTTTCTCTTCATAAAAATTTTGTAGTGTAGTGACTTGGCCTCGTATAGCTTCGTCAGAGTATCTCATATTTCTTTTTCATCTTTTTCTCCTCAATGCTTGATAAGAACCCATCTGCCAAAGCCAAATGGATGTTGGAAATAAAATTCCCATCCATATCATTCCATTTCTCCTCTGTCACACCTGTCGACTTTTAGCCAATTTCCAGTAGGCAATTATCATTCTGCAGCACTGCCTGCATCTTCATTTTCCACAACAAAAAATTATTCTCGTTGAATTTTTTGATCTAAAATTTTTCTGCCATCTGGACACACTTTTAGTCAAGAGCCTCCTCCATTTCAAAAAGGTGTAGTTAATAATCTCAATAAATTTTTTCGGATCTGACAGATCAACCGGAGTTGCAATCACAAAGAATACTGAAAATTACGAGAATTATTAATACTCGAAAACATTAATAGCACTAGGCTAGAACATTCCCTATGATACAACTTGTTGGGACCGTAAATGATTGGACCACTAGTGCAGTGATAATCACGAGATAAAATAAAGTGAAAAATGCAGAAAAATAAATGGAATTATACGTAACATGGAAAACCCTCAAAATGGAAGGGGTAAAAAACCATGGGAAAGTCGAAGGATCACTATGGGTAAAAGTGGGTACACACTCCCTCACTATTACAATGATAAAACCCTCATAATATTCTCTCTTGAATAAAGGGCGAAAATCCTCACTAAATACTACTCAAATAGAATCTGCCGGTGATGAAAAACCAGATACAAGTAATATACGAGATGCCTCAAATGGGATGAGGCTCTTGCCTTTTATAGGAAACCCCCACCCATGCTTCTCGTTTCTCACAGGAAAAATTGGTGGGGTTGGCCACCCACCACCCACCAGCCATCCCTGCCTCCCTTCACAAATAAAGGGGCGGCCACCATCTGTTGAAATAAGATGCTCCCAACATCCCCTACCATGGAGCCGCACCACTACTGCACTACTCCTCTGTCTGGCTGTGGGTCGAGCCGAACCCGTGAGGTAATGCCCAGTTTGTTTCTTTCCAAACTAGATTTACCCCAAAACTGGCTCGAGCAGGTGCCCTGAGCCCAATATGAGCATAGGAAGACCATCTTGGTCTATATCATCCATATATGGGTCCACACATCCCAAAATGGGCCTGTGCAGGTTTTCCCCAACCGGTACAGGCCCTGTCTGGGGTTTTCAAGGCCCATGTAACATTAATGTAATCAATAATTAAAAAATATAAAGAATTTAAATTCAATTGAAAATGAAATAACTTCAATACTTATTTTTTGTTTTTTGAAAAATTAATAGTGGAATAAATTAATTTAATTTGTTGATAAATTAATTTATTTTATTTATATTTTGTTTTTAAAAATAAATTATTTAATTAGGACCAAACAATGAATATATATAATTAAAATTAGAGCAAAATTGTAATTCAATAATAAATGATATCAACAAATATTTAATGAAAATTTAATTTACTTTTTCATTTATTTTTAATTATATGAGTTAATGTGTAATGACTAGTCATGGGATGTGGACCAGCCAATGTTTATTTGGTTTTTAATTAATTAATTAAATAATTTATTGCATGATGGTTTGTACTAATTAATTAATAAAATGGTGATCTGTGTAACATTTCTGAGTCATTATATGTATAAGGGAATGGACATCCACTTCAGATTTTTATGTTATACGCCCTAGTTCTCCACAATGACAAGCGAGTGTTGTTGTATAATGATGTGACAACATGTGACGCACTTCCCACCAATTCATGGTGACACACTAGACCAAAGTTCAATGCATTTTTTTGGGTATGTGGTGCATTTCATGTCACAAGAGATGCAACTTAATATCTATCCCCTTCAGTCCTAGTTGGTCCATTGTTTTCTCAATGGATCAACCATTAGAATCGACTTAGGATCTGGTCATAATTTTACTTTTTTCATCATATATTTTTTTTGTGAATTTCTAGTGTATGTGCGATCACATAGAAAAAATAAATGTGATTGTGAAGATAAAATGAATATGTGACTCGATGAATTTCGTATCTCATCCATGGTTAGTTGTGAATGAGATCACATAACAAATTCTATGAAAAAAGAAAATGATTTCATTTATCACATTAAAAACAATAAAACCCTCAAATAAATATTAAGTCTAACTCGCCTTCTATCATTAATATTTGAACAAACACGACTATTTTTGGTGCTAGTTATGCCAATTCTGAGGGTGACTTTAACTACCATGGAGTTATTTTGATATTCATGGGTGGAATTAAATAAAATTTCAATAAAGAAGTATCCAAATATAACTTTTAGAAATTATAGACGAAAATGTTGAGTAAATCATGTACCAATTTAAGAGGATGAGACTTCACTCAACAGATAATGGAATCACATGTTAATGTGGTTGGATAGCAAAACACCTACCTTGAACCCTCCAAGAAGTGTCATAGCCAAAGCATGTAAACTATAATGGGAGGTTTAGGGATCATTTACACTAAAATACTCAAGTGATAGAGTAATATAATTCTAGTATAGAGGGTTTCAAGAATGATATAAAATAATGGGAGACTTTTAATGATTTAATTAATTAATAAAAATTCTTAAACTGGTAATCTTGTCAAAATGTACAAATATTCAAGAATATATTTATGTAGAAAAATGGAATCTTATACCCCACGTTTAAAAACATCAATAAATAATGGACAATGTAAATGTACACATTTGCACGAGTATCCAATAGTAGCACAGACACTTGTGTATAGTACTATTATATAGAGAACACAAGGTGCCAGTGTCCCCTATACCTCTTAAAATATATTCGGAAGGGATGGTGTTAAAATTCATATAGAAGAATAATGTAAAATGCATATAATAGTTATGTCATTATTAAATCATCAATTTCAGAATTTAGTTGTGGTCCCTACATTGGACATCGATGTTATATTAATTAGTTTAACCTCTGATAGTTTTTCAAGGAAAACACAAATAAATGACATGAATAGGTTATTGTTACACTAGATTTGTGTAAATTTAAATCCGGGTTATGAACCTTCAAATAATTATACTCTAATATCATTTTCACCACTTTAATAATGTCTTGTTTTAAGTTACAAAATCAGACATGAATTGAGTAAACGATTCACTGCCTATTTAGGTAATATTTTCCAAATCAATAAGAATATAAAAGACGGATTAATCTTTAATTATTATGGAGAAAAAATTAAAGGAAAAGGTGAAAAGGGACAATGGAAAGAAAATCAAAAATAATTTTCAAAATTTCCTTCAATGAAAGTGGTATTATTAGGATGATATTTTCATTTCATTTATTGAAAAGAAACTCGTGGAATTTTAAAGACAATAAACTGAATTAAAGAAGAAAGTTACCACTTATTATTTAGGAATGTTCATCAATGTAATGTTTTGATTTTATGTCTTGGGCATTCAATACAACATTATTATCAAATTTGTGTGTTGAAAAATGGTATCCATGTAATTATATAAATGTAACATTAATTCTGGTGTATTTTACAAGTGGGTGATAAATGGTGATACCTAGCCCAGTTTTGAGAAGTACACGACTTCTTTATTTACTAGAGAATGTTTTATATAGAAATATTGTTGATTATAACTAAAACATTAATCTTATGAATCCTTGGACATAATGGGACATTATTCTATGTTTATTAATTAATTTTTTATTTTGTATTTAATACTCAATCAATAGATCAGTAATACTTGACTTGTTGGATGAACCTGATGAATATAAAATGAAATATTTTTATACCTTGTTGTGTATAGATAAATCATTTTCATATAAAACAAAAACAAAATTTTCAAGTATATACCCATTTTAGTATTTTGGTTTGGAAAATCAAAAAACATTTGGTATAATTGTAATATTTAGTTGGGACAAAGAAACCTTTATAAATAATTGTAATCCACAAAGATTTTGTAATTAGTTGAACAAGGGAGCTTGAACTATTAAAAAATATGCTAGAGGAAGGCATTCTTCATAAGATACCTTTAAGTAATTAATGAATGGTAATGTGATGTATATGAATGGTCATAAGATATGTGTTGCTTCTAGCTGACATTCCAAATAATATATTGACTATGCAATCATTGATCATTATAATGTAGTGTTGAGTAATTCCTAAATGCAAATTACCTTATCAACATCACAACATTGATGTTAATGAGGATAATAGTACATGAAGTCAAACATTTCGAAAATTATCCAAAAAACATTAGCGTAGTGATATTCCAAAATGCACATTTTATAAACCGTGTTCATGATGAAAGTAGAATCAATATTGAAACTTACAGAAACTACTATCTGATTTCAAGATATGATTTGAAAATAATAGTGATATATAATAACCAAATGCCAACTATAATGACAAATGGATATCATATGAGTCATAGTATGATGGGAATCCATTATGTAATAAGGATATGTGTTAGAATGCAAAGAGTTAGTTAGGACATATATAAACTGGAATTCAGAATAAACACATTGTGCATCTAATGTAATTATCCCAATGGTTCCATTGGACATTACATAAATCCATGATAGACTATATTTATGTAAGGGTACACATATCTAGTTGAGATAAGGGGATAAAGATTTAATTGGTTCAAGTCAATGATTGAGATGCACATATTGTTGTCATTGGAACTATTTCTATAAGCGCATGTGGAATAGAGCATGTTTGAGAGACACATACTACGTTTGAAGGATAAAACCATGGTGATGGTTTTGTATTCACCATGTTTGGTGATGTATAATTCATTGTGAATAATATTACATATAGGTAAGTAGTATATGAAAATTAAATTAGATTTATAAGACCAGTTAAAATTTAATAATAGATTCCGTGTATCAAAGTGAAAAGTAGATTATTATTTTGAATACTATGGTGGTTATTCAAGTGCGATGATACATGGATGGAACAAGTGTAGTACCAATAAGGCTCGGTTGGTATTTAGTTGTATTTATTAGTAAATCCATTAGAATTTTTATTCTAATTTCCAATTTCTATGATCATACTATTAGTAATTGGATTTCATCACTATTAATCATGGAAGTAGTCTATATGGTGCAACCATGAAGGGATGGTCTCGTAATATAATGCTAAAAATGGTTGGATTTTTTTTGATATCCAGTTTAGTATTGAAGTAAGAAATGTAATCATAGAATATAAATTTGGAATAAATGTATCTCATGTGTTTTCAAGAGCATTGGGGGGCACTACAGTTTTCCACATAAAATCTGTTTGGCAACATATAGAAATCAGATTGTTTATAAAGTTAGTTAAGACAAGGGGGAATGTTATTCTATAGTGATTTCCTTAAAGCAACAAACTAAGTTCTAGGGAAGAGAATATACTAAGGTACATATAAATGTTTCTTAGACATAGTCAATCATAAATATATTGACATGGAATTGCAAAATACAAGATAGAACAATTCAAGAAAGATTTATTACCTATTTTACATGGCATAATCTCCCATGGTTATCATGTCCTGGACATGGGATGAGATAAATGTGGTGAGTTGATATCCATATGCTTATGTGATGGATCAATCATGTATTCAATCATATTTATAGGAATTTATATTTCTATAATATCATTTATAGTAGGTAAATATCAGCAATAACCCATATAACTATAAGTGAAGCATTCAGAACTATCTAATTTTACTTCAACAAGTACAAATGATATGTAACTAGGAAGTAAAGTAATACAGATACTAGTTTTTAGGGGACACAAAAAAGTGTTCCTTAGATACATGTGATATAGTATCATAGTTAGGCTATAGTGATAAGCGAGACAAGTTATACAAGCTAGCAGTTTCCATATATACAATTACCAAGTATGTTGTAGCTTCTGAGGTAGCTAAGATGCAGTTATAGGAAATGATCTTTTCCAGTTCATGAAATCATACCTATTATAAAAATTACCATCGCAATATAAATTATGATATTGTTTCTAGCCCAGTTGTCATGTTTTGACAATGGATAAAGGGAATATACTCAGTGTTACCATTTCATGAGAAGTTTTACTCATGACGATAAGGTCACAAATTGAAGAATTTCCATGTGGTGGAATCATGGAAATCCCAATAGCTAAAGTTGTTACTTATAATAAACATGGTCTTTATCATGAGAGTAGCTAACATGTTTATATAGTATTTTGGATCTACTGTAATTGGGGGTGTTGAAATAGTGGGTGCCCCATACCAATTATTCATAACTTTTGATTACCATATTGTGTATATAATTAGTTATACATGAATGTATTCATATCATTATAGTGTAGGATTTTATGCGTACACTATGTAATGGTAATGTATATAGATTAATTTTCATATCAAAATGTTATTAAATTTCTCAAGGTATAATGAGAGCCTCTAAATACTATGACATTAATATTAAACAAAGGTATTATGGTCTAGATACATCTTACGGACTAGACATAGTAGATGCATGAATATCAGGTGTTGGGGGCTCATAAGCATTGAGATTTCATCTCATGAAGTTCATACTTGGTGATCCTTAGTAGTGAGATCATGAGGATAGAACCACCAATAAGAACACCACATGTTTTGAGTGTCATTGGATGTTTCAATCAATGATCATGTGTAATTGTGTCTAACTTGAGATCATTATCAATGTATACCATTTCATCACATACATTGATGCAAGATGAAAACCATGATATTGAAATTGTGGTGAGATAGGTTGTTGTGGGGTGTCATTGGTGGCATGACATTGGCTGAATAGTAATGAAATGATTCATCCCATCTTGGTTAAGGAAGTTATATATATCTTTCCATGATGATCAGGATGGTATTACCTTGATAAATCCATGGCTATGGTAGTCCAAGGGAAATCCTTCTAGTTAGATTAGAAAATTATAAAGTAAGAAAACAACAATGACACCAGTGTGCATCCTGCTTTATAAGATATTAAAGACAATGAAATTATATTAAATACTGGTTGTTTGTAGGTTGGTTGTCATTGCTATGACAATCATTATCTCTTTAGGGGACATGATGGTTTTCCAGATCCTACTCATGGTATGTGAATAGTAATCACTAATATTGAGATAAGGGCCTAGAGGGTAACACACAATAGTGTATTCATGAATCTTCCCCTTTGGCGGAGCTCCAACAGAGAGGATCTGTCCCTTCAGCAGGGATGCCCTTGCAGAGATGGTTGTGGATTCAGCCCCTCCTCACCAATGGGGGGAGGGGGTACTAATCTCTTTTCCTCCGTAATAGCTGGACATTTCACTCCATTCACTAGTCTAGCCTTCCTTCCTCATTTCCTATAGGTATCTATTTTCCCTATGGTTCCCAACCTTCATGAAGGATCGCCATAACTCACAATTTCTTCAACGGAGTTCAATGCATCTATGGACCTTCACATATTGATGACGAGGGCTTGATTTAGTGGTTTTCATCCCTCGATTAACACGTTTGATAGATTTGTCTTTGATTCACAGGGTCTTCAAGATTGATAAGTGCTGGGTCTTCTAAATTGGCACCAATTGATGATTAACCTCTCCTCGGAGGATAACCTGATCTCTGCCTGGTACAGTGCTTCTCATGTTTTCAACAGATGAAATTTTTATATCCTTTGATGGTCTTATAAGTTCATCATGAATCGTGACCCACTATTTTTAGTGGTGTGGGTAATCCTTTCAAATCTACCACTCCCTTTGCATACCCCTTATATTATATGTATTCTAGGGAATATGGTTGTAAGCTTTTTTTGTTCTAATGATCGCACCATAGAAGTTGGTCACCCTATATTACCTCATGTATTTTTTGAGGTTTATGTTTCAATAACTCTAGTGGAGTGGCTGTATATTTCAGTAGGAGAAGAGTTTAGATGGAAAAGAGGGTGGTGTTTGAATCGTAGCCAACATTCTTCTTGGGATGCCATAGGCTAGGCTATTTGGATTCTGTTTGCCATCACGGTATCTAGTTTAGAAGAAAAATGACCAGTACTTATGAGGTATTTGATTTCCAAGTTGATCATGTAGTCCTGGTGTTGGATTGTGAAGGTTTGGGTGACTAGGAGCAGGTGTACAGGGCTACTCCAATGTTGGTAGATCATGCAGAATTACCAGTCACTGAGTCCATCATCTGGGAGTATCACCTCTAGCAGTGGTGTCTCAGGGATACTACAGTAGAAGTAAAGAGTGTGAAGACTAATGAGGAAGATATGTGGGTTGTAGATAGTTTTTCTCATTTAAATCATGATTTGGGTATAAATGGTGTTGAAGATGAAGGTATCATAGCAGTGTCTATGGTTAATCATCCAGTTACATACAACTAAATTGAGGAAGGTGTGGTGATATTGATAGGGAGTGATGTTAAAGATCTTAGTGGCTCTCAAGGTTGAGGATAGGAGGACACTAACATGCATATATAGTTCATGGTTCGTGGATATGAGTAGCTTGTAGGATCAAACATGGTGTATGGGAAGTCATTTTTATGGGCTGAAACAGAGTCTCATTGTAGACAAGGGGGCTGTATAGTTGGGGTTTCATGAGCCCCTTAGACCCATACATCCCTAGTGCCAACTCTACAGTCCATCTGAAGCCTAGGTCTTGGGGGAAGAAAATGTGTCTGGGAAAAAAGGCAGGTAATGGGGAGTCTCTATGTAAGTCGAGGTCTCTCAGAGAGGGGATGATGATAAAGTCAGGGAACCATTTTGATGGTTTGGAAGTTTGAGAATATCAATAGTCTCGAGAGGATGATTCTTCCGGTGAAGATATCTTCAAAAACCCATCAACGGATATCAAGGACCGATTTCAAGGGAATGTTCCTCACAACATTAGAAGGAAGAAAGTGAAAAAACACTCTTGAGACCCAGGGGAATGTATTGTTGTTTATGGAAAAATACCAATGGGGTGCACAGATTACACCCAATTTCAAAAAACATTTGAGACTAGGTCAGCCAAGAGGGGTAAGAACAAAGAAAGGACAACCCTACATAAGGTATAAAGTGATGAATTGAGATGGAATAATAGATTCATAGATGATGTGGATGGGTTTTGCTTGACTGTTATCCTGAACTACAAGGAAGAAATTCCTGAACAAGAAGTATTACCCAATGTATCAGAAGAGGAGATCAAAACAATTTATGATGAAGGTTACAAGTGGATGACAATGAGGATCAAGAAGTGTGGCTAGATAAACAAGATCTAATAGTGGCTCAGGGATTCAATTAGAGTAGAATCAACTTAGAGGAATTTATTTAGACTATGAAACCAATGATTACTCACTTTGAAGAGATTATCAGAGAGGATCCAGATACCTAGGTTAGTAAGCTGCACTGGGAACTATATATAGTAGTTGAGTCAAGTAATCTTAGTCTTGTGTTTAATCAGTTTGTGGGATTTTTATCACTAAGCAGTGTTAGGTTGTGAACATTGGTTTTCCCATTTACCTTAAAATGTCATATAATAAAAAAATTAAATTTTTGGTGGTGAATCATCTCTATTTTTTTGAATAGGAATTTGGGATATGGTGGGCCCCACCGCTGGGGTTTGGGGTGTGTCTATGGAGACACCGTCAACAATTCAATAAATAAATTCAAATTATTCATATTATGAATAATGGGTATTGAATTTGTTGATGTATTATCAAAGTTTTAAGTAAATACATGAAAATATTAATTGAATTAATATTAGTTTAATATATTTAATGTTCATTTTTTTTTGGGAATGATGAGTTGAGTTTATGAAACATTTATCATCATGTAATATTTTAATGTATTACAAGAAAGTTATAAAAAAAATTATGACTCAGTTAACTAGTCCTGAAATTTCATTTATACAATGTTAATTATTCGGGGGATGGGAGGAAATTCTACGTAATTCATAAACACCCTATAAATAGAAGAAGAGAAGAATTCACTAGAAACTATTCATGATCTTTCTCTCTCTTCTTCTCTCTCCCACAATCTAGAGAGAGAATATCTTGATCCAGGAGCTCTGCCTGAGCTCTCTCTAAGGAATCACAAGAAATGGGATATGGTGATATTTGGAGTGTCAAAGGTGTATTTAGATCTCCACACCATCAACAAATATTCAATGAATGATGCTCCCACATTTTCCTGAAGTGTGTGTGGATGATCATGAGGAATTAGGATTCGAATTATTCATCCAGTGATCGCTAATTATGTGTAGACGTCATGCATGGTATCAAATCTAAACAAGGTATTTTACAGTTTATTTTTGTTCAAAAAACTCTTCATGTGAGATACTCATCTTAAACTGAGCAACAATTCTCTGATGTCAAATATTTTATGTCATACATCGGTGATTTTTTTTAAATCAAAATTTTCAGTCTTTCTCTCTGTTCTTAGTCCCTACACTTCTATGTAATATAGTATGTGATAATGTCCTAAAAGTAGGTGTCTCGCTACAAGGTCATAGTAGTTCCCCGCTATAATAAGAACCCAGAAGTTCTAAGACACTATTCTTAAATATATGTTATATTTCTAGATGATATCAATTGAGGGACACAAATGATACGGGATATCAGGGGTGGCGACTCATGGGACATTGAGGCACATTTTAATGGTGTACACCCATGGTAATATCTAGTATATGATATATGTCTCATTGGATGTTCCTATCAATGAATGTGTGTACAAATACTTAGAATTTAAAGTTATTATAAATGAGTATTATGAGTCTGTACTTTGATTTATTGATGAAAACCAGGAGGATGTATATTCACGGAGAAATGACTGCATTGTCATGACATGTAAAATTGATTATATTTTTAAGGTTTATTTATGGTCTAGGGAAGAACCTCAGTCATCTCTCAAGAAGTGCTGCTGGATTTAGAGTGTGAATTTTTAATAACAAGTACTAAAATAGAGGTGATTTTGAAAACAATTTTAAAGAAATAATGTAACATAAGGAGTTTAATAGTTGATAGAATAATGGTGTTGATTTAATAATAATAATAAAAATGAGTCATTGTGATTTTACTACAGACATTTCAAGTTCATTGTTCTTAGAGATTCTTTTAGGTTTGGAGTAATGTTTTGGTTGAAATTAATTGGAATCCTGATTAATTCCTAATCTATTATTTCATTGCATGAAGAACCAAACCTTGACATAACAATCATATTTTTAAGGTCAAAAAATTATTAATGGAATAAGAGCTTCCAATGAATATTGAAATCTCATGTAAGTGGGTAAGAAAATGATTCTTGTACTGTCCAATCGGAACAACATATGTCATGCACTCAAAACCTCATGATGATTGGTTAGAAATTAAGAGTATCTCAGTCACATGCATCAAAATAAGAATTAGAATATGGAATTATACATTATACATTTAAAGAAATGTTTTCACACCCAAATTAATCCAAACCAGTAGCTAAAATAAGAATTGTAACTCCCATGACATGTGTTTAGCTCCCTCACAATGAATGCCCACCGTTTACCTCAACATCAGGAGGAGGAGGAAGGTCAGGTAGAATGCCTTATTTTTTATTGATCACCATATAAAGACATGGGACTCTAGAATGTCAAGTATTAATAGGATACTACTCTATTAATTCAAAATGGCAGAGCATCACTTCTGGTTCAAACTAACAAATGGGTAGCCCAAAGTTCCATTTTATAGGAAAATTGGAAGGTGGTTTTGAGCATAGAGATTTCCTAAAACCACTTTTCACATGGGTTTTGACATCCAGACAACCCTATCACACTTTCAAGAAAATAAAAAAGTTCTATCCTCACCTCTTTGATGTCTCCACCGAACTTTTGGCACAATTTGGACCCCTAGATCCTGAGATATGGATAGATCACAACACACCACTTTTGACTTCGTGCAGATTCGGTGTGCTGGACAGATCAAGTTATTTGGGGCACCTGATGGACGAATGAGTCTTGGGTTACTTCAAATAAAATGTATCCCAATGAATTTTGGACCATAAAATAAAATTTCATCCCATTTGGAGGCCTGGTTCAGTAGAAGTGAGCGGATGAGTCCACTAGTGTGCATGGATCTTGCGCAATTTTCCACATTTTTCTTGGACACCATAATGGGCCCTCCAAATCACCCCTACTGGAATGGAATCATCAAACAAGTAACATTTACATTTATTAAAGTGACAAACAAAAAATAAATGATTAAAAAATGGAATTCAATTTTTTTTATTTTTATAATTTTTAATATAAAACTAGTTTAGCAAAGTGTTGTAAGGGTGAAAATGAAACAGTGAATCGTGGTGCAATCACACACCCATACCTAAAAATTTTCACTCCTGGGAAAAGTCATAATTCCAAAAATTATGCATGAAGATATTTCCAAAATCATAAAGATTTAACATTCAATAAAAAATTAATTCCTTATAGAAGTGTGATCAAATCAAAAATCACACCGAGGAGTTATTCTCAATGACCATTGAAAAAGATGTCTCAAAAATTGTATACAAAAGAAATTACAATAGAAGCATGAAACCAATAAAAGAAAATAATTCAAAAGTTTATCATGTCACTAATTCTTCATGTGTGTGTGTGACAACCATTTCATGCTATTCGTTCCACTTTTCATCAAGTAAATATAAGTTATTTTAATAATTGTCTACTTACAAGATCCTTTCCACCAAACTAATCCCACATCCTTTGCAATCAAATTTCAAGACCCACTAACATAAGCATTCCAAGAAGTCAAACCATAATCTCCCAACCTAGATATCCACATATGTTGTACATTTCTTCACTCCCCTCATTTATTATTTTTTCAAAAACTTCACTTGGAACAAATATCACACTCTTCTCCCAACCCATGTTTGATGTCCTTAGGACACTAATTATAATAGTTATAACAAGATTAAAGTTCGAGGGAGGGTGGTTTTTAACCTACCCAATATAAAATACTTTTTATTTTTTATTTATTTTTTTGATTGTGTACAATATTCCGATAACAGGTATACACAAATAGGTTAATCTGCTATAATAATAAAATATATCGGATAAGGAACTATCGAATGGAAAATTGATTTTGGAGAGTAGAGAAAAATCAACCTAACTTATTGTTGACACTCCTTTTCGTCACAGAATCTAAAAGATTGGAAAAGGGGAAGATATGAGATTAAAATGGTTCGACCTTTGAAGAAAACATAAAAAATCGACAAAGGGATGAACAAAGAGAAGTTTTCCCATAGGCCGCAGAAGTGTCTTCATAGTCGCACAAGTGGACTTGCGCGACGCACTTTGGCGCGCAAGTTACATGCGCGACATAAGTGATAACCGCCCGAGGTCTTCTCCTGCCTATAAATAGACCCTGTGGGCCCCCCATTCGAAGAGTAATTTTTCCAGAAACTCAGATTTAAGCTCCCGATGCCCAAGTATCTTATCAAAGCTTCCGAAACACTTCTAAGGTAATTTCTTACCTAGAACGGAAGATCTAAAGAGAGGGAGGAAGGCCTAAGTGTTGAAACTCATCAACACTTGCACGTCTGAGTGGACAACCCTTAAGGGAAGTGGCCACACTTGCGCGCCGCCTTACTCCTTCGATAGAACTTGCGCGTCCCTTTTCTGGAAGAACCTTAAGAGGATTCTAAAGGCCTTAATAAAGAGTCGCTCAAGTATTTCAATGCTGGTTGAACATCGCGCAAGTACCCCACACGTGTCGCGCAGGTATACCTGCGCGACCAATACCTGCGCACCCACGCAGTACCTGCGCGCCTGCCAAGACTTGCGCGCCCCTGCCTTTTTGGGTGCCCATCTTTCCCATTTTACCTTTCTTAAGCCATTATACCTTTCCTATTCAAGATTTAGTCTTCAAGACACTCTTCAAAGCCATTTATGGCATGATTTATTGATTTGACATCCTTATCTGAAAGGAATTCTATGGAATATCTCTCAAAACATAGTTATTTATACATCTTTATGTCACTAAATATTGAGAGTTCATTCATTCAACCTCATCCTTTAAAATGAGAGAATCCTTAACCTGGGTCTCCTTTTTAGGAATAATCCCCAGTTATAAGTCCTTTAACCTGGGCATCTTCCTCATGAGTAAGCCCCAAATTCTTAAAGTTCCCAAATCTGGGCATCCTCCTCAATAGTAAGCCCCTAACCTTAAGTCATAATCTTGGGCCTCCTTTTCAGGAATAAGTCCCAGTCATAATCCCTTAACCTGGGTCTCCTTTTCAGGAATAAGTCCCAGTCATAATTTTGGGCTTCCTTTTCAGGAGTAAGCCCCATGTCCCCTAACTTGGGCCTCCTTTTCAAGAATAAGTCCCAGTCATAAATTTGGGCTTCCTTTTTAGGAGTAAGCCCCAAGTACCCTAACCTAGGCCTCTTTTTCAGGAATAAGTCCCAGTCATAAATTTGGGCTTCCTTTTCAGGAGTAATCCCCAAGTCCCTTAAATTCTCTTTCACTAGTTCTAATATAAGTTTGATCTGGGATTCCTTCTCGAGAGTAAAACCCAATTATCAATCCTCTACAAATTTAGGTTTCCTTTTCAGGAATAAGTAACAAGTTAGAATATTCAAATCTCCATGAAGCACATATACCTTTATGGACCCTATTCCTGGATTTTCTCGCTAAAGTAAAATCATAACCTTCATTTATCTGGGCAGTCATACATACATAAGCCCCAAACCATTTCTTATGATTACATCTTTCATGGACCAATTGTCTATTTTATTACCAATACCTCTTGTTTCTCACATCGAGCATGACTCACGTGATCTTAGAGGGTAAAAGTAATTATGACATCCTTCTTTGAGCCATCAATCATAAACATCATACTCCCTTACTCGAACTACGTGGCTTCTGATTCCTTTTCCAAAACAAAGGATACGTGGGTAGCCCATCTGTGGGTTTGATCCCAACTCTGAAATAATCCATGTCCTTCTGAATGAAAATAAACTTCAAGTGTCCCACTGAGTGGCTTTAAAACCAGCCTGGTCATCATAATGACCAAGAGACTTTTATATAAATGTTTTGATGAATACCATTGAACAAGAATCTCTAAATAGATACAGATGATTCTCTATTGATGAGGAACCTTGAATACATTTAAAATATTCTCTAAATTTCTTACATATTTAATCATTGATTGTTAAAACTGAAGGAAAGCTCATTTTATACTTGGTAATGTAATAAGGATTCACGAACATAACTTAAATCTATAAAGAGAGTCCTGGAATAGAAAATAATTCCCCTCAAAATGGTGTGATGAGTCTGACCTCCCATCCTCTCGACTAATACAAATTCCTATGTCTCATCAGTTCACAAACTAAGGAAGCGCCTACCTTTGGAAAGTAGGTCCAAATGGATGTGGAATCATTGGATGTTTCCGGTTCTATGAACAAACCTGTTAGAAACCAATCGGAACGTTTGAATCTCCCATCAATGAGGACATCCCAAAATTCCGAGGGAAACAAAAAATGGTGAACCCGATGTGAATCCGTAACCAAGTTAAAATGATGTTTTCCCTATTTGTTAAGCCCCTATTTAGAACTCAATAAGAGGGCTAACAAAAACAATCATTGAAATGTGTTCTCATCCAAAAGATGAAGTGGCTGAATTTATCTTGATTACGTCTTTTATATCGAACAAGCACTCTTTTCCAAGATCTTCTGTATTTCCATAATGGATGCTCTCAAATTCACACCTGTGAATACTGCTGTTGCAAATACCACTACTGATATTCCTAATGGATCATCATCCACTCTGAGGATGACATCACCTACTCAACATCTTCAACGCTGGGTATCAAAAATCACTGGTTAAGGAGTACCGTCAACATGGTACCATCCCAACTCTGGAGGCTGCCCGATAGGCCCTCAAAGTGAACAACTCACACAGGTCGTCCGGACAACGACCACCAGTGATCAAGAGGCAGGCGGTTCTGACTACCGTCTCCAACCGTTTCGGGTCTTTATCCCCGGAACACAATTTCCATTCGCTCCCTTACTCTGAGGAAGTGAATGATCAGGTCCCTCAGGGCCATAATTCAAAAATACAGGAGTCCTTCCCGAGGGCTCCCATCAACAATCGCCACCAGACTCGTGCGGTAGTGCGCCCTCAACATGATGAGGGTACCGACTCCAGGCATTCGGCTCAGGTTCCTCGAACCCGAGCAGGCAAGACGAACTGCCAGAGGCGGAATCCGGTTAACAATAGGCATGTTTTCATCCCTGCCATCTCCGGAGAAGTCCACCAACTTAACTTGGTGGCAAACAATGAGCAGGTACACACACCTTTCCGTTTTAATTCCGTTGTCCAGCAGACTCGTCTGGCAGCATCACGCCAATCCCGCCAGGAAATTCCGGCGGAGTACTATAGGCAGGAACATACACCTGCTTATACATCATCAGTTAGTCATCAGGCTCACCTGACTACATATGATGGATCTCATCAACCGCATTTGGCAAAGTGCAATAAGCAGGCACATACACCTGCTAGTACTAATCAAGCCTACCAACAGTCTCGCTTGGTAGCGCACAGAGAAGTCATTCGGAAAGCTCCGACAACAAATAGGAGGCAGACTCAACTCTCTGCCTCCACACTTGAGTACTGTCAGGATTCACTGACAGGAAAAGGAGGACAGGAGCAGGCACATACACCTAATCCAAGCCCGGAATGGACGTATATCCCCGTTCCAGCAGCTGAAGTCACCAAGCATATTTTTTCAATGGTGAAAGAGAAGAAGAAAATTCCTTCTCATATTCTGGATGCTTGCCAGGATATCATAACAGCTTCAGCATCATCTCAGGGAAAGAAACATAAATCTATCCCTAGTAGTGGAGTGACACATCAATGATTCACTCCGAAACAGACACACACATCTGTTCCAGTCCAAGAGGGTTATGGGGCATACTCCCCCATATCATACGGACAGCCAAGTCAGGAACATGCACCTGATTTAAGTGGAGATTGTCAGTCTAACCTGACCATCTTTCCTGATCAGGCACATACACCTGCTCAGAGCAACCACTTTCGTCAACAAGTGGTTTCCAAAGCGAGTAAGAAGGCATCTAAGAAAAAGATCCTCCCAGTATAGTCATGAGACCAAAGGCCAATCTGTAACAAGGCCTTGCTCGATACTGGAGTTCTTGAAGCCCTCAGACATTTATCTGTTGGAATTCAAGATTCTACTCCCTCAGTTCCCAATAACGGGAACATTAATTCCGAATGAATTCAACATAAACTTCCTCATGAAGGCTTGCTTCATGACAATTCAGTCAATCTTGAAGTTTCGTGTTCAGATGAGAGCCACATGAACCCTCTGTGTGGTCAGAAGACCAAGGAGCAAGAGATCTCATCTTTTGCTGTAACCCATTATAGTGGTCCTCCCTATGATGATGAATTTTGCTGCGAAAGTCCTCTCTGCAGTAGTGATTCACATTGCCTGGAAAATACTTCAGTGTACAATGTAGTGCCGAGAAAGCCCTCTTATCTTGAGGCACTTGAAAATGCGAAACCAGTCATGTCTGATGATTTATTGCTAGCAAGTGAAATACTTTCTCAATCAAAAGATAGCCCAGGGTGTAGGTCTTTCTCCGAACCACCCCTAATTCATGAATCATCTAGTTTGATCAATGATCTCTCTATCAATCTTGTTGAATCCGATGAAGCAACAAAGAAAAACCAACTCTGGTCAAAACAGGTAGAATAATCTTCATTTAATGATGAAGAGGAAATGCTGAAAATGAGGAACAAACTGGCAAAAAGTGAGGTACCAGCCATTTTTTGGCCTTTGGATGACTCCTAGTATGACATTCCAAAGATGTTGACGGAAGATGGAATCCATGATATTCGTCTCAACATATGGAAAACTCTTTTTCAATTGAAGAAGAAGGTATTATCTTATGATGAATATGAAAATCATCTTAAGCTAATAGAAGGGCTACAACGTCAGATTGATTTGGCATCTCTATCAGTCTCTTGGTATCCAAAGGCCGAAAAGCAGCAGAGAACCCTTCAACGTTCATGCCTTGGTGCACTAAGAAAATTGCGTCAGTTAATTTCCAATGCCCCATCTGGTGTTCATATCAGAGGATGGGGTGTTCACGGAGCACTACATTTCATAGTGCTTTCCAGTCACCAAAGCCCACCGAAAATCGTCTCATGCAATGTTATTGCCCATGGCCGGCCACAGTCAATGGGTTTTGTTTGTAATCAAAAGCTTGCTCAAGAATAGGCTTCAACTAGTTCCTCTCAAAATCAAGCATATAGAGAACAAGTTGTTGAATTTCTCCTACATCAAGCAGGCGAGAATATTGCACAAGCCTCTCATATGGATCGAACACATCATCAAGTGAAAAAAGTTTCGGAAATCATCCAACGGTCTGTTGAACCAGGTGATAAAAGTGGATACTGGTTAATGCATCTAGCTATTTTCTGAACTAAGGTTCACAAGATCAAGAGAGATTCTAAGAAGGTCTCAGACATAGCATGTCAAGAGCCACCCCATCTTGTCATACTGGGGACTCCTTTAACCCAACCCTCAGAATCAAAAAATTGGATTCGAGGAGTTGAGCAGGAACATCCCTAGTCCATGAGACCGAGGACTCTTTCAAATCATTAATCCCCTCCTCAGAGAATGTCGGTATTTTCTAGATTGGGGAAGAAGACCCAAGAAGAACAAAGAGCCAAATTATCAGGAGATTCCCTCCACGTTATAGCTCGTCAATAAGTTCCTAAAGGATTGAATCAACAAAAGGCAATGTCTCATCAAAGACATGAAAGAAGAAAATATCACAGAAATGTTGATAGAAGGGATGCGATGCATTATGCATCAATCAATGTCATCAATGCCATTGTTGCTAATCCACCATAGGAGGCTCACTCAGGGGACTCAGATGAAGAGCATCCTGCTCAAAGAAAATGTATGCACCGATACAAATGAAGAAGGTGTGCGTACACGAAGTCAAAAGATTACTCAGAACCTAGGTAATCCACTTCCCTCTCTCCAAAATGTATCCAACAAAGGGAGGGGAAAGAATCAGGTTACATATACTTCTTATGAAGAAGGTCAATAGCTCTCATTAGAGCAAAGGTTTTCACAACAAGAGGAAGAAATGAAATAATTAAAAAGGTTGAATGCAGAACTACTTCAGAGTAGTCTTCTTCTTAAGAATGCTGGAGTCTGACAGCCGAAGGAATTTGTTGCAGCTACTGAGATGAATCAGGAATATCCTCCTTTATTAGTACACCCTCAAACGTCTAATCCTACGGGTCAAGAGCAACAATGGTTGGAAGTGCTACCATCAGTTGCAGCACCAACCACCACATCTGTCCAAGCTCCATTCATTGCACCTATCCAAGACCAAATTCAACCAGATGTTTCTCAAAAGTTAATAACTACTATTGAGTCATTAACAGCTCGGTTAGAAACTATGGAAGGGAAACAGGTGCAAGTTCAACCAGAAAAAAAAGTTTACCCTGAATGGGTAGATTCAATTTCTCCTCCATCCAGTTTTGGAAACCCTGTTTTCCCTACTTTCAATGGATCAGGCGACCCTGAACAACATTTGACACATTACGTGTCTTGTTGTGATCCTATGATGGGAACTCCAGAGCAGCAAGAAGCAGTGAAACTCAGATGATTCGTGCGAACCTTTCAAGGACCAGCTTTTTTCTGGTATACAAGCTTGCAATCCCGGTCAATCATCGGATGGGAGGATCTTCACAAAAAATTCCTTCTTCAGTTCAGCTAAACTTTCCCAAAAACGATAGTTTTTGATCTTACAAACTGCAAGCAAAGGGAGAATGAAAGATTCTATGATTTCATTGCTCACTGGAAGGGATTAACATATTCCCTGAGTTTAGCACTCCCTCAGGAGGAGATGTTGCCAATCTGTGTGGCAAATTTGCGTGACGAATTACACACGCCATTGATCCCTGTGAAATACAAAGGAGGGTTTCGAGACCTTACTTCAATCGCTCAGCAGATTGAATATTCCCTTATACAGGCTAAGGCTAAATCTTGTGTAATTCCATCATCTACAAGAAGGAGAATGGGTAAAGCGGAAACTGCTACAGTTATTCTTAAACAAGTGCCTATACCTATTTCTACTTCAAAACCTTCATCTTCTTGAAGGGATCCACCTCCTGAACACCAACAAAAAAGGCCGTTTCGTCCAATTGATCAAAGAGATCAACGGCGAAAAAAATTTGAGGATTTGAAGAGTAAAATATACTCTTTCCGAAATGAGCAAGTTCCTGGTTACTTCATTTCAGCTCTAGAAAATAATTTGGTTCAATTACCAGTGCCCAAGAGGCCAAACAATGAAGGAGATGAAGACCGTCCCAATTATTGTCCCTTTCATCAAATGTTGGGGCATCCCATCTAGGAGTGTTTTGTCTTCAAAGACCTCCTTCAAAAGATGGTCGACTTGGGACTAGTCAAGTTGAAAGGTTCTTCGACTCAGGTATCATGTGTTACTACTACAGTTACAGAGGAGGAATGTGAATGGCAAGAAGTCAAAAGCAGAAATGCAATGAAGTATGATGATTGGATGGTCAGAAAGACAATCAATCGGACTCATGCCATTTTGTGAACACAATTAAAGAAACCCATTGTGTCTTCTGCCATGAATATTTCGGTAAAACCCTCTTCGTCAGAGGGAAAGTCCTCAAAGAAACAGCTTTATTCAAAGAAGGAAAAAAGAATCAGAAGAAGATGAGTATGTGTCAAAGCCTAAATTTTCTTTGACTCTGGCAGACTTTATGCCATTTACTTCAAAGCCACGAGCACCGCCCCATAAAACGGCACAACCTAAACAGGCTAATCAGGCAGAGTCTTTATCAGACTAAGAGTTAATCTTCAGTTCTGTTAATATGATTCAATTAACAGATCCGCATTCCAGTAGTAATTTTAATTTTGATGAGCCTGAATTCCCTATATCAAATAAGGAAATCCAAGGAAATTCCAGAGGTTCAAGATATAGGGGAAGACGTGGATCGTTTTGAAGCCACTACTCCAATTCTACCCCTGCTAGAACTGTGTATGCAGCAGAAACTCATGGTAGAGCCCTTCAGCGAGCTTAAAAAGAACAAGAAAGTTCTTCTACCAATAGCCAACTCAGTCTTGGCACAGTTATTTTGGAAGACCGATTGAAGGTTCTATCTTCTTTATCTCCTCAAGTAAATGGATCTAATCAGTCTAATATTCCAAAACCAAGGATGTTGCCAACTTCTATCCCAATACAACATACATCAGATTCCAAATCATCTGCTTCCAAGGTACCTTCTAAACCGTATATTCCTGTTGGGAAACACATACCTCTAGATCAAAAGTATGATATATTAAAACACTTGGCCCAAGTACCAGCCAAGTTATCAATTTTTGATGCTTTGAAACTGTCGAAAGATCTTCGGGAAGCACTCATCGAAGCTTTGTCAAGTCCTCAGGAGTTTGAAGCAGAAATTGCTGCAGCTGAAGTCTATCACATAGAGAATAATCCTTCATAATTCCATGCAGTGATATCTTTTTCTAATAAAGATGAAGATGATGTTGTGCATGGGCACATAAGACCTCTGTACTTATCTGGCAAAGTCAATGGTGTAGATGTCCGAAGAGCTTTTATTCACAATGGTTCAGGAGTCAACCTCATGCCCATTCGTACACTTCGTCGATTGGGCCTCACGGAATCTGATTTATCTCCTTCTACCATGATGTTACAAGGATATGATAAAAATGAACAATAACCACTGGGTGAAGTTACACTCAGAATTCAGTTTGGAGATCTTGTATCCAATTTGGATTTCATGATTGTTGATCAAGACTCACATTTCAACATCTTGCTTGGAAGACCCTGGGTACATCAGCATGCAGCTATCCCTTCATCATACCATCAATGTCTCAAATACTGTTTCAATGGTCAAGTTGGAACATTGTATGGTGATAAGGCCCCATTCAAGACATGTGAGTCTCAATACATTGAGGCGGAATTTTATCACATGAAGGGAAGAGAGAAATATAAAATAAAGTAAATTACCAAAGTTAATGCTCCATATGGTTTGGAGAAGATTCCAATAAATCCATTTACACATGTGAGTACAGATTTTGTGTTACCTATCAGTCAAATTGAAAAAATAGGCCCAAATCAAAATACTCTTATGGAAAGATCCATAATGTCAATTACGGAAATCGAGCCAGACAACATGGGAGAAATTGGTAACCTACCAAACAGTGATGAAAGCAAAAGTGGTGACGTTTTCATTTCATCTACTGAAATCCAACAGGTCTATACTTCGCCAATCAGGCCAGATAAAGTTATAGCAACATCGGAGGTGAATAATGATGTCAATACTCAATCCATCATCTCCTCTTTATTTCCCAAAGAACACCCTTTATCATCAATAGGGTCGGAAATGGAAGCTTCTTCTTTAAAATGTGAAAATTTTGACATCTCTTCTGATCATGAAAATTTCGTTTTGTCATCTACTATGCAAGTAGAAACGGAAGAAATAACACATGATGAAGAGGAAGTGGAAGATCTTAGAGATAGTCCTCCAGCACTTGAAGAGGGTATCTCTACCACTGTGGATGAACTCAAAGAAATAAATCTTGGTACAGAGAAATATCCACGCCCCACTTTAATTAGTGCGGCCATGACCCTTGAAGAGAAAGAGATCTATATTTATTTTCTAAATCAAAATAAAGATATTTTTTCTTGGAACTATACAGAAATGCCTGGGCTTGATCCTGATGTTGCAACTCATCATTTGGGTTTACCAAAAGAACATCGGGGATTTAAGCAAGCCGCGAGAAGAACACACCCAACATATGCTTCCAAAATTGAAGTTGAAGTGGATAAGCTGATCAAAGCTAACTTTTTCAGAGAAGTTCAGTATCCCAAGTGGTTTGCTAATATTTTCCCTGTAAAGAAGAAGAATGGAAAAATTAGGGTTTGCATCGATTTTAGAGATCTTAATCGGTATTGTCCTAAAGATGATTTCCCAGTTCCGATTATAGAACTCTTAATTGATGCGACGGCTGGCTATGAAGTACTTTCCTTCTTGGATGGATATTCTGGATATAATCAGATTCGAATGGCCCCAGAAGATGAGGAATCCACATCCTTCAGAGCCCCTCAAGGTGTGTTTTGTTACCGAGTGATGCCCTTTGGTTTAAAGAATGCAGGTGCAACATATCAATGTGCCATGCATCGTATCTTAAAACCTTTCTTAGGGAAGTTTGTTGAATTCTATGTAGATGACTTGGTGGTTAACTCAAAACAACTTTCTAATCACTTGGCAAATTTGGAAGTCATATTCCACAAGCTTCGACAACATAATTTGAAGATGAACCCCTTAAAATGTGCTTTTGGGGTAACCTCTGGAAAATTTCTCGGATTTTTTGTACGCCATCGTGGTATTGAGGTCGATCCAGAGAAGACCAAGTCAATCCTTGGTATGTCACCTCCTCATAATTTGAAATAATTAAGAGGACTTCAAGGAAAATTAGCCTATATTCGGCGTTTCATCGCCAATTTGGCAGGCAAAAGTTTACCCTTTACCAAATTAATGAAAAAAGGAGTCACTTACCAGTGGATTGAAGAATGTCAAGACGAGTTTGATGTTCTCAAGAAATACCTCTTGAGTCCACCGGTACTCATGCCACCTGTTGAAAGAAGACCACTTATCCTCTATGTGATAGCTCTAGAGCGACCATTGGGTGCCTTTCTTACTCAAAAGAATGATACTAGGAATGAAAATAGCCTCTACTATCTCAGTAGAACTATGCATGAAACAGAAACTCGGTATTCAAGTATTGAGAAGTGCTGCCTAGCATTAATATTTTCAGTTCAGAAACTGAGACACTACCTGCAACATCACAAGGTCAAATTTGTATCTCGCAATAATCCTCTCAAATTAATCCTTAGTCGTCCAATGCTTACTGGACGTCTAACAAGGTGGGTAGTTATTTTGCAGCAGTTCGACATCCAGTATGTGTCTCAAAAGGCGATAAAGGGCCAAGCTCTGGCTGATTTCCTAGCTGAACATCCTTTAGTGGAAGACACGTCTTCAGATATTGAACTCCCTGCTGAGGATGTTTTCTCTATTCAAGAGAGTCCTCAAACATGGGACATGTATTTTGATGGTGCTTCTAGAAGTCCAACAGGGAAGAAAATGGAAAATCCTAAATTCAACAAAGTTGGTTTAGGAATTGTGCTCATTTCTCCAGATAAGGCAGTGTTACCTTATTCCTTTTTATTGTGGGAAGGTGGTACCAATAATGAAGCTGAATACCAAGCTCTTATCACAAGCTTGGAGTTAGCGCTTCAAGCACAAGTGAGTCACATAAAGGTGAAAGGTGATTCAGACCTGGTAATCAAACAAGTCAATGGGGATTATTCCATCAGAAAAGAAGAATTAATCCCTTTGTATGATTACGTCAAAGAGTTAATGGCGGAATTCCCTTCAGAACCGACATTTTCTTATGTCCCAAGATCACAAAATGCTCAAGCTGATGTGGTGGCTAATATAGCCACAGCTCTAGAAGATCCAAATCGGGATGAGACAACCATTAGTATTGCCCACCATCGTGCAATTTCACCTTATGTTCAAGATAGAACAGACGAAATTAATGAAATTAGTCCCATTCCTGAACCGTATGGTCATACTACAGGATGGATGTCACCTATTAGGGAATACCTTCAAAATGGAACACTTCCACCTGATAGAGCTGAGAAAGAACAAATCCGGCGACGTGTGGTCAATTTTACTCTTTATGATAGCCCAAACCACCTAGAAAAAATTCTCTACAAACGTGGTTTTTATGGAGTTCTCTTCAGATGCATTTATGGTGAAGAGACAATGGTTGTCATGAAAGAAGTTCATACAGGAGTCTGTGGTGCCCACCAGTCTGGACATAGAATGTCTGATCAAATTCGAAGGCTTGGATACTTTTGGCCTTCAATGATACAAGATTGTGTTAATTTCACAAAGAAGTGTCATTCATGCCAAGTACATGCCAACTTCATTCATCAACCTCCAGAGTTGCTTCATACAGATAAATACTCATGGCCATTTTCCATATGGGGAATGGATGTGGTGGGACATTACACTTCAGCTACGACCAAGCAGTTTAAGTACATTCTTATTGCTACTGATTTCTTTTCCAAATGGGCAGAGGCACTACCTATCAAAGAAGTCAGTTCTAAATGCATTGTTAGCTTCATCAAGTATAACATCATTACTAGATTTGGTGTCCCTCATACCATATTGACAGACAACGACACCAACTTCTGTTCTTCTGAGGTGAAGAAATTGTATCAAGAATAAAACATTAAATCCAACCATTCATCTCGGTATCATGCGGCTGCCAATGGCCAAATATAAGCCTTTAACAAGACTCTTTCAAATATACTGCAAAAGATGGTGGATAAAGATAAGTGGTCATGGCCTGATAAACTCTTTCATGCTTTATGGGCTTATCAGACTACCACCCGCAATGCAACGCGGTCAACTCCATATTCGTTGGTATATGGAACGGAAGAAGTCTTGGCAATTGAAGTTCAATTTCCCTCACTCAGAGTATCCATTTGTGATCAGTTATCTACAGATTAGTAATCTGAAAAGCGATTGAATGAATTGGAACGGTTAGATGAGAAAAGATTGTGCACTTTGCACCATTTGGAAATCTTTCAGAATCGAATAGCATGAGCTTTTAACAAAAATGTTCATCTTCGTTCATTCATTCAGGGAGAATTGGTATTAGTTCTCAGAACTACAGTGATACCAGGAAAGAAACCTCCCAAGCTTGAGCCAAAATGGGAAGGATGTAGAGACCCGAAACTTGACGTACATTGACATTACATTACATTTGTGGAATACTTAGTACATAACAAAAACACACACACAAGGATCGTAATAGTTTAGTGTCTTTGGAAACTTGGAACGTAATCTTCTAATCGTGGTGAAAGATCTTCAACATCTCCTATAAAGATCTTCCTTTTTTTTACCTAAAACCTTTCTTTATATCCCGGGGAAAAGAAAACATAAAAGGGTGAGCTCAAATGCTCAGTAAGGGTAAACAAAAGAAATATCAATCACATCGTATTCATAAGAACATAACATTTTGGAAATCTTAACCTGCAAAAGAGAGCATAATTTCATAACATGGGATAAATCATGGCAGTGAAATGTAATCACAATAATCATAACTTAAAACATGAAACTTTGTGGCATTCACACATAATCATAGAGAATCATTTCTTGTTAGTCAAGACTCATTGCCAAGACTATCTTAGTGGAAAAAGTCCCTTTCTGAATCGAGTAACCCTCGTTTCAGTCCTGTTTCACTGAACCGGTATAACCTACCGTTCCAGCCCTGTCTATCTCATGAGATATAAAATCTTTACCCAATGCATTGGAGGGAGATATAGGTCCCACCCATCTCATAATGATACCATTCTTATGTGTGCCACAAAATCATAAATCATACATCATTGCATAACCCATGTAATAAAAATGGGATTCTTAAACAACATGACATCATAAAACAATTCATATAAGATAAAGGAATTCATAAAAATATTTCCATCAAAACATAATCAAATCCATGTAATAATAGGGATAGAAATAGAACCCTTTATTATCTTAGATGGAAAATAATTTTGATAAAACACTTGAAATCCATTCTTGAGGAAAATATCCTTTCTACTTCAAAAACATTTTCCTTTCTTAACATGTCTTACAATTTAAAACTAAAAGAAGTTGATTAAAAATAAACTTGAAATCTTGTAAAGGAAGATTCTTGGAAATAATTTTTTAAAAATCCATTTATGCCGTATAAGTTAAAAAAACATTCTTCTCGTACTTTTGTCGGAAAATTCAAAAAAGTACCTCGTACGAAAAACGACAAAAGATTCCTTTCATATCTTTTACTAAAAACTCACCGAAGGGTAAAATTGGATTTAAAAAATTGTAGGTGGATGGAAATAATATTACATATTGAGGAAATATGGATTTGGATGATAAAATACACCCCAGTAAATACTAAAGTATAAACCATCTCGGATAAAAATGAGATTGTGATATTTCCCTTACCTTAGGTCCGATTTGCTTCGTATGTGTCCGAACCTCCTCTTCTTTGAAACGCCTCTTTGAATCCTCCACTTAGGGAACTAAGATTGGTCTTTGAAGAAGACCAGGACCTCTAGGATTATTCTAGGGAAGTGGAGAAGGGATTTTGGCAGGGGTTGGCCGAGCTTGAGTGCTCAAATTGGTGTGAGGAGGAGGGGGAGGAGGTGTCCTTTTATAAGGGAGGAGAGGGGCACCTTAGGAATACCTCAAAATATTATTTTATATTAAAGTCAAAATCGGTTTATAATGGTTCCAAAGGGTATTATTTCGAAGATAAAGTGGGGATGGATCGAAATCCTATCAACCAATAGGATTTAGACAAGTTTAGGTTATTATTTTAACGTTATCAATTAGATTTAACTCTAAGTTAAATAATTTAACTTTTGCCGTGTCTTTTTGTTTTCTTAAACTATATGGTTAATACACTTACTATAACATGCCAAAAGAACCCCAAATTGTTTATTATTAATACATATATCCTTATCTAAGTAATTTGGCCGAACCTTAGATTTTTAGGAATAAAATAAGAATTATTAATATAATATTTGATTTAAAAAATATTTTGTGTCAATTTTGACACTATTTGATATATGATTTTTGTGAAAGCCACAACAGAATTATATGTTCGAACCAAGTTGATTAAATCCACACTAATATATCATAGTAACCTAGAAAATTAGTGTAATTCATAAAAAGTCTTAAATTACATTTATTTTGGTATTTATAATATCAATTATGTCAATATTTCATTAATAAGATAATTACTGCATCATCTTTGTGTCATAAATAAATTAAATTATTTGATGTCTAAAAACTACAAATAAAATACCATTATTTAGGAAATCGTTTTATCTTTCTAATGAATATTTATAGTCTAATTTATCTTATTTATAACCCCATATTAAAAATGTTTTAGTAAATAAACTTTGATTTTAACTCTTTTAACTCTTCTTTGAATTAAATAATAATAAATGTCCTAATCTAATCCAAGTGGGCCTAAATGATAATATTTTACACTTAAGGTTGTTTTTGGTCGAGATACACTTGTCCAATAGAATTAGGACATGTGTTAGGGTAATATTAATATCATTTTTACCCTTAATTACCCTATTTACTTTTAACCGTGGTAAATAAAAGTAAAAAGTTACTATTCACCAAAAATTATTTTCATCTCATTGAACCACATTTTACTTACTGACATCAACCGTGTCTCTCGGATTTTTGAAATTCCATTCACAGAAGCGGTAAAATTAAGTTTTATGAAAAATTCAGTTCTTTAACTACCACTTAGTAGTTTCACTATTCATCAAAAATTGATGTTTTTCAGAATAATGCCAAAATTTCATCCTAAGCAATATTTCATATTCCGAATTCAAAAATGAAGTCTATTTTAACAAATTAATAACATAGAAGTTGCATTAATTAATTTTATAATTAAATCCCGCTGTTAAAACAAATAGCGTGTTTTTAAGAAACAATATCTATCAAAAGATTGACACTTGATTATGTCTGGTTTAAATGTGAAATTACATCCAATGATGAGCATTGTATTAAATTGTAAAAATATATTCTAAATATACTTTAAAACCACTCAAATTAATAATTTATCACTATTAATTATTTCGGTTAAAAACGTTGTTTTTAATTAAAATTTAGTAATTTTCACTATTCATCAGAATATGAAAGTTATCCGAAAAGTACCAAAATTTCACCCTAAGCTAATTTCGATATTACGAATCCAAAAATGAATTCCATTTTGAAAAATAAAATTTACAAAATTTCAAAAAGTGGTTATTACTATTCATAACGGCTAGTTTTAATAATATCTTAATAGCATATCGTTGTTTAGCGAAACTCGGTGTTGCGTACAACACACGCTATCGTGGAAGGTCGCGATTGCGTATAATTCAAGCCAGGTCAGAGATGTGTATTGTGAAAGCTCCTTTTGGTGTAGCGTATAACACAATACATTAATAAAATTAAAAAGAATATTTTTCATAAAATCTCGGGCTGTTACAAAGGACCTTATTCAATATATAGGGTCTACTCCAATGGAGCTTATTCATTAATCTCGATGGATGGAGAACTCATTATTACTCCATCTAATGCCAGATTTATGAAGAAGTATTTTTTGTAAACTACAAAGTACCCCCAAGATGTCCCCGCAACATGACACTAAACTGTGCGGCACTAGTTCGTCCTTTCTATATGACGTTAAACTATACAGCAATGGTCCAGTATGACCTTAAACTCCTCCTTGGTCCAGTATGACCTTAAACTATTCACAAGATGTCCCGGCAACATGACACTAAACTTTGCGGCACCAGTTCTTCCTTTCTATATGACGTTAAACTATACAACAATGGTCCAGTATGACCATAAACTCCTCCTTGGTCTAGTATGACCTTAAACTATTCACAAGATGTCCCCACAACATGACACTAAACTGTGCGGCACCAGTTCGTCCTTGCTATATGACGTTAAACTATACAGCAATGGTCCAGTATGACCTTAAACTCCTCCTTGGTCCAGTATGACCTTAAAATATTCACAAGATATCCCCGCAACATGACAATAAACTGTGCGGCACCAATTCGCCCTTGCTATATGACGTTAAACTATACAGCAATGGTCCAGTATGACATTAAACAGCAACTTCATCCCACACGATGTTAAACTGTGCAAAAGTTCCCTAAAAGGTCCTGTATGACTTAAAACTACACCATGGTCCTGTATGACTTTAAACTACACCATCCATGGTCCACTCATATGACCCTAAACTATTCACACTTTTGTCCATCATGACATTAAACTGAAGAGAAAAAAAAATCCCTAATCTGTCCTCACTGCATGACATTAAACTACACAGTCCCCCTTTCGTCCAATATGTCGTTAAACTGTATTGTCCCTACAACATGACATTAAATAGTGCAACACCAGTTTGACCTTGCTATACGATGTTAAACTATACAACAACGGTCCATGCATAAGACCCTAAACTATTTGAAAGTCCCATACATCCGGAAAGACGTTAAACTACATAATCATCAAAGGTCCTGTATGACCTTAAACTGTACTTATGTCCAACATGACATTAAAACTGCACCATCCACGGTCCATGTATATGACCTTAAACTATTCTCCCTTTTGTCCAACATGACATTAAATTGTATTGTCCCCATCGTCCTAACTACATGACGATAAACTGTACAGAAAGTCCTTGATATGTCTTACATGACACTAAACTGTACTTTGTCCCTACTACATGACATTAAACTGTGCATCGTTAAGGTTGTTGCTACCTCTTGTTTCTCACAACGAGTATGACACACGTGAGCTTAGAGAGAACCTCAACCATAACACTCTCTCTGGGCTGCTAACCATGTGTAAGTCCCAACATCATTTTTTTAGGTCATTGTCCCCAAGCATAACTTGATCATTAATTTATTCTTTAATTGAACTATGTAGATTTTGATCCTTGCTTTCCAGGCTGGGTACATAGGCAACCTCCCAAGGTTCAAGCCCAAAAACAATCTCTTCACTTCGGTTCACCTTCATCTCATACAATGTTGATTCATGAAACCGCCCTTAGAATCAATATCTTTACATTTGATTCCCTTTCGTCCTTGTTATACGACGTTAAACTATACAAAACTTTTGTCCGGTATGAAAATAAACTACAATACTCTTTGATTTCATCATTTGAGAGGGAACCATTATTTACATTGATTTTTCAATCATGTTTCATTTCAAAAGACTACGTGCATACATGGCAATGCCTAAACTTTTTATCTCGGGTTAAACCATCATTGTACTAAAGTCCCCTTTCACCCTTCACATGTACGAACCAAATTTGTACAAAGGGTATTTCTAGAACTACGTGGGCTTGATTCCCATCCTTATGGGATACGTAGGAACATTTGAGTATCCCTCGAATCCATTCCCAAGTCTTTTGGGCCTAACCCCAAATTTCACTTTCAGTCCCTTGGATGAAAAGTACCCATGAAAACACACACTATGTATTCATTATTATGGTCCAACCTCTATGACCCTAAACTAAGATCTCTCATAATTTCGTCCTGCACGACGTTAAAATGCATTTCAAGAACTACGTATGGCTTGATTCTCATTCTTATGAGATACGTAGTGAAGTCCAAAATTTCAATTCAGGACCCAGCCACAACATGATTATGGTTATCATTGACCTATGTATCTCTATATACATTGGAAAATACCCATATTTATGTGTTATAATCCTAACCGTAAATATTTTCAGATCTTTATAACCCTTTTCATGACTTTTAGTCACAAAAATGTCAAACTTCTGAGAATTATTTTGCCTAACTATGCAGTACAAGCCCATAGGTGGCCTTGCATAAACAGTCCACATAACAGACTTGTCAGCCAAAGGATACTATTTATTTGACTATGCAGCCAATGCCCTTAGGTGGTCCTGCATAATTCAACCCCCTAATGGGATTGTTAAATGATGGTAACTTCATTCTTGGGAAGAATGCCTCTTTTGTCCTTATTTGTCTTAAATGACGGTATGTAGGGATCTGCAAAAAAATAGACATCCTTAACATATTTTTCCCATGTCCTTTTTCATGATCTAAAAGTATTCAAGTCTATGGTTTATACTATCCATATTCTTCTTCCCAACGTTTGGGTCAGACCTTCGTAGGAGTGATATCTATTCAATTCTTCGATAGTCTTGTTCGTAAATATATTCTTCGTATTCAAGTACCCCTTCCCATACAGAAAACTCTATACTTTAAAAAATTTGAATCTCCATAAACTTTCACTGGATTTTAGCACTAGGAAAGTAAATTTCTGATAGTTCTTTTTCCTGACTATGCAGCACGTGCCCATAGGCGGCCTTGCATAAACAGTCCACATAACAGACTTGTCAGCCGAAAGATGTTATTTATTTGACCATGCAGCCAATGACCTTAGGTGGCCCTGCATAATTCAACCCCCTAACGAGTTTTGTTAAATGATAGTAACTTCATTCTTGGAAACTACTTATTCTAATGCCTTTTAGCTATTTTTCATATCATTCCTCAGATTCAAATATTCTTAAAGCCATAGTTTACATATTTTCTCTCATACTTTAGTATGGTAATATGTTTTCAAATAAATTGTCAAGGAATTGAATCAATTTTAATACATTTTGGTCAAAGATATTTCGACCTTAAACATTAGCCCCTTTATGTATGGCATGCATGACTTTAAACTGCCCACAAAAGACAAAGTAACTCTAAATAAAAGTCATGTTCCAGCTCACTAAACATACATTCTGTATGATTTAGGTAATATTGAGCAATTAAAAGATTCAAAGTTTATAGGGTTATTTGTAATAATCCTAGTAAAAATCAAACTATGCTTACTAGGACCATTGGATTAAGTAAATTTGAAGCAGGTAGTGAAAGAATTCAGGTACAAATGATTGAATATGAAAGTGTTTGTCATTGATACACATGAGATAGAAGTACATCCACAAACTGGAGTTTCTTCTCTTTTTCATGAATTTCAAGAGGCTTTCAACATAACTCTTCATTTGATTTACAGAACCCCGAGATTCATCAGAAATCACTTGGAATTCATTCATTCAATTGGATACAATAAGAGATGCAGTGATACTAGCTCTTCTTGGAAAAATTGTTAAAGGATGTTCTTGAGTGTAATTTGAGAAAATTTTATGCTGATCAAACAGTGACTCTATTTCTGTCCAAGAGACTTGGGAGATGGATACATGGATTTGAGAATGAAGAATTGGTAGTAAAGAGCCATTTTGAGAGAGTATTCTTTTCAGATATTGCTCTAATGCCATGTTTATCTTCTCTCCACCAACCGACAGCGGAAAAAATTTCAGCCCATGGGTTTTCCATTTTCATATCTGCAATGAAATGGCATGAAAGGAGAACTTGAAAGTTCATACGATTGTTGTTTCTATTAATGCACAACATAACCGAAATAGAGGAGTAGCAGTGCAGCTGAATTTCAAGTGTATAGTTCTTTTCATTTGGAACATTTACTCCTTGCAGATGACCATGACCACACAGAGGCAGATAGATGCTCTGTGGGAAATTAGGATGATATTTCTTCAAGTACATAGCAAAATCTGGGAGAGTGCTGTCACAGATATCATAGTAATCATGGCCAATGATGTTCATCATGTCATCAATCCAATTTTTAGCCAGTTCATCATCCATTCTAATTCCCTTGGGAACCACTGAATCTGCAGAAAAGATGAATAAACTAACTCTTAAATGGGTTTATTTTTCATAAAATTTGTGAAGAAATTTGAAAAAATGGAGAAGGAATTAAGGCGTGCAAGTCAAAAACTTGGCGCGCAAGTATGGAGGTGCCGCACAAATATTTGGCATGGAAGTGACACCGTGCAAGTCAAAATACCTTGACAGCAGCGCACCATCAAGAAAAAACCAGAAAACAAAGAAACTTGCACAGCTAAGATGACCTGCGCGACGAGAGCTCGAGAGGTTTGAAATCCGGAAATCCAGATGCTTTGTACGGAGGTGAGGCCTTGTATTTTTTGTCTAGGAGGCCTATCTGCACGCTGTGCACTATGTGCTCAAGGCTTGCGCGACGCGCACTTGCGCGCCACCCTCTGCGCCCTGAACACTAGTGCGCCACTATTCCTTTGGATGTATTCGATTTCCTCAGAGTCAAATCCTCTATTTCTCTCCGGATCCAACTCTGAGGAGGGAATTTTGTTGACGCTCCTTTTCATCACCGAATCTAAAAGATTGGAAAAGGGGAAGATCTGAGATTAAAATGGTTCGACCTTTGAAGAAAACATCAAAAATCGACAAAGGGATGAACAAAGAGAAGTTTTCCCATAGGCCACGTAAGTGTCCTCATAGTCGCGCAAGTGGACTTGCGCAACGCACTTTGGCGCTCAAGTTACTTGCGCGACATAAGTGATAACCGCCCGGTAACCGCCCAGGGTCTTCTCCTTCCTATAAATAGACCCTGTGGGCTCCCCATTCGAAGTGGAATTTTTCCAGAAACTCGGATTTAAGCTCTCGACGCCCAAGTCTCTTCTCAAAGCTTCTGGAACAATTCTAAGGTAATTTCTTACCTAGAATGGAAGATCTAAATAGAGGGAGGAAGGCCTATGTGTTGAAACTAATCAACACTTGCGTGCCTGAGTGGCCAACCCTTAAGGGAAGTGGCCACACTTGCGCGCCGCCTTACTCCTTCGATAGAACTTACGCGTCCCTTTTCTGGAAGAACCTTAAGAGGATTCTAAAGGCCTTAATAAAGAGTCACTCAAGTATTTCAATGATGGTTGAACATCACGCAAGTACCCCACACGTGTCGCGTAGGTATACCTGCGCGACCAATACCTGCGCGCCCACGCAGTACCTGCGCGCCTGCCAAGACTTGCACGCCCCTGCCTTTTTGGGTGCCCATCTTGCCCATTATACCCCTCTTAAGCCATTATACCTTTCCTATTCTGGATTCAGTCTTCAAGACACTCTTCAAAGCCATTTATGGCATGATTTCTTGATTTGACTTCCTTATCTGAAAGTAATTCTATGGAATATCTCTAAAAACATAGTGATTTATACATCTTTATGTCACTAAAGATTGAGAGTTCATTCATTCAACCTCATCCTTTAAAATGAGAGAATCCTTAACCTGGGTCTCCTTTTCAGAAATAATCCCCAGTTATAAGTCCTTTAACCTGGGCATCTTCCTTAGGAGTAAGCCCTAAATTCTTAAAGTTCCCAAATCTGGGCATCCTCTTCAAGAGTAAGCCCCAAACCTTAAGTCATAATCTTGGACCTCCTTTTCAGGAAAAAGTCCCAGTCATAATCCCTTAACCTGGGTCTCTTTTAAGGAATAAGTCCCAGTCATAATTTTGGGCTTCCTTTTCAGGAGTAAGCCCCAAGTCCCCTAACCTGGGCCTCCTTTTTAGGAATAAGTCCCAGTAATAAATTTGGGCTTCCTTTTCAGGAGTAATCCCCAAGTCCCCTAACCGGGGCCTCCTTTTCAGGAATAAGTCCCAGTCATAAATTTGGGCTTCCTTTTCAGGAGTAAGCCCCAAGTCCCTTAAATTCTCTTTAACCAGTTCTAATTTACGTTTGATTTGGGATTCCTTCTCAGGAGTAAAACCCAATTATATATCCTCTCCTAATTTAGGTTTCCTTTTCAGGAATAAGTCCCAAGTTAGAATATTCAAATCTCCATGAAGCACATATACCTTTATAGACCCTGTTCCTGGATTTTCTCCCTAAAGTAAAATCCTAACCTTCATTTATCTGGGAAGTCATACATACATAAGCCCCAAACCATTTCATATGATTACATCATTAATGGCCCAATTGTCTATTTTATTACCAATACCTCTTGTTTCTCACATAGAGCATGACTCACATGAGCTTAGAGGGTAAAAGTAATTATGACATCCTTCTTTGAGCCATCAATCATAAACATCATACTCCCTTACTCGAACTACGTGGGTTCTGATTTCTTTTCCAAAACAAAGGATACGTAGGTAGCCCATCTGTGGGTTCAATCCCAACTCTAAAATAATCCATGTTCTTCTGAATGAAAATAAACTTCAAGTGCCCCACTGAGTGGATTTAAAACTAGCCTGGTCATCATAATGACCAAGAGACATTTATATAATTTTTTTAAAGGATACCATTGACCAAGAATCTCTAAATAGATATAGATGATTCTCTATTGATGAAGAACCTCTAATACATATAAAAGATTCTCTAAATTTCTTACATATTTAATCATTGATTGTTAAAACTGAAGCAAAGCTCATTTTATACTTGGTAATGTAATAAGGATTCACGAACATAACTTAAATCTATAAAGAGAGTCCCGGAATAGAAAATAATTCCCCACAAAAAGGTGTGATGAGTCCGACCTCCCATCCTCTTGACCAATGCAAATTCCTATGTCTCATCAGTTCACAAACTAATGAAGCACCTACCATTGGAAAGTAGGTCCAAATGGATGTGGAATCATTGGATGTTTCCGGTTCTACAAACAAACCTGTTAGAAACCGATCGGAACGTTTGAATCTCCCATCAAGGAGGTTATCCCCGAATTCCGAGGGAAACACTTATATTTACCTTCAATTAAGTATGAAATTTTCAAACATCATGGTTGGATGAAAAAATGTGTGGATAGATTAAGTGTTAAAATTTCCCTTTAAACATTTCACAAAAAGGGAACCATTCTTCTCAAAGTTTTAAAAATTATACAACCATTTATATCATTGACAAAGAACTAAATTTCAAAATAAAGTCACACCATTGTATTGTATTCTTTCTAAAATGCACATTTCATCAGAATTTTTTTTAACGGTAAAACAACATGAAATACGAACATTCCACATGCATTTTTGATAACTTCCATGATTAAACGAGCATCATTTTCCATGACAAAGTGGGAATAAAAAAATTCCAGCACAAAACTGAGGGGGAGGGAAGGGGGAAAGTGACAATAAAATTCATAAAGCTAAAAAGATATAAAAAAAGAAAGATGATGAAAATTTATAACTGACCTAGAAATACACCTATCCCCCCACAACTATAGTGTGCAGTGTCCTCACTGTAAAAATAGAATCCAGGAAAAAATGATAAAACATGGGGGGTGTCATCCGTATACTGCTTCTTAAACATGGAGTTTCTCCATTAGGGTCTCCGAAAGGGTTTCATGGAAGTGAGTTAGTCATTTCCAATTAACTATGAAGGTTTTCTTGGTGTTTTCATTTTAAACCTGGACAAAAACAAATGGAGACACATTAATAACAGTGTATGGTACAAACCAGTGGGAATAAAGCTTACCTACCTACAACTTCTACCTTGCATTATAGATGAGGACCTTCAGCCCAATGTGGAACGAACGGTGAAGGATGAGATGGTCGTGGGCAGCCTCTGTACACTCCTTATAAATCCTGAAGTTCTCATACGCATCTCTTCTCATTTCCTCCATCTCTTGAATTTGCATCTTCCTTTGAGCACCTACACTAGAAAGATTGGAGTTTCATAGTTTGATGGCCCAGTAGGCCCGATGCTCAATCTCAAGAGGTAGGTGGCAACTCTTTCCAAACACAAGATGATAGGGTGACATTCCAATGGGAGTTTTGAAAAAAGTATGGTATTCCCATAATGAATCATCAAGTCGAAGACTCCAATATTTTCTATTAGGATAAACCATTTCTTCAAGAATCTTTTTTACCTCTCTAATTGACACCTCGGATAGGCCGTTGGTCTGTGGGTAATATGTAGTAGACACTCTATAACCAACCCCATACCGACACCAAATTGATTTCACTGTTCGGTTGCAGAAATGAGAACCCTGGTCACTGATGATGAACCTAGGTAAGCCAAACCTAAAAAAGATTTGGGTTCTCAAAATTTTTTAACTACCTTAGAATCGTCAGTACTTTTGGCTCATTCTCCTACCCATTTTGATATGTAATCAACTGCTAGAAGAATGTACAAGTTGAAAAAGGAATTGGGAACTAGCCTAATAAATTCAATACCCAAAACATCTAAAATGTCTTGAAAGGGAAATGGTTGTTGGGTAGTTTCATTTATTTTATATACATTACCCATTCATTGAAAACAATGACAATATTTCCAAAAATCATGGGAATCCCAAAAACGTTTTGGCCAAAAGAGAATAGAATCAAGGATTTTTCAAGTAGTCCGTTGGGGACCAAAGTGGCCGCCACAAGCAAGAGTGTGGCAGAATCTGAGGATGAACTGAAACTTTCTATCAGGGACTCAAAACCTAAGGACATGATCACTACATGTGTGCCAGAGGTAGGGGTCATCCCAAATGTACCAACGAGACTCATGTTTTAGACGGTCATCCTGGTTTTTGTGGAAATCAGTATGAATGAAAGATGATACCAAATAATTTACAATTTCAGCAGACCAAGGAAAAGCATCTTGCACTCTGTACAGTTCCTCATCAGGAAGCATATATTTTATGGGAATACAATGGGATGAGTAAATGTCTGAGGATGGTTGAATCCTACTGATATGGTCTTCCATCAAATTATTTACTCGTATTTTCTCTAATATATAAATTGAATTCATAAAAAAGGATAATCCAGTGAATGAGATGTGGTTTGGATTCATTTTTCTTAAAGAGATTTCATATGGCTCCATGTTCTAAGAAAAAAATAACTTTAGACCCTATAAGATACAACATGAATTTATCTAAGGGAAACACAATGGAAAGAATTTTTTTTCAGTTGTGGTGTAGTTTTCTTTGGAAGGGTTCAGTGTACATGAGGCATAGGCAATAACATGTGGAGGTCGATGGTCACTTTGGGATAAGACTACCCTAACTGCATAGTTAGGGGCGTCACAGATGATCTCAAATGGTAAGTCCCACCGAGGTGGTTGGATTTCCGTGGGTGATGTGAGACTCTATTATAACATATTAAAAGCTTCCCTACATTATTTAATAAAAAAATTCTTTTTACTTTTGGAGTAACAAGGAGAGTGGGAGTGAAATATTACTAATTTCATGAATGAAACAATGGTTAAGTCCCACATGACCCAGGAAAGACAACACATCCCATTCATTTTTTGTCAATGTTAGGGAAAAAATGACATCCCCTTCTGATTTATCTACTTGGATACCATCCCCAGAAATGACATGGCCAAAAAATATAACTTGTCTCACTATGTAATATAATTTATCATAATTTAATAAAATATTCTTTACAATAAAGCAATGTACGAAAAAAATGAATACTACTCAAACATTCATAAAAATAGGATCCATAAGAATTGAAATCATCCATGAAAACTTTCATGAAATTCTCCAGGTAATCAAAAAAAATATTAACCATACATCACTGGAAAGTACCCGGAGCATTGAACGGGTCAAATGGCATCCTCCTATAAGCAAATGAGCCAAAGGGGCAAGTGAAGGTTGTCTTTTCATGATCATCAGGGGCAATATAGATATGAATGTATCCAGAATACCCATCAAGGAAAAATTAGTGGGACTTACACATTATACTCTCTAGTATTTGGTCAATTACTGGAAATGGGAAATGGTCCTTCATAGTGTGTTGATTTAGTCGGAGATAGTCTATGTAGACATTCCAACTATTATGCACACAAGTTGGAACCAATTCATTGTTTTTTTATTATATTAAGGCCTATTTGTTTAAGAATCACTTGAACGAGACAGACCCATTGGCAGTCAGATATGGGGTAAATGATTCCGGTCGCCAATAATTTTGTCACCTCCATCTTCACCACTTCGTGGAGGTTTGGGTTCAGTAAAAGTTGTTCTTGTCTCACTGGTCTAGCCTCATCATTTAATAAAATATTATGTGTACCAATTGATGGGATAATACTATGAATGTCAGCTACTATCCATCCCAAAGCTTTTTTATACTCCCTCAAAAGTTCAAGAAGTCACAATTCATGCATAGAAGGGATTGAACTAGCAATGATGTTAGGAAGCCTGTTTCCATTCTCATGATATGAATATATTAAATCTTCAGGCAGTTGTTTAAATTCCAATTCAAGGGGATTTTGGATTGATGGGAGTGTGTATGAATGTGATAGTTCACTTATCTCATATAACTTCTCAATGGTATCATCCTCAGATGGGGAATGAGATTTTACAAGCTTAGAAGTATCATCGATGGTCATTGGATCCTTAGTGTTCAATAAATCATCAATCAATGAAAATGAATGACACATTTCTAGACCACTATAACAATCAATGCAAGATTCATTACCAAGAAATTAAATCAGGAATGAAAACTCAGAAATGGGATTATGGGAATGAAGAAAAGTGCTTCCAGAGGAAGGGAGTATATCAATTGAATTTACAGAGATAGAGGAATGTTTTTCTGAGGGGTACTTCATGGAATTATAAATATTTAAGTGGAAAATGTCACCACCAAATTACATAGATAATGTATCAATATAGACATTAATTATGTTTTTTGTGGTTTTCATGAAAGGTGTCCACAATATAATTGGGCTGTGTCCATTCATTATACCATCTTCCATTTTCAGCACATTAAATTAAGCAAGAGAAAATTAAATTTTGAACCCTCACAAGAACATCCTCTAACACACCAGAAGGGTGTGATTACTCTGATTTTCTTGTTGAACGACTATTCCAGTGGGCTTTAGTTCACCAACCTACAATGAAGAGTAAATGGAGTACATAATCACATTAATAGAGGCACCCAAATCAATCATAGAGTTAGAAAATTAATACTCCCCTATGGTGCACATAATTGAGAAGGTTCTAGGATCATTTCATTTGGTATGCTATAACGGTTCTATCAATGCTGAGATATTCCTCCCTAAGCTTACCATCTCATCGCCTTGATGTCGCCTTCAGTGTGTACACATCTCCTTTAAAAACGTGGAATATCGTGGAATTTTATTCACAAATTCAATCAAGGGGGTGTTAACCTGGTCTTTTTTAAATGTTTACAATATTTCCTTATCAAGATCAGTTTCCTTTTTTTTCTTAGTTGGGTGGCCCTTTGGGAAATGGAAGAGGAATTGGTAGTCTAGAAGACTCATCGACAAACACACTCTTTCCTTTAGAAGTAATTCTCTTAGGAAAAGGATTATGTTCACTTGGAATGTTATTAGATGTGGTTGGAATGGTGGTTTCCTCATGATGGGATGACTCTACTAGAGGGGTCATTTGGAATTTAAGATTAGTTCCAATACTAAGGGTGATGACACTAATATTTCCTTTATCCCTAGGGTTAACTACTGGTGGATATGGTATATTACCCAAACCATTGCTCTAAATTTCCCCCCACTGAGTTGGAAAGTAGGCATAATTGGGTTTTTAGGGCATGTATGGAAACTTGGGTGGTTTTTTGGGATTGGATATTGTTGGAAGCCATTTGTTTCATCATGTCTTCTAAACTAGGAACGGGTTTTGGATGGGTTTATTGGAAAGTCCTTTGTTATGGTTGAGGATTTCTGGGTGGTTGTGGTTGACTACTCTACCCCAGTAGGCTCCATGGTTATTTAGGTTTGTCTGAATATCACACTTTCCTATAGGATTGGTTGTCTTTACTCCCATGATTGTATGGATAGTATGGTTCTTGCCTAAAGGGTTCGTTATAGGGGAGACCTGGAAAGATTGCCTCACAACTCTAAAATGGTTCTCTTAGTTGGGGGTTATTGATCAGAGTAGTGGGTGTCAGAAAACATATACCACAATGTATTAGAGGAGGATATTGGGATTTCACTTGGGAAAGAGCATGTTGTCAAAGTAGGGTACTTAACTCTATGAACTTTGTCTCCACCTTCCTCTCGAATTCAGTACTTTGCACTTCATGGACACCTCGAATGGGTAAATTGGACCTTGAACTGAATTTTTGAGTGTTCATTTCCTTGTTTTTAATTAATTCCTTTCTAAAATTGGGGTTTTATCAACTAGTGCACCACCTGCAGTAACATCAATCCTGTTACAGTCAATTGGAATTAAACCTTCATAAAAATACTGAATTAAAAGTTGATCACTTATTTGGTGATGTGGAAAACCTGAACATAATCTTGTAAATCATTCCCAATATTCATGATTTGTTTCCTCTTGAAATTGTATTATCCCACATATTTCATTCCTTATTATTGCAGTTCAAGTGGTTGGGAAATATTTTTCATGGAAAAAGTGTTTCATGTCTGCCCAACCTCTAATTGGTGAATTAACATAGTAAATCCATTCTTTTGTAGTGTATTCTAATGAAAATGGGAATGCTATGAGATTTACAAGTTCATCATCCAAATTTGAAAGTTTTAATGTATGACACACAATATGAAATTATTTTATGTTTTTTTGTATATCTTCTCTAGGAAGTCCATGGAATCTTGGTAATTAATGAATTTGACCAGATTTTAGTTCAAAATTGGGTGCCTCGCCTTGAATTTGAGTGTATGTGGGATGGATATCCACATCAGGAGATGTTAGTTATTTTAATCACTGATTATTTTCAGCCGTTTTATGAAATTTTATTTCATTTTTGATGTTGGTTACAGAAGAAGAAGATAAAGGAACAATAATGGTGTCGATGTGTCACACCCCGACCATGGACGTCCGTAATTTTTCTCTTTTCTTGGTCCCGGTTTAAATTTTTCGAAGATTAATTGTGATTGGTGGTTTCGCGCCGGTGCGCAGTCATCGCATCGCTGGCGATGGTCGTGCGTTCGGCCCGGGGGACGACGTGCCCACCCGGCGTTTTAAATATTAAAGTTTTTACGTTGACTTTTATTATTATTACTATTTGAGTTTTGTATAAGTATATACCTATATATGTCTATACATATGTATATACTTTAATATGTTATCCTTATATATGTATATATAGGTATATATATTGTATCTATGTGTATATGTTTATATATAGGTATATAGGTATATATGGGTGTGTGCGCTCGCGCGCGAACGCGCACGCACATTTATCTTCAAATGGTTTTAATATTTTAAACTTTGGATTAAAGATAATTATTATTTTAAATTTTCTAATTATTAATATTAATATTATTATAAGGTTTTATTATTACAATAAAGTTTTATTATTTCTATAAAGCATTATTAATTTTTAGGATTTGTTTTATTTAATTACTTATGTTCAATATTATTATTAGTATATTATTATAATTATAGTATTTTATTATTTGTACATATTATTATTAATATTATCCTCATATTATTATTTATATCTTTGTTGTATTATTATGATTATTATATATATATATATATTAAGAAACCCGAAACCCCCTCTAACCCCCTCTCTAACCCTAGCCGCCACCCCTCTTTCCTCTCCCTCGTCCATCGGCGCGCACCTCCGAGACCGGTTCGCGCTCCACCGTCGCCCGGCCTTGCCCTCGCCCGAGCCAACGCCCTGCCGGACCGCATCCCCCTGCACCTCGCTGCTCCCGGCCCCTCCATCCCAACCGACTGCCGGCGAGCAGCCCAGCCTCCCCGACCCCTTCTCCCACCGCCGCGCTCTCCTGCTCCGCTCCCCCCTCTGGACCTCCGGTTTCCGCCGCGCTCCGCACCCAGGAGCCTCCCTGCCGTCCCAACCATCGCCGCTGCCTGCGACCCAGCCGCCGGCCTCCGCCCTGCCCCTCTGCCTTGCGCCGAGCCCGCACCCAGCCTGCTTCCGCCTTCGCCCCCCTGTCCCGGCCTCCGCCGGTCCTCCCGGTCGCCGTCCCGTCTCGCCCAGCCCCATCACACCCCGTCACCGACGCCCCGCCCTCTCGCAGTTCGGCTTCCCCGACCTCCGGCACCTCCGGCACCCGCGGCCTCGCGCCGTCCTCCCCCTGCCGCGCCGGCTTCCTCTGCTCGGCCACACCCAGCCAAATCGTCCCTGGCGCTCCGCCCCGCTCCCCACCTCCTTCCGGCGACCACCTCCCCGTCCCGGCTCCCCGGCGCCGGCCTTCCCGACTCCGGCCGCCTGCTCCTTCCGTCGCCGACCCCCTTGTCCCCCCTGCTCGTGAGTCTTTTTTTTATATTTATGTTTGTTTCATTTTGTTATAAGTATTATTATTATGTTACTATTATTATCTTTATTATTATTATTAATATGATATTATGTTATCCTCACTAATATTATTATATTATGTTTTTATATTATTATTATTAATATTAATAACATATTATGAATATTATTATTACTATTATTGTAATGTTGTATTATTATTACTATATTATTTTATTATTATTATTTTTATTACTATTATCTTATCATTTTTATTATTATCATATTATAATATTATAATTTTGCTAAGTTATTATTATTATCATTATATTATTATTATTGTGATTATATTATTATTATATTATTATTATGTTGATATTATTCTATTATTATTATTTTTATTATATCATTATTGTTTTTATTGTTATATTGTTATTATACTTATTAAACTATTATTTGTATATCATTCTTGTTATTAAAGTATGTTATTATTATTATATTATTATTATTAATATATTATTAAGATTAAGATTATTATTATTTTTATTATTTTCAAGTTAATATTGTTAAGTTATTATTTTGTTATGATATTGTTATTATTATGGTTATGCTATTATTATCATTATAATATTATTATTATTATTATTATTTTCTTATTATTATTACTCTGACTTTTACTTGTGCTTTGTTAGGGGTTTTCTTCATCAATTTATACTTGTTTTTGGTAGGTTTAAGACTTTAGGATCCGCGCAGGGCGTTTCTGAGAAAGCGCCATCGCCGCGCCTTGTTTCCGAGGTTCTGCCGCCTCCGCGCCTCAGTTTCGAGAGTGTTGGACTTTATCACGTGGCTTCGGACACACGTCGTGTCATCGCGCCTTGGTTCCAAGGTCGTTTTACCGTCGCGCTTGGATCTTGAGGTAGGTCTCCCTTTGCACTCGCCTTTAAATTTAGAATTTATTTATTCCTTGACTTTTTATTAAGTTTCAGTAAATTTAAAAAGTATTATTAAGTAGTTATCTATAGTTTGGTGATCTGCTGATGATAAAAGTTGTTTTAATTCTAGCGTTTCATTAAAAGCGTTTTCTGGATTTAATTGTGTGCTTCCATGGTAGTGTTGTTAGACGGTTATTCTTGAATAATGAAAGACATGTTGAATTGGGTTTTGAAATGTTTTGGTGTGTGTAAATTAGAAGATGTATTGTTTATGGAAAATGGTGTTTTCTGAGAACCTTGATTAGAGAAAACGTCGTGTGACCCTTTGAGATTGTTTTTTTTGGAAACTTCATGCGTGGTTCTTGGGTGATGAAAGATGTTTTCCTGTGTTGTGTGAACAAAAGTTTGGTTTTCATTTGAGAAATAATATTCCTTAAAAAAGTGATTAAAGGCCCGTTTGGCTCTTGATAAAAGTGGGGTGCGTTTTGTTATTAGAAAATAACTCTACTTGTGAAACAATTGTGTTCCAGGGTTGATACGCTGATTTAGGTTTCTTAAACAAAGTTCTAAGTGTGTTTTTGGTTTTCAATGAAATGACATGTGTCATCCCTCTTTAAAAAAAATGTTTTAGTCTTAAATGATCAAAATGTAAGTGACATGACGGCCCGGTTGGCACTTTATGAAATGTGAAGTAATTATACATATATATATACATATATGTACTTGTGAGGGCATTTCTACAGGGGGACTTCCCTTCGAGGGTTGTCGTGTAGTGATGTCCGTGTAAGGGGTTGGCAAGTGCGGTGAGATGAGTCACGCGTGCGAGGGTCTCTCACTTACACAGTGTTACTAAACTACCACGGGTTCCTAGGCGTCTTGTAGATTATCGAGTGACGGTTGCTTGCTAACCCTGATTAGATGGGTTAGTACCCCCTGGAGTTACAGACAGGCCAGGAGGGATGTGCCACTGGTTGGCTGTTAGGGCGGCCAGTTGGTTATTGACTATGGAGTACCATGCCGGCAGGTAGTCTGAACCCGAGTACGTCCAGGGGTTTTCTAGGGATGTTCAGGATCGCCCATGGTTATTGCTGATAACTTCTGGTTTATTTTTACTTGCACTTGGTTTTCCTTGCCTGTTTACCTTTACTTGCACTTGTTTTCCCTGCTTGCTTTCCTTCAGTCATATTTCACAGCCTATACTGTTAGACTTTGAGAAAAATGGTTTTCAAATGAAAATGCTTTATTCGCTTTGGGTTAGATTTGAAAATGTAACACTTTGCTTTTCAGGATGAGTTTAAAACTAATGAAATAGAACTAACTTTCGAAAAAGAATAAGGGAAATGTCTCGTGTTTGATTTTCAAGTAAAACATTATGAAAAATTACTTTTATACATTATAGTTCAAACCTGGATTATGTAGATTCTATATTTACTGGCAGTGCTTTGGGTTTTGTTGTTGGGATCACCTACTGAGTACTTTTGTGCTCACGCCTATCTTTTACCTCTTTCAGTTGCAGGTTTCTTGTGTTCTGGTTTTCCTGGCTTGAGTCGCTCAGTGATGGAGCGACGCTGGTTTGTAGTTGGGTGGTGACCCGCGAGGTCACGTGGAGGTATGTCGTGGTGTAGTTGTTTATGTCTTTAGTGTTTGTCTGTTTGTTTAGTTTATATTCTTTCTTTCGATCTTGTTTTTAGTTTGGGCTGAAATCGTTCCCAACGATTAAAGTTCCAATGCCCGGCACTTGTTGCCATCCCGGGGGGATCGGGAACGCCCCTCGGGACTTGCCGCGGACCGGCTCGGGTGACCGGTTCAGGGTCGACCCGGGCTGGTTCGTGACAAAATGGTATCAGAGGGAGGTTCTTGTTATTTGGGTTGTCCGGTAGAAGGAGATTAGGACTGTCGGAACTCGAGGGGTAGGTACGGGAAGAGCGTTGCGAACTCTTGCTCGCACCGATCCTCGAGTTACCAGGGGTAGTTCGGGAATTGTGTCCTTGTCTTTCCTGGTTTGTCTTGGATTGAGAGATGATAATGGAGGAAAGCCGACGTTACGTCGTGATTTCACATAGAGTAGTGACCCATGTGGAGTCCGAGTACATGATTTGAATTCCTCCTAGTGGTCGACGCTGACTTGGGACATGGCCCACTACCATGTCGCCAGGTTGAGCATGACTAATAGTCCCTCACTTCAGTGGTTGATGCAAATTTGGATGTTGTTTTCGTTTTGGTTTGTGTGAGCGCGTTGTTTGAAATGAAAAAAAAGGTTTTTGAAAATTGGACTGGTTTCTTTTAAAAGACTTTAAATGTATAAAATGGGTTTTGAAACTGAAATCTCTTGATTTGAAAATCTGTTGTTTGCTTGGAATTGGTTAAGAATGATTTGGGGTGAAACCTCGGTTCCTCTTCATGAACGTTTGCACATGTGTGAGAATGCATTCAAAGTGTATGTTGGTGCGAGTATGAATGGAAAGTGGATAAAGACACGTGCAACGGGTCATGGGAGTACCTGGGTGTGTACTTGAAATTTAACGCTTGACTTTGTTTTCTAAATTGGTTTTAAAGGGGAAACAGTTTTGGAGAGTTTTTGGTTTGAAAGTGGATTGGTTTTGGAAAGTGATCTTGAAAAAGGGTGGTTTTGAAATCAAAAATGAAAAGGGAATTTTAAAGAGGAGATTTTACTTTGGGTTGTGTTGTATTTGATTTGTCCTTGTGCTGACTGTTTTTGATGAAGGCGCTTTATTGATGTTGCTTCGGTTTGGTGTTGGTTTTGGCCTTGTGTTTTATATGTCGCTCAGGAAATGCCGCCCAGAAAGGTCTCTAAGGATTCGGATATGTCATGCCCAATTTTTAGTCCTCCTCAGACTTTGCCTATTCTCCATGGTGATCAGGGTCCGTTAGAGGCAGTGGAATGGCTCGAGGAAGTAGAGCGCGTCTTTAGAATGTTGGGAACTCCCGATAATGTTAAGGTTCGTGTAATTATGGAGTTGTTCGAGGGTCCAGCTCTGGACCAGTGGAAGGTGGTTACCCCACCGTCAACGCAAGGTGAAATGACGTGGGATGTCTTCAGAATCATTTTCATCCAATGGTTTGTACCTGAGGAAGTGAAGTTGGGGAAAAAGAGAGAGCTTGTGCATATTCAACAAGGTCAACGGACGGTGAAGGCATATGTTAACCATTTCAAGGAACTGATTTCCTTTTCTCCAGATGTAGCGTCACATGAGCTCATGAAGGTCTCTCTTTTCACTGGGGGTCTTCGTCCAGAGATCAAGGGGCGAGTCCTCCCTTCTAAAGAACTTTGTTTCGAGAAGCTGGTGGAGAAAGATTTCTTGGCTGAGTTGGTTTCCGGTGTGCGGGTGGCTAATACTTCAGCATCCCCTGTTGTTCGTAAGAGTTCCCCCTCTGGTGAGGAAAAGGCGCGAGAGATACCTGTCCCCAATGAGTTATCCCCTTTGGTCCCAGCTTCCAGTTCATTAGATCGTTCGATGGTATGCTTTCAGTGTGGTCGTTTCGGGCATTTAAAGCCGTCTTGTCGCAACCCTCCAAGGACGTGTCATCGCTGTGGTTGTCTGGGTCATCTGGAGAAGTTTTGCAAGAAGCGTCACTTGAAGAGGAAGCTGTGATGGGAGAATGTCAGTACCTGACTGTGAGGCAGAAGATGCTTCAGCCATCAGAGCCCCAACCACAAGTCTCGGGGTGAAGCTCGCGCACAGTCAGGAGTCCCCAGGGGTGTGAAGCCTTGGTCCAGGCTTTGTGTTCTATGTTAGCAGTGGAACAATCAAGATCTTCTAGTACTTGTTTTTCTGCTGTTAAGTCTTGACGTTATTGTACGTTCATTGTTTTACCATGGGGTTATCATGGACTTGTTCTATTATAATCCAAGTAGTCTGGTTTATGTAAATGTGTTGTTTTTCTAAAAAGTGGCAATGGACTTGTTCTATGATAAATCTAAGCGGACTTGTCGTGAGAATGTAATATTCCGAATCGTGTGTCCTTATTAAAAGTGTGTTTGACTCTCGTGTGGGTTGAACTCATTTTAGTTATGTTGTCGATGTGGTTATGTTTTGTGGACTTCGGTGGATCATGCCTCTAATTTGATGTCGGTTAAATGTTTTTCTATAGGTTTTCCCTGGTGTTGAAGGTTGTTGACTCTGGTCGAGGATTTAATGTCTTGACGGAAGTGTTGTTTTAATCGTGCTAGAGGAGTTGGTTTGAATTGGTTAGGAGTTCCCGCATCGACCCCCTTTTCTAGGGTCTTCCTTTTAGATGGTCAAATTTCCTGCACTAGTTATGTTCTTGTGGTGGGGAGAACCCCTTCGTGTTCTCCCCTCAACCTCGGACCCCAGTTTTCTCTTGAATCGGTCAGGTGTGACCTGTGTGGAGTAAGGTCATCCCCGAGATTCTCAATCCTCTCTGGTTCCTTTAGTTATGTTTGGGCATAGACTTGGTTTTTGGTTGACTTGCGGCCTGGTGACTTTCTGGGGGAAGAAAGTGTCTGTGGTGGGGAGAATTGTCACACCCCGACCGCGGACGTCCGTAATTTTTCTCTTTTCTTGGTCCCGGTTTAAATTTTTCGAAGATTAATTGTGATTGGTGGTTTCGCGCCGGTGCGCGGTCATCGCATCGCTGGCGTTGGTCGTGCATTCGGCCCGGGGGACGACGTGCCCACCCGGCGTTTTAAATATTAAAGTTTTTACGTTGACTTTTATTATTATTACTATTTGAGTTTTGTATAAGTATATACCTATATATGTCTATACATATGTATATACTTTAATATGTTATCCTTATATATGTATATATAGGTATATAAATTGTATCTATGTGTATATGTTTATATATAGGTATATAGGTATATATGGGTGTGTGCGCTCGCGCGCGAATGCGCGCGCACATTTATCTTCAAATGGTTTTAATATTTTAAACTTTGGATTAAAGATAATTAATATTTTAAATTTTCTAATTATTAATATTAATATTATTATAAGGTTTTATTATTACAATAAAGTTTTATTATTTCTATAAAGCATTATTAATTTTTAGGATTTATTTTATTTAATTACTTATGTTCAATATTATTATTAGTATATTATTATAATTATAGTATTTTATTATTTTTACATATTATTATTAATATTATCCTCATATTATTATTTATATCTTTGTTGTATTATTATGATTATTATATATATATATATATTAAGAAACCCGAAACCCCCTCTAACCCCCTCTCTAACCCTAGCCGCCACCCCTCTTTCCTCTCCCTCGTCCATCGGCGCGCACCTCCGAGACCGGTTCGCGCTCCACCATCGCCCGGCCTTGCCCTCGCCCGAGCCAACGCCCTGCCAGACCGCATCCCCCTGCACCTCGCTGCTCCCGGCCCCTCCATCCCAACCGACTGCCGGCGAGCAGCCCAGCCTCCCTGACCCCTTCTCCCACCGCCGCGCTCTCCTGCTCCGCTCCCCCCTCCGGACCTCTGGTTTCCGCCGCGCTCCGCACCCAGGAGCCTCCCTGCCGTCCCAACCGTCGCCGCTGCCTGCGACCCAGCCGCCGGCCTCCGCCCTGCCCCTCTGCCTTTCGCCGAGCCCGCACCCAGCCTGCTTCCGCCTTCGCCCCCCTGTCCCGGCCTCCGCCGGTCCTCCCGGTCGCCGTCCCGTCTCGCCCAGCCCCAGCACACCCCGTCACCGAAGCCCCGCCCTCTCACCGTTCGGCTTCCCCGACCTCCGGCACCTCCGGCACCCGTGGCCTCGCGCCGTCCTCCCCCTGCCGCGCCGGCTTCCTCTGCTCGGCCGCACCCAGCCAAATCGTCCCCGGCGCTCCGCCCCGCTCCCCACCTCCTTCCGGCGACCACCTCCCCGTCCCGGCTCCCCGGCGCCGGCCTTCCCGACTCCGGCCGCCTGCTCCTTCCGTCGCCGACCCCCTTGTCCCCCCTGCTCATGAGTCTTTTTTTTTATATTTATGTTTGTTTCATTTTTTTATAAGTATTATTATTATGTTACTATTATTATCTTTATTATTATTATTAATATGATATTATGTTATCCTCACTAATATTATTATATTATGTTTTTATATTATTATTATTAATATTAATAACATATTATGAATATTATTATTACTATTATTGTAATGTTGTATTATTATTACTATATTATTTTATTATTATTATTTTTATTACTATTATCTTATCATTTTTATTATTATCATATTATAATATTATAATTTTGCTAAGTTATTATTATTATCATTATATTATTATTATTGTGATTATATTATTATTATATTATTATTATGTTGATATTATTCTATTATTATTATTTTTATTATATCATTATTGTTTTTATTGTTATATTATTATTATACTTATTAAACTATTATTTGTATATCATTCTTGTTATTAAAGTATGTTATTATTATTATATTATTATTATTAATATATTATTAAGATTAAGATTATTATTATTTTTATTATTTTCAAGTTAATATTGTTAAGTTATTATTTTGTTATGATATTGTTATTATTATGGTTATGCTATTATTATCATTATAATAATATTATTATTATTATTATTTTCTTATTATTATTACTCTGACTTTTACTTGTGCTTTGTTAGGGGTTTTCTTCATCAATTTATACTTGTTTTTGGTAGGTTTAAGACTTTAGGATCCGCGCAGGGCGTTTCCGAGAAAGCGCCATCGCCGCGCCTTGTTTCCGAGGTTCTGCCGCCTCCGTGCCACAGTTTCGAGAGTGTTGGACTTTATCACGTGGCTTCGGACACACGTCGTGTCATCGCGCCTTGGTTCCAAGGTCGTTTAACCGTCGCGCTTGGATCTTGAGGTAGGTCTCCCTTTGCACTCGCCTTTAAATTTAGAATTTATTTATTCCTTGACTTTTTATTAAGTTTCAGTAAATTTAAAAAGTATTATTAAGTAGTTATCTATAGTTTGGTGATCTGCTGATGATAAAAGTTGTTTTAATTCTAGCGTTTCATTAAAAGCGTTTTCTGGATTTAATTGTGTGCTTCCATGGTAGTGTTGTTAGACGGTTCTTCTTGAATAATGAAAGACATGTTGAATTGGGTTTTGAAATGTTTTGGTGTGTGTAAATTAGAAGATGTATTGTTTATGGAAAATGGTGTTTTCTGAGAACCTTGATTAGAGAAAACGTCGTGTGACCCTTTGAGATTGTTTTTTTTTGGAAAATTCATGCGTGGTTCTTGGGTGATGAAAGATGTTTTCCTGTGTTGTGTGAACAAAAGTTTGGTTTTCATTTGAGAAATAATATTCCTTAAAAAGGTGATTAAAGGCCCGTTTGGCTCTTGATAAAAGTGGGGTGCGTTTTTTTATTAGAAAATATCTCTACTTGTGAAACAATTGTGTTCCAGGGTTGATACGCTGATTTAGGTTTCTTAAACAAAGTTCTAAGTGTGTTTTTTGTTTTCAATGAAATAACATGTGTCATCCCTCTTTAAAAAAAATGTTTTAGTCTTAAATGATCAAAATGTAAGTGACATGACGGCCCGGTTGGCACTTTATGGAATGTGAAGTAATTATACATATATATATACATATATGTACTTGTGAGGGCATTTCTACAGGGGGACTTCCCTTCGAGGGTTGTCGTGTAGTGATGTCCGTGTAAGGGGTTGGCAAGTGCGGTGAGATGAGTCACGCGTGCGAGGGTCTCCCACTTACACAGTGTTACTAAACTACCACGGGTTCCTGGGCGTCTTGTAGATTATCGAGTGACGGTTGCTTGCTAACCCTGATTAGACGGGTTAGTACCCCCTGGAGTTACAGACAGGCCAGGAGGGATGTGCCACTGGTTGGCTGTTAGGGCGGCCAATTGGTTATTGACTATGGAGTACCATGCCGGCAGGTAGTCTGAACCCGAGTACGTCCAGGGGTTTTCTAGGGATGTTCAGGATTGCCCATGGTTATTGCTGATAACTTTTGGTTTATTTTTACTTGTACTTGGTTTTCCTTTCCTGTTTACCTTTACTTGCACTTGTTTTCTCTGCTTGCTTTCCTTCAGTCATATTTCACAGCCTATACTGTTAGACTTTGAGAAAAATGGTTTTCAAATGAAAATGCTTTATTCGCTTTGGGTTAGATTTGAAAATGTAACACTTTGCTTTTCAGGATGAGTTTAAAACTAATGAAATGGAACTAACTTTCGAAAAAGAATAAGGGAAATGTCTCGTGTTTGATTTTCAAGTAAAACATTATGAAAAATTACTTTTACACATTATAGTTCAAACCTGGATTATGTAGATTCTATATTTACTGGCAGTGCTTTGGGTTTTGTTGTTGGGCTCACCTACTGAGTACTTTTGTGCTCACGCCTATCTTTTACCTCTTTCAGTTGGAGGTTTCTTGTGTTCTGGTTTTCCTGGCTTGAGTCGCTCAGTGATGGAGCGACGCTGGTTTGTAGTTGGGTGGTGACCCGCGAGGTCACGTGGAGGTATGTCGTGGTGTAGTTGTTTATGTCTTTAGTGTTTGTCTGTTTGTTTAGTTTATATTCTTTCTTTCGATCCTGTTTTTAGTTTGGGCTGAAATCGTTCCCAACGATTAAAGTTCCAATGCCCGACACTTGTTGCCATCCCGGGGGGATCGGGAACGCCCCTCGGGACTTGCCGCGGACCGGCTCGGGTGACCGGTTCAGGGTCGACCCGGGCTGGTTCGTGACACGATGTTTTTTGTGTCCTCCTTTTGAGGGTTATCTTCTATTTCTCGGTGTTGCTGACGTAGGATCCTCTACGGTTCGAGTTCCTAAAGAGGTAAATCTCCCAGATTAGAATTCTTCATTCACCAAAAACTACCCCACATATATATAAGAGAACAAGATGATTGAAAAGATAAATAAATATTCTCAAAATTTACAAATATCTTACCAAAAACATGCACGAAAAACCAAAGCACTCCCCGATAACGATGCCAAAATTTGACTTCTTTTTCATGACACATCAAATTGATTATATTTTTAAGGTTGATTTACAATCTAGGGAAATCCCTAAGTCATGTCTCAAGGAGCATTGGTGGATTTAGTGTGTGTGTTTTTTATAAGAAGTACTAAAATAGGGGTGATTTTGAAAATAGTTTTAAGGAAATAAATTAACTTAAAGAGTTTATTAGTTGAGAGAATAAAGGTGTTTATTTAAGAATTATGAGAGAAAGGGTTCAATTTGATTTCACTACACACAATTCATGTTCATTTTTATTAGATATTCTTTTAGGCTGGGAGTAATTCTTTGGTTGAAATTATTTTGAATCCTGATTAATTCCTAAGCCTTTATTTCATTGCTTGAATAACCAACCCTTTACATAAAAATTGTACTGTTAAAGACCAGAACATATGAATGGAATAAATTCTTCCAATGAATATTGAAATCTCAAGTAAGTGGGTAAGAAAATTATTCTTGTATAGTCAAATCAGAACAACACAAGTCAAGCACTCAAAACCTCACACCGATCAGTTTGAAATTAAGAGTATCTCAATAACATGCATCAAAAAAAGAATTAAAATATGTAATTATGTAAGATAAATGGAAAGAAATATTTTCACACCAAAATTACTCTAAACTAGTAGATAAAATATGAATTGGAACTCCCTTGACTTGTGGGTAGATCCTTCACAATGAACTCCCAACGTTTAGCTCAACATTATGAGGAAGAGGAAGCTTGGGTCGAATTCCTTCTTCAATCCTGACCCCCCTATGAGCAAAGGGGCCTTCATAACTTCAAGGATGAGGAAGATACTATTATATGACATCAAAATGGAAGAAATTAACTTCGGTTTCGAACTAACAAATGGGGATCCCAAGGTTCCATTTTATTGGAAAATGGGAAGGTTGTTCTGAGCACACAGATTTCATAAAACCACTTGTCACATGGGTTTCGTCCTACAGACAGACATATCTCACTTTAGACAAAATAAAAAAGTTGTATCCCCACCTCATTTATGTCTCTATCAAATTTTTGGAACAATTTTGACACCTAGATCCTGAGATATAGACATATCATATCACACCACTTTTGACTTTGGGAAGATTCGGTGTACTGGACATATTATATCAGTTGGAAAACATGTGGCCAAATGAGTCTTGGGTTCCTTCAGATGAAATGTATCCCACTATATTATGGAACATACAAAAAATTTTCAGCCCATTTGGATTCACCGTTCTGGATAATGGTACAGATGAGTCCACTGGTGTGTATGGATCTTGTGCAGTTTGGCCCATTTTTCTTGGACATCATCATGGGCCCTACAAATCACCTCATCTTGCAATTGAATCATCAAAACAAGTAACATTTACCTTTTTAACATTGATAAACACAAAATAAATGATTCAAACATGGAATGAAATTTTTTATTATTTTTTATAATTTTCAATATAAAACAAGTTTAGGACAGCGGTGGAAGGGTGAAAATGAAACAGTGAATCGTGGTGCGATCAAGAAATATATGGAAAACATGGCTATACCCATGACTGTTCAATAATTGTGGTTATAGTTTCAACCTATACCCATTGATTTTAAAGAAACGTGGGAATAAGTTTCTTGGGAAAAATCATTGGGAAGGATCTATACTCATGGTTTTACAAAAAAACATGGATATAAATTTCATGGGAAAAAATTGCTGGAAGGATCTATACCCACTGTTTTTATGAACTGTGGAAATAAGTTTCACATAGAAAAAATCCCCTAGAAGAACTTATACTCATGGTTTGACCAAACTGTAGGTATAGGTTTCCCCATTATATTTTCATAATAATAACAAATAAATTAATATAATTATATAAATCTGTGTATATGTGTGTGTGTGACTATAAAAACATTAAATGGGTTATAGGTTATTGGTAATGTCATTGGACTGTATGCAGTAAGTCCTAGGATCAAGTTTAAGTTGATTTTTTTTAATAAATGACATATACTCACAGTTTGGTCATACCAAGGGTATAGATCTACATCAATTTATCAACACAATGGTTCCTAAAACCAGTGTTATAGCCTATACCCAGGGTTTTATAGGCTATACCCACTTTTCTAAACTGTGGGAATATTTTTTTTTTCATTAGTACAAGGTTGGATATATTGGGTGCATCACGAGTAATATTGCATTAATAAATAATGATAGAATGGATTTTCCCTTCCGTTCTTCAATGGAAGTTGATATCTTATTCCTTTTCATGGAAATGATATAGCCTAAACAAATACATGGTCATGGTGTTCTTTAGGAAAGTTGGATTTCTAAACATTTAAATAAAGAGACTTCGAGCACATAGGTTTATCAGAAAAGTGTGCAACCTTATTGATTAGTGATAATGTGATAAAGGTATTATGTTACAAAATTATAGAATTTATGAGTTATTATTTCATTTCAGCATTAACTTTTTTTTATTTGGGTGTATTGACATATTTCTTGATTATAACCTTTCCCTTTAGGGTGCTTCACCAAATTCCATTGAGAAAGAGGCCTAGAGGGCCGGCCCCACACTAAGTGTAACTAGAATCTCAATTAAATAGTATAATATTATTTGTTATCTCATATGTCAAATAAATAATTCTGTCTCACATGGTTTATTTACTATTTATGTTTTCTTAATTGCATATATTTCATCACAAGTTATTCAATATAATTTAATGTGAGAATAATATTTAATAAATTTTTATTTTCTATTTACTTTAAATAATATTTATTTATTTGTTGTTGAATAATATGATGATTTATATTTATTAAATAAATTGTCATTATTAATAGATAGATAAATATTATGGAGGAATGGCAGACTGAGTTTTTAGGTTTGGTGATATATATTGAATATTATTTTATTAAATAATATTTAATTTAATTCGCAAGATAAGGGAATGTCAAGGAAATATTATTATTATTATAATTTTAGACATGTGGTTCCACAAGGGATTAATAAATATTAATGGTCACTTGTGGAAATATTTATATCTAAAATCTAGGGGGTTATTAAACCCAATTATGTTATTTTCAATAATGCCAATTCAATTTTTGTTCTTCACAATGACAACTGATGAGATCCCTCTCAAGCCCAAAAGAGATCCCTCTCCAAGATCTCTCACAAGAGCAGAGAGTGTTATTATTCCACCATTCAATCTGAAGTCAGGAGAGATCTAGGAAAACACCATAGAAGTGATTCTCATGGAGATAAAATGAGAACAATTCAAGAAAGGTAGGACCCAAATACTCCTATGGTGGCATTCAAAGATTCATGGAACACTTGTGGATCACCACCAAATGGAATTTAATTTTTTATTCCTCCAACGCAATGACCCGATAATGTAGATCTATTTTCAGATCCATCAACATAGAAAGAATTCAAATAGGTTAATTCATTAATTGAATAAATTAAATGTACATAATATTGATAATCTTATCTTCGGTTCTAATGAATTGTTCATTTCTTATTCAATGATTCAATGTTATTGATCACATCATTTATCATCAGGTAGATCTTGGATGAATCATCTATCATGAAAATAAAATAGAATTTTGGCATGACCCATCACATGATTTTTATATTCCAAGAACCTATATCACCTACTAGATTTCTAAATCAATTCAAACTCTCTTTATACATGTGTTAGATGAGTTTAATATTCCCCACATGTATCTCTTTTTGGTTTAATAGTTTTCCATAAAACATCAACCCAAAATTTATTATATGCCATAACCAAATCTTGTAAAACCATTTGAAAATTTTGGGATTTTTTTTGATAATAGTCCATGAGACTAATAATCAAATATATTGCTTATTTGTTAGGATATCCAACTAAAAAACCAAATTTATTATCATAAACATTAGTTTTCATTTGAATTATATGTTCAACTACTCTCTCCCGATGATTCATGGTATGACTCATAAGATTAATGAAACTATAATTCCCAAAACATAAAATGTCTCCATTATTTTTATAAACAAGTATTAGAGAGATATTCCTCTATTATTACAATATTTTGGGTGAGGGGGATACAACGAAACAATGTAAACCAATGGCACCTACAAGTACGTCGATAGAACTGATCTTAAGACCTCCTGCAAGACCCATCAAAGGTGTAACTACTAGGCCTTTCCCCTAGGGGAAAGATGTATTCCTCTATTAATTGGGATTTTTTATATATTTCATAATTTCATTAAATAACCCAATGTTCCAATTAATACTCAAATCCTATAAATATTTCCAAACCTCAATATAGATGTTATCTTACCCAACAACTTTATTTTTTCTATCCTTCCTAAAGATTATTTTACCTCAAAGGATAAATGTTTTTATAATAGTTGTAATTGAGTTTCCTTATACTAATTTTGAGATTATATATGTCTAATACACACATCAACTATTCATTGAAGAGATAATTAAACTCGAATCCCCATGTTGCAAAAAAAGTTCATCCTAAAAAATGGTACATACTTTCTCTATTTTATGCACCAAACTTGATCTGAATCTCTAGATTTTATCTCTCTTCCTCTTGATAAAATATATAATTTTCATTAACTATTATTAGTTTGTAATAAATGTTACTTCTCCTAAATAAATTATATTTTGTATCACTAATTACTTTCTTATCCACTCTATGAGAAACATGATATGGAGCCTAGGAATATTCGTTGCTACACTGGTATAATGGTTTAGAACATTATTGTTTTACTTTAAATTTAAGTTAAACATTATTATTCCACCAGTAAGATTAGTTCTCTTTATGAAAAACCCATTACTAGAATATAATTAGCTATATTAAAAACTCTTTTATCCACCTCATGCCATATTTAATTACCAGTTCCTTGAACATCCTAATCGAATTTGTTCAAAAGTTTGTTCTTAAATTCAATTCTAAGGTTGTACTTTATTCATATCCATATGTTTCTTAGATTCTTTAATTGTTTTAAATTTATTTTATAATTCAACAAATGAAGGTACAAAACTAATAAACAATGTTGGGTAGAAAGACTTTTCATAGATGGTGTCCTAGAACCATCTATTTGTACTTTGATTACATGAATATTTATTTTATTAAATATTAAATTTAACACCTTATTATATTTTGTTCACTCTTCTACATTACCATAATGTAATAATGTCCTAGAGTATTTTTTGAATTGATATGGACATATTAGTTCACTGTTATGATGAGGACCTTGAAATGCTATGACAATATTCTTGATATAGTTTTTCAGTGGGATAACATACTATGATGGGACACATAGTATATAGACCATCATGTGTGAGTAATAGTATGCATATTTGACTTCCTCTCTTTAATTTCACACTTAGTAATCTCCAATATTGGAGATTATGAGAATAGGCCCACCAGTATGAATTCTGCATGTTTTGGTTTCATCAGATATTCCTATCTATGAGCGTGTGAAATGTCCCTTAAACTTTAATATTATCATTAATTCATAAAATGACTCACACACTTAGATTTTATAATGAAAATAGTTATGCCATATGTTGGTGGGAAGTTGGGTACATTGGGAGCATCATGAATGAAAAGTTGTTAATGGATATGTCAAAAAAGGATTTTCCATCCATGTTTTTGGAAGTTGATATCTCTTCCTTTGATTGAATTTGAACTGTCACCCAAGATTTAATGGTCATGGTGTAATGACGAGATTATTTTAGATATTAAATGAATAATGAATAAAGCATATAGGTTGAGGAAACCTTCATGAATACTTTTTGATGATATTACATGAAAAACATATTCTATTACACAGTGAGCATTCATAAGTGGTTTTCATCATAGAAATGTTAAGTTCTTTCTCATTGGTTTCATGGCCCATAGAAAGATAATAATCTTGGAATTCAGGTAATTCCACCTAATTTCAATGAGAAATAATTGTAGAGGGTCGCACACTATTTTTTACTATATGTCTTGATTAAATTATTTTCAAATTTAATTAACGGAATACATATTATTCTCAAGATTACGGAATAATTTTATTTATTTTATATTGATCACATAAATTAAATAAATATCTTTTCATTGTATTGTGAATAAAATACACTTATTTATTTTATTGAAATTTAATAAATATTTATTTAGTAGTTTGTGAATAAAATATTTATTTATAAGAATAAAATATTTATTCAAGTGTTCAATAAATTCAAGAGGATATCGAACAGATCAAGACTGTGTCTGGTAATTGAATATTTTTTTACAAGTAAGAAAATATTGCATATCCCTTTTCCACAAGATGATACAGAACAAAATAATAATAATCTTAGGATTAAAATGTGGCATCATATTTCATTAATGGTTATAAATATATTTAATTGTTGTTGTGCAATTAAATTTTGTAACTGAAAACCCAAATCTATCAATAGATGACTATGTCTATTGTATAATTCATTTGAAACCAATTCCATGGTTGGGTATATAGAATTTTTTCACACAATGAATTCTCTCTCGAATCCTCCACACTCTCCCTCTCAAGAAAAAGAACCCCAAGATATAATTTCTTCAAGACAGAAGAATGAGAAATTTAGAATGAATAAATAAAGACATTTGATTCTTTGTGTTAGCACCCAAGGAAAGAGTTGCATTTCTCAGAGACCATTGAAGCACGTGTGGATCACCTCTAGAGGGATTATGCCTTTGGATACTCAAAATCACAATGAAGAAAATCTGAAATTGCATTATTGGGAAATTAACAATCTTCAATGATGAAATTTCATAATACCAAGTATTTATTTCTTTAGATATTAAATAAATTAGTTATAAATTGGATTCTCCATATCCTCTCTCTTGGTTTTAAGAAAATATTATTAAAAGAAATTTTAATATATCACCCTCCATCAAAAGCTTCGGCTGCACCCGAAACCAACAAGTGATATTAAAGGGGTTATGTTTAAATTTATAACTAGTTATTTGATTATTGATATAGGAAAAATCATGGTTAGATTTTATATCATGTTATTCGATCTTTAATGCAATTTTAATTGACATGTTATCGACTTATTGATCATGTTCGTTCAGTGTTTAATTTTATTAATGGTTTAAGAACAAATGAATAACTACCAAAGATGCCACCAGGAAGTGCCAAATTATTGGGAAGTAAAATTGGGTTACACGGCGTGAGGCCAGAGCACTTGCTATATACCCATGCACATTGAATCTAGATGCAAAGTGATATTAATTACTCTCTGTGCTTTTATTTCACACTCTGTGTTGACTAATCCAACCAAGAACATGGAAAGCGGGTGCATGGTGCGTAATTGGCACGTACACACCATGTAGTCTGGCCGAGTCAACATACCAATGTCTCTGGCATGTGACTTGGATATAAAAAAACTGAGGTACATGGTGTGTAGGTGAATGTACATTATTTTAAGTCTCTTATTAATGTAAAAAATAAAAATTACATATATTTGAAATTATAACATTAAATCCCTATTTGATTGATTAGCATAAAGATGTTTGTTTGACAACTTAATAATGGCTTTGAAGAATTTTATATGCCCAGTTAATTTATTTAAATTAATAATTCATTATTATTTATGCCATTTATTTTACATGAATTCCATTAATGATGTTAATCTCAAAAAAAATCATATTATCACTAATATTAAAGGGAATTAATTAATTAATTCAAGCGTTTTTGTCAAAAATAATAATAAAATGAATAATGAAATTAATTCTAGTCACTTAATTTTGCATTTTTGTTGCATGTGTCATGATTCATAAGATAGACCAAGACCTATGTATGTGTTAGAATTTATTTTACTAAATTTATTGCACGGTTTTTCAAATATTTAATATTAAATTAAAAGATGGTCTGTAAGTCATCTCTCTCTACAAAATTATGTAGGACCTCTTTGCCCATTGTTATTTATGTAATTATCTTTAACCAATATTTTGGTTTCCCTCATTTACATGTGAGTAATAAATATTTTTAAATAATGGAGCATCCCAAGGTGCGTATAGACGGTTCAAGATGGAACAATATTGATGCCAACTCAGTGATATATAAATGGACAAGTGGTATGTTGTAGCTCCTGAAAAATCTAGAATAACAAGTTATTTCCCCTAGGTCATAGGTTGATTTAATGTATGCTAATTAATTCGACCATTAGATAAGATCATGATCGGGTCATTTAATTAATTAATTATTTTTTGTCTAATGCCTTAAAATTCTATTTATTGATGCAAGATCGTGATCTTATAAATGAATTTATTAATAATAAAAGATAGAATTTAAATAAAAATGATAATGCATAAATGTTTTATCCAATCATGGTAAATTAAATAAGTATACATCCACCTAAATATTAACAATACATGTAAAGGACAGATCAAGATTAAAATTTATGCATAATAAAAAAATCCCTCATTCTCATATTTAGTCAGACTAAGCCTTTTGTTACGTGATTAGGAACAAAACTCAATAGAACAATGCATCTGACTAACCCTTTTTGGGACACTTACTTTTATAAGGGGACTTATTTTGAATGTTTTAGGCTGATGTAACCATTTTACATCAAGATGGGTAGCCCTTTCTAGATTTGGTGTAATTTGGAGGAAAGTGTTGAGAAAATCCTAGTGATGATTTTTTAATTTGGGAGTCCACTCAATAGATCAAAGAGATTCATAACCACAGTTTGAAAAGTATTGCCTACCTTAATACCTTCAAATTAGCTTCACCAACAATTTTTGGGGTTATGTGGAGGGTAGTATGGATCCTTTCCATTATAATGTCCATAAAACTAGACATTCCATGTTCAAGGGTGAGGGTTATGGGGACTTGATAAAACTATGGGAGATTTAACAAAATTATTTAATTATTTCTTTCAAAATATGTAATAAAAAAAGTGATAATAATATATTTTTTTAGTATTTTAATAAAATGAAAATCTCACCATCGCTACAATCAATATTTGATAATGACAATATCCTCACTAATAGTAACTTCTAGGAGTGGTTTAGATGACTTAGGGTTGTTCTACACCATGAACAGACCTATTATGTGTTATAATCCTTAATTTCTAATCTTCCTACTCAAGAGGCGAGTGATGAAGAGTTTCTAGCCTACAAAAAATATATAAATGACGTGGTCGACGTTCAATATTTGAAGATTTAATCTATGATGAGTGAACTCATGAAGTCTCATGAATACATGGATGTGTATATATTTGTTGAGAAACTCCTTGTTCTTTAATAGGAGACATCTAGATTGGAATGGTTTGAGATTTAAAAGTCCCTCATTCAGTGTAAACATGGAGAGGGTTCCCCATCTAGGACTCATATAGTCAAAGTCATTGGATTAATTGAGCACCCATAGGTTTTTGGGTTTTAAATCCCTAAAGAAATAAGCACTAATATCACTCTAGTATCACCTCCTAAGAGATTATCTAGTTTTTTCTATTAATTTTAATATGAAAAAAAATTGATAAGTCTCTACCAGATCTTCTTATCCTCCTTCGCCAAGTAGATAATGATATGAAGTGTGAAAATCCTTCTGTCCTTATGGTGAACAAATAGAAAGAGAAAGGAAATATTTTTAAGCCCAAAACTTCTTCACAACCATTCAATAAGAATAAGATCAAAGTTAAAGAAAGGGAATATGATTCTATTTATTTTTCATGAGGAAAGAAGGTACAATGGTTGAAAAAATGCATCGAGATAAAGATACAAGGAGAATATTTAGGTGATTTTGTTATCGAGTTTAACTTATCTATTTCTACAAATTGGGTATTAGATATAACTTTTGGTTCTCACATATATATCCAAATATATGAAGGATTTAGATTCATAAAAATTGACCAAGGGGAGGTACAACTACAAGTGGACAATAGAGATAAACTTGTTGTATCTATCAGGGACTACCACATCACATTGCTGACTTGAATGATCTAGGTTTTAAAGGGTTTTTATTATGTGCCTTTAGTTAAAAAAAACATTATATATATATCTATACTAAATACGTATGGATTTATTTTCAAATATGGTAATAATCCTTTATTCTTTTATAAAGAAAGAATTTATTATGGTATGTCACATTTAAATAACATTCTTTACGTGTTGGATTACATGAACCAAGTAATGACAATAAATAACATTATTAATTAACTTGAATCATACCACACCCAAATTTGGAATCACCCACTAGGTCATGTAAATGAAAAAATCTTGAAAAAATGACATCAAGATGGATATTTTGATTCTTTCAAATTTACACCACTTGGTGTATGCATTCATGTTTACATGGAAAAATGACCAAATACACATTTAGTGGGAAAAATGAAGGGTCTAAATAGATTCGTGAATTATTTCATATCAATATGTGTGTATTTTTTCTTGTTGTAGCAAGGGGTAGGGGCTCATACATAATAAGTTTTACTGATTGTTTTTGTAGATATGAATATATTTACATAATGAGGTATAAGTCATATTCTTTTGAAAAATTCAAAGAATACCATAATGAAGTTGAGAACCATCTTGGTTGGAAGATTAAGAAATTTTTCTCAGACTGAGATGAAGAATATCATAATCAATACTTAATTGATTACTTATGATAGTTTGGGATCCTATCTCATCTCAAAACTACTTATACAAAATAGTGGAATGGTGTAAGAGAAAGGAGGAATTGCACCTTGTTGGGCATGGTGAGATCAATGATGATTTATGAAAGTATTCTATTATCCTTTTGGGGATATGAATTTCAAAAAGTGGCACACATATAGAATGATGTACCAACTAAATCATTAAATGGTATAGCATATGAATTTTGGAGTGGAAGAAAAACCATGTTTTCAAATTTACATGTGTTGGGAAGTGAATAGTTTGAACAGTCCACTTTAGGTAACAAAAATTCACCTCAATGAAAAAAGTGTACCTTTATAAGATAACCCAAGGAAATAAGGGGATATTAAATATAAGAAACCTCGGATAAAGGGGTTATAATTACAATACACTATGAATTCCTTGATAGGGATAACATACCCAAATGATATAGTGGAAGAGAGATAAACTAAAAGTATGTTGAGGCTCAAGACACACAAATGTTGGTACATGAGCAGATTCCATAAAGCCCCATGGAAGAGGAAACTATTCCAGAGACTCAAGAACTTCATAGAAGTACATTATAGGTTAGAGAACCAGAATGGTATGGTTTTATAGTTATTGAGGATAGTGACACATTATTAGTTCATAATAATGATCCCCTAACCTATAAAGAGTCATTAAGTGGAACAATTTTTTCCAAGTGGAAAGAATCTATGAATTCAAAAATGGATCCCATATACCAAAAAATGTGTCTAGATTTCGGTAGATCCTCCAGTGGATGTAAATTATATTGGTTGCAAATGGGTATTCAATAAGATGATGGACATAGAAGGACATGTTAGTAACTATAAGGCATGACTGGTTGCAAAATGTTTAAAATAATGTTAATTTACTAACTACGATGATAAATTTTCAATTTTTGAAATACTGAAATCCATTAGAATCTTACATGCCATTGTGCCTTATCATTACAATGAGATTTGGAAAATGGATGTCAAACAGCCTTCATTAACAGGAACCTTCAAGAAGGTTTCTACATGACAAAACCTGAATGATTTCTGACTTCAAAGGAAGTAAATAAGATATAAAAGTATCAAAAATCCATTTATAGATTAAAGAATTTATCTAGGTTAATGAACATTTGTTTTTCTCAAGCCATAAAAGAATTTGGTTTTATAAATAATGAAAGTGAGCCTTGTGTCTAAAAATGGTTTAGTGGGAGTGATGTCATTTTCTTAATAGAATATTTTGATGACCTATTACTTATTGGAAATTAAATAATAGTCTTACAGTATATTAAGGAATGGATTAATGAATGCATTTCCATGAATCATTTGAGTGAGGTAGCATATATTCTTGGGATCAAGATCCGTTTGTGATTGATCCAAGAGGTTTCATGGCCTATGTCAAAATACATATATGGACAAGATACTGAAGAGATTTAGTATGTAATGATCTAAGAGGGGATTATTTCATGCATCATATGAAATTCATATTTTCAAGAAAATGTTTTCCTAGACCCATTAGAAAAAACCTATAATGGAAAAAATTTCATACACATCATTGGTTGGGTCAGTAATGTATGTTATTCTAGGTACTATGCTAGATGTCCCCTATGCATTAAGTGTACTAAGCAGATATCAAGATGATATAAGTAACCATCATTGGATGGTAGTCAAGACTATCATTATGTTTCTGAGGTGTACATATGATATGTTCCTAGTTTATGGAGGAGATTAGGAACTAGTCATCATAGGATATGTAGATGATAGTTTCAAGACTTATCAAGATGATATAAAGTCACAAATGGGATAAACCTTCATTTTTAAAGGAGGTGTTATGACCAGGAATAGATCCATGCATGTTGTAGTGGTATATTATACTGCAAAGTTTTAGTTTATTGAAGCTTTTGAGAAATTTAAATAAGCATATAAGATGGGATATTTCATCCAAGATATTGATGTGGAATCTAGTAGTAATGATCTCATCACAATCTATTGTGATAATACTATAGTGGTGTCTCTTGCAAAATAGTCCAGGTACCATCAGCAGACAGAGCACATACTTCATAAGTATCATCTATTGATTGATTTTTCTCAGAGAGGTGATTTTGAAGTGAGAAAGTTTTCTACAAAAGACAATGTGGTGGGAGCTTTACTAAACCCTTGACTCAACAAAACCATGATTATCATGTGAGGTCTAGAATTATCAATGTTTTAGGTAGATGGATCTTGTACATGTAGGAGTTTTTTAATGTTGGTTTCCTAGAACCAACTATTTTTATTATAATTACATGAATATTTGAAAAAGTTATTATTAAATTAAAAAACCTGTTACATATTGTTCATTGTTTCTCATAACCATAATGTAATAATTTTATAGATTGCAGGTTTCATTGATAAGGTCAAAATAGTTGTCCTCTATTATTAGAAACTGGAAGTAATATGACAAAATTCTTTATATGGATCTATGGTTTGATAACATACAATGATGGCACACATAGTATATTGATAGTTGGGTGTGAGTACTCATAAGAAGATGAGACTTATTCTAATAAATCTCGCACATGGAAATGTCCAAGACAGGAGATTATGATAATAGACTCTCCAGTAGGAATCCTGCATGTTTTGGTGTCACTGGATATTTTTGTATACAAGCATCTGTAATGGTACTTATAATTTATTATAATCATTAATTTATATCAGGACTCGCGCACTGATATTTTCTAACGAAAACTATCATGCCATATGATAGTGGGAAGTAGAGTATGTTGGGTGCATCATGAATGACATGTTATTAATGGTTATGTTAAGAATGGATTTGACTTTTCCATATTTACAGAAATTGATATCTCAAAAAATTTATTGAAATAAAACCATCTCCCTAAATTCCATGGCCTTAGTGTCACGACAAGTGTATTTCAGATAGTCTAAGAATAATGAATTGAGTATATCAGTTGATGAAACCTTCATGAAACCTGCTTGATGATATTATATGAAAAATGGATTTTATTACATAGTGAAAATTGGTATGTGTTTGTCATTGTTGTGACTTTATGTTCTTTCTCTTAGTTTCCATGACCAATCTCTAGAGAGTAATCTTTGATTTTTAGAAAGATAAACTAATTCGAATGAGAAAAAATCATACAGGGGCTCATAGTATGTCATTCTAGTTGTCTCGATTAAATTCTATTTGAATTTAATATGAAAGAAATATTATTCTCATGACCGAAGAAAAATTTTATTTATGTTATATTTATCACACATTTTTTACGAAAACAAAAACACCCCCTATTACATGTCTTAAGCTTCCAATTGAGTAGTGCACCACTGGTTAACTAGTTAAAGAGCCCAAGTCTTTCCCTTCGCCATGCGATTAATGTTTGCAAAAACAACCCCACCCCACGCTACCCAATAAAAAAGAGGGTATTAAATAAATGGTGTAAAAATTACAATTCAATGACACAACTAGTGGGAATTAAAACCCCAAAACTGAGTAACCAAGTGAACGACCCAACTATTGAGTCACTCCCACAACAGCTATACTGATCACATAAATTATATAAATTTTTATTCACCCGATTGTGAATAAAATACATTTATTTATTTTATTTAATATTTAATAAATATTTATTTACTATTTTTTAAATCAAATATTTACTTATTACAAGAAACTATTTATTCCGATGTTCAATAAATACAAGAGGAATTCAAAAGGACCAAAACTTTGTTCAGTGATAAAATAATTATTTACGAGTCCATAAATATTATTTATTCCTTTTGGAAAATTTTACGCACAAAAAATAATAATAATATTGTTATTATTATTATGTGGTATGATATTTCATTAATGGTTATAATTATATTTAATTACAGTTATGAAATTAAATTTTGCAACTGAAATCTCATCTCTATAAAAAGATGACTACATCTATTGTCCAATTCCTTCGAACCCAATTCCATGTTTGGGTATAGAGAATTGTTGTGAAAAAAAATTTCTGTCTCAAATCATCCCCTCCCTCTCAAGAATGAGAAACCCAAGAGAGAATATCATCATTAATGAATAATGAGATATCAAGAATGAACAACAAAAGACATTTGATTCATCCTGCTAGAAATCCGAGAATGGGTGGTGTTGCTCAGACACCATTAAAGCATGTGTGGGTCACCTCTAGAGAGATTCTACTAATGGATCATCACTAAAAAAATAAATAATATCCAAAAGGGAATTTTTGGATGATCAATAATCATCAATGAAAAATGTTCTTATACCCATGTATTTTTTTCTTCAGTTGTTAAATAATTTATTTACAAATTTGATATTCAAGATCCTCACTCATAGTTTCGAGCAATGATTATTATAAGAAATTTTAATATATCACCCACTATTGTTCACTTCTCCTGTACCCATAATAAAAAATACATTCATCATGTATAACCTTACAATCTTTAATTAATCTTTTATCTGACCTTTTTACCAAGAAATAATAAATTAGGAATGTTATGACTCTGATTTTTTAAGTTATAAGATTTTCTTCCCATTTCATAAAGAGCGTATTTTCTACCATAAAATCACAACTATAGGAAAAGTATAAGACACCTAATCCATGCATCATTTACCACACCCAAACCAAATGATCTACGAAAATCTATGTGACCTTTGGAATCACTCATATAAGCCCATTTAGGACACCACCTTTAAAAATATTCTCATGTTGTGGAAAACTCAAAATCAATGTCCCTAAATTAACACAAATGGAAAAATGTTGTTATACATCGATGCCTACATAGGTGCACAAACACCAATGAAGTTAAAATTCCGGTTTCCTACGACTATCTAAACAACAATGATTATATACCTTAATCTTATGATATCATCCAATTTATCTCTTAATTTCTTATCCACCATAATACCAACACCATTTTTAGTCATAGTTTTACCTAATTTCCAATGTTTGAAACCAGAGCTCTCTAATTCCATTTACTTTTCTCCAACCCATTTAGCCACTTGTAAAAAAATAAACACTAATCTCTCTTCTAACCGTAATATCTACTAATTCCATATATATTTTCATTAAAGTTCCCATATTCCAAATAGTTATCCTGTTCTTATGAATTTGGACTAGCTTCTTTATCCCTCACATAAATCTCAAAAGGTGTGAAGACCCTTGAACATTTAACACTACACTTGTGCATCAATGGAGAGGCCCTACCTAATTTGATGCCACACTAAATCAATGTAGCACATTGCTTCTGAGAAATGTCCTAATATTAGCATATTGATACATTTCATCATTATCATGAAACGATATGATGAATTTTTATGTTCGATGTCAAATATACTTCCCTCTATATGATCTTGGGATCAGAAATGTAGGATATAAAACCACACATGAAAAGTTATATTTCAAGATCAATGAAACTATTGAAAAAGTGGGGGCTATTATTTGGTTAAAATGGCCATTTTTTCCTTTTAAAGTAATTTTTTTAAAAAAAATATCTCTTCTCCAAACATCCCATGAACCATTATTAAATCATTGTAAGGGAGAATTTTGTATATACACAAACTAATAAATTCAATGAAATCGCAATAGAAACCAAATTCTAAGCACAATATAAGACATTCTCTAGAAAATTCAGAATCAAGAAAACATAGAATTTATGTGAAAGTGTGTTAATCCATATATCAGACACTTTGTTAACCATTAGTCTATGGAAAACTGGATAATTGCACCATAGATTTAGTGTCGGAATATTTATGATATTGCATGCAGTATAGTTCAAGTGACTCAATACAACTTATAAGTTTTCTAACATGCAATTATGAACTCAGCACATCAATATGTACTCATACTCATGTTAATATTAATATATCATCATGATCAATAATATTTCAAAATGATGATACATAAAATACAATAGATATAGGGTTTTATTATAATATCATTGATGTTGTTATAACACAACAAACATTAATGAATGATAAATAATATTTTCATGAGTAACATATGATACATGAGCATATCACATGATTAATATGACCCATTAACATCCATAACACATTTTATGTCAAGGACATCAACACACTTTTGATGAATTATTGATCTTTACCTTAAAAATTATCCCCTCTCACTTTTTTTGTCTTAACCAGATTCTAATGCTCTCTAACTCTACCAACAATGATGTTTCTTCTTTGTTTCTTTGCATAAATGTCATTCTTTTGTGACTTTATTAATTTTGGCATTAAGAGAGAATTGCTGAGATGTTTTTATGTCTTTATCACCAATCCATTCATATATATTTTTATGATCCAAGATTATTTTGATAAATCCATCAATATTTAATTTGATTAATATTCCAGGGAATATTAATGTTTTCTCATATAATTTTCCAATATAATATTTGGTCATGCACAATTTTTCCAGATATAGACATATTTCAACACTTAAAGAATCTACCTTTTTCAGCTAGGGATATCATGATAACATTGGAGGCCTTCAAGAGGACATCAAAAGTTTCAATCGCTGTATCACTTGGGATGGTAATGGTCCCTCTTTTAAATGCAAAATAATTTCCATGAGGTTTGTACACGTGTCGATGATTAAACATGGAAGTTCCCATTAACTAGATCATCACCATCGTCACTGATTCAAGATCAAACTGATGAATTGAACCTAAAATCATCAAGTAGTATAAGAATGGAAATAAGATAGATCCCTTGAAACTTAACAGAGCACCAAACAGAGAAATTAAATACCTAATGAAGGTCACACAATGAGCAACAACATCAGTGCTGATCACCATGTAAGCTCTGATCAATAGGATCAATCTCCTTTTCTTGTCACCACATAGAATATCCTTTCTATAGAATACACAACTGGTGTGAAATTCAATTCATATTTAGATAAGTGAATGGAAAGGTTTGTTCATATTTCCATACTAGACCTCAATTTATCAGTTGGGAGGTTTAAGGTTATTTGTGATTCTATATTGGATTCAAACATTAAGTATCCTCTAATAGTAAATGAAGCATAAAAATCATACACAAGTGAATGGATATTATCAAAACCTATAATCAAGAACAAAAAAGAATGATTATCTACATAAAGAGAGAAAATGACTTATATGGCTTAAATTGAAGATTTACCTAAGGAGATTGATATTTTTTTCATCGACATATAGAGAGTAGGAAAAATAGTATATGCATAATATCATAAATCATATAAACTGAAAGATGTAGGAACCCCTCTCTTATTTATAGGTGATCCTTTCTCATGAAACCCAATTCCATCCCAGCAATTCAAAATGAAATGCGAGGGAATAGGTTGTTCAGGTTATCCACTTCAGATATAATGAAACCAGTCATCATCGTATATAACTAGATGTTCATTAAAATGGAGTCCACATTTCTTCCCGGACATTCTAATGCATAATATCTACTGTTAGGATAGGTGAAGATGATAGGATAGATGTCCATGCATCTTGCTATAAGGAGGACTGAGTAGCATGTTGTAGTAGTGATAGAAATGAACAGAATTAAACTATTCTATCCTCCTAAGGCTAAATCGTATGAAAATAACAGCAACCCAACTCCTGATAAACATAAGAGGTAGATAAAAGCATATTTACAGTACTGATAAGAAGGTATGCACAGATAACAATTCATGCAATTAAGGAAACCTGAGGGGGAATTAACGCCATTGAAGCATGTTTTTGAGAATGCGGGTGTGGAATAAGCATTTTGGACACCTCTATACGCCTCATCCAAGGCTCACCTCTCCTTTTTCAGGAGGGGCACTGCCTAGGCACATTCTTCACAGCATGGTGGATAAATTTTTAGGTCAATTCATCATGGGAAGAAAAACCATTCATGCCCACCATCTCAACTATAGGGTCTCACATATTTATGCATATATGAGAGCTGAGTACCGAGGGGTGGTGGGGTAAGAGAAGAATGTGAAAGAGGACATGAGGCTCCCATGGATAACCTCGATCCCATCCATTTATTCTCCAAATGTTGTTTTCCATTAGGTTATTATTGGATGATGAGAGAGATCGGAAGGAAGAGAACGAGTCCCAGTGATGTTGTCAAAAGCGTGATTGGTTTGGAGGATGGATTATCAATGAGAACACTACTATTTGAGATGCCTAAAAATAATTCGGAATACTAGTGTGGCCTTGAAAATATGAATGGATACAATAGATAACCAATTAAATGAGTCTTTAAGAATTTTCACATTCAATTTTATCATTTTTACCTTTCATATTATCATATTTAATTTAGGTAATGTTTCCCCCACCTCAACATGTTTAGCCGTATGATTGTTCATCCTTCCAAGATATCGCTGATAAAGAATGATACAAATCTTCTATTGAATAAACTTTAGGGGGCTTGACTCACATTGGCTTGCATTTTTTGGATTGAAATCACTCAACTGTTTTCACCCCTTCTACATGTTGTTATCAAAAATAAATTTATTGTATTTTCTCATTTTTTGGTCAACCATTTTCTCTTTCCAGAAAAATACTCACACTCAAAAACTCTTTCTGTTGATATTCACTTTAGTTTTGCGACTATGTCCTTTGGAAACTACGATAAAAAATTCCTCCTTTTAATTTTCATAATGAAACAACATGGTTCCCCTCCATGGCTTCCTCTTGATAAACTCAAACTTACTAATGAAAAACACAATCTCTACACTTCTTGAATCATAATCTTTGTCAACATATTGTCTAGATTTCACACTCCTTCAATTGTCCATAGATCTAACTACTAGTTTTTTATGAATCAAGTAACTCTTATTAGACAAGGTGAAAGCAATAGGAAACTAAATTCTAGGATCTCTCATGCATGAAATATAAAACCTTCAATAAAACTAGAAAATTAAGAAGGTGTTGCAAATAAGCATACCTTTAATGAAGATCCCTTGTATCATATCATACTACTTTGAACATCCTAAAATGTGTTTGATAAATATCACATTATTGACAAAAAAATCATCTCACATATATGGTGTAACATATGGACCCTCCCCATTGGACTGAGTTGAGTTAGAATTGCAACTTGGGCTTTGGCAACATCTCAAATATGCCAAAGTCTGTCAATAAATGTTAAGGACTTCAATTCAATTGGGGATCAACCTTACCTTTGAGAATAAAAAACCACAACTAATCATATCATAACCAAAACAACTATATGATGCATGATAAAAAAAGACAACTCAACCATGTGAACTACATATCAAACCAAACGAAAATTATCTTACCACATCAAAAGACTACAAACATCAAAATACATAGTAGAAGTCAAAAACAACAAAAAAACAAAGACTCCAAGACATAAATCCACAACTCCCAACATCCTCAATTTTAGAACTCCACAATATAGACCAAGTATTTTAAAGTACCAGTAATAAAGTATGATTTTTTACCATTACTATTTTCTCGATAAACAATTTCAACAAAATCACCAATGTGCCAAAGTAGTGGTGGGTGATTAAACTCAATAGGATTTTCCCAAATAAATTACCTACACATGCCAAAAGGAATGAACTTGTTAGAAAATTTATATAAAACAATATATATAAAACAATTGAATATAGTTTATATAAGGAAATAAAAGAATTACCATAGAAAAACAATTTTCTTAAGATATAACCAGTTTCCAAGGAATGCAACAACAAAATTCAATCAACCATTTCTTGAATTCATTTGGCATTACCATTCTGTTTCACACAACAATACACACACACACACACTCAACCACACAATTTTGGTGTTTACCATTGATGGTGGTACTTCATGTCCATAAACTGTCCCTTTGGCGGTGGAACTTCATGACCATTTTCCTTCCCATTTAACTCATGCTTAACCATTAGGCCAATAAACATATCAAACTAAATTGTAGGGAACCAATTTCAATAAAACCATAATTTTATAGAAAATATTTTTCCTACAAATTTCAATGAATTAAAACAAAAAAACTATTTTAAAATCATAATTTTAAAATCATTACTTTAATTTCACTTTCCACCAAAACAAAAAAATTTCACAATTACATAAACTATCACCCAAGAGGGTTTCCCCCAAGCATTTCACTGAAAATTCACAATCAATTTGAATAAAAACAATCAATTTGATATAAATCCTTCAATCTATATTAAAATGATTTGAGAGTAAATCCACATACCTTGTAATATATGGCGAAAACGAAGAATGACATGAATTATTTGACAAAACTAGGTTGAATATCCTAAAACCATCCTTATATCTCTTTAACTTACAAAAACACAACCATATATCATCATGATTATCACCAAACATAATAAATATATCCTCACCAAACTAGATCTAGTATTTTAATAGAAGGAAGGAATGTAGATCTGGGAAAAAATACCACAAATGAAGACATACCAAGGGAATTGGGCTTCAACGCACCAAGAATTGCCAACAGATTGCTTCTAGTTCGAAGGGGAGAGACTCTATATCTTGGAACATGGGGGTGATACATTCTCCCCACCATTATAATTTCCTTCTTAATGAAGTATAATACCATTATTTCTCTAAATGATTTTGGGTCACTGCCTGGCCATTTCTTTCTCCCATTCCCATATCTCTTCCGGAATCTGACCATCGTTTCACAAAATCCACACTAGGCCAATACTTTTCACACGTAAGGCTTTATATGGACTATCCAAAATATATATTGCAACATGAACAAAAAAATCATTTGACTCTAGGTTAACATGATCTCATCGAGTCACATAGTCCGGATCAGGCTTAAAATTATTCTACTAAGATACGTGATGCACATTATGCACACCACTAAACAGTCATGGTAATGAAAATTGTTATTCCACCCTTATACCTCGTTTAAGTATATCAAAAGGGAATTCTTATCAATTAGATTACATTATATGCTTCCCAAAATGACTATATTCAAGTCTTGGAGATATTTCCAAGAACACATGATCACTCACCATGAAAAAAAATGGTCGTCAACGACAATCCGCATACGATTTCTGACGACTCTAAGTTGTATCCATCCATTTCCTAATCAACTAAATCTTATATATTTTTTCTTGAACATGGATTGACCCAAACATTGAAGTATAACCTATTTCCATCCAAAAAAGTGGATAACGACAAGGAAACCCATATAATTCTTCGAATAGTTCTATTTTTATAGATTCTTCACAAAAGTTGTTATATGAGAGCCCCACTAATGGTATTTGATCCTCCATTTATCCAAATAACTATTACACAAGCCCAAAACATGTATTACAATGTTTTTATCATCCTTTCTGATTACCCATCCATCTAAGGATGATACATCATACTCATGGTAAACTGAGTCCAAATGGATTGCTGTAAGAATTTTTATAAACGATGCATAAACCTTAGGTATCTATCTTATAATATCGAATCTAGTATGCCAAGCCTCTTTACCACATTATTGATATAGATTTTGTACAACTCCTATACCATATAATATTCTAAAATAGGGATTAAATGGGCTGAATTTGTGTGATGAACTACTATCCCCCATATGGAATCGTGTTTATGAACAATTCATAGAAAACCTATTACAAAAACCCTTGATATTTGAACCCATTCCAAAATAGGAATATATAATGACTCCAATATACATGATGGTAATTAATGATTCAACTTAACTTTCTAAAAAGTTGTGTATCTTAAAACCAACTCAGCCACCTTTCTTTCTCATACTGACCCACCTTCCTTTTCTTATCATCCCACCAAAATTGTGCTTTCAGTTCTTTATATATATTTTCTATTCCAGGATGAAAAACCCATCTCAAATAGTTCTATGTATGATGAATTTGTTCCAAACAATCCAAAGGTTTGGAAATACAATTTTGAATCCTCGATACTGAACTCCAATCCATCTTCCATCCCTTAATGGTCTCCCCACTATTAAGTCTTGACCTCATAGAAACAAATTATGAACAAGATGTTTGTGCTTCTTTATCTATCAAAATAAAATCTGAAACGAATCAAATTGGAAATAAAAATGAATCATCACTTCGTTATTCTCATTCCATGTTCATGTCAGATATCATAACAACAACTGCCACTGAACTGAAGCTTCTTTTTCTAAGCAGGCATATGAGATTATTCTTAATGCATCTATAATTGAATTGTCTTTACCATGTGTATAAATCAAGTCAATGTCATACATTTGAAGATACTCCATCCATATTATTTGTCTTAGGTTCAAATCCCTTTATGAAAAAATATGTTTCTAGATCTTATGATCCATAAACACTATGAATTTCTCACTAAATATGTAATGATTCCATACCCTCAGAGTATTGACTATGATAGATAATTCCTAGTCGGGTGTTGGGTAGTCCTTCTAATTCAACTGTAACTACATTGATCCATAAGAAACAATATGATCTCCCTACATGATAACAAATCACAACCCGAATTATGTAACATCACAATAGACCATAGACCTTTGTCATTATTCTGGAAAAACCAAGATGGATGTTAAGGTATAGTGAACTTTATGATCCTGAAAAGAATTATGACATTAACCATTCCATTGAAATTGAACTATCAACCTTTTCAAAACTATCATTGGTTATGCTTTTCATGAGAAATCATTAACAGAACATCGGTAATAACTATCCAAGCCAAGGAAATTGTATATAGTGAATATATTATTTAGTGGTTTCCAGGAGATAAATCCTCTATCTTTTTGGATTCATAGAAACACCTCTTTTAGAGATTACATGGACAAGTAAATATACCTCTTGAATCCAAAAATAAATCTTTTATAATATTTCATACATATGATGATCCCTCAAGATTCCCAATATTGTCACTAAGTGTTGATCATGCTCATCCATTGTCCTTAAATACACCAATATGTCAACCAAAAATGCCACCACAAAACAGTCAAAAACAACATTGAAATATCAGATTCATCAATTCCATAATGACCATTGGTGCATTCATATGACCAAAATGAATAACTATATACAATTAATGGCTATATCTACTTCTGAAATTTTTTTTTGGAGTATCTTCTTTTCAAAACCTCAATAGCTGATATTATGACTGCAAGTCAATTTTGGAGAACCATTTATCTCTCCTGAATTGATCAAACATATAATAAATGTGTGGAAGTGGAGAGAAATTTTTTATCATAACTTGTGTAAACTTCTGATAATCCACACACAACGAAGAGTTCCATCTACCTTTTTTACAAACAAGACGGGTGATACCCATAGAGACATATGAGACCAAATGTACAATTTTTTTCTACATCTTACAAATATACATTCAATTCCATCAATTATATTTGTTTCATTATAGAGGACAGAATTGAGATTTCAATAGTCCCTGTAAAGATATCAATCATAAAATCCACTTCTCTTGTGGGTGGAAATCCTGAGAATTTTTTTGAAAAAAACATTCATAAATTTCTCAAATACTACTAGAAAACTAATATTCTTCATCTTTTCCATTGATTGTAAATTCAATGATTTCATTTGGTATGATATCATTTCAACTGCTGGTTCCAAAAATACTATTGGTCCAACCTTTATATTTTGATCTCTTCTAAAGATAAGCTTGATTCCACCATCAGTCATAAAACTAACCCTTTATGTATAATTGTTGATGTGAGCTTTAGACATTCCCAAAAAATCCATACCCAAGATTATTTCATAGACATCCATATCAAACATAGAGAAATGACATATCAAATCATCTTCATCAATAGTTATAGAGCTTGTTCTACACTTAAGAGCTTTATATTCTCTTTGACCTAGAGGAGTTTAATGTTTCAAAATAGAAGTCATCATCTCAATGTTTAAACCCAAAAAATCAGTAGAATGATAAGAAAAAAATTAATGGGATTATACCATGTAAAAAATTATTACATAAGGGTAAATTTAAAAATAATCTTACATTCACCATCGATGGTCCATATTAATCATCAATAATAACTTTCTCAACACCATATAATTTCTTACTCACTGCACTTTGTTCGTTATTTCGTTGTTTAGATTTACCTTGATAAAGAGCCATGGTATTCCTAAAATTACCATGGATAGCTCTGTTCTTCTAATGATAGTGATTCAGCTACCATTTTCCCATTGAATCATACAACGTCTACGACTCTTGAGAAGTTCCCTGAACACCCTGCCTTGTGGCACAATGACAATAGTGCTGAAAATGACCCTTTTGGTTGTAATTTTGGCATGCTATGGTCAGGGCCATAAAATCTCTCTTCATGTGGTCCAAGAAAAACAATGGAAACATACAAGATTTCTTTTAGGTTTTAGAGTATGATTTACCAATCTAGCCATATGATTTTGAGTCATACTCCCACCTTGGAAATAGGAGTCCATCTTCCGCTTACTCAAAGAATTTTAGTTCCCACCATTTCCTATAGCTATCAACATGATTCCTCGACCTATATCTCCTGACTTGTCTCATTCAACCACTTTTTCTCTATTGAAAATCTCTGTATAATCCTTTATACAGAGCACAATATTCTTTCTATTAATCTCCCACATCATCACCAATTCAAAATGAGTGTCTTCAAGGACACACTAGCAGCAACATGAGGTGCATAGCTGAATGAATTCATAAATTTATCCACATAATCTGTCAATATGAGGCTCTAGTACATAAATTTATAAAATTATATCATTCATTAAATTCTGAATTTATGAGGATAATATTGTTTGTTGAACGATAATTCAATGTCCTCCCATGAATGTCCTAGGTCAGATTTAGCTCGAACTGCTAAATACCACAACTAGAGTGCAAGATACTCTAACATATACATCGCCAACATGAATTTTATCTCTACTGGTGTTCCTAAAAAATAAAATATTTGATTCATCCTATTCATCCAAACATATTTCTTCTCTGGTTATAGATCACCCTAAAAGATGGGTTGATTCTACTTCTGGAACTAAATGGAATAATCCACTTTCCTTTGTTCATTCCTTTATTTCTCACAATCCATAGATTGAAAATTTCAGACAGTCCTCTGAACCAGTTGTAGGTCCACTTATGAATCAGGTGCAACCACAATCTTAGTAGCCTTTTCAGGTTGTTTTCTATGATACCTAATGTGTTCCATTGTCTGTAAACACAACAAACTCTCTAAGTCTCACTCTCTAGAAACTTAAGTCCTAAACAATTCAAATTTTCCACATCACAACTATCACAAAATTTCTTTCGAAATATAAAAATTTTCCACATTCATCCATTTTTTAAATTTTCACCATGATTTTGAAAATAAAACCATTTTCAATATACCATAACTATACACTCTTTCAAATCAGTCATTTGATTTTTTTTAAAATAAAAAACAACATATTTGTACCAAATTATAAATCATTCCAAAAAATGAAATATGTAATCATAGTGGGAAGTTATTTCTAAAATTAATTTCATTCTCTTCTCATTGTCTTAACCAATGATAATGATATTACAAATCATATAAGCATCTCTAAAATAATCATGTATCCCACTATATTAAATTGAAAACCAGAATAAAAAAATTAGCCATGTCTATTTATGCTTTACATTTCAAGTCCCGACTATCCAACTCTTTTCTACCATCCCAACTCTATGAATAAGTTAAAATTAATTTCAAATACAAGACCTAATACTGTTATCATTTGTCCAAAATGATCAGACCGACCAAGACTGAGATCATTTTCATATAAAGTACCGAACATGCTGATACCACTTGTAACATCTCGACCATCCTCAGTGTGTTGAGTTGTGGAATTTCTACTTGGCCTTAGAGGACCTCCCCAAGATTCCAAAGTCTAACTTTAAATTTCAAGGGCTTTAATATAATTGGTAGAATATTTTCTACTTGAGAATAAACAACCACAACCAATCAAATCAAAACCAAAACCAATATATAAATCATGTTAATAAGTAATAAAACTCAAAAATAACTACTTAATATAAAACCAAACAATAATCAGAGTACCACAGCTGAAGACCACTAACATCAAAGTACACAATAGAATTAAAAACAAACAAAACTCAAAGACTCCAAGGTATAACCCCACAGCTCCCAAAATTATCCATTATCCAACTCCACAATAAATTCCAATTATTATGAATCACCACTAAATAATTGTGATGCTTTACCTTTACTAGTGTCTCAATAAATAGTATTTGAAAAATCACCAATGTGCCAAAGCAGGGGGTGAGAAATTAAACTCTACAAACTTTCCCCAAATGTAATCCATACTCAAACCACTATGATAGAACATGTTAGAATACTTTTATAAAAACAATTTAAATAAAATTAATGAAAATAGTTTATATCATAAAATAAAATAATAATCATAGAAAAAAATTGACCACATACAAAACCAATTTTTATGGAACAAAGCCAAACTAGTTCGTCAACTATTTCATGATTTCATTTAGAATTAAAAATTGATTCCACAATACCATACAAGCACACTCAACTACACAAGCTTGATGTTTACCATTTATGGGGGAGCATCACATCCATTACCCCTCCCTTTGATGGTGACAACTCATATCCATTATCCATCCCATTAAACTCACACTTAACCATTTAAGACACAAACCATTCCAACCTGAAATTAAGCCAAATCATTTCAATAAATCTATCCCTTTATTGATGACACTTTTCCATCCAATTTCCATGAATTAATTGAAAATATCCATTTAAAAATCGTCATTTTTAAATCATGTTACAAATTTTACTTTCCACCAAAACAAAAAAAATTCACAATTCTATAAACTGACATGAATGAGGGTTTTGATATTTCATTTCATATAAATTTCGGAATCAATTTCAATCAAAACAATAAATTTAAACTAATGAGATATAGTTATATTAAGAGGAGTCAAGAGTGAAGAAAAATAAATTTAGAAACATGTTCAAGGAGTTTTGACTAGAAATAATGGAATTCTAAAACATTTTCAATGCATGACCGAAGATAAATTGGAAACTAAATATTCTCCTTGATTATCCACTCAATTATTCATGTGAGAAAAAACATGTATAAATACCATGGTCAGTTCATGTATAATATACATGAATATGAGTCTTCTAAATTTTTTTGTCACATGAAATGGAATAATAAATGATATCTAATAAAAGAGAATAATAAATGATATCAGATTATCTTTTTTATGAATTTTTCATGGACAAATATTTTGGGAGGAAACTAATCAACCACAAGATACTAACTTAATTAAAACAAATTCTAGAACCACTTTAGAAAATTAAATCACAAAAATAAATAGCAAGAAATATACCAAGACACAGATTTTAATGTGGAAACCCGTTTTAATGTGGAGGATTAAAAAATAATATGGGATATCTAAAAAAAATCACCATAATTATAGAGTCTATAAAATTTATGTAATGACCGAAACTTACATTGTAAATATAGTGTAGAAAAACCAGTTTTAGAAATCACTCCTCTATAGGCCTCCACCTTATCTCTGATAATCATCTGTGACAAAATTTTACCCCACAGAGATAAAAATAAATGCAACATCATTCTAGAACCTTAATTAATCTATTTCACAACCCGATTTGTCACTGCTCATTGGTTCCCTCAACATGCTATTTACCATTACGAGAAACTGTCACCCACATATCTGATTTTTTTATTAACCCATTTGTAACTCTATTATTGTTCCCCTTTTTATAATCCAATTAAATCCCTAAAAAAATTTACGAAAAATTTAAATTATAAATGATATCCATATGATAAAAAAATATCTCCCCATTCAGAATGACCTGCGAGGTGCTAGTGGGAGATATGGAAATTTTTCCAATCCCCGTAAATCTCCATTATTTTCTATTAAATAGCCTAAAAACACCACAAAGGGAAAAACCTAAACAATATCCCCCTTCATCCAATAGAAGAATGAGATATCATCCAGATAAATAATTTGAATGCAAACCGGTTGGTATCGCACCAACAATGACCATTTTTAAAAAACACGACAATGACCTTTTACGGCTTTAAAAATTACTTGAAAGCCCCCCCCCTTCATAGAAGAAATCCAAATGCTATCATTTTCATCATACATGTGTCTGCACTGCCCTACTGAACAATATTGGAACCAACAAAACCTTGTTCCTCAATAATAGTAACCACCATAAAATCAAAAGTACTTGAAGAAACTAATTTCTCGCTCCGATCAACATCAACTAAGTAGTCTTAAGCACTCGATGTGTTACGTCTATCTTTGATTTTAATTTATTCTCCACCATGGGAACTTTTAAAATAAAATGAATTAGGTGTAAAACCAAAAACACTGATATATAATGCTTCAGCTACTAAACATGCATCATCCTAGACGATGGTATTCAACTCATGCATGTCGATCATGTATGCCACAAAATTGATGGAGCTCTCTTCACAAATCCATTTTTCACTTCATATCAAACCTTCACATTAGTCCTATAAAGTAATTCAAACAATATGTCTCACACATATAAAATCGATCCTCTATATAATATCCAACATAAACCACCAAACTAACATTGGAACCAATCATTAAATAAATTATAGATAGATAAAAAATTATTGTGTACAACTATCATATATAGCTCATCCATCAACATACACACACAAACTCTATTCAAAGTGATACACATATCATCAAAACCAGTTTCATTAGTTTAATCTCTATTTTACATCTCAAATGTACCAATTCACTTTATTCGTATGAAGGTAACATTTCCTTCTTCGGTGAAATATGGTACACCGCTACTTAATCAACCACCCATTCATTAAACAGATCTAACCTACGAGAAACAATTCCAACTGAAATTAAATATCCCACAAACTGTATAATACTTACATTAGAATACTCATAATTAGGGTTATATGTCTTTTTTTCTTATTTGAAATTTTTCAAAGCTTAGTAATTTCTCTACACATGAACCTCTTTATCACAAAATAATCACTTTGCATTTCTTATTGTCTTCAACTGACCTCTTGGATTATTGTGTCTATCAATCACAATTAAAATACCATGGTTACCTAACGAATCACCATCATTGGTCTTTCACCAAGTCACATTCATCAATAATGATGAAATTACATCATCAATATTCATATAGTGTTTCTCAAACTACAATGTAGAAATAATATAATAATATAAATTAGGTAATGAACCTAATAGAAACAAATATTTTTCCTCTTCTATTTCAATAGATACCACAATACATTTTTCATTGATCTTGACTACCACTAATGAAATCTCCATCAAAAGATTAGTAAACTCATCCAGATGATTACTTAAATCTACATTCACTATAATTACCAAATTATACAATTAGTTTTTCGGTATATATTATTTTTGAGGGATTTTAATTTATAATGGCTTTCATGAGTCACCCAGATCTCCTCCAAATATAACAAATTCACAACTCCCACAGAGTATTATCGACCATATACAACTGAATTGTGCTTATTTCTATCTCTCTCATATCATTCCAATCACTATTTATCGTCTTTTATGGATTCTCTATTTTTTTATTCATCATCTTCATTGTATTCTAATGAACCAATATATTTTATACTTGTTTTTAACACAGAGTGAATATATTTTTCTTGTTAAACAGTTTGATGTGGGTAGAAATACCATGGCATGTATCACACATATCTAATCACCTAGAAACACGAATAAACCACTTTAATACTAGTTGTTATAGATAAAATATATTAGTCCTTGGATAATAACACAATTGTGGAAAAATATTATGAGAATCACCAACAAAAAAGAAATTTAAAAAAATAAATAGAAGGAAATAGATTAGGATGTTGATTTTAATGTGGAAAGACTCTCAAATTAAGAGGATTAGAACAATTGAGAAACTTCAAAAAAACTATAATAAAAAATTCTAAAAAATTCAATTAAAACCTGATACAAGAATTTTAAATACAGCATAGAAAACCTGTTTGAAAAAACCACACACAGATATGCCTCTACAGATTCACTTATAATTATCCACAAAAATATGTTACCTCTCAGAGATCAAAACTGAACAAGTGGCCCAATTTCAACACATCAAATAAGCCATTTCACAACCTGATTTTCTATTGATCCCTAGTTCCCACTACAAATAACTATCCATTCCAAGAAACTATCAACCACATATCTAATCTCTTTTTTTTCAACCCCATTTATAGTAAAACTACTAATATCATTTTTATAATCCTACAGAATCCCTAAAAACACATCTATATTATTAAAATTCAAAAATATATACATTGGATAATAAAAATTACCTCCCCGTTTAGAAAAAAATTTAGGGTTCCATTGGGAGATATTGGAAATTTCAAACCCCTAAAAATAAAATTTGTTTCCTTTTAATATCTTAGAAAATCAAAAAAAAAAGGTTGAACCTCAATAATGATATATTGTGCATAAAAATCAGAATTTTCATTCAATACATAACTTATTATATATCATATATATACACAAGGGTTTATGGCATATTACTCTTAATCACATACTTGCTTGTAAACCAAAAAGACTTCTTTTATTTCACTTTATATTATATCAAACACAATAGCTTTCAAAACCATATCCAAAACTCTTTTTGTATATCTTCCAAAACAACTTTTGAAATCAATAATTAACTTCACATTGTATCACATCATAAGTAATACCTTGGGAATAACCATATAAAACAAATTTTAATTAACTCTAAAATACATTTAGAGCAGCTATCTATGTCCAACTAAATCCCATTCCATCAACCAAAAAGTATGAACCCATGGGAGTTTATAGAGTTTAACAAAAATATGAATATCTAGATAGGTATATGTAATCAAATAGTGACCTTTAGAAAAGCATTAATTCCACACATGCTACAAAGGGATCTAGAATGATCTCTATAAAACAAAAGTATATCTTTATAGGTGACAACCATTCTGAATCATATGAATATATGCATTCTCATATTTTCTCTTTATCCAAGTCATCGAGTGGCCATGGAGGCAGAGAGCATGTCAATCCCATATTGACAACTCATCTATTCTCAACTATCTATGTGTTGACTAATTTGATCAATGAATATATCACACGCCATTCATCGTTATAGATAATCACATCACACACACCTTCTCTAGATAGATATACAATATCTTGGTGTAGACACACAGTCACATAGTGAATCTCAATAGAGGGATTAGATGCCATACTCATCATTCCATAGGAAACATATCATATTGGTTAAGCTTCAACTGATTACATGATCAATAACATAACCAACCACCCTCATATTAGCTATGTCAATTTGTAGACTTATATAAGTAGGGCATCAACATATAAATGTCCTCATTTTATGTATATTTCCAAACACATGTATCAGCAACTCAAATATGATTCATGCACCCCTTGTATACCAAATACATTAATATGACACTTCATGTGGAATACTTAGTAGCCCATCCAGTGCACACAAGTAATCCCATTCTCTATTTTGTGCATCCTGACACTATTATATATCTCTATACAATAATCCAACTCATTTTAACCTTTACATTACTCCCCAACCCATAATACTCAATGTTGAACATCAGTTATGGATAAAATCAAATTCATACTTTGAGAGGTCAATTATCATTTCACTTTATGAAATGTAATCTCTATTACATTTATGTAGCCAATATGAAGGAACAATAAAATGAAGGTTTCCTATAATATGTATATTTTAATATACATAAACTATTTTTGAAAATTTAAAAAACCAACGTAAGCTCCAATTTTTAATATTATATATGTTAAACTTCCAGATCATCCTTATATTTTATGTACATTCTTGGTTTTATTAACTCTTTATAGTATATATAATTTTTATCACATCTCTATGTGACCATCTGAAAAAATGTTACGCTAAACTCATTAGTGATAAATATATAATAATTAATTCATTTTGAATAATGGTGATATTTATAAATTATATTCCTATCTATTTAACTTCTAAACATTTTCAAATATCTTAACTTCATAGAATCAAATGTTGAAATGTTGACTTTGGTTGTGTACTTATAACCCTTTCTATATTCATCATCATCAACATTGGAACACTATTCTATCAAAATAATTATTATAAATAATGTTAATAATTACATTACTAATTACTAATACATCCTGAATCTCTTATGATATTACGTAAAATTTACTTCAAACATAGATTTGTGTAATTCATTATTTGAAAACGTTAAATTTCATTATGTCCAAACATACCCCCAACAGCTTTTAGACATTATATTCTCTTCAAGAATATCTTACTAAGATATAAAAACAACTTTTTGTTATTGAATAATATTTATTGCCTTTTAGTAGGAATATTTAACAAATAAACTATACAATTTATTTTATTTTGTCAGTTTGGAACATTATTTTTTTAGAAAATAAATAATTAAAATATTCTATTGATGGGTGGAAGGAACACATTTTCAAATATTTTAACAAATAGATAGATAAACACTTTTATCATGGATAAATACTTTTATCCATATATTCTCATCAAACATGTTATAAAAATTAATGAATCATGAACTATGTGTATAAAATTATTCATATCATACTTGTTCACAAAAAATCTTTATAATTGAACAAATTATCTTATCACATAAGGGAAATGAGATAAAGATAAACATATGTTACTTAGATTTATTTGAGTTTGATAAAATCCTTTACATTCAAATACTTGATATAGTAACTATTTACTATATCACCTAAATATAAACTACAAGATCAATCAATCATTCATTTGATTTTGAACTCCAATATATTTACAACAAATTTTAAAATATACTTTCTGTATCAGTTACCTTTAAAAATCAAATAATTAATTTCTATAACATTTATAATTGGCATGGAAATTACACGGAGTTTCAAAAACTCCATTAGGTATATATTGGATAATCCAATCACATTGAAGTTTAACTATTAATTCTTAACAACCCTAGGTTTCAATGACTTTGATTGAATTCTTGAAGAAACATTGTCGACCTTTTCAACCAACTTATATTTTATTTCGGTTTGAACATACACCAAATAATACTATCTATAAAAATCTAGAATCCATACATAATATTAAAAATTCATTTATTATCATAAAAATGACATTATTGATTAGAATTTCATTAAATTCGATCATATTATCAGAACATTTCTATATAGATAAATAAGATAAATTTCTTAACCTGAACAAGAAATTTTATTCTCCCCTTAAAGAATAATATATAATTGATTTTTATATCCAATAAAGTATTAGAGGAACCTTTAGTCTCACCAAGACATTTATCATTATCAATCATAATGTATATGATTTGATGCACCCTATCATATTGAGCATATGAGACTAAAATCAAAATAAAAAATCACATTGAGTATATGAGAGGAGACTAAGATTAATTTACTCATTTTTCATATAATTCCATTGAAATCATAAATGAATCAATTTATACTTCCCTGAGACTATATATTCACTTGTCGAATTACTTCAACACTTGGTTACCAATGAATGATCTATCCATACACATAGAATTTTTCCTTGAGAATTTTGTTTACATCTCAGAATTTCATAATAACATTTCTTAAGTTCCATGTCTTATGAGTATCCTACGTTAAGATTCTCCATATCAAATATCAATTACAAATTTCTAGCTTTATGAGCATAATGATGATATTTTTCACAACATTTTATTTTATTAGAGGAGTACCATGTTTTATTTACCATATAATAAGAAGTTTTATTAAATGAGCTCCCACTAAAATGATAACCCCATTTCGAATGATCCTCATATCCATTATTATCCCAATATCCATACTGTTGGACTACAAATTTTGATCCAACACATCCCAAGTATTTTACTGTTTTATGATCTCAAATACCCTTCATAGTTTGTTGACGTTCTTGGTTTTTAAGTGTGTGCATCATTTTTTATATTACTCTTATGTGTTCGGTGATTAATTTCATTGAGTATATATTATGGACAATTTTAGTTGAACATTTCCCATGTCTGGTAAATTAGAAACATGATGTTTTTGGCTATGTGGTGATAATGTCAATTTCAACATCCAATGTAAAAGAATCGACTAAATCAATAATCTACATTGAAAAATCACCTACATGGATATTTTCTACGATGAAAAGATCACCTACATGAGAAATTAGCTACGTAGATCATTCAGTTATGTAAAATGATTTCATAGAGTAATCAATTATATGGATTTCTTACATAGTGAAATCGAATAAGTTATTTCAATAAGCTATGTGAGTTTTATCTATGGGAGTAAATGTCCTATTTAATTCAATTTGTATTCTTGAATCAAAATCGGGTATGTGGATTCAAATATGAAAACTAGCTCTATGGATTAAATTTTTTATAATTTGCATCATGATAAAAGTTGGTATTTGTTACCATTGAAGCACTCAAGTGACTGTTCTAATGCTTCTGTACAATCCTAAAAATCTCTGTTACATCTTTAAGGTAAAATCAATTATAATAATAAACAAGTATCGAGATTGAATAAAATTATAATGATAGTTTATTTTTCCCTACTATTTCCAATTAATTTCATGGAAAAAGTATGTTCCAATGATATTTTATTATACAGATCATGTTTTTTGCATTTAAAAAAATTATTTCTTGCATTTACAAGTGTGGGATTGTTTTTTTAAGACATGTTTTCCCAAATAACAATTGACGTGTACAAAAAAATAGAGAAATATTTCTCGAAAACTCTCTAAAGTGACACTTTATATTCTATAGAACGTATGGAGTAATAAGTATCATCTCATAAGATATGATTATTGTCAATCCTTGTTGAGTTTAGATTACTCTCCTTGAGATTATTATCCTTTAGATCATCTTTCATATATATTTCTTCATTTCTCTAAGCTATATCTTATATTTGTACTATTAAATTTAAAAAACCTCAATGTTTATTATCATTATTTTTAAAGGTTCCCAAAAAAATAATCCGTGAACATTATTAGTTGTAAATAATTTTTGGTGCCTAGTTGAAATATCCTATGATTTAATGAAGTTTCAATTGCTTTCACATAGTCATGAAATCCATAGAAAAAGGTCTGGAAGTCCTTGGAAAGAAATTGGTCTAGTGAAAAACATTAATCTTATAGAGAAGAGTAATAGAGGAGAGGACTATGAGACTTTTATTCCCAAAACAACTATAAATTTATGTTTCTATTTCACTTAATTATGATTTCATTTCCACTACATACCTTGTTAATGAATAGATATAACGTTTTTCATAATCTAGAATGTGTTTTTTCTAACAGAATAAAGTTTTAAATAAATCTATCCACCCCCCTATTTAGTCTTAATATGGTAAGTTTATAATAGAATTTGGTATCAAAGGGATATATTCTTGAGTTATCGGCTATACAACATTGAAATCTAAGGATCTCTTCAAATTATGGCCTCTATGATTGAAAAAAGTGAAGGGATGTCTGTGTCCAGTGAACCCTATTTAAATGGTAAGAATTATGGATTTTGGAAGAAAAAAATAATCATATATCTAAATAAACTTGGTATGAATGTTTCTCTCAAAAATGTGAAGCCTTATACAATATTAATGAAAAAACCAAAAACATGGGATTGTAATACTGAAGAAATCTATGATCTCAATTATAAGGCTATAAATGTTATAATATGTAGATTAGTTCTGAGTGAGTTCAATATAGTTTCTAAATGTCATATCGCCCATGAAATGTGGCCTCTAATTTTAGTTTTGTATAAGGGAATATATAACAAACAGATTATCATATATAATACTATCAAACTAATGTTTTTCACTTTTATAATGTTTTATGGAAAAATTATGAAACAATTTAACAGGATGAATATAGTAAATAATGTTACTAATTTAGGGACACATATTACTAAACAAAAATAGGCTATAAAATTTCCCAGAATATTGCTACTATGGTGGGGTGATATTTTGGTCGTAATCAGACAATCAACAGAGATAAAAATGTTTAAAATAAAATATCTTATTGCTACTCTGATGATGTATGAGGTAGATATGGAAGATGAGGTTGTATAACATAGTCTATATAACAAGGAAAACCCTAGTTCAAAAGTATCAACCACAAAGGGAAAAAACAAGTTTAAAGATATTCAAAATTTTGATCCATCTAATAGAAATTTGTCGAGTAGTTATGAATCAGATATAGATATTGCTCAATTATCTAAAAAAATCAAGATTTTAAATAAATAGAGAATAGGTTTTATGAAACTTATAAACAATTGTAATAAGTTAAATATTAATTATAATAATGTAAGTTGTTATGAATGTAATAATACTAGACATATGAAGCCAGATTGTGTGTAGCTTCAAGATAACAAAAAGTCAGAAAATAAATACATCAAGATTGTTAGCTAGAATAAGAAGGATAAATAATAAATGAAGGAAAAATGGAGTGCTTGAGAGTATTATAATGATGTTTCATCTTCTAAATTATAATTTTTTCATTCTAATAAAAATTTAAACTTTTGTTTTATAGAACATACTAATGAGTTATATTATAGTTATTCTTATTAGCATGAAACTAAAGTAGTAAATGAAAATTACTCATTTGAGGAACTAAATAAATATTATTCCATGTTATAAACTAAGAAATATTATGTCAAAAAGGAAGATAAAACTATCAAAAAAATATAAATTGGATGTTAACTAAAAATAGAACATAAAAAAAATCTAATTTTAAAAATTAAACTGAAAAATTCTACTATATCATTTATCGAACATTAAACATTCATGGAAAAATTATTAAAATTAGTCAAAGGATTTATTTTTATTTCTAGTGAATTTATAAACGTTAAAAATTATTTAAATAAAATTATTGGAAATAATAAATCACATAAAAAAAGTTTGGAATTTTAAATTAATGTGAAAAAGAAATGTTTTATAAGAACTATTTTATACCTAGTAATAAGAATAGAAAAATTTCCAAAATCACTTGTTTTCAATGTGGTGTACAAATTAATTCAATTTAAAAAACCCACAGTGTTGTGGAGTTAAACATTTTTTTATGAGATGTTTTTCAAAATTCAATGTTTAATATTTTGGATAGAAAAAACATATTTGGGTTAAAAATCCATTGTTTCTAACCTTGCTAGACCCAAGAAAATATGGGTACCAAAATAATTTCTTATTTAATTTGTGTTTGTATGTTCAAAGGTCCAAGATCACCAATGAGAGGTTGAATATTGATAGTGAATTATCAAGGAATATGATTAGATAGTTTTCTAATTGTCACTCTTTATTAATGATAGATGGAGGCCATGTCACTTTTGGTGACAATGTTAAAGTAAAAATCATGGTAGTTAGATCTCTTGAAAATAGGAACTGTATCCTAATCGAAACAATTATCTACATAGAAGGTTTAAATCATAATATGATTTGTATCTGTCAAATTTGTGATAAAGGCTATTTTGTTTGTTTTTAAAATAATTATTATAACATTTTTAAAGATAAAATTATTAAATTTATGGTACCAAGAACAGAGAATGATTATATTATAGATCATAGTTCTTTGAGTATAATAAAGTTAAACTGTTTTAATGCTTAAAAAATGAGTCATCGATATGAAATAGAAGATATAGACATTATAATTTTTATTATCTGAGGAAATTTTCGAAAAGGAATTTAGTTTCAGATTTACCTCAATGTAAATTGAATGAAAAGAATTTATGTGATGCATTCGAAATGGGAAGTAACAAAAGTCATATTTAAATCTAATTAAAGATGTTTTTACTTCTAAAACCCTATAACATATTCATTTGGAATTTATTGGGCCATATAGAGATGAAATCCTAAGAGTAAAACCATTTGTTTATATTGTATTCGATGAATTATATAGATTTACCTAGGTTTTCATTTTTAGGTGTTAAAATTTTTTCTTGTTCTATTGGTATATGTTTTTGAAAACTGGTTCAAAAAGAGACGGTTTCCAAAATTATTTCGTTATGAAGTCACCATAGAGAAGAATTTTAAAATAAAGAGTTCAGATCCTATTGTTTAGAAAATGGTATCAATCATAATCTTTCTTCCCCCAGGATTCCTCAACATAATGGTTATATTAAAATGAAGAATATCACTTTTCAATAAATTTACAGAACAATGTTATGTGAATATAATAGGCCTACCCATTTTTGGGTTGAAGTTATAAATACAACATGTTATATCATAAAAAAAGTTCTAATTAGAATTTATTAAATAAAACAAAATATTATATATGGAATAATAGAAATAAAAAAGTGGACTCTTTAATGTTTATGAATGTAAGGTTTATATTCTAAAAACCAAGGATAATCATGGATATTTTGATCCAAAATATGATAAAGGAATATTCATAAGATATTCTTGTACTTCAAAATAAAATAATGTTTTCAATAAATGGCTAATGATTATTGAATAATTGACCCATTTAAAATTTGATCGATGTGATCATTTCAGTAAAAAAATAATTAAAATTGATGAACTAAGTGATTCTTTTGAAAAAATGAGATATGAACCTTTTTTATAATAAATAGGATGAAGAGTTATAACTTGATTTACAAAATCCAAATCCTGAAAGGATGGGTGCCAATGAACCTGAAATTATGCTACCTAGATAGATTAAAACCCTTAATAACCATCCTTTAGAAACTGTTATAGTAACTTTAGATGAAGCAATTAGAACTAGAAGGAGTAAAAAAACCTTGTATAGTTTTCTTCCTTTTTGTCTAAGTTAGAACCTAATCTTATAGAATAAGCCTTAGTATATGAAAATTGGATTGTACCATGAAATAGGAACTAAAACATTTCAATAGGAACAAAGTATGATAATTATTTGATAAACCACATGGAAATCCATTAATTGGAACAAAATGGGTCTTAGGAATAAGAAAGATTATCCTGGTGTGTAACTAGGAATACAGATATACTAGTATCAAAAGGGTATAATCATGAAGTAGTAATATACTATGAGGAGAACTTTTACATAATAGCTATATTAGAATCCATTCTGATTATTTTAGACTATGTATCATTCATGAATTGTAAATTATATCATATGGATATATAACCTATTTTCAAAATTTCTTTCTAAAAGATGAATTTTATGTTGAAAATTCTCTTGTTTTTAAAAATCCCCATTTCCAAAACTCAGATATTGAACTTATAAAATCTCTTTAGGGCCATAGATAAGAACCTTGATATTGTTATGGACAATTGATATCATTTCATTTATCAAATGTTTTTCAGTAGATAAATAATATCTTACATTATTTTAGAAAAAATCATCTATAAATATTTTGTTAGTGAATATTTATGTTGATGAGGTAATTATTTGTTCTATAAATAGAAAATTATGTAATGAGTTTTCAAAACACTTGAAAAAAATAATTTCAAATTACAATGATGGGTGAGTTAAATTTTTTTATACGATTTCAAATGATTCAAAAAGACTATGGGAAAGTGTAAAATCAAAGAAAATAAATTCTATATATACATACAATGTTTGGACATGAAAGTGGTAAAGTATATACTTTGCCTATGAGTTCTACTGATTAGCATGATTTGGATGAAACTGGAAAACCAGGTGAAAAAATGATTTACATTAAAATAATTAAGAGTTCATTTTATTTGACTACTAGTTGACTAGACATTTTGTTTATAGTATGTCTTTGTGCTTTATTTCAAGCTAATCCTAATAAATCACATTTAAAATTTTTGGAAAGTATTGGAATATATTTAAAAAGATCAATTTATATTTTCTAGATGTTTCCAAAAAAATGATTTTAATTTATTATTATACTCAAATGTAGACATTATTATTCATAGAATATATTGGAATATTTCATTAGGAACCTGGAATTTCCTAGGTAAATCACTAGTATCCTAGTCTAGTAAGAAGAAAAATTCTATTGAATTATATTATACCAAAGTATGATATATTGTTGTTGTAGTTTTTGTGCACATTTGTTGTAGATGAAACTCAACTTAAAGAACCTTGGATTCAATTATAATCATGTCTTAATTAAATTTTATAAAACTACTGATATCAACATTTCTAATAATCGTACGAATAATTCGATTACAAATAATATATACTCGAGGCAGCATTTCCTATGAGATCATGCCAAAACAGTGATATTTATCTTCAATTTATATATAAATAGAACATGTTAGTATATATTTTCACTAAACCTCTTAGGTGAAAGAATTTTTAATTTATTAAAAGTGAATTGGGTTTATTCATTTTTAAATAAATTTAATTTTTTTTATTCTTATTTACATGAATTTATTATCTTTGCCAACATTGGAATTTAAAATTGAGCATTCTATTAAAATATTTAGTTTATTAATGTATGAAAATTACACTTTTTAGTGTTGAATGTTTATTTAAAATATTGTAAATTTATAAAATAGAAATGTTTTTCTTAACGTTAGAATTTTCCCATTATTTATTTATTCATTAGTAAGAAGTATCAATAAAACTAAATTGGGTATGTAAGAAAATTGGGACTCGGGTGCATGACCTAATATAATATCATCTCTCGACCCTTTCATTATTCACATAGGTAACCTCCCTTTGAAGTTGAACTGTTATCTCTAACCACTAGATCCCGGTTTGACCATTAACTAACCTTTCTAAATTTGAAACTCAAAGTGTGTGGGTGATTGAAAAACAAGTTCATCTATGAAATCCAATGGAATTTGATAAAATTTTCTTACAGGAAAGTCCATAGATATGAAATGGATGAGGATAACTCAAATGATGTTAAAGAAAGTGCATGAGGTTCAAAGTATAAATTTTGTGTTTTATGAGAAGAAGTCATGTTTTTTAGGAAGAAATTACAGTGTTCTTAATGAATGATAAATTTCAATTTAGTCAAACAGTGGATGTAATTTCATCAAATTTTACACAAATAGAAGTGGTTGTTTTATCCATTCAAGTGGTTGAAATATTTTGTTATCCCCATGAAGGAGAGTTCCTATTATACAAATTCTTGTTGGGACTGGATCTGTAGGTCCAACCAAATTATTCATGTTTTTGTTTGGATCCTCTTTTTTAAAAAGAAACCTATAAAAGTGCTACCTACAGAATAGAATGTTTGGATTATGTGTGTTTATATGGTGATAAAATAGAGAGCATGTGAGATTGAGAAAGTTATTTTTTATGATATATTTTTTATGTACATCTTGATCAATAATGTAAATTTGAGTTTTACAAGATACATGCAGATGTTCAAGCATCATTGTTTCGATGGAAAAAGAAAAATTAAATTATTACCCTTATGGAAGATTAAATATATAGTTTTTAAGAAGAAAAATAAGATTAAAATGATGGTAATGTAGTTAAATTTCATAAAATTAATACTATATCATCAGTTATATTAAATATTATTGAATATTGTTCGGATTATGGTTCAAGTTCCTTGAATGAGGTTGGTTACGAAAGTGGGACTCGAGAGGATTTAGCTCAAACATCAATAACTATTTATACAAAACCTATTGAGATGGTGTCTACAAGGATAGAAGAGGAGAATATATCTATAATAACCAAGTCTTCTATTTTAATCATCAATTAAAAAAGTTGGTGAGACTATCTAGATTTAGAAGGATGTGGATTCTTAGAACCAAGCTACTAATGATGTTATTATATCTATTGAGGATTCTCAGTATGTGAAGATATTTTTTGATACAAACTATTTATTTTCATGTATATAGGTCAACTATTACTAGGTCGATGAGTTCTGAAGCTCAAAGAATAACATATTTAAATGAATTTAGTGAAGAAGATGATCTAATTATTATTGTATCACGTATTAATAAAGGAATCAAGGATAATGGGGTTATGGAATCTTCAATCCATTCCAATAAAACATTGGTACCATCACCAACTTTAAATATTCATGGATTATGACATTTAGAAATCAATAGTTCAAGAATCTTATAAAAATAATTGGATGCCAATTATGTAATGATGGAGATTTTAAATTTTTGAGTAGATTATTTTGAATAAATAAATGGAACTAGTTGCATGAAGATATGAGATTATAGAACATAATGAATCCTTTTTCACCAAGTTTAACATTAATAAATTATTTGGAATGGAGGATTACCAAACAACCATGATCAGTAGTCTTTAGATAGATCCACATGTGCAACATGCTAGTTCAATTATAAGTTCTATGGAATATTTTGAAATGAAAGCCTTAGTAAGTGTTTTGAAATATTTTTTCCCTATAAAGGATGAGTTTAATGAGATTATTACCTTGGTTTTATCTGAATGGTATGTGTTTTAAAATCCCCCATCAAGGAAATTAGATTTATCTCAAGATGTTTTTAATGAGATCAATTCCTTTAGAGATGAAGTGAAAGATACCCTACAAATTTTGAAAAGTGTTTTGTTGAGTTAGTTCGACTTTTTAAATAAATTACAACCCTCTATTGAATCTCCATAAGAATATAAAATTCTTCTACATTTCTAGAATGGAGTTAGTCAGATGGTGTAAAAATTGAGTATTGTTTCTTCTCATATATAATATCTCCAAGATGACCTACTTTCTACAGTGATACTGGATGAGTTGAAAAAGGATAATTTTTAGTACATTTCATGATACCGATAAATCTATTAAGAATATTAGTATTATGTTAGACATGGGATTGACTGACCATGTTGCTCATTGAGAGAAATATTTTGGAGATATGGTAGAACAAAATTTTGGTGTTGTAAAGAATGTAAGAGATATGATTTCAGGATTTGTTGAACCTATAAATAAAAACAATCAAATTATTTATAAATGGATGACTAAAATATTTTTATTGGTTTTGGATTTTTATCCTCATAAAGAGTCATGTTAAGTATTATAAAAATGTTTAGAGGTGTTGGTTTCAGTTACATAAAGGGAGGTGGTTTTTACAAACATCTAAGGATAGTTTTTTCTGTGGAATCGATTATTTATTTCCACGTAGTTCTAGGTTTAATTGAACCAAATCCTACAATTAGTGTTTCAATTTATGAATATTATCTTAGTAACATTATATATGTTGTTCAAAGTCTACTAGAGTGAGTAGAAAGCATGTATCAAAAGATGCACTTAGTGAATGATAGGATTATTTCCATGCAATGTTTTATAAATCAAATTATAAATATGATTCTTGTGGATATGTCTTCTAGTTTTTATATTGTGGAAATTTCCCCTCTACTTTTCCCACCTACTTTTATTGACTTTATATGTTTAAAAATTGGGAAAATGGAACATATTAATACATTTACCAGGAATAGTTTAGTATAAGTAGATAAAATTTATAAGGAAACATCTCTTATGATTCTTGAATCCTTCATGTTTAATGTTGTTTTGAGGATCAACATGTGTGATAAATCCCTATTTCAAATGAAAAGAAGAATACCTCTTGGTCATGATATTTCTAGTACTTATCAACAAACCAGGTAGAGAATAGAAGGTGTTTATAATCCTTCAGCACCATCAATGTCAACTCCAAATAACTCCAGAACTGGTCAAAATATAAAATCACATCCACCCAAACCAAAATCTTCATTAAACCCCATTCTAAAACTCGAGTACCGTGACTGATATTTTTTATTTCTTTTCAGTGGATTTATATTTTTACGTAAAATTAAGAAATGAAATACATCATTATTTATCCATTAATAGTATGTTTATTAGTGACTTTTTAATTTAGTTTAATTTTATCTCAATATTTTATTTTATGAAACTCATTCATTACATAATTCTATATATAGTTTTCACAATACATTTAAATAGTTCATGACTATAAAGTACAACATTAAATAGTATTTTACCTCTTTTACCCACCATTTTAAATGAAACAAAAATGGGGAAAAGTGTTCTACCTTACAAAAAGGGAGATAAGTTTCTACCTTTTCAAAATGGAAATAATTAACTATTTAAGGGGGGTGAAACACCAATTTTTAAACAACATATATTTTTTACATTTAATTTCTATTAAACCTTTTTTAATATTTTTTGTCTCATATATAATAGAGTATATAATGGTTTTTGTGACCATAAAAAGTGGAAGATTTTTAGAATACTTATATTGGTCCAACATATCCCATGTAGTCTAGCTTTTGATGATATCTAATACTCTTTATACTTTGTTGATGATCTTGTTTTTATGTTTTTTTCTTCATGTTTTGTCTTATTATTATGTTTTGAGTGGTTAATTTCATTATGTATGCATTTTGGATTATATTAGATGAAATATGCCAAAATATGGTAAATTGTCTATGTGAAATGTTTATCTATGTGTTGAAAATGGTTACACTGATCAATTAGCTACATCATTCACCAGTGTAAAGAAATATCCTAAATTAATCAAGTATTTCTTCGAATAAGCTATGTCAAGATTGCATACATTGACAAGATCACCTACATGAGAAACCAACTACATTGATTATTAATATTTGTAAAATGGTTATGTAGAGTAATAAATCATGCGAATCGCTTACATGGTGAAAATGAATACATAATTTAAATCGACTACATGAGCTTTGGATACATGAGTATATGGTATATGTAATTCCATTTGGAAACACAAATCAAAATCGTCTACCTGGATTCTAATATGAAAATCGACTACGTATATTGAAATATTCCATCAGGTATATCATGTCACATGTTGGTATTTTTTACTGTTGAAGCACTCGAGTGAACGTTTTAATGCTGTTATAAAATCATTAAATACTCAATTACCTATTTAAAGTAAACTTTATTATAATAAGATCCACGTAATAAGGAAAACGATAAGAACAAGGATAGTTTATTTTTATCTACTATTTCGAATTATTTATAAGAAAAAGAATATTTCACTGATATTTAATAATATGAATCATGTTCTGAGTGTTTAAATAAGAATAAAAGTATCCATATCCAAGTGTAGACTCATGTTTTCATGAGAATCTTTCTCAAAGAAAAACTTAAGTGTATAAAATTAATATAGAGAAAATATTCTAAAAAACTCATTTAAATGAAAATCTTTTTTCTATGAAAATAAAGAGGAATAAGTATCACATTTTAATATGTGCTTATTGATTATCCTTTTTGAGTTTAGAAGACTCTCATAGAGTTTTTTATCCTTCAGATGATATCTCTTGGAGATCTATTTTTTTCATTAATTTATATCTTACATCTATAAGATGAAACTTTTAAAGACTCTCTATTTATTAGCCTTCATTGTAGAGGTTATAAAAAATTCCATTGAAGGATATTAGTTATAAAGCCTTTTTCGAACCCAGTTGAAATCTCATGTGATTGTATCCGTTGTCAATAGGATACAATCAGTCATGCAGTCCCTAGTAAAAGGACCATAATTCCTCGACAAAAGGACTAGACTCATGAAAATCATCACACTCGTGGAGAAGGGTGGTGGCAGAGTAGACTCGGGGTCTCCTATTCTCAGAACCACTATAATTCTATATGTTCATTTATCTTATTTATTATCTTATTTATAATTTATTTCTTATTAAATAAAATATTATAAGTCCATCATAAACTGATGTGGGAGGGTTTTCTAATTGATGAAAAATTTAACGATCTCAATTCACCCACTCTTATGTCTTATTATGTTCAGTCTATGAAAAAACATATTTAACTTATCTCTGTGTCACTTTAGAATATATCCCATTGTTTAGATATTTTTTTAAGGAATAATCCCAATCATATCATATATAACTCATTAATATCTAATTGGAAAACTCTTTGTCCAATCCATTATAAGGATATACTCACCTCTATTCCTCTAGTAACTCAATCCTATTAGTGTCTCTAGGATAGTGTAATGCAAAGATAAATCCAGAAAAAAAACTCACAAGGGACAATTTAGGGGTACCTATTTTTTGCATGATCTACACAATAGGAAAATCATGAGTCACTTATTACATTATTTCCTTCCACAGTATAATTCAATGGTACACAGTTTTAGCATGACCAACCTGGTTGGATGACCAATGTCTTGACAAGTGTCATTTTGGAAGGAAGACAACATATAGTATTTGAAGTGGATTTAATCTCACCATATCATCTAATGTTAATCACTATTTTTTATGCATAATTTTATTATTTTAGTTTGGAATCTTATTCCCTACACCAAACCAATAAGTTCATACAATATTGATGTGAATCTCTTGGCACAACCCACATGTTTGTGTTACTCAAAAACAAAAGTCAAACATATTTTTAAATATCCAAATGGATAATATGAATAAGGTACATGAACACTTATCCTAAAGGGATAATGTTATATAATAATGATAGTGTTCATAAGAGAAATCTTGAAGAAATAGATATTCAGCCCCATTCACAAGCCCAGACAAGGAACAAACCTCTGGGTAGGTAGGTGGTCAGACCCCAGGTCCCTATACCCAGGGATACTTTACTCAATAGATAATCCAATTCCTCTTAAATGTAAAACCTAATATGAACATAAAATAAAAAATAACTAAATTCAAGCTACTAAATTCAATTACAAATCGAGTTCAAGGTAGATGATGACTAAATTCATTATGGAGTCAATCTAAGCATTCAGTGTAAGCCTTTATCCTAGAAACTATTTAACATTTTAAACTAAAGCATACACTATATGAAAATTTGTTAACATTTATACTAAATATTAATATAGAATGGAATAAAATTTTAAATAAATGATAAATTCAAATATTTAAACATGAAATAAACATTTATTAGCAATTCATAAATAAAATCTAATTATCAAAACATATATAATTTTTTAGCTTCAACATTATATGCATTAAAAAAATTGTAGTATAAATAATTTATATTCATTTAAATATGAAATATTTCATATTAATCATCATATTAAATTACCATTTTAAAAATATGACATTATATAAATTATAAAAAAAACATCAAATCAATATCTATTATAAAAACATATTACATAATGTAAATATCATATACTTAATTATTATTTATACTTTGACCGTATAAATCATTAAAACACTTTTTATGTCATTTAAATAATATCCAAATAATCCCCCATTTTATTTTGAAAAAATAAAAAATGTTAATTATGAAAAAGTCATAATTTAAATATATATTTTTTATATTTTTGTCTTATTTCATAATTTCTAACCCTTTATAAATTATTTTATATGATTACTAAAGAAATAATTTTATATAAATATCATAATACACTCCCGATATTTGGTTAAAAGGTGTTTCAAATATTATCATTTAATACCTCAGAATAAATGTTTTTAAAAACAAAATTTAACGAATTTTTTTTAATTCACTAATTATATACCTTTTATAAATATAAATATCCCAAAACCCTTTTATATTGATTTATTAACATTTTATAAATGATTTAAATAAATATAAATTTTTAAAACGCTTTTTTAATGATTTTACAATAATTCTGATTACCCTTACACATAGGGGAATTCTTGTGTAAGGGTAAAGCCTTTACCCCTACATAGGCCATCTGGAAGCCCTTGTATAAAGGTAATCCACTACATACCATGGAAAAACGTATGTATAATGTACTCTGTAAAGGTTAATCAAATATTACCATTATACAACTCATTCTATGTAAGGATATAAATGATATTACCATTATATGATTGTTTCATGTAATGGTGTCTCTCATTTATTGTTATGTGGCATTCTAGCACCCCTGTGTATGAGAAATACCCTTATGAATTCCATTTTTGTAAATGTAATGAAGTAGTTATCCTCAAAAAATTCTTCTGTTTAAGTTTATTTCCTTTATGCAAGGGTAATATTCAGTTGTTTACCTTTTTGTAACCCCTTTAAAACATGCTACCTTTATGCAACCCTTACATCACATAAAGGCATGTTGCGATGAACCTCACATAGAACAATATATATAATGGTAAGGTGATGAAACCATTATGAAGAACAATATTCATAAGGGTAATACCTTGGTTACAATTAAAAACCTCAACTATTTAAGGGTAAGGTTTTTATTATCATTGAGTTGCCTAACTACATAAGGGTAAACCCATTACGAATCCAAATTTGTAGGAATGTAAAACTAATCTATTTTTTTATTTGTCTTATTTTAAATAATTATTTCATAAATCTAAACACATGGTTCCCTTTGATACCACTATTATATTTCTTATAATCAAATAACAATTATTAAACACATTGGAGGAAGAAAACCAAATCCAGGAATATCCCATGCAAGAAATATAGAACCATCAATAAAAACATAAATGATGACGTTGTTGAAAATAAGAATAACAAACATTTAAGAGCCACTATATCATCTCTTTTGACATTAAATATCTTGGATTATTCTTCATAAATATTTTTGGAGTTGAAAATAAAAGCATCCCACTATAGTGGTTCCTCAATGAGGTAATCTGAATCACATTTCATAAATGAAGAATTTTCCTTTCTCACATGATGTGCGTGAATATCATCATGGAAAAGAAGAAAAAGGAATATATCAATGATTTTAGGTAGGTTTAGATAAGAATAATAGAATTATAATACACTTTCATCACATGGAAAAATTTAAAATATGAAATCAAGGAAACTCTTTGATTATTCTCTCATTTATTCATGTGATGAAACAAATGTATAAATACCATGGATGGTTTATGTATCATATACATGAATGAGAGTCCTCTCCAGTGTTTAATATCATTAAATAGTATTATAAATGATAATTAATACGGGAGGATAATTTATTATAATATTTTATCATTTATGTTTCATGTTTTATAGACCGATATACCATGTAATAAAATCATAATTTTTAGGAAATAAAAAACTAAAAATATATCATATATATATATACACACGAGGATTTATGGAATATCAATTTCACTAACATAACTTCCACTAGATATCTCCTAGAGATTTGATAATTCAAATTAATGGAATTTATCAATGAATTTAATATAATATTTCAAAAAAAGTGAATAGTTCTCTTTGAGTCAAATAGTCACATCATAACTTTTGATCATTTTCAGATATCTTCCAACGACCCCTTCCCTTCTTCTATTAATGAGACGTACGCTACCTTAATTTATAATGTGGGACCACTACTTTAAGCTTGGGTATCAAACTAAATCTCATTAATCCAAAAGAAAACATATATATAATAGCACTATTCTATTAATCTGACACTTCACCAAAGTTAGAATTTGTGAAACGTCCTATCCCGGATAGCACTAAACGGTGCCCCAATCTAGTGGGTCACATGTCCTCAAGAAAACCTCCCCCAAACACTAGAGGATTATGGCTAGAATCGGGGGCCTCATTTGGGTGTTTGGGGATACTATTCCCTCATGTCATGTGGTAACACATCAGTAGTAAACATATCAATCAATTGAATAAGAAAAACATCAACCAGACAGAAAAAAATCAAATACAAAAATAACGTAACAATGCCAATGAAACAATCTTATATAAAATTAAATATCATATGATATATCTACAAAGTATGAAAATATATATACAAGCACTGGTAAAATACATGTAACAAAATACCAAAAATACCCAAAAGGAATTATCCTTACTAGCATCACAAGCATAGCTTGGTCCTGTGTTCCCTTACTCTTATACAATGAGAATTCAATAATAATATAACAAGAACTTTCCAAGATCCCCGCCTAAATCTATGATGTTTGGAAGAGTTCCTAATAGAAACCTAATCATGGTGTGGGATAACACTCAGTAGGCCACCACAAATGGTGTCTATAACCAGTCTTGTCTGTGTATGAAAAACTATCATAGTATGGAGTGTATAACTGGTATAATAGTTATACGTGTTAAAATCCTATGGAAATATGAAAAATTTAAAGTGATATAATCCAAACTATCAATGATAATCAAGTTCCCATGGAAGGGTCAACTGTAAACAATCCACCATAAGAATAGCCTAATAATAAAGCATAAAAAACCACAATGGTCATGCCATGTAAACCAAGGTAAAATATTTACCATGGTCATGCTGTATAAACCAATGTATCATATCATTATAGTCACACCATATAACCTAGTGTATAATATCATCATGGACATGCATTATAATAAAAAGTTTCAGACCATGAAGGGCCAGATTCAATATATAGTAGACCAAGGCATCCACATCAAGTCTCAGGAGAATATCATTGTAAACTCGGAATTGAATTATTGGGAATCCGAGGATCTTGTCAGTAGACTATGTCAAATGTGAGTTCAATTAATTCAGACCCACATTGTAGCAAGTCCTAAAGTATCCAAGGAAATTAGGATCCAAGGAGTTAACACATATGAGGAATCCATTACTATAATCAAGACCCTAGAGTAGAAATGTTCATGACATAGAATTGGGATCCAAGGTATCCAAATCAAGGAATCAACTAGCATAATAATTTCATCATCTCATTCATTCATCATTTCATAAAATTTAAATTTCATTAGTTTAATTACTAATTTTTATAATTTACATTCAACAACATAAAACAATTCAAATCATGTCAACACATTTAAAATGAGGCATCACATTCTCCTAATTATCTCAATTAAATTTTTACCAATTATAAATACTCCCTCTAAAAAGAATAGTACACAGATACCCATTGGGTGGTTTTTGGTATGGTGTATACAAAGGCACACCCCATGGGTGACCTAGGATTGGGATAACAATCTTCAACAAGATCAAATTTACTAGGGGGAAACCTAAATAGTTTAAAATTCATTTAATAAAAGGATTATATTTATTATATGTGAAAATACAAAAATTACATCATGTATAATAATGAAAAGTATCTATATAAAACACTAAACTATGAGAGAAAGGATAGACCACCTACCGTAGGTCCATAGAAGATCACTCATCAAGAAATCATCTCTAATTCGGTCCAAATAAAGAGAAAATTTAAGAATGGACAATTAACCTGTAAATTATTTATATTGTATTGAACCTAAATAACTTTTTTGATAAAAATATAAATGATTAAAAATAAGAGATGATCAAAGAACATTTCACCATGGATCCAACGAGACAAACAATGTCCAATTTGAGTTCGGATCGAGAATTAGGATCAAATCCTATGAATTGATTACAAATTTGAGCTTCCAACGTGAGGTCTCTCCATTAGTTGAGAAATGTAAAAGTTATTAAGGTTAAAATATATCGTAAGGTAATTTGATTAATTTTACCCAATAAAACTGTGTCAAATAGTTTGGTAGCATGGTTGGACAAACTGTGTAGCAAACTTATGTTATTACATACTTCAAGGGGGATATCACATGGATCCTTAGCATAGTTTTGAAACCCATTCATAAACTGTGAACATTTCCTTTTTTAAAATTCTATAGTTTTTCAAGGGTGGGTGCCTTAGGGTGGATGATTTCATCAAATTGTTTGACCTTCTTCTGCTCATTGTCCAACTCCACACGATTACTCCTAATTGTGCATTTTGGGTTGCACGGTTTATCCTAACCATTTGACATGAATGTTTTTCTCCAAAAATAAATCATTATACATTGAAAAAGAATTATACACCAACAAAACTCACTTTATCTATTTATTCACTTACATCAGGTCAAAACCAAGGAGTTAAACTAAAAATAAAAGGATCTTTACCTCACAGGAAAACACCAGATCTTGCAATATTTTTTCTTAATGAAAATTTCTCCTAAATGTTTCCTCCATGTGTTGCAATGAATTTCCAAAGAATAACTCCATACATTGATCATGTACATCATCCTAATTTCCATGTCTTGTCCTCTAAACCATTGTGATTCCATAATACCCATACTAGAGGAACTAAATAACCTTGTAGAACCTTCATACTCTAGTCAATGATAAGTATAGGATGCTCCTCAAGGGATGTATCTTTTTATAACTCCACATCATCTGACTGTAGAGTGTGATATGGGTCTGAGTGATAATGTCGTAGTTCAAATGCATGGAAGACATCAGGCATGGATCAGTACCTATAAGGTAACTAAAACCAATAGGCTATTATCTCATCTCTCTCCATAATCTAAAATGTACAGACATTTTGTGAAGAAATATTACCCTATATCATAATACGTCTCTATATTAGCCTCGATGAGATATCTAAAAAGACATAATACCAGACCATGAACTCTATAGGTCATCGACAGTGACTTGTAAAATATTTCTATCGAGACTCTGTAGTAATCGCCCTTTTCAAAATTAACAGGACCTTCTCAAAAGTATCCTAAATGAGATGAGGTCCAAGAAACATAGTCTCACCTACCTATAACCAACATTGGGGTTATCAACTTGTCCTATTGTAATAAACCGTGCAAGGTTATATATATATTGTCTCGTGATAACTATTTTTGTATGAATACTCAACTTGGGTATATAACTCTCCCTATAGATCCAAAAATACAAGATGCAAGCTCTCCCCAAGTCCTCAGTCACTTGAATCATGTACTATGATAGGACATCAATATGAGGGTGGTATGTCATGCTCAGAAGCAATAACTTATCCAATTACCTCTACTGACTCTAAAAAAATGAGACATAAATCAATTGTCCCAATCGGATACAATGGTACGAGGAACCATTTAAAGTCATACTATATCATGGATATAAAACCTACCAAGATCATCTATTGAGAAGGTATCCATAATCAGAAATAAATGAGAAACATTCATGAGCATGTCCAAAACAACCCATACAATATTACTTCCTCGAGTAAACCTTGATAACTCGGTCATGAAATACATCACAACAATTTCACATTTCATCTCAGGAATAGATAATTATTGTAAAATACCAGCGTGTCTCTAGTGATCGTCCTTAACCATCTAAGAGGTGGAACAACTTGTGACCAATACAGCTACCTCACATTTCATCCCTTGCCACCAACACTAGAGAAACAAATCTTGGTACATCTGGGTAACGTAGGGATTTACTGCCCAAACTAAAGAATGAAACTCTCATATCAGCTTCTCATGTATGTCTGTTGGCACCCATATGAGACCATGTAAACATGCAATTTCATCGCCACCCATAGTCCTACCAGGAGGTGGGTCCTCACCAACCACAGTCTCCCATTAGGATCGGGACCTCTTAATATGACAACTACTTCATCCTCACTTTTTCTTGAAGAGTGGATGTCACTATCAAGGATGAAAAAAATGTTTGCCACTAACTATCCTACTCCTCCAAGTGATTCTTTTAAATCAAGGCCATGAGCTACCACACACTACTAACCTCTTTGACTACCTGTATTTGAGTCCTTATAATTAGTACATAATCAACTACATTGCACATTCTAGGCATATAATCATGATATGAATCAAAGGATTGTATAAACTCAAACAACCTTATCAACTTCAAATTCAAGTTATGATTTGTTAAAATATATTTGAGGCTTTTTTGGTAGGTTTAAACCAAAAAAATATCTCCCAGTAGATAGTTCCTCCCACAATGAATGGTATGAACAACAATGTCTAACTTATGATCATTTTCTGAGTAGTTCCCCTCATGTGTCCACAACTGATGAGACTCGTATTCCATGGTATTCTCCTCATGTATCTGAATTGATACCATCTTGATACTTAATGCATCCCAATAAATATTATTTCTCCTACCAAGATTTGTAAGAATCAGGATTGTTACTGAATTCAATCTCCCTTTTAGCTCCTAAAAGGTTGTCTTCTAGGTATCTATCCATAAAAATTTCACGCCATTCTTAATCAAGACCATAAGAGGTGATTCTAAGTATGAGAATTCCTGTATGAAATGACTTTAATATCTGGTTACCCCCATGAAACATTTTATTTCAAACATGTTCTTGGGATGATTCTAGGAAAATTCAGCTCTCACATTCTCTAGGTCAACTTATAGTCTTATATATGAGATAATATGATCCATTAAATGAATCTAATCCATCTAGAAGTGGCACATTTTGAGGTTAATATATAACTGATGCACTCTTAGTGTATCCAAAACGATCTGAAGACATTTGGAATGGTCATGTTGATTGTCTGAATACACCAACATATCATATCCAGAAATACCACCACAAATGAATCCATGTAATGATTGAAAACTCCAATCCTAAATGGCATAAAAACTACTAGAACATTCATGAGACTGAAAAGAATCACCAGATACTCATATAGACTATACCTTCTACAAAAATATTTATGACTTATATCTATAGGTCAGACATTAACCAAGTGATAACCTAATCTCATATAAGTTTTAAATAAGACTAGAGCTCCTCAGATATGATAAAATAGTCCATCTATCTATGTTAAGGGATAGTAGTTCTTCCCCATCAACTGGTTCAATTTCCAATAATCAATAAATATCCTAAAGTTACCATCTATATTTTTTCACCAAAGGTATGATAAAACCCATGGAAATGTATTGGGTCACATAAACCCCTTTGATTCTAATTCCTCTAGTTACCTCTTGTGCTCCTGCAACACCATAATAGTCATCCTGTAAGGAGGAATGGATACTAGAACATCTCATGGAACCAGCTCGATGGAGAACTCCAAAACTCTCTTAATTGGTAAACCATAAAGGGTTTCTAAGAAGAAATACCTAAAATGATCATCCATTTGAGAGAAATTTCCTAACTCGATCCCTGATAATCCAAATATGAAATAGAAATCTGAGCTGCCATCTTGTCCATCCCACGATGTTGTGGTCTAGTTTATCCTTCATAAACATCTCATTCACCATTACGAATAAAAACTACAGCCTCTAGTGATGTGAGTCCTACCATTATGTGATAGAAATTAATGTGTTCTCAATAAGAAACCAACCAATCCATCCATAGTATGACATCAAATCTAGTCATGTCAAGGACAAAAAGATCCCATACGAAGTGACACCCACTTATGTCAAGGGGGAACTCTCTGCACTGGCATACACCCTCCATTATGATTCCCAATAGATTTTAAAAATCCATAACATCCTCAAAAGATTGAATAAAGGGCCCAAGTATCTCCATTATTGGTATATATATGAAACTATGTGATGCTCCTATATCCAAAAGAGAATAAAAAAGAGAAAGATCTACTAAATTTGTACCTATCAGCATAGATGTCCCAACGTTGTACTCATAAGGTGTAATATATAAAGAAAATATCTAGCCTAAACTACAACCATAAGAAACAACCTTACTACCTAGAGTTTTCCTTCTCTACTATCTAGGTACAATTAGAGTTTGAAAGCCTTTTCCATGACCACCACTCGAACAAAATGTTTGATACTATCCTAGCTCCCAACCACACGCAGAGCTATGAGTCATACTCCTAAACATGGATTCAGAGTTGATTCCCTTACACTTACTACTGGATATAAGGCCATGCAAAAAAGTTTTCTTTTACCATTATACCATAATCTTAGTTCTCAATTGGGTCTCGATCACATTGATTCCTCATATTCTCCAATCTACCACACTTATAATAGAAAATAGAGAAACCATGTTAATAATCTGATTGGATGGTACTCCCCTCACATGAAGCCTCAAAATGTCACTTCCAACCTTTGGAAGATGGACTACTAGATCAATAGGATAAATTTCCCTACTTCATGTTCCCATCTTCTGCCAGGTTCCTCTCTATAATATGCACATGATTCACTATTTCACAAATATTCATCGACCTATACACATTGATTTATGGTAGAATGCAATGAATGATACCTTCCCCAAAGAATCTTACCCTTAATGCCTCATAATTAAGAAAAATCATCACATAACATGGAATCACTATAAATCATTTTGAATATTACACAACAGTCATAATAACCAGCTCCATATGCAAAAACTCACTAGCCCTATATATCTCAAAGTCTCATGGAAAATGTAGTTGTAAAACCAAGATTGAAAATCCATCCAAACATTATCACAGATCCTATAATCCTGGTTCAAAATATTCTACCAACGCTCAACTCCTCCCTGAATGATATATGTCATCAAATTCACTCTCCTATCATGAGGCATACCCAAATGATTGTAGATTAAAAAAGTAGACTCAATCCACATCTCAGTATCCTGTAGACCACCATCCCCCAAAAATGTTTTTTTTTCTGATTTTTGTTGGAACACACACATCAACTATTCTATAAATGAGGCATGTTTCTATGTTCATTGAACAATCATTATAAAGTGCATAAAACTCTCAGAGATCTATGCCTTATCACTTGTTTCTAGAAACACTACTGGTGTCACAAAATGCACTATATGAGAATCTATTAGTAGGATCTGTCCCACCACCTATAGAGCATGTTCGTCTCCACCCTCTTGGCATATGACTGGAGGTCTTCATAGGGGAATATCTATATATTTCCAAACACACATGTCAGAAAAGACCGATATGAAATATTTCATACCTAAAAGTATAGGAAAAGTCGAAGGCTTCTAATAAACAGATTACACCACACTACCTTCTCCTAATTCTAGGACTAGGTAGAAATAAATAGTCATAAAAATCAGTTGTTACACTACCTATTACCCACTCTAAAGCTGGTCGAATGTCCGGTTTTCTATTTCAAAATTTCAATTTCATTTGAATTAATCATTTTTTACAATATCTCTACAATGGTTGAATCAAATTGATAACCATTTTCAGTTTATATAGTAACATAAACCTTATAAATTGAATTAAAGAACACATTTACTTCAAACCATAACACGTTCTAGTCTATGCGACCAATGGTCCATTAATCGACATGTCATAGTCGACTGCTTAGGGTGTTTTTTGTAGCCTAAGTAGGAGAACACTATATAGGTTACAACATGAAATCAAAGTACCAACCATGTTTCTCAATTACCTATAAATAATATCTATCAAACAACATGTATATTACTCAATTCACAAAAAAATTAGGACATGCGGTCAAGAAATTCATCCAATATGGCATGGAATAATGCATGACATGGGAATTATAATAGGTTCCTAAGATGATGAATAAATGCATAACCTTGTCTCATCAGGAAACAGTAAATAGAACCCTCAACCATATCCACAGTAACATCACAAAATCAACTGAATCACCAAACAGTGGAACAAAATCTACAGTAATAGGTAAAATCATGAAAACATCAATTTCAGTTCCATGAAATTTGGCTTTTTCTTGTACGTGGGTGAGGTACTCTTAAGCATAACTCATTACCAAACCCCAATTCCTTCCTAATATCATATATATATTTTCAAAATAGTAAATTCATAAAATAGAATTCTCTAATACCACTTTGTAACATGTCGTCCTAAATTCCACTAAATGGCTCCCCATACTGGTGGGTCAAATGGACTCAAGGGAACCTCCCTGAACACTATATACTAGATAATAGCTTTGAGGTCCTATTGGGTGTTCATGGGGTGGTTATGCTCTCAAATCAAAGTGTTTCACAACAATATTATACATATCAGTCAATAGAAGAAGCAGTAAATCAACTAGAGAGAATATAAACATCCTTTATAGTAATAAATAAACAACGGAAAATAAAATTTCATATAAAAATGATATGTAATTTCATGTATCTAAAAATTAAGAAAATATATATACAAGCATAAGTACAATACATGTATCAAGATACCAAAAATACCAAAAAGGAACTAACCTAGCTAGCATCGTTATCATAGCTCAGTTCTATGCTCCCCTACTCCTAAGAAATGAATAGTAAAACAACACACAATAGAAGCTTTCCCCAATCCCTACCTATATCCATGAAGTCTATCTAGGGTGTGAGATAACACTCACTAATCCACCACCAATGATGTCTATAACTTGTCCAGTCTGTGTATAACAAGAAAAATCAATGTGCACTATATAAAAGGTATAACAGTAGTGCAAGTGAAAATCCCAAGGAAAATATTATAAATGTAAAGTGAAACTATACATCCTATCAATGATAATCAGGTTCCTATACAAGGGTCAACTGTAAAGAAGCTACCACAAGCATAGGGAAACTGTAAAGCATAAATAAACCAATATGAACTTTCTGTATAAACCACAATATATAATTTACCACAACCATGTTGAATAAACTATTGTATCATATCATTGGGTCCACATCATATAATCTATTGTATAATACCATAATGTCCACACTGTATAATAAAAATATTCAAACAAAAAATGGTCGGATCAAATTTATAGAATACTTAGGCATCCACGTAGAGTAATTGGGTCATCTCAATGGAATCTACATAATGACTTGGTTGTAGTACAAGGATAATTTTAGTAGAGTGTGTCCAATACAACTCCAATAAATCTAGATCTATAAGGTATAAAGGTCCAACTCATCCTTCATAATCAGGATCCAAGGGGGGAAAAGGGTCTGAGTCAATCGTAATCAAGTCACCTGAAGTAGAATTTTTCATGGTGTCCTGTGGAATCAATATCCATTGTATACCAACATAGGAATCTACAACCATAATCATTTCACTAGCCCATTCATTCATCATTTCAAAAAAATTTAAATTTCATGTGTTCATCCAACTCATTTTCACAATTTCCATTCAAACTGTTAAGAAAATTCAAATCATGTCAAACATGGAAAAGAAGACATCACCCTCTCATAATCATCTCAATTCAGTTATATTTAATTATAATGAATCCCTCTAATAATGAGAGTACACACACACCTAGTGGGGTGGTATATACTAAGGTATATACAATCTCATTCCCCATAGATGTCCTAGGTTGAAGACAAGAACCTCCAACAAACTCAATGGTACTAGCGGGAAATATAAACATGTTCCAATTAATTTAATAAAATAATTTAATTCAGTTTTGGGGAAATTAAATAAAGTTCTCCATGAAAAAAATAACAACTATCTATATAAAAAACTATTCCATGAGGGAAAGGTATAGACCTCCTACCGTAGGTCCATACAAGAGCACTCATCTTGTATCGATCTCGAATTTGGTTCAAATCGAGAGAGAAATTTATAACAGACAAAGAAACAAGAAATAGATAATATTATCTTGAACTTAAATAAAATTTTCAATTTGAATACAAATGATGAATGACACAAGATGATTGCAGAACTTACCGACATGAATCCAACGAGATAAACAATATTTGAATCAGAGTCTGGATCAAGAAACGAGATCAAAGCCTTTGAATTAGATTCAAAATGGATCTCCCAACATGAGGTCTATCCACTAGAAGAGAATTAAAAAATATACTTGGTTAAAATATATTATAAAGGATATTTGGTCATTTTACCCGCAAAAATAGGCTCGCATTGCTTGGCCGCATAGCTGGTCAAAATATGTGCCAACTGTTCTCCCTTAAATGCTTTATGGGAGACCTCATAGGGTTAACTCCAACTGTTTGGAATCCCTACGCATACCACGTGTTTTCCAATGTTAAAAGAATTTAGTTTTCTTTATGTTGCAGGTTTCATCAAACTCTGTGGCCTCCTACTTCTCATTGTCCATCCCAGCATGGTTACTCCTAACCCTTCAACATAGGCCATACAATTTCTCCTAACCATGCAGCAGAACTATTTTTTACAAAAATTCACGATCTAAGCTTCAGAAAATCCCCACGCACCCACAAAACACCCATTATCTCTATAGTCACTCACATTAAGTCAAAACCTAGGAGTTAAACTGAAAAAATAATATTTTTTCCTCCAAGGAAAATCTTGGAACTTAAAATCTGCAAAACCATAGAGAGAGTCATTTGCTCAAAAGAAATGTTCCATGTCTTTAAAACCTTTCAAAAAATAAAATATCCATTTTATAGCTTTTTAGTGACCCCTTATACGGTTTTTCCTAAATCTGTGGACAACTCTCACTGCTTGTACAATGTCCAGATGAGTAAAAACCATGATGTTGATCAAAATTTTAATAGTTTATGTATTTTGAAACATTACCATGTACTAAACCATATATTCCATTAAAGGTGATTTTTAGGTTTTATAAAAATATAATAACACCTATTAGACATAGTGGTAGCAATTAGAAACCAAATACAAGGTCCTCCCATGCAAGACAAATGAATCATGTGCTAAATCCAAAATAAAGAATTGTTTTAAATATGTATATCATACATCCAAGATCCACATAATCCTTTTTTATCTTCATCTGATGAGTTTGATAAATATCACCAAAGTGGAAGAAAAAATAATCATACCTTTGTAGGTGTCAATGGGATGATCTGAATCATCCGATGTTCATGGGATTCATCCTTACTCCAAGACCTTCTAAAGCCTCTAATTAAATGAAGAAGAATAAAGTGATCAATGGTTTCTGGAGTGTCATCCAAGAATTAGAATCTGAACCCACACCACTTCATATGGAAGTACGATGTGTATAGAACCCTATGACACTCCTGGGTGGTGTATACATTAACTCATGTGTTAAAACACATGTATACATTGCATGGTCTGTTCATAAATCATATGAATTTAATCCCTATATATTTCATATAAATATAAAAAATTTCATTTAATTATAGATTATGTGGATGAAATAAAAAATGATAACTTTTTATAATTTTCTTGAAATCACATATTACAAAAAATAGTATACCCTTATGTGCATAAAAATCACATTTCACATGATATATATATATATATATATCATCTATATATATATATATAAGGATTTAGGGTTTATCTGAATTATTAATTTATACTTTTCTTGAGATACCCAACACGGGGCATGGTTACAGGTTATACTTATGTCAAATCGAAGAATTCCACCACTGCCTGAATATAGTCGGTCGAGGTCTAGTATATTATACTGTGCCTTTAGCCTTGTGAAGTCCTCATCCAAAAAAAAAATTCTTTTTTCAGAATAATATCCTTCATTTCAATGATTCTGGACAGCTCAATCTTTAGATCATCAAGCCTTTTCTTTCATCAGACCCACTACTAGTATGTAATCTACATAAAGTAGAATAAAATGAAACACTCAGCATAAAAAAACTTCTGAAAATATATATTGTCAAAATTTCTCTAGATGAACTTTTATTCCATCATGAAATCACTAAATATTTTATTCCAACACCTTAGTGCTTTCCTCAAACCATAAATGTTGTGTTTGAGATGTCTCATATGATTTTAGATTCAATGTTTTTCAATACCATTTAGTTGATCTATTAATATCTCTTAATCTAAATCTCTATGAAAGAATTTTGTCTTCATGTACATCTTCACCAAATGAATATATTATAATGAAATTATATTCTATACTATTTGGTTAGTCATGTGCTTTGTAACAACCTGACAAAAATCACTGGGTATGGGCCGAAATGACACATGACCTCATGTAGTGGATCTCTGCTTTATCTGGTGGTATGTTTGTGGTTTTATGGTTTCTTTCTATGTGTTTGTGTTGTATATGGGTCCCACCTATCCTAAATGTGGGTTTTTTCAAAAAAAATAAGCATTGGTTTTAAAAAATAATGATATATACTTAAAAATCATAAATCGTGAAGGGCCACCATCACTCCCTGGATATTCTGTAATTTATAAACTCATATTTCATGAAAAGATTCCCCAAAATGAGAATAAATATATTTATTTATAAAAAAATACTAAAAATGGATATGAAATAGTTCAAAAGTTTTTCATTAAATTATTTATCATTAAATGAAATATCACACTATGAGAAATACTATGCTGACATAATCTCAATATGAGATCTCAATTAAATGATATCCTGCTTATTCTCCAAAAATTAAAATAAAATGTTGTGCATGAAATTTAATTAATAAATTTAATGAATGCTCTATAAAAAAAACTTCTCTGATTTTCAATGAGCTTTTAATGTAAGTTCAATATAATTTTTAGGATAAATGAGCAATAACAGCATTAAAAATGATTTAAAAAAAATTTAATGGGTTCAGATACATGGATCAAATTCCACCAAGTTTCTTTATTAATGACCATATATAATTTACACCATTTAGAAGAATTTCATCTTGAATGATATTTATAAGAGTCCTTTTATGATTATCTATAATCGTTTTAATAGGTTAATTGTTAATTAGGTTTACCCTATTAATAGGTGCATCACTGGGTCTACTTATAACATGACTGTACCATGTTAATATAGTCTTAGACATATTCTAATCAATTAGAGCCACTCTGGTTTTCTCTTTAATACATTAATTTCAATTCCTATTCATCTTATCATGTCTACGTGTCCATCTTAACATTTTCATTTTCTCTTAACTTATTTTTCATTCAATGTGTCCCATCAAAAGACCACACTCTTATCGTATATAATAGAAGTTCTAATAACACTACAATAAAATTTACCCTTCCATATCAAAGGAATTTTATGATCATAAAGAACCCTTGAGTCCTTTCTCTATTTTATCTATTCTGTTTGAATAATCGGAGATACATCTATATTAATATCTCCATCAAATTGTATACGTGATCCTAAATATTGAAAAAGATCAACTTTTAAAATTACATGATCTCTCAATCTCATATTTATAACATTACTAGACAATCCATTGTGAAAAAAATAAACACTCTATATATTTAATCCTATAATTATATGATGGAATCAATTTGATTAAAAATTCTCTCTTGAAAACTATATATTTAAATTGAGAGTATCATTAGATTCTGAATCAAGAACTATATCATCTGTTAAATATAATTCAATTTGATATCTAATCTTTAATATGCTTTGTTTCTTCATCAGAGAGAAAAGAAAAAAGGTCTGGGCTTAAAATTGAACTTTAATACAGTTCTTTTGATACATGGATGTCTATAGTGTCAGTTTTTGGTGTTGGTTCCCTAGAACCAACTTCTATGTACATTATGATGACCTATATTCATACTTTTGAATATTAATAACCTTTTTATCACATCAGGATTGCTACTATTATTGAAATAGTGGTTTCCCTAGACCAAATTATTTAGTACTATTGATTACCATATGGTGTATACAGGTAGTTATACATGATGTATTTTTATCATTATAGTGTATAATTTTAGGAATCCACTATTTAATGGTAATGTCAAGATATTAATTTTCGTACAAAAGGTTATAGAATTTGTCACAATATAATGAGAACCTCTAGATACTATGACAATAATCATAAAAAAAGTTCATAGGGTCTAGATATATATTATTAACTAGACATAGTAGATGATTGACTATCAGGTGTTAGGGGATCATAATCCTTGAGACATCATCTCATTAAGTTCTCACTTGGTGATCTATAGTAGTGATCTCATAAGGACAAATCCACCAATAAGAACACCCCCTATTTTGAGTGTCGTTGGATGTTACTATCTATTATCATTTGTAATGGTCTTTAAATTGATATCATTTTTAATGTATGCCATTTGATCACATACTTTGATGCAAGATTAAAACCATTATACTAAAATCATGGTGAGGTAGTTTGTGTTGGTTGGGTCATTAGGGGCATGACATTGGTATAATGGCCACAAATGGATTTTTCACTTCCATGTTAAGGAAGTTATATATCTCAGGCCCTATTGATCAGGATGTTTGTACCTTGATAAATCCATGACCATGGTAGTTCATGGTAAATTTATCTAGTTAGATCAAGAAATAATAATGCACAAAAATGACTATGACATGTATGTGCGTACATCTTTATGAGATATTAAAAGAAAAGATAATATATTACACATTTCTTGTTCACAGGTTGGTTGTCGCAGCTATGAAAATCCATATATCCTTTGGGGCCATGATGGGTTTCTATATCCCACTCTTATTCTCTTAATAGTATTCACTTCTATCGATATAAGGGCAAAGAGGGTTACACACAATAGTGTATTCAAGAATCTTTCCTTTGTAGTTGAATAGGAATTTTTGACATGGTGAGCCCCACCCCTAGGGTCTGTGGTGTGTACAAGGATATAAGATAACTAATGAAATAAATAAAATCATATTATTCAAGTTATGAATAATGGGTATTAATTTTTTTTATTTACAAGGTTTAAATTAAATACACACAAATATTAATTGAACAAATATTAGTTTAGTATATTCAATGTTCGATAAATTTTTGTGGGAATGACAAGATGAGCTTATGAGTCCTTTAATATCACTTAATTTTCAAAATTACTACAAGAAAGTGATAATAATATTTATGACTTATTTAAGTAGTCATAACATGTCATTTATAGCACATTAATTATTCATAGTCTAGGAGGAAATTTAGTGTAATTCATAAAAAATCTATAAATAAAAGAAGAGAGGAATTCACTGGTGACTCTTCATAAGAATCCTCTCTATTCTTATTTCTCCCAAAATCTATAGATAAAAAATTTGGATCTAGAATATAAGATCAATCTCTCTCTCAAGAACCACAAGCAAGGTGATGTGGTGATCGTTCGAGCATCGAAGGCATCGTCAGGTCTCCGCACTAGCTCCCAGAATTCAATGAACGACACTCCTGTAGTTTTTTAGGTTCATGTGAAAAATATAAGGGAAATCATCTTCAGATTCTTCGTGAAATGTTCATAAATGAAAATAATACATTGTGCATGGTTTCAGATCCAATCCAGGTAATTTACTCTTTATTTTTGTGCTTTAACTCTTTACGTGAGATCCCCAACCTAAATTTGGTAGTGATTTGCTAACATCAATGAGATCATGTCATACGATGGAGATTTTTTTTACAAAACCATTTTTTGGGTCTTTAGCTACATACTTGGTACCTAAAATTGGTATCATAGTGATAGATGAAAATTTTGAGCAAATAAAAAATTAAAATTTCATTTATTCTAATAGAGGGTGTCAATTTGATCCCAACACCGTAGACGGATTTCCAATCCGACCTCAGATGAACAAGTTTCAATCATCAGAATTTTTAAATAGAGATTGAAATTCCCAATTTAATATATGAAAAAGATGTACATATAATTATATTTGTGTTAGTTTCATACCCAAACTCATTGGATGAAAAGAGATTCCAATGGACCCATTTTTCGTCCAATTATTACTAGTCAGAATAAGGTTCTCCCGCATGGGAATATTTTAAAAAACATTTTTAATAATTAATTTAATTAATTAATTTAAATAATTAATTTAAGTATTTTTTAATTAATTAATTTTATTTATTTATTTGGTAGGCTTCGAATAATTATGGGTGGCTGTTCAAATATCATCCATTGGGGAGATCCAAACAAACAAACCAAAATTAATAGGTGTTGGCTGTGAAAACTATACCACCAATGATTTGGTTCAACAATATTATAAATGGAGAAAATAAAAACAGGGTTTCAAATTGTAATGCGGGGTGTTCCCCTTGTATCTCCTCTTGTTCACCCCATCTATGGTGCCGCATGGCCAGCCACTGCTGACTGGCATGCCGCACAAACCCTAGTCGGGCTTCCACTACGACCAACTGCCTTGACCCTAGCTGGAGGAGCCCCCTTTCTACCGAGACTCCCCCCTTAGCATACCCTGATGAGCTACATACAGACACATGAGCCACTCTAAGAACACCCACCCTACAGGTCCTCCCTCCTTGTCATTGTGAGGGATCCTTCCTCTGCCGGTGAAACCAGGGCACCACCTTCCCTACTCGGGAGTCAGTTGTCATGCCTTCTCCTTGACCCGCGACAGACCGGAACTCCTCCATTAGTGAAACCAGGTTGAGCCACCCCAGATCCCTCCATCAGTGGTCCTCTCCTCCATGAAGAACCGCTCGAATGGTCACCTCCCCTACTAGTCACCATCCATATCTGATCAGCATTAAAAACAGAATCTTGGTCCGGGCCTCCCTCATTCAGGGACTCGTGAGCACCACCCATGTCCACTCAACACTGTTTAGTTGTACCCCATTTGACACAACATTGTTTAATTGGTCCACCCCTCAGCTAGACCTCCTCTTGTGCCAGACCATAGGACTGAAAAAAGCCTCCATGTCCGTCTCGTATTGGTCAAAATGTCCTGATGTCCTGCATTTTTTTATTTTTGATAATCCACCTTTCATGGGATCAGGCGGAACCCTTACAAGAGAAAAAGGCTTAGATATAATTACATGAAACATATTTATTATATGGAATCACCTAGACAAGACAAATTGTAATTTCTTCTCCCCAGAATATGTCATGATTTTAGCACACCACCATCATAGGGATGGTCGGCTAGCTATCCTATGTAAAGCTGCACAAGCCCGATACCGATGAAAATGCCATACCCTCTCATTCTTCCAATTCCGGTTAGCTATTATCTAGTGAATGCGCCTTCCCTAAACCACATCAGAATCCTTCTCCATTGTAGTATGTCTGGTACATGGACATCATGTTGCCCAAAAGACTTGGGGTGGACCTAAGGCATTATGGTGGCCCGATGCCCTTGAGAAACAAATGGCCTGATGACCGTGGATGGCATGAAAGCCTTATAGGACTCGATTAGAAAACTAGTGGCCCAAAGGCCCATATGAATAAATTATTCTAGCAGCTACAGTACAAAATAGTTCCTACTACAATACTACTATTGTACCCAGAAATATGTCTCCACCCGAAGTTGTTTCTGCTCAAACCAGATTCACACCAAAATTGGCTCAAGTGGATGCACCTAGCCCAATATGGGCTTCGGCGGACCTTATGTGCCCATATAATCCCTGTAAGTGTCCGCACAACCTAAAATGGGCCTAGGTTGGTTCGACCCAACCCACACAGTCCCTTTCCTGGGTTTTCAAGGCCCAGGTAATTTTAATGTAATCAAATATTAATAAATATAATTAATTAAATTTCAATTGAAAATTAAATTAATTAAATTATTTTGATGATAAATTAAATCAATGATTTAAATTAAATTGTGTTTTTAAAATAAAATTAATTAATTAGTACTAAATGAAGAATGTATTATATTAAACATATAGTAAAATTTTAATTCAATAAAAAAATTCCCTAAAAAATTATTTAATATAAGATTAATTTATTTCTTCATTTATTTTTAATTACATGATTTAATGCGTATTGACTGGTCAAGAGACGTGGACCAGAAAATGCATGTTTTGTGTTTAATTTATTTATTTATTGCATGTTGGTTTGTAATGATTAATTAATAAAATGGTGATCTGTGTATCGTCTCTAATTCAATATTTATATATAAGGGCATTCACATCCACATAATATTTATATTTCATACTCCCAATATCACCTTGCCTATGAGTTAGTACTGGTGTATAATGATGAGAAGATAAGTGAAACACTTCGCGTCGAGTCCAAGAGACACACCAGACATGAGTTCGATGTATTGGTTGGGCATGTGTTTCAATTTGATCACAAGTGACACGATTAAAGGTATATCCCCGAGGGTTTAGTTTAGTCCATTATTCGCTCAATGGATCCACAATTAGAATTGACTCATGATCAGGTTGTCATTTTATTTTTATGTGGTTTATTATTTTTGTGATTGTCTAGTTTATGCATGATCACATAGAAATAATAAACAAGCATGCGATGATAAATTACAAATGTGACCTGTTGAATTTTTTCTTTCCTGAATAGTTGGTTGTGAGTGTGATCCCACAGAAAATGATAAGAAAATAGAAAATTATTTCTTTCACCATATTAAAAACAATAAAACCCTTAAAGAAATATCAAGTCCAAATTTCCTACCTACATTTAAATTTGGAAAAAATAGATTGTTCGAGGTTCTCTTCATTCCAAAGTTGAGGGTTTTTATTACTACCAGGGAGCTCATATGATATCGGTGGGTTGAAATAACTAAAATTGAAATAAATAATTAGAAAAATCTAGATTTTTGTAATTTTAGAGGCAAATTTTGGTTAAGCCAAGTTACAATTTACGAGGCTGGGACATCACTCAATAGAGAAAGCAACCATGAGTTAATGTTGTTGGGCAGCCAAATGGATCTCTTGAACACTCCATGTAGTGGCATAGCCAATGCTTGTAGACTATTAGGGGAGTTTCATTGATACTTTCCAATATAATACTCAAGCGACATATTATTCCAATTCTAGTATAAAGGTTTCCTATAATTTGATAATACAGTGGGATACATTTAATGATTTAATTAATTAATCACAATTTCTAAATTGGTAATCGTGAAAAGGTACTAATCTTCTATATTTTATTTTTTTAGAAAAATGTAATTTTATACCACATGTTTAAAAACTAAGATAAATAATTGACAAAGTAAATTTCCTTATTGGAATGAGTTTCCAAGAATAGGACAGACACTTGTGTATAGTATTATTATTGAGGGAACTCAAGGTGAAATTGTCCCCTATACATGTTAAAATATCTCAGGATGTGATGGTGTTAAAATTTCATACATGAGACTAATGTACAATGCATATGACGGTTATGTCATTATGAAATCATCAACGTCTGATGTTAGTTTTGGTCACTACATTGGAAATTGAGGGTATAATAATTAATCTCATATCTGAGAGGTTTGTAAGGACAAAGCGAAGCAATATAATGAATAGGTAATGGTTAAACTAGATCTATTTAAATTTAATGGCGGGTTATGATCTTTCAAAACATCTTATTCTAATATCATTTTCACCACTTTACTCAAGTCTCATTTTTAGTTACATAAATAGACATGAATTAAGTATATTCTTCATTACCAATTTTGGTATATTTTCTATGAAAATAAGAATATAAAAAATAGATTACTAATTAATTCTTATAACAAAAAATTGAAATACAAGGTTAAAAGGGCCAATGGAAATAAATTCCAAAACCATTTTCGCAATGTCCTTCAATGGAAGAGATATTAATAGTATCATCTTTGAATTTCATTTATTGAAATAAAACTATGGATGTTAAATGGAAATAAAAAGAAATAAATAAGCAAGTTATCACTTATTCTTCATGAATATTCATATATGTAATATTTTAGTTTTATGTCTTGGGTATTCAATATAATATGATTATCATATATGTGTATTGAAATATGATATCAATGTAAGTATATAAATTTTACTAATAATCATGTGTATTGTCTAAGTGGCTGACAAAGGGTGATACCTAGGCCAGTGGTGAGAAGTACACGACTACTTTATTTCCAAGTTAATTATTCATGTACAACTACTATTGAGTATACCCAAAACATTAAACTCATGTGTCCTTGGACATAATGATACATTATTCTTGGTTTAGGAATTAATGTTTTATTTCGTATTTAATAATCAATCAATAGTTCAGTCATAATTTAATTGTTTGAAATACCTATCTAATATAAAATATTATGTCCACTAGTCTAGATACCCTGATGGGGGAGGTGAATTAGGGTATGGAATATTAAAACAACTTCCCCTTATGATCTTGTTTCATTGTTAGAAAAAACACTCCTCCCTCCCCTTCTAGTTTTAGAGTATGAAAAATCATAATGCATACACATTACAAATCAAAATTTCTTGCTTCACCCTCATAGGGATATGTCTAATGAGTATACACAGGCAATGTGTTGATGTACCAAATCCACTAAAATCGCACAACATCTTACAAGTTTGAAGAAGACTCGCTATCTGTCCTTGTTTACAACCATTCACAATTTGAGAACTCATTACAATCTCAACTAATGTAATTTCACTACTTATTTACAATCCTGAATCAATGTTTATAGACCTATAAGACTCTTCATTATCACTAATGAATACATCCTTATTTATAGATATATGAATTAATGAAGTTCAACCTTCATCCACTGATAGAAAACACTTTTCCTCTAAACACTAGGTAGTACCTTTTGAATCTCATTCGATAATCACACTTCCTTTGTGACATACCCACTTTTGCAATGATCAAACAATACTTCACAATTCTCCAACCTATTCCTGAAGCTCACAGATTTTCAGATCTCACATGTTCAAAAATCTCACTAGATTGCAATGATGTCAAGATCATAGAGCTCACTGCTTCGTAGAGCCCACACATGTCTTTGCGATTTCAAAAATATAAACAAGACTTTGTGAAGCGCACGTCCTCCTCAAATCTTAACTAACCATCAAGCCTGCCTTCCATTCACAAATCTAAACTACCACAACATATTCACATTGATTTCATGAAGTTCCCAACTCCGTGAACCACTATTACAATTCTAAAGAATAAGGTTTTTTGTTCGATCTCATTTCATTTCTCGAAGGGGTAAGGGTATATTTATAAGTAATTCCACTAAATTGAGAACCATCCATGAGAAGTCAGCGCCCGATCATCTAAAATAACAATGTTATGAAGTTTATACTTAAATTATCTCTATATTTCAAAGCACCACATCAATTTTCAGATGTAGAAGCCATCATAATTGTGGACCATTCCATCAATTCCTTTGCACTACTGTCGATATGCTCCCTCGCAACGCTCTTCACCTCTACTGTTTGCAATGCTCGATGTAATCGCATAGCACATCTTCAACATTATTCGTGTCTTTAAAAAATAAAATTCCTAAATATCGACTTCATGAAACCCATTCCATTTCCATTATTTGATGAGATATTAAAGGAAATCAACTTTTCGCGATGCTCACCATATCCCAAATTTTAGACCCCAAAAATTTAGCAAATGATGAAAAATGGTGCCAACTTGTATCTATTCTATTGTAATGCCTGAAGATCTTCCATCCCATTTCCATGGTTATTTTTCATCATGTATTTTCAAAAACATCTCTAGAACTACACAATTCACCATGAAAACATGGTTTGTCACCAAACACAACCAAACCAAAAATGCTGCAATGTTACCTTGAGGGATTTTTTTCCCGACATACAATTTAAGACTTTTCTACTCAGTTGTTGAAAGATAATTCTTTTCCAAGTAAAAATAAAAGTTTACATCTAGTATATATCCATTTTATAATTTTGTCTCAGTAAACCTAAGCACATTATCTATAATTGACATATTTTGATTGTATAAAGAAACCTTTTGAAATAAAGGTAAGCCACAAAGATTTTGTAATTAGTTCCAATGAGAGTGTGAACTATTCCAAAATAAGCTAGAGGTATATATACCTAATAATATTCCTTTGAGTAATTAATCAATGGAAATTTTAAGTATATCCATGGTCATAAAATATTCTTTTCTTCATGCCAACATGCAAATAATATCTTCACTACACAATCATCGATCATGATAATGTTGCATGGTGTAATTACTAAATGCCCATTACCTTTTCTACATCATTAAATTGATGTTAATGAGGAGGATAATTGATGAAGCATTACATGTCCTCATTGATCCAAAAAAATTTAGCATGGAGCAATTACTAAATGCACATTTTATATATCAAGTTTATGATATATGTAGAATCAATGTTGCAACATGCAAAAACTACATTCTTATTTCAAGACTTGCTTTGAAAATAATTGTGATATCTAATAACCATATGCGTACTAAAATTACAAATGGATATCATACGAGTCATAGTATTATGGGAATCCATTATTTCATAAGGATATGTGTTTGATGCAAATATTTTGATATGACATAATCAAACTTTCATTAGGAACAAACACATTGTGTATATAAAGTAATTATCCTAATGGTTGTTTAGGATATTACATAAATCCCAAAGATAGAAAATATTTTGTCACGTGATAAAATAAATTTCTATAAGAGTACACATCTCTATTTGAGATAGTGGGAGCAACAATATTGACTTAGGTTTAGTCAATTCTTGAGATTCACAAACATCTTAATTAGGAACTAGTTTCAAAAGTGCATGTGGAACTTAGTATGCTTAAGAGGCACATAATGTGTAGGAAGGATAAAACAATGGAAATGGTTTTTATTCACCATGGTCGATGATGTATTATAAATTTTGAATAATATTTCCTACAAGTAAGAAATATATCAAAATTAGCTAAGATTTACAAGACCAGTTAAAATTCAATACTGGATTCCATGTATCAAAGTGAAAAGGGTATTGTTATTTTGAATACTGGGGTGGGTATTCCAGTGATATGATATATGTATGGTATAATGGTATTACCAATAAGGAATTACTAGTAATATTGGGTCATTATTTATAAATCCATTAGAATTTTACTTTTCATAGCTAATTTCTATGATCATATTATTAGGAATTGGATATCAGTATCACCAATCATGTAAGGTGTCTATATGATGCAAACAAGAGGGGATGGTATCATAACTGAATTTTAATAATGGTTGCAAGTTACTGATATTAAATTTAGTGTTGATGTAACAAACATGATAATATAATATACATTTGGAATAAATTTTGGACATGTGTATACAAGAGCCTAGTGGGAGTGCTATGGTTTTCCACAAAAAATATGTTCGACAACATATGGAAATCATATTGGTCTTCATGTTAGTTAAAAATAGGATTAAAGTTACTCTCAAGTGATTTATTTAATGTAGAACCTAATTTTTTGGGTACATGATCTACTATGTTTGAAATAATGGTTTTTTTAACATAGTCAATCTTAAATATAGTGAAATATTATTGAAAAATACAAGCTAGAACAATTCAAGGTATAATTGTTACCCATGTCACATGGCGTAACCTATCCAGGTTGACATGTCCTGGACATGGGAGGAGATAAACTCAGTGAGTTGAAATCCATATGCTTATGTGATGAATCAATCATGAATTCCATGATATGTACAAGAACTGATATTTCTAGAATATAATTTATAGCACATAAATATCTATAATATCACAGGGAGCTTCAAGTAAAGTAGTCAAAACATTATAATAATTTTACTTTGACAAGTATAGATGATGTGTTCCTTGGAAGTGGAGTATAAAGGATACTAGTTTTTAGTGGACACAAACTATTCTTCCTAATATCAATGTGATCTATTATCATAGTTAGGCTACGGTGATGAGTGAGAAAAACACATATAAGATAGTGGTTTCCATACTTACAATTACTGAGTATATTTCAGCTTCAAAGGAATCTAAGAAGCCATTATATACAATTATCTATTCCAGTTTGTGGAATCATACATGGTAAGCAATGTATTATCATAATATAAATTGGGATATTCTTACTATCCAAGATGTCATGTCATGATAGTTGCTAAATGGAATATACTCAGGGATACCATTTCATGAGAAGTTTTACTCATGGTGATAAGATCGAAAATAGCAGAATAGCCACATGGTCGAATTGCGGCAGGCGCAATATCTAAGGTCATTACTCAGTAGAAACATGATCTTTGTCATAATAGTATCTAACAATTTCAGTTAGCCAGTTGGATTTAGTGTAATTGAGAGTATTTAAAATGTGGGAAAACTATAACCAACTATTTAGTACCTTTGTGTACCATATCGTGTATAAATTTAGTTATACATGATATATTCTTATCATCAGAGTATAGAATTTCCTGCATCCACTATTTAATGGTAATTTCTATATATTAATTTTAATATCAAAAGGTTATAACAGTTTTCTAGCTATAATTAGAACCTCTAGATACTGCGAAATTTATCTTAAACAATGTTCTAATTTTATAGATACATCTTTCTGAATAGACACAGTAGATGTTTTACTTTCCGGTGCATGGAGGGCTCAGAAGTATTGACATTTCATCTCATAATGTTTTCACTTTGTGATCTCTTGTAGTAAGGTCGTGAGGACAAACCTTCCTATAGGAACAATGCATGTTTTAAGTGTCGTTGGATGTTCTTATCTATGATCATGTGTAATGGACTTCAGAATTGAGATCATTGCCATTTTATACAATTTTACCACATACATTGACGCAAGATGAAAACATGATATTGAAATCATGGTGATATAGTTTCTATTGGGTGCATCATGATGGAACCATGACCGTTCTATGTATTAAATGTGGTTTGGTTTGTGTTTTTTTCCAATCCCCATTGAATGTTCAGAATTGTTTCCATGAAAGGGATAATACAGTTCAAGCAGACAACAGTACTAAAGGTGGTGTCATTTCCCTATGTTTTTCAAATTATTGGGTCAAAAAATTGGAAAATGTGGAAAAGCGTGTTTCAAAATGGTTATTGCATGCAATATTGTAGGGGTAATGGAAAATTTCACACAAGGAATCTTTCAGGATTAAAACACTAAAAAATGGAAAATGAATGTGTTGTGTGGAAAATTGGGAGTTCTACGTGGAAAATAGTTATTGTGTGAAAAGCATTGTGTGTAGAATGAGAGGACTTGCGCGACACAGTGGGTTTTTCACTTGGGGGTTGGTGATGCCTATAAAAAATAGGTGACCCCCTCATTTGATATGGATGAATAGTTAAAGAATATCTAACTTCTGATGCACTTAAAATATGCATGAAAAGGGAGTTGCATGGAAAAGATAATGTTGTGTGAAAAGGTGAAATTTGCATGGAAAAGTAGAAGTTGTGTGTAAAAGTTGAATCTATGCATAAAAGCTAATAGCTGTATTAAAATTTCTTATTTTTGTGAAATATTTTCCCCATGAAAATAAAATATTTCACACAAAGTATGATCTTGCGTACAAAGGGTAGGTGTTGTGCACAATTGTTCGTGTAGTCAGAATACATGTTCTGAATACCTGGTTTAGTGGTTTAGTGCTTTCAAGTGCATTAATTAAGGACATCGATGCATGTAGCGTCTCGTGATGAACATGGGAAAATAATTAAGTGATAATCTATTGAAGCGACATACTTGTCGATAAATTGAGTTTGACTGCTCTCAAAGAAGTGGGCTAGGTGAGTTGAGGGAAGTGATCTGAGGGAAGTAGTTAGGTATCCCTGAACCTTGGTAAAGGCTGTGTGCTGGGGATAGAGTAAATATACCCTATCCATGTAATCCATAACTACTGAAGTTTAGTGGAATTACGTACAACTTTAAACCTATCGGCATAAGCACCTTAGATGTATCCCTCAGTGGTGAACCAAGTAAAAGTTTAACGTGGACTCTTTTCTTGTGGTTGTTTTATTTATGTTCCCATCATTATTATAGTTTTCATGAGTTCCTCCCACCCTTGGAACAATATACTAGATTTATAAGAAACAATTGACACCCTTCTTGACCCCTCCCCTCTCAGGGAGTCCCGGGTTCCTACAAGTGGTATCAAAGGGAGGTAACTAGTTGTCGATCTGTCCTTTTCCATTATGGATAATCCATCCAATGCCAAGGGAATCCATATCTTCGATGGAATTAGTTATCATATTTGGAATAACAGAATGACATCTCATTTAAGATCCCTTTGAATATATGTCCACTTTTCTACTCTGCAATAAACACAAGTTACTGATCCCACATAGCTTGCTACGACTGATAGAGACAAGAAAGTTCTTTTTGAAGATGCTAAAGTCAAGAATGTTATCACTATGTCTCATTCAGATCAGATCTATCTAATGATGATGAGTTTCACCTCAGAAAACCCTATGTGTAATAAACATGAAAATATTTATGAATGAGGCAACAATGTTGAAGAGGGAAAACATCTAGTCCTACACACCAGGTTGGACAATCTAAAGATTCAACCTCATGAGAATGTCAATTCATTCTTTAATTGAATTATTGAAGTAGTGGGAGAAATTCGAGGTCTTGGAGATGTAATCAAAGACATTGATATCATAAGGAAAGTATTGAGAAGACTTAATCCATTGTAAAATGAAAAGGTGTCATCCATTGAAGAAAGATATCTATCTAAACTATATTTGGATTATCTGCTAAGTATTCTGGTGGAATATGAGATTACAGTCAAAACAGAAGATGCTATGACTCGTGTTAGAAATAAAATGGTATTCAAATCCATTGAAAAACTGAAAATTTCAAAAGATAGTGGTGGTGAATATGATGAATAAAAATAAATTCTTTTTCTCATTTCCATGAATATTATAAAGGGAAAAGGTAAATTTAAAGGTAATATACCTCTAGCATGATTTTTTTGTTGAAGAGTTGGGATAATTTCCTCTCAGTACCAAAGAAACTATGATGATGATGAGAGCGAAGGAGAAGACATTAAGAATCCTTGGAAAAGGTTCTAAAAAAAGGGAGACATCAAATCTAGAAACAAAGTACAGAAGAAGATTTTTTTCTATGAAGATGAAGATAATGATATTAAATACTATGAAAGATAAGAAAATTAATTTAAAACATGAAACCATGCTTCCATCATGGCTACCATTGAAAATGTCGGAACCCTTGACCGATAAAGATAGAGATAATCAGATGACCCTAATGTTGATCCCAAGTTGAAAATTATGGATGCCTTTTCCAAGCTTGAGAATAAATTTAAGAGATGAAATAAGTGGAAAAATGGATGAAGAATCATCAGAATATGTTAATGAGCTTGAAGCAGAAATTGAATGACTATAAGAACTTGTGAGAATATAGTATTCAATTTTTTAAATCATAGATGACGTTGTGGAACTAAATATTAGAATTGAAGAACAAGAAAAGGTCATAAATGACCTTATGTCCAGACTAGAAGAGTAGTACAAGGCTATTGAGGGTCTTGAAGAAAAAAGGTGTTACACTTAAGAGTAATGTTGAGAGTCAATAACCTGAAAATGAGGGTAATAAGACAGTTCATTTTTAAAGATTCTCATATGTAGAATTACTAGTAAAAGCCAAGCGTGGTTCAGATGGGGTTGAAAAAATCTTTAGTGATCAAGAACCAGCTTGCAGGGAAAATAGTGGAATTGATTGTGATGCTGATACATCAACTGCTAAATGTGAAGAGAGCCCAAATAAAGAGAAGATGAAATTTGGAAAAGTTGAAAAGTGTCCTAAAGATATGAAAAAGAAACCCTCCATCTAAACTAAAAAATAAGAACTAAATATTGTCCTCAAACTTTTAGAAATGGTAGGTAGTCTAAACGTTTTTCCATGGAATAATTCATGAGGATAAATATAAGTGATAAGACATTTCCTCTCATGAAGTGTGAGTATTGTGGCTATCTAGTCCATACAATGTTATATTACGAAGAGGCAAGGATCTATTTGAATGGGGAAGATATGGGAAGTCAACAAAAAAGACCAATTTCATATCCAATATCTTATATAAGGAATAGTTTCTATGGATACGATTTTAACTACTCTAAATTTGGCCATAAAGATATGATTTGTTGAAAGAGGTATGCTAGGTGAAAATCATAAAACTCTCTAATACAGTTCAATACTCACCATCCCGATTATGTTCTCACAAACATGTTTTATCCTCTAGATGAAGAGTATGGGTATGATGAATATTATTATTTGGAACAATGAATTGGAAGGCCAACTTTGTCCTACACTCAATCTAATATCTCATTGAAAGAGAAGAAGAAAATTGAGTAATCCAATCTTGCAGAAGTATCCCTCAAAACTACAAAATGTCAGAGCACCGTGATTATTAATAGTGGATGCTCATCCCACATGATAGGAAATGTTGACCTTGTAATGAAGGTAAAAAACATTGATGAGACAAAGATGTTTGGTAATGATGGTGCTTTAAAGATGAAAGGTAGTGGAAATACTTCTATGAATAATGGAGAGATTAAGAGGAATGAAGTTCAATATGTGGATGGTCTATGTCATAATTTCATCAATGTGATTCAACTCTGTGACTCATGGATCATATTATATTTCAATCAAAAATGATTCACTATATACGGGTAAATAAGGAATTCTCTCATGAAAGGAAGCTGAATATATGGAAACTTATATCAGTTTGATAGAAAATTGAACTCTTGCTATATTTCTATTGAAGAAGAAAACAACCTATGACATCAAAGTTTGCGACACATTAACCAACAAGAGATGGAAAATATATCTATCTTGAATATAGTCGTGGATTTCCTCATTCTAAAACGTGAATGGAAAAAGCCTTATGATTCCTGTATACGGGGGAATCTAGTCTGTAGTTCATTTCCGTGAAAGAAGAAAAGGACATCATACCTTCTTTATCACATCCACACTAATGTATGTGGTCTGATAAACGTTTTCAAAACTCATAAAGAGAGATACTTCATCCTTTTCATTGATGATTATAGTAGAATTTATTGTGTAATAGTTATTCACAAGAAGTAATAAGTACTTGATTGTGTGAGAACTTATCACCAAATTGTCATGAATGATACTAGACGGACTATCAAAGTCTTGCGATCTGACAATGAAGTAGAATACACATCCATTGAGTAAGATAATTACCTATAATAACATGGAATATATAATGAGGTACCTTTTGTTATAACTCCATAGAAAATGGATTTGTTGACCACCAGAATCGACATGTCAACAACATATCTAGGACTATGCTGATTGGGGGTCAAATATCTCACCATTAATAGAAATAATATGTTGAAGTTGAAGTGAAAATTCAAAATCGAACTATGCTTTATATGGGATAAACTAAGACACCATTTAAATTATGGCATGGTAGTAATCCTTGTTTGAAATATTGTCGTATTTTTTGAAGAAAATGTTTCATCCTAAATAAAGAAGGAAATCAAAGGATGGTTGGTGGAAACACAGATGAAGTAATATTTCTAGAATATCCAATGAACAACAATGCTTACAAGTGTTTCAATAAGTGCTTGTGGAGGATTGTGGAAACTAGTGATATCAAGATCATTGAAGGAAAAACCCCAAATGCATCAAATAATTCCTATGTTGATGAGATAAAAGATGAGGAATAATGTGAATATGGAGTAAATTAAAATATAGAAATAGAATAAGGGGTACAAAACTCTCCGGAATCACATCGGGATGTTGACGTAGAATAAGAATATGAATGTGAAACCATAGCTAGAGAGAATTTAGTTGAATCTTAGAGGACAAATTGATATGCAGATGTTGATCAATCCAACATCATTGGGGATTGGACTACAACCTCAAAAATGAATAGAATGAGAATTAATGTACAATCTACATTTCTATCAGTTGTAGAACCTTCATCATTTGATGAAGCTACAAAGGATGAATCAAGTGTGAAGGCCATGAATGAATAGTTAGATCATATTTTCAAAAATAAGACATGGGATCTGGTCAAGAGACCGGAAGGTCAAAATGTGATTAGTACAAAGTGTATCTTTAAGAACAAATATGATGAGAATGGTAATGTGATCTGAAATAAGGCGTGATTGGTGTGAAAGGGATAATCACATATTGAAGCTATCGATGTTGATGAATCATTTTATCTTGTATCAAGATTGGAGTCAATCAGTCTATTCATTTCCATGGAAATCCAATGAGAATATAATGTATATCAAATGGATGTTAAGACAATATTCATTAATGGTGGTCTTGAAGAAGAAGTCTACATCGAACAACCTGTGGGTTTTCTTCTTTCTATTGATGAAACCAATGTTTGTAAACTAAAGAAGGCCATCTATGGTTTGAAGCAGGAACCACGAGAATGGTATTACCAATTGGATTCTTATTACATTAAGTTATAATTCAAAATAGGAGTATATCAAAATCTCTATGTGAATAATTCACTAAAAGATCAGTTCGTGGGTCTTGTTTACAGTGATGAAATTATATTTGGTGGAAGTGGGAAAAATCAGTAGATGAATTTTCTAATAACATGAAATCATAATTTGAAATTCCTATGATTGGGGAGCTCACATATTTCATGGGGATGTAGGTGATTCAAAAAAATGATTACACATTCATTTCTCAGGAAAACTATTCAAGAGAGCTGTTAAAGACATTTAACATGCATGACTCTATTTCAATGTTTACTATGATTTCAGTTGGAACCAAACTTGGAAAGAAAGAGAATGGGAACTTTTTAGATCCTTCCATTTACATGAGGATTATTGGAAGATTACTATACCTAATGGTGACACGACATGATATTGCCTTTTCAACTTGCTTATCTACTTGATTTTAGAGTAATCCGAAGGAAGAACATATGATTTAGTAAAAACACTCATGTGGTACATTCAAGGTACTCATAATTTTGGGGTATACTTTTCAATAGGAAGGTACTGTGAAATATTAGTGTTTTCTGATTCTAAATGGAATGGAGATGTAGTGGATAGTAATTCCACTAGTGGGCGAGCATTCTGTATTGGATAGAAATGTGTTGGCTGGTTTACCAAGAAATAAGAAAGTACTTATCTTAGTAATATTGAAGCAAAGTATATCTTTGCTACAAAGGTATGCACTCTACTACTATGGATGAAGCAACCACTAACAGATATTGGTGATGAGGTGAAAGAACCAATGGTGATTTACTGTGATAACAATAGCATAATTGATCTTATGAATAATCTTTTTCAACATTCTTGTACAATACATATTGAAATCATATATCACTTTATCAAGGAAAAAGTTGAACAATGCATGTTTAAAATGGATCATGTGAGAACTGATGAGAAAGTGGCTGATATCCAGACCAAGCCAATGTTAGCAGCTGTATTTGAGAATCATCGGTAGAACCTTGTTGTTTAGCCACCTCCCAGTGCATAAGAAGGTTAAAAATTTCCCCTCTACCTAGTTATGTTAACTATTTGTAATATGTTTGTGGATGTGATGCTGGTTTATGGGGGATATACTATATAGGGGGTGTCATGAGTTGTAAAATGAACAAATACTAATCATTGGGTTTATTTTCAATGGGGGAGAAGGAATAAATTTGGTCTGTGATGAACACGTAATACTTCATTGAAACTGTGAGAATATGGTGTTACACGATGAGAATTCAGTGTTAGGAGGAGAATGAATACATTCCAGACATGTAATGCTTCTTAGAAATAGTAATAGATTTGCTTGGGAATCATTATGAGTTAAAAACCATGGGAACCTAATTCAAGATTCCTATCTTATTTAACACACCGATCAATTCTTATGTAAACCTATAGTGTTGGCAGATTTGAATCTTGAGATTCAGGTTTTGCTTGTGGTTGGAACTGCAATGAATTTATCTTATGATTTCCAACAAACCCAAAGGGGGAGATTGTTGGAACCATGACCATTTAATGAAAGAAATTGGGTTTGGTTTATGTTTTTTTAATCTTCATTTGATGTTCAGAATGTTTTCTAGGAAAGGGATTATACATTTCAAGAAGACAATATTATTGAAGGTAGTGTAATTTCCTAGTGTTTGCCAAATTTTTGGGCTTGAAAACAAGAAAATAGAGAAAATTTTGTTTTGAAAAGGATGTTGTGCATCATATTGTAGTTGTTGTGGAAACATGCATTCAAGGAATGTTTTGGGATCAAAACACCAAAAAAAGGAAAAGGCATGAGCTTGGTAAAAAACTAGGATTTGTGGGCCGAAAACAGTTCTTGCGCAAAAAGCATTTCACACAGAATGAGAGGTTTTTCATGACACAGAGGGTTATACATGTGGGGGTTGGTGAAGCCTATAAATATGTGGTCACCCCCCTCATTTGGTATGAATGAAGACTTATATATGATCGAAGTTCTGATGCGCATAAAAGCAGTGTGAAAAGAGAGTTGCGTGAAATAGTTATAGTTGCGCGGAAATATTAAAGTTGCATGGAAAATTAGAAGCTTCACATAAAATTTAAAGCCACACAAAAAAGATAAATGTTTCATGTAATGGATGTAGTTTTGAAAAAATATTTTCCACATAAAAAGAAAATCATGCCCACAATATTAATATCTTGCGCGCATAAGTTAGGTGTTGTGCACAATTCTCAGTGTGGGATGAATACATGTTATTAATGCCTAGTTTAGTGGTTTAGTGCTTTCATGTTCATCAATTCAGGACATTGATACATGAAGTGTTTCATTATGAATAGATAGAAATACTTCAATGTAAATATATTGAAGAGACCTTCAAGTTAAAAAACCGAGTTTTAGTACCCTCACTGTAGTGAGGTAGGGGAGTCGAGGGAAGTGATCCGAGTGACACAGTGAGCTATCCCTGAACCTTTTTAATGGTAGTGTTCCTTGGATATAGTGATTGTACCTAAACCTTTTAATCCACAGCTACTAAAGTTCAGTGTAATTAGGTAAGGCTGGAAACCCGTTGTCGTATGCTCTTTGGATGGAACCCTTAGTGGTGAACCAAGTAAAAATGATGTGTGGTATCTTTTCTTGTGGTTGTTTGCTTTATATTCCCATTAGTCTTACAATTTTAACAAGTTCCTAACACCATGGGAAAGAGATCCTTGTTTTAGAAGTTAACATTGACACCCTGATTCACCTCTCCACTATCAGGGTATCCCGAGGTCCTACACATCATTGCTGGCTCGACATTAGTTGAGTGGTCTAGAAAGGAATTTTCACTTCTAGGTTAAGGATGTTTTATATCTCGGGCCATGTGGATCAGGATGGTAGTACCTAGATAAATCCATATCCATCGTAGTCTATGTTAAATCCTTCTAGTTAGAAAAATAATAATAAAACAACCAAATGACAATGACATGGGTGTGTATCCTTCTTAGTGATATGTTAAAGACAATGAGACTATATTAAATAGTGCTTGTTCATAGGTCGGTTGTTGCTACTCTGACTATCTGTAGCTATTTTGGGGACTAGATGGGTTGGTATTTCCTACTTTTTGTCTATGAATAGTATCCACTACTATTAATATATGGTCATAGAGTATTACACTTAATAGAGTATTGGAGAATCGTCCTTATTCAAATCAATAGGAAATTTGGATATAGTGGGCCCCACCAATGGGGTCTGTGCTGTGTCCAAAGAGATAATAACACTAATGCGATAAATAAATTAATAATATTCAGATTATGAAAAATGGGTATTAAATTTATTGATGTATTTACATGATTTAAAGTAAATACATGAAAATATTAATTGAAAGAATATTAGTTTAATATAATCAAGGTTCAATTATTTTTTATGGGAATGATTAGTTGAGTATATGAGTCATTTATTATCATGTAATATTTTAAAGTATTACAAGAAAGTGTTAATAATTTTTATGACTAAGTTTAGTAGTCATAATATGTCATTTATAGTGTGTTAATTATTAAGGGGCTAGGAGGCAATTAAAGGTAATTCATAAATTCTCTATAAATAGAAGAAGAGATGAATTCACTGGTGACAATTCACAATCATTCTCTATATTATTCTCCCTCTCATGATAAAGAGAATGAATATGTAGATCCCAGAGCTCGGCTTGATCTCTCTCTCAGGAATCACAAGTATGGTGATGTGGTGATCATTGGAGAGTCAAAGGCGTCATTGGATCTCCATGCTAGCAGCCAAAATTTGATGAATAGTTCTCTCATAGTTTCTTGAAGAGAATGTGGATGATCTAGAGGAATTTGGATTTAAATTATTCATATATAAATGTCCAATGATGATCCAAAATTGTTCATGAAGTTCTATATAAACCATGTATCTTACAGTTTATTTTGTTCTTAAAACTCTCCACATGAGATAGTCGGCTTAAACCAGGTAGTGATTCACAGACATTAAAAAGTTTGTTCAGTACATCAGTGTATTTTTATTAAAATACCATTTTTTGGGCATTTGTTGCATGTCTAATACCTACAATTCTACATAACATAGTATTTTATGATGTCCTATGAGTAGTTGTCTCCCAAAAAGGTCATAGCAGTTCCCCACTATGATGAGAACACAGAAGTGCTATGACACTATTCAAAAATATATGTTTTATAGCCAGATGATATCATTTTAAAGTCATAAATGATATGGGATATCTTGGGTGGATAATCATAGGACTTTTATGCACGTTTTCATGGGTTACACCCTTGGAAATATCTCGTATATGATATTTTGATAACGTGAATCTCTTGTAGGAAATCCACATTAATATCTCTCATTGGATGTTACTATCTATGAATCTGTGTACTAACCATTAGACATTAAAATTATTATTAATTTTTATTTTGAGTCATGTAATTTGATGTATTGATGTAAACTGTGACGGTGTATATTCATGGTGACAATATTGGAAAACATGGCTATAACCATGGTTCTACAAAAACTATGGGTATAGGTCCACCCTATACCCACAATTTTTAAAGAATCATTGGTATAGGTTTTGTGGAAAAATTTCATGGGAAGGACCTATAACAATGGGTTTAAAAAAAGTGTAGGTATTGATTTATGGGAGAAAATCATGGGAAAGACCTATACCCATAGTTATTGTAAACTATGGCAACATGTTTCATGTGGAAAACAATCCTTGAGAAGAACCTATACACACGGTTTGACCAGACCATGGGTATAGGATGGACCATTATTTTTTCATAATAATAATAAATTCATTAATATATATATATTGGATATAATAAAACAAATCAGTTTATAGGGTAGTGGTATGGTCATTGGACTGCACGCGGTAAGTGCCAGGATCAAATTCCAGTGGTTGATTTTTATTTAATAAATAACCTATACCCACAGTTTGGTCAAACCACCGGTATCAGTCTATAATGATGCCCCCATGGTTATTCAATCCTTGGGTATATCCTATATCTATGGTTTTAAGGGATATACCCACAGTTCTTAACCACGGGTGTAGGGTTTTTTTCAATAGTGAGAGATAGGATATGTTGGGTGTGTCACAAGTATTATTGAATTATTAAAAAAAAAGAGATAGGATATTTCCCATCTGTTCTTTAATGGAAGTCGATATCCTAGACCCTTTTATGGAAATGATATAGAATAAATAAATAAATGGTCAGGATGTTCTATAAACATGTTCAATTTCTTGAAGTCAATTAAAGAGACATCGAGCACACATGTTGATGGTACAAGTGTGCAACATTCTTGAATAGAGATATTGTGATAAAGTGATTATGTTACAAAATGATCTTATGCAAGTGTTATTATGTCATTGATGTATTAACGTATTTTCATATGAGTGTCATGGCATATTTCTAATTGTTATCCTTGCATTTAGGGTGGTTCTCCTGATTCTATTGAGAAATAGGCTTAGAGGTCTGACCACACACGAAGTGTCTCTAGAATTTCAGTTAAATAGTATATTATTATTTATTATCTAATAATTAGAATAAATATTATTGTCACACATGGTTTAATAATTATAAGTTTTTTCTTAATCTCATATATTCCATTAGTAGTTATTCAAGAGAATATAATGTAACCAAAATATTTAATAAATTTTTATTTTCTATATAATGAAAATAATATTAATTTATTTAATAGAGAATAATACAATGATCTCTATTTATTAAATAAATAGTTTATTCAAGGATCGATATATATTATGGGGGAATGGAGGACTGTGTTTTTAGGTTTGGTGATATATATTTAATATTATATGATTAAATAATATTTAATTTAATTCATTGGTTTAGCGCAAATAAAGGAAATAATATTATTATTATTATTTTAGACATGGGGTTCCACAATGGATTAAATAAATATTCATGGGAACATTTTTCAAATATTTCTTTCTAAACTAAAGATATTTTTAAATGAATGTATATAATTTTCAATTAAGACAATTAATTTTTATTGTGCACAATGACAGCTGAAGAGAATCCCCTCAAGCCCTAAAGAGCTCCCCCTCTTTGAACGCTCACAAGAATAGAGAGTGATCTTATTACACCATTTACTCTCAATTCAATAGAGATCGTGACCAATGATTTGTAAGGGATTATCATCACGATCAATGGAAAACTATGCAAGAGATCTAGGACATGTAGATTCCTAAGACGATGTTTGAAGATTCATGGAACAAGTGTGGATCACTGCTAGAGGATATTTTCTTTTAATTCCTATAACTCAATGACTCTACAATGTAGATCTTTTTTCAGATCCATCAATAAAGAAAAAATTAACACAAGCTAATTCTATTATTGATTAAATTAATTATATTTAATATCGATGATCCTCTCTTAAGTTCCATCATTTTATTCATTTTTTTCTTATTTTCAATTTTATTGATCACGACTTTTATCATCCTGTAGATATCAGATTGATCGTCTATCAGGATAAAAAAGAAAAGTTGGGCATTACCCATCCCATGATTCTGTTGTGCCAAGAACCTATATCACATATTAGAGTTATAACTCATGTAAAACTCCCTTCATACATGAATTTAATTAGTTTAATATTCTGCACATGTACCCATTTTCTTTTAAGAGTTTTCCTTAAAACATCAATAGGAACAGTATCATATGCCTTCTCCAAGTCAAGGAAAACTAGATGAACATTTTGGGATTTTTTCTTATAATAGTAAATTTGACCTCTATTCCAATAAATTTATTATGTGGTTGAGTTTACAGTTATAAATAAAAATTTATTATCAGAAACATTAGATTTCATTGGAATTCATTGTTCAACTACTCTCTCCCAAAGTTTCAAGGTTTGACTCATAAACTTAATTCCACTATGACTCACACAACATAAAATTTCTCCTTTATTATTATACATAAGTAATAGAGATTTCTTCTTCTATTGTTACAAAATTTCAAGTGAGGGGGATACAAAGAAACAATCAAAACCTATGGTTCATAAATGTACTCAGAGAGACTCGAACTCAAGACCTCATGCGAGACCGCTCAAAGGTGTAACCACTAGGATGTGGAACTGGGGGAAAGATCTCTTCCACTATTCATCGTGAATTTTCTTATATTTTATATTTTCATTAAATAGCCCAGTGGGCCAATTAATACCGCACTCCCCTAAATATTTCCAAACATCAATATAGATTTTATTTAACCCAATTACATTGCCGTTTACAATCCTTCTTAAAGATTCTTTTACCTGAAAAGGAAAAAATATGATATAATAGATGTAATTGAGTTCCTCTCTACTAATGTAGATATTATTTATGTCTAATCCACACATAAACTAGTCATATAAGATATAATTAATTATAATCCCCATTTTGAATAATTTCTTCATCCTTAAAAGGGTATGTACTTTTTCATCTTTTATGCACTAAACATTATCTAAATCTATATATTTTCACTATCTACCTCTTGATAAACTATATAATTTTCATTTACTATTATTATTTTTTAATGAATGGTAAATCTCCTAAAAAAATTAGAGTTGGCATCACTAACTACGTTCTTAGCCAAAATATGAGCAACACAATATGGATCCCAAGAGTCTTCATTACTAAAAAGGTATATAGGTTTAAAATAATCTCGTTTTTCTTTATCATTAAGTTGAAAATTCTCATTACACAACCATGATTCATTCCCTTTAATAAATAAACCATACCTGTAATAGAATTAGCAATATTACAAACACTTTTAGCCACATCTTTCTACATGTAGTTAGAGGTTCCCTGAACATCCAAATGCATTTATTTCAAAATATTGTTCTTAAATTCAATTATAAGGTTGTCCATTTAGAATCGCCATTGGATTCTTGGATTACTTAATTATTCTAAATTACTATTATAATTCATAACGTATAGGTATAAAACTATTAAATGATGTTGGGTGGTCAGACTTGTTCAATTTGGTGTCTTGAAACCAACTGTTTTTACTTTGATTAAATGAATATTTTTTTAATTAAATATTAAATTAAACACCTTGTTATAAATTGTTCACTATTCTTCATGACCATAATATAATAATGTCATTAAATATTTGTCGCATTGATAAGGTCATAATAGTTCCCTGTTATGATGAGAACCTTAAAGTGCAATTATAATATTCTATATATAGTTCTTCAATTGGATAACATTCAATGATGTGACACATAGTATATATACCATTAGGTGTGATTACTCATAAGCATATGAGACTTCTTATAATGAAGTTCACACTTGGTAATCTACAAGACATTAGATTATGAGAATAGACCCAACAGTATAAACTCTACATTATTGGTGTCATCCGATATTCCTATCAATGAGTGTGTGTAAAGGTTCTTAGACTTAATGATTATCATTAATACATGTCACGACTCATGAAATTAGTTTTTATAATGAAAACCATCATGCCATATGTTGGTGGGAAGTAGGGTACATTGGGTGCATCATTAATTACATGTCATTAATGGTTAATTCAATAAAGGATTTTTCCCTTTCATATTTATGTATGTTGATATCTCCTCCCTTTGATGGAAGTAGAACTGTTACCCTAAATTCCATGGTAATGGTATAGACGAGTTTATTTCAAACAATTAAAGAATTATGAATCAAGAATATAGGTTGATAAAACCATCATGAAACCTGCTTGATGAGGTTATGTGAAAAGGGGATTTTATTACATAGTGAGCGTTCATATGTGGTTGTTGTAATTATGACTTTATTTTCTTTCCCTTGGGTTCCTTGAACTATTTCTAGACAGCAATCTCTGACATTAAGAAAGACCACCAAATGTCAATGAGAAATAATCCTAGAGGGTTACACACAATGTGTTTCTGGTGGTCTCAATTAAACTCTAGTGGAATATAATTAATAGAATAAATATTTTTCTCAAGATTGAGGAATAATTTTTTAAGCTATATTGATCGAATAAATTAAATAAATAGTTATTCACCGGATTGTGAATAAAATACACTTATTTATTTTATTGATATTTAATAACTATTTATTTACTAGTATATTAATAAAATATTTATTCAAGAGAATAAAATATTTATTCGCATGTTCAAATAATAAAAGAGGATCTCGAATGGACCAAGACCGTGTATAGGGATAAAATAATTATTTATAAGTCATTAAATATTATTTATCAATTTTTCCCAAGATGACATGCCACAAAATAATAATACTATTATTATTATTATTATATGTCATGGGATTTCATTAATGGGTATAAATATATTTAATATTTGTTATTAAATTAGATTTTTTAAGCAAAATCCCAACCCTATCAATAGACAACTGCGTATTTTTTGAAATTCATTTGAAACCAATTCCATGTGTGGGTATAAAGAATTATTGCGCACAATGAATTCCCTCTTGACTCCTCCTCCTCTCTCCATCTGAAGAACAAGAAACCTAAGAGAGAATATCTTCAATATCTAATAATGAGCGATTAAGAATGAAGAATGTAAGACATTCGATTCTCTATGCTAGAACCAAGAGAAAGAATAGCGTTGCTTGGAGACCATTGAATAACATGTGGATCACCGCTAAAGGGATATTTCACTTGTTTCCTCGCAAGCACAATGTAGAAAATCCAAAGGTGCCTTTTTGGACAATCAACAATCATTAATGAATAAAGTTTCTAAGCCTAGGTATTTATTTCCTTATATATTAATGAAATTAATTATAAATTTGGCATGTAATATACTCGCTCATGGTTTCAAGTAATGATTATTAAAATAAATTTTAATTTATCACCTACCATCTAACTCTTCCACTCCGCCTAGATCCAAAAGTGGTATCAAAGGGGATACATTTAAATTTATAATTATTTATTTGATTATTGATCTTTGCTAAATTGTGGTTATCTTTTATTTTATATTATTTGTTATTTAATAGTATTTGAGTTAACATGTTATCGACATATTAATCACTTTTGTTCAATATTTAATTTTCATAAAGGTTTTAGAACAAATTAAGAACTACCGGAGATTCCCTTGGGAAGTTCCAAATCCTTGGCTGGTAAAACTGGGTTAACCGACGTGCAGCCAGAGCACATGCTATGTACCCATCGCATTGTATCTTGATGTACTGACTAATAAAGTACATGTGGTGATTTTATAGTACACTGTGTGTTGACTAGGCCATCATTGAACATGGAAAGTGGACATAGGTTCAGTAATTGTCATGTACACGCCATGTATTCTAGAGGATTCAACAGACCAAAGTCTCCGGCATGAGACATGGATATACGGGAATCGAGGAATATAGTGTGTAGTTGTATGTACATGTTGTGTAGTCTTTTATTAATGGAAAAATATTAAAGTTTCATTAAATTAGATATTACATCACTAAAAATTTATTTTATTGATTAGAACACCGTTATGTGTTTGAAAATTTAATAATGTGTTTCTAGAATTTTAATTGCTTGATTAATTTATTTTAATTAATAAGTCATTATTGGTTCTGCTTTTTTATTTTCCATGAATTCCATAAATGATGGGTACCTCCAAATAAGATCATAATATCCTTATGATTACAAGGAATTAGTTAATTAATACAATCGTGTTTATAACAAATAATCAAAAGAACAAATAATTAAAATAATGATAGCTATTTAATTTTGTGTATTCATTGCATGTGTGACCATTCATGAGCTTGACCAAGACCTATTTATGTGTTGGAATTTATTTTACTAAATTAATTTCTTGGTTTTTAAATTATTTAATATTAAATTAAAAGATGTTTTGTGAGTCATATATCCCTCCATTATTATGTAGGACATGTATGTCCATTGATATTCATCTAATTCCCTTTAACCAATATTTTTTCCCCTCACCTATGTGTGGGAAATAAATATTAGTAATTAACAGAGAATCCTAAGGAACATGGGGATGGTTCAAGATGAAACCATAATAATTCCAACCCAGTGATACATAAATGGACCTGTAGAGAGTTGTAGGTGCTAGAAAGTCTAACATAAGGATTTATTTCCCCTCAGACATAGGTTGATTTTGTGCCTGATCATTAAATAAACTATTAGATAATATCCTGAATGGGTAATTTAATTAATTAATTATTTTCTATCTAATGCGTTAAAATTATATTTATTGATGCAATACCACAATCACATAAATTATTGAATTAATATGCAAACATTGAATTTAAATAAAATCGATTATCCATAAATGTTTTATCTAAAATTTTTTAATTAATAAAGTAAACATACACTTAAATATTAACAAGACATGTAAAGGATAAAAAAGATATAAATTTATACAAAATAATGTAAAATACATCAATATAATATTATGTCAAACTATGCCTTTCATGACATGATTAAGAACAAAATTCAATAGGACTATTTATTTTAACAACCATTCTTGGGACACATACATTTATAAGGCGAGTTCTTAAGAAATTTTTAGGTTTACTTAACCATTTTACTACAAGATGAGTATCCCTTTCTATAATTGGTGTACTTTGGATCCAATTTTTGTGAAAATACTAGTCAGGATTTTTGGATGGGGAGTCCACTCAATTGATCATGGAGCTTCCAGTATGTAGTTTTAAAATACTAGCCTTCCAAAATACCTTCAAAATAGCTTCACCATCCCTTTTTTTTGGGTTATGTGAAGGATAATATGGATCCTTTCTACTAGAATGCCCAAGAAACTAGAAATTCCAAGTTCAATGGTGAGTGCTATTCAGACTTGATAAAATAGTGGGAGATTTAATAAAATAAATTAATTATATCTCAAAAAAATATAATCAAGAAAAGTACAAATAATATACTATATTAATTATATAATAAAATGACAATCACAATATCCTTACAATAAATATTTGATAAAGAAAATCTCTTCTCCGGAAGTAACTTCTAGGAGTAGTTCACATGCCTTTTGTTTGTTCTATGCCATGGATAGAAATCATACATGCTGGAATCCTCAATGCTTGATCCACATGCTCAAGAGGGGAGTGATGAAGAGTTCCTAGCATTCAAAAAACATATAAATGAAGTGTTCGGTGTTCAATTTTTTATTCTTTAATCTATGTCTAGTGAAATCATGAAATATCACAAAAACATAGATGTGTATATCATGCTTGAGCACTTTTATGGTCTTTACTAGGAGAGATCTAGATATGAACAATTTGAGTTTTCCAAGGCACTCATTCCGAGTAAGCTTTGATAGGGTTCCCCAGCTAGGCCTCATATATTCAAAATCAATGGAAACATTGAGATCCTAGAGGATATAGTGTATAAAATCCCCGAAGAACTGTGCACTGATCCCATTCTCACATCACTCCCTCAGAAATTCTCTAGTTTTTTGTGAATTTTATTATGGAAAACATTGATAAGTATATACTAGATCTTCTTATCCTCCATCACCAAGTAGATAAATATATAAAGCGTGAAAATACTTTTGAATTTATAGTGATCAAATATAAAGGGAAATAAAAGATCTTTAAGCCCAAAACTTATTCACACCCTTTGAAGAAGTGAAATATTAATGGGGAAGTAGGGGAATATGATGCTATCTATTTCACATGTGGCCAGAAGGGACATTGCAAGAAACAATTTGTCCAACTAAAGGAGTCATCATAAGCTTCTAGTAAATTTATTATCATGTTAAATTTATCTATTTCTATAAATTTTATATTATATAAAGATTTTTGGTGCTCACATATGTATTAAAATATAGAAACCCTGCAGATTCAAAAAAAATTGATTGAGGGGTGGTAGATTAATGATTATCCGATGGAGCTAAACTTTCTATTGTAGCTATAAAGGACTACCACCTCACATTTATGACTAGAATGATCTTCATTTTAATGGTTTGTTATTATATGCCTTCATTTACCAAACACATTATTTTTGTCTCAAGACTAGATATATATGGATTCATTTTCAAATTAAGAAATAAATGTTGCATCATTTATAAATATAGAATTTATAATTGTAAGGAACATTTATATAACAGACTTTATGTGGTGGCTTACATAAACCATGTAATTAAAATTAACAATGAAGTTAAATCACATGAATCAAACCACACCTATGGAATCCTGCCTTTTTATTACATAACATTACATTATATTTTACTGACAGAGGATCTTTAAAGTCTAGTGTCTTGGAAATAAGGAAGATAAAACATGAGAACAACATAAAAATTTATTCTAAACCACTTTTAGGGTTTCATCATAGGTTAATAATATGTACATTTAAAACATCTCATATCCTGGAGGCAGACATCAAAGGAAAGGGTGAGCAGAATGCCCAGTAACGGTAAACAAGGGAGTCAATGTACTTGTGATATCAATACAAACATGAATAAAAACATATTCACATTAGAAATGAAAGAATAGGAATATCATAGTGAAAATAACTAGGAAAAAAACATGAATATGGGGCTACAAAATTTCATTTATATATTCATGAACATATCACCAAGGTCTATCCCCAAGGTGTCATAAAAATTACAAAGGTTATTCACCACGGTATCGTAAAACATTTGATCTCTAGAGATTAATTCTTTACTAAATGCATTGGAGCACTATCAGGGGGAACCCTTAATATGTATTTAATTTCATGTGATCCAAATATATCATAATCAAACATTTCATAAATAACCATTGGAGAATAGAAGAAATGTGTTTCATTTCATGATCGTGAATTTTTAGAAGTTCTTAAAAAAATAAGGTCATTATGTAAATTATAACCCATAGAAAGGGAGTGAGGGTTATATGTAAGTCAATTAAAAAATAAAACACATGATATTTATATATTTATGATCACTCAAACAATGAAAATACGTATGGGTATTCACATAAATAAGACAAGATAATTTCTGGAGAGAAAGAGATATAAATTTTGAGGTGAAGTTTCTACAGCATAACGATTATATAACATGGTTTTAGAAAACATTGAAAAGAGACGAGAAAGGGGTAAACCATTCATAAATAACTCATAATACATTATGGTAATAGAATAAGATAATGGTATGGATATTTTAATGACATAACACATGAAGATAAATCATGAATGAAAAGAGAAGATGTGATTCCTTTTCGAGAAATTTGACAGCCTAACGACGCCACTTAAAAATTCAGAAAAACAATTTGATGAGAGAGGAATGGGCCTCTCAAAAATTAAACAAGAAATGGAAATAAATTATAACATATAAGAACATACCCTCAACATAAATTTATTGAAATTACAAGACACAACATAAAATAATTCATGACTTAAAAGAGGAGGGTGAAAGAATCCCTTACCTTGAAGAGTAACTTCGAAAGCATGAAGTTCCGGACCTTGAAAAGCTTGAGGAAACCATTGGAGGACTCATTGGGAGATAAATAGACCAGGACTTCAATAGGGAGGGTTTGTAAATGAAGTGAATGATGGAAAGACTTTGTATTTATAGGATAAGTGAGGGGACAAAGCATTAATTGCCAACGGACACCTCATCGGTGGTATTGGGAAAACCATGGGATTGCCCATAGTATTTCCCAAGGTATTGGCCACTTGGGACACCTCATACCTTATCTTACTATTTATAAGTCTACCAGAATTATTTCATAATTATTACATCCTTAATGATGTCATTAAAAACCCGAAACTCAAAAAACTGTATTTTCACTATTCACCGAAAATTCAACATTCTCAGAAAAATACCAAAATTTCACCATAACCAAATATTGATGCTATGACTTAAAAAATTAAGTCTATATTATTAGAATAATTTTCTAAATATTTTTTATTTAATTTTTAAATAAAAAACTTATTCACTAAAAATTCAATTGTTTTAGAAAAATCCCAAAAATTAACCTTAACCAAATATCGATGCTCTGATTTCAAAAATGAGCTCCATTTTATGAAAATTATTTTCAAAATATTTTTAATTTAATTTTAAAATATAAAACACTATTCACCAAAAAAACTAATACTTAACCAATAACTTCTGAAACTGTTATTTACCTATTTTTTGAATCATGTTACCTAATCAAGGTGCCTAAATTATATTAATACTTTCTTAAGTGAAGCTACTTAATAAAATTGGTCACATTAATCATCAAAATCATAAAATAACTTTTCATAATTAACTATTCACCAAATATTATGTTGATCTTATTAGACTCTAAATTTCATACTAAACACAGCTATATAAGACCATTTTTTAAATCATTACACATTATTAATAATTTAAGGTTTACATAAATATTTTAAGATATCATTTTTAAAGAATTCATCAATAATATGAATACTATATTTATCCAGACATTTGAAAACCCACAAACTTCACCATAAGAAGACATCACAATTTGTATTAAAGTCAAAGGATTACACAAGGCAATTATGGTCTCTTTACATAACCCCTTATAACACCAACATAGGACTAATAGTAAGGTTTTCTAGGGTGATATAATCCTGGGGCGGCTCAACCAAAATTTCCTAAGTAGTGATTTCTATCAGCTTGAACTTATGGAGAGGGAGATTTTGTTCCATCTTCACATGATGAATTTCAGCTTGGGTTTGGTCCAGAGCAAAGCCCAAAGGTGCTACCTCCTTTTTGAGTTTTGTCAGATGGTCTTCGATCGGCCAGAGACTGCTGGATGGGGCCATCGAATCTTCTTTCTATATTAATTAATCAAGATCACATGTATTTAAAAAAATAATCACAACATTTAGATTCCAACGGTCATATTGACTAACGGTCATATAAATGTAGAAACCCAATAGTCTTATTTTAATTATACTCATTTTATTAAATGAAATAGTTTTGTTTAGTATAAAATAAAATAACACACAATGTTATGAAACAAAATTTATTCAAATTTTCATGTCATTACAATATTCCCCCCATATAAAATTGCGTCCTCACAATTTTAAAACTGGGCTTGGAAATTTTGTTGAAAGTACCACATCGGAAAAACAGTCAGTAAAACAATTACTTTAAAACAAAGAAAGGGAAGTACAAAGGTAACCTGAGTTAACCCATACTAGGATTCGATGTAAGAAAACATGGATATAGAAGAGAAAACAAAGGGTCATGTTCTGATGGAGAGTGATAGAAAACATGATTAGGAGAAAATTAACCCAAAGAAGATCAAAAAGTTAAGATGTGTTAAATGGTTTTTGATTACCTAGTAAGAAACGTAAACCAACAATGTTTTTGTTTTGTGTTCCTTTTTATAATTTCAAGTAATTAATTTACTACATAAAATAAAAATATAAAAAAATATACTTACCTTCAAGTAGAGTTTCATACCTTAATAAGTTTCCACCAAGACTAATATTGTCTCCAAATTCAAAATGACTTGGTCTCATCAAAAGCAGAAGAATCATCGTTAGAGAATCAGATAATCCACAAAACAATAACTATATATTTTCCTTGTCTTTAGTCATCAATTAAAACTAAAATGTTTTGTGCGAGATCATATAATCCCCAAAAAGGATAATCCTTTATAAAAACAAATATGACTATTAATCTCAAAAATTCAATAAAAGTACCCAAAGTTCCAGAAAGACCATTCAATATACAATCATCCTTTAAATTATTCAGAATAATCCAAACTAAGATTGGATCCCAAAACTCAGAAAGATTTAGTCATATAGTCTTCCCCAATAAATCTTAACATTTCTCTCCAAATAACATCGACTACTATTAAATTCTCAGACTAAAGTGTGATTAACATATTCACATATTCTCTATGCTATGTTCATCATTTTCCAGAAATTACCCAAATCACCATATGTACACAATAAATATATAAATTGTTACAAAAACATTAACCATTACTCCTCAATTTAAATCCTGTAGTATTTTATTTCCCTTAGGCATATAGTACCACTACTAAAAATATGACCTTTACCAATGCTTCTATATCCCCTTTCCCAACGGTTTTGCCAAACCATTGGGAAATCCCACTTTATGGCCACTTTTCCCAACGGTTTTCCAAAACCGTTAGGAAATGGTAGGCTTTCCCAACGGTTTGGCCAATCCATTGGGAAAAGTCCACTTTGTGGCCACTTTTCCCAATGGTTTGGCCAAGATGTTGGGATATGGTAGGCTTTCCCAACAGTTTTCCCAAACCATTGGGAAAGGTCCCCAATATATAAACATCACTTCTAGAATCTAGGGACCTATACCAACAGTTGTTAAAACTGTTGGTATAGGTCCCTTGATTATTTATCAAATCTTCTTAACGAGAACATTCTATAAATAAAAATTTAAAATAATTATGATAATGCATATATATATTTATGAAATTATGTTCACAAAAGTCATGTTAGGTTAGTGTTTATGTCATTCAATGATAAACTTGAGGTCTTGGGATCAAATCCCAACGAATGTTTTTTTTTGGAAATACATATACCAACGGTTCTATGGAACTGTTGGTATAGATTTTCATATTACTTATACCAACGGTTTTTAAAACTGTTGGTATAGGTCTATACCAACGATTTTTCAAAAACTGTTGGTATAGACCTATCCCTAAGGATTACTTTCCAATGGTCCTCCAAACCGTTGGTATAGGCTATACCAACAGTTTGGAGGCCTATACCAAGGGTTCCAAACCGTTGGTATATGTTATTTTTCCATTAGTGTACTCCAAAAGAGTAAAAATCATCCACAATTACCTTTATCATTTAATCCCAAAATCATTTTCCTATACAAAGGATATCCATTTGATAAAAAATAAGTTTCCAAACGCAACTTATTCTTGATCCATAAAAATAGTAGGTGAATTTGCCAGTTTGAAGGGCATAACAACAAACTCCTAATTCCCATGTCTTGATTGGAAGGCAGTTTTTGTAACATCATCATTCTTCACACTCAATTGATGATAACTAGAATGGAGATTAATCGTAGAGTAGAATTGAGTCCCACGAAGTTGGTCAAATAAGTCATCTATTCTTGGAAGAGAGTATTTTTTCTTCACTGTGATCCCATTCAGTTCTCTATAATCAATGCATAGCTGCATCGATCCATTCTTCATCTTCACAAAGAGAACTGGTGCTCCCCAAAGAGACACACTTGGTCGGATAAACCCATTCTCCAAAAGATCTTGGAGTTGTTTCATTAATTCATCTAGCTCCACATTTTCCATCCTCTAGGGGGTCTTTGACATCAGATGAGATCCAGGTGTGAGTTTAATGGATAAATCTACCTCTTTTTCTAGGGGAGGTTCGGGTAACTCCTCAGGAAATATGTTAAAGTATTCCTAGACGATGGGGACATTTTCTAAAAGAATAATTACTTCATGAGAAACTTATTTCATTTACGAATATTTTAACTAAAATTTATTTTATGTCTTAAAAGATCATGCATAGACAATTACATTTTTTCGATAATTCCTTCATAATGATTCATAAAAATATTGTGATTAACCTAACATATCCCCCAGGAGTATCGTAACAAAGAGTGCAGCAAGGCCCATTGTCGTGTACCAGTTCTCATTCAACTTTATCTCAAAGTGGTGTTTTTGGGTTTTACCCCTATGTACATCTGTGCTAGAGCCACCTCTACCAACTCGTATCCAGACATGGATGTATTTTCTTGATACAATAATTACTCAATACTCACCAAAATACCCGGAATATTTTGAATATTTAAACTATTTAACAGGGTGCTTCCTAATTTTTTCGTATCCTAATTTCTATAAATAACTAAACTATCCATTGATACCAACTATGACTTCCTGCTTTTTTATTACACAACATTTCATTACATTTTACCAATAGATGATCTATAAAATCTATTGTCTTGGAAATGAGGAACATAAAACATGAGAACAGAAAAAAAAAATCTTCTAAACCACTTGTAAGGCTTCATCATAGGTTCATCCTATGTACATTTACTGCATCTCATATCCTGGAGACAGACATAAAAGGAAAGGGTGAGAAAAAGTCCCAGTAAGGGTAAAGAAGGGAATCAATGTACTTGTGATATCAATAAGAATTTGAATAAAAACATAAATACGTGAGGAATGGAAGAATGGGAATATCATAATGAAAATAACATGTGACATAACATGAATATGTGGATACTACATTTCATTTAGACGTTCATGAACATATCACCAAGGTCCATCCCCAAGGTGTCATAAAAATTAGCAAGGTTATTCACCAAGGTATCAAAAAACATTTCAACTCTAGAGATTACTTCTTTACCCAATGAATTGGAGTGCTATCAGGACGCACCATTAATATTTCATTACTTTCATGTGAGCCACCTAGATCATAATAAAAAATTTCATAAATAACCCATGGAGAATAGAAGAAATGGGTTTCATTTCATTATTGTGACCTTTTAAAAGTTCTTAAAAAAATAAGGTCATTATGCCAATTATAACCCATGGAAAGGTAGTGAGGGTTATATGTATGTCAATTCCAGAATCAAATACATAATCTTTATATATTTATGAACACCCAAATAAAAAAAATAGTTCTAGGTGTTCACAAAATTAAAACAAGAGAATTTCTAGAGAGAAAGAGATAGAAATTTTGAGGTGAAATTTGTGCAGCATAATGGCTATATAACATGGTTTTAGAAAAAATTGAAAAGAGAGGGGAAAAGGGTCACCCAATAATAAATAAATCATAATACAGTATGGTAACCGAATAAGATCATGGTATGGATATTTTAATGACATACCACATGTAAAGGAATCCTGAAATAAAAGAGAATATGCGATTCCTTTTATGAGAAATTCACCAGCCTAACGACGTCACTTAAAAATTTAGAAAAAAAATTAGATGAGAGAGGAATAGGCCTATCAAAAATTTGACATGAAATGGAATTAAATGAGAAGATATAAGAACATTCCCTCAACATAAAGAGATGGAAATTATAAGACACAACATAAAGGAAGTCATGAATTAAAAGAGGAGGGTGAAAGAATCCCTTACCTTGAAGAGTAACTTCGAAAGCGCGAAGTTTGGGACATTGTGAAGCTTGAGGGAAACTTGGGAGGAATTATTGGGAGGTAAAGAGACCAGAACTTCATTGGGGAGGATTTTTAAATGAAATGAATCAGGGAAAGTCTTGGTATTTATAGGAGAAGTGAGGGGACAAAGCATTAATTGTCAAGGGACACCTCATCGGTGGTATTAGCAAAACCATGGGTTTCCCGAGGTATTTGCCCATGGTATTGGCCACATGGGACACCTCATAACTTATCTACTATTCATAAGTCGAACATAATTGTTTTATAATTATTACAACCGTAATTATTTCATTTAACACCCGAAACTCAAAAAACTGTATTTTCACTATTCACCGAAAATTCAACATTCTCAGAAAAATCCCAAAATTTCAACTTAACCAAATATCGATGCTATGATTTCAAAAATGAACTTAATTTTATTGAAAATAATTTTCTAGCTATTTTTAATTTGCTTTTGAAATAAAAACACTATTCACTGAAAATTCAATTATTTCAGAAAAATCCCAAAAATAAACCTTTACCAAATATCGATGCTCTGATTTTAAAAATAAATCCCATTTTATTAAAATATTTTTTTAAATATTTATAGTTTAATTTTTAAATAAAAAACACTATTTACCCGAAAAAAACTAATACTTAACCAATAACATCTGAAATAGTTATTTTCCAGTTTTATTGAATCACATTACTTAATAAAGGTGCCTAAATTATATTAATACTATCTTAAGTGATGTTACATAATCCATTTAGTCACATTAATAATCATACGCATAAAATCAATATTCAGAATTTATTATTCACCAAAAATTAAGTTGATCTTATCAGAATCTAACTTTCATACTGAACACAGCTGTAGAAGACCATTTTTTTAAAATCATTACACATTATTAATTATTTATGTTTTACATAAATATTTTAAAATATCCTTATTCTAGAATTCATCAATAATATGCATACTATATTTATCCTGACATTTGAAAATCCACAAACTTCACCATAAGAAGACATCACAATTTTTATTTAAGTCAAAGGATTACATAAGGCAGTTACGATCTCGTTACATAACCCCTTATAACACCACCATAGGACGTAAGAGTAAGGTGCGCTAGGGTGATAGAATATTGAGGTGGCTCGACCTACATTTCTCGTGTAATAATTTCTATCATCTTGAACTTCTCACGATGGTGATTCTGTTCCAGCTTCACACGATGAATTTTGGCTTGTGTTTGGTCCAGAGCAAAGCCCAAAGGTGCTACCTCCTTTCTGAGTTCCATCAGAAGGGATTCAATCGGCCTGAGACTACTGGATGTGTCCATCAAATATTATTTCTATATTATTTAATCAGGATCACTTGTATTTATATATAATAATCACAACATTTAGTTTCCGACGTTAATATTGACCAAAGGTAATATAACATTCAAAACCCAATGTTTTTATCTTAATTATACTCATTTTATTAAATAAAATAGTTTTATTGAGTATAAAATTAAATAACACACTAATTTAGGAAACAAAATTTATTCAACATTTCAGGTCGTTACAACACCCAACATTGGAATCACTGAATAAGACATTAAATGAAAAACGCTTAAAAAAGTTACATCATGACGGATATTTAGATTCATCCAAACTAAAACCTCTTGGTGTATTTATTGCATGTTTACAAGAAAAAATGACCTAATACCCATTTAGTAGGAAAGGTTAAAAGGATACAGAATTTCTCGAATTAGTTCATAATGTTGTGTGCAGATCCTTTCATGTTTAATCAAGGGGTGGGTACTCGTAATTCATTATTTTTTATGATGATTTTAGTAGTTATGGATATACTTACTTAATGAGGTATAAGTTGGATTATTTTGATAAATTCATGGAATACACGAAATAAGTTGAGATCCAGCTTGGTAGGAAGATTAAGAAACTCCACTCAGACTGAGATAGAGAATATCTTAATCAAGACTTCATTGATTACATATGAATGTTTGGGATCCTATCTCAATTCACTCATCCTTATAAACCATAGTGTAATGGTGTATGAGAATGGAGGAACTACACCTTGTTGGACATGGTGAGATCAATGATGAGTTATGCAAGAATTCCATTATCCTTCCGAGGATATGCATTTCAAATAGTAGAACACATACTAAACCAAGTGCCAAAAAAATCATTAAATTGTATTCCAGATGAATTTTGGAGTGGGAGAAAAACCATGTTAATGAATTTAAATGTGTGGGGAATAAAAGAGTTTGTTACGTCCTCTTTAGGTAACCAAATTTCACCCTGAGTCAAAATAGGTACCTTTATAGGATACCCCAAAGAAATAAAGGGATATTACATATATGACCCCTCAAAAAATGGGATATAGTGGAAAGACACACCATATTCCTTGAGTGGGATAACATCTCCAAAAGAGATAGTGGGGTGAGATAAAATTCGATGAAGTCAAGGCTTAAGGCACACAAAAGTTGGTACAGGATCAGATTCCACGAAGCCCTGTTGAAGAGGAAACGATTCTAAAGATAGATGAACTACATAAGAGTACATGATAGGTACGAGAACCAAAATGGTATAGTTTTCTAGTTACTGAGGAAGGTGAATCATTATTAGTTGATAATAACGATCCTCTTACCAACATGGAATCAGTTAGTTGCAGAAATGTTGCCAAGTGGAAAAAATATATGAATTCTGAAATGGATTCCATGTAACAAAACCATGCCTGGTTTTGGTAGATCCTCTAGTGTATGTAAAGCCTATTGGTTGAAAATAGGTATTCAAGAAGTAACTAGACATGGAAGGAAAAGTTAGTACCTATAAGGCGTGACTAGTTACAAAAAATTTTAAACAGCGTCAATGAATTGACTATTATGAATCCTTTTCAACAGTTGCAATTTCAAAATCCATAAGAATCTTACTTTCCATTGCAGATTTCCTTGAATATGATATTTGGAAAATGGATTTCAAAACAACGTTCCTTAACTGGAACCTTCATGAAGATGTTTAATGACAGAACCTAAAGTGTTTGGGACTCTAATGGATGTTAATAAGATATAAAAGTTGTAAAAATACATTTATGGATTAGATAAACCATCCAGGTTGTGGAACTTTTGTTTTTATGAATCCATATAGAAATTTTAATATATAAATAATGAATGCGAAATCTGAGTCTAAAAATGATTTAGTGGGAGTGAAATCTTTTTCTTAATAGTATATTTTGATGAAATATTACATATTGGAAATGAAATATCATTCTTATAGTCTATTAAGGCATCGTTGAATAAATTATTTTCAATGATAGATTTTGGTGAGGGAGAATATATTCATGAAATCAAGATCCATCGTGATAAATCTAAGAGGTTTCTTTTCCTAAGATGAAATACCTAAATTGATAAGATAATGAGGTGATTCTGTATAGAACAATCTAAGAGGGGATTGTTTCTAGCATCACATGACATTCATATTTCCTCGAAAATGTGTTCTCAGAACCATGAATAAATAAATATAATGGAAATTATTCCATACAAATTAGTTGTTGGGTCATTCATGTGTGATATGCTATGTACTAGAAAAGATTTTGCATACGCATTAAGTGTGATAGGAAGATATAAAGCTGATATAGGTGACCATTAGTGGACCGAAGTTATGACTATCCTTATGTATTTATGGTGTACTAAGGATATGTTCCTGTTTTATTGAGGTGATCAGGAACTAATCTTCATTAGATATGAGGATTCTAGTTTCCAGATAGATCAAGATGACATAAAATCACAAACAGGACACATATTAACTTTGAATAGAGGTGTCATGAGATGGAAGAAATCAAATCATGTTGTGTTCATAGATTCTATAGTTGAGTCCAAGTATATTGCTGCTTCTGAGGTAGTTTCAGATGTAGTTTTGATGCACAATTGTTTCTGAGAGCGTGATGTCGTATCTATCAGTAAATATCTCATCACAATCTATTGTGATAATACTGCGGTGGTGGATCCCGTAGAAGTGTCATAGTCAAATCAGTGGAAGAAGAACAAACATCGGATGTATAATATCTTGTGTGATTTCTACATGATAGGTGATGTTGAAGTGAGCAATTTTATCATAAAAGACAGTGTGGTGGGACCCTTGACTAAATCCTTGACTCAATAGAGACATGATTATCATGTGAGGTATAGTAGACTGAAAGTTGTGGGTAGTTGGCTCTAGTCTATGTGGGTGTTTTTTAGAGTTGGTAACTTAGAAACAACAATTTTTAATTTTATTACATAAATATTTGATGCATTAAATATTAATTAAACACTTTTTTACATATTTTTTATTATTCTGCATGACCATAATGTAATAATTTCCTAGATTATTTATTGCATTGATAAGGTCATAGTATTCCTCTACTATGATGAGAACCTTGAAGTGATATAATAACATTCTTCATACAGTTTGGATTTTGGAAAAAATAATATGATGGGACACATAGCATATAGTCTATCAGGTGCGAGTACTCATAAGCAGATGAAACTTCTTCTCATGATGATCACACTTGGTAATCTTCAAGACATGAGATTATGAGAATAGACCTGCTAGTAAGAATTTCACATATTTTGGTGTCATCAGATATTTTTACATGTGTGTGTGTGTAATGATATTTAGACATTAAGATTATCATTAATTCATATCATGACTCGCTCACATAGATTTTCTGATGAAAACTATCATGCCATATACTTGCAGGAGGTAGGGTATGTTGGGTGCATCACAAATGACATTTTATTAATGGATAATTCGAGAATGGATTTATATTTTACATATTTTTAGAATATGATATTTCACCCCCACGATTGAAATATAACCCTCTCCATAAATTCCAGGTCCATGGTGTCTTGTTGAGTTTATTTTGGATAGTCAAAGAATGATGAATCGAATATATAGGTTAATGACACCGTCATGCAACATGCTTGATGAGATTATATGAAAAACAGATTTTATTACACATTGTTCCTTTGTATGTGGTTTTCATCATTGAGACATTATTTTCTTTCTCTTTTGTATTTTTTCCCATTTCTAAACAATAATCTTGTATTTTAGGAAATCTCACCTAATGCCAATGTGAAAAAATCCCAGGGGTCACACAATATTTCTGTATGGTGGTCTCGATTAAATTATATTTGAATTTAATATGGAATAAATATTATTCTCTAGACTGAGGAATAATTTTATTTATGATATATTGATCACATTTTTTTTACAGAAACACAAACACCCCATATTACATGTCTGAAACATCCAATTAAGTAACCCACAAAAGGTAAACTTGTTAAAGATCCCCAAGGCCACATTTTTCCATGCGGTTGATGCTACCTTAAACCACCCCGCCCCATGCCGGCCATCACAGAAGAGAGGATTAAATAAATTCCAGTGAAATTACAATGCCAAGGCCTAACCATTTGGAATGGAACCCCAAACTCTGAGGAACCAAGTGAATTATCCAACCAATAGGTCACCCCCGGAGGGGCTATATTGATCACATTAATTGAATAAATTTTTATTCACTAGATTTTGAATAAAATAAATAAATTTATATTATTGAATATTTTATAAATATTTATTTACAATTTTGTGAATAAAATATTTATCTAAGAAAATAAAATATTTATTTAGGGGATCAATAAATACAAGAGGAGTTCAAATGGACCCAGAGCCTATTCTGTGAAAAAAAATTATTTATGAGTAGATAAATATTATTTATCCATTTTGCACAGTTTATCACACCAAAAAAATAATAATACTATTGTTATTATTATAATGTGGCATGAGATTTCATTATTGGTAATAATAATATTTATTATCTATTTTGAAATTTAAATTTTTAATGGAAATCACATCTTTATAAATAGAAAAATATTTATATTGTGTAATTAATTTGAAACCAATTCCATGTTTTGGTATAGAGAATTATTGCACCCAATGAATTATCTCTCAAATCCACATCTCCCTCTCAAGAATAAGAAACTCAAGAAATAATTTCTTAGAGATAGAAGAATGATTAATCAATCACAAACAATAGAATACATTCGATTTTCCATGCTAGAAACTAGAGAATGGGTGGCATTTCACAAAATCTTTAAAGCATGTGTGGATCCCCGCTAGAGGGATTCTACCATTGGATCCTTGCAAGTGTAAAGAAGACAACCCGAGATGTCCTTTTTTGGACAATCAACAATCATCAATTAAAGAAGTTCCTAAGCTCAGGTATTTATTTCTTCAAATATTAAAAAAATTATTTGTGATGTGCAAGATCCTCACTCTTGGTTTCAGGAAATGATTATTAAAAGAAATTTTAATGTATCTCCCACTATCGCACGCTTCTGCTGCACCCGGAACAAACAAGACTCTCACCGTGTAAAACTTTAAAATCTTTAATTAATATTTTGAATAACTATTTTACCGATAAATAATCAATTTGGGATCATAGGACTCCACTTTTATATGTTTTAATATGTTCTTCTCATTTCTTAAATAGCATATTTTCTACCATAGAATCGCAAATGTAGGAAAAGTATAAGATAACTGATCCTTTTGTCACTTACCACACCCAAACTAAATCCTCTATGACAATATATGTGATCTCTAGAATCATTTCATACATCCCCATTTAGGCTTCCACCTATAAAAATATTCTCAAGCTACGATAAACTTGGAATCAATGTTTCTAAATTAACCCAAAATGAAGAATTTTGTTGTACATCAAGGATGATTTAGGTTCACGAACACTAAAAAAGTTAAAATTCCATTTTACTAAAAATGTATCACGTTTTACCATTACCAGTGTCTTGATAAACCATATTTGAAAAATAACCAATGTTAAAAATTAGGGGGTGGGTGAGGAAACTCAATAGGATTTTCCCAAATAACTTCCCTACTCACGCCACAAGGATAGAAAATGTTACCACACTCATATAAAATAGTATATATAATGAAATTTACAAAGAGTTTATATTTTGATATAAAATAATTACCTTAGGAAAAATGTTTTCCCAAGACAAAACCAATTTCAAAGGAATAAAACTAAACAATTCAGACACCCATTTCGGGAATTCATTTGGCTTTTCCATTTTATTCCATACAACCAGAAAAGCACAATCAACCACACAAGATTGGTGTTTACCATTTATATGGGAACTTCATTTCCATAACCTGTCCCTTGTATGGTTGTACTTCATAACCATTATCAATCCCATTTAACTCACAGTTAACCATTTAATCCAACAACCGTGTCAAAACAAATTGTAAAAAATCATTTCAAGAAAACCATCCTTTTATTGAAAATATTTTTCCAACCAATTTTCATTAATTTAATAAAACAACCATTTTCAGAATTATCATTTTAAAATCATGTTTCCAATTTCACTTTCAACAAAAACAACAAATTTTCACAATTCCTTTAAATGTCAGCAACATGGTCTTTCCTCAGGAATTTCAAAAAAACACAATAAATTTCTATCAAAACAATAAATTTGAAATCAATACATCCTATTATATTAAGAGGATATGATAGTGAATCCACCTACCTCAGAAAATATGGAAAAAATGAAGAATGACACAAATTGTTTAACAAAATTGGGATGAATCTCTAAAAACTATCCTTAGTTATTTTTCCCAATCATCAAAAAAACCATATATCATCATGATTGGTATTGATCATCATAAAAATATCCCCAAAAAATTGGATGTTAGATTTCAAGAGAGGTAAATGAATGTTGTTCTAAGAAAAACTACCACAAAAGAAGACAAACCAAGGGAATTTGGCTTCAATCGAACAAGAATTTCAAATGTATTGCATCCGATTAAAAGGGTAGAGACTCCATAGATTGAAACCGGGGGTGAAAAATTTTCCCCACCATTGAAATCTCATTCCTCTTAAATTATAAAACCAGCATTTACCTAAAAGAGTTTTGTTCAATTCTCCACCATTTCTTTCTCTCATTTACAAGCCTCTTCCAGAATCTGAGCATGTTTCCACAAAACCCACACTAAAACAATTATTTTCACTTTTAAGACTTTGTCTTTCCTATCAACAATCATTGTCACATGAACTAAAAAATCATTCATCAATAGGTAAAAATGATCTCATTGAGTCCCATGGTCTATATCGGGATGATAATTCTTCTACTAAGATACGTAAAGCACATTATGCACTGCACTAAACTATCATGGAAATTCTAGTTGATAATGCACCTCTATAACTCATTCTTGTATCTCAAAAGGTCAAGTGAATCGAGTAGATACCTTGATATGCTTCCCAAAATGACGATGTACAAGCCTTGGAGATATTTTCTAGAACACATGATCACTCACCATGAATGACAATGGCCATCAATGGTGATCATCATATGATTTGTTACAACGCTATGTTGTATCAATCTGATTCCTGGTCAAATTAATATTCTCTATTCTTTCTTAAACATGTTTTGACACAAACATTTGTGTATAACCTATTTCAACCCAAATGTTTAGATAATGACAAGAAAACATATATAATCCTTCGAAAGTTTCCTTTTTTATTGAGTCTTGATAAATATTGTTATATGAGAAGTACACTAATGGAATATGATCTTCCCATGAGGCAAGAAAATATATTACACAAGACTGTACCATGTCTTCCAATGTTTGTATCATTCTTTCATATTACCCATCCATCTATGAATGATATGTCGTACCCATGGTCAACTGAGTACCAAGGGATTACAGAAAGGATTTATAAAAATGATACATAAACCTCAAGTATCTATCTGATAAAATCAAAATAGGTATTCCATAGTTCTTTACCACTTCATGGATAAATATCTTTGACATGTCATCCATCTTATGAAATTTTCAAATAGGGATGATATGGGATGACTTTTTGATCTAATCCACTATCACCCATATGGAATCATCTTTTTGAACGGTTCTTGGGAGAATAGTTACCAATTCCATGGATATTTGAACCCATTTCAAATTAGGAATTGGTAAAGACTCCAACATACCTTTTAGTCATTGATGCTCCACCTTAACTTGCTGAAATGTTATGCATCTTGAAACAAACTTAGCCACCTTCCTTTTCATACTGACCCAAATTCCTTTTCATATATACTCACAAAAACTATGCTTTCAATGAATTATAGATCTTTTTTTATTCAAGGATGAACAAACTATCTTGGATACTTCTAAGTATGAAGCTGTTTTCTTGAGAATCCAAAGGTATGACTATATGATTTTGAAACCACAAGACTGAACACCCATCTGACTTCCATCCGTCAATGGTCTCCCCAATATTGTGTCTTTACCTCATTGAAACAAATTCTTAGTCATTATTTTGTTCCTATTTAACTATCACAACCAACTCAGGATGGAATGAAATTTGAAAGAAAACTGTACCGTCACCGTGGTCTTCACATTCCATGATCATGTCATCTATCACTAACATCAACTACCACTAATATGAATCTTCTTTTACTAATTGGGCATATTAATTTTTACATAATGAATCTACAATTTAATTTCCTTTACTCGGTGTATGAATCAAGACAAATTCAAACATTTGTAGATACCCCATCCACATTCTTTGTCTCATGTTCAAATCCATTAATGAAAAAATATTTTTCAAGCTCTTATGATCCATAAATACTATATATTTCTCACCAAATAGGTAATGATTCTATATCCTCAAAGAATGGACTATGATAGCTAATTACAAATCATGTTTTGGGTAGTTCTTCTCATGAAACTATAACTTCCTTGACTCGTAAGAAACAATATGTTCTCTCTACATGAGAACATATCCGAACCAAAATCTTGTATCATAACAATAAAACACATATGTTTTTAATGATTATAGAAAAATCAAGATTGGTGCTGATGTATGGAAAACATTAATCCCCTAAAAAGAATTATGACATTCATGATTCCATTGAAATTTAACTTTCTTCCTTTTCAAAACTATCATTGGTGAATCTTCTCATGATTAATCATGAACGGAATAGTGGTAATAAACATCTCATCCAAGGAAAATGCATATCGCAAGTACATTAATTAGTGGTTACCAAGAGATAACAACCTCTATCTTTTCTACATCCATAGAAACACCTCTTATAGGGATCACATGGACTAGGAAATATACCTCTTGAAACGAAAAAACACACTATGATAATTTTTCATACATATGATGATCCCTCAAGATTCCCAACATCGTCACCAAGGGATTTTCAAGCCCATCCATTGTTAAAAATACAACAATATGTCTTCCAAAATTATAACAAAAAAAGTATCAAAATATCATTGAAATATCTTATTAATCAATGACATAATCACCATTGGTTCATTAATAATATTTAAAGGCCTAACCTAATACTCTTAATGGCTATATCTACTTCTAAAATCTATTTTTTGAATATCATATTTTCGAATCCCCAATTTGTGATATTATTATTACTAGGCAATTATGGAAAACAATTGATCTACCCTATATTGGTAAATCATATCATCGATGTGTGGAAGTTGACAAAATATTTTTATCATAACTCGGTTAATCTTTTGATAATCCACACACAACTGAAGCATTCCATCCTCCTTTTAAAAAACAAGACCGGTTCTTCCCACAAAGACGTGATAGGTCAAATGTAACCTTTGTTTTCTAGATCTTTAAATAGTGAATTCAATTACTATAATTCTATTGGTGTCATTCAATAGGATGAAAGTGATATTGGACGGGTCCCTGGAAGGAGATCAATCATAAAATCCACTTCTCTTATAGGTGGGAATCCCTAGTAAATTTTTGGAAAAATATTCAGAAATCGATCAACTACTTCTAGAAAACTGCTATTCATGATCTTTTCTATTGATTGAAAATTCAATGATTCCATTAGGTATGATATCATTCTAAAAAATGGTTCCAACAAGACAGTTGGACACACCTTCAAATTCTAATCTCCTCTAAATAGATGCTCGATTCTACCATCAGTCATAAAACTAACCCTTTGGGAATAATATTTAATGTATGATCAGAACATTTCAAATGAATCCATACCCAATATTATGTCATATAAATCCATACCAAGAATAGAGAAATGAAATATCTTATCATCTTAATCAATAGTTTTAGAGCATGTTCTACACATAAGGGCTCAACATTCACTTTGACCTAGAGGAGTTTAAAGTTTCAATATGAAGGCATCATATCAACATTTAAACCCAACAAATCAACAGAACAAGAAGAAAAAAATGAATGAGATGAAACCATATCAAATAGGGATTTCATCAGGGTATAATTGAAAATAATCACACTACTCACCGTCGATGGTCCATATTGATCATCCACAATAACATGCTCAACTCCATACAATTACTTACTCACTGCACTGTGTTATTTATTCCCTTGTTCAGATTTTCCTGGGTAAAGGGTCATTTTATTCCTATAATCACCATGAATAGCTATTTTATTTAAAATAGAGTGATCTAGATACCCTCATCCCATTAAATCATACATCATCGGAAATACCTGAGATGTTCCCTGAACACCCGACCATGGGGTACTAGGATAATAGCGCTGAAGATGCCCCATATGGTTGCAATTTTGGCATGCTCTGGATGGGGCCATAAAATCTCACATCATGTGTCCCAAAGAACCACATTTGAATCATCTTGGACTGATATTAGTTTTTTTATGAATATTTAGCAATATAGCCATCTAATTTTGAGTTATACTCCCACCTTATAAATAGGTTTCCCTCATCCTCTTTCTCCTAGAATTTCAGTTCCCACCATTTTCTGTAGGTATCAACATACTTCCTCCACCTGTAGCTCTTAAGATTTCTTATTCATCCACATTTTATTTATTGAAGATCTCTATATAATCCTTTATATGAAGCACCAAAATCATAGAGTGAATCTCCTACCTCCCCCACAGTTCAAAAATGTGTGTCTTCAATGAAACACTAGCATCCACATCAGTTTCCAGGAAATCTAAATTCATCAATTTATCTGCATACTCTATCAATATGAGGCTATACTTTATCAATCTAGAAATGGCTTTCATTCTTGTAATTCCAAATGTATGAGGATATAATTTTTTGTGGAACAATTATTAAATGTCCTCCAATGAAAGGCCTTGGTCTAATATAGCTTGAACTATTAAATCCCATCACCGACATGAAATATCCTCTAACATATATATCACAAACGTGACTTTTATCTTTACTGGTGTGCCTACGAAATAAAATATTCGATTCATCATATTCATCCATACATATACCTTCTCTTGTTCTGAGTCACCATGAATGATGGGTGGATTCTACTCTGGAACTGAATGGAATAATACACTTTCCTTGGTTCATCCCTTTTGATCCCTCTATCCATAGCTTGAAAATTTTGGACAATACTCCAAACCATTTTTTGGTTCACCTATGACTCTGTGAAGCAACATTCTTAGTTTATTTTTTTGTTTGGTTTCTATGATGACTACTGGGTTCCACTGTCTATAAACACAACAAACACCATATGTCTCACTCTCTAGAAACTTAATGCCTAAGCATTTCAAATATACCACATCACAACTATCACAACATTTGTTTCGAAAATATAATTTTTTTTACATTCATCTCTTTTTGAAATGTTCACCATGATTTTTAAAATCAATCCATTTTCAAAAAACAATAACCATTCACTTTTAAAATATCTCATTTTAAAATAATTTCAAATTTTTTTAACAATAAACACATTTTTACCATTTATAAATAATTAATCAAAATGAAGTATGTACACCTATTGGAAATTAATTTCTAAAATTCAACTCATTCTTTTCTTATTGTCTTAACCCATTATAATGATATTAAAAATCCTAGACGTGTGTCCAAAATACATATTACCCTTCCCTGGTAAATTGAATTCCAAGATAAAAATGTTATCTATGTCTGTTTATGCTTTAAATTTCATGTCCTAACAATCCAACTCCTTTCCACTATCCCAACTCTAGGAATAGACGATAAATAATTTCAACTACAATAAAAAAACCAATACCATTTTTCTCAAATGATTGGACCGACCAAGAATGAGATAATTTTCATATAATGGGAAAAAAATTGATACCACTTGTAACATCTCTCCCCACCACACTGTCTTGAGTTTAAGAGTTCCTATTTGGCCTTAGATGAAATCTCCAAGAAACCAAAGGCTGAAAATAAATGTCAAGGGATTCAATATAATTGGGGGGAAATTTTCTATATGAGAATAAACAACCATAACCAATCATACCATAACCAAAACCAATATATAATGCATGATAATAAAGTAAGACAACTCAAGAATAACAGCTTAATATAAAACCACACGATAATTAGAGCACCATAGTAGAAGACTACTAACATCAAAGTACATAGTGGTAGGAAAAACCAACCAAACTCAAATAATCCATGACATAACTCCACAGCTCCTAAAATTTTCTAAGCTCTAAATCAACAGTACAACCCAAGTACTATGAAGAACCACTAAAACATTATGATGATTTAACTTTATCTGTGTCTCTACAAATAGTATTTTCATAAGCACCAATGTGCCAAAGCAAAGGGTGAGTAATGAAACTCAGTAGCCATTCCCCAAATGACTTCTCTACTTATACCACAATGATAGAACATGTTATCTCATTTATATAAAAAAGTTTATCTAAAATATTTAAAAATTGTTTATATCCTAATATAAAACAATTGCTACAGAAAAACATTTTTCTAAAGACAAAACCAATTTCTAAGTAAAGATACCAAATAAGTGAATAAACAATTTCATGAATTCATTTAGAATTGTCATTCTATTCCACACAAAAATACACGCAACCCAAAAACACAAGTTGGATGTTTAACATTGATAGTGGAAATTCAAATCCATAACCACTCCCTATGATGGTGGTACATTACAACCATTTTCCATCCCATTCAACTAATGCATAACCATTTATGACAGAAAATATTCCAACCTAAAATTGTGCCAAACCCTTTCAGTAAATTCATATTTTTATTGAAATCACTTTTCCAACCGATTTCCCTGAATTAAAACCAATCAACCATTTTAAAATCATCATTTAAAAATCATGTTACCAATTTCACATTCCTCCAAAGCATACAATTTTCACAATTAAATAAACTGACATGAAAGAGGGTTTCCATAAAGCATTTCATAGAATATTCCAAATAAATTTGAAATAAATACTTCCAATTATATTAATATGTGTTGAGAGTGAAGAAGAAGAGAGAGAAAAATAGGTTCAAGGAGCTTCTTCTAAGCATATTGGAATTCTCAAACATTTATGTTACATGATAAAAGTTAAATAGGAATCAAAGGGTTCTCCTTGATTATCCTACCATGTATTCATTAAATGAAACATATGTATAAATTCCATGGTCAGTTTGTGTATCATATTCATTAATATGATTCCTCTAAAACGTTTTGTCTCATACAGTGTTATAAAAATTATATTTAATATGAGAGAATAATAAATGATATTAGTTTAATCTTTTTTGGCAAGTCTCATGAACCAATTATTGTGGAGGAAATGGATTAGCAATATGATAATATCATAATAATAAAAAAATATTGTGATAATCGCCGATGAAAACAAAAAATAATAAGTAATAAGAAATAAATTGTGGCACATATTTTAATGTGGAAACCCCATTCAATGAATAGGACTGAAAAATAATATGGGAAATCTGAAAAAAAAAATCACTATAATTAGAGACTATATATTTTATGTTAACCTGAAACATGAATAGTAAATACAGTGTAGAAAACCATATGTGAAAAAAAACACCTAGATATGCCTTCACCTTTTCTCTAATAATCATTTTTGACAAAATGTTACTCTACATAGCTTAAAATTGAAGCATTATCATTGTAGTACCACAAATAAGCGATTTTACAGCCAGATTTTTCATTGCTCGTTGGTGCCCTCTACATGCTATTTCCCATTCCTAGAAAATATTACGCATGTATATATTTAATTTCTAGATGAACCCATTTGCAACAATCTTATAGATATCCTTTTTTAAGCCTTTTAAATCGTTAAAAACATGTACATAAAATTTAAATTCAAAAATATATCCATATGAAAAAAATATCTCCCCATTCAGAAAGACACGTGAGGTATTGGTGGGTGATAATGAAAATTTATAAGCCCTAAAAATCTCACTTATTTCCTTTTTGATCTCTTAAAAACACTAAGTGAGCATATCATAAAAGATATACCCCTTCATCCTATCAATGAATGAGATCACATCCATCAAAATTAGTTGGAATGAAAACGGGTTGGTATCGCACCAACCATCACCATCTGTAAAAAAATATGACAATTCTCTTTTATACCTCTGACAGATACATGAAAGCCCCCCCCCCCCACAAAAGAAATCCAAATGTTTAAATTATTATCATACATGTGTCTGAACTACCCTGCTGAACAAAATTGTAATGAACAACACCCTGCTCCCCTATAATAGTGATCGTCACTTAATCAAAAGTACTTCGAGAAAATAATTTCTCCCCCTACTGAACATCCACTGAGCAGAATTTAAACCTCAATGTGTTACATATATCGTTGATTTTAATTTCGTCTTCACCAGGGTAACTTTTAGAAGAAAAGGAATTAGGTGTAAGACCCTAAATGCCTGACATGGACTGCTTTAGCTTCCAAAAATTCTACATCCTAGTCTATGGTATTAAGCTCATGCATGAAGATTTTCTATGCCCCAAAACTGATGATGTCCTATTCAAAAATTCATATTTGACACCATCATACACCTTCACATCAGTCCAATAAAATGTGTCAGTCATTCTGGCTTGCACACAAACAGTCAATCCCCTAGATAATATTCATCTTTCATAGCTCAAAGAACTCCTGAAACCATCATTATCTAATGTATATACAGATAAAAAATTATTGTGTATAACTATCACATGTCATACATCCCTCAACATCAACATGCAACCTATATTAATAGTGATTAAAATATCATCAAAACCAATTACATTAGTATAATCTCTATTTTCCATCTCCAATACCCCAATTCACTTTCTTTGTATGAAGAGAATATGTCCTTCTCTTGTAAAATATGGTACAATGCTACTGAATCAACCATCCATTCATTATACTAACCTGGCCTATGAGAATCAATTTCAACTAAATGTAAATCTCCCACACCTAGTGTATGTCTTACACCAATATCCTCATAATCGGTGTTATGTGTCTTCTTTTCTTCTCTGATATTTTTCAAAACATCGAAATTTCTCTATATATGACACTCCATACTGCAAAAGAATCTCTTGACATTTATTATTATCTTAAACTTACCTCTTTGATTATCATATCTATCTATCACAACCAAAAATACCACAATTACCAAAAGAATCACTGTCACTAGTCTTTCACTGAGTCACATTCATCAACATGGATGAAATTACGTCATCCAAATTCAGAGTGACTTTCTCAAACAATAATGTGGAAACAACATAATAATATAAATTATGTAATGAACCCAAGATAAAAAAATATTTTTCTTCTTCCATTTCAATAGGTACCACATTACCTTTCTCAATGATGTCGAATTCCGCTGAAGACAGATCCGTCAGAAGTTTAACAAAATCTTCCAGAAGATTACCTAAATCTACACACACTAGAATTATCAAATGATACAATAAATTTTTAGATATAAATGATTATTTATGGATTTTAATTTATAATTTCTTTCAATATTCACCCATATCACCTACAGTTTTTTCAGACTCATCACCTCCCACAGTGTATTATCAACCAAATACATCTAAATCGTTCTTGTCACTAACGTTATCATATCCTACCTATCACAATTGATCATCAGTTATGGATTCTCTATTTATTATTCAGTATCTTCTCTATATTCTCAAGAACAAAATTATTTTATACTTGTTGCTACTATATAGTAAAATCATATTTCCTACCAAACAGTTCAACGTGGGTAGAAATACCATGGCATGAATCACCCATATCCAATCACCAAGAAAAATGGATAAACCCCTTTAATACTGTTTGTTAGAGAAAAAAATAGATTAGTCATAGGATAATAACTTAGTTGTAGAAAAATAGAATGATAATCACCAACAAGAACAAAATTACAAAAATAAAAAGAAGGAGATAAATTGAGATAAAGATTTTAATGTTAAAAAATAATCAAATTATATTGATTAAATAAATGGATAAGATTCAAAATAATTACACTATAATAAGAAAATATATAAAATTAAACTAATATCTAAAATGTGGATTCTTAATAGAGCATAAAATCATGTTTGAGAAACCACAGAAAGATATGTCTATGCCATTTTTTGATAACTATCCATGAAAGAATGTCACCCCTTAGAGATCAAAACTGAACAAGTGGCCCCTTTACAACCTTAATTAAGCCATTTCACAACCCGGTTTTCAATTTCTCACAGGTTCCCACTACATGCAGCTACCCATTCCTACAAACTATTACCCACATATCTACTCTCTTTTTCCACACTCAATTTACAACAACCCTACTGGTCCCCTTTTTATAATCATTTATAACCCCTAAATTAACATGTGTATAATTGAAATTAAAAAATATATCCACGGGATAAGAAAAAATATCTCCCCATTCCGAATGAAATGTGGGGTACCAGTCGAAGATATAGAAAATTTTAAACCCCTAGAAATATCATTTGATTCCATTTTAATCTATTCAAAAATCACAAAAGAGGTTGAACCTCAAAACTGATATATTGTGCATGAAAATCATAATTTTCATGCAGTAAAAAACATCCAATATATCATATATATATATACACAAGGCTTTAGGTAATATTACTTTTAATCTCCCACTTGCATGAAAACCTAATTGACTTCGTTAATTTTCACTTTATATTATATCATACACAATAACTTGTGAAACCATATCAAAAACTCCTTTTTCATATCTTCCAAAACTCTTTTTAAATCTATAATTAACTTCACCTTGTATCAAATCATATGTAATACCATGTGAATACCCATATAAAAAACTTTTTATTTAATCTAAAATAATTGTAGAGTGGTTATCTAAGTCAAACCCAATCCCCATTCAATCAACCATAAAGTATGACACCATGGGAATTTATAGAGTTGAAAAAATATATGAATCTCTATATCTATATATGTAATCAAATAGTGACCTTTTGAATGTGTTAATTCTACTCATGATATAAAGGGATCTAACATGATCTATATAAAACACATGTATATCTATATCTGTGACCACTAGTCTGCATCATATGAAAATGTAAATTCACATATTTTCCCATTATCTATGACATCGAGTGGTTGTAGGGGCACAAAGAATGTAAATCCCATATAACCAACTCACATATTCTCAACTCTAAGAGTGTTGACTGATCTGATCGATGAATACATCACATGCCATTCATCCGTATGGATAATCACTTCGCATGCCCCTTATCTAGGTTGAATACAATATATATGTGTGGACACACACTCCTATAGTGTATCCTAATCGAGGGACTATATGTCAATCTCATTATACAACAAGAAAAGTATCTTCTTGGTTATGTACCAACTGATGACATGATAAATAACATACCCAACCACTCTCATATTAGCTAAGTCAATATGTAGACTTATATAAGCAGGGTATCAATGTATAAAGGTTGAAATTCAAGGTATCTCTCCAACCATAGGTATCATGGACTCAAATATGATTCATACACTCCTAGTATACCAAATTGCTTTGTATGACACATCATGTGGTATACTTAGTAGGCCATACAGTGCACAAAAATACTCTCATTCTATATTTTATGCCTCATGAGCCTATTCTATATCTCTATTCAAGAATCCTACTCATGTTAACCCTAACATTATACTGCAACCTATAATAATCCATGGTAAACATCGATTACAGATTAACTCAAATTTATGCATTGAGATGTCAATTATCATTTCACTTCATTAAATGTAATATATATTATATTTATATTTCCAATATGAATGGATGATAAATTTTTGGTTTCCTTCAATATGATACATTTTAATATTCGTAAACTATTTAAGAAAATTTTAAAAAAACCCAACAGAAGCACAAATATTTCATATTATATCTGTTAAACTACCAGATAAACCTTATATTTGTTGAAATTTCAAGGTTTTATTAACTCTTTACATTATATATAATCCATATCATATCTCTATGTGACCATCTGATAAAAATTTACCACTAAAATCATTAGTGAAAAAAATTTATGATTTTTTTAAATAATGGTGATATTTATAATTCATATTCCTTATTGTTCATCTTCTGAACAAATTCAAATAACTTAACTTCATAGCATCAAATGTTGCAATGTTGACTTCGGTTTTCTACTTATAACCCATTCTATGTTTATTATCATCAAATTTTTTACACTATTCTATCAAAAAAATTCATATAATTAATGCAAGTACATAAATTACTAATTATTATACATCATAACTCTCTTATTATATTAAGTAAAATTAACTTTAAACATAGATTTGTGTAATTCTTTATTTTTTAACTTTAAATTTATTTAAGTCCATAAATACTCCCAATATCCTTTTAGACATTATATACTCATGAGAATATATCACTAAGATATATAACAATTATCTTAATAAATAAAATTTATTTTCTTTGAGTATGAATATTCAACAAATAAACAATACCATATATTATTTTCTATGAGTTTTGAACCTTTTTATTTGAGAAAATACATTATTAATATTTACTACTGATCTTTGGAAGGAAAAAATTCCCATATATTTTTACATATATTTAGATAAACACTTCTATCCTGGATAAAGACCTTTATCCATATATTCTCCTCAAAATATGTTATAGAAATTAATGAATCATAATCAATGTGTATACATTTAATTATCTAACACTTGTTCACAAAAACTCTTCATAATTGAACAACATCTCTTATAAAATAAGAGAAATTAGATGAAGATAAACATATATTATGTAGATTTATTTGATTTCGATAAAATCCATTACATTCAAGTACTATATATAGTAATTGTTTACTATATCTTATTAATATAAACTACAAGATCAATAAATTCTTAATTTTATTTTAAACTCCTATATATTTACAACACTTTTTGAAATATACATTAGGTATCATATACCTTTTAAAATCAAATAACTAATTTCTATAACATTCATACTTGTCATGGAAATTCCTTGGATTTTCAAAAACTCTTTCAGGTATATATTTGATAATCCAATCACATTGAAGTATTACTATTCCTTCTTGACAACCCTAGGTTTCAATTACTTAGATTTAATTCTTTCAGAAACATTTTTGAACTTTTCAACAAACTTTTGTTGTTTTCTAGTTCAAAATTTCAACAAATTTTACTATCTGTACAAAACAAGAATTCATACATCATTTGACCAATTCCATTATTCTCAACACTTTGATATTATTGATTAAAGTTTCTTTAAATTCAATAATATTAGTAGAACATTTCTACAGATAACAATAATATAAATTCTTTAACCAATACAAGCAATTTTTATCTCCCCATAAAGCATACTATAGAATTGAATTTTATAACCAATAAAGTTTTAATGAAACCTTTAGTCTCACCAAGTCATTTAACATATTAAATCATATTTAATATGATTTTATGGGCCCAATAATATGGAGAATATGAGGCTAAAATCAACATACCCAATCACATTGAGTATATGAGTGGAGACTAAGATTCATTCAGTCATTTTTTATCAAATTCCATTGAAATTATAAATGAATTAATTTATACATCCATGATCATCTACATTCACTTATTGAACTACATCAACACCTGGTTACCAATTAATGATCTGTTCCAACATATTGAAATTTTCCACATGAAATTTTCTTAACTTACTAATATTTCATAAAAACTTTTCTTAAGATTCCAGTCTTAGGAGTAACCTACACTATGATTACACATATAAATTATTAATTAAAATGTTTTAGTTTGATGATCATAATGAATATATAATTTAAAACATATTCTTTTATTAGATGAGTATCATGTTTTATTGACCATCAAATTATGATTTTTATTAAATGAGGTCCTACTGAAATGATTAGCCCCTTTGAATGTTCATCATATCCATTAGAATTCCTAGATCCATATCATTGGATTACTAATTTTGATCCAACATGTATTGTGTATTATAGGTTTTAATGAACTCAAGTACCCTTCATAGTTTGCTGATGATCTTGGTTTTTAAGTGATTGTATCATTTTTTATAGTATTCTTATGTCATCGATGATTAATTTCATTAAGTATACATTATGGAGGATTTTAGCTAAAATATAACCAAGTATGTAAAATTAGATACATGATATTTTTGTCTATGTGGTTAAAATGTAAACATCAACCACCTATATAAAATAATTGGCTACATCAATCAGTTACATTGTGAAATCACTTACATGGAAATTGTCTACATCAACAAGATCACCTAGAGGAGAAATAAGCTACGTATATAATTCAGCTACATACAATGGTTACATAGAGTAATCAATTATGTGGATCACCTATATGGTGAAATCGACTACGTCATTTCAATGGGATACACGATTTTCAACTATGTGAGTAAAAGTCCTACGTCATTCAATTTGGCTGCAAGAATGAAAATAAGGTATGTGGATTCTAATATAAAAATAGGCTATGTAGATTCAAATTTTTAATTAGTTACATCATACTAAAATATAGTATTTTATTACCACTAAAGCACTGCATTGAGTGTTCTAATGCTTCTGTACAATCCAAAAATGATCAATTACCTCTTTATGGTATAAAAAATTATAAAAAGAACCATGTACTAAGATAGAATAAAAGTACAATGATAGTTTATTTGTCTCTACTATTTCCAAGGTACTTCAAGATAAACTTATGTGTCACTGGCCTTTTATTACACAGATCATGTTTTGTGCCTTTAAAATATTTTTTCATGCATTTACAAGTGTGGACTCCTTTTTGTGTGATATGTTTTCTCAATTAAAAATTTAAGTATATAAAAGAAATATAGAGAAATATTTCTCAAAAACTAAATGAAGTGACACATTATTTTCTATTAAAATATTTTTTAAGATGTATCAACTCATCAACATTGATTATTTAAAATCTATAAAGAGTATAGATTGATCTCCTTGAGCTTCATATCATTTAAGTCATCTATCATAGAGATTTATTCTTTTCTGTTAGCTATATTTTATAGTTAAAAGATGGAATTTACAAAAACATTATGTTTATTGTATTTAGTGTTCAAGGTTCCCAAAAAAACCCATGAACGTTTATATTTGTAAAAAAATTTGGAGCATTATGGAAATATCCTATGTTTGAATGATGTGTCAAATACTTGCACTCAGTCATTAAATCCCTAGAAAATGGACTAGTTTCCCCTAGAAAGTTGACTGTTCATGTAAGAATCATCAAACTCATAGAGTAGACTAACGAAATTTAATTCTCCAAACCATTATAAATATATATATCTCAATTTATCTTCTTTATGCTTTTATTTCCACTACATTACATGTTAATGAATATATCAATAGTATGTCATAAACTAGATGGTGTTTTTCCAAAGTGAATAAAACATTAATTTAGTCAATACACCCCCTCTCCTCTTAAGTCATAATACAATGATTCTCTAACAACATTTGGTATCAAAATGAGTGATTATTGAGTTCACGGCTGTAAAACATTTATATCTAAAGATCTCTTCAATAATGGATGAAATGAAAGAAAAAAGAGAAGGAATGTATGTGGTTATAACCCCCTATTTATAAGGTAAGAATTATGGTTTTTGAAAGGAAAATATGATCATATGTCTAAAGAACCATAGTCTGAATGTTTATCTCAATTTCCTAAATCCAAAAAAAATTAGTTACATAACAAGAAATGTGTGATAATTATAAGAAAGAAAGCTATGATATGAATTATAACGATATGAATGCTATAATTTGTTGGTTAGGTTTGGATAAGTTAAATAGAGATTCTCAATTTAAAATAGCCCATGAAATGAAGATTATAATTTTTGTTTCTTATGGACATGTGGGATCTCATATAAAATACAATAAATCTAATGTTTGAAAATTAATAAAGATGTATGGAAGAAATATCACACAATTGAATGAAATGAATATAGTAAAAATTGTTACTACTTTAGGGACACAAATCATTAATCCAAATTAGGCTCTAAAAGTTCTTAGAATACTAATACTAAGGTGGAGTGGTATTTTGGTTGCTATCAGAAAATCAACAGATATCAAATTATTCAAAATAAAATATTTTATTATTACTATGATGATGTATGAGGTACATATGGAAGATGAGGCTGTAGAACATAGGCTATCTAATAAGTAAAAAACTAATTCAAAAGTTTCAACATCAAAGGATGAAAGGAAGTGTAAAGTTATTAAAATAGTTGAGCCATCTAATGATAATTCTTCCAGTAGTACTACATCATATATCGATATTTCTCAATTTTCTAGAAAATTAGTCAATTTTTATGAATATAAAATATGTTTTATGAAACTTTTAAACAAATATAATATGTCATATAAAAATTCTAGAAATGTAAGATGTTATGAATGAAATAATCTTATTGATAGAAAGGCTAATTGTTTGCAACATCAAGATGAAAAAAGTTAGAGAAGAAATATTTCAAAAATACTTCCTAGAAGTAGAAGGATAAGAAATAGATGAGTAAAACATGGAGTTATTTATAGGATTATAGTGATGTTTCAATTTCAGAATCATAATTTGAGCATTCTAATTACAAATCCAACATGTGTTTTATTTCACAAACAGATGAGGTATATTCTTGTTATTCTTATGAGCATTAAACTAAAGAATCAAATGAAAATTGATCATTTGAGTAATGGAATGAATATATTTCCTTGTTAGAAACTAAGTACAATATGTAGAAATGAAAAATGAAACTCTCAACAAAATCATATGAATTGGTTGTTAATGAAAAATAGGACTTAACTAAAAATTTTATAATTATAAAAATTAAACTGTAAAATTATACTGTATCGTGAGTTGAATATGGATTTTTTTTATAAATTAAAAAAATTCTGAATGATATAAAAATTATTCTACTATGTTTTCAAGAGGTAAAAATTATTTAAATCAAATTATTAGAAACAATAAATATCATAAAAATATTGAATATGAAGATAAGGTGAAAAAAATAATGTTTTATAAGAACTATTTTATACCAAGTACTAAGAATATAAATAATTTTAAAATCACCTATTTTCATTGTGGTGTTCTAAGAAACTATACAAATAATTTCAGTTTAAAAACCCCATAGTTTTGTGTAGTTAAACATTTTTTCCCTGAAATTTTTTTCAAAGGTTAATGTTTAATGTTTTGCACAGAACAATTATATTTGTGTCCCAAAATCGTTTGTTTATAACCATGCTAGACCAAAGAAAATTTGGGTACCAAAATAATTTATTATTAAATTTGTCTTTGTAGGTATAATGGTCCTAGATCCCCAATGATAGATGACATATGGATAGTGGATTCTCAAGTAATATGAGTGGACTTTTTTATAATTTTCAATCCTTATCAAAGAAAGATGGAGGTCTTGTCACTTTCAGTGACAATGCTAAATCAATAGACATAGGAGTTAGATCTATTATAAATTTGAAGTCAATACTTAGAGAAAGTATTCTCTATATATTATTTATAATGCAAAATCTGATAAGTATCTCCCAACTTTGTGATGAATATTTTTTTATTTATTTTTCAAATAATTTATATAACATTTGTAAATGCAGAAAATAAGTTATGTGATGCATTAAAAATGGAATGCAAGAAATTTCTGCATTTATTCTATGTATAGAATATTGGGATATTATAATTTTTATTCTCTGAGGAAATTTTTCAAAATGAATTTAGTTTCATATTTACCTCAACATAAATTTATTGAAAATAAGTTATGTGGTGCCTTACAAATGGAATGCATCAAATTTCATATTTTGATCCAATTATATAGGTTTTTATATCTAATCCCCTATAACTAATTGATATTGAATTGTTATGGAAATCTAGAGTTGAAATACTATGGGAAAAAATCATTTTTATGTTGTATTCGATGATTTCTCTTGATTTACATGGGTTTTCATTTTTAGGTTTTCAAATAGATTTTTATTCTTTTTTTCATATTATTTTAAAAACAGGTTAAAAAATATAAAGATTTATAAATTTCTGCCTTATTAAGTGACCATAGTAAAGAAATTGAAAGTCATATGTTCGATGCATATTGTTTAAATCATAGTATCAATTATAACTTTTCTACCCCTAGGATGCCTCAATAGAAGGGTGTTGTTGAATGGAGGAATATAACTTTTCATGAAAGTTATAGAACTAGGTTATCTGAATATAACATAACTACTCATTTTTGTGTAGGTGTTGTGACACAACATATTATATCATAAAAAATCCCTAATTAGATTTTTTTAAAGAAAACACCCCATGATCTGGGGAATAATATAAAGAAAAAAATTAGATACTTTATTGTTATTGGTTGTAAGGTTTATATTCTAAACACCACAGATAATCTTGAAAAGTTTGTCCCAAAGTTGATGAATTAATATTCCTAGGATATTCTAATACTTAAAAATATTACAGGGTTTCCAATAAATGGTTAATGATTATTTACTAATCAACCACTATAAAATTGGATGAATGTGATTCTTTCAGTCATAAAATAAATAAAATTGATGAACTAAGTGATTCAATTGAAAATATGAGATATGAACCTATTTTTTATGATAAAAATTATGATGTTTTGGAACTTGATTTTCCATTTCCAAATCTTTAATGGTGTGATACCAATGAAAAAAAATTATGCTTCCTAGATAGCCTAAAATCCTTAATAACCACCCTTTAGAAATTGTTATAGGGATTTTAGATGAAGGCGTTATAACTAAAAATAGTATAGTAAAACCTGTAGAGTTTTCTTTTTTTTATCTCTGTTTTAACCTATTCCCATATAAAAATACTTAGTATATGAAAATTGGGTTGTACCAAGAAAGAGGAACTAAAAAAATTCAAGAGGAACAATGTATGATAATTAGTTGATAGACCCTCTGGTTATCCTTTAATATGAAAAAATGTGGTTTTATGAATTTTAAGTATGATCATGGTGTGATAAGATGGAAGAAAGATATACTACTATCTAAAGGGTATAATCAGGATGAACTTATAAACTATTAGGAGAACTTTACCCTAGTAGTTATGTTATAATTCATTAAGATTATTATAGACAATTTATCATGAATGAGTATTAAATTATATCATATGGATTTAAAATCTACTTTTCTAAATGGATTTGTAATAGATTAAGTTTATGTTGAACAACCTCCTTTTATTAAAAATACCCTTTTTAAAAATTCAGTTTTTAAACTTATCATAACTCTTTAGGGCCTTAAATAAGTACCAATATCTAGGAATGCAACGTTAAGTTCTTTCTTTTGTCTAAATGTATTCAATAGGTAAAGAATATCTTACATTATTTAAGAAAACAACAACTTCTAATATTTTTTTAGTGTAAATAAATTTTGATGAGGTAATTTTAGGTTCTATAATTAAAAAATTGTATAATTTGTTTTCAAAACTCTAGTAAAAAGAATTTGAAATGATAATTATTGGTGAGTTAAATATTTTCCATGTTTTCAAATTTATCAAAATGACTTGGGGAATGTGATAAATCAAATAAAATACATAATATACTAACTTAAAAGGTTTTTACTTGAATGTGTTAAATTACATAATACACATTTTACTTCTAATGAAAAACATGACTTTGATAAAACTGGATATCCAGTTGAAAATAAGATTTATATAGGACTAATTGAGAGTTTATTGTATTTGACTACCAGTTGACCAGCCATTTTTTATAGTATGTCTTTATTCCTAATTTCAATATAATCCTAATTAATCACATTTTAATGTTTCTAAAATAAGTTTAATATATTTAAAAGTAATAATTTATATATCCTTGTTTTTTTCATAAAAAATATGATTTTAATTTAGAATTAGACTAAGATGTCAACATTGGTGTTTTTAGACCAGATCAGAAGATTACTTTAGGAACCTGATATTTCATAGGAAGATCCCTCATATCCTAGACTAGTAAGAAGAAAAACACTATTTCATTATCATATACCATAGTAGGATATATTATTGTTTGTAGTTATTTTGCACAAGTGTTGTGGATAAAAATCACCTTAAAAGACTTTTTATTTGATTAAAATTAGGTCTCAACAAATTTTGATAACACTAGTGATATCAATATTTCTATGAATCCAATAAATCATTCAAGAACAATTTATATATACATTAGGCATCATTTCCAAAAATATCATGCTAAGAAAGTTGATATTTATCATGAATTTATATGTACATAGAACAAGTTAGCATATATTTTCAATTAACCTCTTATGTGTGAGCATTTTGTTTTTATTAAAAGGGAATTGGGTTTATTCATTTTTATATAAATTTAATATTTTTTATTTATTCTTATTTACATGAATTTATTCTCATTATTATTATTGGAATTTAAAATTGAGCATTCTATTATAATATTTAGTTTAATGATATATGAAAATTACTCTTGTTTGTGTTGTTTTTTATTTAAAATATTATAAATTTATAAAATAGAAATGTTTTTCTTATCTGTATTTTTTTCCATTATTTTTTAATTTATCAGTAGGAAGTAACCCCAAACCGATATCGGGTATATAAGAAATTTGGGACTCATGTGCGTGAACTAATATAAATTCAGATATTGTCCCTTTCGTTGTTTTAATATGTAACCTCCCTTTGATATTGAACTGTCATCTCTAACCACTTGGTCCATGATTGACCTTTAGTTGGCCTTTCTAAATGGTAAATTCAAAGAAAGTGGATTATGGAATCTCAAGTTCATCTAAGAAATCCAAAATAATCACTTGAAAAGTTATTAAAGTAATGGCCATACAAATGGGGTTGATAAACACAACTGAAATGATGTTAAATAAATATCTTGAGTTTCATGGATGAAATTTTGTGTCTGATGAGATGAAATCTTGTTTTTTCAGAAAGAAATTAATGATATCATGATGAATACTGAGTTTCAATTTAATCAAATAGGGGATCAAATCTCATCAAATGTTACAAGAATGGCAGTGGTGGTATCTTCTGTTGAAATGGATGGTATATTTTATTGTCCCCATGAAGGAGAGTTTCCTATTAGTGAGATTCTTGTCGGGACAAGATCAGTAGGTCTGAAAAAAGTATTCATGTTTTTGTTTGAAACCTCTATTATTGAAAAGAAACCTATAAAAGTGTTACCTACTGAATGTAATGTTCTGTGTATGTTTGTGTCAATGGGTATAACATAGAGTGCATACGATATGGAGAAAATTCTTTTTTGTGATATATTTTATATGTATGTCTTGATCAATAATGTAAATTTGAGTTTTTCAAGATACATGATGATGTTCATGCATCATTATTGTGAAGGAAAAAAGAAAAATAAATTATTATACTTATGGTAGATTATTTTATTGTTTTTAAAAATAAATAATAGATTTAAATTAAGGCAATTTATTTAAATTTTATAAATGTAATACCCTATGATCCATTATATTTATGATTATTAAATATTCCATCGATTCTAGTTCAAGTTCCATGAAGGAAGTTGGTCAGGAAAGTGTTACTTAGGGGGATACAGCTCAGACCTCAATACCTAGTGATACAAATCTAATTGATAAGGTTTCTACTAGGAGTGTAGAGGAGAAAATATCCATAATAACCAAGTCCTCAGTTCCAATCATCAGTTCAGAAGTTTGTGAGACTGTCTACGTTCAAGAGGATATGGCTGCTTAGAACCAAGCTGTTGGTGAAGATGCTATATCAATTGATGAAGATCAGTATGCAGAGACATTTTTTGAGACAACTATTTCTTTTTATAATGATAGGATAGATAATACTAGGTTTTCATGTTCTAAAAGTTAGAGAATAATATATTTATAAGAAGTGAGTGATGAAGACTATCCAATTATTTATGGATCACATGTTAATAAATGAAGGGGTGGGAATGGGGTAATGGAGTCATAAAATCATTCATATACACTATTGTAACAATAACTAACATCAACCATTCATGAAGTATCTCCTTTAGCAATCAAATGTTCGGAAATCGTATAAAAAAAGTGGATGCTAATTAGGTCCTGATGGTGATTGAAAACATCAGAGTAGATTATTTTGATTTAAAATTGGAACTAGTTGCATGATGATATGATATTATAGAACATAAATAGTCCTATTTCTCCAAGTTAAACTTTAATAAAATATTTGGATTAGTGGATTCCCAAATAATAATTACCAGTAGTCTTCATATAGATCCACTAGTGTTGCACAATAGTTATAATATAAGTTATGTTGGGAAAAAACCTCAAGGTATCCTCTCAATATGTTGTGGGTGTGGTTGTGTTTGTTTACAAATTGAGATGACCACAAATGAGTATGGTTGATTTTTTCTGAAGAATTTTTTTTAAGATGGCATAGTATCCTAGTGTTTTCCAAATTTTGGGGCCTCAAAATCTGGAGTTTGATGTTGGAAAATGATGGATTTCTTCATAGGAGTGAACAGTGTGAAAAATGTTGAAGAAAAATGGGAAAAAATAACAATTGTGTACCACAATTAATTAATTGTGTACAATGTTCCAGGAATGGTACGTATAGTGGTGGTAACAGTACACTGGAGTGGTTCATGAAATCGAATTTGGTTCTTGGCGAAGGGCAGTGCATTATGCATGTAAGATCCCGTGTTTTGAACCGGGTTAAAATTACGAATGTTTCTGAAATAACTTTTCGGTTTATCAGTGGGTGAATCTTTTTAAACTGAGCTCCGGAATTTTATTCCATGTGTTGGATCACCTAAATAGGGAATTTATTAGGACTTTGAGAGAAGTTTTTAGGTAAAGTGGACGTCGCACGGGCGGTGCACAGTTTGTCTAAACATGCGGCCAAATTGTGCATAGTTGGTCTTGGAGAAAGTAGCTTCCGTATGTGCGGCGCACGATTTGTCTAACCATGTAGACAAACCATGTGATAAGGGAGGCTAAGGCAGTTGCTAATGCATGGTTAGTGCAAGGTTTGTCAAACCGTGCGAACTAACTATGCGAGCACTTAAATGAGATCCTTAAATAGTGGATCTCTCTCATTTTTGCCTTTAGATGGATCGTTTTTCATTCTATGTGGCCAAAACTCGGGATTACTCTTCCATGAAGGTAGGAGACCCTCTCCCAAGCATTTTGGAGGTGATCTGAAGGCTTATCATTGTGAATCAATGCCGAATTCTTAAGGTAGGTAGATTTTCTTCTTCGTTCTTGTTCGGTTTCTTAGACCTACTTAGATCTACACCTCCTCTTCTTACGGTTTCTTTGATCTACACTTATTATGGGTAGATCTAAGTGTGTGGAAGCCAAGTATGATGAGTTTTGGTCTTGGTATTTCTAAGAGATGTGATCTAAGGCGGGTTCTTGAAGAATCAAACTGTTTCTCTTGAGGATTCTTCGTTCGTTTTGGTTTCCGTAAAAACCCGAGGTAGGGTTCCAAATCATTAACACTTTATTTAATAATTATAGATTCTTTAAAAAATTGAGAATGTGAGTTTCCTAGATTTTGATATGTCTATGAATGACACTTTTGATGTTATTAAATAATGCCACCCACATGAGATAAATGAGGACTTGAGCATGTGTTGATTTTAAGCATGGGTTGCTATTTTAGTTAAAGTGTTATTAAGAAACAATTGAATGTTTGGAATGAGGAGATTGAGTATAAGGATAATTAATTGAATAATTAATTATCACGTCATGAGTTGGAATGAGTGTGTGGACTTTACTGATTAGTGGGAATATTTAATATTTGACATATTCAAGAGATAATTTGGAAACTGGTAATAATTAATGGATAGATTAATTTTTACATGTTAAATGGTAAATGGTTAACTAGTTGATGATTGGTTAAAGATTTATGATTTAATTAATTAATTGTTGAATTAATTAATTTGAAAACATTAAGTTAAGATTGTGTATTAACTTTTTATTATGATTGTTGGCCAGGAATAGATTTTGATGTGTATTAGTTTTCGATACCTTAAGTTGTCTTGGATAGAGTTGTTTAGAGATATGATATGTTCTGTGATATGGTAACTAAATTATCTTGGCTTTTCTCAGCATGTTTTTAAATGATTATGGTGTGCTTGAAGATTGTTAAAGTCTTGGATGAACCATTGTTTGAATGGACAGGTTCATAATTGTTAAAGAATTTGGATAATTAAGTGCTCAGTTAATTATTCAGTTGGCTTGCTAAGAATAAATAATTGTTAATTAATTATTAATTAATGAGATTTTGAATGCTTATTTAAGTGTTGAATTATCTAAAGAGCGATTTGTGTTGTTAATTAATTGTTGAATTAATTAACGAATTGGTTTTGTGGTGTTAGACATGGTATTCTACACCAATGATAAATGTATATGTTTGATTGATGAATGGGTTGAGAGATAGGCACTCATGCTCCAAATACTCATAGGTTGTTAGACATGATTTTCTACACCAATGATAGAGGTATATGTAAGATTGATAAATGGGTTGTGAGATAGGGACTGATGATCCAAACAGTCACAGGGTGTCAGACATGGAGTTCTACACCCAGCTTGTAAGAAAATATTATTTTATGGGTCAGGGACTGATGCTCCAAATACCCATGGGTTGTGAGACATGGAATAATGCTCTAAATACTCATGAGGGTGCTAGACATGATGTTCTACACCCATTAATTAACATTGGACTGTGGGACCAATTGTTCGTGCATGAAACAAGTTAATGGTTAATGAAGGTTTTTATGACATGATGTTTTTTGAATTGATTTTGAGAAAGGGTTTAGACTTATTAATTATTTGGTTGAACCACTATTAATGGACGGACCCAGGAGAAAATCACTATTTTAGTGGATGGGCTTGGGAATAATATATGAAAGATTAAATTGAATAACTTATGACACATTATCCAACCCAAATCACAAGTTTGGATTCGATCTTTACATTTAGTACTTATATGGTATTTAAAGACATCTTTGGTGAGTGACTTATTTGGGGGATGTTGGGTGTAGGCAAAATCTCAAGGATTTCGTAATAATATTTGAGAAATTGATAAATGGAAAATGATTGTGTAATAATTGCTGAGTATGCATGACAAATGAATAGTGTAGGTTCAGACACAAGATGAGGTATGAAGTAGGTACTTGAGTATATAGTTACATGCACTACTTACTTTATTTAATTCATGCATTCACATGTTTTAAATTATTTATTAAATTTATGGATTTCGGGTAGACACCAGTGGTCCCGACCTACTAATATTTATATCTCACACCTTACTCGGTTCGCCATTACACTGGGTACCTGAGTAGATTCTATTTGGTTGAAGGACTATGATGTTTGCATTTACTTGGGAGTTAGGAGTAGAGGAACGAGGGGAGGCTCGGGATGCTCGACGAGATCGCCCTTGGAGATGAGTCATTATTTTTTTATTTCTGTATTGGAATGTAAAGCATGTTAATTTTTTCACAGTTTTCTATTTTGTATCATTACCATTTCATGCATTCATCTGCTTCATAATTTAGCATTGCCCACTTTTATAAAATGAGTATTATTTTTCTTCCACTATTTTTTATTTATGAGTTACTACTTACGCTATTGTTTTTTATCTATACTGATATACCATAGTGAAACTCTGATAAGAGGGTATAGTCTCCCCATTGACTATATATAGACCCACGATGCAAGTCGGCAGTCTCTGGCATAAGGGGAGAAGCGCTTGAGGTCATGTGGCGATCGGTCCGGCCACCGGTTCAGGGGTGAGCCAGTTCGGGACGTTACAATGTGGTATCAATGGTTTAGGTTTCTTTCTTTTCCTTTGTCTTACTGTTTTGTGGTTGGTAGATTGGAGATCGGGAATGTGTCGATGCCTGGGTTAATATTCGTTCTTGGGACTAATCACCTCATGTACGAGAAATGACCAAATGGCCATGAATGGGAATTGATGTTTGTACTATTAGAGGTTACGATTGATATGATTTCACCTTGAGTGACTGGTGTATTTTCTGCTGTTTATTGATTTTGAGAATTTTGAAAAGGATAATTTTCTTGTCCTAAAATGGCAAGGAAGTTTCATACATGCATCATCTTAAGAACTTATAGACTCACATGTCATGCATATAACATGTCATGTAGTTGCATTAGAAGGATGTCTGGTAATTTGATTGTGTTCCTTGGGTGCAATGCCATGTTTGATTTTCTTTAGCATGCCTCTTTATATAGCATGTTTTGGTGATAGATTTAACATTATTGAATAATTATATGCAATACTAAATCATTTATTAGCATGTTTTGTGGTTGTGACATTCTTCTGTGTTATAGCATGTTGTTGTGTTACTACTTATGCTAACATGATAGAGAATTTTTTATATGTGAAAGGGGTGATAAAGATAAAATGTTAAATAAATTTTGATTGAGTAAAATGGGAGACAAAATCCATAGATAAGGTGTATGGGTGCCTTATCAATTGGTTGGTGGCCACCCATATAATTTGGACCATTAGGTTGATCGTGTTAATTTATGAATTGACATTGGTACTGATTAATTAGAGCCAATTTTCAATCCATGGAGTGTATGGGCGCATCATGAATTGGAAAATTATGAGTCATTTTAAAATGTAATGTCTTGATGCCCTGTGAAATGCTTTTAAATGTGAAAGTTGTTTAATGTTGATCTTAAATCAAATGGATAGCGTCCAAAATGAAACTAGGCCCAATTAGGTCAGTTGGGGAGTGTTTTTATGTGATAACTCGTTTGGGTGTTAAAAATTTTAATAACCGTGTGTTTTCTATTGGGTTGGTTTATAGAGAACTTCGGTTGGTTAAAATGGGATCCTCGTAGGTCGCCTTATCTTCATAAAAGAAATTTATTTTGATAAGTTTCTTGAAAATGACGGCTTCTCAACTAACGTAAATGTTTTAAAAAGGGAGTTTTATGAAACATGCCTGTTTTTCATTGGGGAGTTTTGAAAATGGTATTATGATGTTTTTATTAAATCGTTTGGTGATTAAATATTAAAAGTGATTAAATATAAGAGGCATGGAAATGGAACATTTTGTGGTGTCCACTCTTTAAAACCCTCATGTAAAGGGTAGTTCGGACTTCTCTTGAGTTGCCTTGGAACGGATGTGTGAGTAATTTCCGTAGGCATTCTTCTCCTTAGAAATGGCCTTATATTTGAATTTTGAGCCTAGTGAATTGTTTGAAGTGACCCGATTTAGGGTTGACACTTTTTCTTCATAAGGGGCTAACCTGATGTCGGTAACGCCCTCGAAACATAAATGACTTGCTAGCACTATAAAGTTTCTCACTCTTTTGAAGTTGTCGGGTGCCGTTGTCCCAGGTAGGACTTCCAGTTTCCTATGACACCCTTGTTCGTATAGGTAGTGATGTGTTTCTTGACCTTGATGTGGGATTGAGCATCGATTAATGCTTTTTATCAGCTGGTTATACGTGCCTCAGCAATGGTAGGATGCTTTGTTGCTTGTTTGACCCTTTCTTCATAGTAATGGATTACTGATTATGGTGTCATCCATGAAAAAGGTCATATGAGGCAATATGAATCTGTAATAAGTCTTTTTACACTATTGAGTATGGTCTTGGGTCAACTACATGTAGAGTATCTTGAGCATTAAAGAATCAATTTAATTTCAATACATGGAATGGTTTTCGAAAGACTCGGGTGTTTTGACACGTTGATCTTGTTGTTAATCTAGTGTGCTAGTGAGCGGATGATCTTTTCATGAGACATCATGGGAAATATTATGGTGGGTATTTCCACTTTGTTCATGATGAATGTGTTGGCAGTTGATGTCGAGCTTTTATAATAGAGTTTTCCAGTAATGGTTTGACTAATCTTCTTCATGACATCAGTTATCTCTTAGTGTGCTCTTCTGGACACGACCAGCATGTCCCCTATCCCGACCTTTTCATTGAGACACTAAGATTGTGTCCATCTTTTTCCACTCTACAGTTTAAATATTGTTGGTCTTGATGAGTAGTTATTATCTGGAATGTACGTGGGATGTGTTGATTCTTTGGGCTACTTCCTTTTTCGTGTTTGGGCATAATTGTTTTTCAAATAGCCTTACGATTGCTGGACTTGGAGAATTTACTAGATGTTGGGTAAGGACTTCGTTATACTAGCAGATGGGTTTGGAATAGTTTTAAAGGAACGTCTTCAGATAAGGGGAGAAAGTGGCTTTTGGGTCCGTGAGGTCTTTTGAGGGAAGCATGAGAAACCTGTTCCATTGTTTGATCAAGGTTAAACCTTTTACGTTAACAAGGTCCTTCTAATTACCTAAGAAGATCTATTTCAATGTATAAGATTTGGTGTATTATTTGGATTTAGTTAAAAAGTCTTATCCATCAAGGTTTGAGAAGTTTTAAAGGTATGTTTGGCGTTGGGAACACAACATGTCAAATCTATCAAGATTAATTGACCTTGGTGGGTCGTTTGATTTAGTAGTGGTTCCTGATGGCTTCTCGGGGACGAGATGCTTTTAAGGTGGGTACAATGTAAGATCCCATGTTTTGAACTAGTTTAAAATTACGAATGTTTCTGAAATTATTTTTCGGTTTATAAATGGGTCGTTCTTTTTAAACTGAGCTTTAGAATTTTATTCTGAGTGTTGGATCACCTAATGAGGGGATTTTTTCGAACATTGATTGATGTTTTGAGGTAAAGGGTATGTCGCACGGGTGGCACATGGTTTGTCTAACCATGTGTAGTTGGTCATGTAGAAAGTAGCATCCACATGGGCAGTGCACAGTTTTTCTAACTGTGTGTCCAAGCCATGCAAGAAGGGTGGCCGAGGCAGTAGCTAACTCATGGTTAGCACACATTTTGTCAAACCGTGAAAACTAATAATGCGGGCACATTAACGGTATCCTTATATTGTGGATCTCTCTCGTTTTTGCCTTTAGATGGATAATTTTTCATTTTAATAGGCCATAACATGGGATTACTCTTCCTTAAAGGTAGGAGAACCTCTTCCAAGAATTTTTGAGGTGATCTGAAGGATTCTCTTTGTGAATCGATGCCGAATTCTTATGGTAGGTAAATGTTCTTCTTTTTTCTTATTCTGTTTCTTAGATCTACTTATATCCACACCTCCTCATCTTAAGGATTCATAGATCTATGCCCTTTATGGGAATATATAAGTGTGTGGATTCCAAGTATGAGGAGTTTGGGTCTTTTTCTTTATAGGAGAAGTGATCTCAGGTGGGTTCTTGAAGAATAAAACAGTTTCTCTTGAGGGTTCTTTGTTCGTTGTGGTTTCTTTCAAAACCTGAGGTAGAGACCCAAATCTTTAGCTCTTTATTTAAGAATTATATATTCTTTAAATAAATTGAGAATTTGAATTTCCTTGATTTGGATATATTGATGAATGATACTTTTGATGTTATTAAATAATACCACCCACATGAGATAAATGAGGACTTGAGCATGTGTTGATTTTAAGCATGGGTTGCTATTTTTGTTAAAGTTATATGATTAAACAATTGATTGTTTGGAATGGAGAGATTAAGTATAAGGATAATTAATTGTAGAATTAATTATCAAGTCTTGAGTTGGAATGAGTGTGTGGCCTTTACTAATTATTGGGAATATTGAATATTTGACATGTTCGGGAGATAATTTGAAAACTGGTAATAATTAGTGCATGGATAAATTATTTCCTATTAAATGGTAAATGGTTAACTAATTGATGATTGGTTAATGAGTTATCATTTAATTAATTAATTGTTGAATTAATTAATTTTCAAACATTAAGTTAATATTATATATTGATTGTTTGTTAAGATTATTGGCCAGGAATACATTTTGATGCGTATTAGTTTTTCATGCCTTATATTGTCTTGGATAGAGTTTTCTAGAGATATGATATGTTATCTAAGATGGAAACAAAATTATCTTTGCTTTTTTTATAATTTTTTTAGATGATTATGGTGTTATTTTAGATTGTTAATGTCCTGGACCAACTATTGTTTGAATGGACGGTTTCAGATTTGTTATAGAATTTGAATAATTAAATGCTGAGTTAATTATTCAGTTGGCTTACTAAGAATAATTAATTGTTAAATAATAATTAATTAATTATATGTTGAATGGTTAATTAAGTGATGAATTATCTGAAGAGTGATTTGTGTTGTTAATTAATTTTTTAATTAATTAACGGATTGGTTTTGTGGTGTTAGACATGATATTATACACCAATGATAAATGTATATTTTTGATTGATTAATGGGTTGTGAGATAGGGACAGATGCTCCAAATACTCACAGGAAGATAGACATGATGTTCTAAACCAATGATAGAAGTATATGTAAGATTCATAAATGGGTTGTGAGACAGGTACTGATGCTCCAAATACTCACGGGTTGCTAGACATGGCATTCAACACCCAACTTGCAAGAAAATATTCTTTTATGGGTCAGGGACTAATGCTCCAAATACCCATGGGTTGTGAGACATGGACTGATGCTCTGAATGCTCACGAGGGTGCTAGACATGATGTTATACACCCATTAGTTAACATTGTACTCTAGCTCGAATTGTTCATGAGTGAAACGAGTTAATGGTTAATGAAGGTTGTTGTGACATGATGTTTTGTGAATTGATTATGAGAAAGGGTTTAGACTTATTAATGATTTGGGTGAACCACTATTAGTGGATGAACCTAGGAGTGAATAACTATTTTAGTGGATGGGCTTGGACATAATATATGAAAGATTAAATTGAATAGTTATGACGCGTTATCCATGCCAAAGCACAAGCTTGGATTAGATCATTACCTTGAGTACATAGATGGTCTTTAGAGACATCTTTGGTGACTGACTTATATGGGGGATGTTGGGCATAGGATGAATCTCAAGACCTTCATAATAATATTTGAGTAGTTGATAAATAGAAAATTATTATGTAATGATTGTTAAGTATGCATGACAAATGAATGGTGCAGGTTCAGACACCAGCTGAGGGATAAAGTAGGTACTTGAGTATATAGTTACTTTGTACTACTTACTTTATTTTATTCATTCTTTCACATGTTTTAAATTATTTATTAAATGTTTGGATTTTTTGTAGACACCGGTCGTCCTGGACTACTGAGATTTATATCTCACACCCTACTCGGGATGCCATTGCACTAGGTACCCGAGTAGATTCCATTTGGTTGCAAGACTATGCAATTTTCATTTAATTGAGAGTTAGGAGAAGAGAACTGAGCCGAGGCTCAAGATGCTCTAAGAGAGCACCGTTAGGGCCGAGTCATTATTTTCTTATTTCTGTATTGGAATGTAAATCATGTTGTTTTGTTCACTGTTTTCTATTTTTTATCATTACCATGTAATGCATGCATCTGATGTACAATTTGGCATTTGCCACTTTTATAAAATGAATATTATTTTTATTCTGCTGTTTGTCATTTATGAGTTACTGCTTCCGCTATTTTTTGTTATCTACACTGATATACCATTATGAAACTCTGATAAGAGGGTATAGTCTCCCCACTGACTATCCTTAGACACTCATTGCTATTCGGCAGCCTCTATCATAAGAGGAGATGCGCTTGAGGTCATGTGGTGACCAGTTCAGCCACTGGTTCAGGGGTGAGCCAGGTTCGGACGTTACAATATAGATGGCTTGACGTCAATAGAGGAGATATAACGCATGAGAATAAAGAAAGTATGTGAACCAAATAGAAAAATATAGTCTGTTGGTGGCTTCCAATTTACAATGGTATATGGATCGAAGATTTGGTAAATCATGCATTAACAAATTTTGTGGATATATTTTCCTATATAATAATCTCCAATCCTGCTGATTACTATGGAGACCAAATATCATTAGAGATAATATTTTTGGTCTGGTATTTCCTAAAAGTATGAAGGAGGTTTGCGAGGTAAAATTATGTAGAATATAAAGTGGTTCACATTGATGAAATTCAACAAAAGGGTTTAAGAAGAATATTATAACCCAAATAAGACACATTACGCAGTAGAAGAAGGCATAGTACAAGGTCAGTTAGTGAAGGCAGTCTGCAAACAAAAAAACTGTTCAGAGACATAGGGTGATTCACAGAGATACTCTGCAAATAGAGAATGGTTCACAGAAAAGAGGGGTTTCATAGTGGAGGTTCACATGATCAGTACATAGTGGAAATATGTGATAGGGATGGTGGAGGGGGTCCGTAGATGAAGGGATGTTCATAGAAGTAGAAGAGGCAGGCGAACAAGGTGTTCCATGTACTAATCATGTTACTCAGTACACAAGAGATGAACGTAGTTCGCAATTTGTATAGGGAAGCTTGAGAAATGATCAAATTTGTTTGCAAAATTATTTTTTGATACCTAGTAATGCTCGTGAAGGTGGACTTCATTCATGAGTGAAAAAGGATACACAACAGTGCATCTACCTATAGTAGAGGATTCTAGAATTCATTAAAATGATGGTACATACATTTCTATAAACTATGATTGACCTACAAGTCTATAAATGGACTCTGTATTTCTTTCTAAGAGCTGTGAGCGAAGGAATAGGAAGACAATGACCATTTCCATTGACAGTGAGCTAGAGAAATAGTCATAGGGAGTGACCCTTGGGAATGCAGTGGCTAGAACCTAAACCTTTTAAGGGTTGTGAGCCTGGGCATATAAGATCTAGACCGAACATTGTAGTCATTATTGGCAGTTTGCCTTAGTGAATTTGGTACATCGACATATCAACATTGTATTCTCCTTTGATGTCTCTCAGTGAGGGTGAACCATGTAAAAATCATTGTGTTATATACATGATTTTATATCTATTAATATATTTTTATGGGATGAAGAGAGAATTTATTTTTGTTTAACAGTGAAAAAAGATCTGAAGGGGATATGTTTTAAACGGTCATACCCTGATTTACCCCCACCCTATTAGGGTATTTTACCTAGTGTGCCAAACAATTGGTATTAGAGTGAAAGGTTGATAGTCAGTGTTTCTATCTCCGAAGAATAAATGGAGTTGGTAAATAATATAATAATTCAAATATTTGATGGAAATAACATTCAACTATAGAAGAATGGAATGCTTCACTACTTACAATCAGTAGGTATGTATGTCTTCATAGCAGCTATGCACAGAATATTGGCTGACATTAATAGTGGTGCTTTATCAGAAGATAAAAGACGAAAATTTCATACTGATGCTAAAGGGGTCAATGATTTAGGAGGAGCCCTATCAAATGAAATTTATATGAATGTGATGTCCTATAAAAAATCACATGCAATGTGGGAAAAAATGTTGAACATTTTTTCTGGGGTGATACAAAAGTTCAAGAACCAGAGCTGTACATTGTATGGAACAAGTGTGAGGATATCAGAATGAATCCCTATGAGACTGTTGATGCATTATTCGACATGATGATTATTATTGTGGAAGACATGTGGGGTCTTGGAGAAGTAATTGAATATATAAAGATTGTAAAACTTATATTGGGGAAACATCCCCCATGGTTCAATTTGAAAGTTTCAATTTTGAAAGACAAAGACACAAAAGAGATGACACTGGATAACCTACGTAGTACCCTTGTTTCTTATGAAGTGAGAAACATTGATAACGATGAAGTGGAAAAGGGGATGTCTAAGGTAGTGGAATTTAAGGCCATAAAGAATCTCTCTATTTAAGATATTTTTGAGGAGGATGATATGGATGATGTTATGTCATTTATCTCCTCCAATCTGAAAAGATTAAATGGGTTGTTCAAAGGTAAACTTGCTTTGCATTATTTTGATGTGGAATGATTGGGTATTTTTTTTTCCAAATTTTCAAAAGATGATTGATGATGATAATGAGAAAAGTGATGAAATTCCCCAAAAGAGGTATTCATCAAATTAAAAAGGGAGGATAAGTACTAGGAGAATGTTCTTCAAAAAGAAGAATTTACTTTCAAAAAATGATGAATGGTCAGAAGAATTTGATGTAAAAGAGTTGGAGGACTGCATGGATCATAAAATAAGTGCTTTGGTTGTGGTAGTTATAAATTCATCAATAAGAGAGGAAAGTGACTATGAAGAAGGATAAATTGAAGAAAAAGTTGATCTTCAGGATGAATTATAAGATTACCTTGAAGATATTGACATTTATATAGACAAAAAAATGAAATCTAACAATGTTATTGGTGATGCCAAAATCTTTATGCAGCAGTAGGTAAAAGAGAATTTTATGATGAATGCAGATATTGAAAAGCTAAGATCTTCATTTCAAGAAATCTTAGAAAAGGCTGTTGAGTACATACTCAAAATTAAAAAATAGAAAATAGAGATTTATAGTTTGACTGAAGTTGGAAAAGGTAAATCAAAAATATTGAACAAGTAGAAGATGAATTCATCAATATGTGATGAACAATTTATGATGCGGATATACGACTAGATCTTTGTTTGATATCAGGACAGCAGAACATACAAGCAATAGATAAGATGAGATTTTTGTAGAGTGGTCCATCGTTACAAAAGAAATAATCAATTCAAAATGATAAATCTGGTATGGGGCTTGATCTAAAATAAAAGTTTGTTAAGGTTGAAGTCATACCACAAGAACCCACTCCAAGATTGATGATTAATTTGGGTATGAAGCAAAATCAGAAGATCCAGAGAACCTAAGGCACAACTAGTGATGCATCATTGCCACATAATAATTTACCTAAAATAAGATGTTATTATTGTGGTAAGATATGACACTCCCAAAATGTATGATCTATATAAAAGATGTACCAAAGGGAATAAAACAAACAAAGGTGGTCGAATAGAGCTCAAAATTTTAGGTCATTATTTGATGGTTATTTTTTTAGGTGTAAAGGACTCTGACATATTGAAATATATTACACATGAACAATGCAGAGGAATTTGTTAGGGATGATTGAATCGGCTCATAAGAAGCATCCAAATGTATATTCCAGAGAGATAAAAATTGAAAATTGATTTCCATATCTATAGGTTAAAGAAGGTCTATCACATACTGAGGAAGATCAAGATTAACATTCTATTTCAGATATGAAAGAAAATAATTGGGTCAAAAATAAAAGGGAAGAATAGGTGGTGGTTATAGAAATTGTGTTCAAAGCAATATATCATACTAGGATATGTATCATTGAGGGTGGATTCACTTCCCACATGATGGGAAATAAGGATCTAGTGACTGGAATCAGGTACAATAAAGAAGGTAATGTAAATTTTTGTAATGATGAGGGCATGCAATTTATTGGTTCAGGAAAAGCCAATTTTGGAGGAAATGACATGAGACAAGCATATGTATTGGTTGTTGATTGGCTTACTCAAAACATACTATCTGTTAGTCAATTGTTTGACAAATGGATTGCCATATTTTTTTCCATGAAATTATGTAACATAAAATAAAATTATGGTGTTTTTGTTTTTAAGGAAAGAATATGAAAGGGAATCTCTTCCTCATGAGTGGATAAAAAGATATGTGCTTTGTAACACCCGAGACTTTTATGTTATATAAATCATCAAAGGAATATTTTTCTACACAACACTTGCTTGGCTTGCTTTACACGCAATCGCGACCTTCCTCGATAGCTTGCGTCGTACGCAATACCGAGTTTCACTAAACAACAATATGCTATTAAAACTAGCCGTTATGAATAGTAATAACCACTTTTTGAAATTTTATAAATTTTATTTTTCAAAATGGACTTCATTTTTGGACTCAGAATATCGAAATTAGCCTAGGGTGAAATTTTGGTATTTTTCTGAAAACTTTCAATTTTTGATGAATAGTGAAACCACTAAGTGGTAGGTTAAAAACTGAATTTTGCATAAAACTTAATTTTACCGCTTCTGTGAATGGAATTTCGAAAATCCGAGAGACACGGTTAATATCAAGGACTAAAATGTGGTTCAATGAGATGAAAATAATTTTTTGGTGAATAGTAACTTTTTACTTTTTTTTACCGCGGTTAATAGTAAATAGGGTAACTAAGGGAAAATATGATATTACTATTACCCTAACACATGTCCTAATTCTATTGGATAAGTGTAATTCGACCAAAAACAAACTTAGGAATAAAATATGACCATTTAGGCCCACTTGGATTAGATTAGGACATTTATTATTAATTTATTTAAAGAAGGGTTAAAATAGTTAAAATCAAAGTTTAATAAGTAAATCATTTATAATATGGGGTTATACATAAGATAAATTCGATTGTAAATATTAATTAGAAAGATAAAAAGATTTCCTACATGATGGTATTTTATTTGTAATTTTTAGACATCAAATAAGTTAATTTATTTATGACACAAAGATGATGCAGTAATTATCTTATTAATGAAATATTGACATAATTGATAATATAAATACCAAAATAAATGTAATTTAAGACTTTTTATGAATTCCACTAATTTTCTAGGTTACTATGATATATTAATGTTGATTTAATCAACTTGGTTCGAACATATAATTCTGTTATGACTTTCACAAAAAATCATATATCAAATAGTGTCAAAATTGACACAAAATAGTTTTTAAATCAAATATTATATTATTAATTGTTATTTTATTCCTAAAAATCTAAGGTTCGGCCAAATGACTTAGATAAGGATATATATATTAATAATAAACAATTTGGGGTTCGTTTGGCATGTTATAGTAAGTGTATTAACCATATAGTGAAAGAAAACAAAAAGACACGGTAAAAGTTAAATTATTTAACTTAGAGTTAAATCTAATTGATAAGGTTAAAATAATACCCTAAACTTGTCTAAATCCTATTGGTTGATAGGGTTTAGACCCATCCCCACCTTATCTTCTAAATAAGACCCTTTGGAACCATTATAAACCGATTTTGACTTTAATATAAAATAATATTTTGAGATATTCCTAAGGTGCCCCTCTCCTCCCTTATAAAAGGGCACCTCCTCCCCCTCCTCCTCACACCAATTTGAGCACTCAAGCTCGGCCAACCCATGCCATTTTCTCCTCTCCACTTCCCTATAATAATCCTAGAGGTCCTGGTCTTCTCCAAAGTCGAATCTTAGTTCCTTAAGTGGAGGATTCAAAGAGGCGTTCCAAAGAAGAGGTAATATCCATTACCGATCTTTTCAATTTCTTTCTTCTTCAACTTCTTCTTCATTAGTTGTTTCATGATAAAGTAATAACATCAGTATTACTTACATACTGATATGTTATTATAAATATGAAAAAACCCTAATTCACCTTCTATCCATCCTACGGAAAAATGAAATCACCGCGCGTGCGTACGTACGGAATACCGTCTCCACGCCGTGGTGTAATCTATTTTCCACCATCACCTTACAAGGATGGGTATAATGGTGTAATGAGTAACTATATATGATTATTATGAAGTAATATTGATACTGAAATAATATATATATATACTCCAATACAATTCCACGATCATAGGAACGATATCATCACTCGTGCGTACGTACGGAATACCGTCTCCACGATGTGATGCGACTCGTTCTACATGATCTTCATTTCATAACGATTATATAAATGAATTGAATGAATGAATATGGTATATACTACACTAATACCATTCTGGAAATGAATTATCTATAACCTAAAGATAAGAATAAGAATTTACTCGACAAAACACGCATAAGAACAAAAAGTTATAAAGACCCGAGTAACAAGTAACAATGAAATATTACTAACAAGAAGCTAATAATATGACCATATATGATATCATATCAATATGATTCTGGAATAAGTCAATAACATTATTTAAACCATTATACAGGAGCTTCGGACACGAACAAAGCAAATCGGACCTAAGGTAAGGGAAATATCACAATCTCATTTTTATACGAGATTGTTTATTCATAAGTATTTACTGGGGTGTATTTTATCATCCACATCCATGTTTACTCAATATGTAATATTATTTCCATCCACCTAAAATTGTTTAAATCCATTTTTACCCTTCGGTGAGTTTTTAGTAATACGTATGAAAGGAATCTTTTGTCGTTTTTCATACGAGGTACTTTTTGACTTTTCCGACAAAAGTACGAAGAATGTTTTTTTTAACTTATACGGCATGAATAGATTTTTAAAACATTATTTCCAAGAATCTTCCTTTACAAGTTCTCAAGTTTATTTTTAATCAACTTCTTTTATTTTAAAGTTATATGACATGTTATGAAAGGAAAAATGTTTTTGAAGAAGAAAGGATATTTTCCTCAAGAATGGAGTTCAAGTGTTTTATCAAAATTATTTTCCATCTAAGATAATAAAGGGTTCTGTTTTTATCCCTATTATTACATTGATTTGATCATGTTGTGATGGAATTATTTTTATGAATTCCTTTATCTTATATGAATTGATTTATGATGTCATGATGTTTCAAGAATCCCATTTTTGTTACATGTGTTATGCGATGATGTATGTTTTATGATTATGTGGCACACATAAGAAAGGATTCATTATAAGATGGGTGGGACCTATATCTCCCTCCAATGCATTGGATAATGATTTTATATCTCATGAGATAGACATGGCTGGAACGGAAGGTTATTTCGGTTCAGTGATACAGGACTGAAACGAGGAGTGAACTCGGTTCAGAAAGGGACTTTGTCCACTAAGATAGTCTTGGCAATGAGTCATGACTAACAAGAAATGATTTTCCATGATTATGTGTGCATGCCACAAAGTTTCAAGTTTTATGTTATGATTATGGGGATCTCATTTTCACTTCTATGAATTATTCCATGATAAGATATTATGATCTCTTTTGCAGGTTTTGATTTTCAAAAAGATATGATATGATTTTTATTTCCTTTATTTGTCCTTGCTGAGCATTTGAGCTCACCCTTTTATTTTTTCTTTTCCCCAGGTCAGGAAGATGGATATTAAGTAGAATATGCTAAAAGGGACCCTAGATATGATGAAATAAATGGGAGACACTGTAGAAGATTTATGAACCAGTTGTTTATGTTTCCCAGTTTCTAAAGACACTATACCTATACGGTCCTTTGTGGTTTTGTCATATGTTGTAATAAGTGTGCTTCAATTTTGAAGTAGTAACAATGTATGTAAAGTATGGGTCGTTATAGTTGGTATCAGAGGAAAGGTATAGTCAACCTTTGGAAACTAGGATGTGAAAGCCTTAGTAAGAACCCTAAGGATAAGTCTAAGCATAGAACACAATCTTAGTGTTTTAGAAATGGCCTTGAATAACCTAGGATAAGACCTTAAGCATGAAAATTTTATTCTTGAATTATGTGGTTTCCTATTATAATTAGTGTTTCTCACACTATTCTTCTTGGTTTTAGTCAATGGCTGGAACCCGAAGGAACCGTGTTAATGCGGAATGCGATGGGCAATGCAATGATTGTCCCCCTGAGCAACCAAACGATATGGGAGCTGGAATGCAAAATCTTGTAGCCATGCTCACACAACTTTCTCAAGCTATGAATCATGCAGGATTTCCAAACGAACAAAGGAGGGAGCAACATTCTGTTGAATCCTTCATGAGGCAGCGTCCACCTTCTTTCAGCGGGTCTACTGATCCATTAGTTGCTGAACAATGGATTAGTACTACTGAAAAGATATTTTCAGTTCTTCAATGTTCTGAGCATGATAAAGTCATCCTAGCAGTGTATCGTTTGGAAGGAGATGCGGATCAATGGTGGAATCTTGTTAAGAATACGAGGCAAAGGGATGAAATTGAGTCTATGGAATGGGACGAGTTCAAGAACTTATTTTTCAATAAGTACTTCCCTCGTATTCTCCGAACAAAGATGGAGAAAGAGTTCCTTGAACTGAAGCAAAGGGATGATGAATCTGTTAGTACCTATGAAGAAAATTTTACAAGACTTGCAAGGTACGCTTCTGGTATTATTATCCAACCTGAGAGTAAGATTGATCGATTCTTTAGTGGCTTAAAACCAAGTCTTCGAAGGGCGTTAGCCATAAGGGACTTCAATAGCTACGAGGAAATCGTTCGATGTGCTCTCAAAGTCGAGATGGAGATTGGAGTAACCCATCAGTCACATGGGTTTGATAAGAAGAGGAAGATGGAATTCAAAGAAAAATCTAAAGAGCACACTGAAAAGAAGATGAACTTTCCCTTATGCTCAAAGTGTGGAAAGAAACATGGAGGGAGTTGTCTTAAAGGGACAAGTAAATGTTTTAAATGTGGAAAGGAAGGTCATCGGGCATTTGAATGCCGTGATAATGGGAAGAAGATGTCTAATGACGCAAACAAAGGAAGGGATACACAGAATGAACCTACTACACTTCAATGTTTCAAGTTCAAGGAGATGGGGCATTATGCCAATCAATGCCCAAATCCAAGGGTTGATGATGATGGTCTACGTCAACAAAATCTTAAGGCTAAAGACAAAGGAAAGTCACATGCAATTTCTATCAGCTATGTGGAGTACGATAACGATGTGGTGAAAGGTACACTTACCATCCACTCTAAAGTAGCAAATGTTTTATTTGATTCTGGATCCACCCACTCTTTTATTTCTGAAGACTTTTCTAAGGGTATCACCGTATTACCTCAACAATTAGATGTTGAGTTAGCTGTGACAACACCTAATGGCACATCAATCGCATCAAAAGTTTATAATTCTTCTCCGATTGAAGTTTGTGGGAAAGTGCTTCCTGCAAATCTTGTGATCCTTCCTTTAGTGGAATTTGATGTGATTCTTGGCATGGATTGGCTTTCTCTACATGGAGCTCATATCAATTGCCAAAGAAGGGAAGTCACATTTCATATTCCAGATCAATCTACGATCGTATATCAATGCAAGGATGAACATAACCTTCCAGTGGAAATTTCTTCCATCTTATGGGTATTGATTCCACTAAATGAAGGTTATTTATCTCAAATGGTTGGTGAGAAACTCACGATTAAGAATATGCCCATTGTACGGGAGTTTGATGATGTATTTCCGGAGGAATTACCGGGTCTTCCACCAAATCGTGAAGTTGAGTTTTCAATATAACTCGTACCGGGTGCTTTGCCTATTTCAAAGACACCTTATAGAATGGCCCCAATTGAGTTGCAGGAATTGAAGAAGCAACTCCAAGAGAATCTTGATAAGGGATTCATACGCCCTAGTGCGTCACCTTGGGGAGCACCTGTTCTATTTGTTAAGAAGAAAGATGGATCAATGAGACTCTGTATTGATTATCGAGAACTTAACAAGATCACTATCAAGAACAAATATCCTCTCCCGCGCATTGATGACTTATTTGACCAACTACGCGGAGCTCAATACTTTTCCAAGATTGATCTTCGTTCAGGGTATCATCAATTAAGGGTCAAAAGGGAGGATATACCAAAGACGGCTTTCCGTACAAGGTATGGACACTATGAATTTATAGTGATGCCATTTGGTCTTACTAATGCCCCTGCTATCTTCATGGATCAAATGAATAGAGTCTTTAGAGACTAACTTGATCAATTTGTGGTAGTCTTTATAGACGATATTCTTGTCTATTCAAAGAGCAAGGAAGAGCATGAAGATCGCTTGAGAATTATATTGAAGACCCTGAGAAAGGAGAAGCTTTATGCCAAATTTACCAAGTGTGAATTTTGGCTTCAAAAAGTTGCATTTTTGGGTCATATAATCTCAAAAGAGGGGATATCTGTGGATCCAGCAAAAACAGAGGTTATCGAGAGATGGTCAAGACCAACAACAGTAACTGAGATCCGAAGTTTTCTTGGTTTGGCTGGATATTATCGACGTTTTGTAAAAGATTTTTCACGATTATCTAATCCAATCACCAAGTTGACTCGGAAAGGAGTTAAGTTTGTCTGGACAGAGGAATGTGAAGAGAATTTCAAGGAGTTGAAAAGAATGTTATCTAGTGCACCTGTGCTCACACTGCCTTGTAGTGGAGAAAGGTTTGTGATCTACAGTGATGCATCCAAGAAGGGATTGGGGTGTGTTCTTATGCAAAATGATATGGTGATAGCTTATGCCTCACGACAGTTGAAAATCCATGAGCAAAATTACCCAACACATGATTTGGAGTTGGCTGCGGTAATCTTTGCATTAAAGATTTGGAGGCATTACCTTTATGGTGAAAGGTGTGATATTTATACTGATCATAAAAGTTTAAAGTATATTTTCACACAAAAGGAGTTGAATATGCGTCAAAGAAGATGGTTGGAGCTGATTAAGGATTATGACTTCTCAATCCATTACCACCCTGGGAAAGCAAACAAGGTGGCAGATGCATTAAGTCGACAAGACCATGCTAGTTTATCCATGATGAGGATCACAAAAGATCCAATATTTATGGATTTACAAAGGATGGATCTTGGAATTATAATGGAAGGGGAAAAATCTTATCTTTCTCAAATGAATGTTCAACCATCTATACATGTGAAGATTAAAGAGGCACAGAAAGAAGATGTAGAGTTACAAAAGAAGGTGAGAAATGTTCCTGAATTCAACCTTGATTGTGATGGGATAATAAAGTTCAGGAATCGGGTTTACGTTCCTCCCATCCCCGAATTAAAGAATGAGCTGCTGGATGAGGCTCATAGTTCATCATTCTCTATTCATCCTGGAAGCACGAAGATGTATAGGGACCTGAAAGAGTACTTCTGGTGGGATGGCATGAAAAGAGATGTTGCTGAATATGTCTCTCGATGCTTGGTTTGTCAACAAGTTAAAGCTGAGAGACAGAAGTCTAAGGGGATGTTACAACCATTACCCATACCCGAATGGAAATGGGAAAACATCACTATGGACTTTGTCACAGGACTTCCTAAAACATCCAAAGGCAATAATGCTATCTGGGTCATAGTTGATCGTCTTACAAAGTCTGCACACTTCATTGCTATTAGAGAGGATTTCTCTCTAGATCATCTTGCCAGGATATATGTAAAGGAAGTGGTAAGATTGCATGGAGTACCACTTTCTATTATATCTGATCGAGATCCGAGATTTACCTCGAAGTTCTGGCGAAGTCTTCAGCATACTCTGGATACAGAGTTGAGTTTCAGCACTGCTTATCATCCCCAGACAGACGGTCAGTCTGAGAGAACAATTCAAACCCTAGAAGATATGTTGAGAGCTTGCTCTATGGATTTCAAAGGAGGTTGGGATCAACACCTACCTTTGGTAGAATTTTCTTATAATAATAGCTTTCACTCCAGTATTCAGATGGCTCCTTATGAAGCTCTCTATGGAAAGAAATGCAGGACTCCAACTTGCTGGGATGAAGTTGGGGAAAGAAAGCTATTAGGACCTGATCTCGTTGATGAAATGGCAGAAAAGGTCAGATCTATTCAACAACACATAAGAGCAGCTCAGAGTCGACAGAAAAGTTATGCCGACAACCGAAGAAAAGACCTAGAGTTTGAAGTGGGTGATAAAGTGTTCTTACGAATATCTCCCTGGAAGAGGGTTATGAGATTTGGAAAGAAGGGGAAGTTGAGCCCTAGATATATCGGTCCTTTCGAAATACTGGATCGTGTTGGGAAGGTAGCTTACCGATTGGCGCTTCCACCGAATCTCTCTCAAGTTCACGATGTGTTCCATGTATCTCTCCTGAGAAAGTACATACCAGATCCTTCACATGTACTCAGCTCAGAAGTTGTACCGCTGGAGCAAGATCCTTCTTATGAAGAACAGCCGATAGAGATTCTGGATCGTAGCGAAAAAGTCCTACGAAACAAGACCACTCGCTTGGTGAAGGTTTTATGGAGAAACCACCAACTTGAAGAAGCTACATGGGAGCTTGAGGATATGATGAGGGAGAAGTATCCTCATCTGTTTGTTGCAAAGTGACGAATTTTGAGGGTGAAATTATTTTTAAGGGGGGTAGAATGTAACACCCGAGACTTTTATGTTATATAAATCATCAAAGGAATCTTTTTCTACACAACACTTGCTTGGCTTGCTTTACACGCAATCGCGACCTTCCTCGATAGCTTGCGTCGTACGCAATACCGAGTTTCACTAAACAACAATATGCTATTAAAACTAGCCGTTATGAATAGTAATAACCACTTTTTGAAATTTTATAAATTTTATTTTTCAAAATGGACTTCATTTTTGGACTCAGAATATCGAAATTAGCCTAGGGTGAAATTTTGGTATTTTTCTGAAAACTTTCAATTTTTGATGAATAGTGAAACCACTAAGTGGTAGGTTAAATACTGAATTTTGCATAAAAATTAATTTTACCGCTTCTGTGAATGGAATTTCGAAAATCCGAGAGACACGGTTAATATCAAGGACTAAAATGTGGTTCAATGAGATGAAAATAATTTTTTGGTGAATAGTAACTTTTTACTTTTTTTTACCGCGGTTAATAGTAAATAGGGTAACTAAGGGAAAATATGATATTACTATTACCCTAACACATGTCCTAATTCTATTGGATAAGTGTAATTCGACCAAAAACAAACTTAGGAATAAAATATGACCATTTAGGCCCACTTGGATTAGATTAGGACATTTATTATTAATTTATTTAAAGAAGGGTTAAAATAGTTAAAATCAAAGTTTAATAAGTAAATCATTTATAATATGGGGTTATACATAAGATAAATTCGATTGTAAATATTAATTAGAAAGATAAAAAGATTTCCTACATGATGGTATTTTATTTGTAATTTTTAGACATCAAATAAGTTAATTTATTTATGACACAAAGATGATGCAGTAATTATCTTATTAATGAAATATTGACATAATTGATAATATAAATACCAAAATAAATGTAATTTAAGACTTTTTATGAATTCCACTAATTTTCTAGGTTACTATGATATATTAATGTTGATTTAATCAACTTGGTTCGAACATATAATTCTGTTATGACTTTCACAAAAAATCATATATCAAATAGTGTCAAAATTGACACAAAATAGTTTTTAAATCAAATATTATATTATTAATTGTTATTTTATTCCTAAAAATCTAAGGTTCGGCCAAATGACTTAGATAAGGATATATATATTAATAATAAACAATTTGGGGTTCGTTTGGCATGTTATAGTAAGTTTATTAACCATATAGTGAAAGAAAACAAAAAGACACGGTAAAAGTTAAATTATTTAACTTAGAGTTAAATCTAATTGATAAGGTTAAAATAATACCCTAAACTTGTCTAAATCCTATTGGTTGATAGGGTTTAGACCCATCCCCACCTTATCTTCTAAATAAGACCCTTTGGAACCATTATAAACCGATTTTGACTTTAATATAAAATAATATTTTGAGATATTCCTAAGGTGCCCCTCTCCTCCCTTATAAAAGGGAACCTCCTCCCCCTCCTCCTCACACCAATTTGAGCACTCAAGCTCGGCCAACCCATGCCATTTTCTCCTCTCCACTTCCCTAGAATAATCCTAGAGGTCCTGGTCTTCTCCAAAGTCGAATCTTAGTTCCTTAAGTGGAGGATTCAAAGAGGCGTTCCAAAGAAGAGGTAATATCCATTACCGATCTTTTCAATTTCTTTCTTCTTCAACTTCTTCTTCATTAGTTGTTTCATGATAAAGTAATAACATCAGTATTACTTACATACTGATATGTTATTATAAATATGAAAAAACCCTAATTCACCTTCTATCCATCCTACGGAAAAATGAAATCACCGCGCGTGCGTACGTACGGAATACCGTCTCCACGCCGTGGTGTAATCTATTTTCCACCATCACCTTACAAGGATGGGTATAATGGTGTAATGAGTAACTATATATGATTATTATGAAGTAATATTGATACTGAAATAATATATATATATACTCCAATACAATTCCACGATCATAGGAACGATATCATCACTCGTGCGTACGTACGGAATACCGTCTCCACGATGTGATGCGACTCGTTCTACATGATCTTCATTTCATAACGATTATATAAATGAATTGAATGAATGAATATGGTATATACTACACTAATACCATTCTGGAAATGAATTATCTATAACCTAAAGATAAGAATAAGAATTTACTCGACAAAACACGCATAAGAACAAAAAGTTATAAAGACCCGAGTAACAAGTAACAATGAAATATTACTAACAAGAAGCTAATAATATGACCATATATGATATAATATCAATATGATTCTGGAATAAGTCAATAACATTATTTAAACCATTATACAGGAGCTTCGGACACGAACAAAGCAAATCGGACCTAAGGTAAGGGAAATATCACAATCTCATTTTTATCCGAGATTGTTTATTCATAAGTATTTACTGGGGTGTATTTTATCATCCACATCCATGTTTACTCAATATGTAATATTATTTCCATCCACCTAAAATTGTTTAAATCCATTTTTACCCTTCGGTGAGTTTTTAGTAATACGTATGAAAGGAATCTTTTGTCGTTTTTCGTACGAGGTACTTTTTGACTTTTCCGACAAAAGTACGAAGAATGTTTTTTTAACTTATACGGCATGAATAGATTTTTAAAACATTATTTCCAAGAAGCTTCCTTTACAAGTTCTCAAGTTTATTTTTAATCAACTTCTTTTATTTTAAAGTTATATGACATGTTATGAAAGGAAAAATGTTTTTGAAGAAGAAAGGATATTTTCCTCAAGAATGGAGTTCAAGTGTTTTATCAAAATTATTTTCCATCTAAGATAATAAAGGGTTCTGTTTTTATCCCTATTATTACATTGATTTGATCATGTTGTGATGGAATTATTTTTATGAATTCCTTTATCTTATATGAATTGATTTATGATGTCATGATGTTTCAAGAATCCCATTTTTGTTACATGTGTTATGCGATGATGTATGTTTTATGATTATGTGGCACACATAAGAAAGGATTCATTATAAGATGGGTGGGACCTATATCTCCCTCCAATTCATTGGGTAATGATTTTATATCTCATGAGATAGACATGGATGGAACGGAAGGTTATTTCGGTTCAGTGATACAGGACTGAAACGAGGAGTGAACTCGGTTCAGAAAGGGACTTTGTCCACTAAGATAGTCTTGGCAATGAGTCATGACTAACAAGAAATGATTTTCCATGATTATGTGTGCATGCCACAAAGTTTCAAGTTTTATGTTATGATTATGGGGATCTCATTTTCACTTCTATGAATTATTCCATGATAAGATATTATGATCTCTTTTGCAGGTTTTGATTTTCAAAAAGATATGATATGATTTTTATTTCCTTTATTTGCCCTTGCTGAGTATTTGAGCTCACCCTTTTATGTTTTCTTTTCCCCAGGTCAGGAATATGGATATTAAGTACAATATGCTAAAAGGGACCCTAGATATGATGAAATAAATGGGAGACACTGTAGAAGATTTATGAACCAGTTGTTTATGTTTCCCAGTTTCTAAAGACACTATACCTATACGGTCCTTTGTGGTTTTGTCATATGTTGTAATAAGTGTGCTTCAATTTTGAAGTAGTAACAATGTATGTAAAGTATGGGTCGTTATTTTCTTTCTATCCAAGTATGAAGAAAACAATCTATAGAATAAGCATCTTGGACACACAAGCCAATGTTCCATGGATGATCTGGTAAAATATGATGCAACTCAAAATCTCTCTAGATAATCATATGATCATACTCATACATGTGATTCCTGTGAACAAGGGAAGATCATTCAAAATACATATTATCTAAATGTGAAAAGATCAACAATATTGCTTGAGTTGGTGAATATTGATGTGTGTGGGCCAATTTCACCAAGGGTTATTGATGGGAGGGGATGCTATGTTCACTTCATTTTTTTACTTTAGAAGAATGTAGTGGGTATCAATAATCACCCACAAATATGATGTGTTCAGTTTCATTACAAGATATCTATAGGAATGTGGAAAGATGCTTCATTAGAAAATTAGGACTATTCGAACAGATAATGGAATATAGTTCACAAATAGTCAAGTAGAGGTTTATATTGAGAAACATGGGATAATGACTCATTTTTCAGTAGTATGGACTCCACATTAAAATGGATTAGTCAGGAGAAGAAATGGGATTTTCAACAACATGGATAAAACAATGATCATTTAGAAATATCTTCTAGAGATATTTTGTAAAGAAGCAGTGATGAAAAAAGTCTACACATAAAATATACCATTACATTGTCCAAATAGGACAAGACTCCAAACAAGTTATTGTATGGAAAGAAGCCATTATTGAAGTACTTTTGAGTATTCAGAAGTAAATGTTTCATTCCCAATTAGGAGAAACATAGGATGTTTTAATCCAATGTAGATTAAGGGATATTTCCTAGCTACTCAAAACTAAAAAATCATATAAATTCTCTAATAAGTATCTAGTAAATATAGTTGAAATTTATGAAGTAAATATTCTGGAAGATGAATAGAATATTCAGAAAATACTTGATCAAACTCAGCAGGATAGTGAAGGAGAGATGAGAAGGTCAGTAGGCATTCTAGCTCCAAAGGTTGATTTAGAAGAAGACTCGGATGATGATAATAAATTTGTGATTGCCCAATGACTGACGAGAAGTGATAAAATTTATTGGCAGAACATAATTGGTGATCAGATGACACTAGTATAGAAATGAACAACGATGTCTCTTTAGAAAGCATCATACTTATCACAAGTGAAGACTAAATTCTTTAGTGAATATATTGGAGATGAGAATTGGGTTTAGGAAATGAATTATGAGATTGAAAAAATTGAGAATAATGAGACATGGGAAATAGTTTTGAGACTATAAAACAAGAATTTCATCAGAATAAAGTGGATCTTTCACAAGAAAATGAATGAATATGATGTGTTCATTTGAAACAAATCACAACAGGTGTGAAAAGATAAATCCTAGATAGTGGGTATTGATATTTATGGGACATTTCCAACTATTATAATTCTGGCGACAATCATATTATTCTTGGTTATAGAAGTGCAAAGAAAGTTTAAGGTTTTTCAGACAAATGTTAAGTAAACATTTATAAATTGAGTTCTATAAGAAGAAGTTTACATTGAGAAAATAGATGGTTTTCTCATCCATAAATATGATAATAGGGTATTTCGGCTGAAGAAGGTTTTATATGGTTTGAAGAAAACACCAATAGCATGGTATTCAAGGCTTGATCAATTTCTAAAAAAACTTCATTCTTAGTGTGGTGGAGTTGATTATAATTTGCATTTCAACAATGACGATATTAAAAGGATGACAGTTTTGGTTTACATTGATGACATAATATTTTGAAGAGTAGATGAAGCACAATGCAGATAGTTTTTTGGATTCATGAAAAGAGAGTTCGAAATATCGATGATTGGTGAGGTGATGTTTTTCTTTAGCTTTTAGGTGACGCATGGAAAAAATTGGATATTTATTTATCAATATAAATATGGAAAAGTGGTTTTTGGAGGCTTTCTAATAGATAATTCCAATGAGATGAAAACTCTGGTTGCTACCAAGCTGAAACTGTCACACGATTATGACATCAAGATAGTTTATACCACAGAATATAGGCAAATCATTGGAATTCTATTGTACCTGATAGCGACAAGGGATAATATTTGATGTTTCCCATTCCAAAAAACAAGGTATCAATGAAATATGAAGGAGATTCACATGATTACAGTAAAAATAATTCTTTGTTATATTAAGGGCACAGTGGATTTTAGACTAATTTATAATGAAAAATCTCAACCTGAGTTATTGGGATATACAGATGCAGATTGGCTCGGTTCAATATGTGATAGGAAATTAACATCAAGAAGTTTCTTTTATCATGGAGGGTTGTGTATATCTTGGTTAAGAAAAAATCAAGATTTAATTTCATTGAGAACTACAGAAGATAAATACATTGAGGCTACTCATGCTTGCATGTAGCTATTGTGGATGGAGCAACAATAGGATGATATGGGAATTGAATTTAATTGTATGGTCAGAATCCATTGTGATAATTCATGTTCTATAAATCCTAGAAAAAATTTATTCCATCACTCAAGGAAAACGAACATTGAAAATAAATATAATTTTATCAAGGAGAAGGTGGATAAAGGGCTTGTGATGTTGGAGTATGTGCCTACATAACAATATTTTTTGGACATTCTAACGAAGACCTTAAACAAAGAAGCATTTGAAAGGCATTGACTGGATCTGAGAGTCCAGTCATCTTCCCGCACATCAAAAAGTGTGGATGTGGGACCCCCTCTCTCTGAGGTATGATGTGTATTTTTTTCTAATGTACTAAAATGAATTCTTTACCCTGTTCCAGACAACTTTGAAGAGCCCTATTGGTTTGTTGACAAAGGGGGAGAATGTGTGACTATTCATGGGTGATAAAAGACACAAGGTGAAGCTATTAAGTGGAGAAATGAGATGGTGGGGGAGTGAAAGCTAACCTAAAGATGTTTGGATAATCTATAAAATTATGGTAGCATTAAATATAATGATTCGTGAAGTGATCAATCCGAGATTAGATATCACGAATGATGAGGTTTTTGATAAAATTAGTTTATTGGTATTTGTATGGTATCAATAATTGGTGATTGGAAATGATGTGATTCATTGATGAAAATTTTATTATACACATGTTTCTCATGTCGTGCATGGATCATGTGGGCTTATAGTATGTGTTGAGAAAATCATTCATTTCTATCTTAATCGCATGAAGTGAATCGTGGTTGATGTTGGAAAAGTATTAAGGAGGTTTCAAAATGTGCACTATTTTTATGAGAATATTTTTCAAAAAACCCAACCGGGGAGATTGTTGGGAAAAATCCACAAAGTTTTCATCTCTATATGTTTTGGGTGTGGCTGTGTTTGTTGACAAATCCAAATGACTGAAAATGCATATGGTTAGTGTTTTCCAAACATATGTTTTTAAGGTGGCGTAGTTTCCCAGTGTTTTCGAAATTTTTGGGGCCACAAAATTGGGAGTTTCATGTTAGAAATGTAATGATTTATTAATAGGAGTGAACTATAGGAATAACATTGAAGAGAAATGTCAAAGGATGATAACTACATACCACAATTCATGGACCACGTACCATGTTCCGAGAATGGTATGTGGAGTGGTGGAAATGGTATATCGAAGTGGTTAACAAAATCAAAAAAGGTTCACAGTGGATGGTGATGCGGTAGGCGGATGGCTTGATGTTGATAGAGGAGATTGACCACATAGGAACAAAGACAGTACGTATACCAGATATGAAAAATGGTTCATAGGTGGCTTGTGGTTTGTGATGGTAGAAGGATCGGTATGCGGTGGAGGCTGAATCGAAGATTTGGTAAATATTTGATTATTGGATTTTGAAGATATCTTTACCTACATAAGAATCACTAATCCCACCGATTTCTGTGGAGATAGAATATCATTAGAGATCATAATTTTGGTCCACAATTTCAGCACTATCCAAAGGAATTTTTCAAGGAATAATTATATAGAAGCTAAAGTGGTTCGCATGGAAGAAATTCCACTGAAGGATTTAATTGGACGACTATTACCCGCATAAGACCTAGTACAGGGAGGAAGATGGCGCGATGTGTGGGTGGTTAGTGAAGGAAGTCTGTGAACAATGAATAGTTTGAAGACTTAGGGTTATTTGCAGAGACAGTTTGCGAACAAAGAACTGTTCGCAGATAAGAGGTGTTTCATAGAGGAGGTTCTCCGGATCGGTATGCATAGGAAGTATGCGATATCATAGGTGGAGGTGGTCTGTGGATGAAGGGAGGCTCACCGAAACGGAAGCAGTACGTGAAGGAGGTGTTCCGCATACCAAACCTGATATATAGTATACTGGATAAGAAGGTGGTTCATTATTTTCATAGTGTAGCTTGTGAAGGTTTCAAATCAGTTTGTGAAAGTATTTTCTGGTACCTACCAGGGCTTGGGAATGTGGAATTTATGTATGAGTGAAAACAAAGATTCATGTAAATACCCGTAAAAATAAAGGAAATTTTTTTCTTAATTTTCTTTGGAATTTTACAAAAACGTAGTTTCTGACGGCACCTGATTCCGATGCCCGGTATTCCAGGAATCTTTTTCCGAAGTTTAGCTCGGGTACGTTCAATGAAAAAACGAGCGGGGTTTTCTAAATTTTGAACTGGGGCTCGGAATCAAATTCCTAGGGCACCAATGGAATCGTAGCACCGGTATTTTCTTAGAAATTCCTTTTCCGGAGTTGCGTTTGCTCGGGTGTGGTTTTTAATTTTTGGGGTTAAGTTAAGAAATAAAATAAAAGCGCTGCAACACTTTATTTTATCTCACTTAAAGCCACTTAAAGCCACTTATGCTATGTTAAGCGGATAAGGTGGAACCCAAAAATATCCTACCCACTTGGTAGGATATTTGTGAGGTGGGGCCCGCACGAGCCCCATCGTTTCTTCCCTCCTAAGTAACCCACCCGCAGCCCCCTCTTTAATGAAATTCAACCGTGCATTTTTCTGGTTAAGAAACGCCCCATTAAATTGGGCAGTTAAATTGTTACAATTAATTTTTCGAATTAATTGTTCGTTTCTTATCTTTGAATTTAAAATCGTTTGAATGAGACTAAAATAAGACCAAAACTTTTTTGTTGAGGGGTTGTTTGTTGAGAGGATTTAGAGAAACTCTAAAGCTTGAAGATCTTCATCCTTCTTCGCGAAGAACGCGAAGAATGTGAAGAACGCGAAGAACGTCGGCCTTCGACGAAGGGCGACGAAGAACGCCGAACCCTCGGAGATCGACGACGTGACGCTGTGTACCACGACACTGACGATTCTCTTTCCGCGACGCGGCGATCATCTTCTTCCGCGACAGTTAATTCTGCGACGAACTCACGTTCGACGACAATGTTGAGGTTGGGGTTTTTTTCTTTTTAATATATGTGATTATATCTGTGGTTTTTTAAATGATTGTTGTGAGACTTTTAAAACCGTTAACACGGTGGGTGCGGACCAACGAACAAGTCCGAACCCACCGCCCTTTTCGTTCTTGGTGGGTGGAACGACAGACGACGTCAAAAAAAACTACACGGATGATCTGAGGTCCTCGCAGTGAAGGACGGGAACCGGGAGGGCCATTGGCGGAGACGACACAATTTTCCAACCACCGGAACTCGTCCGGTGGTCCGCGGAGCAGCCCGACGGCGCACCACGCCGGCACGACGGCGCTGGCGGCAGGTGGCGGCGGCGCCCGGCGCGCCGCCGGGAGGAGCCGTCGTGGCTGAATCCATGGCGGCAGGGTGCGGTCCAGCGACCATGTGGGACCTGAGGCGGATGGGACGCGGCAGCCGGCCTCGTCCGCTGGCAAGGGCGGCCCCACGCGGGGTCACGGCTCCTTCACGCGGGGGCAGCGCGCCCCCCGCTTCGCTCGGCTGTAACGGCCGAGCCGACCCGCTGGCCACCCGGCCAGCGCCAGCCGGGTCACGCCCAGGCTGGGCTGGGCCGCGCCGGCCGGGCCGGGTCGGACCCGGACCCGGGTCATGTCCACCCGGTTCGGGCCGACCCAGGGTGGTTGGGCAGGGTCGGTTCGGGCCCAGACCCCCCTTTTCGGCCCCCTTTCGGTCTTTTTCCCATATCATAGGCTACAGACCTCCGATCGACGCAACATTAGAGGAGATGTGATCCTTGGATCGAGACAGTTGTTTTGGTATATCTTACTCAAGGTTTCGGAGTACTTTGGGTTCGGCCGGGTTGGTTCGTACACGAAACCAACTGGGCCCTTGGAGCGGAAACGCTCATAACTTGATCTCCGGACGTCCAATTGACATTCCGTCGACTTTGATGGATTTTTATAAGTGAGATGGATCTTTTGTATTACTCCGCCCAAGGTTTGGACGCAGGTGGAGTATGGTCAGGTTGGTATTGACTTACAAACCAACTGGGCCACTAGGACGAAAAAGCCAATAACTCTCTGACCGGGCATCCGATGGACATGCCGTCTGTGGCCTTGAGTTCCTGATGACGATACGGAACTTTTGGATGCATCAACTCTGGACTATGTGTCAGTTGATGTATCATCCTCTCGGCTCGAGGAGCGGACCCTCCCGAACGAGCTTGCTGTGTGCGGGAACCCTTGAGCTGGCTGCGACTGCGACGACGACGACGACTGTACAGAATCCTCAGTGGATTCGACAGTGATGACTACAGAGCTCAGAAATCCTTCGTGGATCAGTGCTACCGATATTGTGTGCGTCTGATCCTGTGTGGGTCAGCGCTCAGCGGTCCTGTGTGGGCCAGCGCCTACATATCTTTTGTGGGTCCGATCATGTGTGGGTCTTTGCGAGAGTTAGTTACCTATCGATCATGTGTGGGTCAGATCCTTTCTGGGTCATTGTGGGGGTTAGTACTTATCGATCCTTTGTGGGTCCGATGACTTGGATGAATCAGTGGCTATATCTGATCATCACTATCTTCATTTGAAGAAATATACCTATGTGAGCTGAATCTTGTTTTGCTTTCCTATGTGGATTGTGTTGTGCTATCCTGTATGGATTTACGTTTTGCTTCCTATGTTGACTGGGTTTTACTTGGGCTCGGATGTTGGAGCCGAATGAGAATTGGTGACTTAGGTATACGTATGGGCATATACTTAAGTAGTGTCGAATGTTACTTCGTGTTTGTATCTTTCCATTGTGGATTATCCTTTGTGGATTCTGGGAGACCTTCGAGGGTCTCGGGGTCCCTACTGAGTAGCTTATACTCACCCCTACACGGGCTATGCCCGCACGACATTGTGTTGGTTGCAGACGACGGACAGTGCTGATTGTGGTTGAGGTTTGCGGAGCTGGACGGTACCTGGGGGTAGACCACTGGGCAGGACGTTCTCGGAGCTGGCGGCTGGACTCGAGGAGCTATTGAGGTTATCTGTACTCACCCTTCAGGTGGGATTTCCAGTGGACAGCTCGACGTTGCGACTTTACTTTTCAGTTGCTGTTTTCCCTTCCAGTTTTACTTTACTTTCAGTTTGTGTTTGTATACTGGCCCACTTACTTTCCGCACTAACTGTTGTACCCAGTTTTTACTTAGTGTTTACTTCTACTTCTTGCTTTCTCTGTGGTGTTTGTTTACTTTACAAAGACAATGCCTTCCCTTTTTACCAGTATTTATGCCTTGGTTCTATTTTTCAGCCCCTGGCCTATGGAAGGAGGGATTGGGGTAGCCACGACACGGGCCTCGAGACGGGTCGTGAAAAATTGGTATCAGAGGAGTTCGGTTCTATCGTAGAACTCAGGACTCTAATCTTTTCTATGTGAAGCAATAGTGTTAAGAGTATTGAGTGTGGTTATCAGTCCAGGGAGTCCAATGTTGGTGCGGCGGACGACGTATCCGTACACCAGTACCCTGACTTCTGATTTCTGACTTAATGCACGAAAACATTGATTGCGTGTGTGTTTCAAGTTTCCTTTGTGATTACTTTATGTCAGCTCACCAGGTATACTATTCTAACCATGGCGCACCTATTTCTTTTCAGGATGGCCCCACGATGGCAGCCAGCTAGGGTTCCGAGAGTTGTGTGTGACGACAGCCCGCCGAGCGACGAGGTCTCGGTATAGGGCCCTTTGACAGCAGAGGCACCGACGATACTTTTACCTGCCGATCCACCGATGCTTCCAGCCCCAGCCGCTGACGATGCACGTCGCCATAGTGCACTGCATGAGTTCCAGCGCCAGCGACCGCCCAGGTTCCACGGGGAGACGGACCCCCAGGCAGCCAACGACTGGCTGGAGGCAGTCGTACGGGTTTTCAAGTTAGTGAGGACACCAGCAGACCTCATGGTGATCCTCACAGGGAGCCTACTGCACGCAGCAGGAGGAAGATGGTGGAGCTTGATGCTCCAGGTGCACGATGAGGCATCTCTCCTCTGTACGGACTTTTAGAGCCTCTTCCGCTCAGAGTTCGTCCTAACCACCCTTCATGCGGTGCGCATCCAGGAGCTTCTACAGCTACAACAAGGCAGCTTGACGGTCGCCCAATACTCGACGAGATTTACCGATCTATCACGCTACTCGACAGACATGGTACGTGACCCATTCTTCTGGGCCCAGACCTTTGAGCAGGGATTGAGGCATGAGATCATGGCATCGCTGATCTCCCTCAGTATTCCGACTCAGGAAGGTGTACTAGAGCAAGACCTTTTGATCTAGAGCTTCATTGTTGAGCCTTCTTCAGCAGCGAGACCTACCGCGGGGCGACACGTAGCAGAGTCTTATGCAGCAGGCAGCCAATGGATGACTCATGGGTCCAGGCAGACCGGACCTTCAGGAAGACGACCTCAGGACACTGGCTCAGTAGTGCGGGGCACACAGCGCGGAGCCAGTCTTTCGAGAGGCAGGCAGTGCTATGCATGTGGCGGGCAGGGCCACATGGCTCGTGACTACCCGACCCGCCATGCCGAGGAGCAGCAGATGGTTTAGGGGGCACCGAGGTAGAGGTAGAGGCTCGACCGTGGTGGTCCGCAGGGATCCGGTGGATGAGGCAGAGGATTTGGCTGAGCAGTAGGTGGTGGGCGACGCTTTGAGGCTCTACCACCACCACCACCACCAGGAGGTCCACCCCGGACATAGGGAGCTAGAGAGTAGAGACAGGCACAACTCCAGGCAGCGGAGGACTATGACCACGGCGCGCCGGAGATGATTTGAGGTACTATCTGTGTCTATTCCATCCTTTCTGCAGTTCTTATAGACACAGGAGTGAGTCATTATTTCATAGCCGCTGCCCTTGTTCGGAGCTCAGAGATTCGGACAGAGCCGTTGGCTTTATCCTTACAGCTAGAGACTCCTACGGAAGTAGACTCGACGATTACGCACTGGTGCCGGCAGTGTGGGCTTACTCTAGGAGGCGAGAGCTTCGGCTGGGATCTTCTTGTAGCGGCATCAAGGACTTACGATGTCATCTTGGGAATGGATTGGTTATCTATAGTCCACGCTGAGATCGACTGTATTAGGCGCAAGGTGTGATGTGTAGGCACTGACAGGAGCAGTTTCACCTTCACTGGCGAGAAGGGATCCTTCGCAGCATAGGATGGACTTCTGCAGAGGAGAGGATAGCCCATCATTCATCAGTTATCTAGCCTCATCCTAGGGGCAGTCGACGTGCGGAGTCCTAGTTTTCTTGCAGTGGTGGATATGTATGCGGACGTCATTCCTGACGACGTTCCAGGACTACCTCCTCGCAGAGAGGTAGACTTTTATATTGATTTGTACCCCGAGACAGTCCTGATATCCACTCCAGCATATCGGATGGCTCCTGCCGAGCTTCGAGAGATATGGGTATAGTTGGAGGACTTGCAGGGCAAGGGATTCATCTGACCCAATGTTTCACCCTGGGCTTCCCCGATATTGTTCGCCAAGAAGGCAGACGGGAGCTTGCGACTTTGTGTCGACTATCATCGCCTGAACCAAGTGATAGTGATGAACAAGTATCTGTTGCCAAGGATTGATGACCTCTTCGATCAGCTCAAGGGAGCACGGTTGTTCTCTATGATAGACCTCATGTCAAGCTATCATCAAATCAGAGTTCGGGACGAGGACGTGCAGAAGATGGCCTTTAGATGTTGGTATGGCCACTATGAGTTTTTGGTTTTGCCATTCGGAGTAACCAATGCTCGAGTGGAGTTCATGGGCCTCATGAATGGGATCTTTCAGCCATACCTCGATCAATTTGTTGTGGTCTTCATTGACGACATTTTGATTTACTCGACGACTGAGGAGGAGCGTGCCTACCACTTACGGGTTGTACTAGACACACTCCGAGAGCACCAGCTTTATGGAAATCTCTCAAAGTGTCAGTTATGGTTATGTGAGTTCCACTTCTTGGGGCACGTCATCTCTGATGCGGGAGTTGTGGTGGATCCTTCGAGGATCGAGGAAGCGCTAGTTTGGGAGCCACCTAGGAGCGTGACGAAGGTGCGGAGTTTCTTTGGACTATCTGGATACTATCGGAGATTTGTTCTAGACTTATCCAGAGTTACGGCACCACTCTCATATTAGAAGAAGAAGGGGAAACCCTTTGTGTGGTCAGACAGATGTCAGCAGAGCTTCCAAGAGCTGAGACAGAGATTTACCAGCACACCTATCTTGAGTTTTCCGGAGGAGGGAGTAGGGTATGTAGTCTACTGCGATGCATTAGGGACCGGACTCAGATGTGTCCTGATGCAGGAGTGGGCAGTGATCGCCTATGGATCACATTAGTTGAGGCTGCATGAGCAGAACTACGCTACCCATGACCTGGATTTAGCAGCAGTGGTCTTCGCTCTGAAGACATGGCGACACTACCTGATGGGAGAGGGCTTTACAGTCTTTTCTGACCATCAAAGTCTCAGGTACATCTTCTCTCAGAAGGACCTGAACCTGAGACAGTGGTGATGGCTCGAGTTCCTTCAGGACTGTGACTTTGAGATAGTCTATACTCCTAGGAAGGGGAATGTGGTAGCCGATGCTCTCAGCAGGAGGACGGGCATTCAACTACTTGAGGAGGCGACAGAGCAGCTAGCCACTTTGTAGATATCTTTCGTGGATAGAGATGGAGCAAACTTCCTTCAGTCTCTCACAGTCACCCCTCCACTACTACAGTGGGTCAGAGAGGCACAGCATGGGGACGCCGACTGTGAGACGCGGCGTGCGCAGATATCGTCAGGACAGGCACCTGATGGATTCTCCGTAGGAGGAGAGCACGACGTCCTATTCAGAAGACGTACCTTGGTACCGGTTGTTTTGTAGGAGGAGGTGCTGAGAGATTTTCACCCTTCCCCTTTGGCGGTATATCCTGGAGTAGAGAAGATGTATCAGGATCTCAGATGACAGCACTGGTGGCCGGGCATTAAGAAGGCTGTGGTAGAGTTCGTTTCTCGATGCCTCACCTGCCAGTAGGTTAAGGCAGAGCATCAGGTACCAGCAGGCTTGGTACAACCCTTGGAGGTCCCAGAGTGGAAGTGGGACGTGATATCTATGGACTTCATGACTGGACTTCCACGCACTTCCAGATGTCACAAATCCATTTGGGTGATTGTCGACCGACTCACCAAGTCGGCTCACTTCTTACCCATCAGAGAGAAAGTCTCATTGGAGAGCTTGGGATGCCTCTACGTTCATGAGATTGTACGGCTTCACGGTGTTCCATCAACTATCATCTCTGATCGAGATTCTCACTTTACTTCCCAGCTTTGGAAGGGGTTGTAGGAGGCGTTCGGGATGCAGCTACGTCTGAGCACCGCCTTTCACCCTCAGACAGATGGTCAGATGGAGAGGGCTATACAGACTCTCGAGGAAATCCTCCATGCATGTGTCCTCGACTTTGGTCGCAGATGGGAGGACCACCTACCCTTGGTGGAGATTGTGTACAACAACAGCTAACACTCCACCATCGGGATGGCCCCTTACGAGGCATTGTACAACCGACCTTGTAGATCTCCTTTGTGCTGGCCAGACCCTGGGGAGTCAGCACTTGTGGGACCGGAGATGGTCCAGGCCATGAAAGAGAAGGTCCAGGTCATCCACGAGCGGATGAGGACAGCTCAGAGCCGGAAGAAGTCATATGATGACAGAAGGTGGAGGCCACTAGAGTTCAAGGATGGCGACCACGTCTTCTTACGTGTCTCACCTCGAAATGGATTACGGAGATTTTGATGATGCAGAAAGTTGTCTCCATGCTTCATCGGACCATTCCAGGTCCTCAGAAGGATTGGCGAGGTGGATTATCGCCTGGCCTTACCACCTCAGTTGCCTCGGGTGCACGACGTCTTCTACGTATCTCAGCTGAGAAGATACGTGCACGACCCGACACATATCATTGACCATGGGGAGCTAGAAATTGATGATGGGGCGACATTTGCGGAGGTCCCGGTGGATATCGATGATCGACAGGAGCAGCTCCTACGTGGACGATCGATTCCTCTAGTGCGCATTAGATGGCAGCACGGGAACTTCCAGGAGAGCAATTGGGAGCGGGAGGCTCAGATGCGTGCTCAGTACCCACATTTTTTTCCCTAGTTTATGATGTATCTTTACGGGGACGTAAATCCCTGAGGTGGGAGTGATGTAAAGACCCGTAAAATTCAAGGAAATTTTTTTCTTAATTTTCATTGGAATTTTACAAAAACGTAGTTTCTGACGGAACCTGATTCCGAGGCCCGGTATGCCCGGAATCGTTTTCCGAAGTTTAGCTCGGGTACGTTCAGTGAACGAACGAGCGGGGTTTTCTAACTTTTGAACCGGTGCTCGGAATCAAATTCTGAGGGCACTGATGGAATCGAAGCGCCTGTATTTTTTTAGAAACGCCTTTTCCAGAGTTGCGTTTGCTCGGGGGAAGTTTTTAATTTTTGGGGTTAAGTTAAGAAATAAAATAAAAGTGGTGCAACACTTTATTTTATCTCACTTAAAGCCACTTAAAGCCACTTAATCTAAGTTAAGCAGATAGGGTGGAACCCAAAAATATCCTACCCACATGGTAGGATATTTGTGAGGTGGGTCCCGCATGATCCCCACCATTTCTTCCCTCCTAAGTAACGCACCCGCAACCCCCTATTTAATGAAATTCAACCGTGCATTTTTCTGGTTATGAAACGCCCCATTAAATTTGAAAGTTAAATTGTTACAATTAATTCTTTGAATTAATTGTTTATTTCTTATCTTTGAATTTCAAATCATTGGCATGGGAATAAAATAAGACCAACACTTTTTTTTGAGGTGTTGTTTGTTGAGAGGATTTGGAGAAACTCTAAATCTTGAAGATCTTCATCCTTCTTCACGAAGAACGCGAAGAATACGAAGAACACGAAGAACGTTGTCCTTCGACGAAGGGTGAAAAAGAACGCCGAACCCTCGGAGATTGATGACGCGACTCCGTGTACCGCGACGCCGACGATTCTCCATCCGCGATGCGATGATCCTTTTCTTCTGTGACGAGTAATTCTACAACGAACCCACATTCGATGACAACGTTGAGGTAGGGTTTTTTTCCTGTTAGTCTATGTGATTATATCCACGGTTTGTTTAAATGATTTTTTTGAGACTTTTAAAACCGCTAACGTGGTGGGTGCGGACCAACGGACAAGTCTGAACCCACTGACCTTTTCGTTCTTGGTGTGCGGAACGGCTGACGACGTCAAAACAAGACGCACGGGCGATCTGAGGTCCTCGAAGTAATGGACGGGCCTCGGGAGGGCCATTGCCGAAGACGACACACTTTTTTGACCATCGGAACTCGTCCGGTGGTCCGCGGAGTAGCCCGCCGGCGCGCCTCGCTGGCACGGCGGTAGGTGGCAGGGGCGCCCGGCGCACCGCCGGGAGGAGCCGCCGCGGCTGAAGCTGCGGTGGCAAGGCGCGGTCCCTCGACCACGCGGAACTGAAGGGGGACGGTACGTGGCAGCCGGCCACGTCTGTTGGCAAGGGCGGCCCCATGCGGGGTCGTGGATCCTTCACGCAGGGACAACGCGCTCCCCGCTTTTCTCGGCCGTAACGGCCGAGCCGACCCGCTGGCCCCCCGGCCAGTGCCAGCCGGGTCGCGCCCAGGCCGAGCCAGGACGGGTCGTGCCATCCGGGTCGACCCAATTCGGGCCGACCCCGGGGGGGTGGGGCCGGGTCGGTCCGGGCCCAGAGCCCCCGTTTTTTTGCCCCTTTTCGGTCTGTTGCCCATATCTTGGGCTACAGACCTCCGATCGACGCACCGTCAGTGGAGATGCGATACTTGGATCGAGACGGTTGATTCAGTATATCGCAATCAAGGTTTCGGAGTACTTTGGGATTGGCCTGGTTGGTTCGTACACGAAACCAACCGGGCCCTCAGAGTGGAAACGCTCATAACTTGAACTCCGGACGTCCGATTGACATGCCGTCAACTTTGATGGATTCTTCTAAGTGAGACGGATCTTTTGGCTTACTCTGCTCGAGGTTTGGACGCAGGTGGAGTACGGTCGGGTTGGTTTTGACTTAAAAACCAACCGGGCCCCTGGGACAAAAAACCCAATAACTCTCGGACCGGGCGTCCGATTGACGCGTCGTTTGTGGCGTTGAGTTCCTTCTGACGATACAGAACTTTTGGATACATCAACTCTGGACTATGTGTCAGTTGATGTATCAGCCTCTTGGCTCGTGGAGCGGACCCTCCCGAACGAGCTTGCTGTGTGCGGGAACCCTTGAGCTGGCTGCGACTACGACGACGACGATGACTGTACAGAGATCCTCAGTGGATTCGACGGCGATGACTACAGCACTCAGCGATCCTACGTGGATCAGTACTACCGATCCTGTGTGGGTCCGATCCTGTGTGGGTCAGCGCTCAGCGGTCCTGTGTGGGCCAATGCCTACAGATCCTGTGTGGGTCTGATCCTGTGTGGGTCTTTGCGTGGGTTAGTTACCTATCGATCATGTGTGGGTCAGATTCTTTGTGGGTTATTGCGGGGGTTAGTACCTATCGATCTTTTGTGGGTCCGACGACATGGATGAATCAGTGGCTATATCTGATCATCTCTATCGTCATTCAAAGAAGTATACTTGTGTGAGCTGAATCCTGTTTTTCTTTCCTATGTGGATTGTGCTGTGCTATCCTGTGTGGATTTACTTTTTGCTTCCTGTGTGGACTGGGTTGTACATGGGCTCAGATGTTGCATCCGAATGAGAATTGGTGACTTAGGTATATGTATGGGCATATACTTAAGCAGTGTTGAATGTTACTTTGTGTTTGTGTCTTTCCTTTTGTGGATTTTCCTTCGTGGATTCTGGGAGACCTTCAGGGGTCTCAGGGTCCCTACTGAGTATCTTATACTCACCCCTGCACGGGCTATGCCCGCACTACGTTGTGTTGGTTGCAAACGACGGACAGCGTTGATCGTGGTTGACGTTTGCGGAGCATGATGGTACTTGGGGGTAGACCACTGGGCGGGACGTTCTTGGAGCGGACGGCTGGACCCGAGGAGCTATGGAGGCTATCTGTACTCACCCTTCAGGTTGGATTTCCAGTGGATAGCTCAACGTTGGGGCTTTACTTTTCAGTTGCTATTTTCCCTTCCAATTGTACTTTACTTTCAGTTTGGGTTTGTATAATGGCCCACTTAGTTTTCCACACTTACTGTTGTACCCAGTTTTTAATTAGTGTTTACTTCAACTACTTGCTTGCTCTGTGGTGTTCGTTTACTTTACAAAGGCAATGCCATCCCTTTTTACCAGGATTTACACATTGGTGCTAGTCGCCAGCCCCTGGCCTATGGAAGGCGGGCTTGGGGTAGTCACAACACGGGCCCCAAGGATGGGTCGTGAAAATTCAATAGTGCATCTAACAACAGTTTAGGATGTAGTAATTCATAAGAATTAACGGTCTTACATGTCTATAAATTATGATTTACCTACAAGTCTATAAATGGTGTTTGGATTCGATACCAAGATCTATGAGTGAAAGAAGGGGAAGAAGGTGACCCTTTTCATAGGCAGTGATACATAGAAAGAGGCATGGGGAGTGAGCCTTGGGAATGCAGTGAGAAGACCCTAAACCTTGTAAAGGCAGTGATCTTTGGCATAGAAGATGTATCCTGGACATTTTCTTCATTATTGGTAGTGAGCCTTATTGAATTTGGTACATCAGTATATCATTGTTGTATGCTCCTTGGACATATCCCTATAAGGGTGAACCATGTAAAAACTACGGTGTTCTATGCATGATTTCATATCTATTCATATATTTCTTTAAAGGGAATAGATAAATGAGTTTTGTTTTACAATGAAACAAGATCCAATGGGGAAAATTTTAAAGCTGTCTTACCCTAATTCACCCTCTGAGAGTATTTGACCTATTGGACCAAACACGTTCTAATGAATTTTAGGAAATGAAAGCCTTGGTCAGTGGTTTTAACAATATTTTCTCCACAAAGGATGAGTTTAATGAGATTAGTACCTTGTTTGTAAATTATGGGTATGTGTTTCAAAATCATCCTTCAAGGAAATTACATATATCTCAAGAAGTTCTTTATGAGATAAAATCCTTTTGAGAAGAAGTGAATTATACCATACACACATTGAAAAGTATTTTGTTGAGTTAGTTATAATTTATAACTAAATTACAACCCTCTATTGAATCTTCCAAAGAATATTTAATTTTTCCATATTTATAGGATGGGTTTAGTCAGATGGTGTTAGAATTGGGTTTTGTTTCTTTTCATAGAAAATATCTCCAAGTTGTTCTACTTTCTCCAGTGATGTTGGATGAGTTGAAAAAGGATCATTTTTAGTCAATTTTGTGATACCCATGAAGGTGTTAAGAATCTTAGTATTAGGTTAGACATGTGAATGAATAACCATGTTGGACATCTAGATAAATATTTTGGAGATACGGTAGAACAAAATTTGGGTGTTGTAAAGAATGTAAGAGATATGATTTTAGTCTTTGTTGAATCTATCAATAAAAATAATCAAATATTTCTAAATGTATGAAGAAATAATTTTCAGTGGTTTTGGATTTGTATCCTAAAAAAATATTTGGTTAAAAATTATAAAAAGGTTTAGATGTTCTAGTTGTAGTCACATGAAGGGAGTTGGTTGTTTACAAACATCTAGTGATAGTTCCTCCTGTGGAATTGGTTATTTATTTTCATTTAGTTCAAGATTTCGTTGAACCCAAGCCTCGAATTAGTGTTTTAGTTTATGAATCTTCTCTAAATGAAGTTATTGAATTTGTTCAATGTTTTCTATATTGAGTGGAAATAATTGATCAATATATATATTCTGTGAATGGTAGGATTATTTCCATGCAATGTTTTGTATATCAAATTATAAAGATGATTCTAATGGATATGTCTTTTAATTAATCTACTGTGTAAATTTCCCATCTAATTTTCCCTCCCACTATTAGTGAGCCTATAAGATTCAAATTTTGGAAAATAAAACATCATAATACATTTATCATGAATGGATTAGTATCAGTAGATAAAATTCATATGGAAACATCTCTTATGGTTCATGAATTTCTCATGTCTAATGTTTCTCTAAGGATATACATGTGTTCTAAAGCCCTATTTCAATTGAAAAGTAGAATACCACTTTGTCTTGATATTTATAGTACTTCTTAGTAAACCAGGTAGACAATAGAAGGTTTTTATAATCATTCATCACCGACAATGCCAACTCTAAATACCTTCAGAACTGATCAATCCTTAAAATTACATCCACCCAAACCAAAATCATAGTTGTACCCCATTCTAACACCTGAGTTCTCTGACTAATATTTTTTATTTTGGTTAAGTGGATGAATATTTTTACATAAATACTTTATTATTTCTCTGTTATTGATATATTTATTAGTGACTTTTTCATTTAATTCAATTTTATATCATTATTTTATTTTAATGAAACTTAGTCATTCCATAATTCCATATCTAGTTTTCACACTACATTTAAATAGTTCATTACTATAAAGTGTTACATTAAATAGTATTTTATCACTTTTATCATCAATTTTTAATGACACATAAAGGGGGATATGTTTTCTATCATACGAAATGTTGGAGAAGTTTCTACCTTTTCCAAATGGAAAGATATAACTATTAAAGGGGGAGAAACCCTATATTTAAAAAAAACATATATTTTTTACATTTAATTTCTATTAATTTTTTTAAATTTTTTTTATTTGATATATATAAGAATATATAATGGGTTTAATGACCATAAAAAGGGGTAGATTATTAGACTACTAATATTAGTCCTACATATCGCATGTACTTCAACTTTTGATGATCTCAAACACCCTTCATACTTTGCTAATGATATTGTTTTTAAGTGTGTTCATCATGTTTTATCTTATTATTATGTGTTCATTGGTTACTTTCATTATGTATGAATTCTAGATGATTTTATATGAAATATTCCTATTTTTGGTAAATTTTCTATGTGATATTTTTTTCAATGTACTGAAAATGATTACATTGATCAATTGGATACATAAATCAATGGTGTAAAGAAATATCCTACATTAATCGAGTATTTCATCGTATCACCTATGTGGAAATCACCTACATCAACAAGATCTCCTACATGAGAAATCAACTACATAGATTATTAAGCTATATAAAATGGTCACACTGTGTAATCAGATATGTGAATCACCTATGTGGTGAAATTGGATACGTCATTTCAATCAGCTACATTAGTTTTTGCTACATGAATAAAAGATATACGTAATTACATTTGCGTTCATGAATCAAAATCATCTACATGGATTCTAATATTTATATTGATTATGTGGATTAAAATATACATTCAGCTACATAATGCTACAAATTGGTATTTATCACCATTGAAGCACTCAAGTAATCATTTTAATGCTTCTATACAATCATCAAAAGCTCAGTTTCCAATTTAAGGGAAAATGGATTATAAAAAGATCAGAGAAATAAGAAAAAAGAGAAGTACAAGGGTATTTTATTTTTATCTACTATTTTTAGTTATTTAATGGAAAAAGAACATGTAACTGATCATTAATAATATGGGTCATGTTATGATCATTTAAATAAGAATAAATGCTTTCATATCCAATTGTGGACTCCCTTTTTCATGAGAATATTTCTCCAAGAAGAACTTATGTTCAGAAAATAAATATAGGGAAAAATTTCTAAAAAAATATTTGAAATGACACTATATTTTATATGAAAATAAGGATGAATAAGTATCATATTATCATTTTTTCTTATTGATGATCCTTTTTGAGTTCAGAAGACACTAATATGGTTGTTTATCCTTCAGATCATCTCTCTTGGAGATCTATTTTTTTCTGGCATCATTATATTACATCTGTAAGATGAATTTTTTTGTGACTCTCTGTTTATTATCTTTCATTGTAGAGGTTCAAAAAAAACCTTTGAAGTCTATTGGTTTTGAAGACTTTTTGTATCCCATTTCAATGCTACTATCATTGTATCAGTGGTCAATTGGCCACACTCATTCATGCAGTCCCTGGTAAAAGGACTGTAATTTCTCAAAAAACAATCTATAATCATGAAACTCATCACACTCATGAAGAAGTGTGGTGGGGAAGTGGATTTGGGAACTTATAATCCCATAACACCTATAATTATCTATGCTTGTTTTAATTATTTATTCTTTTATTTCTACTTTATTTATTATCAAATAAAAGATTATAAGTAAGTTAAAAAATGAATCGGGTGGGTTTTCTAATTGAATAAAAATGTAATGAAATAAATTCACTCCTCTTAAGTAGTAATAACTTCAGTCTCTCACAAAACATATTTCACTAATCTCTGGGTCACAATGTAATTTCTCCCATTTTTTAGATATTTATGTATAGAACCATCCTAATCATATCATATATGACTCTTGTATAGTTGAGTGGAAAACTCTTTGTTCAATCCATCATATGGAAAAACTAAACTATATTCCTCATGTAACTGAATCTATTAGTGTCTCTAAGCTAGTGTAACACAAATAAAAATTCAAAAACATGTTAACAAGGTAAAATCCTAGGGTACCCTACTTTAGAATGACCTTACAAATAGGAAAATCCAGAGTCACTTATTACATTCTATACTTGCACAAGATAATTCAAGGGAACATAGGTTTAGCATGACCTACATTGTTAGATGATCGATGTATTGAAAAGTTCCCCTTTGAATGGAATATAACACATAACATTTTAAGGGGATATAATATCATCATCTTATCTAATGTTTTCCCCTTATATTTTTGAATTATTTTTGTATTTTAGTTCGTAATATTATTCCCTCCACCAAACCAATAAGTTCAAACTATATTGATGTGAAACACTTTGCACAACCCACAAGTTTGTGTTACACAAAAACAGAATTCAAACATATTTAAACATATGTAAATGCATAATATGCCTAAGGTACATGAAACCTTCATATAAATTTATAGATTTATATTAGATTTAAATTCTTCATAAGATTAATCCTGATGAAATAAATAGTCAACCCCATTCACCAGCCTAGACAAGGCATAAGCCTCTAGGCAGGTAGGTCGTCTGACCCTGGGTCCCACTACCCAAGGATACTTTACTCAATAGATAATATAATTCATGATAACTCTAAAACCCAATATCTACAAACAATAATAAATAACTAAATTCAATCTGATAAATTCAATTATAAATTGAGGTTAAGGAAGATGAAATCTAAACTCATCTGGGAGTCAATCCAAGAATGCAGTGCAAGGCTTTATCCTAGAAACTATATAACATTTTAAACTAAAGCATACACAATATTAAAATTTATTAAATTTTTTTTTAATATTAATATAGACAGGAATAACATTTTAAATAAATTAACAATTCAAATATGTAAACTTGAATTAAAATTTTATGCATAAATCATAAATTATTTCTAATTATAAAATATTTTATAATTTTTCATCTTTAACATTATAAGCATTCTATAATATTGAATATAAACATATTATATTAATTTAAGTATTAAATCATTCATATTTATCCTTATATGACATTTTCATTTTAAATATATGATATTATAAAAATTATAGACAATTTGTAATTAAATATATATTATGAAAACATTTTACATAATTTAAATACCATATAATTAATTATTATTTAAACTTTGATCATATTAATAATAATAAAACTATTTAAGTAGTTTAAATAATATCAAAATAGGTATCCAATTTATTTTGAATAATTCAAAATAGTTAATTATGAACAATTCATAATTTAAATATAATTTTTTTATATTTTGGCCTTATTTTATAATTTTCAACCATTTATAAGTTAATTTTTATTATTTCTAAATAAATTAATATATTTATATATCATAAGATATTCCCAATAATTTGGTTAAAAGGTATTTCAATTATTATCATTTAATACTTCTGAATAAATTTTTCATAAACATTTAATTATTTATAAAAAAAATTATAATTAATTATTTATAAACTTTTATAAATTTAAATATCACAAAAAACCTTTTATAATGATTTATAAAAATTTTACATATGATTTATATAAATTTAAATGTTTAAAACATTATTTTGTATATTTTAAAACAATTCTACTTACCCTTAAACATAGTGGTATTCTTGTGTAAGGGTAAAGCCTTTTACCCCAACACAGGCCATCTGAAAGCACATGTGTAAAGTTAATCCCCTACTTACTTTACATAAATTATGTATAATGCACTATGTAAAGGTAATTCAAATATTACCTTTACACCACTCATTCTATGTAAGGGTATAAATGATATTACCTTTACATAAATGTTTCATGTAATGGTGTGTCTCAATTACCGTTATGCATCCTTCTAGCATCGCTATGTAGGGGTACTACCTTTATGTAAACAGTTTTGTAAATGTAATAATGTGGTTATCCTTACACAGACATTCTATGTAATAGCATGACCCTTATAAAATGGTAAGATTCAGTAGATTACCTTTATGTAACCCTTTTAAAAAAGTCTACCTTTATACAACCCATTCTTCACATAAAGGTATGATGCGATGAACCTTACATAGACCAATATATATCATACTAAGGTGATAGAACCATTATTTAGACCACTCTCCATAAGGATAATTCCTTGGTTACCCTTAGACACCTCATCTATGTAAGGGTAAGGTTTTTATGACCATTACGTAGCATAACTACATAAGGTAACCCCTTTATGAAACCAAATATCTAGGAATGTAAAACATCCATAATATTTTATTCTTCTTCATTTAAAGCATGATTTCGTAAATCTAAAATCATGGTTCCCATTGATAGCACTTTTAGGTTTTGTTAAAATCTAATAAAACTTATTAGACACATCGGTAGAAATTAAAAACCAAATATGAGGATCTCTAATGCAGGAAATATAAATCCTTCAATACAAATAGAAATGAAGAAGATGTTAAAAATAAGTGTACTATATATTAAAGAGAGAGTATATCATATCATTCAACTTTTAATATTTTAGAATATTCTTGATAAATATTATAGGAGTGGAAAATAAATTCAACCCACCACAGTGGTTCATCAATGAGCTAATATGAATCACGTGTCATACATGAAACATTATCATTTCCCCCATGGTGTGCAAGCATCTCATCATGGAAAGGAAGAAAAAAAGAAAAGACAATGCTTTTAGTGAGGTTCAGCAAAGCATACTAGTATTATCATACACTTCCATCACATATAAAAATAATTAATCAAAAATCAATGACACTCTTTGATTATCCCCTCATTTATTCATGTAATTAAACACATTAAAAAATACCATGGATTTTTCATGTATCATATATATGAATGAGAGTCCTATCGAACATTTAATCTCATGAAACATTATAATAAATTATGACTAATATGGGAGAATAATAGAATATAACATTTTATCATTTCTATTGCATGTTTCATGGACCAATATACCATGCATCAAAATAAAATTTTTAAAGCAATACATAACTACATATATGTCATATATCTATATATATACATACACAAGTATTTATGGAATATAAATTACACTTAAAATTGTTCCTCTGTAAATGTATGGGTGTAGTGATATTTCAAATGAATGTGCTTTAGCTAAGAATAAGACATCATATTTCCAAACAAGTTAATTGTTCTCTATGAGTCAGAAAACAACATCCAATCTCTTGATGTTTTTTCTATATCCTCTAAAATCCACTCCATACATACCAATCCCTTCAATTCTTCTATCAAAGGTTTTTACTCTACTTATATTTTTTAAGTGGGTCCATCAGTTGAATATTGGATATCCCACTGACTCGCATTCTTCCAAAAGAAAACATATATCTGATAGCACTCCTCATGGAATCTGAATCTTCACAAATGTTTGAATTTTTGTAACATCTTGACCTGGATGACACTAAATGGTGCCCCGATCTTGTGTTTCAAATGGCCTAAAGAACACATCTCAAAACACTAGAGTATTATGACTAGCATCGAGGGCCTGTATAATAAAAAAATAAGCAATGCCAATGGAAATATCATATACAAAATGATATATCATGTAATATCTCTACAAAGTAGAAAAACAAGAATACAAGCATCAGTACAATACATGTACCAAAATACCAAAAATACCTTAAAGGATATATCCTAACAAGCATCATGAACATAACATGGTATTGTATTCCCCTGCTCCAATGAAATGAGCAGTCAAGAATAATACAACAAGAACTTTCTCATATCCTTACCTACATCCATGATATCTAGAGTGGTTCTGAACAGAAATCCAAACAAGATGTGAGATAACACTCAGTAAGCCACCACAAATGGTGTCTATAACTTTTCCATTCAGTGTATAACAAGATAATGTAATGTGGAGTGTATAACTGGTATAATAGTAGTACAAGATAAAATAATAATGAAAATATAATAAATTTAGATTTATATTATCCAACCTATCCAAGATAATCATGTTCCTATACAAGGGTCAACAGTAAACAAGAAACCTCAAGAACAAGATAATTTAAACAAATAAATAAACCACAATAGCCATGATGTGTAAACCAAGGTACAATATTTGAGATGGTCATGTCATATAAACCAAAGTATCTTATCATCATGGCCAAAACATATAATCCAGTGAGTAATATATTCACAATCACACCATATAATCAATAGTGTCAGACCATTAAGGCTCAGATCCAAGGTATAGTAGATAAAGTCATCCACATCATGTCACAGAAGAATATCAAAGTAATATCATTAAATAATTAGTTGGAGTCCAAGGATTATGTTAGTAGACCTTGTCCAATGTGAGTCTATGTAATTTAGATCCATGGGGTAGTAAGGCCTGAGGCATCCAATGAAATTAGGATCCAAGGAGGAAACATCTTTGAGGCATCCACTGTTGTAATCAAGACCATGGAGTAGAATTTCCCATGACATTCAATGGAATTGGGATACAAGGTATACCTACCAAGGAATCCACTACCATAATAATTTCATCATCCCATTCATTCATCATTACATAAGATTTAAATTTCATTAGTTTAACCAACTCATTTTCATAATTTCCATTGAAACACTTAAAACTATTCACATCATGTCAATCTGTGGAAAATGAGGCATCACCATTTCCTAATTATCTCAATTAAATTATCATCAATTATAATGACTCCCTATAACAAAAATAGTATACATAGACCCATTAGGGGGTTTTATGTAAGGTGGATACAAAGAAACACCCCATGGGAGGCCTAGGATAAGGATAACAACCTCTAAAAAACAAAAAGTTACTAGTGGGAAGCCTAAATAGGTTCCAATTCATTTAATAAAAGTATTAAATTAATTTTATGGGAAAAACATGAAATTACGACATGTGTAATAATGAAAAATAGCTATATGAAACACTAAACCATGAGGTAAAGTGTAGATTTCCTACCCTATGTCCATTAATGAACACCTATCAATCCCTAATCTCTGATTTAGTCCAAATCAATAGATAAATTGAGAATGTAAAATGAACCTATAAATAGGGAAAATAATATTGAACCTAAATATTTTTTTTTGATACAAATATAAATGATGAACAACATAAGATGATCGAAGAACTTTCTAGCATGGATCCAATGACACAAACGGTTTTCAAATTCGAGTCTGGATTGAGAAATAGGTGAAAATAAAATGAATTGAATTCAAAATAGAGATTTCAATGTGAGGTCTATCCATTAGAGGAGAAATGAAAAATAGATTAAGGATAAAATATATTCTAAGGTACTTTTGATCATTTTACACAAAAAACACTAGGTCACACAATTTGGAAGTAAGGTTGGCCATACCGTGCACCAAACATATGTCCTTCACAGATTCAAGGGTGACCTCACATGGGTCATGAGAACAGTTTGGAAAATCATGCATAAACCCTGCAATTTTTCTTCTATTAATAGTATATAATTTTTCTCATGGGTGTGTTCCTTGTGGTTCATGATTTCATCAAACTGTGTGGCCTTATTATTCTCACTATCCAACCCCACACAGTTACTCCTAATTGTGTGGTTTGGGAGGAATGGTTTCTCATAACCATGTGGCCAAACTGTTTTTCTACAAAAAATAAATCTTTAGGAATTTAACAATCCTTCTACACCCTTGAATCTCCCATTATCTCATTATTCACTCACATTATGTCAAAACCAAGGATTAAAACTAAAAATCAAAAGATCTGTACCTCATAGGAAGAACCATGATCTTACCATCATTCTTCTAAATGAAAATTTTCCCTGAACATACCCTCTACATGTAGTCAAGATATTCCTAATAATAACTCTAACTATTAAGAATGTACATTAGCCTCATAATCCCAAGCCTTATCCAGTAAACATTTGTGATTACATGACAGTCATACTAGAGGAACTAAATAACCTACTAGAACCTTCATTCTCTTGTTGAAGATATGTATAGGATGCTCCTAAAAGGATGCATCTACCATTAACTCCACCTCATCTAACTGTACAATGTGATATGAGTCTAAGTGTTTATTTCGTGTCTGAGATGCATGGACATCATGCATGGCTCAATACCTCTGAGGTAACTAAAACCAATAGGCTAAAATCTCATCTCTCTATTTAATATCGAATGGTCATACATATCTTGATGAAAGCATACATGTTTTCATAATCCGTCTATATCCCATCCTCAGTTAGATATGTAAAAATACTATATCTAATACCTTGAACTCTAGAGGTCATCGATGGTTATTGGTGTAAGATTTCTATCAATACTATACAGTATCCATCCATTTCAAAAATCAACTGGACCTTATTGAAAGTATCCTGATTGATATTTGGTGTGAGAAAAATTGTCTTAGCTGCCTCTAACCAGCATAGGGATGATCAACATGGCCAGTTGTAAAAATCCTTATAGGGTTCCATATGTATATTATCATTATTACTATTTTGGTATGAAAACAATACTAGGGGTATATACCTCTCCCATGAGACCCCAAAATACTGGATGCATGCTCTCAGTATTCCCTCAATCACCTAAATTATGTGGTATGACTGCCCATCATTATGAGGTTGGTATGTTGTCCTTAGAAGCACTAGTTTATCCAATTCCCTTTGCAGACTCTACCAAAAACGTGACATAAATCAAGCAACCCAATTTGATTCAATGGTTTGTGGAACCCTATTAATTCATGCTATATCACGGATATACAACCTCTCAAGATCATCTATTGAGACGTTATCCCAATTCGGAATGAAATTAGAAACATTAATGTTCTTGTCCATGACAACAAATACAACATTACTACCTCATGGAGTCCTCGACAACCCAGTGAAGAAATTCATCACAAAATTTACCATTTCCACTCAGGAATAGATCACTATTTTAAAAGCACAGCTGGACACTAGTGCTCTACCTTCACCTTCTAACAGGTGGATCGCCTTGTGAAAAAACCATATACCTTACAGTTAATCCATGGACACCAACACTAGCAACACAAATCTCAGTAAATCATGGTAACGTCAGGATGTACTACCCAAATAGAAGCATAAAAATCTCACATCATCTTCTCGCATATGTCTCTTGGAACCCATACGCCACCATGTATACACTGAATTTCATCCTCACCCAGAGTCCAACTAGGAGGTGGTTCCTCACCTACCAAACTCCCCCATAGGACTAGGACCTCTGAATATGAAAACTACTTCATTCACACTTTATCTATAAGAGTGGATGTCACCACCATGGATGAATGTTTTTTGCCTCTAACTGTCCTACACATTCAAGTGAATCTATAAATGAAAGGAAAAAAGTTTCCCCTTTCTACTAGCCTCTTGAAATGCCTATATTTCAGTCATTCTAATTAGTTCATCGACAACTACATTCTCCTTTAAAGGAATATAATCAATATCAAATTCCAAATACTATAGGAACTCAACCCACCATCACAGCCTCAAATTAATGTTATGTTTTGTAAATACATATTTGAGGATTTTTTGGTACGTGTACACCCAAAAAACCTCTCCCGGTAGATAGTTCCTCCAATAGTGAAAGGCATGTACAACAATGGCTCACTCGAGATCATGTGTTGGGTAGTTCCTCTCATGTGGCCTCAACTGATGAGACTCACACGTTATTACTCGCTCCTACTACATCATAATTTATCCAATATCGATAACTAATGAATCACAATAAATTGTTTGGGACCTATATAACTATGTAATAATTAGGATTGGCACTGAATTTAGTCTCCTTTTAATCTTATAAAAGGTTGTATTTTAAGTATGTATACACAAAACACCAAAAAATTCTTAATAAATAATGTAAGAGGTGCTTCTAAAAATGAGAAGTCCAGTATGAAATTCCTTTAATATCTGGTTATCCCCAATAAAATTTATATATCAAAGATATTCATGGGATTATTCCAGATAACTACAGCTCTCACCTTCTCTAGGTCAAATGATACTCCTATATCAGATATAATATGACCTAGTAAGTGAATATTATCCATATAGAAGTGTCACTTTGTTAGTTTAATGCATAATTGAAGCTATCTTAGTGTATACAAAATGATATCAAGATGATTGGAATGGCCATGTGGATTGTGTGAATAGACCAAGATAAAACTATCCACAAATAACACCACAAAATACTCTAGGTATGGACGGAAAACTCCATTCACCACTACTATAATAACTGCTAGGTAATTCATGAGACCGAAAAGTATATCTCGATACTCATAATGACCATACCTGCTATGAAAATAGTTATAAAGTATATCAATAGATCGAATATTAACCTAGGGATAACATGAAATCAAATAAATTTTGGATAATACCTGAGCTCCTCAGATTCGATCAAAAGTTCATCTATCTACGGTAAGGTATACCAGTTCTTAACCATCATCTGGTTCAATTTACAGTAATTGAAACATAGCCTAAGGGTACCATATACATTTAAAAAAAGGACCAGTGAACCCCATGGAGAATTATTGGGTCATATAAGCCCCTTTTATTTCAATTACTCTATTTACCTCTTGAATTCCTACAACTACATAGTATCCATCCTCTAAGGAGGAATGGATACCACTGCAGCTCATGGAACTAGCTAGATGGATATATCCACCACTATCTCAATAGGTAAACTAGAATATTCTTACAATAAAACATCCCTGAATTGATCAACCACTATAGGAAAATATTCCAGACAATATACCTGATCATCCAGATATAAACTAGAAATCTGAGTTTTCATCATATCCATCTCACAATGTTGTGGTCTAGCTCATCCCACCTAGACATCTAATTCACCCTTGTGAATTTAAACTCCACCTTCTAGTGATGTGAGGGTTACCCTTTTGTGATAGGAATCAATATTGTCTCGATAGGAAACCGACCAGTCCATCCTGAGTATAACATCAAATTAGGTCATCTCAGGGAAAAAAATATACCATACGAAGTGACACCCACCTATCTCAAGGGAGAAATACATGCACTGGCATACACCCTTCATTAGGATTCCCCCACACAGTTTCCAAAGCCTAAATATCCTTATTATATTGAATAAATATCCCATGTACCTCCACAATATATATAGATATGAAACTATGTGATGTTACTATATCAAAAAGAGTCGACATAAGAGAAAATCCACTAAAATTGTACCTCTCAACATAGATGGCCCAATTCTCTACTTCTATAGTGTAGGATATATAGAATATATATGGCCAAATTTTTGGCCCTATGAAACAACCTTACTACCTTGAGTAGTCCCACTCTACTATATAGCTACAACTGGTGATTTAATTCCTTGGCCAGGACCACCACTTCGACCCAAATGACCGATATAGCCTAGCTCCCAGCCATACGTGAAGCTAAAAATCATACTCCTAAACCTGGTTTCAGAGTTGATCCCTAACCATTAACTACTAGATAGAATTTTATGCAAAAAACTTTTACATGGCCCATCCTACCACAACATTATCACTTCATCGAGCCTCAATCAAACTAATTCCTCAAATTCTCTCATCTTCCGCAATAATGATAGAAAATAGAGCTAGCAGACACTGAAAACTAATTGGTTGGTACTACCCTCACATGAATCCTAAAGAAAGTCACTTCCTATCATTGTAAGATGTTCTACTAGATCAAGAGGCTAAAATAACCTACTTTCTATCCCCAACATCTACCAGGTTGCGCTCTATAATAAGCGCCTAATTCACTATTTCACTAATAGTCGTCAACCTAAACACATTGACCTATGATCAAAAGGCATGAATGATACCTTCCTCGAATCAACTTACCCTCAATGCCTTGTCTGAAAGATAAATCATCACAAAACACTAAATATTTATAAATCATGTCAAATATTCCATAATAATAACAACGACTTTCTCCATATGCATAAACTAACTAGCCCTCCTCTCAGAATATCATGGAAAACGTCGTTGTAAAATTAGGATTGGAAATCCATCCAATCCATTCCCCGAAAATGTTTGTGTATGCTACCACTAGGTCACACACATTATCTTTTTCATAGAAGAGTTCGACTTCAGTGCTCCTTCAGCAGTCTTTATAAAGTACATCAAACTCTCATGGAACTATGCCTCATCGCCTGTTTCTAGCAAAATTGCTGGTGTCACAACATTCACTATATGAGGATCTATTGGTAGACAATGGCCCACCACCTATAGATCATGATCGTCTCCACCATATTGGTTCCCAACTAGAGGTCTTCATAATGGAATATCTCTAAATTCTTAAACACACATTTCATAAAATATTGATATAAAAACGATCACAATTAAAATAGTAGGACACGTCAAAGTCATCTTATAAACATATTACACCCCACTTTCTTCTCTAAATTCTAGTATGGGGTAGAGATAATTTTTCATAAACATCACTAGATACAGTTCCTATATCCCACTCTAAAGCTAGTTCATGGTCTGGTTCTCTATTTCACAATTTCTATTTCCATTTAATTTATCCTTGTTTACATTTTTTCTGTTGTGTTTGAATCAAATTAATTTCCATTTTGAATTTATATGGTCACATACACCTTATAAATTTAAGTAAACCGCCCATATATTCCAAAACATAACATGTTCTCGTCTATGAGACCAATGGTCCATGAATCCAAAAGTCATAATTTGCTGCATAGGGTGTCTATTGTGGCCTATGTAGGAGAATACTATTTAGGTCACGACAGACACTCTGAGTGCCAACCTAGTTTCTAAATTCGAAGGAAAAAATATCTATCAAAAAACATCTATATCACTCAATTCACACATAATAAGGGCATGCAATCAAGAAATGCATCCAATATGCCATGGCCTATCACATGACATGTGAATTATAATAGATTCCTATGTATATTCCTAAGATGAATGCTCTCATCTCATTGGGAAATAGAAAATTGAACCCCAAATCATTTCAATAGTAACATCAAAAATCAGTTGAACCACCCAATGGTTGATCCAAATAAAATGTAATTGAAAAAATCCATAAAACAACAATTTCAGTTCTAGGTAATTTGGGTATTTCTTGTACGTGGGTGAGCTACTCTTAAGAACAACTCATAACCAAACATCAATTCATTCCTAATATCTTACCTATTTTTTCAAAATAGTATATTCAGAAATGAAAACCCTATAATACCATTTTTTAACATCCTGAATCTAATTCCACTAAATGGTACCCCAAACTCGTGGGTCAAATTGCCTTAAGAACACCTCCCTGAATGACAAATGCTTCCGACTAGAAATGAGGTCCTAGTGTGTGTTCATGGGGTGGGTATTCCCTCATGTCAGAGTGTTTCACAATAGTAGTAAACATATCAGTCTATAGATGAAGCAGTAAATCTTCCATAGAGAATATAAAAATCAAATATATAATTAAATAAAAAATTCAAATAAAATATCATATACAAACTAATTTTTCATGTTATGTCTATAAAAATATGGAAACAATTTTATAAGCATTACTACAGTACATGTATCAAAATACCAAAAAAGACCAAAAAGGAACTATCCTAACTAGCATCATGAACATATCCTGGTTCAATGCTCTCCTTCTCCTAGGAAATAAAGAGTAAAACATCATACAATAAACGCTTTCCCTAATCCCTACCTATATCTCTGAAGTCTGTATGGGTACCCAATGGAGGAATAAATAGGCTGTGAGATAACACTCAGTAGGCCACCAGCAATGATGTCTATATCATGTCCTATCTGTGTATATAAATATAATGAAATGTGTAGTGTATAACACATATAATAGTAGTGCATGTGAAGATGTGGTCATTCATGACCCCAGATTATTGTGCCCCACTAGTGGAGGCAGATAGGTGTGGGGTGATGCACACTCATTTATGTAATATTCCCTTGTATGATGGACTCTTTTTAATTTCATTATTTAATTTTATTAGGACCGGCTTTCATCGGCTCCTAGCTTTTCTGGTAGTAGTGCATGTGAAAATCCCAAGGCAAAGATGATAAAGGTAAAGTGATACTATCCATCCTATCAATTATAATCAAGTTCCCAGACAATGGTCAACTATAAACAAACCACCACAAGCATGAGAAAACTGTAAATCCTAAATAAACCACAACGGACATGCTGTATAAACCAAGGTACAAAATTTACCACAACCATGCCTTATAGACTATTGTATCATATCATCATGTACACATCATATAATCTAGTGTATAATATCAACTTGTCCACACTGTATAATCAAAATATTAAGACCAAAACGGGTTGGATCCAAGGTATAGAAGACCAAGCCATCCAGGTTGAATCATAGAATAATCTTGCTGAAATGACATAGTTGGAGTCCAAGGAGCATGCCAAAAGAGCATGTCCAACATGAGTCTAATAATTATAGATCCATGAGGTAGCAAGGACCAATGCATCCTACAGAGTCATGATCCAAGGAAGAAAAAGGTCAAAGGAAACCATAATCAAGACCCATGGAGTAAAATTTTCATGGTTTCATATGTAATCAGGATCCACAGTGTACCAACCAAGGAATCCACTACCATAATAATTTCATCATCTCATTCATTAATGCTTTCATAAAATTTACATTTCATGAGTCCATCCGACTCATTTTTACATTTCCATTCAAAGAGATAAAACAATTAAAATTATTTCAACACATAGAAAAGGAGGCATCACCATCTCTTAATCATCTCAATTCAATTTTCATTAATTATAAATACTCCCTCCAATAAGGTGAGTATACACACACCTAGCAGGGTTGTATAAAGTAAGGTATATACAACAACATTCCCCATAGATGACCTTGTCTTGGGATATGAACCCCCAGATACAAAAATGTACTTGAGGTAAACCTGAATAGATTCCAATTAATTTAATCAAAGAATTCGATTCATTTTATGGAAAATTATAGAATGGTTGGCGTGAAACACAATGACATCCATCTACATAAAACATTGAACCAAGAGGAAAAGTTATAGACCACTTACCCTTGTTATATAGAATAGTAATCATCTAGAAGTAATCTATGATTCTGTCTAAATAGAGAGAAAAAAGAATAATGGACAAAGAAACTAAAAATATGGAATTTTAGATTACACCATAATAACTTCATTATTACAAAGACAAATGAAAAATGACATAATTTGATCGAAGAAAATACCGATGTAAATGAAACGAGATAAAAAATGATTTAATATGAGTCTAGATGAAGACACATGATCAAATATTATGAATTAGATTCAAAATGGAGCTCCCAACATGGGGTCTTTCCAATAAAGGAGAAATGAAAAATAAATTTTGGTTAAATGACATTTTGAGAAAAATTTGGTCATTCTAGCCACCAAAAAACTAGTTCACAATTTTTGGTTGTGCTGTTGGTAAAAATATGTGCCAATTGTCCTCCATTTAATGCATTAAGGGGGACCTCAAACCGTTAGTGTGCATGGTTTGGAAAATCCTATGAAAACAATATGTTTTTTCATTTTTAAAAGTTTGTAGTTTTTTCATGGGTGCTCACCTTAGGTTTCACAGTTTTATAAATTTTTTTGGCCTCTTACTATTCATTGTCCATCCCTGCACCCTTACTTATCCACACATGACTTAGGCTGCACGGTTTCTCCTAACAATGTGGCCCAAATTTTTCTCAAAAATTCTGGCTCTAGGCTTTGAACAAGCTCGAAAACAAGAAAATATCCCATGATCTCACTATTCACTCACTTTAGATAAAAACTATGGAGTGGAAATGGAAAAAAAATATGTGTACGTCATAAGAAAACATGGGAACTTATAATTTGAAAAAACTTAGAGAGACTCATTTGATCAAATAAAAATTTCCAAGTGTTTTGGACCATTCAAATAATGAAAGATCCATTTTATAGCATTTTAGTGACCCATTCTATTGTTTTACATGAATCTTCTGACAACTCTCATTGATCATAAAATTTATAGATGAGTACAAACCATGATGTACATAAAACATCCAATAGTTTCTGAATTTAAAACCTTTACCATGTACTCGACCAAAAATTCCATTCGAGATGATTTTTAGGATTTATAAAAATCTAATAACGCTTATTAGACATAGTAAAAGTAATTATAAACCAAATATAAGGATATCCCATTCAAGAAAAATGAAACATGCGATAAAACCGAATGATGAATAGTTTTAATTATGTATACTTTACATTGAATATCCACTGAAACCTTTTTATCTTTGTCTGATGGGTTTGATAAAGACAACCAATGTGGAAAACCAAAAATCATCTAACCTTTATTGGTGTCCATGGGCTGATCTGAATAATATAACATTCATTAGATTTATATTTCCTCCATGACCTTCTAAATCCTCTAATTCAACAAAGAATATTAAATAGATCAATGGTCCATGAATTTTCATCCATGCATGAGGACCTGAATCCACACCCCATCATATGGTAGTACAGTTTATATTGAACATGTGGACACTCTTGGTTGTTATATGCATTAACTCATGCATTGAAACACTTGTATACATTCCATGGTTGGTTCATGAATTGTATGAATTTACCTCCTATATATTACATATAAATATAAAAAATAATAATTTAATGATATATTTTGTGGGTGGAAAACAAAATTATTACTTTTTATAATTTTTTTTAATATCATATTACATAAAATAAAATACACTTCTGTTCATGAAAATCCTAATTTACATGAAATATATATATATATATATCATATATATATAGGTATTTATGGTATATACCCATTAGTGACTTCTACCTTTCATAAAATACCCAACATGGGGCATGGTTATAGGTTTTACTTACATAACATCGAAGAATTCCACCACCTACTGAATATAGTCAGTCTGGGTCAGGTACAAAGTATGGGACAGTAGTCTTGTGAAATCCTCATCCACAAAATTATCATTGTCACAATAAGATCCTTCATCTCAAAGATTCTAGGAAACTTAACCTTTATCTCATCAATCATTTTCATTCATCAAGCACACTACTAATATGTCTTTAACATAAAGTAGATGAAAATAAAATGCTCATCATAAAGCAGCTTCTATTAATAGGTATGGTCAACATTTATCCAGATGAACTTTTTTCCATCATGAGATCATTGAATTTTTTATTCCAACACCTTAGTTCTTGCTTCAAACCATAAAGGTTGCATTTGATCTATCACACAAGATTATAGATTCGATGTTTTTCAAAATGATCCAATTGTTCCATAAATATCTCTTCATCTAAATCTATGTGAATATTTTTTTTCTTGTCTATCTTCTCCAAATGAAGATATTCTGGTGAAATTATACTCAATAATAGTTGGATAGTCATGTTCTTTGTAACATCCCAACCTAAATCACTAGGTTTGGGCTGAAATGACTTGCAACCTCGTGCTGTAGATCCTTGTTTTAAGTGGTTGTAGGTTTGTCGTTGTATGCTATCTTTCTTCATGTTTTTTGTGTACTTGGGTCCCACTTATCCTCAAATTGGTTTTTTCAAAATGAAAAAATAGAGATATTTGAAAAAAAAATTATATTGGCTTATATATCTTAAATTATAAAGGGCAAAAATGTCTTCATTGATCTTCTAGAATCAATACACTGATATGTCATGCTATGAATACCCAAAATGATAGAAAATATACTTATTTATAGACAAATTGTTAAAATGGATAAGTAATAGATTAGATGTTTTTTATTAAATTATCTTATAATTAAATGAAATATCACACATTGAGCAATACTACACTTACAGAATCTCAATGTGATATCTCGTTTAAATGAAATCCTTTTTTCTCTAAAAAAGAAAATAACGATCTGCATGACATTAAATTAATAAATTTCAAAAATGCTCTAAAATCCAAATATTATCTTATTTTCACTAAGCTTTTAACCAACGTTCAACATCATATTTTATGATCAATGGACAATAACAACAATAAAAAAAGATTTAATCTCAATTAAATGGTATTGAATTCCTGAAACAAATGTCCCCAATTATCTTTATTTAATACCATATTTTCATTGACACCAGTAAGAACAATATAATCTTCAATTATATTTTTAAGTTTCCTTTTAGGTTAATATCTAACCCTTTTAATAGGTTAATTGTTCATTAATCATACCCTATTAATATGTGCATCACTGGGTCCAGTTATAACATTTCGAAACCATCTTAAAATGGGATCAAACATATTCTTATCAATCAGAGCCACTCCGACTTTCTATTGAATACATTCATTTTAATCCAATTCTTCTTAGTATGTCCATCTTAACATTTTCATTTTCAATACCCTTATTTTTCATTCATGGTTTCCAATCAAAAGAAAACATTTGTACCATATATAATAGTAGGTCTAACAACACTCCTATAAAATTTACCATATAGTTTCAAAAAAACCTACAATAAAAAATCAGCTTAGAAATATTTCTATATTTTATCCATCTAGTTTGAATCTTATGAGATACATCTACATTAACATCACCATTACATTGTATAAATTATCCTAAATATCGAAAACGATCGAATTTTAAAATAATATGGTCTTACAATCACATATCCAAATTGTTACAATAAAATAAATTATACAAAAAACACTCCATATATTCTATCTTATCACTATTATGATGGAAACCCATTTATTATAAAGTCTCCATTCGAATATCTAACTTGATAGTCTATTTAGATTATATGACAATAACTATATAATCTGTAAAAAGCATGCAATTATTTATCTCATCTTGATTATGTTTTTTTAATGTTCATCTAAGATTGAAGAAAAAATGCATGGTCTTAAAACCAAACCATGATGCAGTCCTATCAGGACATGGATTTCTATAGTGTCACATGTTAGATTTGGTTCCCCATAACCAACATATTTGTTCTTAATTATAACTTATATTCATAGTTTTTAATATTCATAAAATATTTATCATATCATAATTGTTCTTCTACGTAACATAGTATGTTGTAATGTACTAAGTGTATTTGTCTCACTAAAAGGTCATAGTTGTTCCTAACAATGATGACAACCCAGAAGTTCTATGAAACTATTCTTAAATATATTTTATATATCCATATGGAATCATGTGATGGATAGAAATGACATAGGATATTATGGGTGGAGACTCATAGGACTATGAGGCACCTTCTCATGGTGTACACCCTTGGTAATATCCACTATAGGATATTATGAGAACAAGAACCTATAGTAGGAAATTATCTTTTATATGTTTCATTATATTTTACTCTCTTTAGATGTGTTTATTGATCCATAGACTTTAATATTACTATTAATGAGTATTATGAGTCGCATGATATAATGTATTGATGAAAATCGTGAAGATATATTTTCACTACCAGGTAGGGAACATTGGGTGCGTCACAAGTATTAATGAATTAATGAATAATGTGAGAAATTATATTTCTCTTCTTTTATTTAATTTAAGTTGATATCTTAGACCTATTGATGGAAATAATATATCCATAAAAAATCCATGTCCATGGTTTTTTATAGGCATGTTTGATTTCAAAAAACTCAAAGAAATGGACATTGAGCACATAGGTTGATGGCACCATCGTGCTACCTGATTGATTAGAGATATCATGATAAAGGGATTATGATACACAATAGGAATTTGTATGAGATATTATGTCATTGTAGCATTAATTTCTTTCTATATGTGTACCTCAGTGTATTGATAAAAAATGACCTTGGAATTTTGGCTACTTCTTCAAATTCCACTGAGAAAGAGGATCAGAGGGTCACACACTAAGTGTACCTAGAATGTAAGTTAAATAATATATTATTATTTATTATTTAAAAAGATGAATAAATATTATTTTCACACATGGTATAATAATTATTCATTTTTTCTCGATCATATATATTTTTTCACTAATTATTAAATATAGTATAATGTGGGAAAAATGTCTAATAAATATTTAGTTTCAATTTATTGAATATTATATTTATTTACATAGTGATATTAATTTATTAAATAAATAGACTTTATTCAATTTTTGTTAAATATTATCGAGGACTGGAAAAATGAGTTTTTAGGTCTGGTGAGAAATAATATATATTGAATATTATTTTATTAAATAATATATAATTTAATTCATAAGTTTGGCACATGTCAAGGAAATAATAATATTATTATTATTTATTCATAGGGTTCCATAATGGATTAATTAAATATTAAAGGGAACATGTGAAAATATTTATTTCTAAACCCTAATAGTGTTAAAACCAAATTATATTATTTTTCAATAATGAAAATTCATTTTGTGTTGTTCACAATGATAGTCGGAGAGAATCCTCTCAAGCCCTACAGAGCTCCCTCTCCATGAACACTCCAAATAATGGGGAGTGATATTCCTTCACAATTAACTCTCATGTTAAGAGAGATCGAGGATAACACTTTGGAATCGATTCTCAGGGTAATCAAAGGCAAATAATGCAAGTGATAGGATCTATTGATCTAGCACCTGAAGATTCCTATGGCATTGTTAGAGGATTTGTGAAACACATGTGGATCACTGTTAGAGGGGATTTTCATTTGATTCCTACAATGCAACGACCATACAACATAGATTTGTTTTTAGGTCCATCAACAAAGAAAGAATCCATGCAAGGTAATTCATTAATTGACTAAATTAACGATAAATAATATGTGATGATCATATCGTGGGTTCCAACATTTTATCCATTTTATGTTTTCTCTGATTTAATTTAATTGATAACAGAGTTTATCTTTGGGTAGATATTTGATTGATCATCAATCATGAAAAAAACAAATTTGAGTACAAATCATCAAACACATATACTGCACCTGGAAACTACATCACCTACTAAAGTTCTAACTCAAATAAAACTCTCTTAATACATGTCTTGGATGAGTTTAATATGCTTCACCTCTACCCCTTTTTCTTTCAGGTGTTTTCCATAAAACCTCTATAGTAACTTTATCATGTTCCTTTCCCAAATAAATGGAAACCATGTGTATATTTTGAACATTTTTCAATAATATTACCTAAGACCTCTAATCAAATAAATTACTTATGTGGTTGAATATCCAGGTATAAATCCAAATTGATTATCAAAAAATTTAGTTTTCCTTCAAATATTCTATTTTACAATGCTCTCCGAATGTTACAGGGTAAGAGTCACAAACTTTATGCCTCTATAATTCCCACAACATAAAATTTATCCTTTATTTGTGTACATATGTACTAGAGAGCGCTTCCTCTATTCCTCGAGAATTTTATTATATTTCATAATTTCATTAAATAACTGACTGGTCCAATTAATACCCAACTCCCATAAATATTTCCAAACATTAATATATATGTTATCTAACCCAACTACTTTATCATTTTATAACCTTCATAAAGATTCTTTTAACTCAACAAGATGAACATATTGATAATAGTTGTAATTAAATTCCCCTCTACTAATATTGAGATTAACTAACTCTAATTCACATATCCAATCTTCATTGAAGAGATAATTAAAGTAGAATCCCTATTTTTCATAAATTTTTCTTTCTTAAAAAGGGTACGTCATATTTCATCATTTATGCACCAAACATGATATAAATCCCTATATTTTTTCTCTACTCCACTTAATAATCTATAGAAATTTAATTCACTATTTCTAATTTGTAATTAATGGTACAAATTATAAAAAAAAGATTTGTTGTCACTAACTACTTTCTTAGCCACTCTATGAAATGGATCCGAAGAATCATCATTGCTGTAAAGGTTTTAAGGATTGAAACACTCTTATTTCTCATTAACATTATGTTAAACATTCTCATTCCACCACCATGATTTTTTCCTATTTGGAAAAAACCCTATACATGAATAGAAGTTTCTATATTGAAAACAGTTTCAGGCACCTCTTGCCACATGTAATTAGTAGGTCCTTGATCATCTTAATCCACTTCTTTCAAAAATTTGTTCTTAAATTCCATTATAATGTTATCCTTTAGGGATCTCCATATCATTCTTGGTTCCATAATTGTTTGAAATTTCTCTTATAATTCATAAAATTCATGTCTAAAACTAATAAATTATGTTGGGTTGTCAATCTTTCTATGAGTAAAAACTTAAAATATTTAATTAATATTCTATATGACCTTTTAACCCGGAAATAATATATTTCAGATCTTGTGACTTTGCATTTATAAGTTATAAGATGATATTCCCATTTCTTAAAGAGCATATTTTCTACCACAAAATCACAACTATAGGAAAATTCTAAGATAATTAGTCCTCTCATCATTTTACATACCCAAACCAAACCCTTCATGACAATCTATGTGACCTCTGTAATCCCTTCATAGATTCTCATTTGGGTGCACACCTATTAAAATCATCCAAGGTTGTGAAAAAATAAGAATCAATGATTCTAAATTAACCCCAAATATAAAACGTGTATTGTATGTCGAGTCCTACTTAGGCATATAAACACTAACCAAGTTAAAGGTATGGTTTCCTACAACTATCATAACAGCTATGATTCTATCCCATTATCTTATGACGTCAACGAATTTATCATTTAATGTAATATCCACTGTAATACCAACACCATTTTTAGTCTTTGTTTTACCTAATTTCTAACATTTGAAACCAAAGCTATCCAATTATGGTGTCTTTCCCCCCACTCATTTAGTCTCTTGTAAACAAAGAACACTATTCTCTCTATTAACCATAATATCTTCTCATTCCATAAATTTTATCAATAACGTTCAAATAATCTAAATAGTTATCCTAATATTATGATTTTGGTTTGTCTTATTTACCCCTCACATCAGTCCAAAAAGGTGTGAATTCCCTTTCACATTTAACACTACACATGTGCAACGATATGGAGGCTCTAGATAATTTGACACCACAATTGAGCAATGAACCATGTTTCTTTCAATAAATGTAATTATATTAAAATATTGATGCATTTTTACATTTTCAAGAATATATTCGACAATGTTTTATGATGGTTTTCAACTAGAAAAACCTCTATCTGGTTTTGAGATTAACAATGTAGGATATAAAACTACACAGGTAGTGTTTCATTTTACGATCAGCAAAACTATTACAAAAATTTGTTGTTGTTATTTTGTTAAAATGTCTATTTTCTCTTGTTCATGTAATTTAAAAAACACATTTCAGCTCCAAACATCCCATGCACCTTTATTAAATCTCACTAAGGGAGAATTTATTAAGTACGAGTAGTAACAAATTCAATGAAATCACAATGGGAGCCAAATTTGGAATGCAATCTAAGTCATTCTCAAATAAAACCCAAATCATGATAATTTAGAATTTATGTGAAAGTGTTTTAATCCATATATAAAAATCATTGTAATGATTTAGTCCTTGGACAACTAGATAATATGAACCATTGTTTTATTGTAGACATCTTTATGATATTGCATGAAGTATAATCCAAGTGGCTTAATACAGCTTATAAGTTCTCTAACTTCTAGTTATGAACTCAGAACATCCATAAGAACTCATACTCATTTTAATATTAATATATCATCAATATCCTTAATATATCATGATGATGACACTTAAAATATTATATTTATTGGGTTTTACTATAATATCATTGATGTTGTTATAACACAAAAAAATGAATGATAAATATTATTATCATTAATAATATATGATACATTAATATATCGCACATCTAATCTGATCCATGAACATTAATATAACATTTTATGGCATGGTCATCAACACACTTTTTATGAAACTTGGGAAATATCACAAAAATTAATCCCTCATTATCTTTATTTTTTTTCTTACCCAGATTCTAATGCTCTAATAGTACCGGCAATGAAGTGTCTTCCCAGTTTCTTTGAAAAAATATCTTTCTTTTGTGAATTTTTTAATGTTGTAATATAAAAATAATTAGTGAGATATTTTTAGGTCTTTATCACCAATCTATATGTATATATTGTTATGATCAAATATTATTTTGTAAAATTCATTAATATGACATTTGATTAATTTTCAATGTGGAATTAAGGTTTTCCATATAATTATCCAATAAAATATTTAGGCATACACAATTATTCCAGTTGTATCCATATTTAAACACTAAAATAATCTAATTATTTCACCAAAGGATATAATGATAACATCGGATTCCTTAAAGAGAACATCGAAAGGTTCCATCACTATATCCCTTATAATGGAAATTTCCACTCCCTTAAATGACTAATAATTTTCATGAGTGTTGTATAAGTGACAATGATTAAAATTGAAATTCCCAATAACAAGATCATCACTATCATCACCAATTCAAGCTCAAATCAGTGACTTGTACCTGAAATCTTCACGTGGCATAAGCATAGAAATAGGATAGATCCAGTGGAACATAATAAAGCCCAGACCAGAGACATTAAATAACCAATGAAGGGAACACATAGAGAAAAAACATCAGTGATGATCACCATGGAATCTTTGGTCAAGATGATCAAGCCCCTCTTCTTAGTGTCACATGGAAGTTAATGTTCTATTTCATTCACAACTGGAGTGGTATTCAATGCATGTTTAGACAATGGAATGTCAAGGGTTGTGAATATTTCCACTTTAGAGATCATTTTATAAGCTGGGAGGTTTTAAGTTATTTGTGATTCTATATTGGATCCAAACATAATGTATCCACTAACTGCCAATGAAGCATACATAGTCTTACACAAGATAATGGATATAATCAAAACCTGTAATCAAGAACAAAAAGAAATATAAGCTACACAAATAGATAAAATGTATTATATGGCATAAATTCATGATCTGCCTATGAAATTTGATGTTTGTTTTTTATCTATATATAGAGAGTTGGACAAACATGATGTTCACAATAACAGAAAGAGTATAAACTAACAGATGTAGAAATCCCTCTCCAACTTATAGGAATTCCTTTCTCATGAAACCAAATTACATCTACAACACCAACCAAATTAATTGAGCACACAATGATAAAAGAAACATGAGCCCCCATGGTAGAGACATATGATAGGAAACCAATGTTTTTGGTCAACATATAAGGAAAAATAACTATGGAAGACAACAAAACAATGCACTATCATCTCAACAATGGCAGGGAGCAAAGCAAAGAACATTCATCAAATCATAGAGACTACTTTTTATTTTAATTCTTCGTGTGAAGGAAAACCACTCACACCTGTTATCTCAACTACAGGAGATCACATATTTATGAATATATGAAAGCTGGGTGGCAAGTGGGTGGTGGGGAAAGATTATAATATGAACGAGGGTGTGTGGCTCATGCATCCAAATGGATTTTGGTAGTGGGGATCATTAGTTCAGATGATGATTGAGCTCGTAAGGAAGATAAAGAGTTCTTTGGGAAGGGGGAAATTCGAAAATCCATGTGATAAAATATAATCATCCCATTCCGAAAGACACATGGGGTTCAGATGGGAGATATTGAAAATTTCAAACCCCTAAAATTTTACCTTATTTTTGTTTAAATCTTCTAAAAAACCGAAAATAGGATGATCCTCTTCAATATCCCCATTTTTCCCATAAAATATGGAGATCTCATCAAAAAACATAGATGTAATGAAAAATGGTTGGTAACAAACCAATTGTCACGCTCTATATAAAATATAACAATGCTCTTTTATAGCTTTTATTGAAAATTTAAAGCTCCCCCTTGAAAAGGAATCTAAATTCCAAATTCTTCATCATAAATGTGTCTGCACTTCCCTAAAAACAATATTGGAACAAACAAAACCTATCTCCCCATAATAGCGATCTCCACATAATTAGGAGTACAAGTAAAATCTAACTGCTACCTCTTCTCAATATCCTCTAAGAAGCCATTAACTCTTAGTTCATTACCTCGATCATTGATTTCAATTCCTTATTCACTAGTGGAACTATCTAAATAAAATGAATTATGTGTAAGACCTCAATCACCAGACCTAATCTACTTCGACTTCCAAAAATTTTTCATCCTAGTGGATGATCATCAACTCATGTGTGATGATCGTCTATACAACCAAACTGACGAATTCTTATCCACAATTGCATTTGTCACTTTACCACACCCCATCAAATCAGTCCTAAAAAGTGTGTTAACCATTATTCTTCATGTATATAACATCAATTTTCTAGATAATTTCCATATTAAGTTTTCTAATGAACTCCTAAACCCATCATTATCAAGATTACAAGAAGATAACAAATTATGGAATATACCTGGCACATGTTGCACATCCATCAACATCAGCTCACAACTTACATTTGTAGTGATAAAAATATCACCAACACCAATGAAATCAATAGAATTTCCATTTCCCATCTTTAATCTGGCAAATCCTTATCATTTAAGAAAGAAAATATTTCTTTCTTTGTGAAATATAGTAAAAAAATGATGAATCAAACCCCCATTCATTATACAGATCTGACCCGCGACAATCAACTCCAACTAAATGTAAATGACTATCACGCTATATAATATTTACACATGTATCCTTAGAATTAGTGTCACATTTCTACTTTTCTTCCTTAATTTATTTCAAAGTATAGATTTTTTTCTACACATTTCCCTCCTTATCACAAAAGAAGCACTTGACCATTCATCTTGTCTTCAGCCGACCTCTCCGAAAAACTTGCCCATCTGTCGCAGAAAGAACACCATTATTACATAAATAATCACTATAATTAGTATCTCAACAAGTCTCATACATAAAAATGTTGAAATCACATTTTTCAACATAAATGATTATTTCCAAAATAATAATGTGGTGATGAGATTATCATATGAATCAGACAACAAACGCAAGAGAATAAATGTTTTCTTCTTCTTCTTTCATTTTAATAGAAATCATGTTGCCTTTATCCTTAGTCTTCACTAATGCTAAAGACATCCCTGTCAGATGTTTGGTGAACTCATCCATATGTTTACTTATTTCTCCATTCTCTATCATTCATAGAAAATACAATAAATTTCTAAATATAAATGATTTGTGAGGTATTTCGATTTTAAAACTTATTTAATGTTTTTCCCAGATCTCCCACAAATAATTAAAATGCATCACATTCCACATATTATTATCATATAAACACATCTAAATCATTATTATTACTATCCCTATAATATTTAAGTTTCAAATTATAGAATAACAACTAAGAAGGGGGGGGAATTAGTTGTTCACTTTTTATAAGATTCAATAATTTTAAAAACTTTACCCCTGAAAGCTATTACAGTTCATATACTTATCATCATTTTTTAAATACTAAATCATGTAAAAATTTTAAATCAAGTAAAGAACGTGATATTTATAAGGTTGGATGTAGTGTGAGAACCTATATCACTTCCATAGTCACTCTCGTGGGACTATGGAAATTCACTATTACAAAGAAGTGAATACAACTTGTAACAAATCCCATTAAACACCTTCAATATCTCAATAGGAAATATTATAATAACTCTTGAATGTTTACAAATTTTGATTATAAAAAAAATGAGCCATCACAAAATTAAAAATAATTTGTTCAGTTATCTCCACAAAATTGCTTGGATTCGGTGACACTAAATTTGATGACTTTTCATCCGATGAACCCAGTCTGATTGACTCAGTACGATCGAATCAATGTGATATTACCCTTCTTATTCTGTAATTTGAAAACACTTATAAAAAATTTATTCTAATTATCCTTAGTCTAATCGACTCAATAAGATCTTCTTAAAATAATGTTTATCATTCCGGTAAACAAAAATAATAGATGTATGATCTTATAATGATGTATCTGTATAAAAGGAACTTTCACTTTAATTCTTCAGTGCTCCACCTTTTCCACTTATGTGAAAATTTACAAAGTATAAATTTATTAAGAAAATTTTTATTGGAAACCTATAATGGAAAAGGTAGGAAACTTGAAAACTTTCTCCACTCTCTAAATTTAAAAGACACTAAAATTTAAACATATTTGAATTCCATTTTTTACCAATTCATCTCATCATAAAACTTCCATAATCCTATTAAGTATTTTTATTATTTATCCTTTTCAGACTTCAATAATTTTATTGAGTCTAATTAGTTGGATCTTATTATATCTTCTGTCTTAGCTCCAATCCTCCTTCCTACCTTAGCTTTAGTCCAACGGAACATTCAAACCTCATTATGATAAAACAATTCCATCATATTACAAATTGATATAACATATAAGATTTACTCACATTGGATTTCCTTATCAACATAAGTCTAATTGAATTACCTTATTAAATTAATTTTAATTGAATTAATTGTAAAATGTATCCGATGAAATGGTACTTGCAACAGTTTCTTTTCTTTCTCTAATTATATAAAAAAAATTCATGATCTAACAATTTCTACCTCCAATTATTCAGGATTTGATAATTTGTATATTTGATTCATCATTTTTGACTAAAAACCAACATCTTCATATTCTCCCATTTATTAATGCTGATAAACTCATAAAGATGGAATCCTCATTACGATGCTATGAATATGATAAATACATCACATAGAAACTTTTAACTCCTTTGAACATCATTAGTCTCCGACTCTCTCATTAAGATGATCTTATCAGTTTCATAGAAAATTGGAAATATTTTTCTTGTTTTCCTATGACTAACATAATATTTATGATTCCTACATTAAATTAACAACATTAGTCATGGTAGTTTTCATGATTTATAAGAGCATTTAGAATGGAAAATCATCATATAACATTTTATTAGAAAGTTTGAGAACTTTCTAACACTAGATTACAATTTCTTAAAAAACTAATTTAGCATCATTCTGAATTTGTCACTATGAAACATTATACTTTCTAACAATCATCATGTTTGATGAATATGAACTTCATACTAATGGATCTAAGACCGATGATGTGTCTGATCAAATAATTTATCTTTTTGATGACCCCTATGAAAGGTGCTTCTCATTCAGATATTCTATGTCTGGTCTTCTATGTCTAAAAAATAATCATCAAAAATGAAAAACCATACTCCCACCTTTATGTTTCAGTTTTAAAATTCAAAAAAAATCATCTTTCTTAAAAAAATTCATTCTGATAGAATTGGTACAATCATGACAAACCAAAACATTCTTAGACATAAAGGATAGTTGTCAGTATATACAAAAACGTTTTTAAAACAAATTTTCACAAGGGATATTCAATACCCCCCTTTGGATTTTTTGACAACCCTTGTTAACAATTTTACAAAATATTATAAATTTTTCACAACTCATCTTTGGTAAACAAATCATGTTTTCATGAAATTTACCCAAACACAAACTTTCTCAAAAGAGAGTGCCCAAACAACAAACTACTCGATAGAGTAATGTTTTGGAAGGAAATAAATCCCTTAGGGGCAAGAAAATTTTGCAAGCATTTTAAGATAAACTCCCCCCCACATTTATCTTTTCCTCTCTCACTTATCTTTGTTAGCTCCCTATCCTTTTATCTCCCCCATTTTACGATAACTACAACAACAAATTAAATAATATAAATATCACATAATTTTGAAAATAAAAATTTTATATTCATTTACATATAAAATCCTTCATATTTATAATTATATGACATTTCCATTTAAAATATGTGATATTATATGAATTATAAACAATTTAAATTTCCATATCTTTTATGTAAACATTTTACATAATCTAAATGTCATATTGTTTATTTTTATTTAAATTGTGATCATATAAATAATCAAAAAACTTTTTATGTGGTTTATATAATATCCAAATAAGTCCCTCTTTTATTTTGAATAATTAAAAAATATTTCATTATGAACAATTCATAATTTAAAGATAATTTATAATATTTTGGAATTATTTTTAATTTAAAACCCTTTATAAATTATTTTTTATTTTTTCTTTATAAATAATTTTATTTATAGATCATAAAACAATCCATATAATTTGGTTAAAAGATATTTCAAAAATCAAATTTTAATATTTGGGGGTAAAATGATTCATAAACATTTAATTAATAATAAAAAATTTATAATTTTTAAATTATAAATATTTTATAAATTTAAATATCCCAAAAAGACCTTTTATAATTATTTATAAACATCTTATAACCCATTTAAATAAATTTAAATGTTTTAAAAAATTATCTAATTTAAAATAATTTTGATTACCCTTACACATTAGGGTATTCACATGTAAGGGTAAAACCTTCTTCCCTTACACTATCCATCTGAAAGCCCTTGTGTAAAGGTAATAAACTACATACATTTACAAAAAATAAGAATAATGCAGTATGTAATGGTATCTCAAATATTACCTTTACACTAATTATTCTATGTAAGGGTATAAATAATATTACCTTTACAAGAATGCTTCACGTAATGGTGTGTCTCATTTATCGTTACACAACCTTTTGGCACCGCTGCATAAGGTGATACCTTTATAAAAAACATTTGTGTAAAGGTAACAAAATTTTTTATACATACATAGCCCTTCTATGTAAGGGTATTCCCTTTATGCGAGGGTAAGATTCAGAAGGTTGCCTTTATGTAACCCTTTTACAAACAATTACCTTTACGTAACCCTTACTTTATGTAAGGTCTGTTGCGATGAACATTACATAGAACAATCTATAAAATGGTAAGGCAGTACTACCATTATATAGACCACTCTGCATAAGGGTAATTCCTTGGTTACCCTTAAAATCCTCATCTGTGTAAGGGTAAGGTTTTGATTATCATTATGTAGCCTAGATACATAAGGGTAAACACATTATGAAACCAAATTTCAAGCAATGTAGAACTGCCTTATTTTTTAGAAATTACCATTTTAAGAATTATTTCAAAAATCTAAACATATGGTTCCCTATAATACCACTATATGGTTTTTTACATATCTAGTAGCACTTATTATAAAAAATGGAAGAAATAAGAAACCACATCTGAGGATCTACCATTAAACAAATATGAAGCCATCAAAAAAATAGAAATGAATAAGATGTTGAAAATAATCGTACCTTACTTATAACAAACACTATATCATCTTATATACCTATGAAAATAGTTTACTACTCTTGATATATTTTATAGGAGTGCAAAACAAAATCCTCCCACCTCTGAGGTTCATCAATCATCTAATCTGAATTGCATGTTACACGTGTGATTCTCCATTCTCCCATGATGTGCTAGCATCTCATCATGAAAAGAATGAAAATTAAGGATAAAATTGAGTTTCCTGAGGTTCTTGTAAGAATAATATTATTCTCATACACTTCCATCACATGGAAAAAGTTAAATATGATGTCAAGGTCACTCTTGATAATTATCCCATTTATTCATGTGATAAAATACATGAATAAATACCATGGATGGCTCATGTATCATATACAAGAATAAGATGCCACCCAAACGTTTCATTTAATAAAATAGTATAATAAATTATAGTTAATATGGGAGAATAGTAAATTATAAAATTTTATCATTACTGTTGCATGTTTTACCGACCGATATACCATGCATGAAAATCATAATTTTTATGCAATACAAATCTATATATATATCATATATACACATGCACACACAAGAATTTAAGGAATATCAAATTAAATAACTCCCCTTCCTCTAACAATGTCTAGGTGAAGTTATAATTCAAATGAATGTGCTTTATCAAAGAATGAAACATCATATTTCCAGACAAGTGAATCATTCTCTATGAGTAACAAAACAATATCGCAGCTTTCGATGTTTTATATAATATTCCAGAAACCCCTTAATCCATACCAACACCTTTTGTTATTCTATAAATGGTATGTAATCAAATTATATTTTTAAATTGGGACCAAAATTTTAATCTTTTATATCCAAATAACTATCATTCTTCCAAAAGAACACATATATCTGATAAAACTATTTCATGAATCAGAATCTTCAGCAAAGAAAGAATCTGTGTAACGTTCTGACCTAGAATCTGCTAAATAGTGACACAATATGGTTGACCACATGGCCTCAAGAACACCTTCTTGAATTATAGAGGCTACCATCTAGTAGGTAGGGCCTATGGTGTGTCTATGGGGATGTTATTCCCTCATGTAAAATTATATCACATTGGTAGAAAATATATCAGTCAATCAAATAAGTATAAATCAACTAGAAAAAATATAAAAATACCTGAAAATAAATAGTGCCAACTGCAATATCATATTCAAAATTATATGTAATTTCATGTCTCTAAACAGTAAGAAAACTAGTATACAAGCATCAGTACAATACCTGTATCAATATAAAAAAAAACGAAAAAGGATCTATCATATCTAGCTTCATGATCATAGCTAGGTCTTGTGCTCCTGGAAACTTAAGAAATGGAAAATAAATAATGTTACAATAAGAAGTTTCCCTAATCCCTACCCACATCTCTGAAGTCTATCTGAGTAACCAATGATGGGCCGAACAAGGTGTGAGATAACACTAAATTAACCACCATTAGTGGTCTCTATAACATGTGTAGTCTATGTATAACAATCTAAAGTAGTGTTTAGTGTATAAAAATTATAACTATAATATAAGTTGAAATCCCAAGGAAAATATGATAAATGTAAAGTTAATTTATCCATCACGTCAATGATAATCATGTTCCCATACAAGGGTCAACTATAAAAAGCCACCACAAGAATGGGCTAATAGTATATCATAAACAAACCACAATGGACATACTATGTAAATGATGGTATAATATTTTCCATGGTCATACCGTATAAACTAGTGTATCATATCATAATTTCCATGCCATATAATATAGTGGATAATATCATCACAGCCACACCATTTAATAAAAAGTGTTATACCATGAAGGGATGGATCCAAGGTATAGAAGTCCAAGGAATCAACTTCAAGTAAATGAGAATCTCGATCGAAACTCGGGAATGACTTGGTTTGAGTCCAAGGATCATGTCATTAGACCATTTCTAATGTGGGTCCATGTAAACTGGATCCATCGGGTATTAAGGGCTGAGGCATCCTACTGAATTAGGATCCAAGTAAGAAATAGGTTTGAGGCATCCACTGCCATAATCTGGACCCCAGAGTAGAAATTTCCCCAAAAACCTTATGGATTTTGATCCAAGGTATACCAACCAAGTAAAACCATACCATAATCATGTAGTCATAACATTTATTCATAATTTCATAACATTTAAATTTCACAAGTTCATCCATCTCATTTTCAAAATGTTAATTAAAACCCTTAAAACAATTTACATCATGTCAACACATAGAAAATGAGGCATCTCCATCTCATAAATATCTCAATTCAATTTTCATAAATTATAGACTCCCTCTATCAAGAAGAGTACACAGAGACCTAGTGGGTTGGTTTTATGTAAGGAAAATATAATGGCACACCCCATGGGTGTCCTAGGATGGGGATACCAACCTCCAACAAACACATAAGTACTTTTGGGAAACATAAACATGTTCTAATTCATTTATTCAAATTATTCAATTCATTTTATAGGAAATACCAGAACGTATGGAATGTAGCTTAAAGACAAATGGACATATAAAGCACCAAACCATGAAGGAAATGTATTTCCCACCAACTGTAGGTCCATAAAAGAACACTAATATGGTATTCATCTCTGATCAGGTCCAGATCAAGAGAAAAATGATGAATAGGAAAAGAACATGGAAATAGGGCATATTAGTTTTCACCTAATTAAATTCATCAATGTGAATATAAATGAAGAACAACACCACATGATTGAATATATTATAGTTGTAGATATAACGAGACAAAAAATGTTTGAATGCAAGTTTGAATCATGCAATAAGAGAAAAGACTATGATTTATCTTCAAAATGGAGCACACAACGTATGGTCTGCCACTAGAGGAGAAATGAAAAATAGATTTAGTTTGAAATTTATTTTAATGTATTTTTATTCATTTCACCCAAAACACTGGAACCCATGGTTTGGACACATAGTTGGACAAGCCATAAACTAATCGTACAACCTTCACTACTTAAAGGGGTATATCACATGGTTTATGAACATAGTTTAGAAAACTATTTGTTTTCCTCTTTTAAAAATATTTAGTTTTTTTCATAGGTGTGCACCTTAGGATTCATGGTTTCATCAAATGGTGTGGCCTTTTTAAACTCACTGTCTAGCCCCACATGGTTACTCATTACTATGTGGTTTGGGCTACACGGTTTCTCTTAACCCTGTGGCACAACTATTTTTCTCCAAAAATCGGTATATGGGCTCTGAATAAGCCCTATAAACCCATGAAACTCCCTAAATCACATTATTCACTGACATTAGGTCAAAACCAAAGAGATAAACTAAAAACAAAAAGATTTTTACCTCATAGGAAAACTCAGGATCTTAGAATCATTCCCCTTAAAACAATTTTTCCTCAAATTTCTCTTCTAAGTTTGGTTAAGACTTTCCTGAAAATATATTTGGCCATTGGGAACATACATCTGTCTCCTACTACCAAGTATCAACCTATAAACGACCATGATTCCATAACCCTACTACTAAAGGTACTAATTGTCCTTGTATAAACATCATGCTCCTTTAAACGATACATATAGGATTCTCCTCAAAGGAAACATCTACCTATAACTACACTACATCAGACTGTAGTGTGAGATATGGGTCTGAGTGATAACGGTGTAGCATAGATACATGAAAGACATCAAGTATGGCTCGGTACCTTTGATGTAACCTAAAATGATTTTCTACAAGCCCTTGTCTCACCGGAATCTCAAATGGTTAGACATATCATAGTGAAATCATACCTCGGATCCTAATATTTATGAGTCCCAGCATTGGTGAGATATGTAAAAAGACCTGATACCCAACCTTGAACTCCAGAGGTCATCGATGGTGATCACTATAATATTCTATCAATATTGTGCAGTAGAAATCCATTTCTAAATCAATTGGACCTTCTTATATGTCTCCTGAATGAGAAGATATCTGAGAAACACCGCCTCACTAGCCTCTAAACAACACCGGGGTGATCAACATGGCATATCATACAAAGACGCAAAAGTTTTTGTCTGTATAGTCTCTTAATAACTATTTTTTTGGAAAACTCAACAAGGGGTATATGGCTCTCCCAATATCCCCTAAAATCTATGATTAACGCTCTCAATATGCCCTCAAGAACCTAAATCATGTGCTCTGACTGGCCATCAGTTTAAGCGTGGTATTCAATGCTCAGAAGCACAAGTGTATCCAACACCATATATAGACTCTACCAAAATCGACACATAAATCTAGTTTCTCTCTCTGATACAATAGTATGTGGAATCCTGTGAAGTCACACTATCTCATGGATATAAAACCCCCCAAGAACATTTATTGAGAATGTATCCCTAATCAGTGGGAAATGAGTAACCTTCATGAGATTTTCTATGACAAACCAAGCCACATCACTTCCTTGAGATAACCTCAAAATCCTACTTACAAAATCCATCGAAAAAATTATCCCATCCCAGCCCATGAATAGGTAACTACTGTAAAATCCCATCTAGTCATTGGTGATCCACCTTCACCTTCTGACAGGTGGAACACCTTAGGAAAAAACCAGCTACCTCTTGTTTCATCCTAATCCACCAACACTGGCAACGTAAATCTTGGTACATCATGTTAACATCGTTCTAACACCCCAAGATTTTATGAGATATATAATTTTTAATATATTTGATTTGTTCTATTATACACTACACAAAGATTATCTTGTACTATACGCAACACTGTATTAGCTTTCAGTATATGCAACACTATTCTTGGCTCGTGTTACACACAATTTCAAGTTCTTTTGTGGAAATTATTCTACGCAACAATAAGTATGGATTTTGTTTAATGTATAAATGAAATAAGTTTTGATTATGTTATACGCAACATAAAATGGAGCTTTCACTACACGCAGCCCTAACTTGGCTTGCATTACACACAATCAAGACCTTCTTTGATAGCGTGCGTAGTATGCAATACCAAGTTTCACTAAATGAAATATTATTATAAACTGGAAATTAATAATTATAATACCCACGTTTTGAAAATTTATAAAAATTTTCTTTCAAAATGAACTTCATTTTTGGATTCAGAATATCGAAATTAACCTAAGGTGAATTGTTGGTATTTTTCTGAAAACTTTCAGTTTTTGATGAATTGTGAAAAACATCGAGTTATAGTTTAAAACTGAATTTTTTATTTAAATAATTATTTATTTTATATAATTTTTTATGTAAAGATTTATATATAATACATATATATGTTCAATGTAATTCATTAGAGTCATTTTATATAAATTTTAGATATATGAAAATTTTATTGAAGTTTTCACCATTTTTTACCCACCTCCTAGGTGAATTTGAAAATTTACATAAAACATAATTTTACTGCTTCTGGGAGTGGAATTTTGAAAGTCTGAGAGACACGGTTAATATCAATGAGTAAAATGTGGTTCAATAAGATAAAAATAATTTTCTGTGAATAGTACCTTATTAGTTTTATTTACCACGGTTAAAAGTAAATTGGGTAATTAAGGGTGAAAATGATATTATTATTACCCTAAAACATGTCCTAATTCTATTGTATAAGTGTAATTCGACCAAAAACAACCTTAGGGATAAAATATTACCCTTTAGGTCCACTTGGATTAGATTATGACATTTATTATAATTTTGTTTAAAAAAGAGTTAAAAGAGTTAAAATCAAAGTAGAATATTAAAAGATTTTTAATATTGGGTTATACATAAGATAAATTCAACTATAAATTTTCATTAGAAATATAAAAACATTTCCTAAATAATGGTATTTTATTTATAATTTTTAGATATTAAATAAGTTAGATTATTTATGATACAATGATGATGCAGTAAGTATCTTATTAATGAAATATTAACATAATTGATATTTTAAATACCCAAATAAATGTAATTTGAGACTTTTTATGAATTACACTAATTTTATAGGTTAATATGACATTTTATTATTGATTTAATTAACCTTGTTCGAACTAATCATGCTGTTATGATTTTCACAATAATCAATTACCAAATAGTATCCAAATTGACATAAAATAGTTTTTAAAACAAATATTATATTATTAATTATTATTTTATTCCTAAAAATCTATAGTTTGAAAAAATGACTTAGATAAGGATATATATATTAATAATGAAAAACTTGGGGTTCGTTCATCTTTTTATAGTATGTTTGTAAACCATATAGTGTAAGAAAAGAAAAGACACGGCAAAAGCTAAATTATTTAACTTAGAGTTAAATATAAATGATAAGTATAAAATAGTAACCTAAACCTGTCAAAAAAATATTTGTTGATAGGATTTCCACCCATCCCCACATTATCTTTGAAATAAATCAATTTAGAGCTATTAAAAACTGAATATGACTTTATTATAAAATAATATTTTATGTTTTTCCAAAGGTGCCCCTCTCCTCCCTTATAAAAAGAGAACCCCTTCCCTCTTCTCTTCACACCCGTTTGAGCCTTAAATCTCAGCCAACCCCTACCATTTCCTCTTCTCAACCTTTCTAGTTATATCATAGAGATTCTGTTCTTCTCAAAAGACCAACTCTAGTGCCCTGAGAAGAAGTTTAATGGAGGTGTGTCGAGGAAGAGGTAATCTCTTCTACCGAATATTTCAAGTTTCTTTCTTCTTCTACATCATCTTCTTTAGTTATTTCAGTATAAAGTAATAACATCAGTTTTAATTATACACTGATATGTTATTGTAAATATGAAACAACCTTATTTCACCTTCTATCAATCCTATGGAAAACGAAATCACCACGCGTGCATACGTACGGAATTCCATCTCCACGCCGTGGTGTAATCAGGTTTTCCACCACCACCTTACTTGGATGGGTATAATGGTGTAAAGAATAACTATATATAGTTATTATAAAATCATACTAATTCTGAGATATTATATCATCCACTCTGATTCAATTCAATAATTATGGGAACGATATCATCACTCGTGCATATGTACGGATTACCGTCTCCACGACGCGATGAGATTCATTCTCCATGTTAGCCACTCAAGAATGATTATAAAGTATATATATAATGAATAATAATGAAATATATGACATGATAAAGATATTTTATTTATTTACATATATATATATATATATATATATGTCATCTACATACTTCTATTCAAGTCATTAAGGAAAAGAAAACAGCGTTCATGTGTACGTACGGCCTACCGTCTCCATAAACGGTGTATTTCATTTCATTTATATTATATATATATATATATATATATATACTGAATATATATGATATGTAAATCATGATTTAAATTATGGAAGTAATTAAATAATTATATAAGTAATAAAAATATCATTAACAATATGTCCAAACACGTACGATAAATAAAACGATTTTTTCCAAAACGTTGCTTTAACATGGAATTTACAAAAAAACGGGTAATATAAAGTCATAAGTGTACCATATATGATATCATAAAAATGAATATGATTCTTTAATAAGTCAATGAAATTATTTAAATTGTTATACAAGAGGTTTGGATATGTACGAAGCATATCGGACCTAAGGTAAGGGATAACTATTCCAATCTCACTCTTATCTGAGATTGTTTATTCGTAAGTATTTACTTGCATTTTTGTTATCATCCATGTCCATGTTTTATAAAAAAAATCACGTATGTTTAATGTCCTTTTTACCCATTTTTGAATTTTACCACATGTTATGAAAGGAATCTTACTTTTGTTTACCACACGAGAGTCTTTTTGACTTTTCTGAAAAAAGTATGAGGAGAATGTTATTTTTAACTTATATGGCATGAATGGATTTTTACAGTTTCATAACACCTCATTTTCCTGATGATTACTCTACAAGATTGCATGATTATTTTCAACAAAACCCCTTCCATTTAAAATTGCATGTCATATTTTGAAAATAAAATGATTTTGAAGGAGAAAGGATATTTTCCTCCAAAATTCATTTCAAGTGTTTTATCAAAACCATTTTCCATCTCAGATGACATTATTTCATATGTGTATGTTTCAAGTATAATGTCTATTATTTACATGGTTTCACTTCTCTTATGACTAAATGATATCCACTTGTTTTATATGTATTATGTTATGATGGGATTATATTTATGAAACCCATTTTTATTCTTTGGGTTATGATGAATGATTTATGTTTATGTTGTGGCACAAGTAAGAATGATTTCATTTTAAGATGGGTGGGACCTATATCTCCCTTCACTGCATTGGGTATAGATTTATATGTCATGATATAGACATGGCTGGAATGGTAATTTAATCTTGTTCAGTGTTACAGGACTGAATCGAGGAGTGAACTCGATTCAGAAAGGGACTTTGTCCACTAAGATGGTCTTGATAGAAATGCCTTGGATACTATGGAAATAATAACATGTGCATAATGGTTTCCATAATTACATGTTTTATTCCCATGCTATTTTATCATTATTGATGTATCTATGCCTTATGTACTGCTATTTTTATGTCATTTCACAAGATTTTGATGTTTAAACATTATGTTCATGTTTTTAAGTTCAAATGTATATGGTTTGTTTTATTCTCCCCATGCATACCCTTACTGAGCATTTGATCTCACCCTTTATCTTTTTTCTTTTCCCCATGATATAAAGAAACGTTTTAGGTAAGAAAACCAAAGGGGAAGATCTTTATGGGAGATGTTGAAGGTCTTTCACAACGATTAGAAGATTTTGTTCCGAGTTTCCAAAGACACTAAACTATTACGATCCTTGGGTGTTGGTTTTTGTTATGTATTAAGTATTCCGCAAAAGTAATGTAAAGTCCTTGTATGTAAATTTTGGGGTCTCTACAGTTGGTATCAGAGGAAAGGTTTAGATAACCTTTGGAAACTAGGATGCGAGAACTTTAGTGAGATCCCTTGAGATATTTCTAAGGTATGCCTAGGGATGTCCCTAAGGTTATGTATAAGTATAGGTTATAGTCCTATAATTATGGTAACAATCATAGAATTAAACCTAAGATGTTATATATAAAAGGTACTCCCCCTTTATTAAGTTTTTTTCTTGCATTATTTTTGCCTCTCATACTGTTCTTTTTGGGTTTTAGAAAATGGCCAGAAATAGGAAGATTCATGATAATTGAGGATATGATAGACAATGGAATGATATTCTTCATGAGCAACCAAATGAAATGGGATTTGGAAGTCAAAACATCATTATTATTCCTAATCATCAATATCACAATATGATCAATAATCTCATCTTTGGTAAGTGTCCCGACTCATCTAATAAGAGAAAGATTGAGTTTCATGATGATCATAGAGGAAAGAAAGTTCAAAATCCCTCATGTAAATCATGTGGGTAGAGGCATCAAGGAGAATGATTCAAAGGAACTGGTAGATGCTTTGGGTGTGGAACGGAAGGACACAAATCCAGTAAGTGAAAAGGAAAAGGTTCAGTTTACACCATGGATAATGATAATGGTATTACTATGACATCAAAAACGATTAAATGTTTTAAATGTGGAATGTACAAGCATTATGAAAACCAATGCCCTAAGGGAAAGTCTAATGAAGGGAATCAACATGGTTGTATGGGTGGTATTTATGTTGATGATGATGAAGAGACTACAAATGATATGTGAGATGAAATAATTGTTCAAGATCGGTTAATGGTTTAAGAAGGTAGTGGAATGATTACATGTTTATCAAGAGTAATGTTGTATAATAATATCTTGGTACTATGGAATAATGAGACATCTAAGGATTGGTACTCTATTGTTTTTTCTTATGTTTTTGAAAGTATATGTTGAATGGAACCAGTAACCATGAATGGTTATTCAGATATTTTTGGAAAGCACCTAATATGCGCATAAAGAAGGGATACGGAGATAATGAAATGTTTGAAAGTATTAATGAGATCATGACTGATATAAGGAAAAAGTGATATCATGGTTTGAGTATATTTAATATTTGGGATTTTGGTATGTGGAAAGAGTTACCTTTTGACAGCATTCATGTTTTGACTATGGTTCAATGATAATTTATGTTTCAAGAGAATACATGATTAAGGTATTCACATGTTTGGAATGCGATCAACAAGATATATCTTATGATATATGGGGGATAAATGATGGTATTCACTTGCGTATTATGTGACCTTTCCAGTAATCATTTTCTTTATACTATGAGCTTGGGCCAAAGTATTTTGGATAAGACTAAAGATTGGTATGAATTAAGTTAGTCATAAGAGAGTATTATTTAAGGCTATAACTTTTTTTCGATATAATTTCTGTAATGTTATTTGTAGACTCACCTGTTTTAATAATCCCAAATCATGTTTAAATATTGATCATGAAATATTAAGTCCTTTGCTAAATCTTTTTAATCTGTATTTATAATTATTTTATCCTGAACAATGTATACTCTTAGTCTCATGACTTTGCAGCATCATCTTATAGTTTACATTCATCTTAATATAAGTTCACTATTAAAGGCTACTGGTAAGAGCCTTCAGTTCAAGGTCACCGTTATAGCTCACTGTTACTCTAAGTCACTGATCCTATAAGGTTACTATTGAAGATATATTGTCACTAATATACTGGTACAAGGTTACTATCATAAGTCTTCCATTGATCTGCTTATCAAAGCTCACAGACAAAGATTCACCGTCACAAGGTCACTGTTGTGGCAATGTGTATGTTATAAGTTCACTGTCAGACTCTGTCTCAAATCTTCTGTTGAGAACCTCACTGTTACAGTATACAATTGAACTTGTCTACCGTTAGTATAAGGCTACCTCTAGACAACTCCTACTATCGAGATAGTTGACTGTTGTTAAAATTATACTGATGTACATACTCCACCATTAGTGAAATTATCTGTTGGGATAAGTCTACTGTTTTAAAGGTCACTGTTGAAGTAGTCTGATGATACAAAGCTTTCTGTTGGAGTCTACTACTGATTAAGCCTACAGATGAAGCTCACAGTTGAATATCCCACCAATGAAGTCCACTTATGAGGATATAATGTTACATAGAGTAACAGCTACCGTTACAAGACATCACCTGACACAAAGTCTACCATTACAAGCCTACAGGCAGAGAACCTACCGATGAAGTCCACAGTTGGAAAGACTACCATTGAAGTCCCGTGTGACAGGCATATACTACCGGTCTAATGATATTATATTATTTTCATTACCAATTTTATTATTATTATTATAACGGTCATGTTTGGACAAATGAATGCACCTAACATTATTTAATGTTCGTTACATTCATATCAGGAGATAGTACGATGTACAAGGCAGACCACACGTGGTTGAAACATATCTCTTGTCGGCCTCTGCTAAACCAAATGAAAATTCTCAGCTGAAAAAATGGACATATATATGTGTAGAGATAGAAATCAAAATAATTATCCCTACAGAGATATATATGAAGAAGACATGGAAACAAGAGGTAAGTGTGGAAACATTTAATATACAGAAAACACTCATAAGAGAGAAACATACACAATCTGAAGAAGAACACTCAAGAACTCATTCTGAAGAATAAATAGCTTCATGAAGATCTTTTGAAAGAATCATTTCAAGCTGTAGTGGTGTGCTGCAAAAGAGCTTCAGACCCAAGAAGCTGATTATCTCTACATCTGGAAGTCAGAACCTGGAAGTGGCTACACTCTGTTTTGGAGTAAACTTGCAGAGAAGGACCAAAACATCATTTACCTCATACCAATGAGTCCAAAGCTGATCTTCTGCTACAATAGAGCATTATAAACATATCACAACTATCTTTAGATCTATTGATTTTAATTATTTTACATTTTTGAGCAGTGTGTATCTGTTACACACACTGACTCGTGTGCTTGAACTGAGGGATACTGAAAATCCCCATACCAATCTCTCTTTACATTTGTTTCCCATGCATAACTGTAGAAGAAGCCTAGTGTGGCTTGGTAGTTTATTTTTCCTACGTATAACTGTGGTAGAGGTAATAAACCATAGGTAGTTTGTGAAAACTGTTGTAAAGCCTGATATAGGCTATGTATCACTTTTTAATATAATTGCTTGGAGGTAGGTGATCACCAAGTGAAGAGGACTAGGTCTTTACATAACACTGAACCTCTTGTTTAAAGTGTTGTGTTCATCTTTCCATTACACTATTTTACATTTATCCGTTGTGATTATATTAGCAAAGACAGAAATCTATTTTTACATTTACTCTAATATTTTGTTCTAGTTAGTGTTTATATGTGATTCGTTTAGTAAACTTGTTTCAAAAGTGTAATTTGTTCTCATACTGATCCAAATGAGGAGTAATAAACATTTGAGAAACCTTTTGAACATTAATTCACTTATATCTCTACTGCCTTAATTGACTGGGCCATTTTAATTTGGGGGATTTTAATCCTAAATTTTTTTAACATAAATTTTAATTGGAACTCAGTTCACCCCCCTCTTGAGTATCCACTCAGACCAACATTTGGTATTAGAGGAAACATTCTTATTTATAAAAAGTATTCAAACCCTCTTATTTTCAAACTGTGATTTTAGTTTTATCTTAAAGATCATAAATTTCTGTTAGTTCTAAATTTTATCTCTTTAATATTCATTAAAATATAGTTATAGATAATAGACTAGAAGGTGTTGCTACTAACATGTCACCTTTCTTTAATGGTGTGAACTATGCTCAATGGATAATTAAAATGATAATTCATTTGGAATGTATTGGTTTTGATATTTGTCCTGCTATAGAATCAGAATATGAGATCCCCAAAACTGCATGATCTACCTGGGAAGATGCTACAAAGTTTGACTATAACAATAACTATAAAGATATTAACTCCCTTTAGTTGTATTTAGAATATGAGGAATTTAACCGAATTTTTTCATGTAAAACAGCTCATGAAATCTGGGACTCCTTGGCTGTTTTTCATGAAGGAACAACCAATGTCAAGGAAATGAGATTAAATACTTATACTATTAAATATGATAATTTTAAGATGAGACCTGATGAACCAATTTATGATATGTACCTTAGGTTTAATGAGATTTTCAACACCATGAGGTCACTGGGAAAAGCTGTTCCAGAAAAGGAGTAGTTCATTAGAATATTGAGATGTTTACTAGACTGATAGAGAGGCACTTCTGTGTCTATCCGAGAGTCATGTTACATCAGCAAGCTACTTGTTAAGGTGTTGATTGGTAAACTAATGATGTCTGAAGAAGAACTGAAGTTAAACAAAGAAGAAGATGATGAACCCAAAAGAAAATCAGTGGCATTCAAGTCTACTACTTCAAAGAGAAAAGACAAGGAGAAAATACATGTACTTACTGAAAGATCAACTAGTGAAGATTCAGATTTAGACGGTGATAAATAAAGGGCTCAAATAGCTAGTAGATTTAAGAATTTCTATATGAAGAAGAATATTTTCAGAAAACCAACTACAAGGTTATGTATGATCAACCAAGTACGTGGAAGAAGGATTTGAAGAAATCTGATAAGGAAGATGATATAGTCTGCTATGAATGCAAGAGGAAAGGACACATCAAGGATGACTGTCCGAAATTAAAATTCAAAAAGAAATATGATTATAAGGACAAGAATTACAAGAAATCCATGAAAGAAACCTGGAGTGCTTCGGAAGACAACACAAGTGAATCCGAAGCTACTGATTCTGAAAAGAATCATGCCAACATGTGCTTCATGACTAACATATCTGAGGTACCTGTTTCCCCTTTCTAAATTATTATTATTCTAGAAATAATAGTGATTCAAATAATGATGAAAATATGTCTAAGGATGAATTTTTTGAATATTTCAATATGCTGGAAGATACCTGTAATGAACTAAAAGATAAATATAAATCTTTATAGAAACATCATGCATTTACTATTGATGTTATAACAGTTCAAAGTGTAGAAAAATAAAAGAATGCTCAATTATGGAAAGAGAACACTCAACTAAAATTATCTAATGAAAAGTTAAGAAAGGATACTGAGAAGTTCAGTGTTTGTAGGGATACCTTGACACAATTTCTAGGAAAACATATTACTCCAAAATATACAAATGTTCTAGGATATCAGCCTGGACAAAGACAAATTAGCAAAACCAAATTTGTTCCAAAATCTGGACAATTCACTGCTAATTCTGGCTCATCTTTTGAGAAACAATTTTCTAAAGGACCGAACCAAGTACTTATGTCTCAAAATATGTTTGTTGATTTTATAAAACTTATAATGAAAATAAGGGTTCCCAATGATTTATCGGCTAACCATTCTGGACCCAAGAAGATCTGGGTACCAAAATTATCCCATGATTAATATGTTTTGTAGGGAAGTTTCTTAAAGAGTTCCTATAAGACCCTATGGAACATGGACAGTGGATGTCCAATACATATGATAGGAGACTATTCTTGCTTCAAGAGTCTAATTAAAGTTGATGGTGGTCATGTCACCTTTGGTGACAATGAAAAAGGACAAATCCTCGGCTTAGGCTAGATTCGTAACCCTGATACAATATTAATTTCAAAAGTACTTTTTGTTGATGGATTAAAGTATAATTTACTTATCATATCTCAATTATGTGATGATGTCTTTAATGTTAAATTTGAGAATGATTCATTCAATGTTTTTAATTTAAAAAATGATTTATTTTTAACTACATGTAGAAATGAGAATGTATATGTTGTTGATTTAAATTCCTTATCCAAACAAAATGTTTCCTTCTTAAATGCTTTTCATAAAGAGTCTTGGTTGTGGCATAGAAGGTTCAGACACTGTAATGTGAACTCACTTAGGAATCTATCTATGAAATGTTTAGTTAGAGACCTAACTAAATTAGAATGCCTAATTGATAAATTGTGTAATCCATGTCAAAAGGGAAAACAACACAAAGTTTCTTTCAAACCAATGAAAGAAGTTTGAACTTCTCAACCACTTGATTTGGTTTACATGGATTTGTTTGGACCATCAAGAGTTTCAAGTCAAAATAGGATGCACTATGTTTATGTTCTTGTGGATTACTTTTCAAGGTATACTTGGGTATACTTTATAGCTCACAAAAGTGAAGCTTCTTCCTGTTTTGTAAAATATTCCAAGTCTGTAGAAAACCTTAGTTGACTTAAGATTAAGACCTTGAGAAGTGATCACGGACGTGAGTTTTAGAATCATGAGTTTGAATCCTACTTCTCACATAATGTCTATAGTCATAATTTATCTGCCCCTAGGACACCTCAACAAAATGGAGTTGTAGAAAGAATAAATAGGACCCTTCATGAAATTGCAAGGACTATGCTTAATGAGTATGACTTACCTATTTATTTTTGGGCAGCAGCTGTAAATACACCTTGTTATGTTATCAATAGAGTTTTGATTAGACCTTCTCTAAAAAGGATCCATTATGAACTTTTGAATAATAGTAAGCATAAGGTTAATTAATTTATTGTTTTTGGATGCAAAGTATTTATTATTAATACAAAATATAATCTTGAAAAATTTTCTCCCAAAAGTGATGAAAGAATTTTACAGGGTTATTTTATCTCATGTAAATCCTATAGAGTGTTCAATAAGAAAACCAAATATATGGAAGAATAGGTTCATTTTAAATTCGATGAGACTGATCCACATGAGCCTAAAACCTCTCTTGAAAATATTGAGGAAGATTTGTCAATTCTGAACCTTAATGACAGGGATAGTGAATCCCCTGTAAAAGTATCCAGTTCTGGAAATTTTCCGGAATATGATCCTAACAATTCTGAACCAATAGACAACAATGAGGAATCTAGTTCAAACCTTCCTAGAGGTAATAATACTCTCAAGAATCATCCTCCAGATGTTGTTGTAGGTGATTTAAATAGAGGAATAAAACAAGAGCTTCTATAAGAAAACAGGTTGAACATCAAGCTTTTCCTTCACAGCTTGAACCCAAAAATATTAATGATGATATCATTGATGAATTTTGGGTAATGTCTATATAAGAAGAACTAAATCAGTTCAAGATAAACAATGTTTGGGAATTAGTGGAAAGACTTAAGGACACTTCGACAATAGGCACTAAATGGGTGTTTAGGAAAAAAGTAGTTGATTCTTGGAATATAGTTAGAAATAAAGCTAGGCTAGTTGCACAAAGATATAGTCAATAAGAAGTAATAGAATATGAGGAAACCTTTGCACCTATATCTAGATTAGAATATATTAGGATACTACTTGCATATGCAGATCATCGGAATTTCAAACTTTATCAAATGGATGTTAAAAGTGCTTTTCTAAATGGATATATAGTTGAGGATGTATTTTTTGAACAACCTCATGGTTTTACAAATCCCCATTTTTCCATTAATGTTTTTAAACTATCTAATGCTTTATATGGATTAAAACAAGCTCCAAGAGCATAGTATTATAGTCTCATCTCTTTTATTATTTCAAAAGGTTTTACCAAAGGGGTAGCTGATCCTACTCTTTTCATTAAATGGATTTATAATGATGTTTTGATCGTACAAATTTATGTGGATGATATTATTTTTGGATCTTCTAAAAATTCATTATGTATTGATTTTTAAAAAATGATGGAAAATGAGTTTGAAATGAGTTTAATGGGAGAACTCAAATTTTTCCCTGGATTTCAGATCTTTCAAAATAAAAATGGCATTATTTTTAATCAAAGTAAATATATTACGGATCTTTTAAAACATTTTTCTTCGGAGGATAGTAAAGGTAGTGACACACCTATGAGTACCACCTGTAAGTTGGATACTGATGAAGCCGGAGAACCCGTGGATCAATCCAACTACAGAGGTATGATAGGGAGTCTACTCTATCTTACAGCTAGTAGACCGGACATCATGTTTAGTGTCTGTATGTGTACTCTCTTTCAATCCAATACAAAAGATTCTCATTTAACGACTGTAAAAAATATTTTTAAATGTCTCAAACATACTCCCAACATAAGGTTATTTTATCCAAAAGGACAGTCATTTGATTTGTTGAGTTATTCTGATTCTGATTTTTTCGGTTGCAAGTTATATAGAAAAAGAACCTTTGGGTCATGTCACATTTTAGGCAAGTCACTGGTGTCTTGGTTTAGTAAGAATAAAAACACCGTTTCATTATCCACTGCTGAAGCTGAATACATAGCTGTAGAGACCCAAAGCCTGACGTACATGGACATTACATTACTTTTTCATAATACTTAATACATAACAAAAACAAACACCGAAGGACTTTAATAGTTTAGTGTCTTTGGAAACTCGGAACATAATATTCTAATCGTGGTGAAAGATCTTCAATATCTCCCATAAAGATCTTCCACTTTTGTTTTCCTACCTAAAACCTTTCATTATATGTTGGGGAAAATACAACATAAAAAGGGTGATCTCAAGTGCTCAGTAAGGGTAAACATAGAGAACATAAAGCAATCCATTAACATTTGGATGAAAAAACTTGAACATAAAATCTAAACATCAAAATCATGAGCAAAGACATAAATCTTGGAAGTACGTAAGGAATATATCATAAAAGAACATCAATCATGATAAAATATCATGGTAATGAAACGTGTAATTGTGGAAAACCATTAAGAACATGATATGATTTCCATAGTAGCCAAGGCATTGCTACCAAGACCATCTTAGTGGACAAAGTCCCTTTCTGAATCGAGTTCACTCCACATTTCAGTCCTGTAACATTGAATCAGATTAACTGACCATTCCAGCCATGTATATCTCATGAGATATAAATACTTACCCAATTCATTGGAGGGAGATATAGGTCCCACCCATCTCATAATGAAATCATTCTTACTTGTTCCACAAAATAAACATAAAACATTCATCATAACCCAATGAATAAAATGGGTTTCATAAAAATCATCCCATCATCACATAATCCATATAAAACAAATGGATACTTCATCATAAGAAAAGTGAAACCATGTAATTAATAGAGACATTATACTTGAAACACACACTTATGAAATAATGTCATCTTAGATGTAAAATGGTTTTGATAAAACACTTGAAATTAATTCTTGAGGAAAATATCTTTCCTTCTTCAAAATCATTTTCTTTTCACAAAATTCCATGAAATTTTAAAAGAAAGGTATTTTGTTGAAAATAGTCCTAAAATCTTGTAGAGTAAGATTCCTGAAAATGTGGCATTATTAAACCATAAAAATCCATTCCCGCCGTATAAGTTAAAAATAACATTCTTCTCATACTTTTGTCCAAAAAGTCAAAGAGTTCCTCATGTGGTAAACAAAATTAAGATTCCTTTCATAACATGTGGTAAATTTCAAAAATGGGAAAAAAATACTTTAAAAATACATGAAAACATTTTTATAAAACATGGGCATGGATGATAACAATAACCCCAGTAAATACTTATGAATAACAATCTCGGATAAAAACGAGATTGGAATAGTTATCCCTTAACTTAGGTCTGATGTGCTTCATATATGTCCAAACCTACTGTATAATGATTTAAATAATATCATTTACTTATTAAAAAATCATATTCATTGTTATGGTATCATATATGGTTCACTTATGACTTTATGTTACCCGTTCTTTTGTAAATTCCATGTTAAAGTAGCGTTTTTGGGTATAATCGTTTTATTTATCGTACGTGTTTGGACTTGTTGTTATTTATATTATTATAACTTATATCATGATTTAATTAATTCCAAAATGTAAATAATGATTTATATATTATATATATTCAGTATATATATAATAGATAGATAAATGAAATGAAATAAACTGTTCATGGAGACGGTAGGTCGTACGTACGCATGAACGCTGTTTTCTTTTACTTAGTGACTTGAATGGAAGTAAGTAGATGACATAAATATATATATACATAAATACAGTAGACTTATTATGTCATATATTTCATGATTACCTATTATATATTCTTTATAACCATTCTTGAATTTTTAACATGGAAAATGAATCTCATCGCGTCGTGGAGACAGTAATCCATATGTACGCACGAGCGATGATATTGTTCCCATATTTATTGAATGGAATTGGAGTGAATGATATAATATCTTATAATTAGTATGATGTTATAATAATAATATATAGTTATTATTTACACCATTATACCCATCCAAGTAAGGTGGTGGTAGAAAAACTGATTACACCACGGCGTGGAGACGGTATTCCGTACGTATGCACGCGCGGTGATTTCATTTTTCGTTGGATGGATAGAAGATGAAATAGGGTTGTTTCATATTTATAATTACATATCAGTATTTATTTAATACTTATGTTATAAATTTATAATTAAACAACTAAATAAGAGAAAGTATAAGAATAAAGAAACTTGAAAGAGTCGGTAGAAGATATTACCTCTTCTTCGACGCGCCTCCTTTAAACTTCTTTCTTAGGCACTAGGGTTGGTGTTTTGAGAAGAGAAGAAACTCTATGATGTAACTAGAGAGGTTTAGAAGAGTAATGTTCTGGGTTTTTTGAGCTTCATGGCCCAGAAAGGTGTGAAGAGAAGAAGGAAGGGGTGCCCTTTTTATAAGGGAGGATAGGGGAACCATTGGAAAAATGTAAAATATTATTTTATAATAAAGTCATATTCAGATTATAATAGCTCCAAATTGATTTATTTAGAAGTTAAATTGGGAATGGTTTGAAATAATCTCAACAAATATAATTTAGACAAGTTTAGGTTACTATTTTAACCTTATCATTTGGATTTAACTCTAACTTAAATAATTTAACTTTTACCATGTCTTCTTGTTTTCATACACTATATGGTTAATAAACTAACTATAACAAGCCAAACTAACCCCAAATGGTAAATTATTAATATATATAACCTTATCTAAGTCATTTTTCTGATCCATAGATTTTTAGGAATAAAATAACAATTAATAATATAATATTTGTTTTAAAAACTATTTTATGTCAATTTTGACACTGTTTGGTACTTGATTTTTGTGAAAATCATAACAGCATGATTAGTTTGAAAAAAGTTAATTAAATCAATACTAACATATCATATTAACCTATAAAATTAGTGTAATTCATAAAAAGTCTCATACTACATTTATTTGGGTATTTATAATATCAATTATGTTAATATTTCATTAATAAGGTAATAACTACATCATCATTGTGTCATAAATAAATTAAATTATTTAATTTATAAAAGATATAAATAAAATACCATTATGTAGGAAATATTTTTATCTTTATAATGAATATTTATAGTCTAATTTAGCTTATGTATAACCCTATATTAAAAATGTTTTAGTTATTAAACTTTGATTTTAACTATTTTAACTCTTTTTTAAATGAAATAATAATAAATGTCCTAATCTAATCCAAATGGACATAAATGATATTATTATATTACTAAGGTTTTTTTGGTCTCATTATACTTATCCAATAGAATTATAACATGTGTTATGGTAATAATAATATCATTTTTACACTTAATTACACTATTTACTTTTAACCATGGTAACTAAAAGTAAAAAAGTTACTATTCACAAAAAATTATTTTTATCTTATTGAACCAGATTTTAATCCTCTATATTAACTGTGTCTCTCGGATTTTCAAAATTCCACTCACAGAAGTGGTAAAATTATTTTTTATGTAAATTTTCAAATTCTCCTAGGAGGTGGGTAAAAGACGGTGAAAATTTCAATAAAATTTTTATATATCTTAAATTATTATAAAATGACTCCAATGAATTACATTGAACTTATATAGGTATTATGTATCAATTTTGACCTAAAATAAATGTAAATAAAATAATTAATTTTTTATATAAAAAGTCTATTTTTAAATAGTAACCTAGGGTTTTCACTATTCATCAAAAATTGAATGCCTTCAAAAATACCAAAATTCCACCCTAGGATAATTTAGATATTCTGAATCCAAAAATGAAGTCCATTTTGAAAAATAAAATTTATAAAATTTCAAAAAGTGATTATTACTATTCATAACGGCAAGTTCATAATAATATTATAATAATATATCATTTAGTGAAACTCGGTATTGAGTACTACACACGCTATCAAGGAAGGCCATGATTGCGTGTAATGCAAGACAAGTAAGGGATGCTTGTAGTGAACGCTCTGTTTGGTGTTTCATATAACATAATAAAAACATATTTCATTTATACGTTAAACCAAATATATACTTAATGTTGCATAAAATAATTTCCACAAAACAGACTTGAAATTGTGTGTAACACAAACCAAGAATAATGTTGCGTATATTGTAATCTAATACGATGTTGTGTATAATGCAAGCTAATTTTGGTGAATCATAGAACACAAGAAATCAATAAAATTAAAAAAACTATTTTTCATAAAATCTCGGGGTGTTACATTCTACCCCCCTTAAAATGGATTTCACCCTCGAAATTCATCGGGGTTATAAATGGTTTACTACTCAAAATTTCTTTAATATAAACCCACATTGTAAAAATGAATACCAAAACTTATCTATAAAAACTAAAGTATGAGATGTAACGGTTACCCAAATTAACTAATCATTTGGTTTCCACATAGGATAACATATGTGAAAATATGGATATGGAAGAGAAATTTAACTGTCAAGTTCTGATGGAGAGTGGTAGAGAACATGGATATGAAAAAGCCAACAATTGAAAAGCCATAAATTTGTGATGATCTAAGGTACCATCTGATTTATCGGGTATGAGGGTACTAGGACAACGTTTTCAGTTTTCAAGATCATTCCCCAAATGCTGAATAATTGTTGAATTAAAATAAATACGTACTTGATTTCGGTAAAATCTCACCGTTGTTCAAGCCTTGAACAATTTCCACTTCATCTCTTAAAGAAATTAAGTAGAATTTTTCAATCATGAAGTGTCAAAATATCATGTGATAGAATGATGGGTCATTCCATATATCTCAAACAAAAGGTTAGAAAAACATATCAAATATACATAAGTCCATCTATGGTGAGGTTAATCGTATATGATTCCAAAAATGTACTTATACTTCATCTATCATACTTCTTAATAAAACTAGTTTATACTAACCAGGTACTTCCTGTAGGCCAGTGGTATGCGATAAAGGCCTGCCGTACTTCAGTTGTGGCTTCGATTCCCATAGCCTTGTCCGATGCAACGGGTTGTCACTCGTCCTGCAAGTTGTCCCTTTTTCTAAAACTATATTACAATAACATTCCTCCAATAAAATAGAAAAATTTCTAGCCTTAAACAATATTATCTTATGTATACCTTAATTCATTCCGATCTTTAGTCTTATCCAAAATACTTCTTTCCAAGCTCATAGTATAAAGAAAACAATTACTAGAAAGGTCATCTACCAAGAATGTAAATACCATCTTTTATCCCCATATATCATAAGATATGTCTTGTTGGTCACATTCGAAACATTCTAATGCCTTAATCATGTATTCTCTTGAAACATGAATTACCATAGAACCATAGTGAAAACATGAGTGCTATCAAAAGTTAAATCTTTCCACATACCAAAATCCCAAAAATTCTATATACGCAAACCATGATATCACTTAGTCCATATATCAATCATGAGCTCATGAATACTATCAAACAATGTATTTTATCCTTATCCTTTCATTATGCACACATCATATACATTCAAAAAATATTTTAATAACCTTTCATGGTTACTGGTATCATATTCTTATAGAAAACCACAATGGACCGACACACAGATATTTCAATATACTGTAAAATTACCTTAACAACATTATTATTGAATTACAATACATAAGACCTTAAATCCATCATCTTCAATTATTGTCATAGAATTGGTCCTTCCTTGATTTAGAAGTAACTTCATAGGTCAGGGCATTGATTTGGGTAATTCCCATGTTATCCCCAGATAAGACATTGGACTCCATAACAGTCTGTCACTCTATGACCCTTTTATTCACATAGATAAAATATTCCCCTCCATTTGAGGTATTCTTCAAGGTTCTTATTCTCTTATTTAGAAATCTAAATCTTTCTTTCTCTATGCTCCTCACCATGCGAACATGCATAAAATTCCATCTTCCTCTTATTTGATGACTTTGGAATACAACTAAAGTTCCCCTTGTTAATCATATATCGATATGACTGATTCGGCATAATCACAATATCATTCTCTCCAGTTGTTAAATAATTTTGTTGAACATAGTCACCAATTTTTCCATTGGAATCAATGTTAACTAAATTCTTTCTCGTTCCCTCCATTGACTAAGACTAGAAACTATAGTGTAAGAAATATTTAAAATAACGAGGAACCACATAATCATAAAAGGTCACTTATGGGATGTCTAACTTATCAAAAACAATTTAATCCATGACACCTTAGGTTCACCCTAGGTTATTCATAATCTTCAAAATAATTCTAGGACTCTAACCTATATGTATACTTAACCTTAGGGACATCCCTAGACATACCTTAGCAATATATCTAGGGATCTCACTAAAGTTTTCGCATCCTAGTTTCCAAAGGATGACTAAACCGAACCTCTTATACCAACTGTAGAGACCCAAAGCTTGATGTACATGGACATTAAATTACTTTTACTGAATACTTAATACATAACAAAAACAAACACCAAAGGACCGTAATAGTTTAGTGTCTTTGGAAACTCGGAACATAATCTTCTAATCGTGGTGAAAGATCTTCAACATCTCCCATAAAGATCTTCCACTTTTGTTTTCTTACCTAAAACCTTTCTTTATATCTTAGGTAAAAGGAAACATAAAAAGAGTGAGCTCAAGTTCTCAGTAAGGGTAAACATAGATAACATAAAACAATCCATAAACATTTGATTGCAAAAACATGAACATAAAATCTAAACATCAAAATCTTGAGAAAAGACATAAATCTTGGAAGTACGTAAGGCAGATATCATAAAGGAACATAAATCATGATAAAATAGCATGGTAATGAAACATGTAATTGTGGAAAACCATTAAGCACGTGATATTATTTCCATAGTAGACAAGGAATTACTACTAAGACCATCTTAGTGGACAAAGTCCATTTCTGAAATGAGTTCACTCCTCGTTTTAGTCTTGTAACACTGAACCAGATTAACTTACCCTTCCATCCATGTCTATCTCATGAGATATAAATCTATAACCAATTAATTAGAGGGAGATATAGGTCCCACCCATCTCATAATTAAATTATTCTTACTTGTGCCACAAAATAAACTTAAAAAATTCATCATAACCCAAAGAATAAAATAGGATTCATAAACATCATCTCATCATCACATAATCCATATAAAACAAATGTATATTTCATCATTATAAAAGTGGAACCATATAAATCATAGATACATTATACTTGAAACATAAACATATGAAATAGTGTTATCATAGATGGAAAATGGTTTCGATAAAGCACTTGAAATGATTTCTTGAGGAAAATATCCTTTCTTCTTCAAAATCATTTTCTTTTCACAAAATGACATGAAATTTTAAAAGAAAAGTATTTTGTTGAAAATATTCATACAATAATGTAGAGTAAGCTTCCTGAAAATTAGGAATTATTAAACCGTAAAAATCCTTTCAGGCCGTATAAGTTAAAAATAACATTCTTCTCGTACTTTTGTCAGAAAAGTCAAAGAGTTCCTTATGTGGTAAACAAAAGTAAGATTCCTTTCATAACATTTGGTAAATTTAAAAAATGGGAAAAAGGACTTTAAAAATACATGAAAGAATTTTTAGAAAACATGGTCATGGATGATAACAATAACCCCAGTAAATACTTACGAATAACTATATCAGATAAGAATGAGATTGGAATAGTTATCCCTTACCTTAGGTACGATATGCTACGTATGTGTATGAACCTCCTGTATAATGATTTAAATAATTTCATTGACCTATTACATAATCATATTCATTGTTATTATATCATATATGGTTCACTTATGACTTTATATTACCTGTTCTTTTTCAAATTCCATGTAAAAGTAGTGTTTTTGGTAAAATCGTTTTATTTATTGTACGTGTTTGGACTTGTTGTTCATGAAATTATTATAACTTATATCATGATTTAATTAATTCCATAATGTAAATGATTATATATATATGATATATATTCAGTATATATATGTATAATATATAGATAAATGAAATTAAATACACCGTTCATGGAGACGGTAGGCCGTACGTACACATGAACGTTGTTTTCCTTTCCTTAGTGACTTGAATGGAAGTAAATAGATGAAATAAATATATATATATACATAAATAAAGTAGAATTATTATGTAATATATTTCATGATTACCTATTATATATTCTTTATAATCATTCTTGAATTTTTATCATGGAAAATGAATCTCATCGCGTCGTGGAGACGGTAATCCGTACGTATGCACTAGCGATGATATCGTTCCCATATTTATTGAATGGAATTGGAGTGGATGATATAATATATTATAATCAGTATGATGTTATAATAATCATATATATTTATTCTTTACCCCATTATACCCATCCAAGTAAGGTGGTGGTGGAAAAACTGATTACACCACGGCGTAGAGACAGTATTCTGTACGTATGCATGCGCAGTGATTTCATTTTTCGTAGGATGGATAGAAGATGAAATAGGGTTGTTTCATATTTATAATAACATATCAGTATATATTTAATATTTATCTTATTACTTTATAATGAAACAACTAAATAGTGGCAGTAGAAGAAGAAAGAAACTTGAAAGAGCCGGTAGAAGATATTACCTCTTCCTCGACACACCTCTTTTAAACTTCTTCTTAGGGCACAAGGGTTCATCTTTTGAGAAGACAAAAAACCCTATTATGTAACTAGAGAGGTTGAGAAGAGTAATTGTCAGGGGTTGTCTGAGCTTCATGGCTCAAAAAGGTGTGAAGATAAGAGGGAAGGGGTGCCCTTTTTATAAGGGAGGAGAGGGGCACCATTGGAAAAACGTAAAATATTATTTTATAATAATATAATATTCGGTTTATAATAGCTCCAAATTGATTTATTTAGAAACTAAATTGTGTATGGGTAAAAATACTCTCAACTAATATAATTTAGACACGTTTAGGTTACTATTTTAAACTTATCATTTAGATTTAACTCTAAGTTAAATAATTTAACTTTTACCATGTCTTTTTGTTTTCTTACACTATATGGTTAATAAACTAACTATAACAAGACAAAAGAACACCAAGTGGTTAATTATTAATATATATAACCTTTTCTTAGTAATTTGGTCTATCATTATATTTTTAGGAATAAAATAACAATTAATAATATAATATTTGTTTTACAAACAATTTTATGTCAATTTTGAAACTATTTGGTTCTTGATTTTTGTGAAAATCATAACAGCATTATTAGTTCGAAAAACGTTACTTACATCACTACTAACATGTAATATTAACCTATAAAATTCGTGTAATTTATAAAAAGTATCAAATTACATTTATTTGGGTATTTATAATATCTATTATGTTAATATTTCAATAAAAAGGTAATTACTGCATAGTCATTGTGTCATAATTAAATTAAATTATTTAATGTCTAAAAATTATAAATACAATATCATTATGTAGGAAATATTTTTATCTTTCTAATTAATATTTATAGTCAAATTTATCTTATGTATAACCTTATATTAAAAATGATTTAGTTATTAAACCTTGATTTTAACTATTTTAACTCTTTTTTAAATAAAATAATAATAAATGTCCTAATCTAATCAAAGTGGACCTAAATGATAATACTATATTACTAAGGTTGTTTTGGGTCAAATTATACTTATCCAATAGAATTAGAAAATGTGTTAGGGTAATAATAATATCAGTTTTACCCTGAATTACACTATTTACTTTTAACTCTGGTAAATAAAAGTAAAAAGTTACTATTCAACAAAAATTATGTTTATCTTATTGAACCACATTTTACTCCTTGATATTATCCGTGTCTCTCGGATTTTCAAAATTTCACTCACAGAAGCGGTAAAATTAAGTTTTAAGTAAATTTTCAAATTCTCATAGGAGGTGGGTAAAAGACGGTGAAAAGTTCAATAAAATTTTTATATATCTAAAATTATTATAAAATGACTCCAATTAATTACATTGAACTTATATAGGTATTATTTATCAATTTTGACCTATATTATATTTACATAAAATAAATAATTTTTTATATAAAAAGTCTATTTTTATATACTAACCTAGTGTTTTCACTATTCATCAAAAATTGAATGTTTTAAGAAAAATACCAAAACCCCACCCTAGGCTAATTTCGATATTCTGAATCCAAAAATGAAGTCCACTTTGAGAAATAAAATTTATAAAATTTCAAAAATTGTGTATTACTATTCATAACAGCTAGTTCATAATAATATTATAATAATATATCATTTAGTGAAACTCGGTATTGCGTACTACACATGCTATCAAGGAAGGTCTTGATTGCATGTAATGAAAGCCAAGTCAGGGATGTGTGTAGTGAAAGCTATGTTTGGTGTTGCGTATAACATAATCAAAACATATTTCATTTATACATTAAACAAAATCTATACTTAATGTTGCGTAAAATAATTTCCACAAAACGAAAATGAAATTGTGTATAACACGATCCAAGAATAGTGTTGCGTATACTGTATGCTAATACGATGGTTCATATAATGCAAGCTAATTTTGGTGTAGCGTACAACACAACACATCAATGAAATTAAAAATAACATTTTTTATAAAATCTCGGGGTGTTATAATAGCTGCTGGTAGTTACTGTGCTCAAATTCTCTGGGTGAAACACACTTTACTGGACTATGGAAATCAATTCAAACATGTCTCTATAATGTGTGACAATACAAGTGCTATTAACATTTCCAAAAATCCAGTATCTCATGCTGGGACAAAGCACATTGATGTGATACATCACTTTTTGAGGGATCATTATCAAAAGGGTGATATCACTCTTGAATTCATTGGCACTGAACATCAATTGGATGATATATTCACAAATCCTTTGAATTCTGAGAGGTTAAATTACATCAAACATGAGTTAGGTATGATTAACATTAGCATAGTTGGACCTCACTGTTAGACCTCACAGTTAGAACTCACTGTTGGACCTCACTGTTTGACCTCACAGTCAGAACTCACTGTTGGACCTCACTGTTAGACCTCACACTCAGAACTCACTATTGGACCTCACAGTTGGACCTCACAGTTAGACCTCACTGATAAACCCAACTATTACACCTCACCGTTTCACCTCACTGGTGTACCTTTCTGGTACATCTCACTGTTGGATACCTCGCTGTTTTTCTTTATTTTTGTGGGAATTCGAATCATTTTTATTACAATTTATTATTTCTATTTTATTGTGTTTTAATCCCTAAATGATGAAACCAAAGGCGACGAACATATCTCAATCCACCTTCCCCTCTCAATCTCGGGCCTTGATCTCGAAATTCCTAAACCCTAACCCTTCACCTGAACTCTCAAACCTCCTTCAATCTCCATGGCTAGAACCAAGTGACCCCCGACTATTAATGAGGATACGCCAAGGCAAAAGAGAACCCGAGCTGAATCTAGTGGGACCAGTAATACCCCTATGTGACCTGTAAACCTGCATCTGACCAAGAGAGAAATCTTTTCTGAGAAAGAATTAAGTGAAGAATGGATGCTATCGAGCAAGTCATTAGTGCTGAATGTACTAGATTCCCAAGGATGGAACAAATGTTTTTCCAACAACAATGGATGGTACTACCCAAATCTTGTGAGAGAATTATAAGAATATCTGAAGTTCAAAGAGGAGATTATGTGCATAATAAAATATCTAGAGTCAATGGAAATGAAGTAAACTTCTCATCAACATAGTGGGCTTCCTGTTTGAGTGTTCTTCATGATGGAATATATTATTACTACTCTGGAGTGGCTCCTTCGGAAAATGATATTTTTTAATATGAAAAGGCTCTCGAATAACTGACAATAAATGGGAAATCAAGGAATATCATTGCAACTGAAATGAATGGAGAAGACAAGATTTTATTCAAATTCAATCAGCATGTACATAGTCCCAGGAGAGGATATTTAGTTGCGTTGAAGTACCATGACATATTACTGATGTACTTACTAAAGAATGGAAAGAACATTAACCTATGTAGGTTACTGAAGGAACAATTTAAGGATATGACTAAGACAAGCTCAGAATCCAATGCTCTATTCCATGCCAAGATTATTTCAATAATGTTAAAGGTAAAGGGTGTGGCTGGAAACCAAGAAGAGATGATAGTGTCCAATAATAGTGTTTGTATCTCCAAGGTGATCAGCAAATTCATGAAAATTAGTTGGAATCCCTAGAAGAAGGCATGGGTAAATGATGAAGGAAATGTATATGAAAAGTTTGACCCTACTACACACCCATCTAGGCCAAAAGACTAGAGAGATCCAGGTCTGAAACCTGATGATCCAGAATTGGATTATTCAGATGAGGAGGAGGAATTTTAAGGTGTTGTGGACCCTGAAAGAGATAACACCCCCATTGATGATGGGAGTGATCCTGATTTTCCTCACAGTCTTATAAGGACAATATCTTTCAGAGTAGCTATCCCTCCAAAATAACTACCAAGAAGAGAGATTTTTTTGAAGGACAGTGACACTAAGACCACTAAAGAAGAATAAGCATATTAGTATATTGTCAAGGACACCTCTGAAGAGGATGAGGAAGAGGAATCTTGCGAAAAGGATGAAGGAAAGGAGGTTGTTGTTGAAGCTAATGATGGGGAAAATGAAGAATAGGAGCTCAGTTTGAGCCCTCTGATAGATAATAATGACAAGGCAGTTTCTAATCTGGAAGCAGGAGTGGCATCTACTTCTATTGATATGGAAGTCATTGATGACTCAATGATGGATGTGACTCACCCCACTAGTGAACCAATAGTGCAAGCTGTTGATGAAACTATTGGAGTTGTAGAAGAGGCTGTGGAGTTACCTAGAGCAGAACAAGTATAGTAGAATACTTAGGGGAGAGCTCTATGTGAGGGGGAGCAACATCTTTGTTCAGTTTCTGTGCTGTATGACATAGAGGGTTGGTCATCATATCCAGGATACATAGTACATGGACTCAATTATAGAGATTCTGATGAGGTAGTCCAGCCTCAAAGGGATTCTGTTCTCCTACCTGAGAGTATTCTAGTGGTTGTGGTTGAAAATTTTGAAACCAAGGAGGAACTTGAGTCCTTAAAGGTTGAAATGAAAAATGAAGTAAAATAATCAGTAAAAGATTTGAAGAAGATCCCTGTTGAAGAGATGAGCGGTCTGGAGAAATCCCTGGAGCTATCTCTGGGATGTGTTGTGTCTAGTCCCGTGAAAGAAATGATGAATGATCATAAAGTGTGCCATAATCAAATTAAAATCTGGATAGGATCTGTGGTTGCTCCAAGACAATCAGTTGCTTCTTTGACTGCTATGAGCCGTTCTCAAAACCAAGTGAATGCTGAGATTAAATATTTCAAATAAGTAGTCAAACAGTTTGTGGATGTTTTTGAGGCTTTTAAGGTATCGGTCAAAGAACATATGAACAGTCAGGATACACTTGTTCAGAAGGTGATTAGTAACTTGACTCAGTCTTTCAAAGAGATAGTAGCTTTCTCTATCAAACCCCTTCCCTCATCTAGCACCTTTGTGACCATTGACCATATCAAAAATTTGATCCAAGAAGAGCTTGGTAAGGCCAGTACCAGTGGAACCTCTGATTCTCAGGTCCTTACTACCACTAGGGAAGTCAGCAGTTTTATTCACGAACACTTGCGGGCAGCTACGGCTTCTCAATAGGCCATTAAGAATAAGGTAGATTCTTACTTTGAGAAGGTCTATACCAACCACCAAATGACCAGCCACTTCAAGCTCTCTATAGAGAATAAGAAGCTGCCTTCGGCGAATTAGGCATTCAGGGAGCAGGTCAACAAACTGAGATAATTGACCCCTACTTTGGATAAATTTTTGGAGAATAAAGATGATTTTTATCTGCTATGGAATGTGGAGGAATCATTATTATGGATTTCAGAAACCTTCTTCCACCCTTTCTCTATGTGTACTGCACCCCTTTCATCATACCTCCTACATTACCTGCATCTCAACCCAGTGGTTCTTCTACGATTTCTCTTGTTGAAGCTATTAGAAGCCTGACTCCACTGATCCCTCAGTGAGCTACCCACTACAGACCCACCAGAGCTTCTGTTGCTGCCCCTCCAGTCATTCCTGCATCAATTCCTAAACCTTCTGATCCACCAAATCATCCACCATCTTCTTCTTCCAAAGAGAACAATCCCTTACCTACGGATGATGTGGATTGAGTCTGTTTATGTCTTTTGATAGGGACTATGTATTCTTTTTGGGTCATGTAATGTATTTTCATTAATTCAAGATTTCTCTATTTTCACTATTTGTGTTTCTTTTTTCTAATCACAAAGGGGGAGAAATATTGTGCTAATTATATGATAATTCTAGACTCATCAAGTGATTGGGGAGAAATATGCTAATATGCTAATATGATACTATGTTGAATCTTTTCTGCCTTTCTCTCTGATCTCATGTACTAATATATTCTGGTTTTACAATCTTATTAATCTCTGATACTTGAGACATTTTTTATCTATGTTTAAAAACTGTATTATATATGATATCTATCTTTAATACGTACTGGCATAACATGTGATTATCCAAAAGGGGGAGATTGTTGGACTCACCTATTTTGATAATCCCAAATCATGTTTAAATATTGATAATGATATATTAAGTATTTTGATAACTCTTTTTAATCTGTATTTATAATTATTTTATCCTGAACAATGTATACTCTTAGTCTCATGACTTTGCTACATCATCTTACAGTTTACATTCAACTAAATATAAGTTCCCTATTAAAGGATATTGGTAAGAGCCTTCTATTCAGGGTCACTGTTATAGCTCAATGTTACTCAATGTCGCTGATCCTAGAAGGTTACTGTAGAAGATATACTGTCACTGATATATTGGTACAAGGTTACTGTCATAAGTCTACTGTTGATCTGCTTATCACAGCTCACATACAAAGAGTCACCGTCACAAGGTCACTACTATGGAAAGGCGTATGTTAGAAGTTCATTGTCAGACTCTATCTCATGTCTTCTATTGAGAACTTTACTATTCCAGTCTACAGTTGAACATGTCTACCGTTAGTAGAAGGCTACCGCTAGACAACTCCTACTGTCGAGATAGTCGACTATTGTTCAAAGTCTATTGATGGACATACCCCACCATTAATGACATTATCTGTTGAGATAAGTCTACCGTTGGAAAGGTAACTGTTGAAGTAGTCTGTTGATAAAAAGCTTACTATTGGAGTCTACCACTGATCAAGCCTACTGATGAATCTCACAGTTGAATAGCCCACCGATGAAGTCCAAAGATGAGGAGATAATGATACATATAGTAACAGCTACCGTTACAAGACATCCACTGACACAAAGTCTACCGTTACAAGCCTACAGGCAGAGAACCTACTGATGAAGTCCACAGTTGGAAAGACTATTGTTGAAGTCTACCGTGTGACATGAAACTTCTACTAGTCTAATGATATTCTATTATTTTATTTACCAATTTTATTATTATTGTTATAATGGTCAGGTCTGGATAAATGAATGCACCTGGCATTATTTAATTTTGTTTGCAGGCATATCGGGAGACATTATGATGTACAAGGAAGACCACACATGGTTGAAACATTTCTCTTGTCGGCCTCAGTTGAACCAAATGAAAAAGCTCAGCTAGAAAAATGTACATATATATATGTGTAGAGACAGACATCAAAAGAATAATCACCACAGAGATATATATGAAGAAGACATGGAAACGAGAGACATGTCTGGACACATTGAATATACATAAAACACTCATATGAGAGAAACATACACAATATGAAGAAGAATACTCAAGCACTCATTCTGAAGAACAGATTGCTTCATGAAGATCTATTGAAAGAATCTTTTCAAGCTGTAGTTGTGTGCTGTAAAAGATCTTCAAAACCAACAAGTTGATCATCTCTACACCTAGAAGTCAGAACCTGGATGTTGCGACGAACTATTTTGGAGGCAGCTTGCAGATAAGGACCAAAACATCATTTCACTCATAACAACAAGTCTAGAGCTGATCGTCCAACAGAACAGAGAATTCTAAACTTATCACAACTATATTTAGCTCAATTGAGTTTAATTATTTTACATTTGTGATCAGTTTGTCTGTGTTACACACACTGACTCTTGTGCTTGAACTGAGGGATACTAAAAATCCCCATACCAAACTCTCTTTACATTTGTTTCCCACGCATAACTGTGGAAGAATCCTAGTGTGGGTTGGTAGTTTATTTTTACCATGTATAACTGTGGTAGAGATTACACAACATGGACAGTTTGTGAAAACTGTTGTAAAGCCCGATACAGGATGTGTATCACATATTAATATAATTGCTTGGTGGCAAGTGATCTCCAAGTGAAGAGGAATAGGTCTTGACTTAAGACTGAACCTCTTTTTTAATGTGTTGTGTTCATCTTTCCATTACTCTATTTTACATTTATCTATTGTGCTTATATTAGAAAAGAAAAATATTTATTTTTACATTTACTCTGATAGTTAGTTCTGGTTAGTGTGTATATGTGATTCGTTTAATAAACTTTTTTCAAAAGTGGAATTAGTTTTCATACTGATCCAATTGAGGAGTAATCATCCTTTGAGAAACCTGTTGAACAATAAGTCACTTATATCTCAACTACCTTAATTGACTGGGCCGTTTTAATTTGGGGGATTTTAATCCAAAATTTTTTTAAAAGAAATTTTAATTGGAACTAAATTCCCCCCCCCCTTGAGTATCCACTCCGTCCAACAGTTATAATAATGTAGTTTTAGAAAAATGACAACCTGTAGGACGGGTGACAACCCGTCGCGTCGGACAGGGCTGTGGGAATCGAACCCACAACCAAATTGCGGTAGGCCTTTATCGCCTACCACTGGCCTACAGGAAGTCCCTGGTTAGTAGAAACTATTTTTATTATATTAAGTGGTACGATATATGAAGTATAAGTCCAATCCCACTCTTGATGTACTTATGCATATTTAATAAATTTTTCTATCCTTTTGTTTGAGACAGATGGAATGACCTATCATTCTATTTCATTATCTTCTTACACTTCACGGAAGACAAATTCAACTTCATTTCTTTATGATATGAAGTGGAAATTGGTCATGGAACATGCAATAGAAAGATTGTAGAAAACTTAAGTAAATATTTCTTTTAATTCAATAATTCTTCAAATTTGGAAAAATGATCTTCAAAACAAAAAAACTTGTTGTCCTAATGTCCTTATATTCGATTAATCAGATGGTACCTTATATAATCACAAATTTATGGCTTTGTTATTGTTGGATTTTTCATAGCCATGTCCTCTACCACTCTCCATCTGAACATGATGGTTAGATTTCTCTTCCATATCCATATTTTCACCTATGTTATCCTATGTGGAAACCCACTGATGAGTTAATTCGGGTAACCGTTATGTTTCATACTTCACTTTTTAAAATTATGTTTTAGTGTTCCTTTTTACTATGTGGGTTTCTATGAAAGAAACTTTCAAGTTGTAAACCATTTATAACCCTGACAAATTTTAAGGGCGAAATTCATTTTAAGGGGGGTAGAATGTAACACCCTGAGATTTTATGAGATATATTATTTTTAATTTCTTTGATGTCTTCTATTATACACTACACCAAGATTAGCTTGTACTATACACAACATTTTATTAGCTTGTAGTATATGCATCACTATTCTTGGCTCGTGTTACACACAATTTGAAGTTAGTTTTGTGGAAATTATTCTACGCAACAATAAGTATAGATTTTTCTTAATGTATAAATGAAATAAGTTTTGATTATGTTATATGCAACACCGAACAGAGCTTTTACTACACGCAACCCTGACATGGCTTTCATTACACGCAATCAAGACCTTCTTCGATAGCGTGTGTATTATGCAATACCAATTTTCTCTAAATGAAATATTATTATAATATTATTATGAACTAGCCATTATGAATAGTAATACCCACGTTTTGAAATTTTTGTATTTTTTTCTTTCAAAATGAAATTCATTATTGGATTCGGAATATCGAAATTATCCTAGGGTGAGTTTTTCGTATTTTTCTGAAAACTTTCAATTTTTGATGAATAATGAAAAACACTGAGTTATAGTTTAAACCCAAATTGTTTATTTAAATAATTTTTTATTTTATTTAAATTTATTTTAGGTCAAAATTGATGTATAATACCTATATAAGTTCAATTTAATTCATTGGATTCATTTTATAATAATTTTAGATACATAAAAATTTTATTGAACTTTTCACAGTCTTTTACCCACCTCCTAGGAGAATTTTAAAATTTACATAAAACATAATTTTACCGCTACTATGAGTGGAATTTCAAAAATCCGAGAAACACGGTTAATATCAAGAAGTAAAATGTGGTTCAATAAGATAAATATAATTTTGGAGAATAGTAACTTTTGACTTTTATTTACCACGGTTAAAAGAAAATAGGGTAATTAAGGGTAAAAATGATATTATTATTACCCTAACACATACCCTAATTATATTGGATAAGTGTAATTAGACCAAAAACAAACTTAGGGATAAAATATTACCCTTTAGGTCGACTTGGATTAGATTAGGACATTTATTATTATTTTATTTAAAGAAGAGGTAAAAGAGTTAAAATCAACGTTTAATAACTAAATTTTTTTAATATAGTGTTATACAAAAGATAAATTTGACTATAAATATTAATTAGAAATCTAAAAGTATTTCCTACATAATGGTATTTTATTTATAATTTTTAGAAATTAAATAAGTTAATTTATTTGTGACACAATGATGATGGAGTAATTAACTTATTAATGAAATATTAACATAATTGGTATTATAAATACCCAAATAAAAGTAATTTGAGACTTTTTATGAATTACACAAATTTTAAAGGTTAATATGACATGTTATTATTTATTTAATTAACCTTTATGTAACTAATAATGATGTTATGATTTTCACAAAAATAAATTACCAAATTGTATCAAAATTGACATAAAATAGTTTTCAAAACAAATATTATATTATTAATTGTTATATTATTCCAAAAAATATAATGTTCTTTAAAATGACATAGATAAGGATATATATATTAATAATTAACCACTTGGGGTTGTTTTGGCTTGTTATAGTATGTTTATTAACCATATAGTGTAAGAAAATAAAAAGACACGGTAAAAGTTAAATAATTTAACTTAGAGATAAATCAAAATGATAAGGATAAAATAGTAACCTAAACATGTCTGAAACCTATTGGTTGAGAGAATTTAGACCCATCCCAACCTTATCTTCAAAATAAATCAATTTTGTGCTATTAGAAACTGAATATGACTTTATTATAAAATAATATTTTAAGTTTTTCCAAAGGTGCCCCTCTCCTCCCTTATAAAAAGGGAACCCCTTCCCTCTTCTCTTCACACCCTTTTGAGCCTTGAAGCTGAGCCAAACCCTGAAAAATTCGGTTCTGGAGTTCTTAAAAGACCAACTCTAGTGCCCTAAGAAGAAGTTTAAAGGAGGTGCGTCGAGGAAGAGGTAATCTCTTCTACTGACTCTTTCAAGCTTCTTTCTTCTTCTACTTCCTAGTCTTTAGTTTTTTCGTTATAAAGTAATAACATCAGTATTAATTATACATTTATATGATATTATATATATGAAAGATCCCTATTTCACCTTCTATCCATCTTACGGATAACAAAATCACCGCGTGTGCGTACGTACGGAATACCGTCACCACGCCGTTGTGTAATTAGTTTTTCCACCACCACCTTACTTGGATGGGTATAATGGTGTAAATAATAACTATATATAGTTATTGTAACATAATACTGATTATGAGATATTATATCATCCACTCCAATTCAATTAAATAATTATGGGAATGATATCATCGATCGTGCGTACGTACGGATTACCGTCTCCATGACGCGATAGGATTCATTCTCCATGTTAACAACTGAATAATGATTATAAAGTATATATATAATGAATAATAATGACATGATAAAGAAACTGTATTTATGTATATATATATTTCATCTACATACTTCCATTCAAGTCAATAAGGAAAAGAAAACAGCGTTCATGCGTACGTACGACCTACCGTCTCCATTAACGGTGTATTTCATTTCATTTATCTATCTATTATATATATATATATACTGAATATATATAATATATAAATCATGATTTACATTATATAAGTAATTAAATAATGATATAATTAATAATAATATCATTAAAAATAAGTCCAAACACGTACGATAAATAAAACATTTTTACCCAAAACACTGCTTTAACATGGAATTTACCAAAGAATGGGTAATATAAAGTCATAAGTGAACCATATATGATATCATAACAATGAATATGATTCTGTAATAAGTCAATGCTATTATTTAAATCATTATACAGGAGTTTTGGATACGTACGAAGCATATCAGACCTAAGCTAAGGGATAACTATTCCAATCTAGCTCTTATCCGAGATTGTTTATTCGTAAGTATTTACTGGGGTTTTTGTTATAATCCATGTACATGTTTTCTATAAAAATTCATGTATTTTTAATGTCCTTCTTACCCATTTTTTAATTTTTCCACATGATATGAAAGGAATCTTACTTTTTTTCCACACAAGAAACTTTTTGACTTTCTGACAAAAGTACAAGGAGAATGATATTTTTAACTTATACAGCGTGAATGGATTTTTATAGTTTCATAACATCTCAATTTAATGAATATTACTCATCAAGATTGCATGATTAGTTTCAGAAAAAACCCTTTTATTTTAAAATTGAGTGGAATATTTTGAAAAGAAAATGATTTTTAAGGCGAAAGTATATTTTCCTCAAGATTTCATTTCAAGTGTTTTATCAAAACCATTTTCCATCTAAGATGACATTATTTCATATGTGTATGTTTCAAGTATAAAGTCTCTATGATTTACATGGTTTCACTTATCTTATTATGAAATGATATCCACTTTTTTTATATGGATTATGTTATGATGGGATGATGTTTATGAAACCCATTTTTATTCTTTGGGTTATGATGAATGATTTATGTTTATGTTGTGGCACAAGTAAGAATGATTTCATTATGATATGGGTGGGACCTATATCTCCCTAAAATGCATTGGGTAAAGATTTATATCTGATGAGATATACATGGCTGGAACAGTAAGTTAATCTGGTTCAATGTTACAGGACTGAAAGGAGGAGAGAGCTCGATTCAAAAAGGGACTTTTTCCACTAAGATGGTCTTGGCAGTAATGCCTTGGCTACTATGGAAATCATAACATGTGCTTAATGGTTTCCCCAATTACATGTTTTATTCTCATGCTATTTTATCAGGATTGATGTATCTATGCCTTATGTGTTGCTAAGTTTTATGTCATTGCACAGGATTTTTATGTTTAATAATTATGTTCATGTTTTTATGTTCAAATGTATATGGTTTGTTTTATTGTCTACATGCTTACCCTTACTAAGAATTTGAGCTCACCCTTTATATTTTTTCTTCTCACCAGGATATAATGAAAAGTTTTAGGTAAGAAAACCATAGGGGAAGATATTTATGGGAGATGTTGAAGATCATTCACAATGATTATAATATTTTGTTCCGAGTTTCCAAATACACTAAACTATTACGATTATTGAGTGTTGGTTTTTGTTATGTATTAAGTATTCCACAAAAGTAGTGTAATGTCCATGTATGTCTTTTTTGGGGTCTCTACAATCTCAATGTACTACATAGAATGATTCATGATACTCTCACATCATATACTCTTCCATTTATAATATAAACCATATGTAACCGCATATATAAAGAATTTCATCATCACCCACAGCCTAACAAGAAGGTAGGTCCTCACCTACCATACTCCCTCATAGGACTAGGCCCTTTAAATTTGAAAACTACCTCATAATCACTCTATCCGAAAGATTTTATGTCATCACCAAGGATAAAATAAAAGTACACCTCTAACAACCCTTCAGCACTATTGTCATATCTGAAAGCAATTCCATTAGTTGTCACTAACTACTAGCCACCTGAACTGCCTTTATTTGTGTCCTTCTGTCCAATGCATCAAAAAAACATTTCCCTTTCTATGTGTATAAGTAGGATCAAATATAAAATACTGTAGGTACTCCACCCACCATTTCTTACTCAAATTCAATTAAATTTTTGAAAATATATACTTGAGTCTCTTTTTATTTGTACAACACAAAATTCTCTCCCAGTAGATAGTACCTCCAACAATGAAAGGAATTCACAATAGCAGATAACTTGAGATCATGAGTCATGTTGTTCATCTCATGTGGCCTTAATTAATCAGGCATATATTCCATGAATCAGTCCTCCAGTATCAGAATTTATCCTATACCAATACCCAATACATTGTAATAAACATTTTATCTCCTTCCCAGTTCTAGAAGAATTGGTATCAGTGCATAATTTATTCTCCCTTTCAGCTCTTGAAAGGATGTCTTGTCGGTATCTATCCATAAAAACGTCACCCCATTATTAGTAAAGCCTATAATAGGTGATTATAAGAATGAGAATCCCTATATTAAATTCTTATAATGTCCTTATATCCCCAAGAAACATTGTATGGAAAAGAAATTTCTTGGTTGATCTAAGGAAATTACTGCTCTTCCCTTTTCAGGATCAACTAATACGGTTGTATATGAGATAATATGTCCTAGTAAGTGAATCATATACATATTTCAGTGGCACATTGTCAGGTTAACATATAAATGATCCTATCTCAGTGTGTTCAAAACTATCTCAAGATGTTTGGAATGGTCATGTTGATTATGTGAATGCACCAAGCTATCATCCATTAATACAACCAAAAAGGAATCCAGGTATGGGTAAGAAACAAGATTCCTCAACACCATGAAAACTACCAGCCCAATCTTGATATTGAATAGTATAGCCAAATAATTATATAGAACATACCTTATATGAACACTTTTATGATGTATTTATGTAGTTCAAACATACACCTAGTGATAACAAGACCTCAAATCAATTTTTTTGAAATCCTGAGCTCCTTAGTGTTGATCAAATAGGCCATCTATCTATTTTAAGGGTTACCAGTACTTAACCATCAACTATTTCAATTTACAATCACCACACATAGCCTAAGGGTATTATCTAAGGAGGACCAACAAACCCCGTAGAGAAGTATTGGGTGGTACAAAACTCTTTTCATCAAAGTCCTCTAGCTACCTATTGATCTCTTACAACTTTGTAGTAGAAATCATGTACAAAATAATGGATACCTGTGCAGCTCCTGACACTATCTTGATAGAGAAATAAACCTATCTCTCATATATATACTAGAAATATGAGTTGTCATTCCATCCATCCCATGATGTTGCGTTCCATCACGGCCGATCTAGACATCCCATTCACCATTTTGAATAAAAACACCACCCTCTATTGATATGAAGGTTAGCCTTTAGTGATATAAATAAATATGGGATAGATGAGAAACTATCAATTGCATCTAAATTATGAAATCAAATCTAATCATATCATGGTAAAAAATATCCCATAACAAGTGACACCCACCTATCTCATGTCGGAACTCAACACACCTGCGTACACCTGCCATTCTATTTCCTAAAAGAATTCTCAAATTCATAATGTCCTCAAATGATTGAATAAAGAACCCAAGGCTCTCTTCAACAGGTATAGATATGAAACTATGTAATGAACCTATATCTAAAAGAGTATAAAAAGGGTAAAGTCTACTAATATCATGCCTCTCACCAGAGGTGGATTGATGCTCTCCTCCTTAGGTGAAAGATGTATAAAATATATCTGGCATAAACAAAAACATTATGAAACACCATTACTACCTAGTGTTGGCCCACACTATTATCTTGGTAAAAATGGTCCTTGGTTCCCTCTTCTATGACTACCACATCATTTTAAACAAACATTACTACCTAAGATCCCAGCTAGACACAAATTTTTGAATCCTACTCTTGAACCTAGAGTCAAAGTTGATCCCCATCCACTAACTGCTGAGGAGAAGGTCATGTAAAAAACATTTACGTGGCCCATCCACTCGCAAAATCGGCACTCGACTGGGTCTCGATCACAATGATTCCTCATGTACCCCCATCTGAAACAATGATGATAGAAAAAAGATCAACCAAAATAAACATCTTGACTGGTACACCCCTCAAATGATGTAGCAAAACATCGCTTCTTGCCTATGGAAGATGGACTACTAGATCGATAGGCTAAACTACCCTACTCTACATATCCATCTTCTTTTAGGTTCTGCTTTATAATAAGCACATGATTCACTATTTCACTAATAGTCATAAACCGAAGTTGTTTTACCTATGATCAAATGACATGATTGAGACTTTCCCCAAAGAGTCTCACCCTTGATGATCAGCAGCAAGATAAATTAGTGAAAAATGCTAAATTAGTATAATTCATGTTGAAAATTCCATAACAGCCATAGAGACCTACTCCAGATACATAAAATCACTGGACAACTCTTCTCTCAGTGTCTCACAGAAAATTTAGTCATAAAACCTGGATGGTAAATCCCTCTAAAACATATCCCAAATCACATTATCCTTGTTCAAAACATCCCACCATCACTTAGCTGCTCCCAGAATCATATACGTCATGAACTTCACTCTCGTCTTATGAGGTGTCCCTAGATTCATGAAGATTGATAAAATAGTCTCCAACCACATCATGAAAACATGTGGAACTAAAACCCCCAAAAATGTTGTCATATTCTACTGCTAGAACTCATGCTTTGTCTCTTCCATAGATGGAGCAAGTTGTGGTTCACCATGAACGATCTTCATAAAACGCATTAAACTCTCACATAATAATGCCTCAGAACTATTTATAGTAACACTTCTAGTTCCATAGCTGGAAATATAGAAGGATCTATTGGTATCCCATGACCCTCCACCTCTTTAGCATGGTCATCCCCACCCCTTTAAGACATTACTTGAGGTGTTTTTGGTGTAATATATCTACAATTCCAAACACCCACCTATGAAATGATAGATATCAAAAAGGTTACATGTAAAAGCATAGTACAAGTCGAACCCTTCCTATAAAATGATCACACCCATCTACCTTATCCTAAATTGAGGACTTAATAGAATGTAATCTCCATAAAAATAACTAAAGACACTACATACTTCCAACTCTAATGTCGGGTCAAGGTCTAGTTCTCTATTTCAAAATTTCAATTTCCTTTTAATTCATCCTTATTCACAATTAATTTGAAATGGTTAAATCAAATTGTTTACCATTTCAAATTTATATGGTCCCTTACACCTTATAAATTGAATTAATACATCCATTTAATCCAAACCATATCTTATTCTAGTCAATGTGACCAATAGTCCATGAATCAACATTCCATAGTTGACTACATAGGGTGTCTGATGTAGCCTACATATTAAAAAACATTTTATGTTACAGTAGTCACTCTGAGTACCAACCATGATTCTCAATTACTAATAAAAAACATCTGTCAAATGACATGTATATCACTCAATTCAAACATAATAATGTTTTGTAGTTAGGAAATTCATCCTATATGGCATGGAATAATGTGTGACATGTGAATTAAAATAAGTGCCTAAGATGATTTCTATTATACATACCCTCATCCCATTGGGAAAAAATAAAACATAACCCTAAATCATATCAATTGTAACATCATATGTATGTTGAATCACCCAATGGTGGAATCAAATCAACTATAAAAGGAAAAATCAAGAAAACAACCTTTTATATTCTAGAAAATTTGGATTTTTCGTGTAGGAGGGTGAGATACTATTATGAACAACTCATTACCAAACCCCAATTCCTTATTTATATCCTATCTATTATCTCAAAATAGTAACATCGAGATAGAAAATTCTCTGATGCCACTTTGTAACATCCCAACCTGAATGCCACTAAATAGTGCCCCAAGCTGGTGGGTCACGTGGCTTCAAGAGAGCCTCCCCAAATGTGATAGGATTTCGACTAGGAGTGAGTTCTTAGATTATTTCTGTGTGAATTCTATTCCCTCATTCTAGAGTGTAGCTCATCATTAGTAAACATATCATTCATCATTAGAAGTGATAAATTAACTCAATATAAAATAAATATGTAAGAAATATATAAATAAACAATTCCAATGGAAATATCATATAAAAAATGGTATATCATGTCATGTATCTACAAAGTAAGAAAACATGTATACAATAATCATTACAATACATGTATCAAAATACCAAAATGACCAAAAATTAACTATCCCAGCTAGTATCATGATCATAGATCAGTCTTATGCTCCCCTTCCCCTAAACGACAAACATCCAAACATCATACAATAGGTTCTTTCCCCAATCCCTACCTAGATCCATGATGTCTATATGTGTTCCCAATTGTGTCTTAAATTGTGTGTGAGATAACACTCAGTAGTCCATAACTAGCGTTGTCTATAACTTGTCCAGTCTTTGCAAAACAAGCAAAAGCTGTGTGTAGTGTATAACAGGTATAACAGTAGAACAATTGAAAATATAAATGAAAATATGATAAATTTAAATTGATATAATCCATCCTATTAATGATAATAAACATCCCATAGAGGGGTCCACTATAAACAAGCTACTTCAATCACCTGATAACTGTAAATCATAAATAAACCACAATGGCCATGCTTTGTAAACCAACGTATAACATTTACAATGAACATGTTGTACAAACCATTGTATCATATCCTCATGGAAATACAATATAATCAAGTGTATAATATCATCATGCTCACACCATATAATCAAATTTTTCAAACCATGAAAGGAAAAATACAAGGTATAGATGACCAAGGCATCCACATCAATTCCTTGGATCATCTCTATTGAAACTCAATAATGACTTGGTCGGAGTCCTAGGAGCATGTCAATACACTGTGTACAATGTGAGTACAAGAAAGAAATATCCATGAGGTATTAAGGCTTAATTCATTCTATATAATCAGGATCCAAGGGAATAAAGTCCAAGTCATCCAATACAATAATAAATACTCATGGGTTAGAAATGCCCACGATGTCATATGGAATCAGGATCCAAGGTATATCAACAAAGGAATACACTACCACAATCTTTTCATCAACTCATTCATTCATCATTTTATAATATTTACACTTCATGTGTTCATCCAACTCATTTTATCAATTTACATTCAAATAGTTAAAACAATTCAAATCTTTTCAAGCATGGAAAAGGAGGAATCACCATCTCCCAGTCATCTCAATTCAAATTTAATTAGTTATAAAAACTCCCTCCAATAAGGTGAGTACACACAAACCCAATGGGGAGGAATAAAGTTAGGTAGATAAAAAGGCATGCCCAATGGATGGCCTAGGTTCAGGCTAAGAACCTCCAACAAATTGAAATGTACTAGTGGACAACACAAATAGTTTCTAAATAATTTAGTCAAATAATTAAATTAATTATCACAGAAATGATAGAAAGTTAAATGTGTTGCACAATTAAAACTAGCTATATGAAATAAAAAATCATGAGTGAAAGGTATATACCACCTACTATAGGTCCATATAAGAGAAATCATCCAATATTGATCTTTGATTCTGTCCAAATGGAGAGAAAAATGAAGAACTAATGAAGAAGATAGAAATAGTGAATATTAGATTGAACATAAATAACTCCATATATATGAAGAAAAAATTAAGAAGAACACAAGATTATCTAAGAACATACTGTCATGGATCTAACGAGATAAAAGAATGTTAAAATTGTAATCCAAATTAAGAAACAGAATCAAATCCTATGAATTGGCTTCAAAATTGAGCTCCTAGTGTGAGGTCTATCCACCTTATGAGAAATGAAAAATAAATTTTGGTTAAATGATATTTTAAAGAAATTTTGGTCAATTTACCCCAAAACACTAGGTCACATGATATGGTTTCATGGTTTTCCAAACTATGTGCCAACCATTTTAAACTCAATGCTTTATGGGGGACATCAACATTTATATGAACAGTTTGGAAAACTATGTGAAAACAGTGTGATTTGAATTGTTTAAAATTATATAGACTTTTCCAAGGGAGTGCACCTTAGGTTGCACGAATTAATCAAACCATGAAGCCTCTAAATGCTTACTATCCATACCTTCATTGTAACTTTTAACCGTGTGGCTTAGGGAGCACGAATCCTCCTAATCGTGCATCCCAACAGTTTTTCTCCAAAATTCAGGCTCTAGGATTTTAACATTCCCCAAGAACCCTTTAAACTCCAATGATCTCATAGTCACCCACATTAGGTCAGAACTAAGTTGTTAAACCATAATAAAAAACATCTATTCTTTATAGGAAAACTCAAGATCTTATAATCTGTAAAACTTTACATATACTCATTTTTTAAGAAGTAAAGTTCCAAGAATTTAGTACCTTTAAAATAATGAAAGTTTCATTTCATAGATTCCAAGTGCTCCTTTCTATGGTTTGACGTGAATCTTCTAACAACTCTCATTGCTTGTTCATTGTCAAGATTAGTACAAACCATGATGAACATCAAACTCCTAACATTTGAATAATTTTTAACCAATACCTTGCACTCGACCATAGATTACTTTAGAGGTGATTATCAAGTTTTATAAATATAAAACAACATTTATTATACATATTGGAAGAAATTAGAAAACAAATATGAGGATCTCCAATGAAAGAAAAATGTTACATGTTTTAAAATTGAAATGAATAATAGTTTTAAATATGTATACCTTACAACAAAGACCCTATGAATCCTTTTTCGTCTTCTTCTAATGATTATGATAAAGATCACCAATGTGTGAAACAAAATCATAAAACCTTCATAGGAGTCCATGGGAAGATCTAAATCATCTGGAATTCATGGCATTTATCCTTCTACCATGACCTACTAAATCCTCTAATGCAATGAAAATGAATAAAGATTTGTTTTTAAAAAATAATGATATAGGCTCAAAAATAATAAATCATGAAGGACCACAATTTCTCCCTTGATCTTCTAGAATACATGCACACAAATTTCATTCTTAGAATCCCCAAAAAAGAGAGTAAATCTACTTTTTTATAGAAAAAAACTGAATATGGATCTATAACAGTTCAAAATATTGTCATTATGTAATGTTATCATTAAATTAAATATCACACTCTGAGCAGTACTATAATTTCATAATCTCAATATTAGATCTCATTTAGTTGATATCCTATTTTTTATCTACAAAAATGTCATTCATGACATTTAATTAATAAATTTAATGAATGCTCTAAAAACCAAAACTTCTTCAATTCTCACTAAACTTTTAACCAAATGTAAACACCATATTTTATGAATAATGAACAAAATAACAAACAAGCCTTATACTAAATTAAATGGGGTCATCTACATGGATCAACTACCACTAATTATCTTTATTGAAGACCATATTTTCATTTAACCCATTTAGAACAAGATCATCTTGAATGACATGTTTAAGAGTACTTTTAGGTCTATCTCTGACACTTTAATAATTTTATTGGTCATTAAGATTACAATATTAATAGGTTCATAACTAGGTCTACTTATAAAATGCTCAAAACATATTAATATAGTCTCATACATCTTCTCATAAATCATAAATACTATGTTTTTCCCTTGAATACATTAAATTCTAATCCTATTCATTTTATTATGTGCACATGTCCATCTTAAAATTTTCATTTTCACTACCCTTATTTTTCATTCAAGATGTCCCATAAAAATCCAATGTTCATACCATATATAATAATATATCTTATAACACTCTTATAAAATTTACCATTAAATTTCAATGGAATTGTGTGATAAAAAATCACCCTAGAATCGTTTCTACATTTTATCCATTCATTTTGAATCATATGATATAAATCTACATTAATATATCCACCCCATTGTATTAATGATCCTGAATATTGAAAATATCAACTTTTGAAATAACATGGTCTCTCAATCTCATATACATAAAATTACTAGAAAATTATTTTGTGGAAACAACACTCCATATATTTTCTACAATCCTTACTAAGATAGAAACAATTTTATTCTAAAATATCTCTTCAAAACTCTAAATTTATATTGACAGTCTCTTTATATTCTGTAAAAAGAAAAATATAATCTGTAAAAAGAATGAAATTAGGTATATCTTCTTGAATTTTTTTTATGCTCATCTAAGACCAAAGAAAAAAAGGTATGGTCTTGAAACCAAACTTTGATGTAGTTCTATTGAAACAGAGAAATCTACAGTACCACATGTTGGAGTTGGTTCCTAAGAACCAAATTCTGTGTAATTTATGATATCCTATACTCATACATTTTAATATTAATAATCATATTATCACATCAGGATTGTTTTTATTGTTGAAATAGTGGGTTCCTAGACACAACTATTCAATACTTTTGATTACAATATCATGTATAAAATTCATTATATAGGATGTATTCTTATAATTATATTGTAGACTTTTCTTCATCCACTATTTAATGGTAATGTCCAAAGAATAATTGTCATATTAAAAGGTTATAGAAATTACCATGATATAACGAGAACCTCTTGATACTATGAAATTAATCCTAAACAAAGTTCATATGGTCTAGAAACATCTAATTGACTAGACGTAGTAAATGTTTGACTATCAGGTGTTAGGGTCTCAAAAGCATTGGGACTTTAGCTTATGAAGTTCTCACTTGGTTATCTCTAGTAGGGAGGTCATGAGAATAGACCACCACCCCCCAATAGGAACAACACATGTTTTTAGTGTAATTAAATGTTCCTATCTACGATCATGTGTAATAGTCTCCTAAATTCAGATCATTGTCTATGTATTCAATTTGATCATGTACTTTAATGTTATAAGAAAACCATGATATTGAAATCAGGGAGAGGTATTTTGTGATGAGTGTGTCATTGGTGGCATGACATTGGATGAATGTACAAGAAATAATTATTCACTTCTATGTTAATGATGTTATATATCTTGGGTCATGTTGATCGGGATAGTATTATAAATCCATTCCCATGGTAGCTCAAGGTAAATTCATCTAGTTAGGTCAACAAATACAAAGGAAATAAAATGATGATGAAACAAGTGTGCATCATGCTTTATGAGAAATTAAAGACAATGAGATTATATTACACAGTGCTTGTTTGTAGGTTTTATATCTCTAATGTGACAGTAATTATCTCTTTATAGGACATGTTGGGTTTCTATATCCCCCTCTTGGTCTATGAATAGTTTTCACTTCTATTGAGATAAGGGCCTAGAGTGATGGTCAGAGCTTCAAAAGCATCGTCGGATCTTTGTACTAGCACACAGAATTCGATGAATGGAATTCTCATGGTTTCTTGATTCCTGTTTCGAAAATCTAGATGATTTTAGATTTAGAATATTCATGCAGTGGCCTCCAACAATAATCATACATCATTCATGGATTTATATCTAAACAATATAATTTAAGGTTTATTTTTTCTTGAACACTTTACACGAGATCCTTGTCTTAAACCAGGCATCAATTTGATAAAGACAACGAGTTCATGCCATATGATGATGAAGTTTTTTTAAAATCACATATTTTGGGATTATTATACAGAACCCATACCAAAAATTCAGATCACAATGATGCGTGATAATTTTAAGGAATGAAAAAATTTAAATTTGCAATAATTTTAATAGAGGGTGTCGATTTGATCCCAACGCTGGAGACAGACTTCTAATCCGAATTCAGATGACCAAGTTACTGTTATCCAAATTTTTTATTACATACTTAAATTCCTAATTGTGGGTATTCAAATGATGAAAATATATTTATTCATGTGTTAATTTTATACCAGATCCTATCAGTTGAAACGAGATTCCATTATACCCATTTTTCATCTAGTTTCTGATGGTCAAAATATGGTTCTCCAACATGGTAATTTTAATAAATCATTTTTGTTAATTACTTTAATTAATTAATTAAAATAATTAATTTGATTAAATATTTATTTTATTTATTTTATTATAGTATTTGACAGACTTATAATTTTTTTTGGTGGCTGTTGAAATACACAACAATTGGGTGATCCAAATAAACTAACCCAAATTAAAGGGTGTCGGATGTGAAAACTACACCACCAATGGTCAGGGTCAACAATCTTCCAAAGGGATACAAGAAAAAAAGCCAAATGGTAATGGGTAGAGTGTGACCCTTGTCTCTTCTCATCTCCACATCCACCCTAGTACTACTTGGCTAGCCGTTTCGGACTGGCACACCACACAGCCCCATTTGGGTTCCACTCTAAGCAGCCACCTTGACCCCAGTCGGTGCAGCCCCCTTTCTGTCAGGACTCGTCCCCTCAGTCCACCTTGATAATTGGTATCTAGTTTCCTAATCCGCTTCGAAGTACACCCACCCTGTGGGTCCTCCCTCCTCCTCATCGTGTGGACTCCTTATTCCACCAGTGAAACTGGGGTTCCACCCTCCCTGTTCAGTAGGTCGTTGTCCTACCTCCTCCTAGACCCGCAACGGACCAGCCCTCCTCCATTAGTGAAATATGTTTAAGCAACCTCAGAGCCCTCATGTAGAGGTCCTCTTATCTAGGAAGGATAGTTAGGCCATCCTCCTTCCCCGCTATTGACTATCCAGATCTGGTCGGCTCTCTGATAAGAACCTCATTTCAGGCCTCCCTCATCTGTCGACTCTAAAACACCTCATATGTCCGCTCAACACAATGCAGCCGAACCCCCCTTGATGTGACTTTTTCCAAGTGGGACACCCCTCACCTGGCCATTCACTTATGTTAGGTCGTCGAACTGCAACACCCCTATATGTTGATCCCCTACCATGGAGCCACACCACCGATGCAGTATTCATTTATCTAGATTCAGATCGATGTAAACAGGCGAGGTGCTACCCAGTTTGTTTCTACCCAAACCAAATCCTCCCCAAAGTTGGCTCGTGATGGTGTGACCAACCCAGTGCAGGCTTGGGGGGACCATCTTAGACCTTATCATCCCTGTACGGGTCAGCACATCCTGAAATGGGTCTGTGCAGGTTCTACCAAACACACACAGGCCATGTCTAATGTTTTTGAGGCCCAGGTAATTTTAATGAAATAAAAATTTTATAAATATAATTAATTAAATTTCAATTGAAATTTAAACTAATTAAATATTATTTTTTTGTTTAAATATTTATTGTGGCATAAATTAATTTAATTTAGTAATAAATAATATTAATTAATTATTTCTATTTTTGTTTTTAAAATTAAATTAATTAATTAGACTGAACATCAGACATATTGAATTAAAATTAGAGTGAAAATTTAATTCAATAAAAAATTCCCTGAATAAATATTTAATTCAAGTTTAATTAAATTATTCATTTATTTTTTAATATTCTAGTTTATACTTATTGAGTAGTCATGAGACATGGACCAATCAATAGATGATTTAGGTCTAATTAATTAATTTATTTATCACATATTTGTTTTCAATAATTAATTAATAAAATGGTTATCTACATATATTCTCTGAGTCATTATATGTATAAGGGTATGCACTTCGGCTTCAGTGTTGTATATTATACTCCCTAATTCCCCTCACCTGTGAGGGAGTACTGTTGTATAATAATGAGATGGAAAGTGACACTTCTCCACAAGTCATGGTGACACTCTATACAAGAGTACGATGTATTGGTTGGGAATGTGCTATAATTCAAGTCGCAAGTGACATGTCTCAAGGTATATCCCCTAGGGTCTGTGTTGGTCCATTATTTACTCAATAGATCAACCATTATAATTAACTCATGATTAGGCCATCATTTATTTTTTTCAGGGTATATTATTTCAGTGAATGTCTAGTTTATGCACAATCACATAGAAATAATAAATAAGAATGTGAAGATAAAATAAACAAGTGACCTTATAAATTTTATATTTCATGCATATTTAGTTGTGATTGTGATCACATACATTGTGCTAATAAAATAGAAAATGATTTATTTCATCATATTAAAAACTATAAAACTCTCAAATAAATATTTTGTATAAATCACCTTCCATCATTAAAATTTGGTCAAAACCGACTGTTCAAAGTTCTTTTCATGCCAATGATGAGGGTTCCTCTTACTAATGGGGATTTATTATGATATTAGTGGGATGAAATAACTAAAAATGCAATAAATAACTATCCAGATATAGATTGATATAATTTTAGAGGCAAATGTTGATTAAATCAAGTAACAATTTAAGATGTTGGGACTTGACTCAACATATCAAGGAATCATGAGTTAATGTCGTTGGCTAGCCAAACACCTACCTTGAACCCTTCAAGTAGTGGTGTAGCCATGTTTGTAGAATATGAGGGGGGATTTAGGGATCCTTACCACTAAAATACTCAAATGATAGAGTATTCCAAGTCTAGTATATAGGGTTCATAGAATTTGATAAAATAGTGCGAGAAATTTAATGATTTAATTAATTTATAAAATATCTCAATTGGTAATCATGAAAAAAGGGACTAATATATAAATATTTATTTTTTCAGAAAAATGGATAGTTAATCCACAAGATCAAAAACTGTGATAAATAGTGGACAACGTAAATATTTTCATAGAAACGAGCATCCAAGAATAGCAGGAATGATTGGGCATAGTAGTATTATATAGGGAACTCAAGGTTCCAGTGTACCCTATACCTTTTCAAATATATCAAGAAGTGATGGTGTTAAAATTGCCTACATGAGACTAATGTACAATGCATATTATGGTAATGTCATTATGAAATCATCAACATTAGATGTTAGTTGTGGTCACTAAATTGGACATCAACGGTATAATCATTAGTCTCATCTCTGATAGGATTTTAAGAAGAATCAAAATTAATGATATGAATAGGTAATGGTTACGCTTGATCTGTGTAAATTGAAAGACATGTTATGATCTTTCAAAACATCCTATTCTTAGATCATTTTCACCCCTTTCTTAATGTCTAGTTTTATGATACAAAAATAGACATGAATTGAGTAAACTCTTAATTTTCTATTTTGGTAATGTTTTCCAAGTAAATTATAATATAAATGATGGATTGATATTTAATTGTTATGGAGAAAAACTTGAAAGAAAAGGTGAAAAGGGCCGTTGGAAAGAAATACCAAAAGCATTTTTGCAATGTCCTTCAATGAAATAGGTATTAATTAAAGGATGTTTACATTGAATTTATTTAAAAAAATATAGATGATTAAAGGAAATAACCAGAATTAAATAAGAAATTTAATACTTCTTATTCAAGAATAGTAATCAATGTAATGTTTTGGTTTTACTTCTTGGGTATTTAATAAAACATGATTATCAAATATGTGTATTTAAATTTGGTATCCATGTAAGCATAGAAATGTTACTAGAATTCTGGTATACTCTCCAAGTGGATGAGAAACGATGATACTTAGGCCAATGGTTAGAAGTAAATGACTTATTTATTACTAAGTGAAAGATTCAGGTAGAACTATTATTAATTACAATAAAAAAATTAATCTCATGTGCCCTTGGACATAAAGAGAAATTATTCTAGGATTAGGAACTAATGTTTTATTTAATATTTAATACTCAATCAATAGTTCTGTAATACTTGAATTGTTGGAAATACCTGATGAATTTAAAATGTATGACTTTTATACCATGTTGTGGTAAGATAATTCTTTATAAATTAAAAATAAAATTGAAAATATTATATATACCTATTTTAGAATTGTGGATATGTAATTCTAAACACATTTGTTATAATTAACGTATTTAGTTTGGAAAAATAAAAAATTAAAGATAATGTTAATCCAAAAATCATTCGTAATTAGTTCAAAAAGAGAGCATGAATTATTCCAAAATAAGCTAGATGTATATATACTTTATAAGATTCATTTAAGTAATTATGAAATGGTAATTTGAATTATATTCATGGTCATAAGATATGATTTTCTTCGAGCCATCATGGTAATTAATATCTTGACCATGCAATCATCAGTTATGATAATGTAGCATGGAGTAATTCCTAAATGAACATTACCTTATCTACATCATGGAATTGTTGTTAATGAGGATGATCGTTGATGAAGTATTACATGTAATCATTGATCCAAAAAATGTGTCTTGGAGAAATTCCTAAATGTACATTTTATACATCAATTTCATGATGTAAGTAGAATCAATGTTGCAACTTGAAATAACTACAATATTATTTCATGACATGCATTGAAATAATAGTGACATCTGATAACCATATGCCAACTATAAGGAAAAAGGATATCATATGAGTTGTAGTATGATAGGAATCCATTATTTCCTAATGAATGTCTTTGGATTCATAGAGGTTGTTAGGTCATAAACAAACTTCCATTTGGAACAAACACATTATGCATCTAATGTAATTATCCCAACAGTTTCATATGATATTACATAAATCAATAAGATAGAGAAGTCATTGTCTATTGATGTACTACATATCTGTAAGGGTACACATATTTATTTGAGATAGTGGGAGAAATAATGACTTGTTAATATTATCTTGAGATGAACATATAGTTGGCATAAGAACAAGTACTAGAAGTGCATGTGGAACAAAGTATGTTCGACAGAGACATACTGCTTGGCAAGGATAAAACTATGGTGATGGTTTTGTATTCACCACGATTGGTGATTTATTATTCATTGTGGATAATATTTACTACTGGTATATAGTATATGAATGTTATATGTGACTTTACAAGACTAGTTAAAATTCAATAATAGCTTTCATGTATCAATGTGAAAAGAGGATTATTATTTTTAATATCATGGTGGGTATTCATGTATGTTGATACATGGATGGTAAAAGTGTAGTACAAATAAGGATCGATTAGTATAACTAGGTTATTATGTCTAAATCCATTAGAATATAACTTGGTATATCTAATTTCTATGATCCTATTATTAGGCATTGCATTTCATTGCCATCAATCATATAAGGTGTCTATACTATGGAAATAAGCAGGGATGGTCTCATCATAGAATGTTAATAATTGTTTCGAGTTACTGATATCTTGTTCACTATTGAAGTAAGAAATGGGATCATATAATATACACATGGAATAAATGTTTGTCATGTTTCTACAAGAGCTTAGTGGGAGTGATATTTTTTTCCTCATAAAATGTTTTTGGAAACATATGAAAAATATATTAGTCTTCAAGTTAGTTAAGATATGGATGAATGTTATTCTCCAATAATTTCCTTTATGTAGAAACCTATGTTTTAGAGAATATGATCTACTAAGGTAGATATAAAGGTTTCTTAGACCTATTAAATCATACATATAGTGACATATTATCAAAAAATACAAGCTATAATAATTCAAGGTTGAATTGTTGCATATGTCACATGGAATAATCTCTTCAAATTGACATGTCTTAGACATGGGAGCTGTCACGAACCAGCCCGGGTACCATGGTAACCTGATAACTGAGTTGTCGCTGACATATCCCGAAGGGTGTTCTCGATCCCCATAGGTCGGCGACTAGAACCTGGCATTCTACGACATATAAGTGGGAATGTTTTTTCCACAAGAATATGGAATCAATAGTAAAACAAACAGTATCCATATCAAAAGAAACTCCACTGGGAGTGATGTACCAGAAAACAAAGAGGCATAAAATTCCAAAGAACTAAAACCCAGGTAAAAAAAGGGAATACAGTCCCACAGTTTGAAAGGACACAAATCACCAAGTCCATAGATCAACAACTGGATCCACCTCCAAGAGGCACCTTCCCTTTTCTCGATCCTGGAAGAAGAAAATCTACAAACTCCTGAAGGAAAATGTAGGGTGTGAGCCAAATCCTAGTCAGATACCACCAATGATTCTATAACAAATGCCAAATATAGATCATCCTGATAAAAGATTTCCATTTTCAAATAAATAGGTTTGGAATTTCAAAAACATATTTTAACAAAACATGCTATACATTTTCAAATCATGGAAAAACCAATTTAAACAAAGGTTTTACAAAAGATGGAATATTTCTAAAACAATGGCTTAAGTAAAACACTTATATAAAACAGTTTATATAAATTCAGTAGGAATGTAAGGCAGTTAAAAATCATTGGCATACATTTATATCTCAAATATAAATAAAAAAGCTAGAAACATATTTATCTTCCAAAAAGGTATGATAGTATTTACTAGTTATAGTATTCCACACTCTATGTGAACTCAGAAAAATTTTTATACACATGTCCCAATGAAACTAGACAAAGGAGACTTGTCACCAACTTGTCGGGGATGTGACCTACCGCAAATATGTTTTATAATGTTGTCATAGCGTAGAGTGTATCCATAACACAATAACTACTTAAGGCTTGAATGCACTCTTAATTGATGGGTGATCTATTTTAATAATGCTTAAAATACGATCAATACCATTCTCCCATTTCAAAAGTTTCCAATTTCATTCCATTTAAAACCAAAATAGGTTTTATTCAAAACTTGAATTTCCACAAGGTAAAACTAATGGGTTTCTATCAAATCATTTTAAGCCATTTTCATAAGTTTGAAGTCCATTCGAAACCAATTCCATCATTACACAATTCATTTCCACAATTAAATTCAACAATTTAATTGAAATCATTTCCATCAAATCCAAAATTTAAATCCAACAATTTAAATCTTCCAATTTCCATAAACACACCCAATTCAATGGAATTGGGGTTTTCCCAAATTTCTATGCCGAAACTATTTCAAAGATCTCAATTCAATGGAATCAATTTTTTTCAATAATTTGAATGCAAATTTGAGAAATTGAATTTAAATCAACAATTGAAATAAATCAAGAAAATACAATGATAAAAAATTTGGCAAGTCAGGACAGAACCACCATCCTCGGTTTATTGACAGATGTTAGCCCGATGAGAAACCCCAAAAACCAAGCAGCACAACGACGTCGATCAAAATCTGGATCTAAATCCTTAAAACCAAAATTAAGATCAAAGGGATCAAGATCTTTCAAAACTTGATCTAGATTCACAATCCTAGATCTATACCTCATCTCATAGGTATAGATCCATGGAAACAAGGGAAATCTTACCTGAAAAGATCAAGGAAATATAGAGGAATAAACAAGATATGCAATGGGATGAAATCCACTTACTGGGAGGAGAGCAGATCATTACTCCAAGCCTTCAATCTCAAATAAAGATGTTCGAATCGACTTAGAATCTCCCTTAGAGGAATTGGAAAGACCTAAAAAGAGATAATCTCGAGCCAAGGTTGAAAATATGGAAGACCCAGGGGTTCGTGTGGTTTTAAAGAAAATTTTCAGAAATAAAAATAGCGCACATGGTTTACCTAGGCAGAGGCGCACGGTTTGTCAAACCGTGCTCACACCATGTGGACCTCACTATCCAAAGATACATTGTCTACATGGTTTGGTTGCATGGTTTTTCAAACCGTGAACACACCATGCATGCCACTCTATCCAGTGCTACTTGGTTGGAATGGTTTGGTCGCATGGTTTTTCAAACCATGTGCAAACAATGCACAAGCCATTACCGTTTTTTTACTTAAAAGTTCACCCCAAACACACCCCCAAGTCCCTAATCCAAAACAGAGGTGATTAGAAACATCAAAAGTACCTCAACACGTAATGTGATGTTACAACCTCCCCACCATAAGATCTTTCTGTCCCCAGAAAGCCTATGAAGAAACCTCCACATCAAAAAGATGAGGCCACTGATCTCCCATTAGTGCCTCCTTTTCCCACGTCTCATGATAATCAAAACCATGCTGCCATAGTACATAGACCAGAGGTATCTTTCTCCCACAAAGTACCTTGGTCTCTGAATCAACAAGCATGATTGGTCATTCAGTAACAGATAAATCTGGTTTAATCACAAGATCACTCCACCTCACAACATGGGATGGACTAGAGAGATAATTTCGTAGCTACAATACATGGAACACGTTATGTATCGACGTCAGTTGTGGTGGTAGAGCTAGATGGTAAGAAACTTTCCCCACAAGACCAATAACCTCAAAAGGTCCCACAAAACGAGGAGCAAGCTTCCCTTGCCTCCCAAGCCATTGATGTCCAAATCGGGGTGAAACATTCAAGAACACTTAGTCACCAACTAATAACTCTAAAGGTTTACGGCGACGATCAGCCAAAGACTTGTATCGAATCTGTTCTGTCAACATTCTCTATAGAATCAACTGGATCTTAATTGTCGTCTCTTGGACCAAACTCGGACATACCAAAGAACATTCACCAATCTCGATCCAAATAAATGACATTTACAAGGACGGCCATAAAAAGCCTCAAAAGGATCCATTTTGATCGCAGACTGATAACTGTTATTATAAGAGAACTCAACTAGCCCCAGATGATCATCCCAAGAGAAACCAAAATCAAGAACACAAGCGCGGAGCATATCCTCATGGATCTAAATAGCTCTCTCTCTCTCTGTCCATATGAATGTGGATGGTAGGTCGTGCTCAAATGGACCTAAGATCCTAGTGCCACTTGAAGTCCTATCCAAAAGTAAAAATTAAACTGAGGATCCCTATCCGAGACTATATCAGATGGAACTCCATGAAAATGAACAACTTCTTTCACATAGTTATTTTCCAACTCCTTAAATTTGGTTGTATCCTGAATATGTATAAAGTAAGCTAACTCGGTCAGCATGTCGATCACAAACCATATAGCGTTGTTCATTATCTGTATTTTAGGTAACCCAACCACAAACTCTATTGAGAATTCATCCCACTTCTATGTAGGGACTCGAAGTGGTTGAAGAAAACCCAAAGGTTTCTGGTGCTCTACTTTCACCTGTTGGCATCTATTGCAACGAGATACAAACTCAGCAATGTCTCATCTCATACCTGTCCCCCAGAACTATCACTACATGTCATAGAACATTTTCTTGGTTCCTGGGTGCACATCCCACTGAGAGTTATGGAAATCCCCCATCACATCCTTCCTTGCTGATAACGGCACAACGTAACAGTTTCGATAACATAGAACACCCTCTTTGGAGAATGACCACTGGGTATCGGTCTCCCCACCATAAAGAGAGTCCCTAATGCTATGGAATTATTAATATATTTGTTATTCCAAAATAATCAATTCGAGGAGAGAAGAAGTCAACTGAACACTGGCTAAAGAAACTTCATTCCCCTTTCACTGAACTCCAATATTCCACAGAGCAAAAAGAGCCATAAAACTCCACTCTTCTAAATATTCTTTAACAGCCCGAGTTGGAAGTTTCTTGCTTAACACATCTACAACAACATTCCCTTTCCCCCAGGTATAGGCTATGTCAAAGTCAAAATATTGCAGGTACTCCTCCCAACACCTTTGGCGACGATTCAAATCTTTTTGAGAGAAGATGTAAATCAAGATCATGTGTTCTGAATACACAGTAATGCTTTCTCTATAAAGGTAATGTCTCTAACTCTTAATTGCGTGAATTACACCTAAAAGTTCAAGGTCATGGGTAGGATAGTTCTTCTCATGAGGCTTAAGCTGACGAGATCCATAGGCAACAACATGATTACCCTATATGAGGACACATCCCAAACCTGAACCTGATGCATCACAGAAGAGCACATAACCTATCCCAGCCTCAGGAAGAGTTAACACTGGCGTAGTAGTTAAAAGACACTTTATCTCAATAAAATAATTTTGACATTTTTCATTCCAGGAAAACTTCACTCCCTTTCGAGTCTGAGAAGTCATTGGAGAAGCTAACTTTGAGAAGTCTTTAGCAAACCGGCGATAATATCCTGCTAAGACCAAGAAGCTTCAAATCTCAAAAACATTTCACGGTTTTTCCCAAGTCATAACATCCCTCACCTTATTAGTATTAATTGATATTCCTTATTATAAAACCATATGTCCCAAGAATTTCACTTCCCGAATCCTTAAATCACACTTTGAAATCTTGGCATAAAGTCGTTGATTCCTTTGAAGAATCAGAACTATTCTATGATGATTTACATGATCCTCCTCATACTTGGAGTAGACCAGAATGTCATCCACAAATACTACCACGAAAGATTCTAGGTACCCACAGAAAACCATGTTCATCAAAGCCATGAAAACTGCAGGAGCATTTGTTAGGATGAAGGGCATAACATGGTACTCATAATGGCCATACCTACTCCGAAAAGCGGTCTAAGGAATGTCAGATTCCTTTATCCTCAACTGATGGTAACCAGATCAAAGATCTATTTTTGAAAACCAATTTTCTCTTTTCAATTGATCAAACAAATCATCAATTCATGGTAGTGTATATTTTTTATTTATCGTAACTCGATTGAGCTTTCAATAATCAACACCTAAGCGAAGAGAACCATCACCCTTCTTGGGAAAGTGAACTGGTGTTGCCCAAGGTGACACACTCAGGCGTATAAATCCTTTATAAAGAAGATCATCTAACTGAGACTTCGGTTTTTTTAGTTCAGCTGCAGCCATTTGGTAAGAGCGAATAAAAACCAGTGGAGTACCAAAAATTAAGTTGATAGAAAATTCAACCTCTCTTACTAGTGGTAAACTAGAGAAGTCAGAAGGAAACACATCAGAAAACGCAGCGACGACTAGAGAAAGATCACCACACATTGAATCTTTCTCCAGATCAAAAGAAAATACTGATATAACTTTCCCCAAATATGGATAAGAGGGCCCATCTATTCATGAACTTGTGTCCCATGCTCTTTGAAAAACTAGGGGCACACCATTAGGCATAGTAAGATATACCCATCGAAGATAACACTTGATTCGGGATTTATTGGCAATCAGCCAATCCATCCCAAAAATAACATCCAAAGATTTAATGTTGAGAACCAAGAAATTCCAACAATTATAAACATATGATAGAGAGAAGACACAAGTTGGACTACAGAGACCCTTCTCTCTCATTGTACGAAGGGTTTTAGTAATATCCATCGCACAATATAAAATTTCCATAGGTAGATTAAGAAGATTAACAAGATGGGTTTAAATAAAAGAGTGAGATGCATTAGTATCAAAAAGAGCTATCATAAAAGATGATGTTATAGTAATGTTACCTCTCACAGTTGCAGGACCTGAATCAGCTACCTCTAGAGATTCTTCCACTGCGTGAAGAATCTTCATTCCGGATGCCTGTGGCCAGAACCCTTTTGTGTGTGAAGCATTTGATTGTCGTGCAGTTTTTTTAGGTGGGGATGATCCTGTTCCACCATGTGGAGTAGATATTTGATGGTAGAATCTCTGTCAGTTCCCTAAATGTCCGTAAGAGATACAGTTCTTGGGTGCCTTAGTGCAAAACCTCTTAGAATTTCCAAGCTTACCACACTGATAGAAAGTCAAAGAATCCCCTCCTGGTGCTACCAGAGCTCTGGAATGACTCTGATGTCGATAACCACCATGAGAAAAGTTACTCTTATGCTTTACATTAAAAGATCTCATACTGCCACTAGGAGGAAAACGAATATCCTTAAACCCTGACTTTCATAACAAGTCCATTTCAACCATCATCGCCCTATCTAGAACATCAACATAAGTAGGTAGCTTCAGTTGGAAAACCTGAGAACGAATATCTGATCGAAGTCACAACTCGAATCGTCAATCCTTCATCCTTTCATTAGATACAATCTTAGGAGCAAACTGTACCAGCACAGAAAATCAATTTGAATACTCAGTCACGGTTTTGTTGGCCTGCTCAATCTTGAAAAACTATACAGTCCTAGCCAACACTATTGATTCTGGAGAGAAGTTGTTAATGAAAAGAACCCTAAAGTCTTTCCACTCCAAACCCTCATGTTTCCCAGCCATCACCATTGTGTCCCACCAACTCCTCCTTGGTCCCTCCAGTATGAAGGTGGCACAATTCACCTTGATCACATCAGGTGTCTCTAAGAACCCAAACAGTTGTTTAATCTTACTCAACCATTCCTCAGCATATTGAGGATCAGTGGATCCTTTGAAAACTGGTGGCTTCTGGCGTAAGAACTCTTGAGAACGACTTCGAAGAATATCACTATGTGGATCTGTAGCTGGATTCTGAATAGGAACTATAGGTGGTACATGTCCCAATGCTTGGACAGTGCAAACAATCACTTCAACTAGACTCAGATTCACAATAGGACTCGCTTGCTGAGGTTTAGCAGCAACCTCTTTTTGGATTTGAGCTCCACGTCTTCACGGAGGCATGATTCTACACAACATAAAAAGACATATATTAACACCCAAACCGAGCAACAAGGAAAACTATTCTTAAATGAATGAATAACGGGATTTGGATTACACTATATCCAAATCAAAATAGGGAAAATAATAGAACTAATACACAAGTCGTATTTCCCTAACCAACCCTTGTGACTTAAGGTTCATTGTGGTGAGAGCTGGCCAGGCACTCAATCACAACTACCTCCTATATCCCGACAAGAATACTCAATGCATACTGTCATCAATGCAATAACATCAACCTGCCTCTGATACCACTTTGTCCTGAACCATCCTGGGTACCCTGGTAACCCGATAACCGAGCTGGCCCTGACATAGCCCGAAGGGGGTTCCCAATCCCCACGGGTCAGCTACTAGCACCTGGAATTCTACGATATACAAGTGGGAATTATTTTTCCCCAAAAATGTGGTATAAATATTAGATCAAATAGTACGCATATAAAAAAACCTCCACTGGGAGTTATTTACCCTAAAATAAAGAGGCATAAAATGCCAATGTACTAAAACCCAAGTACAAAAAGGGAAAATAGTCCCAAGGTCCCAAAGTACACAATTCACCAAGTCCAGAGATCAACAACTGGATCCACCTCCAAGAGGTCCCTTCCCTTTTCTCAATCCTGGAAGAAGAAAATCTACAAACACCTGAATGCAAATGTAGGGTTTAAGCCTAATCCAAGTAGGATACCACCAAAGATTCTGTAACAAATGCCGAATATAGATCATCCCGATTAAAGCATTCTATTTTAAAATAAAAAGGTTTGGAATTTTCAAAACATATTTTAAAAGAACATTCTATAAATTTTTAAATGATGGAAAAACCAATTTCAACAAAGGTTTTACAAATGATGGAATATTTCTAAAACAATGGCTTAAGTAAAAAATTTATATAAGACAGTTTTTATAAATTCATCATGCTTGTAAGGCAGTTAAAAATCATTAGCATACATTTATATCTCAAATATAAAAAACAAGCGAGCAACATGGTCATCTTCAAAAAAGGTACGATAGTATTAACCAGTTATAGGATTCCACACTCTCTATGGGAACTCAAAAAAATTTATATACACTCATCCCTATGACACTGGACAAAGGAGACTCATTACCAACCCATCGAGGATGTGACCCGCGGCAAGTATGTTTTAGAACGTTGTCATATCATAGAGTGTATCCAAATAACTCACTAACTACCTAAGGCTTGCATGCCGTCTTAAATTATGGGTGAACTATTTTAAGAATGCTTAATATATGATCAATCCCATTCTCCCATTTCAAAAGGTGCCAATTTCATTCCATTTAAAACCAAAACAGGTTTTATTGAAAACATACCTTTCCACAAGATAAAACCAATGGGTTTCTATAAAATAATTTTAAGACATTTTCATAAGTTTGAAATCCATTAAAAACCAATTCCATAATTACACAATTCATATCCACAATTAAATTCAACAATATAATTAAAATCATTTCCATCAAATCCACAATTTAAATCCAAAAACATAAATCATCCAATTTCCATAAACACACCCAATTCAATGTAATTGGGGTTCTCTCAAATTTCTATGCCAAAACCATTTTAAATATATCATATCAATGGAATCGAGTTTTTTTCAATTAATTGAATGAAAATTTGAGGAATTGAATTTAATTCAACAATTGAAATAAATCAAGAAAATAAAATAATAAACAATTTGTCATGTCGGGATGGAACCACCTACTTTGATTTAATGACGGAAGTTATCCCAATGAGAAACCCAAAAAATTGAGTGGCCCAACGACGTCGATCAAAATCTGGATCTAAATCCTTAAAACCAAAATTAATATCAAAGGGATCAAGACCTTGCGAAAATAGATCTAAATTCACAATCCTAGATCTATTCCTCAACTCATAGGTGTATATCTATGGAAACAAAGGAAATCTTTGATGAAAATATCAAGGAAAGACAAAGGAATAAACAATAAATGAAACAGGATGAAATCCACTTTCCCGGGAGGAGAGCAGATCTTCAATTGAAGCATTCAATCTCGATGAAATATGTTTGGATCACCTTGGAATCTCTCTATGAGGCTTTGGAAAGACCTAAAAAAGAGATAATCCGGAGCCAAGGTTGAAAATATGGATGACCCGGGGGTTTGGGAGGTTTCAATAGAATTTTTCGGGATTAAAAACTACCCGCACGGTTTACCTAGGTACAGGCACACGGTTTGCAAAACCGTGCACACACCGTGCAGACCTCACTGTCCAAAGATACATGGTCAACATGGTATGGTCACACGGTTTGTCAAACTATGAACAAACTGTGCATACCTCTCTATCCAGTGCAGCTTGGTTGGCACGGTTTGGTCGCATGGTTTGTCAAACCGTGTGCAAACCGTGCACAAGCAATTGCCCTTTTGTTTTACTTAAAAGTTCACCCAAATGCACCCCCAAGTCCCTACACTGAAACAGAGGTGCTTAGAAACATGAAAAGTACCTGGAAACATAATTTGATGTTACAAGAGGAGATAGACATAGTGAGTTGAAATCTGTATGCTTAAGCGATGGATCAATCATATATTCCATGATATATAAAAGAACTGATATTTCTATAATATACTTCATAGAAGGTAAATATCAGTAATATCCAAGAGAACTACATGTTAAGTATTCAAAACAATCTAATTGAAATTCTACAAGTACAAAAAATATGTCCCTAAGAAGTGGATTATAAAGGATAGTAGATTTCAAGGGACCCAAATTAGTCTTCCTTAGATCCATTTGTCCTAGTATCACTGTCAGACTATTGTGATGAGCATGAAAAGCTCATATAAGTCAGTGGTTTCCATAAATACAAAAACTATGTATGTTGCATCCTTTAAGGAACCTAAGAAGTAGTTATATACAATGATCTATTCAAGTTCTTCGAATCATACCTAGTAAGAAAAGTATTATCATAATATAAATTTTGATATTTTTACTAGACAAGATGTCAAGTTATTATAGTGAATAAAAAAAATATACTTTGGGTTACCATTTCATGAGAAGTTTTACTCAAGGAGATATGTTCTCAAATAGAAGAATGACCATATGGAGGAATCATGGCAGGGCCAGTAGCTAAAGTTGTTACTCTGCAGAAACATCAACTTTGTCATGAGAGTAGCTAACAAGTTTTGTTATCCGGTTGTCTCTAGGGTAAGCGGGATTTTTGAAATAGTGGGTTCCCTATACCCAACTATTAAATTCATTTGATTACCATATCATGTATGTAGTTCTGTATAACAGATGTATTGTCATCATTATAGTGTATATTTTTCTGTGTCCATTATTTATTGGTAATTTCTATAGATTAATTTTCATTTCAAAAGGTTATATAAGTTCTCTAGATATAATAATAAACTCTACATACTATGAATATAATATTAAAAAAGTTCTTATGGTATAGATACCTCATACTAACTAGAAATAGAAGATGTTTGAAAAATAGGTGTTTGGGGCACATAATCATTGAGATTTCAAGTCGTGAAGTTCAAGCTTGGTCATCTGTATTAGTGAAATCATGAGGAAATACTTTCCAATAGGAACACAACATGTTTTGAGTGTCATTAGATGTTCTTATCTACCATCATGTGTAATGGTATCCTTACTTTAGATCATTGTCAATGTATACCATTTGATCACGTACTATGATGCAAGATTAAAACCATGATATTGAAATCATGGTGAGATAGTTTGTGTTTGGTGCATCATTGGTGGCATGACATTGATTGAATGGTCAAGAAAGGATATGTCACATCCAGGTTAAGGAAGTTATAAATCTCAATCCATGTTGATCCGGATGGAAGTACCATGATAAATTTATGGCCATGGTATTCCAAGGTAAATCATTCTAGTTAAATCAACAAATAATAAATCAAAAAAATGGTAATGAGATGGGTGTGCATACTATATTATACGATATTAAATACAATGAGATTATATTACATCGTTCTTGTTCATAGGTTAGATGCCACTATTGTGACAGTACATATCTCTTTAGGGGACATGATGGGTTTCAAGAACCTTCTCTTAGACTATGAATATTATTCACTACTATTGAGATAAGGGCCTAGAGGGTAACACACAATAGCATATTCAGGAATCATCTCTATTCACTTGAATATGAATTTTGGATATGGTGGGCCCCACTACTGGGGTCTGGGGTGTGTTCGGGGAAATTTGATCACCAATGAAAAATATAAATTCATATTATTCAAGTTATGAATAATGGATATTGAATTTATTGATTTATTTATAGATTTTATAGATAATACATGAAAATATTAATTGAATTAATATTATATTAATATATTCAAGGTTCAATTAATTTTTGAGGGAATAGTGAGTTAAGTTTATGACTCATTTGTTATCACATAATATTTTAGGGTATTAAAAGAATGTGATAATAATTTTTAGGACTTTGTTAAGTAGTAATAACATTTTATTTATAGTATGTTAATTATTTGGGGGCTGAGAGGCAATTCTGGGTAATTCAAAAACACTCTATAAATCAAAGAAGAGAGGAATTAACTAGTGACTATTCATGAACTTTGTATCTCTTCTTCTATCTCCCAAAATCTTGAGAGAGAATATCTTGATCTAGGAGCTCATCTTGAGCTCTCTCTCAAGCATCAAAATAAATGTGATGTAGTGATTGTTGGAGCATCGAAGGCATCATCAGATCTCCCCTCTAGCACCCAAAATTGGGCGAACGATGCTCATGTAGTTTCTTGATTTGCAAGTGGAAAATCAAGAGGAATTATGCTTCTAAATATTCAGGCATCAATCCCCAAAAACTAACAGACACCGTGTGAAACATCATATCTAAACCAAGTATTTTACCATTTATTTTTGTTCTTAAATCTCTTCAATTGAGATACTCAGTATAAATTAGGCAGCAATTTGCTGATGTCGAAAAGTTCATGTCGTATGTCAGTGAATTTTTTTTAAATCCCTTTTTTTGGGCTTCTACTGTATGCCCTTTACCTACACTTCTACGTAAAATAGTATGTGATAATTTCTTAAGAGTAGTTGTCTCACTAAAAGGTCATAGTAGTTCCCCGCTTTGATGAGAACCCAAAAGTGCTATGATACTATTATTAAATAAATATTCTTTTTCCAGAAGATATTATTTGAGGGACATAAATGATATGGTATATCATTAGTGGAGACTCATAGTACATTAAGGAACCTTTTCATGGTATACATGATTGGTAATATCTAGTACAGGATTTTATGAGAATAAGACATGCCAGTCGGAAATTCACATTTATAGGTGTGATTGGATGTTCGTATTTGTGAAATGTGTACTAATAATTATACATTAAGATTGTAATTAATTATTATTATTATTTGTGTACTCTGATGTATTGATGAAAAAACCATGATGACGTATATCCAATGCGACACTACTGGAAAACAAGGCTATACGCATGGTTGTACAAAAACTGTTGGTATAGTTCCACCCTATAACCATAGTTTTTAAAGAATCATGGGTATAAGTTTCATTGGAAAAAATATTTCATGGGAAGGACATATACCCTTAGTTTTACAAAAACTGTGGGTAATGATTTCATGTGTAAAAATAATGGGAAGGACCTATACCTCTGATTTTTGTAAATTGTGGCAATATGATTCTCATGAAAAAAACATCCCTGAGAAGAACCTATATGGATGGTGTGACCAAATTGTGGGTATAGGCTCGCCCATTATTTTTTTATAATAATAATAAATAATTTAATATATATATATATTACTATAAGAACATAAAATGGGTTATACGGTAGTTGTAAGGTCATTGGACTGTACGTGGTAAGTGTTGGGATCAAATTCTAGTGAATTATTTTTTTTTTTAATAAATGACCTAAACAGAAGATTTGGTAAAACCATGGTTATAGTTCAATACTGAAACCTCACCAACATGGTTCCAAAAACCATGGGTATAGCCTTTACCCAGGGTTTTAGGGGTTATACTAATGGTTCCATACCTTGGGAAAATGGTTTTTTCTAGTAGTGCAAGGCAGGATACGTTGGGTGTGTCACAAGTAATATTGTATTAATAAACAATGATATAAAGGATTTTTCCCTACTATTATTTAATGGAAGTTGATATCTTAGTCCCTCTTATGGAAATTATATAGCCTAAATAAATACATGGTCATTGTGTTCTATAGGGAAGTTCAATTTCCAGAATGTCAAATAAAGATACATTGAGCACATAGGTTTATAGAATGACTGTGAAACCATCTTGATTAGAGAAATAACGATAAAGGTTTAATGTTACAAAATGATCATATGTATGAGGTAATATTTAATTGTAACATTAATTTTCTTTTATATGGCTACATTTTCATGTTTCTAGATGCTATCCTTTGCCTTTAAGGTTCTTTACCTAATTCGATTGATAAAGAGGCCTAGAGGGGCGACCACACACTAACTGTATCTAGAATCTCAGTAAAATAGTATATTATTATTTATTTTCTAATAAGTTGAATAAATATTCTTTTCTCAATTTGTTTAATAATTATTCATTTTTACTTAATTTCATATATTCTATCACTAGTTATTTGAGTGAATATAATGTGAGGAGATAATTTAATAAATATTAATTTTCTATTTAGTGAAAATAATATTTATTTATTTATTATAGAATAATACAGTGATATTTTTTTATTAAATAAAGCGTCATTATTCAATATTTTATAAATATTATGAAGGAATGGAGAACTGAGTTTTTTGGTCCAGTGATATATATTGAATATTATTTGATTAAATAATATTTAAATTAATTCTCAAGTTTAGCCCATGTCAAGGAAATAATAATAATATTATTATTTCATACATGGGGTTATAAATGGGATTAAATAAATATTAAAGGGAACTAGCGAAAATATTTATTTCTAAACTCTAGTTGTATTTAAACCCAATTATATTATTTTTAATAAAAAATTAATTTTGTGTTGTTCACAATGACAACCAAAGAGAATCCTCTCAATCCCTAAAGAGATCCCTCTCCAATAACACTCAAAGGAATGGAGAGTTTTCTGATTCTACCATTCACTCTCATGTCCAAAGAGATCAAGGAAAATACTTTGGAAGCGATTCTCATGGTGATCAAAGGCGAACAACACAAGCAATCTAGGACATGGAGATTGCTTTGGTGACATATGGATATTCGTGGAACATGTGTAGCTCCCTGCTAGAGGGAATTTTATTTTGATTCCAACAACTCCATTACCAAAAAATGAGGATCTATTTTCAGATCCATCAACAATGAAATAATTCTCAGAAGGTAAATCTTTAACTGATTAAATTAACTATAAATAATATCGATGATCCTCTCTCTGGTTCCAATTTTTATTCATTTTTTTATTCAATTTTGTTTATCATGACATTTATCATCATGTAGATCTTTGATTGATCATTGATCATGATAAAAAGAAATGTTGGCCATAACCCATCGCAAACTTCTGATTTTCCCAGAACCTATATCATTTACCAGAGTTATAACTCAAGTAAACCTCTCTTAATACATGTCTTGTATAAGTTTAATGTTCTCCATATATACCCTTTTTATTTTAATATTTTTCCATAAAACATCAATAGGAAATTTATCATATGCCTTTTCCAAATCAATGAAAACCATATGAAAATTTTGGTATGTTTGTCAATAATAGTCCATCAGACCTCTAATCAAATAAATTTCTTATGTGGTTGAATATACAGGTATAAATCCAAACTGATTATCACAAAAATTATCTTTCCATCTAATTCTCTATTCAACTACTCTCTCTTAATGTTTCAATGTATGACTCATAAACTTAGTGCCACTATAATTCAAAAAACAAAAAATGACTCCATAATTTTTATACACTAGTTCTATATAGATCATCCTCTATTGTTACAAAAGTTCATGTGAGGGGGATATAATTAAACAAAGAAAAACTATGTCACCTAAACGTACTCAGAGAGACTAGAACATGAGACCTCCTGTGAGATCCCTCAATGGCATAACCATTAGGCTATGCCCCTAGGGGTATGATCTCTTCCTCTATTAATTGGTCATTTTTTATATATCATAATTTCATTAAATAACCCAGTGGTACAATTAATATGAATCTCCCATAAATATTTCCAAACATCAATATTATTGTCATCTAACTGAACTACTTTATCGCTTTCTATCCTTTATAAAGCTTCTTTTACTTCAAAAGGAATTTTTTTGTAATAGATGTAACTGAGATCCTCTATACTAAAATTGATATTATCTATGTCTAATACACACATCCAATTGTCATTGAAGATATAATTAATTAAGAATTCCCATTTTCTATAATTTCATCATCCTTAAAAAGGGTACATATGTTTTCATATTTTATATACCAAACTTGATCTGAAAATCTATATTTTCTCTCTCTGAATGATGCTAAATTATAGACGTTTATTTCACTATTATTAGTTTGTAATTAATGGTATATCTCCTTATAAAAATTATATTTGGCATCACTAACTTCTTTCTTATCTAGTCTATGAGAAACATGATATAGAACCCAATAATATTCATTACTAACAAGGTAGAAAGGTTTAAAATAGTCTCATTTTTCCTTAACATTAAGTTGAACATTCTCATTCCACCACCATTATTCTCTCCCTTTAGGACAAAAACCTTTAATATAATATAAGTAACTATATTGTGAACACTTTTAGCCACCTCATTCTACATGTAATTAGTTGTTCCATGAACATCCTAAAACAATTATTTCAAAAATTTGTTCATAATTTCCATTGTAAGGTTTTACTTTAAGAATCACCATCCGATTATTGGATTATTTAATTATTTTATATTTTCATATAATTCATAATTTTCAAGTATAAAACTAATAAATTTTGTTGGGTGGTCAAACTAGTAAGAGTTAGTGTCCTTGAACCAACTGTTTGTACTTTGATTACATGAATATTTGATGTATTAGATTTTTAATTAAACACCTTATTATATATTTTTCATTGTAATACATGACCATAATTTAATAATTTCCTAGATTATTTTTCGCATTGATAAGTTCAAAGAAGTTCACTACTATGATGGGAACCATGAAGTGTAATGATAATATTCTTAATAATGTTCTGCAGTTAGATAACATTCAATGACGAGAAATATAGTATATAGACCATTATGTTTGAGTACTGGTAAACCAATGCGACTTCTTCTCAGGAAGTTCACACATGGTAATATTGATGATAGGATATTATGAGAACAAACCCACCAGTAAGAATTTCACATGTTTTGGTGACATCGGATAATAAAATCTGTGAGTGTGTGTAGTGGTCCTTACACTTTAAGATTATCATTAATGCATGTCATGACTCATGCACTTAGATTTTCTAATGAAAACTATCACTCCATATGTTAGTGGGGAGTAGCGTTCATTGGGTGCATCATGAATGAAAATTTATTTATAGATAATTCACGAAAATATTTTTCCCATCCATATTTATTAAGGTTTATATCTCATCCCTTTGATTAAAAATGAACCATCATAATAAATTCCATGTTCATGTCGTAACAATGAATTTATTTCATATATTTAAAGAATGATGAATCAAGAATATAGGTTGATGGCACCATCATGCAACATTCTTGATGAGATTATGTGACAAAGGGATTTTATTACACAGTGAGCATTCATATGAATTGTCATTTTTGGACATTATGTTCTTTATCTTGGGTTCCTTGACCCATTTCTAGACAATAATCATGGACTTTAGGAATGTCTGCCTATGTACAATGAGAAATTATCCTAGAGGGTGACACACTAATTGTTTTTTGTGGTCTTGATTAAAATCAATTTGAAATGAATTAATTGAATAAATATTATTCTCCAGACTGAGGAAAAATTGTATTTAAGTTATATAGATTGCATAAATTAAATAAATATGTATTCACCGGATTGTGAATAAAATACACATATTTATTTTATTAATATTTACAAAATATTTATTTACTAGTTGGTGAATAAAATATTTATATAAGAGAATAAAATATTTATTATGGTGTTCAATAAATACAATAGGATTTTGGATGAACCGTTACCGTGATCAGTGATAAAATATTTATTTATGAGTCAGTAAATATTATCTATCCATTTTATGCAAGATGGAACACCACCAAATAATAATACTGCTATTATTATGTGTCATGGGATTTCATTAATGGTTATAAATATATTTATTTATGTTTATGAAGTTGGATTTTTTAACTGAAATCCCATCTCTATAAATAGATGACTACATCTATTGTGTAATTCATTTGAAACCAATTTCTTGTTTGGGTATATATAATTATTGTGATTGATGAATTCTCTCTCTACATTACCACCTCTATCCCTCTCAAGAATAAGAAACCCAAGAGATTATTTATTCATGATTTAAGAACGAGCGATTAAGAAGGAATAAAGAAAGACATTTGATTCTTCACTATAGCCCCCAAAGAATGAGTGTCATTGCTTGAAGACCATTAAATAATGTGTAGATCACTACTAGAGGGATTATTACTAGGGATCCTCACAAGAAAAATGAAGAAAATATAGATGTTTCTTTTTCGGATGTCCAACAATCATCAATGAAGAAATTTCCTAAGACCTGGTATTTATTTTTTTAGGTATTAAATATATTTGACATGAAATATCCTCACTCTTTTTTTCAAGAAGCATTTATTAAAATAATTTTAATATAACTCCCACCATCAAATGCATCTGTTGTAGTCAGAACCAACATATGGTATCAAAGTTGTTATGTTTCAATTTATAATTATTTATTTTATTATTGATCTATGTGCAGTTGTGTATATATTTTATTTCATGTTATTAATTATTTAATCCAATTTGAATTAGCATGTTATCGAAATATTATTCATTTTCGTTTCATGTTTCATTTTTGTAATGGTTTAAGAACAAATGAAGAACTACCAGAGATTCCATCGGAATGTTCCAAATCATTGGCCGGTAAAACTGGGTTACATGGTATGCAGCCAGAGCACATGATATATACCGATGCACATTGTATCTAGATGAGATGAGTAATTGATTAGACATGATACTTTTATTGAACATTGCATTTTGATAAGGCCGACATGGAAAATGGAAAGCAGATGTAGGGTGTGTAATTGGCATGTACACACCATGTTGTTTAGCCGAGTCAACACACCGAAGTCTCAGACATGTGACTTGGATATATGGAAATTGAGGTACTTGGCGGGTATCAACATGTACATGATGTTTAGTCTCCTATTTATGGAAAAAATAAAATTACATTTAATATTAAATTACTTTATTAAAACCTTATTTTTTTTGAACACCATTGCGGGTTTCACAATTTAATAATGGTTTTGAAAAACAATAAATTCCCAATTAATATTTTTTAATTAATAAGTCCTTATTGGTTCTATTGATTATTTTACATGAATTCCATTAATTCTGGGAATCTCAAAATAATATCATTTTATCATTAAGATGAAAGGGAATTAATTAATTAATTAAAGTGTGCTTATCTTAAATAATAAAAAGAATGAATAATGAAATGAATTCTAGCAGTTTAATTTTGTGTATTTGTTTCATGAGTGATCATTAATGAGATTTAACAAGACCTATGTATGTGTTGGAATTTATTAAATTATATTTATTTCATGGTATTTCAATTAATTAATATTAAATTAAAATATAGTATGTGAGTCATCTCTCCCTGCATTATTAAATAGGACCTACATTTCCAATGATATTTATGTAATTCCCATTAACCAAACTTTTAGTTTCCCTCTCATATGTGTGATTAATAAATATTTGTAATTATTTGAGCATCCCAAGGTGCATGGGGACAATTCAAGACAGAACCATAATGAATCCAACTCGGTGATACATAAATGGACACATGGAATGTTGTACTCATTCCAAGTCTAGTATAAGGAGTTATTTATCCTAGGTCATATGTTGATTTAATGTCTGCTCATTAAATAAACCAATAGGTAAGCTCGTGATAAGGTCATTTAATTAATTATATATATTCTATCTAATGCATTATAATTATTTTATTGATGCAACACCGTGATCATGTAAATTAATCAATTAATATAGAAAGATGGAATTTAAAAAAAAATAGTTATGCATACATGTTTTATCCAAACACAGTCAATTAATTATGTAAAAATCTGCTTAAATATTAACAATACATTTAAAGGATAAAATAAGATAAAAATTTATTCATAATAAATCAAAATCCCTCAATATAATATTAAGTCAGACTAATCCATTTGTTACCTAATTAGGAACAAAACATAGTAGATGTAGGTGTTTGACAAACCCTTATTGGGAATCTTAATTTTATAAGGGGAGTTCTTATGAAAGTTTGAGGTTGAAATAATAATTTTACATCAATTGGAGTATCTTTTGCTAGACTTGGAGTAATTTGGAGGAAAGTGTTCAGAAAATCGAAGTCAAGATTTTTGGATTGGGGAGTCTTCTCAACGGATCATGGAGCTTCAAGCCCGCACTTGGAGAAGAATTTCCTACTAAAATACCTTCAAAATATCTTAACCATCCCTTTTGGGGGTTAGAAGAAGGATAATATGGATCCTTTCCACTAGAATGTCCTAAAAAATATTCATTACAAGATCCATGGTGAGTTCTATTGGGACATTATAAAATTTTGGTAGATTTAATAAAATAAATTAATCATTTCACACAAAATATGTAATCAAGAAATGTAATAATAATATGCTCTTTTAATTATAGAATAAAATTAAAATCTTTATATCCCTATAATCAATATTGTATAAAGACAATCTCCTCACTGGTAGTAACTTTTAGGAGTGGTTTAGAAATCATCAAGTTGATCTATGCAATCAACAGAAATCATACGTCCTATAATCCCCAATGCTTGATCTTCCTACTCATGAGGTGAGTGATGAAGTGTTCATATACTAAAAAAAACATATGAATGATGTGGTTGGAATTCAATTTTTGATTATTTCATCAATATATAATGAACTCATGAAGTCTCTCAAAAACATGGATGTGAATAGCATGCTTTAGCACCTCTATTGTATTTACCAGGAGAGAGATAGATAGAAACAGTTTAAGATTTATAAGTGTCTCTATTAGAGTAATCTTGTAGAGGGATCCCCTGCTGGTAACACATATTAAAAATAATTGGTTACATTATGTTCCTAGAGGTTCTAGGGTTTAACGTCCATGAAACATTAAGCATTGATCTCATTCTGGCATCGCTCCCTTAAAGATTCTCCGGTTTTCTATGAATTTTAATATGGAAAACATTCAGAAGTCTCTACCAGATCTTCTTATCCTTCATTTCTAAGTAGATAAAGATATGAAGCATGAAAATTCTTATGTCCTTACAGTGAAAAAACGGAATGGGAAAGCCTTGAAATTAAATCCCAATACTTCTACACAACCTTTCATGAATTAGAATATCAAAGTGGGTGAAAGGGAACATGATGATATTTTTTTTCACATGTGGCTAGAAGGTCCATTGGATAAAAAACTATATCAAGCTAAAGAAGTGAGGGGAAGCTTCATATGTGTTTGTTATCTAGTGTAATTTATCTCTTTATAAAAAATAGGTATTAAATACAGATTTTGTTGCTAATATATGAATTAAAATATAGGAACTAAGTATATTTAGAAAAATTGACCGATGGGTGGTAGATCTACGAGCAGCCAATGGAGCTAAACTTTCTGTTGTAGCTATCAGAAAATACCACATCACATTGTCGACCAGAATGATCTTAGTTTTAAATGGTTGTTATTATGTGCCTTTAGTTACCAAAAATATTATTTCTATGTCCAAACAATATAAAAATGGATTCATTTTCAAATTTGGAAATAAAAGTTTCTTCTTTTATAAATATTGAATTTATTATGGTAAGTGACATTTATATAATGGTCTTTAGCTTTGGATTACATGAACAATGTAATGACAATAAATAATGAAGTTACATTACATGAATCATACGCCACCCAACTTTGGAATCACTGGCTAGGTCATTTAAATGAATAACCTTTTACCAAATTACATCAAGATGGATATTTTGTTTCTTTCAAAGTAAAACCACTTTGTGAATGCCATGCATGATTATAAGGAAAAATGGCCAAATCCCCATTTAGTGGGAAAGTAGAAAGGGAAAAAGATATTATTGAATTATTTCAAACTAATGATTGTGGATCATTTCTTGTTGATGCAAGGGGTGGGTACTCATAATTTATAGAATTTAACAAAGATTTTAGTAGATATGGATATATTTACAAAATGATGTATACATAAAATTATTCTGATAAATTCAAGGAATACAATAATGAAGGTGAGAACCATCTTGGTATAAAGATTAAGAAACACTGCTCAGACTGAAAAGAAGAATATATTAATAAAGTATGCAATGATTACTTATTGGTTTTTTGGATCTTATCTCATATCACTCCTCCTTGCACGCCTTAGTGGAATGGTGTAAGAGAAAGGAGGAACCGTGCCTTGTTAGAAATGGTCAGATCAATGATGAGTTATGCAAGTAATACATTATCCTTTTGGAGAGATGTGTTACAAACAGTGGAACACTTAGTAAACCAAGAACAAACTTAATCCATAAATGGTATTCCATATAAAATTTGGAGTGGAAGAAAACCCCTGTTATCGAATATACATGTGTGGGGAAGAGAATAGTTTGATATGTCCTCTTCAGGTAACAAACATGCACCATGAGGAAAAAAGTGCACCTTTAAAGGATACCCACTGGAAAGAATGGGATATTACATATACAACCTCCCATACAAAGGGGTTATAGTGGAAATACATTGCATATTCCTTGAGAGGGATCACACATCCAAAAGATATTGTGGGAGAGAGATAAAAATCAATGAAGTTGAGGCTCAAGGCACATAGAAGTAGGTACATGAGCAAATCCCACCAAACCTATAGAAGAGAAAATTGTTCTAGAGACACAAGATCTTATTAGGAGTACAAGATAGGTTAGGGAATGAGAAAAATATGATTTTCTAGTTACGGAGGATGGTGACTCATAATTAGTTGATAATAATGATCTTATAACCTACAAGGTAGGAGTAAGTGGAACAAATATCAGTAAGTGGAAAGAATCCATGAATTCTGAAATAGATTCCATGTACCAAACCCAAGTCTATATTTTTATATATCCTCCTATGGATGTAAATATTGTTGTTTTAAAAGTGTTATTCATGACGAAACTAGGAATAGAAGGACTAATTAGTACCTATATGGCATGACTGGTTGAAAAATGGTTTACACAAGGTCTATATATTGACTAAAATGAAACCTTTTCAAAATTTGAAATAATGAAGTCCATCAAAATCCTACTTTCCCTTGTGTCTTTCCATGATTATAATATTTTGAAAATGGTTTTCAAAACAAAATTCATTAATAGGGACCTTCATGAAGATGTATACATGACCCAACCTAAAGGGTTTTTGAATCCAAGGGATTTCAATAAGATATAAAAGTTTTAAAAATACATTTATGGATTAAAGAAAGCATCCAGGTGATGAAAAATTTCATTTGATGAATCCATAATATAATTTGGTTTAATTAAGAATGAATGTGAGCCTTATGTCTACAAATGGTATAGTGGGAGTGTAGTAGTTTCATTAATAGTATATGTTGATGACATATTACTCATTGAAAATGAAATATCAGTATTATAGTCTGTTAAGGAATGGTTGAATAAATTATTTTCCATGAATGTTTTGGGCGAGGCTTAATATATTCGTGGGATAAAGATCCATTGTGATAGATCCATGTGGTTTCTTGGCCTATGTCAAAATACATACTTTGACAAGATACTGAAGAGATTCATTATGGAATGATCTAAGAGGGGATTGTTTCTAGCATCACATGACATTCATATTTACAATAAAATGTGTCCTCAGACCTATGAGGAAACAAATATAATGGAAAGGATTCCATATTAATTTGTGGTTGGGTTAGCCATGTATGATATGCTATGTACTGGGCTAGATGTCGTTGACGAATTATGTGTGATAGGCAGATATCAAGCTGATACAAGTGACTGTTATTGGATGGAATTCAGGACTATCCATTAGTATATAAGGTGTACTATGGATATGTTCTTGGTTTATGGATGAGATAAGGAACTAGTAATCATTGGATATGTATATTCCATTTTCCGGACTGATCAAGACGACAAGATGTCACAAATGGGATACATATTCACTTTGAGTAGTGGTGTTGTGAGGTGGGACAGCTCAAATTTTGTTGTGGTTACAGATTCTACAGTAGAGTCTTAGTATATTGGAAATTTGGAGGAAGTTAATGAAGCATCTTGGATGCACAATTTTCTCTAAGATCTTGATGTTGTATCTTGTAGTAAAGTTCTCATCACACTTTATTGTGATAATAATGCAGTGGTGGTTCTCGCAAAAGAGTTAATTTCAAATCAATGGACATCACACATACTTCAAAAGTATCATGTATTGAGTGATTTTTCTCAGAGAGGTGAAGTTGGAGTGAGTATTTTATCCACATAAGACAACGTGGTGGACCCCATGACTAAATCCTTGACTAAGAAGAAACATGATTATCATGTGAGGTCTAGTAGACTGAAAGTTGTAGGTATTTGGATCTAGTACAAGTGGGAGCTTGTTAGAGTTGGTGTTCTAGAACCAAATATTTTTACTTTGATTACATGAATATTTGATTCATTAGATATTAAATTAAACACTTTATTACATATTTTTCATTGTTCTGCATGACCATAATGTAATAATGTCCGATATTATTTGTCGAATTGATAAGGTCATAGTATATCTCTATTTTGATGAAAACCATCAAGTGATATGACAATATTCTTAATATAGTTATTTGGATTGATAACATAATATTATGGGACACATAGTATATAGACTGTTGGGTACAATTACTCGTAAGCAGATGAGACTTCTCATGAAGTTCAAACATGGTAATCTATAGGAAAAAAGATTATGAGAACAGACCCACCAGTATAATTCTTCAATTTTTGGTTTCATTGGATATTTTTATTTTCGAGCATGTGTAACTCTCATTAGACTATAGGATTATAATTAGTTCATATCAAACCTTGTGCACATATATTTGATGATGAAAGCTTTCGGGCCATATGTTGGATAGAATTATAGTGCGGCGGGTGCGTCATGAATGACATGTTATTAATGGATAAGTTAAGAAAGGATTTGTATTTTCCATATTTATGGAATTTGATATCTTGACCCATTGATTTTAATAGAACCGTCTCCCTATATTCCTTGTACATGGTGTCATGAAGAGTTTATTTCAGATAGTCAAAGAATGATGAATCATGTATATAGGTTGAAGGCACCATCATGTAACCTGCTTGATGAGATTATATGACCAATGAATTTTATTACACAATGATCGTTTGTATGTGGTTGTCTTCATTGAGACTTTAAGTCCTTTATATTAGGTTCCTCAGCCAATTTCTAGATAGTAATCTTGGATTTTAGTCAAGTTCACCTAATTCCAATGAGAAAAATTTCTAGAGGGTCACAAAGTAAGTGTTTATAGTGGTCTCTATTAAACTCTATTTGAATTTCATATCGAATAAATATCATTCTAAAGACTGGGAAATACTTTTATTTTAGTTATAATGATCACATTTATTATGGAAACAAAAACACCCCCCACTACATGTCTTAAGCTCTCAATTGAGTAGCCCACCCCTAGAAATCCTGTTAATGTGCCCCGATCATGCCCTTCACATTGTAGTTGATGCTGACAAAAACCACCCTTCTCCACTCCACCTATCATAGAAGAGAGGATTAAATTGATGGGGGTGAAATTACGATGTGAAGGCACAACTAGCAGGAATCAAAACCCCCTTCTTTGAGGGACCAAGAGAATGACCAAACCATTGGGCCACCCCAAAAAGGGCTATATTTATCACATGAAATAAATAAATATTTATTCACCAGATTTGAATAAAATACATTTATTTATTGATTTAATATTTATTAAAAATTTATATAATAGTTTGTGAATAAAATATTTGTTTAAGAAAAAAAATATTTATTCAGGTGTTCAATAAATACAAGAGGAGTTCGAATGAACCATGATCGTGGTCAATGATAAAATATTTATTTACGAGTTGATAAATATTATTTATTAATTTTTCACAATTTGGAACAACATAAAATAATAATATTGTGCTTATTATTATTATGTGTAATGTCATTTCATTAATGGTTATAATTATATTTAATGATTTTTATGAAATTAAATATTGAAACCAAAGTCATAGATCTATAAATATACAACTATGTATATTGTGTAATTCATTTGAAACCAATTCCATGTTTGGGTATAGAGAATTGTTTCACACAAAGAATTGTCCCTCAACACCTCCTCTTCCTCTTAATAATGAAAAACCCAATATAAAATTTCTTAAATACCAGTGAATGACTGATTAATAACGGATAATGAAAGAAATTTTATTCACCACACTAGAAACCATAGAATGGGTGGCATTGTTCAGAGACCATTAAATCATGTGTGGATCACCGCTAGAGGGATTCTACCATTGGATCCTCCCAAGTGTGTCAGTGATAAATATTTATTTGTTTGTTGAATATTTAATATTTAATAAATATTTATTCATTTTATTAAAAATTTAATAAATATTTATTTACTATATTGTGAATAAAATATTTATTTAACAAAATAAAATGTTTATTCGATTGTTCAATAAAAACAAGAGGAGTTCTAACTGTCTAAGAACAAGTTCAGTGATAAAATAATTATTTACTATTCGATAAATATTATTTATTCATTTTGATAAATTTGGAACACTACTAAATAATAATATTGTTGTTATTATTATAATGTGTCATGTGATTTCATTAATGGTTATAATAATATTTAATGATAGTTTTTCAGTTAAATTTTTCAACTGAAATCTCAGATCAATAAATATGTGACTACGTCTATTGTGTAATTCATTTGAAACCAATTCCATGTTTGGGTATAGATAATTGTTATGCATAATGAATTCTCTCTTGAATCCTCATATCCATCTCAAGAATGAGAAACCTAAGAGAGAATTTATTTAATACTGAAGAATGAGAGATCAAGAACAAACAATGCAAGAAATACAATTTTCCACGCTAGAAACCGGAGAATGGTTGGCGTTTCTTAGAGGCCATTAAAGGATGTGTGGATCACCGCTAGTGGAATTCTACCATTGGATCTTTGCAAGAGAAACAAAGACAATAAAAATGCACCTTTTTGGAAAATTAACAATCATAATGAAAAAAATATCCTAAGCCTAGGTATTTATTTCTTCAGATATTAAATAAATTATTTATAAATATGATGCGAAAGATCCATACTCTTGGTTTCAGGTAGTGATTATTAAAATGAATTTTAATCTATTACCCACTATCACATTCTTCTCCTGCACCCAGAAGCCACAAGACTTTAACCGTGTATAACCATATAATCTGTATTTAATCATTTATATCATATATTTCCCTAAGAAATAATCAATTTGGGATATTATGACTATACTTTTATAAGTTATAAGATGTTCATCCCATTTTTTATAGATTTTATTTTCTCCCAAAAAAATAACAACTATAGGAAAAGTCTATGATAACTGATCCTTTAATTATTTACCACACCCAAACAAAACCCTCTATGATAGAATACGTGATCTATAAAATTCTTTCATACATACCCATTTAGGCCATGACCTATGAAAAACTTCTCTTGTTGTAGCAAACTCATAATCAATGGTTATAAATGAACCCAAAAAAGAAAACTTTTATTGTACATTGAGGCCTACTTAGGTGCACAAATACTAAGGAAGTTAAAATAATAGTTTCCTGCAACTATCTTAACATCTATGATTTTATCCCTTAATCTTATGATGTCAACCACTTTATCTCTTAATGTCTTATCCACCATAATACCAACACCATTTTAGGTCTTAGTTTTACCCGATTTCCCATGTTTGAAACCGGAGATATCTAAATCCTTTTCCTTTTCTCCCTCCCATTTATCCTCTTGTAAACAAAAAACACTAATCCCTCTTCTAACAGTAATACCTACTAATTACATATATTTTCTTATTAAATCTCCAATATTCCAACTAGTTATCCTAATTTTATGATTTTGAACTTGTTTATTTTCTCCTCGCATCCATCCATAATGATGTGAATACCCTTGCACATTTAACACTACACAATTGCATCGATGCAGAGGCTATACCTAATTTGACACCACACTCTCTAAATGTAGTGAATTTATTTTGAGAAATGTCCTTGTGTTAGCATATTGATACATTTGATCATTGTCCTGAAAATATTCGATGATATTTTATGTTGGGTGTCAACTACACAACAATTAATCTAATCCTGGGATCAGCAATGTAGACTATGAAACCATACAGACGAATTTATATTTTATTATCAATAAAACTATTATAAAAATTAGGGGTCATTATTTGGCAGAAATTACCATTTTCTCTTGTTCATGTAATTTATTTAAAAATCAAATTTCTTTTTCAAACATCTCATACACCATTATAAAATTACACTTGGAGAAAATTTTGTATATAAAAGCACTAATAAATTCAATGAAATCACAATAGGAACCGAATTTTTTAACACAATATAAGTCATTCTCAATTCAAACCCAAATCATGAAAACATATAATTTATGTGAATGTGTTCTAATCTATCTATCAAAATCATTATTAACCTTTAGTGTTTGGACGACTAGATAATATGAACCATAGTTTTATTGTTTACATATTTATGATATTGCATGCAGTATAGTCCAAGTGACTCAACACAGCTTATAAGTTCTCTAACATGCAATTATGAACTCATCACATCCATAAGTACTCATACTCATGTTAATCTTAATGTGTCATAAATATCCTTAATATTTCATGATCATGATACTTAAAATACAATATTTATAGGGTTTTTTATAATATCATTTATGTAGTTATAACATAACAAACATAAATGAATGATAATTAAAATTTTCATGAATAATAGATAATAAATGAATATATTGCATGAAAAGTATGATATGTGAACATACTTATCACGTTTTATGGCATGGAAATCAACACACTATTGATGAAACTTTGATCTTTATCTTAAAAATTAATCCCTCTCCCTTTTTTGGCTTACCCAGATTCTAAATCCCCTAACACTACTAATAATGAAGTTTCTTTACTATTTCATTGGATAAATATCTTTCTATTTTTACTTTATTAATGTTGGTGTATATAGAGCATTAATGAGATATTTTTAGGTCTTCATCACCAATCAATTCATATATATTGTTATGATCCAATATTATTTTTCTAAATTCATCTATATGTCATTTGATTAATGGTCCAGGGTGCATTACGGATTTATCATATAATTCTCGAATAAAATATTTATGAATCCACAATTCTTCCAGCTATACCCATATATCAATACTAAAAGAATCTACCTTTTTCACTGAAGGATATTATGATAACATTCGAGGCATTCAAGAGAACATCAAAAAGATCAATCACTATATCCATTGGGATGGTAATGGCCACACTTAAAAATGACAATTAATTTTTGCGATGGACGTACATGTGCCATCGATTAAAACTGAAATTTGAAAATAACAAGATCATCACTATTACCACTAATTAAAGATCAACCTGATGACATGCACCTAAATTTTCATGTAGCATAAGCATGTAAACAAGAGAGATCTAGTGTAACATAACAAACACCGACAAGAGACATTAAATACCAAAATAAGGGCACACATAGAGTATCAACAGTAGTGCTGATCACCATGGAGGCTCTAATCAAGATGCTCAAGCTCCTCTTCTTTTTTTCACATGGAAGAGCCTATTCTATATCATGCACAACAGTCGTATAATTCAATGAATATTTAGATATGGGAATGGAAAGGGTTGTGAATATTTCCACTTTAGAGCACATTTTATCAGTAATGATTTTTAATGTTATTTGGGATTCTCTACTGGATCCAAACATTAAGTATCCAATAACTTCCAATGAAGCATACAGAGTCGTACATAAGATAAAGGATATGATAAAAACCTGTAATCAAGAACAAAAATAAATATTAGCAATGCATGTAATGAAAATTTCTTATATGGATTATAATAAATCTCTACCTATGTAAATTAATATTTGATTGTCATCAACATATAGAGAGTAAGAAAAACAGGATGTGCAGAATAACCAAAAGCATATAAACTAAAAGATGTAGAAATACATCTCCAATTTTTTGGAGCTCCTTCATCATCAAACCAAATGACATCCCAACAATTATAAATTATATGCAATGGAATTGAACATTTAGGTTATCCCCTTTCATGATCCAGAAAATATTCACCACTTTATATAACTCTATGTTCATATAAATAGTGGCCACTATTCTTTAGAGACTTCAAAATGTGTAATATCTGATATAAGGATAGGTGCAAGTTCTTGGTTCAATGTCCATGCATCTTTCTATAAGGAGGCCTGAGGAGAAAGTTGTAGGGAAAATCATCACATCTTGGTGACTACATTTTTAGGTCAATTATCCATGGTTTGGAAAACCACTCATGCCCACCATCTCAACTACAAGATCTCACATATTTATGCATACTCGACATAGGGGTATTGTTGGATCAGAGGATGAGTTAGCTTGGAAGGAAGATAATGAGTCTCGGTGATGTTTTCAAATGCGTTTTTGGTTTGGATTTGAGGTGACAGAGGAATTCACCCCATCCCCATGTTTTCGTTATAAATAAAGTCATCATTTTCCCCCCTAATGATAGTCTTCCTTTTTCTCCATCTATAAAAATAAATCTCACAATTAAAAAATCTTTCATTTGAGATTGACTTTAGTTTTGAGACCAAGTAATTTGGCATGTCCCATAAAAAATTCCACCAAATTGTTTTAAAGAAGCTTCATGGTTCCCCCCATGCCTTCCGTTTGATCAAATCTAACTTACTAAGGCCCAACACCATCTATACACTTCCCGAGTCACATCCTTTGTCAACATATCAGTTGGAATCCATGTTCCTTCAATATTATATAGATCTAAATATTAGGTTTCATTTCAATATAATAACTCTTATTAGGCATGGTAAAAGCAATAAAAAACCAAATTTTAGGATCTCTCATGTAAGAAATATAAAACCTGCAATATAACAAGGAAATGAAGAAGGTGTTGTAAAAAAGAATAACTCCACCGAAGAGCCATTGTATCATATCATTCAACATAGAACATCATTAAATATTTTTGATAAGGATCACATGAGTGAGAAAATAAATCATATCACATATTTGGTGTTACATCTGACTCCTCCTCATTGAATTGGGTTGAGGTGGAATTTCTACTTGGTCTTAGACAACATCTCAAAGATTCCAAAGTCTATCAATAAACTTCAAGGACTTAAATAAATTGGGGTACAATTTTCCCTATAAGAATAAACAACCACAACCAATAATATCATACCAAATACCACTATATGATGCTTGATAATAAAATAATACAACTAAAGTAGAACAACTAGATATCAAACAAAACGATAATCAGAGCACTATAAAGAAAGACTACTAATATGAAATTACATAGAGGATGAAAAAACCAACAAAATTAAAAGACTCCAACACATAACTCCATAGCTCCAAACATACACCATCCATGAACTCCACAATAAAAACCAAGTATTTTGAAGCACCTCTAATAGGGTATGATGATTTACCTTTACCAGTGTCTCGATAATGAATATCTGAAAAATCTCCAACGTGCCAAAGGAGGGGGTGGGTGATGAATCTAAATACGATTTACCCAAATGACTTCCCTACTCATCCCACTAGGATAGATCATGTTAGAACACATATATAAAAAATCAATATAAAATATTTGAAAAACATTATATTAGGATATAAAATAATTTCCATAGAATATTTTCCCATGACAAAACCAATTTCCATGGAATGCAACCAAACAAGTCAGTCAACCATTTCATGAATTCATTTGGCATTACCATTATATTCCACAAAAAAAACACACACACTCAACCACACAAGATTGGTGTTTTCAATTGATGCTAGAACTTCAAATCCATAACCCATCCCTCTGCTGGTGGTACTTCATGACCATTATCCATCACATATAACTCATGCATAACCATTTACGCCAAAAACCACGTCAAAACTAATTGTGACAAACCAATTTAATAAAACCATCCTTTTGTGGAAACTAATTTTCCAACTATATTAGATGAATTAAAACCAAAAAAATCATTTTAAAATCATCATTTTAAAATCATGTTACCAATTTCACTTTCCACCAAAACAACCAATTTTCACAATTCCCTAAATAGTCACCAAAGAGGGTTTCCCCCAATAATTTCACAGAAAATTCACCAAACTTTCAATAAAAACAATAAATTTGAAATAAATCTTTTCATTTATATTAAGTGGATTTGAGATTTAATCCACCTACCTCATAAAATATGGAGAAAATGAAGAACGAGATGAATTTTTAAAAAAAACAGAGATGAATCTCTAAAACCAAACTTAGATCCCTTTCCCTAACATAAACACAACCATATCTAACCATGAATGGAATCAACCAAAATAAATCTATCCCCAACTGAATATATCTTGGATTTCAAGAAAGGGATATAAAGTAGATTTAAGAAAAAATACCACATACGAAGACTTTACAAGGTAATCGAGATTCAACACACCAAGAAATGCCAATCGATTGCTTCTAGTTAGAAGGGGAGAGACTCTATAGCTTGAAACCATAGGTGTTACATTCTCCCCATGATTGGACATTCCTTTATCAGAAATAGTTTGGCTCATTGCTCAACCATTTCTTTCTCCCATTCCAAGGCCTCTTCTTGAATCTAACCATGTTTTCACAAAACCCACACTATACCGATGATTTTCACACATAACAATTTCTATTTCCTATCCAAAATATATAATTCCACATGCACTAACAAAGATTTTAGCTCTAGGTTAACATGATCTCACCGAGTCACATGGTTAGGATCAGGTAGATACATATTCTACTAAGATAGGTGAATCACATTATGCATTGCACTAAACTATCATGGAAATGACAACCAATATTACACCACTATAACTCATTAATGTATCTCAAAATGGAATGTTTATCAAGTTGATAACATTCTATGCTTCTCAAAATGATGATTTCCAAACCTTAGAAATGTTTCCAAGAACACATGATCACTCTCCATGAATTAAATTGGATGTAGAAAGTTATCCACCTATGATTTCTAATAACTCGGAGCTGTCTCAATTAGTTTTTTGATCAACTAAATATTTTCTATTGTTTTGTGAACAAGGATTAGCCCCTACATTGAAATATCACATGTTTCCACCCAACAAAGTGGATAATGATAGGGATGCCCATATAATGATTTAAAATATTCCATTTTCCTGGAGGCCTCATAACTGTTGTTATATGAGAACACAACTAATGGTATGTGGTCGTCTCATGATCTAAAAAAATCTATTACACATGCCTGTTTCATGACTTCCAACATTTGTATCATCCTTTCATATTACCCTTCCATATAAAGATTATACATCATACTCATGGTTAACTGAGTCCCAAGGGACTGCTCTAAAGATTTCTAAAAACAATACATAAACCTCATGTCTCTATCTGATACTATAAAAACCGGTATTCCATGCCTCTTTACCACTTCATGGATATAGATTTTTGACATGTCCTCCACCGTATGAGATTCTTGAACAAGTATAAATTGGGATGACTTTGTGAGTTGATCCACTATCACCCATATGGAATCCTGTTTCTAAACAATTATTGTGAGACCTATTACAAAATCAATGGTTATTAGATCCCATATAAATATAGTAATAGGTAAAGAATCCAACATTCTTATTGGCCATTTATGTTCCACCTTAACTTTCTGACAAGTTAAGAATCTTGAAACAAACTCATATACCTTCCTTTTCATACTGATTCACCTTCATTTTCATATCAACTGACAAAAACAGTTCATTCAATTCCTAATACATCATCTTTATTCTAGGATGAACTAGCCATATAGAATAGTTCTAAGTATAAAGAATTTGTTCCTGAAAAGCCAAAGGTATGACTATATAATTTTCAAACCACAAAAATAAACTCACATACAGCTTCCATCCCTTAATAGTCTCCCCAATATTAATTATTAACCTCAAAGAAACACATTTGGAATCAGATGTATTTGTCTATTTAAATATCACAACAAATTCATGAATGAATGAAACTGAAAAGAAAACTGCAACATCACATTGTTCTTCACATTCCAAGTTCATGTAATCTATCACTGACATCTACTTCCATTGATCTAATGATTATTTTTCTTACATGGAATATGAATTTCTACATAATGAATCTACCACTGAATTGCCTTTACCCAGTGTAAAATCAAGTCAAATTAAAACATTTAGAGATACTTCATCCATATTCATTATTTCAAGTTCAAATCCCTTTATGAGAAAATATGTTTCAACCTCTTATGATCTATAAACACTAAGAATTTCTCACCAAAGAGGTAATGATGCCAAGTCATCAATGTATGTACTATGACAGCTAATTCCAAATCATTTATTGGGTATTTCTTCTCATTCAACTATAATTGGCTTGATCCATAAGAAACAATATGATCTCCCTCCATGAGAACACATCCCAACCCAAATCTTGCAACATCAGAATACACCACATACCCTTTTCAGGATTCTGGAAAAATAAATTTTGGTGTTGATGTATGGTGAACAATAAGATCTTGAAAAGAAATATGGAATTCATCATTCCATTGAAATTGTACATTATTCCTTATCAAAACTATCATTGGTGATTATTTTCATGAGAAATCATGAACAAAACATTAGTAATAACCATCAAATACATGGAAACCACATTTCTCAAATACATTCTTTAGAGGATTCTAATAGATAACAACCTCTATCTTTTATAGATTCATAGAAACACTTATTTTAGGGATTACATAGAAAATAAAATATACCTTTGGAATCCAAAAAATACACTTTGATAATTTTTCAAACAAATGATGATCTCACAAGATTCCCAGCACTGTCTCCAAATGTTGGTCATGCTCAGCCCCTATCCTTAAATACTCCAATATGTCATCTAAAAACAAAACCAAAAAAGAATCCAAATATATTTTAAATATCTTATTCATAAATTCCATAAATACTACTGGTTCATTCATAAGACCTAAAGGCATCACCAAATACTCTTGATGGCTATATCTACTTCTGAAATATTTTTTTGTAATATCTTCTTTTGAACCCTCAGTTAGTTATATTATGATCCCAAGTAAATTTTACAGAACAATTGATCTCCTATCAATTTATCGAACCAATCTGAGATGTGTGGAAGCAAACACCTGTTATTTATCATATCATGGTCATGCTTACAAAATTCCACACATTACTGAAGAGTTCCATCCTCATATTTGACAAACAAGACTGGTGCTGCCTATGGACACTTGCTAGGAAAAATGTACCCTTTGTTTTACAGATCATCCAACATTACTTTCAATTCTATTAATTCTATTAGTGTCATTTGATAGGATGTAAGTGAGATTGGATAGGTCCCTAGAAGAAGGTCAATCATAATCCCCACTTCGCTTGTATGTGGAAATCATGAGAATTTTTTTGAAAAAACATTAGGAAATTGATCAAAAATAGCTAGAAAACTTATATTCTTGATATTTTTCATTGATTCCAAAGTAAATGCTTCTATTTGGTTTGATATCATTCCAAATTTTGGTTCCAAGAAGTTTATTGGACCAACCTTAAAAATCAGATCTCCTCTAAAGAGATTCTTGATGCCACCATCAGTAATTAAACTAAACCTTCAGATATAATAGTTGATGTGAGCTTTAAAAATTTACAACAAATATATACCCAATATAATGTCCTAGACATCCATATCAAGCATAGATAAAGGAAATATCAAATCAACTTCATCAATAGTTATACAACATGTTTTACACATAAGGGATTGACATTCTCATTGACCTATAGAATTTTGATGTTTCAAAATAGAAGGCATCAACATTTTAACCCAAAAAATCAATAGAACTAGAATAAAATAATGGATTGGATGAAACCATATAAAACCAAGATTTCATAACGGTAGAATTAAAAATAATCATACCTATCTCCATCGATGGTCTATATTGATCATCCACAATAACTTGATTAGCTCCATATAATTTCTTACTCACTGAACTTTATTCTTTATTTTCATGTTGAGATTTCCCTTGATAAAGTGTCATGGAATTTCTATAATAACAATGGATATTTATATTCTTCTAAAGTTAGTGATTCAACTACCCTCATCCCATTGAATTGTACATTATCTGTGACACCTTGGATGTTCCCTAAACACCAAAACTTGGGGATCTCTGAAATAGTGTTGATGATGCCCCATCTAGTTTAAATTGTTTTATGATATGGATGGGGCCATACAATATCACTTCAAGGGGTCCAAATAACCCAATTGTAAGCATCCTAGATTGATCTTTGGTTTTGGAGAAAGATTTACCGATCTTCCCATCTGATTTTGAGTTGCACTCCAACTATTAAAATAGGGGTCCCTCTTCTAATTTCTCCCAGAATTTGAGTTCCCACTATTTTCTTTAGGTATGAACATTCTTCATACACCCTTATCTATTTATATATCCCATTCTTCCAATTTGTCCCAATTGAAAATCTATGTATAACCCATTATACAAAACATGATAAACATCAAGTGAATCTCTTACATCATCCCTCGTTCAAAAATATGTGTCTTCAAGGACACACTAGGAGAAACTTCATTTTCAAAGTAGACTAAATTCATAAATGTATCTTCATGATCTCTCACTATGAGGATCTCCTACTTCAAGTTGAAAAGGTATTTCATTCTTGTAATTCTATATGTATGAGGATAGAATTATTTGTTTGAAAATTCATAAAAGTCCTCCCATGAATAGACTTGGTCTGATTTAACTTGAACTTGTAAATCCCACCATTGGCATGAAAGATCCTCAAACAGATACATCTCCAAAATGACTTTTGCATCTATTGGTGTGCCTAGGAAATATAATATTTTATTCATCCTATTCATCCACACCTTTTCTTTCTCTAGTTCTGAATCACCTCGAAAGATTGGTGGATTCTACTTTTGGAACTGAATGGAATAATCCACTTTCCTTGGTTCATCCCTTCTATTCCTTCTATCTGTAGCCTGAAATTTTTGGACAATACTCTAAACCAGTTGTTTGTTCACCTATGGTTCAGATTTAAACACATTCTTAGTTTATTTTTTTGGGTTGTTTCTATGACACCTATAGGGTTCCATTGTCTATAAGCACAACATACTCCATAAGCCTCATTCTCAAGAAACTAAAGTCTTAAAAGTTTCAAATTTACTACATCCCAACTATCATAACATTGCTTCCCAAAATTTAAAAAATTTCACATTCACCCATTTTGGAAGATTTCGCCATTATTTTGAAAATCAAACTATTTTCAAAATACCATAACCCTTATCTTTTTTCAAATCTATCATTTGAAAATAATTTCAAAAATTTTCAAAAATCAACACATTTTCACCAAATCATAAATCATTACTCAAAATGAAATGTGTACTCCAAGAAAGTAGTAATTTCATAAATTCATATCATTCCCTTTTAATTGGCTGAATCCATGACAATTAGATCACAAATCCTATATGTTTCTCTGAAAAACTTATATACCCCTCCCTAGTAAGTCAAATTCCACACAAAAATGTTACCATTGTCTGTTTATGCTTTACATTTCAAGTCCCGAAAATCCTACTCTTTTCTACCATCCCAACTCTAAGAATAAACTATAATGAATTTAAACTACAGGGCTGAAAACCAATATCATTTGTCTCAAATTATTGGACTGACCAAGAATAAGAAAATTTTCATATAAAAGACCAAACAAGCTGATACCACTTGTAACATATCACCCCTCCTCATTGTCTTGAGTCAGGGAATTGGTACTTGAACTTATAGAACATCCCCAAGATTCCAAAGGTTGTCAATAAATGTCAAGGGATTCAATATAATTGGGGGGATTATTTTCTATTTGAAAATAAACAACCACAACCAATCATATAATAACCATAACCAATATATGATACATGATAATAAAGTAATGCAACTAAACAATAATAACTAAATATAAAATAAAATGATAATCAGAGTACCACAGCAGAAGACTACTAACATCAAAGTACACAGTGGAAGAAAAAACCAACCAAAAATCAAGAATCCAAGACATAACACCACAACTTCCAACATTCTCCATGCTTTAACTCCACAATACAACCCATGTATTATGAATCACCACTAAATAATTGTGATTATTTACATTTACCAATTCCTCGATAAATAATATTTTCAAAATCACTAACGTTCTAAAGTAGGGGTGAGTAATGAAACATTGCAGGATTTACCAAAAAGACTTCCCTACTCAAACCACTATATTAAAACATGTTTTAACATTTATATAAAACAATTTATATAAAATAATTGGAAATAGTTTATATCAGAATAAAAAACAATTTCCAAAGAAAAAAAATTTCAAAGACAAAATCAATTTCTATGGAAATCCACCAAACAAGTCAATCGACCACATCATGAATTCATTTGGCACTACAATTCAATTCCATACAACTATAAATGCACACTCAACCACACAATCTTGATGTTTACCATTATCGTTTGATATTCACATCTATAAACCCTCCCTTTGATGGTGGTACTTCCCGACCATTATCCATCCCATTAAACTCATGCTAAACCATTTAAGATAAGAACCATTATAAACCAAAATTGTTCCCAACCATTTCAATTAAATCATCCTTATGTTAAAAACACTTTTCCAACCAATTTAAATGAATTAAAATAAAACATACATTTTAAAATCATCATTTTAAAATCACATTACCTATTTCACTTTACACCAAAACAAATCAATTTCACAATTCCATTAACCAACAGAAAATAGGGTTTCCATCATGCATTTCATAGAAAATTCAGAATCAATTTCAATAAAAATAAAATAATTCCTGATAGTTATATTAAGAGGAGTTGAGATTTAATAAGAATAAATAGAGTAGTAGGTTCAAGGAGATTTGACCAAGAATAATAGAATTCTCAAACATTGGCATTTTATGAAAGAGGTTAAATAAGAAACGAAGGATGCTCCTTGATTATCCTATAATTTATTCATGCGATAGAACACATTTATAAATACCATGGTTTGTTTATATATCATATACATCAACACAAGTCCTATAAAATGTTTTGTCTCATGAAATGGTATAATAAATTATAGTTGATATGAGATAATAATAAATGATAACAATTTATCATTTTTATGTACGTTTCATTAACCAAGTTTTGGGTAGGAAACGGATTGTCCATATGATAATAAATAAATTATGACAAAATATTTTTAGAATCACCAATAAAAATTAATGCACAAAAATAAATAGTAGTAAATAAATTGATACACAAATTTTAATGTAGAAAACCATTCAATGAAAAGGATTAAAAAATCATAGGGAAAATTTGAAAGAAATTCACTATAGTAATAGAGTTTATAAAATTTAAGTAAAGCCTCATTCTTGAATTTTGAATAAAGCATAGAATAACCTATGCTAAAAATCACACCTCGATATGCCTCGACCTTTTCTATAATAATTATTCGTGAAAAAATTTCACCCCTAAGAGATTAAAATTGAATTAGATTAATTTTAGAACCTAAAATAATATATTATTCAACCTGATTTTTTATTTCTCGTTGGATCCCTCTGCACATAATTTCCCATTACTAGAAACTGCAACCCACATATCTGCTTCTTTTTTTGATAAACTCACTTGCAACACCCTTATTGATCCCATTTCTATAATCCTTTAAAATCCCTAAAAACATGTACACAAAATTGAAATTCAGAAAGATATGCATAGTATAAAAATATATATCCCCATTCATAAAGACAAGTGAGATGTTGGTGGGAGATATTGAAAAATTAAAACCCCTAAAAATCTCCCTTATTTCCTCTTTAATCCCTTAAAACCTCTAAATGGGATAAGCCATAACAATATCCCCATTCATCCTATCAAAGAATGATATCTTCCCCAAAAAAATAGTTTGAAATCAAACTAGTGGGTATTGCACCAACCAACACCATCTGTAAAAAATATAACAATTCCATTTTATAGCTATAAAAATAATTGGAAATCCCCCCCCCCCCACAAAAGAAATCCAAATGCTAAAATTTTCATCATACATGTGTCTGCACTACCCTGCTGAACAATATTGGAACCAAAAACACCTTTCTCCCTTGTAATAGTGATCACCACGTGATCAAAAGTACTTGAAGAAACTAAATTCTTCCTTTACTCAACATCCACTAAGCAGTCATTAACACTCAACAAGTTACCTCAATATTTGATTTTAATTCATTATTTAATGGGGGACCTATTCAAGTAAAAGGAATTAGGAGTAAGACCTGAAACACTTAATGTGCAATGCTTCAGCTTCCAAACATTATTTATCCTAGTTGATGGTATTAGACTCATGCGTGTCGATTGTCTATGCCACAAAAATAATGAAGTCATCTTTGTAACTTCATTTTCACTTCATCGCACACCTTTAAATTTTTACTATATAGTGTGTCAACTATTATATATCAAACATATACCATCAATACTCTAGATAATATCCATATTTCACAACAAAATTAATCCCTAAATCCATCATTATCAAAAGTATAAACATATAACAAATTATTGTGTATAGTTATCACATGTTGCACAACCTTAAAAATATTCACAAAACCTCCATTATTAGTGATAAAAATATCATAAAAACCAATTAAATTAGTATAATATCTATTTCCCTTCTATAATATACCAATTCACATTCTTTGTATGAAGAGAATATATTTTTATTTTGTGAAATATGGTACAACTCTACTAAATTAACAACCCATTCATTATACTACTATGACCTTTGATAATCAAATCCAATAGAATGTAAATATCCATCACCATATATAATATTTACACTGGTATCCTCATAATAAATTATATGTGTCTTCTTTTTTTCTTTTACCTTTTTCAAAGCATAAATATTTCTCTACACATGACCCTCCTTATTGAAAAAGAAGCCATTGATATTTATAATTTTATTAAACTGACCAATTTGATTATCATGTATATCTATCCCAACCCAAATACCACTATTACCTAAAGAATCACCATCATTCCTATTTTACAAAGTCGCATTCATCAACAATAATTAAATTACATCATCTAACTTCAATGTGTATTTCTCAAACAGCAATGTAGAAATAATATAGTCATATTAATTAGGTAACAAACCCCAGAGAAACAAATAATTTTATTCTTCTATTTCAATGGGTTACACATTACATTTATCATTGATCTTGACTACCGGAGAAGAAAAATTTATCATAAGTAGTAAACCCATACAAATGATTACCTAAAACTATATTCACTAGAATTCCCAAATTACATGATAATTTTATAGATATAAATTATTTGAGAGGGATTTTAATTTATAATTGATTTCAAGATTCACCTAGATCTACTCTAGATATGTTACATTCATCACTACCCACTGAGTATTATCAACAAAATACATCTGAATCCTACTTGTCAGTTTCTCTCTCATATCCTTCCAATCACAATTACTAATCTGTTATGGATTCTTTATTTTTTCTATTTTGTGTCTTTATTGTATTCTCATGCACTAAACTATAATCTACATGTTACTATCATAGAGTAAAATAATTTTTCCCATTAAATAGTTCGATGTGGGTAGAAATCCCATGGAACACATCACCCATATCTAGTCACCATGAAAAATGGATAAACCCCTTTAATATTAGTTTTCAGATAGAAAATAGATTATTCATAGGGTAATAACTTAATTGAGGAAAAATACTATGTGAATCCCCAAAAAAATGAAAGTACAAAAATAAATAGTAGTAAATAAATTGAGATGTATTTTTTAAACTGGATAACCCTCTAATTTAGATAATTAAAAAATGGTGAAACTTGAAAAAAATTACACTATAATAATATAGTCTATAAAATTCATGTAATGTCTGAAACACGAATTGTAAATAGATCATAGAAAACCATTGTGAAAAACTACACCCAAATATGTGTCTTTATTTTCTCTAATAATTATCCATGACAAAATTTCACCCCCTATAGATCAAAATAGAATAAGTGGATTCATTAAAACACCTCAAATAAGACATTTCAAAACCTGATTTTCAATTGCTCACTAGTTCCCACTGCATGAGTCTAACCATTCATAGAAACTATCACCCACATATATACTCTCTATTTTCCACCCCACGTTTGTCACAACCCTACTTATCCTCTTTTTATAATCCTTTATAATCCCAAAAAACCCATTAATATAATTGAAATTCAAAAATATATCCATAGGAAAAGAAAAAATATCTCCCCATTCAGAATAAAATATGGGGTGCTGGAGAGAGATATTGAAAATATAAAACCCCTAAAAATATCCCTTGTTTCTATTTTAATCTCTTAAAAAATCTTAAAATCGGTTGAACCTCAACCCTTATATATTGTACATGAAAATCATAATTTTAATTCAATAAAAAACATCCAATATATCATATATATACCCAAGTCTTTGGGGTATATTACGTTTAATCTCCCACTTGTAAGAAAACTTGACAGACATTGTTTCATTTCAGTTTATATTATATCTTACACAATAACTTCTGAAATCATATCCAAAAATTCTTTTGGATATCTACCAAAACACATTTGAAAATATATATTTAACTTCACATTGTGTCACATCATATGTAATACCTTGTGAATAGCAATCTAAAACAGTTTTTTATTAACTATAAAATAATTTTAGAGCATCTATCTATGTCAAACTCCATACCCATTCAATCAACAATAATGTGTGACCCCATATAAATTTTAGAGATGAAAACAAATATGAATACATGGATCCATATATGTAATCAAATATATTCCTTTAGAAAAGCATTAATTCCACTCATGCAATAAAGGATCTGGAATGATCTCTATCAAACACATGTATATCTATATCTCTGAACACCAATATACATCATTTGAACTTGTGAATTCTCATATTTTCCCTTTATCCATGACATCGAGAGACCATGGGGGCCCATATCATGTCAATCCCATATAGCCAACTCATATGTTCTCGACTTTTTGAGTGTCGAATGATATAATCATTGAATAAATCACACGACATTCATCCTTATGGATAATCACATCATGTTCCCCTTATCAATAAATATATATAATATATAGGTTTGGGAATATACTCCCATAGTGTTTCTAAATTAAGGGCCTATATGTCATAATCATCATACAAGATAAAAAATATCATTTTGGTTATGCTCCAACCAACAACATGATCAACCACATTCCCAACCACCCTCTTATTAGCTAAGTCAATATGTAGACTTATGTAAGTAGGGTATGAAAGTATAATGGTCCTCATTCTATGTATCTCTCCAACCATAGGTAGCAAGAACTCTAATATTATTCATGCACCCCTAGTATACTAAATACATTTGTATGGCACTTCATGTGGTATACTTAGTAGGCCATCTAATGCACATAAAGAATCGAATTCTATATTTTGTGACTCATGCGCCTTTTATATATCTCTATACAAGAATCCTACTCATGTTAACCTCAAAATTATTCCCCATCATATAATACTCCATGTTCAACATTGGTTAGGGATAAACACAAATTCATTCTTTGGGAGGTCAATTATCATTTAACTTAATCAAATTTAATCTATATTACATTTATGTAGACAACATGAATGAATGATAAAATGATAGTTTCCTTTTATATTATACATTTTAATTTTCTTAAATTATTAATGAAAATTTTAAAAAACAAATATAAGCCCAGATTTGTCATATTATATATGATAAACTTCAAGATCAGCCTTCTATTTTCTGCACTTTCATGATTTTATTGAATCATTACATTATATATAATTCCTATCACATTTCTATGTCACCATATAATAAAAATGTACCATTAATCTCTTAAGTTAGAAAAATATATAAAATATATCATTTTGAATTATGGTGACATTTATAAATCATATTCCTAACTATTCAACTTTTTTACATATTCAAATATCATAACATCACATCATGAAATGTTATAATGTTAATTTCTGTTGTCTACTTTGAACCCATTAAAAGTTTTTCATCATCAATATTCTAACACAATTCTATAAAATTAAATTCTTATAAATAATGTAACTAATGACATTACTAATTACTAACACATCTTAACTCTCTTATGATATTAATTAAAATTCACAATAAACATATATTTTTGTAATTATTTATTTGTTAACTTTTTATTTCTTTATGTTCAAACATACTCCCACAATCCATTAATATGTTATATTATCTTCAAAATATCTTATTAAGATATACACGCCCTTTTATGTTAATAAATAAAATTTATTTCCTTTTAGTTGGAATATTAAACAAATAAACTATACCAGATATTTTATTCTATGAGTTTGGAAAATATATATTGAAGATAATACTTTATTAAAATATATTACTCCTGGGTGGAAGGAACACATTCCCATATATTTTAACAAATAGTTAGATAAACACTTTTATCCTGAATAAAGACTTGTATACATATATTCTACTCAAAACATGTTATATAATTAATGATTTATAAACAATGTGTATATAATTAGACATCTCATACTTGCTCACAAAAAATGATTATAATCGAACAACTTCTCGTATCACATAAGGGAAATGATTCGAATATAAACACATGTTACATCGATTTATTTGAGTTTGATAAAATCCATTACATTTAAATCATTGAAATAGTAACTATTTACTATATATGATGAATATAAACTACAAGATCAATCAATTATTCATTTGATTTTGAACTCCTGTATATTTTTATCACTTTGTAAAATGAACATTTGGTATCATATACCATTAAAAATAAAATAATTAATTTCTATAAAATTCATACATGACATGGAAATTATATGGAGTCTCAAAAACTCCTTCAGTTTTATCTTGGACAATCCAATCACAATTATATATTACTATTCCTTCTTGAAAATCCTAGGTTTCAATGACTTTGATTTAATTCTTGAAGAAACATTGTTTAACATTTCAACCAACTTTTGTTTTCATCTAGTTTAAAATTTCACCTACTTGTACTATCTATGAAAAACTATAATCCCTACATTATATGACTAATTCATTTATTCTCAACATTTTGATATTATTGATAAAAATTTATTTATATTGAATCATATTATCAGAAAATTTATATACGTAACAATATGATAAATTCCTAAACCAAAACAATCCATTTTAGTATTCTCTTAAAGTATACTTTAGAATTGATTTTTATAAACAATATAGTTTCAAGGTAACCTTTATTATCACCAAGTAATTTAACATATTCAATCATATTGAATATGATTTTGCTCACCTGATTATATTGAGCATATGAGACTAAAATTGACATGCCCAATCACATTGAGTATATGAGTGGAAACTAATATTTACATGGTAATTTTCCATTTAATTCCTCTGAAATCATAAATGAATCAATTAATTATTCCTTCAGCATCTATATCAACTTTTTAAATAACATCAACACTCGGTTACCAATGAAGTATTTGTTCTGACACATGGAATTATTCCTTAATAAATTTTCTTAAATTACCAATATTGCTTAATAACTTTTCTTAAGTTTCCAGTGTTAGGAGAAAGCTATGTTATGCTTCTCTTTATCAAGTATTAATTAAAAAGTTTTAGCTTTATGATTATAATGATGATATAATTTACAAAAAAAACACTTTTATATGATGAATATCATGTTTTATTGACCATATAATAAGGATTTTTATTAAATGGGATCCCACTAAAATGATGAAAACCTTTAACTGTTCATCATAACCATTAATAGTCCCATATCCATATTGTTGGAATACTAATTTTTATCCAACATATCCCTTGTAATTTAGTATTGGATGATCTCAAATTCCCTTCATATCTTACTAATGATCTTTCTTTAAGCGTGTGAATCAGTTTTTAAACTATTCTTATGTGTTCAGTGATTAAATTCATTAAGTGTACATTATGGATGATTTTACTTGAAATCTACCAAATTCTAGTAAATTTCTTACATGATGCTTTTGGCTATGTAGTGAAAATGGCTACATCAACTGACTTTGTAAAGTAATCAACTTCATCAATTAGCTACATTGATAAATCACCTACATGAAAATCGTCTATGTTGACAAATCACCTACATGAGAAATCAGCTGTGTAGATCATTCAGCTACATAAAATCTTTATGTAGGGTAATCGACTCTGTGGGTCTCATACATGGTGAAATCAATGATGTCCTTTCAATTGCCTTCATGAGTTTCATCTATGTGAGTGAAAGGCCTATGTAATTCAATTTTGATATATGAATCAAAATCAGATATTTGGATACAAATATGAAAATAGGCTATGTGGATTCAAATATATAATCAGTTACATCATACTAAAATTTATATGTATTCTCACTGAAGTGCTCAAATTAGTTTTTTAATACTTCTATATAATCTTAAAATGCTTAATAACCTCATTAAGGTAAAATAAATTATAAAAATAACCAAGTAACGAGATAGAATAAAAGTACACTGATAGATTATTAATATCTAAAATTGAAAATGTATTTCTAAGAAAAAGGATTTTCCAGTGATCTTTTATTATAAAAATCAGGTTTTGTGCATTTAGAAAATTAGTGCATGCATTTACAAGTGTGGACTTCTTTTTTGCATTAGAAGTTTTCTCGAAGAAGAAAGAAAGTGTGCAAAAAAAATATAAAGTAATAATTCTCAAAAAGACTCTAAAGTGACACATTATTTTTGTAAGAACCCGGATCTTCTTTTCAGGTATGTTTTCCCTTTTCTAGAGTTTTTAAGGAAAATGAATTTTCTAGAAATTTCAGAAGTACACGACATGTACTTCTTGAGTACACGTCGTATACTCTTCCCCGGCTCGAAGCTGTGTGCTGGTCATGTCCGGGCCACACACACGGTGTGTAAGGATGAGGTGGAGGCAGGTTATTTCAAATTATGGAAAAATTGAAGTACACGCCGTGTACTCTAAAAGTACATGCTGTGTACTTTATTTTTTTCACTAAACAGACTGAGGTCGCGTCTAACACCCAAAATCATCTTCTTCTTTAGTTTCCATCCGTCCGAAGTGACCCATACGGTCGAATCATTGATGAACTCCCGCCCCGCAGTCCGTTCTCCGATTCGAGCATGGTTAGTTGCGTTGGAATCACAGCGGTAGTTTCTTCCTTCTGATTTAGCCTTGTTTCTTGATTCGTCCTCGTTTCCATGTTATCGTGGGATGAAAGTTTTGTGTTTTTTCTCAGATCTACATCTTTCTAAGGGGAATCTGTCATCGAGGTTCACGTATATTGATATCCTAGGATCGAGGTAGGTGGTTTGTGCCTTTCCATAGAAAGTTGATGAATATTTTGTGAAATTTCCACCAATACCCTTGAACGGGGTATTGCGTGTTTCCTGTTTTTCCCTTGTTACTTTCCTGCTTTGCTTCATTGCTTTAGTAGAGGTATTGCTTGTGATTAGAGTATTTTTTTGTGCTCAGTTTTCTTTGTCAAGACAAGTTGTAGGATTGTGGACTGCTGTTTTGTTATTGTTGTTGAGCCTTAGTTGATAGCCAAGTAGTTTTTTAGGTTTACTTGGACGATATACATGTGATGAGAATGTTTATTTATACTCAGAACTGTGAGAACCTAGAGTAGTAGACCAAATAGAGAATTGGCGGAAGGGCTTCTCCAGAGTGTCTTTTTAATCACTATGTGGTACCTAGGGAAGAATTGACAGAAGGGCTTCTCCAGAGTGTCTTTAACTACAACGCGGTCCACAGGGGGAATTGACGTTGAGTGCTTCCACAGAGAGCCTTTAGCACGATATGAGACTAAAGGGGGAATTGACGGTGAGTGCTTCTCCAGAGATTCTGCTTAATTTACGTAGCTAAACTAGAGGGGTGAGACTGTGTGTGCCTCCCAGAGGGTTTCTAGTACTTAGAGGTTGAACCATAGGGGTTAGACTGTGAGAGCTACCCAGAGGGTTACCTATTTTCTTCTTATTGTTGACTGCTTACTTGTGTGCTTTACTTGTTAGAGCTGTGGATTGTAGCTGTTTGTGCTTTCCTGTTTGCTGCTTCATTTTTGTTTACTTCCATGTACTCATTAACTTTTAGGCAAAAATCTTTGGGTGATTGCCTACTGGTATTGTATCTCACATCCTGTTTGGGCCATGCTTTTGGGCCCAAGCAGACTATGTTGTTGCAGGTATAGATAAGGGCAAGCGCCCTTCTAGTTTAGGATCTTGACTGCATCAGGAGCTTAGGAGCATGGGACCAAGCCGTGGCTCATGATACTAAGGATATTTCCTTGTTTTTCTTTTGCACTTGGTTTCAGTTGTATTCCAGCATGTTGTTGTGTTTTCATCTTTCCAAAGATACTTGTACATGTTGCATTATTGTCATCATTGTTAGATATCTGCATTGCTTCCGCTGTCTGGTTTCTTTTGTTATGCATGTTGAATACTTCTTTCACTGTTTATTGTTGTTTTCTTACCTTGTATACCTTACCGAATGAGAGAATAGTTTCCCCACCGACTCACCAAGGCCCTCGCTTCTAGTCGGAAACCTCTGGCGTTCGGGGAAATGTGCTTGAGGTCACGTGGCGAACTGGGTACGGGGCACCAGTGGAGGGGCTCCGAACATGGGACGTTACAAAGTGGTATCAGAGGAGTTCTTTTATCTTGCCTTACTATTTGGAGAATTTAGCCATGGATAGGACGGATTCAGTACTTGGTATTAAGATGTGCTCGAGAGTAGCTAATCCGTGTACAGGGAAAGGTCATACTACCTCGTTAATTTCAGTTTGCTGGTTTTGAGTTTTATGGTTGATATGTTTTCACCTTGAGTGATTCGCATGACTTGTGCAGTTATTGTTTTGATATTTCAGTTCTATTTTGGTTGCAACCCGATGAGATGAGGGTATGACATCTCATTCATCATATAGGCACTTGTAGAAATCACATTTCATTCATTCTTGCCATGCCATCTAGGATGCATTAGCGATTGCATTCTGTTGTGATAGGCTCTGTGTATATTATGCATGTTGTTGTGATAGATGCTTGATAGATTCTCTTCTTGTGTTAGAAAACTATTGTTTTGTTTATTTCTTAAAATGAACACCAAATTTTGGTTCTTGAGGTGTTATGGGCCCTCCCGGATCGGAATTTGGCATCTCTTCCCTTGTTTTTATTGTTTCTGGACATCTGTGTAGTTTTTGAGCTACTGCCCAGAAAAACCCAGAATTCACGGCGTGTACTTTTTGGATACACGTCGTGTAGTTTTCAGGTCATGTCACTGACCGTGTGAACAGAACACGGTGTTATGGGAGTAACTTCGAGAACACACCGTGTACCCTTTGTACACGCCGTGTGAGTTCGGAGCTGTGTACCCGGCCGTGTCACTAACAACACGGGCCAGGGAAGCTCGGGTAGAACACGCCGTGTCTGTAGGGAACATGCCATGTAGTCCTGTCCAGGCACCCGGCTGTGTCACGAACAACACAGTTCGGCGTTACCTTCCTTTCCACACGCCGTGTTTGTTCGGAACACGCAGTGTAGCCTTGCACAGGTACCCAGCTAAGTCACGAACAACACGGAATGATGTCACCTTCAACTATACACGCCGTTTTTGTTCGGAGCATGCCATGTAAGGTTCATCCGTGTAGACAGTCGTGTGCTTAACAACATGGTCCGCCGAAGCCTTTTCTAGTGCACGTTGGGTTTGTTTCAAACACGTCGTGTAGTCTCGGGTTGAGTCAGACCGTGTGGGTTAACCGTGTAAGGAGTCTCGGCAGGGGAATAGTTTTCGAGTACACGCCGTGTGTGGGGGTCAACACGCCGTGTAGTTGATGTGTACGCGACTTGTCGGGTGACAGTACATGCCCATGTCAGTGGTTTAAAAAGACATACCGTGTAGTTTTATACATGCAGTGTAGTCGTGTTTTCCAATCTTGTGTGTTTTTCTTCCCTTGTTCCCGTTTTGTGCTCTTGTGTTCTCTTTCCTTGTTTTTCTTGATCTGAGGTGTGCTTTTGATCTTTTAGAGCTACGCTTCTGAGACATCCTCCGGTCGTACGCCTGTCGTCAGGTAGTGATCAGACGCCAGACAGGGCTGATCGAGAACTTCCTATCGGTCCCCCAGCTGAGCCAGCCTTGGCACTAGTTGTTGTGCCAGTCACAGGTGCTGATGCTCAGTTTAGGGAAGGTTTCATGAGGATGATGCAGGCCTTCCAAGGAGCACCGTCTCGTGCCTCGTCTATGGCAGACTTGATGCGGGTTTTCCAGCAGCAGCATCCTCCCACGTTCTCAGGGGATGGAGGACCTCAGGCTGTAGAGTCATGGATGGAAGCCATGCTGACTATCTTCGAGCATCTAGAGATGCCTCCAGAGAGGCGGGTCAATCTCGCCGCCTACATGCTCTGAGAATATGCCAAGAGGTGGTGGGACGTGATCTCACAGGCGGGTCAGCAGCAGGCTATGGCTTGGGATGAGTTCCAGCGCGTGTTGTACGACTACTTCTACCCGGAGGCCCTGAGGGCCAATCGAGCCCGGGAGTTCATGAGATTAGGGCAGGGTACTTTATCTATCATGGAGTATTCCTCTCGTTTCACTAAGTTGCAGCATTTTACACCCCTTCGAGATGGGAGTGGGGTGTTCTTGGAGAGGAAGTTTGAGGATGGACTCAGACGGGAGATCCGCTCGCAGGTGAACATCATCCAGCTGACTTCCATTACTTCCATTGTCAACCAGGCACTGATTGTGGAGCGCAATCTAAGAGACTCTGGAGCTGTGATCTAGGGAGTTTCTGATCCCAGAGCTAACTTTTCTTCAGATGACAGCAAGAAGCACTGTAGGTAGCCTATGCACGGGGATTCGAGGAAGTGAGATGCATCATTAGGCAGCCAGGTGATGTGCTATCAGTGTGGCCGGACAGGGCACACGAGGCCACAGTGCCAGAGAGACCCCGTGGAGTGCTGATCTTGCGGAAAGATGGGTCACCTTCAGCGGTTCTGCCAGGTTTTATCACCAGTGGCTGGTGACCGGGGTTCTTCTATGACTCCTCATTCAAGAGCAGCACCGCCCGCTTTTCACCAGTCGGGGAACTGGAGTTCTTCCGGCCGTTCATGCCAAGGTGGAGCTTGAGGCCATGGCAGTCAGCCACCAGTTCCTCAGCACCAGCAGGGCGGTTCAGCTTAGAGTGGTCATCCAGGGGCGTAGGGCCGCGGCACGGTCCAATCTTTCACCGTGGAGCAGACTTATCAGGAGCAGGATCCCGGCCCTTATATTGTTAGAGGTATGATTTTAGTAGCCTCAGTTTTATCTTAAACCCTTTTCTATACTGGTGCTACGCATAGCTTTATCTCTGTTGCTGTTTTGGAGAGCCTTGGACTCTACGTATTTTCTTTTGCCGACTCATTGACATGAGACACACCTTTGGAAATGAGGACATCTAGTGTACGCCAGTGTAGAGGGTGCCCTCTCGAGGTTACAGGGTATCGCTTCTTATGGGATCTCTATGTCCTAGAGATGACAGGCTATGATTTCATCCTTGGCATGGATTGGTTGATTCTCTTTCAAGAAGTTGTCGACTGTTATCTCCGTAGAGTGAGTTTTGTTTCACCAGAGGGCGAGTCCTTTCTTCATAAAGGCAAGTGGGACATTCGGGCAAGTCAGGAAGGACTCGAGCATCATGGGAAAGGAGGGGTGATAGACCTGATTTCTAGTATGTATCTAGATGATCAGGGGACTCCATAGTTGGAATTTCCTCTAGTGGTGGATCGCTTCAGAGATGTCTTTCCAGAAGACTTTTCAGGTTTGCCTCCAGAGCATGAGGTATACTTGTCTATTGAGCTCGTTCCAGGAGCGGCACCGGTGTCCATTCCTCCCTATAGGATGGCCACACCTGAGTTTCAGGAGCTCAAGAATGAGTTGGAGGAGCTACAGGCTAAGGGTTTCATCCGAACCAGTACTTCTCCTTGGGGTTCACCTGTTCTGTTTGCAAATAAGGAAGATGGTACCCTTCAGCTTTGTGTGGATTATCGGAAGATGATCCAGTTGATGGTCAAGAACTGATATCCCTTACCGTGGATTGATGACCTTTTCGATCAGCTTCAAGGAGCTCGGGTGTTCTCAAAGATCGACTTGAGGTCCGGTTATCATCAGTTGCACGTTAGAACATCAGAAATACCTCTGATAGCCTCCAGGAGAAGGTGTGGTCTATACGAGTATACATTCATGTCGTTCAGTCTCACGAACGCGCCTGTAGTTTTCATGGCACTGATGAACCGAGTGTTCCATCCTTACTTGGACTCTTTCTTCGTGTTCTTCGTGGATGATATCTTGGTGTACTCTCACACTAGACACGACCATGCCACACAACTTGAGATCATTCTGAGTACACTGAGATAGCATCAGCTTTATGCTAAACTCTCTAAGTGCCACTTCTGGATGGATCAGATTCACTTCATGGGTCACGTCATCTGAGAGGAAGGAGTATATGTGTTCCCAGAGAAAGTGAGAGTTGTAGTTTCCTGGGAGCAGCCGAAGAATGTATTTGAGGTACGGAGTTTCCTAGGGCTGGCTGGATACTAAAGATGTTTCATTCAGGACTTTTTGTGCCTAGCAGCGCCTTTGACAGGACTGACCAAGAAGGGGGTGAAGTTCTCATGGTCAGATTCTTGTGAGTCATCCTTTCAGAAGCTGAAAGGGAAGTTGACATCAGCACTGATACTAGTCTTTCTGAATCCAGGAAAGAGCTACACTGTTTACTGTGATGCTTCAGGTATCAAGCTGGGAGTTTTACTTATGAAGGGAGATGGAGTCGTGGCATACGGGTCTCGGCCGTTGAGGCCACATGAGAGGAACTACCCTACGCATGATCTGGAGTTTCCAGCTGTTGTTTATGCCTTGCACTGTTGGAGACACTATCATCTGGGAGATCACTTTTTGGTCTTCACTGACCACAAGAGTCTCAAGTATATCTTTACTCAACATGATTTGAATCTGAGACAACGTAGGTGGGTTGAGTATCTACAGTATTTCGACTTTGAGCTCACCTATACGCCTTGAAAGGGCAACGTCGTGGAAGGCACGTTGAGTAGGAGAACTCAAATCTAGGCATTTTAGGAGGCCAGTAGTGAGTGGCAACTGATGGCTCTATTCTCTGAGATGCATCTAGAGGTGCATGACAGATGAGGACAGACTTTTCTATCTTCTATAGCTGTTACCTCCACGCTACTTGATCGGGTACGAATGAGGCAGCTATCAGACTCAGAAGGCTTAGTCCTGTGGGTGAGTATATCAGGAGAGGACCCTCTTCCTGGATGGACAGTGGGTGAGGATGAGATCTTGTGTTTCCAAGGATGCGTATGGGTTCCAGCAGACATATGTGAGGATCTGATGCGGGATTTCCATTCCTCTGTTTGGGAAGTTCATCCTAGCATCACCAAGATGTATCGGGACCTTCATCGCCAATACTGGTGGACAGGTATGAAGAAGGATGTTGCTGGTTTTGTCATGATATGTTCTACTTATTTGCAAGTGAAAGCAGAGCATCAGTGACCAACAGGGCTTTTACAGCAATTACCCATTCTAGAGTTGAAGTGGAACAATGTTGCGATGGACATCGTGACTGGGTTTCTGATGTCACCTCGGGGAAACGACGCTTTTTGGGTTACCGTCGACAGACTTACGAAGTTTGCTCACTTCTTGCCGATCAAGGATACCTTCAGTTTCGATGATCTGGGATGACTTTACATCAGGGATATAGTTCGTCTGCATGGAGTTTCATGCACTATTGTTTCAGATAGAGATGTGCGCTTTACCTCTTGGTTCTGGCAGGGACTTCAGAAGGCCTTGGGTACGCAGGTACTCTTGAGTACAGCATACCGTCCCCAGAATGATGGTCAGTCCGAGCGCACGATGCAGGTGCTTGAGGATATGCTCCGAGCTTGCATCCTAGACTTTGGATGTTCTTGGGATAAGCATATTCCTCTGGTGGAGTTCACCTACAACAACAGTTCTAGGAGACCATTTAGATGGCGCCATACGAGGCTTTGTACGATAGGCCTTTCCGATCACCCTTATGCTGGCTAGAGGTAGGATATGCTGCTTTGCTAGGACCTCATCTTGTTCAGGAGACTTCAGAGCAGATAGAGCTGATTTGGAAGAGGATGGCTACAGCGCAGTCTCGACAGAAGTCTTATGATGATCAGCGGAGACAACCTCTGGAGTTCAAGGTCCGTGATAAGGTTTTCCTACGTGTCGCACCGAGGTTGGGACACAGGAGGATTTGGAGACAGGGTAAGCTTTCACTGCCGTACGTCGGGCCGTTTGAGTTCTTGGAGAGAGTGGGGCTGGTCGCCTATCGGTTGCAGCTACCTCAGAGGTATCGGGCCATGTAGGATGTCTTCCACGTAGCTCAGCTCCGATGCTACTTTTCAGACCCATCTTAGGTCTTTCAGCCCGAGGAAGTCGAGCTTGAAGCGGATGCGTCGTTCGAGGAGCATCCTTTCCGGATTGACGATTATAGTACGAAGGTTCATCACGGGCGGTCTATTCCTCCGGTACGAGTGCTATGACCGCATGGGCGAGTACAGGACGAGACCTAGGAGAGGGAGGTCGATGTACGATCGCAATGGCCGGAGCTGTTTGGGGTTTCTTCTTCTCCGACTCGTTAGGGAAATTCGGGGACGAATTTATTTAAGGGGGGAAGTTTGTAAGAACCCGGATCTTCTTTTCAGGTATGTTTTCCCTTTTTCTGGAGTTTTTAAGGAAAACGAATTTTCTGGAAATTTCAGAAGTACACGTCGTGTACTTTCTGAGTACACTCCGTGTACTCTTCCCCGGCTCAAAGCCATGTGTTGGCCATGTCCGGGCCACACACATGGTGTGTAAGGCTGAGGTGGAGGCCATTTATTTTGGAGTACAAAAAAATTGAATTACACTCCATGTACTTTCTTTTTTTTCACTAAACGGACCGGGGTCACGTCTAACCTCCAAAATCATCTTCTTCTTCAGTTTTCGTCCGTTCGAAGTGACCCATACGGTCGAATCTTCGACGAACTCCTGCCCCGTCGTTCGTTCTCCGATTCGAGCACGGTCAGTTGCATTGGAATCGTAGTGGTGATTTCTTCCTTCCGCTTTAGCCTTATTTCTTGATTCCTCCTCATTTCCAAGTTATCGTGGGATGGATGTTTTGTGTGTTTTCTCAGATCTACATCTTTCTAAGGGGAGTCTGTCATCAAGGTTCACTTATATCGATCTCCTAGGATCGAGGTAGGTGGCTTGTGCCTTTCCATAGAAATTTGATGAATATTTTGTGCAATTTCCACCAATACCCTTGAATGGGGTATTGCATGTTTCCTTTTTTTCCCTTGTTACTTTCCTGCTTCGCTTGATTGCTTTAGTAGAGGTATTGCTTGTGATTAGAGTATTTTGTTGTGCACAGTTTGCTTTGTCATGCCTTGTTGTAGGATTTTAGACTGTTGTTTTGTTATTGCTATTGAGCCTTAGTTGATAGACAAGTAGTTCTTGAGGTTTACATGGACAATATACACGCGCTGAGCATGTTTAGTTATACTCAGGCCTATGAGAACCTAGAGTAGTCAACCAAAGGGAGAATTGATAGAAGGACTTCTCCAGAGTGTCTTTTTAATCACGATGCATGACCAAGGGGAGAATTGATAGAAGGGCTTCTCCAGAGTGTCCTTAACTAGGACACGGGACACAGGGGGAATTGAAGTTGAGTGCTTCCCTAGAGAGCCTTTAGCACGATACGAGACTATACGGGGAATTGACGGTGAGTGCTTCCCCAGAGATTCTGCTTAATTTACGTAGCTGAACCAGAGGGGTGAGACTGTGTGTTCCTCCCAGAGGGTTTCTAGTACTTAGAGGTTGAACCATAGGGGTCAGACTGTGAGAGCTACCCAGAGGGTTACCAGTTTTCTTCTTGTTGTTGACTGCTTACTTGTGTGCTTTACTTGTTAGAGCTATAGATTGTAAATGCTTGTGATTTCCTATTTACTACTTCTTGTTTGTTTATTGCCATGTACTCATTGACTGTTAGGCAAAAATATTTGGGTGTTTTCCTACTGGGATTATATCTCACACCCTATTTAGGCCATGCTTTTGGGCCCAATAAGACTATGTTGCTGTAGGTATAGATAAGGGAAAGTGCCCTTCAACTTCAGGATCTTGACAGCATCAGGATCTGGGGAGCATGGGACCGAGCCATTTCTCGCGATACTGAGGATCTTTCCTTTTTTTTCTTTTTCACATGGTTTCAGTTGTATTCCATCACGTTGTTGTGTTTGCTGCTTTCCATAGATACTTGTACCTGCTGTATTATTTTCATCATTGTTAGATATCTTCATTGCTTCCTCTATTTGGTTTCTTTTTTATGCATGTTGATTACTGATTCCGCTATTTATTATTGTTTTCTTACCTTGTATACCTTACCGAATGAGGGCTTAGTTTCCCCACCGACTCACTAAGGCCCTCGCTGCTAGTCGGCAGCCTCTGGAATTTGGGGAAACGCGCTTGAGGTCACGTGGAGAACCGGGTACGGGGCACCAGTGGAGGGACTCCGGACTCGGGACGTTACAATTTTCTATGAAAATAAGGAATAAGAAGTATCGTCTCATTAGGTATTATTATTGATGATCCTTGCTGAGTTTATATGACTCTCATTGATCTTGTAATCCTTTATTTCATCTATCGTAGAGATTTATTCTTTTTTTCAGTTGTATCTTATAGTTGTAATTTTAAATTTATAAAAACTCAATGTTTATTATCAATAGTTTTAAAGGATCCCAAAAAATAAACAGTGAACATTTTTTGTTATAAATAATTTTTGGATCCTGGTTGAAATATACTGTGATTGAATTATGTGACAACTGCTTGCACTCAATCATGCAATCCTTAGAAAAAGGATTGGTAGTCCCTAGAAAATGGAATGGTCTAGTGAAAATCATCAAACATGTGGAGAAGATTAGTGGTGGAGTGGACTATGGGAATTATATTCCCCAAACCACTATAAATATATGTGTATATTTCTATTTTTTATGATTTTATTTACACTACATTCGTTTTTAATGAACATATCAAAGGTATTTCATAAACCAAAGAGTGTTTTATCTAAGAAAATAAAAATTTAAATAACTCAATTTATACCCCCCCACCCTCTTAAGTCTTAATATGGTATGTTTCTAACAAAATGTGGTATCAAAGTGAGTGATTCTTGAGTTCTCTATTATAAAACATTAAAATCTAAAGATCTCTTCTAAAATGGGCGCTATTGATGAAAAAAATATAAGGGATGTATAAATTCATATCACTATATTAAAATGGTATGATTTATGGATATTTGAAGGAACAAATGATCATATATTTAAAGAACCTTGGTTTGAATGTTTATCTTAAAGTCCTGACGCATTGTCAAATTTTGACGACATAACCAGAAACATGGGATGATGATACTTAAGTAAGTTATGATATGAATTATAAATCTATAAATGCAATAATTTGTGGAGTAGGTCTGGATGACTTCAATATATTTTATCAATGTCAAATATCCTATTAAATGTGTACTATAATTTTTGTTTCATATGAGGGACCAGATAACTTGCAGGATCTCATATATAATACTACCAAAATAAGTTCAACACTTTTATAATGACGTATAGAAAAATTATCACACAATTTAATGGAAGGAATTTAGTAAATAATTTTACTAATTTAGGGACACATGTTACTAAATTAAATTTGGCTCTGAAAGCTCTCAGAATACTACAACTAAGGTGGAATGGTATTTTGGTTATTATCAGACGATCAATAGAGATAAAATGTTTAAAATAAAATATATTATTGGTACTCTAATGATTTATGAGGTAGATATGGAAGATGAGGCTATAGAACATATGTTGTCTAAGAAAGAAAACACTACTTCAATATTCTTAACCTCAAAGGATCAAAATAAGTGTAAAGATATCCAAATAGTTGTTCCATATGATGAGAATCTTCTAGTATATCTACATCATATGTCAATATTTTTCAATTTTCTAGAAAATTAAAGAATTTATATAAATAGAGAATAGGTATTAAGAAACTTTTAAACAAGTATAAGAAGTTATATAGAAATTCATGAAAGGAATATGTTATGAATGATAGAATCTAAGACATATCATGCCTAATTATCTATAGCTTTAATATGAAAAAAATGTAGAAAATAAATATTTCAGGAATGTTGGCTATAAAAATAAGGATAATAAATACATGAAGGAAACATGAAGTGATTCTTCAGATTATAGTTGTGTTTCATCTTCAGAATCATAATTTGATCATTCTCATTAAAAATCCAACATGTGTTTTATATCACATACTGATGAGGTATATTCTTGTCATTTTTCTGATCATGAAAATAAAGCATCAAAAGAAAATTTCTCATTTGAGGAAATGAAAAAATATTGTTCCATGTAAGAAAATAAGTCCAATTAATTAAAAAATAAAATATAACTCCCAAAAAATAATATGAATTGGTTTTTAATGAAGAATATTACTGAAATAGAAAAACTATAATTTTAAAAATTAAACTACAAAATTCTATTACATTGTGTTTTGAACATGGAATTTATTTTGAAAAATTACAAAAATGAGTCCACGACTTTAAATACGCTTCTAGTGTATTTTAAAAAAGTAAAAATCATTTTTATCAAATTATAAAAATAAATAAAACTCATAAAAAATTGGAATAGGAAGTTATGGTGAAAATCCAATGTTTTAAAAGAACTAATTTATACATAGTACTAAGAATAAAAATATTTCAAAAATAAATACTTATAATTATTTTGTGCTATGAAAATAGAAAAATAATTGGTGTTGGAAAAACCCATAGTTTTTTGGAGTTACAATTTTTTTCATGAAAAGTATTTCAAAGGTCAATGATGAATTTTTTGGATATAAAAAACATATTTGGGTTTCTAAATCCTTAGTTTCTAACCTTGATAGACCCAAGAAAATATGCATACAAAAAGATTTCTTATTTAATTTCTCTTTTTAGGTACAAAAGTCCAAGATCACCAACGAGAGATAGTATATATATAGTGTATTCTCAAAGAATATGAGTGGATATTTTTTAAAATTTTCAGTCCTTGTCAATGATAGATGGAGGTCATGTCACATTTGGTGACAATGCTAATGAAAAAATCATGGGAGTTATATCTATTGGAAATATGGAACTCTATCCTTATCGGAAAAAAAATTTATGTTGAAGGTTTAAAGAACAATCTGTTATGTTTCACTCAAAATTGTGATGAAGGTTATTTTGTTTATTTTTTAAAAAAATCTTATTAACTTCTTAAATATAAAATTCTTAAATTTAAGGTACAAAGAACGGAGATTTTCTATACTCTAGATCATAATTCATTATGTAGACAAAAGGTGAATTGTTTAAATTCTGAAAAAAATGAGTCGTGGATAATTATTGGGATATAATAATTTTTATTCATTGAGGAAATTTTCCAAATAGAATTTAGTTTCATATTTACATCAACTTAAATTTAATGGAAATAAGTTATGTGACGCATGCCAAATGAAAAGTAAAAAAGGTAAAATTTTAAACCAATTAAAGTGTTTTTTAATTCTCAACCCCAAAAACGTATTCATAGGGAATTGTTTGGTCCATCTATAGTTTAAAGAAAAAGAGGAAGATATTTTTTTAGGTTTTATTCAAATATTTTTCTAGATTTACCAGGGTTAAATTTTTAAGTGTTAAAATTTATTATTGTTCTGTTTTTATATTTTTTTTAAAGTTGGTTCAAAAAGATAAATATTCCAATATTATTTCTTTATGAAGTGAACATAGATGAGAATTTTAAAATCAGTAATTCAATGACTATAGTTTAAAACATGGTACCAATAATAACTTTTCTACCACCAGGATGCCTTAATATAATGATATTTTTGAATATATGAATATGACTTTTCATGAATTTTCTAGAAGTATGTTATGTGAATATAACATGCCTACTCATTTTTGGGTAATGTTGTGAATAAAAAAATTTATATCATAAAAAACTTATAATTAGAATTTTTTTTAATGAAAACACCCTATGATCTATTGAATAGTATAAAGAGTAAAATTATACACTTTAAGGTTTTTATATGTATGGATTATATTCTAAACATCGAGGATAATCTTGGAAAGATTGATCTAAAAGATGATGGAGGAATATTCCTAGGATATTATACTAATTCAAAATCATATAGAGTTTTCAATAAATGGTAAAATAGTATTGAATAATCAACCCATTTAAATTTTGATGAAAGTGATGCTTTCAATCCCAAAATAATTTAAATTGATGAACTAATTGATTATTTTTAAAACATGATATAGGAATCTATTTTTGATGATAAAAATGATGAAGAGTTGGAAATTGATTTTCCAGAAACAAATACTGAATGGTTGGATGCCAATGAACATGAAATTATGATACCTAGATAGCCTATAACCCTTTATAACTATCCTTTATAAAATGGTATATTAATTTTAGATGAAGGAATTAGAACTAGAATGAGTATAGGAAACCTTATAGAGCTTTCTGCTTTTTTTCTCTGTTAGAAACTAATCATATAGAATAATCCGTAGTATATGAAAATAGGGTTGTACCAAGAAACGAGAACTAAACCAGTTCTATAGGAACAATGTATGATAATTAGTTGATAGATCCTATGAATATCTTTTAGTAGAAACAAAATGGTTTTTTATGAATTACAAGTACTATAATGGTGTGATTACTAGGAATAAGGATATACTAATATATAAAGGTTATAATCAGAAATAAGTTATAAACTACAAGGAAACCTTTTCCATTGTAACTATAATAGAATCTATTAGGATTATTTTAGAATATATATCATATATGAATTTTAAACAATATCAGTTAAGTGTAAAATCTGTTTTTCTAAATTGATTTCTAATATGGAAAGTTTATGTTAAACAACATCTTAGTTAAGAATATCCCCTTTTTACAAATTCAGTTTTTAAAATTATCAAATCTATTTAAAGCCTTAAATAAGCACCAAAATCATGGTATGAACACTTACGTTCATTGTTTTTTTTCAAATTTATTTTCATTCAGTAATAGATATCTTATATTATTTAAGAAAACATCATCTTCAAATATTTTTTTTAGTGAAAATATATGTTGATGAGGTAATTTTTGGTTCAACAAATAAACAATTTTGTAATAAGTATTCAAAAATCACTCAAAATAGAATTGGAAATAATAATGATGGGTGCATTATATTATTTTCTAGGTTTTAAAATTTATCATAAAGATATTGGGAATGCGATAAATTAATGAAAATAAAAACTATACTTAACTAAAAGGCTTCAAAATGAAAGTGGTAAAGTATATACTACCTATATGAGTTCTAATGAAAGAAAATGACTTGGATGAAACTTAAAAACCTATTAAAAATAATATTTATATATGAATAATTGATATTTTATTGTATTTGACTCCAAATTGAATAGACATTCTTTTAAAGTATGTATTTGAGCATGATTTCAATCTAATCTTAATGAATCACATTAATAAGATTCCACGTGGAATTTATGATATTTAAAAGTAATATTTTCTATTTCCTTGTTTTTTCCAAAAAATATTATTTTATTTTAGTATTATACTCAGATGTCAACTAGGGTGTTTATATATTTTATAGGAATATTACCTTAGGAACCTTTTATTTCCTAAGTAAATCCCTGGTATCCTAGTCTAGTAAGAATAAAAACTCAATTGCATTGTCTTCTACCAAAGTATGATATATTGTTGCATGTATTTATTGTGCACAAGTGTAGTTGATGAAACTCTCCTTAATGGACATTTATTCAGATTAGAATCATGAATTAATTATATTTCATAATAGAAGTGATGTCAATATTTCTATGAATCTTATAAATAATTCATGAACAAAGAATATATACATGATGCATCATTTACTAAGAGATCATGCTAGAAAATGTGATATTTATCTTAAATTTATCTGTACATAGAACAAGTTAGAAGATATTTTCACCAAACCCCTTATGTGTTAGCATTTGGATTTTATTAAAAGTGAATTGGGTTTATTCATTTTTTAATAAATTTTATTTTATTTATTTTTTCTGATTTACATTAATTTATTATCTTTATTAATGTTGGAATTAAAAATTTAGGATTCTATTATAACATTTAGTTTAATGATATTTGAAAATTAATCTTGTATGTGTTGTTTTTTATTTAAAATATTATAAATTTAGAAAATAGAAATGTTTTTCTTAACTTTTGTTTTTTCCCATTATTTATTTATTTATCAGTAGGAAATAACCTTAAACCAAAATAGGGTATGTATGAAAATTGGGGCTCAAGTGTGTGACCTAATATAAAATCAGATCTTGACCCCTTCATTATTTGCATACGTAAACTATCCTTGAAGTCGAGTGGTCATATATCACCACTTGATCCCTATTTCAACATCCAGTGACCTATTCTAAATGGGAAATTCAAAGAATGTGGATTATGGAAGACTAAGTTCATCTATGAAATCATGATGAAGTAGATGAAAAGTTCTTGTGAGAAAGTCCATAGATATGGTTTGGATGAAGAGAACTAAAATGATTTTAAAGAAAATTCTTGAGTTTCAAGTATGAAATTTTGTGTTTGATGAGAAGAATTCATGTTTTTTAGGATGAAATTAAAGAGTTCTTGATGAATGCTGAGTTTTGGTTTAATACAAAAGTGGTTGTAATATCGTAAAATTTTATAGGAAAGTATGTAGTTAATAATTCTATTGAAATGGTATATATATTTCACTATCCTCCGAAAGGAGTGTTTATTTTTAGTTAGATTCTTATTGGAACAAGAATAGTAGGTCCGAAAAAAGTATTTAGGTTTTTGTTTGGATCCTTTGTTTGTAAAAATAAACCTATAAAAGTGATACCTACTGAATGGAAGGTTTTGTGTAAGTTTTTGTATATAGTTATAGAATATAGTATAGGTGATATGGAGAAAGGTCTTTTTATGATATATATTTGATGTATGTCTTTATCAATAATGAAAATTTTAGTTTTCCAAGATACATGATGATTTTCATGCATCATTATTGTGATGGAAAAGTAAAATTAAATTATTATCTTTATTGTAGATAATTTTTTTAGTTTTTAAGAATAAAAAATATATTTAAATGAAGGTAATGTAGTTAAATTTAATAAATTTAATATCCTATCATTAGTTATATTTAAGGTTATCGAATATTACTAGGATTTTGGATCATGTTCCTTGAAATTAGTTTGCCAAGAAAGTGTGACTCTTTGACATTTATCTCATACATCAATACCTTGTGATGAAACACCTATTAAGGCGATGTCTACTAGGGTAGTATATGAGAAAATATCTATAATAACCATGTATTTAGTTCCAATCATTAGTTTTGAAATTAGTGAGACCATCCAGATTCAGGAGGATGTGGCAGCTTCGAACGAAGCTACTGGTAAAGTTGTTATATCTGTTGAGAAAGATCAGTATGTGGATATAGTCATTGAGACAACTATTAATTTTCATTAATATAGTCCAGCTTCGACTGGGTCTAAAAGGTTATAATTTTAGATAATAACAGATTTAGAAGAAGTGAGTGAGGATGAAGATCCAATTCCTCTTGGATCACTTGTTCATAATGGAAGGGGTGCTAATGTGGTTATGGAATCTTCAAATCATTTTGATACACCGTTAGTAACATCACCACTTTAAAATGTTCATGGAATATCTCTATTATCAATCAAAAGTTTATAATGTTTTTAAAAATAAGTGGATGATAATAATGTAATGATGGAGAATGAAAATTTGAGTGTAGATTGTTTTGACTCAAATGGGTCTAGTTGCATGAAGATATGAGATTAAAGAACTTAATAATTACTCTATCTCTAGATTATACTTTAATAAGTTAGTTGGAATGGTGTATTCCCAAACAATGATGATCAATATTCTTTAGATAGATCTACCTATTCAACAAGGTAGTTCTAATATAAGTTCTAATAAATTTTAGTAAATGAAAGTCGTGGTAAGAGGTTTGGAATATGGTTTACTTAAAAAAGTATTAGTTTAATGATATTAGTACCTTGATTATATCTCAAGGGGATTTATTTCAAAATCATTCATTAAGAAAATTTAATTTAACTCAATAAGTGTTTTCTGTGATCAATGCCTTTAGATTTCAAGTGAAAGATACCCTCCATACATTGAAAAGTGTTTTTTTGAGTTAGTTCAAATTTATTAATAAATTCCAACCCTCGGTTTAATCAACCTCAGAATCTACAATTCTACTATATTTCTAGAATGGAGTTAGTCAGATGGTTCTATAGTTGAATTTTTTTTCTTCTCAAATACAATGTCTTCATGTTGATCTTCTTCCTCCAATGTTGTTGGATGTGTTGAAAAATGATCATTTTTAGTCAATTTCATGATAACCATGAGCTATTAAGAATATTTTTATTTGGTCAGACATGTGAATTAATGACCAAGGTTTTCATCTTGAGAAATATTATGAAGATATCATAGAACAAAATTTTGGTGTTGTAAAGAAAGTAAGAGATATGATTTTAGGCTTTGTTAAACCTATTTATAAAAAATCTCACATTATTTCTAAACTGATAAAGGAAAAAAAATATGGTTTTGGATTTGTATCCAAATAAAGAGTCAAGTTAAAAATTATAAAACTATTCATAGGTTCTAGTCATAGTTACATGAAGGGATTTGGTTGTTTACAAGCATTTAAGGATAGTTCCTTATATGAAATCGATAATTTATTTTCTTATAGTTTCAAGTTTAGTTGAATCCAAGCCTACCATTAGTGATTCAGTTAATAAATCATCTCTCAATGAAGTTAAAGATGTTTTTTAGAGTCTTCTAGAGTGAGTGGAAAGTATGGATAAAAATATGTATTTAGTGAATGGTGAGATTATTTCCATGAAAATATTTATGAATCAAATTATGAAGATTGTTCTCAAAGATATGATTTCTAGTTTATCTAATGTGGAAATTTCCCCTCTAATTTTCCCTCCTTATATTAGTGAGTCTATCAGTTTCTATTCTGTGAAAATATAATATCTTAATACATTTATTAGGAATAGCTTAGTATCAGTAAATAAAATTCATAAGGAAACATCTCTTATGATCTTGAATATTTCAGTTCTAATGTTATTCTAAGGATCAACATGTATGTTAAAGCCCTATTTCAAATAACAAGAAGAATAACTCTTGGTCATGAAATTTTTGTTACATTTTAAAAACCTAGGTATTAAATATAAGGTGTTTATAATCCTTCATCACCATAAATGACAACTCAAAATACCTCCAGAACCAATAAAACGATAAAATCACATCCACCCAAACCAAAATCTTAGTCGGACCCCGTTCTAACACCCGAGTTCTCTGACTGATATTTTCTATTTGGGTTAAGTGGGTGTATATTTTTAATTCAAAATACGCAATGAAATACTTCATTATTCCACCATTACTAATATATTTATTAATGTCTTTTTTCATTTAATATAATTTTATATCATTATTTCATTTAATGAATCTCATCCATTCCATTATTTTGTATCCAATTTTCACACTACATTTAAATAGTTCATGACTATAAAGTGTTACATTAAACTATATTTTACCTCTTTTACCCTACATTTTTAATGACCCAACGAGGGGAATAAGTTTTCTACCATATAAAAAGGGGGGATAAGATCGAAATAGAAATATGTAACGATTTAAGGTGGTGAAACACTACATTTTAAAAAAATTATACTTTTTACATTTAATTTTTATTTAACATTTTTAATTTTTTTATATATACTATAATATATAATGGGTTTTGTGACCATAAAAAGGGGGGAGATTATTATAGTACTAGTATTAAATGAACATATCCTATGTTTTTTATATTTTGATGATCTCAAATACCATTCATACATTACTGATGATCTTGTTTTTAATAGTGTTAATTAAGTTTTATCTTATCCTTATGTGTTCAGTAGTTAATTTCATTATGTATGCATTCGAGATTATTTTAGATGAAATTTTACTAATTTTGGTGTTAGGTCCACTAGGCTAGATACCCTGAGAGTGGGGGTGAATCAGGGTATGACAGATTAAAACAACTTCCCTTTTCGATCTTGTTTTGATGTTAGAAAAAACCCTCTTCTCTCTCATTCCCATTGCAGAGTATGAGAAAACATTAAAGCATGCACAAGACACATCAATTTTTACTTGGTTCACCATCATTGGGCTACTTTCAAGGAGCATATGCCAGTAGTGTGTCGATGTACTAATTCAACTATATGTGCACTGTTGTTTACACGTTCGAAGCAGACTCACTGTCCCTCCTAGTTTACAACCACTCACAATTTGAGAACTCACTACTCTCTCAACTGAAGTGAGCTCACTGCTTCTTCAGAAGATCCACTCACAGTTTATAGACCTATAGGTCTATTCATTTGCATGAAATCATGCATCCTCAACTATTTATAGATTCACTATTGAAGTCCAAATTTCACCCACAAATGAATATCCCTTTTCCCCTGAACACTGGTCAATTCCTTTGGAAAAACCTTTGCAAAGCACCCTACTTTGCAAGGATCCCAATTTCGCGAAGCTCAAACAAGCCTTCGCGAAGCTCCTTCCTTTTCACAAAGCACACCCGTGAAGCACTCTCGTGAAGCTCAAGTCATTTCAGAGCAACATCCCTTGTAAAGCTCACTGAGCTAACGCGGAGCTCACAACATTCATGGAGCTACAATAGCCGTCATGAAGATCTTCTTTTGCAAAGCACATGGGATACGTGAACTACCTTCATGAAACGAGAGCAAAAGACCTTCTTTGAAAATTTTATACTTCTCTCAAGGGGGTATACCTCTATTTATAGGCAATTCCACTGACCATCGACCCTTCTGTGAGAAGTCCTCTCCACATCATCACCAATCGTGAAGCTCTGAAATTTCCAACGGAATTCACTCAAAATCGAGATGCACTGTTGCAATTTTCTGATCGCAGAGCTCGTCGTAATCGCCGAGCACCACCGTCAACATTCCTTCATGCCTTCGCCGTGAAGCTCCATCAAAAATACCTTCACCACTGCGATGCACTTCATCTTTTCCATTCATAAAGCTTTGACGTAATCATGAAGAATCACCACCATCATTCTTATGGACTTTGAGAATTCCAAACCCTGAAGCATCTATTCGCGAAATTCATGACTTTTCTATATTTGTATATAATCTTCATGGATATCCACTTTTTTCAATGCTCACCAACCTCCAAATTTTGGACCCCAAAAATTTGTCAAATAGTGGAAGACGACGCTACCTTGTACTGCTCTTTTTTACCACCTCATAATCATCCCTTCCTTAGTCATCATTCTTTTGTGAACATGGATTTTCAACAACTTCTTTGGAACTCGACAATTTCTTCATGGAAATATGCTTTGTCAACAAACACAATCAACCCAAAAATACTGCAATGTTACCTTGAGGGATCTTTTCCTAATATTTGGTAAACTGGATATGTGAAATGTTTTCTACATAGTGATACTTGTTACGTCGATCAATCACTATATCAATCACCTGAGTAAAGGAATATAATGGATTAATCAATTATTTCATTGAATTACCTATGTGGAAAATTCCTACATAGATATGATCTCTTACATGATCACTGACTATATAGATTATTAATCTATTTTAAATGGTTACTTAGAGTAATCGGTTATGTGAATGGCCTATGTGTGGAAATCGGCTACATCATTTCAATCATTTATATCAGTTTTGGCTATATGTGTAAAAGGTATATGTAATTCCATTTGGATACATGAATCAAAATCATCTACCAGGATTCTAATATGGAAATCTACTACATGGATTCAAATATACAAGCAGCTATATCATGCTACAAGTTGGTATTTATTACCGTTGAAGCACTCGAGTGAGAATTTTAATTACTCAATACAATATTTAAATGCTCAGTTAACTATTTAAGGTAAAATATATTATAATAAGATCCATGTAATAAGAAAAAGGGTAATGAAAAGGTTAGTTTATTTTTATCTACTATTTCGAGGTATTTAAAGGAAAAATAATGTGTCATTGATCTTTAATAATATGGATCATGTTCTGTGAATTTAAGTAAGAATAAATGCATTCATATCCAAGTGTGGACACCTTTTTTGGGAGAAGTTTTCTCAACAAAGAACCAAAGTTCACAAAAAACTATAGAGAAAAATTTCATGAATAGTCACTGAAAATTCACTCTATTTTCTATAAAAATAATGAAGATAAAGTATTTTATTGTAATATGTGATAGTTGATGATTCTTTTTGAGTTCAGAAGACTTCCATATAGTTATTTATTTATTAGATAATCTCTCTTGGATATCTATTTTTTTCAATTATCTGTATATGACATCTATAAGATGAAATTTTTAGAGACTCTTTGTTTATTATCTTTCATTGTAGATGTTCCCAAAAAAACAACCATTGAAGTCTATTATTTGTAAAGCCTTTCTAGATCTTGATTGAAATATAATGTGATTGTATTATTTTTCGATTGGATACACTCAATCGTGAATTACTCGGTAAAAGGATCATAATTCCATGATAAAAGGACTAGACTTCTGAAAATCATCACACTCCTAGAGAACGATGTTGGTGGAGTGGACAAGGGGACTTATTTTCCCAGAAACACTAAAATTATCTATGATCTTTTCTCTTATTTATTCATTTATTTATAATATATGTCTTGTTAAAAAAATATCAAAAGTTATTCATAAACTAAATAGGGTGGGTTTTGTAGTTGAAGAAAAATTTAAATAACTCAATTCACCCCCTCTTAAGTCTTAATATGTTCAGTCTCTGACAAAACATATTTCACTAATATCTGAGCAACATTTAATTTCTCACATTCATTAGCTATTTTAGTTGGGAATTATCCCAACTATATAATATAGGACACATGGATAGTTGAGTGGAAAACACTTTGATAAATCTATCATATGGATAAACAGAACTCTATTATTCCTGTAATTGAATCGTATTAGTGTATCCCATCTAGTGTAACACAAAGAAAAATCGAAAACTAAACTAAAAAGGGACAATATAGGGATACCTAGGTTTAGAATGATGTTCCAAATTGGAAAATCAAGAGTAACATATTAAATTATTTTCATACACAAGATAATTTAGGGGCACCCATCTTTAGCATGACCTACATAGTTGGATGATCGAGGTCTTGACAAGTTCCTCTTTGGAAGGAATATAACTCTTAGTATTTGAATGTGGTTTAATCTCATCATATTATCTCATGTTATTATGTTTTATTTATGCATGATTTTAGTATTTTGGTTTGGAATATTATTCCCTCTATCAAACCAATATGTTCATACTATATTGATGTGCAACTCTTTGCATAGCCCACAAGTTTGTGTTACCCAAAAATTAAAGTCAAACATATTTATTCATATATAAATGCGTCATATTCATAATATACATGAACACTTCATATAAATTCATATATTTATATGAGATTTAATTTTTCCAAAAGATTAAACCTGATGAAATTGATGGTCAACCCCATTCACTATCTAAGATAAGGCACAAGCCTTCGGGTAGGTAGGTAGTCTGACCCCAAGTCCCTCTATCAAGGGACACTTTTCTCAATAGAGAATCCAATTCATCATAACTCTAAAAACTAATATTCACCGACAATAATAAACAAATAAATTCAAGATAATATCTTAAATTACATATTGAGGTCGAGGTAGATGAAAACTAAATTCATTATGGATTCAATCCAAGAATGTAGTGTAAGGAATTTCCTAGAAACTGTTTATCATTTTAAACTAAAGTATACACAATCTTAAAATCTATAAAAAATTTTACTAAACATGAATATAGCTGGAAAAAACTTTTTAAATAAATTAAAAATCCCAATATTTAATTATGAAATAAACATTTATAATCAATTGTTATGACAACGTGCATATACCCAAGTGGTACAATCTCCTGGTTGGCATCTAAGAGAACCAGAATCATGTCTGGGTAGGGAATAATTTTTAGGTACTATCGTAGTGTTGTAGCAGGGAACTATAGCATTGGTGAGACTATAGGAGTGGTGGCACTATAGTAGTGTAGGAACTATAGCAGGAACTCTAGCAGTGGAGGGACTGTAGCAGGTAATGTAGTAGTCTGAGTACTGTAGATTTACTGTTCACCAAAGGGTCTTTTGGGCCAAGAAAATGGGCTTTCAAGCTATGTATTCAGGCTACTTGGTCTTGGGACTTTGGGCTATGTAATGGGTCTCCCTCTACCCAGTCAAAAAGAGTTGTTTTCTATAAATAATAAATTGAGGCTTTGGCCCCAACGTTTAAAAAGAACAATTAATAATTAAAATATAATTTTAAAAAATTATAATTTTTCAGCTTTAACATTATAAGAATTCCACAATTTTGAATATAAACATTTTTTATTCATTTAAATATGAAATCTTTCAGTTTTACTATTATATGACATTTCCTATTTAAATATATGATATTATATAACTTTTAAAAAAAATCAATTCAATATATATTATGTAAACATTTTAAATAATCTAAAAAACATATACATAATTATTCATTAAAAATTGATCATATCAAGTATCAAAACAATTTTTATGTTGTTTAAATAATATACATATAAGTCCTCCGTTTATTTGGAATAATTCAGAATTGTTAATTATGAACAAGTCATAATTTAAATATAATGTTTTTATATTTTGGACTTGTTTTATAATTTATAACCCTTTATAAATTATTTCATATGATTTTTAAATAAATAATTTCATTTATAGATCATAAGACATTCCCTATAATTTGTTTATAAGTTATTTCAAGAATTATCATTTAATAATTGGGAATAAATTTTTCATAAACATTTAATTATTTATAAAAAAATTATAATTAATTAATTATAAACATTTTTTAAATTAAAATATCACAAAAAATATTTAATAATGATTTATAATAATTTTATAAATGATTTAAATCAATTTAAATGTTTAAAACAATTTATTATAAATTTTAAAACAATTTTTATTACCCTTACACATAAAGCTATTCATGTGTATGGGTAAAGCCTTCTACCCCTACACAAGACATTTGAAAGCCCTTGTGTAAAGGTAATCCACTACACAGCTTTACAAAACACAAGAATAATGCACTGTGTAAAGGTAATTAGAATATTAAATTTACACAACTCATTCTATGTATGGGTATAAATTATATTACCTTTACATGAATGTTTCAGGTAATGGTGTGTCTCATTCACCATTATGCGGCTTTCTAGCACCACTGTGTAATGGTACTACCTTTATGCGAACCATTTTTCTAAAGGTAATAATGTTGTTACCCTTTCAATCACCTTCTATATAATGGTATGACCTTTATTCAAGGGTAAGATTCACTAGGTTACCTTTATGTAACACTTTTAAGAATTCTACCTTTATTAAACCCTTAATTCACATAAAGGCATGTTTCGATGAACCTTATATAGACCAATCTATATAATGGTAAGGTGATGAGACCATTATGTAGAAAACTCTGCATGAGGGTAATTCCTTGGTTAACCTTACACACCCCAAATGTGTAAGGGTAAGGTTTTTAATACCATTATGTATCCTAACGACATAAGTGTAAAACCTTTATGAAACCAAGTTTTTAGGAATTTAAAGCTGCTCTATTTTTTATTCTTCTTCATTTAAAGAATGATTTCATAAATCTTAAAAAATCATCCCCATTGATACCACTGTTAAATTTTTTAAAAACCTAGTAACACTTATTAGACACATCAAAAGAAATAAAAAATCAAATCTGAGGATCTCCCATGAAAGAAAAATAAAACCTTTGATAAAAATATAAATAAATAAGATGTTGAAAATAAGAATACCTTACATATAAGATCTATTATATCATATCCTTAAACTTTGAATATTTTGGATAAATAATATATGAGTGGAAAATAAAAGCATCCCACCATAATGTTTCATCAATGAGATAATCCTAATCACATGTTAGACTTATAGGATAATTATTTCTCCCATGACGTGCTAGAATATCATCATGGAAAGGAACAAAAATAAATATAACAAGGATTTGAGTGTGGTTTTTCCAAGACTAATATAATTACAATACACTTCCTTCACATGGAAAAAAGTTAAATAGGAAATCTAGGACACTCTTTGATTATCTTATCGTTTATTCATGTGATGAAAAACATGAATAAATACCATGGATGGTTCATTTCTCATATACATGAATGAGAGTCCTCCAAAACATTTCATCTCATAAAACAGTATAATAAATTTAAACTAATATGGGAGAATAATATATTATAATATTTTATCATTTCTGTTGAAAGTTTCATGGAACAATATATCATTCATGAAAATCATAATTTCCATGAAATATAAAACTATATATATATATACACACACACACGTACACAAGGCTTTAGGGAGTATCAATTTCAATAACACCCCTTCCTCTATCAATGTTCGGGTGAAGTGATAATTCGAATGAATGAGCTTTAACATAGATTAAAACATCATATTTCCAAACAAGTGAATTTTTTTCTATAAGTCCAAACAAAATCCCTACTTTTGATGTATTCTTGATATCCTCCAACAACCCCTTCAGCCATACCAACCCCTTCCCTTCATCTATCAAAGGGATGTACTCTAATATTATTTTTGAAGTGGGACCACCAGTTTAAGCTTGGATATCCAATTGACTCTCATTATTCCAAAAGAAAACATATATCTGATAGCATCTTATATGAATATGAATCTTTTCCAATGTTATAATTTGTGTAACATCCTAACCCAGATGACACTAAAAGGTGCACCAATATACTGGGTCGCAGATCCTCAATCACAGATCCCCAAGAACCATAGGATTCCAATTGGAATCAAGGGTTTAGATTGTGTATGTGGGGATAATATTCCCACTTGTTAGTGTGTAGAACATAGGTAGTAAACAAATCAGTCAATAGAGGAAGAAAAAATCATCCAAACAAAGGATAAAATTCCAAAACCAAAATAAATAAAAAATTCCAAAGGAAATCTCATATTCAATATTATATATCATTTCATATCTCTACCATGTAGGAAAACATGTATACAATCATCGGTATAATACATGTATCAAAATAGTATAAATACCAAAAAGGATCAATCCCTACTAGCATCAAGAGCATAGCTTGGTCCTATGTTCCCATGCTCATAATAAATGAGCAGTCAAGTATCATACAACAAGAACTTTCCCAGATCCATACCTACATCCATGATGTCTGGAATTGTTTCCAACAGAAACCCGAACAAGGTGTGAGATAACACTCAGTAGGCCACCACCAATGGTGTCTATGACCTTTCTAGTCTGTGTATAACAATATAATGTAGTGTGGAGTGTATAACAGTTATAACAGTAGTGCAAGATAAAATACTAATGGAAATATGATAAATGTAAAGTGATATTGTCCAACCATTCATGGATAATCAATTTCCCATGCAAGGGTCAACTATAAACAATCCACATCAAGAACATGCCATCTGTAAAGCATAAATAAACCACAACGTTCAATCCGTGTAAACCAACGTATAATATTTACCATGGCCATGTTTTAATAACTAATATATCATATCATCATTTCCACTCCATATAATGTAGTATATAATATCATCATGGCGACACCATATAATCAAATGTGTCACACCATGAAGTGCTGGATCAAATGTATTGTGAACCAAGGCATTTGCGTCATGTAACTAGATAATATCGGTGTAAACATTGTAAATAATTAGTTGGAGTATAAGGAATATGTTAGTAGACCTTCTCCAATGTGATTCCAAGTATATTGGATCCATGGGGTAGTAAGACCTAAGGGATCCATCGAAATGAGGATCCATAGAGGGAACAACACTAAGGAATCCACTACTATTATCAAGACCTTAGATTATAAATGCCAATGAAATTTTATAGAATTAAGATTAAAGGAATACCAAAAAATTTACATCATGTCAACACTTGTAAAAGGTGGAATCACCATCTTCGAATTATCTAAATTAAATTTTCATAAATTATAAAGAATCCCTCAAGTAATAAGATTACACACAGACCTAGTGGGTGGTTCTATGTAAGGTGGATACAAAGGAACACCTGATGGGTGGCCTAGGTAGGGGTGAACAACATCCAACAAACTCAAAGGTACTAGTGGGAAAAAAATAGGTTCCAATTCATTTTTTCTAAGGATTAAATTCATTTTAGGGGAAACACTAGAAATTATGGCATGTGGAACAATGTAAACTAGATATATAAAACACTAAACCATGACTAAATGGATAGATATCCTACCACATGTCCGTAGAAGAACACTCATCAAGCACTCATCTCTAATTCTGTACAAATCAAGGGAAAATTTAAGAATGGAAAAAGTACCTAAAATCGGGAATATTTTATTGAATATAAATAAATTTTTCAATACCAAGATAAATGAAGTACAGAACAAGATGTTCAAAGAACATTTCGTCATTGATCTAATGAGACAAAGAGTGTTCAAATCCAAGTCTAGATCAATAAATAAGAGAAATTCATATGAATTGAATTCAAAATGGAGCTTCCAATTTGAGTTATATCCATTAGAGGAGAAATGAAAAATTGATTTATTTTAAAATATATTTTAAGGTAATTTTGGTCATTTATCCCAAAAACACTGGGTCATACAGTTTGGAGCATCGTTGGCCAAACCATGCGAAATCCTTATGTCTTTAATAGCTTCAAGGAGGACATATCATGGGATAGGAGAACATTTTAGAAAACCATAACTAAACCATATAATTTTACACTATTAAAAGACTATAGTTTTTTCATGGGTGTTTTCCTTAGGATTCATGATTTCATAAAACCGTTCATCATTCATCTTCTCACTATCCACCCCCACACAGTTACTCCTAATTGTGTGGTTTGGGTCACACAGTTTCTCCTTACCATGTGGCCTAACTGTTTTTCTCCAAAAAAAATCATTAGGCCTTGAATAATCTATAGAAACCCTAGAAAATCTCTTGGTCTCTTTGTTACCTCAAATTAGGTGAAACCCAAGGAGTTAAAATGAAAACCAAAAGATTGGTATCTCATAAAATACCCTAGATCATACAATAATTCCTCTTAAAGTAATTTTCCCATGAATTTCTCTTCTAAGTGTGGTCAATCATTTCCTAAGAATAACTGTAAACATTGATCATGAAAAGTACACTCATTCTCTCAAGTCTTATCCTGTAAATTTTCTTGATTCCGTGACACCCATACAAGAGGAATTATCTAACCTTGAAAAACATTCATGATCCTATCAATGATACAGATAGGATGATCCTCGAAGGAAGCATCTACCTATAACTGCACCTCATCTGACTATAGAGTGTGATATGGGTATGAGTGATAACGTCGCAGCTGATATTTAAGGGAGAAATCGTTAACTTCTTAGTACCTCTAATGTAACTAAAACCAATAAGCTACCGGATTTTCTCTCCCAACAATCTCGATTGGTTGGACATATAATGATTAAATATTACACTCTCTCATAATCGGTATATGTCCAAGCCTCTATGGGATATGTAAAAAAGAATTAATCTCCAACCATGAACTCTATAGGACATCAATGATGATTGGTATAAGATTTCTATCAAGACTATACACTATCCATCCAATACAAAAATAACTGGACCTTCTTACATGTCTCCTGAATGAGATGAGGTCTGAGAAACACTATCTCACCTACCTCTATCTAGAATAGGGGTTATCAAATTGTTTTAACATACAAATCCTCATAATGACCCATCTGTATAGTCTCCTAATAAATATTTCTATTGGAAAACTCAACTTGGGGTATATACCTCTCCCAAGAGCCCCCAACATACAGGATTCATGTCCTCAAAGCACTAAATCATGTGTTATTACTGGACATCAGTATGAAGGTGGTATGTCTTTCTCAGAAGAACTATATTATCCAATTCCCTATACAGACTATACCAAAAATGAGGCAAAAATCAGGAATCCCAATCTGATTAAAATTTATGAGGAACATTGTGAAGTCAAGCTATATCATAGATATACAACATCCAAAGATAATATTCTGAAAATGTATCACTAATCTGCAAGAAATGAGAAAAATTAGTGAGCATGTCCATGAAAACCCATACGACATCACTACCTCAAGGAGACCTCAAAAATCAGCTCACAAAATTCATCACAACATTATCTCATATCTAATCTTGAATAGATAACTATTGTAAAATACCAACTGGCCACAAGTTTTCTACCTTCACCTAATAACAGGTGGAACACCTTGTGACAAACCCAGCTACCTCACATTTTATCCCTATCCTCCAATACTATCAACACAAATCTCAGTACATCTTGGTAACGCTGAGATTAACTTCCCAAACTGAAGCTTGAAACTCTCACATCTGCTTCTCGCATATGTCTACTAGAACCTAAAAATTACATTATATATACACTATTTAATCCTCACCCATTGTCCAACCAGGTGGTAGGTCCTCACCTATCACACTCTCCCATAGGACTAGGCCCTCTGAATATAACCACTACCTCTTCCTCACTTTATCCAAAAGAGTGGATTTCACTACCAAGGATGAAATAAATTTTTTTCTCTATGTATCCTACACCTCCATGTGAATATTTGAATACAGGGACATAAGCCACCACTCACTACTAGCCTCCTAGTCTTCCTATATTTGAGTCCTTCTAATTAGTGAATTGGAAGCAACATTTTCCTTTCTAGGAAAAAAAGTAAGATCTAATTCAAAATACTATAGGAACTCTACCCACATTAGTATCCTAAAATTAAAGTTATGCTGTGAAAATATATTTTTGAGGTTTTTTTGTTATGTGTACATCAGGAAATTCTCTCCCGGTAGATAGATCCTACAATAATGAAATTCATGCAAAATAGTGACTAACTCGATATCATGTGTTGGGTAGTTCCTCTAATGTGGTCTCAACTAATGAGACTTGTATGCCATGACTCACTCCTCCGACATTAGAATTTCTACTATCTCGATACCTGACGCATTGTAATAAAAAAGTTTATCTCCTTTCTAGCTCTGGAATAATCGGGACTAGCACTGAATTTAGTCTCCCTTTAAGATCTTAATAGGTTTTCTTATAGGTATCTACACATAAAAACTCCACACCATTCTTAATCAAGGTCGTAAGAGGTGTTTCTAAGAATGAGAAGTCATGTATGAAATTCCTTTAATATCTGGTTATCCCCAAGAAACATTGTGTGTCAAATAGGTTCTTGGAATGCTTCTAGGAAACTAAATCTCTCACCTTCTTTGGGTCAATTCATACTCATATATCTGAGATAATATGACCCAATATGTGAATCTTATCCATCTAGAAGTGGAAATTTTTGAGTTTAATATATAACTAGTTCAAAATTAGTGTATACAAAATGATCTAAAGATGTTTGGAATGGTAGTCTGGAATTTTTTAATACACCAAGATATCATCCATGAAAAGCACTTCAAAGGAATCCAGGAATGGATGGAAAACACCATTCATCGATGACATAAAAACTGATAGTGCATTCATGAGACTGAAAATTATAACTAGATACTAATACAGACCATACCTACTATGAAAATATTTATGAGGTATGTCTATAGGTAGAACAATAACCTAGTGATAACATTTTCTAAAATAAATTTTCAATAACACCTTAGCTACTCAAAGCTGTTAAAAAAGTTCATCTATTTGTGGTAAGGGATACCAGTTCTTAACCATAAACTGGTTAAATTTCCATTAACTGACACTTATCCAAAGGGTATAATCTTCCTTTTTCACAAAAGGGATGGTGAACCCCATGGAGATGTATTGGGACATATAAACCCCTTTGATTCCAATTCCACTACATACCTCTTGATCTTTTAGAACTCCATAGTACTCATTCTATAAGGACGACTGGACACTAGTGCATCTCCTAGAACTAGCTCAATGGATGACACCACCGCTATCTTAAGTGGTAGACCATAAACATTTTCCAAGAAAACATCCCTTAAATGATCAACCAATAAAGGGATATATTTTTAATGAAATCCCAGATCAAATAGATATAAACTAGAATCCGGAGGTGTAATATTTCCCATGCCATGATGTTGGGGTCCAGCTCGTCCCACATAAACATCTCATTCACCCTTGTGAATAAAAAATAAAACCTCTAGAGATGTGAGGGTTACCCTTCTATGATAGAAATCAATATGGGATTGATAAAAAACCAAACACCCAAACTAGAGTATGAAATAAAATCTGGTCATCACAAGGACAAAAAGATCCCATACAAAGTGACACCAACATATCTCAAGGAGGATCTCTGTAAACTAGAATACACCCTCCTTTCAGATTCCCAAAAGAGTGTGAAAAAGCCTTAACATCCTCATAAGATTTAATAAAGAGCCCAAGGACCTCCACAATAGGTATAGATATGGAACTATGTGATGCTCATGTATAAAAAAGTGCAGACATAAGACAAAAAACTACTAAAATCATACCTCTCACCATAGATGACCAGACGCTCTACTCCTATGGTGTAAGTTATACGGAACATATTTGGCCTAAACCATGGCCCTGTGAAATAACATTACTACCAAGAGTAGGCCCACTCTACTGTTTATGTAAAACTTGTGTCTGGATGCTTTGTCCATGACCACCACTTCGACCTAAACAACCGGTAGTATCTTGGCTCCCTGCCTGACATGGAGTTGTGAAATATAATCCTGAACATGGAGTCAAATTTTATCCCCTTCCACTAACTACTGGAGATAAGGTCATGAAAAAACGTTGTACTTGGCCCATCCTTCCACAAGCGTTGAACTCGATTGGGTCTTGATCACACTAATTCCTCATATGCCCCACCTTTCACACTGATGACAAAAAATAGATCTACCAACACTAAAATCTAGACTAGTTGGTACTCCCCTCATGAAAATCCTCAAAACATAGCTTCCTACCACTGCATGATGGACTACTATTTCAAGAGGCTGAACTACCCCTGTTTGCATCCCCAGAATCTGTCAAGTTTCACTCTATAATACGTGCCTGATTTACTATTTCCCTAATAGTCATCAACCTAAACACATTGACCTATAATCTAATGGAATTAATGATGCCTTTCTTGATGAATATCACCCTCAATGCCTCTTCAGTAAAAACAATTAGTACAAAATAAATAATCTCTATAAAGCATGACCAATATTCCATAACAATCATAACGACCTACTCCAGATGCATTAAATCACTTGACCACTCAGCTCTCAGAATCTTAGGGAAAATTATTCATCAGGGCTGGATTTTAATCCCTCGAAAACATATCTCGGAGCATATAATCTGGGTTCAAAACACCCCACCACTACTTAGTTGCTCCATGAATGATATATGTACTGAGATTCACTCTTTTATCAGGAGGTAGCCCTATATTCTTGAAGATCAAAAAATTATCCCAAGCCATATCTCAAAATATTGTAGACCTCCATCCCAAAAAATGTTAGTGTATGCTGCCACTAGAACACACACGTTAACATTTCCATAGATGAGGCAGGCTGTAGTGATCCTTGAATGGTCTTTATAAAGTGCCGAAAACTCTCATGGAACTACTCCTCAGAACCTATTTCTGGTAACAATGATGGTTTCACAACATGCACTATAAGAGGATCTATTGGTAGACAATGTCCCACCACCTCTAGATCATGGTCACCACCACCCTCTTGGTGCATGACTAGAGGTATTCGTAGCTAAATATCTCTTCATTATCAAACACACACCCCATAAATGATAAATATAAAAAAGATCACAGCTAAAAGTCTTGGAAAAGTAGAACCCATCCGATAAATAGATTGCACACCACTGCCTTCTCCTAAATCTATGATAGGGTAGAACAAAATAGTCATAAACATCACTAAATTCACTACCCACATTCAACTCTAAATCTAGTTCAAGGTCTAGTTCTCTATTTCACAATATCAGTTTCATTTTAATTCATCCTTGTTTACAATTTCTCTATAATGGTTAAATCATATTTATTACCATTTTCAATTTATATGGTAACATAAACCATATAAATTGATTTAAAGCACCCAATTAATCCAAACCATAACATGTTCTAGTCTATGTAACCAATGGTCTATGAATAAACATGTCATAGTTGACTAGATAGGGTGTTTTCTATATCCTAAGTTGAAAAAGTAGTATTTAGGTTATGTAAGGCACTCTAAGTACCAATCATGTTTCTCAATTCCCTACACAAAATATCTATCAAACAACATGTATATCACCCAATTCACACACAATAAGGTCATTCGTTCAAGAAATTCCTCCAATATGGCATGGCATAATGTATGACATGTGAATTATAATAGGTTCCTAATATGATACATGAGATTAATAACCTCATATCATCAGGAAAAAATAAATAAAATCCTCAATAATATCAATAGTAACATCACAAATCATGTGAATCACCTAATGGTGGATCCAAATCAACTGTAATATGTAAAATCAAGTAAACAATAATTTATATTCCTCGCAATTTAGATTTTTCTTGTACATGGGTGAGCTACTCTTGAGAACCACCCATCACCAAACCTCAATTCCTTCCTAATGTCCTGTCTATTTCTTAAAAATAGTAAATATAGAAAATTAAATGCTCTAATACCAAACTGTAACATCCCGACCTAGATTCCACTAAATTGTGCCCTAAGATGGTGGGTCAAATGGCCTCAAGAGGACCTCCCTGAATTCCATAGGCTTCCAACTGCAATGGGGCCCTAGTTTTTGTTCGTGGGGTGGCTATGCCCTCATGTTAGAGTGTTTCACAATAATAGTAAACATATCAATCAATAGAAGAAGTAGTAAATCAATAGAGTGAGTATAAACATCCATGATAAAAATAAGTAAATAGTGCAAAATAAAAAATCATATGCAAAATGAAATGTCATGTTATTTATCTAAAAATTTGGAACAAACATATTCAATCATCAGTAAAATACATGTATCCAAATAACAGAAATACTAAAAAGGAACTATACCAATAAGAATCATGATCATAGCTCAGTTATGTACTCCCCTATTGTTAATCAATGAAAAGTAAACCATCATACAACAGACACTTTCCCTGATCCCCACCTATATCCATGAAATATGTCCGGGTACCCAATGGTGTAAAGAACATGGTGTGAGATAACACTCAGTAGGCCACCACCAATGATGTCTATAACCTATCTAGTATGTGTATAACAAGATAAAGCATTGTTCATAGTATAACAGGTATAACAAAAGTACAAGTGAAATTCTTAAGGAAAAGATGATAAATGTAAAGTGGTAATATCCATCCTGTCAATGATTATGAAGATCCTATACAAGGGTCAACTATAAACCGGCCACCGCAAGCATAGGGAAAACTGTAAAGAATAAATAAACCAAAATGAACATGTTATATAAACTAAGGTACAAGATTTACTAAAAACATGCCGCATAAACTAGTGTATCATATCATCATGTCCAAATCATATAATTTGGTGTATAATATCATCATGACCACACCATATAATCAAAATATTCAGACCACGAAGGTTCAGATCCATGGTATAGAAGACCAAGGAATCCAAATTGAGTTATAGTAGCATCTCAATGGAAACTCAGTAATGACTCGGTTGGAGTCTAAGGATGATGTCAGAAGACCATGTGCAATGCAAGTATATGAAATCTAGATCCATGAGGTACCAAGGCCCAATATATCCTACAAAATCAAGACCCAATGAGGAAAAAGGTACAAGGAAACTGTAATCAAGTCCCATAGAGTATAAATGTTCATGGCATCCTACAGAATCAGGATCCAAGCTATAAAAACCAAGGAATAGACTACCACAATCATCCCATCATTTCATTCATTCCTCGTATTATAAAATTTACATTTTATAAGTTTATTCAACTCATTTTTCCAATTTACATTCAAATAGTTAAAACAATTCAAATCATGTCTACACATGGAAAGGAGGCATCACTATATCTTAATAATATCAATTCAATTTTCATTAATTATAAAAACTCTCTATTACAAGGTGAGTATACACACACCCAGTGGGGTGGTATAAAGTAAGGAAGATATAAAGTAATTCCCCATGGGTGTCCTAGGTTGAAGGTAATAACCTCAAACAAACTCGAAGCTACTTGGAGGAAACATAGATAGGTTTCAATTAATTTAATCAAAGAATTCAATTCATTATACTAGAAATTCTAGAATGCTTGGGGTGAGACACAATAACAACTAGATATATAAAAAACTAGCCCATGATGGAAATATATAGACCACCTACCATACGTCTGTAAAAGAACACTCATCAAGTATTGATATCTGATTTGGTCCAAATTGAGATAAAAATGAATAAGAGTCATATAAAGATGAAATAGGTCATATTATCTTTCACATAAACAACTTTTTCAATACGACGAAAAATGAAGAACAACACAAGATAATAGAATAACTTACTAACATGAATCTAATGAGATAAAAAATGGTTAAATCTGAGTCTGGATTGAGAAACAGGATTAAAGCCTATGAATTAGATTAAAAATGGAGCTCCCAACATGAGTTCTGTCAATTAAAGGAGAAATGAAAAATATATTATGGTTAAAGTATATTTTAAGTGAAATTTGTTCATTTTCCCCCAAAAATCATGGTCGTAGGGTTTTTTTTCATGGTTGGTCAAACAGTGTGTCAATTGTTCTACCTTCAATGCTTTAAGGGGGACCTCACACAATTAATGTGCATGGTTTGGAAACCCATATACAAACCATGTGTTTTTTAGTTGTTAAAAGTATGTAGTTTTTTTCTAGGGTGTGCACCTAATTGTTCACGGTTTCATCTAACTATGCAGACTCATACTACTCATTATCCATCCCTGCATGGTTACTACTAACCATGAGACTTTGGCTGTATAATTTCTCTTAAACATGCGGCCCAACTATTTTTCTCTAAAATTCAGGATCTAAGATTAGAAAAAGTCCTAGACACCCCCCAAACCTCCCATGATCTCATTAGTCACTCACATTATGTAAAAACTAAGGAGTTAAACTACAAAAAATTACAACATATGAAAACCTGGGATCTTAAAATTTGAAAATATAAAAAGAGATTAATTTTTAGAAGGAAAAGTTCTTAGTATTTGGGACCATTCAAATTATGAAAGATACATTTAATAGCTTCCTTGTGACCCCTTCTAATGTTTTATATAAATATAATGATAACTCTCATAGCTCATATAATTTCTAGATGATTACAAGCCATAAAGTACATTAAACTTCCAATAGTTGATGAATATTGAAACTTTAACTTGTACTATCTCATAGATTAAATTTGAGGTGACTATTAGGTTTTATAAATATCTAAAAACACTTATTAGACATGGTGGAAGAAATTAGAAACCAAATATGAAGATTTCCCATTCAAGATAAATTAGAAATGTGATAAAAGTAAAATGAATAATAGTTTCAAATATGTATACCTTGCATCAAATAGCCATTTAAACCTTTTCTGTATTTGTCTAATGAGTTTGATAAAGATCTCCAAAGTGGAAAACAAAAGCATCTAACCTCTATAGGTGTCCACTGTCTAATATGAATCATCTGACGTTTATGGGATTTATCCTTCCACTATGAAGTTCTAAAGCCGTCAATTCAACTAAGAATAATAAAGAGATCAATGGGTCATGTTGTATCATCCATGCATGAGGATGTGAATCCACACCTCATCATATGGTGGTACAGTTTATATAGAACCCGAGGACACTCTTGGGTGGTGTATGAATTTTTCTCATGCATTAAAACATTTTTATACATTCCATGGTTGGTTATTTCATCATAGACATTTACTCCCAATATATTTAATATAATATTTAAAATTAATTTAATGATAGATTATGTGAATGAAACATAAAATGATAACTATTTATAATTTTTCTTTAATAACATATTACATAAAATAATATACCCTTATGGGCATGAAAATCGTAATTCACATGAAATATATATATATATATATATTATATAAGGCATTAGGTTAAATCTAAATTAGTGAACTCTGCTTTTCTTGAAATACCCCACATAGCGTATGGTTACAGGTTTTGCTGGCATCAAATCAAAACATCCCACCGCTTCAAGAATGTAGTTGGTCTAGGTCAGGTGTATTGTATTGGGACTTTTGTCCTATGAAATCTTCATCCACAAAATTATCTTAGTGATAGTAATATCCTTCATCTCAAATATTATGGATAACTCAACCTTTATATCATCACTCATTTTCATTCATCAGATCCACTACTAGTATATCATCCACATAGAGTAGAAGAAAATAAAACTCTCATAATTAAAAACCTTCGGGTAATAGATATGTTCAAAATTTCTTCATATGAACTTTTTTTCAATAATGAAATCATTGAATTTTTTATTCCAACACCTTAGTGCTTTCTTCAAACCCTAAATGCTATGTTTGAGCTATCTCACAAGATTTAAGATTCAATGTTTTTCAAAATCGTCCAGTTGTTCCATAAATATCTCTTCATCTAAATCTCAGTGAAATAATTTTTTCTTCACCTCAATAATATCCAAGTGAATATATTATGATGAAATTATACTCAAGACTATTTGGATAGTTGCGTGGTTTGTAACATCCCAACCTAAATCACCTAGTTTGGGCCGAAATGACATACGACCTCATGAAGTTGATCTCTATTTTAAGTGGTGGTATGTATGTGGTTGTATGGTTTCTTTCTCCAATTTTGTGTTTTATTTCATTACCACTTATCCTCAATGTGGTTTATTCAAAATAGAAAAAAAAATAGAGAGATTGGTGTTAAAAAATAATGATATATGCTTTACAATCATAAATCGTGAAGGACCACCATTGATCCCTTAATCTTCTAGAATTTATACACTCATATTTCATTCTATGAATTACCAAAATGATGTAAATATACTTATTTATAAACAAATACTAAAAATGGATTTTTAAAATTTTAGCTGTTTTTCAATAAATTATCTTAGAGTTAACTGAAATATCACACTCTGAGCAATACTACCCTAAAAAAATCACATTATGAGATATTGTTTAAATGATGTCAGGTTTTTTCACCAAAAAATAACAAAAAAATTACGTGTATAACATTTAATTAATAAATTTAATGGGTTCTCTAAAAACCAAAACATCTCTGATTTGCACTAAGATTTTAACTAGAGGTCAATGTCATATTTTATAATCAATGAACAATTACAACAATAAACACAATTTCAACACAATTAAATGGGGTCAGATACATGGATAAAATTTCACCAATTAGCTTTATTGAATACCATTTTTATATTGACTCCATTTAGAATAATATCATCATGAATGATATGTTTAAGAGTTATTTTAAGTGTATCTCTAATCCTTTTAATTAGTGAAATGTTCATTAAGCTTACCCTATTAATATATGCATCACTAGGTCTACTTATATCATGTTAAAAACCATCTTATTATAGTCTCAGGCATATTCTCATCAATCAGATCCACTCAGGATTTCTATTGAATACATTTATTTCTAATCCTATTCATGTTAGTGTATCGACTTGTCGATCAAAACATTTCCATTTTCAATACCCATATTTTTCATTCAAGTTGTGTTATCTAGAGACAACACTCAAAACATATATAATAGTATGTTCAATAACACTCTTACAAAATTTAACCTTAAATTTCAATGGAATTTTACAATCACAATGCACCTTAGAAGCCTTTTTATATTTCATCCATTTAGTTTGAATACTATGAAATACATCTATATTAATATCTCCATTACATTCTATAAATGAGCCTAAATATTTAAAATGATCAACCTTTTAAATAATATGGTCTCTCAATCTCATAACCATAAAATTACTAAACAATCCTTTATGAAAACAACACTCCATATATTTTATCTTATCCCTATTAAGATGGAATCTCTTTGATTCTAAAGTATTCATTCAAATCTCTAACTTGATAGTCTCTTTATATTCTATAATAATAACTATATAATCCTTAAAAAGTAGTAAATTAGGTACCTCATCTTGAATATGATTTTTATGTTCATCTATGTCCGAAGAAAAAAAAGGAATGGGCTTAAAACCAAAGCATGATGCAGTCCTATCGAGACAGGGAAGTCTATAGTGTCATATATTGGAGTTGGTGACCTAAAACCAACTTCTATGTACTTTATGATAATCTATATTCATAGTTTGGAATATTTATAAACATTTTATCATATCATGATTTTTATTTTGTATAATATTGTATGTCATAATGTCCTAATATTAGCCATCTCACTAAAAGGACGTAGTATTTCCCCACTATGATGAGAACCCAGAAGTGCTATGAAACTATAATTAAATATACGATCTATAGAAAGATGATATCATTTTAGGAAACAAATGATACGTGCTATCAGGGGTGGAGACTCAATGGATTTTGAGGCACCTTCTCATGGTGTACACCCTTTATAATATCCAGTATAGGATATTATGAGAACTATACATGAGAGTATAAAAATCCCATTTATATGTGTCATTGTATTTTTTACTCTACTGACATGTGTATTGATCCTTATATTTTAAGATTAATATTACCAAGTATTAACAGTCACATTCTTTGATGTATTGACTAAAACCGTGATAATATATGTTCACGGTGAGGTAGGGTACATTGGGTGCATCACGAGTAATATTGCATTAATGAATAATGTGAGAGAGGATTGTTACCCTCTATTATTTAACTAAATTTGATATCTTAGGACCTTTGATGGAAATGATATAGCCTAAATAAATCCATATCCAGGGTATTTTATAGGAAATTTTGATTTCCGAAAAGTCAAAGAAATAGATATTGAGCACATAGATTGTTGGAAATATCATTCAAACCAATTGATTATAGATATCTTCATAAAGGGATTTTGTTACACATTGTGCATATGTATGAGGTATTATGTAGTTGTGGAATTAATTTTTCACTACGGGTTCCTTGCCATGTTACTAGACAGTAACCTTTGACTTTAGGATGATCCACCTAATTCCATTGGGAAATAGGCTTAGAGGTTTACACACTATTTGTACCAAAAATCATAGTTAAATAATTTATAATTATTTATTATTTAACCAGTTGAATAAAAATTATTTTCACACATGGAATAAAAATTAATCATGTCTACTTGATTGCATATATTTTTTCACCAGTTATTCGAGAGAATATAATGTGAGAAGAATATTTAATAAATATTTATTTTATATTTATTTAAAATAAAATTTATTTATTTTATTAAATGAATAATAATTATTCTATTCTTGATAAATTTTATGGAGGAATGGTGGAATGAGTTTTTAGTTCTGGTAAGAAATAATATATATTCAATATTATTTGATTAAATAAAAATTAATTTAATTCTCAAGAAAAGTGAATGTCAAGGAAATAATATTATTATTATTATTTTAGGCATGGGGTTAAACAAGGGATTAAATAAATATTCAATGGATCTTGTGTAAATATTTATTTCTAAACCCAATGGGTATTTAAACCAAAATTATATTATTTTTCAATAATTCTAATTCATTTTTTATTGTGCACAATGATATCCGGAGAGAATCCTCTCAAGCCCTTGAGAGATCCCCCTCCAAGAACGCTCGTATGAATGGGGAGTGATCTTCCTTCAACATTCACTCTCATGTCAAGAGAGATAAAGGAGAATGATTATGAAGAAATTCACATGAAAATATAAAGTGAACAATCCAAGCGATAGAATATGTCATGATAGAACTCGAATATTCATATGATGTCATTCGAGGATTCGTGGAACACATATGGATCATTGCTAGAGGGGATTTGATTTAGAATACTAAAATGCAAGGATTGTACAACCAATATTTTTTGTTAGGTCCATTAGTGAAGAAAGAATTCGTGAAAGGCAATTCATTAGTTTATTAAATTAACTATAAATAATATGTGATTATCACTCTATGGTTCCAACATTTTATCCATTGTATGTTTTATCTAACGCAATGTCATTAATCAGGGTGTTTATTCTCACAAAGATCTCAGATTGATCATAGTTCATGAAAAAAAGAGTCGCACAACCCGTCTCACAGTTTTGATGCACCTGTAACCTACCATGCCTAATGGAGTTCTAACTCAAGTAAAACTTTCTTCACACATGTCTTGGATGCGTTTATTAGTCTCCACCTATACCACTTTAGATTCAGGATATTTCCATAAAACCTCTATAAGAACTTTATCATATGACTTCTCTAAATAAATAAAAACCATATAAAAATTTCAAGATTTTTGTCCATAATGGTCTATCATACCACTAATCAAATAAATTTCTTATGTGGTTGAATGTACTCATATAAAACAAAAAAATTATTAGAAACATTAGTTTTCCTTCGAATCCCCTATTCCACCATGCTCTCCCAATGTTCAAGGAATGAATCACAAGCTTTATGCATCTATAATTCCCACAACTTAAAATTTTTACTTTATTTTTATACATATATATAGTGAGCTCTTCCCCTATTCATCGATAATTTTTTAATATTTAATAATTTCATTAAAAAAACAAGTGGGCCAATTAATTCCCAACTCCCCTAATTATTTCTAAATATTGATATAGATATTTTAAAACCCAAAAACTTTATCATTTTCTATCCTTCTTAAATCTTATATTACCTAAAAATGAGTAAATTTTTTTATAATAGCTATAATTGAATTACTCTATACTAATACTAATATTATCTAAGTCTAATCCACAGATCCACACTTCATGGAAGAGATAATTAAAGTAGAATCCCCATTTTTCAAAATTTCCACATCCTTAAAAAGGGTACAACCTTTTTCATCTTTTATTCTCTGAACATGATATAAATCTCTAGATTTTGTCTCTCCACCTCTTGCTAAACTATGGACATTTCTTTCAGTATTTTTAATTTGTAATGAATGTTATAACTTCTCAAAACAAATTGATTTGGCGTCACTAACTGCCTTCTTATCCACTCTAGGAACAAAATTATATGGAGCCCAAGAATCTTCATTACTACCAATATATTAAGGTTTAAATAACTCTCATTTCACCTTAACTTTAAGGTGAAAATTCTTATTACATCACCATGATTATTTCCCTTTATGAAAAAAAACTTTTACTATAATAGAAGTAGTAATATTGCAAACACATTTATCCACCTCATGCCACATGTAATTAGTGGTTCCATGAACTTACTAATCCACTTATTTTAAGTGTTTGTCCTTAAATTACATTATAAGGTTATCCTTTATGTGCCACCATTGGATTTTTGGATTCATTAATTATTTCAATTTTCTATTGTAATTCATAATTTTCAGGTTTAAAACTAATAAATGATGATGGGAGGTCAGACATCCCCTGAGTATAACCTTACAATATTTAATTAATATTCTATCTAACCTATTTACCATGAAATAATACACTTGGGATCTTCTTACTCCACTTTTATAAGATATAAAATGTTCTTCCTATTTCTTAAAGTGCGTATTTTCTACTACAAAATTACAACTATAGGAAAAGTCTAAGATAACTGATCCTTTCATCATCTACCACACCCAAAACAAATCCTCCAAAACAATCTATGTGATATATAGTGTCCTTTAATACATGACCATTCGGGCCACCGCCTATAAAAATCTTCCCATGTTGCGGAAAACTCAAAATCAATGTTTCTAAATTAAACGAAAAATCAAACTTTTATTGTACATTAAGTTCTACTTAGGTACATAAACACTAACGATGTTATAAGTATAATTTTTTATAACTATATTAACTTCTATGATTATATCCCATAATCTTACAACATCAACCACATTATCTTTTAATGTCTTATCAACCATAATACCAACACCATTTTTTGTCTTGGTTCTACCTGATTTCCAAAGTTTGAAACCGGAGCTATCCACTTCGATTACCTTTTCTCCCACCCATTTACTCTCTTGTAAACAAAAAACTCTAATCTCTATTTTAACTATAATATCTACCAATTCCATAGATTTTCTCATCAAATTTCCCATATTCCAACTAGTTATCCTATGATTATGATTTTGAACTAGCTTCTTTACCCATCACGTCCATCCAAAAGAGTTTTAAGACCCTTGAACATTTAACACTACACATGTGCGTTGATGTAGAGGATCTAGCTAATTTGAACCCAAAATTGATCAATGCACCACATTGATTTCAAGAAATGTCATATTATTAACATATATATACATTTGATCAATATAATGAAAAAATTAGACAATGTTTTATGTTGGCGGTGAACTGCATATCCCTCTATTCGAGCATTGGATCAGTAATGTAGGAAATAAAACCACATAGGTGGAGTTTCATTTTATGATCAAAAAACATTTAAAAATGGGGGTTTTATAACAAATTTCTGCTCCATAGAATTCATTAAAATTTATTAAATCCAACTAAGGTAGAATTTAGTAAGTATGAGCAGTGATATATTCAAATAAATCACAATGGGAACCAAAATATTGAATGCAATCTAATTCATTATCAAATCAAACCCAAATAAAAAAAATAGAATTTATTTAAAAGTGTGATAATCCATATATCAAAATATTTTTTAACCATTATTATTTGGACAACTTGATAATATGCGCCATTGTTTTACTGTTGAAAAATTAAATACATTGCCTGCAGCATAGTCCAAGTGACTCAATACACATTATAAGTTCTCAAACATGAAATTATGAACTCATCACATCAATAAGTACTCATACTCTTGTTAATCTTAATATATCATCAAGATCCTAAATATTTCAAGATGATGACACTTAAAATAAAATATTTATTGGGTTTTATTATAATATCATTTATGTTGTTATAAAACAAAAAATAAATGAATGATAAATAGTTTTTTCATAAATAACATATGATAAATTAACATATCAAATAAATAATATGATCCATGAACATCTGTATAGTATTTTATGGCATGGTCATCAATACACTTTTGAAGAAAAATTTTCATTATCTTAAAAATTAATCCCTCCATATCCCTATTTTTTTGGTTTACCCAGATTCTCAATCTCAACACTACCAACAATGAAGTTTCTTCCCTGTTTCTTTAAATAAATATATTTATTTTGTGAATTTGTTAATGTTGGAATATACAGAGAATCAGTAAGATATTTTTTAGTCATCATCACTAATTCATACATATATATTGGTATGATCAAAGATTATTTTGGTAAATTCATCAATATGTAATTTTATTAATGTTCCAGGGTGCATTAAGGTTTTGTCATATAATTCTCCAATAACATATTTTGGCATATAGAATTATTCAAGCTGTAGAAATATTTCAACACTAAATGAATCTACCATTTATAATGATAACATTGGATGCCTTCAAGCGAACATCAAAAGTTTACATCCTCCATCATTGTATCCCTACTGATGGTATTGTCCACTCTTATAAATGCCTAATAATTTCCATGAGATATGTACATGTGCTAATGACTAAAACTGATGTTCCCATTAATAAGATCGTCACTATCGTCACCGATTAAACCTCAATATAATGTCTTGCACCTAAAATCTCCATGTACTGTATGCTTGAATATAAGATGTATCCACTGGAACTTAACAGAGAACTGAATAGAAACATTAAATACCCAGACAAAAACACACACATAGCAACAACAATAGTGATGATCACCATGGTAGCTCTGATCAAGAGGCACATGCTCCACTTCTTGTAGTCACATGAAAGTGCCTGTTCTAAATCATGTAGAACTAACATGGAAGACAATGAATATTTAGATAATGGAATGGTAAGGTTTATGCATATTTTAACTTTAGAGAACACTTTATCAATTAGGAGATTCAATCTTATTTGTGATTCTATATTGGATCCAAACATTTAGTATCCACTAACTACCAATGAAGCATACAAAACCGTACATAAGAGAAATGATGTGATCAAAATCCTATATTCAAGAAAAAAAGAAATACTAGATAAAAAAAGAGAGAAAATTTATTATATGGATTAAATTCAAGCTCTACCTGGGGAAATTGAGTTTTTTTGGTCATCGATGTATAGAGAAGAGTAAAAACATGATGTGAACAATACCATAATGAATATAAACTGATATATGTACAAATCCCTCTCTAATTTATAGGCACTCATTTCTTATGAAACCTGAGAAGGCTTTGATGCCATTGGATCATTTTTTTGAAAAATAGGTAGTTGAATAAGTGATTTGGATATCTATATTTTCCTCATCCATGGATCTTCTCTCCTTATTCAGGAAGAAACCACCATGTCACAATCATCACAACTTGGCGACTTCATTTGTTGGTCAATCCTCTATGGGAAGAAAACCAACCCATTCCTGCCATCTCAACTACAGGAGAACACAAATTTATGTATTTGTGTAAGATGAGTAGTGAGTGGGTTATAGGGAAAGAGTATAATGTAAATAAGGGTGTATATATCCCATGGGTGGCATCAATCCCATCCATTCCTTCATTAAGTGGCATTCGCCATCCGTGGATTGCTGGTTCAGATGATGAGAGAACTCGAAAGGAAGAGAAAAAAATCCCAGTGATGTTTTCAAATACTTGTTTTTTTTGGATTTGAGGTGATGGAGGAAGTCCATCATCATCATTTGGGGTGAGAAAGTAATATATGGGGTCGGATTATCTATTCAAACATAGTTCGTTGGGATGCCTAAAAACAATTCTGAATACAAGTGTGGCCTCACAAATATGTATCGATACAAGAGATCAACAAAATAAAATTTTCTCTAAAAACATTCACATAAAATTTTTTCATTTGTATCATTAAAATTACCATATTTAATTTAATTAATGTTTTCCACCACCTCAACATGTCTAGATGATTTTGTGTTCCTCCTTCAAAGATATCACTGATATAGAATCTTACATAAATTCTAGTGAATGAACTTTCGATTGTCTGACTCACATTGGGATAAATTATCTAGAGAGAAAACACTCAAATGTTCTCACCTCATCCCCATGTTGTCACTATAAATAAAGTCAATTTATTTTCTTCTTCAAATGGTATTCCATTTTATACATCTAAAAAAATAAAGCTCACAATTAAAAAATATTTGAGTTGAGATTAACATTTGTTTTGTGAAAATTCTATTTGGCAATACCCATACAATATTCCTCCTTTGAATTTTTATAAATAGGCTTCATGGTTCCCCTCCATGTATTCATATTGATCAACTCTATAAGGCCCCAGCCTTAAACCTTACTTAATCTTGATTTATTACAAGATTACACATTGAGGATCTTTTCAGGTTTAGAGTTTTAGAGAATTAGATCATGAAACTTGCATTACATTCCACATTTAAACAAAGTGGTTACATAAAAGATAGTATTCATTCTTCCCATCACTAGAAACATATTGAAAATAAAACATGGATTCTTTCTTGACACATCCTTGACACTATCATCACATCATGTACCTTTCCCTTGACCTGTGAAAAACATTTCAAAAAACTTTGGATGAGCATAAAAAGCTCAGTAAGGGTTATAAAAATATGGAAAGGAAGCATGAGTTAATATATACATAAGAATGAAATCTTACTTTACCCATAAAACATAGGCACTTTAACATACCTCATCAAACCATCAATAAATCATAGAAAACATAAGACATAAAGGTAACTTGAGGCATTCATAACATTCTTACATAGGGAGTAACCCTCTTGGTTACGTTTGGAATACCCATCACAGTATATTCCCTAAATCTCTTTGAAGAAACCTTATCGTTTCACTCCTTCACGTTACCCAATGCATTGGAGAGCTATATCTGGCTCACCCACCCTTAGTTTATCATGGAACCACCCGTCTTCATAATAATGCCAAAGAACCTCAACATAATCGTATCACATAAAACATGCATAAAGGAAACATAACATTCCCACCTTTAAATCACAAGATATCAATACAACACATTGATATAAAAACATTATGAAAACCATTTTCAATATCAAAATAAAAGAAAAGTTAAACATGGTATTTATTTTTCTTTCAAAAAGAAGGTATGGCTTGTAGAGGGAGCCGAAACACAAATAATAGTCACAGCGGCGGAGAAGTCGTTGTCGCCGCATACGTATGACAAAAAACCTTCCCTTTTTTCGTTTAGTAAACACTTTGTATAAAAAATATTCCTTTTGAATAAACATAAAAGTCAAAGGGGTTTATACACCGTATAAAAGAAGGTTCTGTATAAAACAAAATATGCCTCAATGAAAGGAGATTGAGACGGAGTCCCATACAAAGATGGTATCCTTGGATTAAGGATAAATCAATTACATAATTATGTGTAACAAACTAATACACAAAATATAAGTGGATATCAAGTGTAAAACAATCAGAGGTTATTCACACATATTCATAAAATGACATATTCAAGGAGTACAAGCTTATCCCAAAGAATCTAAATTAGGTTAAGAAGTTCCCTTGCAATAATTAGACAGCCTAACGGCGTCACTTCAAAATTCAGAAAAAAAAAGAGTTGATGAGAGATAAAAAGGGTATCTCATCAGTTGGAGATAAAATTTACATCAATAAGGATATAGAAGAACATATCCCAAAATAATATTATGTGAATTAAAAGACATAACAAAATAAGTCTTTTAAAAAGAGGAGGGTGAAAGGTTCCCTTACCGACATGGGTATCTTTTGAAACATACGCCCCGTGAAAGAAGGAAAATACATCATTGATGTAAATACTCATAAATGAAAGAATATTACACAATGAGTAAAAATAATGGTCAGTACATACACCACTCAAAGTTAATTGTGGAAAATGTAGCATAAATATCACGGGAATAAAAGTGAGATGAAAAATCCCTTACGAAAACTCGGCAGCCTAACGGCGCCACTTAAAACATCCAAAAATGGATTGATGAGATCAAATAGGGTATCTCATCACATTAAAATAAAATGTAAAGCAAGAGGAATATGAAAGAACATCCCCCATCATAACAAATAGGATCTTAAAAGAAGTGACATAAAGGGGAGTACTTAAAGAGAAAGAGAGTGGTTAGATCTATTATGAAAATTCGGCAGCCTAACGGCGCTACTCGAAACTTCAAAAATGGATGGATGAGAGAGAATAGGGTCTCTCATCACATGAACATAAAAATTACAGTAAGAGTAATATAAAAGAACATCCCAATAACAAGAAACATGAGCTTAGAAGGAATTACATAAAAGAGTGTACTTAAAAAGAAAGCGAGGAGTAGGATCCCTTACCTCAAGTCCAACTTGTCTTGTTCGTTTCATTATATTCCGGAATAATAAACTTTGGTCAATTAATAATTTCCTAATTACCTCATTTAGAGATTATTATTCAGTTCATATCACATATTATAATGTTATAATAATTATTTAATAATGTTAGTTCATATCAGACGTTTTTGCCGATGTTTGGTACATGAGTCAAAAACGAACTTGTTTGAAAAAAATATTGCCCATGTAGTTATAAGTAAATAATTTACAGAATAGTATTAATGCTTAAAATATCATATATATCCAGTAAATATTCATTTCATAATATTCCATATCATTTGGAGATAAAAAATGAAAAGCACCGTTCATGGAGATGGTAGGCCGTACATACTTATGAATGCTACTTTCATTTTTTTATCATATTAATGGAATTAAAACAAAATGAGAGAGATATATATATGTTATAATTCCAGAATTATATCCATAATTTTGATGTAATATATTACATATATATAAATTATATATATGTATTTATAATATTACATAACATTTTGAGATAAGAAATGAAATGTACCGTTCATGGAGACGGTAAGCCGTACGTACGCATGAACGCTACTTCCATTTCTATTTCATATTTAATGGAATTAAAACATAATGATACATAATATAATTTTAATTCCAGTATGGTATCATATATAATATTATTAAATATATCCTTTATACGTACCACATATGGTATTAACGAATCAAATCACTTTGAGGGGGCGGTAGTCCGCACTTCCTTAAATGAAGATATTGCGTTTACCCATAATGGAAACCATAAAGGTATGCCCAAAATGAAAAATACAGAAGCTTAAGGAAAACATAAACATATTATATATCACATATAAATATAGTGTCATCTTAATGGCCACCTTTTAAGGTGTTAAAAGAATGTTGAACAATCATCGTTTCGGGAGGCCGAAATTCGCCATCCACGGAAACAGTATGTTCTTTAACCATTAGATGTAGGTGTGTGAAAGTGTAGCTCGAATACTTATTATAAAAACATACTAGTATATTGATTATACTGTATTTATTACAAAAGAAATGAATAAAAAGATTTTAGTGGGTTGGAGAAGCAAAATAAAACAAAAGGACTCAAGTGAAGACATTACCTTAAAATCGGGTAACTCCCTTTGGTTTGAGCTCAAAGGCTTACTTGGGAAGACATATGCCCAAAGTGAGGATTCAAGGAGTAAGAGATGGAATTGGAGAGACAAAATGGGCAGAGTTTGGCCGAGCCAAAGGCTTTGGGAGTGTGGTTAAGAAGGTAGAGGTGGGGGCCTTTTATAAGAGTAGAGGAGGGGCACTCTTGGAAGGTAAAGAAAAGTCACTTTATTTTAAAATGGTATTCGGATTTAAGAGATCCCACATTGATGTTTTTAGAGTATAAGGTGATAAGGGTTCTAAATACACTCATCCAATAGGTTTTGGACATGTGTAGGTCTTAGATATTACAATATCTTTCCATTTTATTTAAATCGTTAAATAATGAGGTCATTGCTGCATCATCCTGATGTCATAAATAATTTAATTTATTTAATGTCTAAAAATTATAAAAAATACTATGATGTAGGAAATATTTTTAGATTTCCAATGAATATTTATATTCAAAAATATGACTTGTATATCCCCATGTAAAAATTGTTTTAGCAAAACATCTCATGTTTGTGTCATTTTTACTTTAACATTAAATAAAAAGATATTTATGTCATTTTCCAACCAAAGTGGCTCCATGGGGTCCCCAAGTTGACCCATGGATTGTCTTGGTCGACCATTACACATACAATGAGGGTAGGACATGTTTCTAGGTCATTTCATTTTATTAAAACATTTTTCTTACCATAAACTACACAAATTACCTCTAATCGCGATTAAAAACTTAATAAGTTACTATTCACCAAAAAATTATTTTTATCCCATTGAACCACATTTTACTTCTTAATGACAACCATGTATGATGGATTTTTTTAAATTAAAAACACAAAGATGGAAAAATTTCATTTAAACGGAAAAATCAGTTTTTCAAAGTACCACTTAGTGGTTTCACTATTCATCAAAAGTTGATGTTTTTCAGAAAAATCCCAAAAATTCACCCTAAGCTATATTTGATATTCCGAATTCAAAAATGATGTCTATTTTACAAAATTGAAAACATATAAGTCACATTAATTAATTTAATAATTAATTCCCGCTTTCAGATCAAATAGCGTGTTTTTATGAAACAATAAGTATCAAAAGATTGACACTAGTTTAAGTCTGATTTCAAAGTGAAATTAATTCCAACGACCACTATTGGATTTAATAGTAAAAATATATTCTAATTTCACTTTAAAACCAATTCAAAAGATAATCTAATCATATAAATAAATTAGATTAAAAATAGGTTTTGAATTAAAATACTACATTTTACACTATTCATTTAAAAAAATGAACTTTATCAGAAAGATACCAAAAATTTACACAAAGTAAATTTTGATGTCCCAATTCTTAAGAAGAGTTGTATTTGGTCCAATAGAATGTATAAGAGTGAACAAAACTATATTTAATGATGGTTCGCCATCAAAAGGCGATAAGTGAACCTTTAGTGAAAACCAGGGCATATACGCCTAAAATTGAATTCTTTCCGTATTTTAAGCCTTTATCTTTTATTGGATAAATGTAAAAACATTTTAAAAACATATATAATCATATTTTAGTTAATTCTGTCAATTCCCGCCAATACAACGGCTACATGTTAACTACCATTTAAAATAATATTATTTTATTATTAGAGTGCAACGTAAGATTCCCAAGAAACTCGTTGTTGCGTGTTGGGTATGCCATCGAGCATAGCGTCCGTTTAAAGTCATATTAATACTTTATTAACAAATATGGATAAATATGAAAATTTCATATTCTTTATTTACCTGGGGTGATACATCCTTCCCCCCTTTTGGGAATTCCGTCATCGTAATTTTTAAAATTGAGCTTGGAAACATCCTTGAATGTCCCACATCGGAACAAGAGTCGGTAACACAATCACTTTAAAATAAAGAAAGATAAGTACAAAGTTCACCCGAGTTAAACCATACTAGGATTCCATGTAGAAAAATATGGACATGGAGGAGAAAACATAGGGTCATGTTCTGATGGAGAGTAATAGAAAACATGTTTAGGAGAAAGTTAACAATAAGAAAATCACAAACTTGTAATGGGTTAAATGGTGTTGGGTTCCCCAGTAGGAAAATTTAATAGAAAACATTTTTGCTTTAAGTTACTTTTTATTGAGGAATTTATTTTTGAGCTTAAATAAAACATAATGAAACATACTTACTTGTCATGTTGACATCCAACTTTTACTATATTCCTTAATCAAACTCATATTTTTTTTCCAAAAGACGAGTATTTAAGGAGACTTGTTCGCATTAAGAGTACTATAATCAACTTCTAGAGAATCACCTAATCCACCAAAGATAACTATATACTTACCATTTATTTAGGCTTTAACCAAGACCAAAACCAAAAGGTTAGTACAAGGTCAGATAATCCAGAAAAGGATAACCCTTTTAAAAGAAAATCTATGCTTAATCTCCAAAATTTGTCCAACAAAACCCAAAGTTCAACGAGGACTATCCAATAAACAATTTTTCCATAAAATTCTTCAAAGTAAAACAATCTAAGATTGAAACCCAAATATTTTAAGGATTTAGTCACATAGTCTTCCAAGTTAAATCGTAACATTTATCTCCAAACAACATCAGTTGCTCCTAAAGTCTCGTATTGAAAAGTAATTAACCTAATCACATATCCTTCATGATAAGTTAATAATTTTCCTAAATAACCCAAAATCAACTTACTCTTAATTCATAAAATCATCTAACTAAAACGAATCGGTCAAACTAACCAGGGACTTCACGTAGTCCAGTGGTAGGCGATAAATACCAGTCGCACTTTGGTTGTGGGTTCGATTCCCGCAGCTTTTTCCGACGCGACGGTTTGTCACACGGTCTGCGTGTTATCCTTTTTCCAAAACAATATAATTCTTAAATCATTTCCCAAAAAGAGATAAAATCATCAAAAATGGTCATAACATATTTTAACCTCAAGTTTATCTCATGCCTTTCATTTTCTAGCACATCATATAATAACCCATAATTACCTCAAAAGTAAGGATCATATAAACTCTAATTGTTACCTTTATAATTATTACCTGAACTTCCACATCGATTGGTCATCTCATACATGATGCATTACAGAACATACCAAGGTTCAAGTGGTTGATCATGACTCCTTGATAGTTGGTTTAGAACAACCATGAGTTTCCTCATTGAATCCCCCATTTTATCCAGTATCTTAATCATAGAACCACCACAGTTTCCTTCAAACCTGTTGTCTCTTTGGTTCCTACTAGATCCATCCATTCACTAAAAACAGAAATGTCAGTGTGAGTATATCAACAAAACCATCATGTACTAATGAGGAAGGTAAACTCTAAGATATACTTACTCATTCACTTTATCTAAAACTAGGACTCTTTCTGAAATCCTACCCATTATGGTACTGTCACTTATGCTTAGAGAATACCCTAACCTGTAAATTTATCTAAACAGACCCTCTGATACCAACTATAAGGCCCCAGCCTTAAACCTTACTTAATCTTGAGTTATTACAAAATTACACATTGAGGATCTTTTCAGGTTTAGAGTTTTAGAGAATTAGATCATGAAACATGCATTACATTCCACATTTAAACAAAGTGGATACATAAAAGATAGTATTCATTCTTCCCATCAACGGAAACATATTGAAAATAAAACATGGATTCTTTCTTGACACATCCTTGACACTATCATCACATCATGTACCTTTCCCTTGACCTGTGAAAAACATTTCAAAAAACTTGGGATGAGCATAAAAAGTTCAGTAAGGGTTATAAAAATATGGAAAGGAAGCATGAGTTCATATATACATAATAATGAAATAATACTTTACACATAAAACATAGGAACTTTAACATACCTCATCAAACCATGAATAAATCATAGAAAACATAATTCATAAAGGTAACTTGAGGCATTCATAACATTCTTACGTAGGGAGTAACCCTCTTGGTTAGGTTTGGAATACCCATCACAGTATATTCCCTAAATCTATTTGGAGAAACTTTAACGTTTCACTCCTTCGCATTACCCAATGAATTGGAGAGCTATATCGGGCTCACCCGCCCTTAGTTTATCACGGAACCACCCGTCTTCATAATAATGAACAAGAACCTCAATATAATTGTATCACATAAAAAATGCATAAAGGAAACATAACATTCCCACCTTTCAATCACAAGATATCAATACAAAACATTGATATAAAAACATTTTGAAAACCATTTTCAATACCAAAATAAATGAAAAGTAAAACATGGTATTTATTTTTCTTTAAAAAAGAAGGTATGTCTTGTAGAGGGAGCCGAAACACAAATAATAGTCACGGCGGCGGAGAAGTCGTTGTCGCCGCATTCGTACGACAAAAAACATTCCCTTTTGTCGTTTAGTAAACACTTTGTATAAAAAAGATTCCTTTTGAATAAACTTAAAAGTCAAAGGGGTTTATACACCGTATAAAAGAAGGTTGTGTATAAAACAAAATATGCCTCAATGAAAGGAGATTGAGACGAAGTCCCATACAAAGATGGTATCCTTGGATTAAGGATAAATAAATTACATAATTATGTGTGACAAACTAATACACCAAATATAAGTGGATATTAAGTGTAAAACAATCAGAGGTTATTCACACATATTCATAGAATGACATATTCAAGGAGTATAAGCTTATCCCATTGAATCGAAATTGGGTTAAGAAGTTTCCTTGCAATAATTAGACAGCCTAACGGCGTCACTTCAAAATTCAGAAAAAAAAGGGTTGATGAGAGATAAAAAGGGTATCTCATCACTTGGACATAAACTTTACATCAATAAGGATATATAAGAACATATCCCAAAATAACTTTATGTGAATTAAAAGACATAACAAAATAAGTCTTTTAAAAAGAGGAGGGTGAAAGGTTCCCTTACCGACATGGGTATCTTTCGAAACATACGCCCCGTGAAAGAAGGACAATACATCGTTGATGTAAATACTCATAAATGAAAGAATATTACACAATGAGTAAAATAATGGTCAGTACATACACCACTCAAAGGAAATTGTGGCAAATGTAGCATAAATCTCACAGGAATAAAAGTGAGATGAAAAATCCCTTACGAAAACTCGGCAGCCTAACGGCGCCACTTAAAACATCCAAAAATGGATTGATGAGATCAAATAGGTTATCTCATCACATTACAATAAAATTTACAGAAAGAGTAATATGAAAGAACATCCCCCATCATAACAAATAGGAGTTTAAAAGAAGTGACATAAAGGGGAGTACTTAAAGAGAAAGAGAGCGGTTAGATCTCTTACGAAAATTCGGCAGCCTAACGGCGCCACTCGAAACTTCCAAAATGGATTGATGAGAGAGAATAGGGTCTCTCATCATATGAACATAAAAATTACAGGAATAGTAATATAAAATAACATACCAATAACAAGAAAGATGAGCTTAGAAGGAATGACATAAAAGAGTGTACTTAAAAAGAAAGAAAGGAGTAGGATCCCTTACCTCAAGTCCAACTTGTCTTGTTCGTTTCGTTATATTTCTGAATAATAAACTTTGGTAAATTAATAATTGAATAAGTACCTCATTTAGAGATTATTATTCAGTTCATATCACATATTATAATGTTATAATAATTATTTAATAATGTTAGTTCATATCAGACGTTTTTGCCGATGTTTGGTACATGAGTCAAAAATGAACTTGTTTGAAAAAAGATTTCCCATGTAGTTATAAGTAAATAATTTACAGAATAGTATTAATGATTAAAATATAATATATATCCATTAAATATTCATTTCATACTATTCCATATCATATGGAGATAAAAAATGAAAATCACTGTTCATGGAGACGGTAGGCTGTACGTACGCATGAACCCTACTTTCATTTTTTTGTCATATTAATGGAATTAAAACAAAATGAGAGAGATATATATATTTTATAATTCCAGAATTATATCCATAATTTTGATGTAATATATTACATATATATCCATTATATATATGTACTTATAATATTACATAACATTTTGAGATAAGAAATGAAATGTACCGTTCATGGAGACGGTAAGCCGTACGTACGCATGAACGCTACTTCCATTTCTATTTCATATTTAATGTAATTAAAACATAATGATACATAATAGTATTTTAATTCCAGTATGGTATCATATATAATATTATTAAATATATCCTTTATATGTACCACATATGGTATTAACTAATCAAATCACTTTGAGGGGGCGGTAGTCCGCACTTCCTTAAATGAAGATATCGTGTTTACCCATAATGAAAACCATAAAGGTATGCCCAAAATGAAAAATACAGAAGCTTAAGGAAAACATAAACATATTATATATCGCATATAAATATAGTGTCATCTTAATGGCCACCTTTGAAGGTGTTAAAAGAATGTTGAACAATCATCGTTTCGGGAGGCCGAAATTTGCCATCCACGGAAACAGTATGTTCTTTAACCATTAGATGTAGGAGTGTGAAAGTGTAGCTAGAATCATTATTATAAAAACATCCTAGTATATTTATGATACTAGATTTTTTACATAAGAAATTAATAAAAATAGTTTATGGGGTTGGAGAAGCAAAATAAAACAAAAGGACTCAAGTGAAGACATTACCTTAAAATCGGGTAACTCCCTTTGGTTTGAGCTCAAAGGCTTCCTTGGGAAGACTTATGCCCAAAGTGGGGCTTCAAGGAGTAAGAGAGGGAAGATAAGAGACAAAATGGGCAGAGGTTGGCCAAGCCAAAGGATTTTGGAGTGTGGGTAAGGAGGTAGAGGTGGGGACCTTTCATAAGAGGAGAGGAGGGGCACTCTTGGAAGGTAAAGAAAAGTCACTTTATTTTAAAATGGTATTCGGATTTAAGAGGTCCCACATTGATGTTTTTCTAGGATAAGGTGATAAGGGTTCTAAATCCACTCATCCAATAGGTTTTGGACATGTGTAGGTCTTAGATATTACATTATCTTTCCATTTTATTTAAATCGTTAAATAATGAGGTCATCGCTACATCATCATGATGTCATAAATGATTTAATTTATTTAATGTATAAAAATTATAAAAAATAATATGATGTAGGAACTCTTTTTAGATTTCCAATTAATATTTATAGTCAAAAATATGACTTGTATAACCTCATGTAAAAATTGTTTTAGTAAAACATCTCATGTTTGTGTCATTTTTACTTTAACATTAAATAAAAAGATATTTATGTCATTTTCCAACCAAAGTGGCTCCATGGGGTCCCCAAGTTGACCCATGTATCGTAGTGGTCGTCCATTACACATCCAATGAGGGTAGGACATGTTTCTAGGTCATTTCATTTTATTAAAACATTATTCTTACCATAAACTACACTAATTACCTCTAATCGCGATTAAAAACTTAATAAGTTACTATTCACCAAAAAATTATTTTTATCCCATTGAACCACATTTTACTTCTTAATGACAACCATGTATGTCGGATTTTTGAAATTCAAAACACAAATATGGAAAAATTTCATTTAAACAGAAAAATCAGATTTTATAAGTACCACTTAGTGGTTTCACTATTCATCAAAAATTGAAGTTTTTCAGAAAAATCTCAAAAATTCACCCTAAGATATATTTGATATTCCGAATTCAAAAATGAAGTCTATTTTAAAAAATTCAAAACATATAAGTCACAATAATTAATTTAATAATTAATTCCCGTTGTCAGATCAAATAGCCTGTTTTTATGAAACAATAAGTATCAAAAGATTGACACTAGTTTAAGTCTGATTTCAAAGTGAAATTAATTCCAACGACCACTATTGGATTTAATGGTAAAAATATATTCTAATTTCACTTTAAAACCAATTCAAAAGATAATATAATCATATAAATAAATTATATTAAAAAGAGGTTTTGAATAAAAATACAACATTATACACTATTCATTTAAAAAAAATGAACTTTATCGGAAAGATACCAAAAATTTACACAAATTAGATTTTGATGTCCCAATTCTTAAGAAGAGTATTTTTTTGGTCCAATAGAATGTATAAGAGTGAACAAAACTATATTTAATGACGGTTCTCCATCAAAAGGCGATAAGTGAACCTTTAGTGAAAACTAGGGCATATACGCCTAAAATTGAATTCTTTCCGTATTTTAAGCCTTTATCTTTTATTGGATAAATGTAAAAACATTTTAAAAACATATATAATCATATTTTATTTATTTATATCAATTCCCGCCAATACAACGGCTACATGTTAACTACCATTTAAAATAATATTATTTTATTATTAGAGTGCAACGTAAGATTCCCATGAAACTCATTGTTGCGTGTTGGGTACGCCATCGAGCATAGCGTCCCCTTTAAAGTCATATTAATACTTTATTCACAAATATGGATAAATATGAAAATGTCATATTATTTATTTACCTGGGGTGTTACAAACTCAAACATACTAAGGTGAAACACTATCTCTATAATTCTTGAGTCACAACGTTTTTCAACATATCACATGGATTTCACGCTCCTTCAATATTATGTAGATCTAACTATTAGGTTTTGAATGAATCAAATAACTCATATTAGACACGGTGAAATCAATAAGAAGCCCAATTATAGGATCTATTATTCAATAAATATAAAACCTACAATAAAACGATAAAATTAATAAGGTGTTGTAAATAAGAATACCATCCTTGAAGAGCCATTGTATCATCTGATTCAACTTCAAACATATTTAAATGTTCTCAATAAAAATAACATGAGTGAAAAAAATCTTCTCACATCTTTGGTGTAGCATCTCTTCCCTCCTCATTGGATTGACTTGAGATGGAATGGATACTTGGTCTTATGTGACATTTCAAAGATGCAAAATGTTCTACATAAATGTCAAGGACTTCAATACAATTGGGGGAATATTTTTCCCTTTCAGAATAAGCCACCAAAACCAATAATATCATAAAAAACCACTATATGACCCATGATAAAAAAATAATACAACTCAAGAATGAAAACTAGATTTCAGACCAAATAATAATTAGAGTACCATAGCAAAAGACTACTAATAGCAATGTACATAGAAGAAGACAAAACCCACAGAACTCAAAGAGTCCAAGACATAACTTCATAGCTCCCAACATACTCCATGTTCAATCTTTATAATATAGACCATGTATTAAAAATCACCACAAAAAGTTATGATTTTTTACCTTTACCATTATCTTGATAAACAATATCAACAAAATCACTAATGTGCCCAATCAGGGGGGTGGGTGATGAATCTCAATAGTATTTCTCCAAATTACTTTCCTACTCATTCCAATAGGATTGAACATGTTATCACATTTATATCATATATATATATATATATATAATAATAATTGAAAACAATTTATATCCGGATATATAATAATCACCATGGAAAAAAATTTCCCTAGAAAAACAAATTTCCAAGGAATACAACCAAACAAGTCAATCAACCATTTTGTGAATTAATTTAGCATTACCATTCTGTTCCACATGACCATACACACACACTCACCCAAACAATACTAGTTTTTTCCATTTATGTTGGAACTTCACATCCATAACCCATCCCTTTGATGGTGGAACTTCACAACCATTATCCATTCCATTTAACTCACATTTATCCATTTATGCCGACAACCATGTCAAACCAAATTTTTCCAAACCATTTCAATAAAACCATAATTTAATTGAAAATAATTTTCCATCAAATTTCTATGAATTAAAACCAAACAACCATTTTAAAACAATCATTTTAAAATAATGTTACCAATTTAAATTTCCACTAAAACATCATATTTTCACAATTTCATAAACTATCACCAAAGGGGGTTTCAATCAAGTATTTCATAGAAAAGTCACAATCAATTCCATGAAAAACAATAAATTTGAAATCTATACTTCTAGTACTATTAATAATATTTTAGAATAAATCTAACTACCTCAGAAAATATGGAAAAAATGATGAACGATACAAATTATTTAACAAAATCGGATTGAATATCCTAAAACCAGCCTTATATCTCTTTCCATAACAACAACACAACCATGTATCATCATGATTGGCATAAAACATCATAAATATATCCCCAATGTACTAGATCTAGGATTTCAAGATAGGGGAGGAATGTAAATCTAAGAAAAGCTGCCAAAAATGAAGACTTACCAAGGGAATCAGGCTTCAACGAACCTAGAATGTCCAGTGAATTGATTCTTCTTTCAAGGGGAGAGACTCCACAGCTTGAAACCAGGGGTGCTATGTTCTCCCCACCATTAGACATTACTTCCTTAGATAGTATAAAACCAGTATTTACCTAAAGGATTTTAGGTCATTGCTTGATAATTTCTTTCTCTTATTCTCTTACCTCTTCCTAAATCTGACCACGTATCCATAGAACACACACTTGAAAAATGTATTTCACACGTAAGACATTCTCATGCCTATCCAAAATATATATTGGAACATGCATTAAAAAATCATTCGTCTCTAGGTTAACATGATCTCATCAATTTTTAGGGTTAGGATCAGGATGATACTTCTTCTACTATGATACGTGATGCGCATATTGCACTTCTCTAAACTGTCATGAAAATACCAACCGATATTCTACATCTCTAACTCATTCAAGTATATCAAAAGGGCATGCGTATAATATATATAACTTTCAATGCTTACCAAAATGATGATGCCAAATCCTTGAAGATATTTTAATTAACAGAAGATCACACACCACGAATGACAATGTCCATCTATGGTGACCCACATATGATTTCAGATTACTCTAAGCTATCTACACCCATTTCTAGATCAAAAGAATATTCTCTATTTTTTCTTGAACATGTCTCGGCCCAAAAATTGAATTATAACCTATTTCCACCCAACAAAGTGGATAATGACATGGCCATACATATAATGATTTGAAAGGTTCCATTTGTATGGAGGATAGATAATTTTTGTTATTTGAGAACTCCACTAATGGTATGTTATCTTCCCATGAGCCAAAAAAATCTATTACACGATCCCACAACATGTCTTCGAACATTTTTATCATCCATTAGGATTACCCATCCATATGAGGATGATATTCCATACTTGTGGTAAATTGAGTCTAAAGGGATTATTTTATGGATTTCTATAAACTATATATAAACCATAGGTCTCTATCTGATACTATCAAAACCAGTATTTCATTCTTCTTAACCACTTCTTGGATATAGATTTCTAACAAGTCCTCCATTGTGTGAGGTTCTTGAATAGGGATGAAATGGGATGACTTTGTGATTAGATCCACTATCACCGATATGGAATCATTTTCCTAAACCATTATTGGGAGACTTGTTACAAAATACATGGATATTTGATCCCATTTAAAAACTCGAATGGGTAATGACTCCATCATACCTATTGGTCATTGAATATTCACCTTAAATAGTTAACAAGTTAAGCATCATGAAACAAACTCATCCACCTTCCTTTTCATGCCAACCCACCTTCATTTTCATATCGATCCAAAAAAATTGTTTTTTCAACACCTTATACATCTTCTATATTTCAAGATGAACAACCCAGCTCGAATGGTGATACGTATGAAGAAGTTTTTCAGGATAATCCAAAGGTATGACCATGCGTTTTTGAAACCACAAGAGTGAACTCGCATCAAGCTTCCATCCCTCAATGGTCTACTTGCTATTGAGTCTTGGCCTTGGAGAAACACATTATAAATCAGATGTATGTTCCTCTTTAACTATCACAACCAAATCAGGAACACATAAAACTATAATGAAAACTGCAACATCACCATGGTCATCACATTCCATGTTCATATCAGCTATCACTAACATAAAATACCACTAATATCAAGCTTCTTTTGCTAACTGGGCATTTGACTTTTTACTTAATACATCTACCACCAAATTGCCTTTACCCGGTGTATAAATCTAGTAAAAGTCTAACATTTGGATACACTCCATCCATATTCCTTTTCTTAGGTTCAAATACTTATATGAGAAAATATTTTTCATGATATTATAATCTATAAACACTATGAATTTATCACTAAATAGGTACTGGAACTAGGTCTTCAAAACATGGACTATTAAAACTAATTCTATATTGTGTGTTGGGTAGCTATTATCATGAAAATATAACTACCTTGATCCATAAGAAACAACATGATCTACCTACATGAGAAAACATCCCAACCCAAATCCGGTAATATCACAATACACCATGTACCCTTTTCATGATTCTAAAAAAATCATTATTGGTGTTGATGCAAGGAAAACATTAAGCTCTTGAAATTAATTCCTTCATTCATCATTCCATTTAAATTGAACTTTCATTATTTTTAAAACAATCATTGGTGAATATTGTCATGGAAAATCATGAATGGAACATCATTAATAACCATCCATGCTAAGGAAAAATCATATCTCAAATACATTCTTTAGTGGTTTCCAAGAGATAACACCCTCTCTATTTTCTAGATCCATATAAACACCTATTTCAAAGATTAAAAGGCCTATGAAATAAACCTCTTGAATAAAAAATCACACTTTGATAATTTTTTTTACATATGATGATCCCACAATATTCCTAACATTGTCTCCAAGTGTTGCTCATACTCGACCCTTGTCCTTGAATAAACCAATATTTCATCCAAAAAGACCACCACAGAAAAATCCAAGTATCTTTGAAATATATAAGTCCTCAATGCCATAAATATTTCTAGTTCATTCATAAGACCTAAATTCATAACCACATACTCTTAATGGATATATCTACTTCTTAAAGCTATTTTGGGAATAACTTCATTCCAGACCCACCATTGATGATATTATGATCACAATTCAATTTTGGAGAACCATTGATATCCCCTCAACTAATTGAATATATCATCAATGTGTGGAAGTGGACACCAATTCGTTATCATAAATTGGTTATTCTTATGTTAATCCACACACAACCAAAGTGTTTCATCCCCCTTTTTGACAAACAAGACTGGTGTTGCCCATAGAGACATGCTAGGAAAAATGTACCATTGTTTTTCCATATCTTCCAACTGTACATTCAGTTACCTTAATTATATTGGTACCATTCAATAGGATAAAATTGATATTAGACTAATCCTTAAAATAATATCAATCGTAAACTCCACTTCTCTTGTGGGTGGAAATCATGAGAAATTTTCATGAATAACATTCAGAAATTGATCAAAAACTACTATAAATCTAGTATTCCTGATATTTTCCATCGATGTCAAATTCAACACTTCCATTTGGTATTAGATCATTCCAACTGTCGGTGCCAACAAGACTATTGTACAAACCTTTACATCCCTATCTCCTCTAAATAGACACTTGATTCCACCATGAATCATAAAACTAAACCTTCGGGTATAATAGTTTATGTGAGATTTGAACATTTCTAACAAATCCATACCCAATATTATGTCAAAGACATCCACATATAGCATAGATACATTACATATCAAATTAGCTTTATCAATAGTTATTGATCATGTTCTACACATAAGGCCTTGACATTCTCTTTAATATATAGGAGTTTCATGTTTCAAAACAGAAGGCATAATCACGACATTTAAACCCAACAAATCAATAAAACAAGAAGTAGAAAATGAAAGGGATGCACCCATATCAAATAAAGATAGCATAAGGGTAGAATTAAAAATAATCATACCTCTCATTTTCAATGGTCTATATTGATCATCCAAAATAACATTATCAGCACTATATAATTGCATACTCACTGCACTTTGTTCTTTATTTCCTTGTTGTGATTTCCCTCACAAAAAAGTCATGGTATTCCCTAGAATCATATGGATAGCACTATTATTATGAAGAGGGTGATTTACCTAACCTTGTTCGGTTGAATTATACAATGTATGTGACACTTGAGAAGTTCCCTGAACACCCGACCTTTGGGAACTATGATAATCAAACTAAAAATGCCCCATATGGTGGCAATTGTGGCATGATCTGGAGGGGGCATACAATCTCACTTCATGTGGTCCAAATAACCAAATTGAAAACATCCTGGATTTATCTTAGGTTTTGTGGGAATATTTACCAATATATCCATCTGATTTTGAGTCATACTATTTCCTAGGAAATAGGTGTCCCTCTTCCACTTTCTCCCATCATTTGAGTTCACACCGTTTAATCTAGGTATCCACATGCTTCTTCCACCCGTATCACTTGAGATTTCTCATTCATCTTTTTTCTCTATTGAACATATCTATATAATCCATTATACAATGCACAATAATCTTCATGTGAATATCTTGCCTCAACCCTAGTTCAAAAATGTTTATATTCAAGGACACACTAGTAACATCTTTAGGTGAAAAGAAAACTAAATTCATAAATTTATCTACATACTCTATCCCTATAAGGATCTCCTATATAAAGCGGAATAAGTATATCATTATTTAAATTCTGAATGTATGAGGATATAGTTGTTTGTTAAAAAATTCATTAAAGTCTTCCCATGGAAGGCCTTGGTCTGATTCATTTTGAACTGCTAAATCCCACTATTGGCGTGTAAGATCCTCTAACATATACATCAGAAACTTGTCTTTTAGCTATGTTGATGTTCCTAGGAAATCAAATATTTGATTCATACTATTCATCCACACCTATACCTTATCTTCTTTTTAATCACCATGAATGATTTGTGGATTCCTTTTCTAAAACTGATTGGAAGAATCCACATTCCTTGGTTCATCCCTTTTGTTCCCTCTATCTAAAGCTTTAAAATTTTATACAATACTCTAAAAATATTATTGGTTCCCCTATGAATTTAGTTCAACCAAATTCTCATAATATTTTTGTTGGTTGGTTTATATGATGCCTACCATGTTTCATTGTCTATAAACACAACAAACTTCATAAGTCACACTCTCTAGAAATTAAAGGCTTAAACATTTCAAATTTACCAAATAACAACTATCATGACATTGCTTTCAAAAATTAAAAATTTAACACGTTCATACATTTTTGAAAAGTTCACCATGATTTTAAAAATCAGACCATTTCCAAAATTCCATAACCATGCACTTTTTTAAATCTCTCATTTAAAAATAATTTAATCATTTTTTAAAAATCAAAGCTTTTTCAAAAAAACAAAAATCATTACTCAAAATGAAATATATACACCTAGTGGGAAGTAATTTCAAAATTTTATGTCATTCTCTTTTCATTGGATTAACCCTTGACAATGAGATAACAAATCCTATAATTGGATGAAAAATAATTTATACCCCTCCTGGAAACTTGAATTATAGCATAAAAATGTTAGCTATGTCTATTTATTCTTTACATTTCAAGTCCCAACAGTCCTACTCCATTCTACAATCCCAAATCTAGGAATAAACTAGAATTAATTTCAATTAGAATACTGAAAACCAATAACATTTTCCCAAATGATTGGACCAACCAATACTGAGAACATTTTCATTTGAAGGACTGAACATGCTGATACTAGTTGTAGCATCTCGCTCTTCCTCATTTGATTGATTTTTAGAATTTCTAATTGTCTTTAGAAGATATTTCCAAGACACCAATGGCTGAAAATAAATTTCAATGGCTTCAATATAATTTGAGGATGATTTTCTATTTGAGAATAAACAACCAAAATCAATCATACAATAACCAAAACCAATATATTATACATGATAATAATGTAACACAACTCAAGTATAACAAATGAATATAAAACTAAATGATAATCATAGTACAAAAGAAAAATACTACTAAAATCAAAGTACATATCAGAAGAAAAAACCAACAATACTCAATTACTCCTTGAAATAACTACACAACTCCCAATATTCTCTATGCTCCAACCCCATAATACAATCCTTGTATTATGAATCACCACTAAAGAGTTATGATGCTTTACTTTACTAGTGTCTCAATAAAAAATATTTACAAAAGAATGAATGTTACAAAGTAGGGGGTGAGTAATGAAACTTGGTAGGATTTCCCCAAATAACTTCCCTACTCACACCAATATGACATAACATGTTTGAAAATTTCTATAAAACAATTTATATAAAATAATTGAAAATATATTGTATCATAATATAAAAAAATTACCATTGAATAACTTTTTTCCAAAGACAAAACCAATTTCTATGGAACTAAACCAAACATGTTAATAAAACATTTCATTATTTCATTTTTCATTACCATTATATTCCATGCAACCATACATGCACACTCAACCACACAAGCTTGATGTTTACCATTGATGGTGGAACTTCACATCCATAACACCTCCCTTTGATGGTGGTACCTCATGGCCATTATACATCCCATTCAACTCATTATTAACCATTTAATAGAACATCCATGACAAACCAAAACTGTGCCAAAACATTTTAATAAAACCATCATTTTATTGAAAACACTTTTCCAACAAATTTACCTAAATTAAAAGCAAAAAACCCATGTTAAATTCAGAATTTTAAAATCATGTTACCAATTTCACATTCCCCAAAAATAAACAATTTTTTAAATTCTATAAAATGATATAAAAATGGTTTCCATCATGAATTTCCTGGAAAATTCGGAATCAATTTCAATAAAAACAAACATTTTGAAGTCAATACTTCCAGTTATATTAAGACAATTATAGAGTGAGGAAGAAGAAATAGAGAAATATGTTCAAGGAGTTTTTCCCAAGTATAATTTAATTCTCAAACATGATCATTACATCATATAAGTAAAATAGGAAAATTAGTATTCCCCTTTATTATCCTCCAATTTATTCATTTGATGAAACAAAAGTATAAATACCATGATCGGTTCATGTATCATATACATGAATACAAGTCCTAAAAAACGTTTTGTCTCATTAAATGGTATAATAAATGATAGTTAATATGAGAAAATAATAAATGATATTTGTCTATCATTTTATTCATGTTTCGTGAACCAATTATAGGGGAGGAAATGGATCATCCATAATATATTAACTTAGTTACAATAAAATGTTGTATGAATCACTAACAAAAATGAAAGCACAAAAATAAATAACCAGAAACAAATTGATACTCATATTTTAATGTGGAAAACCCATTTAGTTTGGAGGTTTAAAAAATCATATGGAAAATATGAAAAAAATTCACTATAATTAGAGAGTCTATAAAACATCAATGAAGCCTGAAACGAGAATTGTAAATAGATCCTAGAAAAACTGGTCTGAAAAAACACACCTCAATATGCCTACACCTTTTCTATAATAATTACCTATGACAAAATATCACCCCACATAGATTAAAATCGAAGCGGCATCAGTGTATCACCTCAAATAAATCATTACACAACGTGATTTGTCATTTCTCGTTGGTTCCCTCTATACGCTATTTCCTATTCCTAGAAACTGTCTCCCACGTATGTGGTTATTATTTTGTTGAACCTATTTTCTATACCCTTATTTATCCACTTTTTATATGACTTTGAATTCTCTAAAAACATGTACACAAAATTTAAATTCAAAAAGATATCCATAGGATAAACAATACATCCCAATTTAGAAAGACATGTGAGGTGCTGGTGGGAGATTTTGAAAATTTTAAGCCCCTAAAAATCTCCCTTATTTCCTTTTTAATCTCCTAAAAACACTAAAATAGATAAAAATAAATAGTATACACCTTTATACTATAAAATAATAAGATGTGATTTAAAAAAATTAGTCGGAATGAAGACTGGTTGGTATGGCACCAAACATTACCTTATGTAAAAAATATGACAATACTCTTTTACAGCTCTAACAGATACTTAAAATCCCCCCACCCCCTTTCCCAATAAATATAAATGATAAAATTTTCATCATACATGTGTATGTACTTCCCTTCTGAACAAGATATTAACCAACAACACCTTGCTACCCTATAATAGTGTCCACCACATAATCAAAAGTACTTGTAGAAACTAATTTATCCCTCTTTTCAACATCCAATGAGTAGTCTTTAACACTCAAAGTGTTACCTAGATCATTGATTTTAATTCCTTATGAACCTAGGGAACAATTTGAAGAAAGGGAATTATGTGTAAGACCTATGACACTTGACCTGGAAAGCATCAGCTTCCAAAAATTCTTCATCAATGTCGATGGTATTCTTCTCATGCATGATGATTGTCTATTCCACAAAAATGATGATGTCCTCTTTGCAATATTATTTTTTACTTCACCACACACCTTTACATCATCCCTATAAAGTGTTTCAACCATTCTTTATCAAAAATATACCATCGATCCTCTAGATATTATCCATATTTCACCACCAAACAAACTCTTAACCCCATAATTATCTAATGTATAGATAGATAACAAATTATTGTGTATAGCTATCACATGTAGCACATCCCTCAACATCAACACACAACATCTATTTTTAGTGATAAAATATCATCAAAACTAATTAAATTAGCATAATCTATATTTTTCATCTTCAATATACCAATTAACTTTCTTCTTATGAAGATAATATTTCCTTATTAGGTGAAATATGGTGGAACTCTTTTGAATAAACCACCAATTTTTTATACTGATCTGACCTACGAGAATAAATTCCAATTGAAATTAAATCTCTCTCACCCTATATAAGACATAAACTGGTATCCTTATAATCAGTGTAATTTTTCTTCTTTTCCCCCATGATCTTTTTCAATGCATAGAAATTTCTCAACAGATGACCCTCCTTATCGCAAAAGAAGCAATTGACCTTTCTTATTGTCTTAAACTGACCTCTTTGATTATTGTATCTATATATCATAAAAAATACCACAATTACTTAAAGAATCGCCATCATTAGTCTTTCACTATGTCACATTCATCAAAAATGATCAAATTACATCATCCAACTTTAGAGTGTCTTTCTCAAATAGCAATGTTGCAATAACATAATCATATAAATTAGGTAATGAATCCATCAGAAGCAAATATTTTTATTCATCCATTTCAACAGGTACCACATTTACTTTATCATTGATATTGGCTTCCGCTGTAGAGAGCTCTTTTAGAAGGTTAGTAAACTCATCCAGATGATTACCTAAATCAAAATTCACTAGAATTCCCAAATGATACAGTAATTTTTTTATACAAATGATTTGTGAGTTATTTTAATTTATAATTCCTTTCAAGCCTCACCCAGATCTCCTCCACATCTGTTAGATTCATCACTTCCCATAGAGTATTATCAACAAAATACATCTGAATTGAGCTTGTTTCTTGATCTCTCATATCCTACCAATCATAATTGATCATTTGTTATGGATTATCTATATTTGTTTAGTATATTTGATGTATTCTCATGCACTAAAATATTTTATACATGTTTCTACCATAGATTAAAATCATTTTTTCCCTTAAACAGTTAGTTGTGGGTAGAAATCCCATGGTGTGAATCACCCATATCCAATCACCATGAAACATGGATAAAACCCTTTAATACCAGTTATTAGAGAGAAAATAGATTAGTCATAGCATAATAAATCAATTGTGGAAACTATTATGTGAATCACCAAAAAACAAAAGTTCAAAAATGAATAGTATGAGATAAATTGAGAAATTGATTTTTAAGTGGAAGACCCCTCAAATTAGTATGATTTAAAAAACATGGAAACTCCAAAAAACACATTAATTATAAAATATATAAAATTAAAGTAAATTTGGAAACATGAATTATAAATAGATCATAGAAAAAATGTGTGAAAAACCACTCTAAGATAAACCTCTAAATTTTCTCCGATAATTATCCATGACAAAATGTCACCCCTCTAAGATAAAAACAGAACAATTGGCCTCATTACAACACCTCAAATAAGCCATTTCACAACATGGTTTTCCATTACTCACTGGTTCCCACTACATATAGCTACCCATTCTTAGAAACTAGTACCCATGTATCAACTCTTTTTTGCACACCCAATTTGTAGCAACCCTTCTATTCCCCTTTTTATAATCCTTCAAAATCCCAAAAAACAAATACGTATAATTGAAATTAAAAAATATATCCATGGTATAAGGAAAAATATCTCAAAATTCAGAATAAAATGTGGGGTACCGGTGGGAGATATTATAAATTTAAAACCCCTATAAATATCACTTATTTCCATTTTAATCTCTTCATAAATCACAAAAGAGGTTGAACCTCAACACAGATATACTGTGCATAAAAATCATAATTTCCATGCAATAAAAAACTTCATATTTATCATATATATTCAAAATCCTTTAGGTAATAATACATTTAATCTTCCAATTGCATGAAAACGTAATAGACATTATTTCATTTCAAATTATATTATATCACACATAATAACTTGTGAAACCATATAAAAAACACCTTTCAGATATATTCCAAAAAACATTCGGTAGTCTATAATTAACTTCACCTTGTATCACATCATATGTAATACCTTATGAATACCCATCTAAAACACTTTTGTATTAACAAAAAAATAATTTTTTAGCTACTACCTATGTCAAACTCAATACCCATTCAATCTACCACAAAGTGTGACCCCATTGGAATTTATAGAGTTGACAAAAAATATGAATCTCTGGATCCATATTTGTAATCAAATAGAATCCTTTAGAAAAGAGTTAATTCCACTCATGCTATAAATGTATCTTACATGATCTCTATCAAACACAAGTATATCTATATTTTTGACCACCAGTATATATCATATGCAAGTGGACATTCTTATATTTTCCCTTTATTCAAGACATATAGTGGCCATGGAGGGACAAATCATGTCAATACCATATTTCCAACTCATTTGTTCTCGACTCTCTGAGTGTTAACTGATCTAATCGATGAATACATCACATATCATTCATTATTATGGATAATCACATAACATTTCCCTTATATAGATAGCTATAAAATATAAATGTTTGGATACAGACTCCCATAGTGTCTATCAATAAAGGGTTTACATGTCATAATGTCGTACAAGAGGGAAAATGTCATTTTGTATAAGATCCAACTGATGATAAGATCAACAACATACCCAACCACCCTCATATTAGCTAAGTCAATATGTAGACTTATGTTAGTAGGGTATTAAAGTATAAAGTTCCTCATTCTTGTTATCTCTCCAACCATAGATAATAGGGACTCAAATATGATTCAGGAACCCTTAGTCTACCAAATACATTTTGTATGACACGTCATGTGCTATACTTAGTAGGCCATCCACTGCACACAAAGAATCCCATTCTCTATTTTGTGCCTCATGAACCTATTTTATATCTCTATACAATAATCCAATTCATGTTAACCATAACATTACTCCCCAACCTATAATACTCGATGATTAATATCTATTTGATATAAACACAAATTCATACTTTGAGAGGTAAATTATCATTTCATTTCTTGAAATGTAATCAATATTAAATTTAGGTAGCCAGCATGAAAGAATTATAAAATGGATGTTTCATTTTATATGATACATTTAAACATTATTAATGTATTTTAGAAAATTAAAAAAAACTAACATAAGAACCGATTTCTCACATTATATAAGAGAAACTTCTATATTAGCCTTATATTGTTTGCATATTCTCGGTTTTATTCACTCTTTACATTATATATAATTTTTATTACATCTCTATGTGGCCTTGTGATAAAAATGTACCACTAAACTCTTTATTAAGAAAAATATATGAAGTAAGTAAGTTTGTATAATGGTGAGATTTATAAATAATATTCCAAACTATTCAAGTTCTATACATATTCAAATATCTTAACTTCACAACATAAAATGTTATGATGTTAACTTCTACTGTCTACTTAGAACACTTTTTAATTTCATCATCATCATCTTTTTAACACTATTCTATCAAAAAATATTATAAATAATATAACTACTTATATTACTAATTAATAATGCATCCTAAATCTCTTATGATGTTATGTAAAATTCACTTTAAACATAGATTAGGGTATTTCTCTATTTGTTAAATTTAAATTTCTTTAAGTCCAATAAAACTCCCACTATCCTTTTAGACATTATGTTCTCTTCAATATATCTCACTAAGATATAAAAACCCTTTTATGCTAATAAATAATATTTATTTACATTTAGTAGGAATATTAAACAAATAAACTATACCATATATTTTATTCAATGAGTTTGGATCATTTTTATTTGAGAAAATACTTTATTAAAATATACTATAGATGGGTGGAAGGAAAAAATTCCCATATATTTTAACAAATAATTAGATAAACACTTTTATCCTGGTTAAGGACTTTTATCCATATATTCTCCTCAAAACATATTATAGAAATTGATGAATCATAAACCATGTGTATATAATTAATCATCTCATACTTGTTCATGAAAACTCTTTAAAATAGAAGAACATCTATTATCACATAAGGGAATTGAGATGAATATAAACATATGATACATAGATTTATTTATGTTTTATAAAATCCTTTACATTCAAATCCTCAATATAGTTACTATTTACTACATCGGATGAATATATAATACAATCTCAATCAATTATTTATTTTATTTTGAACTCTTATATGTTTAAAACACTTTTTAAAATAAACATCTGGTATCACATACCTTTTAAAATAAAAGAATTAATTTCTATAACATTCATACTTAACATGGAAATTACATGTAGTATCTAAAATTTATTTAGGTGTATTTTGGATAATACAATCACATCAAAGTAGTACTATTCCTTCTCAAAACCCCTAGGCTTCAATGACTTTGGTTGAATTCATGAAGAAACATTGTTGAACTTTTCATCCAACTTATTCTTTCTTCTAGTTTGAACATTACCCTACTTATACTATTAATAAAAAACTAGAATCCCCATATCATATTCCCAATTCATTTATTCTCAACATTTTTATATTATTGATAAAAAATTCTTTAAATTCAATCATATTACCGGAAAATTTCTTTAGATAACAATAAGATAAATTACTTAACCAGAAAAATCCTTTTATTCTCCAATTAAAGCATACTATAGAAGTTTTTTTATAACCAATAATGTTCTAAGGGACCCTTTAGGCTCACCAAGTCATTTAACATATTTAATCATTTTGAATATGATTTGATGCACCCGATCATATTGAGCATATGGGATTAAATAGACATACCCAATCACATTGAGTATATGAGTGGAGACTGAGATTCATTTGGTCATTTTTTGTCTAATTCATTTGAAATCATTGATGAATCAATTTATACTTCCTTGGGAATATTGATTCACTTGTTACAGAACTTCAACACTTGGTTACCAATGATGGATCTCTTTCGACACATTGAATTTTCCCTTATGAAATTTTCATATTTTACAAATATTTATTAATAACTATTCTTATGTTTCTAGTACAAGGTGTAATATACGTTAAGATTCACATTATCATGTGTTAATTACAATGTTTTATCTTGATAATCATGATGAAGATATTATTTAAAACATACATTTTTATTAGATGAGAAGAATGCTTTTTTACCATCTAATAAAGAGTTTTATTAAATGAGCTCCCATGAAACTGGTGTCCCCCATTAAATGGTCATCATATCCATTAGTAGTCCATGATTCATATTGTTGGACTAATTATTAACATCCAACATATCCCATGCACTTTCAGTTTTGATGATTTCAAATACCCTTCATAGTACGCAGATGATCTTGTTTTTTAAGTGCATGCACAAGTTTTTATATTATTCTTAAGTGCTTGGTGATTAAATTCATTAAAAATAAATTATGGTTGATTTTAGCTCAATCATACCCAAGTCTAGTAAATCTTCTACATGATTGTTTTTTGGTATGTGGTGAAAACTGCTACATCAACCACCTATGTAAAGTAATCGACTATATCAATCAGCTATGTTGTGAAATCGCCTATGTGGAAATTGTTTACATTGACAATATCGCCTAAATGAGAAATCAGCTACATATATAATTTAGATACATAAAATGTTTACTTAGAGTAATAAATTATGTGTATTTCCTACATGATGAAGTCAAATACTTAATTTCAATCATCTACATGAGTTTTAACTATGTGAGTAAAAGTCCTACATAATTCAATTTGGCTACGTGAATCAAAATCAGGTATATGGGTTCAAATATGAAAATCATCTTTGAATATTCAAATCTGTAATCAGTTACATCATACTAAAAGTTGGTAATTATTAACATTAAATCACTCAAGTGACTGTTTTAATACTTTTGTACAATCTTAAAATGCTCTATTAGCACGTTAATGTAAAATCGATTATAATAAGAACCAAGTACCAAGATAGAATAAAATTACAAGGATAGTTTATTTGTATCTAATATTTCAAAGGTATTTAAAAGAAAAAGGATGTGTCACTGATCTTTTATTGTACAGATGATGTTCAGCATGTTTAAACAATATGTTCATTAATTTACCTGTGTGGACTCCTTTTTTTCATGAGAAGTTTTCTCAAAGGATAATTGAAGTGTAAAAAAGAAATACATGTAATTATTTCTAAAAAACACTAAAGTGTCTCTTTATTTTCTATAAAAACATTTAATAAGAAGTATCATCTCATAAGGTATGATTATTGATGATCCTTACTGAGTTTAGATGACTCTCTTTGATCTTCTTATCCTTTAAGTCATCTATCTTAGAGATTTCTTCTTTTCTATCAGCTATTTCTTTTTAGTTGTAAGCTGAAATTTATAAAAACACTATGTTTATTATAATAAGTTGTAAATGATCCCAAAAAAATAACCCATTAAAATTATTGGTTGTAAATAATTTTTGTAGCCTGGTTGAAATATCATATGATTGAATAAAGGGTCAACTACTTCAACTTAGCCATGAAATCCCTATAAAATGGACTGGTAGTCCCAGAAAAAACAATTGTTTTAGTGAAAATCAACAAACTCGGGGAGAATAGTGGTGGTGTAGTGGAATAAGGGACTTATATTCCCAAAAACAACAATAAATATATGTCTCTATTTATTTTATTTATGATTTTATTTCCACTGAATTCCTTGTTAAAGAATATATCAAAATTCCATCATAAACTAGAGGGTGTTTTTTCCAAGTGGGTAAAAATATAATTAACTCAATTCACACCACTCTTGAGTATTAATATGGAAAGTTTATAACAAAATTTGGAATTAAAGGGAGTGATTATTGAGTTCTCTACCATGAAACAATGAAATATAAAGATCTATTCAATAACGTCCTCTTGAATGAAAAGAGAGAATAGATGTCTATGGTCAGAGGACCCTATTTAAATAGTAAGAATTATGGATGTTGGAAGGAAAATATGAATATATATCTAAATATGCTTCATCTAAATGTTTCTCTAACAGTTGTGAATCCTTATAAAATTTTAGAGACATAACCCGAAACATGGTATGATGATACTAAAGGGAGATTTTATTTTAATTATAAAGCTTGGAATGCAATTATTTGTGGATTATGTCTAGATGAGTTCAAAAGAGTTTATCAATGTCAAATATCCCATGAAATGTGGTATATAATTTAAGTTTCTTATGAGGGATTATATAACATGTGGTCTCTTATATATAATACTTCTAAACTAAATTTTGACAATTTTATAATGATGTATGGAAAAGGTATCAGACAACTGAATGGAATGAATATATTAAAGTAATGGAACTACTTTAGGGACACATACTACTAATCAAATTTAGGCTTTGAATGTTCTATGAATACTACTACCAAGGTGGCGTGGTGTTTTGGTTTCTATCATACAATCAATAGAGATCAAAATTATTAAATTAAAATATCTTATTGGTACTTTGATGATGAATAGGGTAGATATGGAAGTTGAGGCTATAGAACACAGACTATCTAGGAAGGAAAAAACTACTTCAATTTTTTCAACCTCTACTGATGAAAACAAGTGTAAAGATATTCAAATAGTTGATCCATATAATAAAAATTCATCCAATAGTTCTACATCTGATATCAAGTTTTCCCAATTTTATAGAAAATTCAAGAAGATTTACAAATAGAAAATTTGTTTTTGGAAACATTTAACTAGTTAAAATAAGTAAGATAAAAAATTTAATAACGTAAGATGTTATGAATGAAATAATCGTGAACATATCAAGCCTAATTTTCTATAACATCAAGATGAAAAATAGGTATAATGTAAATACTTCAATAATGTTTGCTACAAGAAGAAGGATAATAAATCCATGAAGGCAACATGAAGTGCTTTAGAAGATTATAGTGATGTAACATCTTTAGAATCAAAATTTGAGTATTCTAATTAAAAAATCCAACATGTTTATTTAGAGAACATAATTATGAGGTACAGTCATGTTATTTTTATGAGTATGAAACTAAAGTAGCAAATGAAAATTTCAAATTTATAGAACTGAATGAATATTGTTCCATGTTAGAAACTAAGTATGATTCATTAAAAATGGAAAATAAAACTCAAAAAAATTATATAATTTTTTTATTAATTAAAAATAGGACTTAACTAAAAAAATATAATTTTAAAAATTAAATTCGAAAATTCTACTCCATCATATTTTGAGCATGGATTTTTTTTTGAAAAATTACAAAAAATAAGTCCAAGGCTTTATAGACGCTTCTTCTATATTTACCAAAGGAAACAATTATTTTTAAAAAATTATTTCAAACAATACATCTCATAATGAAATTCAGAATATAAAGTTAAGGTGACAAACTAATGTATTATAAGAACTATTTTCTACCTAGTACTAATAAAAAAAATATTTTAAAAGTCACTTGTTTTCATTGTCAAGTACTATTGAACTATACAAATAGTTTTAGTTTAAAAAACCCACAGTTTTGTGGAGTTAAAATTTTTTTCATGATACATTTTTTAAAGTTCAATGTTGAATGTTTTCGATAGAAAAATATTATTTGGGTTCCTAAATCCTTATTTTATAACCTTGCTACCCAAAGAAAATATCAGTGAAAAAACAATTTATTATATAATTTTTCATGGTAGGAACGAAGGTCTAAGATCACCAATAAAAGATGTTATATGGATTGTGGATTCTCAAAGAATTTGAGTGGATATTTTTATAATTTTCACTCCTTATTAAATATTGATGTATTTCATGTTACTTTTGGTGACAATGATAATAGAAATATCATGGGAGTTATATCTATTGAAAATATAAACTCTATCCTTATCAAAAATGTTCTCAATATAAACATTTTAAAGCACAATCTAATAAGTATCTCTCAACTCTATGATGAAGGTTATTTTGTTTATTTTTCAAATATTTGTTATTACGTATTTGAAGATAAAATTACTAAATTTAAGGTACAAAGAATAGAGAATGTCTATACTCTAGATCATATTTTATTGAGTACACAAAAGGTGAACTATTTAAATGCAGAAAAAATGAGTCATGTTAGAGCATAAAGGATTAGGATAATATAATTATTATTCTTTGAGTAAATTTTCAAAAGGTAATTTAGTTTTGGATTTACCTCAACTTTAATTGAATGAAAAAAATTTATGTGATGCATACCCAATGGTAATTAACAAAATTCATATTTTAAACCAATTAAAGTGGTTTCTGCTTCTAAACCTATTTAACTTATTCATATGGAATTGTTTGGGCCATCTAGAGTTTAAATCCTAATAGAAAAATATTTTGTTTATGTTTTATTTCTGTTATTTCTCTTGATTTACATAGTATTTCTTTTTAAGTGTTAAAATTGATTCGTGTTTTGTTTGTATGTGTTTTTGAAAACTGGTTCAAAAAGAGAAATATTCCAAAATTATTTATTTAATAAGTGACCATAAAAGAGAATTTCAAAATCACGAGTTAAATTCATATTATTTAAAACAAGGTATCAATCAAAAAAATTTCTACCCCCAGGATGCCTTAATATAATGGTGTTTTTGAAATGAGGAATATAATTTTCAATAAACTTTTATAACAATGTTATGTGAATATAACATACCTAGTCATTTTTTGGTTGATGTTGTGAATATGAAAATTTATATCATAAAAAAAGTTCGGATTAGAATTTTTTTTAAATAAAACACCCTATGATCTATGGAATAATAGAATGAAAAAAATAGTCACTTTAAGGTTTTTCGATGTAAGTTTTATGTTCCAAACACCAAGGATAATCGGGAATATTTGATCCAAAGGGCAATGAAGGTATATTCCTAAGATACTATACTAATTCAAAATCATAGAGAGTTTTCAATAAATAGTCAAATATTATTGAATAATCAACCCATGTGAAATTTTATTAAATTGATCCTTTTAGTAACAAAATAATTAAAATTGATGAACTATGTGATTCTTTTAAAAACATTATATGTGAACTTATTTTTGATGACAACAAGGATTAAGAGTTTTAGCATTATTATCTAGAACCAAATCCTGAAATGTTGGATTCCAATGAACATAAAATTATGATTAGATAGCCTATAACCCTTAAAAACCATCTTTTAGAAACTATTATGGGAATTTTATAGGAAAGAATTATAACTAGGGTTATAAGAAACCTTGTAGAGTTTTATACATTTTTATCTCAGCTAGAATCTAATCCTATAGTAGAAGCCTTAGTATATTAATATGGGGTTTTACCAAGAAATTGGAACTAAACCAGTTCAAGAGGAGAAATATATGAGAATTAGTTGATAAAAATAATGGTTGTCCCTTAATAGGAACAAAATGAATTTTTAGGAATAAGAAGGATGGTCATGGTGTGATAACTATGAATAAGGATATACATGTATCTAAAGTTTATAATCAGGAAGAAGTTATAGACTATGAGGAGACCTTTTCCGTAGTATCTATAATAGAATCCATTAAGATTATTTTAGACTATGTTTCATATATGAATTTAAATTATATCAGATGGATGAAAATTTTTCTTTTCTAAATGGTTTTCTAATGGAGGAAGCTTATGTTGAAAACATCCTAGTTTTGAAAATCCCCATTTTCGAAATTCAATTTATATACATATCAAAGCTCTTACGGGCCTTAAATAATCACCTATATATTCGTATAATAATTTACATTATTTTCATTTTTTAATTTTTTTCAGTAGGCAACGAAGATCTTAATTTTTTAAGAAAACTTCAGCTTAACATTTTTTGTTTTTGAAAAAATATGTTGATAAGGTAATTTTTTTTCTAAAAATCAAAATTAATGTAATGAGTTTTCAAAAATCATGAAAAAAGATTTTGAAATGAGAGTAATGAGTGAGTTAAATTATGTTATAGGTTTTCAAATTTGACAAAAAGACTTTTGGAATGTGATATATCAAAGAAAATACATACAATACTTACTTAAAATGTTTAGACATGATAGTGTTAAATTAAATGCAACCCATATGAGTTCTAATGAAAAACAAGACTTGGATGAATCTATAAAACGGGTTGAAAACAATATTTACATAGGAATAATATTGATTTTATTTTATTTGACTGGTAGTGGACCAGATATTTTTTATAGTTTATATTTGGGCTCTATTTCAAGATAATCCTAATGAATCACATTTAAAAGTTTCTAAATACATTTAAAGATATTTAAAAGAAAAATATTCTATTTCATTTATTTGTCAAAATAAATATGATTTTAAATTAGTATTATAATCAGATGTCGACTTTGTTGTTTAAAGACTATATAGGAAGATTCCATTATGAACCCACTATTTCCTAGGTAAATACCTAGTATCGTATTTTAGTAAGAAGAAAAACCCTACTGAATTATCTTATACCAAAGTAGTATATATTGTTACTGATAGTTATTGGGCACAAGTATGGTGGATGAAACTCTCCTTGATGGACTTTGGGTTCGATTATAATCATGTTTCAATTAAATTTTATAACAGTAGTGATATCAACATTTCTAAGAACCCAATAAATCTTACATGAACAACGAATATATACTTGAGGCATCAATTCCTAAGAGATCATGCTAAAAAAGGTGATATTTATCTTGAATTTATCTACACATAGAACAAGTTAGAAGATATTTTCACTAAACCCCTTATGTGTGAGAATTTTGATATTATTAAAAGAGAATTGGGTTTATTCATTTTTACATAAATTTAATGTTTTTTATTTATTCTTATTTACATGAATTTATTCTCTTTATTATTATTGGAATTTAAAATTCAGAGTTCTATTATAATAATTAGTTTATTGATATGTGAAAATTGCTCTTGTATGTGTTGTTTGTTTATTTAAAATATTATAAATTTTGAAAATAGCAATGTTTTTTTAACATTATATTTCTTCACTATTTATTTATTTATAAGTAGAAAGTAACCTCAAACCAAAATCAGGTATGTATGAAAATTGGGGCTCGAGATTGTGACCTAGTATAAAATAACTCCCAACCCTTTGGTTATTTACATACATTACCTCCCTTTGAAGTAAAACCTTAATCTTTAACCACTCAATCCCTATTCAACCATAAATTGACCTATTCTAAATGGGAAATTCAATGTATGTGGATAATGGAAGCTCACGTTATTCTAAGAAAACCAAAGGAAACAGAAGAAATGTTCTTACAGGAAAGTCCATAGGTACGATGTGGATGAATACTGCTAAAATAATGTTAAATAATGTTCTGGAGTTTCAAGGATGAATATTTTTTTTGATGCGAAGATTTCATGTTTTTTTAGGAAGAAATTAATGAGTTTTTGATGAATACTGAGTTACAGTTTAATTAAATAGTGTATGTAATCTCATAAAATGTTAAATGAAATGTAGTGGTGGTTTATTATATTGAAATGGTTGGTATATGTCACTATCCCCATGAAGGAGAGTTTTATTTTAGTCAGATTCTTGTTAGGACAAGATCAGTAGGTCCAAAAAAAGTATTAAAGTTTTTTTTGGTACCTCTATTTTTGAAAAGAAATCTATAAAAGTGATACATACTGAATGGAAGTATTTTTGTAAGTTTGTGTAGATTAGTATATCATAGAGATCATGTGATATGGAGAGAGTTATTTTTTATGATATTATTTGAGGTACATATTGATCAATAGTGTAAATTTGAGTTTTCCGTGATAAATAATGATGTTTATGTAACATTGTTTCTAAGGAAAAGGAAAATTAAATTGATATCCTTATAGAAGATTAGTTTTTTAGTTTTTATAAAGAAAAATTATATTTAATTGAATGTAATGTAGTTAAATTTCATAAAATTAGTACACTATCCTCAGTTATATTGAAGATTATTCAGTATTCATGGGATTCAAGTTCATGTTCTTTGAAGGCAGTTATTCAAGAATGTGTTAGTCGGGTGGACTCAGCTCAGACCTCAATACCTTGTGATGAAACACCTATTTAAAGGATTTATACTAGGGGTATAGAGGATAAAATAACTATAATAACCAATTTTTTAGTTCCAATCATTAGTTCATAAGTTAATAAGACTATCCGGATTCATGAGGATGTGTCTTCTTAGAAACAAGCTACTAGGGAATTTTCTATATCTGTTGAAGATGATAACTATGTGGAGATATTTTTTGAGACAACTATATATTTTCATGATGATAGGCTAGATAATATAGGGTCTGTGATTTCTAAAGTTTAAGGAAGAACATATTTAGAAGAAGTGAGTGAAGAAGAATATATAATTCTTCTTGGATCATTTGTTAATAAAGGAAAGGTTGGTAATTTAGTTATTGAATCTTCAAATTATTCAAATAAAACATTGGTACCATAACCACCTTCAACTATTCATGGAGTATCTTTTTTAGCAATCAAAATTTTAGAACTCTTATAAAAATAAGTGTAAACTAATTATGTAATGATAGAGATTAAAAAAATTTTAGTAGACTATTTTGATTCATAAATGGAGCTAGTTTCATGAAGATGTGATATTAGATAATGTAAATAGTACTATATCTCTAATTTAGACATTAATAAGTTATTTTTAAGAGTGGATTCCTAATCAATGATGATCAGTATTCTTTGGATACATCCACCTATGAAACAAGCTATTTCTTATATAAGTTTTAAGGAATTTTAGGAAATGAAATCCTTCGTAAGTGGCTTGAAAGATACATTCCCTAAAAAGGATGAGTTTAATGAGATTAGTACCTTGGTTGTATTTCAAGGGGATGTGTTTCAAATTCCTCTTTCATGGTAATTATATTTATCTCAAGAAGTTCTTGATGAGATCAAATCCTTTAGAGTTGTAGTGAAAGATTTGCTACATACTTTGAAAAGTGTTTTGTTGAGTTAGTTTTAATTTATAAATAAATTCCAACCCTCTATTGAATATACCTAAGAGTCTATAATTATTATATATTTCTAGGATGAAGTCAGTTTGATGGTGTTAGAATTGAGTTTTGTTTCTTCTTATATACAATGACTCCATGTTGATCTTCTTTCTCAAGTGATGTTGGATGAGTTGAAAAAGGATCATTTCTAGTCAATTTGATGATACCCATGAATATTATAAGAATCATAGTATTAGGTTAGATAATTTAATGAATAATCATATTGGTAATCTAGAGAAATATTTTGGAGATATGGTAGAATAAAATTTTGGTGTTGTAAAGATAGAAAGAGATATGATTTTAGGGTTTGTTGAACCTATCAATAAAAGCACTAAAATTATATATAAATGGTTTATGGAAATATTTTTAGTGGTTTTGGATTTTTATCTTTAGAAAGAGACAAATTAAAAATTATAAAAAAGGATCATAGGTGCTTGTTTTAATTACATTAAGGGAGTTGGTTGTTTACAAACATATAATGATAGTTCCTTCTATGGAATCGATTATTTTTTTCCTATAATTTCAGTTGAACCCCATACTACCATTAGTGTTTCAATTTATGGGACTTCTCTCAATAAACTAAAAGATGCTTTTTATAAATTTCTAGAGTGAGTGTAAATAATGGATCAAAATATGTCATTACTAAATTGTAGGATTATTTCCATGAAATGTTTTTTTGAATTAAATTATGAAGATGATTCTCATGGATATGTATTCTAGTTTATCTAATGTGGAAATTGACCCTATGTTTTTACCTCCTCTTGATAGTGAGTATATAAGTTTCTATTCTGAAAAAATTGATCATCTTATGAAATTTATTAATAATGTCTTATTATGAGTAGATAAAATTCATAAGGAAACATCTCTGATGATTATTTAATTTTTCAAGTCTAAAGTTGTTCTGATGATCGCCATGTGTGTTAAATCCCCATTTCAAATGACAAGAATAATACCTATTGGTCTTGATATTTCTAGTACTTCTCAGCAGTCTAGGTAGAGAATATAAGGTGTTTAAAATCCTTCTGCACCATCAATTTCAACTCCAAATACCTTCAGTTTTGATCAAACATTAAAATCATATCCACCCAAAAAATCTTAGTCGGACCCCATTATAACACCTGAGTTCTCTAACTAATATTTTATATTTTTGTTAAGTGGTTGTATATTTTTACTTCAAAATATGCAATGAAATGCTTCATTATTTCCCCATTACTGATACGTTTATTAGTGAATTTTTTCATTTAATTTTATTTTATTTCATTATTTTAGTTAATGAAACTCAGTCATTCCATAATTCCATATGTTATTTTCAAACTACATTTAAATAATTCATGATTATAAATTGCTACATTAAACTGTATCTTACCTCTTTTACCCTCAATTTTTAATGGCACAAAAGGGGGTTAAGTTTTCAACCTTAAAAAAGGGGGGAGAAGTTTCTACCATTTTAAAATGGAAAGAAGTAACTATTTAATGGGGAGAAACACTACATTTTAAACGACAAATATTTTTTACATTTAATTTATATTAAACATTTTTTAAAATTTTTAGTTTGATGTCAACAAGAATATATAATTGAATTTGTGACCTCAAAAATGGGGGATATTATTAGGATACTAATATTGTTCTACATATCCCATGTACTTTATCTTTTGATGATCTTAAATACTTTTTATACTTTTCTAGTGATGTTTTTTTAAGTGTGTTCATTAAATTTTATCTTATTCTTATGTTTTCATTGGTTAATTGTATTAAGTATGCATTCTAGATGATTTTTTATTGAATGTGTCTAGGTCTAAAAATTGGATAAGTGAAATTTATGTAAATGTTTTGAAAATGGTAGCATCGATCAATCAGTTATATCAATCCCATGCGTAAAGGAATCTACTACATCAATCAAGTATTTCATCGAATCACCTATATCAAAATTTTCTACATCAAAAAGATCGCCTACATGAGATACTGACTACATAGATTTTTAAGCTATGTTAAATGGTTACATAGAGTAGTTAGTTTTGTAAATTTCCTTCATGGAGAAATCTGCTACATCATTTCAATCAACAACATTAGTTTTGGATACATAAGTAAAAGGTATTCATAATTCCATTTGGCTACATGAATCAAAACTGTCTACCTGGATTCTAATCTGAAAATCAACTACAAGGATTCAAATATATAATTGGATACTTTATGAAAAAAGTTTGTATTTATTACCATTCAACCTCTCGAGTGAGCATTTCAATGTTGTTATACAATATTTAAATGATCAATTACTTATTTAAGGTAAAGTAATTTATAATAATCTCCACGTAATTAGACAAAAAATAAGTACACGGATAGTTCATTTTTATCTACTATTTCACGGTATTTTAAGGAAAAGTTATTTTACACTAATATTTAATAATATGGATCATGTTTTGAGCATTTAAATAAGAATAAATTAATTCATATCCAATTTTGGACTACTTTTTACATGAGAATATTTCTCAAAGAAGAACCGAATTTCACAAAAGAAATATAGAGACCAATTTCTAAAAACTCACTCAAATAACACTCTATTTTCCTTGAAAATAATGAAGAATAAGTATCATATTATCATATATTTTTTTATGATCCTTTTTGGATTTAGAATACTCTCATATAGTTGTTTATCCTTAATATCATATGTCTTGGAGATCTATTTATTCTTTCATCTACATATTACATATGTAAGATGATATTTTTAAAGACTCTCTGTTTATTATCTTTCATTGTAGAGGTTCCTATAAAAACAACCATTGATGGATATTGATTGTAAAGAATTTATGGATCCAGGTTGAAGGATCTTGTTATTGTATTATTTTTCGATTGGATACACTCAATCATGTAGTCCCTGGTAAAGGGACTGGAATTGTTCGAAAAAAGGACCTAACTTGTGAAAATCATTACACTCGTGGAGAAGGTTAGTGATGGGGTGGAGTAAGGAACTTATATTCCCAAAACCACTATAATTATCTATATTCCATTCTCTTATTTTTTTAATACTTTATGTATTGTTAAATAAATGATCATAAGTTAGCAATAAACTAAAGAAGGTCGGTTTCTGATTGAAGAAATATTTAAAGAACACAATTCACCTCCTCTTAAGTCTTAATATGTTCAGTCTCTGACAACACATATTTAAGTAATCTCTAGGTCACATTATAATTTTTCCCATTATTTGACTATTTATGTAGGGAATCATCAAAATCATATATTATGTGAATCTTGGATAGATGAGTGGGAAACTCCTTTTTAAATACATCATATTGATAAACTCAACTCTATTCCTCTAGTAACTGAATCCTATTAGTGTCTCTCATCTAGTGTAACACAAGTAAAAATCGAAAAAAAATCTAATAAAGGAAAATCTAGGGGTAGAAAGATTTAGAATTACTTACCCAATAGGATAATCTAGAGTCACTTATTACATTCCTTACATAAGATAATTTAAGGGAACCCAACATTAGCATGACCTACCAATTTGGATGATTGAGGTCTAGAAAAGTACCTCTTTGGAAGGAATATAACACTTAGTATCTGAAGAGGATTTAATATCACCATCTTGTATCATGTTATTACATTTTATTTAAGCATGATTTTAGTATTTTAGTTTGTAATCTGTTTCCCTCCACCAAATCAATATGTTCAAACTATATTGATGTGAAACTTATTGCACAACCCACTAGTTTGTGTTACCAAAAAATAGAAGTCAAACATATTTATACATATCCAAATGCATCATATGAATAAGGTATATAAAATATTCATGTAATTAAATATTTTTAAATTCTATTGAATGTCTCCACAAAATTAATCCTGAATAAATATATTGTCAACCCCATTCACCTACCTAGATAAAGAAGAAGCTTCCTGGTAGGTAGGTAGTCCAACCCCGAGTCCCTCTAACTAGGGATACAATACTCAATTCAGAATCTAATTCATCATAAATCTAAAACCTAATATAAAAAACAATAATAAACAACTAAATTCAATCTAATAATATCAATAACATATCGAGGTCAAGGTACGTGAAAACTACATTTATTTTGGAGTCAATCCAAGCATGGAGTGCCTAGCTTTATCCTAGAACCTGTTTAAAATTTTAAAAAAAATCATACACAACATTAAAATTTGTTAAATTTTTTACTAAAAATGAATATAGCCGGGAATAACATTTTAATTAAATGAAAAATTCAAATATGGAAACAAGAAATAAACCTGTATGAAAAATTAATAAAAAATAATTATAAACACATTTATAATTTTCTAGATTTAACATTATAAGCATTCCATAATTTTGAATATAAAAATTTTATATTCATTTCAATATTAAATCTCTCATATTTATCATTATATGAAATTTCCATTTTAAATATATGATATTATATAAATTATAAACAATTTTCAATTCAATATCTATTATGCAAACATTTTATATAATCTTAATTTCATATACTTAATTATTATTTAAAATTTAATAATATAATTCATCAAAACACTTTTTATGTCATTTAAATAATATCCTAACAAGTCCCCCTTTTATTTAGAATAATTCAAAATAGTTAATTATGAACAATTCATAACATAAATACGAAATATTTATATTTTGGTCATATTTTATATTTTATATCACTTTATAAATTATTTCTTATGATTTCTAAATAAACACTTTTATTAATAGATCATAAGACATTCCCTATAATTTGGTTAAAAGGTATTTCAAATATTTTCATTTAATACTTGGGAATAATTTTTTCATAGACATCTAATTAGTTATAAACAATTTATATTTAATTAATTATAAACCATTTATAAATTCTAATATCCCAATAAAAACCTTTTAAAATTATTTATAAAGATTTTATAAACAATTTAAGTAAATTTAAATGTTTAGAACAATTTTTTAACAATTTTAAATCAATTCAAATTACCCTTACACATAGAGGTATTCTTGTGTAATGGTAATTCCTTCAACCCCTACGCAAGACATATAAAAGCCTTTGTGTCAAGGTAATCTACTACATACCGTTAAGAAACTTCTGTAAAATTTAATGTGTGAAGGTAATTCAAATATTACCACTACACAACTCATTCTATTTAAGGTTAGAAATGATATTACCTTCGCATGAATTTTTCATGTAATGGTGTGTCTCATTTACCATCACGCAACCTTCTAGCACCACTGTGTAAGGGTACTAAATTTATAAAAACAATTTTTGTAAAGGTAATAAAATGTTTATCCTTACATAGAGATTATATGTAAGGTTAAGAGCATTATATAAGGGTAATATTAAATTGTTTTCCTTTATTTAACCAATTTAAAAAATGATACCTTTGTGAAACTATTACATCACATAAAGGCATGTTGCGATGAAACATACAAAGACCAATATATATAATGGTAAGGTGATATGAAAAATATGAAGACCACTATGCAAAAGGGTAATTCATTGGTTACCCTTACACACCTCAACTGCTTAAGGTTAAGATTTTTATTACCGTTATATAGCCTGACTACATAAGGGTAAACCCTTTATGAAACTAAATTTATAGGAATGTTAAACTGCACAATTTGTTTATTCTTATTAATTTAATGCATGATTTCATAAATATAAACACATGGTTCTCTTTGATACCACTGTTAGGTATTTTAATTATCAAATAACACTAATTAAACATGCCATAAGAAATAAAAAAACAAATTCGAGGATCTCCCGTGCAAGAAATATAAAACAATAACTAAAAATAGAAATGAAGAACATGTTGAAAATAAAAATACCTTACATCAAAGAGACACTATATCAACTCCCCCAAATTTTAACATATTTGAATATTTATTATAATTATTATTGGAGTGGAAAATAAAAGCATCCCACCACAGTGGCTCATCAATGAGCTAATCTGAAACACATGTCAGACCTTTCTCCCCTGATGTGATAGAATATCATCATGGAAATAAAGACAAATATTGAAAAAAATTATTTTATGGAGGTTCATCCAACCATAATATAATTATCATACACTTCCATCACATGTAAAAAAGTTAAATAGTTAGTCAAGAACACTATTTGATTATCCTCTTATTTAATCATGCGATCAAACACAATAATAAATATTATTGATGTTTTATGTATCACACACATTAATAAGATTCCTCCCAAACATTTCATCTCATGAAAATTATATTAAATTATAACTAATACCGTAGAATAATATATTATAAAAATTTATCATTTCTATTTCATGTTTCATGGATCGATATACCATGCATGAAAATCATAATGTCCATGAAATAAAAAAACTACATATATGTCATATATATATATATATACATAAAGATTTAGGGAATATCAATTTCATTAACACACCTTCCTCTAGAAATATCCAGGTGAAGTGGTAATTCAAATGATTGTGATTTATCTAAAAATAAAACATAATATTTCCAAACAAGTGAACCATTCTCTATGAGTCACAAAACAACATCTTATCCAGTGATTTTTTTTTATTTGCTTTAGGAACCCATTCACCCATACCAACCCCTTTCCTTCATCTATAAAAGGGATGTACTCTAATTTTATTTTTGAAGTGGGACTAGCAGTTGAAGCTTGGATATCCAACTGACTCTAATTCTTCTAAAAGAAAACATATATTTGATAGAACTCTTATGTGAATATGAATCTTCACCAAAGATAGAATTTTTGTCACGTCCTGACCAGGATGACACTAAAAGGTGCCCCGATTTAGTGGGTCACATGGCCTCGAGCACAGCTCCCCAATCACATGAGGATTCTCGCTACCATCAAGGGCCTAGGGTGTTCATGTGGATATACTATTACCTCATGTTATAGTATATCACATTGGTAGTAATCATATCAGTCAATAGAGGAAGAAAAAATCCAACTAGGATAAAGATAAAAATCAAAGAAGAAAATAAATAAATAATTCCAAAATCAATCACATTTACAAAATGATATATCATGACATACCTCTATAATGTAGGAAAATAGGTATACAAGCATCGATATAATAATTGTATCAAAATACCAAAACTACCAAAAGGATTTATCCCTTATATCATCATGAGCATATCTTGGTCCTATGTTCCCCTTCTCCTATGAAATGATCTATCAAACATCATATAATAGGAACATTCTCAGATCCCTACCTGAATCCATGATGTATGAAAGTTTTCCCAATAACAGCCTGAAAAAGGTTTGATATAACACACAGTAGGCCACCACCAATGGTGTCGATAACTGGTTTAGTTTGTGTATAACAAGCTAAAGAAGTGTGGAGTGTATAATAGTTATAATAGATTATAAGGTAAAATAGTAGGGAAAATATGATAATTGTAAAGTGATACTGTCCAATTTACCAATGATAATCAAGTTCCTATACAAGGGATGACTATAAACTAGCCTTTGTAAGAACAGGCTAACTGTAAAGCATAAATAAACACCAATGGTCACACCGTGAAAATCATGGTATAATTTTAACCATAGCCATGTCATATAAAAAAAATTATCATATCATCGTGGGAACGCCATATATTTTAGTGTATAATATCATCCCGAACACACCGTATAATCAAAAGTGTCAGACTGTAAAGTCTTAGATCCATGATATAGTAGAATAGGTAATCCAGACCAAAACCTAAGAGAATATCGATGTAAACTCGGTAAATAATTATTTGTAATCCAAGAATCATGTTAGTAGACCATGTCTAATGTGAGTCCAAGTAAGTCTGATCCATAAGGTAGTATGGCCTACAGCATCCAACCAAATCAGGAATCATGGAGGAAACAGCTCTGAGGCATCCCTAACTGTAATCAAGAACCTAGACTAGAAATGTCAATGCAATTCTATGGAAATGGGATCCAAGGTATACCAAAAAAGGAATCCAATACCATAATAATTTCATCATCTCATTAATTCATCATTTATTAAAGAATTTCATGAGTTCAAATAAATCATTTTCATGATTTCCATTAAAACATTTAAAACAATGCACATCATGTCAACATTAGGAAAATGAGGCATCACCATCTCCTAATTATCTAAATTAAATTTTCATCAATTATAAATACTCCCATAGTGCACACAGACCCATTGGATGGTTTTAAGTAAGGGGAAAACAAAGGCACACCCCATGGGTGGCCTAGGTTGGGTATAATAACCTCCAATAAACTAAAATATACTAGTGTGAAACCTAAATAGGTTTAAATTTATTAAATCAAAGGATTCAATTATTTTTAGGTTAAACACCATAAATTAAAGTATGCATCACAATGAAAATAGCTATATAAAACACTAAACCATGAGGGAATAGATAGATCCATAACCGTAGGTCCGTAGAAGAACACCCATCAAGCACTCATCTCTGATTCATTCTAAATCAAGAGAAAAATTATCAATGGAAAAAGAACCTAGAAATAATGCATATTATATTAAACCTAAATAAATTTTTCAATACAAATATAAATGAAGAACTACACAAGATGATCTTAGAACATGCTGGCATGGATCCAACGAGACAAATAGTGTTCAAATTTAAGTCTGGATTAAGAAACAATGGAAAATAATATGAATTGAATTCAAAATAGATAATCCAATGTTAGTTATATCCATTATACGAGAAAGGAAAAATAGATTTAGGTTAAAATAGATTTTAAGGTAATAGTTTTCATTTTTCCCAAAAACAATGGGTTGCACAGTTTGGCAGCATGTTTGGCCAAACCATGCACCAACCATATGTCCTTCACTACTTCAAGGAGGACCTCACTTAGGTGATGATCATAGTTTGGAACATTATCTATAAACCATGATATTTTCCACTATTAAAATTCTATAGTTTTTTTCACTGGTATGTTCCTTAGGGTGCATGATTTCATTAAACTGTGTGGACTTTATCTGCTCACTGTCATTCCCCACATGGTTACTCCTAATTGTGTAGTTTGGGTCACATGGATTCATCTAACCATGTGGACAAAATTTTTTTCTCCAAAAATCAATCGTCTGGCTTTGAACAAAAATTGAACAACCTAAAAACTCCCATTATCTTTTTAGTCACTCACATTATGTCAAAACCAATGAGTTAAACTAAAAAAATATCAGTACCTCATAGGAAAACCCAAGATATTACAATTTTTTATCTTAAAAAATATTTTCCCTAAATTTTCATTCCATGTGTAGACAAGAATTTCTTGAGATTAAATCTGACCATTGAGCACATACATTAACCTCCTGGTCCCAAGTCTTAACTTTTATATGTTCATGATTCCCTCACACTCGTATTAGAGGAACTAACTAGCCATATAGATATTTCATGCTCCTATAAAATATACATATAGGATGCTCCTTAAACGATGCTTCTACTAGTAACTCAAATTTCTTTTACTATAGAGCTTGATATGGGTCTGAGTGATAATGTTGTAGATGAGATGCATGGACAACATCATGCATGGATCAATATCTCTTTGGTAACTAAAACCAATATGCTACCTGCTCATCTCTCTCCCGAATCTTGAATAGTAGGACATATCATGACAAAACCATACCCTTTCTCTTAATCAGTTTGTGTCCTAGCCTCAGTGAGATATGTAAAATGACCAAATCCCAGACCATGAAATATATAGTTCATCGACAGTGATTGGGTAATATTTCTATCAAGACTATGTAGTATATATCCTTTTCAAAATCAGCTGGACCTTCTTGGAAGTCTCATGAATAAGATGAGGTCAAAGCAACATTTTCTCAGCTACCACTAACTAGTATAGGGGTGATCAACTTTTCCTATCGTAAAAATATTCACAGGGTTCCATCTTTACAGTATCTTGATATTTTTTTCGGAAAACACAATTAGGGGTATATAACTCCCCCATGAGCCACCAAAACATTGGATACATTCTCTATGTATGTCCTCAAGCACCTGAATCATGTGCTATGACTGGCCATCAGTATGAGGGTGGTATGTTATGCTCAGAAGCACTATTTTATCCAATTCTATCTGTTGACTCTACCAAAAATTAGACATAAATCGAGTTTCCTAATCTAAAAAAATGCTATGATGGACCCTTTTAATTCATACTATATCATGGATATTCAACCTCCTAAAATCATCTATTGAGAAGGTATCCCTAATTATCAAGAAATTAGAAACATTCATGATCTTGTCCATGGAAACCCATACAACATCACTGGCTTGAGGAGACATCAGCAACCCATCATGAATTTAATCACAACATTATCCCATTTCCTCTCAGGAATAGATAACTATTGTAAAACCCCATCTGGTCATTTGTGCTCTACATTCACCTACTAACCGGTGGAACACCTTCTGACAAAACTATCTACCTCACATTTCATCTGTGGCCACCAAATCTAGTGACACAAATCATAGAACATATTGGAATCATTGGAATGTACTTCCCAAACTGATGAATGAAACTCTCATATCATCTTATCGCGTATGTATTCTAGAACCAATACGCGGCCATGTATACACAGAATTTCATCCTCATTCATATTTCAACCTGGAGGTGGGTCATCACCTACCACACTCTCCCATAGGACTGGGCTCTCTGAATTCAATAACTACCTCATCATCACTTTATCCAGAAGAGTGAATGTCACAGCCAAGGATGAAATAAAATTTTTCCTCTATCTATCGTACACCTCCATGTGAATCTTTGAAAGAAATGACATAAGCTTCCCTTCACTACGGTAATCCTATACTATTATTATTTGAGTCCTTTTAATCAGTGCATCGATAACTACATTGTCATTTCTAACTGTATAAGCAATATCAAATTCAAAATATTGTAGGAACTCAACCCACCTTCGTAGCCTCAAATTATTGTTATTTAGTGTAAATATATATTTGAGGCTTTTGTGTTATGTTTACAACAAAAAATGATCTCCCAATACATAGTGCCTCCAACAATAATATACATTCGCAATAGCATCTACCTCAAGATCATGTGTGGTGTAGTTCCTCTCATGTGGCCTCAAATAATGAGACTCTTACACCATGACTCACTCCTCCTAAATCAGAATTGTACCTATCTTGATTATGGATGCATCACAATAAATTTTAATGCTCTTTCCTAGCTATGGAAGAATCAGGACTGGAACTAAATTTATTCTCCCTTTCATCTCCTAAAAGGCTCTCTTATAAGTATGTATCCAAAAAAAACTTCACACCATTATTAATCCAGCATTTTAGAGGTGTTGTTAAGAGTGATAAGTCCAATATGAAATGAATTTAATATCTATTTTCCCCAAGAAACATTGTATTTCAATGATGTTCTTGGTATTATTACTGAAAACTACATCTCTCACCATATCTAGGTCAACAGATACTCCTATATCTGAGATAATATGACCCAGTAAGTGAATCTTATCCATCTAGAAGTTGAACTTTGTGTGCTTAACATATAACTGAAGCTCTATTAGTGTATTGAAAATGATCTCAAATGTTGGAAATGGTCATTTTTATTGTGTGAATACACCAAAATATCATCCAAAATACCACCACATATGTATATAGGTAAGGATGGAAGACTCCATTCATCAATTCCATAAAAACTACTGGCACATTTGTGAGACTAATAAGTATAACCAGAGACTCATATATACCATAACTTCTATGAAAATCAATATGTGGTATGTTTACAGGTTGAAAATTAACTTGGTGATAACATGATCTCAAATAAAGTTTCGATAACACCTAAGATCCTTGGATGTAATCAAAAAGGTCATACATCTGTGGTAAGGGATATAGGATCTTAACCATCAAATGGTCCAATTTCCATTAATCTACACATATACTATAGGTACCATCTACCTTTTTTCACAAAAAGGACCAGTGAACCCCATGGAGAAGTATTGGGTTATATAAACCCAATTGATTCCAATTCTTCTTGTTACCTCTTGAAATCCAGCAACTCTATAGTATTTATCGTATAAGGAGGAAGGAATTCTAGTGAATCTCTTGGAACCAGCTCGATGGAGAACTCCACTACTCTCTCTAGAGGTAAACCTAAAATATTTACAAGCAAACAACCTTGAAATGATCAACAATTGGAGGGAATTTTCCTTACATGATCTCTGATAATACTTATATAAATTATAAATCAAGGATGTCATCCTATTCATCCCATGATTTTTTGGTCAAGCTCATCCCACTTAAACATCCCATTAACCATTGTGAATACAAACTCTACCCTATGGAAATGTGAGGGTTACCCTTCTATGATAGAAATGAATATGTGTTTGATAAGAAACCAACCAATCCATCTTGAGAATGACCTCTAATTTGATCATCTCAAGGAAAAAAAGATCCCATAAAAAGTGCCACCCACCTATCTCAAGGGGGAAATCCATGGACTAGCATACACCCTCTATTCTGGTTCCCACCCAATTGTCCAAAGACATAACATCTTCAAAATATTTGATAAAGAGTCCAAGGATCTCCACAACATGTATAGATATGGAACTATGTGATTCTACTGTATAAAAAAAGAGGAGACATAAGAGTAAAGGCTACTAAAATTGTACCTCTCACCATAGATGGATTAACGCTCTAATCCTATGGTGTAGGTTGTACTGAATATATCTGGCCTAAACCACATCCATATGAAATAGACATACTACCTAGAATAGTCCCACTCAACTTTATAGGTAAAAATTGTGTCTGGATTCCTTGGACATGACCACCAATTTGACCTAACCGACCGATACTAGCCTAGATCCTTTCCTGATGTGGTGCTTTGAATCATACTCATGAACTTTCATTCATATTTGATCCCCTTAAAATGACTGCTAGAGAGAAGGCCATGCAAACACATTGTACATGGCCCATCCTTCCACATGATTATCACTTGATAGGGTCTTTATCGCACTGATTCCTCGTATGCCTCCATCTTCCACACTGATGATAGATTATAGAACTACCAACACTACCAGCCTAACTAGTCGGTAATCCCCTCATGTGAAGCCAAAAAATTTCACTTCATACCACTGGTAGATGGACTACTAGGTCATTAGGATAAACTTCCCTACTTTGTGTCCCCAACTTCCGTTAGGTTCCACTCTGTAAAAAGCACCTGATTCAATATTTCACTAATAGTCATCAACCTAATCACATTAACCTATGATCGAATGGAATTTATGATACCTTCCTCAAAGAATCTCACCCTTGATTCCTCATCACCAAGATAAATCAGAAAAAACAGTAAATCTCTATAAATCATGCGGAATATTCCATAAAAATCCAAACCACCTACTCTGAATTCATAAACTCACTAGCCCTCTCTTCTCTAGGGGTCTCAATAAAAAAATTAGTCATAATAGGTATATTTGAAATCCCTACGAACCATATCTTGCAGTGTATCATCATGGTTCAAAACATCCTACGAATTCTTATCTTCTCCCTAAATGATATATGTCGTGAGCTTCACTATGCTATGAGGAGGCTTTCCCAGATGCTTGAAGATCAAAAAGTAGTCTCAATACACATAATAGTAGCCTATGAACCTATCTCCCCTAAAAAGTTGGTGTATTTGGCTAATGGAACACACATGTCAAATTTTCCATATAGGATTGAGGTTGCAGTGGTCCCTGAACAGTCTATATAAAGTTCATAAAACTCTCAAGGAGCTATACCTCAACACCTATTTATGGTAACACTATGGGTGTCGCAACATGCACTATATGATGATCTATTGGTATACAATGGCCCACCACATTGTGAGCAAGGTCATCGCCACTCTCTAAGATCATTTCTATTGGTCTTCATTGTAGAATATCTCTACATTCCGAAACACACACATCAATAATGATCAATAAAAAAAGATCATAGTTAAAATAATACGACAATTTAAAGGAATACTATAAAAAGATTGCACCACACTACCTTCTACAAAATCTCGGACTGTGTAAAAATAATTAGTCATAAACATCACTAGATACACTACCTTCTTCCCACTCTAATTCTAGTTCAAGGTCCAGTTCTCTATTTTAAAATTTAAATTTCCTTTGAATGCATCGTTCTTTACAATAGCTCTACAATGTTTGGTTCAAATTGATTACAATTTTCAATTTATATGGTCACGTACACTGTATAAGTTTATGTAAAGTTCCCATTTATTCCAAACCATAACAACTTCTAGATTATGAGGCCAATGGTCCATAAATCAACGTGTCATAGTTGACTTCATAGGGTGTCTATTGTATCATACGTAGGAAAACACTATTTAGGTTATGGTAGGAACTCTATGTACCAATTCAAATTCTCAATTCCTTTCCCAAAATATCTATCAAACAACATGTATATCACTCAATTCAAATATACTAAGGTCATGTGGGTCAAGACCAGACCCTCGGGGCCTGTGTCGTGACTAACCCAAGCCTTCCTTTCATAGTCCAGGGCCTAGTGACTAGCACCGGAAAAGAAAAAACCCAAAAATGGAATGCATTTCCTTTAAACATATACACACATAGATAAGGAACACTGCATACAAGGAAAACATGACAAAAAATAAGTAGTATAACCACTACTCAGAATCACCACTGAGAGTAAAAGAAAGTACTGAAAGTAAAAAGGGGTCAGTATAGAAGCCTGATTGAAAGAGTAGTAATGAAAAAGGAAAAAAATCTCTAGAGATTTCCCAACAAGGATCCTACGTGAAAGGTAGGTAAAGCTCATCATTACGGCTCACCACATCAATTGGTCACCTCTGTGTACCGTCTAGCCCTAGCTCTCCAAAGTCTCTGTCAAGATGTCTACCATCTACACAAGACACAACATGGTGTGGGAAAATCCCATGTAGGGGTGTGTAAAACAATACTCAGTAAGGACCCTGAGACACTAAAAGGTCTCTCAGAATCTCATAAGGGAAAAACCACGAAGCATGATCTCAATCACATGACACATAGTAAAAGATAGCCCACACCAGGTATACAACTTAAATAGAATGAATAAAGATTATTTGTCATAAATCTAGATAAACATATTTTGTCATGATGAATTTTATACAGGATCACAAAATGGTCTCTAGGTGTTGACCCATAGAGGATCACTAGGTGCTAACCCACACAGCATCGCTAAGTGCTGACCCACATAGGATCACTCGGTGCTGACCCACAGGGGATCACTATGTACTGACCCACATGGGATCTCTAGGTGCTGACCCACATAGGACCGCTATCTATTCACCCATAGAGGATTTCTAAGTCAAGTCCGACATATTGTCACTACGTTTTGACCCACAGAGGATCACTAAGTGCAGACCCACAGAGGATCGCTATTCCTTCATCCCACCACTGCCAGCCACTAGATTCCCACACTTAGCATGCTTGATTTTTGGAGGATCTTCTCCTCAATCCACCAGTCTTATATCAACCACCACAAAGTCCCAATAACAAGTAACCCAAAAAACCATCTTGCCGTTAGGGTTCAAACACCGCAGACAGCGCATCAATTGGATGCTTGGTCTGTATGATATAGGCAAAACGGAAAATAGGGACCGGTTGGATTCGAGTCTAATCCAACCCATCTATACTCCAAATTCCTCCAAAAATCCAGTGGATTATCTCTAAATGACCACATCATCACATGGGTTCTCATGCCGCAGATGGCGCGTCAATCAAATGGTCGGTCTACAAGTTATATCTGTTTTAGCGAAACGGTGCCAGTCAAGTCCAGGTTCGGTCTGAACAAGTCATGCTGCCCCGACCCAACCCAACCTGAGGGTCCGATAAGGTTCTAGTCTGACCTACCCATTTGGACTGTGGGTCTGGCCTAGCTGGCATGGGTATGGCCCAACCGACAAAGGTCCAGTTGGCTGGCACGTGTCCGGCCCGGCTAGCCCGACCCTATCTGGCAGAGGTCTAGGCCAACTAGCTTGGGTCCTGCCTAGCTAGTGTGGGTCTAGCCCTGTAGGTGAGGGTCTAGCCCGCCTACTGGGTCCAGCCCGCCTGGAGAACCCAGCCCATGCGGTGCGGGCCAGTTGCACTGGACCGGACACGGTGTGTCTGGTTCTCCTAGCTGGTGGTGCCAGCGAGGTGCTGCCTCATCTCCCGTAATGGATGGTAGGATCTGGCCATCAGTGTTCCTCTTGGGCGGCTGAGTGACTGATCCTCTTCCATGAAGCTCATCGGTGCCGCATCCTCCACTCGCATGGGACATCCAGTCATGACACCTTGCACCGTGCGCATGTGGGCGCTGCCTCCACAATACAGTCGGGGTGGGCTGGACGCCACCATGCCAGTGGTATCACGCCTGTGGTGTCTCACCAGTGGCTAATTCCACAGGCCAACAGAGATGCTCCAGTGGTCTGTTTTCTTTTACATTTTCATCTACAATCCTCTTGGTTCATTTCCTTCACTGCGAGCCCCTTGTATTCACCATTCCTACTCATTGCTCAGTCGCCCTTGAACAACACCCAAAAATCAAGATCAGTAGAAGGTTAGGGGCTTGTTCGGATAGGTTCTCTCCCTCTTTTTTATCATTTTAACATGGGGGGGCGAATCATCTCAATGTTTAAAAATAACCCCAACGTGAAACCCCACAACGACCTACCACAATATAGAATGAATCACAGATCAACCTGTTCGTCAGTTGATCTTGGTTCTCCCTATTATTCAAGAACAACAATGAGGAAACAATAAACACAATGAAATAAATTAATTCCCCTACCTACATTTGGTGGAATCTTCTGCGGACAAAGTAAATAATTCACGTTTGTAGATCTTTTTCATCGTTATTTGATCTCTGGATCGAATCTACCAATGTTCGTTGATTGGTCACCAATCTTTGTTGGAGGGTGACATCACCAGCTCTTCGTACGAGGTTTCCCATGATTTTCAATCCCCTCTCTAATGGATTGATTAAGCACATATATAAGGTCTTTTACGTTAATCATTAATGTGGGTCATTTATGAACCTTATTTAATGATCCATTAAAAATATGAGCATTGCGGTTACACAACCAAAGTAACGATTCATTAAATTAATCTCAATTAATGATTGTCGTTACACTGTGGTTTGGCCATCTTTCACTCTATTGTTGAAGATAGAATAAAATAACTCATTTAGTTATTTTATTTTATTTTGAAAATTCCAAAACATAACATTTTCATCTGGCACTTGCTAGTCGATTTTAAGATTTACCTAAGTGAATTAAGGCATAGTGAATTCAAAAGTGCCCTAAAAATTTTCAATCGGAGCACTGGTTCAAAAGATAGAAAATCTTTCTCGCATGTTTACATAACGTAACATAAAAAAGTGTTCAAAAATTTGTTTCGAGCTCTCCGGGCCTCGGATTCACGTGCGGTCAAATTTTCCAGTCGTATAATAATTCCATATAATTAAAACAATTATACCAAATTTCCTAGTCATTATATTCTCTAAACATTAGGGCTTTAAATCCCTGAAATCCACTAAAAATCTAAGAAAACAACTGGGGGTACTGTTCAAAAATTTGAGCCTCTCGCTCCCATGTTCTCTCCTGGAAGTTAAAATGCTTTAACTAAACTCACCCCAGAGGAATCTACTATCCATGAAAGACCCGCTCATGTCTATCCTCTATCTTCATAGGGAACTCTATAATACTCTAGACATATTCAATTCCCATATCACCTCAGTCGATGATGTTTGATGGGTCATGCACATATCTCCTCAACAGCGGAACATAGAAAATGGCATGCACTAGATTCATCTGTGGGGGGAAGAGCTAGGCGATACACCACCTCGCTAACTCTGCTAAGAATCTGGAAAGGTCTGATGAAACTTGGATATAGCTTTCCACCCCAGCCAAATATTTTTAATCTTCATCGGGGTGAGACCCATAAGAAAACATGACCTCCCTCCTAGAAATCCAAGGGTCTATGTCTCCTATCTGAATAAGACTTCTCCCAGCTCTACACTATCTTGATCTTCTCGTGGATGATCTTCACCTTCTCTATGGTATCACATACCATATTTGGACCTATAAGTACTAACTCCCCTGGGTCTATCCAGCATAGAGGTGATCTTTATGGTCACTCATACAGGGCCTCAAACGGTTTCATGCCAATGGTGGGGTGATAGTTGTTTTTGTATGTGAACTCCACCAGTGGAAGGTGGTCCTCCCAACTGCAACAAAAACCATGGACACATGCACGAAGCATGTCATCAAGTGTTTGTATGGTCTGCTCTATCTGACCATCTGTCTGAGGCTGAAAGGCAGTGCTCGAGTGTAGCTGAGTCTGGAGCACCTCCTATAACTCCTTCCACAACCATGATGTAAAACTAGTGTCATGATATGAAAATATCTTTCATGGTACCCTGTGAAGCCATACAATCCCCTGAACATAGAGGCATCCCAATCCCTCTACTAATCCTTACTCTCAGATGCAAAGGAAATTAGTTGACTTGGTGAGTCATTAAAAAATCACCCAAATAGAGTTGGGGCCCCTATACGTCTGTGGTAACCAAGTCACGAATTCCATGGAGATACCATCCCACTTCCATTTTGGTACCTCTTGTGGTTGTGCTAAGCCTTCTGGAACCTGATGCTTGGCCTTCTCTTACTAAAACGTTAGGCATCATGAAACGAACTCTGCCACTACTATCTTCATCACCATCCACAAATACTGACGTTGGATATCTTTGTACATCTTTTCCACACCAGTATGTACCACCAAATGGGATTTGTAGAACTCCATCAACACATCCTCCCAAAACATCACTATTATTGTGATGCCTCCTATAAAGAAGATTATGTGTTCCCCACCTATCAAAAATCCATTAGGAGCATGTCCTGGGGATATCTGAGCATGTTGGTGCTTACAATCAATGTCCCCAAGTTGTGACTCTTGAACTCGATGAAGGAGTGGGGGATTGATATTAATAGACAAGAGGTATGCTACCCTGTCACTATCCATGAAGGATATCTGCATCATGGATAGCTGATCAGTTTCCTCACTCAGCAGCATTAGAACCGACCTCCAGTTGAGTGCAACAGCTACAACATTTCCCTTCCTAGAAGTGTATACTATCTCAATGTCATAGTACTAGAGTAACTCCATCCATCACCATTGTCTCAATTTTTGGTCCTTCTATGAGAAGATATACCTAACACTCTTGTGATCAGAGAAGATAGTGAACCATTGACCCATCAAGTAGTGCCACCACATCTTTAACTCCAATATCACTACTACTAACTCCATGTCAGGGGTTGCATAGCTCTTCTCATGTTTCCTCATCTATCATGAATCGTAGGCAATCATCGCTCGTTCCGGCCTCAAGAAACATCCATGTTCGGTCCCAGATCTGTCTCAGAAGACTACATACCCAACACCATCTTCTGGTAGCCTCAATATGGTCGTACCCTTTAGTCTCGACCTCAACTCCCGAAAGTATCTCCGTCTATATGAATGGGTTTCCTTTATTTGTCAAAGCTGACTAAGTTTCTACTAATGTAGAAAAGATATGTATAAATATATGGAAATACCCAACCAACCCCATGAAACGCTGCACCTCAATCACGCTCCTGGTTAGATCTCAATCCAGCACTACCTCTATCTTAACTAGATCCACTGCAACTCTAGCCTCTGAGATAATGTGTCCTAGAACGTGGACCTCCCATATCCAGAACTGGCACTTCGAGAGCTTACCATAAAGTCGGTGCTCTAGGAGTGTATCTAGAACTATTATCAGATGTGTGGAATGCTCCTCCTCCAACGCCTAATACACCAAGATTCCATCAATAAAACCCACCACAAAGTGATTGATGTAAGGTGACAATATCTTTTTCATGATTCCCGTGAACACTACTAGAGTTTTTTCATAACTAAAGGCATCACCAAGAAATCGTAAAGTCTATACTGGCATTTGGAGGTGGTCTTTGGTACTTCCACATCTCGCACCCGAAGCTGACGATATCCTGATATGAGGTCTATCTTTGAAAACCACTGAGCTCCCTTAAGATAATTGAACATTCCATAAATCCTCGACAGAGGATACTTGTTCTTCAAGGCCTCATATTTTAGGCACCGAGAGTCCATGAAAATCTTCAATCTCTGATATGTAGTCATAGATAACAACACTAGGGTTTCCCATGGAGAAACATTGGGTATTACGAACCCCTTCATCTACATGTCCTCCAATTGTACCCTCAACTCTCAAGGCTCCATAGAAGCCATCCAATATGATGGTGTATATATCAGTGTCATCCCCAGGTATAGGTTGATGTATAAGTCTACATCTCTACAAGGAGGTAGTCCTGAAACATCCTCAAGAAAGACATCTGCATACTCGTCCACCACAATAGGATAGCCCGGACTCCTCTCGTCCACTACACTGAGGGTGAGGCTAGCCTATTGATGAGTGATCAACTACACCCTTCACCATGAAATTTCATCTTATGCAGAAAAAGTTCTCTTCTCACCAGTGTAGGAAATCCTAGTCCCATCCTCATGGAATCACCACACATTGCACCTAAAACAGTTGACATGAGCATGGACTGTGGATAACTAGTACATACACATGATGATGTCATAAGGCCTAAACGTTGCTACAAGGATATACCCGCCAAATCTATCGCCTCCTATAATAATCTTACACTACTGGAATCAGTGTGTAATCATCGAATCCTCTCCCATGGGAGTATATAATCATAAGGATCGAGCCAATGGCTCTACCGGAATCTATAACCTCCAAATGATATTCGTGGCAATGAAAGATTGATTGTCACATGTTTCTATAAGAAATATTGCTATGGTGGAGTAGACACAGACCGTACATAAAATCATCTTTGGAGCATCGTGGTCATAGGCCTCTATTGCATGAAGCTGAGATCATCCTTATCCACCTGTTCCCTAAGGTTGGGGTGGACCACCTAGATGTGGTGGTTGTAGTACCTAAAACCATCGCCCACCATCTGCTAGATGGCATACTCCTCTACCACATCTACCACCATGCATTCCTCCTCGCTAAAACCTTTTTTTCTGTCTCAGTGGTCCCTCGACCACCTGCTTGTCATCCATGCAGGGAGTTGGATAGTCACGATCCAAGTTCTAATGTCCGCTGCAAGAGTAATATACTCTATTCCTCATATAACCCCCTATATCTCATGAACTACACAGCTCTGACCCTACATCATGTGGTCATCCTTTGGATGACCTAGCCTATTTGGGCCTCTGCATCATCTTCCTACAGCTTGTTGCAGATGAAGCATCAAAATGTTATCCAATGGTGTCTCTCCCCATTGGTGCCTACACAGCTAGCAATCTCTCCACCAATAGGTCTCTCTCTATCACTCTAGCCAGCGTCAAAGTTTTGGGTGAAAATTGACGCTCTCATCTCCAATCATACACCCTTATCAATGTTCTGAGCCCTAAAGAAAGGGTCTTGTACCATGTTGGTGGAATAGAGGGAGAGGTTAGTAAATATCTCCCTGTATTGGGACACTGTCACACTACCCTTCTGTAAGTTCAGTAGCTCACGAATACACACCGAGAATAGTGTCTTTGGCATGAACTGCATCCTGAAGAGGCTCTCAATGTATAACTATGAATGATTCATCTTCTCATGTGTCTATAGCATTAGGCTCCAACACCTCCCTTATGTTCCCTGAAAGAGACTAGCATCTAGGATCACCATATGTTCTTTTAGTGTCTCCGCCAAGTGGAACACTCATGCCACAACCTATAGATAGTCCTCAACTACTTATTGATCTATCTCACCTCGAAAACTCATAGGCCACTATCTCTGGAACTCGAGTAATGTGCTCAGTTGGCGTGCACTATCCACTGGTGGGGCTAGTGCCAACTGCAGCCCTATGGGTGGTGGTGCTACTAGTACACCACCTGAAGGTTTTATTGCTATAAGAGCACCCTGCACTAATGCCTCATTTCTTGGTGGTCCTTCATCGTGATCTCTCATTGAAATCCTGGCTAGTTGTTTATGTGGAGCCATCCTATAGAGAAACTGATGTTCCATGGTCAATATGTTATACCTGGTGAGATGACTCAAAACAAATCAAGATAAGGATATTTTTAAAACACATGCCACTAGTGTTTTCCTGTACCAAGTCTGAAAATAGAATTTAGGGTCCTGGTGAATGGTTACGTCGGCCGCCTCACTAACACTAGACTCCCCAAACTGAAAACTGAACCCATAACACTTAAAAATATTTCCCTATTAAAAAATATAGACTCTTATTTCTTCTAGTATAAATGACCTCATTCGGATAACACTTTTTCATGACTTGTCCCCTGGGGCCTGTTTCATGACTACCCCAAACCCACCTTTCATAGGCTAGGGGATGGTGACTAGCACTAGAAAGGTGAAACACAAAAAGGGAAGGCATTTCCTTTAAACTTGTACACACATAGACTAGGAACACTGCATACAAGTAAAACAAGACAGAAAAGAAGTAGTAAAACCACCACTAAGAACCACCACTCAGAGTAAATGTAGGTACTATAATTAAAAAGGGGATATTATACAATCCCAACTAAAAGAGTAGTACTTAAAAAGGAAAAAACAATTTCCATAGATTGTCTTCCTAGGATTCTACTTGAAGGGTAGGTATAGATTGTCACTATGGCTCACCATGTCAATCAGTCACATTTGTGTTCTATCTAGCCATGGATCTCCAAAGTCTCAGTCAAAATGTTTGTCATCTGTACAACAAAAAACAAGGTACGGGAAAAGCCGATACAGGGGTGAGTATAAAAATACTCATTAGGGACCCTGATACACCTGATGGTCTCTTAGAATCCCATAAGGTAAATACCAAGAAGCAATATCTCAATCACAAGACACAAAGTAAAATATATCGCACACCAGGTATACAACTTAAAGAACAAGAATAAATATGATTAGTCATAATTCTAGATCATCTTATTCTACTGAGAGGATTTTTCTAATGGACCGCACAGGGTCACTAGGTGCTGACCCATAGAGGATCGCTAGGTGCTGACCCATAGAGGATCACTAAGTGTTAACCCACAAAGGATTGCTCGGTGCTGACCCACAGAGGATCTTTACGTGCAGATCCATGGAGGATCACTATATGCCAACCCATAGAGGATCAAAACCTATTGACCCATATAGAAATTCCAAGTGCTAACCCATAGATGATTACTAAGTGATGACCCACAGTGTATCGATATTCCTTCATAACGTCATAGCCAACCATTGGATTCCCTAACTATGCATGCATGATTTTCAGAGGATCCTCTCCTCAAGAAACTATTTGTATCTCAACATCTACAGTGTCCCACTTAGAATTAACCAAAATGAATTTCTTGTCGTAAGGGTTCAAACACTGTAGACGGAATGTCAATCGGACACCCGGTCTGTAAGATGTTGGAAAAAAGGTAAATAGGGCCTAGTGGGATTCGAGTCTGATCCGACAAGGTCAAACTCCAACATCTAAAAAAACTCATGTGGATTATCTCAAAATGACCACCTCATTTCTTGGGTTATCACATAATATACGGTGGGTCAATCGAACGCCCCCTGTGAGTTATAGTCATTTTACTGAAACGGGGCAGGTCTCACCGACCCGACCCATCCCGAGGGTCTGGTGGTCCGATCTGTTGGGACCATGGGTCCAGTATAGATGGCATGGTTCTAGATCTTTTGGTGTCTATCCGGCCCTGTTGGAGGGGTCCAGCTCGGATGGCGGGTCCGGCCTTCCTGGAGAACCCAGCCTGCATGCTACGGGTCGGTTGTACTAGACCAGACATGGGGCGTCCGGTTCTCCCAACTGGAAGCACCCGTGGGGCGCCGCCCCATCTCTCATAATGGCCAGATGGATTCATCCATTGGTGTGCCTCCTGAGAGGCCAGTCATCTTCATTATGGCATGTTGGTGTCGTGCCCTCCACCCACCACAGTCGTATGTCCACGAGACCTTACCTTCGTAGCGCCTGTGGGCACTACCTCCACCGCACAGTTGGTCACTGGTGGTTCCAAGCCAATGGATCCTTCTGTAGGCCACCAAATATGATGCGTTGGTCTGTATTCCTTCCCTTCTATGCCTACGGAGGTCTCATGTCACCACCTTCATTGTTATCCCCTTAGATTTTCCTTTCTGCAACATTCATCGGTCACCCTTAAAGAACTCATAAAAAACGAGTTCGGTAGAGGGTCTGAGTCTTTTTCCGATTGTCCCGCACCCTCTGCATTAGCATTTTAATAAGGGTAAGGAAAAAATCATCTCAATTTTTATGAATAACCCCAAATCAAAACAGCCAAAAACCTCCCATAATATAGAATGAATCGTGGATTAACTCATTATTCAGTTGATCCGCGTTCACCATATTATTCAAGAATGAGAAGGAGGAAACATTAGACACTAAGAAATAAATTAATTACCCTACTTGGATTCGGTGGAATATAATGCCAACGAAGTAAAGAATCCACATTCAAAGACGATCATTGTTGTTTGTAGATATTCATATTGAATCCTCCAACAATCGTCAATCGATCACCATTCATCATTGGAGGGTGACGTCATCAGCACTTCGTCAGAGGTTTCCCGAGGTTTCCAATCCCTTTTCCAATATATTAATTAATCAAAGATAAAATGTCTTTGACGTTGATCATTATGTGGTTTATTTATGATCCTTATTTAATGATCCATTAAAAATATGAGTGTGGCGGTTACACAACCAAAGTAATGAGTCATCAAATGACTTCCATTTATTGATTGTCATTACACTATGGTTCAACCAAAAATCCCTTAACGGTTGAAGAATGAATAAAATAACACATTTAGATATTTTATTATTATTTTTTTTTTTAAATTCTAAAATATAACTTTTCATTCCAACCGTTTTCGGTCAAAGTTAAGCTTCACCTAAGTTAATCTCAACTCTGAGAATTCAATGGTGCCCTCAGATTTTTAATCCGAGCACCAATTCAAAAGATAGAATGTCCCACTCGCATGTTTACTAAACATAACTTAAAAAATTCAATAATTCGTTTCGGTCTCTCTAGTCCTCAGAATATCATGCTATCAAATTTCTAAGTCTCTTAATAATTCAACATAATTAAAAAATTATATTGAATTTCCATTTCTTTACAATGCGGTTAAGAAATGCATCCAATATGGCATGGAAAAATGCATTACATTTGAATTATAATAGGTTCCTAATATGATTCATGAGATGTATACCCTCATCTCATCAATAAACATCAAATATAACCCTTAATCATATCAATAGTAACATCACCAATCATATGAATCACCCAATGGTGGAACCAAATCATCTATAATAGGAAAAATAAAGAAAAGAAAAAAATTAGTCTATGTAATTTGGATTTTTCGTGTATGTGGGTGAGTTACTCTTAAGAACAAATCATTACTAAACATCAATTCCTTCCTAATATCCTATATATTTTCTAAAAATATTAAAGATATAAAATAAAACACTCTAATACAACTTATTAACATCCTATCCTAGATTCCACTAAATGGTACCACAAACTGGTGGGTCAAATGGCCTCAAAAACTCCTTCCTAAATACTAGAGGCTGACAAGTAGAAATGAGGTCTTAGTGTGGGTTCGTGGGGGTGGCTATTTCCTCATGTCAAAGTGTAGCACAATAGTAGTAAACATTTCATTCAATAGAAGAAGTATTAAATCAATCAGAGGGAATATTAACATCCAATATAGAAATAAATAATTAATTCCAAATGAAATATCATATACAAAATGATATGTAATGTATTTTCTCTTAAAAGAAGGAAAAAAGAATACAAGAATTAGTTAAATACATATATCAAAATACCAAAATGACCAAAAAGGAACTATCCTAGCTAGGATCACAAACATATATCAGTTTTGTGCTCTTATACGCATAAGCAATGACCAAAAAAACATCAAACAGTAGATGCTTTCCTCGATCCCTACCTATATCCATGAAGTTTGTCTAGGTACGCAATGGCGGCCTAAATAGGGTGCGAGATAACACTTAGTAGGAAACCACAAATGATGTCTATAACCTATCTAGTCTGTGTATAAAAAGATAAATAAATGCTTAGTGTATAACATGTATAATAGTAGTATATGTAAAAATCTCAAGGAAATGATGATAAATGTAATGTGATGCTATTTATCCTATCAATGATAATCAAGTTCCCATAGCAGGGTCAACTATAAACAATACACCGCAATCATAGGAAAACTTAATATCATAAATAAACCAAAAATTCCATGCTATGTAAACCAAGGTATGGCATTTTTTACAAACATACCTTGCACCTTTATTAAATTACACTAAGGTAGAATTTAGTAAGTACGAGCAGTAATAAATTCAATGAAATCACAATGGGAACCAAATTTGGAATCCAATGTAAGTCATTCCCAAATAAAACCAAAATCATGATAATTTATAATTTATGTGAAAGTGTTCTAATCCATATATCAAAATATTTATTAAGGTTTAGTCTTTGGACAACTTGATAATATGCACTATAGTTTTACAGTTGATATATTTACGACATTGCATGTAGTATAGTCCAAGTGACTCAATACAACTTATAAGTTCGGAAATGTGAAATTATGAACTCATCACACCATAAGTACTCATATTCATGTTAATATTAATATATCATCAATATCCTTAATATTTCAATATGATGACACTGAAAGTTATATATTTATAGGGTTTTATTAGCATATCAGTGATGTTGTTATATCACAACAAAAATAAATGAATGATAAATAATATTTTCATGAATAATATATGATACATTAATAATCATGCAACTAAGATGATCCATGAACATCCATATCACCTTTTATGGCACAATCATCAGTACATGTTTGATGAAACTTGTGTATCATCTTAAAAATTAATCCATCCCTATCACGATTTTTTTGCTTACCCAGATTCTAAAGCTCTAACATGACCAGCAATGAATATTCTTCCCTATTTCTTTGAATAAATATATTTCTATGGTGAATTTATTAATGTTGGAATATATAGAGAAATTTTGAGATAGTTTTAGGTCTTCATAAAAAATCCATACATATATATTGGTATGTTCAAATATTATTTTGTTAAATTCATCAATATTCCAGTTTATTAATGTTAAAAGGTGAATTAAGGTCTTCTCATATAATTCTCCAATAAAAATTTTAGCCATTCACAACTCTTCCAATTCTATACATATTTCAACACTAAAAGAATATACTATTTTAACCTAAGGATATCATGATAACATTTGATGCCTTCAAGAGATCATCAAAAGGTTCCATCACAATATCCCTTGTGATGGTACTGGACACTCTTACAAATGACTTATAATTTCCATGAGGAATGTACATTTTCCAATTATTAAAACTAAATTTCCCCTTAACAGGATCATCACTATCATATCTGATTCAAGAACAACCCTATGACTTGTACCTGAAATCATCAAGTATCATAAGCATGTCAATAAGATAGACTTAGTGGAATGTAAAAGAGCACCGACCAGAGAATGGGTAGTGGGGCAAGAGGAGAATGTGAACGAGGGCGTGCGGCTCCCACATCCATGTAGCATTTGCTAATGGGGGAGTGTTGGTTCAGATGATGAGTGATCTCGGAAAGAATAAAATGAGTCCTAGGGCAAGGGGGAAAATCATATCAAATAATTTGAAATAAATAAAGGGTCCAAAAGTACATTAAATAATTTATTAATGGAGGACCCTTTCCCCCCATCAATATGGGTTTTAATTTGTGGGTGTCATGATGTTTTCAAAATACGTGATTGGTTTTTTGATCCTAGTGATGGAGTAAGTCCATCCACATCATTTCTTCTTGTCTTTGACTAACCTCTCTGATTATTGTGCCCATCTATCACCCAAAAAATACCACTATTACATAAAAAATCATCATCATTGGTATTTACTGATTCTCATTCATCAAAAATGATGAAATCACATCATCTAACTTCAATGTGTCTTTCCCAAACAACAATGTGTTGAGGAGATTATCATATGAATAGAAAACAACCCCAAGAGAAGAAAAGTTTTTTCATCATCCTCTATTTCAATAGGAATCATGTTACCTTTATAATTGATCATGACTGACACTAAAGACAACCCTTTCAGAAGTTCAGTGAACTCATCCATATGGTTACCTATGTCTCCATTCTCTATCATTTTAAAACAATAAAAATTTTGTTTTAGATATAAATGATTTTTGAGGGATTTCAATTTATACATTATTTCATATTTCAGCTATATCTCCTCCGAATCATTCAAATCCATCACCTACCATGTATTATTATCATCCAAATACATCTAAATAATGTTCTTCACTAACTCTCTTGTATTGAAGTTCTAATGGATCGAATAACAACAAAGAAGGAGGTATTAAATCAGTTGTTCACTTTTTATAAGTTTCAATAATTTTTAACACATAACCCCCAAAACATATTAAAGTTCATATTAATATCTTCTTTTTTAAAAAAAACTCATGCATGAAAAAATTGGAAAGTAAGTAAATCACATGAGATTTACAAGGTTTGTCCTTAGTGTGAGAACTTATATCCTTCCATAGTCACTATTTTTGGTCAATAGAAATTCAATATTATGAAGATGTGAATAAAACTTCTTCCAAGTCCCGTTAGAAACATTCTATCTCTCTATAAGAAAATATTATAATGACTCACATCTGTTTATAATTATTTATTATAAAACAACCAAGACAAAACAAAAATAAAAATAATTTGTTCAATTTTTTTCACAAAAGTTCTTGGGTTCAATGACACTAAATCTGTTGACTTCATGTCTGATGGACCCATTCCTATTTACTCAGTATGATCAACTCAATATGATATCCCCTTTTTCAATATTCACTTTCCAAACCCCTCTAAAAAATAAGTTTGATCTTTCTTTGTGCGATATACTTAATACAATCTTCTCAAAATAATTTTTCTATTTCCAGTAATAAAAAACAATCGATGTATGATCTTATAATGGTATCTTTTTCTGAAATTAACTTTCACTAGAATTTATCAACACTCCACTTTTTCCACTTACGTGAAATGTTACAAAGTTTTAATTTATTAAGAAACTATTTATAATAATCCTGGAATGGAAAAGGTAGGAAACTTTAAAAATTTCTTCACTTCCTAAAATTCAAAAACACTAACATTTACACATAATTTAATTTAAATTTTTTCCTCTTAAACTCTTCACAAATATTATGGAATTTGGTTGAGTTATTTATATATTTTTATTTTTCAGAATTATTTACTTTTATTTAGTCTGATTAGGGGAATTTGATTATATCTACTTTCATAGATCCAATAATCCTTCCTTATTCATCTTCATTCCAATGAAGATTACTCATCATGTTATGATGAAACTATTCCAGCTTATTCCAAATTGACATTACTCAAAACATTAGTCGCATTGAATTTCCTTATCAGTATCATTTTGATTGAATTACCTTATCAAATCCAGTCTGATTGAATTAATGGTACACTATTTCTAATCGAATATTACTCGTAACAGTTTCTTTTGTTTCTCTGATTATAGGAAAAAAACATTCAGCATACAATAATTTCTACCGCCAATTATTCTGGATTCGATAATCTATATATTTGATTTATCGATTTTGACTAAAACCCAAAGTCTTCATCTTCTCACATTTCTTCATGTCAATGAACACATAATGATGGAATCCTCATTACAATGTTACGAATTAGATGATGACTTCACATAGAAACTTTTAACTCCATCAAACATTAACATTCTTCCACTTTCTCATTACGATGATATTATCAGTGTCAAGGCTCATTGACAAGCATTGTATTGTTTTCCTATAAAAGACAAAATCTTTACGATTCGTCCATTTATTTAACAGCTTAAATCATAAGATTTCTTATTATTTATAAGAACTTTATGAATGGAAAAGCATCATATAACATTTTATTAGAATGTTTGAGAATGATCTAACACATGAATTCACTTTCTAAAAAAACCTCTTCAGCAACATTCCAAATTCCTCACTTCGAAACTTTATAATTTCTACCAAATGTCAATTCTGATGAATATGAACATCATGCTGATGGATCTGAGATTGATGACGAATTTGATGAATTACATCATCTTTCTAATATCTCCTACGACTAGTGCTTCTCATTCATACATTCTAAATATGATCTTCTATGTCTAGAAAACAATTTTCAAAAATTAATAACCATTCTCCCCCTTTATTTTTGGGTTTGAACATTAAAAATATTCATCTTTGTTACAAATATTTATTCTAATGGACTTGGTACAATCCGGAAAAACAAAAACATTCTTCAATAAAAATTTTAGTTGGAAATATATACAAATTTTTTTTAAAACAAATTATCACAATGGTTATTCAATCTCCCCATTTGGAATTGTTGGCAACCTTTGTTAACCACTTCTCCATATATGAGAAATTTTTTACAACTCAACTTTTTTAAACAAATAATGTTTTTGAAATTTACTAAAACACATCCTTTATCAAAAGACAATGCCCTAACACCAAAATACTTTATTGAGTAATGATTTTGAAGGAACTCTATCCCCAATGACAATAAAATTTTGTGTTCATGTTAAGAGAAACTCCCCCTCACTTTTAGCCTTTACTCTTACTTTTTTCCCATGTGTCGTTTTTTTCTCCCCCATTTTATGATAACCACAACTTCATATTCAACATTATGAACATTCCATAATTTTGAATATAAAATTTTTATATTCATTTAAATATGAAATATTTTATATTTATCATTATTTCATATTTCTATTTTAAATATATGATATTAAATGAATTTTAAACACTTTACAATTCAATATCTATTATGTAAACATTTTAAATAATCTAAATATCATATAGTTAATTATTTTTTAAACATTGATCATATCAATCATCAAAACACTTTTTATGTGTTTTAAATAATATCCAAATAATTCAACCTTTTATTTTGAATAATTTAAATTAATCAAATATGAATAACTCATAATTTGAATATAGATTTATTATATTTTGGATTTATTTTATAATTTATAACCATTTATAAATTATTTGTTATGATTTATAAATATATACTTTTATTTCTAGATCATAAGACATTCCATATAATTTGGTTAAAGGGTATTTTGAAAATTAACATTTTGTATTTGGGAATAAAACGTTTCATAAACATTTAATAAATTATAAATATTTTATAATTAATTAATTATAGAACATTAATAAATTTAAACATCCCAAATAACCTTTTATAAATATTTATAAACACTTTATAAACCATTTAAATCAATTTAAATGTTTAAATTTATTTCAAAATTTTAAAATAATTCTTATTACCCTTATGCATATGGGTATTCATATGTAAGGTTAAAGCCTTCTACCCATACGTAATCCATCTAAAAGCCCTTTTGTAAAGGTAACACACTACTAAACTTTACAGAACTTAGGTATAGCACACTACGTAAAGGTAATTAAAATATTACCTTTACACAACTTATACTATGTAATGGTATAAATGATATTACCTTTTCTTGAATACTTCACATAATGGTGTGTCTCATTTAACATTAGACGAACTTTTGGCACCATTGCCTAAGGTAAATACCTTTATACAAACATTTTCTTTAAATTTAGCAATGTGGTTATACATACATAGACCTTATTTGTAAGGTTACGACCTTTATGCAAGGGTAAGACTAAGTAGGTTACCTTTATGTAAACCTTTTACAAATAGCTACCTTTACATAACACTTACTTCATGTAAGGTATGTTGAGATGAACCTTACATTGACCAATCTATACAATGGTAAGGTAATACGACCACTATTCAGACCACACTACATATGGGTAATTCCTTGGTTACCCTTACACACCTCAGTTGTGTAATGGTAAGGTTTTGATTATCATTAAATATCCTAGCTATGTAATGGTGAATCCTTTATGAAACCAAATTTATAGAAAGGTTAAATTGTTCTATTTTTTATTCTACTTAATTTTAATAATTATTTCATAAATTTAAACACATTTTCCCTCTAATACCACTATTAGGTTTTGTAAAAATCTAGTAACACTTACTAGAAAAAACATAATAAATAAGAAACAAAATCTGAGGATTTCCCATTCAAGAAATATAAAACCATCATTAAAAAAAGAAGTGAATAAGATGATGAAAAGAATTATACCTTAAATAAAAGAGAAACTATATCATCTTCTATAACTTTTAACATCTTCAAATATTATTGATAAATATTATAGTATTGGAAAACAAAAGTATCCCACCACGATGGTTCATCAATGATCTAATTTGAATTGCATGTTTTACGTGGGATTCTCCTTTCTCCCATGATGTGGTAGCATATCATCATGAAAATAATGAAAAATAAACATAACATTGAGTTTAGGGAGGTTCGGCTAAGAATAATATAATTCTCATACAATTACATCACATGGAAAAAGGTAAATAAGAAATAAAGGGAACTCTTTGATTATCCTCTCATTTATTCATGTAATGAAATACATAAATAAATACCATGGATGGTTCATGTATCATATATATGAATGATATTCTTCCCAAAAAGTTTATCTCATGAAACATTATAATAAATGATAGGTAATATAAGAGAACAATAAATTATAAAAGTTTATCATTTTTGTTTCATGTTTTGTGGATCGATATACCATGCATGAAAATCCTAATTTTCATGCAATACAAAACTACCTATATATCATATATATATATATATATACATAAGGCTTCAGGGAATATAAATTTCACTAAAAACCCATCCTCTAACAATGTATAGGTGATGTTACAATTCAAATGAATGTGCTTTATCAAAGAATGAAACATCAGATTTCCAGACAAGTGAATCTTGCTTTGTGAGTCCCAAAACAACATCCCAACATCCGATGTTTTTCTGAGATCATCCAGCAACCCCTTAAGCCATATAAAGCCCTTAATTTATTTTGTCAAAGTGTTTTAATATAATTATATTATTGAATTGGGACCACTAGTTGAATCTTTGATATCCAATTAACTTTCATTCTTCAAAAAGAAAACACATATCTGATAGAACTCTTTTGTGAATTTGAATATTCACCAAAGTTAGAATTTGTGTAAAATTCCAACCCAGATTCCACTAAATTGTTCCCCAATCTGGTGGTTCACATGGCCTCATGCATACCTCCCTAAATTCCAAAGTCTAACAATTAGTAGGGAGGCCCTACAGTGTGTCTATGGGGATATTATTCCCTCATGTCAAAGTGTAGCACATCGGCAGTAAATATATTAGTCAATAGCATAAGAATAAAACCCACAAGACCAAATATAAAAATCCAAGAAAAAAATAAACAATACCAAATGAAATATCATATTAAAAATGATATGTCATTTCATGTCTCTAAAAATCAAGAAAATAGGTATACAAACATTAGTACAATACATGTATCAAAATACCAAAAATAATAAAAATGATCTATCATAGCTAGAATCATGATCATAGCTCATTCCTTTGATCCCATCTCTTAAGAAATGAACAGTAAAGATTCATACAATAAGTTATTTCTTCGATCCCGACCTACAACCACAAAGTCTATCCGAGTACCAAACAGTGTCCCAAACAAGGTACGAGATAACACTCAGTAAGCCACCACCAATGGTGTCTGTAAACTGTCCAGTCTATGTATAACAAGATAAAGTAGTGTGTAGTATATAAAATGTATAATAGTATTACAAGTTAAAATCCAAAGGAAAATATGATAACTGTAATGTGATGTAATCCATAATTTTAATGATAATCAATTTCCCATACAAGTGTCAACTATAAAAATCCATCACAAGAATGGGCTAACAGTATAGCATAAATAAACCACAACGACCATACCATGTAAATGAAGGTATAATATTTTCTATGACTATGCTGTATAAACCCGTGTATCATATCATCATGCCCACACCATATAATCCAATAAATAATATCATCATGCCACATTGTATAATCAAAAGATTTAGACCATGAAGGGTTGCATCAAAGGCATAGAAGATCAAGGCATCAACATTAAGTCCCAAGGGAATCTCAATGGAAACTCGGTAATGACATGGTTGGATTCCAAGGATCATGTCATTATACCATGTCCAATGTGAGTCCAAGTAAACCAGATCTAGTGGGTATTAAGGCCTGAGGCATCCTACAGAATCAGGATCCAAGGTGGAAACAGGTTTGAGGCATCCATAGTCATAATTAAGACACTGGGGTAGAAATGTCCACAAAATATGATGGAATTTTGATCCAAGGTATACCAAAAAAGTAATAAAATACCATAATCATTTCATCATCTCATTCATTCATCATTTCATAACATTTACATTTCACTAGTTCATCCAGCTGATTTTCAAAATTTCCATTCAGAAACTTACATCATGTAAACACATGGAAAATGAGGAATCTCAATATCTAACATATCTAAATTCAATATTCATAAATTACAGACTCCCTCTAATAAAGAGATTACACAAAGACCTAGTGGAGTGGTTTTAAATAAGTAATATACAGATTCATGCACCATGGGGGGCCTAGGTTAGGGATAACAACCTATAACAAACTCAAAAGTATTGGTGGGAAACCTAAATAGGTTCCTAATTTAATTAATCAAATCATTAAATTAATTTTAGGGGAACTACCAGAATGTCTAGAAAGAATCACAAAGACAAATGTCTATATAAAACATGAAACCATGAGGGAAAGGTATAAATCATCTACTGTAGGTCAATGGAATAATACTTATCTAGTATTCATCTCAGATTCTGTCCAGATCAAGAGAAAAATGATGAATATATGAAGAACATGGGAATATGGAATATTAGTTTTCACCTAATTAAATTCATAATAATTAATATAAACTAATAATTGCACAAGATGATCAAATAACATACCAGTGTGGATCTAAAGAGACAAAAAGTGATTGAATACAAGTATGAATCTAGAAACAAGTGAAAATCTTATGATTTGGCTTTAAAATGGAGATCTTAATGTGTGGTCTACCACTTGAGGATAAATGGAAAATATATTTAATTTTAAATATATTTTAAGGTATTATTTTTCATTACATCCAAGAACACTTGGTCCCATGGTTCAGCTACCCGATTTGATAAACTGTGCACTAACTGTACATCCTTCACTGCTTCAAGGGGTGCATTTCATGGTTCATGCACACAGTTTGAAAAAATGTTCAGTTTTTCTCTTCTAAAAGACATAATTTTTTCACATGAGTGTGAAACTTATGTTGCACAGTTTCATCAAACTATGCGGCCTTTAGCTACTCACTGACCAACCCCTCATGGTCACTCCTAACTGTGCAGTTTGGGCCGCACAGTTTCTTCAAACCCTATTTCCCAACTATATTTCTCCAAAATTTGGTTTCTAGGATTCGAAAAAGCCTTTGAAACCCATGAAACTCCCTTGATTACATTAGTCACTCACATTTTGTAAAAACCAAAGAGTTAATATGAGAACAAAAATATTTTTACCTCATAGGAAACCCCATGATCTTAAAATATTTCCCCTTAATTCAATTTTCCCATAAAATACCCTTACTAGTGTGGCTAAGAATTTCATGAGAATAACTTTGTCTATTAAGAACGTACATTAGTCTCCTACTACAAAGTCTCATATTGTAAAGGGTCATGATTCCATAACACTCATACTTGAGGAATTAATCATCCATGTAGAAACTTCATGCTCTTATCAATGATACGTATAATATTCTGCTCAAAACACACATCTACCTATAACTCCACCAAATATGATTGTAAAGTGTGATATGGGTATGAGTGATAATGGTGTAGTATATATGCATGTAAGACATCATGTATGGCTCAGTTCCTTTATGTTAACTAAAAATGGTAGGATACCAGCTCGTCTATCACCAAAATTTCAAATGGACATACATATCACAATGAAATCATACCTTGTCTCCTAATCTGTTTGTGTCCCATCCTCGGTGAGATGTGTAAAAAGATCTGATCCCAAACCTTGAACTCTATAGGTCATTGATGGTTATTGGTATAATATTTCTACCAATACTATGTAGTAGACATCCATTTCCGAATCAATTGGACCTTCTCAGAAGTCACCCGAATGAGATGAGATCTGATCAATGCTACCTCACCTGCCTCTAACCAATATAGGGGCAATCAACATGGAATATCATAAAATGACTCATAAGGATTCATCTATATATTCTCCTGATAACTATTGTTGTAGGAGAACTCGACTAGGGGTATATGCCTCTCCCAAGATCCCCTAAAATCTTGGATTCATGCTCTCAACATTCCCTCAAGCACCAGAATCGTGTGTTCTCCCTGTCCATCAGTTTGAGGTTCGTATTCTATACTCAGAAGTACAAGTGTATCCAATGACCTCTGAAGAATCTACTAAAATCGATACATAAATCAAGTTTCTCTATCTGGTACAATGAAATGAGGAACCCAATGAAGTCGTACTGTCTCATGGATATACAACCTACCAAGATCATTTATTTAAAGGTATCCCTAGTCTTCAAGAAATGATAATTCTTCATGATATTCTCTATGAAAACCCAAACAACACCACTACCTCGAGGTGACCTTGAAAACTTGGTCATAAAATCCATCACAACATTACCCCATTTCCACTCAAGAATAGGTAACTACTATAAAATCCTAGCTAGTGGTTGGTCCTACACCTTCACCTACTGATAGGTGGTACACCTTAAGACCAAACTAGGAAACTCATGTTTCATCCCTAGACACCAACACTAGAAACGTAAATCATGTTACAACTTGGTAATGTCGTGATGTACTACTAAGAATAATGCATGAAACTATCAAATAATCTCTTCATATATTTATTATAGATCCCATATGTAAGTATGTATATGGAGAATTTCATCCTCACCCATAGTCTAACCAGAAGGTTGGTCCTCACCTACCACACTCTCTCATAGGACTCGTCCATCTAAATCTAAAAACTACCTCATACTAACTCTATCTATAAGAGTTTATTTCACTAACAAGGATGAAATAAAATTCTACCTCGAACTACCCTTCACCTCTAAGTGCATCTTTGAAAGAAAGGCCACAAGCTATCACTCACTACCTTCCACCTAAACTACCTGTATTTGTGTCCTTCTGTGTAGTGCATCGGCAACTGCATTTAAATTTCTATGCATATAAGTATAATCAAAGTTAAAATACTATAGGTACTACACCCATATACATTGACTCAAATCCAATTCACATTGTGTAAATATATACTTGTGTATTTGGTGGTCTGTGTACACCATAAAATCCTATCCCATTAGATAATGCCTCCAACAATGAATGGCACACACAATAAAGGATAACTCGAGATTGTAAATCACGTGGTTACTCTCATGTGGCCTCAAATAATGAGACCTATACTCCATGATTCTCTCCTCATGTATCAAAATTTATACTATCCCAATATCGGATGCATTGCAATAAATAGTGTATCTTTTTCCCTATTCTAGAAAATTCTGGATTGGTGTGAAATTTAGTCCCCCTTTTATCTCTTGAAAGGATGTCTATTAGGTATCCATCCATAAAATCATCACAAAATTATTAGTAAATCCCGTAATTGGTGCTTCTAAGTGTGAGAAGCCTTGTATAAAATGCATGTACTGTCCATCTAGTCCCATGAAACTTGGTATTTCAAAGAAATTCATGAGTTTCTATAAGGAAACTACATCTCTCACCTTCTATGGGTCAACTGATACTCATGTATCTAAGATAATATTACCTATGATGTGAATCATATCCATATTGAAGTGGAAATTTGTGAGGTTAGCATATAATTGATCTTATCTCAGTGTATCCAAAATTATATCAATATTCTTTGAATCTTCAAGTTTATTATGTAAATACTCTAATATATCATCAATTGATACTACCATAAAATAATACAGGTAAGGGTTAAAAACTTGGTTCTTTAGAACCATGAAAACTATTAGCGCATTTGTGAGACCAAATAGTATAACCAAATACTCATATGTCCACACCTACTATGAAATGTTGTATGACTTATTTCTATAGTTCAAACATGCACCTGGTGATAACATGAACTCAAATAAATTTTTAGGAACACATGAGCTCATCATATTTTTTTAAATAGGTCATATATTTGTGGTAAGGGATACCAATTCTTAACCATAAACAATTTTAATTTCCAATAATCCACACATAGGCTAAGGTTATCATCCTCCTTTTTCACAAAGAGGATAGGTGAACCCCATTGATAAGTAATGGGTCGTATAAAACTCTTTAATTCTATATCCTCTAGCTACCTGTTGAACTCTTCTAACTTTTTAGTTTCCATCATGTAAGGAGTAATGGATAACGGTACATCTCTTGAAACTATCTTGATTGGTAAATCCCCCAATCTCTCATATATAAACTAGAAATTTGGATTATCATCCCATCCATCCCATGATGTTGTGGTCCATCTCGGTCGATCTAGAAATCCCATTCACCTTTGTGAAAAAACAATCCACCCTATGGTGATGTGAAGGTCACCCTTAAGTGATTGAAATCAATACGGTCTTGATGAAAAACTATCCAATCCATCTTGAGTATGACATCAAATATGATCATCTCAAGGTCAAAAAAGTTCCCATACGAAGTGACATCAACCTATATCAAGGGGGAACTCCATACATTAGTGTACATCAACCATTCTAATTCCTAAAATAATGCCCAAACTTATAACGTCAAGATTTAACAATGAGCCCAAGGTTCTCCTTAATAGGTATAGATATGAAAACTATATCTAAAAGACATTACATAAGAGTAAAGGATACTAAAATCATACCTCTCACTATATATGGACAGACACTCTACTTCTCATGTGTAGGCTATATAGAATATATCTGGCATAAACTACAACCCTATGAAACAACCTTACTACCTAGAGTAGGCCCACCCTATAATCTAGGTACATTTGGTTCTTGGTTCCTTCCTCCAGGAACACCACCTTAGCCTAAACAACCATTACTACCCCAGCTCCTGGCCTGACATAGAGTTGTGAATCGTACTCCAAATCCTAGAGTTGTATTTCATCCCCTTCCACTGACTAGTAGAGATATGGTCATGCAAAAACGTTTTACATGGCCCATCCTCCCACAAAATCCTCACTCAAATGGGTCTCGATCACACTTATTCTTCATATTCCCCCATCTTCCACACTGATTATAGAAAAAAAAGCTACCAACACTAACATCCTGACTAGTACTCCCCTCAAATGATGCCTCAAGCATTGCTTCCAACCATTGTAATATAGAATACTAGATCGAGAGGCTAAGCTACCCTACTCTATATATCTATCTTCCTTCAGGTTTCAAATTGTAATAAGCACATGGTTTACTATTTCACTAATATTCATCAACCTAAACACTTTTAACTTAAATAAAAACTTTTTATTGAGGCCTTCCTCAAAGAGTCTCACCCTCAATGCCTCTTTAGCAAGATAAATCAATGCAAAACACTAAAGCTTTATAAATCATGTCAAATATCACATAACATTCATAGAGACCTCTCTAGAAGCATAAACTCACTGGGCCTATCTTTTCTCAGAGTCTTGAGGAAAAATAAGTCATAAAACCTTGATTGGAAATCCATTTGAACTATATCTCAGAGCACATTTTCTTGGTTCAAAATATCCCACCAGCTCTTAGTTGTTCACCAAATCTTATATGTCGTGATCTTCACTCTCCTCTTAGGAGGTGTCCCCGGATGCTCGAAGATCAAAAAATTAGTCTCAAACCACATATTATCAACCTATAGACCTATATCCCCCAAAATGTTTAGTGTATTATACTTCCAAAATTCATGCGTCATCTCTTCCATAGATGAAGATGGCTGCGTTGCTCCGTGAATTGTCTTCATAAAGCACATTAAAATCACATAGAATTGTGCCTCATCACCTATTTCTAGTAACACTGCTAGTGCCACAACATGAACTCTAGGAGGATCTAGTGGTCGCCCATGGCCCACCACCTATAGAGCATGGTCATCACCACCCTCCTAACACAAGACTTTAGGTGCTCATGGTGGAATATCTATACAATTACAAACACACACCTAATAAAATATTGACGTCAAAAAGATCATAGATAAAATCATAATACAAGTAAAATCCTTCCTATAAAATGATCACACCTCTCTTCCTTCTCATAAATCTAGTATAGGGTAGAATGAAATAGCCATAAACATCACTATAGACACTACCCACTTCCCACTCTAAATTCAGGTCAAGATTTAATTCTTTATTTCACAATTTCAATTTCCTTTTAATTCTTCCTTGTTTAGAATTTATTTGTAATGGTTGAATCAAATTTAATAACATTTCAAATTTATAAGGGCCCATACACCTTATAAATTTATGTAATACATCAATTTAATCCCAACCATAATTATTCCAGTCCATGTGACCAATAGTCCAAGAATCAATGTTCCATATTTGACTGCTTAGGGTGTCTGATGTAGCCTAAGTAGAAAAACACTTTTTAGGTTTTGATAAACACTCAATGTACCAACCATGTTTCTCAATTACCTACACAAAACATATATCAAATGACATTTAAACCACTCATGTCAGACATAATAATGTAATGTAGTCAAGCAATGAATCCTATATGGCATGCCATAATTCATGGCATGTGAATTATATTAAGTTCCTAAGATGGTTCTTGTGATACATACCCATATATAATTGTAAAATAGTAAAATATAACCCTTAATCATATTAATTGTAACATCACAGCTCAATTGAATCACCCAATGGTGGAATAAAATCAACTGTAATAGGAAAAAACTAGAAAACAACAATTTCTATTCAAGAAAATTTGGATTCTTTTGGTACATGGATGAGCTACTACTAAGAAAAACTCATTACCAAACCCCAATTCATTCTTAATATCCAATCAATTAACTCAAAATAGTAATTTTTGAAAAGAAAATTCTCCAATACCACATTGTAATGTCCCAATCTGAATACCACTAAACAGTTCCCCAAGAGGTCGGGACACGTGGCATCAAGAAAGCCTTCCTGAATGCCAGAGGTTGCTGACTAGTAGTGATATCTTTGTGAGTGTATGTGGGCATACTATTCCTTCATTCTAGAGTGTATCACATCATTAGTAAACATATCATTCAACAAAATAATTGGTAAATTAACAAAACAGAAGATAAACATCTAAGACGTAAATAAATAAAAAATGCTAAAGGAAATCTCATATACCAAATGGTATATCATGTCATGTATCTAAGAAGTAAGAAAACATGTTTAAAAAATCAGTAAAATACTTGTATAAAAATACCAAAATGAAAATAATGTAACTATCCCAGCTATCATCATGAGCATAGCTCAGTCCTATGCTCCCCTTCTCTAAATCAATAAATAGTCCAACATCAAACAACAGGTGCTTGCTCGGATCCATCCTTTCATCCACAAAGTATATATAGGTACCCAATGGTGGACCAAATATAATGTGAGATAACACTTAGTATCCCACCACTAATGGTGTCTATAACTTGTCCAATTAGTGTACAACAAGATAAAGTAGTTTGTAGTGTATAACACATATAACAGTAGCACAAGTGAAAATATCAAAGAAAAATATGATAAATTTAAATTGATACTATTCATACTATTAATGATAATCAAGTACCTATACAAGGGTCAACTATAAATAAGACACATCTAGCACGAGATAACTATAAATCATAAATAGTAAACAATAGCCAAGATATGTAATACAAGGTATAACATTTACCAAGACCATATTGTATAAACCAGTTTACCATATCATCATGGACACACCTTATAATATAGTGTATAATATCGTCATTTCCAAACCATAAAATCAAACATCTCAGACCATGAAGGGATAGATCTAAGGTATAGATGACCAAGGAATCCACATCAATTCCTTGGAGCATCTAGATGAAAACTCGGTATTGACTTGGTTGGAGTCCAAAGAGCATGAGAGCATACCATTTCCAGTGTGAGTCTATGAAATCCAGAACCATGAGGTATTAAGGACCAATTCATTCTATAGAATCAGGATCCAAGGAAAAAAAAGGTCCAAGGAATCCACTACAATAATCAAGACATATGGAGTATAAATTTCTACGATGTTCTATGGAATCAGAATCCAAGGTATACCAACCATGGAATCCACTACCATATTCATTTCATCATTTCATTCATTCATCATTTTATGATATTTACATTTCCTAAGTTCATCCAACTCATTTTATCAATTTCCATTCAAATAGTTAAAATAGTTCAAATCATGTCAACACATGGAAAATGAGGTATCACCATCTCTTAATCATCTCAATTAAATTTTCATTTATTATAAAGACACCCACTAATAAATAGAGTATACACCCACCCATAGGGGATGTATACATTAAGGTAGATATAAAGACAAGCCCCATGAGTGGCCTAGGTTGGGGATAAGAACCTCCAACAAACTCAAAGGTACTAGTGGGAAACATAAATAGGTTCAAAATAACTTAATCAAATCATTCAATTAATTTTAGTGGAAACACTATATATTCCAACATTGGACACAATGAAAACTGGCTATATGAAACCCAAAATCATGTGGGAAAGGTATAGACCACCTACCACAGGTTTTTAGAAGAGATATAATACAGTATAGATCATTTATTCATTCCAAATTGAGAGAAAAATGATGAATGAATGATGATCCGAGAAATAGGGCATATTAGCTTTCACATAAATAACTCCATCAATATGATGAAAAATGAGGAACGACGCAACATGACTGAAGAAAATACCAGTATGGATCCGACATGATAAATAATGTTTGAATCCCAATCCTAATTAAGAAAATGAATCAAATCTTATGAATTATCTTCAAAATAGAGCTCTTAGTGTGTGGTCTATCTACCATAGAAGAAATGAAAAATTGACTTTAGTTAAAATATATTTTATGGTCATTTCGGCCATTTTACCCCAAAACACCTGGTTGCACGGTATGGTCGCTTGGTTCACCAAACTATGTGAAAACCATTTTTCCCTCAATTATTTAAGGGATACATCACCATTAATTTTCAGGATTTATAAATCTATGTGAAAACCGTGAGTTTTGATTTTTTCAGATGTCTAGTTTTTTTCAAGGGTGTTCACCTCAGGTTGAACAACTTCTTAAAACTGTGCAATCTCCTTCTTATCATTGTCCATACCTACACGGTTACTCCAAACTATGTGTTTTAGGTAGCACGATTTCTCCTAAATGTGTTGCCTAACTATTTTTCTCCAAAAGTCGGGATCTAAGATTCAAACAAGCCCCATTTACCCATGAAACTACTATGGTCTCTTAGTGACTCACATTAGGTCAAAACCAAGGAGTTAAACTGAAAACAAAAAGATATGTAACTCATAGGAAAACTTGGGATATTACAATCTATAAAACCTTAGAGAGACTCATTTGTTTGAAATGAAATATCCATGTCATTGGGACCTTTTAAATAATGAAAGATCCATTTTATAGCATCCATGACCTCCATTCTAGGGTTTCACATTAATCTTTTGACAACTCTCATTATTCGTGAAATGTCCAGATGAGTACAAACCATGAAGTACATCACACTTCTAAAAATTGATGAATTTTTAACCTTTACTATGTACTTGACCATATATTACATTTGAGGTCACTATTTGGTTTTATAAAAATCTAACAACAATTACTATTCATATTGAAAGAAATTAAAAACCAAATACGAGGATCTCCCATGAATGAAAAATGAAACATGAAATAAAACTAAAATGAATAATAGTCTTAAATATGTATAACATATATAAAAGGGCCTCTAAAACATTTTTTATCTTCTTATTATGAGTTTGAAAAAGGTCAAAAATGTGGAAAACAAAAGCATCTAACCTTCTCAGGTGTCTATGGGATGATCTAAATCATCTATCACTCATGGGATTTATCCTTCTACCATGACCTTCGAAATACATTAATGAAATTAATATAAATAAATATATCAATGGTTTAGGGATTATAAACTAAGCATGTGAATTATATGGGAGATATCTACATTAATATCTTCATCTCTTTGTATAAATGATCACAAAGAACCCTAGAATCCATTCTCTATTTTATCCATTCAATTTGAATCATATTATATATATCTATATTAATATCTCCATCACATTGTATAAATGATCCTAAATATCTAAAAATATAACCTTTTGAGATATCATGGTCTCTCAATGTCATATCCATCACATTACTAGAAAATACATTGGGAAAAAAACTCCATATATATTATCTCATCCTTATTAAGATGGTAACCCTTTTATTCTAAAAGTTTTCATCAATACTCTAACATTAAATTGATCATCTTATAATATTATAAAACAAGAGACATATCATATGTAAAATGCATGAAATTTGTTATCTCCTCTAAAATATTCTTCGTATGTTCATTTCTAACCAATGAAAAATAGGGATGGGCTTAAAACCGAACTTTGATGCAGTTTTATTGCGACAGGGATGTCTATAGTATCGCTTGCTGGAGTCGGTTCCGTAAAACAAACATTTATGTACATTATGATAACCTTTATTCATACTTTTTAATATTAATAAACTTCTTATAACATCATAATTGTATTTCTTTTTGAAATAGTTGGTTCCCTAGTCCCAACTATTGAGTACTTTTGATTACCATATCGAGTATATAGTTAGTTATACATGATGTATTCTTGTCATTATAGTGTATAATTTTCTGTCTTCACTATTTAATGGTAATTTCCATAGATTAATTGTCATATCAAAAGGTTATAGTAGTTCCCCATCTATAATGAGAACCTCTAGATACTATGACTTTAATCTTAAACATTAGTCATATGGTCTAGATACATCTTATTCAATGGACACAGTAGATGTTTGACTATCAGGTGATGGTGTCTCATAATCATTAACACTTCATATCATGATGTTCTCACTTGATTATCTCTATTAGTGAGATCATGAGGACACACCCACCAATAGGAACACCACATGTTTTGAGTGTTATTGGATGTTCCTATCTATGATCTTGTGTAATGGTCTCCAGATTTTTGATCATTGTCAATATATTTTATTTGACTATGTAATTTGATGAAAGAAGAAAACCATGATATTGAAATTGTAGTGAGGTATTTTGTGATGGGTGGGTCATTAGTGGCATGACATTGGTTGAATGTACAAGAAGATATTTTTCACATTCAGTTTATGGAAGTTATATATCTCAGGTCATGTTGATCAGGATGGTAGTACCTTAATAAATCCATTCCCATGGTAGTTCATGGTAAATTTTTCTAGTTAGATCAAAAAATAATAAAGCAATAACATGACGATGAAATGGGTGTGCATCCTTCATTATGAGATATTAAATACAAATATATTATCTTCCATATTTCTTGTTCGTAGGTTGGTGGTCATTGCTCTGAAAATCCTTAAATCTTTAGAGGCCATGATGGGTTTCTAAATCCCACTCTTTTTCTATAAATAGTATTCACTACTATAGTGATAAATTCCAAGAGGTTAACACATGATAGTGTATTCGAGAATCTACCATACTTAATTGAATATGAATTCTGGGCATAGTGGGCCCGCCACTGGGGTACAGGGTGTGTCCAAGGAGATATGAATTTTATCTCTCTTTTTCTCTCTCCCACAATATAGAGAGAGAATTTATGGACCTAGGATCTTGGCTCAAGATCTCTCTCAAGCGTCGCAAGAAAGGCAATGTGGTGATCATTAGAGGGTTGAAGGCAACGTCATATCTCCACACTAGCACCCATAACTCAACGAACAGTGCTTTCATAGTTTCTTGAAGTGTGTGTGGAAAATATAGATGAATTCAGCTTCAGGTTATTCATATAGTGATCACTGATTACTAGTAGACATTGTGTGCTGATTCATATCTAAACCATGTACATTACAATTTATTATTCTGGAACTCTTGACACGAGATCCTCATCTTAAACCAGACAGCAATTTTCTGACATCAATGAGTTCATGTTGTAATACTGTGAATTTTTTTTTAAATCCCATTTTGGGGGATTCCCCTATGTAATCAGTAAGTAAAATTGGTATCAGAGTGATGCTTGAAAATTTTAAGCTAGGATAAAAATAAATTTTCATTAATTTTAATAGATGGTGTTGATTTGATCTCAATGGCTCATGCATCACAAGTAAAGCAATTCGGTGGTCTTTGTAGCATCGAAGGCATCATCGGTTATTCATGATATCACCCAAAATTAAACAAATGGTGTTCCTGTAGTTTTTGGAAGTGCGTTTGTATGATCTAGAGGAATTGGGACACAAATTTTTCATGCAGTGATTGCCAACAACAAACAGACATCGTACACACCTTTGGGTCGGAACCATTTATAATAAAATTTATTTTTTTTCATAAAACTATTCATGCGAGATACCTGGATTAAACTAGAAAAAGGTTCTCTGAAGTTAAAATTTCCATGTTGTAAGTCAGTGAAGTTTTTTTTAAATACCATTTTTGGGCTTCTGTTGTGTGCTCAGCACTGACACTTATGGGTAATATAGTATGTGATAATGTCTTAAGAGTAGTTGTATCTCTAAAAGGTCATAGAAGATCCCCGCTATGATGAGAAATCAGAAGTGATATTACACTATTCTTAAATATATGTTATATAGACAGATGATATCATTAAAGGGACACAAATGATATGGGAGATCATGTTTGAGACTCATAGGACTTTGAGTCACATTATCATTGTGTACACTCATGGTAATATCTAGTATAGGATATTATTAGAACGAGACTCGCTAGTAGGAAATCCACATTTATGTGTTTCATTGGATGTTCCTATATGTGAATTTTTGTACTAATCCTTAGAAATTATGATGATTATTATTGAGTATTATGAGTTATTTACTTTGATGTATTGATGAAAACCATGATGATGTATATTCACGGTGACACTACTGGAAAACAAAGCTATAGCCACAGTTGTAAAAGAACTATGGGTATAGGTCCACCCTATGCCCACGGTTTTTAAATAATCATTTGTAAATGTTTTATGGGAAAAAATTCATTGGAAGGACCTATACCCATGGTTTTTGTAAAATATGGCAATAGGATTAACATAGGAAAAAATCCTCGAGAAGAACCTATACTCACTGTTTTACCAAACCATGGGAATATTTTGGCCAGTTATGTTTTCATAATAATAATAAATACATTAATATATATATATATATATATATATTTGATTATAAGAACATAAAATGGGTTATAGGGCATTGGTATGGTCGTTGGACTGTACACAATAAGTGTTGGGATCAAATTCTAGTGGATGATTGTTTTTAATAAATGAATTATACCCACAGTTTGGTCAAGACTATGGGTATAGATGTATACCAATGCATCGTAACCATGGTTCCTAATACCAACTTAATAGACTATACCTAGGGTTTTAGGGGCTATACTCATGGATCTAGACCATGGATATATGGTTTTTTCTATTAGTGTGAGGTAGGATATGATGGTTGCACCATGAGTAATATTGAATTAATAAACAATGAAAGAAATGATTTTTCCCTTCTGTTCTTTAATGGAAGTTGATATATTTGTCCCTTTGATGGAAATGATGTATCCTAAATAAAAACATTTTCATGGTTTTCTATAGGCATCTTTTATTTCTAGAAAGTCAAATAAAGAGACATCAATCATATAGGTTGATGTAACAAGTGTGCAACATTCTTGATTAAAGATATCATGATAAATCGATTATGTAAAAAAATGATCATATGTATGAGGTATTATGTCATGTGAGTATTAAATTCATTTTATATGGGTCTCTTGGTGTGTTGGTAGATGGTATCCTTGGCCTTTATGGTGTTTCACCTATTTCCATTGAGAAAGAGGCCTAGAGGGATGACTAGAAACTAAGTGTATCTAGAATCATAGTAAAATATTGTATTATTATTTATTATCTAATAAGTTTAATAAATATTATTGCTGCACAAGGTTTATTAATTATTCATGTTTTATTAATTGAAAATATTATGTCAATAGTTATTTGAGAGAATATAATGTCAGCAGAATATTAGATAATTTTTTATTTTTTATTTAGTGAAAATAATATTTATTTATTTATAGTTGAATAATACAGTGATCTTTATTAATTAAATAAACAGTCATTATTCAAGGCTTGATAAATATTATGGAAGAATGGCAGATCGAGTTTTTAGGTTTGGTGATATATATTTAATATTATTTTATTAAATTATATTTAGTTTGATTCTCAAGTTAATCACATGTGAAGGAAATAATAATAGTATTATTATTTTAGACATGTGATTCCACAAGGGATTAAATAAATATTAAAGGGAACTTGTGAAAATATTTATTTCTAGACTCTATAGGTATTTAAACCCAATAATATTATTTTCAATGAATCCAATTCATTTTGTGTTGTGCACAATGACAACCGAAAATAAACCTCTAAATACCTAAATAGCTCCCTCTCCAATAACACTCACAAGAATGGAGAGTTTTTTTGTTCTACCATTCACTATCAAGTTAGGAGAGATCAAGTAAAATGATTTGGAATAAATTATCATAGTTATCATGGGAGAATAATGCAAGCGAGCTAGCCCCCAGAGATTCCTACAGTTACATTCAAAGATTCATGGGACACGTGCGGATCACCAATAGGGGGAATTTGTTCTTAATTCCTTCAATGAAATGAACCTATAATTTATATCTATTTTCTGATCCATCAATGAAGAAATAATGCACACAAGTTAATTTTTTAATTAATTAAATTAACTATAAATAATATTTATGATCCTCTCTCGGGTTATAATGTTTTATTCATTGTTTTCTATTTGATTCAATTTTGTTGATCATGACATTTATCATCATGTAGATCTCAGATTGATCATCGGTCATGATAAAAGGAAATGTTGGGCATGACCCATCTCATGCTTCCACTATGCCCAGAACCAATATCACATACTATAGTTCTAACACAAGTCAAACTCTCTTCATACATTTCTTGTATGAGTTTAATGTTCTCCACATGTACCTCTTTTCTTTGAAGTGTTTTCTGTAAAACCTAAACATGAACTTTATCATATGACTTCTAAAAATCAATGAAAAACATATGAAGAATTTAATATTTGTGTTCATAATATTCCATCAGACCTCTAATAAAATAAATTGTTATGTGGTTGAATGTCCATGTATAAAACCAAATTTATTATCATAAAATTTAGTTTTTATTTGAATTATATGTTCAACTAATCTCCTTAAAAGTTTCATGGTATGATTTATAAGATTAATTCCACCATAATTCCCATAACTTAATATGTATTCTTTATTTTTATAAACATGTACTAGAGAGATCATCCTCTATTATTTCAATAGTTCGGGTGATGTGAAAAAAAGAAACAAAGAAAACCTATGACACCTACAAGTACATAGAAAGACTCAAACTCAAGACCTCCTACGATACCCCTCTAAGACGTAACCACTAGGCTATGCCCCTGGTAGAAACAGCTCTTCCCCTATTCATCAGTAATTTTATTATATTTAATAATTTCATTAAATAAAGCAGTGGGACAATTAATAACCAACTCCCCTAAATATTTCTAAACTTTAAAATAGATGTTATCTAACCCAACTACTTTATCATTTTCCATCCTTCTTAAATCTTTTACACCTCAAAAGGAAAAATTTTTTATAATAGATGTAATTTAGTTCCTATCTACTATTGTCTAGATATTTTATATCTAATACCCACATACACTCACCATTGAAGATATAATTAAATTATAATCCCCATTTTTTATAATTACATCATACTTAAAAAGGGTACGTACTTTTTCATCTTTTATTTACAACATTTGATCTATATCTCTATAATTTCTCTCTTTGCCTATTTCTAAACTATAGATTTTTATTTCACTATTCGTAATTTGTAATTAATGGTAAAACTCCTCAAAAATTATAGATTTGGTTTCACTAACTACTTTCTTAGCCACTCTATGAGCAACACGACATGCAGCCCAAGAATCATCATTACTAAAAATGTATAATGGTTTAAAACAGTCTTGTTTTTATTTAACATTAAGTTGAGCATTCTCATTCCAACATAATGATTCTTTACCTTTTAGACCAAACCATTTACAGTAATAGATTTATCTATATTGAGAACAATTTTATCCACCTCAAGCCACATGTAATTATTTTTTCCTTGAACATCCTAATCCACTACATTCAAAAGTTTATTTTTAAATTCGATTATATGGTTTTCTGTTAGGAAAATCCTTCTGATTATTGGGTTCCATAGTTGCTTTAAATTTCTCTTATAATTCATAATATAAGGTATAATACTAATCAATGAGGTTGGGTGGTTAGACATGTTATATTTTTTGTCCTAGAACCAACTATTTTTTACTTTGATTACATAAATACTTGATGTATTTAATATTAAATTAAAAACATTATTATATATTGTTCACTATCTTGCATGACCATAATGTAATAAGGTACTAGATTAATTCTCACATTGATAAGGTCTTATTAGTTCCCCACTATGATGAGAACCTTGAAGTTCTATGACAATATTCTTAAAATAGTTCTACATTTGGATAACATACTATGATGGGACATATAGTATATAGACCCCTAGGTGTGAGTACTCATAAGAAGATGATAATTCTTCTCCTAAAGTTCACATTTGGAAATCCCCAATATGGTAGATTATGAGAAAAAACCCACTAGTAGGAATTCTGCATGTTTTGGTATCATCAAGTATTCTTATCTGTGAACATGTGTAATGGTCCTTAGGCTTATGATTATCATTAATGCATGTCACAACTCACACACTTATATTTTATTATAAAAACTTCCAATCCATATGTTGGCGTGAAGTAGGGTATGTTGGGTGAGTCATGAATGACAATTTATTGATGGATAAGTAAAGAAAGGATTTGTACCTTCCAAATTTATGGAAGTTGATATATCGTCCCTTTGACTGAAATAAAACTCTCACCCTAAATTCCATGGTCATGGTGTAATGAAGTGTGTTTTTTAGATAGTAAAAGAATGATGAATCAAGCATATAGGTCGATGAAACCATCATGCAACCTACATGTTGAGATTATGTGACAAAGGGATTTTATTACACGGTGAGCATTCATATGTGGTTGTCATCGTTGTGTCTTTAAGTTCGTTCTCTTGAGTGCCTTGACCCATTTCTAAATAGTAATATTTAACTTTAGGTATGTCCGCCTACTGTCAATGATAAATATTCCTAGAGGTTCACACACTATGTGTTTCTAGTGGTCTTAATTAAATTCTATTTGAATTTTATTAATGGAATTAATATTATTCTCAAAATTGAGGACTAATTTTATTTATGTTATATAGATCACATAAATTAAATAAATATTTATTCACTATATTTTCAATAAAATACACTTATATATTTTATTTATATTTAATAAATATTTATTTTCTATTTTGGGAATAACATATTTATTAAAGGCACTAAAATATTTATTCAGGTGTTCAATAAATACAAGAGGAGTTCGAATGGACCAGGACTGTGTCTGGGGATAAAATAATTAGTTACAAGTAATTAAATATTATTTAACCATTTTTTGCAATCTAGCTCACAACAAAATAATAATACTGTTATTATTATTATATGTCTTGGGATTTTAGTAATGGTTACAAATATATTTAATAGTGGTTGTGTAATAAAATTTATTAATCGAAATCCCAGCTCTATCAATAGACGACTACATCTATTGTGAAATTCAGTTGAAGGAAATTCTATTTTTGGGTAAAGATAATTGTTGTGCACAATTAATTATCAATAGACACATCCTTCTCTCTCCCTCCCAAGAAAAAGAAACCTAGGAGGGAATTTCTTCAAGACTGATGAACGAGTGATTAAGAAAAAACAATACAAGACATTCAATTCTCCACGCTAGCACCCAAAGAATGAGTGGTGTTGCTTGGAGACCGTTGAAGCATGTGTGGATCACCTCTAGAGGGATTCTGCCCTTGGATCCTCGCAAGAAAAACGAAGAATATCTAGTAGTGTTTTTTCAGATGATCAAAAAACATCAACGAAGAAAGCTCCTATTTCCATGTATTAATTTATTCAGATATTAAAGAAATTAATTATAAATTTGATGTACAATATCCTCGGTCATGGTTTCGGAAAAAGATTATTAAAATAAATTTTAATATATCTCCCACCATCATCCCTTTTGTTGATCCTGGAACCAATAAGTGGTATAAAAGCAGTTAGTTTAAATTTATAATTTTTTATTTTATTATTGATCTATGTGCAATTGTGGTTAGATTTTATTTCATATTATTCATTCTTTAATCTAATTTAAATGAAAATTTTTACAACATATTAATCATGTTCGTTTAGTGTTTAATTTTCTTGAAGGTTTAAAAATAAATGAAGAACTCCCAGAGATTCCATCGGGATGTTCAAAATCATTTGCTGGTAAACATGGGTTACATGGCGTGCAACCAGAGCACATGATATATACCCATGGTAATTGTATCCAGATGCGTTGAGTAATTAATTACACATTCTTCCTTTATTGCTGTCATGATACATCCTGGGGACCCGTTTTGTGAGTACCCCAAACCTACCTTCAATAGGCCAGGGGATAGAGACTAGCACCAAAGGCATAAATCCCTAAGCAGGTATGGTATTGCCTTTATAAAAAATAAACACACAGAACAGAGTACACAACAGGAAGAAAAACGCTATGTAAAATTGTATACAAAAAGAGATACAGGAAAGTAAAAAAGGGATGAAAATACAAGCCCAATTGTAAAGTACAAGTACAGATGAATGAAAGTACAATGGAAAGCAAAGTAAAGCAGCTACGGGGTCGTCCTCCAGGGTTCCTACCTGAAGGGTAGGTACAGATAGCCTCCTCAGCACTCCACATCTATCTGTCTCCTTCGTGTACCATCACACCAGGTGGTGCACCATGGGGTACCAACCAGTCTAGCTACTCTCTTCCTCTATCAGTGTTGTTCTTCGTCTGTAACCAACATGATGAGGTGCGGGCATAGCCCGTGTAGGGGTGAGTATAACGATACTCAGTAGGGACCCCGAGACCCTCAAGGTCTCACAAAATCCAAAAAGGATAAACCAAAAAGTACAAAATCAATAGGTAATCCCACTTAGGTATATGCCAATACATATACCAATGTTATCAAGTAATCCACCTCAGTCATGAGGTAAACACAAGTTACTAACTCAGCTCACACCAGGTTTTTATTCAAGGGGGGAGTACCAAGTATCAACCCCAGTCAAACTGTCAAAACCACAGCTGCGGAATTACTCATCTATAGAGTATCGCGGGCCTTCCGCGTCACACAGAGGCGCTTCCCACTGTCCTGGACTGCTTAGGTACTCCTCCTGTCGAGTACTATGGGTCTAATGTGTCACACAGAGGCGCTCCCCACTATGGGTCTGTCGCGTCACACAGAGGCGATCCCCCTTGTAGCCTACTGAGGTACTCTTGCTATCGAGTACCATATGTATGCCATGCTCACATAGAGGTGCTACCCATCGTGGGTCTTCCATGTCACACAGAGGAGCTTCCCATTGGGCTAGTCAAGTCACTCCAAGTCGAATCGGTCCAGCAGTTATAAGGTCTCAGCCAGCTACTAGGTCTCTATACTCTCTCTGCTCACCTCTAGAAGGATCCCCTCCATGAGCTACTGGTTGATAATCCAACTATCACTAAGTCAAATGTAGAAGTTTTTCAAAGTTCCACCTCATCATAGGTATCACATCGCAACAGACGACACGTCAATCGGATGCTCGAACTGTGAATTATTGGCATTTCCATTCTGGGGGCCCAGTTGGATTTTAGGTTCAAACCAACCCGACCGTACACCAACTATGTCCAAACCACATGTGGGGTATTCCAAAAGAACCTTCTTGCTCTAAGTTTTCTGTCACCATAGACGGTTCATCAATCGGACACCCATAGCCCAAGTTATGGGTGAAAAGGTGTATTTGGGTCAAATGGGCTCGGATTGGGATCCAACCCGGTCCGCGGGTCCAACCCGACCAGAGGGGGTGGCCCGGCACGAGGAAGACACGGCGCAGGGGGGGAAGCCTGAACCACGCTGGGTTCGGCCCATGCTGGGTCGGGCCCGATGGCTCGTGTGGCCTGGCTGGCAGCCCGCGTGGCCTGGCTGGCGACTCGCGTGGCCTGGCTGGCGGCCCACATGGCATGGATGGCTAGCGGCCGACCAGCGGCTGGCGGCACCCTGGGGTCCCACCCTAGCTGCATCCAGGGGAGAGTCTTCATGCCCCCTGGAATCCCGAACGGTAGTTCCATTCATTTGGGTACCAAACCGGCACCAGGTGGCGCCGGTCCATGATGTGGGACCCACTAGGTCCTACTCCACCTAGCTAGTCGAGCAGCCAGCCGCTCCCACATCACCAGTGGCAGGCTTGATGCCGGTCGCCTCTAATCCTCAGTCGTGGCCCGCCCTAGGCGTAGTTCTGCTCTACCACGCGGCGCGACGGTGCCGCTCCCCACTATCGCGGCCCGCCCTGGCCGCGGCTCTCCTCCTCCACATGGCATGACGGTGACGCACCCTTCCACCATGTCCCGGTCTGGCCGAGGCCCTTTCTTCCACGCGGCATGATGGTGCCCACCCTTCCGGCGACCCAGCGGCCTTGCGTCGTGGGTTTCTTCAAGGCCGGTTTCCATTACGGTCAGCCCTACGCTGGCCGCCATTGCTCCACCTCCATCATCAACAAACGAGGACAAACAAATGGGGATGGTCGGGCCGTGTTCGTGCGGCCCGAGCTCTCCAAGTTATGGTGACAACATTTGGCGATTCATAAACAAAAATTTGTTCAATAAAGAATAGAGACAAATAAATCTTAAATCACCCTACTGGGTATTGTTGTTCGTTGATGATGTCGCAGAAAGGTGGACGTCGTTTCTTTGTTAGTCACATTCATCACGCACTCCCAAATCAAGCTCATGTGTCAGTAAGTGTTCGGGGTAGAAGGTCGAGGAAGAAGTGTCGTCGGCATTCTTCTCGTTCTTCATTGGCGGAAGAACCATTCTTCGTTGGGAGAATTAGTTCCTCCAAGCCCTTCCAACCCCTCTCCAAATGCTCCCCCAAATGAATATTCCAACCTAAAATAATTGGGTAAGCTAACCCATTATTTAATTGTTGGCCAAAATATTCAATAGATTTAAAAAAAATTAATTAATGTTCCATTAATTAATTTGAGTGGATTGGCACTTTAATGAGGGAAGTTCAAGGGTTCTTTCCACTAATAGGTAGTTTCAAGGAGGTTAAAGCCCAGGCGGTCCCCAACCTCTTTAATTTCTAAGAGGTGTTTAGACCTAGGGTGGGCCCCACCACCATAACCTCTCATAGGAGGTTATGGTGTGGTGGACCCCACCTCTAACATTCTCTTGGAGTTTTTAACCACCAAATAAAAAATAATAATCTAACACTTTATTTTTATTTAATTTTATTAAAAACCCAAAATCTAACTTCCATTCTCAACAACTGTCGTCGAGGTGAAAGTCTTCTTAACCTAATACTGACACAACAAGTGCAACGGTGCCCTTAGATTTCAATTCCGATCACCTGTTCAAAAGTTATAAAATCCCGCTGGCACGTTTACTGAACATACCCAAACAAAACTTCATAAATTTATTCCAGGCACACCGGGCCTCAAAATTAAGCATCGTAAATTTTCACAGACTCTTAAAATTCCCATAGAAATTATGGGTCTTTACATCCTCCCCACCTTAGAGATTTACATCCTCATAAGCTACAACTTGAACTAAGGGAAAAAATGGGGGTACTGAACATGCATCTGAGCCTCCCACTCTTATGTGCTCTCCTGGACGTTCCTGTACTGCCAGTGAACGCACACGAGAGGTATCGACCGTCCACGCAGGACCCGCCCCTGTTGATCCTAAATCTCCATGAAACCTCCGTAAAATTCACCCCATTGTCAACATCCGACTCTCCATGGTCGATGATGTGGTAAGGGTCGTACACGTATCTCCTAATCTGAGATACATGGAAGACGTCGTGCTCCCAGTGAAACTGAGTTGGAAGAGCTAAGCGGTAAGCCACCTCAGCTACTCTACTGAGGACCTGGAAAGGTCTGATGAATCATGGAGATAACTTCCCCCCTTGGCCAAATCTCTGTATACCTCATTGAGGTGAGACCCATAGGAAGACGTGGTCTCCATGCTCAAACTCTAGAGCTCTCTGGCTCCTATCAACTTATGAATTCTGTCTGCTCTATGCAGTATTCATTTTCCCCTGGATGATCTACAACTTCTTTGTGGTAGCATGTACCATCTCTGGTCCGACTAGTGCTAACTCCCCTTGGTCTGTCCAGCATAGTGTCAATCTGCAAGGTTGACCATACAATGCCTAAAAAGGTGTCATATCAATGGTGTAGTGATAGATGTTGTGGTAGTTAAACTCTACCAACGGTAATTGATCCTCCCAACTACGACCAAAGTCGATGACCCATGATCAGAGTATGTCCTCGAGGGTATGAATGTTCTGATTAGTCTGACCATCTGTCTGAGGATGGAAGGCGGTGCTCAAGTGAAGATGTGTCTTGAAAGCCTACAGTAACCCCTTCCATAGCCTAGAAGTAAACTGTGCATCACGGTCGGAGAAAATAGAAGAATGTACTCCATGAAAATGCACAATCTCCTGCACATAGAGGTGTTCCAAGCTCTCTACTGAGCCTTGTTCTCTAATCGATAGGAAGTGGGCCGACATGGTGAGTCGGTCAACGATAACCCAAATTGAGTCATGAACTCTATATTTATGTGGAAGAATCATCACGAAGTCCACGGATATCCCATCCCACTTCCACTCTGGTACCTCTAAAGACTGAACCAAGCCTGCTGGTACCTGGTGATCTACCTTCACTTGCTGACATGTGAGGCATCGTGAGACAAACTCCGCTACTAACTTCTTTATACCTAGCCACCAGTACTATCGTCGAAGGTCCTGGTACATCTTCACCACTCCTGGATGTACCATTAGAGGGGATGTGTGAAACTCCCTCACCACTTCCTCTTGAAGTTACAATGGTACAAAGGTACGTCCTTTGAATAGGATGGCATGATCCCTACCTTCAGAAAATCCATCAGGTTCCTGAACTGTGGATATCTGAGAATTTCGTGTCTCGCAGTTAACATCCCCATGATGTGCCTCCATAACTTGCTGAAGAAGTGGAGGAGTGATTGTAAGAGACTGAAGAAAGGCTGCTCCATCCCTATCCACAAAGGATCTATGTAAGGCAACTAGCTTCTCTGTCGCCTTTCCTAGAAGCTGTATACCAGATCTCTAGCTGAGTGTATCTACAATAATGTTCCACTTCCCAGGAGTATAGACAATCTCCAAGTCATATTCCTGGAGCAACTTAAGACAATTCCGATGTCTCAGGTCCAGGTCTTTCTGAGAGAGGATATACCTGAGACTCTTGTGATCAGAGTACACGGTAAAACGCTCACCCATCAGATAGTATCGCCACATATTCAAGGTGAAGACAACTACTGCCAACTCCAGGTCATGGGTAGCATAGTTCTGCTCATGTTGTCTCAGCTGACGAGAACCATAAGCGATCATTTCTCACTCATGAATCAGTACACACCCAAGTCCGGTCCCGGATGCATCGCAGTAAACTACGTACCCTACGCCCTCCTATGGAAGCCTCAAGATGGGGGGGGCACTATTCTGCCTCTGCCTCAGCTCCTAAATGCTCTGCTGGAACCTCTCCGACCATATGAAGGGTTTCCCCTTATTAATCAAGGCTAATAGTGGTGTTGCAACTCTGGAAAAGTCTGGAACAAATCTATGGTAGTATCTAGCCAAGACCAAGAAACTTCATACCTCCATCACACTCCTGGGTGGCTCATAAGAAAGTATCGCCTCAATCTTCCCCGGATCTACTACAAATCCAGCCTCCAAGATGACATTTCTTATGAATTGAACCTCTCGAATCCAAAACTGGCACTTCTAGGGCTTACTATAAAGCTGGTGATCTCAGAGTATCTCCAGTACTGCCTGCAAATGGTAGGCATGTTCCTCCTTAGTAGTCGAGTAGATCAAAATGCTGTCAATAAATACCACAAAAAAGCGATCTAGGTAAGGATGGAAGATCATGTTCATCAGACTCATGAACATTGTTGGAGCATTAGTTATGCCAAAGGGAATAACCATGAACTCGTAGTGGTTGTACCAACACCTGAAGGCCATCTTTTTCACATCCTCGTCTCGAACTCTGAGCTGGTGATAGAATACTCTATGGTCTATCTTTGAGAACCACTTTTCTCCCTTGAGCTGATCATAGAGGTCGTCAATCCTCAGGAGTGGGAACTTATTCTTCATGGTCACCTGGTTCAGGCAACAGTAGTTGACACAATGCCTCAAAATCTCATCCTCCTTCTTGGTGAACAGAATAGGGGCTACCCAAGAAGAAACACTGGGCCGGTTGAATCCCATCCCTTGTAAGTCCTCCAGCTGTACCCACAGCTCACAAAGCTCAGCGAGAGCCATCTAATATGCTGGAGTAGATATTGGTACTGTCCTGGGGTACAGGTCAATGTACAAGTCCACCTCTCTGTGAGGAGGTAGTTTTGGGACACTGTCAGTGAAAACATCTACATAATGGTCAACCAATATAGGATAAGTCGGACTATCCACATCAACTAATCTGAGGGAAAGGAAATCTAACTGGTGATTGATCGGCTGCACCCTCCTCTTAGTAAGTCTGTCTTGTGCTACAAATGTTCCCATCTCGCCGGTGATGGTCAACCCGGTCCCATCTGTGTGGAAACACCACACTTTTCACCTAATATAGTCAATCTGAGCATTGACTATTAATAACCAGTCCATAACCAAGATGACGTCGTAAGGCCTCGAAGCCGCTATAAGGAGATCCTAGCCAAAGCTCTCACCTACTAGAGTAAACTCGCACTACCTTCACTAGTGCTTAATCATTGAGTCTACTCCTGTAGGAGTCTCTAGCCATAAGGATCGAGCCAATGGCTCCGTCGGAATCTCCAACCTCCAAATGAGGGAAGTGGCAATAAAAGAATGACTGGAACCTGTGTCTATAACAACTGAATCTATGGTGGAGTAGACACAGATCGCACCTCAAATCATATCTGGAGTTTTATGGTCATATGCCTCAGCTGCCTGAAGCTGATCTCTCCCTTGTCCACCTGCTCCATGTGGTCGGGGTGGTCCTCCTAGTGGTGGTGGTGGTAACACCTCGAATCGCCTCCCACCACCTACTGCTCGACCATCTCCTCTGCCACATCTGCCTGCTCCCTGCGGACCATCTCAATCGAATATCTGCCTCTACTTGGGAGGTCCCTCAACTATCTACTAATCATCATCACGATGGGTCGGATAGTCACGAGTCATGTGACCTTGTCCACTGCATGTGTAGCACTGTATACTCCTGGCATGTATGTCACTACCCCGGGTGCCCTGAACAACTTATCCTGTGTCATGTGGTCGTCTACCCATGGGCCTGGTCCTCTTGGACCTCTGTTTCATCTGTAAACTGCCAGCTGTAGAAGACTCTATTGTGTGTTGACTAGTGGTGGGTCTCACTATTGAAGACTGCTCAGAAAGGAAACTCCCCACGTGGGGCTCGCTCCAACACTCCTGCTTGTGTTGGAATGTTGAGGGAGATCATCAAGGCTCTGATCTCTCGTTTGATCCCCTGTTAAAAGGTTCAAGCCCTGAATAATGGGTCTCAGACCATATATGTGGAGTAGCGTGAGAGTTCGGTGAACCTTGATAAGTATTGTGCTACTATCATGCTACCCTACTACAGATGAAGTAGTTCATGTATCTGCACCGCACGAATGGTAGTTGGTATAAACTCTTCCTGGAACAAGCTCTCAAATTCTGCCCATAGAAGTGTCACCTCATCATGCACCAAGAGCATCAGGCTCCACCATCTTCCTGTTGCTACCTGAAGGAGACTCGCAGCAAGGATCACCATAAGGTCTATTGGTGTCCCTACCATCTTGAAGACTCTCACCACAACCTCCAGCCAATCCTTAGCCACCTGTGGGTCCATCTGTCCCTGGAACCTAGGAGGCCTCTAGCGCTGGAACTCATGCAACGCGCTCAAGATGCATGCATCGTCTACTACTGGGGCTGCTGGCATCGGTGGCCCAACGGGAAGTGGTACCACTGGTGCCTCTACTGGTAAAGGGCTCTACACTGAGGCCTGGTCGCTCGGTGGGCTTTCAGAGCGTATGAATCTCATGGATCTATGGGGTGGCATCCTAAAAAAATAGATGCGACACGATCAAAAGATTATAACTGTTGAGTTGACCAGGTTGAGCTGAACTAAGAAAACTTTTAAAGATATGCACGAAATAAATGTTTTCATGCACTAAGTCAGAAATTAGTAATCAGGGTCCTGGTGTATGGATACGTCAGCCTCCCACACCCACACCGGACTCCCTAAAATGAAAACTACACTTAGTACCTTTAAAACTATTGATTCATAGAAAATAATGATCATAGTTCTATGTTCTGCGGTAGAATCAAACCCTCTGATACCAATTTTTCACGACCCATCCTCGGGATGCATGTCGTGACTACCCTAAGCCCTCCTTTCATAGGCCAAGGGATAGAGACTATCACCAAAGGGGTAAATCCCTATACTGGGAAGGCATTACCTTTATAAAAAGTAAACACACACAACATAATACACAACAGGAAGCAAAACACAAAGTAAAACTGTATACAAAAAGAAGTGTTCGAAAGTAAAAAAGGGCCAGAAATACAAGCCCAACTGTAAAGTACAAGCACAACTGAAATCTAGTACAACATAAAGCAAAGTAAAACAGTTATTGGGTTGTCCTTCGGGGTTCCTACCTGAAGGGTAGGTACAGATGTCTTCCTCAGCACTCCAAATCTGTCTGTCTCCTCCGTGTACTGTCACACCGGGTTGTCCACCTCCGGGTACTGTCCAGTCCTACTACTCTCTACCTATATCAGCATTGTCTATTGTCTGTAACCAACACAATGAGGTTCAGGGATAGCCTGTTTAGGGGTGATTATAATGATACATAGTAGGGACCCCAAGACCCTCAGGGTCTCACAAAATCCAACAAGGATAAACCACAATGTACAAAATCAATAGGTAACCCCACTTAGGTATATTCCCACACATATACCTATGTTATCATGTAATCCATCTCAGTCACGAGGTAAACACAATTTATTGACTCAGCACAAACCAGGTTTTTTATTCAAGGGGGGTAGTACCACGTATCAATCCCAGTCAATGTGTTGAAATCTCGGCTACATAAGTACTACTCCTATATAGAGTATTGTGGTCATGTCGCATCACATAGAGGCGATTCCCACTATCATGGACTACTAAGGTACTCCTCTTGTTGAGTACCGTGGGTCTGCTACTTCATACAGAGGAGCTCCCCACTGTGGGTCTGGCACGTCAAACAGAGGCGTTATCCCTCATAGTCTACTAAGGTACTCCTCTTGTAGAGTATCGTAGGTCTGTCATGCTCACACAAAGGTGCTCCACACCGTGGTTCTACCGCATAACATATAGGCACTTTTCACTAGGCCAGCTGAGTCACTCTGAGTCAAATCGGTCAAGCAGTCATTATGTCTCAGCTAGCTATTAGATCTCCGTACTCTGTCTACTCGCATCTGGAAGGATCCACTCCATGAGCTATTGGTCAATACTCCAACTATCATTAAGTCCCAGGTAGAAGTATCTCAATGGTCTGCCTTGTCATAGGGGTCTCAACGCAATAGACGATGTGTCAATCGGACGCCCGGTCTGTGAATTATTGGCATTTCCGTTCCGAGGTCCTGGTTAGATTTTAGGTTAAAACCAACCCCATAGTACCCCAACTATGTCCAAACCTCAAGTGAGGTATTCCTAAATATCCGCCTCACTCTAATATTTACATCTCCATAGATGGATTGTCGATCGGACACTCGTATCCCAAGTTATGGGCAAATATGTGTATTCGGGTCAAACAGGCTCGGACTGGGGTCCGTCCCGGTCCGTAGGTCCGACCCGGTTTGCGGGTCCGACCCGACCCAATGGGGCGGCCTGACTTGAGGGCGGCCTGACCTGAGGGGGCATCCTGGCCCACACTAGGTCTGGCCTACGCTGGGTCCTACCCGGCGGCCCGCGTGGCCTGGCTGGTGGCCCGCGTGGCTCGGCTGGCCAGCGGTCGGCCAGCGTCTGGCAGAGCCCTGTGGGGTCAGCCCTAGCCACATCCATGGGAGAGTCTGCACGCCCCATGAAATCTTGAATGTAAGTTCCATTCAGGTGGGTACCAAACTGGTTCCAGGTGGCATCGGTCCACTACACGGGACCCGTTGGGTCCCGCTTTTCCTGGCTTGTCGAGCGGCTAGCCGCTCCCCCATCGTCAGCGGGCGGCCCGATGCTAGACGCCTCTGCACCTCTGTTGCAGACCACCCTAGAAGTGGTTCTTCTTTACAGCACAGCACGACGGCACCGTTTCCCACCCTGGCTGCGGCTCTCCTCCTCCGTGCGGCGCGATGGCGCCACGCCCTTTTTCCGCAGCCCGGTCTGGCCACATTCATTTCATCCATGCAGCATGATGGTTCCATTCCATTCTAGAGACCCGGCTTCCTTGAGCCGTGGGTTTCTTCATGGTCGAATTTCTTCGTGGCCGGTTTTTTTTGTGGTCGGCCTGACACCAGCCATCGTTGCTCTGCCTCTGTCGTCAACAAATGAGGACAAACAAAGGGGGAGGGTCTTTCCGTGTTCATGCAGCCCAAGCTCTCCACATTATGGTGATAATATTTGGTCATTCATAAACCAAGATTTTTTAGATGAATAATAGAAACAAATCAATCTTAAATCCCCCTACCTCATATTGTTGTTCGTTGACGATGTCATGGAAAGGAGGAAGCCGTTTTGTTGTTCGCCGTGTTCATTATGCACTCCTGAATTAAGCTCATGTATTAGTAAGTGTTAGGGGTAGAAGACCAAGGAAGAATCATTGTCAGCGTTCTTTGCATTCTTCATTGGCGGAAGAAGCGTTCTTCATTGTTATAATTAGTTCCTCCAAGCTCTTCCAACCCCTCTCCAAATGCTCCACCAAATGAATATTCCTACCAATCCTAATGGGTTATAAGCTAACCCGTTATTTAATTTTTGGCCAAAATATTCATAATATTTCAAAAAAAATTAATTAATATTCCATTAATTAATTTGAGTGGATTGGAACTTTGTTGAGGGATGTTCAAGGGTTCTCTCCACTTATGGGGAATTTCAAGGAGGTTAAAGCCTGGGTGGTCCCCACCCCCTTTAATTGCTAAGAGTTGTTTAGACCTCAGGTGGGCCCCACCACCATAACCTCTCATGGGAGGTTATGGTGTGGTGGCCCCCACCTCTAACCTCCGCTTAGATGTTTTAACCACCAAATAAATAAAAATAAGGAAACACTTTATTTTTATTTAATTTTATTAAAAACCCAAAGTCTAACTTCCATTCTCGAGCAACTATCATCTAGGTGAAAGTATTCTTAAGAGAATACTGGTGTTGTGAGTTCAACGGTTCCCTTGGATTTCAATTCCAATCATCGGTTCAAAAGTTATAAAATCTTGCTCGCACGTTTACTGAACGTACCCAAAAAAACTTTAGAAATGGATTCTAAGTACACCGGGCCTCGGAATCAAGCGCCGTAAATTTTTTCAGACTCATAAAATTCCCATGTATTTAAGAAAAAAAATTCCATAGAAATTATGGGTCTTTACAATTGCACACTGCATGTTTACCGAGTCAACCTATAACTTGGAAAGAAAATGTAGGGTGTGTAATTGGCATGTACACACCATGTATTCTGGCTGAGTCAACACACCAAAGTCTCAGACATGTGACTTGGATGTACGACAATCGATGTACATGGTGGGTAGTTTCATGTACATGATATGCACTATCCTATTAATGGAAAAAATTAAAATACCTTCAATTTTAAATTAGAGAATTAAAACCATATTTTAATGATTGGCACACCTTTGTGTGTTTCAAAATTTAATAATGGTTTTGATTAATTTTAAATTCTCAATTAATATATTGTAATTAATATGTTGTTCTTGGTTCTACCATATATTTTTCATGAATAACATTAATTATGGGTATCTCCAAATAATATTAGGTTATCATTAAGGTTAATGGGAATTAATTAATTAATGGATTTTTTTATCTTAAATAATAAAAATAATGAATAATGAAATGAATTATAGACGTTTACTTTTGTGTATTTTTTGCATGTGTGACCATTAATGGGCTTGACTGAGAACTATGTATGTGTTGGAATTTATTTAATTAAATTTTTTGCATGGTTTTTCAATTATTTAATCTAATGATATTAATGTAATTCCCTTCAACAAATATTATGGTTCTCCTAAACTGTGTGTGAGTAATAAATATTTGTAATTAATAGAGAATCCCAAGGCGTGTGGGGATGGTTCAAGACAGAACCATAAAGATGGAAACTCAGTGATACATAGATTGAATCATGGGATGTTGTAGCTCATTCCAAGTCTATCATAATGAGTTATTTCCCCTAGTTCATAAGTTCATTTAATGTCCTCTCATTAAATCAATCATTAGATAAGCTCATAATAATTTCATTTAACTGTTTATTTATTTACAGTCTAATGCATTAAAATTATATTTATTAACGCAAGAGCATGATCATATAAATGAATGAATTAATATGAAAAGATGAAATTTAAATAAAATTGATTGTGCATAATTAATTTATCCAAACATGGTTAATTAATTAAGTAAACATCCACTTAAATATTAACAATACATGTAAAGGATAAAATATGATACAAAATTATGCATAATAAAAAAATCAATCAATGTAATATTAAGTTAGACTATGCCTTTCATTACATGACTCAGAATAAAACTCAATAGAACTATGTGTCTGACCGCCCCTTGTTGGGACACTTACTTTTATAAGGGGAGTTCATATGAATTTTTCTAGTTGACTTAACCATTTTACATCAAGAGGAGTATCCCTTTCTAGACATTGTGTAATTTATAGTTAAGTGTTGAGAAAATCCAAGTCTGGATTTTTGGATTGGGGAGTCCACTCAATGGATCATGGAGCATCAAGCCTGTAATTAAAAAAGTCTTGCCTACTGAAATACCTTCAAAATAGCATAACCAACCCTTGTTGGGGTTATTCTAAGGGGATTATGGATCCTTTTAACTTTAATGTCCTAGAAACTATACATTCCAAGTTCAATGGTGAGGGCTATTCGGACTTGATAAAATAGTGATACATTTAATAAAATCAATTAATTATTTCTCAAAAAATATATAATCAGGAAAAGTACGAATAATCTACTATTTTAATTTTAGAATAAATTGGAAATATTTTTATCCCTACAATCAATATTAGATAAATACAATCAAGTCACTGGTAATAACTTATAGGAGTGGTTCAGATGCCTTTGGGTTGTTTTACACCATGAATGGAAATCTTACGTGATAGAATCCTCAATGCATAATCTGCCTACTCAAGTGGCAAGTAATGAAGAGTTCCTAGCATATGAAAAACATATGAATGAATCCATCAACATTCAATGTATGATTTTTTTAATCTATGTCTAGTGAACTCATGAAGTCTCACGAAAACATGGATGTGTATAGCATGTTTGAGAACCTCTGTGGTCTTTTATAGGTGAGAAATAGAAAGGAATGGTTTGATATTTGCGAGGCACTCATTCAGAGTATTATTAAAGAGGGTTCCCCAGGTGGGCCTCACATAGTCAAACTCATTGACTACATTGAGTGCCTAGAGGTTCTTGGGTTTAAACTCCCTGAAGAACTGGGAACTAATCAAATTATGGAATCATTCCCTTGGAGATTATCCATTTTTTTGAATTTTAATAGGAAAAACATTGAGAAGACTCTTCCAGATATTCCTGTCCTCCATTTCCATGTAGATAAACATATGAAGGGTGAAAATCCTTTAGTCCTTATGGTGAAAAAAGATGAAAGGTAAATCAAAGAACATTAATCCCAAAACTTCATCACGCCCTTTCAAAGTAGAATAAGATCAAATGGTAATCATGGTAACAGGATGCTATCTATTCCATATGTGCCAAGATGGACCACTAGAAGAAAAAATGCATCTAGCTAAAAAAGTGAGGGGAGGATTAAAATGCATTTTCTTTCTAATGAAATTAATGTTTTTATAAAAATTTGGGATTAGATACTGATATTGGTTCTCATATATGTATTCAAATACAGAAAAAAAGTAGATTCAAAAATATTGACTGAGGGGAGGTAGATCTACGAGCAACCAATGGAGCTAAACATGTTGTTATAACTATTGGGTACTACCACCTCATATTTCCAATCGGAATGATGTTGGTTTTAAAGGCTTATTATTATGTTCCTTTAGTTACCAAAAACATTATTTTTGTATCCAAACATGATACATATGGATTCATTGTAATATTTGGAAAAAATGATTCTTATTTTATAAAGATAGCATTTATTATAATATGGAATAGTTACATAATGGTCTTTACATGTTGGATTACATGAACTAAGTAATGAAAATCAAATACTATGTTACTTCACCTGACCTATACCAAAACCAACATTGGAATCACTGACTAGGTTATGTAAATGAAAAATGATTGAAAAAATTACATCAAGATGGATATTTGTAGTTTTTTTCATACTAAAACCACTTGATGTATGTCATACACATTTATAAAGAAAGAATGACTAAATCCCCATTTAGTGGGAATGGTGAAAGAGCTAAAGAGATTCATGAATTTGTTCAGACTGATGTGTGTGGATCATTTCCTGTCAATGTAAGGTGTGGGTACTCTTACTTCATAACTTTTACTGATGATTTCTATAGATATGGTTATATTTACTTAATGAGGTATAAATTGTATTCTTTTGATAAATTCAAGGAATACAATAATGATGTTGAGAGCCATCTTGGTAGGAATATTAAGAAACTATACTCTAACTGAGTTGGAGAATATCTTAATCAAGACATCATTGATTACTTACGGGAGTTGGGATACTATCTCAACTCACTCTTCCTTACATGACATAGTGGAATGGTGTAAGATAAAGGAGGAAACTCACCTCGTTGGACATGGTGATATCAATGATGAGTTATGAAAGCCTTCCATTATCCTTTTGGGGATAGGCGTTACTAACAGAGTCCCATATACTAAACCAAGTACCAACTAAATTGATAAATGGTATTCCATACAAATTTTAGAGTAGAATAAAAGCCATGTTATGGAGTTTACATGTTTGGCGAAGTGAAGCATTTTCGATGTCCTCTTTAGGTAACAAACATGCACCCCATGGAAAAAAGCATACCTTTATAGGATACCTCAAGTAAATAAAACGATATTACATATAAGAACCCTTGGAAAAAGGGTTTATAGTGTAAAGACATGTCATATTACTTGAGAGGGATCACATCTCCAAAATAGATATTGGGATAAAGATAAGATTTGATGAATTCGGGGCTTTAGGCACACAAAAGTTGGTATAGGAGTAGATTCCACAAATCCCTATGGAAGAGGAAATTGTTCCAGAGACATAAGAACTACATCTGATTACAAGATAAGTTAGAGAACTAGAACAGTGTGGTTTTCTAGTTACTTAGGATTTTTTACTCATGATTAGTTGATAACAATGATCCTCTAACATACAAGAAAGTAGTATGTGGCACAGATGTTTCCATGTGGAAATAATCTGTCAATTATGAAATGGATTCCATGTACAAAAACCAAGTCTTTATTTTGGTAGATCCTCCAATGGATGTAATGATTGTTGGTTTCAAATTGTTATTCAAGAAGAAAATGGATATGGAAGGACAAGTTAATAGCCATAAGGCATGACTAGTTAAAAAGGGTGTAAAAAACATTAATGTATTGACTACGATGAAACCTTTTCAACAATTTCAATGTTGAAATCCATCAAAATCCAACTTTTCATTCCAGAATACCATGACTATAAGATTTTACAAAATGATTTCAAAACAACATTCCTTAATGGTAACATTCAAGAAGATTTCTACATGACACAACGTGAATGGTTTGTGACACCAAAGGATGTCAATAAGATATACAAGTTGCAAAAATCCATTTATATATTAAGGAAAGAATAAAGGTCATGGAATATTTGTTTTGATGAATCCATAACAAATTTTGGTTTTATAAATAATGAATGTGGTCTTTATGTCTTCAAACGGTTTAGCGGGAGTGCATTAATTTTCTTAATATTATATATTGTTGACATATTACTTATTTAAAATGGAATATAAGTCTTATAGTCTATTAAAGAATCATTGAATAAAGTCATTTTCATTACATATTTGGGGGAGGTAGTGTATTTTTTTGGCATCAAGATCCATCATGATAGATCCAAGAGGTTTATCATCCTATGTCCAAATACAAACATTGAAATTAATCTGATGAGGTTCAGTATGAAATGATCTAAGAGGGGATTGTTTCTAGCATTATATGGAATTCATATTTCTAGGAAAATGTGTCCTCAACCCCATGAGGAAAGAAATTGAATATCAAGTATTCCATACACATCAGTGGTTGGTTCATTCATATATGTTATCATATGTACTAGGCTAGATGTATCCTACACGTTAAGTGTGGTTGGAAGATATCAAGCCGATACAGGTGACCAACACTGGATAGAAGTCAAGATTGTCCTTAAGTATCTGAGTCATACTAAGGATATGAACCTAGTTTATGGAATAGAAGAGGAATTAGTCATCATAGGATATACATATTCTAGTTTCCAGACAGATCAAGATGACATGAAGTTAGAAACATGATACATCATCACTTTTAATGGAGCTGGTGTGAGCTGGAAGAGGTCAAAGAATGTTTTAGTCTCATATTCTAAAGCAGATTCCAAGTATATTGTCGCTTCTGGGGAAGTTAAAGAATCATTTTTGGATACGTAATTTCATCCATGAGCTTGATGGAGTATCTATCAGTAAAAATATCATCACAATCTATTGTGATAATACTACAATGGTGGATCTCACAAAAAGATTCATTTTCACATCAGCAGACAAAGAACATAATTCAAAAGTGTCACCTCTTGAGTGATTTTTCTCAGAGAGGTGATGTTGCAGTAAACAGTTTTTCATAGAAGAAAATGTCGTAGACACCTTCAATAAAGATTTTAATTAGCTGGAACATGAATATCTTGTGATGTTTATCAGAAAGAATTTTGTCTGTAGTTACCTCTAGTCTAAGTGGGAGTTTTTTAGAGCTAGTTTTTTAGAACTAATTGTTTGTACTTTTTTTACAAGAATATTTGATGCATTAAATATTAAATTAAACACCTTATTATATATTGTGAAATGTTTTTCATGAACATAATGTAATAATGTCCTAGATTATTTGTCACATTGATAAGTTTATAGTAGTTCCCCTCTACGATAAGAACCTTCAATTGATTTGAAAATATTCTTAATATAGTTCTCTGGTTGGATAACATAATATGACAGAACACATAGTATATAGACCATTGAGTGCGATTACTCATAAGAATATGATACTTCTTCCCATGATGTTCACACTTGGTAATCTCTGAGACAGGAGATTAAGAGAACTGACCCGCCAGTAGAAATTCTGCATGTTTTGGTTCCATCAGATAATTTTGTCTGTGCGTGTGTGTAATGGTCCTTAAAAATTAAGATTATCAATAATTCATATCATGAATCGCACACTTATATTTTCTTACAAAAAATGTTATGCCATATGATGGTGGGATGTAGGGTACGTTGGGTGCATCACGAATGACATGTTATTAATGGATAGGTCAAGAAATGATTTTTCTTTTCCATATTTAGGGAATTAGATATCATGGCCCTTTTATTAAAATAAAATTGTCGCCCTAAATTCAATTTCTGTGTTTTCACAATGAATTTATTTCAGATAGTCAAAGAAGGATGGATCGAGTATATAGGTTGATGACACTGTCATGAAACCTACTTGAAGATATTATATGAAAAATGTATTTTATTGCACAATGAGTGTTTTTATGTCATTTCAATCATTGCGACTTTATGTTATTTCTCTTGGGTGCCTTGAACCGTTTCTAGATAGTAATGTTGGATTTTCGGAAAGATCAACAAATTCCAATGATAAAAAATCATAGAGGGTTACACAGTAAGTGTTTCTAGTGATATTGATTAAATTATGTTTGAATTTAATGTGGAATAAATATTATGGTCAATAATGTGGAATAATTGTATTTAAGTTATATTGATCACATTTTTTATGGAAACAAAAACACCTCAATTACATGTCTTTAGCTTTCAATTGATTATCCCACCCCCAGTAAACAGGTTAAAGAGCCCGAGGCTCACCCTTCGTCATGTAGTTGATGCTCCCCAAAATTTCCATGCCACACACCGCCCATCATAGAGGATGGGATTAAATCAATGGTGGTGAGATTAATATTCCAAGGAACAGCCAATGGGAACCAAACCCCTAACCGTAAGGAACCAAGTGAATGACCCAATCAATGGGCCACCCCCGCAGGGTCTATATTGATCACAAAAATTAAATAAATATTTATTCATCAAATTTTGAATAAAATACATTTTTTTTAATTTATTTAATATTGAATAAATATTTATTTACTTGTTTTTGAATAAAATATTTATTTTAGAAAATAAAATATTTATTAGGGTGTTCAATAAATACAAGAGGAGTTTGAACGGACCAAGACCATGTTCATTGATAAAATAATTATTTACGAGTTGATAAATATTATTCATCCATTTTTCACAATTTGTCACACCAAAAAATAATTATAATATTGTTATTATTATTATGTGTCATGATATTTCATTAATGTTTATAATTATTTTTAACAACTGTTATGAAATTAAATTTTTCAATAGAAATATTAGCTCTATAAATAGATGAATGCATCTATTGTGTAATTCATTTGAAACCAATTTTAAGTCCAGATATAGAGAATTGTTACACACAATGAATTATCTCTTGACTCCTCCTCTCCCTTTCAATAATTTGAAACTGAAGAGAAAATGTCTTCAAGACTGAAGAATGAGCAATCAGTAATGAACAACGCAAGACATTCAATTCACTATGCCAGTAATCAGAGAACAGGTGGAATTGCTCGGAGTCCATTAAAGCATGTGTGGATCACCCATAGAGGGATTCTACCATTAGATCCTCACAAGCACAACAAATAAAATTAGAAAGGGGCTTTTTGGATGATCAGTAGTCATCAACAAAAAATGTAACTAAGAAGAGGTATTTATTTATTCATATATTAAATAAATTGTTTATAAATTTGAAGTGAAATATCATCTCTCTTGGTTTCTGGAAATGATTATTAAATGAAATTTTAATATATCACCCACTATAGCATGCTTCTTCTCTACACGGAACCAACAATAATTTCACCATGTATAACCTTAAAATATTAAATTAATCTTTTAGCTGGACTTTTTACCAAGAAATTATCAATTTGGGAACTTATGACTCTACTTTTATAATTTATAATATGTTCTTTTGATTTCTTGAAGAGTGTATATTCTACCAAAAAATAAAAACAATAGAAAAAGTCTAAGATAACTAATCATGGCATCATTTACCACACCCAAACTAAACCCTCTATGAAAATCTATGTGATCTACAGAATTGTATCATACTTGGCCATTTAGGTCACCACCTATAAATATCATCTCATGTTGCAGAAAACACAGAATCAATTTTTCAAAATTAACCTAAAGGGTAAACATTTTTGTATATCAAGTCCTATTTAAGTGCACAAACACTAACGAAGATAAAATTCCAGTTTACAACAACTATCTTAAAAACTATGATTATATCACTTAATATTACTATGTCAGCAACTTTATCTCTTAAAGTATTTTCTACAATAATATCAACATCATTTGTAGTCTTAGTTTTACTTGTTTACCAATGTTTGAAACCAGATCTATCTAATTCCTTTTCCTTTTCTCCCACCCATTTAGACACTTGTAAACAAAAAACACTAATCTCTATTCTAACCATAATTTCTACCAATTCAATAGATTTTCTCATTAAAGATTCAATATTCCAACATGTTATCCTATGTTTATTATTTTGTACTAGCTTCTTTATCCCTCACATCCATCCAAAAAGGTGCAAAGACCCTTTTGCATTTAACACTACACATGTGCATCGATGTAGAGGCTCTACCTAATTTTACACCACACTCAAGAAATGTAACACGTTTCTTTCGAGAAATGTCCCAATATTTTCATATATATACATTTGATCATTTTCATAAAAAATATTTGATGATGTTTTTTGTTGGGTTTCAACTACACAACCCACTATCCGAGAATGTGATCAGCAATGTAGGATATAAAACCACACAGGTGAAGTTATACTTTAAGATCAAAGAAACTTTTTAAAAAATTGTGGGCCATTATTTGGTTAAAATTACCATTTTATCTTATTCATGTATTTTTTTTAAAAACATATTTCTACTCCAAACATCCTAGGAACCATTATTGAATCACAATAAGGGATAATTTAGTACATATAATCACTAATAAATTCAATAAAATTGCAATAGAAACCAAATTTTGAACACAATCTATGTCATTATCAAGTCAAACCTGAATCATGTCAAAATAGAATTTATGTGAAAGTGTGATAATCCATTTATGAAAAGATTCGTTAACCTTTAGTCCTTGGAAAACTGGATAATATGAACCATTGTTTTATTGTTGAAATATTTATGGTATTTCATGTAGTATAGTCCAACTGACTCAATATAGCTTATAAGTTTTCTAACTTACAGTTATGAACTCAGCACATCCATAAGTACTCATACTCATGTTAATCTTAATATATCATCAAGATCCTTAATATTTCAAAATGATGATACATAAATACTATATTCATAGGGTTTTATTATAATATCAATGATTTTGTTATAACACAACAAACATAAATAAATGATAAATAATATTTTCATGAATAAAATATGATACATGAATCATGACTAATATGATCCATGAACATCCATATTACATTTTATGGAATGGAAATCAATACAATTTTGATGAAACTTTGAGCTTTACCTTAAAAATTAATCCCTCTCCCTTTTTTTGGATTACCCAGATACTAAAGCTCTCTAAAACTACCAACAATGAAGTTTTTTCCCTCTTTATTTGCATAAATATATTTCTTTTGTGACATTATTAATTTTAGAATATAAAGAGAATTAGTGAGTTATTTTTAAGACTTACTCACTTATAAATTCATATATATTGGTATGATCTAAGATTATTTTGCTAAATTCATCAATATGTCATTTGATTAATGTTTCATGTTACATTAAGGTTTTCTCATATAATTTTCCAATAAAATATTAGGCATGAACAATTCTTCAAATTGTAGCCATATTTCAATAGTAAAATAATCTACCTATTTCACCTATGGATATCATTATTGCATTGGAGGCCATCAAGAGAATATCAAATGGTTCCATCACTGTATCCCTTGGGATGGTACAAGCCACTCTTATAAATGCCTAATAATTTACATGTGGGATGTACATGTGAAAATGATTAAAACTAAAAGTTCTCATAAACCAAATCATCACTATAATCACCAATTCAAGCTCCACTCGATGACTTGCACCTAAAATATTCAAGTAGCATAAGCATGGAAATAGGATATATCCAGTGGAACTTAATAGAGCACCGACCAAAGACATTAAATTACTAAAGAAGAGACACATAGAGAAACAATAGTAGTGCTGATCACCATGGCAGCTCTGATCAATAGGCTTAAGAACCTCTTCTTATTATAACATGTAAGAGCCTATTCTATAGCATGCACAACTGGCATGGTAGTCAATGCATATTTAGATAAGGGAATAGAAAGTGTTGTGAATATTGCCACTTTAGAGCTCATTTCATCATTTTAGAGGTTCAAAGTTATCTTTGATTATATATTGGAATCAAACATTAAGAATCCACTAACAAAAAATGAAGTTTACATAATCATACACAAGAGAAAGTATATAATCAAAATTTTAATCAAGAACAAAAAGAAAGATTAGATACACAAAGTGAGAAAATGTATTATACAGATTAAATTCAACATCTGCCTTTGGAAATTGATGTCCGTTTGTCATCGAAATATAGAGAGTAGGAAAACAGTATGTGAATAATATAAAATAAAATAAACTAATAGATTTAAAAATCCCTCTTCAATTTATAGGGTCTCCTTTCTCATGAAACCCAATTCCATCCCAGAAATTCTAAATGCTATTCTAGGGAATAGATCATTCAAGAGGCATGATTATCAAGTTTAAATGGAAATAAAAATGAGAAGAATTAAACTAAGTTATCCTCCTATGTAGAAAGTTACAATGGAAGTGTCATAAGTGATGCGGACACTTCTATTTTCCTCATACATATCTCACCTCTCCTTATTTAGGAGGGGAACCTCTAGGGTACATTTGTCGCAGCTTGGTGACTACATTTTAAGGCCAATTCTCTGTGGGACGATAAACCACTAATGCATACTATCTCTACTACAGGAGATCACATATTTATGAATATTCACAAGATATGTAGTGAGTGGGAGATGGGGAAATAGTATAATGTGAACGAGGGTATGCGGCTCCCATGGATGTTCTTAATCCCATCCATTCCTTCACCAAATGGAATTCTCTATCGGTGGATTGTTGGTTCAGATGATGAGAAATCTCGGAAGGAAGAAACAAAGTCCTGGTGATGTTTTAAAATGTGTGAATTCATTTGTAATTACCATTCTATTCCACCCAACAATACACAGAAACACTCAACACCATCTCTACACTTTATAAGTTACAACCTTTGTCGACATATCAGTTGGATTTCACGCTCCTTCAATCTTCTGTAGATCTAACAATTCAGTTTTGTATGAATCTAATAACTCTTATTAGACATGGAAAAATAAATAAGAAATCAAAATCAAGTATCTCTCATTCTAGTAATATAAAACCCATAATAAAATTAAAAAAAATGAAGAAGGTGTTGTAAATAAGAATACCTTCACCGAAGAGCCATTGTATCATCTCATTCAACTTTGAACATCTTTAAATGTGTTTGATAAAGATCACATAAGTGAAAAAAATAAGCTCCCATATATGGTGTAACATCTCAGCACTCCCCATTAGCTTCATTTGAGGCGGAATTGCTACTTGGGATTAGGCGCCATCTCAAAGATGCCCAAGGGTGTCAATAAATGTCAGCGACTTCAATACAATTGGGGAATTATTTTCCCTTTGACAATAATCAACCACAACCAATCATATCATAACCAAAACCCCAATATGATGTATGATAAGAAAATAAGAAAAGTCAAAAATAATAACTGGATATCAAACCAAATGATAATCAAAGTACCACAGTGAAAGACTACTAATAGCAGAGTACATAGCTGAAGAAAAAACCAACAAAACATAAAGAATCCAAGACATAACGCCATAGATCCTAACATGATCATTTCTTAGACTCCACAATAAATCATAAGTATTATTAATCACCACTAATAATGTATGATGTTTTACCTTTAATAGTGTCACGATTAACAATATCTGCAAAATCACCATCATGCCAAAGCAGGGGGTGGGTGATGAAACTCAATAAGATTTCCCCAAATAACATCCATGGTCACACCACAAGGATATAACATGTTAGAAAATTTATATAAAATAATTGAAAAAAATTTATATCAAGATAAAAAATAATTACCATAGAAAAAATAGTTTTCCTAAGAAAAAACCAATTTCCAAGGAATGAAACAAAACAATTCAATCAACAATTTCATGAATTCATTTGGCATTACCATTCTGTTCCACACAACCATACACGCACTCAACCAAACATGTATGGTGTTTACCACTAATGTTGGAACATCATGTCCATAACCCATCCCTTTGATGGTGGTACATCACAACCATTATCCATCCCATTTAACTCACCTCAAATGGCTCAAAGGCCTTCCTTTTTTATTGATTTTTGATAACCCCCCTTTCAAGGGATGAGGGATAACCCTTACAAGGCCCATAAGAATAGATATTACATTACCCATTGATCTTAGAGAAATATACAGACTATAACTACATGTAACATCTCCTCCATAGGTTCTTTATTTTGATGTCATCTATCCACCTTCACAAGGCTTGGTCTGCTAGGATTCCCATGCATGCACATGTTGGTCCAATGGTAATATCATACCCTCTCTTTTTGAAAAATCTTCTTAGATTTTTCTCTAGGGAATTATCTTTCTCTAAATACTCATCTGGATTCTGGTCCTTGGAGAGTATATCTAGTCATTATGTATAATTTCAGGTTGCTCGGAGGCCTCGGGTGGCCCTAAGGCCTTGAAGGACCTGAAGCCCAAACTGGTGGCCCCAAATTCGGAAAAACCATTTCAATAAACCATCCTTTTATTGAAAAAAATTTCCATCCAATTTCCATGAATTAAAACCAACAAATCATTTTGAAATCATCGTTTTAAAATCATGTTTCCAATTTCACTTTTCACTAAAAAAACCAATTTTCACAATTCCATAAACTATCCCTAAAGAGGGTTTCTGTCATGAATTTCACAAAAAAATCACAATAAGTTTCAATAAAAACAATCAATTTGAAATAAATCCTTCCAGTTCTATTAAGTGGAATTGAGTGTGAATCCACCTACCTTAGAATATATAGATAAAATGAAGAATTCCAAAAATTATTTTACAAAACCAGGATGAATCTCCAAAAACCAGCCTTAGATCTCTTTCCATGACATCTACACAACCATATCTCATCATGATTGGAATCAACAATCATAAATATATCCCCATTGGACTAGATCTATGATTTAAAGAGTGCGAAATAAATTATATCTAATAAAAACTACCACAAACATAGACTTACCAAGGGAATCATGCTTCAACACACCAATAATTTCAAATAGATTACTTCTAGATTGAAGGGGTGATACTCCATTGCTTGAAACCAAGAGTGATATATTCTCCCTCCATTGGACTTACCTTCCTCAAAAAGTAGAAAACCATCATTTCCCTAAAAGTGTTCAGGACGTTGCTCGACCATTTATTTCTCCCATTCCCAAGAATCTTCTTAATTCTAATCATGTATCCACAAAACACACAATATACCAATGCCTTTCACACATAATACTATCTCTATCCTATCCAAAATCTATATTGGAACATGAACTATCAAGTCATGTGGATTTATGTTAACATTATCTCATCGAGTCATATTTTCAGGATCAAGCTGATACTTATTTTTATAACATATGTGAATCATATTATACACTGCACTAAATTGTCATGAAATGACAACCGATAATCCACATATTTAACTCATAAATGTATCTCAAAATGACATGTTTATCGAGATGATAACTTGATCTGCTTCCCAAATTTACTATGTTGAAGCCTTTGAGATATTTTCAGGAACACATAGTAACTCACTATGTTTTAAAATGGTCTCCAACGACGATCCACATAGGATTTATAAATACAATATGATGTCTCCATATGTTTCTTGATAAAATAAATATTCTAGGTTGTTTCATGGACAAGTATTGACCCAAAACATTGAAGTATCAACTGTTTCCACCCAAAAAATTTGAGAATGATAAGGACACACAAATAATGATTTGAAAGGTTCCATTTAAAAGGATTCCAAATAAATATTGTTATATGAGAACTCCAATAATGGTATTTGATCTTCCTATGAGACACATGAATCTATTACACAATCCCGCATCATTTCTTCCAACATTTGTATCAAACTTTAAGATTACCCATCCATATGAGGATGATACTCCATACTCATGGATAACTGAGTCCTAAGGGATGGTTGTAAGGATTTTAAAAATGATACATAAACCTCATGTATCTATCAGATACTATCAAAACTGGTATTCCATGCCTCTTTAAAACTACCTGGATATAAATTTTGGAAATTTCCTCCACCGTATGAGATTATCAAATTGGGATGAAATGGGTTGACTTTGTGAGAAAATCCACTATCACCCATATGGAATCGTGTTTCTGAACCATTCTTTGGGGACCTATTACAAAATATGTGGATATTTGATACCATTTAAAAATAGGAATAGGTAAAGACTCCAACATATCTGTTGGTCATTGATGCTCCACCTTAACTAGCTAACATGTTAAGCATCTTGAAACAAACTCATCCACGTTCCTTTTCATACTTACTCACATTCCTTTTCATATTGACCGACCAAAACTATGATTTAATGTCTTATACATCTTTTATAATCCAAGATGAACAAACCATATCGAATAGTGCTATGTATGAAGAATTTGTTCCTGAAAATTAAATCATATGACCATATGATTTTGAAACCACAAGACTAAAATCCCATCCATCTTCCATCCCTCAATGGTATCCCAACTATTTCGTCATGACCTCCTAGAAACACATTTTGAATCATATTTTTGTGCCTCTTTATCTATCTCACCAAAATCAGGAATGAATGGAATTGGAAAGAAAACTGCTACATCACCTCACTCTTCACATTCCAAGTTCATGTTAGCTATCACTAACATCAATTGACACTGATCTGAAGCTAATTTTTTTTAACCAGGGATATGACTTTATACATCATCCATTTACCGCCGAATTGACTTCACCCTGTGTATAAATCAATTCAAAGTCAAACATTTGGAGATACTTTATCCATATTCTTTGTCTCATGTTCAAATAATTTTATGTGAACATATGTTTCAGGATCTAATGATCCATAAACACTATGTATATCTATCCAAAGAGGTAGTGAAGCCATGTCCTCAAATCATGGACTATGACAGCTAATTCCAAATCATTTGATTGGTAGTTCTTCTCATGAAACTATAACTACATTTATCCATAAGCTGAAATATGATCTCCCTACATGAGAACACATCCAAGCCCAAATCCTATAACATCGCAATACACCACATTCCCTTGTCATGATTCTGGAAAAATAAATATTGGTGTTGATGTATGGTGAACTTTATGTTCCTGAAAATAATTATAAAATTCATCATTCCATTGAAATTGAACTTTGTTCCTTGTAAAAACATTTATTGGTGAAGCATTTCAGGATAAACCATGAACGAAATAGTGGTAATAACCATCCATACCAATGAAATTACATCTCTAATAAATTATTTATAGAATTCCAAGAGATAACAACCAAAATATTTTTTGGATCCATATAAACACATATTTTAGATATTTCATGGCCAAGGAAATATGCCTCTTGGATCCAAAAATCACACTTTGATAATTATTCATAAATATGATGATTCTTCATGATTCCTAACATTGTCACCAAGTGTTTCTCATGATCATCCATTTTCATTAAATACACCAATATGTCATCCAAAAATACCACAACAAATGAATCAAAATATCTTTGAAATATATGATTCATCAGTTCCGTAAATATAGATGGTACATTCATAAGACTGAAAGGAATAACCACATACTGTTAGTGGCTACATATACTTCTGAAATCTATTTTTGGAATATATTCTTTTTAAACCATTAATTTTTAATATTATGATCATAATCAAATTTTAGAGAACCATTGATCTCCCCTTAATTGATAAATCATATCATCGATGTGTGGAAGTGGACACCAATTATTTATCATAACTTGGTTACGCTTAAGATAATCCAAAAAAAACCAAAGAGTTCCATCCACCTTTTTGACAAAAAAGACCGGTCCTACCCACAAGGACATGCTAGCCCAAATTTAACCTTTTTTCCAGATCTTCCAATAGTACATTCAATCCCCTTAATTCTATTGGTGTCATTCTATAGGATAGAAGTGATATTGTACTTGTCCCTTGAAGGAGATCAATCTTAACTTCCACTTCTCTTGTGGGTGGAAATCCTGAGAAATTTTCAAGAAAAACTTTTAGAATGTGATCAACTACTGCTAGACAACTGTTATTGTTTATCTTTTCCATCAATTCCAAATTCAAAAATTCCATTTGTTATGGAATCATTCCAACTAATGGTTCCAACAAGACTGTTAGACCAACCTTTACATTCTGATCTCCTCTAAAGAGATGCTCGATTCCACAATCAGTCATAAAACTAACCAATCATGTATAATAGTTGATGTGAGATTTAAAAATTTCCAACAAATCCATACCCAAGATTATCTCATAGACATCCATATCTAGCATAGAGAAATTTCATATCAAATCAGCTTAATAAATTGTTATAGATCATTTTCTACACATAAGGGCTCAAAATTATCTTTTACCTAGAAGAGTTTGATGTTTCAAAATAGAAGGCATCATCTCAACATTTAAACCCAACAAATCAATAGAATGATAATAAAAAAATTAATGGAATGAAACCATATCGAACAAGGATTTCATAAGTGTATAAATAAAAATAATTTTACCTCTCACTATCAATGGTCCATATTTATCATCCATAATAACTTTCTCAACTCTATATAATTTCTTACTCACTGCACTTTGTTCTTTATTTTCTTGTTGATATTTCTCTTACTAAAGAGTCATGGTATTCCTAGAGTCACTATGGCTAGCTCTGTTCTTCTAGAGAGATTGGTTCAGCTACCCTCGTCCCATTGAAGCATACAACATCTGTGACACCTGAGAAGTTCCCTAAACACCCGACCTTTGGGAACTACAACAATAGCACTGATGATTCATCACCTCGTTGCAATTTTGGCATTCTCTGGAGGGGGCAGTACAATCTTACTTCATGTGGTCCAAAGAACCACATTGTAAACATTGTGGCGTTCTCTTATATTTTGGAGGAATATTTACCAATATATCCATATGATATTGAGTCATACTACCACCGTAGAAATAGGTGTCCCTCTTCCGCTTTCTCCTAGAATTTGAGATACCACAATTTCATGTTGGTATCAATATGCTTCCTCCACCCATAGATCTGGAGTTATCTCATTCAGACACTTTTTCTCTATTGAACATATCTTTATAATCCATTATACATAGCACAAAAAACGTTGATTGAATCTATTACCTCATCAATAGTTCAAAAATACATGACATTAAGGACACACTAGAAGCAACTTCAAGTGAAAAGAAGACTAAATTTTTAAATCAATATGCATACTCTATCACTATGAGGCTCTCCAACATCAAGCTGGAAAACTCAATAATTATTATAATTCTAATTATTTGAGGATATAATTATTTGTGAAAAATTATTCAATGTCTTCCCATGAAAGTTCTTCATTTAATTTAGCTTGAACTGCTAAATCTCGCCACTGGGGTGTAAGATCCTCCAACATAGGCATCGCCGACATGTCTTTTAACTCTACTAGTGTTCCTAGGATATACAATATTTAATTTTTAATATTCACCCACACCTCTTCCTTCTCTGGTACTGAATCACCCTAAAATATGGGTGGATTATACTTTTGGAACTAAATGGAATAATCCCCATGACTTGATTCATACCTTCTGTTTCCTCTATCCAATATTTTAAAATTTTGGATAATACTCTGAACCAGTTGTTGGTTCACCTATAACTCAGGTGTAAGCACATTCTCAGTAGCTTTTTCTGGTTGGTTTCTACGATTCTAACTGGTTTGCATTGTCTATAAACAGAAAAATCTCCATATGTTTCACTCTCTAAAAACATAAGGCTTAAACATTTCAAATTTACCACATCAAAACTATCACAACATTTCTTTCCAAAATTTAAAATTTTCCATACTCATCCATTTTTGAAAATTTCACCATGATTTTCAAAATAAAACCTTTTTCAAAATACCATAAGCCTACTCTTTTTCAAATTTCCCACTTGAAAATAATTTCAACAATTTTAAAAAATAAACACATTTGTACCAAATTATAAATTATTAGTAAAAATGAAATACGTACTCCTAGTGGGAATTAATTTATAAAATTCATGTCAATTTATTCTCATTGTATTAAACTGTGACAATTAGACTAAAAATCCTATAAGTGTCCGCAAAATAATTATGTACCCCACCCTAGTAAATTGAATTCCATCATAAAAACATTAATTATGTCTATTTATGATTTACATTTCAATTCTCAAAATTATAGTCATTTCTTACGTCCCAACTCTAGGATTAAAGTAGAATGAATTTCAACTATAAGATCAGAAAACAATAATATTTTTCCCAAATGATTGGACCAACCAAGACTATAATAATTTTCATATAATGGACCAGACAAGGTGATACCACTTGTAACATCTCACCCCTCCTCATTTTCTAGAGTCACGGAATTACTTCTTGGCCTTAGAAGACATCCCCAAGATACCAAATGTAGACAATAAAGGTCAAGAGATTCAATATAATTGGGGTAAAATTTTCTAATTGAGAATAAACAATCACAACCCATAATACCATAACTAAATCTAATATATGATGAATGATAATAAAGTATGAAAACTCATGCATAAAAACATAATATAAAACCAAACAATAATTAGAGTTCCAAAGTGGAATACTATTAACATCAAAGTACATAGCAAAAGAAAAAATCAACAAAACCAAATGACAGTAAGACATAACATCGCAGCTCCCAAAATTCTCCACTCTATAACTCCACAATACATCCCTTGTATTATGAAGCACTACTAAATAATTGTGATTATTTACCTTTACCTTTGCATCAATAAATAGTATTTTTAAAAACAGCAACATAAAAAAGTATGGGGTGAGTAATGAAACTTAGTAGGCTTTCCCCAAATGACTTCCCCACCCACACCACTATGATAGAAAATGATACCAAATTTATATAAAATAATGTATATAAAATAATTGAAAATAGTTTATGTCATAACATAAAAAAATTACCATAGAATTTTCTTTCATAACACAATAGCATTTTCTAATCAAAGAAACAAAAAGAGTCAATAAACAATTTCATGAATTCATTTGGCAATAACATTCCATTCCACATAGCCATACACACTCACTCAACCACAAAAGCATGATGTTTACCATTGATGGTTGAACTTCACATTCATAACCCCTCCCTTTGAGGGTGGTACATCAACGATTATTCATCCCTTGTAGTTCACGCTTAACCATTTAAGAGATCAACCACGCCAAACCAAAATTGTGCCAAACTATTTCAATAAGACCATAATTTTATTGAAAACACTTTTCCAACCAATTTTCATGAATTAAAAATAAATAGCCATTTTAAAATATTCCTTTTTAAATCATGTTACCAATTTCACTTTCCACCAAAATAAACAATTTTAACCATTCCATAAACTGACATGAAAGAGGGTTTCAATCAAGCATTTCATATAAAATTAAGAATCAATTTCAATCAAATCAATAATTTTGAAATCAATCCTTATAGTTATATTAAGAGGAGTTGAGATTTATGAAGAATAAATATAGAAATAGGTTCAAGGTGTTTTTCCCAAGAATATTGAATTCTCAAACATTGTCATTGCATGAGAGAAGTTAAATAGGAAACTAAGGATGCTCCTTGGTTATCCTCCCATTTATTCATGCAATGAAACGCATGTATAAATACCGTGGTTAGTTTATGTATCATATACATGAATATGAGCCCTCTAAAATGTTTTTACTCATGAAATGGTATCATAAATGTTATTTAACATGAGAGATTAATAAATGATATCAGATTATTATTTTTCATTAAAGTTTTATGACCCAATTTTTGGGGAGGAAATGGATCATCCAATAGATAATAACTTAATTACAAAAAAATATTGTGAGAATCACTGATGAAAATGAAAGAAAAAATAAATAAATTGTAAGAAATAAATTGAAACACATATTTTCTGTGGAAAAACCCTTAAATGTGTAAGATTAGAAAATCATAGGGGATATCTGAAAAAAAATTACTATAATCAAGGAGTCTATAAATTTTAAGTAAATCCCAAGACCTAAATTGTAAATAGGGCATAGAAAACCTTGTGTGAAATACCACACCTCGATTTGCCTCCACCTAATCTTGGATTATCATCTGAGGAAAACTTTCAACCCATGGAGATTAAAATTGACGTGGCATCATTATAGAACCTAAAATAAGTTGTTTCACAAACTTATTTGTCTTTGCTCATTGGTTACCTCTATAGACTATTTCCCATGCCTAGAAACACTCACCCATGCATCTGCTTCTTTTTTTGCTCAACCCATTTTCCACACCCTTATTGATCCCCTTTTTATAAGACTTTGAAATACCTAAAAACATTTATATAAAATTGAAAATCAAAAATATATCCATAGGATAAAAAAATATCTCCCCATTCAAAAATACAAGAGAGGTACTGGTGGGAGATATTGAAAATTTTAAACCCCTAAAAATCTCCCTTATTCCCTCATTAATCTCCCAAATACACTAAATGTGATAAACCTAAACAATATACCCATTCATGCTATCAATGAATGAGATATCATCCAACAATATTAGTTATAAATAAAACCGATTGGTATTGCACCAACCATTACTATCTAAAAAAAATATGGCAATCCTTTTTTACAGCTCTAAAACATACCTGAAATCCCCCCCCCCCCATAAAAGAAATCCAAATATTGATATTTTCATCATAAATGTGTCTGCACTACCATGTTGAACAAGATTGGATCCAAAATAAACATTATCCACTATAATAGTGATCACCACATAATCAAAAGTACAAGAAGAGAGTAATTTCTCCCTATTCTCAACATCCACTGAGTAGTCTCTAACACTCAATGGGTTACCTCGTTCTTTTATTTTAATACCTTATTCACCAGGGGAACTTTTAGAAGAAAATTAATTAGGTGTAAAACCTAAAACACCTGACATGGAATGCTTCAAATTCCAAACATTCTTTATCCTAGTAGATGGTATTCGACTCATGCCTGATGATCGTCTATGCCACAAAACTAAAGAAGTCCTCTTTGTAACTTCATTTTTCACTTCATCGCACACCTTCACATCAGTCCAATAAAGTGTTTCAACCATTATTTCTCACACATATACCATTTATCCTTTAGATAATATCCATCTGTCACCGCCAAATGAATTTCTAAACCCATCATTATCTAAAGTATTAATAGAAAAAAAAATATTGTGTATAGATATCAAATGTCGCACATCCCCCAACATAAACACACAACCTCAATTTGTAATGTTAAAAATATCATCAAAACCAATTATATTAGTATAATATCTATTTCCCATCTCTAATATACCAATTCACTTTCTTTTAATTAATATAATATTTCCTTCATTGGTGAAATATGGTACAACGTTGTTGAATCAACCACCCATTTTTTATACTTATCTAACCTACAAGAATCAATTCCAACTAAATTTATATCTCCCTCACACTATATAATATTTACACCAGTATCCTCATAATCATTGTTTTATGTCTTCTTTTCTTCTTGGATATTTTTCAAATCATAGTCAATTATCTACACATGATCCTCATTATCACAAAAATAACGACTTGACATTTCTTATTGTCTTCAACTGAACTCTTTGATTATCGTTTCAGTATATCTCAACAAAAATAACACTATTACCTGAATAATCACCCTCATTGGTTATTCACTAAGTCACATTCATCAAAAATGATGAAATTATATCATCCAACTTCAGAGTGTCTTTCTCGCACAACAATGTGGCAATAAAATAATCATATAAATTATGTAACTAACCCAATAGAAACAAATATTTTTCATCTTCCATTTCAACAGGTACAACATTACCTTTTTCATTGATCTTGATACTACTGAAGACAACTCTTTCATATGTTTTGTAAACTCATCCAGATGATTACCTAAAACTACATTCAAATGAATTCCCAAATGATACAATAATTTCTCATATATAAATGATTTGTGATTGATTTTAATTTATAATTTCTTTCATGCTTCACCCAGATCTCCATAAGATCTATCAGATTCATCACCTCTTACAAAATATTATCAACCAAATATATCTCAATCCACCTTGACTTTATCTATCTCATATCTTTCCAATACCAATTGCATATTTTTTATTGATTCTCAAATTTTTTTATTCAGAATACTCTTTGTATTATCATGCCCCCAAATATTTTCTAATTGTTGCTACCATAGTGTAAAATAATTTTTTCATGTTAAACAGTTCGATGTGGGTAGAAATTCCATGGTGTGGATCACCCATATCCAAGCACCATGAAACATGGATAAACCTCTTTAATTCTAGTTGTTATAGATAAAATAGATTAGTCATAGGATAATAACTCAATTGTGGAAAAATATTATGAGAATAACCAAAAAAATACAAAAATAAAGAGAAGGAAATAAATTGAGACATATATTTTAATGTGGAAAACCCATCGAATTTAGATGATTAAAAAATGGGGAAACATAAAAAAAATTACACATTAATAAGAATGTCTATAAAATCAAAGTAATTCTTGAAATGTTAATTGTAAATAGAGCATAGAAAACCTATGTGAAAAACCCCACATAGATATGCCTCTTCATTTTCTCTGATAATTATCCATCAAAATATTTCACCCCTCAGAGAAAAAAACTAAACAATTGTCCTCATTACAACACCTCAAATAAGCCATTTCACAACCTGAATTTCCATTTCTCACTAGTTCCAATTGTATGCGGCTACCCATTCCAAGAAACTATCAACCACACATTAACTCTATTTTTTTCACACCCTATTTGTCGAAACCCTACTGCTCCCCATCTTATAAACCATCAAAATACCTAAAAATACATGCATATAATTGAAATTAAAAAATATATCCATGGAATAAGAAATAATATCACCCCATTCAGAAATAAATGTGGGGTTCCGGTATGAGATATTGAAAATTTAAAACCCCTAAAAATATCACTTGTTTCCATTTTAATCTCTTCAAAAATTACAAAATAGGTTGGACCTCGACACTAATATATTTTTTATGCAATAAAAAACATCCTATATATCTTATATATACACAGGATTTAGGGAATAATACCTTTAATCTCCCACTTGCAAGAAAACCTAATAGGAATTATTTCATTTCACTTTATATTATATGGTACACAATAACTTGTGAAGCCATATCCAAAAATCATTTTGGTTATCTTCCAAAAAACATTTTGAAATCTATATTTAACTTCACCTTGTATCACATAATATGTAATACCTTGTGAATACCCATCTAAAACACTTTTTTATTGACTCTAAAATAATTTTAGAGAAGCTATCTATTTCAAACTCAATTCCCATTCAATCAACCACAATGTGTGACCCCATGGGAATTTATAGAGGTGAAAATAAATATAAATCTCTAGATCCATATATGTAGTAAAATAGTGACCTTTAGAAAAGCATTAATTCCACTCATGTGATTAAAGGATCTACAATGATCTCTATCAAACACATGTATATCTATATCTATGACCACCAGTCTACATCATATGAAAATGTGAATTATCATATTTTCCATTTATCCAAGACATCGAGTGGCCATGGGGGCACAGAGAATGTCAATCCCATATAGGCAACTTATCTATTCTTGACTCTCTGTGTGTCAATTGATCTAATCAATGAATACATCACAATACATTCATCCTTATGGATAATAAAATCACATGTCCATTATCTAGATAGATATAAAATATTCTAGGATTGGACAAACACTCCTATAGTATATCTCAATCGAGGGCCTAGATGTCATACTCATCATAATGGAGGAAACATATCATCTTGGTTAAGCTCTAACTGATGACATGATCAACAAAATACCCAAAAAACCTCATATTATCTAAGTAAATATTTATAATTATGTAAGTAGGGTATCAAAGGATGAGATTCCTCATTCTAGTCATCTCTCCAACCATAGTTAGTAGGGACTCAGATATGATTCATGGACCGCTTGTATACCAAATACATTTGTTTTACACTTCATGTGGTATACTTATTAGGCCATCCAGTGTACACAATAAATCCCAAACTCTATTTTGTGCCTCATGAGACTATTTTATATCTCTATACAAGAATCCTAATAATTTTAAACAAAAAATTACACCCCAAACTATAATAATCCATGTTAAAAATTGGTTAGGGATAAACTGAAATTCATACATTGAGAGCTCAATCATCATTTAACTTCACAAAATGTAATATATATTACATTTATGTAGCCAAAATTAAAGAATTATAAAATAGAGGTTTCCTTTAATATGATACATTTTAATATTATTAAATTATTTAATAAAAATAAAAAAGACACACATAAGCATCGATTTGTCATATGATATATGATAAACTTCCATATTGGCCTTATATTTGTTGTTCATTCTATGTTTTATTAAAAATTTACATTATATACAATTCCTATCACATCTTTATGTGACCATATGATAAACATGTACTCCTAAACACGTTAGTGGGAAACATATAAGAAGTAAGTTAGTTTTAATAATGGTGATATTTATAAATCATATTCCTAACTGTTGAACTTTTGAACATATTCAAATATCTTAACTTCATGGCATCAAATGTTACAATGTTGACATTAGTTCTCTAATTATAACCCTTTATATGTTTGTCATAATCCTCTCTCTGACACTATTCTATCCAAAAAACAATTATAAATAATGCAACTACTTATATTACTAATTACTAATACATTCTAACTCTCTTATGATATTAAGTAAAATTCACTTTAAACATAGATTTTTGTAATTATTTATTTGTTAACTTTAAATTTATTTATGTACAAACATACTATCACTAGGATTTTAGACAACATATTCTCTAAATAATTTCTTACTAAGATATAAAAACCCTTTTATGTTAATAAATAACATTTATTTTCTTTTAGTATGAATATAAAAAAATTAAACTATACCATATATTTTATTCTATGATTTAGAACATTTTTATTTGAGAAAATACTTTATTAAAATATAATACTAATGGGTGGAAGGAACACATTCCCATATATTTTAACAAATAGTTAGATAAATACTTTTATCTTATATAAATACTTTTATCCATATATTTTCCTCAAAATATGTTATAGAAATTAATGAATCATAAAATATGTGTATAAAATTAATCATCTCATACTTGTTCCAAAAAACATTATAATTGAAAAAAATATCTTACCATATAAGGTAAATGAGACGAAGATAAACATATGTTACAGAGATTTATTAATATTTTATAAAATCCTTTACATTCAAATCCTAAATATAGTAAATATTTAATACATCTCAGGAATATAAACTACAAGCTCAATCAATTATTCATTTGATTTTGAACTCCTGTATATTTACAATGCTTTTTAAAATATACATTCAGTATCACATACCTTTAAAAATGAAAGAATTAATGTCTTTAACTTTCATACTTGACATAGACATTCCATGGAGTTTAAAAAACTCCTTTAGCTATATATTGGATAATCCAATCACATTGATGTATTATTATTCCTTCTTGACAACCCTAGGTTTCACTAAATTTGGTTTAATTCTTGAAAAAACATTGTTGAAATTTTCAACCAACTTTTGTTTTCTTCAGGTTTGAACGTTCACCTAATTGTACTGTCTATAAAAAACTAGAATTCGTACATCATATCCACAATTAATTTATTCTCAACATTTTGATATTATTGATAAAAATTTATTTAAATTCAATCATACTATCATAACATTTCTGTAGACAATAATAAGATAAATTCATTAACCAGATAAATCCACTTTAGTTTTCCATTAAAGTATACTATAGAATTGATTTTTATAACCAATAAAGTTTCAAGGGGTCCTTTAGTCTAACCAAGTCATTTATCATATTAAATAATATTGAATATGATTTGATTCAGCCAATCATATTGAGCATATGAGAATAAAATTGATATACCCAATCACATTGAGTATATGATTGGAGACTATGATTCATTTGTCCATTTTTCATCTAATGACATTAAAATCTTAAATGAATCAATTTAGACATCCATGAGAATCTAAATTCACTTGTTGAATAACTTTAACATTTAGTTACCAATGACGGATCTATTCCTTCACATCGAATTTTTCCTTAAGATATTTTCTTAACATACCAATATTTCATAATAACTTTTCTTATGTTTATAGTATTAGGAGTAATCTAAATTAAGCTTATCCTTATCACATATTAATTACAATTTTTTATCTTGATGATAATAATGATGATATTATTCACAACATATTCTTTTATTAGATGAGTATCATGTTTTATTGATTATCTAATAAGAAGATTTATTAAATGAGCTCCAACTAAAATGATAACCCCCTTTGAATGTTCATCATATCCATTATTATTCTAGGATCTATATTGTTCAACTAATAATTTTGATCCCAAATATCCCATGTATTTTATATTTTGACGATCTCAGATACCCTTTATAGATTTCGGATGATCTTTTTTAAGTGTATGCATCATTTTTATACTATTATTATATGTTCAGTGATTAATTTCCTTTTGTATACATTATGGATGATTTTAGATGAAATCTACCCAAGTATGGTAAATCTGCTACATGATGTTTTTGGATATGTGGTGAAAATGGCTACATCAACAGCCTATGTAAAGTAATCAAATACATCAATCAACTACCTTGTAAAATCGCCTACATGGAAATTTTCTATGTCGACAAGATCTCCTACATAAGAAATCAACTCCGTAGATCATTTAGCTATGTAAAATGGTTACCTAGAGTACTATATTATGTGGACTGAATACATTGTTAAATCGACTATGTCGTTTCAATCAGCTACATGATTTTCAGCTATGTTACCAAAAGGAATAAATAATTCAATTTGGCTATGTAAATCAAAATCGAGTACATGGATTAAAATTTGAAAATCAGTTATGTGGATTCAATTATTTAATCAGTTACATCAAACTAAAAGTTGGTATTTATTACCATTTAATAATTCAAGTGAGTTTTTTAATGCTTCTATACAATCCTAAAATGCTTGATTACATCTTTTAGGTAAAATCAGTTATAATAAGAACTATGTTCTGAGACAGAAGAAAAGTACAATGATAGTTTATTTTTTTTAATATTGCCAAGGTATTTCAAGGAAAAATGAGGTGTCACGGAACTTTTCTTAGAAAAATCATGTTTTGTGTGTTTAAAAAATTAGTGGTTGCATTTTCAAGTGTGGACTCTTTTTTAAGATATGGTTTCTCAATGAATATTTGAAGTGTACAAAATAAATATTGAGAAATATTTCTCAAAAACTCTCTAAAGTGAAACTATTTTTTCTTTAAAAAATAGGAATAAGAAGTATCATCTCATCAAATATCATAATTGATGATTTTTTATGATTTCAGATGACTCTACTTGAGCTTCTTATCCTTTAGATCATCTATCATAGAGATTTATTCTTTTCTATCAGCTATATCTTATATTTGTAAAGTAAAATTTGTAAAAACTCTATGTTTATTATCTTGACTTGTATTATTTCCCCAGAAAATAACACTTGAAATTTTTTAGTTATAAATATTTTTTGGATACTGGATGAAATATCTTTTGATTGAATGATGTGTTAACTTCTTACACTCATTCATGAAATCCCTGGAAAAAGGAAAGGGTGTCCCTGAGAAAAGGACTGGTCTTATGAAAATCATCAAACTTGTGGAGAAGAGTAGTGGTTGAGTTGACTAGTGGGATTATATTCCCCAAACCACTATAAATATATGTGTCTACTTCTATTCTTTGAGATTTTGTTTCTACTTCATGTCATGATAATGAATAGATCAAGATTCTGTCATAAACTTGAGGGTGTTTTTCTATGTGAATAAAAACAAAAATAAATAAATTCAACCCCCTCCTAAGTCTTAATATGGTATCTTTATAACAAAATTTGGTATCAAAGAGAGTGATTATTGAGTTCTCAACTATAAAACAATGAAATCTATAGATCTCTTCAAAAATTGTTGCTATAACTAAAAAAAGATAAGGGATGTATATGGTCAGAGCACCATATTTAAATTATAATAATTATGGTTATTAGAAGGAAAAAATGATCATATATCTAAATAACCATGGTCTGAATGTTTATCTCAAAGTCATGAAGCCTTATAAAATTTCAAAGACATAACTAGAAACATGGGATGATGATACTAAATTAATCTATGATCTGAATAATAAATATATTAATACAATAATTTTTGAATTAGGTTTGGATTATTTCAACATAGTTTCTCGATTTCAAATATCCCATGAAATGTAGACTATAATTTTAGTTTCTTATGAGGGAATAGATAACATATGGGCTCTCATATATAATACTACCAAACTAAAGTTTAACAATTTTATAATGATGTATGGAAATATATCACCCAATTTAATGGAGTGAATATAGTAACTAATGTCGCTACTTTACGGACGCATATTATTAAACCAAATTAGGATCTAAACGTTCTTAGAATTCTCCTACTAAGGTGGAGTGGTATTTTGGTTTCTATAAAACAATCAAGAGAGATACAAATATTCAATATAAAATATATTATTGGTAATTTGATGATATATGAGGTTAATATGGAATATGAGGCTGTAGAACCTAGGATATCTATGAAATTAAAATAATAGTTCAACAGTTTCAACCACAAAGGATGAAAATAATTGTACAGATATTCAAATATTTTTTCCATATTATGAAAATTATTCTAGTGTTTCTGCATCAAATATGTATGTTACTAAATTTTCTCTACAATTGAATATGTTATATTAATAGAGAATAGGTTTTAAGAAACATTTAATCAATTATAATAAGTTAGATGGAAATTCTATGAATGTAAGATGTTATGAATGAAACAATCTGAGACATATTAAGACTGATTGTCTATAGATTCAAGATGAAAAAAAGTATGAAAAGGAATACTTCATGAAATTTGTCTACAAATAGAAGGATAAGAAATACCTGAAGGCAACATGGAGTGATTTAGAGTATTATAGTGATGTTTCATCTTCAGAATCATAATTTGATCATTCTATTTAAAAATGTAACATTTTTTTATAGCACATACTAATGAGGTATATTCTTGTTATTCTTATGAGCATTAAACTGAATCATAAAATTCAAGTGTCTCTTTTAATGAACTGAATTAATATTTTTCCATGATATAAATTGATTATGATTCTTTAAGAAATAAAAATTAACCACTCAAAAAATAATATGAATTTTTTGTTAATGAAAAAAACGACTAAACTAAAAAATATAATTTAAAAAATAAACTGGAAAATTCTACTATATCATGTGTTGAACATGGAAAAAAATTGAAAAATTACAAAAATATGTCCAAGGCTTTAAATATTCTTCTATTGTTTATAAAAAGGTAAAAATTATTTAAATAAAATTATTAGAAACAATAAATCTCATAAAAAAATTGAATAGGAAGTTAAGATGAAAAACCAAAGATTAATAAGAAATATTTTATACCAAGTGAAAATAATAAAAATATTTCAAAAATCACTTGTTTTCATGGTGGTGTTCTAGGAAACTATAAAAATAATTTAAGTTTAAAAAATCAATAGTTTTGTGGTGTTAAAAAATCATCAAAAATTCTTTTAAATGTCAATGTTAAATATTTTCAATATAACAAAAATATTTTGGTTCCAAAATACTTAGTTTCAAACCTTTCTAGACCTATGAAAATAGGGTACCAAAACTATTTCTTATTTTATTTTTATTTATAGGTACAAAGGTCCAAGATCACCAATTATAGAAGGTATATGGATAGTGAATTATCAAGGAATATGACTGGTGATTTTTCTAATTTTCACTCCTTATAAATGATAGTGGGAGGTCATATCACTTTTTGTTATAATAATAAAGGACAAAATCATGGGAGTTAGATCTTTTGGAAATATTAACTCTACCCTTATTGAAAAAGTTCTCCATGTAGAAGGTTTAAAGAAAAATATGATAAATTTCTCTCAAATTTTTTATGAAGGATATTATATTAATTTTTATAATAATTCTTATTATATTTTTAAAGATAAAATTTTTAAATTTAAGGTATAAAGAACAAATAATTTTTATAATCTAGATCATAATTCTTTGAGTAGACAAAATTTAAACTTATTAAATGCTCAAAAATGAGTCATGGATATGTCATAGAAGGTTGTAAAATTATAGTTTTTATTATTTGAGGAAGTTTTTCAAAAAAAAAATTATTTTGATTTACATCAAATTTAATTGAATGAAAATAATTTTAATTGATGCATTAAAAATGGAAAGTAATAAAATATTATTGTAAACTAATTAAATGGGTGTTTACTTCTAATCCCCTGGGAAATATTCATATGGAATAGTTTGGGCCATCTTCAGTTCAAATCCTAAGAGTAAAATCTTTTCATTATATTGTATTCGATGATTTCTCTAGATTTACCTTGCTTTTCTTTTTAAGTGAAAAAATTGATTCTTGTTAATTTTTTATATGTTTTAGAAAACATTTTCAAAAAGGGAAAGATTCCATAATTATTACATTAAGAAGTGACCATAGTTGAGAATTTGAAAATCAGGAGTTCAATTCCTATAGATTAAAACGTGGTATCAATCATAACTTTTATACCCCCAGGATGCCTCAATAGAATGGTGTTGTTGAAAATAGGAATATGACTCTTCATGAAATTTCTAGAACTATGTTATGAGAATATAATATGCCTACTCATTTTTTGGTAGAAGTTGTGAAAAAAACAAGATATATCTTAAAAAATTATAATTATAACTTTATTAAATAAAAAACCCTTTTTTCTATGGAATCATGGAATGAAAAAAATTGGACACTTAAAGGTTATTGGTAATAATGTTTATATTCTAAACACCAAGGATAATCGTGGAATTATTGATCCAAAAGATGATAAATGAATATTCCTAGAATATTCTACTTCTTCAAAAGAATATAAAGTTTTCAATATATGGTCAAAGATTATTGAATAATAAACCAATATAATATTTGATGAATCTGATTCTTTAAATCAAAAAAATGAAAAACCTTGATAAACTAAGTGATTCTTTTTAAAACATTAAATATAAACCAATTTTTTATTATAAAAAGCATGAAGAGTTTGAACTGGAATTTACATAACCAAATCAGGAAAGGTTGGATGCCAATGAACCTGAAATTATGCTTCCTAGATAGCCAAGAACCCTTAAGAACCATCTTTTAGGAACTGTTTTAGGAATTTTAGATTAAAGAATTATAAATAGCTGGAGTATGGAAAACCTTGTAGAGTTTTTTTCCTTTTTATCTCAGTTAGAACCTAATCCTATTGAAGAATCCTTAGTATATGAAAATTTGTATATACTAAGAAAGAGGAACAAAACCTGTTCAATAGGAACAAAGTATGAGAATTGGTTGATAGAACCTATGGCTATCTTTTAAAAGGAACAAAATGGGTTTTTAGAAATAAGAAGGATAATCATGGTGTGATAACTAAGAATAAAGATATACTAGTATCTAAAGGGTATAATCAGGAATGAATTATAGACTATAGGGATCCCTTTTCTTGAGTATCTATATTAGAAGACATTAGGATTATTTTAGAATATGTACTGTATATTAATTTCAAATTATTTCAAATGGATGTAAATTCTTCTTTTTAAAATGGATTTATAATAGTGGAAGTTTATTTTAAACAACCTCCTAGTTTTAAAAATATTGAATTTCCAAATTTAGTTTTTAAACTACTCAAAGCTCTTTAGGGACTTAAATAAGCAGGTAGATATTGGTATGAACATGTAAGTTCTTTTCTTTTTTCATTTTTTTAATAGGTAAGGAATATCTTACTTTATTTAAGAAAACATCATCTTCAAATATTTTTTTAGTGAAAATATATGTGTATGAGGTAATTTTTCATTCTACAAATAAATAATTTTGTAAGGAATTTTCAAAACTCGGGAAAAAAAATTAAAATGAGAATGATTGGTGAGTTAAATTTTTTTGAGGTTTTCAAATTTATCCAAAATACTTTCAGAATGAGGTATATCAAAGAAAATATATATTATACTTACTTAAAAGTTTTGGACATGAAATTGGTAAAGTACATAATACCTCTATGAGTTCTAATTTAAAACATGACTTGGATGAAACTGGAAAATAAGTTTAAAATAAGATTTATATAGGAATAATTGGGTGTTTATTTATTTGACTGCTAGATAACCAGCCATATTTTTTATAGTATGTCTTTATGATCCATCTCAAAATAATCATAATGAATCAAATTTAAAATATTTTCAAATGATTTTAATAAATTTAAAAGGAAGAATTTATATTTTCTTTATTTTTTTAATAAAATATTATTTTCATTTAGTATTATACTCGGATGTTGACTTTGGTGTCTGTAGACTAGATAAAAATATTTCTTTAGGAACCTGATATTTCCTTGTTAAATCCCTGGTATCCTGGTCTAGTAATAAGTAAAACTCCATTGCATTATATTTTACCAAAGTAGGATATATTGTTGCTGGTAGTTATTTTGCACAATTGTTGTTAGTGAAACTCCCATTTATGGTATTTGTATTTGATTATAATCACATCTCAATTAAATTTGATAACACTATTGATATCAACATTTATAAAAATACAATAATTCATTCATGAATAAAGAATATATACTTGAGGAATCATTTCCTAAGAGATCATGCAAAAAAAATGTGATATTTATATTGAATTTATCTCTACATAGAACAAGTTAGCATATATTTTCACTGAACCCTTTATGTGTGAGAATCTGGATTTTATTAAAAGAGAATTAGGTTTAATCATTTTTAAATAAATTTAATGTTTTTTATTTATTCTGATTTACATGAATTTATTCTCTTTATTATTGTAGGAATTTCAAATTGAGCGTTCTATTATAATATTTAGATTAGTGATATGTGAAAATTACTCTTATATGTGTTGTTTATTTATTTAAAATATTATAAATTTAGAAAATGATATGTTTTTCTTAACTTTTGTTTTTTTCTATTATTTATTTATTTATCAATTGGAAGTAACCCTAAACCGAAATTGGGTATGTAAGAAAATTGGGACTTGGGTGCACGAACTAATATAAAATCAGAGCTTGACCCTTTCGTTATTCGCATATGTTACCTCCCTTTGAATTCAAACCATCATCTCTAACCACTCGATCCATATTTGACCTACAACTGACCTTACTAAAAGGGAAATTTAAAGCATGTGGATGATGGAAGCTCATGTTCATCTAAGAAATCCAAAGGAAGCAGATGAAAATTTCTCATAGGAATGTCCATATAAATAGTGTGGATGAAAAAAACTAGAATGGTGTTATAGAAAGTGCTTGAGTTTCAAGGATGAAATTTTGTGTTTGATGAGAATAATTCATGTTTTTTAGGAAGAAATAAATGATTTCTTGATGAATTTTGAATTTCAGTTTAATCAAATAGTGGATATAATCTCATAAAATGTTAAAGTAAAGGAAGTGATGGTTTCTTCTATTGAAATGGTTGATATATTTCATTGTACCCATGAAGGAGAGTTTCCATTTTTCATATTTTTATTGGTACAAGATCAGTAGGTCTAAAAACATTATTCGGGTTTTTGTTTGGAAATTATTTTTTTGAAAATAAACCTTTAAAATTGAAACATATTTAATGGAATGTTTTGTGTAAGTTTGTATAGATGGGTATAACATAGAGTTCAGGTGAGATGGAGAAAGTTATTTCTTATGATATATTTTTTATGTACGTCATGATCAATAATGCAAATTTGAGTTTTACAAGATGAATGATGACGTTCATGCATCATTGTTGCAAAGGAAATAGAAAATTAGATTATTATCATTATGGTAGATTAATTAAATAGTTTTTAAAAAGAAAAATTAGATTTAAATTAAGTTAATCTATTTAAATTTCATAATAGTATTACCCTATCATTAGTTATACTGAAGATTTTTAAATATTCCTGGGATTCTGGTTCAATTTCCTTGAATGAAGATAATTTGGAAAAGGTGACACTGGGGGATCTTTCTCAGAACTCAATACCTAGTGATAAAACTTCTATTGTGATGGTGTTTACTAGGGGATTATAGGAGAAAATATCTATAATAACCAAGTCTTTAGTTCGAATTAGCAGTTCTGAAGTTGGTGAGACTATCCAGATTCAAGAGGATGCAGATCCTTAGAAATAAGCTACTAGTGAGGTTTCTATATCTGCTAAGAAATATTAGTATATGGAGATAGTTTTTTAGACAACTATTTCTTTTCATGAAGATAGGCCATCTAAAAATGGGTATGTGAGTTTTTTCATTTAGAGAAGAACAAATTTAGAAGAAGTGAGTGAAGAATATGCTCCAAGTCTTCTTGGATCACCTATTAGTAAATAAAGTGGTGATAATGGGGTTATAGAATCTTTAAAGCATTAATATACACCATTGGTACCATCACCACATTCAACTATTCATGGAGTATATCTTTTAGCAATCAAAATTTCAGAAATCTTATAAAAAATTGATGTTAATTATGTAATGATGGAGATTGAAAATTTGAGAGTTGATTATTTTGATTCCAAAATAAAACTTGTTGCATGAATATATGATATTATAGAAATTAAAGAGTCCTCTATCTCCATGTTATAATTTAATAAGTTATTTGGAATGGTGGATTTCCGAACAACAATGATCAGTAGTCTTCAGATATATCCACCTATGCAACAACCTTTCTCTAATATATGTTCAATGGAATTTTAGGAAATAAAAGACTTGGTAAGTTGTTTGAAATATGTTTCCCCTACAAAGGATGACTTTAATGAGATTATTACCTTGGTTTTATCTCAATGGGAGGTGTTTCAAAATCCCCCTTTAAGAAAATTAGATTTATCTCAAGAAGTGATTGATGATATCAAAGCCATTAGAGCTTAAGTGAAATAAACCCTACAAACCTTAAAAAGTATTTTGCTGAGTTAGTTATAATTTATAAATAAATTCCAACCCTCTTTGGAATCTCTCTAAGAATATATAATTCTTTCAGATTTCTAGAATGGAGTTTGTTCGATGGTGTCAGAATTGAGTTTTCTTTCTTCTCATATACAAAGTCTCCAAGTGTGTTTGCTTTCTCTAGTGATGTTGGATGAGTTGAAAAGGTATTATTTTTAATAAATTTTATGATACCCATGAATCTATTATGTATCTTTGTATTAGGATAGAAATGTGAATGAATGATCATGTCAGCCATCTAGAAAAATCTTTTATAGATACGGTAGAAGAAAATTTGGGTGTTTTAAAGAAAGTAAGAGATGTGATTCTAGGAATTGTTGAACCTATCAATAAAAACACTCAAATTATTTCTATGTGTACAAAGAATATATTTTTAGTGGTCTTGGATATGTATCCTGAGTAAGAATCATGTTAAAAATTATAAAAAATGTACAGAGGTTATAGTTGTAGTTACATGAAGGGATTTGGTTGTTTACAAACGTCTAAGGACAATTCCTTCAATGGAATAGATTACTTATATTCAGGTAGTTATAGGTTTAGTAAAACCCAAGACTACCATTAGTGTTTCAGTTTTTGAATTTTCTCTCAATGAAGTTAAATAACTTGTTCAATGTTTTCTATAGTGAGTGGAAATGATCGATCAAAATATGCAGTTAGTGAATGGTATGATTATTTCCATTCAGAGATTTATGAATACAATTTTGAAAATTATTCTCATGGATATGAATTCTAGTTTATATACTATAGAAATTCCCCCTATTCTTTCCCCCCCACAGTTAGTGAGTTTATAATTTTCCTGTTTGGGAAAATAGTACATCTTAAGACATTTATCAGGAATAGATTGTTATTAGTAGATAAAATTCATAATGAAACATCTCTCATGATTCATGAATTTCTCAAGTCTAATATTTTTCTAAGGATCTACATGTCTACTAAATCCCTCTTGCAAATGAAAAGAAGAATACCTCTTTCTCTTGATATTTCTAGTACTTATCAGCAAACTAGGTAGATAATACAAGGTGTTTAAAATCCTTTCGCACCATCAATGTTAACTCCAAATACCTCTATAACTGATCAAACCTTAAAATCACATCCACAAAAACAAAAAAAATTATTTGGACTCAATTCTAACACTTGAGTTATTTGACTGATATTTAATATTTATGTTAAGTGGATGTATATTTTTACTTCAAAATATGCAATCAAATGATTCATTATTTATCCATTTCTAATATGTTTATTAGTGACTTGTTTTCATTTAATATAATTTTATCTAATTATTTTATTTAATGAAACTTAGTCATTCTATAATTCCATATACACTTTTCACACTACATTTAAATAGTTCATGAATATAAATTGATACATTAAATTGTATTTTACCTCTTTTAACCTCCATTTATAATGACACAAAAGGGGGATATGTTTTCTACCTTACAGAAATGGGGGAAAGTTTCTACCTTTTCAAAATTTAATGAATTAACTATTTAAGGGAGAGAAATGCTATATTTTAAGCAATATATTTTTTTACATTTTATTTCTACTAAAACTTTTTTAAAATTTTGTGTTTGTTGTCTACTAGAATATATTATGGGTTTTGTGAAAATAAAAATGAGGATATTATTAGACTACTAATATTTATCCAATATATCCCTTGTAATTTAGCTTCTGATGATCTCAAATACCCTACATATTTTGCTGATGATATTTTTTTAAGTGTGTTCATCATGTTTTATCTTATTCTTATGTTTTCAGTGGTTAATTTAATTAATTATGCATTATGGATGATTTTAGATGAAATATTCTTATGTCTAGTAAATTGGCTATGTGAAAATTTTTGTCTACGTAGTGAAAATGGTTACATAGATCAATAGGCTACATCAATCACCTACATAAATAAATCTTCTATATTAATCAAGTATTTCATCAAATCTCTTATATGGAAATTTCCTACATCGAGAAGATCTCCTATATGAGAAACTGACTATATATATTATTAAGCTATGTAAAATGGTTATGTATATTAATTGGTTATGTGAATCACCTATGTTGTGAAATCAGCTAAATAATTTCAATCGGATACATAAGTTTCATCTATGTGAGTAAAAGTTATACGTAATCTCTTTTGGCTACATGAATCAAAATAATCTACCTAGATTCTAATATGCAAATAAACTACATGGATTCAAATATACAATCGGTTACATCATGCTACATGATGGTATTTATTACTGTTGAATCACTCGAGTGGGAATTTTAATTCTTTTATAAAATCTATAAATTATCAATTACCTATTTAAGATAATTAGATTATAATAATATCCAATTAAGAAAAAAAATTATAAGCATAAGGATACTTTATTTTTATCTACTATTTCAAGGTATTTCAAGGAAAAAAACGTTTTGCTGATCTTTAATAATAAGGATCGTGTTCTGAGCTTTTAAATAAGAATGAATTCATTCATATCCAAGCATGGAATCCTTTTTTCATGGGAATATTTCTCAAAGAAGAACCAAAGTTCCAAAAAAAAAATATAGAACAAATTCTAAAAAAACTCTCTGAAATGACACTCTATTTTCTATGAGAATAATAGAGAAGAAGTATCGCATTATAATCTGTGATTATTTATGGTTCTTTTTGAGTTTAGAAGACTATCAATGAGTTTTTTATCCTTTTAATCATCTCTCTTGGAGATCTATTTTTTCTATCATCTGTATCTTACATTTAGAAGATGCAATTTTTAAAGACTCTTTTTTTATTATATTTAATTATATAGGTTCCCTAAAAAATAACCTTTGAATGCTATTAGTTTTAAATCATTTATAGATCCCAGTTGAAATCTCCTTTGATTTTATCAATTGTCAATTGGTTGCACTCAGTCATGAAATCTCTGGTAAATGGACTGGAATTCCCCAAAAAAAGGACCAGACTCATGAAAATCATGACACTCTTGGAGAAGGTTGGTGGTGGAGTGGACTATGGGACTTCAATTCCCAGAACCACTATATTTCTATCTGTTCGTTTCTATTATTTATTATTTTATTTATACTTTATGTCTTGTTACAGAAATGATAAAATGTTAATCATAAACTAAAGCGGGTGGGTTTTCTAATTGAATAAAAATTTAAAGAACGAAATCCACCCCCCTCTTATGTCTTAATTTTTCCAATCTTTGACAACAAATATTTTACTAATCTCTATGTCACGTTATAATTTCTCCTATTGTTTAGGTATGTTAGTAGGGAATCATCCCAATCATATCATATATGACTATTGGATAACCTAATGTAAAACTCATTGTTCAATCCATCATATGGATAAACACAACTCTATTACTCCAGTAACTGGATCTCATTAGTGTCTTAGGTAGTTTAACGCAAATAAAAATCCAAAAACAAGGTAACAAGGGAAAATCCAGTGGTACCCATCTTTAGCATGACCTACCCAATAGGAAAGTATTGGGTAACATGTTACTTTCTTTCCTTACTCATGATAATTCATGGGCGCCCAGCTTTAGCATGACCTACCTAGTTGGATGATCGATGTATTAAAATGTGCCGCTTTGGAAGGAATATAATAGTTATCATTTGAAGGGTATTTAATCTCACCATATTATCTCATGTTATTCCATTTTATTTGTGCATGCTTTTTTTATTTTAGATTGTAATCTTATTCCCTCCACCATACTAATAAGTTCAAACAATATTGATTTTCAACTCTTTCCAAAACCCACAAGTTTGTGTTACCCAAAAACAAAAATCAAACATATTTATACATATCCATGTTCATCATATTCATAATGTACATGAACACTTCATGTAAATGCATAGAGTTATATGATATTTAATGTATTTATAAGAGTAAGCCTAGCGAAATAGATAGTCAAACCCATTCCCTAACCTATACAAGGAACAAGCCTCTGGGTAGGTAGGTAGTCTGACCCTAGTCCCTATACCTGGGGATACAATATATAATCCAAAAAATCATAACTCTAAAACATAATATTCATAAACTATAATCAATAAATAAATTCAAGCTAATAACTACAATTACTAATTTTGGTCAAAGTAGATGAAAACTAAATTCATTATGGATTCAATCCAAGCGTCCAATGGAAGGATCTTGTGAACACTGATAGAGAGATGTCGGGATCTTGTGCCAAGGGTCATCAAGGTCCTATAAATATGTGTCTACCCCTAAGGAATAATTAATAATTTCCCAATGAAAATTTGGTTAATTAGTCACACGAAATATTTGCACATGAAAGATTGGTAGATGGTAAATCTTGCGTGAAAGGTGTTTCTTTAGTCTAAAAAGACCTAGTTAACCCTTTGGTGGAGTTTCATGAAAGGTAAGGGTTGCGTAGAAATCAATTGTTTCATGAAAGTAATGATTCATGACAATATCAAAATCTTGCATGCAATTTGGGGTGTTGCGCACAAGTGTGTTGTTATGTGTCTGACCGGCTTTTGAATATCTGGTGTGTGTGATCAGTGCATTCAAGTGAATAAATCTAGGACTTCGGTGCATGTTGTGTCTTGTGTTGAACAGAGAAAAAGACTTCAATGCAAATCTATTGAAGATACATTCAAGTTGATAAACTGAGTTTTACTTCTCTCAAGGCAGCGAGCTAGGGGGAGTTGGTGGAGGTGATTTGAGGGACATAATGAGCTATCCCTGATCCTTGTAAAGTCAATGTGCCTAGAATAGAGTGTTTTTGACCAAATATTGTAATCCTCAAACTTGTAAAGATTAGTGGATTTAGGTACGACTGACACACTATCAGCTTATGCTCTATGAACATAGCCCATGGCGGTGAACCAAGAAAAAGTGTAGTGTCATCTCCCTTCTTTCATTTTTTAGACAGATTGAACAAGTTCCTATCAACATGGAAATAAGATCCACAACTTTAAAAAGTAAAACATGACACCCTGATTCACCCTTCCCCTCTCAGGGTATTCTAGGGTCCTTTAGATGTTTTATATTGATACAATTCACGGTTTATGGTTAATGTATGAACATTTTGTATGCAAGTTTTAATACGAATATTTATGATAGTTTTGTTTCACTATTTTCATATGAGGTGTTCATCAGACTTAGTATGTGATTGGTGGTTCCCACTATAGCCCATCGATACTTTGGTAGGTCTAATGAGACAAACTAGTTTGGGTTTTTAAGTATTTATGTATGGTTTCATTGCTAAAGACTTGACAGTATGTTTATGATGTTCGACATTATGCATTCCCTTGTTATGAGATTAATTATTGATATTATATGTGATTATTCCACTAGTAGAATATCTATGGTTCAATTTTCTAGTTCATTTGATTATTTTATATGGTATTATTTATTCTTTCATATTATGCTCAACACTATGTTTAAATGTCTTGTGTTTCAGCTATTCACCTTTCCATAATGATTGTGCTTATTTATGATTAGCTTACGTTGTACACTAACCCTTACTGAGCATCAGAGATCACTCATTTATTATGTTTTATGTTTCATAGGATGCCAATGTTTGTAATATGACTGATATAAAGGGTTAATATATGAGAATAATAGTTTTCTGAAAATATTTTCTATGTTGATTTTTATGTTTTAAAGTTTAATGTAAGATTCATGTATATAATATGGTTTCCAAAACAGCTAAACTGCTTGGTCCTTTGGGATTAGAATCTTGTTTCTATTTCATTGTAATAAATTGAGGCACCGTCTCCAGGATACTGGGGTCAAGTTCATTATTGAAATTGCCTACAAAGGATTGGATTTAATTAATTGGCATCCAAATGCCTTCATCCTACTAGTGATGTGTGAGAGATTATGAAAATGTACATCATGTTTTTGTTAAATTTTATTTTGTAGAAAATCATTAGGTGTATGTATAGGATTTATTTGGCATCAACATTTTTACAGATAAACAAATATAGGGCTTTCTGGAGTCTATCATTTTCATTAGCAACAGTGAGATGATACACAATTTGTTTATATCGGGAACTAATTTGATCATCAATTACCTTTTTAAGGCATGGAATGACTTGGTGTTTTATAACCTAAACCCCTCCATTCAAGTATAAATCATTTATATTCATAGGGATGTTTAAACATCTTCTGAAATACAAACATTTTTTATGCATAACACCCTTTCTAATCTATACATATTAAGGATTATAGAAACAAGCTTGTTGTAGTCCTTTTGGATACCTGGATTATATACTTCCTTGGTGGGTGTAGATATGTGGGCTTAGATTCACTCTCAGCAATGTAAAACCCTTTCATTGAAAAAAAAATTTACTTTTCATAATTAATTTAAGGATCAGGCTTTCCTGGACGCTAAACCATTTGGAGTATATTGTATATTTAATGTACTTATTGTATATATATATATATGTTGTATATTGTATATGTTTAAAATATAATTTTATATAATGTATTTATTGTATATTGTATACTGTATACTATATAAATATAATATAAATATTATATACATTATATATTGTATATATATGTTTTACATATGTTGTATGTTGTCTATATTGTATATATTTTATATCGTAAATCTTATATGTTATCAGGAATATATATATTATTAGAATTGTATATTTATTGAATATTTCATATATTAACACTAATATATTATGTATAAAATTATTATATTTTTATATATAAATAATATATATATAAACAACAATATTCACATAAACACCCACCCACACACACACATATATATATAATGTGTTCTATATTGTATATATTAAAAATAATATACTATGTGTTTATAATAATATATATATAGTATGTAAAAATATATGTTTATAATAGTATATATATAATATATGTTTACATATATATACTATATAGATTTTATATATTAATAATATATTAACAATATATATTGTATTTTACATGTTAATAATATACTTTTATTTATTATTATTAACAATAATATTATATATATGTGTGTGTGTGTGTTTATAATATATAAATAATATCTTTGTATATTTAAATATTTATTATTTATCAATATTAATAGTGCATATTAATAATAATATAATGTAATATATGATTAATATTTATATATATATCAGTATATATAAATAATATGATATATTAATATATATTTAACAATGTATATTAATAATATAATATATGAATAGTTATTTGGGGTGGTCGACATGGAAATTTATGTTGAACTGAGGATAGTTATTATGAAAATATAGGGGGTGGGAGAAGATGAGCGGGGGCAGGGAGGTGGGATCCATTGGGGCTGATGAGGCTAATTAAGGGTTATGAGGAGGCATGTGGGGTGGGGGTGGTGAGGTAGGGAGGTGGGTAGGGGAAAGTAAGGAGGGGTTGTTGGCTGATGGGGTCATAGGTGAGGATGCATGCATGGGCGATCAGAAGGTGGCAGGACCGACAGAGCAGGGATGTATGCTGGGGCTGGTGAGATGGGGTTGGAGGTTGGGGGTGTGTAGGGGGATCAGTGGGGGTCGCAAGATAGGGAGGGGGAAGGGAGCGAGTAGGGCTGGTCAGGAGAGGGGAGGCTAGTGTGGGCGAGCAACATGGGGCAGGGGTGGGGGTCACGAGCGGCAAAGGGCAGAGGGAGATAATTTTTTTTTGGTTAGTTGGTGTCACACCCCCCATGTTGTTTTCAGTTTTTATTCATTTATTTTTTGTCTTTCATTTAATCCATAGCTTTTCAATGTGTTTTCAAAAAAAATGGAGATATAAGGGAGATAAATGGTGGAATAATGTTGGAACACTACTAGTAGGAATCATCCCCAACCCCTAGAAATAATACATTCCTTGGAAGATGCACTGGGAATCTTACATGGAAAGGTGTTCAACCGTGCTATAACCACCTGAACACCATGTGTCCTAGACTGTGGAATTGGATTTACCAAATGGTTAGGTACATGTTTTTGAGATAGTGTATCCTAAACCATGTGGACCCCACCTGTTGGTGTGGAGTCACCCCATAGTTAACATTTGGTCTGGTAAACTATGTGGCCAAACCGTATGGCCTACAATGTTTTGAAAAGAAAAAACAAAAAATACCCTCATATGTTAACTATTGTTCACCCCTCATTTCCCACACAAAAAATTTCCATTCAGAGTCACACCTCCCATATTCTCCACCTCCCTCTTGGATTCAATCCTTTGGTGACTTGAGCTTGGATATTCAAGGAAACTCTTTGTATGTTCCTCTACTTCCTTCTTCTTGGTTTCTTTTACCATCTTCTTTTAGCTTCCTTATCTCAAGTGTTTGTGGTGACCTAGAGTGGTTTGAATATGATTTTATTAGTTTGGGTTTTTATGTTTGTGGTGTATTCTAGCTTGGATAAGATATCCTCTTGTTTTGGTTTGTGGTTTCCAACTGGTTGAGAGAGATTCCAAAGTGAATGTTAGGCTATTCCATGTTGGGATATTATTTTATGATTTAAATTTACTTCCTAGTATCTATAAAAATGTTCTATAATGTGTATGTGTCCAAGTGGATGATTTCCAAGCATTTAGTGTGTGTTTTAAGGCCTTGAAATGGATTATACCATACGGAGATGGTTGGAAACTTTATTTTTTAGGATGGGTTTTTTAGGAAAAAATGGGATTATTATGGTCTAAAAATGGAACAAAGAACATAGAAACCCTGGGTACCTTGGAGAGGATGCTAGTATGTGTAGCTTGGCGATCCAGTAGGGCCTCATCACAGACACACTTGCAGGATTACGATGCAAAACTTACTAAATGATGTGACATGGGATACTATTGGTGTCCTTTGGGTTTTCCCCCAATGGCTCATGAATGAGAATGGATCTTTATCTTTTTGGTCATGTAACGTCCCGACCCGGAAGCCACTAAACCGGTGCTCTGATCTGGTTCACCATAAGGCCTCAAGAGCACCTCCCCGTACGCCAGAGGCTGTCGACTAGCAGTGAGGGCGTATGGTGTGATAGTGGGGAGACTATGCCCTCATACTAGAGTAAGAACACGGCATAAATAACTAAGTATCATACACAGCGGAAAGTAAAAAAAGTGTGGAAGTAATGACCAATTGAAACAGAACAATATGTAATAGTAAAATGTTGTAAAAGCCTGAACAGCTATGCAATACAATACAACACGGGTCTCCCACTAGGCTGACCATACAGATAAAAGTACAAGGAAATTGAAAGTAAAAGTACAGGGCTCTACTACTAACTCCGAGCCAATCCACGTACCCGATCTCCAGAAAATATCAAACTATGGTATCCCAATCAGTAGAACCACTCGAGCAGCTCTTCTTGATCATGCAACACTGGGCCTCAGCCCTATTCACCATGCAACTCGTGCTCAACCAGAAAATAAGACATAAGGTCTACACGTACACTGAGGTGCATGTATAGGTGTGAGAAATAATCTCAGTAGGGCACCCCGACAAGCAACCTATAATTGTGCTACTAAAAGTGTATGTAACAACAATGTGATCAACCTATATGGAACATAACAAAAAGAAGTAAACCAAACGTGCAACCAAAGTTGAACTCAGGGTGTGTAATCCCTATCAACAGGGAAACTGCCACCATGTATGTTCATATCTATATATGTACACATGTATAGTACCATACCTATACACCTATACATAAATATGAATATTTATGATGAAGTGATTCAAATAACAAGAAACAATATCAGCAGTTGATCCTTGGGACCAAAAGCCCCATCTTTAGACATCCGGTGCAAGGGCATTGAGCTGGACATCGTGCCACTCAAGATGTGTGTCATTAAGTCGATCTCTAGGTCCGTAATCCCATCAAACATGTACCTTCTTCGGCTGATGTCGAAAATATGTCTCTGAACAAGATAAACAAAAACAAGTAACCCTATGGGAATTACACACAGCATATCCCCTCTAGTTCAACCGAAAAAACACAAGAAAGCAGATAACACAACAGGTAACCCTATGGGAAGTACTCACAACCTATCCCCTATGGTCCTACCTAGAAACACAAGAAACCCTCTGGGTAGCACAAACAGTCTCACCCCTCTAGTTTAGCTAAATCATAGACTATCTAGGTGGATCAAACTAGAAGTCCTCTATAGTCAAGTAAACATACAAAGTCATAGACACTCTGGGAAGATCTCACCACCAATTCCCCTGTGGTCTTGCAATGATATCTATAGACTCTCTGAGGAAGCACTTACATCTATTTCTCCATGTAGTCTCGATATATAATTAATGACACTCTGATGAAGCAAAAAGTCCAATTCCCATAGGTCCTCCGAACGATACTAGTTTATAACAGACACTCTAGGGAAGCTCTTAATCATCAATTCCCTCTTTAGTCTACTACACCAGGTTACAACATCCCTGAGCAGTCCAGTCATGCATAATCGACTGTCAGTAGCCCTATGTTCAAAACACTACTTGGCTAATAGCTACAATGCATCAAAAGCATATAAACAATAGGAAATACATTCAATCAAATATATCAAGGCAAGAAATCAATGAAACGTGGTCTGCCTCATAGGCAACCTAAGCCAAACGGCGATAAACAGCCAAAACAAGGGAAACACCCATGGGGTGATCCTAAAACATGCTAACAAGAAATCATTATTCATCTAATAGCCATAAGAAAACAATCAGTCTAAGGCAGATAATAAATGATGATCAAAACCCTAACCCGAGACACCCGATGCATGGGTATCCGATGCTTCTGCACAAAAACTCAAAGATATTCAATGTAAGGCAACAAACCCCCTACTCAGGAACGCAAGGAAAATTAGGAATCCAAATAAACAATAAAGATGCATCACATCAGGCTCAGTATCCACCAACCAGGAAGCACCTCTGGTAAACACTACAATATCAGCAACCAAGTTAGATATAAACAAACTATGTGGGTGGCCCGAATGCCCAACCCAACAATACAACCAAATCCCAAAGGGATTACCAGTTTGGAACAGGTTATAGGTGACACTCGATCACCATATCTACCAAAACCTGACATAACAACTCAGGGTTGGTCAAAAAACGATCAACCACTGGGTCCCTCAGGTCAAACACAGAGGAGGCATCATACTTGGGATCCTCCAGGTAAACATGAGTGAAGGCATCCTACGCGGGATCCATAGAAAAGAGTAAGGGAGGGATACTACATGGGATCCTCAATGGAAGGACAACATAGGCATCCCGTAACATGGTTCCTGATAAAGGATGAACAAGAGAGAGATCCTACATGGGACTCCCTAGGTCAGCACACAAGCAAAGGCATCCCTCAGGAGATCCTTAGAAGTACCTGGTCTCAAAGCCTCAATGGCCAGAAGAGAGCGTCTCACAAGGGAAATGTCCTTTGAAGCATGGGTTATAGGATATATCTCATAGATCATCTCATATTAAAGGTATCAACTAAGTTGGTCCGAACACCCTACCTATCATCCACCCCAAGTCTCACTCTCTGGTGACAACTTATCTTGATAAGTGGAGGAAAACCCCTACATTTATATTTAATCCCACAAAACTACCTTTAGATTACCTATAAATGTAAAAATAATTCCACCATTGTGATCTACATGAAAAAATGCTCAGAATCGACTACTCGCATGCCCAATTCTGACTTCCAGAGCATAAGATATCTGAAAAATACTAAACTGAAGCAGTACATGGCCAGAGTATATTGCCAGAGCATAATGGGCCTGCCTGTGTAATAGTACATGGCATGTACTTTACTATACATGGCATGTAATGTTCAAAAAAAGTTACGACGTGTCTGTTTTAACCTAAACACATTCCCATGTACCACTACAGGACATGTACTTAAAGTACACAGCGTGTACTCCTTAAAAACCACTATTTCGTGTTCTATTTCACACGACCAGCCACACGGATCCCCACTACATGGAATGTACTCAATGTACATGGTGTTTAATTAAGAATACTTTGTCTTCCCTGAATGATAAGAACACACGGTGTGCACCCCTATAATACACGCCATGTATACTGGGTTTTCCGATGGGAAATCACTAAAAATGCCTGATTCGCCCGTTTTCACCCCCGAAACAACAGATCGAGCCCCATGGGATTACAAGCAAGCAATATAAGGCTTTAAAGACATAAAAAACATTTTTTAATGGGATATATGGTGAAAACATAAATGGACCTACCTTCAGGCGGAAACCTCCAAAGCTTCGGTTGATCCCACGGCTCCCGGTTACCGCACGCAGACTTAGCGCGTGGAGAGCTTCAAACCAGTACCCTTCTTGGATTCAAAATCTCCATAATTATCAAACTCCATATATCCCATAGGTCATGAAAAAAGGGTAGTTTTAGGATATGTGAACAGGGAGGAGGAAGAAAGAAGAGAGAAGAAAAAAAATGAAAGAAGAAAAGAAAAGGAAGAAAAAGGGGCTCGTGCGAGCCCCGATTGCCGACATGAGTTTATGCCTTCCCTAGGCTAAACTCCCCATTCTGAACTCAATGATGCAGATGGAATCTTAATCCGATTCTCCTTTTAAATTCTATTTCCAAATGAACCTACGAGAATAATTTAATATTTAATTTAACAATATTAAATATTAAATATTCCGCCAAAATTTGAACAGCTCAGATTTCCTCCAAACTCATGTACTAGGGTAAACTCCCTTTTCCGGGACCAACAGAGTTATCAAAAAAATTATCAAAGATCATATGTTAGGTAAAACGACCATTTTACCCCTCATGAGAATCCAACAGAAAAAATTCAAATTTCTACTCAAAACCACCATCCGGAAAAACACAGGTTCTTACAAACTCCCCACCATAAACCTTCTCGTCCCCGAGAAGCCCAGTGGAAGAACCAGAAACCAGGATCATAACTTGAGAATATGCATAACCAAGCTATCTAGACTGTCCAACGACCTGCCTTATAGCATTGACTGCCACCTTCTACATAGAATATCTTTAACTACAACCAAACTATTACTCCCCACCATAGGAACACCCATGTCTTCATCTTAAAAGAAAACTCTGAGTTCAAAAGAATACTGTAAAACACCGAAGTTTTACCTAAACAAGGAAAACCACCCTCAAAAAGGTCCAATGGTGCACTCCCCACCATATGACTTTCCCCACACCACATCAAGATCGCAACCAGAACAGGTTTCATCCTTAACAGGGAAGAACATTAAGAAAGAAAAAGGGGCTCGATGTAGGGTCAAAGCTCTCTTAGCATACTCAAGATGAATCAAGATAGCACATGATTGTATCTTACACGAGTACACTAAGATTTCACTGAAGGTGTGTCTAGCTCCATCCGAGCCACACTAACAGCCCACTAAAACCCGACCAGGATTCAAGAATGGGTCAACAATTTAATGGTAACCCAGAATTTCACAAGGTCACCTCTACAACAGCAACATTAGATACACTATTTGACCAGCCCAGGCACCCGAACATGCCTGCTACTCGAAACCAGTCACGAAAACAAACACCGCCAAAAAGGCAATGGAAAACACTGGCCAACCTTCTCACCCAGGTTTCCTTGAAATGGAACAGACATCGATTGATAAGGGTTCGAGTCAAAACCCAGGGTCTCTAGGTCTTCCACCTAGCCCTATATAAAAAGCCGCACAAATGATTCATAAGGCCTAACCACCTTGCCCAAAATATCCAAACCCACTCAAAAGATGGTAAATATCACAATGAACTAAGAAGTTAAAAACCAAAAAACAACCTACAAGGGCCCCGATCCTCTTCGAGCATCATCAGAAGGAATAACTCCTTGGAGGTCACAAACAAAACAGAAGAGACAAGTTGAGCTAACACCCATTGGGTATCTGTATACAACAATACCACAAGGATGTCCTGTTCATAAGAAAATCCTTGGAATCTATCAGCATCATTCTAAATGATCCGACTAGATAACCATAGACCTGAGAAACAACACCCAATAAGGGGTTAAACAAAAAGACATCACGTGCCACATAGACCAACTAGGGTCACTACACCACCTGTGAAAAAGGACTGAGTCATCAGCCCCATCAAAAAAGCCTTAACGTAGATCCGTGTAACCTGCCATCAGAGTAATAAGTATGTGTAATCAGACCCAAGGGTCTCAGTCGTCAATAAAAACACACACTAGGAGGCCTATATGCTGTGAATCCTATGTGCCTATTATGATGCATGAGATGCCTCTTGCCTTTTCCAGCCAAGAGTAAAAATCTATCCCTGGAATCATTCCAATGGCCAAGAGCCAGAGATCTATAGTAAATCAAAACACCACACAACATGTGAGTCGCTCAAGATAAAAATCATATTAAACCGTAACATCGCAAAATTAGAACAACAATCCCAAACCATGGAAACCAGGACTTCTTACAGGAACAAGTGTTTGCGACGCAACAACCCGATATCCATCACAGGTTCCGACACATTCCTAATACTCATGTCTACCAGATCCCAAATAGTAAAGACCAAGAAGGAAAACTCCTCTGATACCACTTTGTAACGTCCCGACCTGGAAGCCACTAAACCGGTGCTCTGAGACGGTTCTCCACAAGGCCTCAAGGGTGCATCCCCATACGCCAGAGGCTTCCGACTAGCAGCGAGGGCCAATGGTGTGATAGTGGGGAGACTATTCCCTCATAACAGAGTAAGAAAACAGTGGAAATAACTAATTATCATACATATCGGAAAGTAATCAAAGTGCGGAAGTAGTGAAAAAGTGAAACAGAACAAGCTGTAATAGAAAAATATTGTAAAATCCCTAACAGCTATGCAATACAATACAACACGGGTCACCCACTGGGCCAACCATACAGATACAAGTACAAGGAAATTGAAATTAAAAGTGCATGGCTCTGCTACTAACTCCGATCCAATCCACGTACCCAATCTCCAGAAAATATCAAACTATAGTAGCTCGATCAGTAGAACCACTCGAGCAGCTCTGCTCGATCATGAAACACTGGGCCTCATCCCTATCCACCATGAAACTCATGCTCAACCTAAAAATCATACATAAGGTCTACAGATACACCGAGGTGCACGTGAAGGGGTGAGAAATAATCTCAGTAGGGAACCCCGACAAGAAACCTATAATTGTGCTGCTAAAAGTGTATGCGACAACAATATGTGCAGCCTAGCTGGAACACAACAAAAGGAAGTGAACCAAACGTGCAACCACAGTTGAACTCAGGGTGTGAAATCCCTGTCAAATGGGCAAGTGCTACCATGTATGTTCATATCTATATACGTACACATGTATAGTATCATACCTATACACCTATACATAAATATGAATATTCATGATGAAGTGATTCAAATAACAAGAAACAACATTGGCAGTCGATCCTTAGGACCATAAGCCCGATTGTCGGACATCTGGTGCAAGAGAATTGAGTAGGACAACGTGCCACTCAAGCTGTGTATCGTTAAGTCGATCTCTAGGTCCTTAATCCCATCGACATGTACCTACTTCGGCCAACTGTGGAAATATGTCTATGAACAATATAAACAAAAACAAGTAACCCTATGGTAATTAATCACAGCCTATCCCCTCTGGTTCAACCAAACAAACACAAGCAAGTAGATAGTACAATAGGTAACCCTCTGGGAAGTACTCACAGCATATCCCCTCTGGTCCTACCTAGAAACACAAGCAACCCTACGGGCAGCACACATAGTCTCACCCCTCTAGTTTAGCTAAAGCATAGACTCTCTGGGTGGCTCAAACTAGCGTTCCCCAATATTCAAGTAAACATACAAAGGCACAGACACTCTAGGAAGCTCACACCGTCAATTCCCCTATAGTCTTGCAACGATAGCTATAGACTCTCTGAGGAAGCAGTTATGTCTAATTCCCCCTGTAGTCTCGATACGTAACTAAGGACACTCTGAGAAAGCACAAAGTCCAATTCCCGTTGGTCCTACGAACGATACTAGTTTATAAAAGACTCTCTAGGGAAGCCCTTAATTGTCAATTACCTCTTTAGTCTACTGCACGAGGTTCACAAAGCCCTGAGCAGTCCAGTCATGCATAATCGACTATCAGAAGCCCTATGTAAGTTCAACAAACTTCTTGTCTAATAGCTACAATCCATCAAAAGCATATACACAATAGGAAATACATGCGATCAACTATATCAAGGCAAGCAAACAATGCAACATGGTCTGCCTCACAAGCAACCTAAGCCAAATGGCGATAAACAGCCAAAATAAGGGAAACACCCATGGGGTGATCCTCAAACATGCTAACAAGCAATAATTATTCATATAATATCCACAAGTATAAAATCAATCTAAGGTAGATAATAAAGAAGGATCAAAACCCGAACCCAAGATACCCGATGCATGGGTATCAGGAACTTCTGTACAAAAACTCAAAGACATTCAATGTAAGGCAACATACCACCTACTCAGGTACATAAGGAAAAGTAGGCATCCAAAAAAACAAGAAAGGTGCATCACGTCTGGCTCACCATCCACTAACCAGGAAGCACCTCTGGTAAACACTAAAACGTCATCAACCAAGTCAGATATAAACAAACTATGCGGGTGGCCCGAAATCCCAACCCAACAATACATCCAAAGCCAAAAGGGATTACCAGTTTGGCATAGGTTCTAGGTGACACCCGATCACCATCTCTACCCAAACAAGACATAACAACTTAGGGTCGGTCAAACAAAGGGCAACCACTGGGTCCCTCAGTTCAAACATAGAGGAGGCATCATACTCGGGATCCTCCAGGTAAACACGAGTGAAGGTATCCTACGCGGGATCCGTAGAAAAGAGTAAGGGAGGAATCCTACCTGCGATCCTAAAAGGAAGGACAACATAGTCATCCCATAACATGGTTCCTATCAAAGGAATAAAAAGTGAGAGATCCTACAAGGGACTCCCAAGGTCATCACATAAGCAAAGGCATCCCTCATGGGATCCTTAGATTTACCTGGTCTCAAAGACTCAAAGGCCAGAAGGGAACGTCTCAAAAGGGAAATGTCCTATGAATCATGTTTTACGGGAGATAGCTCATAGATCATCTCTTTTTAAAGGTCTCAACTAAGTTGGTCTGAACACCCAACCTATCATCCACCCCAACTCCCATTCTCTGGTGACAACTTAACTCGATAAGTGGAGGAAGAATCCATCCATTTATATGGAAACCCCCAAAACTCCCTTTAGGTTACCTATAAATGTAAAAAGTATTCCACCATTGTGATATACGTGGAAAAATGCTCATAATTGACTACTCACAAGCCCAATTCTGACTTCCAGAGTATAAGATATCTCAAAATTACTAAACTGAAGCAGTACATGACTAGACTACATGGCCAGAGCACGATGGGCCTGCCCGTGTAATAGTACCCGGCATTTAATTTACTGTACATGGCGTGTAATGTTCAAAAAAAGTTACGTCGTGTCCTTTTTCACCCGAACACAAGCCCATGTACCACTACACGGTGTGTCCTTAAAGTACACGGCGTGTACTCCTTAAAAACCACTATTCCGTGTTCTATTTCACACGACCAGCCACCCAACTACCCACTACATGGCGTGTACTCAAAGTACACGGTGTGTACATAATAAAAAATCATCTTCCCCAAATGATAAGAACACACGATGTGCACCCCTGGAATACACGCCGTGTATACTGGGTTTTCCAATGGGAAATCCCTTAAAACGCTTGATTCGCCCGTTTTCGCCCCCGAGACAACAGATCGAGCCCCATGGGCTTAAAAGCAAGAAATATAATTCTTTAAAGAAATAAAAAACATGTTTTAAGGGTATATATTGAGAAAACAAAAATGTCCCTACCTTCAGGCGGAAACAACCGAAGCTTCGGTTGATCCCACGGCTCCCGGTTGCCTAACGTTGACTCAACGTGTCGAGAACTTCGAATCGATACCCTTCTTGGATTCCAAATCTCCCTATTTCTAAAACTCCATATCTCCCATAGATCACATCAAATGGGTAGGTTTAGGAGACGTGTTCACGGAGGAGGAGGAAAGAATAGAGAAGAAAAGAAAAGGAAAAATGAAAAGAAAAGGAAGAAAAAGGGGCTCGGGCCGGCCCCGACGCCCGACATGAGTTTATGCCTTCCCTAGTCTAAACTCCCCATTCCGGACTCAACGGAGTAGACAGAATCTTAATCTGACACTCCATTTAAAAGTTACTTCCAAATGAACCTATGGGAATAATTTAATATTTAATTTAATAATATTAAATATTAAATATTCTGCTAAAATTCGAACAGCTCGGATTTCCTCGAAACTTATGTACTAGGGTAAAATCCCTATTCTGGGACCAACAGAGCTGTCAAAAAAATTATCCGAGATCATATGGTAGGGTAAAATGACCGTTTTACCCCTCATGAGCATCCAACAGCAAAAAATCGAATTTCTGCTCAAAACGACCATCCGGAAAAACACGGGTTCTTACAAACTCCCCGCCATAAACCTTCTCGTCCCTGAGAAGCCCAGTGGAAGAACCAGAAACCTCCTCATAACCTGAGAATATGCATAAGAAATCTATCTAGACTGTCCAATGACCTTCCTTATATCATTAACCGCCACCTTCTACACAAAAGATCTTTAACTACAACCAAACTGATACTCCCCACCATAGGAACACCCATGTCTTCATCTTAAAAGAAAACTCCGAGTTAAAAAGGCTACTGTAAAACCACGAAGTTTTACCTAAAAAAGGAAGACCACCCTCAAAAAGAGATAATGGTGCACTCCCCACCTTATGAATTTCCTTACACTGCTTCAAGATTGCAACCAGAACAGGTTTCATCCTTAATAGGGAAGAACATTAAGAAAGAAAAAGGAGCTCAATGTAGGGTCGAAGCTCTCTCAGCATACTTAAGATGAATCAAGATAGCACATGATCGTCTCTTATAAGAGTACACTAATATTTCACTGAAGGCGTGTCTAGCTCCATCCGAGACACACTAACATCCAACCAAAACCTGACCAGGATTCAAGAACGGGCCAACCATTTCATGGTAACCCGGAATTTCACAAGGTCACCTCTACAACAACAACATCTGATACACTATTCGACCAGGCCAGGAACCCGAACAGGTCGGCTCTTCGAAACCAGTCATGAAAATAAACATCGCAAAAAAGGCATTGGAAAATGTTGGCATACCTTCTCACCCAGGTTTCCTTGAAACGGAACAGACATCGAACGATAAGGGTTCGAGTCAAAAGCAAGGGTCTCTAGGTCTTTCACCTAGCCCTATAGAAAAATCCTCACATCTGGGTCACAAGGCCATACCACCTTGCCCAAAATATCCAAACCCACTCAGAAGATGGTAAAGATCACAACAACCCAAGAAGGTCAAAACCAAAACACAACCTACAAGGGCCCCGATCCTCTCCGAGGATCCTCAGAAGGAACCATGCCATGGAGGTCACAAACAAAACAGAAGAGACAAGCTAAGATAACACCCATTGGGTATCTGTGTACAACAATACCACAAGGAGGTCCAGTTCATAAGAAAAACCTTGGTATCTATCGACATCGTTCTCAACGATCCGACTAGATAAGCATAGACCCATGAAACAACACCCAATAAGGGGTTAAACAAAAAGGAATAACATGCCACATAGACCAACTATGGTCACTGCACCACCTGTGCAAAAGGACTGAGTCATAATCCCCATCAAAAATGCCTTAATGTAGATCCACGTAAACTGCCATCAGAGTAAAAAGTATGTGTAAGCAGACCCAAGTGTCTTAGTCGTCATTAAAAACACACACTAGGAGGCCTCTATGCTGTGAATCCTACGTGCCTAGTATGATGCATGAGACACCTCTTTCCTTTTCCAGCCAAGAGTAAAAATCTATACCTAGAATCTTACCAATGGCCAAGATCCAGAGATCCATAGTAAATCAAAATTGCACACAACTTGTGAGTTGATCAAGCTAAAAATCATATACAATCGTAACATCGCAAAATTAGAACAACAATCCCAAACCCTGGAAACCAGGACTTATTACCGGAACAAGTGTTCGCGATGCAACATCCCGATATCCATCACAGGTTCCGAAACATTCCTAATACTCATGTCTAAAATATCCCAAATAGTAAAGACCAAGAAGGAAAACTCATATAATACCACTTTGTAACATCCCGACCCGGAATCCACTAAACCGGTGCTCTGAGCTGGTTCGCCACAAAGCCTCAAGCGCGCATCCCCGTACTCTAGAGGCTGCTGACTAGCAACGAGGGACTATGGTGTGATAGTGGGGAGACTATGCCCTCATACTAGAGTAATAAAATAGAGGAAATAACTAAGTATCATACAGAGCTGAAAGTAAACAGAGTGCAGAAGTAGTGAACAACTGAAACAGAACAAGCTGTAATAGTAAAATGCTATAAAAGCCCGAAAAACTACGCAATACAATACAACACTATTCACCCACTTGGCCAACCATATAGATAAAAGTACAAGGAAACTGAAAGTAAAAGTACAGGGCTCTACTACTAACTCTGAGCCAATCCACGTACCCAATCTCCAGACAATATCAAACTACAGTAGCCCGATCAGAAGAACCACTCGAGCAGCTCCGCTCGATCATGCAACACTGACCACAACCCTATCCACCATGCAACTCGTTCTCAACCTAAAAAGCAGACATAAGGTCTATACGTACACCGAGGTGCACGTGCAGGGGTGAGAAATAATCTCAGTAGGGAACCCCGAAAAGAAACTTATAACTGTGATGATAAAAGTGTATGCAACAATAATGTGCTCATCCTGGATAGAACACAACAAAAAGAAGTAAACCAAACGTGCAACCACAGTTGAACTCATCGTGTATAATCCCTTTCAACAGGGCAAGTGCCACCATGGATGTTCATATCTATATACGTACACATGTATAGTCCCATAACTATACACCTATACATAAATATGAATATTCATGATGAAGTGATTCAAATAACAAGAAAAAACATCAGCAGTCAATCCTTGGGACCATAAGCCCAATCCTAGGACATCCGGTTCAAGGGCATTGAGCTAGACATCGTGCCACTCAAGTTGTGTATCATTAAGTCGATCTTTAGGTCCGTAATCCCATCAACATGTACCTGCTTTGGCCAACGGCGGAAATATGTCTCTAAACAAGATAAACAAAAACAAGTAAACCTATGGAAATTACTCACAGCCTATCCCCTCTGGTTCAACTGAACAAACACAAGTAAGCAGATAAGATAATAGGTAACCCTCTGGGAAGTACTCACAGCCTATCCCTCTAGTCCTACCTAGAATCAAAAGCAACCCTCCGGGAAGCACACACAGTCTCACCCCTCTGGTTTAGCTAAAGCATGGACTCTCTCGGTGGCTCAAACTAGGAGGCCCCTATATTCAAGTAAACATACAAAGGTACAGACACTCTGGGAAGCTCTCACCATCAATTACTCTATGGTCTTGCAATGATAGCTATAGACTCTCTGAGGAAGCACTTACATCTAATTCCCCATGTAGTCTCGATACGTAACTAAGGACACTCTGAGAAGCACAAAGTCCAATTCCCTTAGGTCCTGTGAATGCTACTAGTTTATAACAGACTCTCTAGGGATGCCCTTAATTGTCAATTCTCTATTTATTCTACTACACTAGGTTCACACAGCCCTGAGTAGTCCAGACGTGCATAATCGACTGTCATCATCCCTATATAAGTTCAACAAACTACTTGGCTAATAGCTACAATGCATCAAAAGTATATAAACAATAGGAAATACATGCAATCAACTATATCAAGGAAAGAAAGCAATGCAACATGGTCTGCCTCACAGGAAACCTACGCCAAACGGCGATAAACAACCAAAACAAGGGAAACACCCATGGGGTGATCCTCAAACATGCTAACAAGCAATATTTATTCATATAATATCCACAAGCATACCATTAGTATAAGGAAGATAATAAAGAAGGATCAAAACCCTAACCCGAGATAACCGAGGCATGGGTATCCGACACTTCTGCACAAAAACTCAAAGACATTCAACGTAAGGCAACAAACAACCTACTCAGACACACAAGGAAAAGTAGGCATCTAGACAAACAAGAAAGACACATCAAGTCAGGATCAGTAGCCACAAACCAAGAAGCACCTCTGGTAAACACTACAACATCAGCAACCAAGTCAGATATAAACAAACTATGCGGGTGGCCTGAACGCCCAACCCAGCAATACATCCAAAGCCCAAAGGGATTACAAGTTTGGCACAGGTTTTAGGTGACACCTGATCACCATCTCTACCCAAACCCGACATAACAACTCAAGGTCATTCAAACAATGGGTAACCACTGGGTCCCTCATGTCAAACACAGAGGAGGCATGATACTCGGGATCCTCCACGTAAGCACGAGTGAAGGTATCCTTCGTGGGATCTATAGCAAAGAGTAAGGGAGGAATCCTACTTGGTATCCTCAAAGGAAGGAAAACATAGGCATCCCGTAACATGGTTCCTTTCAAAAGAACAATAAGAGAGAGATCCTACAAGGGACTCCCTAGGACATCACATAAGGAAAGGCATCCCTCAGGGATCCTTAGAAGTACCTTGTCTCAAAGCCTCAAATTCCAGAAGGGAACGTCTCACAAGGGAAACATCCTATGAATCATTTGTTATGGGAGATATACCATATATCATATCTTATTAAAGGACTCAACTATGTTGGTCCGAACACCCAACCTATCATCCAGCCCAAGTCTCACTCTCTAGTGACAACTTAACTCGATAAGTGGATGAAGAACCCCTCCATTTATATGGAAACCCCAAAAACTCCATTTATATTACCATTAAATGTAAAACGTATTCCACCATTGCAATATACGTGGAAAATCTCTCAGAATTGACTACTCACACACCCAATTCTATCTTCCAGAGCATAAGATATCTCAAAATTGCTAAACTGAAGCAAAACATGGCCAGAGTACATGGCCAGAGCACAATGGGCCTGCCTGTGTCATAGAACACAGCGTGTACTTTACTATACACGGCATGTACTATTCAAAAAAAGTTACGCCATTTCCTTTTTCACCCAAACACATGCCCATGTACCACTACATGATGTGTACTTAAAGTACACGACGTGTACTTCTTGAAAACCACTATTTCGTGTTATATTTCACACGATCAGCCACATGGCTACCCACTACACGGCGTGTACTCAAAGTACACAGAGTGTAATTAAGAAAACATTGTCTACCTCGAACGAGAATAACACACGACATGCACCCCTAGAATACACACCGTGTATACTGGGTTTTCTGACATGAAATCCCTAAAAATGCCTGATTCGCCTATTTTCGCCCCCGAAACAACAGATCGAGCCCCATGGGCTTACAAGAAAGACATATAAGGCTTTAAAAAATAATAAAAACATGTTTTAATGGTATATATGGTGAAAACATAAATTCCCCTACCTTCGGGCGGAAACCGCCGAAACTTCGATTGATCCCACGGCTCCCGGTTGCCGCACGCAGACTCAGCACGTCGAGAGCTTCAAATCGGTACCCTTCTTGGCTTCCAACTCTTCCTATTTCTCAAACTCCATATCTCACATAGGTCAAAGGGGAGGCATAGGAGATGTGAACAAGGAGGAGTACGAAAGAAGAGAGAAGAAAAGAAAAGGAAAGAAGAAAAGAAAAGGAAGAAAAAGGGGCCCGGGCCATCCCCTATGCCTAACATGAGTTTATGCCTTCCCTAGGATAAAATCCCCATTCCTGACTCAACGGTGTAGATAGAATCTTTATCCAATGGTCCGTTTAATATTTACTTCCAAATGAAACTAAAATAATAATTTAATATTTAATTTAATAATATTAAATATTAAATATTCCGCCAAAATTCGAACAGCTTGGATTTCCTCCAAACTTCTATACTAGGGAAAACTCCATATTCTGGGACCAACGGAGCTGTCAGAAAAACTATCCGAGATCAGATGGTTGAGGAAAATGATCGTTTTACCCATCATGAGCATCCAACAACAAATATTCAAATTTTTCTCAAAATGACCATCCAGAAAAACATGGATTCTTACAGGTCACATAGTTAAAAATATTATAGAACCCAAAAAACCTAGCTACATTAGGGTTTCTTATGGTTCTTATACTCACTTTTTATGTACTCCCAGTTACTCTTCCATATTTTACTTTATTTTCAAAGCTAAGTCATGTTTTCAAACCAAATTGTTTACATTCTTTTAAAATGGGCACAATTATTTTTCTTATAATAGATAATCATGGAACACCTCATTGGATCCTACTAGGAAGGTGAGATCACGCCTTACATATACCCAATGGGAATTTGTAAACAACATTTAGCCTGGTTTAGGTAATGATAAGGCATATTTGGGTGGTTGTAGATACTCTTGATAAATGTTTTCCTTCTTGGGATATTAAATGGTGATGGCATGGTAGAGGATGGTCCTCTTGTAAAGAAGTGTCTTGTGTTTCTTTTGTTGGTCCCTGTTCCCTTTTTGATCATTTCAAACTTTGGTTATAATTGTAAAGGTTTTTTTATTTGTATATGGGTCTATTGTATAGCATTGGTTTGAATGATGGTTGTAATGTTTTGTAAATGTTTCATTGTTGTATGATATGGATATTAATTATTTTTCCTTTCGGAAATTCATTCCCAATGGAGTTCTTTGATTCATAGGAACTAGTTTCTAGCCCATTGGGGATAAGGAATTCCCTCCAGGACATGTCATTGGTTGGGTCGGGTGTCAGGATGGATGACACCCAAAAATGGTTCCCAAAAAGATGTATCAATGAAAATTTTCCTTTTCTTTGATCCTTTTAATTTGGGAAGGATTGGATAGATAGGATAAAGGATTTTTGGGGAATTAGGTTCTAGTTATGAGTGAGTTGTCCTGCCAACACACCCAGTGACAAGCCTTGGGTCACCCTGGGATGTTGACGATTTTTCTCGAAACATCTTAAAGGTATGATGCCATGACTATAGACTGGGCATGGTCATCAAAGTAGCGTGGAGTGGTTTAAATTTTTGATTGAGGTGTTATGGTTTTTTATGATTTATGCTATTATTATATCATGTTTATCGAATCTCTATTGGTTAATGTATTGATGGTTTATCTCTTTTCATGATTTTGACTGCTTTAGCATCATGCCTCCTTGGAGACCGCATGTACAATGATGATAAGAGGGTGGAGGTAGTTATTCAACACCAATTGATCGGTTATTTGTTGAGGTAATGGTTAATGCTATCTAAACCCTGGATGAGGGAGTGAGCTATGGTCCTCCTCAAGTTAAGGATGTAATGTCCTGACCTGACTGACCTCTAATATGATAGTCGGACCAGTGGGTCACATGGCCTTAGGTGCACCTCCCCGTACACCAGAGACTATCAACTAGAAGTGAGGGTGTAAGGAGGTGATAGTGGGAAGACTATACGCTCATATTAGAGTAGCACAATGGTATAAAAGATAGTAAATAATAGACAAAAATGGAACTAGTAATAAATGAACGACATCATAGTGTAATAATATTAACAATCATCTAAATAAATAAAAATAAGGCTAACTCCAACATACAACAGATGCATACATGTCCAAAAGATGATACATAAACGAAAATGAAAGATAGACATTACAGTACAAATACAAAGAATATAACTAAAATAAAATCCCTAAGGATGATCTCCATGAGAATCCCAAGCTCCATCTTGGTCCTGTTCTCCCATCTCCTAGGTACTAGCTAAAAAACTCAATAAATCAACCATGGTCCTACAAATATAATGTCTAAATGGGTACCCTAGTGCAATGGTGCCCTGAGAGGGGTGTGGGATAATAATCCTATTAGGTTTCCACCATAGTGTCTACAATTGAATCAATTCTGTGTAATAAAATGAAAATCGGTGTGAATATATAAGTAGAAAGTTAAACAAGCAGTGCTGAATATATAAACAACAACCTTCCCATGTGTCTAAGGGATACCTAGCGGATATACCTTCTTCAACTCATAGCCAAAATAAGTGTTTGATCAGTTAGTATACATATAATGAAATACTATATATGTATATAATATAGTTCTATATTTCATCCACCTATATGTACCAAGTGTGTACCGATGCCTAATGGCCATATACCTTGAATACTAGTTTCTGGCTGGTCTAGGGTGTAACTCAGTCATCCATAACCAATCTGAATGAGCCTAAAATCCCAATGTATAAGTTACATTCCCTACATCCCAATAGATTGAGATACTTCATACTAAAACTCTTGTGATGGTGAGTGAGCTGCCAAGACAACACTATAATCTTGGTACGTGGCACCTTAGCCCAATGCCCATATAGTATCACTAGTGTGAGACATCATGCTCAATTCCCAATGTAATGGAGCGTGATTCCTCAATGCTAAATAGAACCCTTACCATCGTACATAGCCTACATGAAGGCATAATCATATTTATAGTAAAAGGACATGAGGCAATGCCTGACATTCCTTACATTTATCAATCCCATATAAAGGCATTGTCATATTTATAATACAAGACATGAGGAAATACCTCTCATGCTTTGCAATCACGTAACCCATTATAATCAAGGGTGTTCCATTTATAACAATTCAAATTAATCATGAAATAAACGGTGTGGCCTTACATCCCTTTACATTTCCTTTCACATTAACGGTTTAATTCAATTCACATAAGTCGTTCTTATTAAATTATAACAAGAGGTGTGGTCATACCACCCTATTCAATTCTATTTCAAATATTCCATTTATCACATTCAAGGTGTGAAATCCATCTTGAATAATAAATTTATATTAATACATTCCATTTAATGTAAAACATAGAAATCCATTTATCATGGTTCAAAAGGTCACTTAAAAGGTTCCATGATCAAGAGGGAAAATGACTACAAGGTAAATTACCTCAATAAGCTAGTCCAAGCACTTAGGAGGCTCCTTGGTTCACAAGTTATTTAGATAGGAGTGGTCACGCCCTGAACTTAAGAGGTTCCATTGTTAAATGAATGTTTATATAGGAGAGGACCACTCCATTTATGTAGTTCATTCTAAGAAATTCACAAAACATTCCTTATAGCTAACAAACAAAGGCATTAAAAAACACCAGTACAAAATGACCAAGCATGCATTCAATTACTAATCAAATTTTGTAATTTCAAAGGAAGTGCACATCATCCAAGGGGTTTTATTATAAAAACACAACATTGTTATTCACACAATTCATTGAGAATATTGAAACATCACATTCAAGATTCTACACATGGTATACCAATGGTGAATTTTTAAAACAAACAAAAAATCATGGGAAAACAATTATAAAGGATCAACATGGAATTTAAGGGGTTCCATTGTCATTTAGGCTAGAATCTAGAAGCAGAAATTCTATTTTTTATCCAAGACAAATGTTGAGAGGAAATTTTGGGCATTTAATAATTTAATTATAAAGGGAAATTCACATCGGCACACCCAAGGGGTGTCCATAGTTAAGGGAATCTTACTCTAATTTACTAAAAAAAGAATCATAAGGTGTGTATCTAAGTGAGACGATCAATTTGGTATGAAGGAAACTGTAATAAAGAAATGCATGGAAAAAGTCGGTGTGAGGCGCAATGACACTGTTTATAAATTATAAAAAAATTATGGAAAAATTCCTAGACCACTTACCCTGTACTTAGGATGACCTACTCATCCAATCTCAAGCTCTGATTTGATGCATCTTGGAAGAGATCTAATAAATTTACATTTGTCCTAAAAATATGGAAAACGAGCTTGTACCAAAATAGCATAGAATATGGAACGAAGAACTTGAAATAGATCAGAGAGGATCCAAGACTGATGTAGATCCATAGAGACCGACTACGAACGATTCAGATGACCGGTTAAGGAGTTATCTTGAAGCCTATCTTGAAGAGGAGGATAATCCAAAGGTTCCATAGGGAGAGCCTCATGTTGCTGAAGGAGAGGAAGAAATAAGAAAAACTTGGAAAAGAAATAAAGGATTTATTAAGGGAAATTCGGTAGTTTCACCCTCAAGGAATCACATCACACTATTTGTGTCGTAACGTTACCCTAACTGTGTGACAACCGTGCAACACCCATTTCGTAAGAAATCACATCACACTATTTTTTTAGTACAGTTACCCTAATAGTGCACCAATCGTGGGGGGCATAGTGTGAGTGTACTGCCTAAGGAGCACTACCCGTGCAGTCCAGGTGCATGGTTTAGGAATACTGTGCCCTACCCATGCATGGAATTTCTGTTGCTTTGTTGCAACTTCATGGTTCGCTGCTGAGGGTCCACATGGTTTCATACAAACTGTGTTCCTTATACAGACCCTCCAACCCATTGATTTCCGGACCTCGTCACTCTCGAAACTTGACAAAACAACCGAGAAACCTCCTGGGCCTTCACCCAAGTCTAAAAACAACACACTGAAGTACTCCAACTATAAAAATTATATTCTGAAGCTCAGTCCTGAAAACAGCATGTCCAGTAAATACAAATGTTCAAATTCATTTGGATTTTTTTCTTGTTAAAAAAGATGGGTCATTACATCCTCACCACCGTAGAACTTCTCATCCCTCAGAAGCCATCACACAAATTTTATTTTTATTATTAATAGGAAGGAAGAAAAAACAAAAATCAAGGAAAAGAAAAAGTTCTATGGAATGAAGGGAAATAATCAAGGTGGGTTTAAAGTGATCAAGACTGAGTGAATCATCACTGATGATACTCACTAATTCTAGAGGAAGAGAGACAAAGATGAAGTAGGAAGTAAACTGCCCATAAATAGAGGACCTCATCACCAGTAAAGTAGTCACCTTGTTTCCCTCTCTCCATTTGTGGTGCAGGCTAAACTCATTGTTGATTAGAAACATGCATTTTCTGATCTGATATGCGATAGATAATAGAATGGTGGTAAGGCCTTTTATGGTGCTGAAAACAATCATGGAATCAATTTATGCCTCTACTAGTTTAATTTTTTCCACCAAGAAGAACTGAAGAACTTTGAGCAATGCCCAGGACTCCGCTTCAAGTGAGTCCGCAATGTCGAAATAGGAATAGAAAGTAGAAACCATGAAATCTCTTAGTGAAGGCACACATGTCTTCCTTATTGAGATTGAAAATGCTTCCCTACTCTTTTTTAAGGACAACCTGTGTAAAAGCTGGATAAACGCAATCTTCCTTGAACGTGAGGTTAGGTGTTGGACAACCAGGGAAGCTGAGAATGCTACCTACCCATTTAACATGCCAAAAAATGATACATCTTCGACCAAAAATCCTTCGTGCATGGCTCTAAAGGCGGGAAGTATGGATTTCCAGCATTCTCCGAAGGTAAGTTGAGTTCATGTGCCGCGATCCACGTTTTTCCCTGTACTTCTAATTGACATACTTTTCCCACATCGTACAACCTTCAATGGCCTCCCATGACATTATTTCATGAAGGAAGTCTATCATATTAGTCACGCTCTATAAACCGACACCACCCTCATCTGTCAGATGTGCCATTCCCTCCCATGAATCCCACCGTACCTACCATATGAGTGGGAGTCCCATATGAAAGAGGACATAAGTTTTTCAATATTCCTGATGACCATATTATGGAACTTTAAAACTGATAAGGCATTCATGGGAATGGATGTGAGAACATAGTTCACAAGTGTTAATCTTCCTCCAAAAGAGAGGAACCAATTTTTGCGGTTGTTAATTTGAGAAAAGATCTTACTAACCACATTGTCTAAATGAATAATTTGAAGCCTCCCATTTGTTATGGGAAAACCTAAGTAGTCCATTGGGAGGATCATTTTGGGGAAACATGTTGTGGATAAAATACTTTTACTACACCTCTCAGTTCAACGTCGCAATAAAAAGAGGCTTCTTTTATCGATATTCATGATTTGGTCGCTCTACTTGCTGTATTATACAAGGACCCTATTGAGAAGGTATATGGAAGTTGAGCTTCCATTGAGGAAGATAACCATATCATTTGTGAACATTAAGTGAGAAATTCTTTGAGCATGATTACCACACCTAAAAGGTAAGATGATCCCTACTTTCATGTTGACTTCGATTGATCTACTCAAGGCATCATGTGTCAAGATAAAAAGGCTTGCGGATAAGAGATCCCCTTGTCTCAACCCTCAGGCAGACTTAAAAAACTCATAACACCTTCCCATGAAACAAATAGAAATCTTTCACATCCATGGCTTCTTTTAAAGGTATTTTTGTTTAATTTCCATTATTTCTTTGTTTTGAGGGTTTCCCATACATTTTGGTTGAAATGGTGGGTTTTCAAAATTTGGGACAAACCGTGAACCCATTTCCAGATTTAAAAAAAATTGTTTCTTTTATAACACCTCCATTTTTCAACATTTTACACTCATTAAACTTCTCAATTGACATACCCTTGTATATTAAAACCACAATATCAATTTGGACCCCATAGGAATCAATAATAATAATTGATTTGGATTTTTTATTATGGTATTGGACCTTCCCGTGAACACATTTTCGGATTTAAATTATTTTTTAATTTTTTAATATCTCATTCATTTTATACTATTACTCAGTTATTCCACCTCCCAATAAAACCCAAAAACCTAGGTCTCCCCCCCATTATCGAGTTTGCCTCTTTGGAGCTCATCTCTCTTGCTGATTAGGGAAATCATTCTTTGTCTTTCTCATATCGCCCATATTTGAAGAGGTAAAATGTTTCTTTCATAACTCCTTTAATTTTCACTATTTTCCCCCCATTTCAATCCTCACTTGACCTAATATGACTTAATAGAGCCTCCCTACAAGTTTTTAATACTTCAAGATTCTACTATTGGTGGATTTGAGCCGATTTCTTCAAGATCCCTCAATTAAGTGAGCTTCCTTCCTTCCCCTCCCATTTGCTTAGGATTTCTTCCTTTTGCTTCGGGTTTCATCCATGTTTTCATGATGTTCCTAATTTTTAGTAGCTAGTGTTCGTATATAAGGTTTAAACTTGTATATTTTTGGTGATGTATTGTGGATTAGGGCTTGGTTTCACTCCCTTTTGATGTGGCGGTGGTGCAGTTGAAGTTCCACACAACGGTTTGGGGTTTTCGGCACAAATGGTAGGTGATTCCATGTGTAAGAATTATTGGATGAGTTAGTTTTTCATGGTTTATATTTTTAGCATGATTCTCTTCTATTTTTTGTGGTGCGAAAATTATATTTGGTAGCATTTGTTAAGCGGATTATTTTTAAGTGGCATCTTTGTGCAAAAATGAGTGTTTGTCATATGTATTTAATATTGAATCAAGTGGTGTTGTTCCAAGGTTCCTGAAATGGTTTTATTAAATGTTTTTACAGATTCCAATTCTGATTTTGGGTTATATTGGCATGCCCTTGGTCTCAAAATAGGGTTTTTAGATGGATTTTATGTGTAAAACATGGTTATGCTCCTTGGAATTGTTTAATGCAGGTTTTAAGTGGTTTCTTGATCAATGTAAGAGGTGAAACTATGTTGACAAACTAGTTTGGTAGGAATGTACTTTTGAAATTGTATATTTTAATGTGAAAGGTCTATTGTGTGATGTGTTCTATCTTAGAATAGTTTTATAAAATTTGTTTAAGGGATTTATTGAAGTGTGAAAGAGATGTGAAACGTGTTGTGAGCTATTTTGGTTTGAGTATGATTTCAAAATGAATTTGAATGAAAAGGGTAACTTTGTAACTTGTGTGATATACATGAGGGTTGTCTGGTGTATTTTTAATTTTTAAATGTCTCTTTTAAGTGGAAATGGTACTTTATATGATGTGGAACTTGTTTGAGGACAAGGGGAATGAAGGTTCCGGGCGCAACGGGAGTGTGGTTGGGACAAGACCCAATATTGATTTTTACCATGATCAATGATTATTCCAAGATCAATACGACGATGAACGCCAGTCTTCAGGGAATATAATCAAAGATTTAGATAAAGAAGAAAGACTCCCGAATCCTTAGAGAGGATCTTGTACAACATGTTTGTAATTAATTTAATTAATTTTATAAAGAAAAATAATACTTGTATCTTTGGTATTTTTCTTCGTTGATGATGTTGATCGTCCAGAATGACCCTTCTAGATTATCTCATTGGGCTTGTAAGGATCCAAAATAGAATCCATCTAGTGGTGATCCACACGTGCTCTAATGGCCTTCGATCGACACCGCTTATTCTCTGGGTACTAGCGCGGCGAAGAAATTCTCTTGTGTCGGTCGTTCTTGATCGCTTGTTCTTCGGCCTTGAAGAACATCTCTCGTTCTTGAGATGGGAGAGAAGATTCTTCGAGAGAGATATTGTTTAGCTTAAGAATTCTCAATTCACCTGGCATGTGGTGTGGTGTATGAAACAATAGGCATACACGCCTATTTATATATATGGAATTCTAGTTACAATATTTAATTGCATAGAAACAATTAAATACATTAATGAACATAGAGAAAACCCATACATTTAATAATAATATCGTGTGATTATTTAAGGTGCGCCAACTTGCACAAAATAGAATTATAAATAATATTCCGTGTCATAAAATAATAGCAGCGTTATTTTAATTTGTTCTAACTAGTTAAATAATTATTTTCCGTCTTTCAAATAATTATTTTTCTACTAGACCGACTTTGGTCCGCTCGAACTCCACTTCTATTTACTGAACACCCGAATAAAGAAATAAATATTTTATATACAAACTTGAAAATAAATATTTATCAAATGTTTAATAAAATAAATAATTATATTTAATTTAATTTATGCGATCATTGTAACTTGAATAAAATTATTCCACGGTCTTGAGAAAATTTTTTATTTCATTAATTAAATTCAAATAGAATTTAACCGAGACCACCTAAAAACACTTAGTGTGTGACCCTCTAGGATTATTTTTTTTGGCATTAGGTAGGTTTGCCTAAAGCCTAAGAGTACTGTCTATAAACAGGTCATGGGACCCAAGATAAAGAACATAAAGTCGCAAAAAAACATCCACATATGAACGCTCACTGTGTAATATAATCCATTTGTCACAATATCTCATCAAGCAGGTTTCATGATTGTGTCATCAATTTTTATGCTTGATACGTCGTTCTTTGACTACCTGAAATAAACTCGTTGTTACACCATGGCCATGGAATTTTGAGCGATGATTCTATTTTAATCCAAGGGATGAGATATCAACTTCAATAAATGGAAGGTACGAATCCTTCCTCAACTTATCCATTAATAACATGCCACTCGTGACGCACCCAACATACCCTACTTCCCACCAACTTTTTGTGTGACGTTTTTCGTGAGTAAATCAAAGTACGTAAGTTGTGACATGTATTAATGAAAATATTAAAGTCTAAGGATCATTACACACGCTCGCAGATAGAACTATCTGATGACACCAAAACATGTGGAATTCCTACCAGCAGTTCTGTACTCATAATCTCATATCTTGGAGATTACCAAGTGAGAACTTCATGAGAGGATGTATCATCTTCTTACGAGCACTAACACCTGACGGTCTGCATGTTATGTGTCCTATCATAGCATGTCATCCAACCACAGAACAATATTTAAGAATATTTTTATATAATTTCACGGTTCTTATCATATCGAGGAACTTCCATGACCTTATCAATGCAACAAATACTCTATGAAATTCTTACATCATAGTCATGAAGAACAATGAACAATATTTAATAATACATTAAATATCATTGTAATCAAAGTAAAACCAGTTGGTTCTAGGACATCAACTCTTACAAACTCCCACTTTAACTAGAGCCAACTACCTATGAATTTTAGTCTACTAGACCTCACATGATGATCATGTTTTTACTGAGAGAAGTCTTTAGTCAAGGGGTCTACCACATTGTCTTCCGTGGAAACACTACTCACTGCAACATCACCTCTCTAAGAAAAATCCCTCAAGAGATGATACTTCCAAAGTATGTGCTTCATCCGATGATGTGACCTTGTCTCTTTTGCAACATCCATGGCTGCAGTATTATCACAGTAAAATGTGATGGGATCTTTACTTCTAGGTATCACATCTAGCTCCTAGATGAAGCTTCACATCCAAATTGCTTCTTTAGCTGCCTCAGAAGCTGCGATATACTCGGACTCTACTGTATAATCTGCGACCACACTCTGCTTTGAGCTCTTCCAGTACGCTGCACCTCTATTCAAAGTGAATATGTATCCAGTTTTCAACATCATTTCATCTTGATCAGTCTAGAAACTAGCATCTACATATCCTTTGATGACTAGTTCCTCATCTCCTCCATAAATCATGAAAATATCCTTAGTACACCTCAGATACTTTTGGATAGTCTTGATTGCATCCAATGGTGGTCACCTAGGTCAGCTTTATATCTACCTACCACACTCAATGCGTAGGTGACAACAAGACTAGTACATAGCATGACATACATGACTGACCCAATCGCTGATGCGTATGGAGTCCTTGCCATTATATTTCTTTGCTCATGTGTCTGATGAAACATTTTCTTGGAAAGATGAATTCCGTTTGACTCTGGAAACAATCCCCTATTGGATAGTTCCATACTGAATCTCTTCAGTATCTTATCAATGTATGTTCTTTGACTTAGGCCGAGCAATCTCTTGGATCTATCACGATGTATATTGATCCCAAAAATATACCCTACCTCGCCCAAGCCTTTCATGGGGAATCATTGATTCAACCATGCCTTAACAGACTATAAGATTGGTATCTCATTTCCAATAAGTAATATATCATCAACATATACTATTAGGAAAATGACTGCACGCCCACTAAACTGTTTGTAGACATAGGGCTCACATTCATTCTTGATAAAACCAAATTCTTTTATGGATTCATCAAAATGAATGTTCTATGACTTGGATGCTTGCTTTAATCCATAAATGGATTTTTGCAACTTTCATACCTTATTGGCATCCTTTGGAGTCACAAAACCTTTAGGTTTTTTCATGTATACATCTTCCAGAAGGTTCCCATTAAAGATTTTGGTTTTGAAATCCATTTTCCAAATCTTATAGTCATGGTAAGCCACAATGGCATGTAGAATTCTGATGTATTTCCGCATTGCAACTGGTGATAAGGTTTCATCATATTCAATTCCTTGACTCTATTTAAAACCTTTTGCAACTAGTCATGCCTTATAGGTACTGACTTGTCCTTCCATGTCCAGTTTCTTCTTGAATACCCATTTGAGACAAACAGGCTTTACATCAACTGGAGGATCTACCAAAATCCAGACATGGTTTTGGTACATGGAATCCATTTTAAAATTCATGGATTCTTCCCACTTGTAAACATCTATGCCACTTACTATTTCCTTGTAGGTTAGAGGATCATTATTATCAACTAATAAAGAGTCACCAACCTTAGTAACTTGGAAATTGTACCGATATTTTTCTCTAACCTCTCTTATAGTCCTACATAGTACTTGTGTCTTTGGAACATATTCTTATTCCACAGGTCTTTGTGAAATCTGTTCATGTACCAACTCTTGTGTACCTTTAGCATTGACTTCATCGAAGTCTATCTCGCTCCCACTATCTCTTTTAGAGATGTCATCCCTCCCAAGGAATATGGCATGTCTTTCCGTTATAACCTTTTTGTCTAGGGGTTTGTATAGGTAATATCCCCTTGTTTTCTTGGGGTATCTATTAAAGGTACAGTTTGTTCCTCGGGGTGCAATTTTGTTACCTGAAGAGTCCTTAACAAATGCTTTGCTACCCCACATATGTAAATTTGACAACATGGCTTTTCTTCCACTCCAGAACTCATATGGAATACCATTTATCGATTTATTTGGTACTTTGTTTAGTATGTGTTCCAATGTTTATAATGTATATCCCCAAAAGGATAATGGAAGACTCACATGACTCATCATTGATCTCACCATGTCCATTAGGGTGCGGTTTCTCCTTTTTCTCACACCATTATACTAGGGCGCGTTTAGAGGAGTGAGTTAGGATAGGATCCCAAACTCCCGTAAGTAATCAATGATGTCTTGATTAAGATATTCTTCACCTCTGTCTGAGCGAAGTTTATTAATCTTCTTACCAAGTTGGTTCTCAACTTTATTCTTGTATTATTTGAATTTATCAAAAGAATCCGACTTATACCTCATTAAGTAGATATATCCATATCTACTAAAATCATCAATAAATGTTTTGAAGTATGAGTAACCTCCCCTTTTTTCGACTAGAAATGGTCCACACAAATCATTATGAACCAATTAAAGAAGTTCTTTATCCCTTTCACCTTTTCCAATAAATGGGGATTTGGTCATTTTTCCTTGTAAACATGCATGACATACGCCAAATGGTTTTAGTCTGAAAGAATCTAAATATCCATATTGATGTAATTTTTTCAGTCGTTTCTCATTTACATGACCAAGCTGGTGATTCCAAATTTAGGTGTGGTATGAGTCATGTGAAGTATATTTTTAATCGATTGCCATTACTTGGTTTTTGTATTCCAACACGTAATGTCTGTTTTATAAATGTGCCCTACCATAACAAATGCTATCTTTGTAAAAGAAGCAACATTCATTTCCAAACTTGAAAAAAATCCATCTTTATCTAATCTGGATACAAAAATAATGTTTTTATCAACTAAAGGCACATAATAACAACCATTTACCACCAAAGTCATCCTAGTTGGAAATGTGAGGTGGTAGTCCCCGACAGCTACATCAGCAAGTCTGGCTCCATTGGCTTCTTGTAGATCTTCCTCCCCTCAATCAATATTCCTGATTCTACTTGGTTCCTGTATTTGGATACATATGTGAGAACCAAAAGTTGTATCTAATATCTAGTTTGTAGAAACAGATAGATTGCATTCAATAACAATAACACTTGAAGATTCCCCTTGCTTCTTAGGCTGGGTGTAGTTCTTCTTTCAGTGGCCCTTCTTTCCACATGCAAAACAAACAACCTCATGTTCCCTTGCCTCTCCTTTGATCTTCCTTTTCTTGGAAGGCCGTGAAGAAGATTTGTGCTTAAAGATATTTTCCTTCCATTTCCTCTTATTCACCATAAGGAATAAGGCTTTTCACACATCATATCTTTTTCTACTTGGAGAATGAGGATAAGAAGATCAGATAGGGACTTCTCAATGCTGTTCATATTGAAATTGACAACAAAGTTAGAAAAGATCTGAGGGAGTGATGCGAGAATGAAATCAGTTCCCAATTCCTCAGGGCGTTTAAACCCTAGAACCTCTAGGTGCTCAATGTAGCCAATTAGATTGACTACATGAGGCCCAGCTAGGGAACCTTCTCCAAGCTTACTCTGAAAGAGTTCCTTAGAGATCTCAAAACATTCTTATCTTTCTCTCTCCTAGTAAAGACCACAGAGGTGCTCGAGCAAGCTATAAGCATCCATGTTTTTATGAGACTTCATGATCTCACTTGACATTGATGATAGCATAAAACATTGAACATCAACAACATCGTTCATATATTCCTCATAGATCAGGAAATCCACATCACTTGCCTCTTTGTTAGGCGGATCAGGTAATGTTGTCTCCAACACGTAAGACTTCCATTAATGGCGTAGGATAACCCAAAGCATCTAAACCATTCCTCGAAGTTACGGTCAGTGAGGATGTTGTCTTTATCCATAATTGATCATAAGGATTGTGTGTTTGATGAGTTTTTCATTTTTATTATACAATTAAAAGATAAGATCATTAGTACTTTCTTGATTACATTTTATAATAAATAATAAAATTTATTAAGTCTCCCACTATTTTATCAAGTCCCAATAGCCCTCACCATTGAACTAAGAATGTCCAGTTTCCATGACATTCTAGTGGAAAGGTTCCATATTCCCCTTTGCATAACCCCAAGAAGGGTTGGTCAAGTTATTAGTAAGTATTTAGGTAGGCAGGTCTTTGACCACAGAAATCTTGCAGCTCATTGATATGTTGAGTGGACTCCCCAATCCTGAAATCATGACTTTGGATTTCCTCAAATATTTCCTCCAATAATACACCAAGTCTCGCAAGGCCTACTCCTCCTAATGTAATATGGTTAATTCAACCCGAAACCTTTTATAAGGGATTTCTATATAAAAGTAAGTGTCCCAATAAGGGTTGGTCAAACACATAGTTTTATTGAGTTTTTCCCTTAATCAAGTAATGGAAGGCTTGTTCTGACTTAATATTTTATTTGAGGGATTTTTTATCTATTATTCTTGAATTTCTTGTTATTATTATAATAGTCTTTTTAATATTAAGTGGAACTTACATAAGTGATTAACCATGTCTTGGTAATATTTATTCATAAGTCTAGTTTATTTTAGTTACATCTTTCATGTTTGTTTAATTCATTAATTATATGATCGTGACATCACATCCATAATGATAATCCATGAAACTGATAGAAATAAAATAAATTAAATGACATGATCATGAGCTTTTATAATGGTTAGTTTATCTAGAAGTTGATAAACTAATCGTGACCTAGGAGAGAAACGCCTTGAATATTTTTAGTTCATGTTTACAGCTTCCAACAATCCACCTCTGTATCTCCTGGGATTGGTTTCGTCTCGGCTTCAGCTTGAACCACCTCCACTAGCTTGGGAGTTCCATCCATTACATATGCCTTTTTTACCTCACTTGTATGTGAGGGGTAAAAAGGCGTTTGACATAAAAGAAACCTTGGGAACACAGGCCTTACATATTAATGTGTAGAAAGATCGTAGTCCAATAAATTTAATTCAAATAAATAAATTAAAAGAAACCATCCACATAAAAAGGTCTTGGTCATGCTCATGACCATCCACAAATGAAACAATATTTATGCATAAATAAAACTAGCAATCAATTATTTAATCGTTCTTGTTTGAGATAAATCACGCTTGAATCAATTAATTATCATCTTTAATTCATCAATACTTTTATCTTAAACCCTTTTCTAAATTTCCTTGAGATTCTCATCCATCGTAATTTTAAACAAATCAATTCATTTAAAATTATCTTTGTACGTAACTTGTACCTTGGAGGCAACCTGGTGAATTCTTATTCATAACTATCCAATGAGTAGAAATGAACATTACACAGATGTTAAATTAAACACATGTATATAAATCATCTATCATGTGTTGTGCCCTAGCTTTATGCCCCACGATGGTACGCGTATCAAGGGTTTCTATAATATAATAATAAATTTTAATGAATCTGCGTAATTTGGATGAGTACACGACGTGTAGTTCCAACTACACAACATGTATTATTTTTCACCATCTATCCGAAGTATATGCCTAGGGAACGACGTGTGAGTATACATCAGAAGTCTTAAGAGTACATAGTGTTTCCAGTGGGCCACACACCCTGTAGTTCCTCATTACACGGTCTCCAGCCGGGTAAGCCATGTACGGGGTACACGGTCCAAACCTAACCCGAAGGGACTACACGCCGTGTCCATTGGGCCACATGACATGTAATCCGGAAACCGCATGCCATCTGTTCTTGGTCAACACATAGAGTCGTTTAAGACATAGAAAGACTTTAGCACATGGCTTGGTTTGGAAAACTGGTCTGATGCATTGAATCTTGACTACATGGCGTGTACTGCCGAATAAACGCCGATTGTTCTGGTGTTGTACGGCCAGGAAGCTTCCGCACCTCCAGATGAGATCCTATATTTTATTTTAATAAAAATAAAAAGAAAATATCATTTCTGTAAGGTGAACAAGAAACGAAAGAGGAGGAATAGATATCGAGATTCAGATTTGCAAAACGATTAAATTGAATTGAATCAACTAAATTATTAAATGCGTAAGTCATCAATGAAATATTTAAATAATCATAAACTATGATGTAACCCCTATGATACCACTTGAAGGTTCTGGGAAAAACAGAAGTGTGGTTGGGATGAGACCCAACATTGATTTTTATCATGATCAATGATTATTCCGTGATCAATACGATGATAAACTCTAGTCTCAACGGAATCTAATCAAAGATTTAGATAAATAAGAAAGAGTCCTAAAACCTTAGAGAGGATCTAGCACATCATGTTTAGAATTAATTTAATTAATTTCATAAAGAAAAATAATACCTGTATCTTTGGTGTTTTTCTTTGTTGATGATGTTGATCTTCCGGAATAACCCTTTCGGAATATCTCATAGCACTGGTAAGGATCCAAACTAGAATCCATTTAGCGGTGATCCACATGTGCTCCGATGGCCTCTGATCGACACTGCTCATTCTCTGGGCACTAGTGCTGCAATGCAAGTGTCCTGTGTCAGTTGTTCTTGATTGTTTGTTCTTCGAACTTGAAGAACGTCTCTGATTCTTGAGAGGGGAGAGAAGAGGATTCGAGAGAGAAATTGTTTGGCTCAAAAATTCTCAATTCACATGGAGTGTGGTGTTGTGTAAGGAACAATAAGCGTACTTGCCTATTTATATACATGGAATTTCAGTTACAATATGTAATTGCATAACAAAAATTAAAAATATTCATGAACATATAGAAAACCCTTGAATTTATTAATAATACCACATCATTAATTATAGTGTTCCTACTTGCACAAAATGGAATTATAAATAAAATTATGCATCATAAAATAATAGAAACATTATTTTAATCTATGCCAACTTGTTAAATATTTATTTTCCATCTTGCAAATAATTATTTTACTACCGGACCGACCTTGGTCTACTAAAACTCCACTTCCATTTATTGAACATCCGAATAAATAAATATATAAATTATTATCTTAAATAAATATTTTATTTACAAAATAGTACATAAAATATTTATTAAATGTTCAATAAAATAAATAAATATATTTTATTTAATGTATGTGATCATTGTAACTTGAATAAAATTATTCCACAGTCTTGAGAATAATATTTATTTCATTAATTAAATTCAAATATAATTTAACTGGGACCACCAAAAAACACTTAGTGTGTGACCCTGTAAGATTCTTTCTTGTTGGCATTAGGCGGGCTTGCCTAAAGTCTAAAAGTACTATCTAGCAATGGGCCAAGGCACCTGAGAGAAAGAATGTAAAGTTGCAACAATTAAATCCACATATGAACACTCACTGTGAAACAGAATAATTTTTTCTCAATATCTCATCAACCCATTTCATGGTTGTGTCATCAACTTTTATGCTTGATACATCGTTCTTTGACTACCTGAAATAAACTCATTGTTACACTATGGACATGGAATTCCACACGATGGTTATATTTCAATCAAAGGGATGAGATATCAACTTATATAAATGGAAGGGACAAATCCTTCCTCAACTTATCCATTAATAACATGCCACTCGTGATGCACCCAACGTACCCTACTTCCCACCAACTGTCTGCATTATGGTTTTTATCAGTAAATCAAAGTGCATAAGTCGTGACACATATTAATTATAATCTTAAAGTCTAAGGATCATTACACACATTTGTAGAGAGAAATATCCGATGACACCAAAACTTTCATAACTTCTACTAGCAGGTATGTTCTCATAATCTCCTCTCTTGGAGATTACCAAGTGAAAACTTCATGAAAGGAAGTTTCATCTACTTACGAGTACTCTCACTTAATGGTCTGCATGCTATGTTTCCCATAATATCATTTCATCCCAGCACAGAACTATATTTAAGAATATTGTTATAGTATTTAAATATTCTCATCATAGTAGAGAACTGTCATGACCTTATTAATGCAACAAATACTCTAGGACATTATTACATCATAGTCATGAAAAACAATGAAAAATATATAATAATAAATTAAATATCCATGTAATGAAAGTAAAAATAGTTGGTTCTATGACACTAACTCTTACATGGAAAACCTGGGTATCTAGGTGGGTGGAAGTGTACTAGTATGCTAGTGATTCGGTGGGGTTTGGCCCCTGTTTTACATAGCAAGATTGACATTATAACACAAACTAAACTTCGATGATGATGTTGGGGGACCACTCTGTTATGGGTATGCTCCCTAATAGTGGTTTTTGTGCATGAGAACAATTATTTATTATGGATACATTCATCGAGAAATGAGGTACCTAGGCCCCAAAACAAGCTAGTGCCTGGGGGTATTTCCCTTTGCTAGTTCTCATTAGATATTTTATGCTTACCGTCGATATACGGTATATTTGGTTGAAGAAATTCAGTATCTTTTTCATTCTTTTTTAACGTGTTTATTTATTTTAAGGTATCCCACTTGAAAGCTATTTTTATTTAAAGTTTCATATTTAGAAATTATTACTAGCATTTCTTGTTTACAATACTTTCACTATTATTGTCTTATAATGACTATCACATGGAATATTTTGTAGTGGCATCCTACTGGGATTTGGATCACACTCTACATACACCTTGGGTGTAATTTTACTTGGTTATTTTTTCACAGGTTTGGGTAATGATTTTAATGCTAATGGTACGGGTTTCTAGCGGTCCTTCTTGGTGTGGTGTCATGGAGATGGCTTGAGGGCGATGCCTATTACCGTGAGGATATTCACGGGCTGTAATTTTGTTTTGGTCCCTATTGATAGTCTTTGATTATTATTTTAAACTGTGTAACTCAATTCTCAAATTTTGTAGAAGATAATTGTGTTTGAAAAATATCGATTTTCTTTATTGGATTTGTTCGTTGTTTTGTGGTTATAAACTCAGGTAAATCATTCCGAAATTTTATTTTATGATACCTGAGAACTTTTTCCAGTCTATGGGGATAGGGAACACCCTTCGGGCCTTGCCATAGGCCGGGTCAGGTGCCAGTTTTGATGGGGACCAGATTTGGTTCGTGACAAAAAGGTATTAGAGGCAGGTTAACTCTTTGGGGCTTGTTATTTGGGGAAGAGTGGGGGATAGACCAGAGTTATGATTTTTGGGGCTTGAAATTCCAATTAAAAGTAGGGTTCCTAGCCATCACACCTCGTGACATGACTCAATTCACTAGGGGAAGTCAAGTTTTATCTGATTCCTTTGGTTTTCATGGTTTGATGATGATTAGGGGAAATGAAATGAGAGTTGGGTTAATGGTCTCAATGAGCTCTCAGTGGCTAGAAAGTCATGTGGAGTCAAGGATAATGCCCTAGAACACTCTCTGTGATGTTGAATTGATTGGTGTATAGCCTCCAACCATATGTCTAATTCACCCACCGAAACTAGTTTCCCCTCACATTATCTTGTGTCCTTCAGTTTTGGAATCTTGGATGTTTGGTTTTAAAGCAAAAATGAATTGGTTTAAAGAAGCATATATTTTTTGTGAAATGATTTTTGAATTATGTGGGAATTTTTGGAATTGTGAAATGGTTGAACTGAATTTTCATAATTGTTCTGAAATGGTAAATGGTGTATTTTAAATCTTTTGAAATTATAAATTATGTCAAAGTGGAGTTTGAAAATCTATTTCAAATGGAGATTTCTGAATTATTGAAAATGTGTTTTTAATGGAATAAAGTGTTTTTGAATTTGTGTGTGGAGTTTAGAAATGGATTTTAGATTTGGTAACTAGTGAGAATTTTAAAAAATTTACAAATCATTGTAACCTTGTTTTAAATAAGAAAAGATGAGTTTCTTGATGAATGGTTATTGATCAAATGATGTTTTTCATAAAATCACAAGTGTTTTGAAAGGGGTTAAGATGTTCTGAAATTGATGTTAATATATATAAATTGAGTTTTAATTTGAGTGATTTTTTCTTTCTGAAAAGTTTTTTATGTTTTTAATTGGGTTTTATTTTTTGGTTACTGGGTTTGAGAAAAAGAAAGTGTCGGTTGAATGTTTTGGTTCTAAAAAGTGGAAAGAATTTTTGTTTTAACCTTTGGTATTTCCATGAGAAACCACATGCATGGGGTTATATGGGATAATTAATTGTTAATGGTACATCTGGATGTGTGTCAGGATGGATATGTGGAGGGTACCCGGTGTGGCACGGAAACATGCATGTGTGAGGCCCATGTAATAGCATTGGGGGATGCGCTAACCACTGAACTTTATTTTCAATTAAGTGATTTATTTTAAAAGAAAAACTTGATGTCTTGATGAATGGTTTGGGTGTTGTGTCTTATGTGTTTTTGGAAATATTGTTGTTGTGGGATGTTTGAGTCCAAGAACCCCTCTTTTTGAACGGTGTTTTGGGTTTCAGTTTGGTCAGAAAGATAGTTTTAAGGGTTGGTTAGTGGTCTCCTTTTGAGAAATGTCCCCGGAAGCCTTTATGGTGGTTCCCCTCATGTGTTTGGTTTTTTATTGTGGAAAATTTTGACCAATGGATCATCTTGGTTGAGTCATTGGGTTCTCTCGTTGGATAACGTATTCCCCCATTAAGAGTTAATGAATGGATGGGGTGCAACATAGATTGTTTGTACATTATAAAATCCTCCATTTGATCAATATAATGAATTTCTTCTCGATTTTTGGGGATTAAGTACACCCCATTTACCTTTATATATTTTGGGGATCCTCTTGTAGTGGGAGAGTGGTTGTGGAAGGTTGAAAGAGACCTTATTTTCTTAAGATACCTTAGTTACCAAAGGATAAAGAGGTTTGGGTGTGTTAGTGTAAGATGTTGTATAAGAGGGACCCTAGGTCTGTTGTTAGTCTTGTCGATGCAAGAGTTCATGTTAGGCCATTAGTGTGGAAAATCGGGCCGAGTGAGGCTGTTATGGCTGCTTGCAAGAATCATTTGCTATTTGGGACTCGACATAAGATCCCTCTCCTTATTTTGTTTCTATTAGTCAAAATGGTCATGTTCGATGGTGCCTTGTGATGTTGTGTGCTCATTTGACTATAAAGGTGAAGGTTGTACAATCATCTAACAGTCTCTGTTTTGTAGGAAGTGTGTCTTTCTTCGAAAAATCACAACATCCTATGTTTATAGAAAGGTGTTTCCATATGTCATTTCCTCCTTCTGTTATTCATATGAAGAAACAAGGGGTGATGCGTGTTCTTCTTCTATGCCCTTGTTTCAGAAAAAATTTGGGTTTTTGTAAATTGAGTTTTGGAGTGTGTTAAGACTTGCTAAACCTATATGGGATTGTAGTGTAGTTGTTTGTAGCACCGGAAGAAGAAGTTCCATTCAAGGTTTTCCAAAGACTGACTATGAGGCTGAATATTCTTCAATAATATGAGCTCCATCCATAGGTCCTAGAGTGAATTTGTTTCATAGTGAGTGGAAATCCTAGGGTCGTTCAAACCTTTGGTCAAAGTCCAATCCTTCGGATGAAAGATGGGAATAATTTAAATCTCTGGTGTCATCTTTTGGTTCCAATTGTTCTCGTTCAGTGGTAGAGGTGGGAGGACCTCATTTCCATGTGATCTCATGATTTCATGTTATTACCTTGGGATTTCATTGAAGTTTTATAGAAAATGATTAAATTTTGGCAAGGCAGATTGAAGATAACAGTTTGAACACTGTTAGTAATAAATGTGCGCCAACCTAGGAAACTGTGCGATAAGAGACAGTAGCTATTGCACGGTCTCTGAACAACCATGTGCCTCAGCCCATGTAACTATGTGAAACTTCCCCTTTAGACAGAATTCTCTGCATAGTTAAATCATGGTTTTCAAAACCGTGCGGACTAACCGTGCGGTCTTGCCGACTCTTTAAATTTTGGGGGCTTTTTGTGTCGGCCCATGTTGGTCTGTTAAGATGGTTGGTTATTATGGTGGGAAGACCTACTATGATTCTCATGTAAGTTATTTTTGGAAAATTATAATTAAATTCTACCCCTTATATGGGGATTCCATTTGGACCTCCCCCTATTAGTGTCTTGATTCTACCTTAGAAAAAAATTGAGTTTCTCCTTATGGTGGGGAGTATGTTTATTTCTCCCCATATCAGTAACTTGGTTTTGTCCCTAGTGTGGGTATGGAAATAGGTATTCCCATTCAGAGTAATTTAACCACCAACTTCCTCCTTAAGTAAATGTTGGTATTGGAGTGTGCCCAATGTTTTTTTTGAAGTAAGACTGTAGTGACATTGTTCATTTTTGTTGTTCATTCCAGGTAAGTTTCTGGAGACTTCTTCAAATAGTGTTTGAGGTGTTTTGTTTTGGGATGTATTTTTAATATGCTTGATCATTTCAGGAAGTGGTGTATGTTTTGGTTGGTGAGAGTATTTCTTACCTGATTGATCAATTGGAGGTATTTTGGCCTCTTGGGGGCAGGCGAAACTTGGCAAAGGAGTCCATTTTGGCCTTTCAATTGGGTTTTGTTTTTTCTTTTGGCCTTGCTGTTGCATTATGAGGGAGGAAAGTATTATGGAAGGGGGAATTGCCACATCAATGAATTCTTTTGAAGTTATTTTTCATTTAAATTACATTCTTTATTTGTTTTGGGGGTCTCCCATTCATTTTGGTGGAAATGGTGGGTTTTCATAATTTGGGCCAAAACCTGAGCACGTTTCCAGATTTAAAAAAAATTGTTTCTTTTATGACTCCATCAGTTTTCAACATCATACACCCATTACACTTCCCAATTGGCATACCGTATTATATTAAAACCACCATATTAATTTGGACCCCATAAGAATCCATAATAATTATGGATTTGGGTTATTCATTATGGTACTGGGCCAGCCCGTAATCCCATTTTAAACTTTAAATTATTTTCTAATTTTTTAATATATCATTTATTTTTTACTATTTTTTGGTTATTTCACTTCCCAATCGAAGAAAAACACCTAAGGATCAACCAAATTATCAATTTTCCACTTTGTAGCTCATGTACACTACGGATTAGGGAAATATTTTTTAGTCTTTCTCAAATCGCCCAGATTTGGAGAGGTAACATGTTTCTTTCATAACTCCTTTAATTTTCACTCATTTTCCCCTTTTGTACTCCCTAATTTACCTTCTAAGACTTATTAAATCCCCCTACCAGTTTTGGATGCTTCAAGATTCAACGATTGGTGGATTGGGGTCGATTACTTCACGGTCCCTCAAGTAAGTGTGTTTCCTTCTTTACTCCTCCCATTTGCTTAGGGTTTCTTCATTTTTCTTAGGGTTTCATCCATGTTTTCATGATGTTACTAATTTAAATATGCAAGGATTCGTATCTAGGGTTTAAACTAGTGTCTTTTTATTGAAATATTGTGGATTAGGGCTCGATTTCACTCCCCTGTGGTGCGGCGGTGGTGCTGTTGAAGTTCCGCTCAATGGTTTGGGGTTTTTGGCAAAAATGGTAGGTGATTTCATCTGTAAGAATTATTGGATGACTTATTTTTGCATGATTTTTGTTTTTATAATTCTTCTCTTCTATTGTGTTTGGTGGGAAATTTATATTTGGAAGAATTTGTTAAGTGGTTGAATTTTAAGTGGAAACGTTTTTCAAAAATGAGTGTTTGTCATATGTATTTCATATTGTATCAAGTGGGGTTGTTCCATGGTTCATGAAATAGTTTTATTCAATGTTTTTAGGGATGAAAGTTATGGTTTTATGTTATATTATCATTCCCTTGGTCTCAAAACTGGGTTTTTAGAATAATATTATGTGAAAAACTTGGTTACACTCCTTGTAATTGTTTAATGAAGGTTTTTAGTGGTATCTTAATCAATGTAAGTGGTACAACTATGTTGCCAAAAACCTTTGGTAGGTGTGTACATTTGAAATGGAAAATTTTAATGTGAAAGTGTTATTTTTTGATGTGTTCTATCTTGTAAAGGTTTTATGAAAAATGTTTAAAGGATTTATTGAAGTGTGAAAGAGATGTGAAACATGTTGTGGGTTGTTTTGGTGTGAGTATGATTTCAAAATGAATTTGAATGAAAAATGGGATTATAAGACTTGTGTGATCTACATGAGGGATATTTGGTGTGTGTGTGATTTTTAAATTTCCCTTTTAAGTGTAAATGGTACTTTATATGATGTGGAACTTGTTTGAGCACAAGGGGGAAAACCCAAGTATCTAGATGGGTGGACGTGTAATAGTATGCTAGTGATCCGGTAGGGTTTGGACCCTGTTTCACATAGAAATATTGATGTGAAAACACTAAATATACTATGATGATGATTTTGGGGGACCTCTAGGTTATGGGTATGCTCCCTACTAGTGGATCGTGTGCATGAGAACATATATTTATTATGGATACTTTTACTAAGATATGAGGTTCTTGGGACCCACAATGAGCTAGTTCCTAGGGGTATTTCCCATTGCTAGTGGTCATTGGATATTTTATGGTTACCATCAGCATAAAATATGTTTGGATGGATATATTCAGTAGATTTTTAATTCTATTTAAAAATGTTGATTTCTTTTAAATTATCCCACTTGAAAGCTATTTTCATTTAAATTTGAATCTTTTAGAAATTGTTACTAGTATTTCTTTTTTACAAAACATGAAATATTTTTATCTTAAAATGATTATCACATGGAATATTTTGTGGTGGCATACTACTGGTATTTGGATCACAACCTACTTTCACCTTGTGTGTATGTATATTTGGTTATTTTATTGCAGGTTTGGGTAATGATTTTTGTGTCAATGGTACGGGTTTCTAGCGGTCCTTGGTGTAGTGTCGTGGAGATGGATTGACTGTGGTGCCTCTTTCTGTGAGGATGTTCATGGGCTTTCCATTTTGTTTTTTTCCCTTTTGATAGTGTTTGAGTATTAATTTAAATTGTGTTACTCAACAAGGAAATTTTGTAAAAGACAATTTGGTTTGAAAAATCCAGATTTGTTTTATTAGATTTGTTTGTTGTTTTATGGTTATAAACTCGAGTAAATCATTCCCAAATTTCATTTTATGATACCCAGGAACTTGTTCCATACCATGGGATTAGGAACTCCCTTCAGGCCTTGTCATGGTCCGGGTTGGGTGCCAGTTTTGAGGGAGACCAGATTCGGTTGGTGATATAATCATGGTGAACTGAGACTTCTAAAAGTGAGGAGAAACCCATATTCTTGAGGAACCTTAGAATAAATCCCCATTTAAGACTATCATAATATTTATCCATGTAAACTTTAAGGATCATGTTTGATCCTTCAGATTTTTTTTTTGACATCCTCCATCATCTCTTGAGCTTTCTCGATTGCTCCTTGAATACATGTATATGATAAATCCATGATGCTCCTTGGATATCCTGAGAGGTATCTTCCCTGAAATTCTTCTACTGATCATGCCAGCTAGAACATTGTAAGAAAATTTTCACATACTAATTGTCCAAAATTGTTGGAGTGAGGTGGGGTCCTTAACCTTTGGCATGAGGACAAGGACAGAGGCACCTTCCACCAAATGGAGGTGTCCACCTAAAAAAAGTCTCACACTACCTCTATCAAATCATTCGTGATAATATCCCAAAAATCCACATAAAAAAACCAGGTATGCCATTTGGTCTGGGGGAGCTCTCTTGATTTAGAGCATTGACAGGCTCCCTAGTTTCTTTCTCATCGAGAATAGATTCTAATAAATTATTATCGCTCTCCAAAACTACATTCAGAATAGAGTAAAAAATATCATCATGCCATTGAGGGAAACCCATACTACATAGAAGGGTTAAGACATGCAATAAAATATTTAAAGAAGTTTTTACCCATACCTCCAACCACATCAATGTCATTATAGTAGAAACTATCATCCATAAGAATGTTGGGTTTACTGATTTTCTTCCTTTCTTTAATACATTCATGACTGTAACATGTGTTCGTGTCTCCTCTTAACTTAATCTCTTTGGACTTCTCTCAAGATGATTGTTCTTGATCTAGGAGAACATTCTCCTGTCAAATATTTTTGATTGGAAGATCACTTAAGATGTCATCATCCCATCTTTCTTCAAGTGAAGAATCCAATTACTAAATCTACTTCAAGGAATTTTATAGATCCAAGTAATTTATCTTGTGTTTTTGGATCCATAATGGAAAATCGATCTTTACTTGTCTCAACTTATTATGATGCCGAACCCAATATCTTCATTTCGTTGGATTGAACCAATATGTGAGCACCTCTTTATTAAAACGTGGACTAATGGTCCAACTTTTTGAGAAGGAGAAGTGGATATTACCATCATCCTTACTTTATAGATCCACTATAATATGAGAGTTGTATGAAAGAGCTTAGACTAAGTGAGCGATTGTCACCTTTTGAAAAGAATAAATCGCATGCAGGTTGGAAAATAATTGATCTAGATGACACTAGGTGCGGTTGTGGCCCTTATGTCTATTTCACTAGGTATATTTCTCTCCCACATAACCCATGTCCATCAATAATGATTGAGAGGAAATGGAATTAATGTCTTTGATGTATTTACTATAATATCTCCCTCCTCCTTTCTTTTTTTAGGTATCAAGAATGGTGTTAAAATTACCCCCAACAAACCACACTGAATTTTCTAGGGAGAAGGAAGTGAGAACTTTCTATAGAGAAACCCGGCCCTACAAGTCATATTTCGCATAGAAAAAGGATATAAAACATTGATGATTCTTGAAAGATACTTTGGTTTTAGTGAATTTTTCAGACAATTCGACCACCTCCAAAGAAATAGATGACCTACAAAAGATCCAAATATGATTGATTGTTCGGATGACCCTGAAAAAAATGATTAGTATTCATTATATGAGTAAAGAAATGTATTTATAACACCTACTGTTTGGGATAAATAAAATATACTAGGGATATGTTTCTTTTTTTATCACATTGGAAATCAAATCTGTCATCACTAGGTCACCTAAATTGTAGGTATTCCAGATGAGGAAGTTTAATATATGATGGGGGACACCTAAATTTTGTTACCTGGTGTCGGAGGTTCTATGTAATGGAGAGGCTAGATTTATTTCTATAGATTTTATTTTGATTGGGTTCTCATGCATGAAACTGAGGGGAAATACTTCCAAGGAGGATCACCTGTTCTAGAAGAACGGAATGGTTGTATAGGGACCTTAGAGGACTTAAAATTTATAGGGTTCTTGGACAACACACCTCGTGACGTGATTCAAGTCACCAGGGAAGTCGATTTTTATCTGAGTCCTTTGGTTTTCTTGGTTCGATGATGATTAGTGGAAATGAAAAGAGAGTTGGATTAATGGTCTCAATGAGCTCACTGGACCTTGAAAGTCATGTGGAGCCAGGGATATTGTTCTATAAGACTCTATGTGATGGTGAAGTGACTGGCATATAGCTGCCAACCATATGTCCAAGTCACCCACTAAAACTAGTTTCCTCTCGCATTGTCTTATGTCCTTTAATTTTGGAATCTTGGAAGTTTGGTTTTAATGAAAAAATGACTTGGTTTTAATAAGTGTAATGTTTTTTAGAAATGGTTTTCTAATAAAGAGGGAATTTTTTTATTTGAGAAATGGTTGAACTGAATATACAAAATTGTTTTGAAATGGTAAATGTGGTATTTAAACTCTTTTGAAAGTATAAATTTTTTCAAAGTGGTGTTTCAAAATCTATTTCAAATGGAACTTCCTGAATTGTTGAAATAGTGTTTTGAATGTAATAAAGTGGGTTTGAATTTTTGTGTGGAGTTTATAAATTGATTTTTGATTTGTAAACTAGTGAGAATTTGAAAATTTTTACGAATATTTGAATCATAGTTTTAAATAAGAAGAGATTATTTTTCCAATGAATGGTTGTTGATAAAATGATGATTGTCATAAAACAAAAATTGTTTTGAAAGAGGTTGAGATTTTTTGAAATTGACGTGAATAGCTTGAAAGTGAGTTTTCATTTGAATGATTGTGCCTTTCTGAAAAGTTTTGTATCCTGTTAGTTGGGATTGATTTTGTAGTTAATGGGTTTGAGAAAAATGAAGTGCTGGTTTAATTTTTTGGTTCAGAAAAGTGGAATGAATTTTTGTTTTAACCTTTGGTATTTCTATGAAAAACCACATTCATGGGTTTATATGGGATAATGAATGGTTAATGGAATGAATGGATGAGTGTCGGGATTGATATGAGCAGGGTACCCAGTGCAGCATAGAAACATGCATGTTTGAGGCCCATGGGATGGAATTGGGGGATGTGTTAACCACCGACCCATTTATTTTCAATGAAGTTATTTCATTTAAAGGGGAAATTGATGTCTTGATGACTGGTTTGGGTGGTGTGTCTTATGTGTTTTTGGAAATATTGTTGTTGTGGGATGTTTGAGTCCAAGAACCCCTCTTGTTGAACAGTGTTTTGGGTTTATGTTTGGTCAAAAAGTTGTTTTGAAGGGTTGGATAGTGGTATCCTTTTGAGAAATGTTTTGGGAAGCCATTATGGTGGTTCCCCTCATGTGTTCAGTTCTGTTTCGTGGCATGTTTCCACCAATGGACCATCTTGGTTGGGTCCTTGGGTTCTCTCATTAGATAAGGTACGCACCCATTAAGAGTTAATGCATGGCTGAAGTGAAGCATATATTGTTTCTCTATTTGAAAATACTCTATTTGATCAACATAAGGAATTTATTCTTGAGTTTTCGAGATTGAGTATACCCCCTTTACCATTCCATGTTTTGGGGATCCTCTTATAGCGGGAGAGTGGTCGTGGAAGGTTGAAACACACCTTAGTTTCTTAAGTTACATGAGTCTCCAAAGGATAAAGTGGTTTGGGAATTTCAGTTTAAGATGTTGTCTAAGTGGGCCCCTAGGTCTATTGTCAGTCTTGTCAAATCAAGAGTTCATGTTTGGCCCTTATTATGGAAAATCGAGCTGAGATAGGCGGTTATGGACGCTTGAAGGAATCGTGTGCTGTTTGGGACTTGACATAAGTTCCCTCACCTTTTTTTGTTTCTATTGTTCGTAATAGTCATGTTCAGTGGTGCCTTGTGATGTTGTGCGATCGTTTGACTATAAAGGTGAAGGTTGTACAATCATCTAATCGTCTCTGTTTTGTAGGAAGTGTGTAGTACTTTGTAAATCTTGACATCCTATGTTTAGAGGAAGGTGTTTCCATTTGTCCTTTCCTCCTTTCATTTTTCATTAGAAGAAATAAGGGGTGATGTGTGTGCATCTTCTAAGACCTTGTTTAGGAAAAATGTTAGGTTTTTTGTAAAGTGAGTATTGGAGTGTGTTATGTCTTGGTAAACCCATATGGGATTGTGGTGTAGTTTTTTGTAGCACTGGAAGAAGAAGTTCCATTTGGGAGTTTCCAAATCATGACTGTGAGGTAAAATATGTTTCAATCATATGAGCTCTAGCCATGGGTCCTAGAGTGAAGTTGGTGCATAGTCATGGGAAATCTGAGGGTCATTCAAACCTTTGGTCAAAGTCCTATCCTCTGTATGAAATATTATAATAGTTAAAACCTCTGGTGTCATCATCTGGATCTAGTTATTCCCGTTCGGTGGTAGAGGTGGGAGGACCTCGTATCCATGTTATCGCCTAAGATCATGTTATTCCCTTGGGTTTCCTTTGATATTTTAGAGAAAATGATGAAATTTGGGCTAGACAGATTGAATATCACGGTTTTCACATGGTTAGTAATAACCATGCGCCAACCTAGGAAACTGTGCGATAAGAGACATTATCTATCACATAGTCTCTGAACGGACATGTTCCTAGGCCCATGTAACTATGTGAAGCTTTCCCTTTGGATATAATTCTCCACATAGTTAGCGCACGGTTTCCTAAACCATGTGGACAAACTGTGCGGTCATGCCAACTCTTTAAATTTTGGGGTCTTTTCGTGTCGGCCCATGCTGGTCGGTTAAGATAGTTGGTTATAATGGTGGGAAAACCACTATGAGTCTCATTTAAGTTCTTTTGGAAAAGTAAAATGAAAGTCTACCCCTTATGCGGGGATTCAATTCGGGCCTCCCCCTATTAGTGTGGGGATTCTACCTTAGAAAAAAAAATTGAGTTTCCCCTTATGGTGTGGAGTCTGTTTGTCTCTCCCCATATCAGTTACATGGTTTTGTCCCTAGTGTTGGTTTGGTAATAGGTAGTCTTGTTCGGAGTTATTTAACTTCCAACTTCCTCCTTGAGTATATATTAGGATTAGAATTATCCCAATGGTTTTATTGATGTAAGTCTGCAGTGACCTCGTTCGTTTTCATTGTTCGTTCCAGGTAAGTTGCTTGAGTCTTGTTAGAATAGTATTTGAGGGGTTTTGTTTTGGGATGTAGTTTGAATAAGCTTGATCATTTCAGTAAGTGGTGTATGTTTCAGTTTGTGAGATAATTTTCTCCTTGATTGATAAAATTGAGGTGTTTGGGCCTCTTGGGGGCATATGAAACTTGGCAAAGGAGTCCATTTTGGCCTTTTGGTTGGGTTTGGTTTTTACATTTGACCTTGTTGTAGCATTTTGAGGGCGGAATGTTTTATGGTGAGGAGAATTGTCACATACATGACTTCTTTCAAAGGTATTTTTCATTTAATTTTCATTCTTGCTTTGTTTTGGGGGTTTCACATGAATTTTGGTGGAAATTGTGGTTTTTCAAAATTTGGGCCAAACTGTGAACCCATTTCCAGATTTAAAAAAAATTGTTTCTTTTATGAATCCTTCATTTTTCAACTTTTTAATCCCATTCCACTTCCCAATAGAAATGCACTAGTATATTAAAACAAACATATCAATTTTTATTCCATAAAAATCCATAATAATAATGGATTTGGGTTTTTAATTAAGGCATTGGGCCATCCCGTAAGCCCATTTCCTTCTTTAAATTTTTTTTTTTATTTTATAATATCTCATTCATTTTTTACTATATTTTAATTATTTCACCTCCCACTTGAAGACAATAACATAAGGCTCATCCACATTATCGAGGGTGCCTTTTTTATCTCATATCCACTATGGATTAGTGAAATATTTCATAGTCTTTCTCAAATCGCTCAGATTTGAAGAGGTAAAAAGTTTCTTTCATAACTCCATCAATTTTCACTCTTTTTTCACATTTCATTTCCCACATGACAAACTAAGACTTATTAAATCCTCCCTACCAGTTATTATGCTTCAATATTCATCTATTGGTGAAATTGGGACGATTTCTTCATGATCTTTCAAGTAAGTGGGTTTCCTACCTTCCTCCTCCCATTTACTTGGGGTGTCTTCCTTTTACTTAGGGTATCATCCATGTTTTCATGAAGTTACTAATTTCCAAAAGCTAGTATTTGTACCTTGGTTTTAAACTTGTATCCTTTTGGTGAAATCTTGTTGATTAGGGCTCGATTTCACTCCCCTATGGTGCGGCGGTGGTGCAGTTTAAGTTTTGCACAACGATTTGGGGTTTTTGGAACAAATGGTAGGTGATTCCATGTGTAAGAATTATTGGATGAGTTAGTTTTACATGATTTATATTTTTATCGTTATTATATTATATTGTGTTTGGTGTGAGAATTATATTTGGTAGCATTTGTTAATTGGTTTATTTTTAAGTGGTAACATTGTGAAAAAATGAGTGTTTGTCATATGTATTTCATATTGTATCAAGTGGGGTTGTTCCAAGGTTCATGAAATGGTTTTATTAAATGTTTTTAGGGCTTAAAATTATGTTTTTATGTTATATTGGCATTACCTTAGTGTAAAAATAGGGTTTTTAGAATAATTTTAACTGCAAAACTTGGTTATGATCATTGGAATTGTTTCATGAAGGTTTTAAGTAGTTTCTTGATCAATGTAAGAGGTGCAACTATGTTGCAAAACTCTTTTGGAAGAAGTGTACTTTTGAAATGGTCTATTTTAATGTTAAAGGGTTGTTGTTTGATTTGTTCTATCTGGGAAAGGTTTTATAAAAAACTTTTAAAGGGTTTTTTGAAGTGTGAAAGAGATGCGAAACCTGGTGTGGGTTGTTTTGGTGTGAGAATGATTTCAAAATGAATTTGAATGAAAAAGGGGATTATGTGACTTGTGTCATATACATAAGGGATTTTAGTCTATTTTTTATTTTTTAATGTCCCTTTAAGTGGAAATGGTACTTTATATGATGTGGAATTATTTTGAGCACACGAGGGGGGAACCCAGGTATCTAGGTGGGTGGACTTGTAATAATATGCTAGTGATTCGGTGGGGTTGATCCCATGTTTTACGTAGAATTATTAACGTGAAAACACTAAATAAACTATTATTATGATGTTGGGGGACATATAGGTTATGGTTATGCTCCCTACTATTGGCTCGTGTACATGAGAACATATATTTATTATGGATACATTCACCAAGATACAAGGTACATGGGACCCACAATGAACTAGTTCCTAGGGGTATTTCCCATTGCTAGTGATAATTAGATATTTTATGCTTACTATTAGCATACAGTATGTTTGGATGGAGATATTTAGTATAATTTTCATTCAATTTAAAAGTGTTTATTTTTTTTAAATTAGCCCACTTGAATTTTTTTTTATTTGAAGTTGAATCTTTTAGAAATTGTTACTAGCATTTATTATTTAAAAAACATGCGATATTTTTTCATTATAATGATTATCACATGGAATATTTTGTGGTGGTATCATATTGGGATTTGGATCATACCCTACCTACACCTTGGGTGTAATTAGACTTGGTTATTTTTTCATAGGTTTGGGTAATTATTTTAGGGTAAATGGTGCAGGTTTGTACCGGTCCTTGATGTGGTGTCATGGAGATGGATTGAGGGAAGTGCCTCTTGCCATGAGGAGTTTCTTGGGCTGTCCTTTTGGTTTTATTACCTTTTGATAGTCTTTGAGTATTATTTTAAATTGTGTAACTCAATTCTAAAAATTTTTAAAGGATAATTTGGTTTGAAAAATCTAGATTTTTTATTGGATTTGTTTGTTTTTTATGGTTATAAACTCAGGTAAATCAATCCCAAATTTTATTTTATGATACCCGGGAACTTATACCAGACCATGTGGATTGAGAACACCCTTAGTGCCTTACAATGGGCTGGGTTGGGTGCCAGTTTTGAAGGTGACCAGATTTGGTTCACGATAGAATCATGGAGAACTGAGACTTTTAAAAGCGAGGAGAACCGCATATGCTTGAGGACCCTTAGAATAAATCCTCATTCAAGCATGTAATAAGATTTATCCATGTCAAATTTAAGGATCTTGTTCAATCCTTGAGATTATTTTTGTACATCTTCCATCATCTATTGATATTTTCTGATTACTCCCTGAATACATGTTTCTAATAAATCGATGATGCTCCTTAATCTTTGGCATGAGGACAAGGATAGAAGAGCCTTCCACCCAATGGGAGTGGACACCACGAAAGAAGTCCCACACTACCTTTATCAAATTTTTCTTGATGGCATCCCAAAAAGACACATAAAAAGAACCAGGTATTCCATTTGGTTTGGGGGAGATCTTTGGATTTAGAGCATTGACATCCTCCCTAGTTTCTTTCTCATCGAGAATAGATTCTTTAAAATGATTATCACTATCCAAAACTTTATTCGGAATGGAGTCAAAAATATCAGCATGCCCTTGAGGGAAACCCATCCAACATAGAAGAGTTAAGACATGCTTGATAATATTTAAAGAAGTTTTTAACCATACCTCCAACCACTTCAATGTCATTAGAGTAGAAACTGTCATTCATAAGAATATTGGGTTTACTGGTCTGCTTCCTTTCATTAAGACATGAATGAAAGTAACATGTGTTATTGTCTCCTCTTAACCAAATCTCTTTGGACTTCTCTCAAGATGGTCTTTCTTGAGATAGGATCATGTCCTCCTCTCAAATCTTTTTTATTGAAAGAGCACAACATATGTCATCATCATATCTTTCTTGAAGTGAAGACTCGAATTGCTCAATCTACTTAAAGTTATTTTACAGATCCTAGTATTTTAGTTTGTTCTTTTGGATCCATAATGGAAAAACATTATTTACTCATCTCATCTTATTATGAAGCCGAACCCAATCTCTTCTTTCTGTTGAGCACCTCTTTATTAAAATTGGGACTAGAGGTCCATCTTTTTTAGGATAGGAAGCGGAGATTACCATCATCCTTACATTATAGATCCACTAAAATAGAAGAGTGGTCTGAAAGATCTCAGACCACGTGAGTGACCGTCACCTTTTGAAAAGAATAAATATCATCTAGGTTGGAAAATAACTATTATAGATGACACTAGGTGTGGTTGTGTCCCTTGTGGTTATTTCACAAGGTATTTTTCTCTCCCACATAACCCATTTCCATAAATATTGATTAGGAGGAAAAGGAAGCAATGTATTGGATGTATTTACTACAATATGTCCCTCCAGCTTTATTTTTAGAGGGATCAAAAATGGAATTAAAATTACCCCCAACAAACCACACCAAATTTCCCAAGGAGAAGGAACCGAGCCCTTGATATAGAGAAACCCAACCCTGTAGGTCACATTTGACATAGACAAAGGATATAAAACATCGATGATTCCTGTTAGAGACTTTGTTTGTAATGAATTGTTCCAAAACATCGACCAGTTGTAAACCAAAGAATACATCTACAACGGCTCCTGATAACTTGACACTCGGGCCTTTAGTAGCAATATAAATTATTCCATATTAGTATCATTATGAGACAGTGCCAAATAACTAGAGGATGACACAAAAACCAATGGAGGAGAAATAGAAATTCAAGGATCCTTCTAAGGTCGAGACCTTAGGACCTGATAGGAAACCAAACCAGCACAAAGATTCCTGTAATCTGAAGAAGGGTGCCCTTGAAGATGACACATAGGACAGAAATGATCTGGTGAATAATACAAATTTTTTTGCCATCACGAGAATGTTGGGACCGAAAAATGAGTGGCCCACTAGTGAAATGATAATTATGAGATATAACAAAGTGAAAAAATGAGGATATAAATGGACACAATATGTAACATAGAAAAAACCCCCAAAATGGAAGGGGTAAAAAAACCACTGGAAAATAGAAGGATCACTATGGGTAAAAGTGGGTACATGCTCCCTCACTATTACAAGGAGAAAACCCTCAAAAAATTTCTCTCTTGAATAAATTGGGAAAACCGCATCACTAAACACTGCAAATAAATGAAGAACTTGAGATCCGGATGAGATATGATGATAAGATAATAAAAATGATGAGAGAGATCCCTTTATATAGGCTGCCTCTCCCCCTTCCATCATATCTCTACTAGATCAATTGGTGGGATTGTCCAACCACCACTCACCAGCCACGCCTGCCCCCTTTGACAAAACAAGGGGGAGGCACCGCTAAAGAAAAATATTCCAACACATCTCCCACTTAAATATTTAATTGAGAACCAATCACATATCCACGCATCCTTTTTGTATCCCAAACATGCAACTCATGTATCTACAATACCGCTTTAGGATTATCACCATATCAACTTATCAAAGTTAATCACCTTTGTTAAGAAATATGCCATATTTTCTTTTCTGTGAATCTTCTGCACGTCCAGACTTCCTTCATACACCACATATCATAAAAAGTGATAATGTATCCTAATGTTATTCATCTTGTAATTGAAAATATGGAATAATTGCAATGTGAAAGGGGTTATGACCGTCACAAAACAATGGAATCTACTCTTATGTGTTCCTGAGCTCCTTCAACAACCTTCTCATCCAAATAGACTCTTTAAAAGCCGGTATAGATTTCATGTAATCTGCCTCTATTATGGATAAAGGAAAAACTGATTGTAACTTTGGAATCCAGATCATAGCTCCTCCTGCAAGAGTAAACACATAACCAGTAGTGGATTTCCTCTAGTCAGAATCACCTGAAAAATCTAAATCAACATATCCTCTAACAGTGAAATATGATCCTCCATAACATAATACGACATCTGAGGTCTCCTTGATGTATCTCAATATCCTCTTAATTGTTCTCCAATGCTCTCGCCTTTACCATCATGGCCCATACTCAACCAGTACTTGATCATCATGATCTAGTAATGCTTCAGAGGAAACTGATTCTTCCTTTTATTTTCCCTCTACTTCAACTATTGTAGTTTTTGTATTTTTCTTATCCATTTTTTGATCAATTTTCATTTTCACCTTGTCTTCTGTGAAATGACATCTCTGCTGATGATAAATTTGTGGGTAGTGGGATCCCATAAATGATACCCCATGACACCATCAGCATACCCTAAGAAGATGCATTTCAAGGATCTCGAATCTATCTTTGATCTTTCCCTATCATTAAAAAATGTGTATACAAGACTTCCGAAAGTATATAACTGAGAATAGTCAGCGGGTTTACCAGTCCACATCTCCATTAGTGTCTTCAACTCAATCACCATTGAAGGAGATTAGTTGATCACATAATAAGCAGCATTCACTGTTCTGCCCAAATTTTTTTGGCAATTCCTACAGTCTTCAATGTCTCCCTAGTTCTATCAAACAGGGTTCTATTCATCCACTCTACCACTCCATTCTGATGAGGAGAGTATGTCACCGTGAACTGTCTCTTGATTCTTTCCTATTGAAAAAAAATATCAAATTACTCGCTTGTATATTCTCCACCAATGTCAGTCCTTAGACACTTGATCTTCTTTCCAAAGTCAAGCTCCTTCCGCACTTTGAATGTTTTGAATACATAAAAAACAACTTAATTCCTATTGATTGTGTAAAACCAACATCTTCTTGAATAATAATCAATAAAGGATACAAAGTAACTTGCTCCTCCCAGGGATATAATCGGTTCTTTCCAAATGTCATAATAAATCAACTCTAAGATCTATTTTCTTCATGTTGTTGACATACCAAACATTATCCTATATTTCTTACTCAAAATAGAATGCTCACAAAATTGTAAGGATACCTTTGTAAGACTAGGAAACAACTTCTGATCCACAAGAATCTTCAGGATTCGTTTTGACATATGGCCAAGCTGCTGATTCCATAATGTCATCAACTCTTTTGTCAATGTAGTTGATGCAACAACTATATCTACCTCCTTGTATGTTTAACCCATAAGCACATATAGGTTCTTTGATACCTTTTATGCCTTCATTACCACAAGTGAACCCTTCAAAATTCTCATCACTCCATTCTCGGTGAGAGTCTGGAATTCGATGTCATCAAATTGTCCCAAAGGAAATATTTTCTTCTTCATGCCCTTCACATGACATAATCCTTGGACGGTTCGAACAATACCATCATGCATCTTCAATTTGATGGTATCGACTCCAATGATCTTCAGGGTGTGATCATTCCCCTTGTACACAAGGACTTCTGATATAATGGTCAAACCATTACAATCGAAACTTCATGCTCCATGTTTCTCTTGAGTCGATAATCCAATCATATTCGAGATGTTTTCTGTTTCCAGCTGTCGTTTCCACTTCACTGACTAGTATATCTACTTTTCTAGAAGTACTCACCACATTCACCTAAGAGATATTTTCACCAATATTCTTATTCCAACAATCCTTCTTGACGTGAACATTCTTTATACAATTGAAACATGTGACATTATTCCTCTTACTCATTGATTTGGACCTTCCATGATTTTGGATCCCATTGGAACCACGCTCCATTATCCTTTCTATCTCCAGTGACAGAGCCTCTTCTTAGTGCGAAGTTGTCTTTCTATCCTCCTTGTTCTTGCGTCGAATTTCTTATTCAAGAACTAAAAATGCAACATCATTAAAGATAAGCATATCTATCCGGATATTGTTGGTGAGGTTGATAATGTGTTGGTCATATGAATCTAGAAAACTCTAGAGTAGAATTCCCGCATGTTTTGCATCCACAATTTTCAAGACCAACATTGTGAGATCAGGGAACATGGTATTGAGGCTTTTGATGTGGTCGGTCACCAATGATGACTCCACCATCCGAAGAGTGTACAATTTTCTCTTTTGGAAAATTTTGTTGTGCAGTAAATTGGCCTCGTATAACTTCATCAGAGTATCTCATGTTTCATTTTCCATCTTTTTCTCCGTAATGCTCAATAGGACCCAATATACCAATGAAAAATGGATGTTAGAAATACCATTCTCATATATATCATTCCATTTCTTATCCATCGCACCCATCAAATTTTCACCAATTTCTATTAGGCAATTATCCTTCCACAGCACTGCATGCATCTTCATTTTCAACAATGAAAAATTATTCCTGTTTAATTTTTCGATCTCTAATTTCACCACTATCTAGACATGTTGTTAGTCCAAAACCTCCCTATTTTTACAACGGTGTTTTTAATAAACTCAATAAATTTTTTTTGATGTGAAAAATCAATCGGAGTCTCAATCATAGAGAATACTGAAATTTTCAAGAATTATTAATACCTAAAAATGTAAACAACACCGACCAGAACCTTCCCTCTGATACAACTTGTTGGGACTGAAAAATGAGTGTCCCACCAGTGCATCGATAATTACGAGATAAAATAAAGTGAAAAAATGTGGAAATAAATGGACACCCGATGTAACGTGGAAAAAAACCCCAAAATGAAAGGGGTTAAAAAACCACGGGCAAATAGAAGGATCACAATGGGTAAAAGTTTGTACAGACTCCCTTAATATTACAAGAAGAAAACCCTCAGAAAATTTCTCTTTTGAATAAATGGGGAAACCACCTCGCTAAACACTACAAATTAATGAAGAAATCGAGAACTAGATGAGATCTAATGATAGGATGATAAACCTGATGGGAGAGATCCCTTTATATAGGCTTCCTCTCCCCCTACCATCCTCTCTCCACTGGATCAATTGGTAGTGTTGGCCACCCACAACTCACCAGCCATGCCTTCCCCCTTTGACAAAACAAGGGGGAGGCACTGCAAAAAAAACATGAAGCTTCCTGATATCTAAAGAAGAGTTCCCATGAAGATGACACTGTAACACCCCAATATTTTACAAAAAATATTATTTTTAATTTCATTAATGTCTTGTGTTGTACGCTACACTAAAAGGATCTTGCATAACACGCATCCCTGACTTGGCTTGCATTATACGCAAGCGCGACCTTCCATGATAGCGTGTGTTGTATGCAATGCCGAGTTTCGCTAAACAACGATATGCTATTAAAATATTATTAAAACTAGCCGTTATGAATAGTAATACCCACTTTTTGAAATTTTATAAATTTTATTTTTGAAAATGGACTTAATTTTTGGATTCGGAATATCGAAATTAGCCTCGGGTGAAATTTTGGTATTTTTCTGAAAACTTTCAATTTTTGATGAATAGTGAAAACACTGGGTTACTATTTAAAAACCGACTTTTTATTTAAATAATTATTAATTTATATAAATTTATTTTAGATCAAAATTGATACATAATACCTATATAAGTACAATGTAATTCATTGGAGTAATTTTATAATAATTTTAGATATATAAAATTTTCATTGAACTTTTCAACGTCTTTTACCCACCTCCTAGGAGAATTTGCAAATTTATATAAAACTTAATTTTACCGCTTATGTAAGTGGAATTTCAAAAATCCGAGAGACACGGTTGATGTCAGTAAGTAAAATGTGGTTCAATGAGATGAAAATAATTTTTGGTGAATAGTAACTTTTTACTTTTTTTTAACACAGTTAAAAGTAAATAGGGTAATTAAGGGTAAAAATGATATTATTATTACCCTAACACATGTCCTAATTCTATTGGATAAGTTTAATTCGACCAAAAACAACCTTAGAAATAAAATATGACCATTTAGGCCCAATTGGATTAGATTAGGGCATTTATTATTATTTTATTTAAAGAAGGGTTGAAATAGTTAAAATCAAAGTCTAATAAGTAAATCATTTTTAATATAGGGTTATACATAAGATAAATTCGACTATAAATATTCATTAGAAAGATAAAAAGATTTCCTACATAATGGTATTTTATTTGTAATTTTTAGATATTATATAATTTAATTTATTTATGGCACAATTATGATGCAGTAATTATCTTATTAATGAAATATTGACATAATAGATGTTATAAATACCCAAATAAATGTAATTTGTGACTTTTTATAAATTAAACTATATTTATAGGTTAATATGACATGTTATTATTGATTTAATTAACTTTTTTCGAACTAATCAATCTGTTATGGTTTTCACAAAAATCAATTACTAAATAGTGTCAAAATTGACATAAAATATTTTTTAAAACAAATATTATATTATTAATTGTTATTTTATTCCTAAAAATATAATTTTCGGTCACATGACTTAGATAAGGTTATATATATTAATAATAAACAACTTTGGTTTTGTTTGGCTTCTTATAGTAAATTTATTAACCTTATAGTGTAAGAACACAAAAAGACACGGTAAAAGTAAAATTATCTAACTTAAAGATAAATCTAAATGATAAGGTTAAAATAGTAAACTAAACTTGTTAAAATTCTATTGGATGAGAGGATTTTTACCCATCCCTACCTTAGCTTCAAAATAAATCAATTTGGAGCCATTTAAAACTGAATATGGCTTTATAATAAAATAATATTTTTAGTTATTCCAAAGGTGCCTCTCTCCTCCCTTATAAAAGGGAACCTCCTCCCTCTCTTCCTCACACCACTTTGAGCCTTCAAGCTCGGCCAACCCCTACCAATTTATTCTCTCCACTTACCTAGAGACATCCTGGAGGTCTTGGTCTTCTTCAAAGACAAATTTTAGTGCCCTAAAAGGATGTCTCAAAGAAGCGCTTTGACCGTGCTATCGTGACACGCCAAATTGATTATGTTTTTGGGGATGATATATAGTCTAGGGAAGACCCCAGGTCGTCTCTCAAGGAGCGTTGGTAGGTTTAGAGTGTGTGTTCTTAATAAAAAGGACTAAAAGGGGGGTATTTTTTGAAATCAGTTTAAAGAAAATGAATTGATTTAAAGAGTTTAATAATTGAAAAATAAAAGAGGTGTTTTAAAATTATGAGATAAAGGAGATCATTTCAACTTCACTACACAACTTGGATAGTTCATTGTTCTAAAAATATTGGCATGGTTTTGTTCAATTCTTTGGTTGAAGGTTGTCAAGATCTTGATTCACCTTTTGCCTCTTAGAATGTTGCGCAAAGCACCAACCCTTGACAAAACAATCGTGTTGTCAAGGTTTGGGTCTCAATAACAGAGTTAAGGCTACCAAAATATACTGAAATCTTATGTATGTGTGATATTAATAGGGTTATTGTCTTGTCCTATCGGAAAAAACCAAGATCCCCACTTGAAATCTCAACCCAATCGATGTTGAGATAAAAAGTGTTTCACTTAAATTAAACCACACAAATGCATTCAGAGGAGAAGAGCATAAAGATTAATCATAAGTGAAATATTTAACACACCAATTATACAAAACCAGTGGAAGAAAAAGTGCTGGAACTCCCTCCCAAGTAAGTGTATCTCCCTCGAAATGATCACCCACCGTTTAGCTCACCATCGTGAGGAGGAGGCTCGGGTGAAACTCCTTCTTCATCCTTGATCCCCCTATGTGGATAGGGGCCTCCAGAACTTCTTAGATGATTATAGTTCTCCCTTAGGTCTCCAAAATACCAGAGCTTTGCCTCCTGGTCGAACTCCCAAATGAGGATCCCAAGGTGCCCTTTTATAGGAAATGTGGGAGGTGGTTTTGGGCACACAGATTTATTAAAACCTCTTGGAACATTGTTTTAGCCTACCAGACAGTCTTAACACGTTTTGTGGAAAACTAAAAAATTGTAGCCCCACGTCTTGAATATCTCCACCGAAGGTTTGGCATCATTTCAACAAGTGTAGCGCGAGATATGGATAGATCACTGCACACAACGTTTGACCTCGAGCAGATTGGGTGTGCTGTATAGATCAGGTCGGATGGGCCCTTTAATGGCCGAATCATTCTTGGGTTATTAAATGAAAGTTGTATCCAAATGAGTTTTGGATAAGGCCACAAATTGTAGACCATTTGGATGCATGGTGTAGTATCAGAACATGTATCATTTCCCTATTTAACAGTGAGTTTTGGATAAGGCCACAAATTGTAATTTTCAAAACATGTATCATTTCCCTATTTAACAGTGATAAACACAAAATTATTGAATCTAACATGAAGCAAAATCTGATAATATTTTTATAATTTTTAATACAAAATATGTTTAGCACAACGGTGTAAGGGTGAAAATGAAATAGTGAATCGTGGTACGATCACACCCCCACACCTAAACATTTGCACTCATGGTAAAATTCAAATTCCTAAATATTATGCATGTAGATATTCCCAAATTCATGAATATTTAACATTCTTGAGAAATTAATTTCTGATAGAATTGTGATCAAATCAAAAATCACACCGAGGAGTTATTCTCAGTGATCATGGAAAAAGTCGTCTAAAAAATTGTATCCAAATGAAATTCGAAGAGACTAATGGTACCAATAAAAGAAAATAATTCAAAATTTAATCATGTCACCAATTCTCCAAGTGTGTGTGTGACAACCATTTCATGCTATTCTTTCCACTTTTTATTAAATAAATATAAGTTATTTTAAAATTAGTCTACTGACTTGATTCTTTCCACCGAACCTGCCCTACTTCATTTGCAATCAAATTCCAAGACCCACTCAATTAAGCATTCCCAGAAGTCAAACCTAAAGCTCCTGACCTAGATATCCCCATATTTTTTACATTTCATCACTCCCCTCAATATTTTTTTTTTCAAAAGTTTCACTTGGAACAAATCTCACACTCTTATCTCAACCCATGTTTGATGTCCTCACGGCAGTAATTGCAATATTTATAACACCGTCAAAAGTTGAGAAAGGGTGGTTTTTGATCTGCCCAAAATATAACCCCCTTTTTTTAGGGTGTACAACAGTCGGAAAACAGGTACACACACAAAGGTCAATCTGGTACAGTAATGAAATAGATCGGATAAGGAACGAACGTATGTAAAGATCTTTTGGAAAGTAGAGAAAAATTAACCTAACTTATATTTACCTTCAATAAAGTTAGAAATATTCAAACTTCATGGTTGGGTGCAAAATTTTGTGGAGAGATTAAATGAAACAATTTTCTATTAAACTATTCACAAAAAAGGGTACCACTCTTCTCAATGGATTCAAAATGATACAACCATTCATATCATCGACCAACAACCAATTTTCAAGAGAAATTCACACCACAATGTTGAATTCATTCTGAAATGCACATTTCATCAGAATTTTTTTTTAATGTTAAAAAAACTTGAAAATGGGAAATTCCACATATATTTTCAATATCATCAATGATAAAATGGGTATCATTTTCCATGATAAATTAGGCATCAAAATTATCATTTTATCATAGAAGTGAGGGGGGGAAATAGGGGGGCAAGTGAAAATACCATGCAACAAGAGAAAAAGAGAAAAAGAAGGAAAGATGATAAAAAATTCCTAACTAACCCAGGAATGTACCCATCCCCCCATACCTAGAGAATGCATTGTCCTCGCTATAATAAAAGAGACTGTGGGAAGGAAGGATAAAACCTGGTGAGTGTTATTCATAGACCACTTCTTGAACATGGAGTTCCTCCATTGGGGACTCCAGAATGGCTTCATGGAAGTGCTTCAGCCGCTACCCATTGACAGTGAAGGTTTGCTTGGTGTCTTCATTTTGAACCTGGACAAAACTAAATGGAGAGACATTAGTAATAATGTAAGGTCCAAACCAACGGGAATGAAGCTTACCAGGGTGCAACTTCAGCCTTTCATTGTAGAGGAGGACCTTCTGCCCGATGTGGAATTGACGATGAAGGATGAGATGGTCGTGGGAAGACTTGGTTCGCTCCTTATAAATTCGGGAGTTCTCATATGAATCTCTTCTCATTTCCTCTAACTCCTAAATCTACAACTTCCTTTGAATACTTGCACTAGAAAGATTATAATTGCATTGTTTAATAGACCAGTAGGCCCGGTGCTCTACCTCAATAGGGAGGTGACAACTCTTCCCAAAAACTAGCCGATATGGTGACATGCCAATTGGAGTTTTGAATGCAGTACGGTAATCCCATAATGAATCATCGAGTGTAAGACTCCAGTCTTTTCTGTTTGGCTGAACCTTTTTCTCAAGAATCTCTTTTACCTATCTATTTGATACTTCAGCTTGAACATTTGTTTGTGGGTGATAAGCAGTAGACACTCTATGCCCAACCCCATACCTACGCAAAAGAGATTGCATTGTGCGGTTGCAGAAATGAGAACCCTGATCACTGATGATAAACCTAGGTAATCCAACCCTACATAATATTTGGGTTCTCAAAAAATCCACAACTGTCTTGGAATCATCTGTCCTCGTGGCTCGTGCCTCTACCCACTTTGAAACATAATACACTTCCAGAAGAATGTAAAGGTTCCCAAATTAATTGGGGAATGGTCCCATAAATTAAATGCCCAAAACATAAAAAATGTCATGGAAGAGTAAGGTTTGTTGGGGAATCTCATTTCTTTTAGAGACATTACCTATTCTTTGACAGCGAGGACAAGATTTACAATATTCGTGGGCATCCCGAAACAATGTAGTCCAAAAGAGACCAGAATCTAAGACCTTGTGAGCAGTCCGTTGGGGACCATAGTGGCCCCCACAAGCAAGTGTGTGGCAGAACCTAAGGACAGACTGAAACTCACTATCGGGAACACAACGCCTAATAACTTGATCACTAAATGTGCGCCAAAGGTAGGGGTCATCCCAAATGTACCAACAAGACTCATTTTTTATATAGTCGGCCTGGTTTTTGGTGAAATCAATAGGAATGCAAGACTCTACCAAATAATTTACAATTTCATCATACCAAGGAATAACATCTTGCACTCAGTACAATTTCTCATCAGGAAACAATTCATTTATGGGAATACAGGGGGATGATTCAATGTCCGAGGATGGAAGAATCCTACTGATATGGTCAGCAACCACATTCTCTTCTCCTTTTTTATCCCTAATTTCTAGATCAAATTCCTGAAGGAGGATCATCTAGAAAATGAGATGTGGTTTGGCTTCTAGTTTCTTTAGGAGATATCGGAGGGCTGCATGGTCTGAGAACACAATGACTTTGGACCCTAGAAGGTATGACCTGAATTTATCCAAGGAAAACACAATGGCAAGAAATTGTTTTTCAGTTATACTGTAGTTTCCTTGGGCAGGGTCCAGAGTACGTGAGGAATAAGCTATGACATGTGGAGCTCGGTCGACCCTTTGTGATAAGAATGCCCCAACCGCATAGTTAGAGGCATCACACATGAGCTCAAATCGTAAATCCCACCAAGGTGGTTAGATTACTGGGGGTGACGTGAGACTCCATTTTAAATTATTGAAAGCTTCCTCACATTTTTTATCAAAATAAAATTATTTTTCTTTTTGGAGTAATCGGGAGAGAGGGAGTGCAATTTTACTAAAGTCACGAATGAAACGACGATAAAATCCAACATGACCCAGGAAAGACCGCACATCCCAAACATTTTTAGGGAATGGTAGGGAGGAAATGATATCTACTTTTGATTTGTCCACTTGGATACCTTCCCCAGAAATGATATGTCCCAAAACTATGCCTTTTTGCAGCATGAAATGGCATTTCTCATAATTTAATATGAGATTCTTTTCAATACAGTGATGTAGGACAGAAGAAAGACTACACAGACATTCATAGAAAGAGGATCCATAAATAGTAAAATTATCCATAAAAACTTCCATGCAATTCTCCAGGTAATCCTAAAAAATACTAACCATACATCGTTGGAAAGTACCTAGAGCATTGCACAGACCAAATGGCATCCTTCTATAAGAAAATGTACCAAAGGGGCAAGTAAAGGTTGTCTTTTCTTGATCCTCAGGGGAAATATGGATCTGAAAGTATCCAGAATACCCATCAAGGAAACAGTAATGGGACTTCCCTGCTAGCCTCTCTAGCATCTGGTCAATGAATGGCAATTGGAAATGGTCCTTCCTAGTGTGTTGGTTTAGTCTACAATAGTCTATACAGACACGCCAACTATTCTGTACACGAGTTGGAACCATTTCATTGTTTTCATTTTTAATTACAGTAAGGCTGGTTTTTTTAGGAACTACTGGAACGGGACTGACCCATTGGCTGTCAGAGATAGGGTAAATGATTCTAGCAGCGAATAGTTTTGTTACTTCCTTTTTAACAACATCAAGTGGGTTTGGGTTCAGTCGACGTTGTGACTGCCTCACTGGTTTAGCCTCATCATTTAATAAAATATGATGTGTACAAATTGATGGTCAAATTCTAGGAATGTCACCAAGTGTCCATCCCAAAGCTTGTTTGTACTCCCTCAAAAGATCAAGCAGTCGCAATTCATGCTCAAGAGGGAGTGAACTAGCAATGATGACGGGCAACTTGTTTTCATTCTCAAGATATGAGTATTTTAAATCTTGAGGCAGTTGTTTCAGTTCCAATTATGGGGGATTTTGGATTGACGGAAGTGTGTGTGATAGTGACAAGTCACTGATCTCATCTAAATGCCCAGTGGTAACATCCTCAGATGAGGAATGAGCTTTTACAAGCATAGCAGTATCATCGATGGTCATGTGATCCTCTGTGTTCAATAAATCATCAATTAACAAACATGCATGACATTTCTCTAGACCTCTACAACAATTAATGCATGATTCATTACCTAACATTTCAATCAATGAAGAAAACTCAGAAAGGGGATTAGGGGACTAAAAAATAAGTTGTTTCAGGGGAAGGGAGAACATCAATTGAATTGATAGAGAGAGAAGAGTTTTCTTCTAAGGGGTGATTCATGGCATCAAAGATATTGAAGTGGATAGTATTACAACCAAAAGCCATAGATAATGTACCATTATGGACATTAATTATGGTTTTGGCGGTTTTCAATAAAGGTCACCCCAATATAATTGGGTCATGTCCATTCATCCTATCATATTCCATTTTAAGCACGTAAAAATCAGCAGGAAAAATTAAATTTTGCACCCTCACAAGAATATCCTCTAACACACTAGAGGGGTGTGTTGTACTTTGATTTGATAGCTGAACTACAATACCAGTGGGCTTCAGTTCACCGACCTTCAATGAAGAGTAAATAGAGTGAGGAATCACATTAATAGAAGCACCCAAATCAAGCATAGTGTTGGAACATGAATACTCCCCTATGGTGCACGGAATCGAGAATGTCCCAGGATCATTGCACTTGGTGAGAAGTGATGGCTCTATCAATGCTGAAGCATTCCTCCCCAGGCTCACCTTCTCATCACCACAAAGCCTCCTTCGGTGTGTACACATCTCCTTCGGAAACTTGGCATATCTTGGAATTTGCTTCACAGCAACAATCAAAGGAATGTTAACCTATACTTTCTTGAAAGTTTCCACGATTTCTTTATCAAGTTCGTTTTATTTTTGTTTCCTAGGTTATAAATCCCTTTGATGAAATGGAAGAGGAATGGTTGGGATAGGTGACTCATCAACAGCCACAGTCTTTCCTTTGGAGGGGCTTCTCTCAGGAAAAGGGTTTTCTTCTCTTGGACCATTTTCAGCAGTTGGGATGGTGGTTTCCTTTGGATGGGATGACTCTAATGGAGGGTTCATTTGGCTTTTTATTTGTTTCCCACTCCTAAGGGTGATGGCACTAACATTTCCTTTATCCCTTGGGTTTACTACTGGTTGAGATGGTAGTTTACCCGACCCATGACTTTGGATTTCCCCCACCGAGTAGGCAAGTTGTCCTAGTTGGGTCTTTAGGTCTTGTATGGATGCTTGGGTGGTTTGTTGGAATTGGATATTATTGGTAGCCATTTTCTTCGTCATATCTTCTAGGCTAGGCTCAGTTTTTGGAGGGGGTGGTTGTAATGGCCTTTGGGGTGGTTGAGGATTTCTGGGTGGTGGTGGCTGACTACTCTGACCCTGTTGGTTCCATTGTTGTTGAGGTTGGTTTGAAAACCCCCATTGCCTATAGGCTTGGTTTTCCTTCCACCCTTGGTTGGATGGATAGTATGGTTCTTGCCTAAAGGGTTGGTTAAAGGGGCGTCCTAGAAATATTGCCTCACAACTTTCAGAAGTTTCTCTCAATTGAAGACATTGGTCAGAATAGTGGGTGTCAGAAGAGTAGATTCCACAATGGATTGGAGGAGGAGATTGAGATTTCCCTTGGGAGAGAGAAAGTTGTCGTAGAAGGGTACTTACCTCTTCGAACTTCATGTCCACCTTCTTCTCAAACTCAGTACTTTGCACCTCATGGACACCTCTAATGGGAAAACTAGACCGTGTACCGAATTGTTGAGTGTTTTATGCCATACTCTCAATGAGGGTTCTTGCAGCAATTGGGGTCTTATCTACCAATGCACCACCTGCAGCAGCATCAATCATATTTTGATCAATAGGAATTAAACCTTCATAAAAATATTGAATTAAAAGTTGATCACTTATTTGGTGGTGTGGGAAACTTGAACATAACCTTTTAAAGCGTTCCCAATATTCATGTAATGTTTCCCCTTGAGATTGTCTTATACCACATATTTCTTTCCTTATAGTTTTAGTTCGAGAGGCTGGGAAGTATTTTTCAAGAAAAGGGTGTTTCATGTCTGCCCAGCCTCTAATTGGTAGTATAACCAATCTTTTGCAGTGTATTCTAATGAAAATGGGAATGCCCTAAGCTTCACTTATTCTTCATCCACATTAGCAGGTTTTAAGGTTTAACACACAGTATGAAATTCTTTTAAGTGCTTATGAGGGTCTTCTCCAGGAAATCCATGAAATCTTGGTAATAAATGGATTAGACCGGATTTTAGTTCAAAATTAGGTGCCTCGCCTTGAATTTGGTTGTAAGTGTGTTGGATATCAACATCAGGTGAGGTTAATTCTTTTAATTTTCGATTATTTTCAGCCATGTTATTGAAGATTATTTCAGGTTCTAATTTGGTTCCAGAAGAAGATGGGTTTAGAAGAGTCTTGAGTGGTGTGTCCTCCTCCAAAAGGGGGTCTTGTGCATCTCGGTGTCGCTGACGTAGGATCCTCTCCGGTTCGGGTTCGAAAGGTGGTAAGTCTCCCGAAGTATAATGCGTCATGAACAGAACCTACAAAATATATGGATCAGAACACAAGAAGAAATAAAAATGTATAAAAAAACATATATTCACAAAATTTACAACTACTTTATCAAAAACACACACTAAAAACCAAAGCGCTCCCCGGAAATGATGCCAAAATTTGACCGTGCTATCATGACACGTCAAATTTATTATGTTTTTGTGGATGATATATAGTGTAGGGAAGACCCTAGGTCGTCTCTCAAAGAGCTCTGGTAGGTTTAGAGTGTGTGTTCTTAATAAAAGGGACTAAAAGGGGGGTATTTTTTTAAAATAGTTTAAAGAAAATGAATTGATTTAAAGAGTTTAATAATTGAAAAATAAAAGAGGTGTTTTAAAATTATGAGATAAAGGATATCATTTCAAGTTCACTACACAACTTGGATAGTTCATTGTTCTGAAAATATTGACATGGTTTTGTTCAATTCTTTGGTTGAAGGTTGTCAAGATCTTGATTCCCCTCTTGCCTCTTAGAATGTTGCGCAAAGCACCACCCCTTGACAAGGTTTGGGTATCAATAACAGAGTTAAGGCTACCAAAACATATTGAAATCTTATGTATGTGTGATATTAATAGGGTTCTTGTCTTTTAATATAGGAACAAACCAAGATCCCCACTTGAAATCTCAACCCAATCGGTGTTGAGATAAAAAGTGTTTCACTTAAGTTAAACCACCCAAATGCATTCAGAAGAGAAGAGCATAGAGATTAATCATAAGTGAAATATTTAACACACAAATTATACAAAACCAGTGGAAGAAAAAGTGCTGGAACTCTCTCCCAAGTAATTGTAGCTCCCTCGAAATGATCACCCACCGTTTAGCTCGCCATCGTGAGGAGGAGGAGGCTCGGGTGAAACTCATTCTTCATCCTTGATCCCCCTATGAGGATAGGGGCCTCTAGAACTTCTTGGATGATTATTGTACTCCCTTGGGTCCCCAAAATACCAGTGCTTTGCCTCCTGCTCTAACTCTCAAATAAGGAGCCCAAGGTTCCCTTTTATAGGAAATGTGGGAGGTGGTTTTGGGCACACAGATTTACTAAAACCTCTTGGAATATTGTTTTATCCTACCCGATAGTCTTAACACGTTTTGTGGAAAACTAAAAAGTTTTAGCCCCACGTCTGGACTATCTCCACTGAATGTTTGGCATCATTTCAACAAGTGGAGCACGAGATATGGACAGATCACTACACATAACTTTTGACATCGAGCAGACTGGGTGTGCTGGACAGATTAGGTCGGCTGGGAGCCTTAATGGACGAATCTCTCTTGGGTTATTAAATTAACGTTGTATCCCAATGAGTTTTGGATATGCCCACAAAATTTCAGCCCATTTGGATCCACGATGTGGTATCAGCATGAATTTGAGTCCATTTAACTTCTTGGATCCTGCGCAGTTTGTCCCATTTTTGAAGGACTTCATCATGGGCCCTCCAAATCACCTCCACCTACATTGTAATTTTCAAAACAAGTATCATTGCCCTATTTAACAGTGATAAACACAAAATTATTGAATCAAACATGAAGCAAAATTTGATAATATTTTTATAATTTTTAATACAAAATATGTTTAGCACAGTGGTTTAAGGGTGAAAATGAAACAGCGAATCGTGGTACGATCACGCTTCAAAGAAGAGGTAATGTCCGTTACTGATTTTTTCAAATTTATTTCTTCTTACACTTCTTCTTATTTATTTTTTTAATTATAAATTAATAACATCAGTATCACTCATATAATGATATGTTATTATACGTTTGAAACAACTCTATTTCACCATCTATCCATCCTACGGAAAACGAAATCACCGCGTGTGCGTACGTACGGAATACTGTCTCCACGCCGTGGTGAAATCTGTTTTTCCACCAACACCTTACATGGATAGGTATAATGGTGTAAAGAATAACTATATATGGTTATTATAAAATCATAATGATTATGATATATTATATCATCCACTCCAATTCTATTCAATAATTATGGGAACGATATCATCGCTCGTGCGTACGTACGGACTATCATCTCCACGACGTGATGATATTCATTCTCCATGTTAACCATACATGAATGATCATAAAGTTTATTTAATGAATAATAATGGAATATATGAAATAATAATCCTACTGGATTTATGTATATATATATATATATATATGTGTGTGTGTGTATGTCATACATTTAGTTTCATTCAATTCAATAAGGAAACGAAAACAGCGTTCATGTGTACGTACGGCCTACCGTCTCCATGAACGGTGTATTTCATTCCTTTTATAGATCTATAATATATATATGTATATGATGAATATATATTATATATAAATCATGTTTTACAATCTGGAATTATGTAAATCAGGATATAAGTAATAATATCAAGAACGACAAGTCGAAACATATACGATAAATGAAATGATTTTACCCAAAACGCTGCTTTAACATGGAATTTACAAAAGAACGGGTAATATAAAGTCATAAGTGAAACATATATGATATCATAACAATAAATATGATTCTGTAATAAGTTAATGACATTATTTAAATCATTATACAGGAGGTTCGGATACGTATGAAGCATATCGGACCTAAGGTAAGGGATAATTTTGCAAATCTCATTTTTATCAAAGATTGCTTATTCATAAGTATTTACTGGGGTTATTTCTATCATCCATGTCCATGTTTTATAAAAGTGTTTTCATGTATGTTTAAAGTTTTTTTTACCCATTTTTTACTTTTACTACATGGTATGTATGGAATCTATCTTTTACGAGGTACTTTTTGACATTTCTGACAAAAGTACGAGGAGAATGTTTTTTTAACATATACGGCATGAAAGGATTTTTATGGTTTTATAAAGAAGTATTTTCATAAAGCTTCTTCCAAAATATTTCATGACTATTTTCAACAAAATCTCTTTCTTTTAAATTGCATGATGTTTTGTTAAAAGAAATTGATTTTGAAGATGAAAGGATATTTTCCTCAAGAATTCATTTCAAGTGTTTTATCAAAACCATTTTTTTTCATCTAAGAAGACGTTATTTCATATGTATATGTTTCAAGTGTAATGTCTATATGATTTACATGGTTTCACTTTTCTTATGATGAAATGATATCCATTTATTTTATATGTATTATGTAATGATGGGATGATGTTTATGAAACCTATTTCATTTATTGGGTTATTATGAATGATGTATGTTTATTTTGTAGCACAAGTAAGAATGATTTCACTATGAGATGGTTGGGACCTATATCTACATCCAATTCATTGGGTAAAGATTTATATCTCATGAGATAAACATGTTTGGAACGGTAAGTTAATCCGGTTCAGTGTTACATGATTGAAACGAGGAGTGAACTCGATTCAGAAAGGGACTTTGTCCACTAAGATGGTCTTGGAAGCAATGCCTTGGCTACTATGGAAATAATAACATGTTCTTAATGGTTGCCACAATTAAATGTTTTATTCCCATGCTATTTTATCATGATTGATTATCCCTTATGATATATTCCTTACATACTTCCAAGGTTCATTTCTTTGCTCACGATTTTTATGTTTAGATTTTATGTTCAAGTTTTTGCATTCAAATGTTTATGGATTGTTTTATATTCTCTATGTTTACCCTTACTGGGCATTTGAGCTCACCCCTTTTATGTTTTCTTTTCCCCAGGATATAAAGAAAGGTTTTAGGTAAGAAAAAAAGGGGAAGATCTTTATGGGAGATGTTGAAGATCTTTCACCACGATTAGAAGATTATATTCCGAGTTTCTAAAGACACTAAACTATTATGGTCCTTGTGTGTTTGTTTTTGTTATGTATTAATCATTCCATAAAAGTAATGAAATGTCCATGTACATCAAGCTTTGGGTCTCTACAGTTGGTATCAGAGGAAATTTTTAGTCAACCTTTGGAAACTAGGATGTGAAAATGTTAGTGAGATCCCTAGAGATATTTCTAAGGTATGTCTAGGGATATCCCTAAGGATAAGTATACGTATAGGATATAGTCCTAGAAATATGGTAACGATATTAGAATTTAACCTAAGATGTTAGATATTGAGGGTTCTCACCCTTTACTATGTTGTTTTCCCTAGCATGATTTTTGCCTCTCACACTATTCTTTTTGGGTTTTAGAAAATGGCTGGAAACAGGAAGATTCATGATAATGGAGGATATGACGGACAATGGAATGATATTCTTCATGAGAAACCAAATGAAACGGGATTTGGAAGTCCAAACATCGTTATTATGTCTAATAAGAAATCTCATAATAAGATCAATAATCTCAACTTTGGTAATTTTCCCGACTCAGATAATAAGAGAAAGATGGAGTTTCATGATGATCATAGAGGAAAGAAAGTTCAATTTCCCTCATGTAAATCATCTGGGAAGAGGCATCAGGGAGATTGTCTCAAGCGAATTGGAAGATTCTTTGGGTGTGGAAGAGAAGGACACAAAGATAGTAAGTGCAAAGGAAAAGGTTCAGTTAACACCATGGATGAGGATAATGGTATTGCTACGACATCAACAATGGTTAAATGTTTTAAATTTGGAATGTACGGGAATTATGCAAACCAATGCCCTAAGGGAAAGTCTCATGAAGAGAATTAGTACGGCCGTATGGGTGGTATTTATGTTGATGATGATGAAGAGACTACAAATGATATGTGAGATGAAATAATTGTTGATGCTCGATCAATGGTTTAAGAAGGTAGTGGAATGATTACATGTTTATCAAGTATAATGTTGTATAATTAATCTCATGGTACTATGGAATAAAGAGACATCTAAGGATTGTTACGCTGTTTTCTTTACTTGAGTTTTGAAAGTGTATGATTAATTGTACCAGTATCCATGAAAGGTTATTCAGATATTTTTGGAATGAAGATGATATGCGCATAATGAAGGGATAAGGAGAAAATTAAATGTTTGATAGTATTAATGAGCACATGACTGATATAAGGAGAATGTTATATCATGGTTTGAGTATATAGAATTTTTCGATTTTGGTATGTGGAAAGAGTTAACTTTTGACAGAATTCATGTTTTGACTAAGTTTTAATGGTTATTCATTCTTCAAGAGAATACATGATTATGGTATTCACATATCTTATGATATATGGGGGATAAATGATGGCATTCACGTGATTGTTATGTGACATTTCAAGTATTCATTTTCTTTATACTATGTGATTGGACCGAAGTATTTTAGATAAGCCTAAAGATTGGAATGGATTATATTGGACATACGTTAGTATTGTTTAAGGATATAATTTTTTTCGATATTATTGATGGGATGTTATAGTAATATATCTTTAGAAAAAGGACAACTTGCAGGATGGGCGACAACCCATCGCGTCGGACAAGGCTGTGGGAATCGAACCCACAACCGAAGTGCGACTGGCCTTTATCGCCTACCACTGGCCTACAGAAAGTCCCTGGTTAGTAGAAACTAGTTTTATTTTATTACGCGGTATGATATATGAAGTATAAGTTCATTCTTGGAATCATATACGATTAACCTCACCATAGATGTACTTATGTATATTTGATAACTTTTGCTAACATTTTGTTTGAAACAGATGGAATGAACCATCATTCTATCACATGATCTATTAACACTTCATGAATAACAAATTCAACTTCATTTCTTTAATAGATGAAGTGTAAATTTTTCAAATCACGAACAACAGCGAGATTGTACCAAAATAAAGTAAGTATTTATTCTAATTCAAATTCTTCAACTTTAGGGAAATGATCTTGAAAACCAAAAATGTTGTCCTAGTGCCCTTATATCCAATGAATCAGATGGTACCCTAGATCATCACAAATTTATGGCTTTGTGATTGTTGGATTTTTCATAGCCATGTTCTCTACCACTCTCCATCAGAACATGATGGTTCGATTGTCTTCCATATCCATATTTTCACCTATGTTCTCCTATGTGGAAACCCAGTGATTAGTTAATTTTGGTAACCGTTACGTTTCATACTTTAGTTTTTAAATCCAAGTTTTGGTATTCCTTTTTACGATGTGGGTTTCTATGAAAGAAACTTTCGAGTAGCAAACCATTTATAACCCCGACGTATTTCGAGGGCGAAATTCATTTTAAGGGGGGTAGAATGTAACACCCCAAGATTTTACGAAAAATATTTTTTTTAGTTTCATTAATGTCTTGTGTTGTCTGATACACCAAAAGGATCTTTCACAACACGCATCCCTGACTTGGCTTGCATTACATGCAAGCGCGACCTTCCACCATAGCGTGTGTTGTACGCAATACCGAGTTTCAATAAACAACAATATGCTATTAAAAAATTATTAAAACAAGCCGTTATGAATAGTAATACCCACTTTTTGAAATTTTATAAATTTTATTTTTGAAAATGGACTTCATTTTTGGATTCGGAATATCGAAATTAGCCTAGGGTGAAATTTTGGTATTTTTCTGAAAACATTCAATTTTTGATGAATAGTGAAAACACTGGGTTACTATTTAAAACCCGACTTTTATTTAAATAATTATTTATTTTATTTAAATTTATTTTAGGTCAAAATTGATACATAATACCTATATAAGTTCAATGTAATTCATTGGAGTAATTTTATAATAATTTTAGATATATAAAAATTTCATTGAACTTTTCACCGTCTTTTACCCACCTCCTAGGAGAATTTGAAAATTTACATAAAACATAATTTTACCACTTCTGTAAGTGGAATTTCAAAAATCCGAGAGACATGGTTGATGTCAGTAAGTAAAATTTGGTTCAATGAGATGAAAAAAAAAAATCGTGAATAGTAACTTTTTATTTTTTTTACCACGGTTAAAAGTAAATAGGTTAATTAAGGGTAAAAATGATATTATTATTATCCTAACACATGTCCTAATTCTATTTTATAAGATTAATTCGACCAAAAACAACCTTAGGAATAAAATATGACCATTTAGGCCAACTTGGATTAGATTAGGACATTTATTATTATTTTATTTAAAGAAGGGTTAAAATAGTTAAAATCAAATTTTAATAAGTAAATAATTTTTAATATAGGGTTATACAAAAGATAAATTAGACTATAAATATTCATTAGAAAGATAAAAAGATTTCCTACATTATGGTATTTTATTATTAATTTTTAGACATTAAATAAGTTAATTTATTTATGACACAAAGATGATGCAGTAATTATCTAATTAATGAAATATTGACATAATTGATGTTATAAATACACAAATAAATGAAATTTGAGACTTTTTGTGAATTAAACTAATTTTATAAGTTAATATGACATGTTATTATTGAGTTAATTAACTTTTTTCGAACTAATCATTCTGTTATGATTTTCACAAAAATCAATTACTAAATAGCGTCAAAATAGACATAAAATAGTTTTTAAAACAAATATTATATTATTAATTGTTATTTTATTCCTAAAAATCTAAGGTTCGGCCAAATGACTTAGATAAGGTTATATATATTAATAGTAAACAAATTGGGGTTCGTTTGGCTTCTTATAGTAAGTTTATTAACCTTATAGTGTAAGAACACAAAAAGACATGGTAAAAGTAAAATTATCTAACTTAAAGTTAAATCTAAATGATAAGGTTAAAATATTAAACTAAACTTGTCCAAATTCTATTGGATGAGCTGAAACCGACCCCTCCCCACCTTAGCTTTGAAAGAAATCAATTTGGAGCTATTTAAAACCGAATATGTCTTTATAATAAAATAATATTTTTTGTTATTCCAAAGGTGCCCCTCTCCTCCCTTATAAAAGGGCACCTCCTCCCTCTCTTCCTCACACCACATTGAGCCTTCAAGCTCGGCCAGCCCATGACAATTTCTTCTCGCCACTTCCCTAGAGACATCCTAGATGTCCTGGTCTTATTCAAAGACCAATTTTAGTGCCCTAAAAGGAGGTCTCAAAGAAGCGCTTCAAAGAAGAGGTAATGTCCGTTACCGATTCTTTCAACTTTATTTCTTCTTCCACTTCTTCTTATTTAGTTGTTTCATTATAAATTAATAACATAAGTATCACTCATATAATTATATGTTATTATAAGTATGAAACAACCCTATTTCACCAATTATACATCCTACGGAAAACGAAATCACCGCGCGTGCGTACGTACGGAATACCGTCTCCACGCCGTGGTGAAATCTGTTTTTCCACCAACACCTTACATGGATGGGTATAATGGTGTAAAGAATAAATATATATGGTTATTATAACATAATACCGATTCTGATATATTATACCATCCACTCAAATTCTATTCAATAATTATGGGAACGATATCATCGCTCGTGCGTACGTACGGACTACCGTCACCACGACGCGATGAGATTCATTCTCCATGTTAACCATAAATGAATGATCATATTGTTTATTTAATGAATAATAAAGAAATATATGAAATAATAATGCTACTGGATTTATGTATATATATATATGTATGTCATCTATTTAGTTTCATTGAATTCAATAAGGAAACGAAAACAGCGTTCATGCGTACGTACGGCCTACCCTCTCCATGAACGGTGTATTTCATTCCTTTTATCGATCTATAATATATATATATGTATGTGATGAATATATATTATATATAAATCATGTTTTAAATTCTGGAATTATGTAAATCAGGATATAAGTAATTATATCAAGAACGACAAGTCGAAACACATAAGATAGATGAAATGATTTTACCCAAAACGATGCTTTAACATGGAATTTACAAAAGAACGGGTAATATAAAGTCATAAGTAAAACATATATGATATCATAACAATAAATATGATTCTGTAATAACTCAATGACATTATTTAAATCATTATACAGGATGTTTGGATACGTACGAAGCATATCGGACCTAAGGTATGGGATAATTTTGCAAATCTCATTTTTATTCGAGATTGCTTATTCATAAGTATTTACTGGGGTTATTTCTATCATCCATGTCTATGTTTTATAAAAGTGTTTTCATGTATGTTTAAAGTCCTTTTTACCCATTTTTGACTTTTAGTACATGTTATGTATTGAATCTTTCTTTTACGAGGTACTTTTTGACTTTTCCTACAAAAGTACGAGGAGAATGTTTTTTTTAACTTATACGGCACGAAATGATTTTTACGATTTTATAAAGACGTATTTTCATGAAGCTTATTCCACAATATTTCATGACTATTTTCAACAAAATCTCTTTCTTTTAAATTTCATGACGTTCTGTTAAAAGAAATTGATTTTGAAGACGAAAGGATATTTTCCTCAAGAATTCATTTCAAGTGTTTTATCAAAACCATTTTTTCATCTAAGATGACGTTATTTCATATGTGTATGTTTCAAGTATAATGAATCTATGATTTACATGGTTTCACTTTTCTTATGATGAAATGATATCCATTTCTTTTATATGGATTATGTGATGATGGGATGATGTTTATGAAACCCATTTCATTTATTGGGTTATTATGAATGATGTATGTTTATTTTGTGGCACAAGTAAGAATGATTTCACTCTGAGATGGGTGGGACCTATATCTCACTCCAATGCATTGGGTAAAGATTTATATCTCATGATATAGACATGGCTGGAATGGTAAGTTAATCCAGCTCAGTGTTACAGGACTGAAACGAGGAGTGAACTCGATTCAAAAAGGGACTTTGTCCACTAAGATGGTATTGGCAGCAATGCCTTGGCTACTATGGAAATCATAACATGTGCTTAATGGTTTCCAAAATTACATGTTTTATTCCCATGCTATTTTATCATGATTAATGATCCCTTATTATATATTCCTTGCGTACTTCTAAGTTTCATGTCTTTGCTCAAGATTTTGATGTTTAGATTTTATGTTCAAGTTTTTGCATTCAAATGTTTATGGATTGTTTTCTGTTCTCTATGTTTACCCTTACTGGGCATTTGAGCTCACCCCTTTTATGTTTTCTTTTCCCCCGGATATAAAGAAAGGTTTTAGTTAAGGAAAAAAAGGGGAAGATCTTTATGGGAGATGTTGAAGATCTTTCACCACAATTAGAAGATTATATTCCGAGTTTCCAAAGACACTAAACTATTATGGTCCTTGTGTGTCTGTTTTTGTTATGTATTAAGCATTCCGCAAAATTAATGTAATTTCCATGTACATCAAGATTTGGGTCTCTACAGACACCCAGGACAAAAATGATCTGGTGAATAATAATAAAAAAATTTCCACCACAAGAACTCATTGCCTACCTTGGGAAAAATTAACTCAGACAGGGGCTGGGATAGATCTAACTCCATGTAAAGACAGGATTCCAAGACTTCCAACATACTAAGAGTTCGATCATCCACACATAAGAAAGAGCCTAATGAGTTTATGAGAGCCTGCAGAAAAAAAAATTGTAAAATTGAAGAGGTAATCTAGGAATGGAAATCCAAACTACTAGAGAAGATGAATCACACCCGGAGTGAACCTCCATGTACCACATGAAGTGATTAAAGTAAAACTTCCCATAGTACTTGGATCTAGAAGACCAGTCCTTTGAAAAGACGTATTGAGATGATAACACCATGAAAAATGCCTTCATTTGGAGAACTGAGACCCTCTCTTGGGAGGCCAAACCCCAAGATCCCACCAATGATTCAAACCAAGGAAGAGGAGGTTATTCAAGACCAAATATTTCAATCAAGGTCCATTAAAGCCCAGTTGAAGATTCCTTGGGATCCACTAAAGGAAAATATTGTGATGGAAAGCCCTCCACTAAGGACATACTACACTGTTATAAGGGAACAACTAGGAAACCTAGCAGAGGGGATGGGGACCATAGTAGAGGTTGAATAAGAATATCTTTGAGCTAGACATTGGGAATCGAGAAATAGAACACCAGAGGTGGGGAAACATCCTACAACTGAAGTAGAGAGGAAGAAGAATCCTGGAAAGGAAGGCCGAAATCCGCGAGTGTCATAACTATTAGAGAATTTTGAAATGGTTAAAACATATCCAGCGCATTCTCTAAAATTGAAAAAAAATCATTTATGTGACAAGCTTTCTGGAAAAATGAAAAAATCACTAAACCTATGAGGGTCGTGAAGCTTCATTCAAATAGTTGTGTTGCATTTCCAAACACCCAACACACCTACCAAAATTTTTTAAACAAATGTAACTTAAGTCATCAACACCCAAGACAAATCTTTTTTCCCAACCAAAACACCTAAACAATGATCACTTGGTTCTATTTAGCTAGACACATGATCATGTCATCGTCTCTTTAAGAATTTGGCCGATGGTACTCCCCACCTTAGGTCTTCAACATCAGAAAAGACCAATTTGAATCAATAACACTCCTCACCATTGTAATTTTATTACAGAGAACATTATAAGCATTATAACGACACTCTAGATGTGTTTTCTTTATCAGGTTGAACCCGATTTCATATGAGGTCATAACATGAACCTCATCACAAAGAAACACTTGAATCCCAATTGACCTAACTGAAACTATTTATGGAAGCTTTCCTCGAAATACAATGTCGACACATTAAACCACAAATGCCTTATCCTGGTGACATGCATCAAATGGTTTCATTCATCTATAGACATAGAAAGAGGGAAAAATAGGTCAAGCATCCTCTGACTAACCATTCTAAAAAATTTCATGGTTAGATGGCTGGCATATTACAAACTGAACCATAATGCCTTCTCACAAGGATTCTTGTGTTTAGCACAAACACGTTCATCAAAGCTCATACCCGAAATTCGGTGATGTTCTTTGGACAAACCATTACCTTACCATTTAAACCATCTTTCCTCCATATGAAAAAGGGAATAATCTAGATCCTACCCACCAGAATCATTACCCCTTTTTATAGAACACCTCCATGCAAAAAAAATCCATGGTAACCTCTTATTCAAAGAACTGGAGTCTAAGGAACTAAATCCCATAGCCCATACTCCGTATACAAATGAGATGTTGGCACAAGGCCACAATGACCACTTCAAAACATTGACTAAGACTAAGCCCATAGCAGCTTCCGACTAGTATTGAAGTCGAAGGGAACAACTATTGTCCAAGATTATATCCAAGGAACTCTTACATGGGAATCCCAGGACCACTCAAGAATAACTAACTATCAAATACAATCATGTGTCCACCATGAAACTAGATATAGATCACATATAAATCCCAATGTCTTTAAAACATTAGTGTGGCGTAAGACCAACGACCTCTTAGAGAATCAAGGAATAATCCAAGATAGGGGACATTCTTGTCTCTTTAATAAGACTAGAATAAGTAGAAACAAGGAATAGTAAAAGAATAATGGTCGAACCATGATTGGTCGACTTCTCAAAAGATGCTCATCTTTTCCTTCCGAAGCACTCTAGGCACCATGAAATGTGTTCCATGCACTTATTCGTAGAGTGAAGATATGATTCTCACACAGACAAAAAATGTCATGTATGAGAAAAGTTGTTTTCACTAGAAAATAAGAAGATGTAGGCTGGATTTCTATGTGCAAAAATACTACTCCATACCAATGGATAAGTTGACTGATTCCCCCATCCAAGAGTAGGAAGTGGATTTCCCATATCGATGGTGAAAATTTATTGACACATTAAATTCAATTTACATGTTTATTACAAGAATAAATGGTGTATTTACAATATCAATAAGTGTAGATATCTTCCAGACCTTTGATTTGACTGGTCGCAGAGCCTAAACAGACATACGGATCAAAAGTTATGACACTTGGAAAATAGATAAATTTCACAAAGGGGCCTACGCAGAGGTCCTACAGAGAAGACCATTGCGAAGGACCTACTCAGAAAAGTTTCCTTCACCCAGGTTACCCTCCTTGCCTATAAATAGAACCCTTGGGCTCCCCATTTCAGTGAACAAAAAAGTTGGAAGAATTCACAAAGCTCCCATTGCATAGCTATTTTTCCAAGATCCCTGAAATTTTCTCAGGTAGCTCTCTAAAACATGAGAGAAGATAGAATTAAAGTGGAAAAGTGGTTCAAAGTCCCATTAAGGTCTAGAATATATGGATCTGCATGGAGAACTTTCACTGATCACCTATACGGAGCACCTGCATGGCGCACCTGCACAGAGCACCAGTGCGCTACACCTGCAATGAGTACTTACATGGGGGAGCTACGCGGAGCACCTGCACGCCACACCTGCATGGAGTACATACGCGGGGGATCTACATAGAGAACCTATGGGAGGAACCTTCAAAGAGAACTTGTGCAACCCCACTGGTTCATTTTTCAGGGGTTGCACCCCCCGTACCCCTACTTGGGATTAGTGTTGATCCCTTCACTTCCATCACTGACCCCCATAAAAAATGGAGAGTCGCACCACAAACTTTTTGAATCTGGTCAACAAAATTTTCCATTGCGCCCTTTATGTGGTCCAACTTCCAACCTTGGAATACCATGATTTGAGATGCTCCATCACACATAATGAAGTTCCATGAGTTGACTCACTCCTCTTGGTTCCTTTAACATGTTATGTGTTTGGACTCTCCTTATGGATTTCTCGAGTACCTTAGGTCGATAAATTCTTCAACAAACTACTCAATCCTCATCACCTAACTCCTATTCTAGAATTAAATCTCAATAGGGTATCCATCCTGGTATAATCCCCTCACCTTCACCCCTTATTCCTTACATTGGACCCTTGTCCAATGTAAATAGAAAATAGGGAAATCTCATCGCCTCACCTTCTTCCATAGTCGATGCGCCCTCTTCCACTAGCGGGGGAGAAATTTTTTTAAAGTGTGAATGCCTTTGTTGAATCTTTGACATCCTATTGTTTCTTACACCGAGCATGACTCACGTGGGCTTAGAGATTTTTCACGATCAAAACATTTACACGATTGAAGGAACTAAGAGAACACTAATTCATGTTCAAACCAGGATACGTAGGAAGCCCTTTACAGGGCCTGAGCTCAATGGACATCCTCTTTAGAAACCCAATCCTAATTCCTTTAATCTGGTCATCCTCCTTAGTAATAAGCCCCAAATTAAGCCCCAAATTAAACCCCAAATAATCAAGGCATAAGTTTCAGAAAGTAAGCCCAAACTCATCTCTCTCAAAGGACCATACTCTCCTATGAGACTTATCAAACTACGTGGGCTTTGATTCCCATCCATATGAGATACGTATGAAGACTTATTGAGGTTCAACCCCAATAATTAAATTCAAACCTGTTCTCCTTGGGCTATATTCCCAACAGGGTCTGATCTTACTTGAAAACCCATATCCTTTCGAAGTTCCTTGGGCTGCTTCAGCATAATTCCTTCACTATGTTTTGACCAAGCACCTTTCACTTAGAGGTCCTTATCACATGACCTTAAAAAGGTATGATGTGTCCTATTAAGCAGCACCAAACTATGAGGGTTCTGATTCCTTTCACAAGGATACGTAGGTATCCCATTTTACAGGCATGATCCCAAGATCAAAATAAACCTTCATCTCCCTAGATGACAATAAATTCCAGAGTGCCCCACTAAGTGGATTAAAAACCAGTATCATAACAACGATGATTAAAAGAATCTCTATAAGTATATTAGAGGATAACTTTCATGTAAAACCTCATATACATTTGGGTATTTCCATTAATGAAGAACCTTGAATGCATACTGATGATTCTAAATTTTACACATGTCGATAAGTGATTGTAAATTCCAAGGGATAAATATGATATACTAGGGGAATTAATAAGGATTCATGAAAATATATTAAATTTAAAAATAGAGTCCTGGTGTAGAAAATAATTCCCCCAAAAGGATGGGATGAGTCTGACCTCCCATCCTCTCGACCAATGCACGTTCTTAAGTATCGTAAAGTTCAGACTTAACGAACACCTACCTTTGGAATGAAGGTCCTCTTTAGATAAAGAACTGTTGGAAGTTTCCTATTCCATAAATAAATCCAATTCAAACCGCCTAGAAATAGTGATTCTTTAAACTAGAAAACACATTTCAAAGAACTAAGAAACAAAAATGGTGAACCCGACCTGAATCCTTAACCAAGTTAATAATGTTACCCTCCTGTTAGGCCCCTATCAATTGATAAAGGAAGGCCAGTCAAAGGAATCAATCATGCATGTATCCATCTAAAAATATGTTTATTTAATTTATTTTGATGTTGTTCATGTTTTTCTTCTCAGAATTCCCTTCATTCCAAAAATAGATTTCTCCAAGACTACATTTGTGAACTTCCCAACCACTGCTCAAGCTGGATCTCATCTATGGGAAGTAAATCATCACCAACTCAGCGCCTCCAACACTAGGTCTCTAATGTACTTGTAAAGGAATATATCTAGCACGGTATTATCCCAACTTTAGAGTCTGCTCGTCTGACTGCATTTAAAGAAGCCTGCCAATCTAATGTGGTGGCAACTGGTAAACAGGAACATACACATGTTTACAATCACCAATTCTGCCAGCAGTCTCATCTTCCAGTATTGAAGGAAGTACATAAATCATACTTGAAGGAAAATAGCCAGTAGGTACATACACCTGCCAATGTTCATCAATCCTACCAACAGTCTCATTTGGTAGCACCCAGAAAAGTCGGTCGGAAAGCTCTGCCGAAAAATTTAGGGCAAACCCAACTCTCTTCCCCATGAATGAGTAATGTCAATATAAATTGATCGGAAAAGGAGTAAAAGAGAAGGCACATACACCTACTCCAGATTCATAATGGACGTATATTCCTGTTCTGGCCGCTAAAGTCACCAAACACATATTATCAATGGTGAAAGGGCACACGAATATCCATTCCCATATTCTGGAAGCATGTCAGGATATTTTAGAAACTACTTCAGTAGTATCAGGGTAAAAAACACATAAATGTTTCCCCAGACATTGGGTGACACATTGGCATTCCATCCCAGAGCGGATACATACCTCTTTTCCAGTCTAGGAGGATCATGGGGCATATTCCCCATATCATACGGACAACAAAATCATGAACATATGCCCTTTTAAATTGGATTTAATCGGTCCATTCCGGTAAACACTCAAGGGTAGCCACATACACTTGCCCATAATAAACACTTTTCCAAGCAAGTGGCCCCAACTAAGTATAAGAGAACATCCAAAAATAAGTCTCTCTAAGCACTATCAGAAAATCAAGAGTCAAGCTGTGATTTGGATCCTCTTAAAGCTAGAGTTCTTAAAGCCCTCAGAAATTTATCTGTTGCAGCTCAAGATCCTACCCTCTCATTACCAAATTATGGGAGTGGTAGTTATAATTCTGATATTCATCATCAGAAACTTCATCATGAAGGCTTGCTTTATGAAAATTTGGTCAATCCAGAGTGTCTATCTCTGGATGAGAGCCATGGAAACCCTCCATGTGGCTTGAAGACCAAGGAGCAAGAGGGTTTATCCCTTGCTATAATCCGTATTGATGATCCTTCCCATGATAGTATTTTCTATTAAAGTCCTCTCCGCTGTGGTATTTCACATTGTCAAGACAATTCTATAATTGACAATGTTGTGATGGGAAAGCCCTCCTATTTCAAGGAACATGAAAACACAAGTCCATTCATGTCTAATTCCTTTTCATTTATGGGTGAAACACTTTTGTCAACTAGAAGACATCTTAAGGGAATAATCATTCTTCAAACCTCCCTTGGGTTATTGGTCTTCTAATACAGAGCATCCACTTTGGTCAGACCAAGTGGAGAAACCTCCAGTGAAAGATGGTGATTATTTGTTAAACATGAGGAAACAATTAGCTAAAGGATAAATACCAATCATGTTCTGGACTTCGGAAAATTCTTAGTATAACATTACAGAATTGATGATAGAATATTTCATTCATGACATTCTCCTCAACTTATAGAAAACTCTTTGTCATTTGAAATCCAAAGTATTACCATATGATGAATATCAAAATCATGTAAAGGTAATATAAGGGTTACAGTGACAAATTGTCTTGGAATCTCTCTTAGTTTCCCAACATCCAAATGTTGAAAAGTAGCAGAGAACACTCCAATATGCATGTCTCAATGCTCTAAAGAGACTACACCAGTTAATTTCTGATTCCCCATCTATTGTTCATATCAGAGGATGGGGTGAATATGGAGCATTGCAATTCACCGCACTAAAATGTCAGAAAAGTCTTCCAAATATGGTTTCATGCAATGTTATTGCCCATGGTCAGCCACAATCAATGGATTTTGTATGTAATCGGATATATGCTCAAGAACATGCCTCAACCAGTTCTCCTTAGAATCAGGACCAAAGAAAAGAATTTGTTGAGTTTCTTTTACATCAAGCATCCGTGAATCTTGTGCAGGCATCCCACTTAAAGGATTTCAGGCGTCAAAGAATGAAAATGTCTGAAATTGAACAGTGATACTTCAAATCAGGTGATTTAAGTGGTTGTTGGATGATACACCCAGCTAATGTTCGAACCAAAATCTGCAAAATCAGAAGAAGAAAAATTGCACAAGTTTCAGCCATAGTAGTTCAAGAATCACCCCAGCTTTCAAGGATGGTTTCTCATTTAATTCAACATTCCAATTAATTCAACAAAGTTCAAAGGTTTGAAGAAGAAGAAGAAGAATAGTAACATCCCCATCCTGCAGGGCTGGGGGGTCTTCTCATCTGCAATCCCCTCCTCAATAGAAGTCAATTTTCTCCCGATTAGGGAAGAATCCACAAGGAAAGTGTACAACTAAACTATATGAAGATTCCCTATGGGTTTTTGTCCACCAAACAGTTCCAGGGAATTAATCATATAGGAGAACAAGGTCACATGAAAGACCCAAAGGAAGACGATCTCACAAAAATACTGACAGAATTCCCCCAATGCATTACGCATCAGTAAATGTTATTAACACCATTACAGAAGATCCTCCATAAAATAAGTCCAGTTTAGGGGAATCATAAGATGATGTTCTTTTATATAATATGATACACACTAGGGAAAATAATGAAGGTGTGCTCACCCAAAATTAGAGGCTTACCCAGAATCTAGGTATGCCTTTAAATAACCAACTCCCCCTCTCCAAAAACCATCTAACAAGGGGAAAGGAAAAATTCAGATTACATCTCACTTTTCCACTGAATAAGGTCAATCTCTTTTGCATGAAGAGATATTTTCATAGCAAGAAGAGTAAATGAAGGAGTTAAAAAGACTCAATAAAGAGTTACTTCAAAATAGCATTTTCGCTAGACGTAATCCCCAGATAGGTCCTCAACTTGAAAATCCTATAGGATCTCCTTAGAAAAGAGGATTTGTAGTAACTATAGATGTGGATAATGAATTCCCTACACTGAGTAAACAATCAAGGAAAGACCATATACATCCCGATGGGCCTGTTCCAGTGGGTTATCAAAGGCATATATCATCACCATTATCAGTGGTTTTGTCGGTCGTCGCACCATCTCAAGCTCCAGTTGCTATACCTTCACATGTTCCAACTCATCCGGATGTTCCCCAAATGATTATGAACACAATTGAGGCATTACCGACTCGATTGGAAGCTGTGGAAGAATGATATGCACCAGTTTAGTTGGAAAAGAGATCTTACCTCGAATGGGTGGATTCAATCCCCCCCCCCACCAAATTTTGTGAATATCGCATTCACAATATTTAATGGTTCGGGAGATCCAGAATAACACTTAACAAATTTTGTTTCTCATTGTGATCCCATGATGGGAACTTCTCAGAAAAAAGAACCCATTAATCTTAGGTGTATTGTGCAGCCATTACAAGGAACAAATTTTGTCTGGTATACATGTTTACAATATTAGTCAATTACCAGATGGGAAGATCTCCATCAAATATTCCTTCATCAATTTAGCTCAATGTAACCAAATACGAAAGTTTTTTATCTTACCAATTGTAAAAAAATGTATAATAAACAAGATTCAAATTTCACTACATGATGGAAAGGATTAACATATTCCTTAAGTATAGCACTCCCTCAAGAAGGTTTGCTGCCAATTTGTGTGGAAAATATGTTTGATGAATTATGCACACCATTGATCCCTGTGAAATACACTAGAAGGTTTCGAGACCTTACTTAAATTTCTCAACAGATAGAAGACTCTATTATAGAAACTAATACTAAAACTTGTATAATTCCATCAGCTCCAGGAAAGAGGATAGGAAAGGCAGAAGCTGCTACAGTCACACTCATATAGGCACTTGTACCTACTTCTACTTCATGAATTTCATCATACCAAAGGTATCTGCCTCATGATAATTAGCAGCAATGACCACCTCTTCAAGATGATCAAAGAGATCAAAGGCAGAAATAGTTTGACGAATTAAAGAATAAAGTTTATTCTTTTAGGAATGAACAAGTTCCCAGCTACTTCATCTCATCCTTAGAAAAAAATTTGGTTTAGTTTCCAAGGACAAAGAAGCCAAATAAATATGGGTATGAAGATATTCCAAATTATTTTCCCTTTCTCTAGATGTTGGGACACCCCATTCAGGAGTGTTTTGTTTTCAAAGACCTTCTGTGAAATATAGTAGACTCTGGATAAGTAAAACTGAAAAGTTAATCAGCTCAAGTAGCATGTATTACTGCTACTGATCTAGAAGAAAGAGGGAAAATAGAAATAGGTCAACAGTAAAAATGTGTAGAAATATGATGATTGGATGATCAGGAAAACAATCAATAATACTCATTCCATTTTATGAACACAATTGAAACAACTGATTGTGTCTTCTGCCACTCCTGCCATAGAAAAACCACCTAAATCGAAAGGTTGTTCCTCAAAGAAGAAAAATGATTATAATGACTAAGAGAAGTTAGAATAAAATGAGATCGTTTCAAGGCTAAAGTTGTCCTTTACCATGGCATATTTTATGCCATCTATTTCAAAATCACATGCACCACCCCGCCAAATAACTCAATCAAAATTAAACTGTCAACAAGAATCTTCGTCAAATGAAGAATTGATCTTTGGTTTTGTTAATGTTATCCATTTAACGGATCCTTAGGGCAATGGTGATTCTGATTATAATGACCATAATTCCTTGTACCTAATTGGGGAACAATATGAAGAGGCCATGGTCGAGGATACAGGGGAAGACATGGGAATTCAAGAAACCACCATTTTAACTCTACCCCTGCTCAAACCATATATGCGGCAGAAACTCGTGGAAGATCCCTTAATCAGGATCATTAAGATCAAGAAGTCTCTTCCATGAATGACAGGTTTAGTTCTGGCACAATTATATTGTAAGATCGATTAGAAGTTACACTGTCTTCTTCTCAGCATATGAATAATCCTAGTCAGTCTAATTTACCAAAGTCAAGAGTATTTCCATCTTCTGCTCCGACACAGACTACATCTACATCAGAAGCATAAACTTCCAAAGCACCTAGAAAACCACATATCCATGTTGGGAAATGCAGACCTTTGGACCATAAGTATGATGTATTGAAACAATTGGCTCAATTACTGGTTGTGTTATCAATTTTGGATTCTTTAACTCTATCAAAAGATATTTGAGAAGCACAAATTGAGGCTTTGTCAAGTCCTCAAGATTTTGAAACCAAATTTACTCCTGCTAAGGTCTACCATATATAGAATGATCCTACAAAATTTCATGAAGTCATATATTTTACAGATAAAGATGAAAATGATGTGGTACATGGGCATATCAGACACTTGTATTTGTCTTGAAAGGTCAATGACGTAGACATCCAATGAGCCTTCATTGATAATGGCTCTAGAGTCAACCTCATTACTATTCGTACGCTTCATTGATTGGTCCTAAATGAATCTGACTTATCTCCTTATAATTTAATGTTGCAAGAATATGATAAGAATGAACAAGAACCTCTGGGCGAGATTACACTCAAAACTCAATTTTGAGACCTTCTGCCTAATTTAGATTTCATGGTTTTTCTTTAGGGCACAGCCTTGAATATTCTTCTTGTAAGGCCTTGGCTGTATCAACATGCATCCATATCTTCATCATACCACCAATTTCTTAAGTATTGTTTCAATGGTCAAATCGGGACATTGTATGGTGACAAGGCTCCATTCAAAACATGTGAATCTCAGTACATAGAGGCAGAGTTTTATCACACAAAAGGAACGAAGCCCATGAAAAAGAAAATAACCAGAGTTAATGCTCCAAATGGATTGGAAAAGATCCCAGAAAATCCATTTATGCATTTGAGTATGGATTATGTGTTTCCCATCAACCAAATTGAAAAGGTAAACCCAAATCCGGGAACTCATCCAATAACTTCCATAATGTCAATTACGACAATTGAGCCTGTTAACTTAGAAGAAATTGTTGATCCACCAAGAAATGATGAGAGCTTAAATGGAGATGTTTTCATTTCATCCATTAAACTACAACAAGCCTCTACTTTATCAAACAGAGTAGAAGAGATTGTAGAAATACTAGAGGAAGACAAAAATGTTGATTCTCAATCCGTCACTCCCTCTTTATTACCACATGAAAACCCTTGATCATCAGTAGGGTCATATATGATGGCATCTTCTTAGGGATTTTCAAATATTGATTTCCCTTTTAACTCTGGGAGTTTTTCCTCTTCATCTACTATGAAAATGGAAACAGAAGAGGTAATGTGTAATGAAGAAGAAGAGGAAGAACTCAGTGATGCTCCTCTAGCATTTGAGGAAGGTGTCTCTACCACTATGTATGAACTCATGGAAATAAATTTGGGTACATAAGAAGATCCACGCCTCACTCTAATTAGTGCGGCCATGAAATCAGAAGAGAAAGTGGTGTATAATTCATTTATAAAGCAACATCGAGATATATTTTCTTAGAATTATACAAAAATGCCAGGTCTTAATCCTGATGTAGCAAGAAGAACACACCCAACTCATGCCTCTAAAATTTAAGCCAAAGCTGATAAGCTTATAAAGGATAACTTTGTCAGGAATGTTCAGTATCCCAAATGGATGGCCAATATTGTCCCAGTAAAAAAGAAGAATGGGAAAATTAGAGTCTGCATTGATTTCAGAGATCTTATCTGACATTATCCTAAAGATGATTTTCTAGTTCCGATTATAGAGCTTCTAATTGATGAAATAGCTGGATATGAGTCTCTTTCCTTCGTGGATGGATACTCTGGGTATAATAAAATACATATGTCATCAGAGGATAAAGAATTTATAGCCTTCATATCCCATCAAGGGTGTTTTTCTATCTGGTAATTCCCATTGGTCTAAATAATACAGGCACAACATACAAACATTCCATGCACCATATCTTCAACCCCTTCTTAGGGAAATTTGTTGAATGATATGAGTATAATTTGGTGGTCAAATATAGACAATGTTACCATCACATGGCTGATTTGGAAACCATATTCCACAAACTTCGGCAACACAGTTTGAAGATAAACCCCTTGAAATGTGCTTTCAGGGTAACCTCAGGAATGTTTCTTTGCTTCGTTGTATTCCATCGTGGTATCAAAGTTGATTTTTAGAAAAAAAATTCAATCCTTGATATGTAACCTCCTCTAAATTTGAAATAATTAAGAGGACTCCAAGGAAACATGTCCTATATTCGGCTCTTTATGTCCAATTTGGCAGGCACGTGTTTTCCCTTCACCAGATAAATGAAGAAGGGAGTCACCTACCAATGGACTGAGGATTTCCAAGAAGAATTTGATACCCTCAAGAAATATCTATTGATTCCACCAATGATGGAAGACTGTTTATTCTCTATATGATAGCTTTTGAGCGATCACTGGGTGCCTTCCTCACCCAAAAGAATGATGCTGGGAATGAAAACAACCTTTACTATCTCATTCAAACTATACTTGATACAGAAACTCGATATTCAAATATAGAAAAGTGCTACCTAGTATAAATATTTGTAGTTCAAAAATTGAGGCACTACCTACAACATCATGTGGTCCAATTGGTATCTTGCAATAACCCACTCAAATTTATTCTCATTCATCCTATGCTAATAGGGAATCTGGCATGGTGGGAAGTTATTTTTCCACAATTTGATATTCAGTTTGTGCCTCAAAAGTAAATAAAAGGCCAAGATCTGGCTGACTTCCTTGTTGAGCATTCATCTACAGAAGATATATCATTTAATACTAAACTTCCTAATGAAGAGATCTTCTCTATCCAAGATAATTCCCAAACATGGGAAATGTATTTTGATGGTGCTTCCATAAGTCCAACATGGAAAAGAATGGAAAATCCTAAACTCAACAATGTTGGGTTCGGAATTGTCCTTATTTCCCCAGAAAAGTCATTATTGCCTTATTCCTTCTTGTAATCAGAAGGTGGTACCAACAATGAGGCAGAATATCAAGCCCTCATCGCAGGTTTGGAATTGTCCCTTCAGGTGAGAATGGATCATTTAATGGTGAAAGATGATTCAGAACTGGTAATCAAACAAATCAATGGAGGATATTATTTTATAAAATAAGAGTTAATACCTTTGTGTGATTATGTCATAGGGTTAATGGTGGAATTTCCTTTAGAGATGACATTGTCTTATGTCCCATGATCACAAAATGCCCAAGCAGATGTATTGGATAATGTAGTTATAGCCTTGGAAGATCCAAGTTAGGATGAGGTAGTCATTAACATATCTCATTATCGTGTGGTCTCACCATTTCTTTAAACCATAATGAAGGAAATTAATGAAATTTTTCCTATTTTTGAACCATATGGTCATTCCACCGGATGGAGAACATCCATCATGGAATATCTTCAAATTTGGGTACTTCCACCAGATAGGACTGAGAAAGAATAGATCCAGCAATGAGTGTCCAATTTTACTCTTTATGATAGTCTAGACCACCAAAAGATCCTCTACAAGTAAGGATTTGATGGAATCCTCTTCAGATGTATTGTTAGGGAAGATACTACAGCTGTAATGAAAGAAGTACATTCAGGGGTTTTTGGTGCCCACAAATATGGGAACAGACTCTCTAATCAGATCTGAAGTCTTGGATACTTTTGGCCTTCAATGGTGCAGGATTTTACAGATTTCACTAAAAAATGTTTTCCTTGCCAAGTGCATGCCAACTTCATTCATCAGCCCCCAGAGTTTCTATATATTGCTAAATACTTCTGTCCATTTTCCACATGGGGAATAGATGTAGTAGGACCTTATTCTCCAGCCACGGCTAAGCAGTTCAAGTATATTATCAATGCTACTGACTTAATCTCTAAATGGGCCGAGGCAATACCTCTCAAGGAATTTGGACCCAAAAGCATTTTTTGTTTTGTCAAAACAAATATCCTCACCTGATTTGGTGTCCCTCATACTATTTTGATTGACAATGGCACCAATTTTTGTTCTGTTGAGGTAAAAAAGTTATATCAGGAACATAATATAAAATCCAACCATTCATCTCACTATTATGAGATAGCCAATGGATAGATAGAGTCCCTCCATAGGAACCTATAAAATATACTCTTGAAAATGGTGGATAAATATATCAAATCATGGACTAATAAAATTATTAATGCTTTATGGGTGTATCGGAAAACTACTTGTACTGCTACTCAAGAAACTCCTTATTAATTGCTATATAGAACTGAAGCAGTTTTGCCAATTGAAATGCAATTACCTTCACTCAGAGTTGTAATCTGTGATCAGTTGTCTAAATATGAGAGGTCTCAAAAATGGTTCAATGAGTTGGAATGATTATACGAAGAAATATTGCATACATTGCATCATCTAGAAGTCTATCAAAATAGAATAGCATGAGCTTTTAACAAGAAAGTTATCCTCCGTTGTTTTCTGAAGGAGAATTGGTAATGGTTCGTAGGACTCCAATGATAACAGTAATGAAACCTCCAAAACATGAGCTAAAGTGGGAAGGACCTTATTACATGCATAAGGTCTATTCAAATGGAGCTTATTCCTTAATCTCAATGGATGGAGAGCTTATTACAACTCCATCCAATGTGATATTCTTGAAGAAATACTTTGTGTATTTGTGCATATTTTTCCTCACTGCAAGACATTAAATTGCACATTACTATGTCCTCACTACAAGACTTTAAACTGCACAGAACTACGTCCTTGCTGCAAGACTTAAAACTGCACATCCTTCATGTCCTAGTTGCAAGACATTAAACTAAATAACAACCATAAGTGTCCATGTTTCATGATGTTAAAATACATAGCATCTTCTTCCTTATCGAATGACATTAAACTGAATGACATCATTTGTACAACTAACATTTTTTGGTTTTGATGTTATAACCTTCCATATGAAAAAACCATTGATGTCATCACTACTCATTAGTTGTATATGAGTCCCACTCTTTCCTATGTCTGAGTCAACTCTGCATAGAGACCTAATTTCAAGAACTACTTATGTATTGATTCTCATATTTCAATGAGATGTGTAGAGATGCCTAAATCATCAATTTTGGGCCCAGCCATAATAAAAAAATCTTCTTATTTTCTTTTATCCTCCTATATATGAATCAGATCTATACAGAGTGTTTCCTTAAGATATATGATCTGGTCCTTAAGCCATTTCATGTCTTAAGATTTACCATCCTCTCAGAATGTGTCAAAAGTTCCCATTCTTCATGTCAAACTCGATTGGCAAGAGAATTGATTGTTTCAAGAACTAAGTATAGATTAATTCTAATATTTCAATGAGATATGTAGAGAAGCTTCGATCTCCAATATTGGGCCCTACCGCACAAAACACCCCCACTTTATTTCTTTTGTAAGGATCAAATCTGCATAGAGAATGTTTTATGAACTCTGTATGAATTGATTCATTGCCCAAGAAATACATATAGTGAGACTTGTGTTTTATCCCTTAACCTAGTTACAATTTGTCTCTTCATTTCACATCAGTTTATCTTTTTACTTACCGCAAGACATTAAACTACATGGAAATATAGAATCAATGTTCTTCAATTGCGTCACCTTTGCACTATAAAAGAATCCTTTACTGCTCATTTTTTCTCACACCGAGCATAGCTCATGTGGGATTTGGAATTGGGTAAATGGATTATTTATATACATAAGTTGTATCAATTTATTATTGGATTATTAATGTCTTCACTACAAGAATTAAAACTACACAGTATAATGTCCTTATTGCATGACTTTAAACTGCATGTCATAATATTAATTCATTGGAAACAAAGAAAGTCTCCATTTTACACATTAGTCATATCTATGTAAAGGAATTCAAGCTCATGGACAATGCTGGTTTAAATATTACTTATATTAATTGAACATAAACCATTTCTATATTTTATACTCTTAGTTATGAATATTTTCAAATCTTCATAATCTTTCTAACGGTTTTCGGTAACAGGGTTTCTAATATTTGAGAGATCATTTGCATGACTATGCAGCATGTGCCTTAGGTGGCCTTGAATAAGTTTCCTACATAACAAGCCCGTCAGTCAAAAGATTCCACTATTTGGATATACAACATATGCCCCAGTTGGCCCTGCATAATACAGCCCCCATAATGGGTTTTTCAAATAATGGTAACTTCGTTCTTGGTTATAGTATCTTTTTCCCATTTAATCTTTGATGAAAATACACAAGAATATATATTTTAAAACAGTCATTCAAGTATACTTGTCCCATTATCTTTCTCACAATATGAATGTCTTTAAACCCATGGTTTACACATCTCCCTCACCATGTATATGCACTATGAAATAACCTTTAAATCACTTTCTTACATGTTATGTATTGTTTCCATTTCTGGTCCTAGTTGTATGACCTAAAACTACAGACACCATACCACTTACGATTGGGTCAAAACTTCGTAAAAGTTCTATACCTATGATTCTTTGGACATCTTGGTTGGAAATAACCTTTCCATATTCAGGTACCTTTCTCCATAAACCAAACTATGTGCTTTAGAAAATCTGAATCTCCATAAACTTCCTTCAACTTTTAGCAATAGAACGTCAAACTTATGAGATTTCTTTCGTTTGACTATGCATCACGTTCCCTTAGGCGGCCTTGCATAAGTTTCCTACATAATAGTCCTATCTGTCAAAAGATGACACTATTTGGCTATGAAACATATTCCCCATTTGTCCCTACATAACACATCACCCATAATGGGGTTTTCAAATAATGGTAACTTCGATCTTGGAAAAATATTCCTCTAATTCTTTTATCCCTTTTACCATATCATTCCTTGGTTCCAAAGATTCCCAAATCCCATTTTATAAATTTCCCTTCCATACCTGAATATGATAATATATGTCTAAACAAATTATCAAGAAATTGGGAATGTTTCGTACCTTTGGTAAGAGAAAAAGACCTTAAATTAAAGCCACCCAATGTCCTCGCTGCAAGACTTAAAACTGCAGAGTACAATGTCCTCACTTAATGACTTAAAACTACACAGTATAGTGTCCTCACTACATGACATAAAACTACATAGTACAACATCCTCACTACATGAGTTAAAACTACATAGTACAATGTCCTCACTGTGTCACTTAAAACTGCACAGTATAATGTCCTCAATGCATGACATAAAACAATACAGTATGTTATCAGAAATTCATTTTTCTGATACATTTCAACCATTACTCATACACCAAATTTGTATAGAAATGGTTTTTCTATTCATGACTTATGTCGGTCTAAAATGGAACTTTATCATTCTTTAAATTACTTTCCTTGGAAAAACCACCCGTTGTGGTCTTAAGTCACCCAAATCTTATTGTCCCCTTTCTATCAATATTGAAATGTTAAACTTCAAAGAGATACATTTTTTTCTATGAAGTGTGTTCCATTAGGTGGCCTTGCATAAGTTTCCTACATAATAGGCATATTATTCAAAGGATTCCACAATTTAGCTATGTAGCATATGCCCCATTTGACCCTACATAACACAGCCCCCATAATGGGTTTGTCAAATAATGGTAATTTCGTTCTTGGAAAAGAAACCCCTTATATAGACACATGTTTTAAATTTGGTTTCAATAAAAATCATGGATCTAGATTCCCCTTGGAAATATTTAAAGAATATTAAAGAAATTCTTAGCCAAATAGTTTTTTTGGGGACCTGATTTTAAAATTTATGGTCAAAGCTATTAGACCTTAAATACTAGCCCTTTATAATCCAACATTCATGACTCTAAACAGCCAATTAAAAAAGACTTGGTGCTCATTAGATTGAGAACCCGTGAAGGGCACTCTAAAAAAAAGTCGAGTCCCAGTTCTCTAAACATACACTTTTGTATGGTTTAGTTAATATTGAGCAATGAAATTCAAAAAGAAACAATGTATGTAGGGTTGTCCATATGACCCTAGTGATAGTCAAACTATTCTCGCTAATACCTATGGTTTAGGAAAAAAATCGAGCATCCTTATAAAATTGATGTAACTCTAAATCATACAAAATTATGTTGTAATGCATCAAAGTTCCCTACTTTTACCTTAGAACAAGATTCTTTTTGTTCCGAATGAATCAAATTCTAAGGGGGGAATTTTGTAGACCCCATGTAATGTGTTCCATGAACTTCTCTGTAGAGTGACGATATGATTCTCACATAGAAAAAAATGTTAATTATGAGTAAAGATGTTTTCACTATAAAAGAAGAAGATGCATGCTGGATTTCTATATGCCAAAATAATACACCATACTAATGGATAAGTGGACTGATTCCCCCATCCAGGAGTAGGAAGTGGATTTCCCAGATCGATGATGAAAATATCTTGACATAATAAATTCAATTTCTTAGTTTATTCCAAGAATACATGGTGTAATTAAAATCTAAAGAAGTGTAGATATCTTTAAGACATTTGATTTTACTGGTTGCAAAGACTAAATAGACTTACAGATCAAAAGTTATGACACTTGGAAGATGGATAAATTTTACAAAGGGACTTAAGAAGAGGACCTACACGGAAGACCTACGCTGATAAAATATGCTTACACCTACATGGAAAAATTTCCTTCACCCAGGTTCCCCTCCTTGCATATAAATATAACCCTTGGGCACCCCATTTCAGGGACCAAAAACGTTGGAAGAAGTACCAAATCTCCCATTGCGTAGCTATTTCGTTAAGATCCCCCATACTTTCTCAGGTAGCTCTCTAAAACATGAGAGTAGAGTGAATTAAAGGGGAAAAGAGGTTCAAAGTCCCATCAGGGTCTAGAATATATGGAGTTGTGAAGAGCACATGTGCGATACACTTGCGTGTCGTACCTACTTAGAGTACTTACACGGGTGGAGCTATGTGGAGCACCTACGCGGAGTACTTACTCGGGGGAGCTACGTGAGCACCTATAGGTGGCACCTTGGCAGAGCACCTAGGTGACCCCACTGGTCCATACCTTGGGGGATTCTCCCCTGCACCCCTGCTCGAGGTAAGTTTCGGTCTCTTCGCTTCCATCGTTGACCCCAATAAAAAATGGAGAGTCTCACCACGAACTTTTTGAATACGGTCGATGACATTTTCCATTGCGCCCTTTATGTGGCCTAACTTCCAACCTTGGAATACCATGATTTGATATGCTCAATCACACTCAATGAAGTTCATTGAGTTGAATCACTCCTCTTGGTTCCTTTAACATGTTGCGTGTTTGAACTCTCCTTTTGGATTTCTCAAGTATATTGGGTCGATACATTCCTCAAGAAACTACTCAAACCTCATCACCTGAATCCTCTGCCAGGATTAAATTTCAATAAGGTATCCATCCTGATATAATCCCCTCACCTTCATCTCTTCCTCCTTACATTGGACCCCTATCCAATGTAAATAGAAAAGAGGGGAATCTTGTCGCCTCACCTTCTTACATGGTCAATGCGCCCTCTTCCACCAGCGAGGGAGAACAAATTTTAAAGTGTGAATTCCTTTGTAGAATCTTTTAAATTCTCTTGTTTCTCACACCGAGCATGACTCATGTGGTCCTAGAGATTTTTTATGGTCACAAAATTTGCACAATTGAAGGAACTATGAGAACTCTGATTCCTGTTCAAACTAGGAGACGTAAGAAGCCCTTTTTAGGGCCTGAGCTCACTGGAGATCCTCTTTAGGAACCCAATACAAATTCCTTTAATCTGGGCATCCTATTTAGGAATATTCCCCAAATTAAACTCCAAATTATCAAGGAATCCTTTTCAGGAAGTAATCCCAAACTCATCTCTCTCAAAGGACCATACTCGCCTATGAGACTTATCAAACTATGTGGGCTTTGATTCCTATCCATATGGGATACATAGGAAGACTACTTGAGGTTCAAACCCAATACTTCAAGTCAACCCCATTCTCCATGGGATATATTCCCAAAATGGTCTAATCTTACTTGGAAGCCCATATCCTTTTCATGTTCCTTGGGCTGCTTCAGTATAAGTCCCTCACTAAGTATTGACCAAGAACCATTCACTTAGAGGTCCTTATCACATGACCTTAAAAAGCTATGATGTGTCCAATTAAGAAGCACAGAACTACAAGGGTTTTTATTCCTTTCACAAGGATATGTAGGTAGCCCATTTTATGGGAATGATCCCAAGATCAAAATAAACCTTCATCACCCTGGATAACAATAAATTCCAGAGTGCCCCACTGAGTGGATTCAAAACTAGTATCATCACAATGATGATTAAAAGAATCTCTAATCAGTATATTAAAGGATTCCATTGATGGTAAACCTTGAATACATATGGGTATTTCCATTAATGAAGAACCTTTAATGAATAATAATGATTCTAAATTTTACACATGTCAATAAGTGATTGTAAATTCCAAGGGATACTTATGATATACTTGATGAATTAATAAGGATTCATGAAAATATCTTAAACGTACACAAAGAGTCCAAAAGTAGAAAATAATTGTTCCCAAAAGGGTGTGATGAGTCTGACCTCCCATCATATAGACCAATGAACGTTCTTTAGTATTGTAATGTTCAAACCTAACATGCACCTGCCTTTGGAAAGCATGTCCTCTTTAGATAAAGAACTATTGGATGTTTCTGGTTTCATAAATAAATCCAATGGAAACTACCTAGAAATAGTGATTCTTAAAACTAGAACACATGTTTCAAGGAACTACGAAACAAAAATGGTGAACCCAACATGAATCCTTAACTAAGTTAATAATGTTACCCATCTGTTAGGCCCCTATAAATTGATAAAGGAAGGTGAGACAAAGGAATCAATAACCCATGTATCCATCTAGAAAGATGTTTCTTTAATAAATTTTGTTGTTGTTCAATTTTTTCTTCTCATAATTCCCTTCATTACAAAAATGGCCTTCTCCAAGACAACATCTGTGAAAATCCCAACTGCTGCTCAAGATAGATCTCCATCCATGGGAAAGACATCATCCCCAACCCAGTGTCCTCAACACTGGGTCTCTAATGTATTAGTAAAGAAATATCACCAGTATAGGACAATCCTGACATTGGAGGATACTCGAAAGGCCCTGTAGATCAATAATAATCCACGATCATCTGGCCAATGACAACCAATGATCAAGAAGAAAACGGTGCTAACCAAAATTTCCAACCATTTTAGGTCCTTATCCCCAGAATAAAATAATCAATCCCTACCGTACTATAGGGAGGTAGATCAAGAGGTTACTCAAATCCTTAATTAAAAAATGAAAGATTCTTTCCTGAGGACTCCCACCAACAGTCGTCGCTAGAATCCTGTGGTAGTGTACCCCCAACATGATGGGGGTGTTGCCTCTGGACATTAGGCCTAGGTCTCTAAGACCCAGGAATGCAAGAAGAACGACCAGGGACAACGTATGGTCAACAGGGAGTAGGTTCTCACCTATTCCTCCTCCGGAGAAGTCCATCAATTTATCTTGATGGAAAACAACAAGTGGGAACATACACCCCTCCGTCCTAATTTTGATGTTCAGCAGACTCGTCCGACAACAACCCACAAATCCCACCAGATAAACCCGGTGTAGTACCATGAATAAGAACATACATCTTCTTATAAGTCATAAACCAGTCAGCTGGCTCGTCTGACTACAATTAAAAGAGCTCGCCAATCTAATGTGGTGGAAACTGGTAAACATGAACTTACACCTATGTATAATCACCAATTCTGTCAACAATATCATCTACCAGTATTGAAGGAAGTCCATCAACCATACTTGGTGGAAAATAGTTAGCAGGAATATACACCTACCAATTTTCATCAAGCATTCCAATAGTCTTGTTTGGTAGCACCCGAAGAACTCAGTCGGAATGATCCGACAACAAATTTGGGGCATACCCAACTCTCTTCCCCTATGCATGAGAACTATAAATATCCATTAACATGAAAAGGAGGACCAGAGTAGGCACATACACCTAATCCAGATTCGAAATGGACGTATATTCCAATTCTGGAAGCTGAAGTCACCAAACACATCTTATCAGTGGTGAAAGGGTATACGCATATCCTTGCCAATATTCTGGAAGAATGATAGGATATTTTAACAACTACTTTAATAGTATCAGGGGAACATACACATAAATCTGTCCCCACACATGGGGTTACACATCAGCATGTCATCCCGGAGCGAATGCATACCTCTGTTCCAGTCTAGGATGGTCATGGGGAATATTCCCCCATATGATTCGGACAACAAGATCAAGAACATACACCCTTTCCAATTGGAAGTAATCAGTCCAATCTGGTAACCACTCTAGGATAGGAACAAACACTTTCCCATGATAACCACTTTCCCCAGATAGTGACCCCAACTAATTATAAGAGAATATCCAAATAGAAGTCTCACCATGCACTATCAGAAAATCAAGAGTCAAGCTGTGATTTGGATCCCCTTAATGCTGGAGTTCTTGATGCCCTCATACATTTATCTATTATAGCTCAAGATCCTATGCTCTCATTACCAAATTATGGGAGTGTTAGTTGTAATTCTGAAGTTCCTCATCTGACACTTCATCATCAAGGCTTTCTTTATGAAAATTCAGTCAATCCAGAGTGCCTATCTCTATATGAGAGGCACAGAAACCCTCAGTGTGGCCATAAGACAAAGGATAAAAAGGTTTATCCCTTACTGTAATCCATCATGATTATCCTCCTCATGATTTCATTCACTGTGAAAGTCCTCTCCACATTAGTATTTCACATTTTCAAGACAATTCCCTAATTGACAATGTAGCGATGAGAAATCCCTCCTATCTCGAGGCACATGAAAACACAAGGCCAGTCATGTCTGATGACTTGACATTTACAGGTGAAACACTTTCTTGATTAGAAGACATCTTAAAGGAACGATCATTCTCTGAACCTCCCTTGGGTTATCTTTCTTATAATACAGAGCATCCATTTTTGTCACACCAAGTAGAGAAACTTCTAGTAAAAGATGAAGAAGATGTGTTAAACAAGATGAAACAATTATCTAAAGGATAAATACCAGTCATGTTCTGGCCTTTGTAGAATTCTCAGTATAACATTCGAGAATTGATGACAGAAGATTTCATTCATGATATTCTCCTCAACTTATGGAAAACTCTTAGTCATTTGAAAGACAAAGTATTACCATATGATAAATATGAAAATCATGTAAAGGTAATAAAAGGGTTGCAATGCCAAATTGACTTGGCATCTCTCTCAGTTTCCCAACATCCAAAGGTTGAAAACCAGTAGAGAACCATCCAGTGTGCAAGTCTCAATGCTCTAAAGAGACTACTCCAGTTAATTTCTAATTCCCCATCTTGTGTTCTCATCAAAGGATGGGGTGCATATGGACCATTTCATTTCACCGCACTCTAAAATCATCAAAGTTTGACACAAGTGGTTTCATGCAATGTTATTTCCCATGGTCAACTACAATCAATGGATTTTGTATGTAATTAGATGTATGCTCTAGAAGAGGCCTCAACCAATTCTCCTTTGAATCGGGCCCAAGGAAAAGAAGTTGTTCAGTTTATTTTATATCAAGCATCCATGAATCTTGATTAGGCATTCCACTTAGAGGATGTAAGGTGTCAGAGAATGAAAATGTCAGAAATAGCACAACGATCTTCCAGAACATGTGACTTTAATTGGTTTTTGGATGATGCACCCAACTAATGTCCGAACCAAAATCTGCAAAATCAGAAGTACAATTCCACAAATTTCATCCATATTAGTTCAATAATAACACCATCATACAAGGTTGGGGGATCATTTAATTCAACCATCAAATTCATTCAACAATGTTCAAAGGTTTGAAGAAGAAGAACAGGAACAACCCCAGCCTGCAAGGCTGGGGTCTTTTTCAAATCTACAATCCCCTCCTCAACGAAAGTCAGTTTTCTCCTGATTAGGGTAGAATCCACAAGGAAATCATACAACTAAACTATAAAAAGATTCCATTCGGGTTAATGTCTGCAAAACAGTTCCCTAGAATTCATCATATAGGAGAACAAAGTCTCATAAAAGACACAAAGGAAGATGATCTCGCAAAAATACTGGCAGAATTCCATCAATGCATTACGCATCAGTAAATTTCATTAAAACCATTGGAGAAGATCCTACAAAAAATAAGTCTACATCAGGGGAATCAGAAGATGAAGATCATGTCCATAATACGATACACACCGATGCAAATGAATATGGTGTGCGCACCCAAAATCAATGGCTTACCCAGAATCTTGGTATGCCTTTAAATAACCAACTCCCCTCTCTAAAACGAATCTAATAAGGGGAAATGAAAAAGTTAGATTGAATATCACTTTTCCACTAAATAAAGTCAATCTATTTCACTTGAAGAGATATTTTCACAGTAAGAAAAGTAAATGAATGAGTAGAAAAGACTCAATATAGAGTTACATCAAAATATCATTTCCATTAGACGTACTCCCCAGACAGGTCCTCAACTTGAAAATCCTATTAGAGATCCTTAGAAAAGAGGATTTTTAGTAACTACAGATGAAGATATTGAATTCCCTACACTAGGTACACAATCAAGGCAAGACCATATACATCCTAATAGGCATGTCCCCGTGGGTTATCCAAGACCGGTATCAGCACCACCATCATTGGTTTTTCTGGTCGTTGCACCAACTCAAGCTCCAGTTTCTATACCTACACATGGTCTAGCTCATCCAAATGTTCCACAAATGCATATGAACCCAATTTAGGTATTAACAAATGAATTGGAAGCTATGGAAGACCAACGTGCACCTGTTCATCTGGAAAATAGAGCTTACCCTGAATGGGTGTATGCAATTCCTCCCCAACCAAATTTTTTGAATACCACATTTCCAATATTTAATGGTTTGGGAGATCTAGAACAACACTTAACACATTTTGTATCTCTTTTTGAACCCATGATGGAAACTTCTTAGAAACAAGAAGTCATTATGCTTAGGTGTTTTGTGCAGTCATTACAAGGACCGGATTTTTCCTGTTAAACAAGTTTAAAATCTCGATCAATTACTGGATGGTAAGATCTCCGTGACAAATTCCTTCTTGAATATAGCTCAATGCTACCAAAGACAACAATTTTTGTTCTTACCAATTTTAAGTAAATGGATAATGAAAGAGTTTCAGATTTCATTTCACAATGGAAAGGATTAACATATTTCTTAAGTCTAGCACTCCCTCAACAAGAGTTGCTGCCAATTTGTGTGGAAAATCTGCATGATGAATTACACACACCATTGATCCCTATGAAATACACAAGAGGCTTTCGAGACCTTACTTCAATTTCTCAATAGATAGAATACTCTATTATATAAACTAAGGCTAACACCTATGTAATTCCATAATCTCCAAGATGAAGGGTAGGGAAGGCATAAGTTGTTGTATTCACACAAAAATAGGCACCTATACCTGCTTCTACTTCGAGACCTTCATCATACCAAATAGTTCCACCACCTTAGCATCAACAACAATGACTGACTCATCAAGATGATCAAAGAGATCAACGGTGGAAATAGTTTGAGAAATTAAAGAATAAAGTTTCATCTTTCAGGAATGGAAAATTTTATGGCTACTTCATCTCAGCCTTAGAAAACAATTTGGTTCAGTTTACAAGGGTGAAGAAGCCAAATAAATACGGAGATTAAGATCTTCCAAATTATTTTTCCTTTCACCAGATGTTGGGACAACCCATTCAAGAGTGTTTTTTTTCAAAGACCTTCTGAAAAATATGGTAGAATCTGGACAAGTAAAACTGAAAAGTTCATCAGCTCAAGTAGCATTTGTTACTTCTACCAATCCAGAGGAAGTGGGCGAATGACAAGAGGTCAAAAGTAAAAAATGTGTAGAAATATGATGATTGAATGATCAGGAAAATTACCAACCAGACTTATTTCATTTTAGGAACACAGTTGAAACAACCTATTGTGTCTTCTGCCACTCCTTCCACAGCAAAACCACTTTCATCAAAAGTTCTTCCCTCAGAGAAGCAAAGTGATTATAAAGAAAAAAGAGTAGTCAGAATAAGAGGATCTTATGTTAAGGCCAAAGTTTTCCTTAACCTTGGAATATTTAATTCCATCTGTTTCAAAAGCACAGGCACATAACCACTAAACGGTACAACCAAAATTAACTTGTCAGCAATAATCTTTGTCAGATAAAGTATTGATCTTTGGTTCTGTTAATGTTATCCATTTAATGGATCCTTATGCCAATGGTGATAATGATTATAATGATCCATAATTCCTTGTACCTAATTGGGGAACAATAGGAAGAGTCCATGGTCGAGGATACAAGGGAAGAGGTGGGAATTCTAGAAACCACCATTTTAACTCTACCCCTACTCGAACCATATATGCGGTAGAAACTCATGGAAGATCCCTTCAACAGGATCAACAAGAAAAAGAAGTCTCTTCCATGAAAGATAGGTTCGGTTCTAAAATATTTATTTTTGATGATCGATTAGAAGTCTCCCCATATTCTTCTAAGAAAATGAATAGACCTAGTCAGTCTAATTTACAAAAGCCAGGAGTATTTCCATCTTTTGCTTCGACACAAAGTACGTCTACATCAGAAGCATGAACTTCAAAATCACTTGCAAAACAATATCGACATGATGGGAAACATAATCCTTTGGACCAAAAGTGTGATTTCTTGGAACAATTGTCCCATGTTCTGACCAAGTTATAAATTTTGGATTCATTGAATCTATCAAAATATCTTTGAGAAGCACTCATTGAGGCTTTTTCAAGTCCTCCAGAGTTTGAAACCGAAGTTGATGCTGCTAAGGTCTACAGTATAGAGAATGAACTTTCAGAATGTCATGTAGTCATATCTTTTACTGATGAAGATGAAAATGATGTGTTGCATGGGCATATTAGACCCTTGTATTTGTCTACAAAGGTAAATGATGTAGAATTCTGATGAGCCTTCATTGATAATGGCTCTGGAGTCACCCTCATTCCTATTCGTACACTTTGTCTATTGGGCCTGAATGAATATGGCTTATCTCCTTCAACTATAAAGTAGCAATCTTATGATAAGAATGAACAAGAACCTATGGGTGAGATTACACTCAGAAATCAGTTTGGAGACCTTATGTCTAATTCAGATTTCATGTTTTTTCAATAGGATACAACCTTCGATATTTTTTTGGAAGGTCTTGGCTGTATCAACAGGTAGCCATACCTTCATCATACCACCAATGTATTAAGTACTATTTCAATGGTCAAATAGGTACATTTTATTCTGACAAGACTCCATTAAAAACATGTGAATCTCAATACATAGAGGCAGTGTTTTATGACACAAAATGAACAAATCCCATGACAAAAGAAATAACCAGAGTTAATGCTCCAAATGGACTGGAAAAGATCCCAGAAAATCCATTTATGCATTTGAGTATGGATTATGTGTTACCCATAAACCAAATTGAAAAGGTAAATCAAAATCTTGGAACTCGTCCAGTAACTTCCATAATGTCAATTATGGAAATTGGGCCTGGCAACATAGAAGAAATTGTTGATCCACCAAGCAATGATGAAAGATTAAATAGAGATGTTTTCATTTCTTCCATTGAATTAAAACAAGACTATACTTAATCAAACATAGTAGAAGAGGTTTTAGTAATACTAGAGGGAAAAAAATGTTGATTCTCAATCCATATCTCTCTCTTTATTACCATAGGAAAACCCTTCGTCATTAGTGGGGTCAGATGTAATGGCCTCTTCTTTGGGATGTTCAAATAATGATTTCCCCTTTAAATTTAGGAGTTTTTCCTTCTCATATGCTGTCAAAATTGAAACATAAGGGGTAACATGCAATGAAGAAGAAGAGGAAGATCTTAGGGATGCTCCTCCAGTATTTGATGAAGGTGTCTCTACCACTGTCGATGAACTCAGAGAAATAAATCTGGGTACAGAAGAAGATCAACGCCCCACTCTAATTAGTGCGGCCTTGACCTTTGAAGAGAAATAGGTTTATAATTAATGTCTAAAGAAACATTGAGATATATTTTATTGGAATTATAAAGAAATTCTAGGTCCTAATACTGATGTAGCCACCCATCATTTGGGTTTTCCATAAGAACATCGTGGATTCAAGCAAGCTTCAAGAAGAACACACCCAACTCATGCCTTTAAAATTGATGTTGAAGTTGATAAGATTATAAAGGCTAACATTGTTAGGGAAGTTCAGTATCCCAAATGGCTAGCCAATATTGTCCCAGTGAAAAAGAAGAATGGTAAAATTAGAGTCTGCATTGATTTCAGAGATCTTAACCAGCATTTTTTTAAAGATGATTTTCTAGTTCCGATTACAGTTCTTCTAATTGATGCAACGACTGGATATGAGGCTCTTTAATTCATGTATGGATACTATGGGTATAATCAAATCCATATGGACCCATAAGATGAAGAATCTACAGCCTTCAGAGCCCCTCAAGGTGTCTTTTTCTATCTGGTAATGCCCTTTGGTTTAAAGAATGTAGGTGCAACATACCAACATTCCATGCACCACATCTTCAAACCATTCTTAGGGAAATTAGATGAATGTTATGTGGATGATTTTGTGGTCAAATATAGATAACATTCCCATCACTTGGAAGATTTGGAAACCATATTCCATAAACATTGGAAACACAATTTGATGATGAACCCCTTGAAATGTTATTTTGAGGTAACCTCAGGAAAGTTTCTTGTCTTTTTTGTATTCCATCATGGTGTCAAAGTTGATCCTAAGAAAACAAAAACAATCAATGATATGTCACCTCCTCGGAATTTGAAAGAATTAAAAGGAATCCAAGGACACTTGGCCTATATTCAGTGCTTTATCTCCAATTTGGTATGCAAGTGTTTTCCCTTCACCGGATTAATAAAGAAGGGAGTCACCTACCAATAGACTGAGGACTTCCAAGAAGAATTTGATACCCTCATGAAATATCTCTTGAGTCCACCAGTATTAATGCCACCTATTGAAGGAAGACCACTTATTCTATATGTGATAGCTTAGAGTGATCACTAGGTTCCCTCCTCACCTAGAAGAATGATACTAGGAATGAAAACAACCTTTACTATCTAGGTCAAACTAAGCTTGATGCGGAAACTCAAAATTCAAATATTGAAAAGTGTTTCCTGGCATTAATCTTTGCAGTTCATCAATTAAGGCACTTCCTACAACATCATGACGTCCAATTGGTATCTCACAATGACCAGGTCAAATTTATTCTCAGTTGTCCTATGCTCACTGGGTGTCTGGCACAATGGGAAGTTATTTTGCAACAATTTGATATTCAGTTTTTTCCTTAAAAGGCAATAAAAGGCAAAGATATGTCTGAATTCCTTACTGAGCATCCATTTGCAGAAGATATATCGTTTAATACTGAACTTCATGATGAAGATATCTTCTCTATATAATATAATTACCAAACATGGGAAATTTATTTTGATGGTTCTTCATGAAGTCAAATAGGTAAAATAATGGAAAATCCTAAACTACACAAATTTGGGTTAGGATTTGTCCTTGTTTCCACAAAAAAAGACAGTATTTCCTTATTCCTTCTTGTTATCAGAAGGTGTTACCAACAATCAGGTATAATATCAAGCTGTCATCGCGGGTTTGTAATTGTCCCTTTAGGTGCGAATGGATCATTTAAAGGTGAAAGGTGATTCAGAACTGGTAATCCAAAAATCAATGGGGAATATTCTAACAGAAAAGAAGAGTTAATACCATTGTGTGATTATGTCAGAGGGTTAATGAATGAATTTCCCTCATATCTGACATTTTTTTATGTATTGTGATCATAAAATTCCCAAGCAGATGCATTTCCTAATGCAGCTACAGCCTTAGCAGATCCAAATCGGGATGAGACAGTCATTAGCATAGCTCATCTTTATGTGGTCCCACAATTTCTTTAAAACAGAATGGAGGAAATTAATAAAATTTTTCCTATTATTGAACCATATGGTCATTACATAGGATGGAGAACATCCATCATGGAGTATCTTCAAAATTGGGTACTTCCACTAGATAGGACTGAGAAAGAACAGATTCGTTGATGAATGACCAATTTTACACTTTATGATAGTCCAGACCATCAAAAGATCCCCTACAAATGAGGATTTGATGGAATCATCTTCAGATGTATTGATGGAGAAGAGACTGGAGCTATCATGAAAGAAGTACACTCAGGGGTTTGTGGTGCCCACCAATCTGGGCACAAACTCTCTGATTAGATCCAAAGTCTTAGATACTTTTGGCCTTCAATGGTGTAGGATTGTACAGATTTCACTAAAAAATGTCATCCCTGTCAAGTGCATGCCTACTTCATTCATCAACCCCAGAGTTGCTACATACATCTAAATACTCTTGGACATTTTCCAGATGAGGAATAGATGTTGTAGGAACTCATCCTCCAGCCATGTCTAAGCAGTTCAATTATATTCTCACGGCTACCGACTTTTCTCTAAATGGGTTGAGGAAATACCTATCAAGGAAGTCGGAGCCAAAATCATTGTTAGTTTTGTCCAAAATAATATCACCACCATATTTGGTGTCCATCACTATATTTTTATGGACAATGACACCAATTTTTGTTCTACTGAGGTAAAAATGTTATATCAGGAACATAATATCAAATTCAACCTTTGATCTCACTATCATGTAGCGGCCAATGGACCGATAGAGGCCTTCAACAAGACCTATAAAATATACTCTAGAAAATTTTGGATAAAGATAAGAAATCATGGCCTGATAAACTTTTGAATTCTTTATGGGCTTATCAGAAAACTAATCGTACTTCTACTCAAGCAACTCCTTATTCATTGGTATATGGAACTGAAGCATTTTTTCCAATTGAAATGCAATTTCCTTCACTCAAAGCTCCAATTTTTGATTGGTTTTCTAAAGATGAGAGGCCTCGGAAATGGTTCAATGAGTTGGAATGATTAGATGATAAAATATTCCATACTTTTCATCATCTAGAATTCTATCAGAATAGAATAGCATGAGCTTTTAACAAGATAGTTCACCTCTGTTCATTTATTCAAGGAGAATTGGTATTGGTACTTAGGACTCCAATGATACCAGGAAAGAAACCTCCAAAACATGATCCAAAGTGGGAAGGAACTTATTCCATACATAATTTCTATTCAAAGAGAGCTTATTCCTTAATCTCAATTGATGGAGAGATTATTACAACTCCAACCAATGTGAGATTCTTGGAGAAATACTTTGTGTAGTTGTGCATATTTTTCCTCACTGCAAGACTTTAAATTTCACAGTTCTATGTCCTCACTACTAGACTTTAAACTTCACAGTACTATGTCCTTGATGCAAGACAAAAAACTGCACAGCCCCCAAGTCCTTGTTTCAAGTCATTAAATAGAATAATAACCATAAGTGTCCATGTTGCATGACGTTAAAATATGTAGCATCTTCGTCCTTATCGTATGACGTTAAACTACATGACATCATTTGTATAACTAACGTTTTCTCTATTTTGACATTAGAAGCTTCTATAAGAAAACATCATTGACATAATCACTACACCTTAGTAGTATATGAGTCCCTCTCTTTCCTATGTTTGATTCAGATCTTCATAGAGACCTAATTTCAAGAACTATGTATGGCTTGATTCTCATCTTTCAATGAGATAGGTAGAGATGCCTAAATCTCCAATTTTGGGCCCAGCCACAATCACAAAATCTTCTTATTTTTGTTTCTACTCCTATATATGAATCAGATATATATAGAGTGTTTCCTTAAGTTATATGATAAGTTCTTCATACCATTTCATGTATTAATATTTACGATTCTCTCAAAATGTTTCAAAAGTTCCCATTCTTCATGTCAAACTCGATTGGCATGAGAAATGATTGTTTCAAGAACTACGTATGGATTCATTCTCATCATTTAATGAGATACATAGAGATTCCTACATCTCCAATATTGGGCCCAGCCGCATGAACCCCCCTATTTCTTGTTTAAGGGTCAAATCTGCATAGATAATTTTTTAAGAACTATGTATGACTTAATACTTTCCCCAGAAAAGACATATAGTGACACATGGGTTTTATTCATTAACCTAGTTTCAATATGTCTCTTCCTTTTACATCGATTCATCTTCGTCCTTATTTCGTGACATTAAACTTCCTGGAAATATAGCATCCCTATTCTTCAATTGCGTCACCTTTTCACTATAAAAGAAACCTTTACTACTCCTTGTTTCTCACACCGAGCATAGCTCACGTGGGCTTAGGAATTGGGTAAATGGATTCTTTATATTCATAAGGTGTTTCAATTTATTATGGGATTATTAATCTCTTCACTGCAAGACACAAAACTGCACAATATAATGTCCTTGTTTCATGACTTTAAACTGAACATCATAATATTAATTCATAGGAAACAAAGAAAGTCTCCATTTTACACATGAGTCAAATCTACATAAAGGAGTTTAAACTCATGGACAATACTGGTTCAAATATTTCTCCTATGAATTGAAAATAAACCCTTTCCATATTTCATACTCTTAGTCTTGAATATTTTTAGATCTTAATAATCATTCTTACGGTTTTTGGTAATAGGGTTTCAAATATTCGAGAGCTCTGTTGCCTGACTATGCAGCATGTGCCCTTAGGTGGCCTTGCATAAGTTGCCTACATAACAGGCTATCAGTCAAAAGATTCCACTATTTGGCTATGCAGTATATTCCCCAGTTGGACCTACATAATATAGCCCCCCATAATAGGTTTTTCAAATAATGGTAATTTCATTCTTGGTTATAGTATTTTGTCCCCTTTAATCTTTGATGACAATACACAAGAATCTGTATTTTAAAACAATCAATAAAGTATGATTTTCCCAATATCTATCTCACAATATGAAAGTCTTCAAGACCATGGGTTCCACATCTCCCTCACCATTGGTTCGATGAACTATGAAATAACCTTGAAATAACCTGGCCACATGATATATATTGTTTCCATTTCTAGTCCTAGTTGTATGACCTAAAACAATAGACACCATACCTCTTACATTTGGTTCAGACCTTTGTAAAAGTATTATTCCTCTGATTCTTTGGAAATGTTGGTTTGAAATGCCTTTTCCATATTTAGGTACCTTTATCCATAAACCAAACTCTGTGCTTTAGAAAATCTGAATCTCCATAAAATTCCTTCGACTTTTAGCAAAAAAACGTCAAACTCCTGAGAGTTATTTTGCTTGACTATGTAGAACATTCCCTTAGGCGACCTTGAATAAGTTTCCTAAATAATAGGCCTATCAGTAAAAGGATTCCACTATTTTTCTATGAAACATTTGCCCTATTTTTCCCTACATAACACAGTCCCCATAAAATGTTTTTCAAATAATGGTAACTTTGTTCTTGTAAAAAAATTCTTCTAATTATTTTATCCCTTTTACCATATCATTTCTCGGTTACAGAAATTATCAAATCACAGTTTACAATTTTCCCTTCCATACCTGAATATGATAGTATATTTCTAAACAAATTATCAAAAAATTGGGAACGTTTCGTACCTTTGGTCAGAGATAAATACCTTAAATTAAAGCCACCCAATGTCCTCACATGAGTGTAGAAAACGTTATTTACATCACCATTTTTTATGTCGGTTATATATAACCAATGTGATAATCTGTGAAACGTGGTTTTTTATGTTGGTTATTTTATAACCGACATAAAAAATATGGTGAGTAAATTTTTAACTTCGGTTATTTTAATAACTGACGTTAAAAAGCGCGCGCGTTTGTTTTTTTACATCGGTTATAAATTAACCAACGTAAAAAACCAATTCATGGATTTTTTTACATTGGTTATCAAATAACCGACATAAAAAATAATCTATCTACGAATTTTTTACGTCGGTTATAAAATACAAGATGTAAAAAAAGCATCTTTTGAGGCCTTTTTGTTGTCGATTATTTGATAACCGACGTAACAAAACAACCTACAGAATTTTCTACGTCAGTTATAAAATAACTGATGTAAAATATTATGATATCTGATATATTTTTTACGTTGTTTATTCTATAACCGACGTAAAAAACCAACACGTGGATTTTTTTACATCGGTTATAAAATAACCGACGTTAAAAAAGCTGTATCTGATACATTTATAACGTCTGTTATTTTAATAAATGACATTATAAATGTATCAGAAAACAGTTTATAACATCGGTTATTAAATAACTGGCGTTATAAAAAATTTAAAAAATTAACAAGCCCCGTGGATTTTCATTTGTGATTTTTCGATCGACAGTCCGGCGACTCGTCTCTCTCGCATGGTAAACCCTAATCGACTCGTCGATCTCGTTGAGTTAAACTCATTTTTCCATCATTGTTTATCATCTTTACTCTCCTTGGATCTATCATCTCAACTCGCAACACTCAGGTAAGCCTCCCACGACTTTATTTCGTTCGTTTTTTTCCAGATAGTCTATATTTACGTTTTGCTATTTTTTGTTTAAACTAGGTATGTTTCTTCGATTTTGAACCCTCTTACCTCGTTTTTCCATCATCATCTTATTTATTATCCCCAAATATATTAGATCGACACACAATATTCATGTAAGCCTCACCTACTTCTATTTAGTTTTTTTTTTTGTTTCGTGAATGCCCGACATTGATGGTAATTTATGTTGTCATTGACAACTAATGATCTCATTTACCTATATTACTTCATAGAATGGTTATTGATTAAATGTACGAATTGGGAAATGATATTTCATGTGTTTTTGTTGGTTATGTTTATCCTCTTTTATATGAGAATCTATTAGACATATAATGTAATGGTTGTTGACCTCTATGGCCCTTCGATGCATCGCTATGTCTCATGATTCCAAATAGAATTGGGTTCTTCTGAGGGCTTACCATAGTATTTTTTGAGGCCTTGACAATATGTTTAAGATTTCTTGAATTATCCATTACCTCATTATGATATTAGTTATCGAGAAAAATTGTGATCATTTGACTAGTTGAATATCAATGGTTATTTTTTATTATCATACGATCATTTAAGTATCCATATTTAATAATATTTAATTCCATCTACTTCATGCTGAAGTATATATTAAATGCATGTGTTTTTAGTTGTTCACCATGCCTAGTTTTTATATGTGAACCATTGTATGAGGGTTTTCTGGGGGGTGGGGGATATCCAGGGGGTTAGGGGTGTCCAGGGGGTGTCCAAGGGGGTGGGTGGGTGTGGGGGTTTTCCAGGGGGGTGGGGGCCTGTCCAGAGGGTTTTTCGGGGGTGGGGGGTTGTCCAAAGGGTTGGGGGGTGTCCAGGGGGTGTCCAAGGGGGTGGGGGTGGGTGGTGTCAAGGAGGGGTGGAGGTGATGTCTAGAGGGGGGCTGTCCAGGGGGTGGGGGATGTCCAGAGGGTTTTGGGGGTTGTCCAGAGGGTTGGGGGTGTCCAGGGGGTAGTGGTGGTGGTGGTGTCCAGGAGGGGCGGGGGCGCTGTCTAGAGGGGTGGGGGATGTCCAGGGGTTGGGGGGATGTCCAGAGGGTTGGGGGGTGTTCGGGGGGGTGTCTAAGGGGTAGGGGGTGGGGTTGGTGTCCAGGAGGGGTGGGGGTGCTGTCTAGAGGGGTGGGGTGCTGTCCAGGGGGTGTCCAAGTGGGTGGGGGGGTTGGGGTGGTGTCCAGGAGGGGTGGGAGGATGTCTAGGGGTGGGGGTATCTAAGAGGTGTTGGGGGGATGTCCAAGGGTGTGGTGGTGTCCATGGGGTATCTAAGGGGATGGGGGTGGTGTCCAGGGGGTGGGGGTGCTGTACAAGGGGGTGGTGGTGTCCAGGGGGTGTCCAAGGGGGTGGGGGATAAGTGTCAGTTGGGATTGCATACTGCATCGTGGTTTATGAGATTATGATATGATGATTGTGCCATGATGATTGGCTTTAAATTGTGATTTTCTCCATCTGAATTTTTATTTTAAATATGATTTGATTCTCAGGTTTACTCCATTTTCTCCAATTTTCTCTCAACCACTGTAGGCCCCATGGTTTTCTTTGATTCAATGATATTTAAAACTATTATATCTAACTATATTTTGTTTTTAAAATAATATTCAAGCATATTGTTTTAAATACGCATAGATTTGTTTTATATTTCAAAATTTTTTTACATTCAAATTATGATATTTTTCATATAAACATATATTTGTCTTATCTTAAAAATATATATATTTTTTATATTTGTTATAAGTAATAATGAGTCAAAGTTGGATTACGGAACATATAATCAGTAATGAATATGAGGAAGGTGTTTATGACTTTTTGGAATTTTCTAAACAAAATGTTCCAAGTAGTGACATTTTTTCTATCCATGCCTGAAATGTTTGAATATGGAGATGTTGAAAAGTAGAGAGATAAAATATCATCTGATTTGTCATGTTTTTAATCCGAGTTACAACCCTTGGATTTGGAATGGTGAAACTAGATGGAATGTCACATATGATGATGATTCGAAAGATGCTAACTCTGATGGAATTGAAGAACTGATTCGTGATATTTTATTAGAAGAAATTGAGATAGAACGAACAGTTGCGCATCTATATGGTGATGCTGAAAAACCATTATATCCTAGTTGTACAGATTTTATGGTTTTGTCGGCGGTGTTAAGATTGATTAACCTAAAGGAGAAACATGGATGGAGTGACAGATGTTTTACAGAGCTGCTACAATTGATGAAATACATTCTTCCAAAAGATAGTGATCTTCCAGATTCACATTATAAGGCCAAGAAAATATTATGCCCAATGGGATTGGGATACAGTAAAATATATGCCTATCCGAATGACTGCATTATATATAAGAAGTAATATGAATTTCTGTCAGAGTGTCCTAAATGTGGGACATCAAGGTATAAGGTGAAAGAAAAATCACAGGCTGATTTAGAGATTACAAATATCCCTTCAAAGGTATTTTAGTATCTTCCTATAATTCATCATTTCAAACGTTTATTTGCTAATTCACATGATGAAAAAAGGTTAAGATGGCATGCTGATGAGCGGGTATGTGATGGAAAAATACATCATCCAGCTCATTATCCACAATGGATGAAAATTGATTCGCATTTTTCTACATTTGTAAATGAAATTAGAAATCTCAGACGAGGGTTGTACACAGATGGAATAAATCCATAGCGAACCCTCAGTAGCACACATAGTTCATGGCCTATTTTATTGGTAATTTACAACCTCTCTCCTAAAGTTTGTATGAAGTGAAAATATGTAATGTTGAGTATAATGATCTATGTTCCAAAGAAACCCATCAATGATATTGATGTTTACTTGTCACCGTTGATTGATGATTTGAAACTGTTATGGGATGATGGTATTAGGGTGTATGATTCTTATAAAATGGAATATTTTCAACTTCATGTAGTGCTTTTTTTTACAATAAATGACTTCCCATCATATGGAAATTTTTCTGGATACTGTGTTAAAGGGCATAAAGCATGTCCAGTTTGCGAACAATAGACGTCATATTGTTAATTGAATCATGGGAGGAAAACAGAGTACATGGGTCGTCAAAAGTTTTTGCCAATGAATCACCCTTATAGAAGACTAAAAAAGGAATTCAATTTCTCACAAGAATTTTATGCTACTCCAAAACCTTTATCCCCTGATATGTATTTTGAGAGGGTGAAAATCCTTGATGTGACATTGGGAAAGACATAGAAATCTGGTAATGATAGACATATTTGGATGAAAAGGTCAATATTTTTTGAGCTACCATATTGAAGGTATCATGAAGTTAAACATAATATTAATGTCATGCACGTGGGGAAGAATATATGTGATTGTTTGATTGGAAAATTGTTAGATATTAAAGGAAAGACAAAAGATGGGTTGAATGCAATATTAGAATTACCATCAATGGGAATACATTTGGAGTTAGCTCCCACTCCTAAAGTAAGATGACCATTTCTTCCCCCGACTTGTCATACATTATCAAAGAGGGAGAAAATTAGCTTTTTTCAGTGTCTTCATGATATCAAAGTTACTCAAGGTTATTCTTCAAATGTAAAAAATTGTGTCTCATTGAATGACTTGAAGTTGATGGGTATGAAATCACATGATTGTCACGTCATGATGAAACAAATTATACCAGTTAAATTGCGTAAAATATTTCTCATCCATATCAAAAATATTATAATGAAGTTGTGTTATTTTTTCAATTCAATTTGTAACAAGGCGATTGATGTGAATTCTTTGAACATTTTGGAAAAGGATGAAATTTTTATACTTTGTCAATTGGAAATGTATTTTCCTCCAACTTTTGTTGATATAATGGTGCATTTAATGATTCATCTGGTTCAAGAAATAATGCTTTATAGACCTGTATATCTTTGTTGGATGTATCCTTTTTAAAGGTATATGAAAATATTAAAGGGGTATGTTAAAAATACATATCGACCTAAAACCTCCATTATTGAAAAGTATATTTCTGAGGAGGTATCAGAGTTTTGTATGAGCTACTTGGCTGCGGCGCAACATATAGGTTTTCCTCCATCTCTCCATGAACCAGTTAATAATGAGGGAAAGGGGATTCGTTTCTTGAAAGTCAAATCATTTTTAGATGAACAGATGAAGAAGTTAGAATCATACATCTTTAATAACATAGATGATGCTCAACCGTATATCACATTTCATATTAATGAGTTGAAACAATGTCATCCAAATAAGAAAGAAATGTGGATTTTGAATGAGCACAACAAAACTTTTTTGTCATGGTTTAAAAAGATCTTGCTTAGTAGATCAGATGTATCAGAGACATTAAAATGGATAGTGGGTGGTCCATGTTTAAATGTGATAACATGGTCTAGTTATGACATTAATGGCTATACATTTCATATGAAAGCTCAGGACAACAGAAGTGCAGTTCAGAATAGTGGTGTATTGGTGTTTGCAGAAGCAATGCTTTTTTTGAGTGCTAAAGACAAAAACCCAATTTCTGCATCAATTGCATATTATGGAGTGATTAAAGACATATGGGAGGTAGATTACATTAAAATTAAAGTTCATATTTTTAACATTAAATGGTTTATCGGTAACAACAGTGTCAGACACGATGAATTTGGAATGACACTTGTTAATCTGAATAGATTGGAAGACATAGCTGATTCTTTTATAATGGCAACACATGCAAAAAAAATTCCATGTAGTAGATCAATCAGATATGCAGTGGGCTGTTGTTTTACAAGGGGAAAAAATATGTTGGTGAGGATGAATTTGATGAAGATTTTGATTTATGTGGGATCCATACTTCCATGAAAAGATTAACAGAACATAATGATGAGCATGTTGAAGACAAGGTTCATTCCATAAGGAATGATCACGATGAAGGAATTTGGGAAAACAATCCATTTGTACATTCCTAAAATTATAGGTAACATGTTTTTATTTCTTGTTTGCATTTATTTTTTTCAAAAAATGTTAAATATTGTATGTTTTTTATTTATTAAAACATGTATTAAAACAAAATAAGTATAAGTTTTTTTTGTTTTAAGTTTGTTTTATGTTTGTTTAGTTTACTTTATCATGTTTACCATTACATGAATTATATGTCTATTATTTTTGTTCAGTAATAATTACTTTGACATGTTTACCAGGTTTACCAGGTTTACCATGTTTTCCATGTTTACCATCTTGACCATCTTTACCATTGTTTAACATGCTTACCATATTACCAATGTTTAATATTATGTAACTTAGTACACTTTTCTATTTTCTGATTACAGTAGTATTAAAATATTTGAATTTGTATATTTGTGAACTAATGTTTGTTTTTTTTATTTGAAGGATAATGACAGATCATTCAGTTGATCAACCACATGATTCTGGAGATGAGAATATTGGTCATACCTCCGGGGAGGAACATTCACATGCTCCTCTTGATGTTCCCCAATCTTCCTCATTTTCTCCTATTACGACAAAGAGTTCAAATGTTGGTAAACGTGGGTGCACACATTTTCCAAAATTAGCACTTGCCCATACACATGATTAGAGGATACTCGTTGATTTTGATGATGATGATATTCCTAGAGGTCCAAATGCAAAAGATTTTAAGAGTTTTGTAGAAACTCGGGCTAAGAGCAAAGTAAGCATTCTATATGATGACTGGAGAAGTGTGGATAAAGCGATAATCTCTTAGTTGTGGGAGATGATTTTGGTAAGATCTTTTTCTATTGTTTGACTATTCTTTAAATGTTCCTAGTATATATAATATGTTTAACCTCTTCTTTATCAGATGACATTTGATATTCCTGACCCTGGAGGAGTAAGGAAGAAATGATTATTGTTGGATGTCAGGAGATGGAGGGATTTCAAATCAACCCTCTCATCTGATTTCATTTATGGTCATATGATTCATGACAATCCATGTCGTATATATCCTTTTATAGATGAAGACATATGGAGAAAGTTTTTTGAAAGTAGAAGAAAAGAGTCATTTTTGGTAAGGTCAATGTAAACTTTTATAAGCTTTCTTATATAAATGATCTTATTAATGTTTTGTTACTGATTTCTTATTCTTAACTTACATCAAACAAGGAAAGCTCATCAAGACATCCAATCTAAAAATGTATACCCTCATAGTTTATCTCGGGGAGGCTATGCATTTTTGGAAGAACAAATGATGGTGGAAAAATTTCAACAACTAAGAGCTGAGTCTTCAAGATCTGGAGAGGTGGCCCCTCCATCCCCTCCATCTAGACATGAAAAATGGAGGAGATATTGGAAGGGAAAAAAGGGCAATATCTTTCAGAAGAATCGAGAATTGTAGCTGAGAGGATTGTAAGATATCTATTTTATTTATTTAAGTTAACTATTTTCTTCATATAATTTCAATCATTACAGAAATTTTCAATTAATTAACATAGGACTCTCTAGAGGAGAAGAGTTCATAGGGGACATTTATAGCTACTGGTAGGTAAGATATTTTATCTATAGCATTGGGAAAGACCAAACATCCTGGTCGTGTAAGAGGATATCCGGTAGGTGTATCGGTAAGAAAAGTGTTGCCACGTTCTTCAACTTCTAACTTTGAGGGGGTTTATAAAAAAAATAAGATCCTTGGAGGCTGAAGTTCATAATATTAATGTGACAATGGAGGAAAATATTAGAACATCGGTATAGTCTATGCTTGTAGACATGCAAAGACAATTTCAGACTGCAACTCCCACTCCTCCACCTCCCCCTGCAGACCCCATTATTTATCCTCCACCTCTGCCAGTAGCTCCCACTCCCCCACCTCAGCCTGTGGACCCCATTTTTTATCCTACTCCTCTGCCATAACTTCCTACTTTTTGGGAGTTGTATGTTGATGATCCTCAACATCATATAGTGGTATATGGGTTGGTATATTGTAGAGGATATACAGTTCATCATCAAAAATTAGAGGTAGAGAATCAGAGGGTCACTGTAGAGGATATTATAGATAGATCATCTCGGGTACCATTACCTACAGATGAGGTGACGATAGTTGGACATAGTATTAGCCATTTTTTAATTTGGTCATCCAGACTTCTTCGACTCATTACCATATAGGTATGAATGTTATATATTTTATTTTAATTATTTATTAAAGTTGATTTATCATTTGAAAACTAATATATTTTTCAATTTATTTTTACAGTAATACTTCAAAGGTAAAGAAATACTATATAGACAACAACAAAGACAAATGTCTATGACATCAGATACTAATTCTAGTAGTCTTGACAGATTGTCAAGATATTCAAATTTGTTGGTGGGTCATTATGAGTTTCCAATGGAAGCTCATGTTTGTGGACGTGCAATAAGTGTGGTGATTATGAAAACTGATATCATGGATCTTGTTACTGGATATGGGCATCAACGTGGTGTAAATTATTTCCATGTAATTCTTAACACCTTTTACCTACATTATATATATTAAAAATGTATACTTATGTATGTTTTGTATTAGGTATCTTTATAAAATATTTGAGAGGAATGAGCTGACATATGTATATGGATTCATGGACCCACAATTGATTTCCCCTAAAACATGTGCAATGGACGAGGAACAAAGGATTATTTATATTACTGAAGGACTTGAAAAGAATATAGTCACACAATGTTGGATGATTCCTTTTGTGAGAGGTATGAAACACATCTATCTCAAAGAATTAATTATCTTTTAACATAAAAAACCTCTAACGTTAAATTTCCTTTTATCAGTGATCACTGGATGTTAGGGGTTTTTTGCCCAAGGGAGAAAGCACTTTATTGGATATACTCTGTCCATGATGATGTGTGGGAATGTTTTAAGAATATATTAGAAAATTAATTTTCAATTTTTTAATTGTTTTATATATTATAATCAATTTTAAATTTACCCCATTCGTATTATTTTATAACAGGGCATGGGCCTACTTTTGAAAAAACACAAAGAAAAAGAGTGCAAAGATCAAATATGTAAATGTGAAGCTACATATCTATTTATAATTTGTAATTTTTGATTTATTACATAAAAATAATATATTTAATTTACACTCATTCAAACATAATTGTCATGGACTATAAGGCATCATCAAATGCGGATATTATATGTTAAGATTTATGTATGAAATAATAACAAATGGGACAGTTCTGAATTTTGACCTAGTAAGATTTCCTCTTAAAATTTTCTATAATATTTCAATTTGATTTATTCATTATACACGTTAACTACTATCCTTTTCATTTGTAGCTTTTTGATGACCCTCAACCCTATACTGTTGAAGACATCAAACACTTACAAGTGGAGTGGTCAAATTATTTTACCAGTTTGATTGAATTTTAGTTGTTTGTAATGTAAAATGTAATTTTGAATATTTTCGTTGTAATTGTGTATTTGGTAGTCGTTTAGGTTGGATTTAGTTTTTTCTGAAGTTGATAGTGTATGTTTTGAATGTTTTATATGTGAATTTTTAATTTTTCTCTACTTCTTGTTTTGGTCTACATATGATGGTTTTTCTAGTATGGATTCTGGTCTGGGGGGAGGGGTTCCAAGGGTGTGGGGGTGTTCAGTGGGGTTGGGGGGGTTTCTAGGGGTCTGGGAGGGCTATCCAGTGGGGTGGGGGCAGTACAGGGGGTGGGAGTGTTTCTAGGTGGGTGGAAGGGCTGTCCAGGGGAGTGGGAGGCTTCCGAGGGGGTGTCCAGGGGTGTAGGGGTGTCTTGTGGGGTGGGGGGGTTTCCAGGGGTGGGGGGTTGTCCAGTGGGGGGGTTCCATGGTGTCCATGGGGATGGGGGTAGTCCAGGGGTGTGGTGGGGCTGTCTAGTGGGTTGAGGGGGTTCTGGAACGTTTTTGGTGGCTTTTTGGTCTGTTTCAAGGGTGTGGGAGGGTTGTCCAGGGATGTGAGAGTGTTTTCCAGGGGGTGGGGGTCTACAGGAGGGTGGGGATATGTACAGGGGTTGATGGTGATGTCCATGGGTGTGGGGGGAGTGTCCAGGGGTGTGGTGGGGGCAGTGTAGTGGGGTAAGGGGGTTCTGGTCTATTTTCGGTAACTTTTTGGTCTGTTTCAGGGGTGTGGGAGGGCTATCCAGGGATGTGGAAGTGTTGTCCAGGGGGTGGGGTATACATGAGGGTGGGGGGTTGTCCAAGGGTGTTTGGGGCTATCCAAGGGGTCGGGGGGGCAGTCCAGGGGTGTGGTGGGGGCTCCAATGGGGTGGGGGAGGGTTGTCCAGGGTGTGGGGGGGTATACATGAGGGTGGGGGTTGTCCCTGGGTGTTTGGGGATATCCAGGGGGTCGGGGGGCAATCCAGGGGTGTGGTGGGGGCTTTCAAGTGGGGTGAGGGGGTGAGAGGGAGTTATTCAGGAGGGGGGGTTGTCCCGGGGTGTTTGGGGATGTCCAGGGGGTCGGGGTAGTCTAGGGGTGTGGTGGGGGCTCTAATGGGGTGGGGGAGGGTTGTCCAGGGTGTGGGGTGGTATACATGAGGGTGGGGGGGATGTCTCGGGGTGTTTGGGGCTGTCCCGGGTGTCGGTGGGTAGTCCAGGGGTGTGGTGGGGGTTGTCAAGTGGGGTGAGGGGGTGAGGGGGTGCTGTTCAGGAGGGTGGGGGGTTGTCCCAGAGTGTTTGGGGATGTCCAAGGTGTTGGGGGCAGTCCAGGGGTGTGGTGGGGGCTCTAATGTGGTGGGGGAGGGCTGTACAGGGTGTGGGGGGTATACATGAGGGTGAGGGGTTGTCCTGGGGTGTTTGGGTCTGTCTCGGGGTGTTTGGGGCTGTCCAGGGGGTCGGGGTGTAGTCTAGGGGTGTGATGGGGGATGTCAAGTAGGGTAAGGGAGAGAGGGGTTGCTGTTTAGAAGGGTGGGGGGTTGTCCCGGGGTGTTTGGGGATGTCTATGGGGTCGGGGGGGCAGTCCAGGGGTGTGGTGGTGGCTCCAATGGGGTGGGGGAGGGCTGTCTAGGGTGTGGGGGGGGGGGGGGTTACATGAGGGTGGGGGGTTGTCCTAGGGTGTTGGGGCTGTCCCGGGGTGTTTGGGTTGTCCGGGGGGTCGGGAGGCAGTCCAGGGGTGTGGTGGGGGCTCCAATGGGGTGGGGGAGGGCTATCCAGGGTGTGGGGGGGGGGGTATACATGAGGGTGGGGGTTGTCCCGGGGTGTTTGGGGCTGTCTAGGGGGGGTTGTCCCGGGGTGTTTGGAGATTTTCAGGGGGTCGGGGGCAGTCCAGGGGTGTGGTGGGGATCCGATGGGGTGGGGAGATTTTTTTATGGTGTGGGGGGGTATACATGAGGGGGGGTTGTCCTGGGGTGTTTGGGGCTGTCCCGGGGTGTTTGGGGTTGTCCAGGGGGTCGGGGTGTAGTCCAGGGGTGTGATGGGGGATGTCAAGTGGGGTAAGTTTTATATTTTATCAATGTAAATGCTTAAATTTTATTTCGTTATTGTTTTGATATCCTTATTTTTTTGTGGTATGAATTCTTGATTTGGTTTCTGGTTGTTTTTGGGGGAGAGCAGAGGACTGCATTCGATTTTTTTAAAAAAAATTGTCTTCCACATCGGTTATTTTATAACCGATGTGATAAAGAAATCGGGAAGGTTTTATCACGTCAGTTATTTTTTATAACCGACGTGATAAACACTTGTGGTATGGTTTATCACTTCGGTTATTTAATAACTGATGTGATAAAAGTCCTGGGAAATGGTTTATCATGTCGGTTAGTAAATAACTGATGTGATAACCCCCCTCCCCCCGGACTGGTTTAGGACGTCGGTTATTATATAACCGACATGATAAACAATTTCCCATGGGTTTATTAGGTCAGTTATTTAATAACTGACGTGATAAACTCCCCCGCATGTGTTTATAACGTCGGTTATTATATAACCGATGTGATGAACCCCCCCCCCCCCCGGTTTATCACGGTGGTTATACAATAACCGACATTATAAACCCCTCGGTTCTTTCATGTCATTTATTAATTAACTGACTTGATAAACACTGCGATGTTATGTTTTTTACATCGGTTTTTAAATAACTGCCATAAAAACGTTATTTATAACGTCGGCTAAAAACCGACGTAAATAATGTTTTCTGCACTAGTGTCACTACATGACGTAAAACTACACAGTACAATGTCCTCACAGCATGACTTGAACCTACACAATACAATGTCATCACTGTATGACTTAAAACTGCACAGTATGATATCAAAAATGTCATTTTCTAATAAATCTTATCCATTAATCATACACCATATTTGTATAGAAATTGGTTTCCTATTCATTACTTATTTCGGTCTAAAATAGACCTTTCTCATTCTTAAAATTCATTTCCTTGGAAGAACCACCCACTGTGGTCTTGAGTCACCCAAATCTTATTGTCCCCTATCTATCAACAGTAAAAAAGTTAAACTTAATTGAGATCTTTTGGTTTTCTATATAGCACATTCCCTTAGGCAGCCTTGAAAAATATGCCTATATAATAGGCATGTCTGTCAAAGGATGTCACTATTTGGCTATGTAGTAGATTCCCCAGTTGGCCCTACATAACACAGCCCCCATAAAGGGTTTTTCAAATAATGTTAAGTTCATTCTTGGAAAAGACACCCCTTATGTTGACATGGGTTTTAAATTTTGTGACCATAAAAATCATGGATCAATATTCCCCTTAAAAATATTTAAATAATATTAAAGCAATTCTTTTGCACAAATATTTTTTTGGGATATAATTTCAATATTTATGGTCAAATCTATTCGACCATAAATACTATCCCTTTATAGTCCAACATGGATGACTCTAAACTACCAATTAAAAAAGACTTGGTGCTTATTAGATTGAGAACTCACGAAGGGCACTCTAAACAAAAGTCGAGTCCTAGACCACTAAACATTCACTTTGGTCTGGTTTAGATAATATTGAGCAATGAAATTCCAATGAAACAATGTATGTAGGGTTTTCCATATGACCCTAGTGGCAGTCAAACTATGCTCGCTAAGACCTATGACTTAGGAAAACAATTGAGCGTCCTTCCAAACTTGATGTACCTCCAAATCTTACCAAATGATGTTGGAATGCATCAAAGTTCCCTACTTTCACCTTAGAACAAGATTATTTTCATTCCGAACAAATAAAATTCTAAGGGGGGGATTTTGTAGACACCGTGAAATGTGTTCCATGCACTTCTTCGTAGTGTGAAGATATGATTCTCACATTGACTTCAAATGTCAAGTATGAGTAAGGATGTTTTCTCCATAAAATAAGAAGATGAAGGCTAGATTTCTATCAGCCAAAATACTACTCTATACCAATTGATAAGTGGACTTATTCTCCCATACAGGAGTAGGAAGTGTATTTCCCAGATCGATGATGAAAAGGTCTCAATACATTAAATTCAATTTATGAGTTTATTCCAAGAATACATGGTGTAATTAAAATCTCAAGAAGTGTATATATCTTCAAGACCTTCGATTTTACTGGTCGTAGAGCCTAAACAGACTTACAGATCAAAAGTTATGACACTTGGAAGATGGATAACTTTCACCAAGGGACATACACGGAGGACCTATGTGGAAGACCTACGTGAAGGACCTACGTAGACGACCTACATGGAAAAATTTCCTTAACCCAAGTTCCACTCCTTCCCTATAAATAGAACACTTGGGCTCCCCATTTCAGGGACCAAAAATGATGGATAAAGTCCCAAAGCTCCCATTACATAGCTATTTCACCAAGATCCCCCAAATTTTCTCAGGCAGCTCTCTAAAACTTGAGAGAAAGAGAATTAAATGGGAAAAGGTGGTTCAAAGTCCCATCAGGGTCTAGAATATATGGAGCTACGCAGAGCACCTGTGCGAAACACCTGCACGGAGCACCTACACGGCACACCTGCACTGATCACATGCATGTCGCACCTGCGCGGAGTACTTACACGGGGGAGCTACATGGTGCACTTGCACACCACACCTACCCAGAGTACTTATGCGAGGGAGCTAAACATAGCACATACAGGAGGCACCTTGGCGGAGCACCTGTGCGACCCCACTGGTCCAAAATGTGGGGGATACGCCCCTGCACCCCAGCTTGGTCTTATCGTCAGTCCCTGACCCCCATAAAAAATGGAGGATCGCACCGTGAACTTTTTGAATCTGGTCGATGACATTTTCCATTGCGCCATTTATGTGGGCCAACTTCCAACCTTGCAATACCATGATTTAATATTCCCATCACACTCAATGTGGTTCCTTGAGTTGACTCACTCCTCTTGGTTCCTTTATCATGTTATGTGTTTGGACACTCATTATAGATTTCTTGAGTATCTTGGATCGATACATTCTTCAAGAAACTACTCAAACCTCATCACCTGACTTCTATGCTAGGATTAAATATCAATAGGGCATCCATCCTGGTATAATCCCCTCACCTTCATCCCTTCCTCATTACATTGGACCCTCATCCAATGTAAATAGAACAGAGGGAAATCTCATCACCTCACCTTCTTCCATGGTCGACGTGCCCTCTTCCACTAGTGGAGGAGAAAAAATTTTAAAGTGTTAATGCCTTTGTTGAATCTTTGACATCCTCTTGTTTCTCACACCAATCTTGACTCACGTGATCTTATGATTTGTCACGGTCACAACATTTTCATAATTGAAGGAAATACGAGAACTCTAATTCCTATTCAAACAAGGATACGTTGGAATCCTTTTCAAGGCCTGATCTCACTAGAATTTATCTTCTGGAATCCAACCCTAATTCATTTAGTCTGGGTATCCTCCTTAGGAATAATCCCTAAATTAAACCCCAAATCATTAGGGAATCCTTTTCAAGAATAATCCTATAATAATATCTCTCAAAGGACCATACTCTCCTATGGGACTCATCGAACTAAATGGGATTTGATTCTCATCCATATGGGATATGTTGGAATACTCCTTCAGGTAATAACCCAACACTTCAAATCAGCTTTGTTATCCTTAGGCTATATTCCGAACAGGTTCTGATCTTACTTGGAAACCCATATCCTTTCCATGTTCCTTGGGCTGCTTCAGCATAATTCCCTCACTAAGTTTTGACCAAGCACCTTTAGCTTTTAGGTCCTTATCCCATGACCTTAAATGGGTATGATGTGTCCTATTAAGCGGCACCGAACTATGAGTATTCTGATTCCTTTCACAAGGATACGTAGGTAGCCCATTTTATAGGCATGATCCCAAGATCAAAATAAACCTTCATCTCCCTAGATGGCAATAAATTCCAGAGTGCCCCACTGAGTGGATTAAAAACCAATCTCATTACAATCATGATTAAAATAATCTTTAAGCAGTATATTAGAGGATACCATTGATGGAAAACCTCGAATACATTCGGGTATTTCCATTAATGATTAACTTTGAATGCATACTAATGATTCTAAATTTTACACATGTCAATAAGTGATTGTAAATTCAAAGTGATACTTATTATAGAATTTGAAAATTATTAAGGATTCATGAAAATATCATAAATTTACAAAGAGATCCCCATAGTAGACAATAATTCCTCCAAAAAGGGTGTGATGAGTCTGAACTCCCATCCTATTGACCAATGCACGTTCTAAAGTATCCCAAAGTTCAAACTTAACAAACTCCTACCTTTGGAAATTAGGTCCTCTTTGGATAAAGAACTATTTGAATTTTCTAGTTACATAAATAAATCCAATGGAAACCACCTGGAAACAGTGATTCTTAAAACTTGAACACACGTTTCAAGAAACTACGAAACATGCACCACAACAAACTTATATCAAACCTTAACATCTAGAGGCCTTAAGTGATTTTTCAAGCTAAACCACTGAATCCCTCCAAGAAAAATAGTGTTTTATGGAGGATTAATACATATCCAACCCCATCGATGATGTGCTACCAAGAAAAAACTGGCACATTTTATAACTTTCAAACCTCAAGGGCACTCAAGCAAGACTGGACATTTCCAAATGGTCATCTTTGGATGTTCTCCTACCTACTTATAAGGTCACATTTTCACTAGAACCTATGTGATGCTCCCCACCTTAAGAGTGTCCTAGTCATCGAGAGAAAATATAGACCAACCTCTCATAAGAAAGCTAGATCATAACCTCCATAAGCATACACATGACACTCCTCCAAGCCACACTCATCCATGTAATAACATTAGATAGTTTTTCATGGAATGAAGAACCAACCTGACTAGCATGTGAAAACACATGAGTCTCTAGAAATTTATCCCAAGCATTGAGAAGAACTGATTTATTTAATGCCTAGGTCACTATACCCGAAGATGACCTAATAATGCACTCAACATCACAAGGCTCAATGATTTCACTGAACTCAACCGGTTCGTTATACCATTTAACACTTGATGAACACCGCATATGTGAACTCATACTACCCTGAGGTTTTAGAAGAAAAACATCACATCCTCAATATAATCTATAGGATATCCCCCCTATGCATTCAGGTATCTGATGGTCTATACAAGAGATCCAAAATAGAGTCGTATTGACTCATACAACCATCAACCTAGACAATATAATAAAAAGTAATCCATACAAGAGGAAAAGAATGAGTCAAGCGACCAACAAAGCTTCCTACCATGACCTAGGCATGTCTAACCGGCTAAAACCAATCATTTCAAGAAGATCATGCCCATAACAAGGCCATTGAAAACATGAAAACCCATCCAAAAATGTGTGTCATGTAAAGCATAGAGTCCTACTCTGGAAAATGACACCCATACAACACCAAAAGTTATAAAACTCACAACATTTAGCAAGGAACTAAAGCTATAAGGGTGCTACCTACCATGGGTTGTCCCATTACGAAGAACAAACATAGACCCTATCACTAGGTCACACCAACAAAAGTTACACGGATCAAGAGTCGATCATTTAATTCATTGCTAAAAGGAAAACGACCTTCGGAAAAATTTCACATTTTCATTCCAATGATACTCAAAGAGAAACATAATCTACCCTTACAAGAGGGTTTAATAAAAGGACACCACATCAGGTTCTGTATTAAGGCCATTTCATTTATTGAAATTAATTTTTAATCAATTAAATGATTTAAAAAAACACCAAGTGCCAATTATGAAACAATTTTCTTATTCCCTTCTTCAACCAATACCCCAATGTAAAATAGGAATGTTATATCAAAATGGAATTTTAAACATTTAACATTTATTGAAATCCTGTCATAATTAGGTAATTTATCATATAAATTCTAATTTACGTCATAACAGATAAGGTGGCCTAGGAGGGTCCTATTAATCCAACTTGGGTTCACCATATTGGTACCCAATAACATTTTCTTACTTTTTAAAAAAATATTGAAAACACCCCAAAATAGGACATATTATAAGATATATGACCTAAATGACCTATATGGGTCCATTTGAGCATTTAAGTATTTATCCAATTCATTACAGATTAAATTTAAATAGCTATTACATTTCAAACATTTTAAACATGACATGGTCATATAAACAATGGCCTGATTACCTAGGTTTCCAAAACCCCAATCTATAAAGTACCCATACAAATTTTTGACAAAATTATCTTCCCATTTGTTCGAAAAAAATTAATCCAGGATATAAAATGCTCATATCAATACCTCAAACCACAAGGGTGACCATCTACCAATCCATAATGTGAATATACACTTTAAAGTTTGGCATTTGGATCCAATTAATCAAAAAAATTCACCTTAGAATTTAAACATTATCAGCATTTTCATTTGAGAAATAGTATAAAAACATTAATATAAGGATAAAAGGATCATTCTATAATACTGGTTGCATATCCCCATTTATAAGGTTCCCATACACCTTAAAACCAAAAATTAGTTCCCATTTATTCACAAACAATAATTTTAGTACATGCAATCGTTTACATATATCAAAGATATAATGTCATTTTATAAAATATAGGCATCCTATTACAAGCAATAAACACAAATAAATTTTCTATTAAGCACATAAGCACAATAAAAGTAAAGACATGCTAACTAAGAAGGCAACACAACATATCATCAACTAAGCATGTCATATAAACAGGCATGAAAAATAATTACCTATGAAGGTATAGACTGAGCATGTTATAAAAATACCTAGAATGGAATATAACAACAATAATATTTAAAAAAATCATGACATAACATTCAAGGAACATAACCAATCTTGAAATCAAGCTATCAATGCAACTGCATTGCATGTAATATGCATGGAATGTGAATCTCAATGTGCCTATAATGATGTATGTAATGATTCATCTAGTCTATACTGAGTGAGGGAAAATAAAATACTTTCATAAATCAATGCACTTTGGAAATTTAACCATTAAATCAAGGTAAAATCAAATCAACTATACTTGAAAACAACATGAACTTCAATCCCATCCCTGAACACATGGACATTTCCCCATGGGTGGGGTGATCAGTCCCATACAAAACAATTTATCAAGCACTGAACCATTTCTAATATCTTGTATACCAGAAAAAAAAATTAAGAAAAAGGAAATGAATCACCTATGAAACCACTTTGTAACATCCTAAACTGACTGACCTCTATGATGGTAGCCAGATCGGTGGGTCACATGGCCTCCAGCGTGCCTCCCCTTAAGCCAGAGTCTACCGACTAGCAGCAAGGGTGTAATGAGGTGATAGTGGGGATTCTATACCCTCATATCAAAGTAGAAAATGGTATCACATTGAGTAAATAATAGACAATAGAATAATTAGTAATAAATAAACGACAGAGTATTAGAAGAATAATAATAGTCAATTGAATAAATAAAGAGACAGCCAACACCAATATATAATAGATGCATGCATGTCCTGAAGATGATACATAATCCAAAACAACAAATATAAAATATAGTACAAATAAATAGAAAAGAACTAAAATAAAATCCCCAAGGGTGATCTCCACAAGAATCCCAAACTCTAGATCGATCATGTTCTCCAAACTCCTAGGTACTAGACAAACATCTCAAGCAATCAACCATAATCCTAAAAATATAAGGTCTTCTCGTGTACCCTAGTGCAATGGAGGCCTGAGTAGGGTGTGAGATAATAATATTAGTATGTTCTCACCCATAGTTTCAACAAATCAATAAATTCCATGTAATAAAATGTAATTCATTGTGTAGGTATAAGAAGAAAGGAAAACAAGTAGTGTTGAATAAATAAACAACAACCCACCTAGGTACTTAATGGAAACCTAGCAGTTATGCTTTCTTAGAATCATAACTAGATTATGTGTATGATTATTTACCATAAATATATAATAATAATTTATATGTACATAATATATTTATATATTTAATGCACCTATATGAACCAGGAACATACCGATCCCTAATGGGAACATACTTGGAATACTAGTTGTTGGATGGACCAGGGAAAAAATCAGTCTTCCATAACCAATCTGAGTAATCCTAAAAAATAAAGTAATAGGTTACATTCCCTACAAACCAATAGTGTGAGAGACATCATTATACAACACTTGAGATAGTGAGTGAGCTGTCATGGAATCATAATAATCATGGTATGTGGCACCTCAACCCAACTCCCATATAGTATCATTAGTGTGAGACATCATGCTCAACACCAAATGTAAGGGAGTGTGATGCTTCCATTATTAATAGATTCCTTAACATCATAAAAAATCTATATGAAGGCATAATCATATTTATTTTAAATGGAAACGAGGTAATACCACTAATGCCTTATATTTATTAATCCCATATAAAGGCTTCATCATATTTATAATACAATCCATAAGGTAATACCTCTCATGATTTTCATTCAAATAACCCTTTATAATCTTGGGCATTCCACTAATAACAATGCAGATAAATCATGAAATAAGCGCCATGTCCTCTCCACCCTTTACATTTCATTTCACATTAAAAGTTTAATTCAATTGACATAAACTAGGATAATTAAGTTATAACAGGAGGTGTGGTTATACCACCCTATTCAATTCCATTTCAAATGTTTTACTTAACAAATTCAAGTTTTACAAGCCACCATGAATAATAAATTCAAATTAAATCCTAAAATAATATTAAAAAACAAGGAAATTCATTTATCAAGGTTAAAAAGGGAACTTAGAAGGTTCCATAGTCAATAGGGAATATTCCCATATGGGAAATTCCCACAATAAGTTAGGAAAAGCACATAGGAGGTACCTGGATTCATAAGTTAGTTAGATAGGAGTGGTCATTCCATGAACTTAGGAGGTTCCATGGTTAAATAAACATTTATATATAAGGGGACCACTCAATTTACCATGTTCATTCGAAGTAATGCACAAAACAGGAGTCATAGTTAACAAAAAAATGCATAAGAAAAACAGTAATTCTAAATGGACAAGAATGTATTAAATAACTGAAAGCATGGACAATTGTCTCTTATCGACCATTCAAGTTTCTAGTGCTGTGATAATGTGTATAGAAACACTCAGATCGAATCCTCGTTGAAATTTTTTTTAATAGTCGATTTTTTAGTTGATTTTATTTTTATTGAAGGGGTCTTTTTGCAAAGATTAATTAAAATGATTGATTAAATTAAAATTTATTATATATTGGGGTTATTTCATTATTAGGGAGTTAATCTTGTGATATTGTTGAGCTTTTCATTACATTTCATGAAATTAACTCCCACTACACAAGATGAGATTGACTATAATTCCTAAGTGTTAAGGCTTTAATCCAAGCCTCAACTTAACACAGGGTTCTAATATCAATCAGTACATGTTGATGGTATTGTATTTATTGTTACAATAGTCCATGGAAACCTCACGTTAAACAAAACAAGTCATTAATCCATGACATGTTAAGTCTAACATACACAATGTTAATTTGAAAAATATTCTTCGAGAAAATACTCTCAATCACTTAACAACCCTAGATTTTGATTCACCCCAATGAGATATTTACTCATACATTAAAATGACAAGTAATTTTGTTTATTATGTTTATAATGATGAATTAATAAGTGAAGAAAAAGAAAGGGATAAGAAAAGAGTTGTGCACTGAACACACACACACAAACGGTGAAGGGAATTAAATATAGACTTTAGATTGAATGAGAAAGAAAAAGAAGGTAATGGAATTCAACTACATTTAAACTATTTTAAGACCATTATTAAAAATAAGGTGGATGAGAATAATATATGAAGAATAAGTAACATGCATTAAAATTCTATTGAAATGAAAACAGACTTACACAATTACAAATAAAAAAACACAAAAGTAAATGAAATAAAAGAGAGGATGAATGGTCTCCCAAGTGAAAACAAGAGTTTGGAATGTGCTCCCTGGCCTTTTTCATAGCCTTGTTCATGCCAATTGATCCTCCTCTATTCTAAATTTCCATCTCTTTTGAAGGAGAGGAGGGGATGTATTTATAGCCCAATGTTGGGGTATGTTTGCATTCCAAAACATCCCCTCCACTTGCATCACCAATATGATATTCTAGAAATCCGAATATGGAAAAATATTTTTTTCATAATTATATATTTGAATGTATTATGTCTACTCAGAAATGTTGACATCCATTGGACTTAAGGATCCAATGTAATGGCCATTTGAATAAACAACTGTAATATGTCCATTTCAATATACACCTTTTCAAAGGCAGAAATTTGAAGGGGTTTTTGAATAGTAATATGACCTTAAATAAAAACAATTTCTTCTATAAAGGTGTCTGTAAAAATATTAGATTTGACACTGAAAACTACCAGCTTCATTTGATGAGTAGAGTAGGAGAAAATACATGAATAGTGTCCTAATTTTAATTCCATTCCAAAATGGTGGGATGAATTTTAATGCATCAGTTGGGCCCCTTGTGTTTGTAGTTGGACCTTAAAATTTTTATCAATGATTATTTTTGGTAATAAATAACACATGGTGATGTTTCATAAAATTTGGGCGTTTGGATTTAGACCAATAACTCAATCATCATGGATGGTCCGGTTTCTTCACAGATTCTTTGGGTCTTCTTGTGTTGACCATATCGACCTCTAAATGGACGATTTGGACAAAGGTACCTTCTAATGAAATGTTTTACATTGAATAAGGAACCATAAAAAAACATGAATAATTCAATTTGGATAAGTAGGGAGAGAGTTATAATTAAATTAGTAAACTGACTCGATTTGATTAATTCAAATAATTCACAACAATTACATTTAATATTAAAACATGAGTATTTCACACCAATTAAGCACTTTTCAATGAAAATCAGTAAAGAGAGTAAATAAAAAGTTCTGAATAGGTGAATAACATCAACACCCCCACACATTGGTTTGTTCATGTCCTCAATTGTAACAAATATAAAAAACATTACAAAATCATTTTCACTCACTAACAAATATTAAAATTTTGTTTTCCCCACCCAAGGGAGGTTTAGACTATTTCACTCATCCAAATAGAATTCTCCCAAAAATTGTTACAGAAACAATGTTCCAAAAAACAACTCTTCTTTCATGCTAAAATTTAGAAATGGAAAATGTGGGTACTCAAAACTTACTAATCTCAAGGTGATAAAAATTTATTTCTAGAGGTTCACTCATTCACCAAACAAAGGTGAAAATATTCGAGTTTGAAATAGCTCTCAGATTCCATTACCTGCCTTAAAGTGCACAAGAATCAAGAGTTCTTGTTAAGGGGTTTTTCTATGGCTATTGGACGGTAGGAATTTAATGTCCAAAGAGAGGAGAAGATGGGTAAAACATCAGCATGGGAAAAGAAATGCACATTTTTTTTGAAATGAAACGTGAAAGGAAATGGAAATACATATTTTGAAGGGAATGATTTTATGAAACAAGACACAAAAGAGGAAGGAAATTTGAAGGAAATGAGAAGATGAAACATTTATAAAACATCAAACTTCTCCCAATCACATAAGTGTTTTTTTCTCTTTTTTTTTAATTTTTTTTTTTTTGATTTTTTCAAAAGTTGAACTTGAAACAAATCTCACACTAATATCTCATCCCATGATTGATCTCCTCACAATACTAATAGTAATAGTTATAACATTATCAAAGGATGAAGAAGAGTGATTTTTGAACTGCCCAAGACACAAACCATTTTTTATGTTTTTTTGATTTTTTATCATTTTTTGAACACATGTCAACAACATTTACAAAATTACATAAATGAAACTACATTCCCCAAAACTCATTGAATGACAACCTCTTACCCAGACTAAAATGTATTCTTTCCATCAATCATATGAAAACATGTTGAAAATCAATAAAATGGAGCCCAAAAATAAAATCTATCCCCCCACTTATACTTCAATAAATAATGAAATATAAATCCATGTAGATTTTGGGTGGGATAAGGTATTGGGCTTGTAATGTGTCTATCAAAGAAAGGGTTTTCATAGGCTCAAAGGGGATTTAAAAAGTAAGATTAATGTAAGGTTAAAGGGAGCCTATTTGTCTATTGTGATTTTCATGAGGTTCAGAAAATGCCTCTATCATATTAATGTACACTAAAGTAGGAAATTCAACTCGAATGTTCACAAACTCAAGACTCACAATCCGGGGTGAAAACAAAATTTTTTAAAACATGGTCATAGGTGGTTGTGGTATGAAAGATAATTTTTCCTCCTCACGGTAGGGGAAGAATCATTTACCAAATCTAAAATAGATCATTCAAATGTTTTTGGTTTTGACATAAGATTATTTATCCAAATTGAGGATAAAAATACAATATTTTTAAGATGAAATGTGTTTTTGACTCCCCCAAGTGGTTGGACATAATTTCAAAACTAGATGGTGAGTTAGTATGACTCTTTGTTTATTTTTATTTTTTCATTTATTTATTTTTTTTAGTTTTTTTAGTACACTACAAGAAAAATTCCCTTTAGCGGTGGTTATTTTTTCATTTAGCGGTGGTTTAAACCACCACTACATGGTTTGGTAGCAGTTTACAAAAACCGCCACTAAATTTGGCATCGAAAAACTATTAGCAGCAGTTTTTTCCATTTAGCGGTGGTTTAAGAAAAGTGTTGTAGCTGGATCATTTCGCGGAGGTTTTCATCACTTTAGAGGCGATTTTTAAGAGCCCTGGATTTTATTTTATTAGGGGCGGTTATAACCGCTGCTAATAAAATAAAATCCAGCGACCGTAAAACCGCTACTAAAGTCACAAGAACCACCGCGAATGCATGTGGGTGATGTGACTCTGTAGCGACAGTTAAAAATTCCTCTAAAAATAAAAAATACTTACGTTTCGTGGAGGTTTTAACCGCTTGCACTTTATTACCTGTATACTATTAGTGGCGGTTAAAACCGCCATGAAAAGATGACTAGAAAAAAAATTGATGCTTCCACTGCACCACTGCCCTGAAAAACAAATCAGACCAGACACAATTTCATAAAATAACATCAACTCAAGGATGTTTTGGACCTTTCAAGGATGTTTTTTGGATATATTGATGAAGATTGGACTGGTTTTATGGCTAGCCATGGTGTGTGCCAATCCCTTGAACATGTGAATTTAGTTATTAAATGATAAATTGAAGGTTTCATGAGATTAAACAAATTATAGATATTTTTAGCATGTCAAAATGGAATAAGTGGTTGTTTTTCATAACTTTTATGGTTAAATGGGTTGTGAGATTACTAAGGGGATAAATAATGAATGGAAAATGTGGGAATATCCATTTTATAAGATGGAATTGAAAATATATACATTGGTTTTTTTTATGAATGAATAGTAAAATAGAATAGTTATGGAATTATGTTAAGTGAATTGAAAGTGATAAACTATGTGAATATTGGTGAAATGAAATAGGTTCACCCTTGATGTAATGGCCCGAACCTCTCCGGCCCATTTCTTTGTCAAAAAGAGGGTCTTGAAGTGTTCTGGAGGGTAAAATGGACTTTTCCCACACTTTTCAAAAATTTTGAAACTACACGCCGTGTAGTGTGAGTACACGTCGTGTACCCCCTCTCCGAGTATACCCTGTGTTGAAGCCCGTGTCCTTACCGTGTGAAATAATTGGGTACACGCTGTGTACCCCAAACTACACACCGTGTAGTCCCTCCCCGCATATGCGTTACCTTCAAACTGTGTGTTGACCAGTCAACAGCCGTGTGCCGTGTTGGAGCCGTGTTCTTCCTGTGTGAAATAATTGAGTACACGCCGTGTACCAAATACTACATGCCTTGTAGTGTCTCCACGCGTATGCGTTACCTTCAAACTGTGTGTTGACCAGTCAATGGCCGCATTCCACGTTGAAGGCCGTGTTGGAAGCCGCATGGTGGCCGCGTGAAATGGCCAAGTACACACTGTTTACCATAAAGTACACGCCGTGTAATTTTTCTTTTCACACCTATAAAAGGATGGGTCCCCTACTCCTTTTCAACACACCCCTCTCCTCCCCTTTCCTCTGAGCAGAGCTCTCCCAAAAGACTCGAAGGCTCCTTTTCTTCCATAACTTCTTCGTCCGAGCTCCGATTTATGATCCGTCAGTGGCCACATAATCGTAACGATGAGGCGGAATTTCTGATCTTGGATCCATCAGCCTTTCCTTCCCAGCTTCCACCCTAGGAGGTTTTGCCGAGTTTTTCCAGAACTAACAGATACCAATGGACGTCTTCTAAAGTTGATCTAGGGAGGAGTGTTGTTATCAGAACCTGTTGAGGTAGGGGTCTTACCTTGGTCTCTCTAAATTGTGAATCATGCGGGGTGGGTATCCTCTTGTTTACTTGAAACACTTTCTGAACCGGTTTAATAAAGATAATAACTGGCTTATATAACGGGGTTGGGAAGTTGTGAATGCAGTTACCTTTTTATTTTTATATCCTATGATATTATGTTGTGAATCGAATAGGATTATGCCTACTGAAAATCATGGTTGTTAGGGGCCTTTTCTTGCGCAATTAAATGTTTCCCTATCTTTCTAGACCATTTATGGATGGAAACTTCATGGAATGTGGAAATTGGTTAATCACGTAAAGTTGGCTAATTAAATGAAAATCAGGAACCCTTGTGTGATCACCCCGGTTGAACTAAACTGAAATAATAAACATGTGGGTGTTGTTGGGGTTATTTTATGTGAAGAGGGGTGTTTTTGTGGGTTGTTGTGGATCGAGTGAGTAGCGGGGCTGCGGTTGGCTTGGTTGTGGGTTGGTGTGAATGTTATGTTAGTAATGGGCAGCGGGGCTGTGATGAACGGTATTAAGGGATGATGATGTATAGTGTGGTTGTGGTTATGTTGTTTGGCAGTAGGGCTGCAGAGATGGGTTTGAATTTGAACTAACTATGGGTTGTGATTAATAAATGAAAGTGGAAAAGTTAGTGAATGGAGGGGCATGATAGTGTAATGGGAATAATAGTTAATGAGGTTGGTTGGTTAATAGAAAGGACTTGGTTGTGTTGCTTGTGTTTTTCTTAACTTGATTTGTGGATGATAGGGATATGTTTTAGGAATGAATGGTGTGGTTGGTTGTGGATAGATTCCTAGTAGTTAAGGAATTAATAAACTAATTCTATTGAAACATGAAAACCTAAATGGGGTTGGGGTTTTTTTTTGTATGCATGCTTCGCAGTAGCAGTGTCGAGGTACATGCTCAGTTCTCTGTTTAGAAGCCATAGGTTGGGATGAGTGTTTGGTATATAAATATATATATATATATATATGTATCTTTGTGTTTTATTTCACCCCACCCATGTTGAGTACTTAGTTCCAAACACTCCCATTTCATGGGAGAGGGTGTTTTCCCCTAGTTACTAGCTTCTTCCTACTCTTTCTTCCCTAGGCTGTGATGGATTGAGGCGAGCTTACACCTAAGACCTTTCACGTAGGTTTTTATTGGGGTGGTGTTGGCCCAATACACTTTGGGTAGGTTTGTTTTCCCAAGAATCTTCGGGATGAGGCCCAGGTGTGTGCGGGCGGGATACGTGGTAGTGAGACCCAGGTGTGTGCGGGCGGGATACGTGGTTGTGAGGCCCAGGTGTGTGCAGGCGGGAAAAGTGAGGTAGCATCAGGACGTTCTCCGTTAGGAAGAGCAGCTAGCTAGTGGGGGAAAATGGTGCGGAGTACCCAATACTCTTGTTCTTATATACTACTACCTGTTGTGATTGTGTTTTGGTGATTGTGGCTGGTGAGGTTGGGTAGATATAATTCCTTGCTAGGTTTCTTCTGTTGTTCTCACGGGACATTAGGATGTCTCCCCACTTATGCATGAGAGCTTTAGGTTTCCCTACTGAGTATACTTGTATGCTCACCCTACGTTTACTTTCAGGTTTCAAGGAGGACTACCAGGGCCGTGCGGGACCCTACTAGTTGGGACAGTTGGAGTTGCTGCAGTTTGTTTTACTTGTTTCTTTTGGTATTGTACTTTTGAGCGTTCTTGTACTTGTACCTTGTTTCAGAACTATTTAAACATGCATGTGAGATTGGTTTGGGTTTATTTCTATACACTTTTTCTTTTCCTTCTTAGTGGTTGACTTGTCCTATTTCCTGATCGTAAATAACAAAAAGGGTAATGCATCCCATATTTGTAAAAACCCATACCCTTAGTGCTAGTCGCCACCCCGGGGCCTACTGGAGGTGGGAATCGGGGGTCATTATCTCCAATTCACCATTTCCAGCTCAGGATGGGCATCTTTGGTGGGAGGGGGTCGTGACAGAATGGTATCAGAGGCGATGGTTGAGAGATAGTATGGAGTCTGGAGTTAGGCACAGTGAGGATTGCATGGGATGGTAGGGAAACGGTGTTGGTTAATCTTGGTGCGTGACATAGGCCAGGGAAGACCGGTTAGGACATGGGATTTTAGGGCCCCCCGTGATCCGATGCAAGGACTCTGAGCCTATCGAACGACCAATTTGGACCACATTGATTGAAGGGTAGAGACCCTAGGGAAGTTACATGCATCATCATGATTGTGTTTTACTTGATTTAGCCGTTCTGGGAAAGAAATTGAAATAATGTGATAAAATAAAACCTTGAGAAATTTCTTTACTACTTGTGCTTAGGAGATCCTTGTTTAGCATACAGCTATGGCACCTGGACATCGTCCCTGGGTGACTCAGACGGCCGAGGGCCATCCGATCCAGGTGGTCGATCAGTTGATGATTGACCAAGAGGAGGAAGATAGCCAGTGGCAGAAGACTCTCCGTTATTTTCAGCAGCAAACCCTCAAGAATTACCAGGGTAATACTTCGGATACAGAGATGGAGAGGTGGATTGAGGAGCTAGGGATCTCTTTTACCTTGATCCGTGATCTGAGGGAGTACTGGGTTCCCCTAGCAGTCAGTCAGCTGAGAGGTGTGGCGCGAAAGTGGTTGATGCTCTACCTCGGAGAGAGGATAGAGGAAGAGGTTCCATGGGATGACTTTGAGAAGGAATTATGAGAGGAATTCCTTTCTTCCATGATCAAGGTGGAGAAGCGATAGGAGTTACTCTCCCTTCAGCGGGGGAGTATGTCAGTACAAGAGCTGGGGATGAAGTTCAAGGATCTCCTGCGCTTTGCTCCAGATCTCTTTCAGGATGAGGATTCTCGGGTGAGACGTTTGGAGGAGGCACTTTTTCCTTCGCTCCAGTATGTTGTCACCCCCTTCACCCTTCCGACTTACTTGGCAGTACAGAAGAAGGCAGAGGTTGTAGAGAGGATACACTCACTAGGAGGTGCACCACAAGTGGGGTTTCAGAAAGGTTCGTCGAAGGGGAAGGCATTCAGCAGCAGTTCTCCTACGACAGGACCTTCCAGGTTCAGTCCAATGGGGAGTAGGCCCCAGCAGTTCCAGTTCAGATCTTCAGGTCCTCGTCCCTTTTCCACGAGCCCAGGACCGAAGTGTTTCTCTTTTGGAGGTTTCGGGAACATTCAGAGTCGGTGCCCGACCCGATCTCAGTACGGTGGAGGTGGGAAGGTTAAAATCCCACCTCAGCCGCACCAGTTGCCGGTGAGGCCCTTCCAGCAGCAGCAGGACCATGCTCCTCCGAGGGAAGTCTTTGCGGGAGGAGGCCGACCTCAGGGTGCTCCTCAAGGACCTTGACCAAGGAGTGGTCGAGGAGGTGGATGACATCAGAGAGGCAGAGGAGCTGGGCATGGACAGTTGCACGCAGCAGAGTTGGTAGCTCCAACAGGACCAGAGGTGGTACGAGGTATGATTTTTTTTTCAGCACGCTCGTTTCTGCTTTGTTCGATTCAGGAGTTTCACACTCCTTTTTTGCACCTGGTCTATCCCATGCTTTGGGGATAGATGTAGAGATACTTTCCATACCACTGGTGCTGAGTACACCAGTTGGAGGCCAGATCAGCATATCTTGTGTTTTCCGGGGATGTGGGCTGACATTGGGACCACATCGATCTAGTGGGGAACTTCTTCTGTTACAGATGCAACCATATGATGTCATCATAGGCATCGACTGGTTGTTTTCTGTTAGTTCTGTTACTGATTGCTTCCAGATAAGAGTCTTGTTCTCCGACGTGGACGGGCAGCGTATAGATTTTTTTGGTGAGAGGAGCTATCAGGTGGGAATCCGGCATGTGGGGCCTCTCCTTTCTTTGTTAGGTGGGTTATCAGTGGTTCCAGCTGATGAAGAGATGATGAATATCCCAGAGGTTGTTGGGGAGTTCCTCGATGTTTTTCCTGAGGAGGTTGTGACTCTACCCCCTGACGTGATGTTGATTTTGGGATAGACTTACAGCCTGGTGCCCGTCTGATTTCGATAGACCCTTATTGGATGGCACCTTCGGAGTTGCGGGAGTTACGGATTTAGATTGACGATCTGATGGAGAAGGGTTTTGTTCGGCCCAGCGTGTCGCCATGGGGTGCTCCAGTTTTGTTCGTGAAGAAGGAAGATGGTGGTCTCAGGCTATGCATAGACTACCGAAGGTTGAACCAGGTAACGGTCAAGAACTGTTACCCCCTCCCAAGGATAGATGATCTCTTCATCCAGCTGAGGGGAGTAGGTTGGTTCTCTAAGATTGATCTACGATTTGGATATCATCAGCTGAGGGTTAAGGACAGTGACATCTCGAAGATGGCTTTCAGGTGCAGGTATGGTCACTTCGAGTTTGTATTGATGCCGTTTGGAGTTACAAATGCACCAGCTATGTTCATGGGACTTATGAACTTTGTCTTTCAAGAGTTTCTGGACCGGTTTGTCATTGTGTTTATCGATGACATCCTGATCTACTCAAGATCAGAGGAGGAGCACATTGAGCATCTCAGGGCAGTCTTGGAAGTCCTTTGACACAACCAGCTTTATGGGAAATTGTCAAAGTGTAAGTCCTTGACGCAAGAAGTACACTTACTTGGGCATGTGGTGTCTCAACATAGAGTGTCAGTGGACTCGTCGAAGGTGGAAGCAGTTGTTTCTTGGGCATCACCCAAGAGCGTGGCAGAAGTTTGTAGTTTCCTGGGGTTAGTAGATTACTATCAAAGGTTTTTTTTGGACTTCTCTCGAGTTATTTCTCCATTAACATCTTTGACTAGGAAAAACCTGGTCTTCCTATGGAGCGAGCAGTGCCAGAAAGCTTTTGACTACCTGAAGGAGAAGTTGGTTAGTGCTCTCGTACTTAGGTTGGCAGAATAAGGGTTATTGTATGAGGTGTTTTGTGATTCATCTGGCCTTGGTCTGGGGTGCATGCTGATTCAAAAGAAGAGAGTGATCTATTATGGGTCTAGGCAGTTGCACCCTCATGAACGTAACTATGCCACCCATGACCTGGAATTTGCAGCTGTAGTGTTCGCACTGAAGTTGTGGTGACATTACCTCTTTTGGGAGCGCTTTGTGGTCTTCTCAGATCACAAGAGCTTACGTTATATCTTCTCCCAACGTGACTTAAACTTGAGGCAGCAGAGATGGGTTGAGTTTCTCCAAGACTATGACTTCGAGTTCTCTTTCACTGAAGGTAAGGGAAACATTGTGGCTGACGCCCTGAGCAGGAAGTCACATAAGGAAGTGGTTTTGGAATCCACTGATGCTTGGAAAGCGATGGGAGAGTTGGCTGCCTTGTACTTGGATGCCACGGTAGAGGGTGTTAGAGGTTGTTTGTTTCAGATGAAGGTGCAGTCCTCATTTTCACAGTAGGTGGAAGAGTCTCAGTGGGGGGACTCTGAGGTGGAAGTGATGTGGGATCATGTCGATCAGGGAAACGCTCCACAAGGATGGTCAAAGGACAGCCGACATCAGATTCTTTTTCATGGAAGGTTGTTTGTTCTGGAGGTGATGCGTGAGGGAGTTCTCCGCATGTTCCATAGCTCAGCCTTGGAAGTACATCTGGGAGTTTCAAAAATGTACCGAGGCCTGAGGGAACAGTTTTGATGGCCCGGGGTGAAACAAGCAGTGGCGGAGTTTGTGGCTAAGTGCCTTGCGTGTCAGTAGGTAATGGCTGAACACCGTGTTCTTAGTGGTTTGTTGCATCCTTTAGATGTCCCCGAGTGGAAGTGGGATGACATCTTGATGGACATAGTCATGGGACTACCCAGAACTCAGGGTGGTTATGATGCTATCTGGGTGGTGGTGGATCGTCTAACAAAATCATCTCACTTCTTATCAATTAAGGAGTCGGTCCCGATGAGTACCTTAGCACAGAGGTACGTAGATGAGTTGGTGCATTTTCATAGAGTTCCGAAGACTATCATCTCAGATTGGGATACTTGGTTTACCTCATGAGTCTGGAGGGGGTTACAACATGATTTTGGCACCCAACTACGCCTTAGCACTGCTTTACACCCCCAGACCGACGGGAAGACATAGCGGACTATACAGACATTGGAGGACATGCTGCGAGCATGCGTTCTGGATTTCGGAGGATCATGGGTACGACACTTCCCTTTAGTAGATTTTTCCTACAACAACAGCTTCCACTCTACTATTGGAATGGAACCATTTGAGGATTTGTATGGAAGACCGTGTCGTTCACCCATTTTTTGGGCAGAGGTTGGTGAGACATGTGCTCTTGGGCTAGAGGTAGTGCAGAGCACCACAGAGAAAGTCCAACATGTGCATGAGAGGATGAAGGTGTCTCAGGACCGACATAAGTCTTATGTTGATCATCGGAGGTGGCCCTTGGAGTTTGAGGTGGGATATCATGTGTTCTTGAAGGTTTCCCCTCGACGGGGGCAGAGGAGGTTTGGGAAAGGGAGAAAGATCTCACCTAGGTTCATCGGACCTTTTGAGGTGTTGAGGCCAGTCGGCGAGGTGGCATGTCAGCTGGACCTGCCACCTCAGTTGGAGAAATTTCATGACGTCTTCCATGTCTCCCAGCTTCGTCGGTACTTACACGATGACTCTCACGTTATTGACTAGGGAGAGTTAGGGATGGGATACGATGCGACTTTCGAGGAACGACTAGTCGGAATCGAAGATCGTAAAGAGAAGGTGCTCCATGGACAAACCATTCCCTTGGTTCGTGTGTTGTGGAGGCATGGTAGCCTCGAGGAGAGCACCTGGGATCGGGAGACCCATGCGCTCAGTACCCGGAGTTGTTTTGACTTGTGTTTTGCCTTGTTCTTCTGAGCTTTGTTTTTGTACTTTGTACCCTTGATATATGGAATGCTTGACTTGTCGGTTATGATAACTTTTGTTTCCTTGTTATTTGGAAGTGTGTAACATGTCTGGGCGTGTGGGGAAGATAAAAATCTGATCCTTAATCGAGACGCATTAATTTGGATGCGATTGAACCCATGCAGGTGAGTCAGGGCCGCCTAAAGCAGATAATATCTCGACATAGGAAAAATAATTTTCCCCAACCCACGTGTTCGGGCAGTGTGTGGGGTGTGCGGTGTTGGGGGCAGTGTGAGTTGGAAAATCCTAATGTATGGAAGTGGGAAGAACCAATTTTTAATCGAGATGTATTAATGAGGATGCGATTAAACCTGTTCAGGTGATTCAGTTCCTTCTAAAGCGGAAAATATCTCGACATAGGAGAAGGAATTCCTAACGCATATGATTAGGGTTGTTGGATGGGTTCCTGTTATAACAAGGGCCCTAAGAGGTATCTTTTTGGGTTTCTTCGGGTTGGATTTTGAATTCATATGGATGGGAATGTTTTAAGAGGTATCTGATGTAATGGCCCGGACCTCTCCGGCCCATTCCTTTGTCAAAAATAGGGTCTTGAAGTGTTCTGGAGGGTAAAATGGACTTTTCCCACACTTTTCAGAATTTCCGAAACTACACGTCGTGTAGTGTGAGTACACGCCGTTTACCCCCTCACCGAGTATACCCCGTGTTGAAGGCAATGTCCTTAGCTTGTGAAATAATTGGGTATACACCATTTATCCCAAACTACACACCGTGTAGTCCCTCCCCGCGTATGCATTACCATCAAACCGTGTGTTGACCAGTCAACGACCGTGTGCCATGTTGGATTCGTGTTCTTCCCGTGTGAAATAAATGAGTCCATGCCGTGTACCCAATACTACACTCCGTGTAGTGTCTCCCCACGTATGTGTTACCTTCAAACCGTGTGTTGACCGGTCAACAGCCGCATGCCACGTTGAAGGCTGTGATGGAAGCCACGTGGTGGCCACGTGAAATGGACAAGTACATGATGTGTACCATAAATTACATGCCATGTAATTTTTCTTTTCACGCCTATAAAAGGAGGGGTCCCATCCTCCTTTTCAACACACCCCTCTCCTCCCCTTTCCCCTAAGCAGAGCTCTCCCAAGAGACTCGAAGGCTCCTTTTCTTCCATAACTTCTTCGTCCGACCTCCGATTTACGATCTGTCAGTGGACACGAGATCGTAACGACGAGGGGGAACTTCTGAGCTTGGATCCGTCGGCCTATCCTTCCCAGCTTCCACCCAAGGATTTTTTTCCGGGTTTTTCCAGAAGGGACGGATGCCGACAGACGTCTTCTAAAGTTTATCTGGGGAGGAGCGTTGTTATCAGAACCTGTTTAGTTAGGGTTCTTACCTTAGTCTCTCTAAATTATGCATCATGCGGGGTGGGTGTCCACTTATTTACGTGAAACACTTTTTGAAACGGTTTAATGAAGATAATTACTGGCTTATATAATGGGGTTGGGAAGTTGTGAATGCAGTTACCTTTTTATTTTTATATACTCTGATATTATGTTGTGAATCGAATAGGATTATGCCTACTGAAAATCAGGGTCATTGTGGGCCTTTGCTTGCACAATTAAATGTTTCCCTATCTTTCTAGAACGTTTATGGATGGAAACTTCATGGAATGTGGAAATTGGTTAATCACGTAAAGTTTACTGATTAAATGAAAATATGGAACCCATGTGTGATCACCCCGGTTGAACTAAATTGAAATAATAAACATTTGGGTGTTGTTGGGGTTATTTTATGTGAAGAGGGGTGTTTTTGTGGGTTTTTTTGGATCGAGTGAGCAGAGGGGATGCGGTTGTCTTGGTTGTGGGTTGGTGTGAATGTTATGTTAGTAATGGGCAGTGGGGTTGTGATGAACAATATCAAGGGATGATGATGTATGGTGTGGTTGTGGTTATGGTGGTTGGCAGCGGGGCTATAGGGATGGGTTTGAATGTGAACGATCTATGGGTTGTGATTAATAAATGAAAGTGGAAAAGTTATTGAATGGTGGGGCATGATAGTGTAATGGGAATAATAGTTAATGAGGTTGGTTGGATAATAAAAAATGACTTGGTTGTGTTGCTTGTGTTTTTATATCTTGATTTGTGGATGGAAGGGATATATTTTATGAATGATCGATGTGGTTGTTTGTTGATAGATGCCTAGTAGTTAAGGAATTAATAAACTAATTCTGTTGAAACATGAAAACCTAAATGGGGTTGGTGTTGTTTGTTGTATGCATGCTTCACAGTAGCAGTGCCGAGGCACATGCTCAGTTCTCTGTTTAGAATCCATAGGTTGGGCTGAGTGTTTGGTTTATAAATATATATATCTGTATCTTTGTATTTTATCACACCCCACCCATGTTGATCACATAGTGTCGAACACTCCCATTTCATGGGAGAGGGTGTTTTCCCCTAGTTACTAGCTCCTTCCTACTCCTTCTTCCCTAGGATGTGATGGCTTGAGGCGACCTTACACGTAAGACCCTTCAGGTAGGTTTCGATTGGGGTGGTTTTGGCCCAAGACTCTTCAGGCAGGTTTTTTTTCCCATGAATCTTCGAGATGAGGCCCAGGTGTGTGCGGGCGGGATACGTGGTGGTGAGACCCAGGTGTGTGCGGGTGGGATACGTGGTTGTGAGGCCCAGTTGTGTGCGGGCGGAAAGAGTGTGGTAGCGTCAGGACGTTCGCCGTTAGGAATATCAGCTAGCTAGTGGGGGGAAATGCTGCGGGGTACCCAATACTCTTGTTCTTATATACTACTACTTGTTGTGATTGTGATTTGGTGAGTGTGGCTGGTGAGGTTGGGTGGATAGAATTCCTTACTAGGTTTCTTCTGTTGTTCTCATGGGACATTAGGATGTCTCCCCACTTATGCATGAGAGCTTTAGGTTTACCTACTGAGTATACTTGTATTCTCACCCTACGTTTACTTTCAAGTTTCCAGGAGGACTACCAGGGCCGTGCGGGACCCTACTAGTCGGGACAGTTGGAGTTTCTGCAGTTTGCTATACTTGCTTCTTTTGGTATTGTACTTCTGAGCTTTCTTGTACTTGTACCTTGTTTCAGAACTATTTAAACATGCATGTGGGATTGGTTTGGGTTTATTTCTATACACTTGTTCTTTTCCTTCTTGGTGGTTGACTTGTCCTATTTCCCGATTTTAAATATCAAAAAGGGTAATGCCTCCCATATTTGTGAAAACTCATACCCTTGGTGCTAGTCGCCACCCCGGGGCCTACTAGAGGTGGGAGTCAGGGGTCATTGTCTCCCTTTCACCATTTCCAGCTCAGGAGGGGAATCTTTGGTGGGAGGGGTCATGACCCTTGATATTGTAATTTGTTAAAAAGGTTAAGTGTGTTTGACGTTGTGGAATGTGTATTGATGGATTAGTAAATGATGAGGGACACAGTAGATCCGACCCATGGGTAATAATTTTTTTACAAGGAATTTTTTATCTTTGATGTGGGATGTCTAGACATGAAATTTGACATAATGGACATGATATGATGTATATGGAGTTTACTATGCTTGGATAGTGTATTGGCATGGCTTTCCAGGCACTAAAGCCTATGTGTATGATATGAGTGAATTGATTAGTGCACCACAGTATATGAATTTGAAATGATTAATGAATTACCATTGTTAGTAAAAATGTAAAACCCATTTATATTAATGGAATATAATTTTGACATGGCTGAAGAAGGTTTGGTGGGATTTTATGTCATCATTAAATCGAAGGATATATAGGGTTAAATACTTGATATTTAATTGTGGAAGTTGTTTACCTTTTCTTCCTTGTTCATTATTTAATTGTACTTATGTATACAGTATTATTGTTATTATAATATTTAATTGTTTAGGCACTATTGGTGGTGTCCTATTAACCTATACTCACACCCTTTTTAGGATTCCATTGATACCTGAGTAGATCTCATGGTTGTAGGGAAGTATAAGGGAAAAATCCTTTTGATAGATGGTTGGTTTGTGATATGGTAAGGAGCACGTATGAGGGAACTGGATGGACATCGAGACCCATTTTTGGATTTTTATGGGGGGGTTTTTTTCCTTAACACATGACACTTGAATGAACTGACATGTTTACTATATTGGTTGCAGGGATTTACCCAATTTTTGGAATTGAATACATCATGCATGATTATTATTATAACATACTTGGTTATAATTTAAATTGATTTATACTATTTTTTACACTGGTAAAGATGGTATATTATCCCCACATACCTCATTGGACCCTCAATACTAGTAGGAAGCCTCTTATATATGAGTAGGCATTCCTATGGTCATGTGGCACATTGGTTGGGGGAACCAGTTTAGTGGAACCTAGATAATGGCGTCACAATGTTGTATCAAAGCAATTTTATTTTCTATTGAATAATTTTTTTGAATGTTTTATATGATATTAAGGTGTTTCAGTCCTTGGTAATGGTTTTTTTGTGGGATTATCTAACCCATATATGGGGGGAAACCCATGTTCTCGGTGTGGTATTGTTGTTCTTGTAGTTTGATGTTATAGTTGGATGTTATTTCACCTTGGGTGATATGCTATTTGTGATATATTATTGTTTTCTAAGATATTATTCATGGAATGACATGTAATTTTTTATATTTTCATGAATAATTTTAGGAAATAGGGATTTATATAACATGAATCATATTAGGCTCAAATAGAAAACAAGGTTATGTTTGTGTTATGGAAAATGAGAATCATTTTCTATTGGTTTCATAGAAAATAGTTCCTAATAAAGAGTTATCAATCTACATGTTTTTGTGATTAATGGTGTCATAGGATACCAACGCCAGAAGGGTTTACCTTCTTGGATAATGATATTGAATAACTACATATTATAATATTAGGCATCGAGAATTTATTCAACACATCAATGATGGCTATAACTCCTAGTCATCCAAAATATCGACTACCAATTTAAACGCAGGCCTAACTGGAATGATTTATACCACACTCAAGAAATCAAGACATAAAAGGAAACATCAAAAATCAATAAAATGCATAAAAAGAAACATGAGAAATAAAGGAAATTTTAGGACATGAAAATGTTTGGTGTCAACTATGTAGAGACCCGAAGCCTGACGTACATGGAAATTACATTACATTTGCGAAATACTTAGTACATAACAAAAAACACACACACAAGGATCGTAATAGGTTAGTGTCTTTGGAAACTCGGAATATAATCTTCTAATCCTGGTGAAAGATCTTCAACATATCCCATAAAGATCATCTTTTTTTATACATAAAACCTTTCTTTATATCCTGGGGAAAAGAAAACATAAAAGGGTGATCTCAAACGCTCATTAAGGGTAAACAAATGAAATATAAATCACATCAAGCACATAACTTTTGGAAATCTTAACCTGCAAAAGAGATCATAATTTCATAACATGGGATAAATCATGGCAGTGAAATGTAATCACAATAATCATAACTTAAAACATGAAACTTTGTGGAATACACACATAATCATAGAGAATAATTTATTATTAGTCAAGACTCATTGCCAAGACTATCTTAGTGGACAAAGTCCCTTTCTGAACCGAGTCACCCTCGTTTCAGTCCTGTTTCACTGAACCGGAATAACCTACTGTTCCATCCATGTCTATATCATGAGATATAAAATCTTTACCCAATGCATTGGAGGGAGATATAGGTCCCACCCATCTCATAATGATACCATTCTTATGTGTGCCACAAAATCATAAATCATACATCATTGCATAACCCATGTAATACAAATTGGAATCTTAAACACCATGACATCATAAATCAATTCATATAAGATAAAGGAATTCATAAAAATAATTCCATCACAACATGATCAAATCAATGTAATAATAGGTATAAAAACAGAACCCTTTATTATCTTAGATGGAAAATAATTTTGATAAAACACTTGAACTCCATTCGTGAGGAAAATATCCTTTCTTCTTCAAAAACATTTTTCCATTCTTAACATGTCATACGACTTTAAAATAAAAGAAGTTGATTAAAAATAAACTTGAAAACTTATAAAGGAAGATTCTTGGAAATAATGTTTTAAATATCCATTCTTGCCGTATAAGTTAAAAAAACATTCTTCTCGTACTTTTTTCGGAAAAGTCAAAAAGTACCTCATACGAAAAATGACAAAAGATTCCTTTCTTATCCTTTACTAAAAACTCACCGAAGGGTAAAAATGGATTTAAACAATTGTATGTGGATTAAAATAATATCACATATTTATGAAACATGGATGTGGATGATAAAATACACCCCAGTAAATACCAAAGTATAAACAATCTCGGATAAAAATGAGATTGTGATATTTTCCCTTACCTTAGGTCCGACTTGCTTTGTAAGTGTCCGAACCTCCTGTATAATGATTTAAATCATGTTATTGACTTATTCCAGAATCATATTCATTGTTATTATATCATATATGGTCCACTTATGACTTTATATTACCCATTCTTTTGTAAATTCATGTTAAAGTAGCGTTTTGGGTAAAATCGTCTCATTTGTCATTCGTGTTTTTAACTTGTAATTATTCATATGATTACATAGATCATGATTACTTAATTCCAGAATATAAAACATGATTTATATATATATATATATTCAGAATATACATATATAATAAATCAGTAAATGGAAAGAAATACACCGTTCATGGAGACGGTAGTCCGTACGTACGCACGAGCGATGATATCGTTCCCATGGTCGTGGAATTGTGTTGAAGTGTATGTATACTATTTCGGTATCAATATAAATTTATAATAATCATATATAGTTACTCATTACACCATTATACCCATCCAATTAAGGTGGTGACGGAAAATAGATTACACCACGGCGTGGAGACGGTATTCCGTACGTACGCACGCGTGGTGATTTCCTTTTTCCGTAGGATGGATAGAAGGTTAATTAGAGTTGTTTCATATTTTTAATAACATATCAGTATATAATAAATACTGATGTTATTACTTTATCATGAAACAACTAAAGAAGAAGAAGTTGAAGAAGAAAGAAATTGAAAAAGATCGGTAATGGATATTACCTCTTTTTGACGCGCCTTCACTTATCCTCCACTTAAAGAACTAAGGATGGTCTTTGAAGAAGACCAGGGCCTCTAGGATGATACTATGGAAGTGGAGAAGAGATTTTGTCAGGGTTTTGCCGAGCGTGAATGCTCAAATTGGTGTGAGGAGGAGAGGGAGGAGGTGCCCTTTTATAAGGGAGGAGAGGGGCATCTTAGGAAAATCTCAAAATATTATTTTATATTAAGGTCAAATTCGGTTTATAATGATTCCAAATGGTCTTATTTCGAAGGAAAGGTGGGGATGGGTCTAAATCCTCTCATCCAATAGAATTTAGACAAGTTTAGGTTATTATTTTAACCTTATCAATTAGATTTTACTCTAAGTTAAATAATTTAACTTTTACCGTGTCTTTTTGTTTTCTTACACTATATGGGTAATAAACTTACTATATGAAGCCAAACGAACTCAAAGTTGTTTATTATTAATATAGATATCCTTATCTAAGTCATTTGGCCGAACCTTATTTTTTTAGGAATTAAATAACAATTAATACTATAATATTTGTTTTAAAAACTAATTTATGACAATTTTGACACTATTTGGTACATGATTTTTATGAAATTTCTAACAGAATGATAAGTTAGAACCAAGTTACTTAAATCAACAATAACATGTCATATTAACCTATAAAATTAGTGTAAGTCATAAAAAGTCTCAAATTACATTTATTTGGGCATTTATAACATCAATTGTGTTAATATTTTCTTAAAAAGGTAATTACTGCATTATCGTTGTGTCATAAATAAATTAAATTATTTAAAGTATAAAAATTACAAATAAACTACCATTATGTAGGAAATATTTTTATCTTTCTATTGAATATTTATAGTCGAAATTATATTATGTATAACCCTATATTAAAAATGTTTTACTAAATAAACTTTGATTTTAACTCTTTTAACTCTTCTTTGAATTAAATAATAATAAATGTCCTAATCTAATCCAAGTGGGCATAAATGATAATATTTTACACTTAAGGTTGTTTTTGGTCGAGATACACTTGTAAAATAGAATTAGGACATGTGTTAGGGTAATATTAATATCATTCTTACCCTTAATTGCCCTATTTACTTTTAACCGTGGTAAATAAAAGTAAAAAGTTACTATTCACCAAAAATTATTTTCATCTCATTAAACCACATTTTACTTACTGACATCAACCGTGTCTCTCGGATTTTTGAAATTCCATTCACAGAAGCGGTAAAATTATGTTTTATGAAAAATTCAGTTTTTTTTAACTACCACTTAGTAGTTTCACTATTCATCAAAAATTGATGTTTTTCAGAACAATGCCAAAATTTCATCCTAAGCTATATTTCATATTCCGAATTCAAAAATGAAGTCTATTTCACCAAATTCATATCATAGAAGTTGAATTAATTAATTTTATAATTAAATCCCGCTGTTAAAACAAATAGCGTGTTTTTAAGAAACAATATCTATCAAAAGATTGACACTTGTTTATGTCTGGTTTAAATGTGAAATTACATCCAATGACCAAAATTGTATTAAATTGTAAAAATATATTCTAAATATACTTTAAAACCACTCAAATTAATAATTTATCACTATTAATTATTTCGATTGAAAAAGTTGTTTTTAACTAAAATTTAGTAATTTTCACTATTCATCAAAATATGAAAGTTATCCGAAAAGTACCAAAATTTCACCTTAGGCTAAATTCGATACTACGAATCCAAAAATGAAGTCCATTTTGAGAGCTAAATTTTCTAAAATTTTAAAAGGTGGTTATTACTATTCATAACGGCTAGTTATAATAATATTTTAATAGCATGTCGTTGTTTAGTGAAACTCAGTATTGCGTACTACACACGCTATCGAGGAAGGTCGTGATTGCGTGTAATGCAAGGCAAGTCAAGGATGTGTGTTGTGCAAGCTCCTTTTGGTGTAGCGTACAACACAAGATATTAGTGAAATTAAAAAGAATATTTTTCATAAAATCTTGGGCTGTTACATTCTACCCCCCTTAAAATGAATTTCGCCCTCGAAATTCGCCAGGGTTATAAATGGTTTACTATTCGAAAGTTTATTTAATAGAAACCCACATCGTAAAAAGGAATTCCAAAACCAATCTTTAAAAACGAAAGTATGAAACGTAACGGTTACCCAAATAAACTAATCACTAGGTTTCCACATAGGTGAAAATATGGATATGGAAGAGAAATCTAACCATCACGTTCTGATGGAGAGTGGTAGAGAACATGGCTATGGAAAATACAGCAATCACAAAGCCATAAATTTGTGATGATCTAGGGTACCATCTGATTCATCGGATATAAGGGCACTAGGACAACATTTTTGGTTTTCAAGATCATTTCCCTAAAGTTGAAGAATTTGAATTAGAATAAATACTTACTTTATTTTGGTACAATCTCACTTTTGTTCATGCCTTGAACAATTTCCACTTCATCTCTTAAATAAATGAAGTTGAATTTGTTATTCGTTAAGTGTTAGCAGATCATGTGATAGAATGACGAGTCATTCCATTTGTCTCAAACAAAAGGTTAGCAAAAGTTATTAAATATACATAAGTCATTCTATAGTGAGATTAATCATATATGGTTCCTAAAATGGACTTATAATTCATATATCATACTGCTTAATATAATAAAACTAGTTTCTACTAAACAGGGTCTTTCTATAGGCCAGTGGCAGGTGATAAAGGCCAGTCGCACTTTGGTTGTGGGTTCGATTCCCACAGCCTTGTCCGACGCGATGGGCTGTCGCTCGTCCTGCAGGTTGTCCTTTTTCTAAAGCTATATAACATCCAATCAATAATATCGAAAAATGTTTTATCCTAACTTATGTCCAACATAATCCATTCTAATCTTTATTCTTATCTAAAATACTTCGGTCCAAGATCATAGTATAAAGAAAATGATTACTTGAAATGTCACAGAATTAATCACATGAATGCCATCATTTATCCCCAATATATCATAAGATATATCTTGTTGGTCATATTACAAACATGTGAATACCTTAATAATGTATTCTCTTGAAGAATGAATACCCATTGAACCTTAGTGAAAACATGAGTGCAGTTAAAAGTTAACACTTTCCACATACCAAAATCCTCAAAATTCTATATACTCAAACCATGATATCACTTAGTCCTTATATCAATCATGAGCTCATGAATACTGTTAAATATTTCATTTTCTCGTTTTCCCTTCATTATTTGCATACCATCTTATTTCCAAAAATATCTCAATCAATTTGAATACCACATTAGACCAACACATAAATATTCCAATACTTTATGATACCACATTATTTTGGAATCCCATTACATAAACACTTAATCATTCCACCACATCGTTGTCATATTCAACATCGCCAATAGTGATCGCATGTGACTTCCCTTTTTCCTTTGCCTTCATTGGTTGCTCATGTTGATCATCACTACCCCTTGGATTAGGGCATTTATTATCATAATGCCCCATTTCCTTGCACTTGAAGCATTGAAGTGTTGGTGGTGCGTTCTCTGCAGTGTTTTCTTTATTCACATCATTAGAAACCCTTTTTCCATTACATCGACACTCAGCTGCTCGATGGCCTTATTTTCCACACTTAAAACATTTTCTAGTCCCTTTAAGACAATCTCCACCATGCTTCTTTCCACACTTTTAGCATAAGGAAACATTCATCTTCTTTTCACCATTATTCTGAGATTTCTCCTTGAACTCCATCTTTCGTTTCTTGTCAAAACCATGAGATGGATATGTAACACCAACTTACATTTCTACCTTGATAGCACAATGCACAATTTCTTCATAGCTACTAAAGTCTCTTATAGCTAATGCCCTTCGAAGACATGGTTTTAAGCCTCTGAAAAATCGATCAACTTTACTTTGAGGTTGGATGATAATGCCAGATGCATACCTTGCAAGTCTTGTAAAATTTTCTTCGTATATACCAACAGATTCATCATCCTTTTTCTTTAGTTCAAGAAAATCCTTCTCCATCTTTGTTCGAAGAATACGAGGGAAGTACTTATTGAAAAATAAGTTCTTGAACTCGTCCCATTCCATGGACTCAATTTCATCTCTTTGCCTCGTATTCTTGATAAGATTCCACCATTGATCAGCTTCAACTTCCAGACGATATACTGCTAAGATGACTTTATCATGTTCAGAACATTGAAGAACTGAAAATATCTTTTCAGTGGTACTGATCCATTGTTCAGCAACAAGTGGATCAGAAGACCCACTGAAAGAAGGTGGACGTTGCCTCATGAAGGACTCAATAGAATATTGTTCCCTTCTCTGCTCATTTGGAAGTCCAGAATGATTCATAGCTTATGTAAGTATAGCAATAAGATTTTTCACTCCATATCCCATAACATTTGTTTGTTCAGGAGGCCAATCATTGCATTGTCCATTGCATTGATCAACACGGTTCCTTCGGGTTCCAGCCATCGTCTAAAACCCAAAAAGAATAGTGTGAGAGGAAAAAATTATGCTAGGGAAAACAACATAATAAAGGGGGAGTACCTTCAATATCTAACATCTTAGGTTTAATTATATGATCGTTACAGTAATTCTAGTACTATAACCTATAAGTATACTTATCCTTAGGGACATCCCTAGACATACCTTAGAAATATCTCCAGGGATCTCACTAATGTTTTTGCATCCTAGTTTCCAAAGGTTGACTAAACCTTTCCTCTGATACCAACTGTAGAGACCCGAAGCCTGACGTACATGGAAATTACATTACATTTGCGGAATACTTAGTACATAACAAAAAACACACACACAAGGATCGTAATAGTTTAGTGTCTTTGGAAACTCGGAATATAATCTTCTAATCCCGGTGAAAGATCTTCAACATCTCCCATAAAGATCTTCTTTTTTTTTATACCTAAAACCTTTCTTTATATCCTGGGGAAAAGAAAACATAAAAGGGTGATCTCAAACGCTCAGTAAGGGTAAACAAAAGAAATATAAATCACATCAAGCACATAACTTTTGGAAATCTTAACCTGCAAAAGAGATCATAATTTCATAACATGGGATAAATCATGGCAGTGAAATGTAATCACAATAATCATAACTTAAAACATGAAATATTGTGGCATACACACATAATCATAGAGAATCATTTCTTATTAGTCAAGACTCATTGCCAAGACTATCTTAGTGGACAAAGTCCCTTTCTGAACCGAGTCACCCTCGTTTCAGTCCTGTTTCACTGAACCGGTATAACCTACCGTTCCAGCCATGTCTATCTCATGAGATATAAAATATTTACCCAATGAATTGGAGGGAGATATAGGTCCCACCCATATCATAATGATACCATTCTTATGTGTGCCACAAAATCATAAATCATACATCATTGCATAACCCATGTAATACAAATGGGAATCTTAAACACCATGACATCATAAATCAATTCATATAAGATAAAAGAATTCATAAAAATAATTCCATCACAACATGATCAAATCAATGTAATAATAGGTATAAAAACAGAACCCTTTATTATCTTAGATGGAAAATAATTTTGATAAAACACTTGAACTCCATTCTTGAGGAAAATATCCTTTCTTCTTCAAAAACATTTTTCCTTTCTTAACATGTCATACGACTATAAAATAAAAGAAGTTGATTAAAAATAAACTTGAAAACTTATAAAGGAAGATTCTTGTAAATAATGTTTTAAATATCCATTCTTGCCGTATAAGTTAAAAAAACATTCTTCTCGTACTTTTGTCAGAAAAGTCAAAAAGTACCTCATACAAAAAACGACAAAAGATTCCTTTCTTATCCTTTACTAAAAACTCACCGAAGGGTAAAAATGGATTTAAACAATTGTAGGTGGATTGAAATAATATCACATATTTATGAAACATGGATGTGGATGATAAAATACACCCCAGTAAATACCAAAGTATAAACAATCTCGGATAAAAATGAGATTGTGATATTTTCCCTTACCTTAGGTCCGACTTGCTTTGTAAGTGTCCGAACCTCCTGTATAATGATTTAAATCATGTTATTGACTTATTAAAGAATCATATACATTGTTATTATATCATATATGGTCCAATTATGACTTTATATTACCCGTTCTTTTGTAAATTCATGTTAAAGTAGCGTTTTGGGTAAAATCGTCTCATTTGTCGTTCGTGTTTTTAACTTGTAATTATTCATATGATTACTTAGATCATGATTACTTAATTCCAGAATATAATTCATTATTTTTATATATATATTCAGAATATACATATATAATAAATCAGTAAATGGAAAGAAATACACCGTTCATGGAGACGGTAGTCCGTACGTACGCACGAGCGATGATATTGTTCCCATGGTCGTGGAATTGTGTTGAAGTGTATGTATACTCTTTCAGTATAAATATCACTTTATAATAATCATATATAGTTACTCATTACACCATTATACCCATACAATTATGGTGGTGACGGAAAATAGATTACACCACGGCGTGGAGACGATATTCCGTACGTACACACGCGCGGTGATTTCCTTTTTCCGTAGGATGGATAGAAGGTTAATTAGAGTTGTTTAATATTTATAATAACATATCAGTATATAATAAATACTGATGTTATTACTTTATCATGAAACAACTAAAGAAGAAGAAGTTGAAGAAGAAAGAAATTGAAAAAGATCGGTAATGGATATTACCTCTTTTTGACGCGCCTTCACTTATCCTCCACTTAAAGAACTAAGGATGGTCTTTGAAGAAGACCAGGACCTCTAGTATGATACTAGGGAAGTGGAGAAGATATTTTGGTAGGGGTTGGCAGAGCGTGAATGCTCAAATTGGTGGTGGAGGAGAGGGAGGAGGTTCCCTTTTATAAGGGAGGAGAGGGGCATCTTAGGAAAATCTCAAAATATTATTTTATATTAAGGTCAAATACGGTTTATAATGATTCCAAATGGTCTTATTTCGAAGATAAAGTGGGTATGGGTCTAAATACTCTCATCCAATAGGATTTAGACAAGTTTAGGTTATTATTTTAACCTTATCAATTAGATTTAACTCTAAATTAAATAATTTAACTTTTACCGTGTCTTTTTGTTTTCTTACACTATATGGGTAATAAACTTACTATATGAAGCCAAACGAACCCAAAGTTGTTTATTATTAATATATATATCCTTATCTAAGTCATTTGGCCGAACCTTATTTTTTTAGGAATTAAATAACAATTAATACTATAATATTTGTTTTAAAAACTAATTTATGACAATTTTGACACTATTTGGTACATGATTTTTATGAAATTTCTAACAGAATGATAAGTTAGAACCAAGTTACTTAAATCAACAATAACATGTCATATTAACCTAGAAAATTAGTGTAAGTCATAAAAAGTCTCAAATTACATTTATTTGGGCATTTATAACATCAATTATGTTAATATTTTCTTAAAAAGGTAATTACTGCATTATCGTTGTGTCATAAATAAATTAAATTATTTAAAGTATAAAAATTACAAATAAACTACCATTATGTAGGAAATAGTTTTATCTTTCTATTGAATATTTATAGTCGAAATTATATTATGTATAACCCTATATTAAAAATGTTTTACTAAATAAACTTTGATTTTAACTCTTTTAACTCTTCTTTGAATTAAATAATAATAAATGTCCTAATCTAATCCAAGTGGGAATAAATGATAATATTTTACACTTAAGGTTGTTTTTGGTCGAGATACACTTGTCAAATAGAATTAGGACATGTGTTAGGGTAATATTAATATCATTCTTACCCTTAATTGCCCTATTTACTTTTAACCGTGGTAAATAAAAGTAAAAAGTTACTATTCACCAAAAATTATTTTCATCTCATTGAACCACATTTTACTTACTGACATCAACCGTGTCTCTCGGATTTTTGAAATTCCATTCACAGAAGCGGTAAAATTATGTTTTATGAAAAATTCAGTTTTTTTAACTACCACTTAGTAGTTTCACTATTCATCAAAAATTGATGTTTTTCAGAACAATGCCAAAATTTCATCCTAAGCTATATTTCATATTCCGAATTCAAAAATGAAGTCTATTTCACCAAATTCATATCATAGAAGTTGAATTAATTAATTTTATAATTAAATCCCGCTGTTAAAACAAATAGCGTGTTTTTAAGAAACAATATCTATCAAAAGATTGACACTTGTTTATGTCTGGTTTAAATGTGAAATTACATCCAATGACCAACATTGTATTAAATTGTAAAAATATATTCTAAATATACTTTAAAACCACTCAAATTAATAATTTATCACTATTAATTATTTCGATTGAAAAAGTTGTTTTTAACTAAAATTTAGTAATTTTCACTATTCATCAAAATATGAAAGTTATCCGAAAAGTACCAAAATTTCACCTTAGGCTAAATTCGATACTACGAATCCAAAAATGAAGTCCATTTTGAGAGCTAAAATTTCTAAAATTTTAAAAGGTGGTTATTACTATTCATAACGGCTAGTTATAATAATATTTTAATAGCATTTCGTTGTTTAGTGAAACTCAGTATTGCGTACTACACACGCTATCGAGGAAGGTCGTGATTGCGTGTAATGCAAGGCAAGTCAAGGATGCGTGTTGTGCAAGCTCCTTTTGGTGTAGCGTACAACACAAGATATTAGTGAAATTAAAAAGAATATTTTTCATAAAATCTTGGGCTGTTACAAACTATGTGCCACACATGGTACATATACAAACCAACTATTCCCATATTTGTTCAACACATCAATAATACAACTACTCAGGGTCTGATGATGGATCGTCACCCTCTCCACTTCCATCTCCACTTTCTGCTGTCACATGTAAAAACATTATATTGAAAATTAAATACTATTGCATATTTATAAAAAAACTTAAAACCGATGAAAGTTTGAAAACTAAATGATTTTTATTTTTTGTGATTTACCTGCTGACCACCAGTCGATGCATTACCATCGGGGGCATATCTTCTCATCTGCTGATGTATATCAGTCATCACTTTCTACAAAGCGGATATATGAGCCCCCTGATCTTGAATTGTGGTTCGTAGAGAAGAAATATCCCTATGAGCATATTCGAGTATGGATTGACAATAACTAGGAGCAGATGCAGCTGGAATACCTGGTGTCATGCCAAAGACCTCAGATGGTACGAGTCCAAAACCCATCTCGTGCACTCTACCAGGATGCTCCTTCCCAAAGACTTTAGCAACCGGGTCATCCTGGGAGACTGAGTAGGACTGCCCAGGATTGGCATCCCATAGTTCTTTAATTAATACCTATAAATCAAATATCAATATATATTAACACAGTAAAAACTGATAATAAGTTATTATAATAAAAAATTGACTTCATACCCCAACTTCTTTGGCAGGATCATTAATAAAACTTCCATCTGATTTTTTGTGAACATCCAACAATAGTTCAGTTCGGGATGCTTCATGCCCTAAACTCTGTGACTGCATTAAGCAAAGATAAATAAAAAATTCAATATATTAAACATATAATATTGTCTTATAAATATTTAAAATAATTAAAAGATTACCAATGTCGTTCGGCTTCTAGAAAAGCTTTTGGATCCCACAGTGTGAGGGATGACTTACTTAGCCCGGTTTGATGCATTCTGTCTTGAGAGATCCTAAAATAAATAAAGTGAAATTTAACATTAATGTATTCAATGTCATCTCCTCTTCATATACATGTATAAATGTAAAATTAGGATCATATAATAATATATATTTCAATACCATCCGCTTCTCATCATGATGTCTGTCAACAAAAACTTTCCACTATTCATTCAGTACCCCATTGGGTAGCTTCTCATACATTTATTGCATGGTCAAAAAAGTATCGTTGGCATCACACCATAATCTTTATTTTAAATCTTTCCATTTCTTACCAAGATTTTTCAACATCCACTTTCGTGCTATCACATCAGCAACTGTAAAGTGGAAGAACATCTGTATACAGAAATTCATTTTGAACATATTAGTAACATGACATTTAATTAAACCACAATGTAATAAAATTACCATTATTTTGGAATCAAAAACATTATTTTTCTATCTTGGAGGAATATGTCTCCAATAATCATAAGAAATAGGAAGGGAAATGGTCTTCGCTGCCTGCTATCCTAGAATCTGGCCAAGTAACCCCGCGACGTCATCCGTAGGGACCCCATAAGAATCAAATTGCATGACTATATTCTCACCATTCATATTCCAAACATCTAAACCTTAAAAAGTTTTCTCCACGGTTGAATTTTTTTCATCTTCAATAAGAAAACAATTAGTGTAAACAAAATTCAATAAATTTATTTAATTAAAATTTGTACCTTTGACAATGAAACTCTAGTATGTCTGTGATGAACTGGAAAGGGCGTGTCGCCGCCCCACTACTGAGGCTTCTGAAGGGGGAGTCTATGACTCATCATCTAATGGGACACCCACAGATATTGTGAGAGATGGTGCAGGGGGAGATGGTGTAGGGGTGTAGGCAGCTGGTGCCTTAGATGCCGTGTGGAGGAAGACAGATGGATCGTCATCTATCGCAGAACTAGATGAAATAGTATACCGCTTTTTCGGTGGCATTCCTGTCATTTAATAAAATAAAATTTTGTTCAGAATATATATTTCAAAAAAATTATTTAGAAAAAAAATTAAAAATGATAATAGATTCCCAGTACTAACAGACAGAATATATATAACAATGATAATGAATGACTGCAGAAATGAAAGAAGTGGTTGCTGAATGAATAATTAATTGTACATACAATCATTTTCCCCATAAATAATTTCAGTTTCCTACTCCATTATCATCATCATCGACATAAATATAATAAAAGTAGTATAGATAGAAAGAGCAAGAAAAACAACCCAAACCACAAGGAGGCAGGGCAGAGAAACATGTAACTACGGGGGTCTAAAAAAATGAAGACCTAGAGAATCCCCTCATAGAATGTTAACCCCTATTGGTTTCAAGATCTGGAAGTCATGAAAATATACGTACTCCGTTCCAGGAAACTCAAGAGATGCCAAGTAGTCAGCCGCCCTATTACCTTCCCGCCAAGTGTGAGACCGTTTTGTATAAGTGCTGAGAAGAGAACGACACTTACGAATGAAATATTCAATCGACCAAGGAGTATGTCCCATGGCCTGAATAGCATTGTGGACCATCAAAGAGTCAGTTTCGGCTTCCAGGATATGAAGGTTGCGCTGCCTACACACAAATAGTCCTATGTACATTGTCTTCGCTTCTTCCATGAGAGAAGTACCATGCCCCAACTGGGCAGAGAAAGCCAAGAGAACCGAACCAGAGTAGTCTCGGACAATACCACCTCTATTCGTGACTCCAGATTTGCATGAGCCATCAATATTAAGATTCAACCCCCCGAGTTGGAGGGAACCACTTTACCCAGTTGCCTAGAGATTGATTAGAAGAGGCATTTGCATCATTAGAAATACACTTAAGACGTTGCAGCGTAGGAGCCTCCCTGCAAAACATGAGAGCCCTGCTCATGTCGAGCAGGAGGGAAAGGATTCTGGAGATAATATCTCTTCCGGATGACAACACCCCCTCGAAGACGTTTTTGTTTCGTGCTTGCTATAAACACCAACATCCAGCCTGTAGTACAAGGTTCCGTGCTTTTCATTCAGGAATCGCCGCATCTGAGCCATGAAAATAACGGACCATGAAAGCCTCCTCTCTCATATGTGGATTAGAGATTGCCATGAATTCAACGAAAAACAACCATACTGCCTATGCCCACTCGCTTTCGAAGAACAGGTGCATCGAGGTCTCCTCCTGCTTCCCATTACAATAGACGCACATGGAAGCCATTTTCACACCACATCTTTTAACGTTTTCATTAGTGGGGAGTGCTCTGTTTCGGACTCTCCAGACCAGAAAATTGAACTTTGAAGGTATGAGGTTATCCCATAGAGTCTCATTCCAGGGGTCACCTGTGTGATGATAGAAAATTGTGTTCTGACACTCTTTGGAGGAGAAAGCCCCTAAAGAGGACGGAGTGAACACGCATTTGTCAGGATGAGGTGAAAGTTCAATAAGATGAAACATCTCCTGCTGATCTTTGTCCAGAACAGAATTAATGAAAGAAGGATAGTAGGTAGCCTCCCTGAAAGTTATGTTCGTAGCAGGGCATCCAGGGAAACTGATGGTCGTGCCGCTCCAGTTTTCATGCCAAAAGGAGATGTCACTTGTGCCGATAATCCAACGAACCTAGGTAGAGATGGAGCTGATTCGCGAAGCAACCTCTTTCCAGAGGTTAGAGGATTGAATCGCGGGAGATCTTTCATCCTTACTATAGCATGAATGCATGGAAGTTCCCCACAAAGAGCGCATCTCCAACACTTCCCAAGAGAGTTTCGCATGCATGCATGCAATGGTAACCTGTAGACTTCGTACGTTAACCCCCCCATCGCTACTAGGCCTCGCCATCCTATCCCAGGAGACCCAGTGAAGTTTTTCCTTTGAATTGGGGATCCCATATAAAACCTGCAAGAATTTTATCCAGGCTTCGGATGACTCCCTTGGGAGCTTTGATGGCAGAAAGGACGTGCACCAGGGTGGAAAGGAGAACACTATTAACCAACATGATCCTCCCTTCGAAGGAAAGGTACCTATTTTTCTAGTTGAGGATTCTCTCAGTTACTCTACTCACGAGGGGATCAAAGTCACGGATACACAGGGATTTTGAAGATAGAGGGGCTCCCAAGTAGTTCATAGGAAACTCAGATTTTTGAATTCCTAGAGAGTTGCTTATAGTGAGGATCTGAGCATCCAGGCATCTGTTCTAGATGAAGAAGCTACTCTTGTTCTGGTTGATGACTTGTCCACTCCACTTTCTATACACCTCCAAAACCCTGTTAAAAGCCCTTACTGAACTTTTTGAGGCATTAAGGAAAACTATAGAGTCGTCTGCGAACATGAGATGAGAGACTAGAGGAAGCTGCATTCTTCTACAAAACGGTATGATACCCCCACTTCTGATGTTCTGCTGAATAAGGCGGCTAAGAATGTTCTCGGTGATGATAAAAATTGTCGGCGAGATGGGGTATCCCTGTCGATGGCCATGAGATGTTTTGATGAATCTGAAGGATTTTCCCATGAAGATGAGCGACATCTATGTTGAACTGAAGCAACGAAAAATCAGATCAATGTTCCACGTGGACAGAACCATACCAGCCAGTACATTGTTGATGAAGGCCCATTCGACTCGATCATAGCCCTTACTCATGTCTAACTTGACTACCATATTGGATCCCCAAGTGTTTCGATTAATATCTCTAATCATTTCATGGGCAAGGGATATAGCCCCCTGAATAGATCGTCCCCTAACGAAATCGTGTTGCTCGGGTGAGATGCAGATAGGAAGATGAGTGGCCAGGCGGTTGTTGAGGATACTGGCGAGAATTTTATAAGGAATATTTCACATGCTAATCGGGCGAAAGTGATCAATGGAGGAGGGGGCTTTAGATTTCGGAAAGAGCACTACAGAAGTAGCGCAGGCCACTCGAGGCAACAGACCTCCACAGAAGATGTCCTGAATCACCTCAATGAGATCACTTTTTACTATCTCCCATGATGCTCTATAAAACTCTCCAGAGAACCCATCTGGCCCAGCCGCACTATCAGGGTGAAGCTTCTGCATGGCCTCACGGATCTCCGCCTCATGCGGAATGACACTCAGGAGTGCGTTGTCCGGATCAGTAAAGGTAGACTGTACAATATCAAAGAATCCAAAAACACCTTCAGGGTATCCAGTCGAAGGATGGTCACGAGTTCCAGCAAGGAGGTTACGAAAATGGGTGCATGCAAGCTCCCCAATCGTATTCCTGTCTTCAGAAAAGGACACATCCTCAAGTTCGATTCTTGGGAAACCCCACCTCTTCTTCTCCTTGATACATGCATGGAAGTACACAGAGTTCTTATCACCCTCCTTAAACCATTTGATGCGTGTGTCCACTCTTGCTTGACATTCTTGCCTGAGAATCATATCCCTCAACTCTTCTTTTCTGTTGGAAAGATCCACAAAGATATGTTCGTTCCAATCTGATTCGAGTTGTCTTTCATGACGGTCAACATCATGCATGGCCAGGTCCACCTCATTGTCAGAAAGGCGATTGTCCCTCAACCATATCGAGAGCATTGCTTTGAGACGTCGGAGTTTTCTATGTAAGGATGTCCAAGTATGTCCAGGAGCTGGTTCATTCCAAGAGTCACGCACCAGCTCATTGTACCCAGGGAGGTTTTCCCAGTGAGGGTAGAAACGAAAACGAGCATGACTCTCTTGCCCATTGTAGATTGAAAGAAGGTGAGGAGATTGATCAGCGATCCCCCATACCATATGTGTTACCTGGGAGTTAGGATAGATAGATAATGCAAGCACATTGGCCAAGCAGCGGTCCAAGCGACTCCACGATCGCCATATTCCCTATTGATTATTACACCACGTGAACTAATCACCTGCAAACCCAAGGTACAGAAGCCCCAGACCCGCCATGAACTGGGAAAAGGATCAGCTTGATTGCCTATTAAATGGACCTAGACCCTTCCTCTCCTCTGGATCAGCAACAACATTAAAATCCCCTACGACAAACCAAGGGTGATTCCCGAGATCAAAAGCGTTAAGATCCCACCACAGAACTTTCCTTTGATGAGGGTCGTAGCTTTCATAAATGAACGAAACGAAAAAGGAGTGTGATCCCTAAGACACCGCCACAATGATGAAATGATCTCCGGCCCGGGAAAGGACAACTGAGGTGCTTGAGTTCCAGAATATCCATATGTGCTTGTTATCCGGATCAGCATACATGCACCCATGCAAATTAATCTTCCTTGAGAACTCAGTGATTTTACCTGATGGTTGTTTGTGCTAAATAAGGGCAACGAGTGAGATTCTATGTTTGGAGACCTCCGAGGATACAAAATCGGACTTAATACGAGATCCAGCTCCCCGAATATTCCAGATGAACATCGACGTCATTGAGAAAAGAGGATTCTAGGACTGGCCCCAGAGTGCATGGCCTTGTCGAAGAGGGAGGGTACTCCCCCTGTAGTTTCCTGTATTGAGATCGAGTGAAAACTCCAGGTTTTCTAGTCTTGGGTATACTAGAAGGGCTATCAGCATCATATGGCAGTGAGTGCGAGATATACATTCTTGCTGGGAGAGATTGACTCAGCCTCACCTGCATATCCTCCAACAATGAGGCAGCTTCCATTGGAGGACCTGGGGAAGTGTCTGAGCCCAATGCAGGTGTAGAACCCTCGAAGGAAAAACCCAAAGGAAATATTTCCAAGGACCGGACATCCTGTCCAAAGGTAGACCGGGATGGCAGAAGATCCAATGGGAAGAGGGGAAGAGGAGAAGGAAAACATGAGGAAAGAGTAAAGAAGGATAAAAAGGTACTAATCGGTTGAGATATACATCTCGGAACACAAGGAACCAAGGCTCTGCAAGGTCCACTGAATGGATTCAACTTATCCTCATAAATGGCACCGAAAGCCACTAAATCCTGGAGACACTCCAAACCGGCCTCCAGAACTGAAGCCACTTCCACAGAACTACTAGGAAGGGATGAGGAGGGGAGAGAAGCCCCCGCACCTGAGGGTCTGTGCGGAGCGCTGCGACCACCCTTCTTGTTGTGATTTATTTCTCACATATTCTTTCAAATTCCCAAGATATCTGTGAAATAAAATAATAATATTATGCATTTATTTAAATGACAAAAATTGTTTACTTAAATGAAAAACATATAAATAAAATACCTCTCAATTGGATACATCCATCGATAATGAACGGGGCCTCCTAATTTATCTTCCTAAACCAAATGCACAGTTAAATGCATTATGAAAGTAAAAAACGATGGTGGAAAGATCATCTCCATTGCACAATGGGTCAATAAAAACCTCTCCTAGAGGCTGTCAAGCTGAAATGGATGTAGAGATTTCTCACATAATTGCCTAAAAATGTGCAGAATTGGAGTACAACAGCAGTAACTTTTTTAGGTAATAATGTACGCAATGAAAATGGTAGTAACTGTTGTAACAAAATATGTGAATAGTGAATTTTCAATCCATGTAACTTATGATTCTTCAAGTTAAAACACCTCTAGATGTTACTCTAATACCCATCAGATACCTCCACATTCTTTAAAATTCTAAAGAATGTATCATTATCCATATTTTTCATTGCAAAAATGGTCGTAGCATACTTTTCATTCTCATCTGGCCCGAGATCACTTTTTATGTTCATTACTTGTAAGTCTTTGCAGGCATTGAGATGATCCTTCAACATTACATTCTCATTAAGTAATGTGAAAATCAAATTATCACAGAAATTCTTCTCAATTTTCATCACATCAAGATTGTTCCGCAACAAATTAAATTCCCAATACGGGAGATTGAAGAATATACTTTTTTTCTTCCATTGTGGCGTTCTGATTTCACCTGCCGATGCACTTCAGATCTGTTTTCCTATATCATTCAAATGATGAACCTTCCCAAATTCTGTATCAACATTTTCAAGTTGTTTCAATATTTTAGAACCAGTTAACAACTTTAGAGGTGGTCTAAAATCAATGGAACCATTAAATTTTGATCTGTTCAGCCGAAATCTATGAGATGCATCAAGAAATCTTTGATGGCATAAGAAGAACCATTTTCTACCGTGAGGTAGCCGTTTGGGATCAAAATCAAAGTTACAAATGGGACAATCCAAACTCGTTTAATTGTTCCAACTAGATAAATTCTAATGCCCAGGAATGTCACTAATGGTCCACATTAAAGTAGAATTCATTTTGAACATTGTTTTATAAGAATCATCAAAGGTATCAACACTGTTTCTCTATAACTCCTGCAATTTTTCAATCAAAGGTTGAAAGTATACATCAATATAATTTCCAAGCATTTGTTTTCCAAGAATAATCATCGAAATGATAAAAGATGTTTGTTTCATACACATCCACAGAGGCAGAATATAAGGGATCAAAACCAATGGCCAAATGCTATAATTAGTACTCAAAGTCCCAAATGGGTTGAATCCATCAGCATCCAATCCCAATTGAACATTCCTAGGATAAGCTGAGAAATATAGATGTAATGAATCAAATGTCTTCCATGATTGGGAATATTGTGGATGTCTCATTAACCCATCATTGTTTTTATCTACAGAATTCCCCTTCATGTGTTCGGTGGTTTTTGGTGACATGAATAATCTTTGCAATCGAGGCTTCAAGGGAAAGTAATAAAAAACCTTTTCAGGTGTGTTCCTTTTCTTCTTCTCTATTAAATTATGTTCATTCAGACTTCCAACATCACCCTTTGACTACCATCTAGAAGAATAACATTTCTTGCAATTCTGTCTACTTGAATCCTATCCCCAATAAAGCATACAATCATTCGGACATGCATGTATTTTTTTATAATTCAGACCAAGCTTGTTAAAAACTTTTTTCACATCATAAAAAGATTCTGGGATTTTTGCTTCAGTAAATGCATCACAAATCAATTCCAATATCATGGACATTGACTTATTTGTAATTCAACATAGGCATTTGATATGGTAAAACTACAGCAGAAATGAAAGCATTGAATATTTCAAACACACAATATACAACTCTTGATTTCCATTGTCAAATAAATCATGAAATTCATTTTTCTCAGTGAAGTTTTCTCTTACATTTGGCTCTACAGAATCAAGAGGAGGATCCAATGATATGTTACAATATTGATCTTCTTGTGTTACAGTATCAAAAACATAACTTGTCACATTGCAATTTGTAGCACCCTTTTCTGGTTGTTCTGATATGTTTTGATACTGATAGTGGTGTCTTGTAGTGCTGAATGCATCATTTATGAGGTTTTGCATTTCATTTTCCATTGTCGATAAACTTGGGACCTCATTTTGTGGATTAACATCAGTACTCAATCTTTTTGTAATGTTTTATTCTCTATGTCAAACCCAACACAAATATTGACCACGGAATTGATTTAGTATTAAATGTTCATAAAATTCATCTCTCTTCAACCATGTACTAAATTTACATTTAGGAGATGGACATCTTATTCTCCCTTCAATGGATCGATTAGAAATTGAAAAATCTAAAAACTCATTCAAAACCTTGACATACTGAGGTGTGTTCCTCGGTAATGTGATCCAGCTTTTATCCATTTATATCACAATGTGCCTACACAATAATAAAAAAATTAAAACACATAGTTACTACTAAATAGAGAAATAGATTCATATATACGATAGTGTAAGATTACTGAAACATAATATAATAAGGATGATCCCTTGAGTTAGATATGAACCCTTTATTATTTGGGATAGGGTGAGTTTCTTTAGTAAAGAGAAACAGTGTGCAAACAATACCATATTACTCAATTACCACATGGTCAATACTAAAAGTTATGCTAAACAGTATTCCTATCATGTTTCTCCCAAATCTCCAAATTTTCAATCCTTGAATTTTTAAATCCATTATAGCATCAAAATATAATATTAGATAACAAAAAGTAACATAAGAATAACTTGGTTGGAATCACAGTTCATGAGGAGGCTATATTTTTAGACTACCTATTCCTCTTAGGAAGTGAGAAAATAATGGGTAAGATCATATAAGTTCCATTAATTGAACCAAATTATGCCGAATCCATAAAGGAGTTGGAGAAGAAACTCCACTTTATCAATATTCTCCTCTATCCCCATGATGAAAGAAAAAAATGGCAACAAACACATTTTATCACAACTTAGTTTTTTATAGTGAAGTTGGGATCCAAATACTATTTACTTGATTCTATAAGTATGAAGCTAATGATACTGTAGAAGCCTCCCTATATTATCCCCCCTTGAATCTACTATAACCAAAATATAGAGAAAATAATAATGTATATTATCTAGGATATGTTGTTTCAATACCTCACTTAGAAAGGATTTGTATAATTGTAATGTAAAATAATTATTCTTGAAAACCATTGGGGTAATAAATGTTGAATAATTTGTTAAATTTGAACATGTATGTGTATAAGAGATTAAATATACTTCAAAATTCAGTCACCTTGTTCACTGTTCATGAGAGGCAACACCTAGAAAAGGACTGAATGAATAGATCATTATTTAAGGTATCCAATCTAAGGATCTATGAATATTGTTAATATTCTATATTGCTTGCCACCTAGAAATATATAATAAGTAGTTGGTTGGAGGAAGATACTATGGAAGGAATATTAGTGTAGGAGACACCATTGTTCAGCTATGTGAAACTAGGAGCATCAACATGGGATTTAAACACAATATGTAGAGTCAGTCCTATGATACTAATGTAAGAGAAAATCAATCAATGGGATGAGTTTCTTATAATCCATATCACATCAATTGACCAGGTTTTTTGCAGTGCATCTTGAATTTACACATGAATAATTAATTCATATCACCACTATAGAATTTACACCATTGTTCCATGAATGGGAATCTTAAAAAAAATCATAAAATTCTATGACCAGTTGGTGCAACAAGATCAACTCTACCTCTAGTTTTGTATGCTCAGATGGAATAGTCCTATTAGACTAGTTCTTAACAAAAGACTTAGGAAAACTAAGAGGCATCTGAGAACAATTAGTTTTATTAGGATGAGCCTCATTACAGAAGCAATAACTATCTTGTGACATTTTAGAAGTAGTTTTATACATAAGTGAAAGATATCATGAACAAGAAATATAATTCCTATACAGTTTGGGGAACCATTTGTATAAATATGGAAATTATGGATATCATATATGATATTTTTGTATTGGATACATCCATCATTCTTCTATTGTTAATCAACATGTAAAAACTATTCCTCATACCATCAGTGTCAACATACCTCATAGATAGTGGTAGTGAGGAGGATTGAAATGGATATAATTCTACATGACTATTATTGTAGTATAATTTATCTAGTTTATTTAGATCATATACATGTATTTCATTGATTTAATCTTTTGTATGAACTACATGGTGGGATTTAAAGCTGGTATAGTCCACCAAGATTATTAGGTAGTGTTCACATATCTATACAGATATCTTCATGAATTCACTTGGGATTTAGTTATAAATATAGTTAGAATTAATGTTATACTAATTGTGGTTGGAAAAATCAAGGACTAATTAGTGTTAAAAAATTTGATTGCTGCTAATGAAACATGAAATGTAACTATTCCTATCATAGTGGATTGACACACCAACATCTTTCCAAATGATTTCACTAGGTTATCATCCAATGAAATAATATATTATATCAATCTACTTCAATGATCATTCCCATAACTGAATATTTATATCCCATTTATAATGAATAACCCATTAACATATATTCCATTTACAATCACAACTCATTTATCACATATATCAATTCCATACCTTAACCCATTTAACATAATCACATTATACCAAATGCCACCTTATGTTATGTCATCAACAAAACACATTTATGACTTATTTAATTTAATAAAACAAGTTAACATTCCAACCTAATTGTCGGGGGTTCTATCTCACTAACCCATATATCATTTAAATGACTTTTTTCTCAACATAGCTTTAAAATAAAATCATAGAATAAAACACAATTCAAGATACTCGATTGAAATAATCTTGAATCCACCATTCAAAAAATGAGTCTTCCTCTTTCAAAAACTCAACATGTCCCAAGAATTTCATTTCTATTTACAATCATAAAAGGGTATTTTAAATCATTTTCAAAAAAGGGGAACCACACCCTCATTTCTAATAACCATTTTAAATCTATTAAGATAACCCCTTTTTTCCTATAACATTGAGGTCAACACCTCCATTTCAAAACAATACCCACTTTCATAACATTGTTGTCCTTCATGGAAAACCATAACCAAATCAAAGTGAAAAATTCTTATTTTAATCCATTTCAAAATCCAACTAGGAATTTCAAAAAAATACCAATTCCATATTTCAAATATCTCATTAACGTTGACTACATACCAACTTAAAATTATTTACCCATTCACTTTCATAATTATATTATTGAATCATTTTAAAAAATACTCCACCAACCTTAAGGGGTTTTCATAATCCAAGGGTATACCTAGGTACGATCTCAAACATTAATGGACCCAAAACAGTCCTTAGAGGGTTTCATACATCAATCTGAGTCCTAATCTCACTTTTTTAACTCAGGAACACAAAACATAGTAAATAAGTAAATTGGAACAACCAAATATGCATATAATACATAAACGTTATGAGAAAAATCTTCAATACCACCTGGGGTCATGGGGTCGCCGGGGTCACGGGGGGCCGGGGTCGCTGGGGTCGCTGGGGTCGCGGGGTCATCAGAGTCGCGGGGTCATGGGGGGTTGGGGTCGCTGGGGTCGCGGGGTCACCGGCATCGCGGGGTCGTGGGGGTTGTGGGGGGTCGGGGTCACGGGGGAAGCGGGGAGAAGCGGGGTCGGGTGGGGGGGGGGAGAAGGGTCGACAGCGTTAAAAAAACATATTTCGCGGCAGTTTGTAATAAACTGCTGCGAAACCATTTTAAAAAAACATTTAGCAGTAGTTACCAAAACCGCTGCTAAAAAACCGCTGCTAAAACCAATTTCTTTTGTAGTGGTATTTTTAAAAATAAACAACAACACAAAAGAGAAAGATGGATTTTTGGAAGAAAGAGGAAGACGTGGTTTTCTTTGTGTTTCAATTTTCTTGACAATAACCAGAAACTAACAACTACTTTATTTCACCATCCCTAGAAATGATGCCATTTGAAAGCATAGATGATTTTCACCTATCGAATATTCAAGGTTCTGGTGCTCTGATAATGTGTATAGAATCACTCGGGTCGAATCCTTGGCGATGATACTTTTTAATTGTCGATTGTATTTAGTTGATTGTATTTTGATTTGGGGGGGGTGTTTTCAGAGCTTAATTGAAATGATTGATTAATTTAACAATTTATTAAATATTGGGGTGAGTTCATTATTATGGATTTAAGATTGTGATATCCTTGAAATTTGTTTTATATTTCATTAAATTAACACCCACTTCACAAGATGACGTTGACTGGATTTCCTAAGAGTTAAGGATTTAATCCAAGCCTTAACATAGCTTGAGGTTCTAATCTCAATCAGTACATGTTGATTTTAGTGTATTTATGGTTCTAATAATCCATGGACACCACACGTTAAACAAAACAAGTCATTAATCCATGACATGTTAAGTCCAACATACAAAATGTTAATTTGAATAATATTCTTCAAGCAAATACTCTAAATCACTTAACAAACCTAAAATTTGACTCATCCCAATGAGATATTTACTCAGAAATTAATAGGGATGGTAATTTGGTTTATTATTTTTATTATGATGAATTAATAAGTGAAGAAAATGAAAGGGATTAGAAATGAGTTGTGTGCAGAACACAAACACACAAACAGTGAAGGGAATTAAATACAAACTTTAGATTGAATGAGAAAGAAAAAAAGGAAGGGGATGAAACTGTATTTAAACTATTTTAATAAAATTAATATTATTTAATAGAAGGTGGATAAGAATAATATATGAATAATAATAAACATGCATTAAAATTCTATTGAAATGAAAACAGACTTACACGATTACAAATAACAAAAACACAAAAGTAAATGAAATAAAAGAGAGGATGAAGGGTATCTCAAGTGAAAACATGAGTATTGAATGTCCTCTATGGCCTTTCGAAGAGCCTTGGTCGTGAAAATTGAACCTACTTTATTCTGAATTACCAAATCTTTTGAAGGAGTGGAGGGGGATGTATTTATAGCCCAATGTTGTGGGATGTTTGCATTCCAAAACTGCCCCTCCACTTACATCGCCAATTTTATATTTCAGATAGATGAATCTGGAGAAATATTATTATTAAAAGTTGTAGATATGAATGTATTCTATCAACTAAGAAAATTTGGAAACCATTGGTCATAAGGATCCAAAGTAATTTTTGTTTGAATAAACAATTGTAATCTATCCATTTCAATCTACACTTAATTCGAAGGATGAAATGTGAAGGGGTTTTTGAATAGTAATATGCCCCCAAATAAAAATAACATCTTCTATCAAGTTCGCCACCAATATTTGATATTTCACACTAAAAAATCCACACCTGATTTGATGAGTAGATCAGGAGAAAAGTCATGAATCATTTCCTGATTTTAATTCCCAGCCAGAATGGTGGCCTGGACTTCAACGCATCAGTTAGGCCCCTTGTGTGTGTAGATGGACCTTAAAATTTTTAACCATGGTTATTTGGATAATAAAGAACATATGATGAAGTTTCATAAAATTTGGGCTGAGGGATTTATACCAGTAACTCAATCATTATGGATGGTCCAGTTTCTTCACAGATTCATTAGGTCTTCTTGTGTGGACCATATGGCCCTCTAAATGGACGGTTTTTCCAAAGGTCCCTTCTAATGAAATGTCAAAAATTGAATAATAAACCCTAAAAAATAAGAATCATTCAATTTAGATAATTAGGATGAGTGTTATAATTAACATAGTAAAATAACTTGATTTGATTAATTCAAATAATACTCAAAAATTACATTTAATATTTAAACATGTGTATTTCACACCAATTAAACACTTATCATTGAAAAAAAGTAAATAGAGTAAATAAAAAGTTCTGGATAAGTGGATAAAATCCATCATTATTCTTCATTTTTAATTTCAAAGACAACGCACATCATCCGAGTGGTTTTATTACAAAAACATGATGTTTTTATTTACAGAATTCATTAAGAATATTTAAACATCACATTAAATATTATACACATGATATGTTGAAATATTGGGTGCCCTAGAACCAACTATGTAGTACTTTTGATTTTTATATCATGTGTATAGTTAGTTATGAATGATGTCATCTTATCATTATAGTGTAGCTTTTTCTGTGTCTACTATTATAATGGTAATGTCCATAGATTAATTGTCGTATCGAGAGCTTATATAAGATCTCAGGCTATAATGAGAACCTCGAGATACTATTACATTAATATTAAATATATGTTCTATATTATAGATACATCTTACTTACTTGACACAGTAGATGTTCTACTATCAGGTACTGGGGGCTCATAAGCATTGAGACTTCTTCTCATGAAATTCGCACTTGGTGATCTCTAGTAGTGAGATCATAAGGACAGACCTGCCAATAGGAACACCACATGTTTTGGGTTTCATTGGTCATTCATATATACAGACATGTGTATTGGTCTCCTAACGTGATACCATTACCAATGTGTATCATTTTATTGCGTACTTTGATGCAAGGAAAAAACCATGGTATTGAAATCGTGGCGAGGTAGGTTTTGTTGGGTGCGTCGTTGGTGGTATGACATTGGTTAATGGTCAAGAATTGATTTTTCGCTTCCAAGTTTAGGAAGTTATTTATCTCATGCCCAGTTGATCAGGATGGTGCAACCTTCATAAGTCTTTGGCCAAAGCATTATAAAGTTAAATCCATCTGGTAAGATCAACAAATAACAAAGCAAGAAAGAGACGATGACACAAGTGTGCATCCTTCGTTATGAGATATTTAATGACAAAGAGATTATAGTACATAGTCTGTTTTCATAGGTTGGTTGTCGTTGCTATGAAAATCCTTATCTCTTTAGAGGTCATGATTGGTTTCTAGACTCCACTCTTGATCTGCGGATTTTATTAACTACTATCAAGATAAGGTCCTAGAGGGTCACAGACAATAGCGTATTCAAGAATCCGCCCTATTCAATTGAATAGGTATATGGACATAGTGGGCCCCACCATAGGGACCGAGTGTTGTCCAAGTTTACGATCACTAAAAGAATTAAATAAATTCATTAATATTCATGTTATGAATATTTAGAATTGAATTTTTTTAATGTATTTACAATTTTAGTAAATACGAGATAATATTAGTCGAACGATTATTATTTTAATATTAAAAGTTCATTTAATATTAAGCGGGAAAACAAGTCGAGTTAAATGGATCAGTTTTTATCATGTAATATATTATATATATATATTATAAGTATGTGATAAAATAATAAATAATATTAGCATAGTTTTGTTCTTCAAAATTATTTATTTAGTGGACGTTGAAATAAATAGGGGTCAGGGAACCCTATCGGGTATTTATGAACTCCACTATAAATATAAGAGGAGACTCTCTCACATGCGCGGATAATCACAGTTCATTCAATTTCATATAATGAAATTTGAGAGCCTCTCTATCTTCCTACTCTCTAGAGATAGAGGCTCTCGATCCAAGAAGCTCGGATCATGATCTCTCTTTAGCATCGAAGTCATCTCGACGCGGTGATCGTCGGGACGTCGAAAGCATCATCAGATCTCCGCGCTAGCACCCGGAATTTGACGATCGATGATCCCATAGGTTATGGAAGCGTATGTGGAAGATCTAGAGGGTTCCTTCTTTGGATCCTTCGAGAAACGATCGTCATTGGTGAGTTGCATTCGACAGTGGATTCAGATTTGAAATTGGTACATTTTCATTTTTATTTTGCGCTCCTTATAATTTATGTGAGATCCTCAAACCTTTCCGCGGCTCGGATCATCACCATCGACAAGTACCATCGAACCGCTGATGAAATTTTTTAAAATCCACAGCCCACCGTTTTCTGCTGCGGTGCCCAAAACCATTCAGTGGTATTTGAGGGATCGCGTAGCTTTTCTGAATCTAGAAAAGTAAAATTTCATTATAATTAACACTACTGGAAATTATGGCATTTGCGACGGGGCATTTGCGTCGGGATCCCGTCGCTAATAGGCTTTTGCGACGGGGGCCCGTCGCGGAAAACGGCGTCGCAACAACAATTATTTGCGACGGGCCCGTCGCTAAAGGTATTATTTGCGACGGCGATCCTTCCTGTCGCAAATATTAGTCCGTATATTTTTGAAAACTTTTAAAAAATAGTAATTGCGACGGGCCCGTCGCAAATACTAATTGCGACGGGCCCATCCCAATTACTATTTTAAAAAAAATTAACAAATATTAATAAATTATTTTAATGAATATAATAATAATACTATTTGCGACGGGCATAGTATCCCGTCACAAATACTTTAAAAAAATAAAAAAAATAAATTATTAATAAATTATATTAATTAATATAATAATAATCTAATTATAATTCAAAAATAAAAAAAAATTGATAAATGATTTTAATTAATATAATAATAGAATTAAAATTCACAAATAAAAATAATAAATTATTAATAAATTATTTTAATTAATATAATAATAATAATAATAGAATTATAATTCAAAAATAAAAAATAATAAAATATTAATAAATGATTTTAATTAATATAATAATAGAATTATAATTCACAAATAAAAATAATAAATTATTAATAAATTATTTTAATTAAAATAATAATAATAGAATTATAATTCAAAAATAAAAAATAATAGAATATTAATAAATGATTTTAATTAATATAATAATATTAGAATTATAATTCATAAATAAAAAAAATATTATTAAATTATTTTAATTAATATAAAAATAATAGAATTATTTTACATTCAAATATTAAAATAATTATAATATTACAAAAAAATAATAATAAAATAATAATATTATAAAATTTTAATATATATATAAAATTTAATATTATAAAATATAAATAATATTATTATTCATATTAATATTGTTATTTCAAAATATAATATTATTAATATTTTATAATGAGACAGAAACTACGAATAGAAAAAAATTCATATTTTGATTTAACAAACTTTATAACATAAAAACAAACTCTAATCTGAATGAGGGGGGGAGGGGGAGGGGGGGATCTGCAGATTCTAGTGGAGGAAACTTCATACCTAAAGCATGAGTGAGTCGGCGCATGTACTCCATCTGCTCTTGATGCTGCTGCTGCCACCAACTCATCTGCTCCTCGTTCAACTACTGTTGGCATCGACGCTCCTCCTCATGCTACTGCTGCTGCTGACGCATATGCTCCTGCTCCTATTGGAGACTCTCAATCAGTGCAGTCTGAGATCACAACTGATCCTCATACTGTGTAGCAGAAGAAGATGCATGAGCTCCTCTTGAGCTGGACGCCGACATCGTAACACTGCCATAATAATCTCCAGGAGTCAGTCGAGAGCTGATACCAACTACCCGGCCCTTCTTGAAGGCATACTGGGTGTCCTGCATCCATGCCGCCTCATCAAACTGACGGCCAGTGGTCTGATCTGATGACTCGGCCTGACTCTCAGGCTGGGTCTGTGACGTTGCGGCCTCATATGAATCCTGTAGTTGCAATTTAAAATTAAAATTGTGAATATATTATATGCAGCTAATTTTTAAACTTGAAAACAAATAATACTGACCACGATGTGACGTTGACGATCACCTCTGAGCTCCCCAGTAGCAGGATCACTATACATTTTCCGATATACGTCGTACTCCGTAATATCGGGGTGCTCGACAGCCTATAAGAATAAAAAATAAACTGTTAATATTTATATTTATATAAAATATTTATAAATAATGTACGTACCAGATGTTGTCTATGAGTACTGAAAGTACGACTCCTAGCTTGATGAGTCACCTCCTGTCTCCCCCAATTCTGCCTCCCCACCGATGATCTCCTCTGAAAGGTCTCACTCAACCAGTGCGCACATAATCCATCCCATACATGGGATGAAATGTACTCTGGTTGGTGTGCTTTACATGACTCGTCAAAATTTGACTCTCCTGCTTTCTTCGTGGCAGCTTTTCTTAAATTGTGCAAAAACTGATGAAAGTGATCATTCATGTCCACCTCCCATGCCTTGTGGATGGCGTCACGGATGGTATTCTCGGTCGGATACCATAAACCCTACAAATAAATCAAAATATCAAGTTAGAAATGAAATAATTTTCAAAATAAAAATTATTTATTTACGTACGTACCAACCAATGGCCAAACATGGCCTTCTGCACATCAATGGGAATCAGCTCCCATGTGGTCCAAGGCTGAGAGAAATAGTTGTGCAAAATAGCGTTTCCCTGTCCGAATGCTATATGCGGAAAACTGTAAAAATAATATACATTTATTATGTGAATGGATTAATTAAATCTTAGTCAAATCCATAGGTTATCACACAGGTTATCACACCTCCGTGTGCGTGGATCAAACCCAAGACGTGGACGTCGCTCAGGGACGGGGTCAGGAATCATCAATCGTGCAAGACTGCACCCCCTCTGTGTACTCCCTGGAGCGCCTGCAGGCTGAGGGTCATCTGCCAGCAACTCATCTGCATTGAAAGGCAGGTCAGCATCCGCCAACTCACGAAATGTCTCGTCGTCCATCTGAAATAGAAAATGTTAATGTTGTTAGCAAATAATTGATAATTAATATTATATATACATATATATTAGTTATAATTGTATATAACTACCATGGAATTCTATCAGTGTTCATCTTCATCATCATCTTCATATATGTCAATGTCATCTTCATATTCCTCCTCAATATCATCGATATCCATTCGAGTTCCAGTTGCTTCATCTCTTACCATTTCAAATTCATATGTGACATCATTAACATCTTCATCCTCACCGACTCTTAAATGTGGGGTGTCGTCATCGATACTCATGTCTCTTTGTAAAAAAGATTGATTTTGAGTACTCTCTTGAAAAAACTTCAATTCTTTGTACATCAGTGAAAGCACATTCACTTTGACTAAACTGATTGTCTCGAATTTTGATTTTTATTATACTCCACCAATCAGTGAAGTATCTTGATGTAGCACAGTACTTTGTGTAATAAACTTGATGTGCCTGATGAGCCAATAATAATGGTTCATTTACTGAGAGAACACTTTTACATTTAATATAGATGATTCCATGAGTCGGATGAACATGCACTCCTCTCTCTGTATCCAACCACCGACATTTGAACATGGTTATATAATGTTGTCCAAGATAACATAGTTCAATGATTTCATCAAGTATTCCATAAAACTCAACTTCATTTTCTCGATGATGAGATCCTCTCAAGCTAACATCATTGTTCATTGTTTTTTTGATTCCCCATATGCATGTGTGTGGAATCGAAATCCATTCACCACATATGCATTATAAGTTTTAACAAGTTTGGAAGGTGGGTTACTAAATATACACAGCCATTTGTCAATTTTATCAGCATGTCGAGACACCTGAAAATTTGTGAAATAATTATCAATATAGTAAACTATACATTGAATGAGTTGCTAAAAGATAAAGAATTTTTGTTACCCGTTTTTGAAACCACTGAGAGAAATTTTTCTGTCGGCGTTCTTCAAGAGCAGCTGTTGTAATTTGTGGAATTTGTTTCTTGATATGATTATCATACAACCTATAAAAAAAAGTTATTTAATGTAACATAAATGATAGAATAAGTGATATAAACACTTACAGTACAACTGATGTCATCTCTTCACAGTTGAGCAGAACATACGTATGAGCTCTGTGATGTTCATCATCCGAAAGCCAACATTCATAAACTCCACCAAAACCAAGCTTTGGCTGGTTGAAAATAGATAATTGATTGTCGATTTCATCAATATTCCTCTCATTCCATCCCATTCGGTTGTGGTTTGAAGGATACTCAGATTCAAAATAATCGGAGCAGAAAAAAGATATTTCCTCTTCCAAATAAGCTTCTCTAATAGATCCTTCAACAGATGTTTTGTTACGTACTTTTCTTTTCAATTTTTGCATGCATCTTTCAAATGGGTACATCCATCGAAACTGTACTGGACCTCCAAATTTGGCTTCATATGGAAAATATAACATCAAATGTTCCATTGAGTCGAAGAAAGACGGCGGAAATATTTTTTCCAGTTTACATATAATTGCAACAACATCTTCTTCAAGTTTTCATAGAGCATCATAATCTGCTGTAGCCGCACAAATTTCCCAAAAAAAATGAGACATGTCTGTTATGGAATCCCAAATCACAGAATTCAACACACCACTTAATCCAATGGGTAGAATTATTTCCATTATAACATGACAATCATGACTTTTTAATCCAGTAATATGACCATTCTTTACACATCTACCCAAATTGGAAGCATAGCCATCTGGAAGTCTCAAATCTGAAATCCACTGACAAAATAATAAACGGTTTTCTTTAGATAGTGTATAAGATGCTTTTGGTTTCAGTAACCTTTCTGTTCTGACATTCTCAAATAGTTCCAGTTCTGGACGCCTGCAAATTTGGGCAAGATCTAAACGTGCATTTACATTTTCTTTGCTCTTTCCTGGCGTATCCAAAACTGTATGAAACAAATTATCAAAACAGTTCTTCTCAATATGCATGACATCTAACATGTGGCGGACCAACAAATCAGACCAATATGGATAATCCCAAAATATGCTACGTTTAATCCAATTGTGTTCTTTCCCAAAACCAGAAATTTTTTGTTGGTTTATTGTGGGACCAAAAGTGATGGGAGGTAATGAAAATACAACTGATTTTAACTCCGAACCTGATAGCATTTTTGGAGGTCCATCCCTTTCAATTGTTCCTTTTCAAAAATGAGATCTGTTTCTGCGAAAAGGATGATCAGCTGGAAGAAATCTGTGATGATAGTCAAAATAAAAAGGTTTCTTTCCATGAATGAGCATAAATGATTTGTTCTCTCCCATACAGTAAGTACATGATTTCTGATCATGTGTACTCCAGCCAGATAACATCCCATAAGCCGGGAAGTCACTAATTGTCCACATTAATGCTGCTCTCAGTATGAAATTCTGTTTCGTAGCAACATCATATGTACTGACACTAGTAATCCACAATAAACTTAATTCATCAATCAATGGTTTCAAATAAACATCAATATTCTTCTTCGAATGTCCTGGAATTAGTAAAGTCAAAAAGATATATGGCTCCTTCATCAACATCCATGGAGGTAAATTGTACGGAGTTAAAAAACAGGCCAACATGAATATTGACTACCATAAGATCCGAACGGACAGAAACCATCAGTGGAAAGGCCCAGTCGAACATTTCTAGCTTCTAAAGCAAAGGATGGATGCACTCTATCAAAATGTTTCCCTGAATCACCATCGGCTGGATGATTCAAGCATTTATCGGTTGAAATATTCGCTTTATGACATGACATCATTGTCGCTGTATTCTTAGACATGAATAAACGCTGAAATCTAGATGTAAGCGGAAAATATCTCAACTATTTTACAGGAATCAAACCAGACTTCCCATGTTGCCCTTCTTTATATCTCAGTTTCCCACATGTGGGACAACTATCCAACGACTCATTTTCCCCAGAATATAAAATGCAGTCATTTGAACATGCATGAATCTTCTGAAAAGTAAGTCCCAAATTTCGAACCAGCCTCTTACTCTCATAGTAATTTGCAGGAAAAACATTTCCTTCGGGTAACAGTGTTTTAAGCAAAGCAAATATATGGTCAAAACAGGTGTTTGACATTCCATTATCTGATTTGATAGCCATAAATTTTGCAACTGCTTCTAATTTGCTCATCTTGCAGCCAGGATATAATGCATCCTCAGCAGACCTCAACAACTCATAAAATTTAGACGGTGCCAACTCAGGATCTGAAGCTACATCAGCCGGAGTTTCTGTATGTTGAACAGATGAACCTGCAACATCATGTACTAAATCTTGAAACCGGGATGGATCCAGAATCAAGTTGGTATCACCTACTCTGGAACTGTGTTCACCGTGTTGATACCAAAAAACATAATCTGGTTGAAAACCAAAATGCAAGAGATTTCCCCCCACTTTGTCAAACGTGTCAAACGTTCTCAATGCACATTTTCTACAAGGGAATTTTATTTTTCCTTCTGAAACAAATTCTGGATTTGATGTCGCAAATGATAAAAAAGTCTCCAAAACCTCTATATATACTGGATTTAAACCAGAACTGTTTGGATTTCTACGTTGATTTATCCATATGCGGTCATCTAATAATGACTGTTGATGACCTCGTTGTTCCATATTTTACTATAAAATATAAAAGCATTACTGGTTTTGAATAATTTGTTAGAAAAAACACTCAAGCAAGGATAATTATAGTCTACATCAGACACGACTGACGCAAACTTTTTATTGAGATAGACCTAAAAATTGACCCTTTGAGAATTGAACATGTTGAAAATAAAGCAAAACCTATTACAAATATTGATAATTTTAATATTATATAAATTTTTTATTATTTTAATAGTACTAATATTATTTTTTCATAAATGTTAATTATATAATAATAACATTATTACATTATTAGTATATTTTATTAATAATATTAAAATAATATAATTTTCTATATTATATACAATTATCCTTTCATCTGTGTGTTTAACATTCTGTCTCCAGATGTAATATTTGAATTCACTTTCACCTCTCCATTGGTGAGTAGGTTGATAATTTTGAAAAAGAATGCAAATATTACATGTGGAGACAGAAAACACACCAATGAAAGGAGAATTATATATAATATAGAAAATTATATTATTTTAATATTAATAATAAAATATAAAAATAATTTAATAATGTTATTATTCCTAATTATTGGTAATTATTCCTAATTATTGGTAATTATTCCTAATTATTGGTAATTATTCCTAATTATTGGAAATTATTCCTAATTATTGGTAATTATTCCTAATTATTGGAAATTATTCCTAATTATTTTTCCTTTTTCCTAATTATTCTTAATTATTTCTAATTATTCTTAATTATTCCTAATTATTCTTAATTATTACTATTTATTGGTAATTATTCCAAATTATTGGTAATTATTCCTAATTATTGGTAATTATTCTTAATTATTGGTTACTATTCCTAATTATTCCTAATTATTAGTAATTATTCCTAATTATTGGTAAATATTCCTAATTATTGGTAAATATTGACAAGTATTGGGAATTATTGGTAAATATTGACACTATTGGCAATTATTGGTAATTATTACTAATTATTCCTAATTACTGGTAATTATTCCTAATTATTGGTAAATATTGACAAGTATTGGGAATTATTGGTAAATATTGACACTATTGGCAATTATTGGTAATTGTTACTAATTATTACTAATTATTCCTAATTAATGGTAATTATTCCTAATTATTACGAATTATTACTAAGTATTGGTAATTATTACTAATTATTGGAAAATATTACTAATTATTACTAATTATTACTAATTATAACTAATTATTGATAATTATTGGTAATTATTGGTAATTATTGGTAATTATTGATAATTATTACTAATTATCGATAATTATTAGAAATATTACTAATTATTGGTAATTATTGGAAATTATTACTAATTATTGGTAATTATTACTAATTATTACTAATTATTACTAATTATTAATAATTATTAATAATTATTAATAACTATTAATAATTATTGGTAATTATTGGTAATTATTGGTAATTATTAGTAATTATTACTAGTTATTGGTAATTATTGTTAATTATTACTAATTTTTGGTAATTATTACTAATTATTACTAATTATTACTAATTATTACAAATTATTACAAATTATTACTAATTATTAATAATTATTACTAATTATTACTAATTATTACTAATTATTTGTAATTATGGGTAATTATTGGTAATTATTGGTAATTATTACTAATTATTGGTAATTATTACTAATTATTACTAACTATTACTAATTATTACTAATTATTACTAATTATTACTAATTATTAACAATTATTGGTAATTAGTGGTAATTATTAGTAATTATTAGTAATTATTGATAATTATTACTAAATATTGGTAATTATTACTAATTACTGGTAATTATTGATAATTATTGGTAATTATTACCAATTATTAGTAATTATTGGTAATTATTGGTAATTATTACTAATTAATGGTAATTATTGGTAATTACTGGTAAATATTAGTAATTATTAGTAATTATTGATAATTATTACTAAATATTGGTAATTATTACTAATTACTGGTAATTATTGGTAATTATTGGTAATTATTGGTAATTATTACTAATTAATGGTAATTATTGGTAATTATTTCTAACTAATGGTAATTATTGATAACTATTTCTAATTAATTGTAATTATTGGTAATTATTACTAATTATTACTAATTATTGGTAATTATTACTAATTATTACTAATTATTGGTAATTATTACTAATTATTACTAATTATTACTAATTATTACTAATTATTGGTAATTATTGGTAATTATTGGTAATTATTACTAATTATTACTAATTATTGTTAATTATTACTAATTATTACTAATTATTGGTAATTATTAGTAATTATTACTAATTATTGGTAATTATTGGTAATTATTTCTAATTATTACTAATTATTGGTAATTATTACTAATTATTACAAATTATTGGTAATTAGTGATAATTATTACCAATTATTACTAATTATTGGTAATTATTGGTAATTATTACTAATTATGGATAATTATTGGTAATTATTACTAATTATTATTAATTATTGGTAATTATTACTAATTATTGTTAATTATTACTAATTATTACTAATTATTTGTAATTATTACTAATTATTACTAATTATTGGTAATTATTACTAATTATTACTAATTATTGGTAATTATTATTAATTATTACTAGTTATTGGTAATTATTGGTAATTATTTCAAATTATTACGAATTATTGGTAATTATTACTAATTATTACCAATTATTACTAATTAGTGGTAATTATTGGTAATTATGGGTAATTATTACTAATTAGGGATAATTATTGGTAATTAGTAAATTATTACTAATTATTGGTAATTATTGGTATTTATTGGTAATTATTGGTAATTATTGGTAATTATTACTAATTATGGATAATTATTGGTAATTATTACTAATTATTGGGAATTATTGGTAATTGTTACGAATTATTGGTAATTATTACTAATTATTGCAAATTATTGGTAATTATTACTAATTATTACTAATGTTTGGTAATTATTGGTAATTATTACTAATTATTCCTAATTATTGGTAATTATTACTAATTATTACTAATTATTGGTAATTATTGGTAATTATTACTAATTATTCCTAATTATTGGTATTTATTACTAATTATTAGTATTTATTCTTAATTATTGGTAATTATTACTAATTATTCCTAATTATCATTAACTGTGAACAATGAATACTAATAATTTAAATTTATTAAGTAACAAAACAATCTAAACATAATTAAATTACAACTAATTAAGAATAATTCAAACTAATAAAAAATTTAAAATAAATATTAAATTTAAATGAACATAAATACCTTTAAAATTGATCTGAGGTTGATCTCTGATCGTTGTTGCAGACTTCAATATCAACTCCGGAAATAAAAATTAAACTTAAGAAACTCTGAACTCTAAAAATAGATTTTTGAGAGAAGTAAAGATAGAGTTTGAGAATTAATGGAAAAAAACGGATGGAGGTATTTATAGGTTAGCTTATTTGCAACGGGTATCCCGTCGCAAATACCTTAGCCCGCATTTATCACGGTCAACGGTTAAATAGTTATTTGCAACGAGTCCCGTCGCAACTAATAACCTGCCGACAATCTATTTGCGACAGGGGTATATTTCCGTCGCAAATGGTTTTTACCGCCGCCGGTTATTTGCGACGGGGGGTAACCCCCGTCGCAAATAACTTTCCCGCGATTCGGCGCGCATTTCTCACCAGACCTTTTGCGACGTGTTAGCTTTCCCCGTCGCAAATAAGTAGTTATTTGTGACGGGCAAATTCCCCCGTCGCAAATAAATTTCTAACGGGACTATTTGCGACGGAATTTATCCCCGTCGCAAATACCCATTTTTCCCGTAGTGTATGTAGAGGGTTCAAAAACAGTCTCAGTGGATCAAACCGCGTGTTGATCTAATCTCGAACGGCCATTTTAATTTTTCAGATTTGATCACTTTTGCGGTTTGATCACGGGTATTAATTTTATTCATTCCGAATGATCGATCAAGTTTAGATCGTTCATCGGATATGATTAAAATTATATGCAAATTTGTCATCCATCGGTGGAACCCTATGGCATATCCCAAGCCACCCGAGGTTCCTTGTAGCAGCTCGTGCCAGCTGCATCGCACCACCCCACGGTTCTAGAGATCCCACTGACCCGCCTCATTGCTGGCTTACCCCGAGGTAGCTCCGACCTCCAGTCGCCTTCGCCCTCCTCAGTGTGCCACTGCCCGGATGCCCTACCTCCCACCGGCACACGCAGCAAGCCAGCCGCCCAGCCCCATCCCGGACCCCGCGCGCCCCGACCTCTTCCCGGTCACAACCCAGGTGCCCCTGCCCAAGAAGCCCGGCGGCTCCCCTCCACCACCTTCTGTTGTCTTCAGGATGCGGCGCCATAAGGAGGCGCTAGTTTCTGTTGTCCGCCGCCCGAAAAGGGAGAGCCGACCTCTACCCTCTTGGCCGCCTCGGACTTCCCGACCGCCCTCTCCAGCCCGCAACCTCCCTCCACCCCCGCCAGCAGGCGGCTGACTTCCAACTCACCCGGCCTTCGCGCCGGCCAGTTCCCAAGCCACCGTCGACAATCCTGCCGCCGGGTGCCTTTCCCCTCTCCAGACCTCCGTGAGGCACCTGACGACCCCATACCACTACGGAGGACCAGCCTCGCCTCTACTCTCAGCTGGACCTACCATGGCGGCTAACCTCACCGCAGTCCGGGGTTGTGCACCCCGACAAAGTCACCGGTCATGGAGGTACTACAGTATTTTGTATGCAAGTTTTTTTTAGGGAGACAAAATTTGTCCCCAAAGTAGGTGGACCTGTCCAACCTGAAACGGGTTTGGATGGATAGTCCTTACCCAGTTTGGCCCTGCACGGGCTCATAGGGTCCTGCATGGGTTTGGCTCGACCCGTACATGCCATGCAGTCAAGTTTTCGGGACCAACCAACTAAAATTAATCAAAAAATAATTAATTTAATTAATTTAATTTTATTATAAAAATCAAATTAATTATAATTAATTTTGGTTAATTGTTTTTCAAACCCGGAGTTATAAATTAAATTAATTTTGTAATGAAATTAAATTAATTCATTATTTTAATTTTGGAATTAAAAATTACATTAATTAGCATACCAATGATTAATTAAATTATTTGAATTTTTTAATACATTTTATTTAATTTATAACCCCCGTACTTATTTAATGAATTTTAATTTTATCACGCATTTTTACCCGCATTCTATTCTTGAGCATCAACCTGTGTATGTTGCTTTTATTTAATTAATTATTTAACTATGTGCGATGATTTTAATTAATTAAATAGATGGTCTGCACATCGTCGTTCATTTTCTAGTTAAAATGTATAAGGGCCTGCGCACCCAATATTTACACGATGTATATTTATACCTGAGTCCCTCTCCCCTACGCATGAGTAATTTTGTACCTCGGACGAAGACAATGCGAGACGGGGCGATACTCCAAGACGACCTATAGATCCCGCCAAGATGAGGTGGTACTCCAAGACATGATGTGGACCCCGCCAAAATGAGCCGATATTCCAGAAGCGAAGCGAACATACAAGACGGGGGCAAACTGCATCAAGAGTCAAGCAACGACTCATGTATGGTGCCCTTAGGTAATTTAGTTTCTCAAGACCAGTCGGGTTGTAGTTTATTTTTATGTAGTTATTTATTATATTTATGCATTTTTGAATAGCGGGAAAATACATAAAATAATAGATAATAAAATGGTTAAAGAAGCAATGTATATTTTTTTTATAAAAGTTCAGTTGTGAGCACTACAACCTAGATGAACAAGTTTAATAGAAATGGATTACATTCTTTGTGAGAAACCAATAAAACCTTCAATGAAATATTAAGTCACCAATGCCTTCCATCATTCAAGTTTGAAAAAAACAGGGTGTTTGGGGTGCCAGTCATGTCATAGTTGATGGTGCCTCTTACAATCGGGGAGTTCTTATTAGGGTGGTGGGCCGACTTAACTAAAATTGCAGAAACAATGTAGCCACAACTAGCTTGTTGTAATTTTTGATGAAAGCGTTGAGTAAATCAAGAAATGATTTTAGAAGTTGGGACATCACTCAACAGATTACAGAACCACCTAATGCGGTTAGGCAGCCAAAAGCCTACTTAAACCCCCCGAGTAGTGGCGTAGCCCTAACTTGTAGACTATGAGGGGTGGTTTGAGGATCCTTTCCACTAGAATACACTAGAGTATTTCGATTCTAGAATAGAGGGTTCATAGAATTCGAAAAATTAGTGGGAGACATTAAATGATTAAATTAATTAGTAATTTTACATTCGGTAATCAACATTAGAAGTACTAATTTGATAAAATTTATTTGTAGATAATGGAAAGTAATACCACAAGAAAACTGTGATAAAGATTAGACAAAGTTAATTTCCAAACAATAATGAAATTCCATGTGTAGTATAGACTCTTGCACACAATACTACTATAAAGAAAATTCAAGGTGCTTGTGTCTCAACCTGTTAAGCCACCTCTTGAAGCGAGAGTGTAAAATTGATTACAAGAGACTCATGAATTAAGCATATGATGGTTTTTCCATTATTCTATCATCAACGTCTGAAGTTAGTTTCGGTCTCTACATCATGAAATGGATGATGTTACATGTAGTATTATTTCCAAGGAGAAAGGTAAACAACATTTGAATGTGATGGTCGCACTCGGTTTTTGTAAAGTGAAAGACAGTTCACAATCTTTCATTCCATCCCATTCTTATAACTTTTACACCCAATTACACTAGTTTTGGATAAAAAGCAGTATAGAGTAAGCTCTTTATTACCTTTAAGGTAACATTCTCTAAGTAATAATAATATTAAAGATAGCTGAAAGACGCTGTCGTGGGCGCTTTCAAATGATGTTCGGTTTCGGGTTACTTAAGTGCACCAGAGTGGCTGACCAAGGTCGTCTCTCAAAGGAGGAAGCAGATTAAAACAACTTCTTAAATGTATTCTAAAAATAAAATAAAAGAGAATAAAATCACTACTTTAAAGGATGGGGGGGGGGGTGGTTTATCGTTTATAAAACTAGAATATGTTTGCTGGAAGACGATTTCATTTTTTTTGTTTTTATTTTTGAAATGAAGTTCGATTAAAAAGACACAATCAGAAGATGTTTTAAAACAATATTTAAAAGTCGCAATTGATCTAACTCTACCTATTCACTCAATTATTTTTCATTATCATTTATATTAACATTAAATTAATTATAATCCTCTAATTTGTTAACCCTCGAACCCTACGAGAGTTAACTTAACCACAAATATGAAATCACTTAAACCCTAGGCTAGCTTCGGAACATGCAATCGCAACACCCTGCTTTGATTGATGTTCTTAGGATAGATTATGGTCAGTGGTTAATTAGTGCACATATCCACTCTGTAAATGAGGATTAATTGAGTTTAGGGATTATATATTAACTCTACAAATTTATCTCGTGTGGTCTTTTATTACCGATTAAGATCGCACTCTCACAATTTACACAACTTCCGACCTCACATGTTTTTGTGTCAATTGTTCTATGGATTGCTTAGTTCCATTAAAATTAAAAACTCAATTAATATATCATATTATGTGAATTACAGTAGATCATTGATTCAAAATAAATGAATGAAGATGGTTAGGGGTATATTTATTACTAAAAAGAACTACTCTTCCATGGGCGGTGTAGTCATTATAGAAACGTTTTTCATGTGAAATGGTTTAGAAAGGGTAAAACCCAATCATGTTTCTACTCTTGATTCCAACCCAATTAGGAAGATTAATAGAAGAATAAATTTTAACAAAATAGAAGAAAAGAGAAGAAATAAAAGAAGAACAAAGAAGTTTATTAAACAAACAAAAGTATTACAACACGAAGAAGAACAAGAAGGCTTCATCGAAGGGATCCTTGTTTCAATGATACCCTTATTGAAATGGTTATATAATTGGAGTGGATCCACTTATCCTATGCCCTAAACTTAACAATTCACATCCCAACACCACCAAATGATAAAAAAATCAATTTATAGAGTGTTGGGGAGGCTAGGTTCAAAGTGGTTTCAAATGTGAATGGGGAATCTCGTCCCAATATATTATGCCAACTTACACCGGCAATTTGACAACCCAAACACAATAATAAGCTCTCCTTTAAGAATTAGTATTCATTATAAAATTATTCCTAGATCCCCTCTCAAAATATGGGTCTAATCCAAGCATAGATGAAGAAGTTATGGCCCAAATACAGAACCCATGTCCATTCTAGCAAGTCCAGCCCAACGTTGACTTCATGGACCATTTTCACCAACCAAATGCACGATTTAGATTCAATGTCCTAAATGGAAGTTTTAGAATATTATGTTATGAAAAAAATTTTAAAATATTAAGTTCAAATAATTTTTAAAAAATTATTTATGTTTGAAATACTACAATGCATTTTAAAAGGGTAAAACTAGAATTTTCATTAAATTCTCAAATGAATGATTTAATCCAAAATATTCAATAAATGAACATATTTATCACAATGTGAAGAATTTTTTTCATTTATTATCAATAAAATATTCAATTAAATTGTGTTTTATCAACCCCCCACACTCCTTTTGCACTTCTGGGAAAAACCTCATATCAAGTAAACATCAATATCAAATCAAAACAAATTTTTAAACACATATCCTTGAGATCCAACAATTCCAACCCAATAAACAAAAGATAAGATGCCTCATAAAAAAATTATTTCAAGCTCATTATTTATACCATTCTATATATTTCCACTTCATTTATCCTCCCATGCCCAAAAAACACTCACCTCACTTGAATTTTCTCTTATCACACAAATGTAAACTTTTTAACATTGTATTTCTCATCCAAACTCATAAAAGGGTCACCCTAGGCTTTATAAATTCCTACATCTCCACCCAATGTGAGTCAATGACAAATGTTTATCATGAGGACTTTTTGGGGTTGTTCTGTGGCTTTCGGTTTGTAGGATTTAGATGTGGAAAACTCTGAGACTGAATGCGGAGGGATTGACTCTTTTTGAAGAAAAATTGCATTAATCTCATTTTCACTTTAATAGTGTCTCTTCCGCAATCCCTATAGCATAGATTCATGTTCATCATCATGAAAAATAAAGGAATGTGTACACCATTCAACATTTTATCAGTAAAAATGTCAATCATCTCAAACATGATTTTCTTGAAAGCTCCAAAATAGGCACAACCTTCTCTCTCTATTAGTAGGTCTAGAAAGGTACAACTTCACTTATCATGAAAGCACCTAAAAAGGAAAAACTTTCAATATGATGAGTTTATTTAGCAAAAAACACATCTCTTCAGAATTTAATATTCCACCCAAATTATCATAGAATGTGGTAGCACAACACAAGACAACTTCCCCCATACTTGAGTTCAGCTAGGTTATGCAATTTCACTTAAAAAGTTGGTTGAATAGGAAAAAAGAGCTTGTAATGTGGATAACCTAATAGGATGTATAAGGGATAGAAGGATTAAATATTCAAGTTATTCTATTATAAAAAAAATTCTTTAAAATAGGGGCTTTAATACCAAACAAATGCATCAATCATTTAAACATAAGTAACTCAAAACCTCAAGTTTTGACAGGAATAAATCAAGTTCTGGTTAAATCAAGCATGGTTTGGTTCTCTCAAGAAGTGAGGTAAATGTAAAGATTATGAAAATAATGATTCATAATCCTCACAAAAAAGTGATTTCAAATAAAAAGACAATGAGATGTGTCATGGGATTCAAAATTTAGTGTACTTTTCATGAAATTACTAATATTTGAACTTGAAACAAAGTCATTTTCAGCATTCATTTAAACTTGGTTTCATGGGAAAAATTGTTTCACTTATTGATATGAATTTCAAAATGGCGATGAGAATAATTTCAGCTCAAAAGTTTCAAAAACACAAAAAAAATTTGAAAAATAAACCCACAAAATTTGAAAAACACACATTTTTGTTTTTTTGAAAATCATTGAAAAAAACAGGAAACCAATTGAAATTACTAAACTAAAAGGTTCCCTCCCCCACACTTAAAATAATGCATTGTACTCAATGTGAACCCATGAGATGATATATGCACATGAAATGTATAATTTTAAATAGGAAAAATAATAAAGAAGTGAAAGGGTTAGGAACAACCTCATATGCTCAAGTGATGATGGGGTCATGCAGTGTGATGAAATCCACTACATTAGTAGGAAGTCCCTCAATGTATATCTTCAAATGTTACCCATTGACTGAAAATCTCCTTGTTGTGTCATCTTGTGTGATATCCACTACACCATATGCAAAAACCATAGTCACAACATAAGGACCTAACCACCTGGACTGCAACTTACCAGGCATCAGCTTCAGTCGTGAACTATAGAGCAATACTTTCTCTCCAACTTGAAATTACATTTTCTAGATCATTTAGTCATGAGCTGATTTTGATATTTACTTTTAGAGCCTTGATTTCTCAAATGAAGACAATCAAATCTCCTCAACCTCTTGAATTTGCAGCTTCCTTTGGATTCCAGCTTGGGCCAAATCCATGTTGCATTTCTCTATAGCCCAATAAACTCGATGCTCAACTTCCACTGGGAGATGACACGCTTTCCCAAATACAATTCGAAATGGGGACATACCAATTGGTGTTTTGTATGTTTTCCTATAAGACCACAATGCATCATCCAAGCGCTTGCTCCAATCTTTCCTATTTGGCTACATGATTTTCTCCAAAATTTGTTTCGACTCACGATTTGAAACCTCAGCCTGACCATTTGTTTGGGGGTGGTTTGGATTTGATGTTTTGTGTGTGACCCCATACTTAAAAATAAGGGAATAATGATTTCAATTGCAGAAGTGTGCTACTTGGTCATTGATGATGGCCTTCGGTAATCCAAACCTGCAAAAAATATGCACTTTGACAAAGTCCACAACAACATGAGAATCATCAGTCCTGGTGGTCTTAGCCTCCACCCATTTACTCACATATCAACAATAACAAAAATATAAAAAAACCCAACTGAACTAGGAAAAGGACCCATAAAACCGATTCCCCATACATAAAAAATCTCACAAAATAGTGTGGGTTCTTAGAGCATCTCATGTCTCCTAAAAATGTTCCCAGTGTGTTGGCAACGAGAGCATGACTTACAAAACACATGGGCATCATTGAATAAGATAGGATAATATAATCCAGAGTCCAAAACATTCCTAGCTATCCATTGGGGTCCAATGTGTCCACCATAAGAAAGTGTATGACAGAATTGTAGAACAGACTCAAACTCATGATCAGGAACACACCTCCTAATAACTTCATCACTACACATGCGCTAGAGGTATGGATCAATCCTCACATAATACCGAGAATCACTTTTTAATTTTTAGACTTGATGTTTCTTTTAATTTTCAAGTATTTTAGAGGTAACAAGGTATTTAACTAAATCTTCATACCAAGGATGCGTACCTGAGATGGAATAAAGATGCTCATCGGGGAAAGTGTCCTGATATGGTACCTGGTCCAAGGTGTCATCCCCTAGTGTGTGAGTAAGCCTACTCATGTGGTCCGCCAATAGGTTTTACAAACCCTTCTTGTCCTTTATATCAATGTCAAATTCCTGAATAAGGATCATCCATTGGATTAGCTTGGGCTTTGAATCTGGATTCTTTAATAGGTACCTCAGAGCGACCTGGTCAGAAAAAACAACTACTTTAGAGCCCAATAAATATGAAAAGAATTTATCTAAAGAAAATATGTTAGAAAGAAACTCCTTTTCCATGGTTGTGTAGATTTATTGGGCTGAATCTAGTGTCCTCGATGCACAGGCAATCACATGTGAACGTCCCTCCACCCTCTTAGATAATACAACTCCAACGACGAATTTGGAGGCGTCACACATAAAATCAAAAGGAATCTCCCTCCGTGGGGGCTATATGATTGGTGGAGTGGTCCAGCACTTATTTATCTCATCAAAGGATGTACTGAAAGAATCATCAAACAAAAAATCATAATCCTTTTAAAGTAATCATGACATAGGAAGAGCAATCTTACTAAAATAATTGATGAAGTGCCGATAAAATCCTGTATTCCCTAGGAATGATCTAACATCACACACACATTAAGGATATGGTAAGGATGAAATAATGTCTATATTAGATCTATCAACCTCTATCCCATGTTTTGAAACTACATAACCTAAGACAATGCCATGATCTACCATGAAATAACCCTTTTCAAAGTTCAAGACCATATTCTTCTCAATACAACGATTCGACACCTTTCCCAAACTAGAGATAAAATCATCAAATGAAGACCCATAAACTGTAAAATCATCCATAAATACCTCCGTAAAGGTCTAAATAAAATCAAAAAAATACTCACCAAGCATCTATGGAAGGTACCTGGGGAGTTGCAAAGTCTAAATGGAATCCTTCGGTAGGAAAACATACTGAATGGACAAGTGAATGTTGTATTCTCTTGATCTTCGGGAGCAATAGGAACCGGAAAATATCCAGAAAATCCATCCAAGAAATAGTAGTGTGGTTTCCCATCTAGTCTCTCAAGAATTTGATCAATAAATGGGAGTGGGAAATAGTCTTTGTGAGTGGGATTATTTTGTTTCCTATAATCGACACACACACACCAATTGTTTTTCACCCTCATTGGAACTAACTCATCTTTCTCATTTTTAACAACCATAACACCACTTTTTTAGGCACAACCTAAATAGGAATCATCCATTGGGAATCTGAAATGGGATAGATTATACCTACCATGAGAAAATTTTCAACCTCTTTTTTAACAACTTCTAGAATGGTTGGATTGAGTCTCCTTTGTGGTTGCCTCATTGGTTTTGCCACATCCTCCAAAAGAATCCTATGCATGAAAATGGAGGGTCTAATACCTGATATGTCAGCCAAGGTCCACCAGATTTCCATAATGTTCTCCCTCAAAAGATTCAAAAGTTTTTCTTCATGTTCAAAAAGAAGATCATTAGCAATTATTACAGGTAATCTCTCACCACACAACAAGTATGAGTATTTGAGATTTGGTGGAAATGGATTGAGCTCCAATGAAGGGGGTGGGGGTGTATGGATGGAGACATTAAAGGAACTGAAATATGTTCACAAACAGAATAAATATCAGAATAGAAATCATCACAATCAGAGAATAAAGCATCAAATCCATCAACATACTCAATAGACATGTCATAATCAGAGTTCAAATGATCATAATATGATTCCATTTTAAAATAAAATATTAGAGAGTCTTGTGAATTAGAAATAGGTGTGAAAGTACTCTTAGACATCGCACAAGAACCAATACTCATAATCACTCTAAGCATAGGAAAATCAAATTCCATGGGGTTTTTATTTGGTGGTTCAAAATGGGAGATAAAAAATGAAAAATGGTCCTATGAGGGGTACTTCATGGAATCAATAATACTAAATATCACAACATCATCCCCAAAATCTATGGAAAGTGTACCCTCATTGACATTTATGATAGTTTTTACAGTTTTGAGGAAGGGTCTATATAAGATAATGGGAACATGAGAACTTACCTGATCATTATCCATGTTAAGCATGTAGAAATATGCTAGAAAGATCATGCCACTTACCCAGACAAGTACATACTCAAGGAATCATACTGGATATGTTGTAGCTCTATTCACCAACTACACCACTACTCTTGTCAGTTTCAGCTCACCAACCTGCAAAGACGAGAATATAGAGTGAGGCATCACATTTATGGAAGCTCCCAAATCACAAATAGCATCATAAAAGTGCAACTCCCCTATGGTTCTTGGTATGGTGAATGTCCTAGGATCCTTACAATTTTTTTCATTGCTAGAGTTGGTGTAATGAGTGTTGAAACATTCCTTCCATGATTGATCCTATCATTTCCCTTGATCCCTCTTCGATTGGTAAAAAGTTATTTTAAGAATTTAGCATACCTTGGTATTTTCTTGATGGCTTCAAGTAGAGGAATGTTGATCTCCACACACTTGAATGTTTCCAAAACCTCCTTTTTCATTTCTTCTTCAACCATATTTTTTGTTTGAACAAATTAGTTTTGAAATGGAAGGGGTTTAGGAGGAACATCATCAATATTTTTCTTACCTTTGTCTTTCTCCTTGGATTACTCATCAGTTGGTGTGGAATGGGGATTTTAGGGAATTGAGGTGAATCCTAATGGAATGGTAGGTATAGATGTAAGATTAATTTTCATCCCACTTCTCAATGTTATGGCACTAACATTCCCCTTGGTATTTGGAGTAGGTTGGGAAGGTAGATTTCCAGAATTATTACTTACTAGTTCAAGGAGGGAAGTGGAAATCTGGATCATTTGTGTCTTCAAATCCCTCAGCTCCAAACCTTGACTCTTCAACTAATTATATTGATTAAGAATAATTAATTTCAGAATATAATCAGTATTAGAATCTACATTTAGTGGGGGATTCCCTGGTTGTTGGAATGATGATGCTTGAGATTCAAATCTCCTTTGGGGTTGTTGGAAACCCTGTTGGTAAGGCAGAGGTTGCTGGAAGTTTTGTTGAAAAGGGGGCCTTTGTTGTTGTCCAGAGCCATACCTCCTGTCCATTTGATCTTTCCACCATTGGTTATATGCTGGTGCAAAGGAATCAATATTTTTTTGAGGATATGGTTGTTGGTGCTGCTGATATGGTCTCCTAGGAAACACTGCTGCACAATATTCTGTTTCTTGTAGTTGGGGACAACAGTCAGTTGGGTGGCTTGTCTTAGTGAAAATGCCACAAGGCCTTGAAGGAGGGGGTTGGGATGTATTTTGATCCAAAGCAATCTGTCTCACCATAGTTTTCAATTATTCCAACTTGGTATCAATCAAATGACTTTCAAGAGAGGATGGACTTACTAGATGTACTCCTCTGACATGTGGTATACCTCGATCGCCAAATTGTTGGGAGTTTTGGGCCATTTTGTCAATAAACGCATGTAAAACTACTAGTGTCCTTTACACCAATGCTCCTCTAGCTTCAGCATCCACAATGCTTCTCTCCATAGGTGTGAGTCCTTTTTAGAAGTACTGGATGAGGAGCTGCTCACTAGTTTGGTGATGTGGATAGCTTGCGCACAACTTCTTGAATCGCTCCCAGTACTCATTAATTGACTCCCCTTGTTATTGTTTGATCCCTAAGATATCTTTATGAATTGAATTGGTCCTTGTTTCTGGAAAAAATCTTCGCAAGAAAAGACGTTTCAAATCATTCCAACAAGTTACATCTTCGGGTTGTAAATAATACATCCAATCTTTCGCAGCTCCATCAAGTGAGAATGAGAATGCTCTTAGTTTGATTTGGTCTTCAAATACATTTCTTGGTTTTTCGGTTGAGAAAACCACATTAAATTATTTATGGTGTTTATTGGGATCCTCACTACAGAGCCCATGAAATTTTGGACGTAGGTGAATTAATCCATATTTCAGTTTAAAGTCCGATTCGAGATTTGGGTATACAATGTAATTTGGTTGACAATTAATGTCAGGTACAACCAATTATTGAATAGTTATATTAAGTTCATTTCTATTATTTTCAACCATTGTTTCTTGTTTTATGGTTTAATTTGAATTGCTTCCAATTTCAATGTTCTGAGAGTGGAAGAATTCTCCAACTGGTTGAATGCTGAAACACCCCGTAGACTAAGAATATATGATTTGAGGTCAAAGGATACGTTCAATCTCAAGTTCAAGATCTAAAAGATCCTCGATATTAGTTCATTAAATAAATTAAATAAAAATTAAAAGAAGAAAAGTGGACCATAATAAAATAAAAATGATAAGTTTGAGTGGATTGTCCAAAAATAAGTAAAAGAAAATAAAAGAAGAAGAACAAATTCAGATTGGGTAAAGAAGGAAGAAAAAAAGAGAGAAAGAGAATAGAATGTAAAATAAAATAAATACCTCTAATTTGTAAAAATAATTACTTGACTCCCAGTAAATGGTTCCTATTTTAAAGGCTTTGTCCTGGGTGCTTTCAAATGATATTCGATTTTGGGTTACTTAGGTGCAACATAGTGGCTGACCAAGGTCGTCTCACAAAAGAGGAAGAAAATTAAAACAACTTCTTAAAGGTATTATAAAAATAAAATAAAGTAGAATAAAAACAATACTTGAAAGGTTGGGGGGGGGGGTTTATCATTTATAAAACTAGAATAAGTATGTTGGAATAAGATTACATCTTTTTTGTTTTTATTTTTGAAATGAAGTTCGATTAAAAAGACACAACAAAAAGATGCTTTTAGAAAATATTTAAATGGAGTAATTGATCTAACTCTACCTATTAACACAATTATTTTTCATTATAATTTAGATTAAAATTCACATAATTATAATCCTCTAATTTTTTAACCATCGAACCCTATGGGAGTTAACTTAACCACAAAGATGAAATTACTTAAACCCTAGGCTAGTTTCGGAACATGCAATCGCAGCACCCTGCTTGGATATATGTTCTTAGGTTAGATTATGGTTAGAGGTTAATTAGAGAAAATATACACTCTATAAATGATGATTAATTGATTTTAGGGATTATATTTGAACTCTACAAATTTATCCCGTGTGGCCTTTTATTACCGATTAAGATCGAACTCTCACAATTTACACAACTTCCAACCTCGGGTGTTTTTTGTGTCAATTGTTCAATTGCTTTCTTAGTTCCATTTAAATTAAAAACTAAATTAATATATCCTATTATGTTAATTCCATTAGATCATTGATTTAAATTAAATTAAGGAATATGGTTAGAGGTATATTGATTACTAAAAAAAACTACTCTTCCATGGGCGGTGTAGTCATCGTAGAAACGTTTTGCATGTGCAAATAATTTGAAAGGGCAGAACCCAACCACGTTTCTACTCTTAATTTCTTCCAAATTAGAAAGATTAATAGAAGAAGAAATTTTAAAAAAACAAAATAAAAGAGAAGAAATAAAATAATAACAAAGAATTCTATAAAATAAACAAAAGTATTACAACACGAAGAAGAAGAAGAAGACTTTGTCGAAAGGATCCTTGCTTTAAGATCTACCCTTATTGAAATGGTAGGAGAATTGGAGTGGATCCACTTATCCTCTTCCCTAAACTTCAAAATGAACGTCCCAAACCCACCAAATGATAAAAACTCTAATTTATAGAGTGATGGGGAGGCTAGGTTCAAAGTGGTTTCAAATGTGAATGGGGAATCTCGGCCAAATATTTTCTACAAACTTGCACCGCCCATTTGACCACCAAAACGCGTGAATCAACTTTTATTCTAGATGGATGATTCGTGAAAAAATTATTCCTCAAGCGCCCCTCAAAATATGGGCCAAATCCAAGAATGTATGAATATGTTATGACCCAAATATAGAACCCATGTCCATTCTAGTGAGTCCAGCCCAACTTTGACTAGATGACACATTTTCACCAACCAAATTAATTTTTTAGCTCTAATTTCCTAAATGAAAGTTGTATAATATTATGTCAATAACACATTTAAAAAATATTAAGTTCAAATAATCCAAATACAATTATTTATGTTTGAAATACAATAATAAATTTTTAAAGGGTACAACTAGAATTTTCATCAAATTTTAAAATGAATGATCTAATCACAAATATTCCATAAATGAACATATTTTAGCACAATTTGAGGAAATTATGTCATTTATTATCAATAAAATATTCAATAAAATTTTGTTTTATCAACAACACCATCTTTGTTCTTATGGAGAATAAATTGAAAGACAGTCGAAAAGGCCTATGGAAATACATTCCAAAGGCACCTTTTTCATGACCTTCAAAGAAAAGTGGCTGGTTATCTAATAGGAGGTTATTTGCATAACATATTGAAATAAATTTATAGAAGTTTAAAACTTAAATGAAAGAAGCAAGTACCCGCTTCCTGTTCACTTTATATTCATCAACTAAAAGTATTATTTTCTAACAATTCTGGGGCATTAAGTACAATATGATTTTCACATATATGTATTGAAATATAGTAACCAAGTAAGTATAGAAATATTAAAAGGAGTAAGGCGTATTCTCTAAGTATATGAGAAAGGGTGATTTCTAAGTCAACGGTGAGAAACACATAACTTCCAATAGCCATGTGATTGATTCAAATTGAATAATATGTTGAGTATAACCAAAACATTTATCTTAGATTCCCTTTTGGTCTTAATGAGACATTATTATAAGTTTAGGAATGAATGTTTTTTCGGTAACATACTCAAAAAATTGTTTAGACATACATGAATCAAAGGCAACACATGATGAATAAAAAATGTAAGACTTATCTAGTTGTGTCATGATGATTCTTTGTCAAGTAAAACTAAAATTTAACATCAATGATATACCCATTTTGGTATTTATACTCATCACAACTAGATATCTATGTTATAATTTACATATTTAGTTTAGAAAAAGAAATACTTTAGAAATAAAGGTATGACACAAAGCATCTGGGGTTAGTTTAACAATAGAGTGTGAACTATTCCAATGGAAATCTAGTGTTAAATACACTTCATAAAATTCCATTAAGTTATTAAGGAATGTGATAGTGAAGTATATGCATGGTCAAAAGAAATGAGTTTCTTTGGATCGACATGAAAAATAATATCTTGACTATGCAATCATCAATCATGATAATGTAGCATGGAGTAATTCCTAAACGCATGTTCCCTTATCTACATCACGATATTGATGTTCTTAAGGATGATAGATGATGAGTCTTACATGTGAACATTGATTAAGAAAATGTAGAGTGGAGCAATTCCAAAATGCACATTTTATACACAAAAGTAATGATGTATGGAGTATTGATGTTGCAACTTGCGTAAAATTACATTATATTTAAAGATGTGCTTTTCAAATAATGGCGTAAACCAATAACAAATATGCCAACTAAAATGAAAACATGGATCTCACACGAGTTATAGTATTATGAAAATAAATTATGTCATAGATCATGTATTAGGATGCAAATTGTTTGTTAAGATATAAACAAACATGCTTCAAGATAAACACATGGTGAATCTAAGTAAATATCCTAAAAGTTTCATGGGATATTACAGAAATACCTTAGATAGAAAATATGTTGTCATGTATTAGACTACATTTATATATAAGGGTGAAAATATCTATTATAGATAGTGGGAGCTGAATTTACTTGGACCAAGTCAATGACGAAGATGCACAAATGGTTGGCATAGGAACAAGTTTAACAAGTTCACGTGGAAGAGTCATGTTCCATTGAAACATAATGTGTAAGAAGGATGAAACCATTGTGGTGATTTTATATTCATTGCATCTAGTGATATATTATTCATTAAGAATAATAAATCATACACGTATGTAGTATATGGGAATAAGTAAGGATTGAAAAATTTAAAAATAAATAATGGATTCCATGTATCAATTTGAAAAGGGGATTATAAATTGAATACTACAGTGGGTATTTAAATGAGATGATACATGGTTGGAATAAGCCTGGTACCAATAAGGCTCAATTGGTTATACCAAGTTGGTATTCCTAAATGCATTAGAATTTTACTTGTCATAACTAAACTTCGAAGATCATTATATAGGTTATTGGATGTTAAGATCATCTTTTGTGGAAGGTGTCTATTCGACTCAACCAGAAAGGGATGATTAAACCATTCAATAATAATGATGTTTTCAAGTTACTGAAATCCAGTTCTTGATTAGAGTAAGCAACAAGATCTTAGAGCATTCATTTCGAATGAATATTTTCCTTGTGTCAACCAAAGATTAGTGGGAGCACCAGAATTTTCCAAGAAAAATATGTTTGGAATCATATGGAAAATAGATATTGATATTATAGTTAAATAATATTAGGATAAATGTAATTATCTATTTATTGACTTAAAGTAGCAACCTAAGATATAGGTAACATGATCTACTGAGATAAATTTAATGGTTTCTTGGACATATTCAATCATACATAAAGTGACATTTTATTTAAAGATTCAAGTTGTAATAATTCAAGTTCATAATTGTTTCCAATTTCACATGACTTAATCTCTTCAGGTTGATATATTCAGAACATGAGAAGAGATTAAAGTATTGAATTGAGTAGCATACTCTTTAGTGATGAATCGATCACACATTCCATGTTATGTACAATAATTTATATTTCCATGATATAATTTATAGTAGGTAGATATCAATTGTTTCCAGGAGCACTGCATGAAATTCAGTCAGAACTATCAACTTGTACTTCGACAATTATAAATGATATGTACCTGTATATGGAGAAGAAGGTATACTAGTTTTTTTGGGACAAAAACTAGTAAATGTTAGATCAATTTGGTATAGTATCACAGATTGGCTAAGGTGATGAGAGAGTCTATGTCATATAAGCTAGTGGTATCCATACCTACAAATATTGAGTACATTACAGCTTCTAAGGTAGCTAAGAAGCAGTTATTAATCACAACGAATTGTTCCAGTTCTTGGATTCACACCTAGTAAGAAAATTATTATCATAATGTAAATTATGATATTATTACTAGCCAAGTTTTCAGGTTATGAGAATGGAAAAAAGTGATATACTTGAGGAAATCATCTCTTGAGAAGTTTTACTCAAGGAGATGAGGTTACATACAACAGATATGCCACGTGGTAAAAACGTCGTAGGTCCAGTAGTTAAATCCATTACTCAGCAGAAGAATGATATTTATCATGTGAGTAGCTAAAAAGTTTGGTTAGCAAGTTGGATCTAGTACAAGTGGGAGTGTTGAAATTGTGGGTGCCCTAGACCCAACTATATAGTACTTTTTATTACTATATAATGTGTATAGTTAGTTATGCATGATTCAATCATACCATTATAGTGTATATTTTTCTAAGTCTACTATTAAAATGGTAATTTAGATAGATTAATTGTTGTATCAAGAGGTTTTAATAGATCAAGGCTATAATGAGAACCTCTAGATACTATGACATTAATTATAAATATATGTTCTATAGTCTAGATACATCTTTCTCACTAGACATAGTAGACGTATGAATATCAGGTGCTGTGAGATCATAAGCATTGATACTTATTCTCATTATGTTCACACTTGGTGATCTCTAGTAGTGAGATAATGAGGACATACCCGCCAATAGAAACACCACATGTTTTGGGTGTCATTAGTTGTTCCTATCTACAAACATGAATATTGGTATCCATACTTGAGACCATTACCAATGTGTATCATTTGATTTCATACATTGACACAAGGCAAAAACCAGGGTATTGAAATCGTGGTAAGTTATCTTGTGTTGGGTGTGTCGTTGGTGGTATGGCATTGGTTGAATGGTCAACAAAGGATTTATCGCTTCCATGTTTAGGAAGTTATATATCTCAGGCTTGGTTGATTAAGATGGTGCTACCTTCACAAGTCTTTGGCCAAAGCTGTATAAAGTTAAATCCATTTGGTAAGATCAACAAATAATAAAGCAAGAGAAGGACGATGAAACAAGTGTGTGTTCTACTTTATGAGATATTTAATGACAAAGATATTATAGAACACAGTCAATGTTAATTAGTTGGTTGTCATTGATATGAAAATAATTATCTATTTAGTGGGCATAATGGGTTTATAGACTCCACTCTTGGTCTTTGTATTTTATTCACTGCTATCGAGATTAGGGCTTCGAGGGTCACACACAATAGCGTATTCAAGAATCAGACCTATTCAGTTGAATATGTATATAGACATAGTGGTCCCACCATGGGAACCGAGTGTTTTCCATGTTTACAATCACTAGAAAAATTAAATAAATTCATTAATATTGAAGTTATGAATATTTGGGATTGAATTTATTTAATGAATTTACATGTTTAGTAAATATGAGATAATATTAATTGAATGAATATTATTTTAATATGCAAGGTTTGTTTAATATTAAGCGGGATTGTGAATCGAGTTAAATGGATCTATTTTTATCACGTAATATATTTTATATATATTACAAGTATGTGATAAAATAATAAATAATATTAGTGTAGTTCAGTTTGTAAAAATTATTTTTTTAGTGGACGTTGAAATAAATGGGGGCAGGGGAACCCTACCAGGTATTTATCAACTCCACTATAAATATAATAGGAGGCTCTCTCACACGTGTGGATAATCACTATTCATTCACTTTCATGGAATGAATGTTGAGATCCTCTCTCTCCTCCCACTCTCTAGAGAGATAAGCTCTCGATCCAAGAAGCTCTGATCAAGATCTCTCTTCATCATCGAAGACATCTCAATGCGGTGATCATCGGGACGTCGAAAGCGTCGTCGAATCTCCGTGCTAGCACCTGAAATTAGATGATCAATGCTTCTGTAGGTTTTTTATGTGTCTATGGATGATCTAGATGGTTCCTTCTTTAGATCCTTCAAGCAACGATCACATCACCAAGTTTCAGTCGACCACTGCATCAGATTTGAAACAAGTACATTTTCATTTTTATTTTTTGATCCTTATAATTTATGTGAGATCATTGGACCTTTTCAGGACCCGGATCGTTGGCTTTGACATGTACCACCGAACCACCAATGGAAATTTTTAAAATCCCCGGCCCATCATCTTCCACTTTGGGCCTCAGAACCTTTCATGATATACTAATGGTTCGTTTTTAAAACTGAAAACCTTTCATGTAAAAAAACAAATAAAGGATCAACATGGAATTTAAGGGGTTCCATTATCATTTATGTTATTACCTAGAAGAGGTAATTACATTATATATCCTATAATAATTCTTAGAAGGTGTTCTTGGAATTTAATCATGTAATTATAAAGAAAATTCATATTAGAACACCCAAGGGGTGTCCATAGTTGAGGTACTCATCTTTTAATTTACTAAAAAAAAATCGTAAGGAGGTCATCTAGGTGAAAGGATCATATTGGTATAGATGAAACCATTATAAATCAAATTGAATCAAAGTATGGAATTTAGTGTAACAAAAAATGCTTATAAATTATGTAAAAATTGAGGAAAAAGTTATAGACTAACTACCTCGTACTTAGGACAATCTACTTGTTGAATCTCAAGATTTGATTCAGTAAAATTTGGAAGAGATATAAGAAATAGATATTAATCCTAAAAAAAGGTAAAAATATATCACATTAAAATAGTATAGTATATTAAATTAATAACTTGAAATATATCAGAGAGGATCCAATAGATTACCAATGCAGATCTATAGAGACTGATGTTGAACTATTCAGACAACTGATGATGGATTTTTCTTGAAGACTAGATTAGAGAGGATGATTATCCAAAGGAACCATTGGGAGAGCCTCACACAGTTGGATAAGAGTAATAAAGAAGAAAAATAATGAAAAATAAACAATGGTTTCATTAGTGGAAACTCATTATTTTCGTCCCCTATCTATGGTCGCATGGTTTGTGACACACATTTACCCTAACTGTGTGCCAACCGTGTGGTGAATAATTCAAGGTTAATTACTAAGTGGCACTAACAATGCGATCCAAACACATGGTTTAGAAAAACCATGATCTCCCCATGTAGGGAATTTCTGCTCCTTTGCTGAATTCAAATGGTTAGCTGCTGATGGGCCGAACAGTTTTAAAAAAACTATGCGCCCAATAAAGACCCTCCAAAAATTTGATTTATAGACACAGATTCTCCCAAAACTCTAGGAAATACCTAGGAAGCCACTCCATACTTCACCTAAGTCTAAAAACAAAAAATTAAAGTGTTCAAACTCCAATAATGATGTTCTAAAGCTCAGTTTCAAAAACATCCAGTCTAGTAAATGCTAATGTTTAAATTCTTTTGGATTTTCAACCAGTTTAGAAACATGGTTAATTACAAAGGAAGTTGAACTAGTACTTGAAAAGGATCTGACTAATGATTTAATTAATAATTAACCCATTCCTTCCTAGGAATAATGGATCCAAAGGAAGAATAGTATTGGGTGGTTAAAATTGATAGGATCAATATATTCATCGAGATTTATGAAACCATTAAGATAAAATGATAAGAGGTTTTTTTGTAAGGGAATATTCGTAGGTGGTGGGAGTCATTGGTTTTGGAAAAGAAGAATAATTATATGTTATAGAATAGAATTATATACCATATTCATCAATAAGATATATTATGAAAATTTGGCCCTCACCATGTTTTGAGTGTTTCTAGACCTCTATTAGGGAGAGTGTTCAATGTTGGAGTATTCCAATAAATCGGTGGATCTAATCCTCTTTTTACCAGTGGTATTTTCCAATGAAAATATGATAGCCCAATAGTGTGAAATGGGTTTGTGGATAGACAATCAATATTAGGTATTCTTGTTTAGGTTGAAGATGTATACTGAGTTGGTTAACTGAGCTCTAATTGTGGAGATTGGCCAGGTGGGTTCTAGGATTCTGCTATTGCTGGAATAGAGTGGGAGTGGATTGTTTAAAATGATGATAAAGTTCAAAGAATAGGTTAAGAAGGGTGGTAGTAACTTTGATTATCCACCATGACCACCTTCATCTATAGCTGCAGGTGATGGATCTATTGTGTGGTGTTAGTGTAGATGATCTAGACATGCATTGTCCACCTACCCATCACCACCATGAATTACACATCTCTATAGATGAATGGGCCATATTAAATGGTTTTTAAGGTTACCCATCATTCTTAGAGTAGGTAAGTCTCTATAGTTCCCATTGAAAATGAAACTCCCTCAAATATATCCAGTGATAGGGGGTCTCGTTCTGGTGGGTGTTGTGGAAAGGCCATACATTCTTTTTGAAATATTTAGTTTAATGAATTGTTGTATGTTCGTAGAAAACCAAAGTCTTAGATATTAGAGACTTGCCTTTGTGATATGGACTAGGTGAAATTGGAATCAGATGCATGAATTATGTTAGATAGATGTACTGTTCTTATCTCACCATCCTTGGTAATTTCATTGTTTATTACTGATTATTATCATTCACATATTTATTCTTTACTTGTGAAACTGTAAAAAATAAAAAATAATATTATTTTATATGTCATGGATATGGTTATACCTCTTTTTAGGAGAAAATGGAATGGTTTTTGGTGCATATCTAGTATGGTCTCATTGTTATAGAATGAGATGAACTAGTATTTTCTTGTCATTTAGATAAAAATTTTTGATGTGATTATAAGGATGGATTTGATGATGATTTTCATGGACCACATAGAATTTTATCATTGGAAGGTGATATTCACATTCCCCAATGAAAGCACTCAAGTGTTTCAGGGATAATGGGATCTACGATCAGGATGAGTCAGACTACCACATTTAGAGCTTCATTGGGTTTCTAGTTTTATTTATTCCATCTCAATGGAGGATAAAGGTAAGGTCCCAGAGAGTGGGACACCTTCTATGGTGGATGATTTCCCCAATATATTCTGAGAGTATTTTTGATGTTTACCTCTAGAACTATATGTGAAGTTCACTATTGATTTTGGGTCAGGGAAACAACTGATATCTATTCCATCATATTTCATAAAGTCATCAAGTTTAAGGAGTTGATGGTATAACTGGATGATTTATAATCTAATGTGTCCATTTACCCAAGAAAATCTCTTGGGGTCACTCGAATTCTTTTTTCCAAGAATGATGATGGAACCTTAAGACTGTGTAATGATCACCTGATGGTGAGTCATTCTACATCAATTACAAGTACCTTTTAACTATACCAATGATCAATTTGACTCACTAGAAAGAGAAATATGTTTTTAAATATGAACCTCTGTTAAGGGTATTACCAATTCAGGGTGAGAATAGTATATATTCCTAAGAGATCTTTAAAATAACATTTATGACCATTTTTAGTATTTATTAATGAAATCTGTATTAATGAATTATCCCATAGTTTCCATGTATATAATGAATTGGGTGTTTCATAGGTACTATGAATACATTTTACTGGTGTTTGTAGATGAAATCTAGGTATACTCAGGGTGTTAGTAAGTGAAATGGAAACATATAATTATTGTTCTAGGTATGATGGAAGCTCAAAATATTTATCCAAAATTTTGGAAGTGAAATATATATATATATATTCAGAAAGTCATAAATTTGGGACATCTGATCTCGAAGCATGGTGTATTAGTTTACCTAAAAAATATTAAGTCTGTGATATCATGGAAGGAGACAAGATACATCTTTGAGATTAGATGTTTTTGGGACATGTATGGTATTATAGGGGGTTTGTTAGAGACTTCTCTCGACATGACTCATAGTTCATAACCCAAAAATTAGTGGACTTCTATTATATCCTAGAATGTCATTAATATTTTTAGAAAAATATTTTGTGGTTGTAAACCACAACCCATATCATGATTTTACTTGATGGTAGACATGGTTTTATTGTTTACTAGAATGCTTCAGGTATGGTTTGGGGTTGTGGGTTTTTGTAGGGTGACCATGTTGTGGCCTATAACTTATACTAACTCTAACAAATGAGTATAATTAACCAACCCACAACAATGAACATGAGATAATTATGAATTCCCTTAAATACCAAGACATATCTTATCCAAGAATTATTTGAACTTGAGGCAGTGACGACTAATTTATTAGCTTTATGGGTTTGAATTCAATATTTTCTACATGCATGGTAAGTAAAATATAGATATTAATGCCTATAGATGTAATTTTCCAACCCAGTCTCTAAAGGAGTCCAGTAGTGAATATGATATGATGGGAATACTTGATTGAATTTATCTATAAGACAAATAAAAGAGAGGTGGTATGTTATTGGATAGTTTAAAGATGAAAATATCCCCTATGAAACTAAATTTGGACTAGAAACAAAAGGATGAGTTGTTACTCCATTCTTCCCAATTTCTAAATTTAGTGGTGGTTCTTAGTGAATTGTCATTAACACCAAAAGGAGTAATCTACATCTAGGGATTTTCTATTGTTCTATTTTCTCTAGGAAATGTTTTGATGAGTGACTTCTATCTTTCTTAGTGGTTCGTTCATCATGTATCCATTAACATGTTTTATGATGTGTGTCAACAATTTTGTTGGCCAGGTATGAGGCATGATATAGATAACTTCATACCTTGATGTTATACTTGTCATCATGTCAATAATGAGCATGGAAATCCATCATGGTTACTCTATCATCTTCCTATCCCTACATGGATATTGGAAAACGTATCCATGGATTTAATTATTCGGATAACCAGTACCCCCACAAGAGTAATGAAATATGAGTAGTCATACATTGAAAAAAATCCCATTTTATCTCAATAAAGGAATCAAGAAAATGTAGAACATTTTTTTAGGTTGTTTGTTCAAGAGATAAAGAGGTTTCACCTTGTGCTATTTGAAATTTTTTGTCACACATACCACTACTTTACCCATCATTTCTATGAATTATTGTAGAATAAAATGGGGTTGTAGGTTAGGATTATCATGGTATACCATCCTAAAGTAGATGGTAAAATTGAATAGGTTAACCAAATTCTGGAGGATATGCTTCACACCAATTTTTTAGAATTTGGTGGATCATGATTCAACTATCTTGGATTAGTGGAATTTTATGATAATAACTTTAACCAAACCTCAATTAGGATGGATCCTTTTTAAGTACTTTATGGTCGACCATGTAGGTCTACTATATAATATATAATGGTATTCGAATCTTACTTAGTGGGACCAATCATTGTGTATGATAGGAATGAAAATATTTTGATGACCAGGTGGTGTTTAATGACATCTCAGAGTCATTATATGTCCTATGAAGTTCATAAATTCAATTAATTGTTATTTTTAGTGTGTGACCTGGTATTTATAAGGAGACACATCGCATGGTTCATAGTTGTCTGAGGATGCAAGGAAATATTAAACTGCGATACATCATACATTTTGAGATTACTGAGAGAATCAGTAAGGTCATGTATAACATGGAATTTCCTTTTATGTTGTCATAAAAATTATTTTTTAAAGGTATCTCTATCAAAGTGGTACTATTAAGATTTATCACATGTGTTGAGATGGGATTATCCTGGGTTGGAAGTCAATCTATTTGTGACCGAGCATCCATTTCAAATTATGGATTCACATGTGAATGTGCATTTGGGAAAATCAATTCTGTTAGTTCGGGTCATGTTTCATCATGGGAATTATGGGAATGAGTCATGGGAATGGAAATATTTGGTAAAGGTGTAGTATCCTCATTTTTCCTCTTATCAAATACTGGTTTGAATTTTAACGGTCGTAAATAATCATGGTGGGTATAATTATCACACCAACGATGTTTTTTTGAGGTATTGTTCATTTTTTTGGTCTTTATTTTATTCAATATATTTTTTGGGTTTTTATTGAGGGAAAATTTAGATTTTTTGGTTGTAGAGGGTGGTTTTTGGTTGGTGAAAATTTAGTAGGAACCAGAATCCAACCCCTGATATCTGTTCATTTCTAGGTAGACTCCATGAATACTTTCATGGTTAGGTACATAACTATGTGATAGCCCTTAGAAAATTTTGTGTACTAGATAGTGGAACATGAGTGCCTTTATGGTTAGGTTAATAGTTTTTGTGAACATGTGGAAAGAACTACGCATCCTCCACCTATTGGACCAAGGGAACCCACATAGTTGGCACATTGATTGGTAGAACTTATTTCCAAACCATGTGGCATGCCTAATTTTGAAAATAATTATTTTTTTCCAAAAATACCCATCCATGATTTTAAAACCTTTCCACTCATCATTTCAAAAAAAATTTCTTCTCTAGACATAGGTTCTCCTCCTATCTTCTTCAAATCCCTCTTTTCATTAATCCTTTGGTGATTTGAGATTGGATCATAAATTAAAATATATTTATGTTCCTCCACTTTATTCTCCTTGGGATCTTCTCAATTATTCATTTTGTTTTCTTCTCTCTGGTGGTTGTGGTGACGTAGAGTGGGCTAAATCTAATTTTCATGTTTTTGGTTTTTATGTTAGTGGTGTGTTATTTCATCCATAAGATCTCCAATTATTTTTTATACAGTTTCTAATCATTTGGTGGTGAATCCAAAGGTAAAGGTAGGTGGTTTAGTTTTCTGCTATTTTTTGATGATTTAAATTTGATTTCCTTTATATCTAAATGTTTTGTATAATGCATATGTGTGCATGTGAAAATGGATAATTTCAAAGGAAATGTTGTCTAAATATGTATTTTAATAGGATTATCCCCTATTGAGTGGGTTAGAAATTCTACACATGGAATGTTATTAGTTGGTTTATGACCAAAGGTAATTGGTATGGTTTTAAGATGGAATAATGCACTTGAGAACCCAGGTTACCAAGGAAGATAGGCTAGGAGTAATATTTATGTGAGTTGGTAGGGCCTTATACTATTCGTACTAGTAGGACTATGATACAACACTAACTAAATGATAAGAAATAGACTACTACCTTTGCGCCTTGGGTTTTCCTCTCTCGTGGCTCTTACTCAAGAAGGGATATTAATCTATTTGATCATCTATATACAATAATACTAGAACTAAAAACACTAGGAACTATAATACTTCCAAAGGTTATTATACATTCTTTTACCTAATCCTAGTTACTCTTGGTTCTTTTATATTTTTTTACAAATCTATGGCATGTTTAAAAAAAAAACATTGTTTACAATATTTTAAAATTGGCTCTTTTATTTGTGTTATAATGCATATTCATGGAATAGTTAGTTGTATCCTGCAGGGAAAATGAGATCACACCTTGCATATACACAATGTGTATATATAGACTTTTTATGTTATACAGGTAAAGGAAAGGCATCTTTGGGTGGTGGTGGATTCTCTTTCTAGATGTTTTCCTTTTGGGTACAAGTGATGGTGGCCGAATAATAATGGATGGTCCACTAATCCCAGGGAGGGTTTTGTTTTTTTGGTCTTGTACCCATTAATGATAATTTTTTTAAAAAATGTAAATGTAGAATGGGATGTGTATATGCCTCTCCTGTATAACTATGCTTTCGAATATGGTTATGATTATATTTAAATATTGTCTTGATATTTTTTATGGATGATAATTATTTTTCTTTTGTTCAAATAGTTTCCAATGGACGTCATCAATGAAATAAAAATAGTTTACAACTTGTTGAGATTCATAATTCCTATTGTCCATGACACTAGTTGATCCAAGTGTTGGGTTATGGGACATCCCAGATCGGTTCATGATATTAGAAGAAGCAAGTCTGGGGAGGAGTTCTAGATTCAATAATTCATCAAATTTAAGAAGTCAGATTCCATTTTTTTTGGAAATGTTGGGAAATAACATGTAATTAAAAAAACTTATAGAAACATATGTAAATAACTAAATACAAATGATTATAGACATTTGTAATTAAAGAGACCCCATTTACTGATGTTTTTACACAATATTAACAAATAACATGTAACTACTGATGAATCTAAAAATAACGATGAATTGACAATAAGAAATATTTATATGAATCACTAAATTGACAACAAAAAATTTACTAATGTTTTTATTTTTATGTGTATATAAATAAATTTGTGAAGTTTATAAATGAAAATAATTCAAAGAAACATCGTTACATCAGGTTTTTTTATAGTGAGAGAAAAAAATAAATTATAATAAAAATATTAAAAGTAATACATTTTAGAGAAATTATTGTGTTACTATAATATAGCAGATAAATAAAACATATTCGGAATATGTGAAAAGATTATATTAAAATTATATCATTTCCTTTATGTAATTAAAATCGCATTATACGAATACAGTCAATAATGAAATTAATGATATTTTACGAATATAATATTTTATTAAATAATTAAAAAATACTAAAAAACATTAAAAAGGAAAAGTGTGATATAATTTGATCTAAAATTTCATTCATATTCCATTTTTCTAATTTTTTCCATATAAGTAAAATAACAACCCTTTAATATTAAAAAATCCATTACCATAACTAAGATTAAAATTGGTTAACCAAGGGGTTAAATCAAAAGATAAGGTTTCAAGTGACCCCAAAAAATTTCAAAATTACTTTTTATGATTATATTTTGACCATATCATATTTTTATTTAAATAGATATCCATTTTTAATCATTTTCATTATAAATATTTAATTATATTGTAATCATTTTTATTCCATTTGTTTCCTTTCACTCCAGTATAAAAGGATGCCCCTTCTCAATTTCCTATACAACAATTTGAGACATATAGATTTATAAAATACTAAAAAGTACATCATTAGAATAATTATCCATAATTTATAAGTTCTTATCATCTAAAAAAACTAATCCTAAGGTCTATAAGAGTAGATTTAGAGGAGTTTATTCAAAGAGCTAGTAATTTAATTAACCGATCATTTCCCTCTTTAATTCATCTTTTACCCACTCTAATAACTTTTTATTTATCACAATATAATAACATTTATATAATAATTAAACTTATATTTCATTATTATTAATACAACACCATTATCAACAATATTTTCCATCAATTGGGAAATTAATATATTGCTCGTGCGTACGTATGACTGACTGTCTCATTGTATTGATGTAATTCATTTTCATTACCATATTTTATAGAGGGGTATTAAGATGTGTTTAATTTTATATATGATATTTATGTCATAAGTTTTCCTTGATTATGATAATATCATATCTAACCTATTACCTTCCTATGCAATGGAAAATGATAACATTGCTCATGCGTACATGTGAACTACCACCTCCACTAAGCAACACGACTCCATTTTTTCCACTATACATGTATTATAATATAGAAATATATTATATATATATATATATATATATATATATTATATAACATAATAATTATTTTGGAAATTTGAATTATGTTTTACCTTTATTTCAATCTTTTTAGAGGAAATTGAAATCAATATTCATGTGCACATATGATCTAAGATCTCTAAAAATGATGTAATTTTTTTATCTCACATGGTCATGGATGGTTTTAAATATATATATAAATATATATTTATATTTAATGAATGTATATGATATTTATATCATAATTATCATTCCAAATACAATGGAATCTTGATCAATGTAGAAGGGTCAACACTTCTAAAACAGAACATACATGAAGAACTTAGCTGTTATCACCTAAAATAGTGATTTTAATAAAGGATTGTAAATAAATAGATGATAAAAGGATGAAAGTAAATAATATATTGAATGATATAAATTATAATTTTTCTTTAATATAATTATAATGAAAGTAAATTTATTATATTCCAAGATGAAATAGAAATTAAAGAAGTTAGACATAAGGTAAAGGTTTATTTCACAATATCATCATTATTCAGGATTATTTTTGTTTACATTTATAATGATGGAATTTTTTGATAATTATATATTAATACTAATCTATTTCCACATCATAAATTTATTTAAATAAAATAAAAAATTTACTTCAATTTTCCTATCTTTCTTGGGATACCAAAAATAACGTTTTTAATGAAAACTAATTTTGTTTCTTAGCTTAGGCATGAATCTTTTTCTTCTATGTTAATATTTACCTTATAATGATTAAAATAATGTTTTTAATATATTTAAATTATTTAATAAATTATAATTTACTGAATTTTTAATTTTTAAAAAATGAATTGAATGGTTTCTTTTTCATTTTTTTAATGATGTACTTTTGAATTTTACTTAAAATTTGAAAGAAATAATTGATTTAACATAATTGAAATGAATATAATTTACATCCAACATGGCCAAAAATCAACTTGATTATTAATTTAAATTTTCAATTTTTTCTTTTGAAGTAATGTATTTCTGTTTTATTTTGGTGTTTTTTATATTTTAAATAAGATATTTAGAAGTAAAAAAAGATTATTTTCATCATGAAATTCACCAGTGATCCTTTTTATGTATTTTTCTCTATGTTAGTATCTATTATTTAATCACATAATTTAGTTAGTATATAATATAATATTACCATCTATAATATGTCTTTGGATAGTTTAGGATCAGTTTTATGGGGGAAATTATTGAAATTCTATTTACTAGTTCTTCGAATATGGAAAATTATAGATTTTAGTTCATATTGATTAGGTTGTATGATTTAATAAGATGATGAATGAGATTGAATTTTATAAGCTGGATGGGGCTCAAAATTATATAGAACCTTGATGTATCTATAGGTCTCATGATATAAAACCGGAGGGGTTTTTGGATGAGGCCTTACCCATTTATATTAATTCCTTGGAATGAGTCCACAAAAATTTGTTTATGATGTCTAACATTTTGAATTACATCATAATGAAATATGTTTTTGAGTCCAATATAATAATAATAATTATTATTAATATTATATACATTGATAAGATTCAATCTCATGGGTATATTTTTATGGCATTATTTGACTTTCATTTTTTGTTGTCGTATTACTCATCCATTATTTAGCTTCCATTATATGAAATCCATTACTGAGTATATGAGATCACCCCATTCTCATGTTTCCTTTACCCATGATTTCAGGAAGAGTACCATTCTTGATATGAAAGAAAAATATAGATATAATAATGATGTTTTCAATGATAATAATCAGTTTTATTTTATGTTACCAAATATAATGTGAGATTCAGTTTTGTATTTAGTTTTCAAGGCCTACTAACCTGTTCATCTCATTAGAATGTGACCTCTTTTATGTAGTAAAAATTTAATAATATATCCATCATCTATGGGATTATATGGTATTGGTCTTTCTGGTTATTATCAAAATAATTTTAGTAGAAACCATGTAATTTAAATTTAGGAAAACAATAATTAGGGACCACTACCCAATTACCAACATTAAGGATATGTCTATGTATATGATGGAATCCTAATGTTTTGGTAAAGATAATATTATGTTTTCTTCCTAGAAATTCATAAATTTTTTGATACTACATGTTGACATGGTATTTCAATAGAAATATCATGGGGTAATAACCCAAAAATGTTGCTCATATAAATCTCATCCATTATTATAGTACACGTTGAGCATTCCCTTTATATAAAAATGGTTTTAATATCATAAAGGATATGATGGATTTAATTTCCATTTTCTTTAAAAAAAATTTGAATGATTTGAAAAAATCATGGTTTGAAAATATCCTCAAAGACACCATTTTTATTATTCTAAGATTACATATTTATAAATTTACTATTTATGTTAAGTGTTTCACAAGCCTCAAATCTATAAATTATGATTCACACTGTTATGATAATATCTATTGTATTCCATTTTTTAGAATTTAACCATGAACAAGGAATTGAAATCTTATCAATTAAAATAATTTCTATAGGAATTTCTCTATTAGTGAATATAATAAAGCTAGATTTAGTACTTTAGATAGAGATAGAGTTGAAGATAGAGCTGTAAAAATTAGAAATATATTGGGGTAGATAACACATGTTATAACTAATATCCTATCCTATTTGAATAATCCTACTGATCAACAATGTATTGTGATAATGTTAGATCATTTCATGGGACAATAACCTCCACCAAATAGTGGGGAAAAAATTCATTCGTAGTTGAGAAGTGGATATGTTCCATAGAAAAGATATTTCTCTATTTATAAAGTAACGAAAGGGAAATTTTTTTCATTTTAGTTTATAATATCATGTGTTATAAGGATTAATGGTGGTTATTGGGTCCAAAGACTAAAGATGTGGAGGAAATAATAAACATGGAGGGGAATTATTTTTAGGGACTTTTCGTGGAAAATTATTTTCCTCATCAACAATGTGTGGATATGTAGATATAATTCTGGAGTCTAAGAGAAAAATAAGAGGATAGTGTTTCATTTTATGAATCTATCTTTATAAGGTTAGAAATGGGTGATATGGAATATGTACATAATCTAAATAGAAATATTTTTAGTTTCTTTTATGGGATTAATCCTATCATTCAAAAGGAACTAATCTCCCAAAAAATACCTTCAAATGAAAATATAATATCATTTTTTATCAATTAAGAGAAATAATTATACAATTTTATGGATAATAAGTAAATAAAGATAAGGGGAGGATTAATAATAAAAAAATAAACAACAGGAATAAGAGAATGTATAATTTTCCAACATGTTATAATTGTGGAAGGAAACGTCTTGGTACTTGATTTAATAAAAAATGAGTTTACATCATGTGTCGATTAAAATTACATGATTCTCATGAATATATGTGTAAGGGATAATCCATCAAGGTATAGTTTTTTAGATCATATAAGATATGGATATATTCTAACTAATTCCACAATCACTAAGGGAATTTACTATAAAATAATCCATGAAGATAAGGAATAGGTATCAAAATTACTACTGCTAATGTGGAAGTTACTAGTGATGTGGTTAAAGGTACACTTACAACTCACTATGTATTTTAAATATTTTATTTGATTCTATTTGTACTATGTATTTTATATTTGATGATTTTTTTAAGTGTATCACATAATCACCTAAATGATTAGATGTTGAGTAGGTGGTGAATGATCATAATTGTATGATGATTGTATCTCATGTCTATAGCTCCTATGAAATATATTTTTTTGGGGCACTATTCCTATGAATCTAATTGATTTTTCATCTAGTTGAATTTTATATAATATTAGTATGGATGGGATCATAGTATAGATCCCATATTGACTATCGAGGATGGGAATCTATATTAAATATTCCAAATGAACTTCCAATATTGTCTTATTTTGATTATGAACCTGTAGTCCCAATAAATATTATTTCCATAATTTGGGTTATTCTTCATATTTATGAGGGGTATTTATAAAAAATGGTTGGGGATAAACTATGAATTGAAAATTTTAACGTTATTCAGGAATATGCTGTTGTATTTCCTATGGACATTCTTCTAAATCCCTTAAATCATGAAGTTGAGTTTTCAATTGAACTCATACATGGTGATACAATAATTTCAAACACACATTATAGAATATCTCTGATTTAGTTATAATAATTGAAGTAGAAATTGGATGATAATATAGATAAGTGATTCATTTTTCTTAGTGCTTCACCATATAGAGAACCTATTCTTTTTTTGAGAAAAAAGATAGTTCAATGCATATTTTCATTTATTATTGGTTAAATAAAATTAAACCTATTAATAATATAAATCCTCTACCATAGATTGATGTTATTTTTCCTTAATTATAAGGAGATCTATATTTTTCCATGATTAATATTTTATTTGGATGTCATCAGTCATGGATCCTGAAGGAGGATATTCCTAATAAAACTATATGTATGAGGTTTGGTCATTATGAATTTATAATAATTCCATTTAGACTCAATGATGATCCTGATATCATCATTGATTGAATGAATTGAGTATTTAAAGATTACATTGATCAGTCTGTTGTTGTCTTTATAGATGATATTCTTATATATTCATAGAGTAAGGAAGTGTATAAATAAAACATGAGAATAGCGATGAAGACCCCAATTAAGGATACATTATATGATAAATTTACCCTAGTCTGAATTCTGGATTTATAATGTTCCATTCTTGGATTATATAATCTCATGTTAGGGTTTTTAGTGGATCCATCAATGTGGGATGGTATTGAGTTAAGAAGTAGACCGACCTTAATAATGAAGATATTTAGTTTTCACATTTTAGTTCATATTATTGAATATTTTTGGAGAATTTATCAGGAATCTCTAATTCCCTAAACATGTTAACTCAAAAGGGAGAAAAGTACCTTTTGATCGATGAATAAAATGAAAATTTCAAAGAAATGAATAGAAGATTATTCAATGCATCTGTTCTTATAGTAACATACAGTGAATAATGGATTCAAATCTATAGTGCTGTGTCAAGGAGAGGAATAGGATGCATCCACATATAGAATGATATGGTGATAGCTAATGAAATTTTCTAATTGAAGGATCCAGAGAAAAATTACCCAACTCACGATTCATAGTTATTTGTGGTAATTTTTACATTAATTATTTGAAGGAATTATCATTATTGATAAAGGTGTGATATATATATTGATCTTAAATGTTGGGTGTATATATTCACTCAAAACTAGATGAATATTCACCCTAGAATATTGTCATATTTGATTAAATATTTTTAATGATCAATAAATTACCACCATGGGAAAGAGAACAAGGTGGCCCATGTTTTGATTTAAAATGGTCATGCTATATTATCTAATATGGCGACCATAAAAGTTCAAATATTTCTGTATCCTTTATGAATATATCTAAAAATATTAAATGATGTCGATAAATATTATCTATCACAAATTAGGGTTCAACCAACTAACCATTTGAGGATTAAAAATGAAAAAAATGATTATGTGGAACTTCTGATGAATATAAAATATGTTCCTAAATTTATCCTTGATTATGATAGAATGATAAGGTTATAGAACCTTGTACTTGTTTCATATATATATATTATTTTATTAAAGAGTTATTGTAAGAAGTGAATAATTTATCATTCCTTATTAAAACCCACATTATAATGATTTTTATAGATCTGATTGAGTATTTATGGTGGGATAATATGAAGAGGGATACTGAAGAGTATGTATCTCAGTTCCTGGAATGAAAACATATCCAAGGATGATAGATTGAAGTCATAGGGTATGTTGAAACCATCATCCATACCATAATATAAAGGGTAAAAATCACTATGTATTTTATCATTGCACTCCACAAAATGTAAAGTCTTCATAATACTATTAGGGATGTATTCAATCTTCTTTTGAAGTGAACACACTTCATTTATATCAGATAATATTTCAATCTTGATCATCTTTCTAGAATATACAATAAGTAAATGGTATGGTTGAATGGATTGCTATATTCTATTATATCTCACTAGGATCTAAGGTTTACTTCTATGCTTTTTGAAGAATTCAACAAGCTCTGGATGCATAGTTGTGTTCTAGTAGAGCTTGTTAAACTCAGATAGATTATTAGTGTGAGTAGACCATTAATATTTTATATATCTTATTGAGAGTTAGCACTATGAATTTTAGATGTGGTTGTTATCAACACCTTCCTATAGTATATTCTTCTTACTCAGGAATTAAGATGGATCCGTATGAATACTTATATGGGAAAAAGTGTTGTAATGCAACATGTTAGGAAGAAGTTTGAGAAAAAATATTTTTTAGAATTGAGATATCTAAGGAAATGAGATAGAATGTTAGATCCATTAAATAAGTTATCATAGAAACTAGGTTTGATAGAAAAGATAGATTGGTTATCATTAATGAAATTTGGAATTTAAATTAGGTGAGAATGAATTTTTATGAATTTCTCAATGGATAAGGTAATAAAATTTGAGAAGAAGGTAAACAAGACCCCTAAGTATATTATACCATTTTATATTCTTGATATTATCAGGGTAGTGACTTATCACATAGCGCTTCCACCAAATATCTCTCAAGTTCACGATGTGTTCATGTATCTCTCATACGAAAGTACCTACCCAATCCTTCACATTTACTTAAATCAGAAGCTATCCCACTAGACTATAATCTTTCCTATAATGAAAATTGTTATAAATCATGGGTCATAGTGATAAAGTGTTATAAAATAAGGCTAACCACCTGGTTAATATTCTCGGGAGGAGTGAACATTTTAATGAAGCTAGTTAGTAACCTGAGGATTCAATGAAATAGATATATTATCATTTAATTGTATCAGAGTGATGGAATTTAATTGGTAAAATTAATATTAATGATGGTATAATGTAACACCCCATGACTTTATGATATATTTCCGTTCAATTTTTTTGATAGATAATATTACACACTATATTTAATCAAAACAAACCATAATATAGTATACCATTACAACCTATCCATTAAATTGGTGGGTATGAATAGAACTATCTAAATTTTGAATAATTTATTCTTTAAATAAGTATAAAATAGTTTCATTGGCTAAAAATTTATTTTAAATAAAATTAAAATCATTTCAAAGTAAAAGATTAGTTTTTTAAAATACCATTTTTTTGCGTAATCTATTTTTATCAAAATAAATTAAATTTATCACTATTGGAGAAATATTTTAATGAAATTTATATATTAAATATTAAATAAATTTTTTATACACTGATATATTATTTTTATTCATATAATATTAATACATCTAATTTAGTGAATACAAATATAATTTTTAGGAAAATGGTTTCATCACATTTTTTCTTAATTGTTTTGAAATTAATTTATTGAATTAAAAGAAAATAAATATTTACAACAAGATTCCATATTTGGAATCAAAAGGATAAAATTTGGTAAATAGGTTCCTTTTATTTTTGGATATTATGAATAATAACCTTGGAAAAAGTTTGTAACCTCAGTAAGGTTAAAACGGGTAAAATAATGTTAAAACTTCGGATTCGGCCTTTGAAATTCCTATTAAAGATTATTTTATCCTATTTTTTTATTTTTGATTTATTATTATCATCCATTTGGAAAAAATTTTGAGATTTGGGTCTATTTTTGATGATGAACCTTATATTTTTTATGAAAAGAATAAATACCAGATGTCAACCTCTTGAATATAATATCTATAAATATTTATTATAGTAAAAATAGAGGATAATTTCAGTTCAAAATGTTTATTTTGGTTAAGAATTAATTTTTATTATCATGTTTATTTATTTTAACTTTTGTGTGATTAAATAATTATCTTAAATTCTTATGCATCACTAAAACATTATTTTTTAAATTAATAGGAAAATAAAATAAATGATATTAAAAATATTAAAAGTAATAAAATTTCATTTAATTATTCTATTCCATGTATTTTTTAGGTAAATATAATATATTATGAAGGTTTTAAGGGTTTATATATGGATTTCATATTTGTATTGTTGTATTCAAAGTCAAATTAAATGAATAGTGTCAAAAATCTAATTAATGATATTTCTAAAAATAATATTAAATTAAATTATTTAAAAATCCTAAAAATCAAGAACTAGGATATGAGGGATATTATTTGGTCAAAAATTTAGAACCCATTATTTTGAAAAAGATATTACCATATATAAGACTAATATTTGTTATCGAAGGGTTTAAAAAAACAAATGTTTAAAATGACACACAAACCTCTATGAAATTCATTAGATGATTACCTATCAATATTATACTCATTATAATTGAATATATTTTTATTTGTAATCATTTATAATGAGAATGAATTAATTTTAATTTAATTTGTTTACTATTTTCAAATGTTTTATAAAATTTATTTTCACCCATGATTTTTTTTATTTTTTTAAAAGGAATATTCTTTTTATTTTCTGAATGAGTTACTTTTTAATTTTTATAGAAATTGTGAAAGTATCCTATCTTTAATAATGAAAGCATGAATAGTATATTCCACAACAATTAACTCCCAATTATTTAACGCATCCATTAAATATTAAAAGTTTCATTTAGAAACCATATTTTCTATAAAATTTGGTAAATTATTATGTTTTAAAATAGTTATTTCAACGTGAAAAGATTATTTTTCATACAAACTTTTCTGGTGATCCTTTTTATGTATTTTATCATATGTCATTATTCATTGTATAATATTATGATTTTGTAAGGATATAATATAATAATACCATAAACCATATTTATTTGGATTTTTATGATCATTTTAATAGAGGAATGTATTAAAATTCCATATACTAGTTTTTCTTATATGGAAGTTGTTTATTTTAAGGTATATTAATTATGTTTTATTTTATATTAATATTAATAATGAATTAGACTTATTAATTTATTTACAAGGATAATAATTAAATGTCCACTCAATAATTTGGCACCACTCATGAGACAAATATTCTGGATAGGGAGTTAACCTGATTCCTTTGTGGGGCTTTCTCTTCTATGTGCAATCATCTTGGAAATTAACCTTGACTAATGATTATGTAATATTTCATGTTACTTACACATTCCTATTATTCTATGATTACATGATCCCATGTTCTACATGTTATGATTCCTTACGTTTATTCATGTTCCATTCCTTTTTAGGCCTTCATGTTATTCCTTCTACCCCATGTGCTATGATTAATTTCTTTTTTTATTCCCTTACTAGGATTTTTAGATCGTCTAATTGATTATGTATTCCTTAGGTTATCTAATGATGATTTAAGAGAATAAAGGAAGTTATGATATCATTATAGAGATTATATAAAAGTTATTTTTATTTTTGGGTTTCAAGATTTCAAATTCGGTATCTAATCTTCCAAATACACTATCCTTTATAATATTGGATTGTAATTGATGCTTAATTATTCCAAAAACCATGTAATAATATGTGTAAAAGTATAGGTATTTTATAGTTGGAATCAGAGAATGAGCTATTTATTTTTATGTATTTGGAGTAGAAACCTTTTGTAAAAAACCTAGGGATAATTATATCACCATGGATAACCTAGATAGAAACACAGGGAATAAAAAGTTACGATATAATTTTAATTTAAATGTTTATCCTTAAATGTTCAAATTTTCCTTTTTATATAATTTTTATATATGTATTCAAGCCCTCACATTTTTTTCACCTTAGTAAGTAAAACAAAATTTCAAGGGGGAAATTTCATAAGGGTGGAAGAATGTGATGTACCCAGAATTTTCCAATATAATTTCCCTTATTATAATTATGTTAAATAGTATAAAACACATACGTCACATAAACCTAATATAAGAATTATTTTCATAAATTATGAATTAAATAAGTGTTATTTATATAAATTAAGAAACTAATACCAATAGAATAGTAACTTGACTGTTGGAATAGTAATGTGACCATTATGAATAGTAATCTAGACCAATAGAATAGTAAAATTACTTATGAATGTAAAAATAAAATTTTGGTGTATTATAAATGAAAATATGATATATTTATATCTTTGAATATGTAAATCTATGTTTTAAAAATGATTAATTAAGTGTTGTTATTTTTGTGAAACCTAAATTTTTATTTTAAATTTTATAATTAAAACAATGATTTAAGAGAAAATTTATTTTCATAAAATTGATTCATAAATTTATATTTTTTTGTCTTATGATTATAATATAATTTTAAGATACCTTAGTTAATTTTCCAATGTGTTATAAAATAAGTAATAATTTTAAAATTGGTATCATTTTAGAAAATAATGATTTTATTTAGAAATGAAACATCTCATATGTTGAAAATTATTTTCCTAAAATGGACTCCATTTTTTAATTCTAAAAATCATAAAATGGTTATGGATAATTTTTAATATTTTTATAAAATAATTGATTTTTTATGAATAATGAAATATAGTAATTTATGCTACATGTTAAATACAAAAATTATTGAGTCATGGATGATATATGACTGATGTACTAACCCATGGTTCAAACACACATGAACTATTTATTGAAATTAGTAAAAATAATCTATACTATTTATATTTTTGAGCCAACATAATAAACAAATCAATTAAATAGTCAAAAAACAACCCTCTCCTTCACTATAAAAACCACCATCACCACCCCTTCTCCCTACACCTACAAATAATTATATATTAATTATATTATACTCAATTACTCTCCCAAACCTTTTCATTACTTCCTAGTCTTTATATTATCACCAAAATTCCATTCCCATGTGCTTTAATGAGGTTCTCAAGGAGAATAAGTTCAAGAGGTAAAATCCTCTTTCGTTTTATTTTAATTTCTTTTAAATTTATTTTCATTTTTTATCCTCTACTGACCTACCTATCGCAAAGTGGCATGATAAATAAAGTATATTTTATATACTATTAATTTTTTATGTTATCATTATAACCATCATAAATTATCCTCTCTTCCCCTTTTGTTATAAAATTTAAAACATCATTTTGGAGGTGTTGATACACCACCTTTGTCGACAAATATTTTTTTCTAATACCTTCATTAATGATGGTCATAAAACCATTATAATGGCTAAAATAGATTTTAAAATTTATATTAAAAAATATTTAGTGTTCTGGAGCTAGTATACATACATAATTATAAATAATAAAACAAAAATGGTTCGTAATGATTGAAAAGATGCCAAAATAATCTAAACGGTTATCAGTAACATTTTTTCTAATAAATCATACTCATATCTGAAAAAATGATATAAAAGGCCATTTAGTATTATATAAGATAATTAATAACAAATAATTTCAATTATGGATAAATATTTCAATTTTAAATGATATTTCATACTTGTATACAAGTGAACCAATTGTGCAAACCATGGAAATGAACACTCCCAAACGACAAAATTGAATCTTATAACTCATTAAAAAGGATATAAATGAAATTAATAAAATTATAATAAATAAAATACATGTCTAATAAGTTCTGAATTTAATAACTAATGAAAATAATTTCACTATCTAGTATATTAAGAGAATGTACAGAACAATTTTGGACATAAGGAGTGGAATTATCTCCAAACCCCCATTTCACTTCAATTTATTCTTTTTCTCTTCTTACCCCAATGTAAGTTTTAAATATTCTTACATACTTATCCTATTTTTTTTATTTTCTAAAATTATATACTTATCACAATTCTTCTTTATTTTATGGGGAAATACATGTTTTATATTGTTCCCCTTTCAATTCCTCCTAATATACAAGCCCGATTAAAGGAAACTTCCCAATTCTTAACCCAGTTTCAAGTACACTACGTAAAATTTTTTTAAGCCAAACATATTTTTATAAAATTACTCTTTTGTAATGAAATACTATCATAGTTAATTTATAGTTTTATTCTTACAATTATTCCTTTTTCTTCTTTAATGAATCTTATATATATTCCCTTATACCATACTAAAGTGGATCATTTCTAAAGTATCTCAAAAAATATTTTTACATGTTCTCAATTAATTTGGGGAAAAGTTTCCATTATATATTCATATTTTACCTTATGAATTTCCAATTATTATTTAAATCCATTATTTCATGGACACTGATATGAAATTCCATTTGGTTGTTCCTTATGACATGATTATGATTCTCATTTCTATCTATGGGCGACCCTTATGTTTATTACATATGCCTAAGTCTTCATGAGGAGAAAATATGCATGAAAATGTTATAATGGGTTCACTCTGATAGTTCTCCAATTCATTGGATTATGTTTTAGTCTCATGACATGTCATACTGGGAGATGTAGTAATCCTGATTCCTTATATGGGACATTGTCTACCATGTACAATGGTCTTGGAAGTTATCCTTGACTCATGTATATTTCATGTTTAATGTTGTTGGAAAATTCCTATGATGATATTATTACATTATTTCATGTTCTAAATGTTATTATTCCTTATGTTTATTCATGTTACATGCCTTTTTTACGTCATCATATAATGCCTTCTACCCCATATGCTTTGATAATTTACTATGTTTATTCCATGGCTGGGATTTTTAGATCATCCCTTTGTTCATGTATTCCCCAGGTTATCCTTAGAAAATTTAAGAGATAAAAATAATTTAAGAGATCTTTATTGTGATTAAATAAATGGTTTTTTATTTTTGGGTTTCTTACTTCCATGTTGAGAGTAATTGGATGAAAAAATTGATACAATTAAAGTGGAGATTTTTTTAAAACAACTTATAAATACAATTCATGAGATACTTTAATCCTAAAATTACCGAACTCATTGAAATACACATATTTTAAAAAATAAATAATAATAGGAACATAATGTTCACTAAGTCATCTTATATAATCCTCAAGATTCTTTTGATCCTTTAATTGATTCAATTTAATTCTACCATTATTATTTTACTTCAAATATTTTTTTTGTGAATAGGGGTTGGATAGTGTGATAACATGCCTCATCAATGATTTCTAAAAAACAAAACATCCATAGATAATAGATTTGACTAATTGATAATGCTCGATAAAATTATTTGGATACTCACCATCATGTTATGATCACCAATTTCACTTTATCATGATGAATCATTTCATTTTTTGTTTTTAGGATGTTAATTAACATGAATGTCATTTTTTATTTTCACATCCTTGATAGTGAGTTAATCTTTTTTGACAAGACATCTTGATCATCATTATAATTGTAGATCATTGAACTTTTAGAATAAATAATCTTAATTATTAAAATAGATATTTCAAAACAATATAGTGTCTTCCATAATGCGTGGAATATATATTACAACATTCATATATAGTAATATTAATTTTCAACAAGTTAATTATCCTATTGAATATTCTTTTCACCTTTAATTCAAAACAAGTAATGAGAAAAAAATGCATACGAGAAAAATATTGGAACCATTTTCTTTCAAGTGAGAGAAATTAGGGTGAGAATTATTTCTCAATCATGAAACTCAATTTTATTCTGCACCAAGTGAGTGTGAACTCTTCATGTTGATTTTGTTTATTTCATGTTGTCTTTGGGTTTCATGGTATCATCACATTATTTTTTGATAACATTTTGCTGATTTTACATTTTCATGTTATCTATTAGGTAATATTCATCACTCAATCCTTTTTGATTCTTATTTAGTATTCCATCATGAGATGGTTTTATGAACAAAACATCATTAGAGATATTTCATACTCTTTTGAACTTTACACAAAGCAGTTCTAATATTTTCTAATTGTAAATTATTGACAACCTATCTGAAAAATTTATTTCTTCATGTGAAATATTTTGGATTCCTTTAGCATCTAATTTCTCATACTCTTACTTAATATTCCTTAAAATTTAAACACTAGCTAGGAAAATTACTTGTATTTAATCTATAACATTCACAACATGCTTGGTAGTTCCACATGGATTTTAGGTGTTCCATTTTCCACTTTAGTCCATATAATTTGTTTTAGGATTAGTCCTCTAAATTGTTTCTTAGTATTTATCCCTTTCATTATGATGTATATAGCCAGATTACTATGATCCATGATGTAACCTCTTTTTCAACAAAAATAACATCTTATTCAATTTTTCATGGAATCCTTCATGATCTTATTAGGTTTTTATTAAGAATCAATCTTCTAATTTTCATAAAATGTTGAATTATTTTTCTTATTCAAAAATAATCTTAGGAATAGTTTCAATCTAGTTATTTCCCATGGTATACTTATATGCCGTGTTCATCATCCCTAGTCTAATATATTGATTTATTTGTGTAATAGTTGTATGATTTATACTTTCATACCTATTCATAACTTCCTCTTCCATTGAAAATACTACAAAGGGTTTTTCAATCATTCCAATTTATTTTAAATGAGACCTTCTTTCATTCCATATATGTTCATTACATCTTCAATTCATTCCCCTGATGTAGTAATCATTTTAATTTTAGATAATAAAATATCATATGAGCAATAATATTCCATGTTCCAAACTCCTTCACAACACTAACAATTAATGACAAATAATGATATCTTATTTTGAGTTATAGTCTAGATAATTGACATGCTTGCTAATTTTATAACATCTCACTCTTCTTCTTGGATACATTAAGGGAACAATTACTTAAAATATTATATTTAATTACTATGGATATTTTTATAATTACTTTATCATCCTATTGAATTCACAATTTCCCAGGTATTAATTATAAACCTACACTATGCATAGAACTAGAATTATTAAAAACATTTTTTACAGATTTGTATGGTAAAATTTTCTTATAAAATAATTCAGATTAATCATTAAATGATTTAAATCTTATATTTAAACCAAATTTAATCCCTTTTATTTTAAAAAACGTCCTTATTTGTTAATGTGGTTGTATCTCTTTTGGTAACAACTCCTCTTTTAGGTTGTCGCAATGACACAACTTGAACATTTTTATAATTTTATAGTTTGACTCAATGTTCATGAAATTTCACATTTATAAAGGTTTTCTTATCCAAAAAAACCTTATTCTATAATCTCATTACATTTTTATTATTAAGAATTCATCATCATGTAATTTGTTCTACTTCTATATCAATGCGGAAATATCTGGAATATTGTTTCCTTTAATATCACATTTTGTATTCTTAACATCAAATTAATATTTTTTTTCATATATTTCATTTTAATTTGACTCAAATTCCATAGTGACTAAAATTTTTTCTTAAATATTATTTATCCACTAAACTATGAAATTGGAGCAACTTTATTCATTTTAAACAATCTGTACATAGTTTTCTTTATTTTTTAGAGATAATAATATTGGACTAAATTTTTTATTAAAAGGGTTTATCTAGATTCTTTATGTGTTATTTTACCTCTTGAACTCCAATAACATTGGTAGTACATTTTTAAATGAGATAAACTCATGTAATTAATATTTATTCCAATTCACTCTCCAATTTCATATATTCCTTTTATAGTTGGGTGATCTATTCAATAATAGTATTCCTTTGAACTATATAACATTCATTATCTAAAGAATGATCTTAAACACTTATGATTAGTTATTTTTTTGATAATCATGGAAAAAATAATATGATACCACTTCATTATCATCTCTAGTAGAAATATTTTACATTTTTTTCATAGCATATTGAGCTACAATATCCAAATATTACATTCAGGACTTGACTTTCTCAGTAATAATGTGTTTTGAAACAAATTTATCATCCCCTTTACACATAAGGAATTATTTATTCATCTATATCATTTATGTATTTCTTTATATCTTTAAATTTGAGGATAATATTAAATTATGATCTATAATAGATACAAAACCTCCTATTTTTCATCCCAGTATAAATTAAGAAGTGAAATCATGTCATTAAAAAGATTCAAATTAGAGAATCTAAATATAGGTGTGACCTATCCATCAGATACAAATAGTTTGGATCAATATAGAATAGAAACATTGAGGTAGGGTGAATTAGTGTGGGAAAAAATTTATCACTTTAAAATTTTATCCCTTTCATTAAATCTGTTACTTATTCAGTAAGGGGATCTCTCACTACAACAAATGCCGATCCTAGCGGCGGTTTTTTTCCGGTTTAGCGGCGGTTTAAACCGCCGCTATATTGTGTGGCGGCGGTTTACAAAAACCGCCGCTAAGTTTGGCGTCGGCAATCTATTAGCGGCGGTTTTTTCGATTCCGCGGCGGTTTTAGAAATGTGTCGTATGTCCGTCATTTAGCGGCGGTTTTTCTTCATTTAGCGGCGGTTATATGGGTATCTTATTTAGCGGCGGTTTTAACCGCCGCTAAATTCAGTCGTTTGATGCGCCTATTCTGCGGCGGTGAAAACCGCCGCTAAATATCAACATAATATATTTAGCGGCGGTTAAAACCGCCGCTAAATTCTGCCCAGTTCATCATTTAGCGGCGGTTAAAACCGCTGCTAACGGATTCCCGGTAATTTAGCGGCGGTTAAAACCGCCGCTAAATGCTCACAGGTATGGCATTTAGCGGCGGTTAAAACCGCCGCTAAACGTTGAACTGGAAAAAAAAAATACGTTGCATCTGCTACACCACTGCCCCACTAATATTGCACATCAAAATTTCTACTATAACACTTACCACCCTTCCAGTCCCACTTACCAAGCACACAACCATACACCAGTTTCATAGTTCCAATTTAACTACATCAATTACCAACCACCTACATAATCATTTACCATATTTATATATTTAATTACAATCCATTATATATTCAAGACCTACATTTTTTTCAACCTAATTTAAGCAAAATTATCCAATTTATCCATCATCATTCATTTACTAGGATTTACCATTTCAAGAATTCCATAACTACTGAGTAACTAACAAGACAAGACACAATGTTATAAAATTCAAACACATCCAACCCACAATTTTTGCATCACAAATCATCACCTTATCCATAATCCAAACTCATAAAGTAACCATAACCATAATTCCATCTATTATGCAAACTATCAAATTAAATCAACCTCACAAGAAAAGGGAAAAGACAATGATTCCTTGTTTACAGATAGGAAATTCAATTACCATAAGTAAAGACATTATCATTTTAATGTGAGGTGATTTATCAAATTAAATTTTAGAAACAATAATAATTTCATAGAAGTAAAAACAATTCATAATAAACAACAACCAACACACATTCATAGAAAAGCAATATCATGAAAAACCTAAAGCACATTTGATATCACCCCTTCCCATTAATTTTAATATATCCAATTAATTATTTTCATTAGGAAATATCTTAACTTCCACCCAAGATGAAATAGTAGTATTATAATATCACATATTTAAAATAGTAATGAGGGAACTCAAATATCCTACCTTAATTAGAGATTTAAGGAGAACCATAATCGCAACAGAAGAAACAAAGGATCAAGTTTCACTAGGATATAAGAGAAACCCACCAAAACCTATCCTCAGAATCCCATCACCCAAACTCACTCATAACTCAACCAAAAATATAGGGGTTCTCAACAATAAACACCCAAAATATTGGGAATAATAAAAGGTAGAAAGGAAAGAAGAAGGAAACTTGAATAAATGGAACTCAATTATCCACAATCCAAGAGGATAAAAACATTAAGAGAGATGGTAAAAGGTAATCAATGGGATTTGGTGTTATCCAAATATCAAATTAGAAGAAAGAAAATCAAAATAAGTCCATATGTGCCTTCTATTTATAGAGGAAATCCCAAATGGGTTCTCCATAGTGTGGAGACATCCCAATATGCTGTGGTCTCCCTTGGTTAAAGGAGATCTAAGTCACCCATATCTCTTTCCTGCCTTTCATGTGTTTTTAAAAAAAATTGACCACCACCATATCCTAGAACATGGAATGGACCAAGGTGTGCTGGATCCCTCGATTCCCTCCATGAACATCCACTATGACATAACATAAAAAGATTGGTTGTTTTCTCCTCACCACACCCAAGACCACGACATGGTTAAACCTAGCTCCCCGTGCTACACAGGTGGTACCCAAAAGTGAAATGAACAATATAATTCCCTTCACCGTGCATATTCTATTTCCCATGTTACACAGGGTGGACATCCATTCACCATTCCCAACAACATAACCAACCATACCATTTCACTCTTTGTGGTGTATCCTAACATCACACAACCATCTCCATAGACAACCTACAAGAACCAATGGCCAAAACAACCATCACCACAACCAACAACATGGAATGGTGACCCTTTGAATGCACATAACTCTCACCAAGACTCTAAAACACCTCTAAAATTCCTTTTAGTAGAAACAAGACATGGAAAAATGTAAAGGGAGTGACTTTTGAATTCTGGACCCTCAAAACAAAAATCTATTAAACAATGATCATCCTTGAGAATCAAAACAAAACATAAACACATCACAATGTAAAAGTATACAACATCCAACACAACTCATAGAATATATACACAAAAACAGATGAATGATGTATATTTTTATCGGAAAACAAAAAAAAATTGGTGTTTTATTCACCCATAATGCAACTAGGTCAAAATTAATGTTCCCAAAAAATCCCACAACTTATTGAAATTCAATTCCAGATTTCCATTGATTAGGGGATTGAAAGTCATTTTAAAGAGAGTTTAGGTAATGGAGGGATTCCATATTCCTCCCAATAATGATGATATGAAATAGGAATTACATTCTAAACAATTAATTATGGTATCATGGGGAGTCCTAAAACCTCATCCATGTACAATCATTCTTAATAATGTATTTAACTGGACTCCTTGATTTCTATATAATGTTATGAAATCATTATTCAATATATGATCACATATCCTCCCTAATATTGGGGATACATTGTGACCATCACAATTTTGACTTCCACCCACTTCCAATTGGTATATAATGATTTCATGAATGTACACATCTAAGAACTAGTATATGAATTCATAGATCATATATATTGTGAGCCCCATTTATATATCTTCTTCTATTATAACACTGAATGATATAACCACAAACCAGATGTATTCAAACCTATGAGGGAAGGATGTATTCAAGATAACCTCATCATTCAACCACCTCGGGTGATTTTTAGACCATATATCAATCATAAAAAACCTACCAGATTCCTTTAAATGGTGTAATATATCATCTACAATTAAAATGGGTAATAATTCTTGATTTTATGATAATTAAACATTAATTACTCCAAACATAGTCTCAGAATACCATCTTAATACATAGAGAACAACACTAGAGTGCTAAAAAGAAATAATTTTCAGCAAATGAAATGCTTTTACTACAAACCAACTGTTATCATACTTGTTCAACACATCAACAATACTACTACTCATCATCTGATGCTGCATCGTCACCCTCTCCACCTTCATCTCTACCACCTGCTGCCACCTGTAAGAACATTATATTGAAAATTAAATATTGTTGCATATTTATAATAAAAATTAAAACCAATAAAAGTTTGAAAACTAAATGATTTTGATTTTTTTGTGATTTACCTGCTCACCACTACCCGATGCACTACCACCGGGGGCATATCTGCTCATATGCTGACGTATTTCAAGCAACTCTTTCTGCAAATCAGATATCTGATTCCCCTGCTGGTGAACTGTGTTTCGTAGAGCAGAAATCTCCCTCTGAGCATCTTCAGGTATGAAATGACTATAACCAGGAGTGGATGAGGCCGAAATCCCTGATGGCATGCGAAAGACCTCAGATGGTACGGGTCCCAAACCCATCCCGCGCACTCTACCAGGATGCTCCTTCCCAAGGACTTGACCAACCGGGTCATCCTGGGAGACTGAGTAGGATTGCCCAGGATTGGCATCCCATTTTTCTTTAATTTTTACCTATAAATCAAATATCAATATATATTAACACAGTAAAAACTGATATTAAGTTATTATAATAAATAATTGACTTCATACCCCAACTTCTCTGGCAGGTTCATTAACAAAACTTCCATCTGTTTTTTTATGAACATCCAGCCACAGTTCTGTTCGGGATGCTTCATGCCCTAAACTCTGTGACTGCATTAAACAAAGATAAATCATCAATCAAATATGTTAAATAGATAATATTATCTTATAAATATTTAAACTAATTAAAATATTACCAATGACATTCGGCTTCTTGAAAAGCTTTTTGAACCCGCAGTGTGCGGGATTACCTGCTTCGCCCGGTTTGAAGCATTCTTTCTTGAGAGATCCTGAAATAAATAAAATTCAATTTAATAGTATTGTATTCAATGTCTATCTCCTCTTCATGTACATTTATAAATGTAAAATGAGGATAATATAATAATATATATTTCAATACCATCCGCTTCTCATCACGATGTCTATCGACAAAAACCTTCCACTGTTCTTTCGGTACCCCACTGGGTATCTTCTCATACATCTGCTGCACGGTCAACGAAGAATCGTTGACATCACACCACAACCTCCATTTGAAATCTTTCCATTTTTTTCCAAGATTTTTCAATGTCCACTTCCGTGCTATCACATCAGCAACGGTAAAGTGGAAGAACATCTGTATACAGAAATTCATTTTGAATATATTAGTAAAATGACATTCAATTAAACCATAAAGTAATAAAATTACCTTTATCTGAGAATCATAAACTTCATTTTTCCAGTTTGGAGGCATATGCCTCCAATCATCATACGAAATAGGCAGGGAAACGGGCTCCGCTGCCAGCTGACCTATAATCTGACCAAGTAAACCTGCGGCGTCATCCGTCGGGACCCCATAAGAATCAAATGGCACCACTATCTTCTTGCCATGCATGTTCCAAACATCAGAACTTTTTATGTCTCTTTCCACGGTTTCATTGTCTTCATCTGCAATGAGCAAACAATTACTATAAACAAAATGCAATAAATTTATTTAATTAAAATTTGTACCTATGACTGCGACCCTCCAGAATGTCCGTGATGAACTGGAGTGGGCGTGTCGCTGCCCCGCTGCTGAAGCTCCTGTAGGGGGAGGCGATGACTCATCCCCTAATGAGGCATCCACTGATGGTGTCAGAGATGGTGTAGGGGGAGATGATACTGTGGGGACAGACGGATCGTCATCTGTCGCAGAAGAAGAAGGAATAGTGTACCGCTTCTTCCTTGGCATTCCTGTCATTTAATCAAATAAAATTAAGTTCAGAATATATATTTCAAAAAATTCATGCAGAAAAAAAATTAAAAATGATAATAGATGCCCAGTATTAACAAACAATATATATATAACAATGATAATGAATGACTACAGAAATGAAACAAGTAGTTGCTGAATGAATAAATAATTGTACATACAATCATTTTCCCCTTCAATCATGTCGGTTTCCTGCTCCATTGCTTCATCCACTTCATTCATCCTTGCTAGACCAATATTTTCAATATCATGATGGACAAATAATTCTGCTTCCTGTTGTTGATGAAATTCAATTGCAGAGGTCAAATCTTCCACTTCATCACCCATATCATACAAATCTCTTTGTATTACGTGAGTAACTACACTCCACCCTTCATCCACAACATCATTCACATAATATACCATTTTTGCCTGCGATGCTAAGATATATGGATCATGCAGTTCACGATCACCAACATCCATCAAGCGAGAGAAGTTTACAGAAGTAAATTGCAATGAATCTCTTTTAACACCTCTGATAAAATCGACCCATTTGCATTTGAATAAAACAACAGAAAAATGCCCGTGGTAGTTTAATTCAATAATATCATGCAGCTTTCCATAGTATTCCACTTCAGCAAATGTAAAAATACCACTATTCTGTGTTTTCAAACCCACTTCTCGATCGACTGTACGAAATCTAAAACCATTCACATTATAAGCGTTGAACTTTCTAACTTGTTTTATAGGACCTCTAGCAAGAAACTTCAAATCTTCTGAAAAGTCATCTCGAGTATCAGTATTCATGATCTGAAAAAAAAATATAATTTAATAGATTTTCAAATTGTATGTGTCAAAGTAATATTCGTATTTATTGCAATATTTATAAACTTACATGTCGTGCAAACCATTCTACCAGCTCTTTATTCACAGCTTTCGTTATATCTTTTTCATTTCGTGTTCGGCTTCTCATTCGTCTCTTTGTTTGTATCCTCAACTCTTCAATAAATGGATCTGCAATTTCACTATTCAGCAGCACATATCTATGTGCCTGTAATAATTCCAATTCTGTTAGTGTCGCGTATGAGGTCCTCCCAACTGATCGGCCAATAGCAGGAAATATTTTTGATTTCTGATGCATTTGAGATTGAGTTGATGTGTCGTCAACACGTCCAACTCGAGTAAATCTTGTCTCAATATCATCCAAATATCTGGAACAAAAGGTGAGACACTCCTCGGCCAAATAGCCTTCAACAATAGATCCTTCTGGTTGAGCTTTATTTCTCACGTATGCTTTCAAATGCCCAAGATATCTGTGAAAAAATAATAATAATATTATGCATTTATTTAAATGCCAAAAAATGTTTACTTAACTGGAAACATATAAATAAAATACCTCTCAATTGGATACATCCATCGATAATGAACGGGGCCTCCTAATTTAGCTTCGTCAACCAAATGCACAGTTAAATGCATCATGACAGTAAAAAACGATGGAGGGAAGATCATCTCCATTGCACAAAGGGTCAATACAAACCTCTCCTGTAGGTTGTCCAGCTGAAATGGATGTAGAGCTTTCTCACATAACTGTCTGAAAAATGTGCAGAAATGGAATACAACAGCAGTAACTTTTTCAGGTAATAATGTACGCAATGCCAATGGTAGTAACTGTTGTAACAAAACATGTGAATCGTGACTTTTCAATCCATATAACTTACGATTCTTCAAGTCAACACACCTCGAGATGTTACTCGAATACCCATCAGATACCTTCACATTCTTTAAAATTTAAAGGAACGTATCTTTATCCCTATTTTTCAATGAAAAAATGGCCGGAGCATACTTTTCATTCTCATCTGGCCAGAGATCACGTTTTATGTTCATTACTTGTAAGTCTTTGCGAGCATTGAGATGATCCTTCGACTTTCCATGCTCATTAAGTAATGTGAAAATCAAATTATCACATACATTCTTCTCAATATGCATCACATCAAGATTGTGGCGCAAAGAATTAAATTCCCAATACGAAAGTTTGAAGAATATACTTTTTTTCTTCCATTGTTGCGTTATGATTTCACTTGACGATGCACTTCGCACTCGTTTTCCGCTATCATTCAAATGATGAACCTTCCCAAATTCTGTTTTAACATTTTCAAGCTGTGTCAATATTTCAGAACCGGTTAACAACTTTGGAGGTGGTCTACGATCAATGCAACCATTAAATTTTGATTTGTTCAGCCGAAATCTATGAGATGCATCAAGAAATCTTCGATGGCACAAGAAGCACCATTTTCTACTGTGAGGTAGCCGTTTGGGCTCGAAATCAAAGTTACAAACGGGACAAGCCAAACCCGTATAAGTGTTCCAACCAGATAAATTCCCAAGCCCAGGGAAGTCACTAATGGTCCACATTAAAGCAGCATGCATTTTAAACATTGTTTTAGAAGAAACATCAAATGTCTCAACACCGTTGCTCCATAACTCCTGCAATTCTTCAATCAAAGGCTGCAGGTATACATCAATATCATTTCCAGGCATTTGTTTTCCAGGAATAATCATCGAAATGATAAAAGATGTTTGTTGCATACACATCCACAGAGGCAGATTATAAGGGATCAAAACAACTGGCCAAATGCTATAACTCGTACTCAAAGTCCCAAATGGGTTGAATCCATCGGCAGCCAATCCCAATCGAACATTCCTAGGATCAGCTGAGAAATCTGGATGTAATGAATCAAATGTCTTCCACGATTGGGAATCCCGTGGATGTCTCATTAACCCATCATTGTTATTATCTACAGCATGCCACTTCATGTGTTCGGCGGTTTTTGATGACATGAATAATCTTTGCAATCGAGGCTTCAAAGAAAAGTAACGCAAAACTTTTGCAGGTGTGTTCCTTTTCTTCTTCTCCGTGAAATTATGTTCAGTCATACTTCCAACATCACCCTTTGATTGCCATCTAGAAGAAGAACATTTCTTACAATTCTGTCTACTTGAATCCTCTCCCCAGTAAAGCATACAATCATTGGGACACGCATGTATTTTTGTATAATTCAGACCAAGCTTGTTAACAACTTTTTTCATATCATAAAACGATTCTGGGATTTTTGCTTCAGGAAATGCATCACGAATCAATTCCAATAACATGGACATTGCCTTATTTGTAATTCCACATAGACATTTGATATGGTACAACTTCAGTAGAAATGAAAGCTTTGAATATTTCAAACACCCACTATACAACTCTTGATTTCCATCGGCAACTAAATCATGAAATGCATTTTCCTCACTGAAGTTTTCCCTTACATTTGGCTCCACAGAATCAAGAGGATCCAATGATATGTTACAATCTTGATCTGCTTGTGTTACAGTCTCAGAAACATCACTTGTCACGTTGCAATTTGTAGCACCCTCTTCTGGTTGTTCTGATATGTTTTGATGCTCATAGTGGTGTCTTGCAGTGTCGAATGCATCATTTATGAGGTTTTGCATTTCATTTTCCATTGTCGAAGAACTTGGGACCTCATTCTGTGGATTAACATCAGTCCTCAATCTTTCTGTATTGTTTGATTCTCCATGCCAAATCCAACACAAATATTGCTCAGGGAATTGCTTCAGTATTAAATGTTCATAAACTTCATCTCTCTTCAACCATGTTCTAAATTTACATTTAGGACATGGACATCTTATTCTCCCTTCAACGGATCGATTAGAAATTGCAAAATCTAAAAACCCATTCAAACCCTTAACATATTGAGATGTGTTCCTCGGTAATGTGATCCAGCTTTTATCCATGTATATCACAATGTGCCTACACAAAATATACGATAGTGTAAGATTACAGAAACATAATATAATAAAGATGAACCATTGGCCATAAAGTATGCATAATATAATAAAGATGATTCATTGACCACATTTACCATTTCAGACCAACTGAACAAGTCTGGTCCATAGGAGACAGCGTCAACACCTCATTTAGGAGCAATAAGAATATCGGGATACACACTTATCATAACACCATAGATCACACATTTATGTTGCCTCAAACAACACCCCTTTGATGTGTGATCGAAACTGATCATAATGAATTTTAAATCAAGTTAACTACATTCACTGAAACCATTTTCACAATGGGTAATGTTTGTTTTATTGTTCTAGGGAAATCTAAATGGCCACATTTAAGTTTTGGGGTTCATCTTGTGATGGAAGCATGAGACATGGTGTTTGAATTTCTTGAATAAATTAGTGATAATGACCCTCCTAAGGTGGAGAGAATTATGTTAGTCATGGAAATGTGGAGAAAACTGTAGAGTGGATGTGGAGGAATCAAGGTTCCAAATAGAAACCTATAAGGGACATGTTTGGGGGTTCTTAGGGAAGGCCAGGTGGAACTTCGATATGGTGTGTGTAGGTGATGGAGGTATACCTTAAGTGAGAAGGCTTCGTGTTTGGGTAGAGGGGCGACATGCCAATAGGGGAAGTTGGGAACCAACGGAGTGAGTTAGCAGGAATGGAAAGACATAGTTGGATAGAAAGGGAATGGATGTGGTGGGCTGCGAGGCACCTCAAGTTAATGTTGAAATGATAAGTTTATCCTAGTAATGTGAATGAGTTTTGAAGAAGAACCAAGTAGTCCTTGGTTGAGATATGGATGGTGAAATTGTGACAAATCTGGGTAGTTTTGGCAGAAATAATGAATGCTAGAATTGGGTGGAGTTTTCATGGATGTTGTGAGTTGGAAAACATGTTAGGGAAGTTTTGAAGGTTGAGTTGAGGTTCTGTTGACCTCTTTTATGATGAGTGAAGTTCTCAAAACTAGAAAATTGTGGTGACGAAGTAAGTAATATGGTGTTGAGAACCATGGAAGGAAAGTAATTGATTAATGGTGTGGCTAGAGTTTCAAGTTGGATGGTCTCAGGTAGGAACCATATTAGTGTATTAGTTTTGGTGATGGGTGTTGGATCAGGTTTTGGATGGTTGAATACCTTGAGATGACTGTTATGCTTGGGTTGTGCTTTGGATGTTTGAAATGGAGTGAGGTTGTTGGGCCTTGAGTTCTGGATTGATGTAGGTCAGAGAATGTGGTTGGAATCTATGTATCCCTTCAGCGAAAATGAGTTTGTGTCACCATTATAATTTTGGTAACTAGGTGAGGTGGTGCTAAGAATTTTGGGCCATGAGTTATGGAGAGGATTGGAACAAAGGTGTTCCGATTGGCTCTCCACAGGGTAGTGTAGTGCCTTATCGATATCCTCTTGTGCGGTGGTATAGTAACATTACCTAAACCTTTAATTTTCATTTGATGTTGATAATAAATATTTGAGAGATGAACTTTAGTCATTTTTATTAAAAATACACACTATAAACCTATCAATTATCCTTGAGAGATGAACTAGGGTATTAACTAGACCATAAACCAACTTTAAAGATATAATCAATTTGACGTGTCATGACAATGTGGTCAGTTCCTATTGGCGAAACCAAGGGGATCGACACTACAATGTAGATTAGGAAACCCTAAGAGTGGGAGAATCCACAATGGGAGATTTCGGAACCATCCTCACAATAAAATACACAAATCAATCACCATTTTCCATGATTAAAATTTCATTTATTCACTTAAAATAGGGAGTTAAATTACCTATATGTTGTTGTCGGTGCTTCCCATCATTAAATATCTTAATCACTATTCGATGATAGAAAGTTGACTCAATTTATTTACTTTATTCTATTTTTAGATTAATTATTTGGGAAATACACCTCACCCTATTCATTTGAATGGTCATGGAATAAAATCCCAACCATGAAAACTATAAAAAATACCCCATTAAATCATCATATAATCATTCTATAATCACTGATTAATCATAACACCACTTGTTCACACCAGGCTTCCCCACACTACTGAAATTATATCACATCAATGTCTGTACTTGTACCCACCAAAATGAAGTGTGAGCTGATCACTAGATGAATTTACCCCCACCCTCTTACATGTTTCTCCATAATTTCTAGATCTCCCACAATATCTCACCCTAGTGGATTTTTATAGACCACTTTACATGGTCAAGATGAAATTTCCCTTGATTTCAACCCCAGATGAACACTCTTACCACATTGATATTTTATTATTATCCCATTATATTATGATATACATATGAATTAAGATCCAAATCAACCAACCTTATCACCTATTTACAAAATCACCACCTTAAATCATTAGTACGAGTGTATCCATTTCCTAGAATTCTTTCCTTACACCCCATCTGTGAATCACCTTGAAAAGGTTTCCTTTTCCCAAAACCCCATTAATATTGAATGTATTTATATTTTTTACTCATATCTTAGTGTATAATTTAGTTATCAAGACTTACATGCATTCCAACCATGCTTCTAAAAACTTACAATCATCCTAATTTCCTTATGAGTAAAATAATTATGCTAACATGAAATCCCTATCTCAAATGAATGATAAGTATCTTATCAAAGGTCACTTTTTCCTAGATTAACTAACCTTTATAAGGATTATTATTGATAACTATCCAATTATTATTTCACCTGGATGAATCATTTTTCCACATTATCCAAATCATCCCAAGACTAGGCTGAATATGATATTACCTTGCAACCCCAAATCAATATCCCTATTTTTCAACATCTGAGAATAAATACATATTGAATCAAACCCAAGTCAAGTACCAAATCCCTTAAAAATCCTGTAAAAATAAAAAACACAAATCATCCTAGACATATCATAAGTCCTCACCCCTATCATAGAACTAACCTTCAGTGATAATAACACCCTCACCATAGGTTTCACCAGATGGCCGGGTCTATGGGTACGATTCATGGATCATAAACTTGGTCATTATATCTAGTAAAACCTATAATACCACTTGAAATACATTTAACTTTTATATAAAAATCACAATCAGTCACCCCCATCAATATAAAATAATACCACAAGGATAGTCACACTTATATACATCGCATATCTAGTATATTATGAAGTAAAACTCTTAGATCTTGGCCAACTAAGATATCAATGATCAACCTCTTAATTCATTATCAAGTGATCATTGGTGATGTTTAATCCAACTAACATAACCATAATCTATAATTTACCCTAGTCTATTAATTAACTTTACACCAATTAATCATTTAATTCCAAATTAATTACTAACCAATAACTTTTAATTAATCCAAGACTGTTCTCATTTTCATTTAAAAACACTATCGTATCATCATAAAAATAATGCATCAACATTGTATCCACACAAATAATTTTCTCATTATGAAATTTTATATGGTTCATGAATAATCACATGAGTATGTCAAGCAGTAGACATAGAGAAAACTCACTTTGGGGCCGAGGTCGAAGTGAGAAAGGTCGTCGGGAGAAGGGGGTCGCGGGTTGCCGGTCGCAGGCACCGCCGGAGGAGGTCACGGGGTCGCCGGAGGAGGTCGCGGGGTCGCCGGAGGAGGTCACGGGATCGCCGGTGGGTCGCGGGGGGCTGCGGGCGAGGGTTGCAGGAAAGGGTCGCGGGTTGCCGGTCGCAGGCACCCCACATTAGTATTATTTATATTTTTACATAATAATAAAATCAATTAGAAATGGTAAGCTTTTCATGATATGTAAAATTAATGAATCACACAAAAACACCAAAATCAATTATAAAAAAGTCACCACCAATCATCTTCGAAAGAAAAATAATGAACCCGGAAAAGAACAAGCTCTAAAATCCGTAGACATCATAACAAAAAGATTATAACCTAACCAAACACTAATGTTTTCCATCAATGGAGTTAGGTTTCTATGGAAAAGTGAAAATTTAGGGGATGGTATAGGGAGTGGAGAAAGAAGAGATAATGGGGAAATCAGCTAAAAGAGGGGAGCTTGGAAGCAAAGGAAGGTAAAGAGGATCTCTGCTTAAGATATCCAATAGTTTGGACATGTGATGCAAAGGGAAGTGGAAGGAACACAAAAATATTTTAATTCAAGGAGGGGTGAAACTGGATATGCACAAAAATTTAAAAACATAGGGAGATAGTTCACAAAATGATACTTAGGTAACAATGTGAATCATGCTTATGCCACACCCCTATGCTATGGGACTCCCCTTTCACAACATAAACAACAATACAAGTGAATTCAAAAAAAAAATCAATCAATGCAGGTGACTACCTCCGCAAATAAACACTAACAACGAAACCAGTCGTCGGCAGCACGGGTGGGGAGCCGGATCTAGGGTTCTGGCTCGCCGGAGTCTGGGGCAGAATCTGGGGTCGCGGGGGTCGAGGGAGAAGTTAGGGTCGCGGGGGAAGAACCTCGGGTCGCCGTGAGAAGGGGTCGCCGGGAGAAGGGGGGTCGTTGGTCGCCGGTCGCGGGGTATGTCGGAGACGCAAGTTGAAAGGTCGTCGGAGATGCTGGTCGTGGGGTCGCCGGGGGGTTGGGGGAAGAAGGGAGGAGCGCGGGGTCACGGGGGGTTGGGGGAAGAACGGGGGTCGGGGTAGGGAAGGGTCGGGAGTTTTAAAAAAAAAGATGGGTTTCGCGGCGGTTTATTAAAAACCGTCGCGAAACCATTTTAGAAAAATGTTTAGCGGCGGTTGTGTGAACCGCCACCACAAAACCGCCGCTAAATGCAGTTTATGTTGTAGTGTCTAGTTTCCTTCACAAGTATTTAGAAATAAATCACACAAAATAGTAAATTACAACAGTCACTAAGTTCTGTGAACAAGTTTTTCCTCCAGTGTGGATATCCCTATCCCTAGTGTAAAGTGGTTATTATACCACTCACACACATCTTTCATCATAATATCTTGAAAATAACATTTAAGATCATTACCTTGAATGTGTTCACATGAAACTGACCATGTATAATGAAATCTTAAATGTTGATGCACAAGATTATAGAAGATTTTCATGTCCCTACTGAATTGTTCAACAATGTAAAAAAGTCTTCTTTTCTAGAATCTAATGAGACTTATCAACTTCATTAAAATGAAAAAATGAAGATGATTACTCTATTTTATTAAATCAATGGTATGGTTGATATTATGTAGTAATCAATTAGTTTTACTCTTATTTTTATTCTTCAATAAAAATAATATGAATATGATTTAGACTCATGAAAATAGAAATATACGATCTAAAAAATAATCCACAAATAACAATATAACCAAAAATTATTCTTCAAAATTTTATAATAAAAAAACAATATTCTATATTGAATTATTATTTTATATTCTCAATTCCACACACAAATTTAATCACTAAATGCAGTATCAGTTTTAGTTTGGTGAAGCTAGTTATTTTCAGAACTGAGAGATTAATTTTAGAGAATGGTTTTTTTGCATCATATTATTATAACCATGCTAGAATTTACACCCCTTTTCCATGAAATATTAAGTCTCAATATCTCTTCATTAATGTAATTCATACATCCATATAATTTCACTTTGATATTGGTGTCAAAGTTATATTTCATGTATGTGTATTGTGCATGTTTTAATTCTAATAAGAACACAATTTTTCATGATATCCACTTGATCCAATATTTATGTAACACATTATGGGGTGTACAAAACCATAGAGGGATTTATTTAACTTTTATAAATATTATCTTTTTATAACAGTGTTAATCTATTGATATTATTTTAATCTTCACATAATCCTTGAGTGTGATTTAAACTGGAAAAGGTACAAAAAATTATAAAATTCATATATATTCTCATTTATTGGCCTTTCTATTGAAGTCAGGAATTTGTAGTTATTATCTTTCACAATGATGACTGGATCATATAACATTATGTCATCTTCTCATATCCAATAAGGCTCATAGATTCTATATTTTTTTATATGTAAAATATTCAGCTCTTAAAATAATAATAAACTTCAACTCAACATAGTTCCACATTATTTATAGATAGATGATCAATGGATTTGGTCATTTTATCAACTAAATTAATATCAAAGTTTCAATATTTCTATGAAAAAGTGTGGAGTTAATGAGATTTTAATAACAATAATTATTTCAGTAGTTTTCAAATGCATGTTTCCTTTACAACCTTCATGACATCGAAGAGCATAGAGTCCTTTATTATGTGATGAATCCTCAAATGAATATAAAAATCAATCACATGAATCAACCTCATCCACACATAGTCACCATTTTAAACATCATCTCATTCACATTTCATTATAGCGGAACATCATCGAACGATCGTATATAAGCATTGTGAATCTTTCATGCATGCCGATTCATGGTCTTGTTAGCTCGATTACTATTTTTTCAAGATTATCTTGATGATCATTAGAGATGAAGGATATTGACTATCATGATATTACATAGAGTTTGATCCCAACTACATAAGAGTATTTGTGAGTCCCAATCCTCACATAAGGTTAACTATAACAAGGGTAACCGACATAATAGTATTATGCATAAACCATTACCTACATAGGGGTATATGAAGGCTGAAGTCAAAGTGTTGGTTAAATTGAATGGATGAGATTATCCTTAGTATGTAAACTGTGTTCTATGTGTATGTATTTACTGAATGAATAGTGTCTACATTCTTCTATCATCCCACGTCAGTCTTGAGAATGGTTGAGTTCCACATCATATAAGATCCCACATCTTTAGTTGCTCGAGCAGACACCAAAAAAACCTTGCACACACCAACCATCAAAGGCCATGCCACACCCTTCCACATTCCCCTGGTCACCCTCTAATATACCTTGTTCATGCACCATTTTCACTCTATATGGGAACTATATAATAAGAATACTTCATGTCACCATGTATATCTATCCTATCTATCACTCCCATGTGGTTGAACATGGTCCCTCTTCTGTGGGATTGAGATATCCTAGAAAATTGGTTATGTCGAGCTAATTTCTATTTAACACCCACAAAATATAAATAATATAATTAGTAAGTATAAAATTACAAATACAACTGAGATTACTTTTTCAAAATAATTTATCATGACAAATATAAGTTTTTCTCTCTTCTTTTCATGGCCATAAAATTTTTATATGAAAATAAGTTTTTCAATAATCATAAACCATAAATCATAAAATTTAAAAAAGTTCACATGAAATAATTTATAGAATATTTATCATTGATATTTATTATTTTTTAAAATATATTTAGAAAATTAGCACATGTTCTTGAACCAATAACGAAAAATTCCTAAATTTATATAATTCAATCAACATCATTAAAATAATATATATACTCTAAAAATTTGGTGGATGAATCTTCATCAAATTTTCAATGTCTTCCAATCTTCTTCATTCAATGCACGTAATAGTTCGGGAACAAAAAAATATACTTCCAAGCAAGTAAAATTCTTCAATGCATATTGAAATTAATTTCTTCATAACATACTACCTCATTGAAAAAAATAAAACATAAACACATGTTAGTATGATTAAAAATGAATTTAAAGTCCTAGAATAAAATACAATGAAATTCATTAGTTTATAATGGAAAACCACATATCTCTACTAGATGATGATTTATGTAAACCAAAATGTTGATCTACATTTTTATATCTAATTATTATAGTGATATCAGATTAAGGGGTATATATTCACCACAAGTTTTATGAATTGAAATGATATATATTGAAATTTTGTAACTAAATTGAGTTATACTGATTTCATTGTGAGTAGATAAAATATTATATGCATTGTTGGTAGTGGATACTATTGATTCCAATAAAAAAAATAAGAGATAACAATGAGGGTGGGAGAGACTGAAAGGGATATTTTTCAATATTTATAGATAGAGGTATTGATAATGAAATTAATGTGTTTTATAACACCTTCATTATTATAAAATATATTTCAAAACCATATCTGAGAGTTAAAAAATGTAATAATCATTTAAATTATGATGGTAATCTATAATGAATAATGAGGACAATATTACAGAGGATTATAGAAAATTATCATGGAATAATATTTATATTTTTTTTATAAAACAAAAAAATTGTATAAGTATTTTGTTTCTGGGGATACTGAATACTATTGAAAAAAGGAAAATTTATTACCCAAATTTTGCATTCCTAGTATAATTATATTTTAAATATTTGGCATCATGTGAAGGAGGAAATAAGTGTATTTTGTGATGTCCACTTAGAGGATGGTTATCCTCATACCATAAAAAAGAATACCTATGGAGAATGTAAAATCATGGATATTAAGCGGTATGACATGTTTATGATGAAAAATTGGGTTTTAATTTATTCTCTAGTTGTATAACCTATAAAAACTGTTATTTATTTCATATTTTCTAAAAATAATATGCCATTGGGATGAAGATCAAAGGATGTATTACATTGAAGGAATTTAATTTCTAATATTTTATGAGGTTAAATATTAAAGTGAGTGATATAGAAACAATTAATGTTATTAAATTAAACTCTTGTTTCTTATATAGAGTTCCAAATATGTAGGAATAATTGATTTTTTGATGACACATTAGTATGTGATAAATTAGCCCATAATAATTCATTAAGAATAAAAGAAATAAAGTTAAAGTGGTTTCAAGTTGAAGTTATAAAGTGAAAGTGGTTTCAAGTCGATGATAATAGAAATGTGGTTGATAGTGCATATTGATTTTCAGGAAAATTGAAATTGATGATATTTTTAAATTTATGGGTTAAAAAGTGGATACTCTAACTTTTTAATTTAGGTTTTTTGTTTAATTTTTATTATGAGACCAATGTTCAATAATATTTAAAAAACATGGATAAGTAACATCTGTATTTATATAAATTCATGATGAACTGATAAAATGATTACATATCTTGTTAATATGGTGAAATAGTCATATTTAAAAGGTTGGAGTGAAGCTAATGATGGGACACTGGTACCTTTTATCGAACAAATATGAAGAAGGATTGATGTATCAAAAAAAGATAAACCCTATACTTTTTATTGAATAAGGTGGGGAAAATAATCCTAATAAATCAATATAAATAATGGTACATGGACTTAATTTTAAATTCGAAGAAATTGTCTCCATTAGAATAATTTTCATTTATTTTAAATTTGTATTCTCAAAACTATTTAATGTGGAGGGGGTTGAGGGAAGTATGTTGTTTTTTTGTTGATTTTTTTTTTATAATTTGGGGAGGGTGAAAATTATTGAGGGTTTCCAAGGTAGTTTTTTTAAAGGGTTGAAGGAAGATTTTTTTTTAAAATCTCTAAGGGTTGTATTTATTGAAGATATAGAGATGCGATGAAGTTAAAATAAAAGTGAATCATACATGTTGATAGAAGTATAATGAAGAATGAAATTGATATAAATTTTTGTATAATAAGAATATATTATTTTATGCTATGGATAAGTGGTACACATATAATAACTAGGTTATAAATTGAAAAAGATACTATTTATATCATGAAATACCACAATCAAGTTCTTTGAAAGATGAAATCGTTGTGAAATGTGAAATATGGATCAATAGGATGATCTGCAATGATTATTCTAATTATTCAAACATATTCTATCATTGGAATTAATAAGAAAATACATTGAATTATATGAATGTGGAAGGATGAGGATGGGTGAATGAATAAATCACTATTCCATCATGATACTGGCTATGCCATGGTTGATTATGAAACCAGAAATATGGATTTTTTTGTGTTTTAGAGGGTATTTCTATTCGGAGGCACTTAAAATTGAAATTCACTTTTTATCTAATTATGGGTATGTTATGTTCTAGATAAGTTGAACTACAATGTATCATGAAGGTCCTGATGAATTTGAATTGAAATTAAATATTTTATACTTTTAATTTTATTAATTTTTGTGGTTCAAGTTTTAATTAAAATAAGGATTTAATTCATTCCATGATATAGAATATGGTATTTTTCCCATGAAAAATATCTATGTAAAATAGGTTTCCAATAAATTTCCACAATAGAATCCATTTTAGGATTATTATAAGAATGATTAGAAATGATGGGTGATTAATTAGATAATATGATAGAATCATAAATGATATGGAGGAATAAAATTAGGATGGATGAAATACATTCTTATAGAAACACTAGGACATGGAGAAAGATATTTGAATCGTGCGGTTTTCTAAAGTTGATGTGAAAATAGGTAGGTAATCATGAAAAACACATTTTGTAGGGAGTTATTTCTAATTAAAATCAAATTTTTTTGTAGTTAAAGCACTATTTCATGGTATCATTGATTTGGATACTGAAATGGGTATCTCAAGTAGTATAAAATCTATAAATATTAAAAATTAAATGTTATGAACATATGTAATTATTTGGTACTCCTTTGAAACATTAGTGGTTATGAAAAATCATTATCTTATAAAGTAGTTTATAATAGTTGTAATATACCAAGATATGATGCAAGGGATGAATTTTAAATATATGAAGTTAAATGTAATTAATATATTGAATTATATTTAAAATTTAAATCACATGATCTAATAATGATAAAAAGTTCTGAATAATAAAATAATGATATTCTTAATAAAAAATATAAAACATAGAATATATATAAAAAATAATAATGTATTCCAAGAATGAACGTGGAAGGTTAATTATGGTGGTTATAAACCCATGATGTGTTATATAATTAAAGTAAATAGGATTGTTTTTTTACAGATTTAAGTTATATTAAAAATCTATTTTGAGTAAAACATTAGATTACGAATAATAATGGAAGAATGTATAGACAATGCCATATAACATATTATCCAAATTTTTTTTTTGAAGAAGAACATATTGTATAAAAAATAATTATTATCTGTAATTATCTTCATTTGGAATCAAAATACTATTTGATGTATGTCTGGATAACATTAGTTCAACTCTTTGGGAACATATTTAAATATTTAAGGCCATTGAAATTTGGTTTAGAACCAGGAATACTATGGTGAATCACATCTGGATTTACAATATAGATTAGAAGATGTCTCCAAATTACACATTGTTTATCCTATATGAAAAAAAATTTAAATAGAGAAAAATCCTACAAACTTATGTCTTTTAGATTTGTGCATGATGGTTGATAAGGTTGTGACCCTTAAGAGGTAGTGAGCTATTACCTAAAAAATTTCACAAGGAGTGATCCTCAGTTAGGTGTGAATTTATCATTGTCATGACCCAACCCCACCCAGGCTTGAGCCGCAACTACCCCAAGCCCGCCTCCGTAGGCCAAGGGCTGGCGACCAGCGCCGAAGGCACAACAACTCGGGGAGGCCTTTGCCTAAGTACCTGTACACACACACACACAGCACACTCAATGCAAAAGTGCAGAGTAAAAAGAAACGAAAAGTACCAACTGCTATAAATAAACCACAATGTGCATCGACCTCTAAATGTACAATGTAAAAGCTGAAGGTAAACTGAAAAGCGAAGGGGAAAAACATGCACCCAACCAGAAAGGTGCCACAACTCAGCAACAGGTGAACAAAATAAAAATAGCTGGAAGGGTCCCCCACCTGGAACCCGACTCCGACCACCTCACGTGGTCTAAGCTCCTGAACACCTAAGCTCCACTGAAGTCACGACCAACCTGTCCGTCGTCTGCAAGGGAACACCAAGTGCAGGCAAAGCCCAAGCAAGGGTGAGTATAAAAATACTCAATAGGATACCCCAAAGTCTTGAGGGAGCAACAAAGGAGGTAACGAAGGGTGAGCAGTAGATCGAATAGGGGAAAGTAAAGGAGTACAACCAAAAGTGAAGTAAATAGTACAATAAAGAGTCCAGCTCAACCCAACAAGAGAAAGAAGATAGACTCATCCAGAAATAAGGAGATGGAAACGGTGAGAAGATGAACTTCCTATCGAGTCTTCGCTACCTATAGCAGGAGAGTAGACTAGTCCAACCACAAGAAGCTAGGAACGGAAAGTACGTGGCATACCCCGCGCGTCTTCGCCTCTCCTACAGGGAGAGTATCCAAGCCCAAGAAGTGGGTACTATAACAATGTATATACATATCTTTATGCTCAATCAAGAAGCCCAAACAAGGTTATAAGGGGTTCTCAATCCCGTAGCTCAGCCCAAGAAAGTGAGTAGCCAACAGTCCCAGAAGTAAATACCATCGATGCCCAGCATCCCACACGTCTTCCCTGAACTGCAAGTCAAGAGGGAAAATCACCGCACCTCGAAACTATCCACTTAGGGCATAATTGACTCACACGCAGGGTTTTAGGTCACGTCGCAAGGATGCATCTTAGTGGGGAAAGCACCCCTCATACTTGAGAGTTCTGGGGGAACGTCAAGACACACTCTTCACTGCCCCGCAGTCGAGAGGTCTCCTCAAAGTCGACAGGCGACCCCCTTCCCATCCCCGCTGGAGGGTGATCCCTGGAATTCGACGGGTTACCACTGGAGAGAGACCCGACAAGAGTTGAAAGGTGTCACACTGCCCAGTCCCATAACATGTTAATCCACTGGAGGGAAACCCAGCTAAAGTCGTCGACGGGACCACTGCCCAGCTCTGTTGAAGGTAACCCGACATTGAGGAACACTGCCCAACCCAGATGGAGGTAAGCCCAGCATCAAGGACCACTGCCCAGCCCAGTTGGAGGTAAGCCCGACATCGGGGACCACTACCCAGCCCAACTGGAGGTAATCCTGGAACTTCTCTGGCCATCCCTGCTGGATGGTTCTGGTCGGTGAACACCGCTTTACTGTCCATCCCTACTGGATGGTAACCCACTGGCCATCCCTGCTGGATGGTACAATTGGTGATCCCTACTCGAAACAACCTCAGCCTTGCTAGTAACAACCTCCTGGGTATAGGATCGGTGCCCGTGTAAAGTGCTGGTCACACCAAATCCACAAGAACTCTACCAGGGAACATGAAGGAACAGTAGAAACTCCCCGGGCCTCTCAAGGCGATCACTCTCCAATCTACCGAGTCACTGTCGAAGCGGACCGAGTCAACTCATCCCATAAAGTGGGGAAAACACCCACGATGTATGAACACCCATAGTCGCAAACGATACCGCAATCCGATGAAAGGGGCATGATACTAAAACCCATCACAGTTGAAGAAACAGTGGAACCAAACCATATATGTCGGACAAATGAGAAAAGAACCATGGGAAAACTCAACCATGCCGGTCAAAAAATGAGAACAACACCAGGAGAAAACTCAACCCTGCTGGTCAACAGACGAGAACATGACCAGGGGAAAAATCAACCCTACTGGTCAAAAAACGAGAACAAAGGGACCCTCTACGCCCTGAGAGGTCAAAGGTACGCAAAGCAGAACACAACACACGCTTGGGGCCCACACGACGTGTGAACCCAAGTCAACCCCAACCATGCGCACAAGCATTCTTAGGTACCAACATCCATATGCACCTCCCAGCATTCCCGTATACTCCCAGAGTATACCACGTCTCCAGCCCAAAGGCTAACGTGTACCCGACACCCAATGTCAACACGAAGGCATGAACATAACAAATCCAACTTGCCACCTCATTGGCCCAGGTACGACCAACTACATATCTTCAAGCATATAATTCATTCACACAGGAGTGCATGCGAACATATGCCAAGGGTTCCTTACAAACACCGCAGGAGGAACCACCACCAGTACACCTTTCATATTTCCACATTTAATAAGATCACGCAAGAGGCCCCACACGCCTGAACAGATTACACCATTGTAATCCTCGTAGGAAATAATGCGAGATAGACTACCTAATCGCCTCAAATGGATATCTGACGGAAAATTCATTGACACCTCCTTACGCCTGAACGACGTCCCGTGACCCCGAGCCTCGGCCCTGAAAACAGTCGGGCGCATCGTACCATTGCGATCCCCTCGGGAAAACACGTCAAAAGGACCACTCACTTGAGTGGAACAGATATCTGGAGAAAAAGATGCATTCTGATGCACCGTACATGAGTAGTGCTTCGTGGGACCCACATCCCGGTCTCTAAACACAAATAACGGATCACACCGTTGTAATCCTCTCGAAAAATTACACATGTTTGACTATTCACTTGTCCAAAACGGACACCCGGTGATAAAGTTGGAAAATCACCGTCAACTCCCGAAACGGCCCTCGCAGGGCCCGCACTAGCGTGTGAAATTAAAGAGGGTTGGTTTCACCAATGCAATGCCCTCAGAAAAACACCCAAAAACGACTGCTCGCATGCCCCGAACAGATGTCTGATGAAAAAGTTGTAAAGTGCTACTCGCTGCTCGAAATACGGGCCATGGGGCCCATGCATATACTCTGGCTTCAATGCCCAAAACCACCCTAGAAAGCTTCTTCCTAGCTTCAAGTTCCCAACGCCGCTGACGGCACTCAAAACAGACATCATATGCGTCCGCGCCGTCCAAAACAAGATCCCCTGGAAAAACGTCAATTCACTTAAAGACACGTCGCGCCTACGAGGCCCCTCGTTTTGGGAATTAAAAATTCCAGAAACCATCTCAAAAAGCTCAGATTAACTCAAGGAACACGTCACCACTGACGGCACGCGAATCCGACACTCGAGATGCCTTTTAGAGGTGATTTAAATTTTATCGGACCGAAAAGGGGGTGGGCCGGGCCGGTTCGGCCGGCCCACCCACTGCCTGAGCCAGCCCGCGGTTCACCGCGTGGGCTGGCCCACATCGCCCGGACTGGCTGAGCCGGTCTGGCTGTTTCCCTAGTGGACCCACAAATCACGGGTCCCTTGTTTGCTGGCCGGGGTCCCGAAGACCCCGGGTCTTCATCCCGCGACGATCGGTCGAAGCCGGTCCTCCTCCTTCCGTGTGCTCCGAGCCCCGCTGGCTCCTGCAGCCAACGACCGCCGCGCCCCCAGATTCCCCAGCCACTCCACCTCAGCCAATTGCCCACCGAATCCCGCAACACCGCCTCTGCCTGGAAGACCCACGCCGCCGCCGAAGCCCCTGTCGCCGCCGCTGGAGCTCGCCAAAAAAAAGAAGCCACCATAAAATTCAAAAACCCGCAAACTTCGACGGGCCGCTGCGGGCTCCTCAGAACTTGGATTTCAAATCTGAAACAAGCGTCGGAAAGAGAAGAATTTATACTACACGACCATGGGATTTGATTGCAAATTAGACTGCAATTCGACACTATAATTTAATTGAAAGAAAGGTTTGGAAATAAAAACACAAACCAAAACCTCCTACCTGCTGGGGCGTTGCCCGATGCTTCACGGAGGTCCGCCGCTGTGCCGCTACCTTGCCGGAGGGAAATAGGAGAGGAGGAGCTTGAGGGGTCTTCCTTGAGGGAGATACCGCCAGGAGAGAACAAGGTAGGGGATGAGAGAATAAGGGTTTAAACAAAAAAAGAATTTATTAAAATTTTAATTAATTTAAACCCATAATTAAACCCGCATCTGAAACCTTTGACAGAGTCGAGGTTAAGCCTCCCCTAGGCCAAACACCACTTCTTGAGCACAACAACAGTATCTGAATTTTAATCCGAGGCCCCTTTCAAAAGTTATTAAACTCAACGCCTGAGGCCGCCAAATTATGAAAATGCCCCCTGGGCCATTTTTCACTAACGGCCTGCGCCCGTGAAACTTACACCCCTACTAGGGTAAAAGGAACACTACAAACTCAACGATGCCCTCTTTTTTCCAATCCAAGACACTGTTTAAGAGATACTTGAGTTTAACCATTAAACGAATAAATTAATTAATTAATGTATCCGTTTAACATTCCGATAGCGGGCGAGGGGTCCAAACGTTCTACGCCAACATGCTTTATGTCGTTCCTAGGGTAAACACCCCATTCTGGACCCATCTGTACACTCAGATCTTGGATCTAGACCACCGTTTAGGATTTATCCCATTTATTTGGCGTTCCTAGTATGAACACACTGAAAACATAATTCCGGCCACACCAGGGCTCAGAATCGCACGCCGTCTGAAGGCGCTGCTCTGGAATAACATCAAGAATATTCCAAAGACCTTTATATCCAAAAAACAGGTTCTTACATCATTCCCTACTTCATGCTTCTCATCCCCGAAAATCAAAACCAGGGAACAACTTAGGGTACTAAGCCCGCACCTGGCTCTCCCGTACCCCGAAGAACTCTTGCACAGTTCTATGTCACCACACACAGACCAAAGGATTTGATATTTTCATGCACGTTCTGCCTGCTCCGATGACATGCATATAAGCACGCACACTTCTTCTCGGGTAATCTATGCGGGAGACGCTATGCACCCAAACCAGCCGTTGGGGTTTGGGCAAGGCGGTAGGGAACCTCGCCATCCCTTTGCATGGTCTCAAACGGCCCAAAGGCTCTCGGGGGTATCTCACCTCCCTGACCAATCCCCTACGCCGCACGCCGTGATTGGAATCACCGACCGTACCTGGAACAAGGCCCATATATTACCTCCTTCAGAATATTCATTTGGTGAAACACCAAAGGATATCTGGTCACACAAGGTTCCACAGTCGATGTCCCACAACCAAGGCTCTCTTACACACTCAAAAGGCGAAGGAGTCGACATCATCGACTAGAGAAAAAGGTCCTACGCCTTTTACCTTACCAACACATGGTTACACCGATGCCTCACGCCACCCTGGTAACAACCCAAGAAAGGAGAAGGGAGAAAATCCTTTCACACACATATTCTAACAATTATACTGCAAAAAAAAGAAGAGTTGTAGAGCATACCTCTTATCACCTCATGCTCTGCAGAATCGTAGACATCCAAAGCTCGCGGCTGTCTGCAGTACCAACTGTCAGATCCTGGAGCCTAACGTGAACCGCCTAGTGGTGATTGGAAGATCTTGTAAGGTCGTCCTCCACCTTTAGCTCCTACCGCTCCTCTGATAGCACCACCTCTCTGGGAGCTACTCCGATCACGACGCTACCTCTTCCATGGTGGTGCACCTGCTGCCTGCCCGAAGCTCTCCGCTTTCCTGGTCGGGCAGTCCCGTTCCTGGTGACCTCTCCCATCGCAAGCATAACACCGACTCTCTTTGCACTTCACTGGTGCCCTCCGGCGCCACTGTGGTGTACGACCATGCCCCTAAGTTTGGTTTTCAGAAAGCCACCTACGTCGAGGTTCTGCTTGCCGATGCCCGCGAGCGGCGACAGACATCTCGGCTCCAATGTGCCTGCTGCCACCACCAACTCTAGAACTTGACAAGAAGCTCTTTGTCACCAGCGCCTACTCTAGCACCCCTGACATATGTTGAAATGGACAAGGGTACTATGACAAAACAAATCTCTCAGCGGAGACCCTGCTCAAACTTCCGCGCTCGGATGTTGTCGTCATGAACCAAGTCTGGGTAAAAGCATGCACGGTCTGCGAAACTAGCCGCGTACTTTGCCATTGTCATCCCTCCTTGCTGAAACTGCAGGAGCTCCTGAATCCGAATGGAGCGTTAGTAGGAGGGGAAAAACTCATCATGAAATAATAACTGAAAGACACCCCATGAAAGCGACGACTCGTCAAGAAACTGAGTCACCAGACTCCACAAACACCAAGCTGCTCCACAGAAAAGGTTGGCGGCCAAAGCCACCATAAGACCTGTCGGCGTCTGCACAAGCCTGAAAAGGCAAACCACTGTCTCTAGACAAACCTCTAATGCCTGAGGGTTTGGCTCACCACTGAACCTCAGTGGTCCATGCCGCTGGAACTCGCAGAGCACACTCAATCTGAGCTCAAGCCCCATCTGATCTGCTGAAGCTGTCTGCTGCTCAACAGGTGGGGGTGCTGCTACCAGCCCACCTTGAGGAAGGGGCTTGCATGATGGGTCCTGGACCGAGGCCTCGTAGCTCACAGGGTCTTCGTCATGAACCAAAGCTGGTATCCTGGCTGACTGACTTCGTGGAAACATCCTGAATATTATCAAGGAGTGCCGTGGTTAGATGAGCATATATGTATATAACAGTAACAACAATGGGGAGCTGACTCAAGAAGGACAGTCAAAGACTCAATCCTATGTGATGCACAAACCAATTTTCCCTACAACAAATGTCACAGCATGCCGAGTCGACAAACGGGTTATCAGGGTCTTGGTGAATGGATACGTCGGCCGCCGCACCATCACTAGACTCCCTGGCCTGAGAGCCACTCTCAAGACACTTTAACACTATTTCCCTAAATCCCAACCAATTCCTTTTTAGGGACGTCCGAACAATGTCCCAAGGAACGAACCACATATGATACCACTTTTTCATGACCCGAACCTACCTGGGCTCGAGCCGCAACTACCCTAAGCCCGCCTCCATAGTCTAGGGGCTAGCGACTAGCGCCGAAGGAACAACAACTCGGGGAGGCCTTTGCCTAAGTACCTGTACACACACACAACACACTCAATGAAAAAGTGCAGAGTAAAAAGAAAAGAAAAGTACCAACTTCTATAAATAAACCACAATGTGCATCGACCTCTAAAAGTACAAAGTAAAAGCTAAAGGTAAACTGAAAATAAAAGGGGAAAAACACGCGCCCAACTAGAAATGTGCCACAACCCATCAACAGGTGAACAAAAGAAAAACAGCTGGAAGGGTCCCCCACCTGGAACCCGACTCTGACCAACGCACGCGGTCTAATCTCCTAAACTCCTAAGCTCTACTGAAGTCATGGCCAACCTATCCGTCTTCTGCAAGGGCACACCAAGTGCATGCAAATACCAAGCAGGGGTGAGTATAAAAATACTCAGTAGGATACCCCGAAGGCTCGAGGGAGCAACAAAAAAGGTACCTAAGGGTGAGCAGTAGATTGAACAGGGTAAAGTAAAGGAGTATAACTGAAAGTGTAGTAAAGAGTACAGTAAAGAGTCTATCTCAACCAACAAGAGAAAGAAGATAGACTCATCCAGACACAAGGAGCTGGAAATGGTGAGAAGATGAACTTACTGTCGAGTCTTCGCTACCTATAGCAAGAGAGTAGACTCATCCAACCATGAGAAGCTAGACATGGAAAGCACATGACATACCCTGTGCGTCTTCGCCTCTCATGGAGGGAGAGTATCCAAGCCCAAGAAGATGGTACTGGAACAAGGTATATACACATCCTTATGATCAATCAAGAAGCCCGAACAAGTTCGTAAGGGGATCTCCATCCCGTAGCTAAACCCAAGAAAGTGAGTATCCAACAGTCCCAGAAGTAAAAACCATCGATGAACAACATCCCGCACGTCTACCCCGAATTGCAAGTCAAGGGGTCAAATCACCGCACCTCAAAACTATCCGCTTTGGGCGGCACTGGCTCGCCTGCACAGTTTTAGGTCGCGTCGCAAGGATGTGTCTCGGTGGGGATAATGCCCCTCATACTTGAGAGTTATGGGTGAACATCAATCCACACTCATCACTGCCCCACAGTCAAGATGTCTCCTCAAAGTCGACATGTGACCCCCTGCCCAGCCCCGCTGGAGGGTGATCCCTGGAAGTCGATGGGTTCCCATTGGAGGGAGACCCGGTAAGAGTCAACAGGTGCCACACTGCCCAGTCCCGTAATAGGGTAATCCATTGGAGGGAGACCCGACTAAAGTCGTCTATGAGACCACTGCCCAGCCCAGATGGAGGTAAACCGGCATTGAGGACCACTGCCCAGCCCAGCTGGAGGTAATCCCGTCATCGAGGACCACTACCCAGCCCAGCTAGAGGTAAGCCCGGAACTGCTCTGGCCATCCCTACTGGATAGTACTGCTCGGTGAACACCGCTATACTGGCCATCCCTGCTGGATGGTAACCCACTGGCCATCCCTGCTGGATGGTATAACTGGAGAGCCCTTCTCAAAACAACCTCATCCCTACTAGTAACAAACTCCTGGGTAGATGATCAGTGCCCGCGTAAAGTGTTTGTTACACCAAATCCACAAGAACTCTACCGGGGAACACAAAGGAATGGGAGAAACTCCCCAGGCTTCTCAAGACGATCACGCTCCAATCCATTGAGTCAGTATCGAAGAGCATCGAGTCAACTCATCCCAGAAAGTGGGGAAAACACCCACGCTGTACGAACACCCGTATTCGCAAATGGTACCACAATCTAATGAAAGGGGAACGATACTGAAACCCCTCACAGCTGAAGAAACAGAGGAACCAAACCATCTCTGTCGGCCAAACGAGAACAGAACCTGGGGAAAACTCAACCCTGCCTGTCAACAAATGAGAACAACACCAGGGGAAAACTCAACACTGAAGGTCAACAAACGAGAACAGGACCACGAGAAAACTCAACCCTACTGGTCAACAAACGAGAACAAAGGGACCCTCTACGTCGCGAGAGGTCAAAGGTACGCGAAGAAGAACACGGAACGCGCATGGGTCCCACACGACTTGTGACGCCAAGTCAACACCAACAAAGCACACAATCATTCTTAGGTACCAACATCCACATGCACCTCACAACATTCCCTTATACTCCCAGAGTATACCACATCTCCAGCCCAAAGGCTAACGTGCACCCGGTACCCAATGTCAACGCGAAGGTGTGAATGTAAAAACTCCAACTTGCCACCTCATTGTCCCAGGCATGACCAACTAAATCTCTTCAAGCATATACTTCATTCACATAGGAGTGCTCACGAACATATGCCAAGGGTTCCCGGGAAACACCGCGGGAGGAACCACCACCGGTACACCTTTCATATTTCCACATTTAATAAGATCATGCAAGAGGCCCCACATGCCTGAATAGATTACACCATTGTAATCCTCATGAAAAAACATGTGAGATAGACTACCTACTCACCTCAAACGAATATCCGACGGAAAAGTCACCGATACTGACTTACGCCCGAACGGCGTCCCGTGACCCTAAGCCTCGACCATGAAAACAGTCGGGCGCATCGCACCATTGTGATGCCCTAGGGAAAACACGTCAAAAGGACCACTCACTTGAGTGGAATAGATATCCAGAGAAAACGATGCATTCCAGCGCACCACACACGAGCGATGCTTCGTGGGACCCACATCCCAGTCCTGAAACACAACGAACAGATCACACTGTTGTGATCTTCTCGAAAAAGTACACATGTTTGACTATTCACTTATCCAAAATGGACACCCGGTGATAAAGATGAAAAATCAGAGTCAACTCCCGAAAGGACCCTCGTGGGGCCCACACCAGCGTGCAAAATTAAAGCGGGCGGGTTGCACCAATGCAATTCCCTTGAAAAAACACCAAAAAACGACTGCTCGCATGCCCCGAACGGACGTCCGATGAAAAAGTTGTAAAGCGCTGCTCGCAGCTCAAAAGACGGGCTGTGGGACCCACACCTCAACTCTAGCTTCAACGCCCAAAAACACCTTGGAAAGATTCTCCGTAATTCTAGGGTCCCAACGCCACTGACGGTGCTCAAAACAGATGTCAGACGCGTTCGCGCCGTCCAAAACAAGATCTCACGGAAAAATGTCAATTCACTTAAAGATGCATCGCGCCTCCGAGGCCCCTCGTTTCGGGAATTAAAAATTCCCAAAACCATCTCAAAAAGCTTGTCTTAGCTCAACGAACATGTCTCTGCTGACGGTGTGCTAATCTGACACTCGAACTTTCTTTTAGAGGCTATTTAAATTTTATCAGACCGAAAAGGGGGTGGGCTGGGCCAGTTTGGCTGGCCCACCCACTGCCTGAGTCGGCCCGCGGTTCACCGCGTGGGCTGGCCCGCATCACCCGAACTGGATGTTTCCCCATGGGTCCCACAAAGTGTGGGTCCCTTGTCTGCTATCCGGGGTCACGAAGACCCCGGGTCTTCATCCCACGACGACCGGCCGAAGCCGGTCCTCCTCCTCCCCCATGCTCCGCGCCCCGCTGGTGCCTGCAGCCGACGACCGCCGCGCCCCCAGCTTCCCTAGCCACTCCAACTCAGCCACCTACCCGCCGAAGCCGGAAACACCTCCACCGCCTAGAAGACCCACGCCGCCGCCGATGCCCCTGCTGTCGCCGCTGGAGCTCGTCGGAAAAAAAATAACCCGCCGGAAACATCAAAAACCCGCAATCTTTGACGAGCCGCTGCGGGATCCTCTGAACTCGGATTTCAAATCTGAAGCAAGTGTCGGAAAGAGAAAAGTTTATAATACATGACCATGGTCTTTGATTTTAAATTCAATGGAAATTTAATGCTATAATTGAATTGAAATAATGGTTCGGAAATAAAAACAGAAACCAAAACCTCCTACCTGCTGGGGCGTTGCCCGACGCTTCACGGAGGTCCGCCGCCATGCCGCTGCCTTGTCAGAGGGAAGGAGGAGAGGAGGAGCTTGAGGGGTCTGGCTTGATGGAGATTCCTCAAGGGGAGAACAAGGGAGGGGAGGGGAGAAGATGGGTTAAAAAAATAATTTATTAAAATTTTAATTAATTTAAACCCATAATTAAACACGCATCTGAAACCTTAGACAGAGTCGAGGTTAAGCCTCACCTAGGCCAAAAACCACCTCCCGAGTACAAAATAGGTCTTGGAATTTTAATCCGAGGCCCCATTCCAAAGTTATTAAACACAACGCCCGAGGCCTCCAAATTACCAAAACGCCCTCGGGGTCATTTTTCACTGACGTCCCGCGCCCTCAAAAATTACACCCCTCCTAGGGTAAACGACACGCTCCGAACTCAACAGTGCCCTTAGTTTTCCAATCCAAGACACCGTTTAAGATATACTTGAGTTTAACTATTAAACGAATTAATTAATTAATTAATGTATCCGTTTAACATTCCGGAAGCAGGCGAGGGGTCCAAACGTCCTGCACCGACATGCTTTATATCGTTTCTAGGGTAAACACCCCATTACAGACCCATCCGTACACTCAAATCTCTGATATGGATCACCGTTTTAGAGTTACCCCATTTATTTGGCGTTCCCAATGTGAACACACTGAAAACTTAATTCTGGCCACACCGGGGCTCGGAATCGCACGTCGTCTGAAGGCACTTCCCTGGAATAACATCAAGAATATTACAAAGTCCTTTATAGCAAAAAAACAGGTTCTTAAAATCATTATGGTATAGGAATTGATCCTTTTATTAGAGAGACCAAGATGGAATGTATATCATCAAGATCATCGAGATAGTGGATTATTGAAACATTAGTTCATTACCATTGAATACTCTTGGGATATATCCCATTGAAGGTGAGAAAAGTAATTATTCTTGGTCCATAAATTGATATAAATTCTTTATATGCATTATGGTTTTTAATAGTTTATCTGATAAATACATCAAACACTCATTCTTGCTAATACATGATGAAAAATAATAATTACACTACCTAGTGTTGAAAATGTTAATTTGGGAAACTCTTGGATTTACCCCATGTTATGTCAAGGTTTACTATATTAACGAATGGAAAAACCTATTAATATAATATAAATATTTATTTTTCTTTTTTTATGATAATAATGTTATAACTATATTATAATTTCTTATTTATCAATCCCATTGATAATTTTGAAAAGAAATCGATCAAATTCAGCTAGTGAAGGTAATTTTTTTGAATATTTTATTGAATCATGGAAGAAATAAATAAATTAAATTTTATTAACCCCACCATTGGGGATGGAATTTATTATTTTATATTATGATGAATCTATGAAAATTATATGGTGAATCATTATGTAAAATGATAGAGATTATTCTTTTGATATAAGGAAATTAATGAACCATGAATATTACTATCCACCTCCTGATCAAGATAATGATGTAGTAATATTCTCTTTGAATATATGGAGGTACTATCATGAAGGTAGGATATGTTACATATATGTAGATCATATGGGTATAATTTATTTATTGTCCAATAAATACTGAAATATAAGACAATTTAGCTGGCTAGAACTGCTCCTATACTATGAATGTATTATACAACAATCTTTGGGAATGTATTGAAGGTGGAAGGCGTATTGATTAATAATTATTATAGAATAAATATAGATTAATATCTAATACCCCTAGATTTACTATTGTTGAAAATTGAAAGTATTGATGATTGGAAAAACACACTCCCTTTCAAAGTAACCATTAAACCACCCTTCCTAGATATGAAAAAATAGCATGATAATATGATAAGGGTATTTGATAAATGTTTAAATACATAAAATTTGTGAGATTTATGGACATATGATATGAAAGTGGAGTTTTTAAATTTTTAATGAGGCTATGTATAACATCTGTATCAAATCATATGATGGAATTTCAAGATGCAACTCATAACATAAGTTTTCATATACACCCATATAGAACCAAGTTATATTAATATTTAAAAGAAAATATATAGTGTGAAATCATGAAATTTCAAATTTATAAATATTTAATAAAATACATGATATGATAACAAATAAAATTTGAGAGGCAACATGAAATGGTTTTCTAGAAACCTCTCCATAAAAATCTATATAGTGGGGAAATATCATAATTGACATTGTTAGTAGGATTCCAAATAAATTTAATATAACTGATAAAATATTATTTATAATGGATCATATTATAAGGAATGAAAATTAACTTTTAAAACAATGGGATCTACAACTTGAGAATCATTATTGAAATTAATTTATTTATATATTAAGGCACAAAAGTGCACCACTATCAATTTTATCTAATCTGGTTCCCTATTTGACCTTAAATTTTATGTTTAGCCTCGATAAGGAACTGAACACTGAGATAGATTTTATCACTACCTTCCATCATCAATCTAATTTGTATTTTTAATTGACTGTCAAATTATCATAGGATATCCAATGGTTATGGTGACTTGAACTCCAAGGAATATGGGACAAAAATCTACTTCTAGTGTATTTTTTAAACAATTATTGTTTTCATTCATGAATATAAATGGTACCATAAAAATAATTTAATGGGAAAATATTTCAAACACACACTGATTATGATAATATTTTTAAAAAGAGGCTATCCGGTCCAAAACCATTTGAGGATACAACTGGGAAATTATGCTCCATGAAAAATCAAAACAAGATATGACAAATTAGAAAATTTTTTATTGGTAATCTATGAAACTATAAACAATATCACATAAGGTATAATGTATTATTTTATATATCACCATATAAGGGTGTTATATTATTTGTAATGAAGTACAATCCATATCAAAGGTTCTTTGGAACCAATTATATTTTCGATAGAATTTGAACATTTCAGTTTCATTTGTGTATACAACCAAAATTTATCATATTATATAACTTATTCAATGTATCATTATTCTAAAAGTAAATATGACACCCAAAAAACATATTCATAAATAGTGAGATTGAGGAAGATCCTTATATTCCTATAATGATGTCCATATTAAAATTATTGACATTATAGATATGGTATTTCATAATCATGAAAACTAGCATTCCATGGTATGTTGGAGGATTAAAAATCTAGTGGGATAATCATTGGAGCCTCAGAAAATAATTAGGTTAAAATAGATCTAGTTTTTCATGTATTTATATATACCTAAAAATTATATTATGTAATTATTTATGTTGGGAAAATCTAATGCCCATTCCATTATATAATAAATGAACATATTATTAAAAGATCTACCACATAACATAGTCACTTTTATTACATCAACAATTTAAAATACAAAGAAGGATATTACATACACCTTAACAAATTAAACTAGTGTTATAGTGATAAAAAAATAAATAAAAAAACCTAAACCACGACCCCTAAAGGACAATACTTTAAATAGAATGAGAAATATGTGTGATACATTTTTTTTTATAATGAAAAAATCCACATGGAAAAAAATGGTATAAGAACATAGAGAAATATATTAATTATTATAGATGTTATAGTTATTTGTATATATAAGGTATAATATAATTTGGTAAGGTTAAATTGACTAAAAGAATAATAAATTCCCAATATGAAACTTTTAGTGTTTTTTTATCAATTATACGTACATGTATCCAATAAAACAGCTAAAATAATTTCTTAATAATAGTGTTATTCTTTTGAAGTGTGTGACTTGACCGAAAGAACAAGATAAATTTATCAAAAGAAAAAGAGATTACGTGAGTCTAAACGAAGGAATTTTATTAGAATATTTCTAAAGAAAGGGTTGTGGATTATATGGAAATTCATCCATCCAAGTGAGATCTTTGTTGATTCCTTAATTTGAAAGGTCATCCATAACCATACTAGTTTTCCAATAAACACAAGTGGTGATTAAGTTGAGATCCATGATTCTAGAGAGACATTCCATCAATTTTACAATGAGTACCCATGATAAATGAATAACTCCATTATGAATATCTTCCAAAATTTTGGTAGAGTCACTTTCAACCCAAAGTTGGTTCTATCATTTTTTCTTAGAAAATTGCACTGTGTGAATAATACTGAGCATTTCAGCCTCTAACATGGAGGAAATGACTCAAGATCCAAAAAAGAATCAAAGTTCCCTTCCATTTTTTACTAAAAAATGGGACCACATCACACATGACCTGGGTTACCTTTTAAAGCCCCATCATCATTAATTTTTATCCATCCATACAATAGATCTTACCAAAAATCATTGAAACAATTTCTTTTTTTTCAATTTCAATAAACACCAAATTTCTTGAGAATCTGAATGTTCTTTACAACATCATGGAAGTGGTCCAGTTGTATAGTGTTTTCTTATATAGATGCATTGATTATATGTACATGGGATGATTTCACAGAGAATGGATCCTACTTGTGTATGATAGCTTTACAACCTATCTATATGAGATGAAGCAAATATGTAGCTACAATAAGGAACATATTTTTTATATGAGGTGAAAACAGGATAATAATATAATTTTTGAATATATATTCCATGTTGTGACGTTTTGGAAAAATGATTTCGAAGATTTAGTGCATGGACTTCCAAAGAGAAATTGTAACGCCCTGACCCCAGCTACCCAGAGTCGGTGCATTACTTCGTAACATTGGCATGATCACAAAAGATCAAGTCTCGAAAGACCGATTAGTTTAGTAGCCTTGGAAACACTAGATACATTCATAAGTCTTTCATTACATCAAAAAGTAAACAAACTACAATAACATGGTCTTCATAGTCCACACTCATATCCCTTTATGACTACCCCTGCAGGTCATTCATAAAATACTTCTTCACATCCTGGAAAAATATTAAAACATTGAAAGGGGTGAGCTCAGATGCTCAGTAAGGTTAAAAATATAGCGGAAGCTTTCATAAATAAACATAAAAATTTAAGGCAATGTATAACTAAAACAAAAGCCTTTTAAACTTGAACATCAACATAATATGGCGAAAGTAAAATGAGATAATGCAATTCAGTTCTTCACATGGATATTCTACTGGTCGAATAATCACATGAAATATCAATAACCACTTTCATAATGAGGGAATGTATAATGCTAGACATTCTGAAACATTTTGTCAAGGCCTCAGTCAAGATGTCTAAAATGATTAAGGCCTCGGCCAAAACCATAAATCAAATTGGGAAAGGGCCTCGGCCAATTCCACGTCTAGTTGTCTCATGAGACCTACCGATGAATCGAGGATCTATAGCGGGCTCCACCCGTCACTTATTAAGTCCAATACATTCCTCATATGAATAGGTTTAAACATATCATAAACCATAACATAATCGTATCACATAAAACATGCATAAAGGAAACATAACATTTCCACATTTCAATCACAAGATATCAATACAACACATTGTTATAATAAAAACACTTTCAAAACCATTTTCAATACCAAAATAAAAGAATGTTAAAACTTTTTATTTATTTTTCATTAAAAAAAATGATGTCTTGTAGAGGAAGCCGAAACTCAAATAATGGTCTCGGCGGCGGAGAAGTCATTGTCGCCGCATAAGTACAGAAAGAAAAACATTACCTTTTGTCATTTAGCAAAACGATTCGTATAAAAATATTCCTTTTGAATAAACGTAAAAGTCAAAGGGTTTTATACACTGTATAAAAGGAAAGTTGTGTATAAAGCCAAATATGCCTCAATGAAAGGGGATTGAGACGAAGTCCTTAAAAAGATCATTTTTAAAATAAAATAGATCTATTATGTGTATTCACTATAGGTAAACATAAATAAAGTAAAAATACAAAATAAGATATAATAATATCATGACATAATTTGAAAGTAGGAGATTAACCCAAAGAATGGAAGTTGGGTTAAGAAATTCCCTTACCTTGCGTCCTGTCCTGACTCAACCATTCTTTAAACTCCTGGATAATAAACTAGAGTTAATTTCTATTTAATTAAGAACCTTTCTCATGTTAATTATTCCTTTTATATCCCTTATTACCATGTTATGAACATTATGTAATTATTTAAGTTTATAACGGTCATTTTGTCGATCTTAGGTACTTGAGTCAAAAATAAAATTCTTATAATTACAAGTTGTTCATGTGGTGAAATATCCATTATATCCAGAATTATATTCATGATGTAGATATCGTATATATCATATATATACATTATATACATTCATTTATAATATTACGTAACATTTAGAGGTAAGAAATGAAATGCACCGTTCATGGAGACGGTAAGCCGTACGTACGCATGAACGCTACTTTCATTTCTATTTCATATTTAATGGAATGAAATCATAATGATATAAATGTATAATATAATTCCAGTATAATATATTGTATATTACCATTTACTTCATCCTTTATACATCCTACATATGGCATTAACGATTCAAATCACTTTGAGGGGGCGGTAGTCCACACTTCCTAAAATGAAATTATCGCGTTTACCCATAATGGAAATCATAAAGTATGGCATAAATGAGAAATACAGAAGCATAAGTAAATCATAAACATATTATATATCATATATAAATATAGTGACATCTTAATTGCCACCTTTGAAGGTGTTTTATGAGTGTTGAACAATCATCGTTTCGTGAGGCAGAAATTCGCCATCCACAGAAACAGTATGTTCTTTAACCATTATATGTAGGTGTGTGTAAGTGTAGCTCGAATCCTTCTTATAAAAACATCCTAGTATATTTAGGATACTGTTGTTATTACAAAATATATGAATAAAAAGTGTTTAGGGGGTTGGAGAAGAAAAATAAAACAAAACAACATTAGAGAAGACATTACCTGAAAATCGGGTAACTCTTTTTGATTTGAGCCAAAGGCTTCCTTGGGAAGAGTTCTGCCCAAAGTGAGGCATCTAGTAGTAAGAGGGGGAAGTTGGGAGAGTATTTGGGCAGAGGTTGGCCGAGCCAAATGGCTTGAATGTGTGAATGAGGTGGTAGAGGTGGGGGCCTTTTATAAGAGGAGAGGATGGGCTCTTTTGGAAAGATTGAAATGTTACATTATTATACAATGCTTTTCGGATTCTAAAGGTCCCACACTGATATAATTCGTGGATAAGGTGATAAGAGTTCAAAATATCCTCATACAATAGGCTTTGGAAAAGTGTAAGCCTTGGATTTTACATTATCTCTTTATTTTATTTAAATCGTTAAATAATGAGGTCATCGCTGCATCATTATGATGTCATAATTTACTTTATTTAATGTCTAAAAATTATAAAAAAAATACTATGATGTAGGAAATCTTTTTAGATTTCCAATGACTATTTATAGTCAAAAATATGACTTGTATAACCCCATGTAAAAATTGTTTTAGTGAAACATTTCATGTTTGTGTCATTTTTTACTTTAACCTTAAATAAAAGGTATTTATGTCAATTTCCAAATAAAGTGGCTCCATGGGGTCTCCAAGTTGACCCATGGATTGTCTTGGTCGTCCATGACTCATCCAATAGGAGTAGGACAAGTGTCAAGCTCATATCATATTATTAAAACATTATTTTTACCTTAAAATACACTAATTACCTCTAATCGCGATTAAGAACTTAAAAGTTACTATTCACCAAAAAATTATTTTAATCTCATTGAACCACATTTTACTTCTTAATGACAACCATGTATGTCATATTTTTGAAAATAAAATCACAGAATTGGTAATATTTCATTTAAATGAAAAATCAGTTATTTAACTACCACTTAGTGGTTTCACTATTCATAAAAAATTGATGTTTTTCAGAACAATGCCAAAATTTCACCCTAAGATATAATTGATATTCCTAATTCAAAAATGATGTCTATTTTACAAAATTCCAAACATATAAGTTGCATTAATTAATTTTATAATTAATTCCCGCTGTCACAACAAATAGCGTGTTTTTAAGAAACAATTTATATCAAAAGTTTGATAATTGTTTATGTCCAATTTCAATGTTAAATTAATTATAATGAACACCATTGGATAAAATGGTAAAAATATATTCTAATTATACTTTTAAACCACTCAGTAGTATAACTTATCACTATAAATTATTTTGATTAAAAAAGTTGTTTTTAAGTATTTTTCACTATTCATAAAAAATTAGAAGTTCTCAGAAAAATACCAAAAATTAAACATAGGCTAATTTCGATATTCCGAATCCAAAAATGAAATAAATTTTGAAATATAAAATTTCTATAATTTTAAAAAGTGGTTATTACTATTCATAACGGCTACTTTGATTAATCGCGGTGTTTTAGAACTCGAAGTTGCGTACAATGCAAGCTATTGCATTATTGAATAAGAAGCGTATCATAGAAGCTCGGGGTGTTACATTCTCCCCTCCTTCAATAAATTGCGTCCTCGCAATTTGAAATTTTTCTTGGAAAATAAAAGGTTGAAAATAGAAAATACCTTTGTAGAAAACCCACATCGGAAATAAGGTTAATAAAAATATAACTTTAAAAGAAAGAAAGATAAGTACAAAGGTCACCCGAGATAGCCCATACTAGGATTCTATGAAAATATGGATATGGAAGAAAAACAAACCATCAAGGTCTGATGGAGAGTTGTAGAAAACTGGATTAGGAAAAAGTTAAAAATAAGAAAATCACAAACTTGTGATTGGTTAAATGGTCATTGAATCCCCAGTTGGAAAAGTTAACCGACAATGTTTTTGTTTTAAGTTACCATTTATAAAGTTAAAGAATTTATTTAGGAGATTTACTAAGAACGTAAGGGAATATACATACTTGTCATGTAGACTTTCATTCTTTAATAAATTTTTACCAAAAACCCATCTTTCACTCTAAAAGGTAATAGAACTCAAAAATATTCTATTTATCCTAACTGTATAAGGTTCCAAATGTTAACACCTACCATTTATATTAGTAAAATTATTTTTTAATAACCAGGGACTTCCTGTAGGCTAGTGGTAGGAAATAAAGGCCTGTCGCACTATGGTTGTGGGTTCGATTCCTGCAGCTTTGTCCGATGCGACGGGTTATGCCCCACCCTGCAGGTTGTCCTATCCTAAAACTATAGTATCATAATATTACAAAAATAATCTTCATAAATTTTTTAACCTTAAACAATACTATCCAAAGATCAACTTAATCCACTCCAAACTTTATAATTATCCAATATACCTCTGTCCAGACTTTCTCTAAAAGGTATCCTAATTCCAAAATCAATTTATCAGATTCCCCAAACAAAGTAAAGTTTCTCTTATTGTCACATACTAAAAATATAATTACCTTCATCATATTAAAACCTTACTGAAATCAACAAGTACTGCAGTACAATCCTTATATATATATCACATTATTCTAATAACCAGAATATAATCCATGAGTCCAAAAGCACCATTACATTAGTTATTCTGCTTCAACTATAGTAACAACATAAGATTGTCCTTGATCCCTTGGCCTTTTCTGAGGTAAGTTTCCCTGACTCTTAGGACATTCATTTGCATAATGACCCATTTCTCTACAATTGTAGCATTCAACTTTGATAGCCTCTTTCTTTCCCTTGCAATCACGAGCCTGGTAACCCTTTTCTCCACATTTATAACAAACTCCCATTCCTTTTAAGCAAGTACCAGGGTGATTCTTCCCACAATTATCACATAATGGAAAATCCTTCTTTCCCTTTTTCCCTTTATCTGTCTCTTGTTCCATCGTTCTCTTCTTCTCTTGCTTTACTTTGTTGTCATAAGACTTATAGAATTCCTTTTCTGTCTTGATAGCACACGAGACAATATCTTCGTATGATGAGAAGGATTGTGATACTAAATCTCGACAGAGAAATAGTTTTAACCCATCAAAGAAACGATCAATCTTACTCCTTGGGTTACGTATATAATCTGCATCATACCTCGCTAACCTTGTAAAGTTGGCCTCATACTTTGCGACATTCTCATCCTCCTTCTGCCTCAGACTCAAAAAATGCCTTTCCATATCTGCTCGATGGTCATGAGGAAAGTATTTTTCTAAGAAAAGATCTTTGAACTCCCTCCATTCCATATTCGATACGTCATCATCTTCCTTTGTGTTTTGAATCAGCGACCACCACTGATCGACATCTCCAGTGAGGCGGTAAACTTCCATGACAACCTTCTCCCTTTCGCTACCCCCCAAGGCATGGAATATTTTCTCTAAGGAGTTTATCCATTTCTCAGCTACTAACGTATTTGTACCCCCATTAAATGTTGGTGGTTGTTGCCTCATGAAGCGGTCTAACATTGATCCTCCACGTTGTGGATCAGGGTGATCCATACGAGTAAGGTTATTATTCATAACATGAGTGAGTTGTCCCAGTATGGTAATAAGTTGATCAGCACCAGTTGTATCTCCAGATCCACAATAATTATCTTGAGCAGGAGGGAAATCCCTACACGGAGTGTGTGCATTGATACAATTTCCATTCCTTCCACTAGGCGCCATTTCTAAACAATGGAATAAACTAGATTAGTTTATGAATCAAAATACATAATTCCATACTTGTAAAATACTTAACATAAATTGAACTATTTATGGATATAATCCATAATCATAAAAAGGTTTTATTTGATGAAGTATATACTCATAACCGTTCATAGTGGTTTGTAAAGAAATGAGAATTATCCTAAGCATATCCCCCGGGAGTGTCGTAACCAAGAGTGCAGCAAGGCCCGTTGTCGTGCACCCGTTCCCGTTCGAGTCTAGCTCAAAGCGGTGTTTTTGGGTTTTACCCCTAGGTACATCTGTGCCAGAGCTGCCTCTACCTGCTCGTATCTAGACAGGGATGTATTGCTCGGAAAACTCACAAAATATCTATAATAACAAAATTCTAGGAAGTTCTTCTATACTAATCCTCAAAGTCTATCTTTGGGCTATGTGCTCTAATCAGAGTTTATCTAAATCTAGCTTCTAAGGTTAGTACTAAACTGCCTCTGATACCAACTGTAATGCCCTAACCCTAGCTACCCAGAGTCGGTGCATTACTTCGTAACATTGGCATGATCACAAAAGATCAAGTCTCGAAAGACCAATTAGTTTAGTAGCCTTGGAAACACTAGATACATTCATAAGTCTTTCATTACATCAAAAAGTAAACAAACTACAATAACATGTTCTTCATAGTCCACACTCATATCCCTTTCTAACTACCCCTGCAGGTCATTCATAAAATACTTCTTTACATCCTGGAAAAATATTAAAACATTGAAAGGGGTGAGCTCAGATGCTCAGTAAGGTTAACAATATAGCGGAAGCTTTCATAAATAAACATAAAAATTTAAGGCAATGTATAACTAAAACAAAATCCTTTTAAACTTGAACATCAACATAATATGGCGAAAGTAAAATGAGATAATGCCATTCACTTCTTCACATGGATATTCTACTGGTCGAATAATCACATGCAATATCAATAACCACTTTCATAATGAGGGAATGTATAATGCCAGACATTCTGAAACATTTTGTCAAGGCCTCGGCCAAGACGTCTAAAATGATTAAGGCCTCGGCCAAAACCATAAATCAAATTGGGAAAGGGCCTCGGCCATTCCACGTCTAGTTGTCTCATGAGACCTACCGATGCATCGAGGAGCTATAGCGGGCTCCACCCGTCACTTATTAAGTCCAATACATTCCTCATATGAATAGGTTTAAACATATCATAAACCATAACATAATCGTATCACATAAAACATGCATAAAGGAAACATAAAATTTCCACATTTCAATCACAAGATATCAATACAACACATTGCTATAATAAAAATGCTTTCAAAACCATTTTCAATACCAAAATAAAATAAAGTTAAAACTTTGTATTTATTTTTCATTAAAAAAATGATGGCTTGTAGAGGAAGCCGAAACTCAAATAATGGTCTCGGCGGTGGAGAATTCGTTGTCACCATATAAGTACAGAAAGAAAAACATTCCCTTTTGTCGTTTATCAAAACTCTTCGTATAAAAAGATTCCTTTTTAATAAACGTAAAAGTGAAATGGTTTTATACACCGTATAAAAGGAAAGTTGTGTATAAAGCCAAATATGCCTCAATGAAAGGGGATTGAGATAAAGTCCTTAAAAAGATCATTTTTAAAATAAAATAGATCTATTATGTGTATTCACTATAGGTACACATACATAAAGTAAAAATACAAAATAGGATATAATAATATCATGACATAATTTGAAAGTAGGAGATTAACCCAAAGAATTGAAGTTGGGTTAAGAAATTCCCTTACCTTGCGTCCTGTCCTGACTCGACCATTATTTAACCTCCTGAATAATAAACTAGAGTTAATTTCTATTTACTTAAGAACCTTTCTCATGTTCATTATTCCTTTTATATCCCTTATTACCATGTTATGAACATTATGTAATTATTTAAGTTTATAACGGTCATTTTGTCGATCTTAGGTACTTGAGTCAAAAATAAAATTATTATAATTACTAGTTGTTCATGTGGTGAAATATCCATTATATCCAGAATTATATTCATGATGTAGATATCATATATATCATATATATACAGTATATACATTCATTTATAATATTATGTAACATTTAGAGGTAAGAAATGAAATGCACCATTCATGGAGACGGTAAGCCGTACGTACGCATGAACGCTACTTTCATTTCTATTTCGTATTTAATGGAATGAAATCATAATGATATAAATGTATAATATAATTCCAGTATAATATAGTGTATAGTACCATTTACTCCATCCTTTATACATCCCACATATGGCATTAACGATTCAAATCACTTTGAGGGGGTGGTAGTCCGCACTTCCTAAAATGAAATTATCGCATTTACCCATAATGGAAATCATAAAGTATGCCATAAATGAGAAATACAGAAGCATAAGTAAAACATAAACATATTATATATCATATATAAATATAGTGACATCTTAATGGCCACCTTTGAAGGTGTTTTATGAGTGTTGAACAATCATCATTTCGTGAGGTAGAAATTCGCCATCCACAGAAACAGTATGTTATTTAACCATTAGATGTATGTGTGTGTAAGTGTAGCTAGAATCCTTCTTATAAAAAAATCCTAGTATATTGAGGTTACTGGTGTTGTTACAAAATAAATGAATAAAAAGTGTTTAGGGGGTTGGAGAAGAAAAATAAAACAAAACAACATTAGAGAAGACATTACCTCAAAATCGGGTAACTCATTTTGATTTGAGCCAAAGGCTTCCTTAGGAAGATTTCATCCCAAAGTGAGGCTTCTAAGAGTAATAGGGGGAATTTGGGAGAGTATTTGGGTAGAGGTTGGCCGAGCCAAATGGCTTGAAAGTGTGAATGAGGTGGTAGAGGTGGGGGCCTTTTATAAGAGGAGAGGAGGGGCTCTTTTGGAAAGATTGAAATGTTACATTATTATACAATGCTTTTCGGATTCTAAAGGTCCCAAACTGATATAATTCGTGGATAAGGTGATAAGGGTTCGAAATATCTTCATCCAATAGGCTTTGGACAAGTGTAAGCCTTGGATTTTACATTATCTCTTTATTTTATTTAAATCGTTAAATAATGAGGTCATCGCTGCATCATTATGATGTCATACATAATTTAATTTATTTAATGTCTAAAAATTATAAAAAAAATACTATGATGTAAGAAATCTTTTTAGATTTCCAATTACTATTTATATCTAAAAATATGACTTGTATAACCCCATATAAAAATTGATTTAGTGAAACATTTCATGTTTGTGTCATTTTTTACTTTAACATTAAATAAAAGGTATTTATGTCATTTTCCAACTAAAGTGGCTCCATGGGGTCCCCAAGTTGACCCATGGATTGTCTTGGTCGGAAATGACTCATCCAATAGGATTAGGACAAGTGTCAAGCTCATATCATATTATTAAAACATTATTTTTACCTTAAACTACACTAATTATCTCTTATCGTGATTAAGAACTTAAAAGTTACTATTCACCAAAAAATTATTTTAATCTCATTGAACCACATTTTACTTCTTAATGAAAACCATGTATGTCGGATTTTTGAAAATCAAATCACAGAAGTGGTAATATTTCATTTAAACGAAAAATCAGTTATTTAACTACCACTTAGTGGTTTCACAATTCACCAAAAATTGAAGTTTTTCAGAACAATGCAAAAATTTCACCCTAAGCTATAATTGATATTCCTAATTAAAAAATGATGTATATTTTACAAAATTCCAAACATATAATTTGCATTAATTAATTTTATAATTAATTCCCGCTTTCACAACAAATAACGTGTTTTTAAGAAACAATTTATATCAAAATATTGATAATTGTTTATGTCCAATTTCAATGTTAAATTAATTCTAATGACCACCATTGGAAAAAATGGTAAAAATATATTCTAATTATACTTTAAAACCACTCAGTAGTATAACTTATCACTATAAATTATTTTGATTAAAAAAGTTGTTTTTAAGTATTTTTCACTATTCATAAAAATTAAAAGTTCTCAGAAAAATACCAAAAATTCAACATAGGATAATTTTGATATTCCGAATCCAAAAATGAAGTCCATTTTGAAATATAAAATTTCTATAATTTTAAAAAGTGGTTATTACTATTCATAACGGCTACATTGATTAGACGCGGTGTTTTAGAACTCGAAGTTGCGTACAATGCAAGCTATTGCATAATTGAATGAGAAGCGTATCATGGAAGCTCGGGGTGTTACATAAATAGTAGTGGCACATGAGATAAATAAGTGATTTGTGTAATCCCTTTGTTTATTACAGTATCTACACCTAGAAAAAAGCATAATTCAAAAATATTGCATACAAATGTTATTGGGAATCCTTTGATGAGAAAAACTCCAGATCAAAGTGAATCTTGATGGTATTATCCAAGGTTTTTCAAAACACCTGATCTAAAAGAAATCACTATTATATTAAATGTTAGCATGATTTGAATATGTGGTACCTATTATGACTTACCTAAGATGTAAATATTATATATTATTTACATACCTATTTATCACACAAAAAAAGTTATTTTATTAGATTAATTTATTTTAATATTTTATGTTAATTTATAAACCTACGAAAAAGATTCTAAATTATAAAATATAAAATAATATTTTGAAAATATTTTTTATCAATAAAATACTCTTCCCTAAAAAATTAATAATAAAATATCTATGACAGTTCTAAAATGAATAAATAATAAAGACCAATTTATGATTTTAAAAAAATACTGTTAAAACCATGTGTATCCCAAAGGGTTTTTATTCTCCAAAGCCTATATTTATAATTCTTATTTCCCAAAATAATTATATATTTCTCCCACAACTGTTATAAATACCAACACATCCTCTCATTTTAAATCACCCCAAAATTAGTCAGCATTGTTGTAATGACCCACAGTTTTATCAATGGAAACTCTCTTCTTATAATTATGTCATATATTATATTCACATAAAATCACATATATCACACAATAAAAACTTTATAAATTATTAATGAATGAAATAAAAGGAATTTTTGAAGTTAAAGAACATATACCAAAGGAATAGTAACTTGACCTTTGGAATAGTAACTCGACCCTTATGAATAGTAAACCAACCAATTGAATAGTATCCTCACTAATGAAAGTGTAAATAAAATTTATCCATCTTATAAGTAAAAAATATGACATAATTATATCATACTATAAGTAGATAAAAATTTCAATAAATTATTAATTAAGTGTTGGTATTTCTGTAAGTCATAAATATTTAATTACAATGTTATGATTAATTTAATAAATTAAAAGAAAATTTATTTTCAAAAAATGTATTCATAAATTAATACTTTGATGTATTATTATTCTAATACAATTTTTTGAGACCTTGATTAAATTTTTCAAGGTGTTATAAAATCAGTTATATTTTTTAAATATGCATTTTCCAAGAAAATGATGATTTTAATTAAAATATAAAATTTCTTATATATAGAAAATTATTTTCATAAAATGTTGTTCATTTTTTAATTTTACAAGTTGAAAAAAGGTGAGGTTCGATATAGTTGGTATTAGAGGAAACATTTAGTTATTTTTAGAGACTATAGATAAAGCACATTAGTTATAACCCTATGGATAAGATTAAGTATGAGAAAACATCCTAACATTTTGGTAAGTATAGAGTAAGTGGTTTATCAAGAAAATACATCCCTATCTGGACACTACAAGTGGATGTTTTTTTGGAACATATGTACCAAGGAGTAATAATTCTGACAAGGTGTTCTAGGCTTGACTCGTGGTAACCTAGTACACAACAAAGGGCCTTACTGCACACCTAGTTTAAAAATCCTAGGGGATATGATTTGGTAAATTCATAATCATATTAAAAACTATTGTTAAGGGAACAAATAAAATTCCCAGAAGAGTATATGTTAGGAAAAAAATCTTGGATAAACTATATTGAAACCAATGAAATCACAAGTTTGGATATACTTTTACATTAATCATTTATCATTTTTTGTATAAAGTCACCCTATCATGCTTATTTGATAAGTATTTAGGGCCCCTAATTGAACTTTATTTTTCTTATTTAATTGTGGGAAATAGAATAAAATGTTCCAATAATAAATTTTATAGTTATTGTGATGATCTCCCTAATGAAATTCTAAATATGATGGAAACAGGTGGTCAAAATAACATGAGAATACTTGATCAACTGGCTCAAGTAAAGAATAATAACATAAATTGTGTGGAACGCCCTCCATCTTCAAGGAATTAGAAAGTTGTTATTGAATCCTTCATGTGGAAAAGGACTTCTGTGTTTAGTGTATCTTTCAATACCCTCCTCATGGAATAGTGTATTGACTACATTGAAAATATGTTCTCTGTCCTCTAGTGCTCAGAAGAAGAGAAAGTTTTGATGACTGTCTATCATTTTGAAATGAAAGTTGATTAATTATGGAAATTAATCAAAAATAAAATTTCCAAGGAGGAAATTGATTCCATGGATTAGGAGGAATTTAAGAAAATGTTTTTCAATAAATATTTTACCCAATCTGTCCTCCTTAATATTGAATGAGTGTTACTCAGACATAAGTATAAGGATGATGAGTTTATCGGGGAGTATGAGGAAAACATCACAAGGAATTAAAGATACCCATTTAGCATTGTCCTGAACATTGAAAACATGGTGGATCATTTATTTAGCAGAAAAAATCTGAGTATATGAAAGGAGTTGGTGATTCAAGACTTTGAAAATTATGAGAAGATTGTCCATTGTGACCTTAAGGTTGAAATGGAGATTGGATACACTCAATGGTCTTGTGGACCTAGAGAAAAAAGTGGAAAATGGAGTTTAATATCGATGTATTAGAAAATAAATTCCATGATGTAAATAAGATCAAATATGCAGAGTGTCAAAATTATGGGAAGAAGTATCGTAGGAATTATCTAAAGGGAAACATGAAATGCTTAAAACGGGGAAGAATGGGGAATTTGGATAAGAATTTCTGAAGGGATATAAAGAATTCCACTAATTTGGAATAATAAAGTAAGGTTTATATAAATTCATAGCTAGTAGTGAAGTGTTTAAACTATAAGGAACATGTGAATTTTTAGAACCAATTCCCTAAACCGAGGGTTGTTTGAGGCAATAAAAAACAACCTCCAAGGAAATAATGAAGGGCGTAGGCTATCACTACTGTTGAGGCGGATCTGGAAAACAATATGGTGATCGGTATGGTGGTTATTAATTCAATAATATCAAAAATAATATTTTATTATGGTTCTATGAAATACTTTCATAACATGAAATTTTAGTAGAACTATTCAAATAAAACCTCTAAATCTAGAGGTTGAGTTATCTTTGAGAATAGAAAATGAGGAAATTATTAAATCCAATGTACATAACTCCCCCTGGATAATTTTTTTAGACTAATCCTCATAGAAAATATTTTATTACTCCATTCGGTAGAGTTTTATTCTATACTGGGCATTGATTTATTATGATTATACTATGCCATAATTAATTTTCAGGCAAGGAAGATCACTCTTCACAACCCAAAGAATACACTAAATCATTACAAGTGTAAGGAGGAAGATGAGTCTCTTTTAGAATCATCATATAATGTGTGAATATTACTGCCTTGTGAGGAAGCATATCTCTCTCAAATTATTGAGATAATGGAGATGATCATGCTTGATGACATGCCCATCGTGAGGGATTACATTGATGTATTCCCTGAAGAATTACCTTATCTTACATTTAACCAAGAGGTTGATTTCTCAATTGAACATATTCCTTTATCTCTTCCTCTATCAAGGACACATTATAGAATGGATACCATTGATATGGAATAACTAAAGAAGTTGTTACAGGAGAATATGGACAAGGGTTTTATACTCCCGAGTGCATCAACCTGGGGTTCACCAGTCCTCTTTTCAAAGAAGAAGGATGGATAAATGGGACTCTGTATTAATTATCATGAGATCAATAGAATCATGATAAAGTAAATGAATTACATTCCTTATATAGATGACATGTTAAATCAGCTACGTGGGGCCATCTATTTCTCTAAGGTGGACCTTCGATCAGGATATCACAAATTAAAGGTTAATAAAGATGATATTCCCAGGAATTCTATTAGAATAATGTATAGACACTATGAGTTCATAGTGATTCCATTTGGACTTAATAATGATTCCAAAATATTTATGGACTTAATGAATAGAGTCTTTAAGGATTAACTCGAAAAATTTATGGATGTCTTTATTGATGATACTCTGATATACTCTAAAAGAAAGGAGGAACATCATGAGCATTTAAATACTATGATGAAGACTCTGAAAAGGGATTAAATATAAGAAAATTATATTAAAATTGAGTTCTATATGGAGGAATTATAATTATCGGGGCATGCAATCACTAGACAAGGGATATCTATAGACCCTTCCATGAAAAAGGCAATCGAAGAGTGGTCTTGGACAACATCTATAATAGAGATTTGCAGATTTATTTGTCCAACTATGTATTACCGATATTTTTTGAAGAACTTATCAATATTGTAAAACTTAATAACCAATATACCATGGAAGAGAGTGAAGTTTTTCTAGAGTCAATAATGTAAGGAAAGCTTTAAGTATCTAAAAAAGAGGTTTATCATTTTGCCAGTACTCACACTCAAGATATGTGGATAACTCTTTGTAGTGTAGAATGATTCTTAAAATAAAGGTTTAGTCTATTTATTGATGAAAAATGAAAAATTAATATCCTAAATCTCAATCATGTTGAAAATTAATGAGCAAAACTACCCTTCACATGATTAGGAGTTGGCGATCATGATCTTCACATTGAAATTTTGGAAGCATTATCTCTATGGGGAGAAGTGTGAGATATAAACTGATCAAAAGAGTATCAAATATATATTCACATATAATGATATTAATATTCTCCAATGAATATGGGTAGAAATTATCAAGGATTACGACTGCTCAATCCACTAACATCATGGTAGGGAAATTAAGGTGGTAGATGATCTAAGTAGAAAGGATCCTGCATCTTTATCAACGATGAGAATTGAGAAGGATCTGATCATCTTAGAATTATAAAGTATGGACATGGGAATCATTAATGTAGGTATATAATCAATCATTTCTCAAACAATTTCTTAACCATCCCTTATAGAGAAAATAAATTATGCTCAAAGTATTGATGTGGTAATTAAGAAAAGGGTTAAAGCTATCAAGAATGGTAAATCCATTGTGTTCAATATCGATGACGATGGATTCATAAGATTTGGGTCACGACTATGTGTACTATAAAATATAGAGATAAATAAAGAGCTTCTGATGATGCACATAGCTCAACCTTCAAAATTCACATAGGCACCCCAAAGATGTTTCAAAATATCTATGAGAACTTTTGGTGGGACAATACAAAAAAGTAGATCACTAAATATACATCAAAGAGCCAGGTATGTCAACAAGTGATGACTGGAATGAAAATTTCCAAAGGGTTGATGCAACCATTATCCATACCATCATGGATGTGGGAGAACATCACCATGTAATTTTTCACTAGACATCCTAAGAAATCTAGAGGGAACAATGGTATATGTGTTGTGGTGGATCATCTTAAAAAGACATATCACTTTATCAAAATTCGAGAAAACTTGTCACTCGATCAAATTACATGGATATATATCAATGAGGTGGTAAGGATTCATGGAGTAAAACTATCAATTGTTTCCAATCAAGATCCGAGATATACCTTGAAGTTCTGGAAATGTCTCCAACATGCTCTGAGCACTGAGCCAAACATCATTACAGCCTATCAACCTCAAACTGATGGCCAGTATGATTAGACTATTCAAACATTGGAAGACATGTTGAGAGCGTGTTCAATGGACTTCAAAGGTGGATAGTCCTGAAATCTTCCTCTAGTTGAGTACTCATATAACAACGGTTTCCACTCAACCATCCAAATGGGTCTATATGAATCCCTTTATTGGAAAAGGTTTAGAACACCGACATGCTAAGATGAAGTCAGTAAACGTAAGCTACTAGGACCAGAAATGGTCAATGAAATGGTAGAGAAGGTGAAAACCATTTAGCAGAACATAAAATAATCCCAATTTTGACAGAAGAGTTATGTTGAAAATCATCGATATGACCTCGAGTTTAAGGTTGGGGACATGATATTTCTACACATATCTCTATGGAAGAGGATCCTGAGATTTTGGAATAAAGAGAAGCTAATTCCTAGGTACACCATCTATATCAAGATCCTTGATCATGTTAGATCTGTAGCCTATCTATTAGCACTTCCATCGACCATTTCTCAAGTACATGATGTATTCCATGTACCCCTTTTGAGGAAGTACATATTGGATACCTCACATGTACTGAATTCATAGGTGGTATAGTTGGAGAATGATCTTTCTTACGAGGAGTATCTAGTGATGATCTTGGATCATAAGCATAAAGTTCTACGAAATAAGACCACTGACCTGGTCAAAGAACTTTGGAAATACCATAAGTATGAATAAAAAACATGGGAATTGGGGGAAGTGATAAAGGAAAATTATCCACACCTTTTTTCAACGTATCATGTAAAATGATGTTTTGAGGGGTAAATTTCAAAAGGGGGGAAGAATGTAAAGTCCCAAAGTTTTATCAATTGAAATTAACTTCTTATAATTAAGTTATATAGTATGAAATAATTATGTCATATTTTTTACTTATAAGATGGATAAATTTTATTTACACTTTCATTGGTGAGGATACTATTCAATTGGTCGGTTTACTATTCATAATGGTTGAGTTACTATTCCAAAGGTCAAGTTACTATTCCTTTGGTATATGTTCTTTAACTTCAAAAATTCTTTTTATTTCATTCATTCATAATTTATAAAGTTTTTATTGTGTGATATATGTGATTTTATGTGATTATAATATATGACATAATTATAAGAAGAGAGTTTCCATTGATAAAACTTTGGGTCATTACAACAATGCTGACTAATTTTGGGGTGATGTAAAATGAGAGGATGTGTGGGTATTTATAACAGTTGTGGGAGAAATATATAATTATTTTGGGATATAAGAATTATAAATATAGGCTTTGGAGAATAAAAACCCTTTGGGTTACACGTGGTTTTAATAGTATTTTTTTAAAATCATAAATTGGTCTTTAATATTTATTCATTTTAGAACTGTCATAGATATTTTATTATTAATTTTTTTTGGGAAGAGTATTTTATTGATAAAAAATATTTTTAAAATATTATTTTATATTTTAGAATTTAGAATCTTTTTTGTAGGTTTAGAAATTAACATAAAATATTAAAATAAATTAATCTAATAAAATAACTTTTTTTTGTGTGATAAATAGGTATGTAAATAATATATAATTTTTACATGTTAGGTAAGTCATAATAGGTACCACATATTTAAATCATGCTAACTTTGAATATAATAGTGATTTCTATTGGATCAAGTGTTTTGAAAACCCATGGATAATACCATCAAGATTCACTTTGATCTGGAGGTTTTCTCATCAAAGGATTCCCAATAACATTTGTTTGCAATCTTTTTGAATTTGGCTTTTTTCTAGGTGTAGATACTGTAATAAAAAAAGGGAGGACACAAATCACTTATTTATCTCATGTGCCACTACTATTTCTCTTTGGAAGTCCATGCACTATATCTTCAAAATCATTTTTCCAAAACTTTACAAAATAGAATATATATTAAAAAATTATATTATTATCCTATTTTCACCTCAGATAAAAAATATGTTCCTTATTGTAGCTACATATTTACTTCATATCATATGGATAAGTTGTAAAGCTATCATACACAAGTAGGATCCATTCTCCGTGAAATCTTCCCATGTCCATATCATCAATGCATCTATATAAGAAAACACTATACAACTGGACCACTTCAATGATGTTGTAAAGAACTTTCAGATTCTCAAGAAACTTGGTGTTTATTGAAATTGAAAAAAAAGAATTTTTTTCAAGGAATTTTGGTAAGATCTATTGTATGGATGGATAAAAATTAATGATGATGGGGCTTTAAATGGTAACCCAGGTCATGTGTGATGTGGTCCCATTTTTTAGTAAAAAATGGAAGGTAACTTTGATTATTTTTTGGATCTTAAGTCATTTCCTCCATGTTAGAGGCTGAAATGCTCAATATTATTCACACGATGCAATTTTCTAAGAAAAAAATGATAAAACCAACTTTGGGTTGAAAGTGTCTCTACCAAAATTTTGCAAGATATTCATAATGGAGTTATTCATTTATCATGGGTACTCATTGTAAAATTGATGGAATGCCTCTTTAGAATCATGGATCTCAACTTAATCACCACTTGTGTTTATTGGGAAACTAGTATGGTTATGGATGACCTTTTAAATTAAAGAGTCAACAAAGATATCACTTGGATGGATGAATTTCCATCTAATCCACAACCCTTTCTTGACAAATATTGTAATAAAATTCCTTCGCTTAGACTCACGTAATCTATTTTTCTTTCGATAAATTTATCTTGTTCTTTCAGTCAAGTCACACACTTCAATAGAATAATACTATTATTAAGAAATTATTTTAGCTGTTTTATTGGATACATGTACGTATAATTGATAAAAAAACACCAAAATTTTCATATTGGGAATTTATTATTCTTTTAGTCAATTTAACCTTACAAAATTATATTATACCTTATATATACAAATCACTATAACATCTATAATCATTCATATATTTCTCTATGTTCTTATACCATTTTTATTTCATGTGGATTTTTTCATTAAAAAAAAATGTATCACACATATTTTTCATTCTATATAAAGTATTCTCCTTTGGGGGTCATGGTTTAGGTTTTTTTCTTTATTTTTTTTGATCACTATAACACTACTTTAATTTGTCAATGTGTATGTAATATCCTTCTTTGTATTTTAAATTGGGGATTCAATAAAAGTGACTATGTTATGTGGTTGATCTTTTAATAAGATGTTTATTTATTATATCATGGCATGGGCATTAGATTTTCCCAACATAAATAATTACATAATATAATTTTTAGGTATATATAAATAGATGAAAATATAGATCTATTTAAACCTAATTATTTTCTAAGGCTCCAATGATTATCCCACTAGATTTTGAATCCTCCAACATACCATGGAATGCTAGTTTTCCTGATTATGAAAAACCTTCTCTATAATGTCAATAATTTTAATATAGGCTTCATTATAGGAATATAAGGATCTTCCTCAATATCATTATTTATGACTATGTTTTTTGGGTGTCATATTTACTTTTAGAATAATGAGACATTGAATAAGTTATATAATATGATAAATTTTCGTTGTATACACAAAGTGTCCGCCTTCTGTTTCAAAAGTACGTCATTTTAATTGAAAAACATCAACTGGCATATGGAAAACTGACCAAACGCATTCGGATTGAGTTGATACATTATTACAACAATCCATGGGTCATATGTGACGTGTATGAGTCAACCCCGCCTCAATCTGAGGCGTGGTGTGGCCGCCACCACTAAAAGTGTCTGTCTTCTGTTTCAAAATGACATAATTTAAAGTGAAATACATCAACTGGCATACAGAAAACCAACCAAACGCATTCGGATTGTGTCGATACATTAGAACAATGATCAGTGGGTCATATGTGACATGTAAGAGTCAACCCTGCCTCAATATGAGGCGCGGTGTGGCCGCCACCACTCAAAGTGTCTGTCTTTTACTTCAAAAGGACGTCATTTGAAGTGAAAAACATCAACTGGCATACACAAAACTTACCAAACGCATTCGGAATGTGTTGATACTTTAGAAAAACTATCCATGGGTCATATATGATGTTTATGAGTCAACCCTGCCTGAATCTGAGGCACGGTGTGACCAGAATCACTCTAAGTGACTCTCTTTTGCTTAAAATGGAGAACAATTTATGTACATACGGAGAGCCGACCAAATGCATTCGGTTTCCATTGAAACTTTAGGAGAACGATCCATGGGTCATATGTGACGTGTACGTGTCAACGCCGCCTCAATCCGAGGCGCGGTGTGGCTTCCACCACTCAAAGTGTTCGCCTTTTGTTTCAAAAGTACGTCATTTTAATTGAAAAACATCAACTGGCATACGGAAAACCGACCAAACGCATTCGGATTGTGTCGATACATTAGAAAAACGATCCATGGGTCATATGTGATGTGTACGAGTCAACCCTGCCCCAATCCAAGGCGCGGTGTCGCCTCCACCACTCAAAGTGTCTATCTTTTGTTTCAAAAGGATGTCATTTGAAGTGAAAAACATCAACTGGCATACAGAAAACCAACCAAACACATTCGGATTGTGTTGATACTTTAGCACAACAATACATGGGTCATATGTGAGGTGTATGAGTCAAACCCACCTGAATCTGAGGCACAGTGTGGCCGGAATCACTCTAAGTGACTCTCTTTTGCTTAAAATGGACAACAATTTAAGTACATACGGAGAAATGACCAAACACATTCAGTTTCCATTGAAACATTAGAAGAAAAATCCATGGGTCATATGTGATGTGTAAGAGTCAAAGAAGACTCAATATGAGGCGCGGTGTGGCCGCCACCACTCAAAGTGTCCACCTTCTGTTTCAAAAGTACGTCATTTTAATTGAAAAACATCAACTGGCATACGGAAAACCAACCAAACGCATTCGGATTGTGTCGATACATTAGTACAATGATCCATGGTTTATATGTGACGTGTACAAGTCAACCCCGCCTCAATCTGAGGTGCGGTGTGGCTTCCACCACTCAAAGTGTCTGTCTTCTATTTCAAAAGGACATAATTTGAAGTGAAATACATCAACTGGCAAACGGAAATCTGACCAAACACTTTCGGATTGTGTCGATACTTTAAAAAAACGATCCATGGGTCATATGTGATGTGTACGAGTCAACCCTGCCTCAATCCGAGGCGCGGTGTGGCCGCCACCACTCAAAGTGTCTGTCTTTTTCTTAAAATGGACAACAATTTAAGTACATACAGAAAACCAACCAAACGCATTCGGTTTGCATTGAATCTTTAGGAGAATGATCCATGGGTCATATGTGACGTGTACGAGTCAACACCCAATCAATCCGAGGCGCGGTGTGGCTGGCACCACTCATAGTGTCTGCCTTCTGTTTCAAAAGTACCTCATTTTAATTGAAAAACATCAACTGGCATACGGAAAACAGACCAAACGCATTTGTATTGTGTCGATACATTAGCACAATGATCCATGGGTCATATGTGATGTGTACGAGTCAACCCCACCTCAATCCAAGGCGCGGTGTGGCCACCACCACTCAAAGTGTCTGTCTTCTGTTTCAAAAGGACCTAATTTGAAGTGAAATACATCAACTGGCATACATAAAACTGACCAAACGCATTCGGATTGTGTCGATAATTTTTCACAATGGTCCATGGGTCGTATGTGACATGTACGAGTCATACCCGCCTGAATCCGAGGCATAGTGGGGCTTCCACCACTCAAAGTGTATGTCTTTTTCTTAAAATGGACAACAATTTAAGTACATACGGGAAACCAACCAAACACATTCGGTTTCCATTGAAACTTTAGGAGAACGATCCATGGGTCATATGTGACATGTAAGAGTCAACGAAGACTCAATATGAGGTGTGGTGTGGCCGGAACCACTCAAAGTGTCCACCTTCTGTTTCAAAAGTACGTCATTTTAATTGAAAAACATCAACTGGCATACAGAAAACCGACCAAACGCATTCGGATTGTGTCTATACATTAGAAAAATGATACATGGGTCATATGTGACGTGTACGAGTCAACCCCGCCTCAATCCGAGGCGCAGTGTGGTCGCCACCACTCAAAGTGTCGGTCTTCTATTTCAAAAGGACATAATTTGAAGTGAAATACATCAACTGGCATACGGAAAACCGAACAAACGAATTTGGATTGTGTTGATACATTAGCACAACGATAGATGGGTCATATGTGACGTGTACAAGTCAACCCCGCCTCAATCCGAGGTGCGGTGTGGCCGCCACCTCTCAAAGTGTCTGTCTTTTGCTTAAAATGGACAACAATTTAAGTACATACGGAAAACCGACAAAAAATATTCGGTTTCCATTGAAACTTTAGGAGAACGATCCATGGGTCATATGTGATGTGTATGAGTCAACGCCGCCTCAATCCGAGGCGCGGTGTGGCCAACACCACTCAAAGTGCCCGCCTTTTGTTTCAAAAGTACGTCATTTTAATTGATAAACATAAATTGGCATATGGAAAGCTGACCAAACGCATTCGGATTGTGTCGATACATTATCACAAAGATCCATGGGTCATATGTGACGTGTAAGAGTCAACCCCGCCTCAATCCGAGGTGCGGTGTGGCTGCCATCACTCAAAGTCTCTATCTTCTGTTTCAAAAGGACTTAATTTGAAGTGAAATACATCAACTGGCATACAGAAAACTGACCAAACGCATTCGGATTGTGTCGATACTTTAGAAAAACAATCCATGGGTCATATGTGACGTGTACGAGTCAACCCCGCCTCAATCCGAGGCACGGTGTGGCCTCCACCTCTCAAAGTGTCTGTCTTTTGCTTAAAATGGACAACAATTTTAGTACGTAAGGAAAACCGACCAAACGCATTCGGTTTCCATTTAATCTTTAGGAGAATGATCCATGGGTCATATGTGACGTGTATGAGTCAACGCCGCCTCAATACAAGGTGCGGTGTGGCCGGAACCACACAAAGTGTCTACCTTTTGTTTCAAAAGTACATCATTTTAATTGAAAAACATCAACTGACATACGGAAAACCGACCAAACATATTTGGATTGTGTTGATACATTAGCACAACGATCCATGGGTCATATGTGACGTGTACAAGTCAACCCCACCTCAATCCGAGGCACGGTGTGGCCGGTATCTCTCATGGTGTATGTATTATGTTTAAAATGGACATTATTTCAAGTAAAAATATATGGTATACAAAAAACCGATCAAATTATGAATTGACTTCCAGATTCCACATATAATTGTCATCTAAATTTTAAATTGAATTCTAAATTAATTTTGTATGTTTATAATTATGTTATGAATTCTAATTTAATTATGGATGTGTATAGTTCCACCATTATATGTTAAATGTGTATGAATTTGTTCTCTATATGTAAGTGTCAGTTGGTTATTGCAGGTACAATAATTGTATATGTATGTGTTAGTTTATTGCAGGTACAAAAATTGGATTGAAAATGAGAGGGAACCCACAAAATGAGACCTGGTGGGAAAATTGGAGAGCCAGTGGTCAATTGGAGAGCTGCTGGGTAAATTGCAGAGCTGCTGTGCAATTTTCCCAGCAGAGGCTATGCCAACGGTTCAAAACCGTTGGCATAGAATGTGTAGGTCTTGTTTTACCAACGGTTCTATGAACCGTTGGTAAAACACTTTTCCCCATGGTTTTAAACTATTGGGAAAGAGGTTATGTTGGGGGTTTTCCCAACGGTTTTCCAAACCATTGGGAAAAACATGATAATTTTGTGCACTGTATCCCAATGGTTGTAAACCGTTGGGAAAACGATTTCCCATTAGTTTTATAGAACCGTTGGGATAGGGTAATGTTTCAGCACCCAATCCCAACGGTTCACTGTAAACACCATTGGGAAAAACGTTTCCCAACAACTTACTTCCCTACGGTTTGCAGAACCGTTGGTATAACATATACCAACAGTTCTGCAGCCTTTCCCAATGGTTTAGAACCGTTGGGAAATCCAGCATTTCCAGTAGTGCTTGACTCATGTTCCATGAGAAACGGTCTTGATGGTTAGCCTTGAATCATGCTCCTCTTTGTAAAATGAGCCTCGAATCATGATCCTATATGTGCAATAATCCTTGACTCATGCTAAAGTAATGTTTTATATTTCTTAAACATTACTATGAATCTATGATTATATGATCCCATGTTTTATATGTTATGATTCCATATGTTTAATATTGTACCATGATTTTTTATATCCTTATTTTATGCATTCTAACCCATGTTCTAAGTGTTATTTTAATGTTTATTATATTCTGGGATTTTAGCTCATCCCTTTTTTCATGTTATTCCCATTTTATCCTATTCTAATTTAAGGGCTCAAGGTATGTGAGGATCTCTTTATGAAGATTAAACAAAATATGTTCTTATTTTGGAAACATGATGTTTAATTATGTAACTAATCTCCAAGTCACTAGACTTTATGATCCTTTTCAAGTAATTTGATGTATAATTTTGCTTATAATTATGAAATGATTTGTGAAAATGGTTAGTGTCACAATATTATTTCTCCTAAACAATTATTTTACACTAGTCTCTCTAATTAATTCCTATGGTTATATGGAGTATTTTGAGGATTTAAGAAGATATAGATTATAATAGGTCTTCATAATCAATTATGTTTTCTTCATTCTTTGTAATTAATTACATTTCCATTTCATTTTTATATCAATTGTTTTTATGATTCATAGAAATGAATTATAATTGTAATGTGATTTATAGATCCCTATTCTCATTAATTATACAACCATCATAATTCATTATAATGATAAAATATTCAAATACTCATAATAACCATTATATAAAATTATATGTATACAATATATTTATTGTATTAAGGATGTGTTATTTCAATTTGGGGGACATTTTTTAAGGAAGGATAACAACAATGTAGCTTTTGGAACCTCTATCAGGTCTTTGGTGGATTGTTATCTATTTTTTTCAAAAGTTCCCAATTTCAATAAAAGTATAAAGAAATATATGTCTCTTCTTAGGGAACAATAATTTATAAAATATGTATCAAATATGTGGGCCTAAAACTACTTTTATGGGATTTTTCAAACAATTCATTGGTCTCTTGATATTGGAAAATACTATATCCCATGAATACTTCCTATTGATATCATCATATGATGAATGTATCAAAAAATAATAGTCTATTATTATCCAATGTATAAGTATAAAGTTTATTTACTTATGGGAATTAAAGAGTTTAACATTTTTCTGCTATATACTCACCAAGATAGATATAATATCTATCTCATTAAAAAAACAATCAACAATCCATATATCCATTATTTATATGAAGGTTACTTTTAAAATCATTTCCATGTTTATGTATAAGATTATTAAGGGTATATAATGATATCTATTACATAAACATTTATTTTAAATGAATAATTCATTTGTATTATGTTTGGACATGGGAGGTTTGATAATATATAACTACTTGATTCATTGATATGTTTCATGTGAAAGTGTATGATAGAAATGAGTTCTATGGTAATCCAACTCTCGAAGATGTCATTGTTGATGACTTTAATGTATGTCCATTATGTCTAAAATTATATATTCCCTCATAATAAGGTTAATTATAATACACAGTATTATTTAGTTCAATTTTAATTTCACCCATGCATATATTATACTAATTTTTTAGTAATATAGAATTATTTTGGTTTTATTACTACTATATTTTGTATGTTTTATTTATTACATATTATTTTCCTTTTTACAATACTCCTTACTGAGTCTCTGGTATCACCCCTCTAATTTTACCACATTTCAAATAGAAATAATTATGATTTTTATTTCTTACTGACTGGTAATTAAAGTGAATTAGTCGTGTTTTAGGGATTAAAATAATGAAGAATATATTTGAGATGTAATGAATTGATAAGTAATATATATACTATTTTAAGACTCCAAAATGGTTATATAATTTTTATTCTCAACAATATATTCTACATCATCATAACAAAATAACCATAGGCTCGGGATTACAATATTCAATTTTGTTACCATGTTGATGATTTTAGGGTTATGTCAATAAGATAATTCTGTATAAGTGGATGTTTTAATGTTTAAAATAATAAGATATAATACTAAGTAACTTTAATTCCCAATGAGGTTGAGTGTGTCTTTATATATCATGAGGCTATAGTGATTATATAGATGAAAAACCAACTTTAGGATATGTGACTCTATGTTGAGAAACCAATGGTTTTAGGTTTTGAAAATTTAGGCACGATTGATTACAACATTCTAATGTTTCAATAATGATAAAACCACTATAATATTATATATAATTTCATAAAGGATATATTGGATTAATTAATATTATGTTTTTAATTTTTTCCTTGAATGGAGTATGTGGGTGATAATATAACAAACACTCTCCTAGATATGATTTATTTTTTGTTGAGGTAATGGATGCATATTAATTTTATTCACCAACATCACTAATGTATATTTTTGTGACTTCCTACATATTTTGAAAAAGAATTATTTTATATAAAGGGGATATATATGATGTAGGAGGAGAAAAATTCTTCTGAATGAATATTTTAATCTCATTATTATGTTTTGCAAAATACAATTTTTAGAAAATCTTCATGAAGATTCAAGAAATATTTCTTCAATAATTTTTTTTTATATGAAATATATTATGGATAACATTGATGTCCATAATATTATATGCTTTCTTTTATGATATGTTTAGTCATGTAAATTAAGAGATGATTTATTAAATAACTCAATGTCTTGACATGAGTGAGCTCATGAGCCTTAAACCAGTTGGTGAGGTCTCTCTATGTGCATCCATGAGACCCAGGTTCGAAACTAGGTGGAGTAATAATTTTGGGTTACTATAGTAGTACTATATTAGTAATGTAGCAGTTACTATAGAAGATACTGTTCGGTACTGTAGCGACCAGAACTATTCACCTTGGGCCACCGGTTTGGGCTTGGATTCCTTAAGGACATCGGGCCACCTAGGCATTTAGGTTAGTTAGGATTTTGGGACACCTTTAAAGCCTTTAGGCCACCTCAATGCCTTCGGGCCACCAGATATGTACATTCCCAGATAGATTCTACAAGGAACAAACTATAGAGGAGGATTCAAAAGCAGGGAATATTCACCAAAGTAGGGATAACAGATTTAGAAGAATGAGAGGGTATGGCATTACCATCAGTACCGGGCCTGTGTAGCACAACACATGACAACTAGCTAAACAACCATGCAAAGGTGTAGAGCTAATCATGATGAAGATGCTGAGGAGGGCCAGTTTCAAGTAGTCATAGTCTGTATGATTTTCTTAATAACTACAGGTCCTGTAATATCTCCAATCCTATGGGAAATGTAATCTCTTAAGCCTATGAGGCTTGTAATGGCTCCCCCTCATCCCTTGAATTGGGGTTATCAATAATCAATAAAAAAGATGTCCTTTGGGCCATTCAAACAGAACAGGAGTGACACCATAACTATTAAAAGAGCATTTATCATTATTATTAATAAGGGGGTAAATAATTAGTTGAGTTCATTAGTGGTTAAGTTAAAGAACAATTGAGTGATGAGAAGTAAGTTAATCCTGTGGAATGAAATGAAATTTAAATTTAATCAGGGGAGAAATAATTAATTTTATAGAATATATTTTAACTAAAATTTTAATTGCTATGGATAAATGTTTTACATAAAATGTTGATTGATATTTAATGAAATCTAATGATAAATATGTTAATATGAACGATGATGATATTTTATTTTTTAAACACAGTTGTTGTATATAAATGTTAGTATATTGAAATATTTTAGTGAAGAAGAAGTATTCCAATGGGATTAACGTTTTTTTAATCATGGTGTTTATAGGATATTGAGTGAACAAGATTTTTATTTTAATATATCGATCCAAAACCATAGTTCAATGTAATATATAGCACCGTGATAGATACAGATCCAATATATATTTGAAAAAGTTCTAGAAATAGCAATATATTTTTATAGGAAAACATTCATGTGTCATTTTGGGTGCTTTGAGTTAATAATTATGTTGTTGGGATTCAGAATCACCACAAATATTTTCATGGGACTAATGGGGTTCATAGTTTTTGTGTTTCTAGATCAATTTTTGGTGATTTTGATCAATGAAATTCTTATAAACTGGAATTTTAAGGAGGATCCAGATATGAATCTATAGACTTCTTACATGTCCTTTTCCATATTTAGGAATTATCAGAAGACGTTAAAATATTTATTTTTTAGTGAAAAGAGAATTTACTCTTGTATATGGTTTCTCAATTGTGAGTTTTTTTTATCGATGTTCAAGGTTATAGTTTCATGTGTCATACCAAATAATATTACATAGTTTTATAGATTCTCGGGTCTCAAAGTCTAATATTAAATGTTTTTTTTCAGATTTACCATTGATGGTAGAACCTTTGAAATCTTTGACAAGTAATGAATATGGCTACATATAGACATATTTATGTTTTGTAGCTTCCAGAGACTTAATGGAGAAGTTCATAAATTTCATATTCACCACTTACCCAAGGGAAGTGGTTTGGTTGTGTTTTTCATTAGTGGTTCACATCTAAATTTGGGTTTTATATTGATATTTCATAAGGATATGATCTTATTTGGGTTAAAGTAATTTTTTCATCATGAGAATAACCATTCCACCAATAATCTATAGTTTGTAGATATGGTATCATCCTTTTTCTTCTGGTGACATCATCTCATCAATAAAAAAATTATAGTCATCACATGTCACAATATATTTAAACTTTCATATAACATTATGAATTTATTATGCATTAGTTGAGGTGCCTGTATTTATTTCATGTCTATATCCTTGATATGTCCTACACCTTGGGGAAGTAGTGTGTAGTGGCTGATGCAATGAATTATTAGTTATGGGGAGATATGTTTTGGGATACTATAGATTTATAGAGAGTGATGTAGGATCCTAATTTAAATCTTCTCGATCGATATAGCAGTTTCTATAGGGTTCCATATATTATATTATTATGTAGTAATACTTATAACCAATATTTGTGGAGTTATATTTTTTAGATATCAATTTTCTGGTTTAGAATGAAAATTTCATTTATGAGGATTTCCATGAGTAATGGAAGAAGTATTATCTACATCATGTGTTGTTTTGAGGGAAATACTATGATGACTAGTTTTAGAATATTTATGAGCTTCATACCCCAATTTTGGATGTGAATTTGGATATATCCAATATACATCATTCTATGAAGGCTCATTTCAACTTATCATAGATTATGTAGTCAATGGAAGAGTTCATTTCATGATTTTTGTTCTGTTAGAAAGTAATATAATAACATATTGATCCTAGATATTTGTTTCATCCTTGGGTTTTCAATAGCTGGATGTGGAGAGGCATATAGATTGATTTTATTAAAAGTCTATGTTGTGATCATTTATAATTTTATTTTATTTGGTTTTACACATTTTTTATTATGATGTGGGATCATTTCATTATGATTGTATAGAAGAGTGATATAAATTATTTTTTGATGTATTTGGTGGATGAGTTTGTGATGTGTTAGGAGGTACCAAGGAAAATCATTTCTAATAATGTTTCATATTTTACATCATAAATTTGAGGAGTGTTGATGTTTTATTTTTTTAATTATCTATTCCATAACCCATGATTTCTTACTAAGATGAATGGTCAGATTGAGAAAACTATTAAAATACTAGATTACATTTTGTATAATTGTGTTATCTATGTTAATAGTTAATGGGTGAGTTATTATCCTTTACTTGTGTTTTGTACAATAATATCTACTACTAGATCATTTTTATGGACCCATTAAATGTTTTTATGAGTTTCCTTAAAGGTATATTTTTTAACCTACTAAGGTCATAGAGTCTTTATTACATAGAGTATTTGTGTTATAGAGAATAAATATGATAGATAAATCGATTATATTAATAATAAAGTTAGTTCTAGATCATAAAATCACTTATATAAATAAAATTTGGTTACATTGAAAATTTTAGGGTAGATATTATTATTTTTAAAATTTCCCCCTCATTGTTTGTTGTGGATATTTTGTTGAAAAATTTAGGTTACCCTATATTTATCACTTCAACATGTTGGAGTATGTTATTGGGGGTGGTGTATTAGTTAACCCCACATCTAAAGCTATATCAGATCTCATATATATTCCATGTAAAATATATTTTTTATGTATTTATAATGACTCTTATGTTATTGTTTTAGGTTAGTTGGTTATAGAGGATGATGTAACATTCATAGAGTATCCAAATGGGATTTGTGATTGAAAATAGAAGGTGTATCATGGGATCTTAATTATCTTTTTTCATGTCATATAAAGTGTTTTTGGAATAGAGTAGTGTAAATTTGAATGTAAATCATAATTTAATGTTAATTATCTTGGTATATTTTGATCCATGTGTTTAGTTAATGTTGAGATTTTTGATTTTATCCCGAATTGATTATGATTTTGACTCAAATACCTAGATTTTGTTTTCATGAAAATGATCTTTCATTTTGGATGTATATTTATGAGAGTTTTTGATTTTGTGGATGATGTCTTCATTATTAAATTTTTAGACTTTCTTGGATGGAAATAATTATATAAGAATCTAATTTAATGAGCTCATCTATCTCGAGTCATAACATTGTGGTTTGATAGTATTTGAGGTTTTTGCTAAATGATAGAGGATTGAAGAAGTTGGGATTAAAATTTTACTAGGTATATTTATAGTGGTTTGGACCTATGTGTTGAAAAAATAAGAGTTGTCTAATAAAGGAAATTTTTATTCAGTGTGGTGTATAATTCTATAAAGAGTTGAACTGATGCGTGGTTCATATATTACATCACAGGATAAGAAACATGAGGTTTTGTTGTCTTACAAATTAGATTTAGAAGTTGAGATATAGCATGAGGGCTATTGTATTAACATAAATTTTCATAGGTTATTCCTATATAGAGACTTCATAACGTTAATATGACATGATCCCATTTATTTTATAATACCTGATATTGTCTGTTTCATGGTTGTTTAATCCAATACATAGTGTAGTTAAGGGGTTTCAGGTTTACATTATGTGGCATTGTTATCAAATGGGTTTATTGGGGATTTGCATAAATGATAATTTTATTTAATGATTTATGAAGGCTAATTATTGTATTAAACTTCTCTATATTCCATGAATACCTATGTGGTTAGTCTCCAATCTCCACCACTTTTAGACTATTCTGAAGATATGAATTTCATTACACCATGGTTAGTATTGGGATTTTGGGATTCTGATGGAATATATTGAGACATGGGTTTAACATACATGGATATCACGTCATTTTAGATGAATATTCAGCACATTACCAAATTTCATGCTAGAAGACCATAATATTATAGTGTCTTTGGAAATAGGAACACATTATTATAACTTGAGGAAAGTTATTCAATGTTTTTAAAAAATATCTCCCCCTTTATTAATCCTAATAAAAAACTTTTTTCATAACCTATGGAATGAAATAATAAGAAAGGGTGAGTTTATATGATCAATAAGGGTGAATATAGTCAACACATAAGAATAATGTGAATATAAGGGTATGGAAACATGAGCTTAAAATTTGAATATCATACACTACATATCAAAGACCATAAAATTGAGTCATGGAATAATAATTGGAAGAAACATAAGGCTTCATTCATTGGGTAATGAAAAACATAAGCCATGAAAGAATAACATTGGAATTATACATGGAATTATAGTAGACACATAATCATATAAAATAATACCCTATATGTCAAGGTTCATTTCAAAAATTATTAGGGAACTTCATGGGGGATGAATCAACTAGGAGGGACACACCACAACCCCTAGTCATATAAATTTCCTAATAGTTGAATGGGTCCAGTCCAAATTCCATTGTATTAGTCAAGGATTACTCTCTAGATAATATTATTAGTAAAGTTTACTCCCAAGACTATATTTGTAGACAATTTTAACTCTTAAGAGCATATTAGTTGACAAAGTCCTTTACTGAACTGAGTTCACTCTACATTCAAACCATGTCCATATCTTGAGATATAAATCATTAACCAATGAATTATAGGTATATATAGGTCCCACCAGTCTCCTAATGAAATCAAACATACATGTACCACAAAATCATAAAAAATAATATGATATCCTATTAAAATGGATGGGTATCGTAAACCTATCATCATATCATAACATGAGGAAAATAGACAAGTTTCAGAATCATTTCATCAAAATAATAACCCATGAAAAGAATAAGGTTTCATAATCATATTACCCATGAACATTATATGGTCTTCATTAACATATTAACTTTTTAAAATAAATGCGTTCCATAAAGTATATAACATGTGGAAGAGAAAGGTGTTCAATATACATATAACCCATTAAAGAGAAATGGGTTCCAAAAATAGTATACCCCATAGAATAGATTTGTTTTTCATAAAAATCAAGAAATCAAATCATAAACTATTTATAGAATGAATATGAATGGAAGCCTTGGATAATATCCAAATAAAGGCATGATTAACACCAACGAATGCTGTCTTAGATAGAAAATAATTTTTCAATATCATCTTAAAAACATTCCTTGAAGAAAATATCATTTATTCATTGAAAAATTATTTTTAAATCAAAAAAACTTTTGAAAACCCTTTTTTAAATATCATTGAAAACATATAAAGTAAGATTTAAAACATTTTGAAAACCTTTTTTTATGAAAATTTATAAAGGAAGTTTGAAAAAATTTTGAAATTTTTTTTCTTTGAAAACATATAAATGGATATTAAAAACAATATAAACACTTTTAAAAACATAACACATTTTTAAAATACTTTTCCTTGAAAATGAGATTGAATGGTCTTTTAAAAATATTTTTGTATTTTTTTAAAAAACATTAATTTTGAATTTTCACAAACCAATTCAACAGGGCCCGAGACACAACTACCCCAAACCACCTCTAATAGTCCATGGGATAGCAGATAGCATCAAGATGTAATATTACAGAATGGGAGGAAGTAAACATAATTACCAGTATACATGCACACATCTCTAGAACCATACAATTCTAAAATGTAAAATAACTGAAACAATGCATTCATACATAAAAAAACTAAAACTAGAGTATAAAAAAAGAGGAGTGGAAAGTATAAAAAGTGGAAAAATGAAATCCCAACCAAAATAGGAAATTAATTTCCTACCTTATCAGATGGAGGGGACTTCTATCAAAATAAACATCAGTACAGACCTCAGTCTGTCGAGTCAAAACTAGATCCACATACTCCTAGTCCACCAAGGACTTCAGAAAAGGTCTATAGTTTTTATAATACATGAAATGTGCTTGCATATCCCATACATGGGTGGGTATACAGTACCATGTAGGACACAATGAAATCAAAAAGTACAAAATCATCAAAGGTAATAGTCATCTCGACACATGTATATCTGTACAACACATTTAATAAAAACAATCCAAATATACTCAACAAGGACGCATGGTCTCAAGGTAAAGATCCCAACTATAAATCTATCCTAGGATTCCTAATCAAAGGTACCACATAATTCCCGTTTAGTAGAAAAAACTCCACGAGCTATACTTCCACTGATGAAACTCATCTTAGAGGTCACACTCATTGGGTATCATCCTAAAGGAAACTAAGAGGGTTCAATTGAGATATAAACAGGATCTTAATACAACTCATCATAAAGATCATATCTCGATAATAATATAGGAGGTCAATGGACAGGTCACACTGGGGGGGACATCAGACCCTACTAAAAACATCCTCTTAGATAGGGTATCAACACCCATGTAAATATTGGTCACACTAATTCGAATAACCCTATCTAAGGAAACCCAAATGGAAATATAGACCGATCCAATCCTAACAAAGGGACACATGATCCATTCTGATGAGTTAGTATTCATAGTGTTCTAACTCAACTCACTCCAGAATAAGGGTACTTACCCATAATACACCAATTATAGGAAGCTATAGCAGAATCATCCACTTTTTGTGGGAATGTGATTCCACACTAAAACCTCATAGGTATAGACCATGGGTACACACTCAATAGATCCTGGTATAAGGTAGCTCATAAAATATCACCACTAAATTTATCTATGAAGAATGAGGAAACTAACTTGTCCTTAATGGAGTACATGACGTGTCCTTGGGGGTACACTACATGTCTCACTAATCCTGGTACATCATGTGTCTTACCAACAATCGAAATCTACTTTTCATCAATACAAGACATGTCATAATAGTACACAGTGTGTAGTAGTCCTTTTGAAACATATAATTCCATATTTATCAAGTAATTGTACTTTCCCAAGTTCACAACATGTGGATTGACATGAATGGCTTGTAAGACCACACAATTTCCTAGGCATGAAATCCTTGTACTCATCGATCCACCTTCTAGGGTTTACATGACGTACAACATGGACCACACGTCATGAAACCCCACCCAAAATCCTAGACGTGTACTCCTTGTAAATGTTGATCCATTTTCTATGGGTCACATGGCATGTGGCATGACCCATATAGCATCCCGCCTTTTTATTACATAACTTTTCATTTCATTTTACAAACATAAGATCTTTAACGTCTAGTGTCTTGGAAAAAAGGTACATAATACATGAAAACATAAAAATTATTCTATTACACTTGAAACGATTCTTCAATGATCATCCTACATACATTTATTTTATCTCATAACCTGGGGACATACATCAAAGGATAGGGTGAGCAGAAGGCCCAGTAAAGGAAAATAAGTGATACAATTTACATTTGAACATGAGTGATATCAATAAGAACATGAGGAATATTGTAAAGGAATGATAAAGTGTAATATAATAGAAATAATTACATGAATAATAACTTTAAAATGTATCTACAAAATTCAATTTAGACATTCATAATCATATCACCATGGTCCACCCCCAAGGTGTTATAAAAATTACTAAGGTTATTGACCAAGGTATCTTAAAACTTGTCATCTCTAGAGATTAATTTCTTTACCAAATGCATTGGATCTATATTAGGGTGAACCATTAATATGTATATATATTCATGTGATCCAAAAATATCATCATAAAATGATTCATAAATAACCCAAATAGAATAAAAGAAATGGGTTTCATATCAAAATCGTGACGTTTTAAAAAGGGCTTAAATATATGATTATTATATAATTTACAACCAAAATAAAAGTAATGGGGGTTTTATACATGTAAATTACACAATAAAATATATTATATTGAAGTTTTGATTAATTAACCTGAAAATGAAATAGGTTTTGGTATTCACATAAATAAAATAAGTGAATTTCTTTAGAAAAAGAGAGATATTTTGAAATGAAACTTCTGTATCACAACCGATATGCAACATAGTTTTAGAAAACATTAAAAAGATAGGGGATAGGGGTAACCCATTAATAAAAGGATCATAATACAATATATTTATATAATAAAATGTAAATAAAAACATGTTATGGAAACTTTAAAGATACACCACAAAGAAGAGAGCATGAATGGAAAAAGAGACATTGAGAGTTCCCTTACGACAATTCGACAGCCTAACAGTGTCACTTAAAACATCAAAAAATATGTTCATGAGAGAGAATATGATCTATCATAATTTGAAGTAAAATCTACAACAATAAGGATACATAATAACATACCTCAACGTAAGAAAATGGACATTAAAAGACATAACATAAAATAAGTCTTGACTAAAAGAGGAGGGTGAAAGGTTCCCTTACCTTGAATCGCAACTTCTAAAAATAAATGTTTGGGACCTTTATTGATTGAGGGAACCTTGGGAATAATCATTGTGTGTTAAAAATACAATATATTCATAGAGGGGGAATTTATAATTAAATAAATGAAGTAATGGGTTGGTATTTATAGAAAAAGTGAGGGAATATTTTAATAATTTCCAAGGGACATCTCAATGGTGGTAATTTCAAAATCACAGGCTTGACCATGGTATTTTTCCATGTTTTTGGAAACATGAAACAAATCATATAATATTTTAATCCAAATTAGTTTACTATCATTTTAAATTACACATTACATCATTATGATGTCATAAAACACACCGAACACTCAAAAAATGTATTTTTACTATGTACCAAGAAAGAAAACATTTTATAAAAATATCATAGATTCACCCTAACCTAATATTTCTATTTTGAATTCAAAAAAGAACTCCATTTTATGAAAATATTTTTCTAAATATGAGAGATTTAAGTTTTTGGTAAAATTACTATTTACCCAAAAAAATACCAATACATAACTAATATTTTCTAAAACAGTTATTTACTTATGCTATGGTATTATATTACCATTAAATATGCCTAAATTATATTTACACTTAAAAAAGTGAGGTTACTATTCCATTGGTCATATAACAATTCATAAGGGTAATATTACTATTAATAATTTACTTTTCACCAAAAAATAAGTTGATCTTATCAGGCTCTAAATTTCATACTAATCACAACTATATATGTCCATTTTTTGAAATTCATTTTACATTATTAATCATTTAAAGGATAAAAAATATTTTTAAAAAAATATATTTTTTTCAATATTCATCAATAATATGAAACTTTTCAAAATTCATCCTATATTTATTTTGACATATGAAATTCAAAACTTTTACAATAATAAGAAATAGAATTTTTATTTATACAAGACAATTACAAAAAATAACTAAGACCACATTACATAGAATCTTATAACACCTGTATAGAACCTAAGAGTAAGGTGTAAAATAATGATAATTTTTTGGGGAAGCTCAAAAAACATTTCCTTATTGGTAATTTCTATCAGCTTGAACTTCTCCCAAAGGTAGTTGCGTTCAAGCTTAACATATTGAAGCTCAGATTGGGCTTGGTCTAGAGAAAATCTTAGGGATGCTACCTCCTTCCCAAGCTCTGACAGATGAGCTTTATATGACCCATGTCTATTGGATGAGGCCATCGACTCTTATTTTTGTATCAATGAACCATGATAATTTGTATTTATAAAAAATAATCCTAACTTTAAGAGTATAATTTCCAATGATGATATTTACCAATGGTCTTATAACGGTGAAAACCAATGGTCATATTTCATTTGTACATATATATTTTTTATTTGTTTTGACATAGTATGACATACATTTTTTAGGGAATAAAATATTATTAAAAATTTCAAGTCATTACATTCTTCCCCCCATAATTTTTGTCCCTAAAATTTCAACTCATACCCTCAAAAGAGAAAAGTTATGGGTACTTCTACCTCATAGACTCCTCTGGTTCCCACGTGGCTTCTTCATATTTGTGGTTCCTCTACAACAATTTAACAAGGTGGGTAGTCTTGTTGCGTAGAACCTTGTCTCTATAATCCAAGATATCCACCAACTACTCCTCATAAGAGATGTCATATTCTAGTTATACCACCTTTAGATTTAGTACATGTAAAGGTCCAGGTAAGTACTTCCCCAAGAGGGATACATGGAATACATCATGAACTTGTGGTAGATTTGTGGGATTTGAATGTTGATAGGACATTTCTTCTATGTGATAAAGGATTTAATAAGGGCCAATTTAGCTAGGGATGATATTCCCTTTCATCCCAAACCTCATGAATATCTTCTGAGATGAAATTTGAAGAAATAATTTTTCACCAACATCAAACTCTAAGTCACTTTGATTGTTTTCGGCATAGCTCTTTTTCTGACTCTTAGTAGCCTTAATGTGTTTCTGGATGGAAAGAACATTTTTTGTCATCTATTGCACAAGATCAAGCCCAATAATACTTATCTCACCAGATTCATCCCAAAAAATAAAAGTTCAAAATTGTTTCCAATATAGAGCTTCATAGGGTGCCATTTTAATGCTCGAGTAGAAACTATTGTTTTAAGAGAACTCAACTAATGGTTGATCTTGATCCTATCCACCTTTAAATTCCATTTAGCATGTTCTCAGCATGTCCATGAGTGTTTGAATAGTCCTTTAATATTTTCCATTAGTTTGAGGGTGATATGCCATACTGAAATTCAATTTGGCACACAGATCATGCTGAAGAATTCTCTAGAATTTTTATATGAACCTTGGAACATGATTAGATATGATAAAAAGTGGAAGTCCATGTAGCCTCAACACTTCATGTAAATCCTTGAAATATTATCAAGAGAGAAATCATCCTGAATAGAGATAAAATGGTATATCTTGGTGAGACTATCCACTATAACCCATATCACATTATTTTTTTGGAAGTTCTCGGGATACCACTAACAAATTCCAAAGTGATATTGTCCCACATCCAAGATGGTATGGGTAGTGGTTGTAATACCCCTTTAGGATACTATCCCTCTTCCTTCCTTGCTCATATAATAAGCACCTTGTAGTGTAGTATACAATATCCCTTTTTAAATTATCCCACCAATAATGATCACAAAGGTCCCTATACATTTTTTTTGATTCCATGATGAATAGAGAAAGTAGAGCTATGTGTTTCATCAATAAATTCCTTATTTATTTCCAGAATAGATGGAACACATAGTCATGTATGAAATTTCAGTACACCTTCTTGATCAATATTTAACCTGGGAAACATCCCATCACTCACTACCTCAAACTTCTTCTATAACAAAGGATCTTATTTTTGAGCTTTCATGATCTTCTCAAGTAATGACTGTTGAGAAGTAATTTGGTATATCATTAATTATGTCCCTTACCTTACAATTCCAATGTTTAGTATTACTAGGTCTTTGATCAAGGGATCTATTTGAATCCCCATCATGGATTGAACAAATGGGTGTTTCCTAAATAATGCATCAGTGACATTGTTTTATATTTAGAGAAGATAATGAATTGAACAATCATAGTCTTTATGAAGTTCCAACTATCTCCTCTGTCTCAAGTTCAATTCCTTTTGTTTTAAAATATACTTCAAACATAGATGGTCTGTGTATATATCAAATTTCTCTTCATAATGATAGTTCATCCATATATTTAGAGAAAAAATCAGCACAACCAGCTCAATATTATTCATAGGATAGTTCTTCTCATTAGTCTTCAACTGTTGAGATGCACAAGTAATCACCTTGTAATTTTTCATGAGGGTTCACCCAATCCCTTTCAGATATGCATTACTAAAAATAACTAATCCTTATCCACTAGAGGAAAAAGTTAACACGAGTTTTGTAACCAATCTCTTCTTTGTCTCTTGGAAACTTTCCTTACATTCATTTTTCCAGATTAACTTAACACCTTTTCGAGTTAACTTGGTTAAATAATTAGAAATTCAGGAAAAGTTTTTCAGATACCTCATATAATATGCCTCTAATCCATGAAAAACATGAATCCTAGTTATTTTTGTAGGTTGAGGCCACTCCTCTACAAAACGTTTCTTTATAGGTTCAATTGTTACTTCTTTATTGGATATAATGTGCCCCAAGAATGAAACTTGTTGTAACCAAAATTCACATTTTCTGAACCTTCCAAAAAGTCTATCCTTTCGTAGTGTTTTGAAAATAACCCTTAGGTGATCCCCATTCTCCTCAAAAATTTTATAATATATCAAATGGTCATCAATCAAAAGTACCAAAAAATATCAATTTATTCCTTAAAACTCTATTCGTCAAATCTATAAAAATATTAGGTGAATTAGTCAGTCCGAAGGGCATAAAAAAGCTCATAATGCCCATATCTTGATAGGAATATAGTTTTTGTAATATCATCTTTCTTCACCCTTAATTGATGATAACCAGATCGAAGATCAATCTTAGAGAAGAATTGAGCCCCCTGATGTTGGTCCAATAAGTCATCAATTATTGGAAGAGGGTAATTTTTCTTCACTATGATCCCATTCAGTTCTCTATAATCAATTCATAGACATATTTATCCATCCTTCTTCTTCACAAAGAGAACATGTGATCCCTAAAGAGACACACTTTTTTGGATAAGCCAATTATCCAAAAGATCTTGGAATTGTTTCATTAATTCCTCCAGCTCTACATTTTCATCCTATATGGGTTATTTGATATCAGATGAGATCTAGGTATGAGTTCAATGCAAAAATATACCTCTCTTTCATAGGGAGGTCGGGGTAACTCCCTAGGAAATGTGTCTATATATTCCTAGATTATGGGGACCTTTTCTATCCTTATACTCTCATTCCCCTATTTTTATTCACTAATAAACTCCATAAAGAAAGATATATGAGGTTATTCTAGAAATAGATCAGTTTGAGATATCACTCCATGGAGAATAACTATAGGTTTACCATTCAAGACTAATGATATTTCCTTACTTCTTCACATGATATTATAATTATAATTTGAGTGCCAGCCCATCCCTACTATAATTTCTGATTCCAACATGGGAATGACTAATGGATTTGTGATAAGATTATGCTCACTAAAGTAAATACTAGAGTTTTGAAATTTTGTTAGTTCTTGGATAATCCCTCCAGGAATCTTGACTGATAACTCTACTTTTAGAAAATCAGGAGTTTATTCTAAATTATTTAAAAACATAGAGAAAATAAAAGAGTTCATCAATCCAGAATAAAACAAAGTGCTTTCTAGATTTGAGATAACAATAAGAGTACCTACCACCACATAATTTGGAGCTTCAGTAATAGCTGTCATGATAGAAAAAGTATGACCTTTCTCCCTTGGCCTTTACTAAGGATGATGGTGATTCCCATCTACTACCCTCAAATTTGTATTGTGATTGGAAAAGTTCCCAAGCTATCCACATTTGAAGCATTATACTTCAGGTAGGGTTGGAACCATTTTCCCTTTTTTAATTAGTGTTTGGAAGTTGAGGTTTCACCTCACTACGAAAATTTTGCACGATATGTCCATCCCTTACACACTTGTAGTAGTAGTTGATTCCAGGAATAAAGTTCGTAAAATGATTATTCCGACATTTATTACACATGGGACATTGTACTTTCTTTCCTTCTCTTCCTTGATCAATTCTCCTCCAAAATATTGGATCCATTGATCTCTTATTTTCATTGGATTTATGAGACCATTGCATCACACCGAACTCCTATTGAACTTTCATAGAACTCTGTATGATCTCTTCATAGCTATCATAGTCTCGTTTGGCTAGATTCTTCCACAGATGAGGTATTAGTCTACCAAGGAATCTATCAACCTTCTCATTAGGATCCTTGAGAAATCTTGAGGTGTAATGGGGAAGTATTGTGATGTTCTTCTCATAGCTTCCAACAGATTCATTATCCCTCTGCTTCATCTCTAGAAACTCTTTATCCATTTTTTTTTCTCATTGAACGAGGGAAATAATTATTGAAGAATATCCCTATGAACTATTAAAACTCCATATACTCATCCTCCACTCTTGGACTCATGTTTTTTATAAGTTCCCACCACTGATCATCTTGTCCCTCTAAGTAGTAAATAACCAGGGTGACTATTTCTTATTCTGAATAGTGGAGCATAGAAAATATCTTCTCGATAGAGCTGATCCATTATTAAGCAATCAATGGGTCCATATATCCACTGAAGGTTAGTGGTTGTTGAAGCATAAAAGACTCAACATAAATTTGTTCCCTTCATGGTGAAATAAATCTCACAGATTTGACTGAAAATTAAATTTTTTATTATTCAAACACTTTTGAGGAAAAAGGGAGAAACCAAACAAGACTTAATGACATAAAAAAAAGATCACCATGGAACAAATTTTTTTAAGCCAACAACACCACACCATCACAGACGAGCCCCGACCTAGCATCAAAGATGATAAAAACAGCTTCCTCCTGCTCCTCGCTGCCATCAAACTGTCCCGTGCATGAATACACGGGCCTGGTACCGATGGAAAAGCCATACCCACTCAAACATTCAAATTCGTAGCAAATTCCAGGAGAAACCCGCTGCTCAAAACCCCATATGGAGAAAGCCATTGTGATACAAATTCATCAACCCAAACATCAAACCCTTAGAGACCCAAAATTCACAAAGCCAAAAATCCCTTAAACCGATTCAACAAATTTAACCAGCCACTCCACCATTTTCAAGCATTCAACACAATGTCAAAAACACCAAGATCACTACGAGAATTTGATTTCCAGCATTAAAAGAACATTCACGGATCCAAATTGCTATAGGCCTAAAAACCACAACAATACCATGACCTTATTTCCACATCAACCCGAAGAACAATTCAACAGGAAAGAAAATCAAAACCCAAACCAATCAAAATCGACCATGAGCTGCAAATCCATAAAAGCCAACCCAAAAGACAGCAAAAATAACAAGAAAAAATTCCATAGTAGAACCTTATCCAAAAGGCAGAACATTCCAACCAAAACGCGACCAACTAAATCCTTTCCCCACAACCGGAAGAAACCAAAAAACAGAAACACCAACAAAGAAGACACAACCAAAACCAAATGAAGGAACAAAATAAGAACCATGAAGCATTACCAACTAATCAGCAACCCGAGCACTTTAGAACACCAGAAAAATTCCCCATCACAGACTAGATCCCATGTCCCATCACCGCCATCCAAAAAATCCTCGGAGACCACAACTGACTACCCAGCGAACCCTTAGCGGATGATGATGCAAACCTTAGTCACAAAAACGAGAAATCAGCCACAAAACTAGCTTTGTGCTGCCAGGAGAATCCCTACCCCAAAGAGGGAGTAAGGCGGGAGCATGCCAAAAACGAGGAGAAAGGTCGTGCCGACCGAGTCAAATAGACGTCACCTCCGCAGAGGAGAAACCGCAGCCACAGTCACGCCAAAGGAACGTCAAGGGAGTGAGCCAAACCCAACCGAGACGAAGGGAGGCGGTGGTGGAGCAAAAAACCTAGTGGAATCGCCCCTTACAAGCTCATATAATGTATACTAGATTCCAATCTCATAGCCTGATTCATGTTATTTCCCATAAAATGAATCAGTTGGTCCATCATTCTCATGAAAGTTTCTACTCTAGCTTCCACCGGAGGTCCATCAATGCATGGTCTATTAGGGTCACCCTTTGTTTGGTTCCTCAAATTTCCCACCATTTTCATAAAGAATAAAACCTTAGTAAGAATCTTATTTCATTTAAAAATCTTTTAACTATAAAGTATTTTTATGTCTAAAAACCTCATGATTAAAGATATTATTCTTTAACAACAATTACATTTCTCTAAAAATCCTTTATAATGATTCATAAAATGATTTTGATTAACCAAACATATCTACCAGGAGTTTCAAACCTGGGGTGAAACAGGGACTATTTTCATACACCATATCCCATTCAAGTCTAGCACAAATTGGTGTTTTTAGGTTTTTCCCCTAGACACATCTATGCCAAAACCACACCCACTTGTTCGTATCCAGACATGGATCTATTTTTTGGAAAACTACTTACTTAATATTTCACCAAAATACCGGGAGGTTTTACTATATTTAAAATTTTCTATAGGGTTATTACTAAAATTTTTATATCTTAATTTCCACAAATAAATAAACTATCCTTTGATACCAACTATAGCATCCCGCCTATTTATAACATGATTTTCATTTCATTTTACAAACAGAGGATATTTAAAGTCTAGTGTCTTAGAAAAAAGGTACATAATACACGAAAACATAAAACATTATTATATTCAAATTGAAAGTATTCATATAGGTTCATACTATTTAAATTTATTTCATTTCATTACCTAGGGACATACATCAAAGGACAGGGTGAGCAGAAGCCCCAGTAAGGGAAAACATGTGAAATAATTTACATTTGAACTTGAGCGATATCAATAAGAACATATGGTATATACTAAAGGAATGATAAATAGGCATATAATATCAATAATAAATTAAATAATAACTTGAAAATTTTGCTACAAAATTTTATTTATACATTCATAATGATATCACAAAGGTCCATCCCCAAGGTTTCATAAAAATTACTAAGGTTATTGACCAAGGTATCGTATAACTTGTCATATCTAGAGAATAATTTCTTTAACCAATGAATTGGAGTGCTATTAGGGAGAACCATTAATATGTATTTATTTTCATGTGATACACATAGATTATAATCAAATGTTTCATAAATAACTCAAATAGAATAAAATAAATGGATTTTATATCAAAATTGTGACATTTTAAAAAGTGCTTAAAAACATGATCAGTATATCATTTATAACCCATAGAAAGGGAATGATGGTTTTATGTATGTAAATTGTAGAATAAAATATATCATCTCTATTTATTGATTAATAACCCCATAAATTAAATAGGAATGAGTATTCACTTAAATAATATAAGAGGATTTCATGAGAAAAAGAGAGAGATTTTGAGACGAAAATTCTGTAGCATAACAGATATGCAACATGGTTTTAGAAAACATTAAAAAGAGAGGGGATAGGGGTCACCCATTCATAAAAGACACATAATAAAGTATATAAACAAAATAAAATGTGAATAATAACATTTTATGGAATCTAGAATTACATACCACAAAGAAGATAACTTTAATTGAAAAAGAGACATTGATAATCCCCTTACGAAAATTTGGCAGCCTAACGACGTCACTTAAAATTCAGAAATTGAGTGGATGAGAGAGAATAGGGTATCTCATCATTTGTAAATAAAATTTAAAGAAATAATGGTACATAATAACATTCCCCATAATAAGAAAATTTAAATTAAAATACTTCACATAAAATAAGTATTAACTAAAAGAGGAGGGTGAACAATTCCCTTACCTTGAAAAGTAACTTATAAAACTTGATTTTCAGGACCTTAGGGGATTGAGGGCACTGTGGGAGGACTCCTTGGGAGTTAAAAAGACCATAGATTCATTGAAGAGAAATTTTTAATGAAATAAATGAAGTAATGAGTTGGTATTTATAGCAAAAGTGAGGGCATATTTTATTAATTTCCTAAGGACACCTCATCGGTGGTATTTAAAAAACCATGGGCTTTCCCATAGTATTTGCCCATGGATTTTTTCAATTGGGAAACATCATATAATATTTTAATCCGAATGAGTCGACCATAATTTTAAATTATATAATACATCATTATAATATCATAAAACACACCGAAAACTCAAAAATTGTATTTTTACTATTCACCAAAAAATAAAACATTTTTTTTAAAAATATCATAAATTCACCCTAACATAATATAGATGTTCTGAATTTAAAAATGAACTCTATTATATCAAAATAATTTTCTAAATATGATATATTTAATTTTTATGTAAAATCACTATTTACCTGAAAAAATACTACTACTTAACTAATAATTTATCAAATAGTTATTTACTTATACCATTGTATCATATTACCATTCAAGATGCCTAAATTATATTTACACTTAATAAAGTGAGGTTACTATTCCATTGGTCATATTAATATTCTTAAGGGTAAACTATTCATAATTTACTATTCATCAAAAATAAGTTTATCATATCAAAATCTAACTTTCTTACTAATCACAGAAGTATATATATATTTTATAAAAATAATTTCATATTATTAATTATTTATAGTATAAAAAATATTTTAAAATACACTTCGGTCAATATTTATCAATAATATTGGCCCTTTAAAAATTCATCCTATATTTCTTTTCACATTTGAAATTCAAAAATTTTACCATAATAAGAAATAACAATTTTATTTATATAAAAGGATTACACAAAGTAAATAAGGCCTCATTACATATCCCCTTATAAAACCTGCATTGGACCTAAGAGTAAGGTGTGAAATGGTGATAAAATTTTGGGGCAACTCAGAAAACATTTCTTGAGTGGTGATTTCTATCAGCTTGAACTTCTCCTGAAGGCCATTACGTTCACGCTTAACATGTTGAAGCTCATATTGGGCTTAGACCAGAGAAAAGTCCAGTGATGCTACCTCCTTCCTAAGCTCCAACAGATAGGCTTCATACGGTCCGAGTCTATTGGATGAGGCCATCAACTATTCTTTCTGTATTGATTAATCATGTTCAGTTGTATTTATATAAAATAATCATAACTCTAAGAGTATAGTTTCCAATTATCATATTGACCAATGGTCACATAACAGTCAAAACCTGATTGTCACATTTCATTTATACATATAGATTTTTATTGATTATCAAATAGCAAGACAAAAATTTTCAGGAATCAAAATATTATTAAAAAATTTGGGTCATTACAACCCACATGGAGTGTGATATTTTTCTTTATGATGAAACCGTAATGGCACATAAAATGGGATACATAGCCTGTGTTTATAGGATGACAGGCCGTGTAGTTTTGTTTTTCATAGAAATTGCAGAATTCTTTATGTGACTTGATCCCTAACACCACAACCACTAAATTATTCTCGAATCACAATGTAGGTTGTGGACATAAGAATTTTTAGACCTTCACACTACTGATGAACAAAACATATCCATATCCAGTGCTTAAGAAGCACCCGCATCACACGTTTTTGGGGTTTCACACCAAAGAAACAAAGAAATGATCCTGATCTTCCCATGGATCTGATAACATAGTTGTATCCTATATATCAAATCTCTAAATATCCATCCCAATGTGTGATAACGATCCTTTGAATCGAATATTGAATGCGTAATAACCGTTCACTGGGTATCCATTGAATCACTTTCCAAAATAACCTCCAACGATGAACATACGTAGAACTGGGAGAGGAAATCATAAAACCATGAAAGTGAGGAACAAACCTTATCATTTTTTTATTTCTACCCTGATCCATTATAAAATTAAGTATGAATGAAGAGGTGTAAATAAACAATTAAAAAAAAATCCCTCAATTGAGTCAACTGTCTAGGTGTGAATCAATAATTATTTATTTAATTAATCCACTATCAACCTAGATAAATTAAAGGGATTGAATAACCACAAATAAACATCCTAACATAGGATTGGATCAATCATTGATGAATAAAAGTCATGGAATTTCATCGTTAACGTGATCCATGAACTCTGTTTGCACAACGATCTATGATTTAGTTCTGATCTGCTGTCATTAACTAATAATTGTCTCCTCCAACAGCCTCTAGGTCTCTAGAGTTTAGTTAAAAACCATGAAAAAAACTCCATAGACATATATTTAAATAGTAATAAGGTCTCAGTTCCAAATGAAATAAAATAAATCATTTAATTAAATTGTTTTATTAATTCTGTTTCCGCGATAATGTTTTTAACAAATGCAATGTGGCTACAAAGATTATGTCACAACTAAGGTAAAACCCACATTATAAACTCAATGGTGACCTCAAATTTCTGATTTGGGCCCCCATATATGAGTTATTCCACTTTTTATGACAACAACATGTGCATGGAATTTAATATATTAAAAATATAAAAAAAAATTAATTTTGGTTACACCAGGCCTTAGAATCTCACGTCATCTTCGCAGATGGACACGAAAATATTCATAAGAATATTATAAAGTCTTACATGATAAAATAGAGACATTAAATTATTTCCACCATCAATTTTTTTCCTACTCTAAAAGAATAACTAAGTAAAGGGTAAGGATACTGAGCTTTCAGATGGGTCCTTATCTCCCATGAGCTCTTCCAAGTATTTCTTGTGCTTTGAGACTCATGGGTGATGAAAGTTGGGTTTTAAAAATAAATTAGTCTTATTTTTTGTTTTCATAATTATGGAACTTCTTAAATTTGTTTTATTCCTTGTGTGAATGGTGAAAAATGTTTTTCAAAGAGATTTAAATGTGTGAATGTGTTGAATATGGGTTTCGTAAGAGAAATGGGTTTTTGTTTCATGTTTGAACACTTCTTGTGCATATGTAATGTGTCTTTGACTTGCGAAAGTGATGGGAATCATGTTATGAAATGGTTTTGGTATGAGTATGTGTTTGGAAGTGGCTTTTACCATGTAAATTTTTTAGTTTCATATGTGTTTTGTTTGCTTCATAATGGATTTCATAAATTATACAAGTGGTAAAAAATGTATTTCCAATCGGTTTTGGCATGATTGTTAAATGAGAAGTTGTTTTGTTATGGAAAATGGTTTTTTTAATTTGGATTTGGATCATTGGATCAATTTGATAATGTGAAAGTTGTGATGTCCTAATGTTCTTATGATGATTTTATATGTTTATATGAAAGTGATTATTTTTGTGATGTGTGGAATAGAAGTGGAGAACAAATGGAATCCCCAGTATCTAGGTAGGAAAACTAGAACTGGTGTCCTAGTAGATTTAGAAGTGCCCGATCCTAGATTCATTTAGCTGGATTGACGATTAAATAACTAACTAAACATGTCATATGATCAGAGACCGGTAGAATTTTGGTATGAGATCCCCTTTAGTATCTCATTCAGGGTAACACTATTGGTATTTTTTATGTTTTTGGAGAAATCTATATCTTTGGTATGCGATCCCCTCAAGTGGATCATGTACTAGGACACTGTAGGTAGTTGATTTGTAGTATTTTGATCATTGATGTATTAGTTTCATAGATTCCCATTTGTGATCGTCACCATTTGGTATTTTTTCCATCATTTTATTTTATGACACGATGCTCATGTGATATGGTACAATCCATAAGTATAAGGTGATGATATGGATGTTTTAATTTGACGAAATATTATATGCATAAAAGTTTTTTTTTCTTAAAAAGAGTTTCTTGAGAATGTTTTCCTCAATTTTTTTTGAAGTGATTCAAATATTCTTTTTGAAATGTGCATATTGATTTATAATATAATATTATATATGGAATTTTTTATTTTGGGTTTCATCCTACTGGGATTTAGTTCACACCCTACATACACCTTTGGGTGTATCTAGAATTTGTTTTGAATGACCCAGGCAAAGAAAATATGTGTCGTGTTGGTGATGGTGGATCCATTTTCTAGTGTTCCACTTCTTTTAGGTGTTGGTGGTGGTGGATTGAGGGTGATGTGACTCATGGTCCATGGAGGTTCTTGGGATAGTTTTGTTGTTACCTTTCCATTATAGTGCTTTTGGTTTTTGTTAATGTTGTCAACATTGATTATTAAAATTGGTGTTCCTAATTTGGATATGGATTTAAATTATTGTATTGCTTATTATTGTTGGGGTTTTATGATTAAATAAATGGGTGGAATCATTCACAAAGTAAATTGTCGAAACCCAACCACTAGTTTACAGACCATGGGGATTGAGAACACTCTTTGGGCCATCCCATAGACTGGGTCAGGTGTTGGGTTCAATGGTACTCTGATTTGGTTTGTGAAGAAATTGTATCAGATCCAAGTTACTAATTTTTTGGGTATGTTTTTTGGGTAAAGAGTCTAGATAGACTAGATCTAGGATTTTTGGGGCACGAGGTTGGGGTTGCAAGTAGGGTGCCCGAACAACACACCTTAGGACAGGGCTCAAGTAACCATGGGTTGTTGGAAAATTTGGTTTGACTTCTCATCCAGGTGAGAATTATAGTATAAGGAATGTATATGGACACTAGGTGGGGGTGTATTGGGTTGATTTTCCTTGTTATTGTGATAGATTTGGTTATGTTTTCATTCATAGTAGTTCTATTATTTTTTGTTTTTTCTATAAATTTTCAGAATTGTTGTGTTGATAGTTTTCTTTGTGGTTATTTATTGTGTACCAAGATTCATCTCTGAATAATTTATGTGAAACTATGGGAATAGTCCAAAGAGATTTCTCCCTCAAAAATTGATCATAGGATAGAGGAAATAGTGGTTTAGGTTGTCAAATCTTCGGGTTATGGAGTGGGATCTGGTCCTACCAATGATGGGGAAACCGAACTAGGTCTGGGAAAGGATAAATATTTGGGTTTCTTCTAGAATAAGCCTCACTCTTGTTGAGGTAGCAAAAAAACTTAGGAAGAAGTGTATTTTCTTTAGAAGATAGAGAGAATGTTTATGTTTCTTGAAACTTCTAATTTAGTTAGGGTGAAATGAGCCTTGTTTATGTTGGAAGGTCCTAGTCAGAAGTGGTGGGACTTAGTAGTTCAATATAGAAAGTAAGAGAAGATGAGTGGTAAAGAATTCAAGGATAAATTCAATAAGTAGTATTGAACTGATATTTTGTCTTTATCCAGGTTCTAGGAGTTTTTGGAGATTATCTAGTGAGACTAGAATATTATGGAGTATTCCAAAACATTGTTATGCTAGTTCGGTATGCACCCAAGATCATTTCCAACAAGAAGCTGAAGGATATAATGTTTTAAATAGGGTTGGTTGACCATGCTATGATGATAGAGATTGATCATATGTGCATGTATAGTTTCTATGGACTTGTTTCAATAATGGGAAGTGGAATTTCATCTTATAAGAAGAGGAAGTAGGATGAGAAAGGGAAGAAGGGAGGTAGTAGTTCAGGCCATACTTCCTAACTGTCTTCTTATGTGGCTTTGGATATTAGGCCATTTGTTTTCCATTAGTGCCAAAAGTCATAGAACATGATATATGTGTGCTCATATCTACCCATACATTTTCACCAGTGCAGAGCTATTGGGAACTTGCAGAGATTTTGCCGAGCAGCACACCCATATCAGAGTGGTGTTGGATCTGTGGCTTCCAGAAGGATGTCTGATTGGCCAGAACTGTACAAGAATGAATTATATCTATTTAGAAGTCATGGATGTGGGGATAGTTTATATTCTATAAAGTGTCAGTTCAGGTAAGAGATAATGGCTAATGGTTGTTCTCAGTATCAATCAGGGAAGAGGAATCTTTATGTGGTGGATCAGGTGGTAGTGGAATCAGATTCAGGGTCTATAACAGTTCAAGGTACCATTCTTATTTCATTGTCTTTAACTATTATTCTAGTTGATATGGGTGTTTTTGTTTCTTTAAATTATCCCCACCTTATGTACGTGTTAAAGTGTTAAACTTATCCTATGTCGTATGAGATGGAGTTTGTAACACCACTTGGTAAGAAGTAAGAGAAGGGTTTTAGGTGTCTATCATGTGCGCTCTCCATGTCAGAGGTTGAGCTGGAATGGGATTTTATGGTTTTAGAGATTGACCCCTTTAACTCAATTTTGGTAAGGACAGGATGGTGTATTTTTTAGGTGAACATTGATTGTTATTGACAATGAGTGATTTTTGTGGATCTTGATGGATGTATGCAGGTCTGAGGGTGAATGGGATCCTTAGTCCAAACATGTTAGACCTACACATCCAGAACTAGGAAATATTTTTTATCGGATCTCATCGATTGCATTGGAGGATGATGGTGGTTCTATTGAGTTTGGATTACCTTCTTTGGTGGATGATTTTCCATAGGTTTTTCTAAAGGACAATTCATGTTTTCCACAATATTGGAATGTAGAATTTACTATCAATTTGGAAATGGAAACAAAATTGATATCTATTCCCTTATAACTTATGAACCCTATAAAGTTGAGGGAATTATAGGTATAGATCGATGATTCTGAATATCTAGGATTCATTTACCCAAGAATCTTACCTTAGTCCACCCCTATTCTGTTTACGAAGAAATAGGATCGATATCTTGGGTTTTTCATTTATTACCAGAATTTAAATAATGTAACAACCAAGAACAAATACCCTTTACATCATATTAATGACCTCATTTATTATTTTAAGGGGGAATGGTGGTTTTCCAATATTTAATTGAATTCCATGTATCATCAAGTAAGATTTATAGAAGAAGATTTTTCGAAAATAGAGTTTCGAAGTAGGTAAGACCATTTGGTGTACTGGTTCATGACTTTTGAGATGAAGAATGCTCTAGTGGTATTTATGGAGATTCTGAATAGAGTGTTTTAGAAGTATTGTGATTCCTTTGTCATGTTATTTTTGGATGAGATCCTAGTATATTCTAGGACCAATGATGAGCATGAATGACATTTGAGGATTGTTCTAGGCAGCCTTTAAGATCATCATCTCTATGAAAAGTTTTCTAAGTGATCCTTATAGATATAGGAAGTGAAATTTATAGGCTATGTGATCTCTGAATATGGGATTTAGGTGGACCTTGGGTAGATCCAGGTAGTTATGTCCCGGGAATAACGGAAGAATGTGTTTGAAATCAGAAGTGTTTTAAGCATGGAAGGTCATTATAGGTGGTTCCATTGAGATTTATCAAGTATTTCTTTTTCCATGAACACACTCACCTAGAAGGGTTCATGTTCAATGGATCCTAGAGTGTTGAGCATACATTCATGAATTAAAGCAGCATTTGAACAAAAAACTATTTTGATCTTATTGAAATATAAAATAGAATATGCAGTCTATTATTATGCCTCAGGTATGTGTCTTAGATGTGTTCTAATATAGGATAACCATGTGGTGGCTTATTATTTGCAGCAGCTCTGACCAGATGACATGAATTACCCAACACATGACCTAGAGTTAGAATTGATGATGCATTTATAAAAGACATGGACTCATTATCTTTTTGATGAGATGTTATTGTTCTATTCAATTCATAAGAGTTTAGCCTATATGTTCTCCCAGAAATATATGAATTTGAGGAAATGTTGTTGGGTTGAGTATCTTTAGGGGTATAATTTTGACACTGTCTATATCCCATGAAAAATAAATATGGTTGTAGATTCCTTGATTAGGAATGCATTGGTGAAATCTTTAAACAATTACATTGATGAGTTGACATTGATGGATCTTTTTATCTAGATGCATATCAATACCAAGGAACATAGTAGAGGTGCGTTATTGGACCATGTTCAGCTAACACCTGCTCATCTAGAATTTATTTAGTAGTAGAAGAATAGTGATGAGTTATTCTAGTGTTCTATGCATTTCCTTAATGGTGAGGAGGTTCCTTATGAATGGTCGTCATCTACGGAGGGAGTTCTGTGAATTATAGTTCACTTCATAGAGACATTGTCATTGAGGAAGGTGGTGATGTAGGATATCCACTAGTATAAGTTGTCCATTCATCCTAGTGATACCACAATATACTATGATGTTCATCCACAATATTTTTGGCTAGGTATGAGGAGGTACACTACTAACTTTGTATCATAATGTCATACATGTGATAAGGTTAGAGAAGAACATCAAAGACCCTCTAGTTTTCTTCAGTCACAACCTATTCCCAGCTTTATGTGGAATGATATCACCATGGATTTTATTGTTGGCCTACCTCGTACACCCTGGTGGAATAATTCCATTTAGGTAGCGATTGATTTCCTAACCAAATCTACGCATTTCATTCCAATCAAGGATTGAACCAAGGTGGATGAGTTGGGTTAGTTGTATGTTCAAGTGGTTGTTAGGATTCATGGTGTACCATCAGAATTTTTTTATGACAAGGCCCCCATTTTAACTCACATTTTTGTTAAGGCCTTCATAAGGCGATGAGGTCACAGATCTCATTGATCATGAAATTCCATCCTCAAAAGGATGGTTAAATGGAGTGGAAAAATCAGATCTTGGAAGACATGCTCTGAGATTGTGTGTTGGATTTTGGAGGTTCTTGGGATAGCCATTTGGTATTGTTGGAGTTTCCATATAATAATAGTTAATAATCCTCAATTCTAATGGATCCCTTTTAGGTGGATTGTGGTCACTCGTGTCGGTATCCTTGGTGTTGGGATGAAGTTGTTGAGATCTCATTGTTGGGAATTAGCCTTATGAAAGAAACTTTTGATAAATTTAAGTTGATTTGGAAACATTTTTGATAGTAAAAAGCCATAAAAAGTCTAATGATGATCAAAGGAACCAAGAAATAGAATTTTTTATGGGTGATTGGGTGTTTCTAAAAGTGGTACCTTTCTTGGGTCATCATCATTTGGGTAGAAAAAGGAAGCTAATTCCAAGGTATGTTGGACATTTTCAAATTACAAAGAAGATTGGTAAGATGGGATACAGGTCAGAACTACCTCCTTAGTTGATGTTAATTCATGATGAATTCTATGTCCCTTAGATAAAAAATTATAACCCAGATCCATACCATGTGTTAAATTGTGATGAGTTGGAATCACTACTAGAAATTAAATCTATAGCCACAGACCTATAGCCAAAGTTTTTTTGGTTCATGACTATATCTTTCTAATTGCCACGGTTTAATTTAATAACCATGGATTTACCTCGTGTCTTCCTTTTTCGTATCGGGGTCTCGATTCGCTACTCTCGCTCCTGGATTCCTCTCCTTCGGACGATTTATCCTCCCCGACCTTGCCTGACCATCGTTCCTACTGTCCCCAAAGGTCTCGGTCGGAGAGGGCCATGTTGTCACTGCAAACCTGAATCCCATCTGTTTCTGTTTTAGGGTTTAGTGAGTCACGATTCCCTCCGAGGGTTTGTCTCTGGATTTGTTCCATGAAGATCAGTCGAAGAGCATCGCACGTGGGATCATGGTACACCGATAATCGTAAGCCATCTTTTCTTCCCATATCTCCAATTCACTGCATCTCAAGCTATTCAGGTTTCTTATTTTGATTGATATTAATCATGGTGTTCCTCGGTGTCAGCCTAGTGATAGTGAATCATCTTCTTTATTCGCTAAATGTTTCCTTCTAGAATCAGGTGCCTTATCGATTTTCAGTTATCTGTAATGTTTTCAAAGTACGTTTTATTTTTTCAAGAAAATCACACGAGTCTCTAAGATGTTAAGAGAATGGAGCTTGTGAAATTTTCTGAATTTTATATTTTGGGTGTCATGCTTTGCGTGAGAAACAAGTCAGCTGCAATGAAATTGTACTGCTTGTGATGCCCTGGGCTTGTTTTCCCTACCGTAGAAATTGTGACATGGCTAGGTTGAAGTTACTTGATATGGAAAGCAGTGATCTTACATCATGCTGCAGAAGGGGAATCCAATAACAAGACTGAATGATTCAAATTTCCAGGAATAAGATTTTCATTTATTGTCAAACTGATACAAAATGGAAACTGCAGTTCAAATTTAATGTTGATAAATTAGAAAAGAAAATAAAAAAAATATAGTTCTCTATATAATCTTGGGGGAGAGATCCTGAACATCCATTACTGAAGCTGCACACCCCTTCCATACCTATCCCTTCCCCATTTATTCTGTGTACTCACTTCTCCTCTCGACTTCTCCCTCCTCCTCCCGCTCCCGCTCAGCCTCCCCATCACGACTTCTGTCTCCCCCGTTTCCATTATCCTGTGCTCCTCCATTCTTCCCCCACTCGTGATTTCCATCAGGTTCACCTCCCACTCCCTTTGTCTTCCTCGCGAGGTTTTCATTGGTGTGCTATCCCACTCGCGCTGTTGATATCCCATAAACCTCTTCCATTATTCTTTAGTCTTCCTCTCTCTCCTCGTCGTGATTTCCCTCTTCCTATTCTTCAGTTTCTTGAACTCCACTATTCTTCCCACCCCATTATCCTCAATTTTACTTACATTGGCATCTTAATCCTATAGTTTGCACTGCATCTCACTACTCTATCTTCCCCTCTTTGTACCTCCACCATTTTAGGACTTTGCTACTCCATGTTCAACACTATCGATATCCTCCCCATCACAAGTTACCAATTCCAAATCACCTATTGGAAATCCACCACTGTTTTCCCTTTCTCTTCGTCCAACACATTCACCAAGATTGGCCTCCCAAATCTACGGTTAGCATTGCTTCTTGAGACTTAGTCTTCACCTCTTCTGATATCTGCAATCTTGGGTTTCATAAGCTACTATATTAAGTCTCCCAAATCTATGGTTTTCATTCCTTCGTGCTCGGCTACTAGGGATCTATCACCGTCGAATACCTTAAATTACATCCTATACCTCTGCTATGGTAACTAATAAATCATTCACTACAATTCATCCTCCTGAATAACCTTAGCTCATCGTATGTTTTCTATTTCTCCTACTATGTCGAATTATTTCACTCAGGTACCCTCAAAATTCACTGTATCTCATTCCCTGATTCCCTTAAGTGCAATATTTCCATCCACATCTTCTACTACTCTTACTGCTCAATTGAGTTTAGAACAATGTGTTGCTCTCCCCGCAACAACTATATGTTTCTATACACTATTTGATTATTGTATTCACTATTAGTTTGTTCATTGATCATACTGTGTGTTTCTACTACATATGTGATTCCATATTTATATGTCTTCTAACAGTTCATGCTCCTAATATATAATGTTTTCAATGTGTTTTAAAACATAGTATAGAGAAAAAAATTTCCCTAACTACCTTACATTGTTAATTGTAATTTTATATTCTAACTTGTATGACCTATATCAGTGTCTATGGCTGTTTAATTTTTCCTTGTAGTGATGGATAAGATGAAGCGTATTCATTCCAACTAAGAATGATTTCGGGGATGAAAAAAGAGATCCTATACCATATTATCTCTCAAACTACATGACTTCAATGAAGCAGGTAGTCTCCATTTTAACGTTACTGTATATTATACATACATGTGTTAGGAAAAAAGGTTTTATTTTTTCGTAGAAGTAGCTATAATGTGAAAAGATGTATCATTCATGGGAACCACTGGATAATTGCGACTAACCAACTACACACAACTTCATGTTTGGTCTATATTTTATGGGTTTATATAGATTAATTCATTTAAACTAACTTTCAATTTTTTTTATCAAAATATTAATCACATGTTTAGTTCTGTTTAGTTTATTTAGAAATATTTTTTCTATTAGTTAGCATTTTGATCATAATGTAGATTAAACAAATCATTTTGGTGTATGATTTTTTCCCTTTATCATTTCAATTCCTTTGGATTTGAATCTTTTTTATTTTTTTAAATGCAGATGGGTCACACTCCCAATAGAGTTGCAACAATAAATTATTGTTTCTCCAAGGTCTCTAACTGCTGTAAGACTTGCCAGTGATCCTCCTCAGAGTTTAATGTATTTCAATTCTATGTTGTGGTTTGATGAAAGACTCAACTAATTCAGAGGTAAAAAATATCCAATGTTTCCATTGTTTTTTCCACTTAGTAAAATAAAACAGCATGAATTTTATACTCAAACAGAATACCTAAATTCCTCATTTTTTATGATAGATCTAAGGATGTAGGAAATGTTTGTCATCTTATCCACCTTTGAAAAAAATGTTCACCATTATGATTTTTGTGCATTCTTAAATTATTTATGTATAATTACATTCAATGATAATATATATATATATATAAATATCATTCATTATACAATTAGTCACTTCTAAAATAATTAAATTTTATTTTATGTAATTTTCTTCATCACTTTGGTGCTACTTTTTTTTATTAATTTAATCATATACATTATAATGAAATTATAGGTTTCTAATTTCATCATAATTATAGATTTCATTCAAATTTCCAGTCACCAATCACTAAATGAATTCATATTGTGAATACTGAATAATCTTTTGCTTCATCCTTAATGTATTAATTTCGTTATTCTGAATCATTTCATTAATTTTATGATACAATAGTTTAAATAGTTCTCATCTATTTTTTATTTTACATGCCTTGAACATTTACTTAGTTAAATTCAATATCAATTTTTATATAAGTTTTTAAATGGGTGTTACAGAAAAGTCTCCTTGTTTAGTTAATTTCATAATTGTCATTTTTTATTTACTGTACATTTTAATTCATAGCTATAATTTGGATCCAATTCTCAGATTCATTTACAATTCCATTTTTTTCATTTCCTTTTACAATTATTTATTTAATTTTTTAGATATTTATTTTTTAATTGCAATTCACTAATTTATTCTATTTTAAATTTAATTAATCAGTCTACTTCAAATAGGAAATATCTATCTGATTCAATTATGAAATAAATTGTATACTAATTTCGTTACCTATATTGAATTGAAGAATAGTTGAAAACCAAGTTGGAGCGGGTGAATTATAGAAATGATATGGGGCCTCCACTGGGAAGGTAAGCAATGCTTTAGATCTCGACCAAGATTCATTTAGGAACTACATATTTTGATCAAATTATGTTTTTGTGTCTTTTGTGAGGTACCCCAAATGGATCAAGGTTGTGTTTGACATCAATAATTAAACACTGCATCATGAAATATATTACACAGTAATTAATAATGATATATTGTGTATTATTCTGCATACTAATAAAATTTCATATGGTATATCAAACTCTAATATACATAATTTTTTCCCCTACATTTTTAGAAAAAACATATTTATCATTAAAAGAATAGACAATAAAATCATTGGAACATACCTCTTTGAAATATTATCCATGTTTAGATGATGTTCAGTTCAAATAATAACACCTTTTAGGGCTTCAACATTACTTTCTGTTACTTTCTGTTACTGCAATCCATAGTTTATTGGGAACTAAAGATATGTCTCTTGTAACTACAATTCATAGGTCATTGGAAACTAAAGAGACCCCTATTGGTCTATTTTTATGCAATCTAGCTATTCTAAGTGCCTATGTGCAAGGATCCACTTACTGGACAAGGACAACACGGTCACGCCGCGGTCACACTGCGGTCACGCCGCGATCACGCCGCAGTCATGCTGCGGTAATGCCATGATAAAGTCGTGATTTGGCCCTACTCCAGCCATATCTGGCCCACACCAGCCCCTTTCCACATTCATTTCATCCCGTTGCCAACAGCCCGCAACGGCCCCCCTTCCACCTTTGAATCAGGCCACACCACCCCCCCTTGCACCTGTAACTAGCCCCCTTCCACCAGCATTCCAACCCCCTTCCACCAGCATTCCAGCCCCCTTCCACTTGCATTCAAGCCCGTACCAGCCCCCAAACACCTGCAATCCAGCCCGCACCAGCCACCACACCAGCCACCCCACCAGCCACCATACTAGACACCACCATCAACCTCCTACAAAACACTCATGCCAGCCCTCTTCCACCTGCAAAATAGACCCAGCCACTAGTTCTATCCCTCACTAGCCCTCATCCTCCTACATCATAGCCCACACCAGCCCCAACCACATGCCCAACAGCCCCCATCCACCTGCAATCCATCCCACACCAGCAAATGGATCATGGTTGTGTTTGAAATCAATAATTGAACACTACATCATGCAATATATTACACAGTAATTAATAATGATATATTGTGTATTATTCTGCATACTAATAAAAGTTCATATGGTATATCAAACTCTAATATGCATAATATTTCCCCTACGTTTTTAGAAAAAAATATTGATCATTAAAAGAATAAACAATAAAATCACTGGAACATACCTCTTTGAAATATTATCCATGTTTAGATGATGTTCAGTTCAAATAATAACACCTTTTAGGGATTCAACATTACTTTCTGTTACTTTCTATTATTGCAATGCATAGTTTATTGGGAACTAAAGATATGTCTCTTGAAACTGCAATTCATAGGTCATTGGGAACTAAAGAGACCCCTATTGGTCGATTTTTATGGAATCTAGCTATTCTGAGTGCCTATGTGCAAGGATCCCCTTGCTGGACCGGGCCAACACGCCGCGGTCACGCGGTGGTCATGCCGCGGTCACACCACATTCACGCCATGGTAATGCCGTGATAATGCCGTGATTTGGCCCTGCTCCAGCCACATCTAGCCCACACCAGCCCCCATCCACCTTCATTTCATCCCGCTACCACCAGCCCGCAACAACCCCCCTGCCACCTTTGAATCATCCCGCACCATCCCCCCAACACCTGTAACCAACCCCCTTCCACCAGCATTCTAGCCCCCTTCCACCAGCATTCCAGCCCCCTTCCACTTGCATTCGAGCCCGCACCAGCCCCCAACCACCTGCAATCCAGCCCACACCAGCCACGACACCAGCCACCACACCATCCACCATACTAGCCACCACCCCAACCTCCTAAAAAACACTCATGATAGCCCTCTTCCACCTGCAAAATAGCACCAGCCACCAGTTCCAGCTCTCACTAGCCCTCGATCTCCTACATCCCAGCCCGCACCAGCCCCTGCCACATTCCCAACAACCCCCAGCCACCTGAAATCCAGCCAACACCTGCAAATGGATCAAGGTTGTGTTTGACATCAATAATTGAAAACTACATCATGCAATATATTACACAGTAATTAATAAGGATATATTGTGTATTATTTTGTATACTAATAAATGTTCATATGGTATATCAAACTCTAATGTACATAATTTCCCCCCCTACATTTTTAGAAAAAACATATTGATCATTATAAGAATAAAAAATAAAATCATTGGAACGTACCTCTTTGAAATATTATCCATGTTTAGATGATGTTCAGTTCAAATAATATCACCTTTTAGGGCTTCAACATTACTTTCTGTTACTTTCTGTTATTTTATGTTACTGCAATTCATAGTTCATTGGGAACTAAAGATATTTCTCTTGTAACTACAATTCATTGGTCATTGGGAATTAAAGAGACCCCTCTTGGTCGATTTTTATGCAATCTAGATATTCTGAGTGCCTATGTGAAAGGATCCCCTTGCTGGACCGGGCCAACACATCGCAGTCACGCCGCGGTCACGCCGCGATAATGCCGCGGTCACGCCATGGTAATGCCGTGATAATGCCGTGATTTGGCCCTGCTCCAGCCACATCCATCCCACACCAGCCCCCTTCCACCTTCATTTCAGTCCACTGCCACCAGCCCGTAACAGCCCCCCCTGCAACCTTTGAATCAGCCCACACCACCCCCAACACCTGTAACCATCCCCCTTCCACCAGCATTCCAGCCCCCTTCCACCAGCATTCCATCCCCCTTCCACTTGAATTTGAGCCCGCACCAGCCCCCAACCACCTGCAATCCAGCCCGCACCAGCCACTACACCAGCCACCACATAAGCCACCATACTAGCCACCACCCCAACCTCCTGCAAAACACTCATGCCAGCCCTCTTCCACCTACAAAATAGCCCCATCCACCAATTCCAGCCCTCACTAGCCCTCAACCTCCTACATCCCACCCCACACCATCCCCTTCCACATGAAAAACAGCCCCCAACCACCTACAATCCAGCCCCCACAAGCAAATGGATCAAGGTTGTGTTTGACATCAATAATTGAACACTGCATCATGCAATATATTACACAGTAATTAATAATGATATATTGTGTATTATTCTACATACTAATAAAAGTTCATATGGTATATAAAACTATAATATACATAATTTTCTCCCCTACATTTTTAGAATTTTTTTTTGATCATTAAAATAATAAACAATAAAAGCATTGGAACATACCTCTTTTAAATATTATTAATGTTTAGATGATGTCCAGTTCAAATAATAACACCTTTTAGGGATTCAAAATTACGTTCTGTTACTTTCTATTACTGCAATGCATAATTCATTGGGAACTAAAGATATCTCTCTTATAACTACAATTCATAGGTCATTGGGAACTAAAGAGACCCCTCTTGGTCAATTTTTATGCAATCTAGCTATTCTGAGTGCCTATGTGCAAGGATCCCCTTGCTGGACCAGGCCAACACGCCGCGGTCACGCCACGGTAAACCATAGGCTAACCAAGGACGAACACTTCATAGAAAATAAAGAACGTTTAATCACCCAGCCCATTGTAGACAGTGAGAGTGCATAACACTCACATAGAGTGCCTAAGGATTGTGGGGTTCATAGTTCCAGCATGGATGTGCTTTGGTTTGATCACGTATGAGGAGTGGTTATGTGGTATAACATATGGAGTAATGACCACATAAAGCCCATAGTGTGTGAAAGTGTATCAATGTGTCAACCCCAATGCCAGCTCGAATACAGGGATACACACCTATGTATTACTAAGGAGTAGCAGTCCGAGTGTATTATTGATTTTGGAAAATTTCTATGTGGAACACTTTTTATCCAGTTAAAATATTGCATATATAACTCCATCTATTTGATATGTTTTATTTGAGCTATCTGGTCAAGCTAAGAAGTTGTATTCTTCCTTAAACTTCATTGGTGAAGCTTCAATACATAGTTCATCATGTCATAAAGATAAGTGATCAAATTCATCTCGTCAAATCCTAATAGGGGATGAATATGGTTGTAAGATTCCACAAATTAATAAACTGAAGTTAGTGGTGTATTTTATTATTAGAAATAGTGAATAGAAAATTGTGGCAGTGATATTTTTTTAAAAATATGGAGTCTTTCGTAATTGGGAAAACAAGAAATGTCAATATTTGTGTATGTTTTCTATGAATTCATACAGATTATTTTTATACATTCATGTTTTCATTATCATGGTTTTATTACAAAATCCAGTGTATAATCAGATTAAATGTAACAGTATAAATTCTTGAGTTTTCGGGAAGGAGAAAAATAGTGACGTTATTGTTAAGCAGTGAGTTAGGTGAAGAGTACAAGAAATAAAATAAATAAAATAATATGCATGAATGAGTTTTTTTCATGGAAATTAAAGTAATTAATTCATTATAAGTGAGTATATTGTTAATTTTTGTATCTAAATGTATTAAATTGAAGGTGGGTTCATTGTTTCTTACATTAATGTGGTTTGAGAAAAGACCATGTGATATATTTTTCATAAATATTGTGTAGTGTTTTGAGACTAATCTAGGTGTAGTATCAGAAGATTTCACACATGAGAATTTAGTGATTAAGTGAGGCTAAAACATCAGGAGAAGAAAAAATATTTTCCTGATCATGGTTTCCCTTACCCAATTGATTATACACAAGTGATTAAAATTATTAAGAAAAGTCTACATAAAAGTTTTGTTTCTATTGAATGTATTTGAAGTTATACATTAGCAAATCAAATATAGAAATCCCATTGATGAAGATCATGAAATCATCATATAATTTATCAAGATAAGAAGAATGACCTTGTGAATAGGGGGACCAGTTATTGAAGAGGCTCAACACTGGGGGTTATAACCATTCAAATTTTTTGGGTCTAACTAAAGGAGGAGAAGAGTTGAATCACTGGGGGTATAATTAGGATCAAATGAAGTATTAACTAATGGGGGTATAATATGTTGATTCATAAACCATTATAATTAATAATAATATTATAATGGATAATCTATAACCGAGGTATGTATAACTAGTTTTAGAAACGGGTAAGTGTTAGTATTGAACAATATAAAAATATTTTTTGTTATATTTTAGTTAATTTTTTCATTTCATATTAGGTACACTAATCTTAATAGGTGTTAGAGGTCCAAAATCAGAAGGGGGAAGGGTGGTAGGGGGCGGGGGACATGGGGCAGGGGGAGGGCGAAGGGTGGAGGGGGCAGGGGGGAGGGTGGAGGGGGGTAGGGGGCAGGGGGGAGGTCTGTCGAGCAGGGGGGCAGGGGGAAGGTCTGTAGGGCAGGGGGAAGGGGCAGGTCTGTAGGGCAGGGGGCAGGTCTGCAGGGTAGGGGGTAGGGGCAGGGGGCAGGGGGTAGGTGGAGGGGGGAAGGGGGCATGGGGGGGGGGGGGCAGGGGCAGGGGGCAGGGTGGAGGGGGAAGGTCTGCAGGGTAGGGGGAAGGGGTAGGGGGAAGGTCTGCAGGGAAGGGGGAAGTGGGAAGGGGTAGGGTGGAGGGGGGCAGGGGGGCAGGGTGGAGGGGGGCATGGGGCAGGGTGGAGGGGGCAGGTCTGCTGGGCAGGGGGTAGGGGAAAAGTCTGCAGGGGGCAGGGGGTGGGTGGAGGGGGACAGGGGGCAGGGTGGAGGGGGTAGGGGAAGGGGGATATTTGAAGGGTAGGGGGAGGGTAGAGGGGGGAGGTCTGTATGGCAGGGGGAGGGGGCATGGGGCAAGGTGGAGTGGGGAGGTTTGCAGGGATGTAGGGGGGTCTGCAGGACACCTATGCTACGACTACTGACAGCGCAAATCAACATCAACTCTCCTCACCTTCACACAGTGATGAGATGCTGGACAAACCAACAGTTCAGAATCTAATTTTAAATATGCAGATGGCTAATATTATCAAAACACAACACATGCAAGATGATGACGGAGGTCTGGAACTACAAAAGACGCATACAACCAGCAACCCTTGCTATGGCTGAATTCGCCACTCAGAAACTGGGTGACCAATCTGGGGAATCAGATCACATAAAACAAGAAACAGAATGGATAGTGGTACAGAAGGCAACTACGAACAAACAAATGCACCAAGAATAAGTCTTAACATGTATGAAAAATAATCATAGCTCTCCTAACCCTTCAAGGACTTTTTAGGGAAAAAATGAAACGACACCTAAAGAGAATTCTACCAAGAAATTAAGAAAATCCAAGCACGGAAAGAATTCCAGACGTAACAAAAACAAGGGGCCTATCCCCAAACGTAAGTATAAATGAATATTTTATATTGGAACTGTCAGGGTATTGCTAACCCTGACACCATCAAAACTTTAAAAAATTCTCGTTTTACTTATAAACCGATGCTTTTTGCTATTTTTGAACCTAAAGTCACTTTTACTTCTAGATTTTACAGTCTTGACAAATATAGTTATACTTTTATAGGAGAAACTTCCAATAATAATAATTGTGATTCTTTGTGGGTCTTTGCACATATCTCTATAGATAAAATTCATATTGTTAATGATGATTCTCATTCTTTGACATGTGAAATAAACTTGCATGATAATACTTTCTGCTGTACTTTTGTGTATGCCTGCAATAAACTTGACAGAGCTTTAACAAACTTCGAAGCTCTCGATAACTGGAATAGCATCTCCAGTATTACTTTACCTAGGATTAATTCTGATCATCATCCAATTTTGGTGAGCCTCAAGAATAGAGACAACAAAAATATTCTTCCTTTTAGATTCAATAATTCCTGGAACACTGTGGAGGATTGTAATAAAATTGTAAAAGACACTTGAAATTCGATCAATTCTAATGATTCCTTTGTTTGTCCAGGGGGTGTCCAGGAGGGATGCGGGGCTATCCAGGGGGGGTCTATCAAGGAGGGGGGTTTGTCCAGGAAGGAGATGTTGGAACCAATTTGTGTATAGGTTTGTATTTGTTGTCAATAGTTTTCAATGGAATATCAAAATGAAAGAGATCAAGAAGTACTCAAATAAAATGGAGGAATGGAAGCTCACAATGAAGGAGATCATGAAGTACTCCGATGAAGTAGAGGAGTAGTGATTCAGACGATTGTTGTGCTGATCGTAAGTTCAAAGAACATGTGTCAAAGGTGATACATTGTTTACAACAATGAAGATTGTGAGGAGTAATCCATCCAAGGATGATTAAAGCAGGATAGTGTTTTTGGATGAAGACCATGAAATTCCTCCTTATTGCATAAGAACCATGGGCTTTGATGAAGACCATGCAATTCCTCATTATTGCATGAGAACAATGGGTTTTGATGAAAACCATGCAATTACTCATGATTGTGTGAGAACCATGCTAGAGACTTCTTGACGGATTGAATCACATGGTTTGCATGAAGTTGATCATGACGGTTGATGAAGGATGCAATGTGCCAATGAGTTGACTTATGAAATGGACATGCACATCACATTGTCATAGAAGATGATGGTAATAAAGCTGTTCCTTCAAAGAATACATATCACAATAGTGGAGTTTGTGATAAAAGCAAAAGAGTTGCTGAAGGATACAGATTACCAAGAAGAAGTGTTGTTGAGGTGATCGTGCTTGTCGATAAAGAAAACAAACGACATACAAATTTTTTGACAAAGGAGATTCCATGGTGACATGTCGAGTTCAAGAGTTGTGGTCAACGATCTATGTTTGATTCAAGAACATCGACATAGGAATGGATGATATGGAGGCAGTACAAAAAGAGAAGATACAAGGTGACACCATTTTCCAGTGTTTTCCAAATTTCAGGGCCTCAAAATCAACAAATGAAGAATAGTGATTTTGGCAAAGGGACTTGCGCGCCATACTCTTGGAAGATAGGAAACTTGCACGCCATATGTTTTTTAAGATCAGAGCATCAAAATATGGAAAAGGGATAAGGGTCGCACAAGTTTTGGTGAGGTTGCGCAGGTGAATTATGTACCGGGAAGAGACTTGCGCGCCGACACCTTGAATGCATTATAACTTGCGTGCCTATAGTTTTTCGTGATCAGAATATCCAAATTTGGAAAAGGCAAGATGTTCGCGCAAGTGTGGATGTTGATCGCGCAGGTGCCTAGAAGGGGCTGAGACTTGCGCGCCGCCGCGCAGGGGGTCCAGTTTGCCTATAAATACTGGACCACCCCTCCTCATTTCTCACGGAGCTCAAGACTTTGAGATTGTTCGAGCTCTCGTCGCGCAGGTGGTTGAGCCGCGCAAGTGGTAGTTTGGTCGCACAAGTAGAGGTTGCGCGCCAACTAATGGTTGAGCACCCTGGGTGATTTGGGCAAGGAAGGAAGTGAGTCGCGCAGGTTTGAAGTTCAAGAAGGCAGAGTCGTGCAGGTGCTTTGGAGACACTTGCGCACCGGTTTATACTTGCGCGCCTAAGACTTTCACGTCGGGGGAGACTTGCACGCCGGGATTGAAAAGAAGAGCCAGATATTGTTAAAGCACGCCCACCTTTCTAGAGCTGCACAAGAGCTGAAACATTGCCTGATACTTTTGGTGCAAAGTGAGATTGAAGAATAAATCTAAATGATACATGCATGATCTCAAGCATACATGGAGAAATGATTCTGACAACGCTGAGTAAGCTGAGATTCATTAAGTAAGCAATCACATAAGTGATTGTGATTCAGGCAAACAAAGACAAGGGGATCTAGTGCATTCATTCATTGCACTAAAGAAGAAGGATTGAACTAAAAGCAACATCAAATCTGAACCCTGATGCAAGCAAGGTCTCATGCTGAACAGGAGATTAAGAACTTCAATGCACACCTATTGAAGAGACCTTCACGTCTATAAACTGAGTGGGACTTCACCAACGACAGTGAGCCAGGGGGAGTCAACGGGAGTGACCCGAGGGAACCAGTGAGCTATCCCTAAACAATTGTAAAGGCAGTGATCCTGGGACAGAGTGACTGTACCCGAACCATTGTAATCTACAACTAGTGAAGCATAGTGGATTTAGGTACGACCGATAACCTGTCGGCGTATGCTCCTTGGACGTAGCCCTTAGTGGTGAACCAAGTAAAAATAGCTGTGTCATCTGTCTCTGCATGTGAATGTTTAATTGATGATCATATCCATCATACAGGTTTAAGTAGTTCCTACCAACGTGGGAATAATATCCACAACTAAAAGAAGAAAAAGTTTCCACCCTGATTCACCCCTCCCCTCTCAGGGTGTCCCGGGGTCCTACAGGAGAGGGGGGTGTCTAGGAGGGGGGGTGTCCAGAAAGGAGGGGGGATTGTCCAGGGGGGATAGGGACTATCCAAGGGGGATGGGGGGGGGGGGTGTCCAAGAGGTATGGGGGGTTTTCCAGAGGAGAAAGATATTTATGGTATTGCCTAAATATACAATGTAATTGGAATTCTAGTAAACTTTGATCATTAGGTTGTCACCTTGATAAGGAATAAAGTGACATTATTAACCGATGTACACATGGAGATGGAATCAAGAAGAAGATTCATGGGAATGTGTTAATTATATAAGAGAAATTGTGGGATTGGTGTTGCCTGATCAAGTTGGGCCGAATGATTGTGGCCTAAAACTGTCACGGATCGAGCTCCACGGTGAGCTCGTTGAGGGTTGCAGGGGGCAACACGGCCCTACTCCGAGGGCCGAAGGGCCCTAGCCCAATTTTTTCGACACAATAGCATCTCTAACCACTGTATCACTTTTGACAAAGGGGTCACCGTTCACTGTAGCGACGCATGCTTATTTTTCGGAATAGTGATCATCTTCTCCATTTTATAGTCCATTTTTGGGCTAGTGTTACCACTGGAAAAACCTCTGTAATTTGTGCTCCTGAATTAGTGATGTTATGCCTCTTCGTGGACGTAGGGTTATTCCTGAACAATGTAAATTTTTGTGTCCCGTGTCTATTTTCTTTCTGTATTCCTCTTTCATTTCTCGTTTCTGTCATTGCGCCTCTCGATGATTCCACAATAGGAATATGGAATGGAAAATTTAATCCATAAAGATATGTTTTAAACTCCCATCCTCCCATTTCAATGAAAGGTTCCATCATCATCACTCTTGTGGTGACATGATGATTGCCTTAAAAAATTAGGCATGTGAGACAAGGATCACGACCATCCTAGTGTAGTCTAACACAATGGTCTTGAAGTAAACCTATAGAAAAAAATTGATGAAACTGAGATGAATTCATTATCCTTCAACATATAGAGGATGAGTATTTTTTTTAAAGGTTGGGGCTGAAGCCTCAATTTATTATTAAAGAAAATACCTCTTTAGACTGGGTAGAGGGTGACCCATTACATAGCCCGAAGACCCATGGACAAGTGGCCTGCATACAGGGCTAGAAAGCCCATTTTTGGCCCAAAGGACCCCTCGGTGAATAGTAATGCTACAGTACCCGTGCTGCTATAGTACCGCCACCGCTATAATACATTCATGACATAATGTATTAGCATTCCAGGGGGGAGTGTCCTGGGGGGGGGGGATTTGAAATGTATTGTGTTTTAGTTTTTATCTTTGATTTGAAATTGCATGGCCAACTGTATTAGCATTCCAGGGGGTTTCTGTCTGGGGGAGGGGGTTTCCAGGAGGGAGGGGGAGGGGAGGGTCCGGGGGGGGGGGGGGGGGGTCTATCCAAGGGATTGGGGGATGACCAGGAGGGAGGGGGAGTCTACAGGGTGTCTGTCCAGGGGAGGGGATGTCTGCCAAGGGAGGGGGAGTGTTCTGTCCAGGGGGTGTCTGTCCGGGGGGGGGGGGGGGGGGGTCCTGGGGGGGGGGGGGGTCTATCCAGGGGAGGGGGGTGTCTAGGGGTGTCTGTCTAGGGGGGTGTCTATCCAGGGTGGGTGGTGTCTGTTCAGGGGGGGTCTGTCTAGGGGAGGGGGGTGTCCAGTGTTGTCTGTCCAGGGGGTGTCTGTCCTGGGTGTGGGGTGTCTGTGCAGGGGAGGGGGTGGGGGTGTGTCCAGGGGGTGTGGAAGACAGGGGGGCTGGAAGGGGGGGGGGGGGTCTGTCTAGGGGAGGGGGATGTCCAGGGTTTTCTGTCCAGGAGGTGTCCAAGGTTGTCTGTCCGGGGGGGGGGGGTCTGTCCTGGGGAGGGGGGGTGTCCAGGGTTGTCTGTCTAGGGGAGGTGTCTGTCCGGGGGGGGGGGGGAGTCTATCTAGGGTAGGGGGTTTACAGGGTTGTCTACCTGTCCAGGGGGGGTCTATCCTGGGTGGGGGGTGTCTGTGCAGGGGAGGGGGTGGGGGTGTGTCCAGGGGGTGACAGACAGGGGGGGGGATGGTAGGGGATGGGGAACTAGGGGAAAACTGGTAGGGGGACTGGTAGGGGAGAGATCCAGATGGAAAATAGGGGGGGTGACATGCAGGGGGGGGGGGTGGAAGGGAGACTAGCAGGTGGGTGGAAGGTAGGGGGACTAGCAGGGGGAAGGGGGTGGAAGGAATGCCTGTAGTGTTTTTTATTGAACTTTAATCTATAGCCACAGTTTCTAACCATGGCTAGAAGGCTTGTTTGTGTTTCACCTTTTTCCACAGTTTCAAACCGTGGCTATAAGGATTTAGACACAGTTTGAATCCATGGCTATAGGGCTTGGCCTATAGCCACACCAATACCAGCCACGGTTCATTGAACCATGGATATAACCTATAGCCACATTTTTTGGTCTTATATCCACAGTTTGAAACCGTGGCTATAACCTATATTTCTTGTAGTGAATTGGAGTCAGATTTATCAGTTTTTGATTGTCCAGTGCAGATTATAGATTCTTAGAAGAAATCTATTTATGGGAATTCCATTTCATTGGTCCAAGTTAATTGGCATAGTGGTATTTATGGGAATGATACATCGGAGTAGAAGTCTTGGGTTGAGTATGTGTATTCTTTTTTTTTTCACTGATCAAATACTTGTGTGACTTTCCCTGGGCATAATGTTCTCATAGTGGGGATTATTTTCAAATTAATGGTTTTTTGAGGTAATTATGTTTTTTATTTTCACTCATGTATTTATACCATAGTTTCCCCTTGAATTTTGGTGACAAATAGGAATTTTGTGATTGAAACTATGTGGAACATGGTTAGTGAATAGTTAGGGGAAAATGTGGACCCTCCTTTATGTAATTTGTATCCAATTGTCATCTTGAATAGTGGTGACCACACAGTTTATAAAATTGTGCAAGCTAACTATGTGACTTATAATATTAATTAAAAAGTTGGATTTTACCTTTTTACCCTCTTTGATTTTATCCCTAATTCACCACCCATCCACCCTATTTTGGATTTTTATCCATAGGAGCTTCCTTTATGCTTTCTTGGACCTCATGATTATCTTCCTTTGGGCAGTTTAACCCTATTTATTCAAGGAATATTCTACTAATACTATTTTCTCATTATTCCTCCATTCATCTTGGGTTTCAACTCCTTATTTATAGAGTTATTATTTTCCAATGGGTTGTTTGACCTAAAGAGGGTTTGATCATGTGTTTTTGGTACAACTCATCAGATTTGTTTTTTGATGTTTCCTTTATAGGGTCTTATCAAGGTATGGTTGTGGTACTGCACTATTTTTTAGAAGTTTCCAAGTGTGAGGTAGGTGGTTCAATGCTTTGACATTGTTGGATGATTTTTATATGCTTTCTTGGTTGTTTAAATTTCTCCTATGAACTATTTGTGCAGTGAAAAACATATTTTGGAAGGGTTCTGAGATGAATATGTGGTGAAAGTTGGTTTTTGAATACAAATTAGTTATATTTATTGTTTTCATCATTGTAGTGCTTCTTGAATATGTTCTATGCCTTGTGTGAAATGTTATAAATGTGTTTTAGAAGTTATTTAAGGATTTGAATGTGTTGCAAGTGGGGTTTCAAAGAAAAATGGATTTTTGGTTCATGTTGGATTATTTGTTATGGACCTTTAATGTGTCTTTGATTTGTGAAAGAGATGTGAAGCATGTTATTAAATGGTTTTATGTGAGTATGGATTTGAAATAGGCTTTTCCCATTGAAATGTTTGAGTTTCATATGTGTTATTTTTATTGTGCCTCTAAATGGGTTTCATAAATTGGGAATGTGCCAAATGGTTTCGGTGTTCGTTTGAAATGAAAAGTGAATTTGTTATGGAAAATTGTGGTTTCCATATGAATTTTGATCATTGGATCAATAAAAAAATGTGAAAGTGGTGATGTCCTTGTGTGCTTATGATTATTGGATATATGTATACGAATGTGATGATTTATGGGATGTGTGAAATAGAATTTGAGCACAACGCTAATACCACCTATCTATGTGGGAAAATATGAACTAGTGTGCTAGTAGATTCAGAAGTATCAAGGTCTAGATTCATCTAAAAGGATTGATGATTATAATACTAACTAAAATTTTTATATGATCAAATACCACTAGAATTTTTAGATGGAATTCCTTCAAGTAGATCATTCATGGGAATAATGTTTTATGGGTTTATGGTTTTTGATACCACTAGATCTTTGGGATTGGATGACCATTATATGCCTATTCCTGGGAACACTATTTGTAGTTGAGTTGGAGGATTTTGATCACTGAGGTATGAGGTTCATAGAATTCCTATTGTAGTAGTCAACTTTTGGAATTTTTCTCATATTTCTCTCTTATGACACGATACTCATGTTATATGGTTCTATCAATCAGTATATAGTATACATTGTGTTTGTTTTTTATTTCAAGAAATATTACCCGTGAAAAATGATTTTTTTTTCATAAAAAGTGTTTCTTGTGAATTTTATCCTTGAAATTTTTTCTTGGGAATGCTTCAAATATTTTATGGAAATTTGCATGTTGACTTTCCTTCTACTGTTATATCATGGATTCATTTCTTTTGGGTGGAATAATTCTAGGATTTGGATCACACCCTTCATACAACATTGGGTGTATACAGAAATTATTATGTATGACTAATGTAAAGAAAATATGTTACTTAGTAGTGATGGGGGATACAGTTTCTAGTTATACAATTCTTGTAGTTTTTATTGGTGGTGGCATGATGGTGATGTCCATTATATTGTGCATAGGTGTTTGGGATAGTTTTTTTGATCCCTTTTAGATTTAGTACATTTGGTTTTAGTTAATGTTGTAAACACTGAATATGGAATTTTTTGTGCATCGTTTGGATATGGTTATCATTTCTTTTAATGATTATTAGTGTTGGTTGTTTATTATTATATAAATGGTTGGAATTATTCCCAATGTGTATTTTTTCTACCTAGGGACTAGTAGCAAGCTCGTGGAGATTATGAATTCCCTTCGAGACATTCCACATATTGTGTCGGTTGTTGAGTTGGATTTAACTCTAGCTTGGTTTGTGACATTCTTCAGGCACAAGTGTCCTTAAATATCTATTTTCCCATAACCCTTAGAAAACCAAAATAACAAAAGTTTTAAGTCAGAAACTCCTTAAAGCTTCTTTGGATATCCAACCAATAAAACGATATCTAGGTATATCCTCACTTCCACTAGATGTACTCCTAAATGAAAACCACCTCCTTAAAACCACTTCTCACATAGTGATAAGAATCACCATCCATCCATGGAAAAAGGATGACATGATTCCCTACATTAAGGGATTAACATCAGGAATTTATTCAGTGGATATCTGGTGCTACAAAATCTCACAATATATATCCCTAAGTCATACCTTATTGGATCTCAGAAGAAGTGAAAGCTAAAAAATATCGACTAGAGGAAAACTGTATCTCCCCAAACCAAAAGGGGTCAACTGCAACGAGGTCATCAATTCCATCAACCCACTCAACAAGAATAGATAGAAACCCTTATTGTGAGAACCTACTGCCATGGCCACACCATTGGGTGGTCCTCAAGATCATGACTCTCAAACTCTATAGGGATTTTTTTAACTCTCATATCTAAGATTACATATTTTGAGATGTGGACCTTTGAATCTAGAACTGACACCACAAGATCTTCCATTTGACAATCATTACTGGAGCATTTCTATCACCATCCACCTATGTCTTGTATATCCCAAACCTATTTCCTAGGACACTAGGGTACCATCAATGAATAATACCACAACCCTATCCATGAAAGGTTAACAACCCTATCCATAAGTCTTTAAAAATATACCAGTACATTCAACATGCAAAAGGGTTTCACCAAGGACTCCAAGAAACTATAAAGGATCTTGAAATCCATGCTCAGTACATACACCCCACAAACCTGGAGCTGATGATAACCCACCCTAAGGATGAACTCTAACATCTATTATTCCCCCTTTTACCGGGTGATTGGATAATAATTTCTTAGGAGTGGATACATTCCCTCATGTTACCTAGATCAAGTGACACCAATCCATATACAACATCAATCTCTCTTTCACCAATTGTCCAAAAAACATGGTTTCCCTAAAAAAAATATATCTTACAAAGACATGTACTCTAAATACTCCTCCAACTAATCCTATACTTCTTACAACTACCCAAGGTCATCCTATATTCTAGCATAAATACCAGGTTTCCTCTAGTGTAAGTCCATGAAGATACAGACTCTCGATGGCAAGGTCAACCAGAAACATCATTAAAAAGGAAGTCCACTTAGTCCTCCTCCATCAAGGGAACTAAAAGATCATATCATCCTATAATCCATGGGAAATACAATCCAAATTATTAGTAAATGGATATAACATACTATGAATGTGAATATCCTTCCCTTCCTTGGATCACTCTTATTATTAGAGGAAAACCCCATTCCAACAAAATGGTATCACTACTATGCCACAGATAGAAATCATATGAGCATGTATGGTAAGGAAGCAGTCCATACTAAGGAAAAATCACATGGTTCTACTTTCACTATGAAAAGATTTCACAATAAGGATCTCTCCCTCCTCCCATAATCATGTCGCACTGTTGGTAGAAGTGTGAAACCAATTACCCTATCTGTATGAGTCTCCAACACAAGGGTTGAGAAATATACTCCACTGATATCACTGGGTCTCAAACAGGGAATACACTGAGGTGAAAGTGGCTCATAACTCCATGTAAATATTGAAACATGGGCAGTGAGGACAATGATGTACTTCAAAACACCATTAATCCACCACAAGACACCATAACATGGAACACCTTATTTTAATATCCCACCTATTTACCAAAATTATGGACTACTCTGAAATCATAGTACATAAACAACCTTAAACATAAAAATTAGAGAAAATCATCGACCACACCTCGAAACTATCCTCTTTGGGTGGAAGAGACTCTCTCACATGGTTTTGGAACATGTATCAAAAACATTCCTTTGCGGTGGAATGGTCCATATTCCTTGCATATCAAAAGTGACATTAACATCATGCAAACTGATTTTTACTAATACCCTATGTCACTCGGGAGAAGTATCACCACTAGGACAAACATTAATTGAGATCATATCCAAGTGGGACATTCACACAATGGGATCCGTCCAATTTTCAACCACATGATATGGGAGAGCCCATATCAACAAAAAAATTGGGTGATTCATATCTCTAAAACCCACAATGCACACTCTATAGATGCGTGTTATCTACGGGTATTACTAGAGAAACTATTGATACACGGAGAAAATGGGTCTCAAGTGAAACCATCCGATCGATTGGGAACTGCAAACACTAGAAACCCAGAACACAAACCTCTACCTCCTGGTCATGGTCTATCTAGGACACTGTTGAAAGGTAAATTGTTTTCACAAGACACATCATGTGTAGGAAAAGACCATCCATGGGTGAGTATAAAAATCCCAAGTAGGAAAAACCAAAACTACAATGCATTCAACAAATGAATATTGTTATTTCTACATAGGTATATGTATACAACACATAAAAAATAATATTCAAATAAACTCAAAAAAGACACACAGTCTAAATGTAATTTAAAACCATAATTCCAGAATAGGATTCTTGCTCTAAGGTTCCATTTAACACTCATCTGGGAAAACACAATCCTAGGTATGAAGCACTAATTATGTCCTTATGAGATGTAATTCTCATTGGGTATTTCCCTATTAAGTAAACACTAAAGTTCCAAATAGAAATGATATATAGATGATAATCACACCCATGGACATGGGGGTATACCAAACACTCAATCTGGATTAACCCTCTATGTATAGGATCATAACCCATACTATATTAGACATGAAGATAATAAGAACACCAATTTGGGAATAAATATTATTAGATGACATGGGGCCGCATGGAAGGATTACAGGAACAATATCAATGAATTCCTAAAAAAATGATCATTTTACTATGTGTAGGAGGTGATTCCATTCTATCCTTCCGGGAATATATATGGGGAACACACCTCAATGATTATTTTATAAGAAATAGAGGACTAGGGTTCCATGCTGAGATTTTAGGAGTATATGGAATGTAATAGGGTTACAAGCTATGTACCTTTGACCCCAGGTCATACCCATGTAAATTTCCATTCTCCCATGATTGTGTAACATTACACAATGTATCGCTGTCCCATATAACCTTATTGTGTACCAACACATGGTTATTTCCATGTAAACTAGGCCAAGATGTGCCTTCATGGGAGTACACAGTGTGCCCATGCCCGTGCATGCCAGCTTGTGTCCATGTAACCTCTAACATACACACCAAGCTACTGGTGACAGGTCATAGATAGGGTGACAGGGTCACATGCCGTGTGATCCTTATCTTTTCTCCAAAAATCTATCCACCACTTGGATGGGACCACATGACATGTGGCTCTACATTACATTCTTTGTAGTTAGAAAATTTGTAGATTCCAAGATATGGTTTCCACGCATCATAACTTGTTCTCCAACCACAGTTCCAGCTGGACATCACCTAAAAAACTAAAGAACTAGTTCAGACTAACCTTTATATTGATGAAAATCATCATCCAGATCTTTGATTATTTGGAAAAATACTTTATAATGGTGTTATTAATTTCACACCAAATAATAAGAAAACCAGGTACCTACATCATCCAATCTTATACTATCTCCATTTTCTCACCATAGTCATGTTATTATGAACCTAGATCAATGATTTAATATAATTTATCCATGAATTAGGTTCCCAATGTTCTAATTTACTTTATATTTCAAACCAAAGGCCAAAATAAGAACCCCCACATTAAATAAATAATTGGCGAAGAAAATCAAAAAAAACCATCATGATGAATGGACCATGGTTGATATTTGTTTCGACCCAAATTAATTGTTGTTATAATGAATAATGGAGAGATACCAAGTCAATCACACTTAAATACTCCCAATAAAATCCCTCCAATAAATACATTCCCACTAATTAATGATCCAAAAATCAATCTGTTGGTTGATTGATCCATGTTCATCATAAATACCAAAACATGTAAATAAAAAAATCAAACAATTTATAACCTTTACTTGGATCAGTTAATGACAAAGAACAGAGATGCGCTATGATCGTTGGAGAGGTACACTGAATTCACCTTGCATTGGTCAATGTTCTTCAATCTGATCAACACCTTCCAATGGAATCTCTTTCGATGAACCTCTATCAGTCCTATGGATCTGAAGGTTTTAGCAGATAAACCTATGAATTCCACAAAAATATATATTTATAATATATGTTAGGTCACTGTGTTAATGAAATAAAATAAAAATATTCAATTAATTATTTTATTCATTTTACATTTGAGATTACTTTTTAACAAAATCCATGCATAAAAAGAGGTTTTGTCATGCCTAAGGGTACACTTGTGTTCTCAACTCAATGGTTCTCTCGTATTTCAGATCTAAGAAATTATCTTGGAGGAAATAAACTTTTTTTTGGAAAACTGCATGTGTGTGGAATTTAATATATTTGAAAAATTATTTATGGGCACACTAGGCCTTAGAATATCATGTTGTCTGCATGCATGGATCATAAAACATGCTTATTAATATTCCATGGTCTTACTCGGAAAAAAATTGGACATTTCAGGAATAAAATATATTTTTGACTGAAGAGAGAAATAATGTCAAGTTTTTGATTTCTTTATTAATTATACTCAGTATAGAAGATTCAAAAACTGTAAAAAAATACATGAAGATGTCATGAATAACCATCATATAAGAAAATTCATGATATTTCTTGAGATATAAGTCATAATATTTCACCAAGGGATGCATAATCAGTAATATTCTCAATAACATTGGGATTGTAGAAATAATATCTTAACACTTTGGTAACTTTGAATTCTAATACCCATGAGAGAATAAAATTAAAATAAGATTAAAATTTCATTAAAATAAGTATACTCATTGTAAAAAATTTCAAAGTAAAGTATACAAATCTCATAAAATAATATTGGGGCATAACATAACATACATCTCAAAGAAGGAAAATTGAGACAAATTTACCTTACCGATTTGGTAATATTTGAATCGTAAAACCCCATGAAATAGAGATAATAAAATGGATATATAAATACCCATAAAGTTAAGGATAATAATTAAAAAATATATTCAAGGGTATTATATACAACATATAAAATAAACAAGTGGTGAATAAGTTAATAGTCTCACAGAAATAAAAGTGACATATAAATCCTATTACTACTTGAGTAACATTTGAATCGTGAGATCCATGAAAAAATAAAATCAATTGAAACATTAGATATCATTAAATAAATTATATTCATGAAATAAAATTGTATAGGTAATTATTTACAACACAAAATCATAATATGTGTTGAATATATCATATATCTCAAACAAATAAAAGAGAGACAAGTAAATCCTTTCCGTAAGTCTTACTTTATTAATACACATTAAGACCTCATATATAATAAAAAATAAGTGTATTATACATCTAAAAAAACAACATTATTACATATCAAACAATATACGATTTTATTATGAATTTATAATACCCATTTATTAACTATTTAATGTTAATGTTACATTATAGGTAATAATCTCCTTTTTTTATTTGTATATGTTTTGACTTGTTATTATAGAACCTATGGCATAGAACATGAATTAATTATATCAAGAATGTAAAAAAATATTTAAATATTATATATATTCATTATATATGTACCTATAATAATATGTAAAATATAGAAATATTTAATGGAGTAAACCATTCCTTGAGGCGGTGGTCCGTACATATGCATGAATGTTATTACCATTTTATTATTGCATTTAAAGAAAGAAAAAATATGATATATATATATATTATAATTATAGTATAATTATTATGTGATATATATCATATATATGTTCACTTTACCTATACTTAATGCACTCCATTTAATGTGTTTATGAATCACTTCGCTTTGAGGAGGTGGTATTCCGCACATCCATAAACGATGTTATTGTATTCCCACAAAATGAAAATCAGGTAGGTATGTGTAATATAATAATTAAAGAAGCATAAATAATCAGAAATTCCATATATAACATATAAAAATATTAATTCCATCATTATACCTGTCCTTTAAAGGTGGTAATAGATGATCAAATGACATTAGTTTGCGAAGCAGTAGTTCTCCGTACAAGTGACTGACAATTTTGTATCCCATTTCATGGAAGTGTGTGTGTAGGTAGAACCCTTAACATAAACATTTCTTAGTATATTTAGGATAATTATGTTATTATATAATATTTATATAATAATAATTTATGGTGGATAAAGTAATAACACAAAAGTGTATGAGGAAGGATGTCACCTCTTCATTTGGAAATTCCTTTTGGTTTGTAGTAAATGACTAACTTGGTTTGATTTATTCTCAAACTGAGACTTCTATGATTTTAGGATATGAGCTGGGAGATTATTTGGGTAGGGTTTTTATGATCCAAAGTTCTTTATATGTGTCAATAATTGGGGGGGGGGTGAGTGCCATTTTATTATGGAGGGAGTGTGGCATTCTTATAAATATAAAAAGGAAACCACAATTGAGAGGTTTACCTTACATAATGTGCCTCCAATAATGATCCATATTATATAAAAGGCATTATATGTCAACAATATGTCCATAAAATGGATTTTTTAAATGTGTCTAGGTAATTTGACCCCTTAAGATAATGTTTAACCACTAAGTGAACTTTTTTACCTTAATAATGATAAATGTTTTAAATAATTTAACTAATAATTTTAATAAAAAACAAATATGAAAATAATAAACATTATAAATTTATATTATAGTATCTATTGAATCCATTTTTTCAAACTATAAACACATAGGTTGTAGAAAATAATTTAAAATATATCCCACAGATGAGACGAGGCAAAGAGTTTTTAAATAGAAATTGTTCAAAATATTGAAATGTTTTATATCGATTTTTAATGTGAAATTGATGAAAATTAACCTAATTGTATTACTATACATATTATATATCTAAATATAATTTAAAATCAATTTAAAATATAATTTAGCAATATAACAAATTTGATGAAAATTCAATTTTCAATTAAAATTAGCCCGTTTTTACTACTCATGAAAATTGTAACATCAATGAAACATTCCAAAAATTTAACCAAATTAAATTTTTATATTAACCACTCAAAATGGAATTTTATTTTTCCAAATTAAAATTATAAAAGTATTGAAAATTAGTCTTAAAATAAGTGTTCCATTAAAAGGTGGTAAAATTACCATTTAGAAAGAATATATATCATTATGAGTAAAATTTTATTTTTTCTAATCTATTGTTTAGAAGAAAATAAGATGAATGTTTAATATTAAACTGACTATAATAGATATATATAATTAAAATAATTTTTCATAAGATTCTTAATTATTTTTTTAAGGTAAAACTTGTTTAATTGTATAAATATTATTTTCCACCAAAATATTTCCTATATTTTTACAAGTGTTTTATTTTCATTTCAATTTAATTTTTCACGAAATAATTATTCATATATATAAGTGTAATCAATATTTTCATAATTTAATTAATATTATTCATAAACACTATTTGAAAAACTTGGGGAAAACTATAATAATATTTTAATAATAATATTAACAGTGCATTGTATTTTAGTAAAACTAGGCCTTGCACATAACAAAATCTATTAAAAGAACTCTGAACTATATGTAGCATAAGAAAAGCATAGTTTTGAATGTATTGAAAGTTAATCTAAGTGTTCCTTATAGTGTAATATTAACTTTTTGTTATGTGAGTTGAAAACCAAACTTAGTGCTTCCATATAACATAATCTATAATTAGTATTGTGAGAAATAAAAAATATCAAAACGTTTAAAGTAATTTGAAAAAACAGTTTCAATAAATTTTGGGCTGTTACACTCTACCCCCCATAAAATTGATTTTCCCCTCAAAATTCATCCGGGTAATCAAATATTTAGAACATGGATGTTCCATTCAAGTAAACGGATAATATAAAAAGGGATACAAAACCTTCCTTTAAAACTGGAATGTTGGAAATATAATTATTATCAAAAGTAACCCATAATGAGGTTTCCACATATGATAACATTGGTGGTACGTGAAAATAAGGAAATTGAAGATAAATCTAGCTGTCATGTTCTAATGGAGAGTAATGGAGATCATGTTTATGAAAAATTTAATGATAAAAAATACATAACCCAAAGAGATTTAAAAAGGTCATTGATGTCGAAAAAATTAGACAACATTTTATTTCAAGAACCTTTTCCAAAAGATTATGATTTTTCTTGAGAAGAAAAAATTTCTTGATTTCATCACAATCTCACGCATTATTCTACCTAGATAAATTTCCACTTCATCATTTATTCCAAGAAATAAATTTTATTTTTTCATTCCTGAAGAATTATTAGTTCATGATATATATAGAATGATATGTCATTCCATATGTCTTTATCACAAAAAAGGATACCACATGTTATCTAATATTCATGAATCCTCAATGGTGAGATAAATACTGTAATCTCTAAAACATCATCTGAAGTTTAACATAAACCATTCCATAAATGGTAACCATTATAAACCTTCCAAAATATGAAAATAAAAAAAATTTGGAAGAAGTGAAAAAACTTTATATAAATCATCTTAACATTTATCCCCTATATATCATAAACTAGTTATTATTTTTCACATACCAAACTTGTGAACAACATTGTCTTGTATTCTCTTGAAACATGGTAAAATCCTGAACTACGATAAAACATTATTGAAAATATACATTATTTATTATTCCAAATGTTATTGGATATATTACTAAAATTCAAAATGTCATAAACTTCATCCATGATAACATAGACCAGTTTGTCAACAAATCTTTAATCAGTTACAAGGTAATTATTACCTTCCAATTTACTAATTCATATCCAAAAAATATTTATTAAAACATAATTATCTCAACATCAAGATGATATTATTTGTTATCATTCATTTAATCATGTTTTTCCATGAATATAAACTTGTAATTAAATCAATTTTCTCGTCTATTAAATCTATTCAACATATTATTTTATATTGTTTGTGAAAAACATAAACTAAAAAATACTTATATATTTCACAATTCATAATTCTTGAATCCAAATACATAAAACATTTAATTATTCTACTTCATCATTAAGACATTAACAAGTCAACATCATCCTATTACTTTATACCACTTTACTTTCACATTTTACATGTAGTATCATCATCATTAAAAAAATAATCATTACATCTACTAAATTTATCATTCATATTGGGAGATTTAAACATAGGACATTGATTTTAATAATTACTATTCATTCCAAAACAAAAGCATTCAACAATCTATGATGTATTAGAGAGGACAATATTCTCATTAATTTCATTAACCAAAATTTTCATTTTACCCTTTACAGGTATTTGATTTTTTCCCATATTTTCCACAGTCAAAATATATCAGTATTCCTCTAATACATTCACTTGTGTACTTATTTTTACATTCTCGACATAAAGTAAACTAAATCTTCTTTCCTCCATGGAATCCATTACCTAAAATCTCAGAAAACTCCTTCCTTTTGTTATTTGGTGAGTTTAAGAGATGGTTAAGGTATAATATTTTTCTGTGAAGATCAAGAAGGAATGATCATGACATCCTTCAATCTAATGATCATCTCATTTAACTACACATCAGAAAAATTTCATTCATATTCATTGTTATCCCAGTTCCTTATGGTTCCCACCATTTATTAAAACAAGTTATCATAGTTGGATCAAAACTTGTCATAGTGAAAGGATTCTTAATAAAATAATATCAATTATATGATTTCTAAGTCATGACACCTTCATTACAATATAGGACACATTATTATTATACTTAGATACTCCTTTAAACATATAATTCGCTATACCCCTCATGATCCAAATAAAAATTTCTCATCCTAGTTTCCCAAGGATGACTAAACAATTAATTTGATACCAAATATAGCAATCTAGGATTAACACACTTGGATATTACATGATTTATAAGGAATATTCATCACATAAAAAGTAAATTCCCAAGGACCATAATATTTTATTGTCTCTGGAAACATTAAACACATTCTTCTTATATGGTGAAAGATTTTAACTGTTTCTCACAGAAATGTTCCTATTTACTACACATACTCAAAACCTTTATTTATAACATGGGGAAGGGAGAAATAAAAAAGCTCTAGATCAGATTCTCATTAAAGGTAAATAAACGATATACATAAGAATAACATGAACATAATGGTAAGAGAACATAGAAATAAAATTTAATGAACATAACCAATATTTCGCTGATCATACACCTGAGTCATGACATAAATGTTGGTAGAAAATAAGTAATGAATCACAATAGAATAATGATCATAATCCATGAATGAATAAAATAGGAATAAGACAAGGGATTGTTTAAGACACTAAATTATATAAAATCATTCACTATAATTCAAGGATCATTGACAAAAGTTATCTAGGCACTTCAGGTGGGATATACATACTAGGTGGGACATACCACCATCCTCAGTCACATCCCGTTCCTAATAGTTTGATGGGTTCCCTACCCAAACAAACTTAGTATTCAAGTTTCACTCCAAATTCCATATTAGTAGATACGATCCACTACTAAAACCATCATAGTAGTCAAGGAAATCTATCAAGAACATCATATCAGAAAAATCCTTTGATAAACTGATTTAATTCCCTGTTCTAGCAAGGTCTATCTCATGGGATATAAATATTTTCCGAATTTATTAATGGGAGATATAGGTACCACCCATATGATAATGAAATAATCTATAAATAATAAAAAATATGATAAATAATAATATAATAACACATGAAATAAAATGAATATCATAAACATGTCATCATGTCATAACTTGTAGAAAATGTATATGTTACATAATAATTTAATCAAAATCATAACCCATGAAAAGAAGAAAGTTTCATAAATATATAACCCATGAAAGATAAATGAGTTTAAAAATAATATAAACCAAGAAAGAGAAATGAATTCCATAAATCATATAACCCATGAAAGGGAAATGTATTCCATAAATCATATAACTCGTGAAATAGAAATAGGTTAAATAAACATATAACCCATAAAAGAGAAATAGTTTCCATAAAACATATAAATTTTGGAAAATAAAATGATTTAATAAACATAATTCCATTAAAATGTAAAACATATAGAGGAATAATATGAATGGTAACATAAGATAATATCCCCAAAAATTTATGAGTAATACCAAAAAATGTTATCTTATATTGAAAATAATTTTGAAATATCATTATAAAAACATTCCTTGAGGAGAATATATTTTCTACTTTGAAAAACGTTTTTAAAAAAATATAACCTTGAAAAAAAACTATTTGAAAATAACCTTAAAATAATATAAATTAACATTGAAATTTTTTTGAAAAAGTTTTTCTTTGAAAACATTTAATGTAATCTTTAAAGCATTATGAAAATATTTTTCTTTGAAAACATATAATGGAAACATGAAAAATTTCAGAAAATATTTTATGTGAAAATAAAAAAAGGAAACGTGGATTTTTTTGAACACTTTTAAAAACATATAACATTTTTTAAATAATATTCCCTGAAAATGAGCTTTAAGTATCATTTAATATCATTATTGAGTCTTTTTATAGAAAATATGGTTTATGAATAAAATGTATTTCAATCTAAAGACAGTTATAATGTCAAGTTTTCTTAATTTTTTTTATTTTATATCATGGGTATCAAATATTGGAAGAATAATACCAATAAATTAATATTTCATGAATTACCAAAGGAAAATAAAAATCACGAGAGTTAGAGAAAGATGGATCATAATATTTCATTAATAGAAGCATAATCTCAAAAAATACTAATAATAATGAGATTGTAGTAATAAATTCTTACACCTTTAGTAACATTATTTCAAAATCCCCATGAGAGAATGAAATAAAAATAAGGTTATAGTATCATAAAAATATGGAGATCCATCATACAATAATTCAAAGGATAGTGTATACACTGTCATGACCCGTCCCCCAGGGCCCATGTCGTGACTACCCCAAGCCCACCTTCCAAAGGACAGGGGTTGACGACTAGAACCAGAAAACCATTTATCGAAAATGGGAAGGCATTGCCTCAAAACCTGTACACACACAAGTAGGGTAAACTATTAAAATTTAAAACACAATTAAAGAGTATGGTGAAACCACAACTATTAACCACAACTAAGTTTAATAGTAAGTACTAAAAGTAAAGGGGTCAGAATACAAGCCCAACTGATAGATACAACTACAATAGAAACCAAAAGAATTATCCTGAGATCTTCCTCCAAGGATCCTACCTGAAGGGTAGGTATAGATCATATCCACAACCCCCCACATCAACCGTCACCTCATTGTACCACCTGGTCCTGGCTCCTATAGTCTCAGCTGAGCTGCTCGTCTTCTGCACAAGACACAACAAGGTGCAGGTGTAGCCTGTGCAGGGGTGAGGCTAACAATACCCAGTAGGGACCCTAAGACCCCCGAAGGTCTCTCAGAATTCCAAAAAGGAAAAACCACAAAGCATGATCTCAATCACAAAGCAGAAATTAAAAGACTCAGCTCAAACTAGGTACACAACTCAGAGTTTAGAAATAAAGATGATTAGTTATAAGCTATATCATTTTATTCCATTAGAAAGTTTCCAAAACTGATCCATGAAGGAATTGTTCCATTTTCGATCCACATAGGTTTGTATTCCACTGATCCATGATGGGTTGCTCTAAGGCTGGGACTCATCGGGTCGTGCACTTCTGATCCACATAGGGTCACTAGAATGTTGATCCATAAAGGGTCACTATAATGCTGATCCACATAAGGTCGCTATAATGTTGATAAACCCAGGGAATCTATAATGAAAATACAAATAGGGTCCCTATAATAATGATCCACATAGGGTCTCTATAATACTGATCCACACAGGGTGTCCATAATCCTGATCCACACATGGTCTCTATAATGATGATCCATATAGGGTCACTATAATGCTGATCCATATATGGTTTCTATAATGATGATCCACACAGGGTCACTATAATGTTGATCCATACAGGGTCTCTATAATGCTGATACAGAAAAGGTCTCTATAATGCCGATCCACACAGGATCGCTATAATGATGATCCACACAGGGTATCCTTAATGTTGATCCACACTGGGTCGCTATAACACTGATCCACACAGGGTTTCTATAATGTTGACAGCCAGCCATAAGATTCTTCACACTTAGTGCGATTGAGTATGGGAGGATCCAATTATTAAGCAGTTAGTTGTACTTTATCCAGAATGAAGTCTCACGAATAAGTAAACCAATGATCTGTCATTTCATAAGGGTTCCAACGCAATAGAAGACACATCAATCAGACGCCTGATCTGAGATTTATAGGATTTAGTGCCAATGGACCGATTGGATTCGGGTATGATCCAACCCATCCATACTCCAACATTCTCCAAAACTTAGGTAGAGTTTTCAAAAGGGCTGTCTCGTTCCAAGGATTCCAGCACCGTAGATGGTTTATCAAAAAAACTTCTGGTTTTTGAGATTCAACCATTTAATCCTATTTGGGCCGAAATGGGTCCAGGTCCAGTCTTACCCAGTCGATCCGACCCGGCCCATCCCAAACTGGCTAGGTCACGGCGGGCTCGGCCCGCTGGGTAGTAGACCAGCCTAGACCGTCGGTTGGCACGACCCACGTGCGGGGTCGCGCAGACCCTCATTTCCGAAGGGATCAAAGAGCCGTTCGACTCTTTAACCGAAAACGCCACGTGGCGTCTCCTCAACTGGTAGTGGGACCCATAGGTCGTGGGTCCATTTCGATGGGGCTTCAAAGCCGCGACCACCTTGCATAGTGCTCCTCTCTCCGGCAGTGTGGCTGGATGAGGGCCAGCCTTCCTTCTGGTTCGCCGCGGTGCCCGGTGATTCTGCCTCCTTCCGCGGCTGGTGAGCTCTGGCTGCTGCCTTCTTCTACCGGTGCTGATCGCCGGTGCCGCTGCACCAACACTTCTTCCACAAGTCTTAGGCGACACTCCGGAGCTCCATTTACACTCCCATCTGTGCCTACAGCCCTCCCGGTATACCGCCATTGCTGTGTGACCCTGTAATTTGTGTTTCCGTCAAATTCTGAATTCTAACACGAAGAACACAATAAAAAACACATGGCTGAGGGTCTGAGCCTTGTTCTTTTTGCCCACATCCTCCACGTTAGCATCATAATAAGAAGGTATAAAATAAAAACATCACATAAGAATTGATTAATCCTTGTTCAAATCACCCACAACAAACACCACCAAATTTAAGAATAAGAAAAATAAATGCGAGTTTATTGAATTTAATAACAACCCCTACCTTGGATTCATAGGATATGCTGCAGAGGAGCTGAGAGTGAACATGTACGAAGGTGTTCGTCGACGCTTTCAATTGCCCCTCGATTTCCCCAAATTCTGTAGTTTGATCACGTTCTTTATCTTAGTGGAAAGTCATCAGCGCTTCACCAGAGCTTCATCTCATAGCTCGCCCAAAACACAAGCCTGAGATCAGATTAAATAGAGGGGAGGATGGGATCAACACACCAAAAAATTAATGAGGTTCACTAATGAGTTTAATTAATTAAAATATTCTTTTTCCCAAAGGTTCACTTACAAAACCTATAAAAAACTCCCAATTGTGTGGTTAAAAAACTTAAGGTTTAAGACATTAATGGTATGACATTTCACTATGGTCCCACAACGGTTTCTCCAACCATTTCAAAAGAAAAATAAAATAACCTGTAGTTAATTTATTATTTTATTTGGAAAATTCCAAAAATTAACTTTTTCGTCCAACCCTTTTCTGTCGAAGTTAAGCTTCCCTTAAGTGAATCCCAACACTAAAAATTAAATGGTTCCCTCATATTTTTAATCTGAGTACTGGTTCAAAAGATATAAATCTCCGCCTACATGTTTACTTAACGTACCATAAAAAAGTTCAAAAATTCAAAACAGTCACCCTCCACCCACACCGGTCGAGGTCAGGATCTACCTAAGGGAAACATGCCCTCAAAAGATCAAAGGTACTCTCGGATTTCCAATATGAGTTACCATTTAAGAATTATAGAATTTTACAATAAAATAATTGTAAATTAATTATTTTATTTACAGCCAAAATCTAACATTCCCTATTGGCCTGCACCTTCCATGGTTAGGATCTACATAAGGAAAGAATACCGTCACGTGTTCAGTGGTGGTCTTGGATTTTTAATCAGATTCACCATTAAAGAATTAAAATCATTTCAAAAATAAAATAATTTTATTTAATTATTTTTTTTACGGTTATTTTATTTTTGGGTTTTCTCACTAGAGGTCTGTACTGACTAAACATAAGTCACACCTAGGGTAAAACCGCTATCCTAAATACAATGGTTCCCTTATATGTATGATTCGAGAAACTTCTTAATAGTTATTCTACTTTTTTAGGAAAACCAGTCACTCGTGCTATTTAAAGCTTTACATTTTTTGACAGATCATTCCGGGCACTCTAGGCCTCAGAATCACGTGCCTTCAATTTTCATAGTCTTGTAAGAATTCCATATAATTTTAAAAAAATTATACGGAATTTCTGGGATATTACATACTCCTTTTAAAAGAATATTATTGCATAACATTACATGTGTCTCAAAGAAGACAAATTTAGACAAAATTACCATATCGATTTAGTAACTGTGGAATTGTAAAACCTCATAAAATAGAGATCATAAAATGGATAAGTAAATACCCATAAATTTACATATAATAATATTTTAATAAATTCATGTTCAGTATGTATACCACACAAATGAATTGAGACATAAATAAGGCATTGGTCTCATTGAAATAAAAGTGATACTAGAAATCCCCTTGCTACTTGAGTAACATTAAAATCAAGAGGTCCATTAACTAATAAAAAAAATTCAAACATTATATGTCATTAGAAAAAGGATATTCCTGATATAAAATTTTATAGTTCAATATATACACCAAAAAATAATAATAATTTGTTAATATAACATATATCTCATAGAAATAAAAGTGAGAAGAGAAAACCATTACCTTTAGTATTGATATTATTTGTACACGTTCAAACCACCATTATAATACATATAATTTTAACATGAATATACCAAAGAACAATATTATTATATATCATTGTATATATGTATTTATTATGAATTTATAATACGTGTTAATTATGAATTTCATGTTAAAGCTACATTTCGGGTAATAACCGCTTTGTTATATATATATATATATATTTGACTTGTTATTCTTGATCCTATTACTAAAGTAATGATTAAATTATTTCAATAATGTAAAACATGATTAAAGTATCATCTATTCATTATATAACTATTTATAATATCTATAAAATATAAATTTTTTAAATGGAACAGACAGTTCATGGAGATGGTAGGACCTATGTACGCATGAACACTATTTCTGTTTTCTTATAGTGTTGAAAGAAAGAATGAAAATGACATATATATATATATATGAATTATAAATATATATAATTATTATGTCATATATATAATATAATTTTACAAAAACCATCCATAGTATATTCCATATAATTTTGGAAATAATCACATCGCTTTGAAGATGTGGGAGTCCACACGTCGATAAATGAAGTTATTGTATTCCCACAAGATGAAAATAATGAAGCATGTGTTATATAATATTTAAAGAATGATATATATATATAATAAATATAATATATATCTTATAGATATAGTAATTACATCATCATTCCCTACCTTCAAAGGTGGAAATGGAAGAACAAACAACATTTGTTTGCATGGTGGTAGTCCGCTCTTACACATGAACGATGATTATTTATCCCATTTGATAGAATTGTGTGAGAGTGTTGGTATAAAAATAACATAAAAACATATTATTATATTTATGTTATATACTTTATCATATAGTATTGATATAATAAGAATTTATGGGTTAGAGAAAAAAATAAAATAAAAGTTCTTGTGGAAGAAAGTAACCTCTTCTTTGGGAAATTCCTTTCAGTTTGCACCAATGGACTTACATGGTTTCATTTCATCCCAAAGTGAGATTTATAATATTATAGGAGAGATGTTTTATGATTTTTTATAGGTATTGGAAGATACAAATATTTTGAGATGTGTGAAGAAGTGAGAGTGTGATTCCTATTTTATAGTAGATGAGTGACATTCATATAAATATAAAAAGGAAAACACTATTGAGAGGTCTCTCTTACATCACGTGCCTGAAATAATTGTACATTATTCATAAAAGGGTGTAAATTTTATAAATATAGACATATAATATATTTTTAACATGTTTTTGGTTTATTTTTCCCCTTAATTTAATGTTTATCCACTATGTAAGCTTGTTTTTACATTAATCATTGTAATTAATTTTAATTACTTTCACTAATATATTTGGTAAAATATAATTTTTACCTCACTAAGAAATATAAATTATTCTGATTCTGAATATGGTATCCATTTTTCTAAATTCTAAACATATAAATGTAATAAATTAATTTTATAATAATATCGCGAATGGGGTGAGACATCGTGTTTTTAAAGTGAAAATGTTCAGTAGTTTGAAAGGTTTTTATATCCAATTTAAATCAAATATTTATTGAAATTAGCTAAATTTTATTAATATTTTTTTTATCTAAATATCCTTTTAAAAAATTAAAATACAATTTATCTATATAAATAAATTATATGAAAATGCTATTTTTAATTAAAATTTGGCAATTTTTCACTATTAATCAAAAAATTACACTTCATAGAAAAATACCAAAAATTTAAAAAAAGTAAATTTTCATATTCCTCTCTAAGAAATGATTTTTATTTTGTAAAATAAAATTTATAATATTTTCAAAAATTATATTTGTAATAGGTATTCCATTAAAAGAGTTAAAATTACCTTTGAGAAAGAATACAAATCTTTATATGTAAAATTCAAGTTATTCTTATCTCATATATAGAAAACACATAAGAGAAACATTAAATAGTTTAATGAAATATATATATATATATCATTAATATAATTTATCAAAATTGTTTTAATTAATTTATTAAGGTAAGATGTTTATAATTGCATAAATATATGTTTATAGCAGAATATTTCCTATATTTTTAAAAATGGTTTTATTTTTATTTATAGTTATTTGGACACAAAATCATTATCTTTATATAAATGTGTGAAAAATATTTTTATAATTTAATAAATATTATTCAAAATTACTTTTCTATTTTCTTGGTAATAACTATAATAATATTTTAATAATATTATTAATACTGCTTTGTAGTATGGTAAAAATAGGTTTTACATTCAACATAACCTATCAAAGGAACTAAGAATTATGGGTAGAAAAATAAAAATATATTGTTTCATGTAGTGAAATATAATTTAAGTGTTTCTTGAAGTAATAGATTAACTTTTTATTGAGTTTAATACAAACCATACACAGTGCTTTCATATGAAAAAAGCTATATTCAAGTTTCTAGAAATGAAAAATATAGAAATGTTTGAAATAGTTGGGAAAAAATTTCAAAAAAAATTGGGATGTTATAGAATAGGTTCCAGATAAGACTATAATTCATTCGATTTCATGCAATGTAGATTTTTTAGTCTTGGTTGAATCATTATATTTTTATTTATAAGAGTTTTAAGGATGTTTTAATAGGCAATGACCCCTTCCATGCCGGGTTGTTTTAAATTTCAAGTTTTTTTTATAAATTCCTTCATATTCATGATATATCATTTATTTTTTTACATCTAAAAAATAATACTGAATTAGTTAAGTATAATTAAATATCATAAACATTCCTTTGATTGGATTTACAATCAGATTCATGAGATAAAATTCTATGAGATCTAATATAAATTCCACTCCAAGAATTATTGAATATTATTGTATCCATTTATTTATAGTGCCTATGAAATCCATGAAAATTATGATTTAATGTTTTATTTATTTGGATTCAATAGAGAATTTTCATGTGTAAAATTATTATTTTATTTTAATCCAACAATTGGTGTTTTTTGGGAGATTTATTTCCATCTTTTGTGGTAGTTGTAACTAATCTAGTTGAGGTTGGTTTTTATAGAGGTATCTTTATTTATTGTAGTGAAAATAGTGGAATTGTCCATCATATTCATTAATTTGGAGGATGGAATGAAATAAAAAAATAAAATAATGATCTTAATTAAAGGTAATCGAAGGGAATACCGTGTTTCTCATGTTTTTATGATATTCTATGACATTTCATATATGATCATGTTTTTATTAATATTACTATGATGGGATTTTTTCTGTCTGTTGAAATGGATATTGCATTTTTTATTGATTTATTATAATCACCCTCCATAATTATTTAATTACCTATTTTTTATTATTTGGTTGTGTGGAAATATGGAATTAATGTGTTTCTATGTAAACCCAAAATTATTTTTAATTATGTAATAATTACAATTTATGAATTCTTTAATGTTGATTTTTGTAGTGATATGCCTTTTTGTTTTTGTGTTTAGGGTATTTATTGATAATATTATATGTTTTATGGTTTTATTTTGATGTAATTAGGAGGATATTGTGAGGTTTTTAATATAGTTGTTATGAATGGGATGTTGTGTGGTTATCTTAGTGTTGGTATGGATTTTTTTATGGAAGAGGTATAATTGTATGGTTATTATAGTGGCAATTGGCATGTGTATTTGGGTGATTTATATGGATTTTTTTTCCATTGTCGATGGGATACATTAATGTTTCAAAGTGGAATGTAACATTTTTTGAATTTTCAAATAAATAATGGATGAGGAACCATAATTTATAAATGGTGGGTTGTAAACTTGTAAATGATTTTGGCTATAAATAATCATTACAGTGAACTATAATGCTATAACATTAATGATTATTTAATAAAAAAAGAAATAATGTGTATAGTGTTTTGATGAGTGGATTGGTATTAAATATGACCAGTCTCATTTAAGATAGATATTAATAAAAAATAAATTCATTAATATTGAAAATATAATTTTTTTTGAGACTCATGGCATTGAAGTTTTTTGGTGATACATGGGGTTGGTTGTGTTATCCTCATAGCAGAATTTATTGTCTATGTTGGATTATTGTATGCTTGATCTTATGGGTTGTTATGTGTCATATTTAGTGCGATCTATTTAGCAAGGAAAGTGCAAGTGACTATGATATTCCATTTTTTCTTATTATTTCATACACTCCAACACCAGTTTTGGGTAACATACATGATTCCTATAAGAGGATATGGTTTTAGGTATTCTATCTAATATATTGGTTATAGTAAGAATGAATGGATACATGATATATCTTTCTTAATATCCATTAAAATTAATAATGGGTTGTGATTTATCATGGACCTATGTATAATTTTCTAAGACTATGAACATTGGAGGTGTTTTGAAGATGTTGAAAGATGACTGGTGGAAGTTGGTTGGGCTTGAAGAAGGTGTTCTAATTTTTTTTCAATTAATATAAAAAATCAATATTTTTAATACTTCAAATACTTGTGAATTAAATGAGAATACCAAATAGTTTTTTTGGACCGATTACATGAGAGAGATGTTTTGGACTATGATAGCTTGTTAAATATTTATGTTGAATGTTTGTTTTACCTTTCTTATAGGGTTCATCAGAGAGAGTGTTTAGTCAAAGTAAAATTTTGTGATTTCATGATGTTGATTATTTTTCAAAAATAATGAGATATATAATATATCATGATAAATGTGTAGGTAAAAAATAATAAAATTGAATTTTATGGGAACATTTGATACTATTAGGTTTTGCAAGGATTATTGGGATGATTTTATTGGGAAATTTTTGGGATGTGATGATGTTTTTGAAGTCTTAAAAATAGATTCTTTTAAATGAACTATTTTGGGGAGATACCCATTAATATAATAAAATGAACTTCAAATAGAAGAAAGTCCAATTATATTAATAACATTGGATGATGTATTATAATGACACTGGATCAACAAACTATTGGAAAGATGAATGGAAGTCATTATATGGAAGGGGAAGTTTTAATTGAAAGCATTGAATGAATGGTTCTATATAAAGATAAAAAGATATAGGATAACCTAAAAAGGTAAAAGATGAAGCACTCATATTTAAGTAACAAAATAGAGGAAATGGCCCGTGTAAGTTTTATAAAATGTTCCTATGATGTTATGTTGAAAAATTAGATGAATTATTTTCGGATGAATGAATTGATAAAATAATTTACTAGAATGAATGTATTTTTTGATCATTAACAAAGATAATAATATGATAAATATAATATGGTGATTGAATGTTATATGTTTCATATATGTAGGATCCATTATTCCCACCTAGGTAGAAGGATGTATGTTTAATGTTATAGAGGTTATAATTTTGGAGAAGCTTTGAGATTTCTATAAAATAATTGAGAAGGTTTCATAAAAGGTATTTTGAGTACGGGTTTTAATATTATATATTTCATTGAGATGTAAAATTAAATTTGGTTCTCATCGTTACTCCTACACGGTCACCTATTTAAAGGGGTGTATTAACAACCTGAATATAAGTGCACTATTCATTTGTGTAAAAGATGAAGTGTTGCTGAAATAGTTTTAGTTATAGATACCAGCAAAAAATATGAAGGAAAACGTTTTAACAGGGAATGATTCTAGTGAAGAAAAATCAATGTTAAAGAAGAAGATTATTTTTTAAAGAGGGGTTGGGATCATTGGAAATAGATAGAATAAATTGGTCAATGCCTCACAATAGGTGGAATCAGATAGAATATGTATAGAGGGGAATAAATTTATTGAGAATAAGAAAGTGAAATCAGTTTTTAGAATGCACTAGATAGAGTTTTATGGATGCAAAATAGACAATGAAACCATAAGAACTTGGGATTGAATGGAAGATTTATAATGAAGTAAAAGAAGTTATTTCAACCTATAACTATGTATAAAATTAAATAAGTTCTTCCAAAAAGCATAAGTGTTCACTAAGAAAAATAAAAAGAATGACAAAAAATGATTCCTATTGATGAGGGATTCTTTTGACAATTAAAAAATATTTGTTACATCATTAAACTATATGAGTTTCACTTTAATTGTTTTTTGATTATATTGAAAGACATGTGTAAGGATATTCCCTACATTTTTAAATGAAATAAAAAGTATTTTTTTTATAGTGGCCTTTGTAGTATAGTATTTTTTTGAAATCATTAAAAGGTATAAATACTCTTCTTGAGAAGTAAAACTTGTATATACTATTGATCATATGGTTTTTATTGTATGGTCATTTTTGATAAATTCATTTATATTTAATTGGATGTGAAACATGTTTCATATGAATTAAACCATTAAAGAAAATAAGATCAATAATTCACCAATACCCCCTCCCAGTTATCATATTTAACCTATCAACCAGTAAAAGAAGGAAAGTTCACTTTGATAGCTCATTATTAAAGTTTTATGAACGTAGAGGTTACTAGATATGTTAATCATTCAATGAAAAATAAGGGTACTCCAATTTACAATGGAATGAACTATCATAATAAAAAGAAATAATGATTCATTGACTAATGTTCATTGGTTATAAAGTTATCAAATCCACTATATATGGGTTTCACCTCATGATGAGTGTGTTCCCATTATAGTGACTAAGAAGAAGTATTTTTAGAGTGATGGGAGATCAAAAAATGCTATACTTTACTCACTATTTGAATATAATATTCCTATGTTATAAGAGATAGAATGTCTAAGAAATATAGGAAAAATTGAAGAAAAAATATTTAGAGTAAATAAAAAAATAAATAATATTATGTCGAAAATTTGGAGACATAAGTACAAATAAATTAATATGGGTGATTATGAATATATTGGTTTTTTTTAAAAGAGTCAATTTAATTTTCAGCACTATAACACATATTGGTGATAGGTTTTATGATTTAAACATCATTGAAAATATCATATAATTTATTCCGGAAAATGTTTATTCTAATATTTCATAATTTAATGAAAGAGATCCTAAATGTATTTATCTAGATTAGATATATTGCACTCTCATCAATCACCAAAGGAGGAGAGAAAAATTTATGATGAACGAATAAAAGTTTGATCAAGAAATTTCCTTCAATGCATTCAATAAAAGAAAATATATAAATGTTATTGATGGGGAAGAAGAATATTATGGCCATAACACTAAAGAATATTTATGTAATTTTTTTAAATATATTTATTTGGATTTTAAAAAGGTCAACAGAGTATAAATAATGTACAAAGGAGAGATACATATGAAATGCCTAGGATTTAGAGTTATTGGAAATTTTTCTAGAAATTTTACACCTTGAATGTAAGAAGAAGAATGTGATGATGATTAAAAAATTTTAAGAGGATCCATCAATAAAAATAAAAACCAACCATGTATTATTTTAAGGTAAAAGATATTAATTTCTCTAAATATAGAAATAGAATATATTTTTTAATGTGATATAAATATAGTGATAGAGAAGAATAAGCTGATAACATAAATAATAATGAAACTGAAAACATATTATTACAGAAGTGAATGATGAAATGTTAACTACTTATGAGAGTAGTATATCTAAATAAGAAGAGTATAATATTTACTTATTATGAATATATGGTCCAAATGATTTGTTCTAAATATTTTTATACTTGAAAGGGAAAATAATATGTTAAATAAGGAAAATATTAATGAAAATAATCAAGAGTAATTTCTTGAAGAATAATATATGTTTCTAAAAGTGATTGATAGTTTAATGAATATGTTTAATGACAAGAAAAATATCAATATAAATCATGATTAAATGTGGAAGATTATGGAAGAATAGTTTGATCTTTTTTAGTAAAACCCTGCTGAAGTGGTTCCAAAAATAAAAATACCTAAACCCCAGTTTCTAATCTTGGATTGAATTATGATAAGAACAAAAAACATATGGATCAAAAAATATTATTATTAATGGTTGATAAGAAGAATAATTATTCTAATAATAAAGGATAATTTGAGAAGTCCATGAATATTTTCATAAAAGGCGATCTTGAAAAACATGATGTTTCTAATAATAAAAATTCTAAATCAAAAAATCTACTATGGGTGATTATATTATGGTTGAGATGTATTATTAGATAAATAAAATATCATAAGGTACCAAAATCATTTGCATGTGACAAAGTGACAATGTGAAAATTAATAATGTTGCTAAAATTTTGGTATACAACTCTAGATAGTATACAATCAAAAGAGGGAGATATTATTTATTTGGTTACTAATGATGACTAATACAAAAAAGGGAAAGGGAAGCGCCAACTTATATCAGTGCTAAGCAAAAACCACTAATAAAGAAACCCTTTATGAGTGGTAAAATTTCAGCACTAATACAGGAAGGATTTATCAGCACTTTTTTAGCACTGATAAAGGTAGTCTTTATCAATGCTTTGTTAGTGCTGATAAAATTGTAGTCCATTTTTTTTTAAAGTTGGTCACACAGTGCCCGCGTTTCATCACGTCCTAAAGCTCTCGCGGTACTAGAACCCTATGACTCCCCTCCGCTGCCCAATGAGCTTCATGTTACCAGACCTCCACCGCCCTCGATCTTCTCATTGACGAACCTTCGCCACCCGCTGAGCTTCATGTTTCCGCTCCTCCACCGCCCTCGATCTTCACTTTGACGGACCTCCGCAGCCCGCTGAGCTTCACATTGCAGGACATCCGCCACCCTCGATCTTCGCGTTGCCGGTCCTCCGCCGGCCACTGAGCTTCACGTGCCGGACCTCCTCCACCCTTCGATCTTCACTTTTCACGGTCTGAAAAATCTATTAATCCACATGTAGTGGCTTATCATAGGATGAATCGTTTATGTGGCCCAATGGCATGATTTTCCCTAATAATGATCCAACCGCGAACAACCCCCCCCCCCCAAAAACCAACAAAATTTCTCAAAATTCTCTCAAAACATCTTTAGATAATCTCCAAATATAGGGAGACCAAAACAAGGTTCTAGATATACCTGAAATAAGTTAAAGATATGTTTAAGGCATGTTTTCTAAATCATTTTTTGATTTTGATATTTCACTATTGATGATTGTGATGAATACTTTGCTTTATGTTTGGTAGCTGGTACATGGGAGACCTTAGATTTGTGAGTAATCAAATGGGTTCTACTCTAGTTAACCTTGAGGTGAACACTTGAGTCTATTTTTGATGTACCCAAGAGGCCTCGTTTATATTGATTGTCTGGTCACATAACCAGGTGGTGTTCCCTGAGTGAGTCAATTTCCATTAGAACATATAGGTCAGATATCATCCTATGTTTCTCCAATTAAAATTAGTTTCTTTCCCATAATTATTTTAATGGATGATTTTTTGATTATGAGTTACTCCTATTTATTACCTTAATTATTTACTTTTTCTACAATTTAGTTTTTATCTTACCTTGATTATTTTTTTATCATTACTCTATTATTCCAGGATTTTCTATTACTATATTTTTTTTACTGTAAATCAAAAGGTGGAATCTTTGGGGAATGTTTTCCATGGTTGATTTTCTTTAAAAGTGATTTATTAATATGTGTGTTGTTATTTTTATAAAAGTAGATTAGGTTAGGAAAATATAATTCATTGTGAATTTTTTCATTTATAAAAAATGAAATGTATATTTTAAAAAATGGTTGACCATAATGTTTTGTTTTTTTAATAGATTGAATGCAATTTTTTAATAGATGAAGTGAATCCATGAGTTAGAGAAAAACTTGATTTCATTGAAGAAAGTGTTTAGGTAGTTCAATGAGTGAGATGAGCCAATGATATATAATTTTTCAGTCTCTTGATATCCCTAGATATTAAATGGGGATTAATCCTTATTTATTTCTTCAACATGGTGCGGTAAGTGATCGACATCAGAAAGAGGGAGCCCTCTCGGTTGAAGGATAAATTCATTTCAAAGTTTTATATCATACAATAGGGACATGAACCATGTTTTTTAACTTAATTCAATGAGAACATTGGACATACATTTTAATATCTTGTGTTTAGGATTATGATAATGTAGTTTAAGGTTGAATATATTTTACCAAAATGACACACAGTTTCATATCATGCAACTAGAACATATAGTGAGGGTGAGGTGAATTTTCCATCCATAGAGTCCCTACACCATGTGAAATATTGGTATAGGATGAAAAAGGTTTAAGTTCATGATTCATGGACCAAAGGGGGTGTGTCCTAGAATTTTTGGCATGTCATGCAAGAATAATGACATGATGTGAGAAGGGGCTTATGGCGGCTCAACACTAAACAAAACAACATATAACTAGGATGTTGGTTTTTTAGTTCAAATCCATATATTTCAGACTAAAGGGATGGTTTATTCATGTAAAATATCTCTTGAGAAACCTAGTATTGGTGGAAAGATTGATATGATCATCATCAATGGTGATCAATGAGTTTACACTATCAGAGTTAAGTTTATGAAAAATTTGAAGTCGTTCACACTTAAATTCAAGTTTCAATAGATTTATCATAGGTATCATAGATTCCCTTAGATCCAACACCATGTCACTATAAAGTAAGGAACGAAGGACAACCTTTTTCTTTAAGGATAACACCACCCGGTTCTGATGCATTTCTAGGTCATCTAATGCTTGAACCCTATTTTCTTCGAGGGGTTCCCCACTTCTTTCCTTCATTCTATCTAAGTGACTTTGTCTAGTAGTGAACTTGTATGGAATGATGCCCAGACCACCAATATTTCTAGCCATTCCACCCATACCTCCATCTCTGTCCTTCTCCCTCGCTGAGGTTACTGACTTCTTCTCTGTAGTGTCTAGGCCCCTTCCTAGCAGTGTTTGTTCTGTCTCCCTTGGCTCTGAGCCTGTAATCTATCTCCAAATACTTATTGATCCAGAGAGAACTCCCTCACCATCCCCAATGTTTCATTACCCATCCTTCCCCTTCCCCTTTGAATCCTCATCTCCCACTCATATGAATCTTACCAACCAGAAGGGATTATAAACATGTTCAAAATCAAGGGACCTCAATGAGAGATCATCCTCCCACTTCAATAAGACTAATAGCTCTAGATCCAATTCCAGATCCCTGTCCTACCCATAATTATTATCTTCATATGTAATTCTCATGGTCTTAGTGCCCATGTTAAATCAAAATTCCACACTATAGAAACCAAAAATCATAATTTCATTGTTTTTGTTGTCAAATAACACCAAAAACCCTATAATAATCATAGAATTCTCATGGAAGATTAAGTTGCACGGATTTCTACACACTGACCCCTCCAACAGACACAAATTGGTATTTTGGCACAATAAATATGTTGTTGAGACTTTTCATTATTGCAATCAATTCATCACTACCCAGGTGTCCAACGGTGACACCTTTTTCCTTATGAATTTTGTTTTTGGTAGCTATGACCCTCTTCAAAGGGAATATCTATGGAGTGAAAAAAATACCTTCAATCCTGGCCACCATCCATTGTTTGTTGGGGGTGAATTTAATGTCCTTTCTAACCCAAAGGAAATGAATGGTAGAATCCCATTCCAGAGGAATGCCATCCGGGAGTTTGTTCAGTTCATGGCCGAGAAGGGCCTCATTGATCTTAGCTTCTCAGGTGATAGTTTCACCTGGTGCAACAACTATTGGGGCCATCACCTCTTGTGGAGTCTATTAGATTGGTGTCTACCCAACATGAAATCCACTAACCTATTCCCAAATACCATGTTCTTCCATCTTGCTTGAGGCATTTTGATTCACCCCCCTCTTGGTTTCTATTTCTTCTTGGCATGATCATCAGGAATAGTTTCACTTCCACCAGTAGTGGGTTAACATCCTAGGGTACCAGGTCATGGTTTGTGAAATATAGAATGAACTCTTATAGGAGTATCGGGCCACCTTCAACCTCAGTGACCTGACCTCAAACCCCGATAGGTGCGTGTTCGCCCCTTCCTCCTCAGGAACCTTCACCACCTGGGACTACTGTCGCATATGGGATACTTCAAAGTATTCTGATAGATGGAATGATACCTTGGGTTTATTGGATTATTAAAACTAGTTTGAGATTTATATGTGACTATATACTTATTATATTTTCTTATTATTTCTTACACACCACCACTTGATTCGACTAACCTGATTGAAATCCATATTGGTACTTTGGTTCTGATGCGGATATGGTTTTTTATGTGTTTGTGACATGTGTTTGTGTGGATATATGGGTATTTAGGCATGATGATATTGAATGTAGGGCAGAGACATAGGAGTGGTATATGTATCATTCTTGATCATTCTTGTGTTTGGGATAGGGTGATTTGTGTAAACTATAATGAATCTAAAGTAATTATATTTAATTAAGATGAATAAATACTAATGGTTAGGCTCTATTAATCTCTATTTTTATAAGGAAGTGGTTCTCTTCTACTATATTTGGAAGTCTTGTTTTGTGTATTTGAACCATAAATACTAATATTTGAGTGTCAAATAGGATAAAGATGAATAATGATTGGATGGATGCTAATCATTTGACAATAGAGTATGAGAACGGAGTGAAAAATTTCATCAAGTTTGCAAAGGATCATGAAAAGGATCCTTCTCAAATCCTTTTTCCTTGTTTACATTGTTGTTATTCAAGACTACTTACTCCACAGGAGTTAGAAGAACATTTCATATGTCACAAAATAGATCGGAGTTATAAATGTTGGAATAAACACGGAGAAAAAGAGAATGTAGCTACTGGATGGGATTAAACTGCGTTTTATGGATCATAAGATTTGAATAAAAATATGGATAATGAAGAAGACCAAATGGAGGATGTGATTAGAGATGCCAATGATGATGAATATCGTATTTAGGAAATGAAAAATAAAATTGAAGATGAACTCCGTGATTTCCCAAAATTGTTTGAGAAGTTAAAGAGTTGTGAAAAGACACAATTGTATGCTGGTTGCACTAAGTATACAACATTGTCAACTGTAAAGAAGTTATATAAATTGAAAGCAGGAAACAGATGGAGTGATGTCAGTTTTAAGGAACTACTTTCTCTCTTTAATGACATGCTCCCGGAAGATAATGAGCTCCCAAGCCGGACATATGAAGCTAGACGAATGATATGCTTGATGGGCATGTTTTTTGAAAGAATACATGCCTCCCCGAAAGACTATATATTGTTTCACAAGGAGAAAAAATCACTTACAGAATGCCCATAGTGTGGTGCTTTTGAATACAATAAAGATAAATCCAATCCTACAAAAGCTATATGGTACATTACAATCATTACAAGGTTTAGGTGTCTATATGAAAGTAAAGAAACTACAAGACAATTGTTGTGGCATGCAGATAAAAGAAATAGAGATTAGAAATTATGTCATCTGGCCGAATCTCCTCAATGGAATAAAATTGATCATGAGTATCCTGAATTTGGAAAAGAGCCGAGAAACCTTCTTCTTGCGTTATCTATAGATGGAGTGAATCCTTTTGGTCATCAAACCATCACTCATAGTACATGGCCTATTATGTTGGTAAATTATAACTTTCCACCCTGGTTATGAATGAAGTGGAAATTCATCATGTAATCTATGCTTATATTAGGACCAAAACAACCAGGTAATGATATTGATGTTTATCTGGCTCCTTTGATCGAGGATTTGAAGTTATTGTGGGATTCATGTGTTATGTTGTATGATGGTTATAAAAGTGAATACTTCACATTGAGAGAGATGTTGTGTGGGACAATAAATGATTTCCCAGCTTATGGAAATTTGTTAGGCTATAGCATCAAAGGAACTTAAGGGTGTCCCATGTGCGAAGAAGATACAGAATCAATTTGGTTGAAACATTCATCGAAATCTGTGATTCTAGGACATCGTATATTTCTACCTTGTTGGCATAAGTATGGATCTTGGACGATATCATTCAATGGATGTTCAGAACAATGTGCTACACCATCTACACTAAAAGGTGATCAACTGTTTGAGAAAGTAAAAGATCTGAACACTGTTTTTGGTAAACCATTTTTGAAAAACCATACGAAAATCGGTTGGAAAAAGAGATCTGTTTTTTTGAATTACCATACTGGAATTGTTTGTACGTCAGACATTTTCTTGATGTGATGCATGTGGGAAAAAATTTATGTGATAGTGTTATCGGAACTTTTCTAAATTCCCCTGGCAAAACAAAAGATGGAATTAAGTCAAGGTTAGACATGGTTCAAATGGGAATACGAGAAGAGTTGGATCCCGTGAATGGTGAAAATCGAATGTTTCTTCTTCCAGCTGCTTATACTCTTTCTAGGGAGGAGAGATATCAGTTTTGAAACTTCTTCAATGATGTAAAGGTTCCAAAGGGGTATTCATCAAATATCAAGAACATTGTTTCAATGAATGATTTGAAGTTAAAAGTTTTGAAGTCACATGATTTCCATGTTTTGATGCAAGATCTAATTCCTATATCTTTACGTTGCATTTTGCCAATAATGTTCTTCATATGTTAACCGAAAATTGTTTCTTTTTCAAAGCTATATGTAACAAAGTTTTAGACCCGGCGGAATTTCCATCTATAGAAAAAGAAATTGTCATCATATTATGTGAATTAAAAATGTTATTCCCGCAGACATTATTTGATATAATGGTTTATTTGATGTTTCACTTGGTGAGGGAGATTCAACTTTGTGGTCCAGTGCACTATAGATGGATGTATCCTATTGAATGGTATATGAAGATTTTGAAAGGGTATGTCAAAAATCAAAGTTGACCAGAGGGTTGTATAGTGAAGCGATATATTGTTGAGGAAGCTATTGAATTTTGTACCGAATACCTATCTGATGTGGAAAGAATTGGTTTCCCGAAATCTCGTCACACTGGAGGCATTGAGGTTGAGGGAATTTTTGGATGAGATGTTGTGACAATCAGTATTACATATTGGGAGAAGGCTCATCTTTATGTTTTGCATAACAGATGGGAGGTTTCTCCATATATTGAAACTCACCAAGAAATTCTTAGGTAGTTGAATCCATAATGAGCTGAAAAATGGTTATCAAATACACATAATCACCAGTTTATAGGATGGTTTTAGGACCATATTTTTAAGCAGTTGGACGAAAATCTGAATTCAATTTCAGAAAGACTTTGATGGCTAGCCACTGGAACAAGTGTGTATGTATTATCTTACAGTGGTTATGTAATTAATGTTTATACATTCTATTCAAATGAACATGATGAAGATAGTACCATGCAAAATAGTGGAGTTACACAAGTGGCTAAAGCGATGCATGTTTCTGGTAGTAAGGACAGAAATCCAATTTATGCAAATATGTCATACTTTGGCACTATTAAACTAATATGGGAGTTAGATTATACGACATTCCAATTGCCAAATTTTCAATGAAAATGAGCTGATAAAAAAAGTGATGTTAAAATAGATGAATGGGGATTTGTGAAAGTTGATTTTAGTAAAAAAGGGTACAAAGACAAATAGTTTATAATGTTATTACAAGTGGTACACATTTTTTATGTTATAGATCCCACAAACAGAAAGTGGTCGATTGTTTTGTTATTATCCAAAACTACTGAAGGTTCCGATGAAAATTCAGTTGAGGACGACCCTTTTAGTGGTACGTCGCAATCATTTCGGAGCGGTCCCAATGTAGATGATGTTTTGTATGTTAGAGGAGACCTCAATGAAGGGATTTGGATAATCAATAGAGGTGTAAAATCCCTTCAACCTTTGAAAAAAATAAAGAGAGTTCAATAAACAGGTTATATTTTTTTGTAATATAGATCTTGTTATCTCATGTTATTATCTTATCGTTACTGAATTAATGTAATATAAATTAAATGTTCAACCAATTTTGTAGATAATGACTTCTGTACATTCTGGTGCTCTGAACCGTGAGGTTGAACAAGTCTCTCATGTTGCTGCTGCTGTGGCTGCTGCTGCTCCTGCTACTCCTGCAGCTACTGTTGCTCCTACTGCGGCTCCTCTTGCTCCTGCTGCTCCTCCTGCTGCGGCTCTTACTTCTCCTACTCCTCCTGCTACGACTGCTGCTTCTCCTACTATTGCGGCTCCTGTAGCTCCAAGTGTTGAGGTCCAACCACCATTAACACATGCCATTGATACCATTTCAGATGAACATATAGATGATGTTGATATCGATGAAATGACCGGGAATGAAGGACCAACATCGTAGAAAACACAAGTGCGTCATAGTTTGACGGTGTTAGCCAAAGTTCTTAAGGTGAAATGAAAAGGCATCAAATTTGAAGTCGGATAGAATTCAAGAGGCCAACATGTAAATCCCAACAAGGCTATGTTTAGCAACTACATTGGAGTTTTCACTTGGAAACACATGCTGATTGACATAGATTCATGACACCATGTTGTGTCCGAGCTGAAGGCTGTGATCTGGGAAGAAATTACGGTAACATTATGAATTTATTTCTTTAATCTACTAGCAAATAAAATAATTAAACAATGTCTTACTCTTCTCAATCTTTTATAGAGTACATTTATAGTAGAAGATTCACACAAGGATTATGTACTAAGGCTTGCAAGAATGATTCATTGAGGTTTTCACACTATTTTAACAAGATGTCACCTGAAAGATTCCCAAGGTAAAATAAACCCACACTGAACCAATGTCTTCTCTCACCTGATATCCCAAGAAGCATGGGATTCATATATTGGCCACTATGGAGATGAGAAATTTTAGGTACATTGTGGGTGATAATACGTTGTTTGAGTATACCTGTATTCATCACTTTGTTTTTCAAAATTTCATTTATGAAATAGAAGATCTATACTGAAAATAAGGAACATGCATCAAAACCAACATACCCCCATTGTAAAGCAAGGATGGGGTATTCTTCATTAGAAAAGAAAATGGTACATATTTTAAATTTACAGTAATATTGTTAGGTTCCAAAAAACAACATCATAATTATCTTTCTCTATTTATATGTAGATTGATGAGTCTAAAAACAAATACACTTCCATCCCACATCATGTTCTATGGAAGGAGGAATGTGTGAATAAGGAAGGGAAGTTAGTAGATGAGAACACACAAAAAGTGTGGGAAATATGTGTAAGTATGACACGACGATAAAAATATATGTTTGAAATTACTATTAAATAAAAATAATTAGTTATTTTACTATATCTGACAGCCACAGGAATCAACTACTCCTATAGCGGATACAGACCTATTATCGATGGCTTTGAAGCATCCTGAAAAATACGGTCGTGTTAGAGGTGTGGGGTTTGGGGTGACACCCTGAGTATATTTTGAGAGGAAGAAATAACGAATGATACAGATGAAAAATTGGAACAAATGAGCAAAAAAATAGCAACCCTTGAAGAACGATTTCAATGGAAGGGAGAGTTGCTAGAAACGTTTATGGGTGGGAAGAAAATGGAAGACAAATCTCAGGAACAACCAGCGTATGATCATCTCTCCCCACCCCCACCAGCTTTGAGGCAATACATTCCCCTCAAATAACTATCTTAGCCGTGGTAATCAATATTCTAATAATTGTTCCCATGAAATGTGAATCAGAAAAACATTGAAAATTTTTCTATTGTAATCTTCTACAGGGTGATAATGATTGTGATTTATATCTGACAACACTCACCTATCACCTTCTAGCGAGGGCTACAGTGTTCAATATCCCAGATGCCACACTGCATAATAGACCACTTCTGAAAGATTATCTAAAAGTGATGATTACTGTAGCTCATGAGCCAAATGAAAAGGTACATATTCCACTTGATGAAGATGATACTCATAAGGTAGAAAAGGCTATTGGAACATTCATTACAAGGCTGTAACAACTTGTAAGAGTACATGTAGACAAAGAGGTATTTATTTCATTTTTTTCAAGATAAACCTTTAACAATTAATGAAAAAAGTGTATGAACCAATGATTGTTGTTATAGACAGAGAAAGGGAAGGGGGTGGAAAAAGTAGGCCCAAAACCATCTAAAGGATCGACCAAACGATCCCAAGGATCTATTGAAATTACAATAACACCACCTATTTTCTATCCACATTTACTATCATTGAGGACTCATGTGGATACGAAGCTAAAATATGGTAATAGTCTTATAGTGGTTTTTAAAGAGAATATATACGGAGAGTAAAGTCAAGATTTAATTGCTGTTGAAAATGTAAATGAGATCCTTGAAAATGGTTGGCTAGGCATCACAGTTATAAATGTATATATGAGGTATGTTTCCACGAATTGATTTTATAAAAGCTGATCTAATGTAAAAATTATGACTAAAGGCATTTTATATTTTTGACAGATGCATTTTTGAAAAACAGTTGAAGGAATTTTACCATGAGATAAGATTTGGACTTGTTATTCCTCATACCACATCAACACACCTAACAAAATTAGAGCCATAAAAAAGGGATGCAATAGTGAATGGCTTGCTGAAAACATTTGAAATCAAGATTATAGATGACAGACTCTTCTTAATAACAACCATGTAGGGGTAAAACTCTACGATTAAAGCATATCAATTATATTTTCACTTCTTTTATTAATTATTACTTTTTGTGTTTTTAGGCAATATTGGTTTCTAATTGCGCTGAACATGGATACTCCAAAGATTTATTTTCTAGATTCAAAGCAAGGATATCCATCAAATTGACCACACATGATGGAGTTTATGAATCTGTAAGACACTACATCTTACGTTTTAGGTCTAAAAATCAAGTAATATAGTTTATATTATCTTTTACTGAGGATTATATTTTTATAGGGTGGTGTATCATTATCATCTAGGAAAAGGATTGAGGATAGGGGCTAAGCATAAGGTGGCGAGAAGTACTACCTCTGGACAAATATCAATGTATATATAATATGATTTCACTATCCAAACACATCTCAACACAAGTTACTTATTCTCCCAATGATCAATTTTTTTGCAGTGTCCAAAACAAACAAACGATAATGATTGTGGTTATTATGTTTGTAAATTTATGAAATAGATAGTTTTTCATCAACAAACTTACATCCCTGAAGAGGTATTTTCAAAAACAACTACTAGTTCGCTAAATTTATTTATTAATTCTTTATTTTTATATTTTGCAGTACTACTCTGACTGCCAAAAAGCCTCATACCGACAAGATGATATAGACGTGTTCAGAAACAAGTGGGCTGCATACCTGATGGATGATTGTACACAAATATAATGAAGATTTTACTTGGGGTCATGTACAATTGGTGGTCGTTTTTGAGAGGGGTTATGGGGATCCAAAGATGAAACATTGTTGTATGTAAATGTTCGTAGGAAAATTTTAATTTTTACTAAATAAAACATCCTTTATACAACGATTCATTTTATCATTTTAACAGATGATATGAACTAACAACATGCGAGAATGCTGAACCACTCAAAGGGCCTCTCTTTTGTTCAAAATGGACACAATTTTAAGTGAAAACAAAAACTGACTTACAGAAATTCGACCAAACGCATTATAATTGTGTTGATCCTTTAGGAGAATGATCCACAAGTCTTTTGTGACGTGTACGAGTCATCCTCGCTTCAATCTGAAGCACGGTGTGACTGCTATCACTCAAAGGGACTCTCTTTTGTTCAAAATAGACACAATTTTAATTAAAAACCACAACTGAACTATGAAAATCCGACCAAACGCATTCTAATTGTCTTGATATTTTATAAGAACGATTAACGGGTCCATTGGGATGTGTAAGAGTGATGCCCACCTCAATCCAAGGCACGGTGTGGCTGGTACCAATCAAAGGGTCTCTCTTTTGTTTAAAATGGACACAATTTTAAGTGAAAACAACAACTGACCTACAAAAATATGACCAACACATTATGATTGTGTTTATCCTTTAGGAGAACGATCCACATGTCTGTTGTGATGTGTATGAGTCATCCTTGCCTCAATATGAGGCACATTGTGACTACTATCACTCAAAGGGTCTCTCCCTTGTTTAAAATGGACACAATTTTAATTGAAAACAACAACTGACCTATGAAAATCCAACCAAATGAATTAGGATTTTCTTTATCTTTTATATTAACGATCCAAGGGTTCTATGGGACGTGTAAGAGTCATCCCCATCTCAATACAAGGCACGGTGTGACCAGTACCACTCAAAGGGTCTCGCTTTTGTTTAAAATGGACACAATTTTAAGTGAAAACAACAACTGACCTACGGAAATCCAACCAAAAACATTTTTATTGTGTTTATACTTTAAAAGGATGATCCAAGGGTCCTTTGTGACAAGTAAGAGTCATCTCCGCCTCAATATGAGTCACGGTGTGGCTACTATCACTCAAAGGGTCTCTCATTGGTTTAAAATGGACACAATTTTAAGTGAAAACAACAACTGACCTACGGAAATACAACCAAACACATTATTATAGTTTTTATCTTTTATAAGAATGATACATGGGTCCTTTGTGATGTGTACGAGTCAACCCCGCCTCAATCCGAGCCACGGTGTGGCCGGTACCACTCAAAGGGTCTCTCTTTTGTTTAAAAGGGACAAAATTTTAAGTGAAAACAACATTTGACCAACGGAAATCCAACCAAACCCATTCGTATTGTGTTTATCCTTTAGGATAAATATCCACGGGACCGTTGTGACGTGTATGAGTCTTCCCCACCTCAATATGAGGCACAGTGTGGCCGGTAGCACTCAAAGGGTGTCTCTTTTGTTTAAAATGAACACAATTTTAATTGAAAACAACAACCGACCAATTAAAATCCAACCAAACGCATTCAGATTGCCTCGATATTTTATAATAATGATCCAGGGGTCCTTGGTGACATGTGAGAGTAAACCTAGTCTCAATACATGGCACGGTGTGGCTGGTATCACTCAAAGGGTCTCTATTTTGTTTAAAATGAACACAATTTTAAGTGAAAACAACAACTGACCTACGGAAATCTGAACACACGCATTAAGATTTTTTTAATCCACTGGGATAACAATCCAAAGGTTCTCAGTGATGTGTATGAGTCAACCCCGCCTCAATCCAAGGCACGGTGTTGCCGGTATCGCTCAAAGGGTCTCTATTTTGTTTAAAATGGACACAATTTTAAGTGAAAACAACAACTAACCTATAGAAATCCGACCAAACGAATTAGGATTGTGTTTATCCTTTAGGAGAATAATCCAAGGGTTATTTTTGATGTGTATGAGTCAACCCCACCTCAATCCGAGGCATGGTGTGGCCGGTACAACTCAAAGGGTCTCTCTTTTGTTTAAAATGGACACAATTTTAATTGAAAACAACAATTGACCTATGAATATCTGACCAAACGCATTTGGATTGCCTTGATCATTTATAATAACGATCCAAGGGTCCTTGGAGACGTTTATGAGTCAACCACGCCTCAATTAGTGGCACGGTGTGGCTGGTACCACTCAAAGGGTCTCTATTTTGTTTAAAATGGACACAATTTTAAGTGATAACAACAACTGACTTACCAAAATTCAACCAAATGCATTCGGATTGTGTTGATCTTTTGGGAGAACGATCCATGAGTCCTTTGTGATGTGTAAAAGTCATATCCGACTCAATCCGAGGCACAGTGTGGCCGCTATCACTCAAAGGGTATCTCTTTTGTTTAAAATGGGCACAATTTTAATTGAAAACAACAACTCACCTATGAAAATCTGACCAAACACATTCGGATTGTCTTGATATTTTATAAGAACGATCCATGGGTAGTTTAAGATGTGTAAGAGTCATCCCCACCTCAATCCGAGGCATGGTGTGGCTGGTACCACTCAATGGGTCTCTCTTTTGTTTAAAATGGACACAATTTTAAGTGAAAACAACAACTGACCTACAGAAATCTGACCAAACACATTTTTATTGTGTTTATACTTTATTAGAACGATCCAAAGGTATTTTTTGATGTTTATGAGTCATATTAGCCTCAATATAAGGAACAGTGTGGCCAGTAGCACTCAAAGGGTTTCTCTTTGGTTTAAAATGGACACAATTTTAAGTGAAAATAACAACTAACCGACGAAAATCTAACCAAACGCATTAGGATTGTCTTTATAATTTATAATAACAATCCATGGTTACTTTGTGATGTATAAAAGTCAACCCTACCTCAATTCGAGGCACAGTGTGTCCGGTACCAGTCAAAGGGTCTCTCTTTTGTTTAAAATGGACACAATTTTAAGTGAAAACAACAACTGAACTATGGAAATCTGAACAAGGCATATTTTGATGTTATACACCACCTTCCTTTATACGGTTTATAATCAAAACCTTTGAATTATTATTTTATTCAACTATTTTCAAAAAGTATATTTTTTATATGAAGTGTTTTACTAAACTATAAGATGAATGTTTTTCTAAAATATACAACAACAATGAACTTTCTTCCTTTGTGACCTTTATTACATATTTGGCTGCATCAACAAGACAAATTTTTTTAAATGAAAAGTAAACAAAATAATAAATTTATTTGGAATTTTGGTATTTAAAATGGGTTTGAGAATTAATTCATTATATCTGGAAATTATATCTTATGATTTCAATGAGAAATGTTATTTTTCCTTCATGCATGGTTTATATGTTATGATTATGTTATGGTAATTGAGCATTGCTTATGTATATGGGTGGTTCAATGATAAACTCAGGGAAAGTGAGCCCATGATTGATCTTAAATGAATTAGATTATGAGACATAGTGAAACAATAGGGAATCTACTAAGAGATTAATGGAATATACTGTGATGGGTTTTCCAAACATAACCAAGAATATTACTACCTATGTAGCTTTGAAAGCTACAATGTAAGTTTGTTATGGATACCCCAAGTTACCCTCATGATTTATGATTTCCATATAATTTTTCATGAATCTTATGATTTCATGAGTTATTTTAAAAATTTTATGTTTTATGGGAGAAAATATTGATTTTTAAAATGTTTATGGGGTTTAAAATAATCATGAACTAACATTTTCAATCCTTATTTCATATTTATTACTAAGAATTCCATGCCCATCCCATGTTATTGAAATGTTTTCCACCAGGTATAAGGATGGGTAAAGAAAAAATTAGTTTATAAAAATTATATCAAGAAAAGAAATCATGTTTATTTTTAAAAAGATTTATATTGTGGAAGATATAGATACTATTTTAGTTGTATCCACTTTGTATAAATACGAGTTCTTATGCATTGGTTATATACTAATTCTCTAAAACTCTAAACCTAAAAAGATCCTTAATGTTAATTCCGAACATAAATTAATATTATGTAATGTCTATGGTTGGGGAGTAATATTATATCTTATAAAAATGCAATAATGTACCCATAGACTCTAGGATACTTCGTTCAAGGTCATTACAGTTTGTATCCATGTATGATTAGTGGATACCTTGAGAAGTAGATTTTTGTAATAATATATTAAGTAACATTACCCAATGATATACTTTGAGGATATGTATAGAATAAAATCCTAATGTGTTGGTAAGGAATAAATTTTATTGTTCTATTAGAAAACACATATCAATATAGAAACTAAAAGTGGACATGGTTTTTCCGTAGACGTACATAGGGGTAATTACTCTAGATAAGGAACATTCAGAATTACCTAACTATCACCTAGTGAATGAGAATTAGCCTTATTGTGAACCTATTTTGACAATACCAGGTGATATTTTCAAGACAATTAATTTTTTTTCCAAACCTTATGAAGGATTTGAAAAAAAAGATACCCCCAAAGAAACCATGTTTATGTTTATGAGATTTTTTTGCCAAAATATTTCAATTTTTGATAATTGTTTCAATAGTTTTGTATTATAAGTTATGTTTCATCTTATTATGAACTGATATAGTATATTACACAAATTATAAATGGTTCCTAGAATAAAGAATGGGAACCATATCAATTCACGTAATCCACAGAGTAAAAATGGTCCCTTCTTTGATGAGAATAAGCTAATATTTTGATAAAAGAGAGTCTATTAAACATTATCATCATATATAGATATAATACCAATTTTTATCAATATAGATAATTAATTATCCATTTATTAAAGATTTTAAAGTAATCTATAGAAGAAGAAGATGTCTAAGAAAAAAATGGATATGGGGAAAAAGAGACATAAGGGTTTTAACACATGTGATAATTATGGAAAGAAAAACCTAGGTACTTGTTTGAGGGGAATTCCAGTTTACTACAAGTGTAGAAAGAAAGGACACCATGACCGAAATTGAAATTGTTTGAAATAAATTTCCAATGTTTAATTCCTCAACTTTATGGAGATGTGGAACTATGAAAATGAATGATCCAATAATCAAGGTAATATACATCAAAATAAGTTAAGGGCTAATGGTCATGATTATGGTACAAATATAGATGAATTGGATTTATTAATGTTGTCATGTTATAATTAAATAATATTGTTATATAAATATTTTATCAATGATATAATAGTAATATGAATCAGGAATCATAAAATATTTTATTGCAGTAGTGTTTCTTTATGCAATTGAATGCATGTGTTGAATGGTAACAAGAAAAGTGATTTAGTGAAAGGTTGAACCTCTTGTAAAATACATTATTGAGGTAATATTACCCTTAATATATTCAATATTTTGATATCCTAATGAAAATTTTATGGTATAGTTTTGTTGACCCGAAATATTTTCAGAGGTTTGATAATATATTTCAACTTTTCTCGAGTTTACTAGAAGAATTTATTTACAAAATATATTTTACAACCCAAGATTTTATATTTGTAAGCATGATTTTTTTCATTTATGATTTATAGTTATCATGTAATTTACATATTTTTAAAGTGACATTAAAAATACAATATATATTTTATTGGAAATATAATGTTAATTTAGTGAAATTCCATCAAAAAAATTGGACATTGCATTTAGAAAGAAATATTTTGGATGAGTCTTCTAGTTAATTATTTATGGAATGTATTATAATTAACATTGGGTCTTATTGGATAACTTTTTATAACCATTTTGGTTTTTTGAAATACTTATAAACATATATTAATTCGTTTTACTCTTTTATAGACACTATGATTCATTAAAAGTTCATTTTAGTGATCTGGAAATAAACAATTAACCTTGGAAATTCATTTCATATAGTATGAAATGAAATGGAAAATGATTCAAAAAAACCAAAATGTTTTTTTTCATATGAAATAGAAATATATCAAGTATATTTTCATATATTCTCATTATATATGTTTAAGGAATTATTAAACTCTATGAAATGTATATTGAAACAAAATTTAATCATAACACCTTCATTTATGTCCAACCAATGGTCTTTTAAATCATCATAGATTTATGTTTTTAGGTTGCTTAATTTCCATTGATCCATAATTTTACTATGATCAATGATACATGTAACTATCTAAAATTATTTATTATTTTCTTGTATGTCCATATCTTTAATATCCACCAATGTTCACGTACTTAGAAATTTAGTTGTGTGTTAATACATATAAAGTTTTCATTTCCCTTCCCTCTTATTAAATTGATTAAACATCTAATGATCTAGTATTTGAATATGGGTATTTCAAATGACAAACCCATGATTACCGATATAATGATTAAATTGTGAGGACTCAATTTATTTATTGGGGTTTAATGTGACACCCAAATATTTTTAAAATATGAAAATCATTCTTTATATAATATATGATACAGAATACCGAGATTATAAGAGATTATATCATCAAAATACCTTACAATAATTTTTCTTAAATAAACTTGGTCTCTTCGATAGTTTGTAATGAACACAACACTAGTTTAGAATGAAACATGATTCTCTATTTAAATATTATTATTTAAACATTATAATTATAAAATATTAGTAAATTAGGTGGGTATAAATTTTAGTAACTAAATTATTAAAATTTTATTATTTTTACTTGTATAAAATATATTTAGTGGTTAACTATTGATTATAAATAAAATGGGATTCATTTGAAAGTTAAAGAATATTTTATAATAATCTTTAAGTTTTTTAAATGTATTTTAATCACACTTCTCTCGAATAATTTATTATTAATTTTTAAAATATTTATAACATTTAAATGAAAATATAAAATTAATTTTTAAAATTAATATATAAAATATGTTTTGGTGAATTTTTGATATTTTTCTGAAACATTTCAATTTGGGATAAATAGTGAGATATTCTGATTTTTACTAAAAATGCATTTTAGTATATATTATTTATAAAGATAAATTTTATTTTAAATTGTTTTTAAGTTAATGTTTATTATATTATATTAAAATTTAACTAATTTATGTCACTTAAATCAATTTCATATTGAATATTTATAAATCAACATTTCAATCTTTTGAAATTTGTATCTTTAAAAACCTTATTTCTCATCATGCCTACCAAATTTATTTTGAATTAAATTATTCTAGTTATATGAATTGAATTTAGATAAATTAATTTCAAATTTAGAATCATATTAAATTATATTATCTAATAATTCCAAATTTACTTTTTACAATAATTAATTGTAAAAAATTAAAAATTATTTTTCCGGTAAATGTAAAAACAGATTTATCGGGGATTAAACTATGATGATAAGGGTTAAAAAAGAAACAAAATGTGAATAAATTCTATTTTATGGAAATATATATATATATATATATATATTATTATTTCTATATTCTAATTTAGTGTAATTATATTTCTTTTTAATGTCAATTATTTTATATTTTTTGATTACCTTGGGATAATTCAATGTAATTTCAAAGAAGGATCCCTTTCACAACTTATAAAAGGGAACATTTTTCCCACACATATTTACACCTCCCAATCCATTTTTCTTGACCAAGAATAGAAAAAATATCATTCCACCATCTTTAGTAATATTATAGAGCTTATATTCCTCTCAAAAATACCATACCTAGTTTCATGAAATGGAAATCCAAATGACGATTCTCTAAGAGATGGTAATTATCTTAACAAATCTCTATCTTCTTTTACCCCATAAATTATTTATATAAGTTAAAATATATAACATTATTATCTTATATATAATTAAATTTCATTATTTTTATGGAATAATATTTATCCATCGCCACTCAAATAAAATGGGAAATGAAATCATCAACCATCCGTATGAAGAAAAACCACCTCTCGAACAAATGTAGTTAATTTTCCATCACAAAAATTAAAGGATGAATATAATTATGGATGTATGAAATTTATTAATGATAATTTTATTCTTTAATTTTAAAATCAAATATACTTTTTTATGTTTTATTCCATTTTAAATGTGATAACGTTGCTCATGTGTATGGAGGACTACCACATCCTCAAGAGACATGATACATTTTTTTTACTTTTCATTTACATGGCATTTATTTGGGATAAAATTAATTAAAATGTTTGATATATATGAGATGAAATTTATTCTAATAAATTAACATATCTACCAATTTTTTACACAACCACTTGTTAATGGATTGATATTCTCACTCATACGTACGTACAACCTACTACCTTAAAGAAATGATGTGATATATTTTCCTAATTCATAGTTTATAAATGGATCTAAAAATGTATCTTCTGTGTAAATTTTATATTTATGATGTTATTATAATTTTTTATATTCTATATATACATTCTATAAAAAACAAATGGATCATTCCTGACAAATTGAGCTTTAGAAAATAAACTAATTAACATCTAAAACAACGAAAACAATGAAAATATTATCAATAAATAGATGGTGAAACTTTATAATAGGATCATATATGATATTATAAATATTATTATTGTACTTTATAAATTATTAATATTATTAAAACCATTATAAACGAGTTATGTACATTTATGAAAGAAATTAGTCTCGAGGTAAGGGGTTCTTGTCTCACTTTTACTTTTGTGAGTTATATGCCATATTCACCACTAATATTATTTATGTGTTGTTTATAATTAAAATTTTATATGTTATTTAATGAATAAACTAATCATAATTGTATTTTAGGATTTATTTTATCTCATTTATTTTATGGGACTTCTGATTCATAAGTTATCAAAATAGCCAAGGTTTATTTCACAATGTCATCATTATTCGGGATTATTTAAGTTTAAATTTATAATAGGGGAATTATTTTATATTAAAATATTAAAATTCAGTAAATTGTATTCAACTCTTGTTATTCATGACATTTCTTGAGAAATATTTCCATTTTCCAACTCTTTGTTAGTTAAAATGATTGATACATGTTTTAATGATAATCCAAACTTTTTCATTCTTCAGTCATTCTTTTATCAAAATAAATCTTCTATAAATATGTTTAATTATTTTATTTGGGATTTTAAAAATTATTTAGCTGATATTTTCACCCATTTTTTACTTTCCTTATAATTTTTTGAAAGGAGCCATCATATCGTATTAAAAACAATGCCTGTTCGGTTTTTAGAAATTTTTTGCAAGGAATATTTTTTAATGTGTATGACATGAATGAAATTTTCCATCCTCAAGAATAATAAATGTTTTAATTATTATTTTATAATTTTATAATTTTATTTTTAATGACATGTATTTTCAAAAATATTTGTTAGCTATTTGTTTTGAAATGTAATTTTCAAAATAAAAATTTTATTTTTCTCAAAAATGTTTTAATGATTATTTCATTTTATTTATACTAACCAAATAAATAAATCCTATACTATCCTTATGATACACTAAGGATATATTGTATTGATACTATTATTATTATTTATTTGGATGGTTTTTGATCAGTTTGAATAGGTATATAAAATATCATTAGAATTCAATATTTTACTCTAGATGGTACATGATTATGTATATTAGTCAGGGTAAGTAGTGAAATTTTGTACAATATTTTTAGAATAATAATGTCTTTTATTATGTTACACACATTTAATATGATTAATGTATTGAAATTAGTATGTGTGGGTGGTTTCTACTCTGGAACCTTGATAAATCGATAGGTATCAAGGGACAATATAGATTGGATTTTGGCCGAGGCCTTAACTATTTATATAGATTCCATGGCACATTCTTTGAAGGTTTTAGATGTATTGGAAAATATAATTAATGGTATGTTTGATATTTATTTAATTATGAATTATTTACTTATGAATTCACTTATTAATTAGCCATGTGATTATTAAATTAGTTAGAATATCTATGGTTTCGATTTCAGGATAATGTGGTTATTTATATTTATTTATTTGATAATCATTTATTATTTCCATCTTATAATCATGTTTTTGATTAAAGATAATTTATTTCATTTTTATACCTTTCCATATTGATTATTAATTATTTATTCATATCTTTCACTATACACTTACCCTTACTGATCATCTCATCTACCCCCTTTTATATGTTTTATTTTCCCAAGTATACCATGAAATATTTTATAATTGATGTGAGAAAATATAATAAAGGAAATAATGGAGTTATAAAAAAACACCTTGTGTAATTAATTTTTTCAATTTTAATGTTATATTTAGGTTTTTATCTAGTTTACCAAGAATACTGAACAATCTGGTCCTCTGGGATGCGATTCCCTGTATCTTATTTCTATATAAAAATGTAGTCACCATGTCTAGGATAATGGGGTCTCGGTTCATATTGGAATATTACTATTTTGATACAATTTAGGATTATGGGATTCTATATATAATAATATATTTTCTTCTCCAACACATCATTTTCATGATATGTCACATCAAGTGGAATAGGAAACAATTATCTCAATGAATTGTTTAATCATTTATTTTTCAGTTACTTATAAAAAAAGATCATTGAATCGATCTAGAAAACCCCATATATTGATATTATTAGATCATATTCCATTCATCATGGAATTTTACTATAAATCATCCTTAATGGATTATTTTTTTTCTTAGTCTATTGTATATATAAGATTAATGTTTTTTTACCCAAATGTTATCAATATATTTTTTCATGGTAAATAATAAAGCTCAAAATATCCTATTATATACTAATAGAATAATTTCATTATTAAAATAACTAAACTCCAAATTGGATTAATAAAATTTAATAGATCATGATAATAATGGTTTCAGTAATATATATGTTTATTTTTGAAACATGTTTAATTTTTCAAAAATCTATAATTTCACAAACCATTTTCAATGCATTTTATAGGCATCTAACATATGTTTTCTTTTATGGAAAATGGACTTAACACAGCGTTTCCAAATTTAATGACCACAACTCATTGATATGAAAAGTATAATTAATATATATTCTATTATGAAAACTAGGAAAAATAATTCAATATATATTATTTTTATATATTTGATGATTCATTTTTAACTTGTAATGATATATTCATACCTCAGTTACCATACATGTCTATTTTCTTATTGAATATTGACAAATGGATTTAAATTAACAGATGAAACCACCAAAATGAAGACTGATATTTTAGTACATATAATCCATTTCATAATTCATAGGTTATTTTAAAATCTTAGTATCTTACTATTTAGTACTCTATTAAAAAATTCATTTATATTAAAAATTAATAAATCCCATAACTCAATGAATATAAATCCACATTTTTATTTTAAAATACATACATAATATATTTTTATGATATAACTATTACAATTATTTATTATATATTTTAGTATTCATATAAACACTATTCTGCCTATGGATCATTGACTTAATTAAATCCATAAATTCCCATACTATCTCCATTGCGAAGTGATTCCATTCTTATAGAAATATAATTGATTACTTTACTAGTGCCATTATATATTAGGAATAGGTAAACCATAACAATATTATAGGATAATTTACTATGATGAAAATATTGTTTACCTTATATTAGTTTCTATATAAAATCTAAATGAATAAAAGGTTCTCTTGAATGAAAAAAATGCAATGAAATAACGAATTTATTTCATATTATAACCTATACAATATCCATAAGTCAATATAGTTTCATATATTTATAATTTAGTGAAATAATTTGAAAAACATATCTTTAATGGTATAATTTAAGAATTGAAATAAATATATGACTTATAACTGATCCTCTATTTTAACACCACCATTACTTTTATGTGTATAAGGTGAAGAAATTTTAGGAATCTATCCACTCTAAAATTAAATAATCAATGAATGAATGGTAAGATTATAATCAAACTAACCCACATTAAGGATATTACATGTTTTAAAATAAATATTCACTACACCACATCTAATCCATAACATCTCATAATGAAATCCCATTATGCATATGAATTTACCACTAATATCAACTTAAAAATGACCAAATATATATTGCTGAAAAATTTAGAAGCATTGTGTATTTACCATTATCATTGAAGATTAGTTTGTGTTATGTATAAATATATATGTATGTTAGAATAACTTATATATTTTTCTCCTACAATTCTAAAAACACTTATTTTTATATACATGAATATTATACTATGTTTAAAATAAAAAATATTAATATAGGCACAATGAGGTATTGCTTTATTCTTATATTTAATGTTAATTGATGATATTCGAGATAGGTTATTCATGTATTCTTAAATTATTGATTATATATAATATAACATATAAAAATTGATTTCATATGTTAAATAATTATAATTTTTTATATAACTAGACCCTTAAATAATATTTGGGTAATAGTCAGTAGAAAACAATGATTTCATGAGAAACAATCATCATTAAAATGTGAAGTTTTCATCTATTCATACCCAACATATGAATTAAATAGATACATATAAAAAGAATTTTTAATTTTAAGCATCTAATATTTTTGAAAATCATTGTTTTAGGTATTTAATAATAGTTATGTGAGTTATTTATTTTATTTAATATAATCGTTTTGAATTATAAAAATCACAATAAATGATGAATATTATTCTTCTTGCTTCACAAATATTTCATCAATGTTATTATTTATATGGTATCTCATACTCGATGTGATGTATATAATATCTTTTTCATCACATATCTTGCAGATTTATCATCTCATTAAAGTACTTTATAAAATAATAATCAAATTTAAACTAATGATAGGCATTTCAATCAAATCAATCAATTATGTCACCACAATAGGATGTGAGGAAGTTTCCCAAAAATACCTATATTTGTGCTGAAGCATATTCCAAACATTTATTAGTTTACTATACATGTTTTATATTATATATATCTTAATTAATTTATAAATTCTAGTTGTTAATCATCTTTAAATGAGATCAATGGATTATTTCTTGTACATATTGAATCCAAAAAACATTAACTACTCAATGCACATCCACACCTTCAATGCAAGATCACTACATAGGTACCCATGATCTAGTTTACAATTTTATTATTTTTCAAAAAATTTAATTATAATATATAATTGTGTATTCATCCATGTACATGTGGTAAACCTTAATATCATTGGATATATATAATAACATGATTTAATTGAAATTTTCTATATCTTCTAAGTATCTACTACATGATTCCATTTATCCATTACACAATCATTATGGTGAATGATATGGAATCAGGGGTTTCAAAAAGTTAATTACTTTGTTTTATTCATTCCAGCTAACATTATATAGATTTTTTTAATTACCATTTTCAATAAAATTATTTAAGAATAAATATTATATTATATTTCATATTATCATGAAGATTAATTAATTTATATTATTTTTTTCATGTTTATTCATATTAATAAGCCACAATTCACATCAATAAATAAATTACCATTTAAAAAAATTAGAATATGATATGATTATAAGAATTTAAAAACTAATTATTTTATCGAGTCGAGATAAACTAAAAAATTCATTTTAAAAAATAACTCACTAATATAATACTCGAATTGGGTTATATAATTCCACCAATATCTTATATGTCTCTTTAATTTTAGAAGATATTGTATCTTAAACATTATCAAAATAATTGGATCTCTGTAGGTGAGGGGTAATGAATATTTAGGTTTATATAAAATAATGATGGAAAAAACCTTCTTCTATATAATAAAGGGTTAAGGAATGATACATGTATCGTCATATTTAATTTAATATTTTTTTTTTCACATAAACGCATGTATTAAATTATATAAACCTTACCAAAATGTAGGAGGGTACATATTAAGATAAATAAAAACACACAATGACTGATCATTTATATTTTATAATTTTTTATCTTATTAACATTAACATAAATTTACATCAATTAAAAAATTAATCAACTAGTTAATTTATTATTTCATTATCTTCATAATAATTTGACACAATCCCTAAGATACCAAATCATTCCCATAATTTATTATTATAATGATATTAAATGAAATGTATTTTTTAAATTTAAAAATTTCAATTAGATATTATGTTTTAATGTTGTCATATGAGATTCATTTTTTCTATATCAGAATAAATAAATTACATGAATATAATATATATGAATTATCTTACCAGGACATGAAATTATGTCTATATTTTTTTCCTAATTGTATTTATTTTTAAAATTTATTTCTTATATGTTACATGTTTTCACTCAAGACATCATGTAAATATATATTATGAATGATCCAATTCAAGGAACATGTATAATCACAACATGTATTCTAACACAACCTCTCATGATTATCACAATATATTGTTTTATGAGTCAAGATACATAGTCTGTACAACATGTACAGCCACATAGTATGTTATAAATATACATGTTATGTACCACTAGTAATATGAATTATGTAAATAGTGTTTATGAAAGTGTCACATAACATGTAGATATATAATTATACATATAATATTAAAAAACTATTTATATCTACATGGTAGGATAAAAATCATTCCGCATGTACTTGGTGCACGGTGAAACATTTATCACTATGTTTATATCTAGCTATGATACAATTTGTTTATATTTTACATTAATTATCTACACGATGACTCAGATAACATTCCATTTTTAAAATTTAACTTGTGTAAGTTATCATGTGGGGGAAAAGACTACATAGCTAGATACATGTTGTATAATATATTTATGGATACATTCAGAATACTACTAAAGAATTTGTGAGAATCTATCATAGATTATAATGTGTTAAAAGATTCATGAACCCATATACACATCATGTAATTCATGTAATGTCATTTCTCTCCATTTTAAGTTAATATATATCATACAATTATGCTTCATACTATTATAACATTTTTTTTAATTTATACATAGAAATTGTTTGGGCTTATATAACTTTTACACTAGCTATACATAGTGTCTTATCATTCAAGATACAAGAAACTCTTGTGGTTAATACAATTTTTGTGATGAAACCTAATTTTGATCCACACTTTATGTCCTTATTAGCACGAAATCCACAATCTTTGATTATCCAAGGGAACATGATATGTAATTTAGTGCTACATTTCTTGAATTAATGTCATTCAACCACCAAATATATAACAACTGTAAGTAATCTTCATCCATTATTAATTTTTTATTCATATGTTTATTTCCACACAATCTCAATGAAAATGTTTTCTCAACATTTTAATTTAAAATGGTAAAATAGAAATTAAAAATTATCAATCAAAAACTATAATTGATCAGAAATATAAAAACTTATTATTTATTATAATGTTAATTCTCCGATACCACATAAATTCACCTAGGCATAGTTAAAGTATACGACTATTTCCTAACAGTAGTTCATCATTAGATTAAATGTATATTATCCAAATAATTGGAAAATGGAACAAAAAAATAATTAATAGGGAACCAATCACATTGAATATGTAATTAATATAAAAAGGAAACATTTTTTATGTGATTATTCTTCATTATCTATTTTAAGGACTCTCTTTTTAGGTCATAATTTTCATTAATAATCCAATGACATAATCCTTTAGTTTTATACAATCATGAACCATTAATATGTAAATAATTTTATTGGTATTTTGGGTACTATCATGGGGGATCCTAGTGCATCAAGTCATTCACCATTTATCACAATCATAATTTTCTCTTAATCCTTCATATTAAAAACATGGAGGGAAGAGGATATCCTCACTAGTGATATAGATAATTCTAGATTCATTTTATTTTTCACTAGAACACTATTTCATCTGTAATTATATAATGATGAATATGTACATTGGGGTATTAATTTGATAATGTTACCTTGGTTAAATATTTTATCTATGTCATTCCACATGTTTAATAATAAAAGAAAATATTTTTTTATATCTATTTTCATTAATTTATTTAAATATCATTTTTAAAATGAAGAAATAATTATTTATTAAAATAATTTTAAATAAAACATATCATTTTAATTTGGCCCTATAAATGACCCATATATTTTCAGGGTTGTTTATAATTTATTGAACAATAAAAAAATATTCATAAAATATATATTTTTCAATCATTAAATATACAAATATTTAAATAAAAAAACATCACATAAAATATATATTTTAATAATTAATTAATTGAATAAATATTTATACTAATATATTCCCTAAATATATAAATAAATTAATATTTACTTAGTAAAATTTTAAAGTAATAAAGGGATACAATTAAAATCACATTGTCTAAACAAGTAAACCTGGTGATTGAATTTATTAAATCAGAAATATGTTAATAAATAATATTCAAAAAAAATATTTTTATTTTTATTTATATATGAAATTAATGATATAAAGTATTCTTATTATGGATAACAAATATCATAAATGTATAGGTTTATTTATTAGTTTCATTTTGTTAACTTATCAAAATCCAAATATTAGAATCTATATATAAATATAGGAATTTAATTCCACATTTCCATACTAGCATTCAAAATTTAAAAAAATAGAATTTATGAATTAGTGGTTAGGTCATTTTTAGAATAAGGATTTGGAATTAGATTACAAGAGTTTTAACACCTTCAAAGATGTTTTTAGACATGGTTGATGGGTTAAGATACATCCTAGGGGCTCTAAGATTTCATATGTGAGTCTTGATGGAAGATGTATCCAAAACTACAGTAAATCTACTAACAAGCTGGTTGGCCCCATTATATGTCTAGTTATGCCTGGAATTTCCCGTATATATTTCTAGTGAACAATTTCTTGATGATTTTCTTTAAATAGGGAGAATATATAAGTCCCCATATGAGTTTTTTTAAAGGGTTACCTCTTATCTCCCCCTCTATTTCTCATTCATACTAGGGTACAATCCTATCCATTCCAATCTTATTTCACGCAAATGTGGAGTTTTATTTGGATGTTTTAGGAGATCCAATATATATTTAATCCCCTCATATTTTTACTCTATCCCTCCTACTTTCATTCTAGATTCTCTCTCAATAGTATAGGATTTGATTAATATTTATACATATTAATATGTATTGTTTGAGAATAATGGTTCTTTAACTCTTCATTATAATTGAGTTACATTGTTTCCTTTAAAACATGGTGGATCATCATTTTAGTAGAGGATTCTTTCCCCATGACATTAGATGAGGGTTTTTTACAATGTTATACATAAATTCCAATTTATTTAGAGTTTCTTATTAGGGTATTAGATTAGGGTAGGAGAAGGGTGTGATACCTCACATATCCAAATAGTTGTGATACCATATTAATAATTTTGAGGGACCATATATCTAGGATAAATTGGTGCAGAACTGTGACCACAGTAAAGACTAAGGAACCATTTTACGGTTCATCCTACACAAAGATTCAAATGAATATAAATTTTAGTGGCCTCAAGGGGTGTCAATCATGGGGCTCACTTAGTTTCACTCTCTTGATGATGACTCTACTGGTCATTGTTAGCCACGATAGACACTCCCCCATCAACATGAGAGGGGGCCCCTTCCTCATCTGATTTTTCTTCCTAATTAGGATGGGTGCTCAATGATTCTATTAATAAATCCAGGCTCGAAGGTTATTGGTATCTTAGAGGGTCTTTAATGGTGGATATTTCCTCCTTGTAATTCTCCCTTATCCTAGGTCAGAGTATCTAGGTGTTGTCTTCTCTTTCTAGTCTCCTATGTGTGTATTTTACTAATTTATTTCTCAATGGAAGATAGGCTTGGGGTTTTAATAATAGTTCCATGAATGGTACTCTTTATTAGATGTTTTTTTCTACTTTTTCATGTATAGGGTGATTTTTGAAGGAATTATCATAAAAATATTGGTATTTGAGTCCTTTTAGATTTATTTTGTTTAGACGGTTGACTGATTTTCAGATGGGTAGTGATAAAAATCTATAAGTGTTTGGGGTGATCATTTTAGATCTACCCTTTACTTTTATTGAATCTCTATAATTTGAGACTTTTTAGAAATTATTTTGGTATATTATTATTCTAATATCTACGTTCAAAATAATTACAACATATTACTTACAACTGCCTTTGTGTGGAAGCTAATTTAACTAAATCACACTCATATTTTATTTTGATTTGTATAAAAAAATAATATTGATTAATGTAACGTGAGATTTTTGATACATGACTGTCATTTTGGTTGAGTTTTTTTTCACTATGTCCATACCTTTAATGAATGTGCCACAGTTTCATTCTCGATAGAACTGGCAGTGACTCAGTTGGATGAACTACAGAGGGGGAAAACTGTTTGTGAGGTTGGGGATAATAATGTCTCAGGTGATTTCCAACCAACTTCCAGCCTCTAGTTGGATTATAGTTTGAGTTATAGATTTGGTTGTGGGAAGACTCAAACCTGAAAAAAAACTTGCAGTGTCCTTGAATATAGTATGGTAGTGATTAATGATATACTGGTCTATTTATGGAATCCGGATTTTTTATTACATAAACATTGATTAAATTTTACAAAACAAATGATCCGTTATGTTTAGTGTCTTGGAAAAAAGTACATAATACTTTAAAACATAAAATATTATTATAATCCCCTTTTAAGGCTCCATCATAGTTTTATACTAAGTACATATAATGAATCTTATAACCTGGGGACATACATGAAGGGAAAGGGTGAGTATAAGTCTTTATAAGGGAAAACAAGGGAAACAATTTACATGCGACCTTAAGAAAAATCAATAAGAACTTGAGAAAAGACATGAAAGAATGAGAAATAGAACATGAAGAATATAATAATTGAATCATATCATATAAATGTGTCAAAAATTTAATTTATAAATTTATAAGAATATCACCAAGGTCCATCCCCAAGATGTTATAAAAATTACAAAGGTTATTCACCAAGGTATCATAAAAATTCTAATTTCTAGAGATGAATTTCATTACACAATGAATGTAGGATATATCAGCATCAAACATTAATTTGAATTTATTTTCAGGTGATCCACATATATCATAATCAAAAATTTCATAAATAACCCAATGTGAATAAAAGAAATGGATTTCATATCAAAATCATGGAATTTTAAAAAGTGTTTAAAAACATGATCATAATGACATTTTTAATCCATGGAAAGGTAATGAGGGTTTTTAGGTCAATTCCATAATATTATAAATAATTTTTATTTATTGATTAATAACATTTTAAATGAAAGATATTTGGTCATTCTAATAAATAAAATAAAATAATTTCTTAACAAAAAGAGTGTAATTTTGAGACAAACAATCTGCATCATAACGGATATCAAAAATGGTTCGATAAAACATTAAAAAGAGATAGTATAGAGGTCACCAATTCATAAAATACTCATAATAATTTTTAGGAACAATATAATATGGAAATAAGAATATTATATGGAAATTTTAAATATATATCGCATAAAAGCGAACTAGAAAGAAATAAAGAAGTTTCAAATTCCTTTAACTTGATGAGTAACTTCTAAAACATGAATATCAGAACCTTGGAGGCTTAAGGGAGACATAATAGGACTCCTTTAGAGATAATAATATCATAAATTACTATGGAATGATTTTTTAATGAATGGAAATTAAATAATGGATGGGTATTTGTCGTAAAAGAGAGAGAGTTTTTTATTAATTTCAAGGGAATCCTCATTAGTGGTATATATGAAAAACCAAGGGCTTGTCCACTGTATTTTACCATGGTATTGGCCACTTGGGACACCTCATATAATATTTTAATCCAAAAGTGTAATCCATCAACTTATCTTCCTCATTATATGATTATGACATAGTTATGATTTCCTTAAACATACTGAAAACTCAAAAATGTATTTTTATTATTCATCGAAAATTCAACTATTTCTGAAAAATCCCAAAACATTCACCCTAACCATTTTTTGAAATGTAAAATTCAAAAATGAACTCCATTTTATAGAAATTAATTTCATTTTAAATTAAATTAAATAAATAAAATACTAATACTTAACTAATAATTTGTAAAACAGTTATTTACTTATACTATGATATATTTATATCACATTACCATTTTGAATAACTAAAATATATTTGTACATCCTTTGGTGAGGTTATAATTTCATTGGTCAAATTAATATTCATAAGGGTAACATTACTATTTCAAAAGGTCAAATTACTATTCACTAAAAAATTATTTTGATCATATTACTCTAAATATCTTACTAATCACAACATGGCATGTTCATTGTTTAAAAATCATTTCACAGAATCAATTATTTAACAATTCTTCAATTTTTTACTATACACTAAAATACTATTCATCCAATACTATTCAACAAAAAATACTATCCATCAAATACTATTCCAAAAAAAATTGAAACTTCATAGAAAATTACAAAAAAATGCATTATAGATTAAATTTGATATTTGAAATTCAAAAATGATGTTTATTTTACGATAATAATTCTCTATGTATGTGAAATCTATAAAAAGTACAATTTTTTACTTCTAAAATCTTCTTGTTAAAATTTTCAAAATTAAAAATATATTTAATTGAGAAAATATATTCTTAAAATGGAAATGAAGAATTAAAATTTTTATTAAAACAATGGAATTAAATTATCAGTATCTTGGGCCTTGATAGATAACCCCTTAAAACACCCACATATGAATTAAGGGTAAGGTGTGTGATGGTGAAAGACTCTTGGGAAAGCTTGGATAACATTACCTGTGTGGTAATCTAATTTAACTTGATCATCTCCCATAAGTGATTTTGTTCAAGCATTGCATATTGAATCTCAGTTTGGACTTGATCTAGAGACAATCCTAGTGACACTACCTCCTTCCCAAGCTCTGCAAAATGGACATCATATGGCCCGAGTCTACTGGATGAGGTCATCAACTCTTCTTTCTGCATTAACTATCCATTATCATTTCTATTGATAAAAAAATTATAACATTAGAATTTATTATTTTTTCAAATGGTAATATTTACCAATGGTCATATAATGGTCAAAACCCAATGGTCACATTTAATTTATATTTATATGTTTTATTTATTACGATAGAGTAAAACATATATTGTTAGGAAAAAATATTATTCAAATGTTAGGGTTATTACATTCTCCCCCCTTGAGAAAATTTTTCCTTGAAATTTCAACTTGTACCCTTAAAAGAGAAAGGGTGTGGGTACATCTGTCTCATAATCACCTCTAGTTCCCATGCAGATTCTTCATTTTTATGGTTCCTCCATAACACTTTAACATGGTGGGTAGTGTTATTGTGTAGAACCTTATCTCTAATATCCAAGAACTCAAACGATTTCTCCACATAATATAGGACATGTTACAATTGTACCACCTATGGATTTAGTACATTTGAAGAGTTAGGTATGTACTCACTCAAGAGGGATACATGGAATACATCATGAACATGGGATATATTTGGAGGGTGTGAAAGATGATATTACACTTCTCCTATGTGATCAAGGATTTCATAAGGGACAATATACCTAAAGCTAAGCTTCCATTTACTTTCAAACCACATGTCTCTCTTTGAAGGAGAAATTTATAGGATGTACTTGTCACCAACATCATACTCCAAGTCCCATTATCATTTCTTGGCATAGATCTTCTTCTGAATCTAAGCAGCATTAATGTGTTGCTGGATGGAATGGACCTTTTTTTATCATCTCTTGCACACGATTAGGCCCAAGAAGCTTTCTATAAGCATCATAATCACAAAAATTATGAGTTCTACATCACTTCCCATATAGAGCTTCATAGGGTGCTATTTGAATGCCTGAATTGAAGCTGTTGTTGTAAGATACCTCAACTAATGGGAGATTTTGTTCCCATCCCCCATTAAAATCCATTGAGAATGTTCTTAGAATTTCTTTGAGTGTCTTAATCATCCTTTCATATTGGACATCAGTTTGGTGGTGATAGGTCGTACTGAAATTCAATTCGATACACATAGCTTGCTGAAGACATCTCTAGAATATTGATTTGAACATTAGATCAACATCAGATATTATAGAATGTGGAACTCCATGAAGCCTTACCACATCCTTCACATAAACACTAGAAATTTGATCAAGAGATAATTCTTTCCAAATTGAGATGAAATGGGAAGTCTTGGTGAGACAGTTCACTATAACCCATATCACATTGTTACCTTTGGAAGTTCTCGGGAGACAAGTGACAAATTCCACAGTGATATTGTCCCAGATCCCAATTGGCATAGGTAGTGGTTGTAATACCCCATTACGAATTTATCACTCTGCCTTCATATGATGACATACCTGGCACCTTTTAGTGTATTTATCAATTTCACTTTTCATATTATCCCACCAATAATGATTATGAAGGACCCTATACATTTTTTGGATTCTAGGATGTATAGTGAAAGTAGATCTATGAGATTCATCCATTAGCTCCTTATTTATTTCAAAAATATATGGGACACATAGTCTTGCATGAAATTTCAGTACACCTTCTTGATTAGTATTGAACTCAGGAAACACCCCATCCTTTACAGCCTCAAACTTCTTCTATGCCAAAATATCTTCTTTTTTTGATTTATTGATCTACTCTAGTAATGATGGAAGAGAAATTATTTGATATAGGGTTGATGATGTCCCTTCTATTTGGATTACCATGCCTAGTTTTATTATGTCTTTGATCAAAGGATCTCTTTGAATCCTCATAATTTCCAACACAATATGGTATTTCTTACTTAATGCATCAAGAACTTTGTTTGATATTCTAGAATTATATTGAATTGAACAATCATAATCTTTAATAAGATCCAATCATTTATTTTTTGTCATGTTCAATTCATTTTTCATGAAAATATACTTCAAACATTGATGGTCTATGTATATATCACACTTCACCCTATTAAAATAGTTCCTCCATATCTTTAGAGAAAACCAAACATATCCATCTCAATATCATGAGTTTTGTAACTATTCTCATGATGATTTAGTTTTCAAGATGCATAAAAAATTACCAATTAATTTTTCTTGAGGATGGACTAAAGAGATTTTAGAGAGACTTTTCAAAAAATAATAATCCTTCTCCAATTTGGGGTAGAGTTAACCTAGGTGCATTAACCAATATATTCTTCAAATCTTGAAACATTGTTCACACTCTTTTGTCTAGATGAACTTGACCCCTTTTCAAGTTATCATGGTTAAAGGATTAGAATTCCATGAAACATTTTTCAAAAGACTGCTACAATATCCCACTAATCCAAGGAAATAATAAATCTTAGTTACTATTGTAGGATGAGGCCACTCCTCTATAAACTTTGTATTTTTAGGGTCAAATGAGATTTCTTCACTGGTTACAATTTTCCCTAAGAAAGCAACATCCTGTACCGAAAATTCACACTTTCTGAACATTCCAAATAACCCCTTATTCCTTAAAGATTTCAATAAAACCATTATATTACCATCATAATCCTCCCAAATTTTGGAATATATCAGAATATCATCAATAAAAATTACCAAAAATTTATCAAGGTATTCTTGTAATACTATATTCATAAAATCCATAAAAATAGAAGGTGCATTTGTATATCCGAATGTGCATAAAAAACTCATAATTCCCATATCTTTATCGAAAGGAAATATTTATAATATATTCATTCTGTGCCTCAATTGATGATGACAATATCGATGATCAATCTTGGATTAGAACCGAGTCCCATGAAGCTGGTCAAATAAATCATCAATTCATGGAATAAAATACGTGTTATTTACTACGATCCCATTCAATTCATTATAATCAATGCATAACCACACTGATCCATCCTTCTTATTCACAAAGAGAACATGTGATCCCCAAGGAGACACAATTTTCCAGATAAACCCCTTCTCCAAAAGATCTTGGAGCTTCTTCTTTATTTACTCTAGCTCCACATTTTCCATTCTATATGGGGTTTTTGAAATTGTATTGAAACAAAACATGAGTTCAATGGAGATATCTACATCTCTTTATAGGGGAGGTTCAGGTAACTCCTCAAAAATTACACCAATGTATTGATGAATGATGAGGACATTCTCTATCCTTGTACTCTCATTTCCTTTTTCTTATTCAATGATCAACTCCATAAATAAGACTATAGATTGTGCTTCTAGACAATGTCCAGTTCAAGACATATCTCTTTGAAATATAGCTATAGATTTTCCAATCAAGACGACTTAGATTTACTTTATTCTACATTTCATATTAGCATTATAATTTTCAAGCCATTCTATCCTTAGTATAATGTAAAATTCGAACATGGGAGTGACTACTAGATTTGTGATATGATTGTTCTCCCTAAAGTCAATAGTAGAGTTTATAAACACTATTTATGGTTGGATAATTAATCCAGGAGCCTCAAATGATAACTCTAATTTTAGTAGTTTAGGAATTTATTCTATATTATTTTCATACTTAGATGAAATAAAGGATTGTGTAGAATTAGAATCAAACAAAGTACTTTCTTGAATTAAGAGAACAACAAGAGTTTCTTCCACCACATCATTTGGATATTCAGCTTCACCCCTCATGATAGAAAAATCATGAAATTTATCCCTTATTCAATGCTGAGGGTGATGGTGATTCCCATCCACTACCCTCGGATTCAGATCGAGATCGGAAAAGTCCCCAAGAAGGCCACACTTGAATCATTAGACCTTAGTAAGGGCCTGCACCATATTCCCTTTTTCATTAGTGTTGGGAAGTTGAGGCTTCAACTCACTATGAGAATTTAGAGTGACATGGACATATCTTCCACACAGGTAACACTTACTGCTCCTAAGAAGGTAGTTCCTCGAATACTTCTTCCCAAATTTATTATATGTTGGAAGTTTCACTAGATTTCCAGTACTTCCATAATCAAATCTACTCCCCATTCTTGTCTTTATTTATCTCTTATTTTCATTGGATTTATGGGACTATTGCGTCTCACCAAACTCGATATCCAACAATTCCATATTGGATAGATATTCCTTTGATATAACTACGTTGTTCTACCAACACCTATATTTTCAAGTATAGAGTAATGATTCAATTAATTATATTAGAAATAATCTTAGAATAAATATTTTTTATAGTTACAATGGTTCTAATTTTTTTGGTAGAGGATGAATTATTGACCTTCGGAGTATAAACAATAGTTGTGGAATAAGCCGACCTTGGAAGGCCACGACCCATGAAAAAATAATAGATGATCCCCAGAACCTCCATCTAAAGGATATCCTAGGACATCTCATAGAAAGATCCTTGGAATCCATCATTTCTTGGAGAGCACTCATATTTGAGGGAAAGAACCTCCACCCACACCACATCCTCCTCTAGGATACTTCCAAGAGAAAAATTAATCACACTAGTCACCCCCATTGAAATAATATTAAGGATGTCATCCACCCTTTCATGTAACCATCCCACGGAGAAGGTTTTTGTTTTCCAAGTAATAAATTTAAATGGGACTTCATCATACCTCACGTAGAATCAATATCATTTATATTAGACACATATCCAACATGAATATTAAGGGAAAATGACCGATTTTTTCTCTGGAACTAGTGTAGAAGTTTGATAAATTACAATCTCCTTCCTTAATCAATAGGGATATAGATCATTTATAATGCACAGATTCTTATTCTATGATTATTTATGAAAACTATTTTTAGCCATAATAATGCTCTGTAGGGACTCATCTGAATATTCCTAAAAAATAGACTATGAATGCTCAATATCAACATTTATTAACTCCATCCACACTAGTAATGAAATGATATTATTAGTCTATGTTTTATGACCCATTTTTAACCACCTATTATTTTTATTAAATCACACCCATGATAAAAAATGCACGAGCATTATCCAAGATGTAAAAACCAAATTGAGAAATTCGTGATCCACAATCTACATAGTAGTGAAGAAAAAACAATTATAATATAATTTAACTAATATTAATTTAAATATAATATAAATTATAATTTAAAATTATAAATCATATAAATGAAAAATAAATTTTCAAATAAAAATTTGTATTTCTCACTGTTCATCAAATAATGAATGTTTTAAAAAAATCTCAAAACCCATCCTAATATATTTTTACTAGTTTTATTTAAAAAATAATTTAAATTTTAGTGAATACATGTTATAAAAGGATGAGAAATTAATTTTATCATAATTGATCAAGAATGATGAGACCATCTTATTTTAAAAGAAATGTATTTAAAAAAGATTTATTTTTCTATAAAATGTTTCTTATTTAATTTTTAATCAATAGATATGCATGTAATTTATTTTATACATTTATAAAACATTTCATTTTAATATTTTAGTTTGTACCATTTGTACCTATCAAATTGTTGGATATGTTATAAGGGTAATATTTTAATATTATTTTGAAAGGGTATTTTTGTTTAAAACTGGTGTTATGTGCATGAAAACCTATATAGGATGATTTATTTATTTAAAAGGAAATAATTCATCAAGTATTGTAGGGTCATACATAATATTAGTGGGAGGTTCTCAACCCCACATTATTATAATGGGAATTTTTTTCCATGTGCATCCACCCATATATGTGTGACAAATCTAGTGGTATATCAAGATCAAATGTATGTCTTCTTCCTATGTATTGATACTTTTCTGATTATATTTGTCATATTTTATTTGACTTAGGATGATATCATGGATTCCATAGAAAAGTGTAAGAAAAATATTATTTGGGATCTAACAATTTCTTTAATGATTGGAAGAGACAATTGATGTGTTCACTATGTATATGAAATCATGTATGTAAGTCATAAAATACCCATTTAATGTTTTATTACCCTCATTTTATGAATTAAATGAATTTTTTTTATTTCATTATAATCATATTTTTATCAAAAAATTGGATTGATTAATCTTTTTACCATGATTCATCATCCTACAGGAGAAGATACAGACAGTAAGATTAAAAAATTCAAATATGATTTCGTATTATTGAATCTAATAGGGATTTATTTGGATCATTTAATGTAGAGAGAATATTCCTCTTTCATGATATAGTTTAAAAGAATGGATATACGTCCAAAAATAATTAAATAAATTAACTAGATGACCTTCAACGTATTCATAATTAAAATATCCTTACAACATCAAGGATCATTTTTTATGATATGAGTAGAATGTTGGAATATAATCATCATGAGAGACCTTTTATGAGTATTAGGAATGATTTTTAAAATTATGTTGAAGATACCCACATCATGTAATAGAGGAACATTACTTAAAAATCTTATATAAATTACATTTTAATAGTGGTATTAATTTATTGTAAGTCTTAGAGGGATTATAATTGTGTGTAATGAAACCAATTTATGATAATGTAATTATTGAGAAGATAACAAAAAATTCAAAATATTTTTGTAAAAGAGGTACCATATCTGGAGAAGTGCATGATATAAGATATTATGACTCACATTTATTTAAAAAATGAATTATATATATATAATTAGTTTGGTCAGGTAGATAAAAGTAAATAAATAAATGGAACAATAGACAATAGGGAAGTTTTGATATCTTTATTCCTCACCAAATAATTTTACTATAAAATGTGTTGAATATGTGAAAAGTATGATCTCATTTAATTTTTTTAGTAAACTAAAATTTAAATATCCAATGACATATAAATAATTGAAATAAAATAATAAAGAATAATATGGACTTTAGACATAATATAACCTAGATAAACCACCATTTAAAAAATTATTTTACCAACCTCTAACCTTCAAAAAATATTTCAAGAATCTATGACACAAATGATTCAAATTACCACCATTCAAAAAAATCATATTAAAAACCATCAGAAATTGATAAATAAAAAAATAGAACTAAAAAAATTTATGAATTGGGGAGATATTATTTTATTTGAATGATTGAAATAATAGTTTGGAATAATTATATAAATAATGTGTAAAATACGTGATAAAACACTCGTACAACTCATTCGAAATGCAAAGAGTAATGTAAGTGTTGTAACATCTAGGATATTTAAATAATTTAAACATGAATAACAAAATTTTTTATATAAACTATGACTACCCTTATTGTAGGTCATATTATTTAATAATATATTTGGAGAATATTAAGAAAAAAAATATAAAAATGAATAAAAAATTGAAAAACTTACACTACCTTTTCCCACAAGAATGATACAATAAATGAATATTTTTTAACATTTAATCCAAAAAACATTTTGCTACCTTAAAAATCAAATAAATAAATATATTTCATCATGATTCCCTTAACAAATAACAAAATATTATACGTTTCTTATAGACATTTTTAACCATTAATATGATACGTTAATGATATGAAAGTGTGAATTTATGGAGGAATTATTTAAAATTGTTCATTCCACAAAATCCTATCAAATATTAATATCCAAAGACATTTTCTAGTTATTTAACAACTGGATACATGTTTTTTTTATATTCAATGAATGATAATAGAGATTTTGTAAATTTCATGCCTCATTCAGTCTTTTATTATTAACAGATGGTAGATCTTAAACAAAAAATATTATTCGTACAAATAACTAAATGATTCACTATAACACGTCATGATTTTAGTATCTGTTTTCCATTAAATAAAAACAATTATGATTATATTTTAAAATTATGGGGTCAAATCTAATTTGTAATTATTAAATCAAGGAACCCTTTTAATCTGAGTAGAGAGAGACCCACTAAATGGACTGTAGGCCCAAGTCTATGTGGCCTGTGAACATGGCCCGAAGTCCCAATGCATCATCATGACACAACTTCCTGCATGTGTCACCAAGATGGTCTCCCTACCTACTTATGTAATTCTTGCATCACCACCACCATCATAAATCCCTAAAGAAGATTCTCAAATTCGAACCCTGATCATTTGGATGCATGTTTATAGGGCTACCACTCATGCACCATCCCAACTATACTATGTTGAATATGTTATAACACATACAAACACAATAAAATACAAGTTGACATATAGTTAAAAAATAAATTAGTAAAAATATTGTTAGTAATCAAATATTATATTTCTATTGTATTATTTTCCCTCAACTGATGATATTTCATGATTAGAATATAATTAATTAATTATATATTACTAAAATATTTGATATAATGCATGATATTTTTAATCAATATATTTTAATTACTTTGTATTATAATAAATTCATTAAATTCATATGACTTCATTTAATAAATAAATACATTAATTCTAAATTAATTATTTTTTATGTGATATATTATATTGAACACAATATGTTTTAAAAGAAAAATTTTATATAACATTTTCTATTTATATATATTATTATAATTTAATATATAATTTCCATTATTTATTAATGATAATTTTCATAAATTATCATAATATTTAAATATACAGTATTAAATTTATCATTTAGTTAGTTTGTGGGATTTTTATTAGTAGGTTGAATATTAGGTGAATATTGGAAAAGGATGTTTTTACAAACACTTTTATTTTTATGACATCATTTTGATGATCGAATGGATTTAATATTTTTAGACATTTTTAATAGTTTATATACATATTTTATAATGAAATGATTAATTTAAAAATATTATTTTTGAATTTATAAAGCTATGTTTTAATTTTTAAGATTTATTTTATGTTTCATTCTAATCAAATAACCATTACTCAAGTTTTAATTTTATTGGATAATTACAATGATACAATAGGTATATAAATGATTTTAATGTGACAATATATCTCATTTTATTATTTTTATAACAACAAATTTCAAGATAATAAATTATATATATGATTTCTATGTAATTTCATATTTACTCATAAAAAGAAACTATTTCTAAATATTATTATTAGTTGGTTTTAAATATTTATATTAAAATTAACTCTTAACACCACTAGTGATTTAAAACATTAAAATTACAATCATATATTGACTCCAAATAGGATAACATTATTCAATAGGGCTCATTTATGTTCTATTCGCAAGGAATTATTTTCATAATAAATGTTTTTCACTGTGGTATGGGTTAAAATTGGTAATGATGAGGTTAAACTAAGCGATAAAGATACCAATGAAAGTGAAAACTTTTTTATATTTTATTTTTTGGGTTCTCATCAACTATAACATATCCTAGAAGAATTTGTTTTAAAAAGTTTGACATATTAACAAGAAAATTACTTTTTCTTATTTTACTATTAAGGCTATTTACACTGGTTCCACTACCCTTAATTAGGAAATGGAATATCCTACCCTATATTATATACACACCATGTTCTCCATTATCTATATGATTACCAGGTTAAATAATTTTTCAACAACAATAAACTATCCTTAGTGGTCCTCACTATAGCGAACCTCTCTTTACATACATATATTTTATGTAACCATTGTCGAATAATTTAAAAATTATACAAACATAAACCCGAATACATTAATAGTAGAGTTTCATTGGAAACATGGAAGTAGAAACATTGGTACATAAGTGAGGTACAGTATCTCCAACTAGGTTATTATTTACTAGAACCCTTCTTAGACATACAAAACACTATACATATCTTCATAAACTAGGGAAGGGAACTTAAAAAGGGGTGATCTCAGATGCTCCATAGGGGTAAACAAGGGAGTTGTAAAATAATAATCAAGAGGATAAGGGTATGAGAACACCATCATGAAAATATAAGATCATACTGTTGGGCATGTATTGTCTCAACAATACTCCATAATTATTATTGATTTTGATGCTAAAAAATACCCATGTTTTTACTGATGATCTTATTTTATGTGTATTTTAAAAATATTATATTACATATAATTATTATTTTGGAATACTATTCAAATATTTATTTGTGATAAGTATTTGTTAAAGTGTTTGGAATGCTCAGAAAAGCATTCTGGAAACATTGTTCATGGCTTTTCGTTTTTTGTAATCACTATTCATTCCCGATGCTGAAGAGCGTAACATAAGGATCATACCCAACATTTTTATTAATGATTATTATAAAGGATCATCACTTATTATTTATAAATCTTATGTTGGAAGAAATTCATGGATAATGAAAATTATTTTTGAATAGGTCCTTGCGTTTTCCAAGGCTAAAAAGTATGGTTAAAGAGCCCTACGTAAGAATGGAACCCTATGTTTGAGAAACAATGATATGGATCATCAAAATAACTTTTTTAATCAACCTTACATTGTCATCCATACATTTGGAGAATGAATTATATGTATTTGAACCATACATTTGGTATTTTTTCATTATGTGAAGGAACATTACATTTGACTTTTCAATACCGAAGATTTGCATTTATGACTTTATCGATGTTTTTCAGTAACATTCCATGTGTAATATCAAGGTGTTTTAAAGATAAATTTCAACTAATTAAAAGATCGTTAAAATTGATTTAATGATCCGTTTATAGTGGAGATATTCTCTCTTATTCTTATGGGAAGTTACGAAAATACTGAGCTGTATTTTGGAATTTCAATTCTATCTATTTATCAGGCGTCTTTTGTGGATCTGAAATCTTGCTACAAGATATATGATTATATATATCTTTCTATGTTGGATATTTTAAATCTCTATCTGAAGATATTTTGACTGCGTTTATAATTTATATTATTCATGTTATCTTGTGAAAATTAATTTACAGTTCTACATCAATTGAGTATCTCATAAATGAGGACTACATTTTAGAGACATACATGTTCAAATCTGGAAGATAAATTATCTATTTTTTTGTTGTTTTTAAATTAAAATATATCTTGTGAAAATAGATATCTTCAGATATATTTCAAAGATTATTTTTCTTTTGAAGATGAAGATCTATCTTTTGTCAGTTGCGTGCTGCTGCAACTGTAAAGTATAAACTATTTTGTCAAATAAATCTCCATTGATTCTTTTGGGTATCCTTTTCTCGATATCTGTCTTGGTGGTGTATCAGCTTCTCTTATTAAGGTGTGGATATTTTATTTATCTGTTTATAGAAACAAAAGGCTCTGTTACTTGACTTGTTTGTGATGGTGAGAACTTCTGACACTCAATTGTGGATCGGTCTTATAAGATGAGGACCTGACTAGTGAAATTCACCCATCCCGTAGAGAGGGTGATTAGTGGAGTGGACTAGGGGATATTTCTTCCCTAAACCACTATAAATTTATGTGATCTGTTTTCTAATTTTCCAAAGAACATACTCTCAAATAGAAACATCACCAGCTCTGTCTACTATTTGTGTGAATTGACAGAATTGAGAAAATTTTAAAAGGAAACAATTCACCCCTCTTGTGACTTCATTATAGAATTTTGGACATAACATTTGGTATCAGAGGTTGGGCTCTATAGATTTTATCTAGTTCTAAATAACCCGAGTTAAAGATTCTGACGAAGATCAATGGAGAATCTCATTGAAGGAAAGTCATTGGTTCACGCTATATATTTCAATGGTGAAAAATATGGATGCTGGAAATCATGTATGATAATCTATTTGAAATATCTTAGTTTCAAATTATACTAAATAATCATTACTTGTAATGAAATTCATGAAAATCCCAATTCTTGGACTACTAATATAGAGGATGACTATGACATGAATTCTAAAGCTATGAATTATATCTTCTATGGTCTTTGAATAGAAAAATTCAACTATTTCTCACAAAATCCTATAGATTAGGAAATGTAAAAGACAATTGTAGTTTCTTATGAATGTAGGGAAAAAGTAAGACAAAAGAGGTATTGTAAAAGAGTTGAAATTCGATACATTCAGAATAGATGATGGAGAAAGAATCACTTAAATGAATAGAAGGATCATATAAATTATAAAAAAATTACAGACTTAGGTGAACCTATAAAATAAGCTGATCAAGCATTGAAAGTATTGAGAGTACTGCCTAATCAGTGGAATGGAATTTCAGCTGCAATCCACCAATCAAAACCTATCAAGAATATGAAAAATGGATAATTTATTGGAACTCTAATGCTGTATGAAGCTCAAATTCAAGATGAAGTTGAAGATCATGATGTACTAGTGGAAAATAATGACACCACATTAAAGGTTACATCTCAAAAGAAAAATTGGAAAATGAAACAAGAAATTAGAGAAGAAATAAATCCAGACTCATCTAATTCTGAAATAACTGGCTTAATTAGCTAGACTGTTTAGTATGTTTTGTAGGATGAAGATATGATTCAAAAAACCCTAAAAAGGATGAGAAAAATTCAAGGGAATTTATATTCAAAGAATGTAAAAAGTTGGGTCATATAAGACCTGACTGTCCTCAATTAAAAAGTGAAAAGATAAATTCATAAAATTTGTTTCATGGTGACCATGAAAACAATGAAAAAAGAGCTATGAATGTTACTAGGAGTGTTTCTAATGACTCTAGAAGATCATAAATCTCTAATTCAGAGAAGGAAGAATCAAATATGAAAGATAATATGTTCTGTATAGCTGAGGAAGAGAAGGTAACAAGTCACAGAAAAGGAAAATCTATATAGTATATGGACAATGGCTGCTCTAGACACAAGAGTGGAAATCCATCTAATATGTATTGTGATGCATGCTAGATTATCAAGCCACACAAATATTCATTCAAATCTATTAACAAAATTGTTACATCAAATCCCCTTTAACTTATCCACATGGATTTGTTTGGACCATATAGATTAGTATGTTTGGATGAAAAATTATAGGTTAATATTTTAGTCGATGATTATTCTAGATTCACCTAGGTTGTTTTTCTAAAAGATAAAAATGAATACTTTACTGTTTTTGAAAGTTATTGAAAAATTGTTCAAAATGAAAATGATTTTAAAACAATTTCATTATGAAGTGATCATTGTGTAGAGTTTTAGAATCAAGATTTCAATTCTTTTTTCTCAAACATGGGTATTAAACAAACCTTCTCTACACCAAGTAAACCTTAAAAAAATGGAATTGTTGAAAGAAGAAATAGAAATATTCAAGAAATGGTTCGGAATTTTCTAAATGAATACAATCTTCCAACCTATTTATGGGAAGAACCCGTAACCACAACCTGTTATATAATAAATAGGGTTATAATTCAGAATATTTTAAAAAATACACCTTATGAACATTGGAATAACAAAACACTTAAGGTAAATTAAATTAAAATTTTTAGATGCATGGTGTAAATGCTGGCCACCAAGGATAATCTTACTATGCTTGATCCAAATGATGAAGAAGAAATATTCTTAGGATATTCTGCAACTTCTAAAGCTTATAGACTATTTAATAAAAATTCAAGGATGTTAGGCTGGAATGTACAAAGAAACACAAGAGGGGGTGAATTGTGTATTTTCAAATTACCTTCCACAAATCAGATTTTTGAATCCCTCTTAAAATTATGATGATTTGCAGTGTTTTTATTCTGTATGAAAAAGTGAAATGAATATGAAGAAGTAAAAGAAACCAATTTCTATAGTGGTTCGAGGAACAAAGATCCCCTAGTCCACTCAACCAATCACTCTCTCTGTGAGTTGGGTGATTTCAATAGAACATGTACTCTTACCAAAAGACCTTCAATCCACAACTGAGTGCAGGAAGTTGACACCATTCCAAATAAGACTAAAACAAAAAAGACTTATGGTTTAGTAACAAAGAACCAATATCCATAGCTTAGACCGAGAAGCTGACACTCCACCACAACTAAGTACGAGCAGTCGAAACTCCAATCAATAGGAATTGATTTACAAAGTAGTAAGATTGATCTTCACAGTTACAGTAGTAAGAAACCGACAATTGATGAATCTTATTCTTCAGAAAGGAATTTCTTAGGGACATAATATTATGAAGAGATATTTATTGCTTAATTATATTTATTAAAATTAAAACTTCATGTAAGAAAAATAAGGTTGAGAATGATCATTACATTGAAAGATTATCCTCTTTTTTAGATGATCAAGATCTGATCAACTAGAATATAAACTCTTTAAAAATTATCAGTATCAACAACTATTCACACATACATACATAAAATAATTTTTCTCGGCTATATAATGAAGAAATAGATAACCAGATTTCATTCAATATTTCCAGATCCGAAATTCTTGCATGATTATTCTCAGAAATCCAAATCTTAAGAGAAAATTCCCTTAAGAATCAAACCAAATATCTGAGAAAAAGGGTTTTTTTTGAAACAAATAATAATGATATTTGAATCAGTCATTAACTCTGATTAAATCATTCTAGTGTATTTTAATAAGCAACACGACTTTATAGATCACTGATATTGAGAACACAACATAGGGTTAAGCTGCGTAGCGTAGGGTTCTTTTTCCAACGTATGGTTTACTAACCATACTTTCATTTTAATAACATAGGGATGACACATAACATTAATCTTTCATACATTCATCTACTTAAGGGAGGGATGTCACATAGCATTCATCTTCCATAAGTTCATCTGCATAACATAGGGATGTCACATAGGATTGATGATTCATACATTCCAACATTTTCTGAATGTAAGGTTTATGAGTAGTATTTCTAGAATCACACGTAGGGTTGCTGATCCATACATGATATTCTTAGCATAGCATAGGGATGATGATCCTTACATGCACTGTTCACTGTATGTTTGAAACAGAAACTTTTCGACCTAGCGTAGGGATAATGATTCCTACGCGCACTGTTCACTACAGCATAACGTAGGGATGGAAACCGTGTTTCCAGAGTAAATCCTGTAACATTAGAGTTCCTTTGAAATGAAAAAAATTCTTGAAAAACATAATCATAAAAACATCCTTAGAAAACAAACAAGGGTATTTTTGATCATCAAAATCATCATTGATTCTAGAGTATTTTTGTGACAATACATGACCAACAATATCCTCCTTTTATATGATCACAAAAACCACAAAACAATCCATAGACTTAAATAAAATATTAAAGTAAATTTTTTAAAGATGATTGGGATTTGTACTGAAAAAATAACTTGATATTCAGTGGAGATCGTTTTCACATATGTATCATTATCTCCTCTTTCCAACTATATCCCCATTTCATCTCCATCTCCCCCTTTTTGTGATATCAAAAATAAGGTTCGACAGAACAAAGGATTTGTACCACTTTAATATAGCATTGAACTATAAAGTAATATTTTCTATAACTATTAAGATAAATAAATGTTGGATTGGAATTTAAGACTTGAAATTTATGAGAAGAATCACATCATAAAAATAAAAATAATAAAATTATAATAGTAATGAATTGTTTGAGTTTTTTTATAATCCACAATCAGAAAAGAGAGAGTTAAAATGTGGGGATTTCATTAGGTTCGCTAGACATTGTGGGTTTATTAGGTGGGTGAGAAATGGATTCAACTACACTAGTAATCTCCATGAGCTTCATCAGCAGACTCTGGAAGTGGTTGATGAATGTGTCTTTCGATTACTAAAGAATATTTTTTGATTCCATTCCAACCTTCAATTTTTCAAAATGATTGATCTTTCTGAAGTCATTAATTTTCTCCTTTGACTGAATGAAATAATTCAACTCGTCTTTTAGTTGAGTCACCACCAAGCCCATCCACGAATCAGTTGAAGTGAGATGGATCACTATGTGCCTTTAATTGTCAATAAGAACATTCAAAGGTGTACTATCACACTAGAGAGTGAGAAATATTTCATTAAAATCAGCCAAAAATGTTGTAATTTCTTCAATCCATTTAATAAGATCTGGAGAGGTTTTCTGAGCTGAGGAAGAGACACTTTCACTTTATTTAAGAGAGTGAAATCTCATCCCCATCATTTGATTGAAATCATCAAACTCAGATTTCTTCACAACTTCTCTTTTCAAAGAATGTATCTCTCTAGATAGAATCTTTAGAAATTCCCCATGATCTACCAGTGAAATGATATTTTTTTAACTATTCCAAGTGAATCTTCTGATCTATGAATTCTACTCTGGGAACTGTAGCCAGTTTTTATTCCGCAAAATTTTTCTTTCCTACTTCTAATTGTTCCCTTATGAAGGAATTATGATTATACAATAGCTGAATACATATTACCTGATCATTAGCCTCTGAGTTAGAAGATTCATAATGTTCTCTTGCATGTTCAGAACCAACCACAGCCAGGCTTAGCTCTTGATTCTCTTCAAGACATGTCCTATGAATTTATTCACCAACGTCCATTGAATATCAAATAATTATGGAATTATCATCATGGTTTTAGACAAATTGACTTGAATTTTCATGGGTTTGAGCCTCTTTCTCAACTTCTTCAACCTACTCACCTTGTTGAGTCTCATGTTATGATACTTCTGGCACTTCATCCACTAAAACTAGTATATAAACTGAATTTATTCTTCTCTTGCAATGAATTAATGATATTTTGGTCTTGATCCACTGGCCTCCTCTAGCATCTGTCTCGCAGAGCCAACCGGTAGAATCATTATTTGCTCCCCCAAAGAAGTAGCCAACAACTATTGATTGTCCTCAGCACCAACAGGTAATAAACCGTTGCAAATTTTTTTCCATACTAATCCTAGAATCTTTACTACCCCAACTATTAATGTTTTTGAATGGTGGAACCTCTAGGCACAAAACATACTGTTCAAATTGAATTTTTTATATAAAAGAAGATAGAGAATTCTACCATAAGGATAATATCCCATCTTTTCTTCAGGATGATAACAATGTCTTAAATACCTCAGCATAAACTGACAGAAATTGAACATTATATTATTTCAAAATAAAAACATCACTTTCATATATGGATATAGAGCCTTCTATAGAACTTCCATAATGGGCCATATAGTTGGATCTATGAAATTCATCATAACTAGCCTATCTAGATTCAGTTCCTTAGACAAGATCTTCTTGATGGTTCGTGTTCCAAATAATGAAAACATTATATCCTATGATGGATACTTACCATCACCAATATTTTTTAAATCAAAATGGAACTCCCCCTTATAGGGAAAATGCAGTTCCTCTGCTATCTCGACTGAAGAGAAATTGAATTATTTGTCATGAATTTTATAAATCATTGTATCTTCCTCAAAACTTAAACTGAAAGAAGCATTTTAACAGAATTCATTAACATCTATATCAAACACAACTGGTGTATTATCTTCTATAAAGATAAACTCTATCCCTTGAATCCTTATTACTTTTTTGAGAGACATATTTGTTGAATCTAGATAGGTAAATTCAATTACCTTTCTTGTAATAATTTCTTGGATTTCTTCTGCGGATAGAGAGAGAGAGCTCCAACTCTGCATCGTCTGATCTGCTTGAGCTATCTATCTTCCAAAGGTTTATGGTCTGAAGGTTTGAAGGTTTAGGATTTGAAGGATTTGAGAGAGGATTTTGAGAAAGATTGTGCTCGATTAATAGACAGGATGTGTGAGAGAGAATAATGAGATTGGAAGAGTGAAAACTTTTTTCTTGTGCTAATTGAGATGGTACTCGTTACTTTAAAAAATGTTTAATTTTATTACTATCTTGAAAAAGAAATGTAATGTTTCAAATTCAAAAATAAATTAAATAAATAAATGTTTGGATAGTATTAAAGTATATTAAAGAAAAAATAAATGAGCACTTAAAACCAGAGTAACTAAAAGTAAATATTTACTAAAAATTAAATAAACCTAAATCCCCTTAAAAAAATCCAAACTTTCAATGGGAAGTTGTTTAGTGAAAATATCTAATAATTGATATTTGGTATTAAAAAAGTCAAAAGATATATCCTTTTTTAAGACACGATCTCTTAGAAAATAATGCCTTATATCAATGTTCTTAGTCATCATGTGACTTATGGGATTAATTGAAATATTTATAGCTCTAGTATTATCACATAAAATAGTTATACTATTAAACCTTAGTCCAAAGTCTAGTAGAGTGTTTTTCATCCACAAAACTTGTTCAAAACAACTGCCTACTGATATATATTCCGCCTCAGCTGTTGATAGAGAAATTGAGTGTTGTTTTTTACTTGACAATGATACTAATGATTTTCCTTAAAAGTGACAGGTTCTTGATGTGATTTTTCTATCTAATATACTACTACCCAAATCAGTATCTGAATATGAAATTAAATCAAAATTCAGATGTTTTGTGGTAAAGAAGAGACTAGAAAATAGTTCATTTTAGGTATCTAAAAATTCATTTAACAGCAGTAAGATGGGATTCTTTAGGATTTAATTGAAATCTTGCACAAATACATATTGAGTACATAATATCTATCCTTCAAGCAGTAAGATACAATAAAAAACCCATCATACCTCAATATAACCTATTTTCAACTGGTTTTCCAGCATCATCCAATTCAAATATTTAATTAGTACACATAAGAGTTGTATAGGTCATACTGTTTTCATGTCCAAACTTTTTTAGTAAATCAATAATATATTTTCATTGATTTAAAACATTTCTAAAACTTTTTTCAGAAATTTGATGTCATAAAAAGAAATTTAATTCACCTATCATTCTCATTTCAAATTCTTTTTTCATTAGGTTTTAGAAATCAATACAAATATTTTTATTAGTTGAACCAAAAATTACATCATCATTATATATTTGAACTAATAAAATATTAGAACAAATTTTTTTCTTAAAAAGTGTTGGATCTTCCAGACCAATAGTAAAATAAATTTTCAAAAGAAATAAACTTAATATTTAAAACCAATCTCTAGGTGTTTGATTAAGGCCATAAAGAGATTTAGTAAGTTTAAAAAAAGAATCAGTTTTTTGATAATTTTCAAAACCAGGAGGTTTTTCAACATAGACTTCCTCCATTAAATACCCATTTTAAAAGGTAGATTTTACATCCTTAAGAAATAATTTAAAATCCATATAAGATACATAGGATAAAAGATTTCTAATTGCTTCTAATCTAGCTACACGGGAAAAGGTATCATCATAATCTATACATTATTTCTGATTGTATCCTTTAGCTACTAATCAAGATTTGTTTCTAGTTATTATTCCTTGATCATATTATTTGTTTCTATATAGCCATTTAGTTCCTATAATTGGATATTTTAAAGGCCTTTCAACAAAATTCCAAAATTAATTCCTCTTAAACTGGTTCATCTCTTCCTACATTGCTAATCTCTAACTTTCATCTTCTAAGGATTCTTCTATAGACTTACGTTCTAATTAAGATTGAATTGAAGAGAATTCATCTATGATTCCTATAGATATTCTACTTCTAATTCCTATTTCTAGGTCTCCTATAACAGCTCCTAAGGGTTGATTCTTTTGGGTTCTAGTCTGTTTAGGTAAAACACTAAATGGTTTATTAGTTTCATGTTCTTCTGAACTGGACTAGGTTTTATTATTTTCAAAGTCAAATTTCATGTTTTCTAGAATCATGTTATCATTAGAGTCAGTAATTTCATTAGTTTGATCTTTATCTTTATTTATAGATTCAGTGTCATCAAAATTTACATGAACTGATTCTTAAAAAATCATTGAATTTTTATTGAATACTTTATAATATCGTAAAAATATTTCTTTTTCAGATTCTGGATCAAACATACCAAGATTATATTTGGTGTTTAGGATATACACTTTGCATCCAAAAACATTAAAGTACTTTACTTCAGGCTTTCTGTTATTTCAAATATCATAGGGTTTCTTTTTAAAAATTGGTTTAATTAATACTATATTCATTATATAGCTGGATGTGCTTATAGATTCTTCCCATAATTTGGTAAGAAGACTATAATCATTTAAAATAAACCTAAACATTTATTGAATATTTCTATATCATCTTTCAAAATTCAAATATTTTGAGGTTTTCTTGGTGTATAGTAGGTGTGTTCAATACATAGATTTGAGAAAAAGTAATGGAATTAATTATTATCAAATTCTCCACTATGATTACTTCTTAGTGAAATTATTTTAAGACCCTTATCATTTCTAATATTTTTGAGAAAACATTCAAAAACAGTAAGCACATCATAATTGAGTTTTAGAAAATAAACCCTTATAAATATTGAATAATTATCAAATAAAACATATAGATATAATTTTCCAGTCAAACTAGATATTATTGAGGTCCCAAAAAAACCATATGAATAAGTTCTAAATTTTTAGATGTATCAATTTTGTTAATTGATTTTAAGGAAGACTTGTGTTGTTTCCAGTTTGATATGCATCACATAATCTATCTCTATCAAATTTAAGACTACGAAAATAAGAAATTAATTAATTATTAGATAATTAATATAAAGAATATATATTTAAATGACTAAGTCTTTAGGCCATATCCATTACTCATTTACCATAGTATTCACACAATTCAATTTCTATTTACACAAGGAATTTAAATCCAAAGTATAAACATTATCAGTTCTTGGCGCTTTAAATTTGACCATTGCATTTTTAAATACAGAATAATAATTGTTAGCGAAATAAAAATAATATCCATCATCACAGAGTTGAGAACTACTAATTAGGTTGCGCTTCTACCCTTGTACATATAATAAATCGTTGATTGAGATAAATTTTGGATCACGAGCAGTTCGAAGTCCAATTATCTTTTCTTTGGCATTATCACAAAAGGTAACTGGACCTCCGTCTATTTGAGTCTGTGTACTAATATTTTTTGAGTTTCCACTCATGTGCCTTGAGCACCCACTGTCCATGTAAAATAAAAATTTTATGGTTTTATGACCTATTTCCTACAAAGTCTATTAGAAAAGTGTTTGTTTTGGTACCCACATAATCTTGGGTCCAGCAGTGTTAACTAGTAGAGTTCTGGAAACCCATTGCTGATTTGTTTTTCCATAACTCCTTTAATTTATTTCATACAAGCCTTTTGAAATAAAATCCATTTTAATTCCACTTATCTGAGGATTTCATAAATAACAATTTTTTGATATATGACCTTTTGTTCATCAATAATTACAAGTTATACTTTTAGGAACAAAATAATTATTATAAAGCTTGGGGTTTTCACCCTTACTTCCTATACCAAATTTTTATTTTTTGATTACATTCTTACCAATAATTTCATTCAAAATATTTTCTCATGTATTAAAAAAGAGAGCAGCACTTTTTTAAGTTTTTACTTCATCTTGTAATGCTTTGATAATGATTTCATGATCAACATTTTTTGATGTAGATGAATTGAATTTTTCATTCATCTACAAATATTGTTTGAGTAAAGTGTCTCTTTATCCTAATAATGTTTTATAAATATTCTTTTAAATCTTGAGATTCTTTAGTAAGGAATCAAAATTTTCCTATAGCATTGAGCAATTGGAAGATAACTTTTCATTTAAACAACTACCCGAATCAAAATTAGTGGAATAATAGGATTGTACCGATTCTTCTTATTTAGCCATAAAGCACATGTTGGATTTTAGATTCTATAGTTCTTTTTATGAATCAGCATTGGAAGAGATATTGGAGTCTTTATATACGCTCCATGTAGCCTTCATTTTTTTCCCCTTTCGACTCATAATCAACATTTTTCTGATATTTCATTTGTGGTATTTTTCTTTCTTCTCTCCACTGAGGACAATCAGGTATGATGTGTCCCAATCATTGGCATTCATAGCACTGAACTTCTCTTGATTCTCACTCATCTTTATTGTAAGGTCTTCTAAAGCCTCTTTTATTTTTGTAGAACATGATAAAATTTCTGTCTAATTAATCTATTTCCATTTTAGAATCTGAGGAGTTTGAATTCTTCTCAGGATTTTCTTATTTTGGGTTTCTAATTTTGTTTTGAGATGTCACTTTCAATGCATTTTTTTCTCTTTTCACAATAACTTTAGGATCATCAGCTTCGTCTTGCATTTCTGCTTCACACATCATTAGAGTCCCAATTAATTATTTCATTTTAATATTTTTTACAAGATGTGATTTCCGAATTAGAGATGATATTCCATTCCATCTCATGGGTAGTACTCTCAGTACATTCAAGGATTTATCAGGTTTACTGATAGGATCACCCAAGGATGTTACATTATTAATGATTTCGGTCAGCCTTCCATTCATCTATTTAATTATCTTACCATAAAACATTCTTCATGTATCAAATATTAATTTTTCTGTTGCATATATCATTTACCTAACATTATCAGTACCGTCATTGGCTACTAAAATAGTTTTCCACATTTCATAGGTTGTTGGGCATTGTAATACATCGTTGAATTCGTCTAGTCTAAGACCAAAAATAATAGAATTCATTGCTTTTGAATTCATATCATAATCTTCTTCGATAGATGAATCCTAAGTATCTAGTTTCTGAGGAATCTTGTAATGAGATAGGATTTTTTAAGACATTATATCCAAGATTCGTTAGATATATAATCATCATTGACTTCACGCATCCATAGTTTTCACCATTGAAATATGGATCAAACACCATTTACATTTATTCTCTAGGATTAGTCTTTTATATCTTCTTTATATAGATAGTATAATTTTTATATTTCTATAGATTTATCAAAAAATATTCCCTCTTATACCAATTTTTAGGTTGGAATGTACAAAGAAACACAAGATGGGTTGAATTGTGTATTTTTAAATTACCTTCCACAATTCAGATTTATGAATCCTTATAAAAATTTGGAAGATTTTCAGTGTAGTTCTTCTATAGGAAAAAGTGAAATGAATATGAAAAAGTAAAGAATAGAGCCTCTTATAGTGGTTTGGGGCACAGAGACCCACTAGTCCACTCCACCAATCACTTTCTCTATGTGCTTGGTGATTTCAATAGAACATGCCCTCTTATCAAAAGACCTTCAATCCACAACTGAGTGTAGGTAGTTGACACCTTTACAAATAAGACTAATAAATGTCTTCTGGTTCTATAACAAAGAAAAAATATATACAGTATAGACATAGAAGCTGATACTCCACCACAACTGAGTACAAGAAGTCAGAACTCCAATCAATAAGAATTGATTCATAAAATAGTATGATTGATCTTCAAAGTTGCAGAAGTAAGTAGCTGAAAGTTAACAGATCATCTTCTTCAGAAAGGATTTTCTTCAAGATAGAATAGTCTTAAAAGATCCTTGTTTCAAAATGATCTTCAATAAAATTACAAATTCATGTAAGAAAAATGAGGTTGAGAATGATCAGTACATTGAAATATTCTCCTCTTTTTCAGATGATCAAGATCCGATCAACTATAATAGAAGCACTATAAAAATTATCAGTATCAATTACTATTCGCAGATACATACATACTTAATTTTTCTTAGCTTTGTAAATAATAAATAGATAAAGTGATTTCCTTCAATATTCCATGATCTGAAATTCATGCAAGATTATTTGTGGAAATTCAAATCTTAAGCTGAAATTCCCTTAAGAATCAAAAAATTTCTCCAAGAAAAAGGGTTATTAAAAATAGATCATAATGATTTTTAAATCAATCATTAACTCTAATTAAATCATTCTAGTTTATTTGAATAAGAAACGATACTTCACATATCACTACCACTGATAACATATCATACGGTTAAACTGCGTAGCATAGGGTTCTTTTACCAATGTATGATTTACTAGCTATACTTTAATTTTAATAATGCAGGGATGGCATGTAGCATTCATCTTCCATACATTCATCTGTGTAACATAGGGATGTCACATAGAATTCATCTTCCACATGTTCATATGTGTAACGTGTGAATGTCACCAAGGATTAACGAACCATACATTCCTATATTTCTTGAATGTAAGGTTTATGAACAGTATGTCTATATTCCAATGTTGGGTTTTTGATCCATACATGATCTACTTAGCTTAGCATAGGGATGGTGATCCATATTCACAGTGTTCACTGTACGTTTAAAATAGAAACTTTTCAACATAGCGTAGGGATAATGATCCATATGTGCACTATTCACTACAACATAACATAGGGATGGAAATAGTGTTTCCACCGTAATTCTCATAACGTTAGAGTTCCTTTGAAATGAAAAATATTCCTAAAAACCATACTCATAAAAACTTCATTAGAAAACAAATAAGTGTATTTGTGAGCATCAAAATCATCATTGATTATAGAGTATTTCTGCGACAATACATTCCCAATAATGGATTGTTGAAGGATTATTTCATGTGATGTTTAATGTAACTGAAACTTTTAATAAATAAAATGATAAAACTAATGAATCTACTAACTCCTCTGAAAACTTGAGACTTGAAAACCTGAAAAATGATTTTGAAAATAAAATTCAATCCAGTTTATAAGAACATGATATTAATGAACCTAAAAGTGTTTTTCCTAGATAGTCTAGAACTGTAAAGAATAATCCTCTAGAAACTATTATAGGATACCTAGACATAGGAAAAAGGACTATAAGAAATATAAGAAACATAGTTGAATTACCTACCTTTCTATCGTAACATGAACCTAAATTATTTGAATAATACATAGAATATGAATGTTGGATGATTGTAATGCAAGGAGAATTGAACTAGTTTAAAAGAAATAATGATTAGAAATTAATTGAAAGATCATCAAATTATACAGTTATATGAAAAAAATGGGTTTTTGAAATAAAAAAGATGATCAAAATACTATAACTAGAAATAAATCTAGATTAGAAGCTAATGGATATAATCAATAAGAAGTTATATATTTTGATGAAACCATTTCCCCATTAGCTTGATTAGAAGATATCAAAATCCTTTTAGATTATTTATGTCATATGAATATTAAATTATTTCTGATGGATGTTAAATCTCCTTTTTAAATGGTTATTTAATGGAGTAATTTTATGTTGAGAAACATCCATGTTTTGAAAATTCCCAACTACCTTATTTTTTTTAAAGTTAATAATTCTCTCATATGCCTTGAGAAATCACCCAGAGCTTGTTATGAAATATTACGTTCTTTTATTTTGAAAAATGGATTTACTATTTCTTTGGTAGATACAAACATTAGAAAAGTAGTTTTTTCTAATTTATTATTAGTTAAAATCTATATTGATTATCTTATTTTTTGATCATTATACAAAAATATTTGTAATGATTTTTTAGAATCATGAAAAATGAATTTGAGATGATCATGATGGGAGAATTAAATTTCATTTTATGACATAAAATTCATCAAAAAGATTATGGAAATGTATTACACCAAAGAAAATATATTAGTGATTTATTGAAAAAAATGTTGTCTTAAGCACTGAATGACATATTCAACTTCCATGTGTACTAATATAAAACATGATTTTGATGAAGATGGAAAACCAGTGGACAATAGGTTTTATAGAGGTATGATTGTTAGTTTATTATATCTTACTTCAAGAAGACCTTATATTCTGTTTTTAGTAATTTTATGTGTCATATTTCAGAAAAATCCTAAATAATCACATCTTATTATTGTAAAAAATATTTTTATATATTTAAAAAGAATTATTTTTCAGTCTCTTTTTTTTTAAAAAAAACTAATGATTTTATTTTATTATCATATTTAGATAATTTTTTTGGATATTTTACATTAAATAGAAAAATAACTTCAGGAACATCTTACTTCTTAGGAAAATCGTTAGTGTCATGCTCAAGTAAGAATAAACACCATGTTTTCTTATCAATAGAAGAAGAAGAATATGTATCTGTAGGCAGTTGTTGGGAAAAAGTGTTGTGGATGAAAAATACACTGATTGAATTTAAATATAATTTTAACAGTAAACATATCTTATGTGATAGTACAAGTGCTATAAATATTTCAAAAAATCCAACAACTCATTCTAAAACTAAGAATATTGATATTTGACATCATTTTCGAATAGATCATGTTCTTAAAAAATATATATCTTTAAAATTTATAATCATTAAATATTAATTAGCTGATATTTTCACTAAAAGACTTCCCAATAGAGGTTTTGATTTTATTAAGGGGGAGCTGTGTTTATTTAATTTTTAAATAAGTTATTTTATTTTCTTTTATTTTATTCAATTTTTTTAATTTTATTACTATAAATCAAATTTATTTTTTGTATTTAGATCTTACTAGATTTTAGTTGTTTTATTTAATCATAAATTTGTTTACACTACATAATTATTCAAATATTTTGTTATAATTATTCTGTCACTCAGAAAATGAGGATATGTGGCACCTATTAGAAATCCTTAATCTTCCAAACCCTTCATTTACCAAAATCATTTTCATCTAAATAGAAACATTTTTTTCCTTCCAAACCCTAGAATCCCAAAACCTCAGACTATCAGATTTTTGAAATACCGAAAACCAAGAGAGTCAATGATGGAGATATAAGTGATTTTAAGTGACAACATGTTATTCGAAAAAAATACTTCAAGTAAAAATGGTTGATTTTTATTGGATATATCATATGAATCTACTCCTAAAAAAATCATTGGTATTTCAAGGGTTGGGGACTACTTTCAAAAACATCAATTCAGAATTTCTTTACAATGTTGAACTGAACTATTTTTATAAGAGTGTATAGGTCATTTATGGTGATTTTGAGGATATAATGCTTATTAGTATTGAAGATAATGATTTTTTAATTTCTTTCACAAATGTTTCTCAAATATTAGACTGCCATCATGAAGGAGTTTTTCAATTTTATCTTCGATTGATTGGAGAAAATAATCATTCTTACAAATAAATTATGTATTTGTTCTGTAACTCAACATATATCAGGAAATTTTTTGTTAAGGATATCGAGGAAAATCATAAGATCTTGGTTAAGTTAATTCATACTAGTATTGTGCCAAGGATGGAAGAGATGGAGAAATTTTTTTACCTTGATATGTAAATAATTTTCCTATTTCTGAGTGATATAAAGCTGAATTTTCCACAATATATGTTTAGGAATTTGCATTATTTCTATCAACCAGATGCTAGGATGAATTTCTATCTATATGAAAAAATAATATCTATAATTTTTTTAAAAAATGATATGATTCGTTTAGTAAATTTGAGGATGATGTTTCATCACAGTAATGTTTTAAATGATGGATGTATAAAAAAATTGGGATTTTTCTAGAGTATACTGAATAGAAAGGTTTTTCCATTTGGTGATGAAGAAGAATAAAGCTCATGATATTTTTCTCAGGGGGGCATAAAACTTTTTATAGATGGGATTTTTATTCCTTTAAGAGAGACATGTTAAATGAGATTGAGAGGATAAGATCTGAAGCTGTTTCAAAGATAGAATTTTCTAATTTTAAGTGGTACATGGGATGTCAGTCTGAATGAGTGAAAAGTTCACTGAATCAGACCAGTTCTTCTACTTCTACCCTTACAACCAGTCTAGATTTGATTAAAATATTTCAGGCCATTAAATCAATTATGGCAGACATAAATGCTCTTCTTTAAGATATTTAATGAAATAGTGATCATCTTCCAGTTTTATAGGACAATCATAAATTTCTTGTTGATCAGTTGACTCAGAGTGAACCTAAAATCATACTTCTACTAAATTAGTTTACAAAAAAGTTGTAACAATTTATAAAGCAAGGGAATAGCATAAATGACTTTTTGGAAGTCAATCTTGTAGAGGATTTTCAAGTTAATCATGATTCCAAAATTATGATAATGAAGTAGGGTGATTGTTTCATAAAGAAATTGTGGTTGTAGATAGATTAATTAAAGGATTTTTTTGAAGCTACTTAAAATCCCTATGACCTTTGCTGAGCCAACTCCTACCCAATTATTTCCTACACAAACCAACCTTTTATCCTCATTATTATAGTGAATATTCTTTTTCTAAGTCCCAACCTCATTATATTTAACTATTTATTAATTAATGAAATTGTCTTCATTTATATTTTTTTGTACATTATTCTTATATTATATATATTTTGGTCTACTAAATCAATATCTAGTCTACATTATATTTATTAGTTAGTTATACAATTCACTTACCAATTTGTCCAACATTAATTATATGTTTAATATATTTATTTAATTTTTTTGATCTAACAAAATGGGGAGAAATTTTGATAAACACTACATTTTTTTTCAATATTTAAATATTTTGTGAGAAATCTGGATAAACACAAACATTTATTTTTTTAGAAATAAGTATGTCAAATAAAATTTATTTCACGCTTTGTTTATAGAATTCTAAATTATGTTACAACATTTATAGTTTTAATTTATCAGTTTTGTGATCTTCAAAAAGGGGGATATTATTGGGAAGGTATTTTCTCAATAATACTGTATAAATTTTATTGATTTTGACGCTCACAAATAACCTTGTTTGTTTTTACTAATGATATTATTTTATATGTATTTTAGGAATAATATATTATTTATAAAATATAATTTTAGAATAATATTCAAATATTTATTCATGAGAAATATTCGTTAAAGTATTCAGAATTCTCTTAAATGCATTCTGGAAACACTGTTCACAACTTGTAAAATTCTACAATCAATGTTAATTCCCTATGCTGAAGAACATAATTTAAGGATCATAACCTACATTTGTATTGAATATTATGATAAAGGATCTTAAATTATCATTCATCAACCCTATTTTGGATGAAATGTATGGATAATGAACATTATGTTTCGATAGAACCTTACCTTTATCATGGAGAGAATGTATGGCTAAAGAACCCTACGTAAGTACGTAACCTTTCATTTGAGAAGCAAATGTTTGCATCATCAACCTTAATTTTGTAATGAATGTTATGATTTCATCCTTACGTTTGGAGAATGAATGCTAGATAGTTGAACCCTACGTTTGGTATTATTTCATTATATGAAGGAACCTTATATTTGAATTTTCAACACCAGATATTTGAATTTAAAACTTTATCTGAGTTTTTCTATAAAATGTTTTGTGGAATCTCAGGGAGTTTTAATGCTCAATTTCGACCGATAAAAATATTTTTAAAACTGATTTAAATATATGTTTATAGTGGATATCTTCTTTCTTATTCTTATGGGATGTGATGACAACCTTTATCTATATTTTTTAATTGTAATTATCTTGATTTATCATGCTTCTTTTGCAGATCTGAATTCTTGATGCGATATATATCTTTCTACGTTTGATACTTTAAAACACTATATGAAGATCTATTAGCTGTTTTGATATTTTTTATTATTAATATTTTGTTGAGAAAATTAATTTATAGTGATATAGAAATCGAGTATCTCAAAAACGAGGACTACATTTTTAAGATATACATGTTCAAATATAGAAGCCCGATGCTCTGTTTTTGGTGTAGTTTTAAAATCAAAGATCTCTTGTGCAACTGGATCTGTTCAGACATATTTCAAATATTATTATACTTCTAATGAATAAGATCCATCTTCTGTCAATTGTGCGATACTACAACTATAAAGTTTAATATATTTAATCAAATCAATATATATTGATTCTTTTTAGTATCAGCTTCTCAATTTTAGTCATGGTGGTGTATCAGCTTCCCATGCTAAGCTGTGGAAAGTTTGGTTCTCTATTTAAAGAACAATAAGGCTCAATTTTTAGCCTTATTTGTAATGGTGACAACTGCCTACACTCAGTAGTGGATTGGTCTTATGAGAAGAGGATCTGACTAGTGAAATTCATCATGCCTGGATAGATGGTGATTGGTAGAGTGGACTAGGGGATCTTCATTACGTGAACCACTATAAATTGTTGTGCTCTATTTTCTATTTTTCAGCTTCACATATTATCTTACAGAAACATCTCCATCTCTATCTAATGTTTGTGTGAATCAATATAATTGTGAAAATTTTAAAAGAACACAATTCAACCCTTCTTATGTCTTCATTATAGACTTTCTTGTTGAGTCAATAAGGTTTTCCTTATGACTTTTTCATTCCTTCTTATTTTGAAAATCACAAACACCTTATCTTTAAGAAAATGCTTTCTTAAGGAAAAATGCTTTCTTAAGGAAAAATTTCTTTTATAAGGAAAATTGCTTTTATAAGGAAAATTATCCTTATCATATTTTCATCCAAGTTTTTTCCTAAATATGAAATTCGGATTCATTTCTGTTTTCTCGGATTTGTTTAAAACATTGATATAAAGTATTCTGTTTGAAGTTCCGAATTATGGATAAGAACTGAAAGGTTGTTTCACTCCAAATTCTAGATGAGAACTGTAATAAAGTATCAATCCGAATTTCGTATATGAACTCTGACTAAGTTCTATTCCAGATTCAGGATACGAATTCTTATGAAGTTCGACATTGAATTCTCATTACGAATTCTAATGACGAATTCTCATTACAAATTCTGATAACGAATTTTCATTAAGAATTACGATGATGAAATCTCATTACGAATTCTGATGACGAATTATCATTCCGAATTCTCATTCCGAATTCATCTATTAAATAGAATCTGATCATATTTGTTTTATACACTCTGAATTAATTCATACTCTGAAAAATATTTTGGTTAGACTCCGAACTTTTATTTTTCTTACACTTCTAAAAATTTGTCTACTCTTTATTATTTTCATTACACTCCGAACCTTAACTCCAAAGCGTACATTCCGAACTCTTGAGTTAGTTTTTAAAATAATGTCATACATTCTGTTACACTTGTTTTGTTATAAAACGATGTCGTCTATTTTGTTATAAACTAACCATTGTCTAAGTGACACGTGTACAGGTCCCTCCAATAATTAAGGAAAATATGACCGTTGGAGAAGGAGCCGACCTTACCTATAAATAGGAGCTCATTTGAAAGAGCTCGATGATGTTGCAAGTGCTGAAAGGCTGACTAATCTGCCTGAAGTGATTTCTAGAGAGAGAGGCTTTTATAAACTCTCAAAGCTTCATGCGACTCCAAATGTTGGTGATCACATTCGAGGGCTTCCGTGGATAGGAAGACAGAGGTGCTGACTACCTTGAAGCTCGAGGGCTTCCTTGCTGAGAAAGACAGAGGTTGCCAACTACCTTGAAGTTGAGGGCTTGCGGGGATAGCAAGACAGAGACTACGATCTTCGTATCAAGGGCTTACCCTGGTGTGGGTAAGACACACTTGCTTGAAAGTATAAATCAAGGGACCTTTATCCAAGGTTGTTAGATACCCTTCTCTTTGGGTTAAAAGACTTATATCTTGTTACTTGTAGTTTAACTACTTGTTTATATTCCGTTGCATTTTGTATTATAAGGAAAGTATAATTTTCTTATACTTCCTTACTTGTACTCTGTTTCATTTAGATTCTATACGATTTAAGGTAGAATCTCATATTGTAATCATTTGTTAAGTTTCATTTTCCAAAACCATATTTCCAGAACTTACTTTCGGAATCTCTTTCCATGTTTGCATTTGGTGTTAGAGGTGTTGTGAATTTGCTTAGTTTAACTTTGTTAAACATAGACCTTTCTATATCTTAAGGAAAACATAGTTATTCTTAACTAACTTTAAAGGTTCCAAAGGAATTTTTAAAGTGTACAATTCACCCCCCTCTTGTAAATTGAGCATCTACACCACTATTTCGATCCTACATTTCTGACCAAACACACACCACTCATATCAAAGATTATATACGTAAATCTGGGAATGAGGATTGGTAGTTCATAATAAATGAATCATATGGAAATAAATAATGTAATCTGTTGAAGAATAACATAGGAATAAAACATATAATTGTCTAAAATACATAATAATCTAAAATAATTTCCTTATTAGTCATGACAATGCTTCCAAGGTCATATTAGTATCGCAGGTTCAATCCCCAAAATATCTTGGTTGTTATGGTTCACTAACATATTTATCTCAGTAGTATGAGTTCAATCCTCATACCATCATGGTAGTCAAGGTTCACTCCCATGTCCATCTCAGTAGTCAAGGTTCACTCCCAAGACCATCTTAGTCAATATCATAAGATATAATTGTTTACCCAATGAAATAGAGGGAGATATAAGTCCTAACCATATTATAATGAAATCATACATACATGTCACACATAATCAATTGAAATAATATCCTAGAACATGAAATGAAATCACTACTACAAAAACGGGCAAGGGAAGTGCCCCCTTATATCCGCGCTAAGCAAAACCGCTGATAAAGGTTACCCTGTATCAGCTCTAAATTTTTAGCGCTGATAAAGGGTAACCATTATCAGTGCTAATGAAGCGCTGATAAAATGACCCTTTATCAGTGCTAGAAAAGATCTGATAAACTCTCTTTGTATCAGTGCTAAAATTTGAGCACTGATACAGGAATGATTTATCAGTGCTTCTTTAGCGCTGAAAAAGACTACCATTATCAGTGATAAAAAATCTTTGATAAAGGATACATTTATCGGCGCTAAAATGTTAGCATTGATAAATGTAGTCTTTTTCAGCGCTTTGTTAGCACTGATAAAACCTTAGTCCATTTTTATTTAAAGTCGGTCGCACAGTGCCCTCATTTTATCGCGACCTAAAGCTCTCATGGTAATGGAACCCTGCGACTCCCCTCTGTCGCCCGCTGAGTTCTCATTGCCGGACCTCCACTGCCCACAGTTCTCTTTTTTGGACTTCTGCCGCCCTCGCTTCTCGTTCCCAGACCTCCACCACCCTCACTTCTCGTTGCTGGAATACCGCCGCCCGCAAATTCCTCTTCAGTTTACCAGACTTCCGCCGCCCACAACGCCTGGCTTCTCGTTACTAGACCTCCACTGCCCGTAACGCCCTCTTCGGTTTGCCAGACCTCCACTACCCGCAACGCCCTCTTCAGTTTTCCGGACCTCCCTTTAAGGCATGTTTAATAAATATTTTTTAATACTGTTCTTGTTGTTGGTTGAATCATTGATGGATATTGATTGTGTTATTTCATTTTGATTCATTGCTATGTTTTGGGTGTACCTTTCCTTAAGTTTCGAATTATGATCTTAGTGGTTCTTCATGGTTAGTGGTTGTAGTCTCTTATTTGGGTGAAGGGATGTGTTCTTAGTATATTTCCATCTTATGTCCCACAATTTAAGTGAAAATTTAAATGGTTGGGTGACCTATGCTAGGTCTCTAGACATTATTGGGATTTTCTCTCTTCTTAGTGATGTAGACATTTCATTTGGAGATGTATGATGTTCATGGAGGATATACATTAAGGGTTCCTGGGAATATTGGTTATCTGTTCATTTTAATTTTTTCGTAGGGGTCCTCTATTCGGTGAATCTTCCCATTTGACCATATATCCCAAGGTGAAACTCCCTCCCATTCTCTCTTCCCTTGGGCTCCATTTTTAGGGTGATTTGGCCTTTTATCTACAAGGAATCTCTAAGTAAGAATCTCATATTCTCTTTTATTTTTTTTCTTGGTCACTAATTTTTTCTCTCTTGGGTTATTTTTCTATAGAAAGGGTTTTGACTTCGGTTGGATTTAATCTCATTTATTTGGGTTAAATATTTACGGTTATGGTGTTTAATTGCATCCTTATGGCCTTTCCTTAGTTCAGTTGGTGGTTTCATTCTGGTTTTGTGAAGATATAAAGAAATAGGTAGGTTGTTCCATTATTTGACAATGTTTTAGGTGTTTAATATGATTTATTTGGTTGTAAAATTGTTTTATAAATTGTCTGGGTTTTGGGAAACATGTTTTCCAATTTTTTTGTTGTGCGTAAGGGTTTGATAATGATTTGACTATTATAAATGGTTGTTTGTCATGTGTGTTTCTATTATTGGAATTGTGATTGTTTAAAATAGATATAATTTTATATAGGGGATGGAATTGATCATAATGGAATCCTAGTTATCAAGGTGGGTAGACTAGGTCTAGTATATTAGGTGAATTAGTCAGGCCGATGACTGGTCTCCTTAATAAGGATATACATAACAACACTAACTAAACATTCATGTTCTTGGCATTGGAGGCTCAAATAGGACCTTCATGTCTAAGAGATGTGATCACCAAGAGTACGAGGATCCTAGGACCCTAGTAACCCTAATACCTTAGATATTTTCTATAGTGCTCATAGTATTCTTACCATTATCTTGTCACATTTACTATATCTTTTATTTCAAAGAATATTTTATTTAAATTGTATCTTCCTTTTTCTTAAAAAATAACATGTTAATGTTTATCATAATGTCATTACATGGAATGTATTTTTGTTGTGTCCTACTAGGTATGTCGGCTCACACCTTATATACACCCTCAGGTTTATGTAGACCTTATTATGTTTTACCCAGTTAAAGGAAAGGTTCCCTTGGTGGTGATGGTGGATATATGTGCTAGTAGTTCCCCTTTTGGTGACTGTTATGGGTTGTGGAATGGGGATGTTGACCCTCATGTTTCATGGAGGCTTGGTTGTATTGTTGGTTCCCTTACCTTTTTTTTGTTATTTTGGTTTTGGTTGAAATTGTTAAATGCTTATCCCCTATTGCAATGTTATCTTTTGGTCTATTATATTATGAAATTTTATTATGATACGTTGTTTGATTATTATGTAATATTTATGGGTTTTTACATGAAAAAACCATTCCGAAAGGTGTTACTCAATGCCTAGGCAATAGTTACAACCCATGGGGATTGGTAATTCCATTTGGACCTTCCCACGAGTTGGGTCAGTGTCATGTGGGAGGGAAACCTAGCCTAGTTCATGACAAGAAGTCTACGCCATAGTATGGTTGTCTAAATCATTTCTGTACCTTGTCTATGGGAGGTTGCAATGTGATATCTTTTTTTACAGTCTTAAATTCCATGAGCCCCATTTTATATTCTTTTTTTCTATTACACAACTCTCATTTGAAATCTTGATTCTTTAAGGCTTACAAGAGTAATTTTAACTCCTCCAAACTCCCTTCATCTCAAATAGAAGCTCCAGTGGATGCATTTGGTTTCTCTCTGATAAGGGGATCTCTCATCGATTGGAAATCCTCTATCTCCACTTATATCCTCCTTATAGAGTGATAGGTCATCATCTTTTTAGTGAATCTAATATTCTTTTTTATGAATTTTGATTATAGGTTAGACTACTTGATCTCCTTATAAGGAAGTGGTTCTCTACTACTATATTTGGAAGTCTTGTTTTGTGTACTTGAACCATAAATACTAATATTTGAGATTCAAATATGATGAATATGAATAAAGATTTGATTGATGCTAATCATTTAACAAAAGAGTTCGAGAACGGAGTGAAAGAGTTCATCAAGTTTGAAAAAGATAACGCAAAGGATCCTTATCAAATCCTTTGTTCATGTTTATGTTGTTGTCATTCTAGACTACTTACTGCAGAGGAGTTGTAAGAACATTTGATATGTCAGGGAATAGATCAGAGTTATAAATGTGGGAATAAACACAGAGAAAAAGAGAATGTAGCTACTAGCTGGGATAAAACTGCATTTTATGGATCGTAGGATATGAATACAAATATGTATAATGAAGAAGACTGTATGGAGGATGTGATTATAGATGTTAATGATGATGAAGATCATATTGAGGAAATGACAAAGACAATTCAACATGAACTCCGGGATTGCCCAAAATTGTTTGAGAAGTTAAAGAGTTGTGAAAAGATGCCATTGTATGCTGCTTGCACTAAGTATACAACATTTTTAGCTGTACTGAGGTTGTATAAATTGAAAGCAGGCAACAAATGGAGTGATGTCAGTTTTACAGAACTACTTTCTCTCTTGAATGACATGCTCCCGGAAGATAATGAGCTCCCAAGATGGACATATAAAGCTAGACGAATGCTACGCTCGATGGGAATGATTTTTGAAAGAATACATGCCTGCCTGAAATATTTTATATTGTTTTGCAAAGAAAACAAATCACTTATATAATGCCCAAAGTGTGGTGCTTCTCGTTACAAGAAAGATAAATCCAATCCTACAAAATTTGTATGGTACTTTCCAATCATTCCAAGGTTTAGGCGTCTATATGGAAGTGAAGAAACAGCAAGACAATTGTCATGGAATGCAGATAAAAGAAATAAAGATGGGTTATTACGTCATCCGACCGACTCTCCTCAATGGAAGAAAATTGATCATGAGTATCCTGAATTTGGAAAAGAGCCGAGAAACCTTCATCTTGCATTATCTATAGATGTAGTGAATCCTTTTGGTTTTCAAACCAGCACTCATAGTACATGGCCTGTTATGTTGGTAAATTATAACTTGCCACCCTGGTTATTCATGAAGAGAAAATTCATCCTGTAGCTGATACAGACCTATTATTGACAACTTTGAAGCAGCCAGAAAAATACGGTCGTGTCAGAAGTGCAGGGTTTGGGGTGACACCCCGAGTATATTTTGTGAAGAAGAAAAAAGTGGATGATACAGATGAAAAATTGGAACAAATGAGTGAAAAATAGCAACCCTTACAGAACGATTATAATGATAGGGAGAGTTGCTAGAAAATTTTATGGGTGGGAAGAAAAGGGAAGACACAACTCAGGAAAAACCAACGTGTGAACATCCCTCCCCACCCCCACCATCTTTGAGGCGAGCCATTCACCTCAATGAACCGTCTTAGCTGTGGTAATCAGTATTATAATAATTGTTCCCATGAAATGTGAATCAGACAAACACTGATATGTTTTTTGTACTGATCTACTACAGGGCGATATTGATAATGATTTATATCTATCAACACCCACCTATCACCTTGTAGGGAGGGCTACAATTTTCAATATTCCAAATGCCACACTACATAATAGACCACTTCTGAAAGATCATATGAAAGTGATGATTACTGTCGCTCATGAGAAAAATGTAGAACTACCTATTCCACTTGATGACAATGATATTAATATGCTCAGAAAGGCTATTGGGACATTCATTGCATGGCAGTCACAATTTGTAAGAGTACATGCAGACAAAGTGGTATTTATTTCCTCTTTTGTTTCAAGCTAAACCCTTAACAATTAATGAAAAAAGCGTCTAAACCAATGATTGTTGTTATAGACAGAGAAAGGGAAAGGGGTGACAAACATAGGCTCAAAACCACTTAAAGGATCGACCAACCAATCCCAAGGAGCTACTGAAATCACAATAACACCACATGTTCTCTATCCATATTTACTAGCATTGAAGACTCATGTGGATACGAAGCTAAAAGATGGTAATAGTCATATAGTGGTTTTCGAATAGAATATATACGGACTGGAAATTCAAGATTTCATTGCTACTGAAAATGTAAATGAAATCCTTGAAAATAGTTAGCTAGGCATCACATTTGTAAATGTATATATGAGGTGTGTTTCAATGAATTGATTTTCTAAAAGCTGATCTAATGTGAAAATTATGAATAAATGCATTTTATATTGTTGACAGACGCATTTATGAAAAACTGTTAATGTAATTTTCCCATGAGCCATGATTTGGACTCGTTAGTCCTCATACCACATCAACACACCTAACAATAATAGAGCCATTAAAAAGGGATACAATAGATAACTGCTTGCTGAAAACATTTGAAAGCAAGATTACAGATGACTAACTTTTCCTAATACCAACTATGCAGGGGTAATACTCTACGATTAAAGCATATCAATTATATTTTCACTTCTTTTATTACTTATTCCTTTTTGTGTTTTTAGGAATCATTGGTTTCTAATTACGGTGAACTTGGATACTCCGAAGATTTATTTTCTGGATTCAAAGCACGGATATCCATCAAAACGACCACACATGATGGAGTTTGTGAATCTGTAGGAAACTACATCTTACGTTTTAGGTCTAAACATCAAGTAATACAATTTATACTATCTTTTACTGAGGATTCTATTATGATAGGGCGGTGTATCATTATCGTCTAAAAAAGGAATGAGGATAGGGGCTAAGCATAGGAAGGAGAGAAAGTACTACGTCTGGATAAATATCAGGGTATATATAATAAAATCTCACTATCCAAACACATCTCAACACAAGTTACTTATTCTACTAATGATCAATTTTTTTTCAGTGTCCAAAACAAACAAACGATAATGATTGTGGTTTTTATGTTTGTAAATTTATGAAAGAGATCGTTTTTCATCAGCAAACTAGCATCCCAAAAGAGGTATTTTCAAAAACAACTACTAATTCATTTAAGTTATTTATTAATTATTTATTTTTATATTTGTAGTACTAATCTGACTACGGTAAATTCTCATACTCACAAGATGATATAGATGTGTTCAGAAATGAGTGGGCCACATACCTGATGGCAGATTGTACACAAATACAATGAAGATCTGACTTGGGGACATGTACAATTGGTGGTCATTTTTGAGAGGGGTTAAGGGGATCAAAAGATGAAACATTGTTGTTTGTAAATGTTTGTAGGAAAATTGTAATTGTTATTAAATAAAACATCCTTTATCTAATGAGTCATTTTCCCATTTTAACAGATGATATGCACCATCAACATGCAAGAATACTGAACCACTCAAAGGGTCTCTCTTTTGTTTAAAATGGACACCATTTTAATTGAATACAATAACTGACCTACAAAAATACAACCAAACGCATTCATATTATGTTGAACCTTTAGGAGAATGATCCATTGGTCCTTTTTTACATGTAAGAGTCAACTTCGCCTCAATACAAGGCATGGTGTGGCCGGTACCACTCAAAGGGTCTCTCTTTTGTTAAAAATGGACACGATTTTAAGTGAAAACAACAACTAAACTACAAAAATTCAAACAATGCATTTGGATTATGTTGATCCTTTAGAAGAACGATCCAAGGGTCCATGGTGATGTGTACCAGTCAACCTCACCTCAATCCGAGGCATGGTGTGGCCGGTACCACTCAAAGTGTCTATATTTTGTTTAAAATGGACACGATTTTATGTGAAAACAACAACTGAGCTACAGAAATCTGACCAAAATATTTCAGATTGTGTTGATCATTTAGGATAATGATCCAAAGGTCCTTGGTTACATGTATGAGTCAACCTCTCCTCAATCCGAGGCGCGGTGTGGACGGTACAGCTCAAAAGGTCTCTATTTTGTTTAAAATGGACACAATTTTAAGCGAAAACAACAAATGACCTACGAAAATCTGACCAAACACATTTGGATTGTGTTAATCCTTTAGGAGAACGATAAAAGGGTTCTTTGTGACATGTAAGAGTCAACCCCGCCTCAATCCGAGGCACAGTGTGACTGCTATCACTCAAAGGGTCTCTCTTTTGTTTAAAATGGACACAATTTTAATTAAAAACAACATCTGACCAATGAAATTCCAACCAAACACATTCGGATTGACTTTAACTTTTATATGATCGATCCACCAGTCCTTTGTGACATGTACGAGTCAACACCGCCTCAATCCGAGGCAAGGTGTGGCCGGTACCACTCAAAGGGTCTCTCTTTTGTTTAAAATGGACACGATTTTAAGTGAAAACAACAACTGACCTACAGAAATTCGACCAAACACATTCAGATTATGTTGATCCTTTATAATAACAATACAAGGGTACTTGGTGATGTGTATGAGTCAACCTCGCCTCAATCCAAGGTACAGTGTGGCTGATACCTCTCAAAGGGTCTCTATTTTGTTTAAAATGGACATGATTTTAAGTGAAAAACCAAAACTGACCTACAAAAATATGAATAAACGCATTAGGATTGTTTTGATACCTTAAGAGAATGATCCATGGGTCCTTGGTGACATGTACGAGTCAAACCCACCTCAATCTAAGGCACATTGTGGCCGGTACCACTCAAAGGGTCTCTCTTTTGTTTAAAATGGACACGATGTTAAGTCAAAACAACAACTGACCTATAGAAATTCGACCAAACACATTAATATTGTGTTAATCCTTTAGGAGAATGATAAAAAGGTCCTTTTTAATGTTTAAGAGTCAACCCATCCTCAATCTGAGGCACGGTGTGACAGCTATCACTCAAAGGGTATCTCTTTTGTTTAAAATAGATACAATTCTAATTGAAAACAACAACTGACCTACGAAAATCTGACCAAACACATTTGGATTGACTTTATCTTTTATAAGAATGATCCAAGGGACTTGGTGACATGTAAAAGTCAACCCCGCCTCAATCTGAGGCACAGTGTGTCCGGTACCACTCAAAGGGTCTCTCTTTTGTTAAAAACGGACACGATTTTAAGTGAAAACAACAACTGACCAAAAAAAATTCAACCAAACGCATTTGTATTTCCTTGATATTTTATAAGAACTATACAAGGGTCCTTGGTGACATGTAAGAGTCATCCTCGCCTCAATCCGAGGCAAGGTGAGGCCGGTACCACTCAAAGGGACTCTATTTTGTTTAAAATGGACATGATTTTAAGTGAAAAGAAACTGACCTACGGAAATCCGACCAAACGAATTCGGATTGTGCTGATCCTTTATTATAAAGATCCCCGACTCCTTTGTGACATGTAAGAGTAAACCCCACCTAAATCAGAGGCACGGTGTGGCCGGTACCACTCAAAGTGTCTCTATTTTGTTCAAAATGGACACGATTTTAAGTGAAAACAACAACTGACCTTCAAAAATTTGACCAAATTAATTAGGATTATATTGATGCTTTAAGAGAAAGATCCAATCGTCCTTTGTGATGTGTATGATTCATACTCGACACAATCCGAGGCACGGTGTGGCTGTTATCACTCAAAGGGTCTCTCTTTTCTTTAAAATGGACACAATTTTAATTGAAAATGACAACTGACCTATGAAAATCTGACCAAATGCATTCATATTGCCTTGATATTTTATATGAACGATCCAAGGGTCCTTTTTGATTTGTACGATTCAATCCCGCCTCAATCCGAGGCACGGTGTAGCCGATACCACTCAAAGGGTCTCTCTTTTGTTTAAAATGGACACGATTTTATGTCCAAACAACAACTAACCTACCGAAATCCAACCAAACACATTCCGGTTGTATTGATCCATTAGGAGAAAGATCCACGGGTCCTTTTTGACATGTAAGAGTCATTCCTTCCTCAATCCGAGGCACGGTGTGACCGCTATTACTCAAAGTGTCTCTCTTTTGTTTAAAATGGACACAATTTTAATTGAAAACAACAATTGACCTATAAAAATCTGACCAAACGCATTAGGATTGCCATGATTGTTTTTAAGAACGATCCAAAAGTCCTTGGTGACGTGTAAAAGTCAACCCCACCTCAATCCAACACACGGTGTGGCCGGTACCACTCAAAGGCTCTCTCTTTTGTTTAAAATGGACACAATTTTATGTGAAAACAACAACTGACCTAGGAAAATCTGACCAAACGCATTCAGATTGCATTGATCATTTATAATAATTATCCAAGGGTCCTTGGTGAAGTGTATGAGTCAACCCCACTTCAATCCGAGCCACTGTGTGACCGGTACCACTCAAAGGGTCTCTCTTTTGTTTAAAATGGACACGATTTTAAGTGAAAACAACAACTGACCAGCGGAAATTAGACGAAACACATTGATATTTCCTTGAGCTTTTATAAGAACGATCCAAGGGTCCTTGGTGACGTGAAAGAGTCATCCCCACCTCAATATGAGGCACAGTGTGGCTGGTACCACTCAAAGGGTCTCTATTTTGTTTAAAATGGACACAATTTTAAGTGAAAAAACAACTGACTTACAGAAATATGACCAAACGCATTAGGATTGTGTTGATCCTTTAGGAGAATGATACAATGGTTCTTTTTTTCTTGTAAGAGTCACCCTCGCCTCAATCCAAGGCACGATGTGGCCGGTACCACTCAAAGGGTCTCTATTTAGTTTAAAATGGACACGATTTTAAGTGAAAACAACAACTGACCTACAGAAATTTGACCAACCACATTTGGATTATGTTGATCCTTTAGGAAAACAATCCAATGGTCCGTTTTGATGTTTAAGTGTCATCCCTGCCTCAATACGAGGCATGGTGTGGCTTCTATCACTCAAAGGGTCTCTCTTTTGTTTAAAATGGACACAATTTTAATTGAAAACAACAACTGACCTATGAAAATCCGACCAAACGCATTCATATTGCATTGATCTTTTATAAGAATGATACACGGGTTCTTTGTGATGTGTAAGAGTCAACCCCGCCTCAATACAAGGCACGGTGTGGCCGGTACCACTCAAAGGTTCTCTCTTTTTTTTAAAATGGACATGGTTTTAAGTGAAAACAACAACTGACCTATGGAAATCCAAAAAAACACATTCGGATTGTGTTGATCCTTTAGGAGAATGATCCAAGATTCCTTTTTGTTGTGTAAGAGTCATCCCCGCCTCAATCTGAGGCATGGTGTGACCGCTATCACTCAAAGGGTCTCTCTTTTGTTTAAAATGGACATAATTTTAATTGAAAACAACAACTGGCCTATGAAAATCTGACCAAACGCATTCAGATTGCCTTGATCTTTTATAAGAATGATCCAAGGGTCCTTTGTGACATGTATGAGTCAACCCCACCTAAATCCAATGCACGGTGTGTCCGTTACCACTCAAAGGGTCTCTCTTTTGTTTAAAATGGACACGATTTTAAGTGAAAACAACAACTGACCACCTCCTGGACCGTCCCCACCCCCCTGGAAAGCCCTCTCAGACACCAATCCACCCCATGGAACTCCATCCACCCCCTGGACACCAATCCACCCCTGGACACCCCCACCCCTCTGGACACCCCCACCCCATTTAAAGCCCCCCCGACACCTTGGACACCGACCCACACCCTAGAAAGCCCCCCCCAGACACCAATCCACCCCCTGGACCGCCCCCACCCCGTGGACACCAATCCACCCCCCGAACACCCGCCACAACTTTGGACACCCCCACCCCCTATAAAGCACCCCCGACACCTTGGACACTAACCCACACCCTGGAAATCCCCCCAGACACCAATCCACCCCCTTGACTGCCCCCACCCCCTGGACACCAATCCACCCCTGAACACCCCCACCCATCTGGACACCCCCAGCCCCTATAAATCCCCCTGGCACCATGTACACAATCCCACCCCTAGAAAGCCCCCCCGAACACCAATCCACCCCGTGGAACGCCCCCACCCTCTGGACACCAATCCACACCCTGGACACCTCCACGCCTCTGGACCCCCACCCCCTGTAAAGCCCCCCAGACACCTTGGACACCATCCCACCCCTGGAAAGCCCCCCCCGGACACCAATCCACCCCCTGGACCACCCCCACCCCCCTGGACACCAATCCACCCCTGGACACCCCACCCCTCTGGACACCCCCACCCCCTATAAAGCCCCCCCGACACCTAGGACACTAGCCCACCCCTTGGAAAGCCCCCTCGGACACCAATACACCCCCTGAACCGCCTCCACCCCCTGGAAACCAATCCACACTTGGACACCTCCACCCCTCTAGACTCCCCCACCCCCTGTAAAGCCCCCCCGACACCTTGGACACCGGCCCACCCCCTAGAAAGCCCCCGGACACCCCTACCCCCCTTGGATAGCCACCCCAAAACATTTAATAGCCCCCAAACCCCTGAATTCTGAATTGAATTCTTTATGTACATAATTAACTTATGAATTATGTGTTAATGGTGTACGGGTATAATTGTTTTATGGGTATACTTGGTCTAATTAGCTTATGAATTATGAGTTAATTTTTTATGGGTAGACTTGCTTTAATTAGCATGTTGAGATGCTGAGTTTTTTTGCAGGTGTTCGGGTGTGTTGTTGTAGATTTTTTCGTAGCAGCAGAGAGGGAATTTATTAGCACTTTTTTAGGGTTGATAAATCGTGCTTTTTTCAGCACTAAAAAAGAGATGATAAACTACACCTTTATCCACGTTAAGAAGCACTGATAAAGGATACGTTTATCAGTGCTAAAAAAGCGCCGATAAAACAAGAATTTATCAGCGCTAAAAAAGTGCGGATAAAACATGCGTTTATCAACACTCTTTTAGTGCTGATAATTTCTGCCTTTATTAGAGCTTTTTTAGCACTGATAAAGGACCCCTTTATCAGCTCTTAGTTAGCGCTGATAAAGGGTACCCCCTTTTTCAGCATCGCGCTTTACAATGATTTTTAGCGCTGTTAAGGCCCATTTTTAGCGCTGTTAATGCCCATATTTTTAGTAGTGAATGGGTATAATAATGACGCAACAATATCCTAACCTTTTAAAAAATATATAGGTTTTTAATCATTTCATCAAATTAATTGCCTCTGAAAATGAACTGTTTTCAAAAGAATATTACTCATGAAAAAAAGGCTCCATAAACATACAACCCCTTAAAGTGAAATATGTATCATAAAAATCATTGCATAAACCATTTAAAGAAATAATATTAATGAAACCTTTAAATAATTTCCGAAATAATGCACTAGTAACATTGATAGATGTCATATTATATGGAAAATAATTTTGAAATATATTATAAAAACATTTCTGAAGGAAAATATACTTTATACTTTGATAAAATAATTTTTAAAACATCAAATTTATTTAAAACCATTTTAATGAAAATAAACATGAAACATTATAAAGCAATCTTATAAAACATTTTGGAAAACATTTTCTTTGAAATTTTATGAGGAATACTTGAAAACATTTTGAAACACATTTTCCTTGAAAATTTATAAAAGAAAATTTGAAATAATATTTAAATAGAAAAAATTTTAAAAAAACTTTTTCATTGATAACCACATTAAAATAATAAATTATAGAAATTTAAGAAAAAAATTTCTGTAAAAAAACTATGTAATCATGTAAAGGATTATTCATGTAAATGAAAGTCATGAAGGTGGGTAGATATATACATATTGAACATTACCTTTTCACTATACAATGCATCAAAAATTTCCTCAACCAAAAATGAAAATAAGATTAATTTAATAAAATCCGCATTTTCTTAAAGTTAAAATACTGGTTGAAATTTATTTTAACGACCATAAGATAATATTACAATATATTATGAGACATTTCTTTTTGGAAGACATGGTTTGATGGTACACAGATTTCCAAAATGAAGAGAGTTTAAACTCAAACTTTCATAAAAACACTTTCTAAAATATATTAAGTTCCAAATAGTGAAAAAATGGTAATAGTACATGAATATATCATTAATATATAGAGTATATAAAAATTCATGATAAATCACGAGAGATGGTTCATAATATTTCAACATATGAAGCACAATCTTAAGAAATCTAAAAAAGAAATGAGATTATTTCAATAAACTCTTACAAAATTGTAATTTGGGATCACACACTCAATATAAAAAATAAAATTACAAGAATATTTAAATATCATGAATGTATATATATTCATGATATAACCCGTCAAATGGAAGTATATAACCATTGAAAAATAATTTAGGTGCATAACAAAACTTGAGTCTCAATGAATGAAAATTTAGACTAAACTATCCTATCAATTTGGTAAAATTTAATACATAATCCCCAAGAAAGTATTAATATATAATGGATATCTAAATTTCTATAAATATATCAATAATATTCATATACTACTTTCATGGTTAGTATATACACTACAGAAAAGATAACAGTGGTGAACATGGCCTCTATCTCACCAATATAAAAAGTTAGACGAAATTACCTTACCTCATGTCTTGGATCTTATTGTACTCATAAAACCATACTGTATAACTAATACATGATTATTTTAGATCTACATAGATCCATATTTTTATATCTAATAGCTTATATGGGTTTATTATGACTTTATATTACCAATTTTTCATCAATTTAGTAGTACTAACATTTTTACATTTCAAAAGTCATCCAAAACTGACCAAACACAATAATAGAAGGTGAATCAACAAATAATGGCCAAAAAATGGGTTTTGGAGAAGTGGATAGGTCATTCTGGATCTTATTTTTAAGGTTTAGTCCCCTAGTTAGCGTAATTTTTCTTAATCATTGTAATTAATTTTAATTACTTTCAATAATATTTTTTTTTAAAACTATGTTTACCTTTTTAGAAATTAGAAATTATTCTGATTCCAAATATGGAATCCAATTTTCAAAATTTTAGTCAAATAAGTGGTATAAATTTTTTTAATATTAATTCCATATACTTTACAATAATGAGGGCCTTTAAAGTTAAAATGATCTAACATTTTCTACATTTTTACATTCATTTAAAATATGAAATGGGTTACAATTACATAAATTGAATAAATAGGTGAATATTTTATTTATTTAAAATTTTAATCTAATTTAAAATATAGTTTAAAATTTTAAATAAATTTGATAAAAAATAATGTTTTTAATTAAAATTTAGTATTTTTTCACAATTCATTAAAAATGATTCTTAACAGAAAAATAAAAAATTCAAACAAAGATAAGTTTTTGGACTTTATTTGAAGGTTTAAGTTTATTTTTATATTAAATATATATTAAAGTGTAATGAATATGATTTAAAATATGTTCTCCAATAAATGGTGGTAAAATTTTCGTAATAAAAATATAATATTTTATGCATAAATTTAGGTTTTTTATCTTAAGCATATCAAATCTATTAGATAAATATAAATAAAAAATGATTTAATATATATATATATTTAATTAATATAACTTACTACTTTTAATTACATTAATTTATTAAGATAAAATAGCTTTTTGAGCCTAAAATTAAAAATATTTTACTTTATATAAAATCATTTTTCATTTCCATTTATAATTATTTTATAACTAATGAATTAATTTTATATTTTTGTAAACCATATATTTTCATATGTCATATAAATATTTTCATAATTTCCAATTTAATGGCTAGGTTATATATTATTATATTAAATTATATTTTAATAATATATCATTATTCAGTAAAACTTGGTTTTCCGTGATACAGAAGCCATTGAGGAAATATAGTCTTGCATGTAACAAAAGATGACCTGAGTGTTCCATTTTGGAAATGTAAAACATTATGTTGTGTGTAGTGTATGATTAAATTTTGGTTTTGTAGATTTAAAGTCAAACGTAGTTCTCTAAAACATATTATTTTCAGTGTTTCATGAAACAAATATCAAAAGGATTAATTTAATTCAAAAACAATTTCATAGAATCTTGTGATTTTACATTGTTGCTTCAAAAATACTAATCCATTAATACATATGGTTTCCTTTAAAAGAGATTATCTAAGGAACATTTATATTTCATTTCCTATATTTTAAAATTTTATTTTTCCCCAAAAATTATTTGAATATTCAATCAAAACATTAACATAATTAATTTATTATCATTACTAAACATAAATTTTTTTGTTAATGGTATAAAAATTTTCTATCTTCTTTCCATCTAATTGAATAAGAAATTGTCATTCATGATCATGTAGAAACTACCAAATCCACGAATTGATTTTATTCATTTTGTAACTCTTTATAACATTTATTTTTTATATATATGTATTTACTGAATATATAAGATATTTATCACATGATTCTATTTCTATTGGGATAATATATTTTCCAATTTCATTACCAATTATTTGATGGAAAATGAAAATGTAATTCTCTTAAACATGTAGACAATTACCTTTATAACATGATGCCATTAATTTTTAATCAACTCCATACATAGATTGTTATATAAATGCATTTAATGAATACATATGTTATTTATGAAAAAATAATTTTCTATAAATATAAATAAAAATCAAACATTTTCGCATTTATTTGATGAAAAATGAAGACATCACCTTTACATACATGATGACTAATACATCTATGAATGATATATTTAATTTTTCCTAACTTCCTAACATGGAAGGATGTAAAATTGTATTTAATATATACAAATAATATACAATACAAGATTAAAATTCTAGATGTGATGCAGACATGACTAATGAGTGGGGGCTAGAAACACAAAATCCAAACATGGATGAGATACCAGAAAGTTAACAAATAAATAATTTCTTTTAATATATAATTATATGTAAATGAGTAAAAATAAGTCATTAATACATGATATACTGAAAGCTGGATATAAATATTTATCATATGTATATTTATAATAAATATAAATTTATTATATCTTAGGTTAAAATGTGTCCATTATTGTAAGAATATAAGGTATGGGTTGACATATCTATCACACTTTTAATCAATATTATTTTGCTTTTTAGATAAATAAATTCAATTTCTCTCATAAAACACATATGTTATCCATTTCCTGGATTAGTTAATGGAATTAAAATTGTTCATTTCATTTCCCTCCATTTTTTACTTGAAACCAATGATAAAAAGTTTTATTATCAAAATACCCCATTTCCCATTATTGGTATGGAATCATTTTTAACTCTTCATTGTTCATTTTTTCCGTGAAAAATGTTCTATTATAAAAATAAATAATTTTATAATTTTATTTTATATAAAATTATTCAATATATTCCAATTTATTAAATGAATATTCCTATAATATTTGTATAATTTATATTTTACCTTTTTGTTGATATCAAATTGCCATATCTTTTGAACATTTCCTACATGAACATGTTTTCCCATCATCGTGGCCAATTTTCATTATTTAGCTTCATCTACATGTATTTATGGTTTTATAATAAAAAATTTATTCACATTTTTCTTGTAATTTCTATTTTTGTATTTTAATAAAATGATTCTATTTTGTTAAATGTTTTTAGGTGTTTCATTTCACTAATCTATATTTTTATCATACATTACACAATTTCTTACATAATAATGGTTTATTTTAAATATTCTAGTAATTTAATCCTTTTTATATATTAGATTTTAGATATCTCATTGTATCCCAATGAACTGAGTTATGGCCATGATTTATAACATTATTTTTCTAAAAAAAACTATCTAAATTAAATTATATTTATTATTAATTTCAAAAATAATCATACATCCCATATAAATGTGTTTTCATTTACTTAATTATCCTTTACTTTATAATATTCCCCAATAATACCAGGAAACTTTTTTCTATATATTTATTATTATCACAGTTTTTCATTCGTTGAAAAAATATTGACCTTATGTATAGTAGTTTTAAAATATATATGTTTCTCATAACTAAGAAATGTTGAATACGTATTATATTCAACTTCATTTATTTTAGATAATATTTTTATTTTAATTAGAAATTATTTTGGTCTTATTATTATGAAGCCTCCCATTACATTAATAGTTCTCATGGGATAAAACTGTTAGCTATTTGATTTATTTGTTATATATTTATATATGATGTCTTGGTATGAAACCATGACCGTTAGATTATTATATTTTGCATTATTTATTATATCAAAAAAAATCTAATCATTTCTCTCTATGTGATTATTTTTATTTCCATATCACAAATGGATTAATTCCTCTTTTATGATTTTAGTTTGATAGAACACTTTATTTTTATTTATATTTTCCATATTATTCATCACTTGGTTATTCTATGATAGCTTCCACTGTACAATTTCCCATATTAACATTCTAGGAGAACCCTTTATTTTTATTTCTATTAACTATGAAAGAAATTAGGGATTAAGGAATTATTTAAAAGAGTTATATGAATGTTCCCAATATGATTAAATTTATGTTTTAATGTTTCCTATGTAATATAGGATTGTTGTATGTTGTAAGAACCCAGACTTTTTTTTCCTGTATGTTTTTCCTTTTCTGGTTGTTTTTGAGAAAAAGGGGAAAATCTGGAAATTTTTAGAGTACACGCCATGTACTTTATAAGTACACACCATATACTTTTCTCCCACGCGAGGCCATGTGCTGGCCATGTCCGAGCCACACACACGGCTATGTGGGGTGATGTGGAAGCAACTTAAAGAAGAGTACAAAAACAAAGGTACATGTCATGAACTCTATAAATACATGCAGTGTAGTTTTATTTTTATTTCATTAATTGGATCAGGGTCGCGACTTAACCCTGTTTTCATCTTCATGTCCACCTAATTCTGCCCAGAGCATCCGAGGAGGCCGAATCTTCACCGAGCCGCCGATCCGTCACTGGTGATCCGAATCGAACACCTTCGGTTGCAATAGAATCACAATGGTGAGTTCTTGGTTTTTCTTTGGCCTTGTTTCCTAATTCTTCTTCTCATGTGAGTTATCTGAGGTTGAAACTTTTAGACATTTGTGTAGATCTACTCCGTTCGAGGCCGATTCACAGGCCGAGGTTCAAGTATATCAATCTACGAGGATCGAGGTAGGTGGTTTGTTTCCCTACGTTGAATGTCTCTGAGTTTTTGGCGCAAAAGTTCCAGGTACCCATGTATCAGGTATCTCGTTTTAGGGTTTTGATCCTGTTTTGTTGTCTTCCTTAGATTTAATGTATGCTTGAGGTTATTAGATAATTAATAATTTCTTGTTATCATGTTTGAGGATCACTCCATGGGTGTTCCCCTTATTTGGTTGTTTATCGCCGTTTGGCTTAGGTTGCCTGTGATGCAGACCTTGTTGCATTGCTTTCATGACTTGATATAGTTGATTGCATGTATTTCCTACTGTTTATATGCTTTTGATGCATTATAGCTATTACCAAAGTAGTTGTCTGGTCATACTTAGGACTGCACAAGTTTCAGTAGCATAGGCCTATGAGGTTTCAAGGTGAGATAGATTCCCATACAGCTGAGGGCTGGCTGGAGGCAGTTGATAAAGTTTTTCTCCTAGTTGAGACACCAGTAAAGAAGATGGGGATCATAGCTACTAGTCTTTTACAGTGAGTGACCATGAAGATCTTCTTCTTGGTTATGAGGCTTCTGTACATGGACTATTGCCTGAGATGGTACCTTTGGGTAGTGTGTCAGCCATATCACTGCCCATTGGTTAACAGTTACAACCGGCAGTACCAGTAGAGGAAACATATAGGCTTAGTGCCTTACACATGATTCAGCATCAGATACCCCTAAGGTTATGAGGTGAGGCCGACTCATAGGTGGCTGAAAACTGGCTTGATGTGGTGGCTGAGAGTTCTCTAGAGATTATATAGCTCGGTAGGATGACATGTCAGTAGCTGAGTATTTATCGAGGTATACCGATCATTCCTGGTACTCGATGAATATGATACAATCAGTGCTTTGAGGCTCAAACTTTCAAGTGCAGTGTGTTTAAGGATGTCCGATCCAACACTATTCCTCTTTGCATTCCTACTTATATTGGGGTGCTAGAGAGTACCTTTGTGGTTGAATGTTCACTGGTTGAGCGGATACAGCTAGTGAATGTTAGTAATGGTAAAATAGGAAACTGGCACTAGTATTAGAGACTTGGGCTTGTAAAAATGTATCGAGAAGAATAAGTGTTAAAGATATATGAATCTACAGGGCTGCAGACTTGGAAGCAGAGATAGGGGAGAAACATGAGGTGGTTTACATTTCGACATGATACAACCACCCCAATTGTTGTAGATACCCAAAGCATGATGGACATGGAAATTACATTACTTTCTCAGAATAATTAATACATAAAAAAATGGAAACCCAAAGATCATAATAGTTTAGTTTCTTTGGAATCTTGTAACATAATCTTCTAATCATGGTGAATGATCTTCAACATCTCCCATAATGATCTTCCCTTTTTTTTCTTACCTAAAACCTTTATTTATATCCTGAAAAAAACATAAAAAGGGTGATCTCAAATGCTCAATAAGAGTAATCATGGAGAAAATAAAACAAACCATATACATTTGAACATAAAATCATGAACATAAAGTTTAAACATCAAGATCTTGAGTTGTTAAATGAATCATGGCAGTATGTAAGGAATAGATCATAAAGGAACATTAATCATGATAAAATAGCATGGGAATAAAACATTTAATTGTGTAATCCATTAAGAACATGTTATTATTTCCATAGTAGCCATGACATTGCTTCCAAGACCATCATAGTGGACTAAGTCCATTACTGAACCGAGTTTACTTGCCGTCCTAGCCCTGTATTACTGAACCGAATTCACTTAACATTCCATCCATGTCTTTCTCATGAGATATAAATCTTTACCCAATGCATTGGAGGGATATATAAGTCCCACCCATCTCATAATAAAATCAATTTTACTTGTGCCAAAAAATAAACATAAATCATTCATCATAACCCAAAGAATAAAATGGGTTTCATAAACATCATCCCATTATAACGTAATACATATAAAATAAATGGATATCATTTATTCATAATAATAATAAATCCATGTAAATAATAGAGGCATTATACTTGAAAGATAATCATACTAAATAATGTCATCTTAGATGGAAAAATAGTTTTGACAAAACACTTGAAATGAATTCTTGAGGAAAATATCCTTTCTTCTTCAAAATCATTATTTTTTTCAAAAAATGACATCAAATTTTAAATTTAGAAGATTTTGTTGAAAATAATCATAAAATATTGTAGAGGAATCATCATAAAAATAAGGCGTTATGAAACCGTGAAAATCCATTCACACCGTATAAGTTCAAAAAACATTCTTCTCATACTTTTTCCAGAAATGTCAAAAAGTTCCCCGTATGGTAAAAAAAGAATGATTCCTTCCATAACACAATGTAAAAGTTAAATAGGGGTAAAAATGACTTTAAAAATACATGTATGAATATTAGACACTTTATGAAAAACATTTTTATGGACATGGATGAAAAATATAACCCCAGTAAATACTTATGTATAAGCAATCTCAGATAAAAATGAGATTTAAAAAATTATCCCTTACCTTTTGTCCAGTTTCTTCCAGATGTGTCCAACAATCCTATATAGCGGGTTTAAACATATTATTAAATGGTAACATAACCATAATAGTATTTATTATATCATATATGATTCACTTATGACTTTATATTAACCGTTATTTTGTAAATTCCATGTTAAAGCAGCGTTTTGGGTCAAATCGTTTCATTTATCGTACATGTTTCGACTTTTTGTTCTTGATATTTTTGAATATATATCCTCATTTACATAATTCCAGAATGTCAATCATGATTTATATATAATATATATTATACATATAAATATATAGGATAGATCAATAAATGGAATGAAATACACCGTTTATTGAGAAGGTAGGTCGTACGTACACATGAACGCTGTTTTCATTTCTTTTTTGAATTGAATAGAATTAAGTAAATCAAACATATATGTACATAAATCCAGTATAATTATTATGTAATATATTTCATGATTATTTATTATATGTACTTTATAATCATACTTGAATGGTTAATCATGGAAAATGAATCTCATCGCGTTCGGGGAGACGATAGTCCGTACGTACGCACGAGTGACAATACGATTCTTTTGATATTAAAATCATATATAATTGGATGGTATATCATATATAAAGAATAATAATAATTTTATATTTATTATTTATATCATTTATACTCATTATTATACCCATCCAAATGATAAAATGTTTTAATGACAAACTACACCATGACATGGAGACGGTAAGCCGTACTTACGCCCGTGTGGTGCTTTTTCATTCATAGGATGGATAAAATAACTAATATGTTTGTAAAATTTTTATAATAACATCACATTATATATAGGATACTAGATTTATTATTTTAGAATGGAAACAACAAATGAGGAAGTGGAATAAGAAAGGAACGTGAAATAGGTTGTGAGATATTTACCTCTTCTTCAGGTTCTTCCTTTTGATTTTATCAAAAGGGCTCATTAAGATGGATTTATGACTAAAGAAATTCCTCTAGGATGAATTTATGACAGTTTAAAGGGTATTTGGTCCAGGTTTGGTTGAGAAAAATGGCTTTGGAAAAGTAAATTAGAGATAAGGGGGAGTTCCCTTTCATAGGAGGGGTGAGGGGCACATTAGGAAAAAATTAAAATATTATTTTATAATAAATTCATATTATGTTTATAATGGCTTCAATGTGACTTATGTGTAGTCTAGGGTAGGTATGGGTTTAAAGCCTCTCAACCAATAGGATTTAGACAATTTTAGGCTACTATTTTAACCTTATCAGTTAGATTTAACTCTAAGTTAAATAATTTAACTTTTACTGTGTCTTCTTGTATTTTTACACTATATGGTTAATAAACATAATATAAATATCCAATCGAACCCCAATTGGTTCATTAATGACCTATATATTATTATATAAGTCTTTTGGCTGAACATTAGATTTTTAAGACCATTATATCAATTAATAATATAATATTTGTTTTAAATTCTCTTTTATGTCAATCTTGACACTATTTGGTATTTTGTTTTTTATAAATTCATAACAACATTATTAATTCGAAAAAAATTCATATAACCAACCATAATATGTTATGTTAACCTATAAAATTAGCTTAATTTCGAGAAAATCTCAAATTACATTTATTGGGTATTTATAATATCAATTATGCTAATATTTTATTAATAAGGTAATTAATGCATCATCATTGTGTCATAAATAAATTAAATTATCTAATGTCTAAAAAATATAAATAAAATTCCATTATGTAGAAAATAATTTTATCTTTCTAATTTATATTTATGGTGGTCTTTATCTTATTTATAACCCTATATTAGAAATGTTTTAGTTATTAAACATTAATTTTAACAATTTTAACTCTTCTTTAAATAAAATAATAATAAATGTCCTAATCTAATTGGAGTGGACCTAAAGGGTAATATTTTATTCCTAAGATTGTTTTTTGTCAAATCACACTTATCCAATAGAATTGAGACATGTTTTAGGGTAATAATAATATCATTTTTACCCTTAATTACCTTATTTACTTTTAAATGTTGTAAATAAAAGTTAAAAGTCACTATTCACCCAAAATTATTTTCATCTCATTGAACGAAATTTTACTTACTGATATCAACCGTCTCTTTTGTATTTTAAAAATTAAACTCACAGAAGTGGTAAAATTATGTTTTATGTAAATTTGCAAATGCTCCTAGGAGGTGGGTAAAAGACGGTAAAAAGTTCAATAAAATTTGAATATATATAAAATTATTATAAAATGAATCCAATGAATTACATTGAACTTATATTGGTATTATGTATCTATTTTTACCTAAAATAAATTTAAATAAAATAAATTATTATTTAAATAATAAGTCGGTTTTGACCAATAACTCAGTGTTTTCACTAATCATCAAAAATTGAAAGTTTTCAGAAAAATACAACAAATTCACCCTAGGATAATTTCAATATTCCGAATCCAAAAATGAATTCCATTTTGAAATTTAAAATTTAGAAAATTTTAAAAAGTGGGTATTACTATTCATAATGGCTAGTTTATATAATATTTTAATAACATATCGTTGTTTGGTGAAACTCGTTATTGCGTACAACACAAGCTATCGAGGAAGGTTTCTCTTGCGTGTAACACAAGAAAAGAATAGTGTTGTGTATACTACAATAAAATATGGTGTTGTGTATAGTGAAAGATAATCTTGGTGTATCCTACAACACAAGACATCAATGAAATTAAAAATAATATTTCTCATAAAATCTTGGGGTGTTACAATTGTCGTCCCCTCCAGGCTCAGGGAGCTGGAGGACAGGGGAAGAAAGTAGCTACATGCCGTCAAGGAGTGCGACCCAAGGGATCTAGGAATGATTTGATGTACAATCTGTGTCTACTACTAGCTATCATATCAATATACATAGGTACTAATCATTTATTCCTTCCATGAATCTTGTCCAAGACCTAGAGTTTCCGGTTAAACCATTGACTTGACCCTCACATCTGTAGATTCCATTGGGAGGATACTCAATAATCACAATTATGCCAATGGTGTAATCCGACCCTTGAGGCAATATTTTTGGTTGGAACCTCTTGGTGGAAGCATCGAGGCCTTACGACGTTTGTTTGGGTATGAATGGACACCCACAATTAATACTCAGATTGATTGTATTAGGAAAAAAGTTTGTGGTTTGTCTACAATGTTGAGATGAGGTTTTCGTTATTCGGTGAAAAAGGAATCCCAGGTAGAATAGGTTAAACTCATGCATAGAAGGGTAAAACCGATCACTCTTACGTCGGCCAACATTACCTTCATGGGAGTAGGAGTTTTGAGTTTTCAAGTTCCCAAATGGAGTGGCTAGAGTTCCTCCAAGACTATGACTTTGAGATAGTCTATACTCTTGGGAAGGGGGAACATGGTAGCAGATGCACTCAGTAAGAGGTCTGACCTACAGCTGCTGAGTGAGGTGACAAAGCAACTCGCTGCTTTATGGATATCCTACGTGTATTGCGATGGAGTATTTATATTCAGTCTCTAACAGTCACTCCCCTACATCAACAACAAGTTAGTGAGGCGTAGTGTGGGGACACTGACGGTGAGTCTTGACATGTTCAAATATCCTGAGGGCAGCCTCCTCGTGAATTTTCAGAAGGTGGGAAGCATTTCATCCTCTTTAGAGGACATACCATGGTACTAGTAGTTCAACATGAGGTGGTGTCGAGGGATTCCCATACGCCCCCTCTAACGGTACATCTGGGTGTGGTGAAGATGTATTAGAATCTATGACATTAGTACTGATGGCCCGGGATGAAGGAAGCTGTGCCAAAGTTTGTATCATGACGTCTCACTTGTCAGCAAGTGAAAACTGAACAGAATTGGAAGAAGTCTTATTCCTACAAGATACAGAGAGCTATGGAGTTTGAGGATGGTGACCACGTCTTTCTATGGGTCTCACCTCGACGAGGTTTGCGGAGATTTGGCAGGGGTGTCAAGTTATCTCCGAGGTACATCAAACCCTTTTATATCCTTAGTATACTTAGAGAGGTGGAATATCGCCTAGACCTTCCACCACAGTTGGAGAAGGTGCATGACGTCGTCCACGTATCCCAGCTGAGGAGACACATACATGTCCTATATCACGTCATTGACCATGGAGAGCTGGATATCGAGGATGGGGCGATGTTTTTAGAGGTTCAGTGGAGATTAAGGATCGATAGGAAAGAGTCCTTCATGGGTGATTGATACCTTTTGTGTGTGTAAGATGGAAGCATGAGAACCTCCAGAAGAAAAAATGGGAGAATGAGGCTTAGATTCGTGCTCAGTACCCTCTTTTGGTAGTTTGGCCTTTGTTGTGGCTTTAGGGGACATAAAGACCTAAGGTGTGGAGAATTTAATGTCTCTGAAATTCCGTATAATTTTTTTTAATTATATGGAATTATTTTGATACCTTGAAATCTGACAACGCATGATTCTGAGGCCTGGAGTTCCGGGAATGATCCGTCCAACATTGGTTGAGTTTAATTTAGCGTGTATAAGCAGTTTTCATGAAAAAGTGGAATAACTCTTAAACGATAACTCAAATCAAAAATACAAGGGCACCATTGTGTTCAAGATGACAGGTTTACCTTAGTTGCGTCTTAAGTTTAGTCGGTGCAGGCCTCCTGTGAGAAAACCCAAAAATGACATAGTTGCATATAAAATAATTAAATAAATTATTTTATTTTTAAAATTATTATAACTCACAAAGGGTAACATAGATTGAAAATCGGAGACCACTGCTGAACTCATGAGGGTGTTATCACTTTAAGAAGATACTAACTTTGGCTGGACCGATCCACCAGTGAAAGTTAGTTTTTGGCTGTAAATAAAATAAGTAAGTGAAAATTATTTTATTGTAAAATCCATAATTTTTAAATGGTAATGATGATTGAAAATATGACAGTCCCATTGGGTTTTTTGGGGTGTGTTTCACTTAGGAAGAGCCTAACCTCGACCAGTGTGGGTCGAGGGTGACTGTAAATAATTTTCTGAACTTTTTTTCAGGTACGTTCAGTAAACACGCAAGAGACATTTTATAACTTTTGAATCGGTACTCAGAATTGAAATACGAGGGCACCGTTGAACTCGCAACACTGATATTCTCTTAAGAAGATCATCACCTTGACTGTAGTGGGTCAAGGGTGAATGTTAGTTTTTGTGAATTTCATGGGAGAGTTAAAAGAATAAAAGTAAAATAAAGGAAAACTTTTATTTTATTTTTAAAACCACCCAATTTGTATGTGCAATGACAAGGACCACCCGACCCCCCTGAACTCCATCTTTAATGTAATTTAACTCTTGGTTTCTCCCCCAAATTAAATTTGAAAACATTATTTTAATTAATGTGCCAACAATTAATTGAGTTAAAAGACTTCACTCATATAAAATTGGCTCCTCATCCTTTTGGTGGAGATCATTGGAAAGTGATATTTGGGAGAGCCATGGAGAACTGGGAAGAATATCCTCTAAATGAAGAACCTCTTCAATGAAGAAGAATTCTCCGAATTGAGGAACATAGAACCAACTCCGGGAGCATGGTGCGGGAGAAATGAATGCCGACGTCATAAACCTCATCTCCTTCCTCATGCCGACAGAAACGAGTAATCACGTAGTGGTTCTAATTTAAAATATGATTGTATTTGTTTGTTAATTCATCATATTATAGATTCGTAATGATAATGGCCAAACTAACTTGGTCATTGTACTGCGCATATACCTGAACCCTTTGTCTATTGTTCTTCGTGTGTTCATCAACGTTAAAAATTAAGCGTGCTGGAAACACAATATTGTGTAGAGCACAACATATGGACACAGAGCCCTAGACCTGAGGATCGCGAATATGCGATCGACATATTTATTAGGCTTAGAACCAATATGCGGCAACCCATGGAAGGGGAGACATGGCGGTGAGATTTATGGAATGTTTTCAAGGTACGACTCCAGGTGGGGTAGAGGGTGCGACATGTGGCAGTGAAGGACAACCAGAAGTTAACAACATGGTAGTGTGGCTAGTCGGAGGTGGTGGCATCAGTTCTGGACGTGTGGAGGAACCCAACCATTTGAGAAATGTGTTAATTGGAGCGTGAAAAAACTATGGAATAGTAAAGGGTTGATTGGAAAGAGAAAATTATGGAGATGAAAAAATAATAAAAATCTAAAATCATGTAAGAGTAGAGGAGGTGACATGTGGATGTCACGTTCACCATATGAATGCCTAATGTGTGATTGAATTTATAGTTATGAAATTGGTAATTAACAACAATAATAAAATATTATTATTATTACTTTTGTTGATAAAACACTTTTTTGACTGTAACTTATCCATGCGACCTCGGTTTTATGAAACCGTTAGCGAAAGTAAGACCCTGACTTCAAGAAGGAATTTATGAGTCCAATATTGGATGTCTCTTTCAGGTTTTGTGATCGGGTACCTGAAACAATCAAATAAGAATAATAATATATTATTATTATTATTAAATTATCAACCCTCTATAAATCTTGCGTGCGACGTCTGATTGACATGATTTAAGTGGTGACATGATCCTGACATTAAGGTGGTAGATTTAAGTCTAATGTTGAATATTAAATTCTGGTTTGTGGCTCGGGTCCACGAAACCCCCAATAATAATAATATTACTATTAATGCGGGATATTTTATTCGACTTATCTCCCTTATACGGTGTAGAAATGACAACCGTCTGCGACATTGAAATCCTTGAGATGAGGAGGTCCTTTTTAGATACCCCACACGACTTTCGAAGAAATTTAGAGTTTGGATGGGTTGGATTGTACTCGAATCCAACCGGGCTCTCGGCACTGAAACACTTAGGACTCATAGACCGAGTGTCTGATTGACACACCGTCTGTTGCGTTGAGACCCATTTTACGTGGCGGTCCTTTTGGATACATATTCGTGGGACTTCATGGAGGATAGAGTATCAACATGTGTCCTGAGGAGAAGATCCTCACAAAATCAAGCGAGCTTAGTGTGGGAACCCTGTAGCTATCTGTGAAATTAGGAAGGGATCGTTTATGGTTCTGAAAATTTACCACGATCCTATGTGGGTATGAAGATGTACTAGGATCCTATGTGGGTCTAATGATGTAATAGTATCTTGTGTGGGTCTGATGATGTTCTAGGATCCTGTGTGGGCCTAACGAGGTACTAGGGTCCTGTGTGGGTCTGACAATGTACTATGATCCTGTGTGGGTCTAACAATGTACTAGGATCCTGTGTGGGTTAGATGATGTACTAGGATCTTGTGTGGGTTTGACGAGGTACTAGGATCCTATGTGGGTTTGACCATGTACTAGGATCCTTTTTGGGTTTGATGAGGTTCTAGGATCCTGTGTGTTTCTGACAATGTAATAGGATCCTGTATGGGTCTGATGAGGTACTAGGATCCTATCTGGGTCTGATGATGTACTAGGATCCTATTTGGGTCTGACGAGGTACAAGGATCTTGTGTGGGTTTGACAATGTACGACGATCCTCTCCGGGTCTGATGAAGTTCTAGGATCCTGTGTGGGTTTGATGATGTATTATGATTTTCTATGGGTCTGATGATGATTTAGGATCCTTCGTGGGTCTTCCTCTTAACAGAGTAAGATGAATTAGTAGTTACATCTAACCATCTCTACTACTATACCTATGTTATACCTGGTGTGATCTGAGTCCATACCTGTGTGGTAATTTCTTTTGTGGAAATACCTTGGTGGTATTCTTCTGTGTGGTGTACCTGTGTGGTACTTACCTTTTTCGTATTCCTTCCTCCATGGAATAGTTGAGATTTGGGCTTTTGAGTTGGACCCTCTGTTTCCTTATTATTGGGATGGATATACTTGATAACTTAGGTATATGTATGGGCATATATCTAAATAGTGTTGTTATTTGATTTTGTTCTTTGTGGTTTCTACTTTGTAAATTTTGTGAGACCTTGAGGGTCTCGGGGTCCCTACTGAGTATCGTTATACTCACACCTACACGGGCTATGCCCACACCCTGTTGTGTTTAGTGCAGATGATGGACAATGCTGACTGAGGACTAGAGTACTGGGACTGCAGGTAGCTTAGAGGTGGACCATAGATGAGGTGTACCACAGAGACGACCGTTCGGGAGTTGCACTTACCCTTCAGGTAGAATCCTTGGCGGGTGTTCACAAGAGTTGTTCCAGTTTACTTGTACTTTTCAGATTCTTATACTTTTTAGTTGGGATTATATTCTAGATCTTTTTACTTAATTTTCTCACTCAACTTTCTATTCAGTTTACCCGTGTTCGTATTTTGTTGTGTTCTTGGTTGGGTGAGTTTACAGGATATAAAGGCAATGCCTTCTCGGTTTTAGGGAATATGCCTTTCGGTGCTAGTCGCCAGCCCCTGGCCTATGGAAGATGGGATTGGAGTAGTCACGACACGGGCCCCAGGGGAGGGTTATGAAAAAAACACCGAAAGTGTTCAAGGGTATCATGATCAAGATCTTACAGCCTTACCTCGATATCTTTATGGTAGTTTTCATTGATGACATATTTATTTACTCAGCGTCGGAGGAGGAACACTCCATGAACCTACAAATAGTACCAGATACACTCTGAGAGAACCATCATTATGATAAGATCTCAAAGTAAACGTTCTACAAACGGAAGATCCACTTCATGGGGTACGTTATCTCAAAGGCTAGAGCTGTAGTGGATCCAGCGATCATAGAGGCAGTGCTTTCTTGGGATCCACCCAAGAGTGTGACTGTGGTGCAGAGTTTCCTAGGATTGGTTGGGTACTACCAGATATTCGTACCTGACTATTCCATAGTTGAAACACCCTTGTCATCTTTGACAAAGAAGGGACAACCCTTCATGTGTATGGAGATATGCAATCTTTTTTTTCAAGAGATGAGGTAGATACTGACGTGTGACACTATCTTGAGGGTACTAGAGGAGGGCGTTGGTTATGTAGTCTATTGCGATACATCAGGGATCAGACTAGGATGTTTACTGATGAAGGAGGAAGCCTAAATCTCCTAAAACCCATGTCAACTGAGAAAACATGAGAAGAACTGTGCTACCCATGACATGGAGTTAGCAGTAGCAGTATTCACCTTGGATATGTAGTGACACTACTTGATGTGAGAATTATTTACTGTCTACTTTGATCACAAGAGTCTCAGGTATATCTTCTCACAAAAGGACATGAACCTAAGACATCGACGATGGCTATAGTTCCTCTAGGACTAAGAATTTGAGAGATTCTACACTTCTTGGATGGGAAAAGTAGTAGAAGATGCACTTAGCGGAGGTCCAGTCCACAGTTTCTGAGTGAGGTGACAATACAGCTTGTCGCGTTGTAGATTTCTTTCTTGGATAGTGATGGAGAATCTTAACTCAAGTCTATGAAAGTTACACCCCCACTCCTTCAGCGAGTTAGGGAGGCACAACTTGGGGATGTAGACTATGAGGACTGGTGTGCTCAGATATCGTCAGTTCATACTCCTAATGTATTTTTTGAAGGGGGTAGCACATCATCCTCTTTAGAGGATTCACTATAGTATCTGTGATTCTATGAGAGGAGGTTTTTTGAGGGTTCCAAACAACCATTTTGGTGGTACATACTAGTGTGGAAAAGATGTAATAGGACCTTCAACACCAGTACTGGTGGCCAGGGATAAAGAAAGTGGTGGTGGAGTTCATCTCGCGATGAATCACTTGTTAGAAAGTGAAGGCCGAACATCAGGTATAAGCAGTCTTAGCTCAGTCACTTAAGGTGCCGTAATTGATGTGGGATGGAATATCCATGGACTTCATGATAGGGCTAACACATACATCATGGTCCAGGATTCCATCGGGGTGATCGTTGATTGAATCACCAAGTCAGACCCATTTCTTACCCATTTGAGGGAAATGATCAGTAAAGAGCATTGGACACCTCTACATACAAAAGATTGTATGAATTCTCTGGGTGAAATCAATGAACGTCTTAGATCACAATGATTGTTTTAAATCCTTCTTGTGGAAGGGATTATATGAGGAATTTACGAATCATCTACGTTTGAGCACCACCTTCCATCTGCAGAAAGATGGTTATATAGAGCAGACAATACAGACACTCGAGGAAACACATCGTGATTGTCCCCTCAATTTTGGCCACAGTTGGGAGGACCCCCTACCACTAGTGGAGTTCACTTACAATAACTTTTATAACTCCACCATCATCGTGGCTCCATTTTAGACCCTATACGGGAGACCTTGCAGATCAAAACTATGCTAGAGAGACCCAGGTGAGTCAGCACTTATGGGTCCAGAATTGGTACATGCTACCATAGAGAAGGTACAAATCATCCAAGAGAGGATGAATATTGAACAAAGCCGGTAGAAGTCTTATGCCTATAGGAGATGGAGACCCCTAGAGTTTTAGGGGATAGACCATGTCTTTTAACGAGTCTCACCCCGATGAGGATTACAGAATTTTTGTCGGGGAAACAAGCTATATCCGAGGTTCATTGGAGCTTTCTAGATCCTCATAAAAGTAGGAGAGGTGGCATACCATCTAGATCTTCCACCATAGATGCACCTGGTGTGTAATACTTTTCATGTGTCACAGCTGGGGAGGTATGTGCATGATCCATCACACATTATCGACTGGGGTGAGCTGAACATCAATGATAGGGAGACATTTGCAGAGTTCCCATTAGATATAGAGGATCTACTGGAGCAGGTCCTTCATGGGCGATCGATTCCTCTACTAAGAGTTCGGTGGAAAAATAGGATCCTCCAAGAGAGCACATGGGAGCAAGAGGCTCAGATTTCTACTCAATATCCCCATTTGTTTCCCCTGTTTTGTTGTAGTTTTTGAGGAAAAAATCCATAAGGTGGGGAGAATTTAAAGACCAGGAAAATTATATATAAATTTTTTATAATTATTTGGGATTATTAAGAGTCTAAGAAAATTGAAGGCACTTGATTCTATGGCCCGGGGTTCCTAAAACGGAATTTTGAAATCCTTTTAAGGTATGCTCAGCAAACATGTGGGCGGAATTTTCAATATTTTGAACCAATTCTTGGATTAAAGATCTGAGGGCACTGTCGAATCTGCATCGATGTGATTCTCTTATGAGATGATTAACATTAACTGAAGTAGGTTGGGAGAAAAAGATAGTTTTATGGACTTTGAATGAATAATAAAATTACATAAAAATGTTATTTTAATTTTCTATCTACTGTTGAGCGGTGATGGTGGGACTTCTGGGTTGTCAAGATATTTAATGTATTGACTCTTATATTTTGTAACCACACTATTCAGAGTTAAGAGATTCATTAATTAAAACTAATTAATGAACTTCATTAATCATACTATGCATTTATCTCCCTTCACCTAAATTTAAATGAAGCTAGGGTTTTGGTTTTTGACATGGAAGAGAGGAACCTCTGACGAAGTGTCATGGTGTCTTACACTAATGATAAACATATGCTTTGATGACAACATTGGAGGAATCAATCCAAAAATGACGAATTTTGATAGCTTCATAAAAAATGTTTTCTTCTCCCACAATCATGATGTATCCTCTGAATCCGATGTAGGGGTTGTTATTAAATTCAAGTATTTCCTCAATTAAATTCCTTTTTCTTGAAAAGCATCATGAATGTGGATCAACCAAAATGAGTTGATCTGTAATTCGTATGAAATTTCATGTGGTTTTGCGAGAGTTTTGAAAGGGATTAAATTTATCTTTGTAATGAATTGTTTATTACCCGCTAGATATGATGCTAACGCAGAGGGTGCGGGCCAAACCAACAAGTCCTGAAACCTCCACCGCTTCATTGTTTATCTTGTTCTTATGGGAATAATTTTCAACTCAATGGAATCTAAATCTGGGAGCCACTTAGTGACAAAAGCATCTTGGGAGGTCCGTATGTTCTTTCGGAAACGAAAACGGACTACCAGAGCTCACCTGGTGGCCAGCGAAGGCCCCAATGACCTGACATTGGAAGGCAAAGGCAGCGTCCGGATATCGCTAGCTATAGAGATGTGGATTCTGAAGGCACCATGGTAGACCAGTGGGGCATATGCTGTCATCTGGATGCGGTGGCAGCAGGGCAGTGCACCGTCGCACGTTGTAGAATGGAGCCACAACATCGAGTTGCGGCGTAGCGGACCCGAGCCCCATGAGTATTGATGATAGAATGGTTGCGCCATGTGGAGATGCCAGTTGAAGAACCCAAATGTCTTTTCTATTTGGGAAGGAGGGCGGCCACCTGGCTGGTTGAACATTCCAGCCACTAGGCCAGGTCACCTAGCAGGCTGTGCCCAGCCTAGGCGGGCCTAGCCGGTCCGTGGCCCTTCCCACTCGGGCTGGCCCAAGGTGTCCGGGTTGGGCCAGGTCAGGCCCAGATTGGTTTGGGGAGACCACAACTGGGCCGTGTCGGCCCAGGTCGGGTGGGGGGGGGGGGCGAGTCAGTCGAACATGACCAAGACCTTTTTTAGTCAAGATATGCTTACAAGGTAGTATCTTACAAACCATACATCTATTTTATGAACTTTCTATAGCACTGTAATCCTTGGAACGAGAAATTCATTTTCAAATAATCCACCTGAGTTTTGGATAATGTTGGATTATGGACGGGTTGGATCTAACCCGAATCCAACTGGGCCCCCAGTACTAAAACACTTATAACTCACAGACTGGGCGTCCGATTGGCACATCGTCTATCATATTGGGAACCTTACCAAATGGTGGTACTTCTGGTTACTCATTTGTAGAATGTCGTGGTAGTTGAGGCATGAACGATATATTGAGGAGCAGATACTACGAAACTCAAGCACACATGGTGTGGGAAATCCAGTGAAGTGGGCGGGGAATCCTATGGCTCGCTATCAATTGAAGAGTGACCCTTTGGGAATCAGCATCATAACTACCCTATGTGGATCAGGATCATAGAGACCCTGTCTGGATTAGTATCATAACAACCCTGTGTGGAATAGCATCATGGGGACCCAGTGTGTATCCGAATCATAGCGACCTTTTGTGGATCAACATCATAGTGACCCTGTTTGGATCAAATATTTTACTACATTGTAGAATATGTTTATTTTACGGCCTAATAACAAATATTTCTCAAAACTATTTTTATGTGCATAGTGCATATCCATTTGAATTACATAAAATAAACCATAATAAGAAAATAATTAAAATAAAATTTTATATTAAATATCTCCCTTTATGGATTAAAATTCATATAATGATGAATACTTGTCCTATATATAATGTGAAATACTATTTGTTTTTGAAAAATTAATGCGTCATAAAACTTCCATTTCCTCATACTGTGGGTTTTATATTAATTTAAATTATGAAATCATATGATGAATTATTTTCATAAAATAGATTCAAATTTTTTAATAATCACAATACTTATTGTATAATAAGTTATACTTAATTTTTTGTGGCCATAATGATTAGTGAGAACACTTCAAAACTTGTTACGGAGGTAAAAAAAGTTAAAAGTAAAATGTGATTACCCATAGAGGTAACAAATATAACATGTTTAAAAAGTTAACCTTTTTATTTTTGCAGTTGTTTCTCAGTTTTAACTGACACTAAATCCATTTCTAAATTTTTTGGAGGAACTTATAGTGCGAATGACCTCCTATTATTCCATAGTATTGTGTATTTAAAAATCTGTTACGCCTCTTCAATTATAAAAGGAAACCCCATAAACTCACTTCTTTACACCTATCAAAAAGTTTGGATCGACCAAACCCTGACAATATGTCTCCCAAAAATACATATACATATTATTTAGCTTTTATTCTTCCCAAAATTCCAACCATTGCATCCTTAATAGAAGTTGAAACTGTGGTTCTTCAAATAGAAGATAATTATCTTAACTGAGATTTTTTCCTTTCAATTATTATTTTTCAAAATTAACATTTTTATTAGTAATTAAAATATAAAAACACCAATATCTTCTATATAAAAATATTTAATTTATTTTATGGGATAATATTTTTCCATCCACCATTCTATGAAATGTGGAAAAGAACCATCATTCATTTATACAATGGACTTCCTCTACACGAAAGAATGAAAATAATTTTATATCATCTCCTATCAAGGGAATTTATGATCATTTATTTAATTTTTATATATTATATTAATTAAATACAAATGAATATGTAAAATTAACATCTGATAAATATTCTTCCACACCATTGATTGATAACTGATATCACTATTCATGTATATCGCAAACAATATCCTCCCAAACTAGAATGATTAATTTTTCATTACCACATCACATAGATGGTATATATAAGTATATTAAAACAAATAATGTAATAATTATAATATTTATTCTAATTATTTTAGGGTAAATTATCTCTTTCTTTCATTTCATTAGGATCACTGAAAAATTTAAATGTTACGCTTTCTTACATACGACCTACCTACACAATGATTATAATGTAACTAATTTTGAAACCATAACACATGTTTTTAAAATATATTTTATGTATCAAATTTTTTATTCTTAAATGATTAATATGTTATAATTATCTCTTTCATAATACTCAACACACCGATGCTGTTTTGAAATTTTTAACCGAATGTCCTCAAAATACCAGACATTGACATAACTGATTAATCAATTCTATAATCCATTAAAATAAATGAATTAAATTAGTTATGTATAATGTGTGACACCAAAAAATGATTCCTAATAAAATTGTAAATTGATTTATACTTTTTATACAATTGATAAAATACATACATGAGAAAATATGGACTCAATGTAAGGGTCTTGTCTCAAATCCACCAGCATGGAGACACATGGTTTTTGTGAATTAAATTTAATTAAAATTATATATATATCATTCATATTTAAATATTATATCTTTAATCTATAATACATTAAAATATTTTAATTTAATATTAATTTACGTCATTCATAGTAGTTATAATCTAAATTTACCAAAGTGTTTAGTGTTTATGATTCAATCACAAGTTGATTAAAATTATTGATACATGAATTTTTTTTGTTGAAATTTAATTGATCATTATTTAACAAAACACGTTAATTATCATCTAATATAGTTATTTATTATGTTTTTGAGTTATTTTAGCATTTTCATCAATATTTCACTTAAAATGATTGAGAACATGTTTTTAAGATAAGATGAATTTATTGCTATCATCGATCATAAATAAATTTTTGTCCATTTCCATGTTTTTGAAATACTCTTTCATTTATATTTTTATCATTCAAAAAATTAATTATTACATAAATCTTTACCCAATTTTTATTTTTTATTAATTGATTTGAAATAATTCTACATTTTTTTTGAATATTGTACTTTCTAATCTTTTTACAACAATGTGGAATGAATGTTTTTTAACTTATATGTTATATAAATAATTACCCCCATCATGACCACTCCATTATTTTAATATTACCTTATATGTTTTCCATAGTTCATTTTTTAAATAAAAATTTTTCCTTTATATTATAGAATTTATTATTTTATAATAAGCGATTTCATAATAATAATATATTTTTCATCAAGAAATATTCAATGTAATAATTTAAAAACATTTTGCCCAACAATTACTTCCTTTGATTTTTTAGATTTATTATAAATACTATATATATTTCTCTTATATATATACCTACATAATTCGATCTTATATAGACGGGTTAATATATATATTTTATTCATTTCTCAATGTCCTTCATTATTCAATTTCCATTGATTATTATACCTTGTAAGATTATGAAACCCATTTTTTCAATGGGAAATTCTTCTGTAATGCCACATAATTTACAAACTTTATGCTGAAAAAATTATCAAGAATATGTTATGGTTGGATCTTCTAGATTATTCTCTATGTTATTGGGTAATTCTCTTGTAACATGAGGAGTCTGGTTTGAGATTAAGGAGTAAACCTAATACACTATTAGACATTTTAACAAAGTGATATTATCTAGGAAGTTATAATTCACTAATGTTTACATCATTTTTATGGTGCTTCAACATTTAATATGATTTCATGAATTTATGATACCATTCCCATTATTTTCGGATACTATATGTGCCATCATTATCCTTATCTTATGTAATATCATTTTATGCTTTTGACTCAAATGTGATGCTTCCATACCATATTTATTCTCTTAAAAGGCTTACATACCACCAATTTAATATATGTATTCCCCCAATTTTTCAATGATGTTTTGGAGATATAAATGATTTAGGATCTAATAACGGAAAATAATGTAATGATGTTTCATTTTTTGATCTTACCAAGATGTATTATTAACTTAGTCTTCTAAACACACCAGGTATAACGATCATTTATTTTTAATTAATATTATTTTTTGATAAAAATCTTGTAATATCATTTGTAAAATGATCGGGCCTTTATAGATGATATGAGAAAAGTTTATAGTAATTTTTTATAATTAATACTATATTACTTATGTTAGATCACGAGGGATAAATCTATGAATATGAAAATATCATGTAATTTTGTTGATGTATAGATTAAGTGGGATTTGAGAAAATGAATCCATTTATAGATAATAAACGTGGTTGTTTCTCAATCACAATTTCACCTTGAGGTGATAGCCTAAAAATGGGACATTAGCATAGACTCAATCAAAAAACAGTCCATGAAAAAAATTCTTTGCTTCAGATTTGGTTTGACAGTCCCTTGGGATATTTTTTATAGATCCATGACCTTTTTATTAAAAATTATGTATAACTTGATGAAATTGTTAAGTTAGAAAACCTACTAGAGAACATTTCCATGATTAACCTAGATTGAAATCAAGAGACTCATAATTTGGGATATACCTAGCAATTACAATTTAATAGTTATAGGTTTTTATGTTTCCGTTTTTTTATAATGAATTATTATCATGTTTCATTTATTTATTTGGATAATGTATGAAAATATGGGATTTTATTCCCAAAAACAATGTGATTGGAGATGTACTAATTTTTATATCAGGATGACTAACCTAATGGGAACATCAATTATAAAAATGAAATATGAAAAGTGAAATATATCATATTAAAATTAATATCTTTAAGTTTATTGAATTTCAAAACATATAAAAGACATGAAGAAGTTTATTTCATATATGATCAAATGTCATATATAATAAATATAATATGATTCAACTGTATACATGTCAATAATGTGGGAATAGGCACTATGGAACATTTTGTAAAGTAACAATAATATGTTTTATGTATTGGAAGGGAAGAAATAGAATATCTAATTGATGATAAAAAACGAATAGTATGATAAGTAAGACACAAGGAAATAAAGTTAAACCAAATTAACCTATTATATTTCAATGTTATAGACTTGGTAAGAAAATACATTATCAGATTATATATCATAATACAAGGATTAGTTATTATGGGACTATGTTATGGAAGTCACTGAAGTGGAATTGTTGACATGATTAGGTATTTTAATTCAATAATAACGACGTTGATGTTTTTTATTAATGGAATTACATGTATAAGAATCATGAAACTTCTCAAGATCATTATATAATAGTTTTTCATTATGTACGTTCAAGAATATTCCGAATGGTACTAAATACCTAGATATTTTATTTAAATATTAAGAGATATTTTATTTAAAACTATATGATTGTATATTCAATTAATATTATTTGGTCTTGAGGAAAGAAATAAGTTTTATAGATGAATTTCTTGGTTAAAACCAATTGTATTGTTAATTTTATTTTTAGTATTTCCATTATATTTTTGTGATTTTTATAATAATTAAATAAATATGAAATTATAAAAGGGAAAAACAAATTTTTGGGAGAACACCCAATTCATCTGTAATATCCACAAGGTTTCATCTCAGAAACCAAGAGAGATAAGAGTGTAGATCCTACAACTAGCCTGTGGGTTGTACTGGTAACTATAATTTGTTTTATTTAAATTATTTGATGGATAAATACTATGTTAATTTTGGGAAATATATTATAGTATCATTTTATTAATTTTTAGGATATTTATGTTATTATGGATATTTTTGGAATGCATTCATTTGGTCGAGTTCTATGAAACCCTTAACTATAACAATTGATTGTTCATTTAAGGTATTATGTAAATAATATTATTAAATCCTTGAATGTTGATGTTATTTAGAATATAGATTCATGGAATATTTTGTGTTTAACTTGGAATTTATTTATTAATATAAATGTTTATTCAAATTAGGGATTATCTAACATTTTTATAACCATTTATAGTTTTGTTTCTTATTTGATGACTATAGGAATATATTGATTTAATTGGTTGGAATGACATTACTCATTCAAAATTAAGTTTATCTATTTAGTGATGAAATATTAAACATCAATATATATCATTTTGTTAAATAGATGATATATAATTTTTATTATATTGGTGAAAAAAAAATTTATGGTGGTCAATGATAATAGAAAAAGAATTATCTCTATTAAGAAGATTAACAACTCTTTTTTAATCCAACATTGGAAAAACTTTAAGGACCCTATGGTCAGTCTTTTGGGAAGACCAACAACTATTGAATATGGAAACAATTTTTTACTAAGAAGGTTCAAAATCATTATACATTCTGTAGAACTAGAATTTTAGTTCCATGAAATATTACAGTGTCAATTTTATGAAAATAAAATTTTTCATATATTGTAATTGAGGCTTGGGTATTACATTCTTCCCTCAAATAAATATTTCATCCTAAATATATTCACGGATATTACCATGTAGGAAAATGAGGTTGGATCTTTATCATAACATCCTCTTGTTCCCATATTTCCACCTCTTTTTTTTACTTTCTCTAAATTACCATCACCAATAAATTAACATAATTCCTCAATACATTATCTTCAGTATCACAAATATAAATGGTTTACTAATTGTATGATAGATCATGTTCGAATACTATTTTTAAGAGGAGAAAACCTGAATTGGGCCTGGAATGTACTTCCATAAAAATGATATATGGAACAATCATTTACATTAGAGAGGCTTGGTGGAATTTAAAATTGGTATGAATAGATAAAATCATTTCCAAAATTTCAAAGTGTATGATATTACATAGGGATATTTTTTTTTCGTATTATCGAACTTATAATGCCCTCACATTGAGATACTATTATGAAAAACAAGATCTATAACATGAAAATCCAAATCGTTCCTATGATTTTTAGAATAACTTGTTTTCATTTTTTTGGATAAATTAATATGTTTCACAATAGTATTTTACTTTTTTCACTTCAACATGTTCTGGACCTATAAGATTCCTTTTTACAACTTCATATTATCATTTTAGAGCATGAAATATCATTATATATAATTTTTATATGGTTCAATTTGAATATTTGAATTGAAACTATTGAAATAAGAAATATCTACCTACGATAAATAATAATAACACATACCTTGAATATCAGTTTTCCATGACCTACACATGTCATCCAATGTTCTTATCATCCATTCCAATAATGAATCTATTTTAATACATTAGGTTGTGAACATGTAAATATTGGTATCATAATTCTAATTAATAATATTTTATAATTTGAATATAAAATGGGTATTGTGATTTAAAAAATTGATCAAGGCATTCCATGGAGTTTTATAACTTTAATAACGCATATCATTTTGAGTAAATAAAGAGTAAAATATTATTATATAGTGAGGAAATTATTTTATTTGGTAAAGTGATCAATAATAACCCATATTGAATCATTCCTTCAAGATTTCATTGATAGTCTTATGAAAAAATACATAAAAATTCTATAACATTTGCACATATTAATAGGAATAGTTTGCACGAATCCCCTAGGATGATATAATTTATGTTTCACCAATTGGATAACAATGTATCTTGATATATAATCATCAATTTATTACCTCATGGTATTTCATAAAAATATTCACTAAAATCAATATAAATCACTATTCCACCCCTGTGTATATATAAATCCTGGATACGAGTGTTACCCAACAGTTCACTTTGAGGCCCACATATATATTTAACACAAAATATCTTCCAAAATAATATACTTACTTCTACACAAACAAGTACTTCCATCTACAATTGGTTCATAGCTTAAATTTTCTTCTAAAAATCCACATCATCATATTTAAAGTTTATATCTTATGTAATAACTATCAATTCATAATCCTTTATAAATGTATTGATGTTCCCCATTCATTAATTATTTAAATATAAATAATTACTATATACATTGACATATGATCCCTGTAAATTTTTATTGGGGCCAAACACCATGATCTTTTCCTACTCAATTCATCTATTACTGTATTTTCTTTCCCTATGTGGTAGTTTATTGAGAAAACATAATCCACAAGAAGCTCGAGCTATATTATTTGTTTGATTTTGAAATCATTTTATGAATATGTGTGTTTTATGATCTATATTTAATGAATGTCCCACATCATTCTTAATAGAGATAATGTCTTCATATTCTTAGATAAAATATTAAAAATTCTTACTCGATATCATAGGATGTATTTTTTTTATAATGTTTCTTTTATTACCTTAATAAAAATTCGATAACATTATCTTTTCCCATTAGTAAAAAGAACTTCCTTTCATAAATGAATCAATATATATCAAAAACTATATAGATTATTGTAGGGTTCATTCAATGGTGGATAATTTATCAATATACTATTTATTTATTCAAAAACATCCACCGATTCCTTTTTACAATATAAAATTATCCCCTTTTTTGTTATATTAGTTTATGAGTTATAAAATCATGAAAACTTTTTATTGAATCACAAGTATAAACCGATCAAACCTATTATTAGAGGAACGTTATAAATTTTCTTCTTTTTAGGACATTCTCTAACAACCTTTGATTTAATTTTACCAACTATGATATCATCTTTGGAGAGAATATGTCTAAGAAAAGAAAAATCAAGATCCCATAATTCTATTATGATTCATCTCCCTTATAATGATATTCTTCAAAGAGATTTAAAAATAACTAAAAAGTTCTTACCATGGTTCTTCTAGTACATAGAATGCACCGTGATATCCACAAATAATAACACAATTAAATCAACAAGATATTCCATGAATAGTATCACTACTACAAAAACAGGCAAGGGAAGCGCCCCCATATATCAGCGCTAAGAAAAACCGCTGATGAAGGTTACCCTGTATCAGCGCTAAAATTTTAGCGCTCATACAGGAATTCTTTATCAGCGCTTTTATAGTGTTGATAAAGAGTCCCTCTATCAGGGCTAGAAAATCACTAATAATGAACCCCTGTATCAGCGCTAAAATTTTAGCAATGATAAAACGACCCTTTATGAGTGCTACAAAAGAGCTAATAAAGACTCTGTATCATCGCTAAAATTTGAGTGCTGATACATGGATGATTTATCAGCGCTTTTTTAGCGCTGATAAAGACTGCCATTATCAGCGCTAAAAAAGCACTGATAAAGGTAGTCTTTATCAATGCTTTATTAGTGCTGATAAAACCTTAGTCCAATTTTTTATAAACTCGGTCACACAATGCCCTCGTTTTATCGTGACCTAAAGCTCTCGTGGTATTGGAACCCTACGAATCCCCTCTACTGCCCGCTTAGTTCTTGTTGCTAGACCTCTGCCGCCCTTGCTTCTCATTGCCGGACCTCTACCGCCCTCAACTTCCTCTTCGGTTTGTTGGACCTCCGCCGCCCGCAACGCCCAACTTCTCATTTCCGGACCTCTGCCACCCGCATCTCCCTCTTCGGTTTGCCGGACCTCCGCCGCCCGCAACTCCCTCTTCGGTTTTCCGGACCTCCTTTTAAGGCATGTTTTCCAAATATTTTTTTAATATTGTTCTTGTTGTTGGTTGAATCATTTATAGATATTGATTGTGTTATTTCATTTGGATGAATTGGTATGTTTTGGGTGTACCTTTCCTTAGGTTTCGAATTATGCTCTTAGTAGTTCTTCATGGTTAGTGGTTGTAGTCTATTATTTGGGTGAAGGGATGTGTTCTTAGTATATTTCCATCTTATGTCCCACCATTTTAGTGAAAATTTAAATGGTTGGGTGACCTATGCTAGGTCTCTGGACATTATTGGGATTTTCTCTCTTTATAGTGATGTAGATGTGTCATTTGGAGATGTATGATGTTCTTGGAGGATATATATTAAGGGTTCTTGGGAAAATTGGTTATCTATTAATTTTATTTTTTTCGAATTGGTCCTCTATTCGGTGAATCTTCCCATTTGACCCTCTATCCCAAGGTGAAACTCCCTCCCTTTCTCTCTTCCCTTGGGCTCCACTTTTAGGGTGATTTAGCCTTTTATCTACAAGGAATCTCTTAGTAAGAATATCATATTCTCTTTTATTCTCATTTCATGGTCACTATTTTTTTTCTCTCTTGGGTTATTTTTCTATAGAAAGGGTTTTAACCTAGGTTGGCTCTATTCTCATTTATTTGGGTTAAATATTTATGGTTATGGTGTTTAATTGCATCATTAGGGCCTTTCCTTAGTCCAGTTGGTGGTTTCATTCTGGGTTTGTGAAGATATCAAGAAATAAGTAGGTTGTTCCATTATTTCACATTATTTTAGGTGTTTAATATTATTTATTTGGTTCTAAAATGGTTTTATAAAATGTCTGTGTTGTGGAAAGCATGTTTTCCAATTTTTTTGTTGTGCGTAAGGGTTTGATAATTATTTGACTATTGTAAATGGTTGTTTTTCATGTGTGTTTATATTACTGGAAGTGTGATTGTATAAAATAGATATAATTTTATATAGGGGGTGGAATTGAGAACAATGGAATCCTAGTTATCTAGGTGTGTACACTTGGTCTAGTATATTAGGTGAATTAGTCAGACCGATGATTGGTCTCCTTAATAAGGATATACATAACAACACTAACTAAACATTCATGTGCTATGGATTGGAGGCTCAAATAGGACCTTCATGTATAAGAGATGTGATCACCAAGAGTACGAGGATCCTAGGACCCTAGTAACCCTAATACCTTAGAGATTTTCTATAGTGATCATACTGTTCTTACCATTATCCTGTCACATTTACTATCTCTTTTATTTCAGAGAATGTTTTATTTAAATTGTATCTTCCTTTTTCTTAAAAAATAACATGTTAATGTTTATCATAATGTCATTACATGGAATCTATTTTTGTTGTGTCCTACTAGGTATGTTGGCTCACACCTTATATACACCCTCAGGTTTATGTAGACCGTATTATGTTTTACCTAGTTAAAGTCAAGGTTCCCTTGGTGGTGATGGTTGATATATGTGCTAGTAGTTACCCTTTTGGTGACTGTTATTGGTTATGGAATGGGGCTGTTGACCCTCATGTTTCATGAAGGGTTGGTTCTATTGTTGGTTCCCTTACCTTTTTTTGTTTTTTTGGGTTTGGTTGAAATTGTTAAATGCTTATCCCCTATTGCAGTGTTATCTTTTGGTCTATTATATTGTGAAATTAGGTTATGATATGTTGTTTGATTATTATGTAATATTTATTGGTATTTACATGAAAAAACCATTCCCAAAGGTGTTACTCAATTCCTAGACAGTAGTTACAACCCATGGGGATTGGTAATTCCCTTTGGACCTTCCCACGAGTTGGGTCATGTGTCAAGTGGGATGGAAACCTGGCCTAGTTCATGACAAGAAGTCTACACCATAGTATGGTTGTCTAAATACTTTCTATACCGTGTCCATGGGAGGTTGCAACATGGTATATTTTTTATAGTCTTAAATTACATGAGCCCCATTTTATATTCTTTTTCTCCTACACAACTCTCATTTAAAATATTGATTCTTTAAGGCTTACAAGAGTCATTTTAACTCCTCCAAACTCACTTCTTCTCAGATAGAAGCTCCAGTGGATGCATTTGGTTTCTCTCTCAAAAGGGGATCTATCATCGATTGCAAATCCTCTTTCTCTTCTTGTATCCTCCTTATAAAGTGACAAATCATCATCTTTTTAGTTAATCTAATATTATTTTTTATGAATCTTGATTATAGGTTAGACTACTTGATCTTCTTATAAGGATGTGGTTCTCTTCTACTGTATTTGGAAGTCTTGTTTTGTGTAATTGAACCATAAATACTAATATTTGAGATTCAAATAGGATGAAGGTGAATAAAGATTGGATGGATGCTAATCGTTTAACAATAGAGTACGAGAACAGAGTGAAAGAGTTCATCAAGTTTGCAAAGGATCACACAAAGGATCCTTCTCAAATCCTTCGTCCATGTTTACGTTGTTTTTATTCTAGACTACTTACTCTAGTGGAGTTGGAAGAACATTTGATATGTTAGAGAAAAGACCAGAGTTATAAATGTTGGAATAAACCCGGAGAAAAAGAAAATGTAGCTACTGGCTAGGATAAAACTGCATTTTATATATCGTCAGATATGAATACAAATATGGATAATGAAGAAGACTGTATGGAGGATGTGATTACAGATGTCAATGATGATGAAGATCGTATTGAGGAAATTACAAATATAATTCAAGATGAACTCCGTGATTCCCCAAAATTGTTTGAGAAGTTAAAGAGTTGTGAAAAGATGACATTGTATGCTTCTTGCACTAAGTATACAACATTGTCAACTATAATGAAGTTGTATAAATTGAAAGCAGGCAATAGATGGAGTGATGTCAGTCTTACGGAACTACTTTCTCTCTTGAATGACATGCTCCCGGAAGTTAATGATCTCTTAATCCAGACATATAAAGCTAGATGAATTCTACGCTCGATGGGAATGATTTCTGAAAGAATACATGCCTGACCGAAAGACTATATATTGTTTCGCAAGGAGAACAAATCACTTACAGAATGCCCAAAGTGTGGTGATTCTCAATACAAGAAAGATAAATCCAATCCTACAAATGTTGTATGGTACTTTCCAATCATTCCAAAGTTTAGGCGTCTATATGAAAGTGAAGAAACTTCAAGACAATTGTCATGGAATGCAGATAAAATAAATAAAGATGGGTTATTACATCATCCAGACGACTCTCCTAAATGGAAAAAAATTGATCATGAGTATCCTGAATTTGGAAAAGAGCCAAGAAACCTTCGTCTTTCATTATCTAAAAATGGAGTGAATCCTTTTGGTTTTCAAACCAGAACTCATAGTACATGGTCGGTTATGTTGGTAAATTATAACTTGCCACCCTGGTTATGCATGTAGTAGAAATTAATCCTTTAGCTGATACAGACCTATTATCGATGGCTTTGAAGCAGCCAGAAAAATACTGTCGTGTCAGAGGTTCAAGGTTTGGGGTGACACCCTGAGTATATTTTGAGAAGAAGAAAAAAATGGATGATAGAGATGAAAAATTGGAACAAATGAGAGAAAAAATAGCAACCCTTGAATAATGATTTCAATAAAAGGGAGAGTTGTGGGAAGAAATGGGAAGACACAACTCAGGAACAACCAGTGTGTGAACATACCGCCCCACCCCCACCAGCTTTGAGGCGAGCCATTCTCCTCAAAGAACTGTCTTAGCCGTGGTAATCAATATTCAAATAATTGTTCCAATGAAATGTGAATCAGACAAACCCTGATAAGTTTTCTAAACTGATATTTAACAGGGTGATAATGATTGTGATTTATATCTATCAACACCCACCTATCACCTTGTAGTAAGGGCTATAGTGTTCAATATCCCAGATGCCACACTGCATAATAGAACACTTCCGAAAGATCATATGAAAGTGACAATTACTGTAGCTCATGAGCCAAATACAGAGCTACCTATTCAACGTGATGATGATGATATTCATATGGTCGAAAAGGATATTGGGAAATTCATTGCATGGCCATCACAACTTGTAAGAGTACATGTAGACATAGAGGTATTTATTTCATTTTTTTAAGGTAAACCCTTAACAATTAATAATAAAAGCATTTGAACTAATGATTGTTGTTATAGATGGAGAAAGGGAAGGGGGTGACAAACGTCGGCTCAAAACCATCTAAAGGATCGACCAACCGATCCCATGGAGCTACTGAAAGCATAATAACACCACCTGTTCTCTATCCACATTTACTAGCATTGAAGACTCATGTGGATGCGAAGCTAAAAGATTGTAATAGTCATATAGTGGTTTTCTAAGAGAATATATACGGAGAGGAAAGTCAATATTTCGTTGCTGTGGAAAATGTAAATGAAATCCTTGAAAACGGTTGGCTAGGTGTCACAGTTGTAAATGTATATATGAGGTATGTTTCCATGAATTGATTTTCTAAAAGATGATATAATGTACAAATTATGACTAAATGCATTTTATATTGTTGATAGACGCACTTATGAAAAACAGTTAAAGGAATTTTCCCATGATAAAATATTTGGACTCGTTAGTCCTTATATAACATCAACACACCTAACAAAAATAGTGCCATCAAAAAGGGATGAAATAGTGAACGACTTGATGAAAACATTTGAAATTAAGATTACAGATGAAAGACTTTTCCTAATACCAACCATGAAGGGGTAATACTCTACGATTAAAGCATATCAATTATATTTTCACTTCTTTTATTTTTTATTCCTTTTTGTGTTTTTAGGCAATATTGGTTGCTAATTGCGGTGAACTTAGATACTCCGAAGATTTATTTTCTGGATTCAATGAAAGGATATCCATCAAACCAACCACACATGATGGAGTTTGTGAACTTGTAAGGCACTACATCTTACTTTTTAGGTCTAAAAATCAAGTAATATAATTTAAATTATATTTTACAGAGGATTCTTTTATGATAGGGCTGTGTATCATTATCGTCTAAAAAAATGAATGAGGAAAGGGGATAAGCATAGGGAGGCGAGCAAGTACTACGTCTGGAAAAATATTAGGCTATATATAATAAACATTCACTATCCAAACACATATCAACACAAGTTACTTATTCTGCTAATTATCATTTTTTTGCAGTGTCCAAAACAAACAAACGATAATGATTGTGGTTATTATGTTTGTAAATTTATGAAAGAGATCATTTTTCATCAGCAAACTAGCATCCCTAAAGAGGTATTTTCAAAAACAACTACTAGTTCGTTTAAGTTATTTATTAATTCTTTTTTTATATTTTTCAGTACTACTCTGATTTCCGAAAAGCCTCATACTCCCAAGACGATATAGATGTGTTCAGAAACGAGTGGGCCGCATACCTGATGGGGGATTGTACACAAATACAATGAAGATATGACTTGGGGACATTTACAATTGGTGGTCATTTTTGAGAGGGGTTAAGGGGATCAAAAGATGAAACATTGTTGTATGTAAATGTCTGTAGGAAAATTGTAATAACTATTAAATAAAACATCCTTTCTCCAATGAGTCATTTTCCCATTTTAACAGATGATATGTACCATCAACAAGCAGTAATGCTGAACCACTCAAAGGGTCTCTCTTTTGTTTAAAATGGACACCATTTTAATTGAAAACTACAAATGACCTATGGAAATCTGACCAAACGGATTGATATTGTGTTGATCATTTAGGATAATGATCCACATGTCCTTTGTGATGTGTAGAGTCATATCCTCCTTAATCCGAGGCATGGTGTGACTGATATCACTCAAAGGGTCTCTCTTTTGTTTAAAATGCACACAATTTTAATTGAAAACAACAAATCACCTATGAAATTCTGAAAAATGAATTTTGATTGACTTGATCTTTTATAAGAATGATCCAATGGTCCTTTGTGATGTGTACAAGTCAACCCTTCCTCAATACGAGGCATGGTGTGGCCAGTACCACGCAAAGGGTCTCTCTTTTGATTAAAATGGACCTGATTTTAAGCGAAAACAAAAACTAACCCACGGAAATTTGACCAAATGCATTCGGATTATGTTGATCCTTTAGAAGAATGATACAAGGGTCCTTGGTGACATGTACGAGTAAACCTATCCTCAATCCAAGGCACGGTGTGGCCGATACCACTCAAATGGTCTCTATTTTGTTTAGAATGGAAACAATTTTAAGTGAAAACAACAACTGACCTATGGAAATCCAACCAAATGAATTTTGATTGTGATGATCGTTAGGAGAATGATAAAAGGGTCCTTGGTGACATGTATGAGTAATCCCCGCCTCAATACGAGACACGATGTGGCTGGTACCACTCAAAGGGTCTCTCTTTTGTTTAAAATGGACACGATTTTAAGTGAAAACAACAAATGACCTACAGAAATTTGACCAAACACATTCGGATTATGTTGATCATTTAGAAGAACAATCCACAGGACCTTTTATATGTGTAAGAGTCAACCTTGATTCAATCTACGGCATGGTGTGACCGCTATCACTCAAAGGGTCTCTCTTTTGTTTAAAATAGACACAATTTTATATGAAAAAAACAACTGACCTACGAAAATCCAACCAAATGCATTTTTATTGACTTTCTCTTTTATAAGAATGATCCAAGGGTCCTTGGTGACATGTAAGAGTCAGCCCCAGATCAATCTGAGGCACGGTGTGGCCGGTACCACTCAAAGGGTCTCTTTTTTGTTAAAAATGAACACGATTTTAAGTGAAAACAAAAATTGACCTACGGATATTCTATCTAAAGCATTCAGATTGCCTTGATATTTTATAATAATGATACAAGGATCCTTGGTGATCTGTTAGAGTAATCCCTACCTCAATCCGAGGCATGGTGTGGTTGGTACCACTCAAAGGGTCTCTATTTTGTTTAAAAGGGACACAATTTTAAGTGAAAAAACAGCTGACCTATGGAAATCCACCAAATGCATTTGTATTGTGTTGATCATTTAGAAGAACGATTATCTGGTCCTTTTTGATATGTAAGAGTCAACTTTTCCTCAATCAGAGGCACAGTGTGGCCGGTACCACTTAAAGGGCCTCTATTTTGTTTAAAAAGGACACGATTTTAAGTGAAAACAACAACTGACCTACGGAAATTCGACAAAATGCATTCATATTATTTTTATCCTTCAAGAGAACGGTCCAATTTTCCTTCATGAAGTGTATGAGTCATCCCTGCCTAAATATTAGGCATGGTGTGGCTGCTATCACTCAAAGGGTCCCACTTTTGTTTAAAATGGACTCAATTTTAATTGAAAACACCAACTGACCTATAAAAATCTAACCAAACGCATTAGGATTTCCTTGATCATTTTTAAGAACAGTACACAGGTCCTTGGTGTCATGTACGAGTCAACCCCACCTCAATTTGAGGCACGGTGTGGCCAGTACCACTCAAAGGGTCTCTTTTTTTTAAAATGGACTCAATTTTAAGTGAAAACAACAACTGACCTATGGAAATCCGACCAAACGCATTAGGATTGTGTTGATACTTTAGGAGAAAGATACACGGGTCCTTTTTGATGTGTACAAGTCATCTCGCCTCAATCGAAGGCACGGTGTGACCACTATCACTCAAAGGGTATCTCTTTTGTTTAAAATGAACACAATTTTAATTGAAAATAATAACAAACCTATGAAAATATGACCAAACAGATTTGGATTGCCTTGATATTTTATAAGAACGATCCATGGGTCCTTGGTGACGTGTAAGAGTCAACCAAGCCTCAATCCGAGGCACGGTGTGGCCGGTACCACTCAAAAGGTCTCTCTTTTGTTTAAAATGGACACGATTTTAAGTGAAAACAACAACTAACCTACGAAAATCTGACCAAACACATTCGGATTGCCTTGATATTTTCAAATAATAATCCGAGGGTCATTGGTGAATTATATGAGTCAACACCGCCTCAATCCAAGGCACGGTGTGGCCGGTACCACTCAAAGGGTCCCTCTTTTTTTAAAATGGACACAATTTTAAGTGAAAACAACAACTGGCCTATGGAAATTCGACCAAACGAATTCAGATTGCCTTGATAATTTATAAGAACTATCCAAGGGTCCTCAGTGACTTGTAAGGGTCATCCTCGCCTCAATATGAGGCACGGTGTGGCCGGTACCACTCAAAGGGTCTCTATTTTGTTTAAAATGGACAAGATTTAAAGTGAAAAAACAACTGACCTACAGAAATCTAACAAATGCATTCAGATTGTGTTGATCCTTTAGGAGAACGATCCAATAGTACTTTGTTACATGTAAGAGTCACCCCCACCTCAATCTAAGGCACTATGTGGCTAGTACCACTCAAAGAGTCTCTATTTTGTTTAAAATGGACACGATTTTATGTGAAAACAACAACTAATATACGGAAATTCGACCAAAAGCATTCAAATTTTGTTGATAATTTAGGAGAATGATCCAATGGTCCTTTTTGATGTGTAAGAGTCATCCCCGCCTCAATCTGAGGCATGGTGGGGTTGCTATCACTCAAAGTGTCTCACTTCTGTTTAAAATGGACACAATTTTAATTGAAAACAACAACTGACCTACGAAAATCTGACCAATTGCATTCAAATTTCCTTGATCTTTTATAAGAACGATCCACGGGTCCTTGGTGACGTGTAAGAGTCAACCCTGCCTCAATCCGAGGTACGGTGTGGCTGGTACCACTCAAAGGGTCTCTCTTTTGTTAAAAATGGACACGATTTTAAGTGAAAACAAAAACTGACCTACTGAAATCTGACCAAACGCATTCGGATTATTTTGATCCTTTAGGAGAAGGATCCACAGGTCCTTTTTGATATGTAAGATTCATCCCCACCTCAATCGAAGGCACGGTGTGACCGCAATCACTCAAAGGGTCTCTCTTTTGTTTAAAATGGTCACAATTTTAATTGAAAACAACAAATAACCTATGAAAATCCAACCAAACACATTAGGATTTCCTTGATCTTTTATAAGAATGATCCACGTGTCCATGGTGACAAGTACGAGTCAACCCTGCCACAATCTGAGGCACGGTGTGGCCGGTACCACTCAAAGGGTCACTCTTTTGTTTAAAATGGACACGATTTTAAGTGAAAACAACAACTGACCCCCCCCCGGACCTCCCCCACCACCTGGAAAGCCCCCCCCAGACACCAATCCGCCCCCAGGACCGCCCCCACCCCCTGGACACCAATCGAACCCTCTAGACACCACCCACCCCTCTAGATACCCCCACCCCCTGTAAAGCCCCCCGACACCTTGGACACCAGCCCATGCCCTTGAAAGCATCCCCTGACACCAATCCCCCTGGACCGCCCCACCCCCTGTGGACACCAATCCACCCCTAGACACCCCCACTCCTCTAGACACCCCCACCCCTATAAATCCCCCCCGACACCTTGTACACCAACCCACCCCCTGGAATGACCCCCCGGACACCAATCCACCCCTTGGACCACCCCCACCCCCTGGTAACCAATCCACCCCCCGACCACCCCACCCCTATAGACACCCCACCCCCTGTAAAGCCTCCCCGACACCTTGGAAACCAGCCCACCCCCCTGGAAAGCCTCCCCAGAAACCAATCCACCCCCTGGACCGCCCCCACCCCCCGGACACCAATCCACCCCTGGACACCCCCACTCCTCTGGACACCCCCACCCCCTGTAAATCCCCCCCGACACATTAGACACCAGCCCACCCCTAGAAATCCCCCCCAGACACCAATGCACCCCTTGGACCGCCCCAAACCCCTAGACACCAATCCACCCCTGGACATCCCCCACCTGTCTAGACACCCCCACCCCTTGTAAATCCCCCTCGACACCTTGGACACCAGCCAACCCCTGGAAAGCCCCCCCGAACACCAATCCACCCCCTGTACCGCCCCCTCCCCCCTGGACACCAATCCCCCTGGACACCCCCACCCCTCTGGACACCCCCACCCCTGTAAAGCCCCCCCAACACCTTGGACACCATCCCACCCCTGGAAAGCCCCCCGGACACGCCCTACCCCCCCTTGGACAGCCACCCCAAACCCTTGAACAGCCCCCAACCCCTTGAATTATGAATTGATTTCTTTATGTACTTAATTAAATTTTGAATTATGTGTTAATGGTGTACAGGTATACTTGTTTTATGAGTATACTTGGTCTAATTATCCTATGATTTATGAGTTAATGTTGTATGGGTATAATTGCTTTAATTAGCTTATTGAGATGCTGATTTTTTTTTGCAGGTGTTCGGGTGTACTGTTGCAGATTTTTTCGTAGTAGTAGAGAGGGAATTTATCAACGCTTTTTTAGTGCTGATAAGTCATTATTTTATCACTACTAAAAAAGCACTGATAAACTACCCCTTTATCAGTTCTAAAGAAGTGCTGATAAAGGATATGTTTATCAGTGCTAAAACACCGCTGATAAAACATGCATTTATCAGCGCTCTTTTAGCGCTGATAAAGGGATGTTTTATCAGCGCTCTTTTAGAACTGATAAAGTCCGCCTTTATCAGTGCATGTTTAGAACTGATAAAGGGGTGTTTTATCAGCGCTTTTTTAGCGTTGATAAAGGGTACCCCCTTTATCAGCACCAGACTTTAAAGTGCTTTTTTAGCACTGTTAAAGCCCATTTTTAGCGCTGTTAATGCCCATAGTTATAGTAGTTTATTTTTATTAGATACATAAAAATAAATGGTTATTTAATGAATCCAAATGTAATTACTATAAACTCATAATTTATATAAATCATTCATGTTGTTTTATTCAGAACAAGAACCTTATTTATATGAAAATGATGATATCCAGAGTTAAGGTCAATGTTAGAACATTATTAAGCTTCATGATGTTGAAAGAACAAGTCATCACTTTGAGGTAGAGTATACATGTTATTTTATCATAATAGGATTTATTTCCCAATAATATATTCCAAGCTTATTAGTTCAATATTTATTCACAATTATGATAACATGAGACCCTAGATTATATATTATGTATTATAAATTCCCTATCAAAAAATTCATCTATTTATTTCTTCAACACCATTAATACCACATTGGTTATTCTCTAGGTTTTCTTTGATATAAGCCTTTCATCAGGGATAAAATATATTGATAATTCAACATCAAACAATAGTTCCTATCTATGTAATTCCAAAATAAAATCATTAATTTATTCTTATATAATAGTTTCATCCTAAATTATATGTTTATCATATCCATCAATTGATTGAGTTTTATATTCTTACCAAAACATATCACAAAAAAGTTATACTAGGGATGGATGTAGAAGTAACTTTGATAATGAAGTCAAAAATATAATTAATAGGAATCAGATATATTGATCACGAATAATATTTTTTTTCTAGCTAAGTAAATAATTTTCATCATATTTTTTAATAAATTCCATACCATAGATTATATAAAATTAAACCATTGGTTAAATAATTAAGTCTTCAAAGAAGGCATATTTATGTGTCACAATGGGGACTTCAAGAAACATATTTATTTATGGGAGGATTCCATATTTATTTTTGATAGAAAAATCACTTATAAATGTTATCATAAAATATCTTATTTTCATAGAAAATATAGACTATTTAAAGGGTTTAGATGATCCAGAATAAAACATTTATTGGCCCAATTTGATCCAATAATAAATATACAGTCCATAACATCATTGGGTACATCCACCTTGGATATATTAATTACATAATATTAGACTTATCCACTAATCCTCTTTGTTTTTATGTTCCCATGATTATTATGGGATTGGTGTATGTAATTCCCAGTTTCATTACAATTTAATCACCATATATCAATGATTTCTATTTCCAATTATATTAATCAACTGGATGATCCTTATCTCCTAACTTATAAAAAATTCCCATTAACTCAAAACATTTTATTAGATGATTTATCTAATAATTTTTTACATGATGGAAATTTTTTCATTTTTTTTATCTTTATTGTTTTGTCACATTTTTCATGGTTTTCAACCAACCTTTTATTCTCTGGATTACACTTGATTATATAGGATCTACAAAATTATAACATTTTGATGGATCTGTTAACTCTTTCATCATATGTTGAAAATATTTGAGAGATAAGAACCTTTTAGAGACATTTGTTAATAAAATCAATGAACTGGTGTATCATAAATTATGTGTTGAGTATGTAATATATAATATATCGGGATAATATTGTCAATGTTCCTTCATATACAACAATAATTGCTTCATCAATTTTATATTTTTGAATGATATGTATCTTTATTTTAGTTCATTGGTTATGAATTAAATATTATTTGAATAAATTATCTTTAAATGTTCTCCATTCCATGTGCTATATTTCTTCATCCCAACTTGTATTTTGGATCAATAAAAACCATTGACCATCATCACATGTGATGAAACATTGTAAATGTGTAACCTTTTTCCTTTTATCAAATCTTACATCAAAAAATTTCTTTTTATGGGATGTAATCCATTAATTAGATAACACTATGTTAGTTGTCCCCCCAAAATATGAGAACTTATTTCAAAATAAGCATTCCAATAATGGGGAATAATGTTGTGGAACACCATGTCTCTCAACTCAAGAAAGAGTTTTCATCATAACTATAGTAATATTTAATAAATTTTCCATGGTCTAATATGTTCCAATATGTGTTGTTTTAGCTTACTTAGTGTGAAAATATCTACATTGACTATGAGTGTTAATAATAATATTTCTTACATGAAACAATTATAAATAATTGAATACAATGTATTAGTTCATGACATTAATATTATCAAATCACAATGTAATAATATAAATCTTAGGAAAAAATTAACATAAATTAAAAATATTTAAAATTTTAATATTATAATAATAATCTTAGTCTCATTTCATTTATCATTATTTTCATATCCTTTATAATTTTTTAGAAGGAAAATATGAATTATCCAAATCTTATACCCCATGAGTGTCAAACTAGCTGTGTAATGAATCCTGATTTCATGTACCAAGTTACAATGGATTCAAATCTCAATGTTTGATTTCAAGCATCATTACCCCTATGTACAATCATTCCAAAACAACATCTACTTAAAATATGCAAATATTTATTTATTTATTAGAAATACCAAATAATCTATTTCATAACAAAACATTAGGTTGTTCCGATATATTTATTCAAAATATATTCCATCATAATATGATCCCTAATATATTTCTTCCTTTAGTTCTGAAGGATTATACCAAAAATTAACTTATACAACTTTAACAATTCCAAATTAAGTAACCTAAAGAAATTGGTTAATTTATTATATTTGAAATAATAAAAAGGGTTATTTCATGAAGGATCCACCTTATTAGTATTTCTAGATAACCAAATACATACATGGTATAAAATTTCATTGGAAATATTATATAAAACATAAAAATATAGAATACTTCACAACCATGAATCTAATTCAAAATATTCATCATCATATATTATGGTAAGGATAAAACTTAAGGATGAAATAAAATTCCCAATAAGGGTTAAATATAGAAGAATATATCATGAGTAAATAAGGAATAATATATATGGTATGGTAAATAACTAAACACATATTCTATTTAATCAATAACTTAAATATCCTAAAAAATGAAGGAATAATTAATAAAAAAATGTAAATAGCTGAACACATATATTATTTAATAAATAACTTGAGTAAAAAACAATCTAATTAAAATATAAATATAATAATTCCATAGATATTAATAACTTAATTCTGAATTAGGGCAATTAATATTATTTTATGTCATGATCTAAAACATCATAATATATATACATTCAGGAACCCGTGCTATGAAATTTTAAAACTAGGGGAAAAAACCCATTTAATTTAGATAACTTATTTTATAATGTTTCATACCAATTCATTTAGGGTTATATAATTTCACGCTCCAACTATAAATACAATTCAAAATCATTATTTAGACATATATCTTCTTTAAGGAATCTTTTACTCTATGCTTCCAATGGGTTTCCCCTTTTCCTAGTTTCCAAAAGTGGATTTGGTTTTTTAGTTTAATAATGATGGATAATCCCTCAACATATTAAAAAAATATTGATAATTAAAATAATGTTGATATTTAAAGTAAATGTAATTTGTAATGGAAAATGATTAAAATAAATTTATTTTCTCATGATATAGATAACAATAAAAAAATAAATCATGAAATGAGAGGTGACCTTCAATTATATAAGAATATGTTTATTGGATATACAATAATTTAATTTAGAAGAATAATGTTTAAGGAAATAAAATATTAAATTAATATTTAATAAAAGATTTTTCATTGAAATATCATTGAAAATTTGTTAAAGACACTATATTTAATAAGATTGTGATAGTAGTGGGGTTTTTATTTATCATCATAGATGTTAAAAAACTAATCCATTTGAATTTTTTTTTAAAATTTACATTCTTAAATAATTATAATATAAAAATTAAAAACATTTTTAATAGAAAAATATATATTAAAATATCATCAATAATTAATTGCATTAAATAAAATGAATTTTTTAAAATTATTTTTGAAAACATGTATAGTGAAGAACAATATATCCCTGATAAATAGAAACAAAATATATTTTTCTTTCAGACATATATTTGCATGAATTAATTATAAAATTGAATAAAAGATCATAAAAATAAGAAAAAAAAAATATAAATCTATTGTATAAAAATGTTATTGGATATTATAATGGTCAAATGATATTATTCCTTTAATAAAAGTAAATGAAACCAAAAAATAATGTTATATTATAAAACATATTTCACCCTTTTTGGTAACTTTCAAAATTTAACCCCATGTAAAAATATAAACCATTAACAATCCAGAATAAATTTATTTGCATGAAAAATAAAAAATGAGGAAACATATACATCACATAAATGTGAATAAGGTGATAATAATAAATATGTCTCAATGGAATGAAAATTGAGACGAAATAAATCACCCCACAATTCCATTTAGTTGCACTCACCATAACCAAAAATATGATGGTTTCAAAAATTCTATTATTTTATAATTGAACTATATTAATTGAGATAATATAATATATAATTCTATTATAACATCTTACAACATATATGTGTACAATAATTCATTATTATAATTGTTTTGGGTGTTAATTATAGTATTTTAATGTGTCTTCTTGGTCGTGGATGTTTTGATTCTTGTTTATTGGATATAGATCCATAAAACTAGAATTAAATTAATTTATAACATATAGTTTTTAATAATTATAAAAACAAATATAACAATTCTACAAATTTGGTCACGGAAAATGCATTCCATCGCTTTGTGGTGATAGCAGGTCGTATGCATACACACATAAAGACATTATTCCCTTAATGGGTTAAAGGGTTAGGATGTGGGTGATATATTAATTTTATCAAAATTTTTATCATGTATAATTTAACATATATATTCCTTCTATCAATATTACTATCATTGTGGTATGGTGATTGAAAAAAAATTACCACACTTCTCGATGCAGTACACTGCCATACACATAAGTGAAGCCTATGATTCCCATTTTTTAGAGAATGAGAAGGATAAATATTACTACATAAATATAATAATATATAATTATATTTAATGTTCCCTTTTTATTATATTTTATGATTTAATAGATACTTTATCATGTTAAATGAAGTAATATAATGAATGATCATCATTAAGATGAATTTCATTTCTTAAAGAAACCTCATTTGGAAATATTTGTATGGACCCTAGGGTTTGAATTTTGGGAAGACAAGAATATATTAAATATGGAGAAATAATTTTGGGGTGGTATTTTGGTAGGTGTTTTTCACACCAAATGGCTGGAGAGGTTTTAGTAAGTGAGGGTAGGGTGATCCAATCTATAATTGAAGAGAAATTGTATTTTGTAAATACCAAAAACAATTTAATAATTAGAAGTCACTCTATCATAAAATACCACAAAAATATATAAATAATGGAGTTTAGGGATGATATAGTCGAACCAAACCTCCAAAAAATATAAACAAATGTCTTTTTAACATTTAATTCATAGATCCTCTGAGTTTTCATACTTTTAAAATTTTATTTTTCTCTACGGTAATAGTTTTTAAGTATGGTAATTAATCCTGAAAGGCTAAAAAAATTAAATTTTACAAATTAACTAATTTGGAACAAATTATTAATAATATAAAATATTATTTTAAAATAATTTTTATGGTGGAAAAATTAATTTTATCACAAGCATTAGTAATACACAAGATTGTGTTTTAACCTTAACTAGAGTAATTAATTTTTATTGAATTTATTAATAATGTTTACAAAACATTATGTAGAAATTATTACATAATACTCATTATGATTATTATATGTTTTTAACTAATTATATTAAGTAAAACTTAAATAATTTAATAACTTATTTTAAAAAAACCCATTAATTATTTTGAAAAGTTGGTTTTTAGGAAATTCATTTTTCATGTGCAAGATGATCATATAATAAAGATATGATTTTTAATCACCATTAGATGTAATTAAATTCATATACATAGATATATAATATTCGTAGATGACTTAAATAATTAGTTATTTTATATTATTTTAATTTATTAAAATGGATTCATATTATTACCTTTTAAAGAAAAATGTAAAAAAAATCATGAAAAATAGTATTTTTTAAAAAAGATACCCCTTTCCCTCCAAATGATATTGTCCTTAATTATATAAATTATAATTTAATAAATTAATAATTTTACATATTATTATATACTTTTATCAATAAATGGGGTGATAGTAAAATGGTTTATTTTCGATTATTCTTAAACGATTACTTGTAAGGGAAAATCTAAAAAATAAATTACATTCATATTTAGACAAAGTATAATAAAAATAGATATGCATCATATAAAATTGAAAATTGGAACATTAAATATGAAAATGTTAACGTTATTATAGTTTAACTAAAATTTAATTTTTACTAACAATAAAGGATTTTTAGCTATTACGTTATGGGTTTCCCTCAATTAGTGAGCCTTGAAGAGAATACATTGTATTATTATTTTGGAACTGATGGGAGAAGTAATTTCTCATGAAGTTATAAAACTATTATTCTAAATTATTGATGTTTTTGATATATTAGCAATTTCCAGAGGAGGTTTTTTATTTTTATTGGGTTTTATATTTCTCAACATGGAATTTTATATATCTTGTGTGTGAGTGGTATCTTTATAAGATATCTCATAGCTGTAATTCAATGTAAAACTTCTCCAAGCATACTAGAATTCACAAGAGTCTTCGTTGGCCCTATCAAGATAACAAGATACACATGTCACCTACACAGGGACATCAACCAAATTTATTGGTACACTATTTATGTAGTCATGGATCCAATATATGAAGAGGAAACACTATATGATGTTGTGTCCAATGACACTGTGGTAAAAGAAGTTGCTAGCTTGATTGGGGAGTTTAGCCTCCTGGGGCCTTTGATTGTAAGAAAACATTATAAGTATTATTCAGATTCATAGATAATGTACCCAGTGACCTATCCATCATAGATGGATTAGGTCATAGTCCCCTAATCTATAAAAGGATTCATCGGTGTCTATCCATGACAACAATACTGAGTAGAGTTTTCATTGCAAGGATGTTCTTAAAGAGGATTCACTAAGTGGGAACTATTTTGTATATCTTCTCGAAGTTAGTATAGCTATAAAGGTTCAGTGTATAAACTTTTTTCCATTTAAACATTTTCATGTTCTCACATGATAGATAGAAGATGAATGGGTGTAACGACTACTTTTTACTATACAATCATTATTGCATGAATTAAGATCTATTGGTAAACTCTCAATGCATACTCCAATAAATTATGGATATAAGATATGTGACTAGCTCTTCTTTGATATTATACATTAACATCATTAATCTATATTATTGTTAAGGACCTATATTTAGGGAGAATATGAGTGAATTCAATCCGGAAATGAATTCATCAACACAATCATCAACTTTTATAAATGTTATTTTGAACATGGGTTCTAATATTATAGATTTATTTGAGATGTAAAATTAAATTTTGTTCTCACCCTTACTACTACACGGTCACCTATTTAATGGGGTGTATTAACAACCTAAATATAAGTGCACTATTCATTTGTGTAAAAGATGAAGTGTTGCTGAAATAGTTTCAGTTATAAATACCAGCAAAAAAATATGAATGAAAACATTTTAATAGGGAATGATTCGAGTGATGAAAAGTCAATGTTAAAGAAGAATATTATATTTTAAATAGGATTTGGGATCATTGGAACTAGATAGAATAAATTGGTCAATGCCTCATAATAGGTGAAATCAGATAGAATATGTGTTGAGGGGAATAAATTTATTGAGAATAAGAAAGTGAAATAATTTTTTAGAATGAACTAGATAGAGTTTTATGGGTGAAAAATATATAATGAAACCAGAAGAACTTGGGATTGAATGGAAGATTTATAATTATGTAAAATAAGTTTTTTCAACCTATAACTACGTATAAAAGTTAATAAGTTCTTTCAAAAAGTATTAGTGTTCATCTTAGAAAAATAAAAACAACGACAAAAAATGATTCCTATTGATGAGGGATTCTTTTAACTATTAAAAAATGTTTGTTACATCAATAACCTATATGAGTATCACTTGAACTATTGTTTGATTATATTGAAACACATGTGTACGTATATTCCCTACATTGATAAATGAAATAAAAAGTATTTTTTTAAAGTATCCATTATAGTATAGTATTTTTTTGAAATCATTAAAAGGTATAAATACTCTTCTTGAGAAGTAAAACTCATATATACTATTGATCATGTGGTTTTTATTGTATGGTAATTTTTGAAAAATTCATTTATATTTAATTGGATGTGAAACATGTTTCATATGAATTAAATAATTAAAGAAAATAAGATTAATAATTCATAAATACACCCTCCTAGTTATCATATTTAACCTATCAAGTAGTAAAAGAAGGAAGGTTCACTTTGATAGCTCATTATTAATGTTTTATGAACATAGAGGTTACTAGATGTGTTAATCTTTCAATGAAAAATATGGGTACTCCAATTTTCAATAGAATTAACTATCATAATAAAAAGAAATAATGATTCATTGACTACTGTTCATTGGTTATAAAGTTATTAAATCCACTATAGATGGTTTCCACCTCATGATGAGTGTGTTCCCAGTAAAGTTACTAAAAAGGATTATTTTAAGAGTGATGGGAGATCAAAAAATTCTGTACTTTACTCACTATTTGAATATTATATTCCTATTTTATAAGAGATAGAATGTCTAAAGGAATATAAAAAAAATTGAAGAAAAAATATTTAGAGTAAATACAAAATTAAAGAATATTATTTCGAAAATTAGGAGACATAAGTACAAATAAATTAATATGGGTGATTCTGAATATGTTGGTTTTTTTAAAAGAGTCAATGTAATTTTTAGCACTATAACACATATCGGTGAGAGGTTTTATGATTCAAACATCATTTAAAAGATCATAGAAATTATTCCAAAAAATGTTTATTCTAATATTTTATCATTTAATGAAAGAGATCCTAAATTTATTTTTCTAGATTATATATATTGCACTCTCATCAATTGGCAAAGGTGGAGAGAGAAATTTATGATGAACAAATAAAAGTTTGATCAAGAAATTTCCTTCAATTCATTAAAGAAAGAAAAATATATAAATTGTATTGATAAGGAAGAAAAATATTATGGCTATAACACTAAAGAATATTTATGTAATTTGTTTAAATATATTTATTTGGATTTTAAAAAGGTCAACAGAGTATAAATAATGTACAATGGAAAGATACATATGGAATTCCTTGGATCTGGAGTTATTGGAATTTATTCTAGAAATTTTACCCATTGAAAGAAAGAAGAAGAATTTGATGATGATTCAATAAGTTTAAGAGGATCCATCAATAAAGATAAAGACCAATGCTGTATTATTTTAAGGTTAAAGAAATTAATTTCCCTAAATAGAGAAAGAGAATATATTTTTTAATGTGATATAAATATAACGATAAAGAATAATAAGCTTATAACATAAATAATAATGAAACATAAAAATATTATTATAGAAGTGAATGATGAAATGTTAAATACTGATGAGAGTAGTATATCTAAATAAGAAGAGTCTAATATTGAGTTATTATGATGATATGGTCCAAATAATTTGTTCTAAATATTTTTAGACTTGAAAGGGAAAATAATATGTTAAATAAGGAAAATTTTAATGAAAATAATTAATAATAATTTCTTGAAGAAGAATATATGTTTCTAAAAGTGATTGACAGTTTAATGAATATGGTTAATCACAAGAAAAATTTCAATATAAATCATTATTAAATGTGGAAGAGGATGAAAGAATATTTTGATCTTTTTTATTAAAACCCTGCTGAAGTGGTTCGAGAAATAAAAATATCTAAACCCTAGTTTCTAATGTTGGATTGAATTATGATAAGAACAAAATATATATAGATTAAAAAAATATTATTAATAATGGTTGATAAGAACAATGATTATTCTCATAATAAAGGATAATTTGAGAAGTCCATGAATATTTCCAAAAAAGGTGATCTTGAAAAACATGGTGTTTCTAATGATAAAAATTATAAATCAAAAGAATCTAATATGGGTGATTATATTATGGTTGAGATGTATTATGAGATAAATAAAATCTCATAAGGTACCAAAATCACTGTCATGTGACAAAGTGACCATGTGAAAATTAATAAAGTTGCTAAAATGTTGGTATACAACTCTAGATAGTATACAATAAAAAGAGGGAGATATTATTTATTTGGTTACTAATGATCACTACTACAAAAATAGGCAAGGGAAGTGACACCTTATATCAACACTAAGAAAAAACCTCTGATAAATAAACCCTTTATCAACGCTAAAATTTCAGCACTGATAAAGGGTAACCTTTATCTACACTAAATGTTAGCGCTGATACATGAAGGATTTATCAGCACTTTTTTAGCACTGATAAAGGTAGTATTTATCAATGCTTTTTAGAGGTGATAAAAATGTAGTCCATTTTTTATAAAGTTGGTCGCACAATGCCCTCGTTTTATCGTGACCTAAAGCTCTTGGGGTACTGGAACCCTGTGAATCCCCTCCGCTGGTCGCTGAGCATCACGTTGCTGGACCTCCGTCGCCCACGAGATTCTTGTTGTCGGACCTCCGCTACTCGCTGAGCTTCGTGTTTCTGTACCTCCACCACCCTCAAGCTTCGGTTTGTCTGACCTCTGCTGCCTGCTGAGCTTCATGTTTTCGGACCTCCGCCGCCCTCGATCTTCGTGTTGCCGGTCCTCCACCGCCAGCTGAGCTTCACGTACCGGACCTCCGCCGCCCTTCGAGCTTCACTTTGCATGGTCAAAAAAATCTATGAACCCCCTTGTAGTAGCTTATCATAGGATGAATGGTTTATGTGGCCCAATGACATGATTTTCCCTAACAATGATCCAACCGTGAACACCCCCCAAAACCACCAAAATTTCTCAAAATCCACTCAAAACATATCTAGATAATCTCCAAATATAATAAGACCAAAACAAGGTTCTAGATATAATTTAAATAAGTTAATGATATGTTTAAGGCATGTTTTCCAAATCTTTTTTTGATTTTGGAAATTTACTATTGATGATTGTGATGAATACTTTGCTTTATGTTTGGTAGTTGGTACATGGAAGACCTTTGATTTGTGATTAATCAAATGGGTTCTAATCTAGTTAGCCTTTAGATTACCACTTGAGTATATTTTTGATGTCCCCAAGAGGCCTCGTTTATATTGATTGTCTGGTCACATAACCAGGCGGTGTTCCGTGAGTGAGTCAATTTCCATTAGAACATATAGGTCAGATATCATCCTATATTTCTCTAATTAAAATTAGTTTCTTTCCCATAATTATTTTAATGTCTGATATTGTGATTATGAGTTAATCACATTGATTACCTTTATTATTTAATTTTTCTACAGTTTAGTTGTTATCTTACCTTGATTATTTATTTTTTTATTTTACCATTACTCCATTATTCTAGGGTTTTCTATTACTATAGTTTTTTTATTGTAAATAAAAATGTGTAATCTTTGGGGAAGGTTTGACATGGGTTGATTTTATTTAAAAGAGATTTATTAATATGTGTGTTGTTATTTTTATAAAATTAGATTAAGTTAGGAAAATAGAATTCCTTTTGAATCTTTTCATTTATAAAAAATGAAATAAATATTTTAAAAAAAGGTTGACCACAATGTTTTGTTTTTTTAATAGATTGAATGCATTTTTTTAATAGATGGAGTGCATCCGTGAGTGAGGGAAAAACTTGTTTTCATTGATGGAAGTGTTCAGGTAGTTCAATGAGTGAGATGAGCCAATGATATATAATTTTTCAATCACTTTATATCCCATGATATTAAATGGGAATCAATCCTTATTTAGTTCTTCAACATGGTGCGGTAAGTGATCGACATCAGAAAGAGGGAGCCCTCTCAGTTGAAGGATAAATTCATTTCAAAGCTTTATATCATACAATACGGACATGAACCATGTTTTTTAACTTCATGAAAGGAGAACATTGGACACACATTTTAATATCTCATGATTAGTATTATGATAATGTATTTTAAGGTTGAATATATTTTACCAAAATGCCACATGGTTTCATATCATGAAACTAGAACATATAGTGAGGGTGATGTGAATTTTTCATCCATATAGTCCCTACACCATGTGAAATATGTCTAGAGGATGAAAAAGGTTTATGTTCATGATTCATGGACCAAAGGGGGCGTGTCTCAGAATTTTTGGCATGTCATGCAAGAATAACGACGTGATATGAGAAGTGGCCTATAGCGGCTCAACACCACACAAAACAACATATAACTAGGATGTTGGATTTTTAGTTCAAATCCATATATCTCAGACTAATGGGATGGTTTATCCATGTAAAATATCTCTTGAGAAACCTAGTATTGGTGGAAATATTGATATGCTCATCATCAATGGCGATCAATGAGTTTACACTATCAGAGTGAAGTTTATGAAAAATTTAAGGTCCTTCACACTTGGATTCCAGTTTCACTAGATTCCTCCTAGGTATCACAGATTCCCTTATATCCAACACCAATTCACCATAAAGTAATGAATGAAGGATAAAATTTTTATTTAAGGACAACACCACCCGGTTCTGATGCATTTCTAGGTCATTTAATTCTTGAACCCTATTTTCTTCGAGGGGTTCCCCCCTTATTTCCATCATGCTATCTAAGTGTCTTTGTCTGGAAGTTCACTTGTATGGAATAATTCCCAGACCACCAAGATCTCAATCCTTTCCACCCCTACCTCCATCTCTGTCCTTCTCCCTCGCTGAGGTTACTGACTGCTTCTCTGTAGTGGCCAGGACCCTTCTTAGTCGTGTTTGTTCTGTCTCCCTTGTATCTGAGCCTGTCATCCAGCTCCAAATACTTATTGATCCAGAGAGAACTCCCTCACCAGCCCCAATGTTTCATTACCGTCCTTCCCCTTCCCATTTGGATCCTCATCTCCCACTCATATGAATCTTACCAACCAGAAGAGATTATGAACATGTTCAAAATCAAGGGACCTCAATGAGAGATCATCCTCCCACTTCAATTGGGCTAATAGCTCTAGATCCAATGCCAGAGCCCTGTCCTACCCATCATTATTATCTTCATATGTAATTCTCATGTTCTTAGTGCCCATATTAAATAATACTTCCTCACTATAGAAATCAAAAGGCATAATGTCATTGTTTTTTGTCAAATAACACAAAAAACCCTACAATAATCATAGAATTATCTTGGTAGATTATGTTTCATGGATTTCTATACTCTGACCCCTCCAACAGACACAAATGGGTATTTTGGAACAATAAATATGTTGTTGAGACTGTTCAAGATTTCAATATCACTACCAAGGTGTCCAACAGTGACACCTCCTTCCTTATGACTTTTGTTTTTGGAAGTTATGACCCTCTTCAAAGGGAATCTCTATGGAGTGAACAAAATACCTTCGATCCTGGAAACCATACATTGTTTATTGGGGGTGACTTTAAGGTCATTTCCTACCCAAAGGAAAGGAAAGGTAGAAGCCCATTCCAGAGGAAGGCCATAATGGAGTTTGTTCAGTTCATGGTTGGAAAGGGCCTCAATGATCACAGCTTCTCAGGAGACAATTTCACCTAGTGAAACAACTATAGGGGCCATCACCGCTTGTGGAGTATATTGGATAGGTGTAAACCCAACATGAAAGACAATAACCTGTTCTCAAATACCATGTTTTTTCATCTTGCTTGAGGTATTTTGATTAACTCCCCCTCTTGGTTTCTATTTCTTCCTGCCATGATCATCAAGAACAGTTTCACTTCCACCAGTAGTGTTTTAACATCCAAGGGTACAAGGAAATGGTTTTTGAAATATGGAATGAACCCTTGTAGGATAATCAAGCCTCCTTCAACCTTAGCGACCTGAACTCGAACCTCGATAGGTGTGTGTTCACCCCTTCCTCCTCAAGAACCTTCACTACCTGGAACTACTGTCGCATATGGGCTCCTTAAGAGTATTATGATAGATGGAATGATAACTTAGGTTTATTGGATTATTAACACCAGTTTGAGATTTATGTGTGACTATATACTTATTATATTTTCTTATTATTTCTTACACACCACCACTTGAGTCGAGTAACCTGATTGAAATCCATATTGGTACTTTGGTTCTGATGAGGATATAGTTTTTTATGTGTTTGTGAAATGAGTATGTGTGGATATATGGGTATTTAGGCATGATGATATTGAATGTAGGGAAGATACCTAGGAGTGGTAGATGTTTCATTCTTGATTATTCTTGTGTTTGGTCTGGCGTGATTTGAGGAAACTATAATGAATCTAAAGTAATTATATTTAATGAAGATGAATAAATACTAATGGTTAGGCTCTATTAATCTCTATTTTTATAAGGATGTGATTCTATTATAATATATTTGGAAGTCTTGTTTTGTGTACTTGAACCATAAATACTAATATTTGAGAGTCAAATAGGATGAAGATGAATAAAGATTGGATGGATGCTAATCATTTGAAAATAGAGTACGAGAACAGAGTGAAAGAGTTCATCATGTTTGAAAAGAATCACGCAAAGGATCCTTCTAAAATCCTTTGTCAATATTTAAATTGTTTTTATTGTAGACTACTTACTCAAGAGGAGTTAGAAGAACATTTGATATGTCATGGAATAGATGATATTTATAAATGTTGGAATAAACACGGAGAAAAAGCGAATGTAGCTAATGGCTAGGATGAAACTACGTTTTATGGATCATCAGATATGAATAAAAATATGGATAATGAAGAAGACCATATGGAGGATGTGATTACAGATGTCAATGATGATGAAGATCGTATTGAGGAAATGACAAAGAAAATTTAAGACGAACTCCGTGATTGCCCAAAATTGTTTGAGAAGTTAATGAATTGTGAAATGATGCCATCGTATACTGGTTTCACTAAGTATACAACATTGTTAGCTGTAATAAAGTTGTATAAATTGAAAGTAGAAAATAGATGGAGTGATGCCAGTTTTACGGAACTACTTTCTCTCTTGAATGACATGCTCCTGGAAGATAATAAGCTCCCAAGCCGGACATAAGAAGCTAGACGAATGCTACGCTTGATGGGTATGATTTCTGAAAGAATACATGCCTGCCTGAAAGACTATATATTGTTTCAAAAGGAGAAAAAAACACTTACAGAATGCCCAAAGAGTGGTTCTTGTCGATACAAGAAAGATAAATCCAATCCTATGAATGTTTTATGGTACTTTCCAATCATTACAAGGTTTAGGCGTCTATATGGAAATAAAGAAACTGTAAGATAATTGTCGTGGAATACAGATAAAAGAAATAATGATGGGAAATTACGTCATCCAGCCGACTCTCCTCAATGGAAGAAAATTGATCATGAGTATCCTGAACTTGGAAAAGAGCCGAGAAACCTCCGTCTTGAGTTATCTACAGATGGAGTGAATAATTTTGGTTTTCAAACCAACACTCATAGTACATGGCCTATTATGTTGGTAAATTATAACTTGCCACCCTGGTTATGCATGAAGTAGAAATTCATCATGTTATCTATGCTTATATCAGGACCAAAACAACCAGGTAAAGATATTGATGTGTATCTAGCTCCTTTGATCAAGGATTTGAAGTTATTATGGAATTTTGGTGTTATGTTGTATGATGCTTATAAATGTGAATAATTCATGTTGAGAGAAATGTTGTATGGGACAATAAATTATTTCCCTGCTTATGGAAATTTGTCAGTCTATAGCATTAAAGGAACTCAAGGGTGTCCCATGTGCGAAGAAGATACATAATCAATTTGGTTGAAACATTCATCGAAATATGTGTTTCTAGGACATCATAGATTTCTACCTTGTCGTCATAAGTACTGATCTTGGACGACATCATTCAATGGAAGTTCAGAACAATGTGAATCACCGTCTCCACTAACAGGTGATCAGCTATTTGAGAATGTAAAAGATCATAACACTATTTTTGGTAATCTATTTTTGAAAAACCTTATGAAAATTGGTTGGAAAAAGAGATCAGTTTTTTTGAATTACCATACTGGAATTGTTTATACGTCAGACATTTTCTTGATGTTATTCATGAGGAAAAAAATGTATGTGAAAGTGTTATCGGAACATTGATAAATGCCTCTGAAAAAAGATGGAATTAAGGCAAAGCTGGACATGGTTGATATGGGAAAACAAGAATAGTTGGCTCCCGTGAAGGTTGAAAATTGAATGTTTCTTCCTCCAGCTGCATATACTCTTTCTAGAAAGGAGAGATATCAGTTTTTCAACTTCTTCAACGACGTAAAGGTTCCAGAGGGGTATTCATCAAATATCAAGAACATTGTGTCGATAGATGATTTGAAGTTAAAAGGTTTGAAATCACATGATTTCCATGTTTTGATTCAAGATCTAATTTCTATAGCTTTATGTTTCATTCTGCCCAAGAATGCTCATCATATGTTAACCAAACATTGTTTCTTTTTCAAATCTATATGTAGAAATGTTTTAGACCCGGTGAAATTTCGAGCTATGGAAAAAAAAATTGTCATCAAATTATGTGAATTAGAAATGTATTTCCCACCAACATTCTTGGATATGATGGTTCATTTGATGATTCACTTGGTGAGAAAGATTCGACTTTGTGGTCCGGTGCACTATAGATGGATGTATCCTATGGAATGGTATATGAAGATTTTGAAAGTGCATGTCAAAAATCAAAGTTGGCCAGAGGGTTGTATAGGGGAGCGATATGTTGTTGAGGAAGCCATTGAATTTTGTACCGAATACCTATCTAATTTGGAAATCATTGATCTCCAGAAATCTCGTCACACTGGATGCATTGAGGGTGAGGGAATTTCTGGAAGAGAAGTTGTGACAATAAATATTATAGTACGGGAGCAGGACCATATTTATGTTTTTCATCACAGTTTGGAGGTTGCCTTATATATTCAAACTCACAAAGAAATACTTAGGTTGTTGAATCAATTAAGGGATGAAAAATGGATATCAAATACACATAATCACCTACTTATAGGATGGTTTCAGGACCATATTTTTAAGCAGTTGGTTGAAAATCCAAATTCAATTTCTGAACGACTTCGATGGCTAGCCGCTGGACCAAGTGTGTATGTATTATCTTACAGTGGTTATGTAATTAATGGTTATACATTCTATACAAATTAATACGATGAAGATATTACCATGAAAAAAAGTGGAGTTACACTAGTGGCTGAAGCGATGTATGTTTTTGGTAGTAAGGACAGAAATCTAATTTATGCAAATATGTCATACTTTGGCATTATCAAAATAATATGGGAGTTGGATTATACGACATTCCAATTGCCGATTTTTCAATGCAAATGAGTTGATAACAAAAGTGGTGTTAAAATAGATGAATGGCAATTTGTGAAAGTTGATTTTAGTAAAGAATGGTACAAAGACAAATAGTTTATAAAGGGATCACAAGAGGTACACGTATTTTATGTTCCAGATCCTGCAAACTAAAAGTGTTCGATTGTTTTGTTATTATCCAAAACAACTAAAGGTTCTGATGAAAATTCAGTTGAGGATGATCCTTTCAGTGGTACGTCACAATAATTTTAGAGCGGTCCCAATGTAGATGATGTTTTGTATGTTAGAGGATACCACAATGAAGGGATTTGGATTATCGATAGAGGTGTCAAATCCCTTTAACCATTGAAAAAAAGAAAGAGAGTTCAATAAATAGGTTTTATTTTGTTTGTAATATAGATCTTGTTATCTCATGTTATTATATTATCATTACTGAATTTATGTAATCTCAATTAACTGTTCAATCACTTTTACAGATAATGACTTCTGCACATTTTGGTGCTCCTAACCTTGAGGCTGAACTATTCTCTCAAGATGCTGCGATTGTGGCGGCTGCTGCTGCTACTCCTGTAGTTGCAGCTTCTCCTGCTATTTCTCCTACTATGGCTCCTATTGCTCCTGCTGCTCCTCATGATGCAACTCCTGCTACTCCTGCTGCTCCTGCTACGACTGCTGTTTCTCCTACTGCTCCTATTGTTGAGGTCCAACAACCATTAGCACATGCCCTTGATACCATTTCAGATGAACATATAGATGATGTTGATATCGATGAAATGGATGGGAATGAAGGATCGATGTCGTAGAAAACAAAGGTGCGTCGTAGTTTGACGGTGTTAGACAAAGTTCTTAAAGCGAAAAGAAACGACATCAAATTTAAAGTCAGATGGAATGAATGAGGCCAACATGTGAATCCAAACAAGGCTATGATTAGCAGCTACATTGGAGTTGTCACTCGACAACATGTTCTGATTGACATAGATTCATGACACCATGTTGTGTCCAGGCTGAAGGCTATGATCTGGGAAGAAATTTCGATAACATTATGAATTTATTTCTTTAATCTACTTGAAAATAAAATAATGAAACAATGTATTACTCTTCTCAATCTCTTGTAGTGTACTTTTGTAGTAGACGATTCACACAAGGATTGTGTACTAAGGCTTTCAGGAAGGATTCATCAAGGTTTTTGCACTATTTTAACAAGATGTCACCTAAAAGATTCCAAAGGTAAAATAAAAACACAACCACAAATTGTCCACGCTCACCTAATATCACAAGAAGCATGGGATGAATTTATTGTCCACTGTGGGGATGAGAAGTTTCAGGTACATTGTGGGTGATAATATGTTGTTTGAGGATACCTGTATTCATCACTCTGATTGTCAATATTTCATTTATGAAACAGAAACTCTGTACTGAAAATAAGGAATGTGCATCAAAACCAACATACCCCTATCGTAAGAAAGGATGGGGTATGCTTCATTAGAAAATAAAATGCTACGTATTTTAAATTTACAGTAATATTTTTAGGTGCCAAAAAATAACATTATAATTATCTTTCTATTTTTATATGTAGATTGATGAGTCTAAAAAAAATACACTTCCATCCCACGTCATGTGCTATGGAAGGAGGCACACGTGAATAAGGAAGGGAAGTTAGTAGATGAGAACACACAAAAAGTGTGGGAAATATGTGTAAGTATCACAGGATGATAAAAATATTTACTTTAAATTACAATTAAATAAAAATAATTAGTTATTTTCCTATATCCAACTGTCATAGGAATCAGATACTTCTGTAGCGGATACAGACCTATTATCAATGGATTTGAAGCAGCCAGAAAAATATGGTTGGGTCAGAAGTGCGGGGTTTGGGGTGACGCCTTGAGTATATTTTGAGAAGAACAAAAAAAAAGATGATATAGATGAAAAATTCGAAAAAATGTGCCAAAATATAGCAACCCTTGAAGAACGATTGCAATGGCAGGGAGAGTTTCTAGAAACTTTTATGGGTGGGAAGAAAATGGAAGAAACAACTAAGTAACAACCAGTACGTGAACATCCCGCCCCACCCCACACTTGCTTTGAGTTGATCCATTCCCATCAAATAACTGTCTTAGCCATGGTAATCAATATTCTAATAATTTTACCCATGAAATGTGAATTAGAAAAACACTGAAAATTTTTCTGTACTAATCTTCAACAGGGTGATAATGATTGTGATTTATATCTGCCAACACCCACCTATCACTTTGTAGCAAGGGCTATAGTGTTCAATATCGCAGATTCCACACTGCATAATAGACCACTTCTGAAAGATCATCTAAAAGTGATGATTACTATAACTCATTAGCCAAATGAAAAGCTACCTATTACACTTGATGAAGATGATATTCATATGTTAGAAAAGGCTATTGGGGCATTCATTGCATGGACGTCACAAATTGTAAGCGTACATGCAGACAAAGATTTATTTATTTCTTTTTTTTTCAAGCTAAACCTTTAACAATTAATGAAAAAGGGCCTGAACCAATGATTGTTGTTATAGATAGAGAAAGGGTAGGGGGTGACAAACGTCGGCTCAAAACCATCTAAAGGATCGACCAACCGATCCCAAGGAGATAATGAAAGCACAATAACACCACCTATTCTCTATCCACATTTTCTATCATTGAAGAATCATGTGGATACGAAGCTAAAAGATGGTAATAGTCATATAGTGGTTTTAGAAGAGAATATATACAAAGAGGAAAGTCAAGATTTCATTGTTGCTGAAAATGTAAATGAGATCCTTGAAAACGGCTGGCTTGGTGTCACAGTTGTAAATGTATATATGAGGTATGTTTCCATGAATTGATTTTCTAAAAGCTGATCTAATTTGAAAATTATGACTAAATGCATTTTATACTGTTGACAGATGAATTTATGAAAAAAAGTTGAAGGAATTTTCCCATGAGCCAAGATTTGGACTCATTAGTCCTCATACAACATCAACACACCTAAGAAAATTATAGCCATAAAAAAGGGATGCAATAGTGAATGTCTTGCTGAAAACATTTAAAAGAAAGATTACAGATGATAGACCCTTCCTAATACCAACCATGCAGAGGTAAGACTCTACGATTAAAGCATATCAATTATATTTTCCCTTATTTTATTATTTATTCCTTTTTGTGTTTTTAGGCAACATTTGTTGCTAATTATGGTGAACATGGATACTCTAAAGATTTAATTTCTAGATTCAAAGCAAGGATACCCATCAAAATGACCACACATGATGGAGTTTGTGAATCTACAAGACACTACATCTTACGTTTTCGGTCTAAAAATCAAGTAATATAATTTATATTATATTTTACTAAGGATTATGTTTTGAGAGGGCGGTATATCATTTTCGTCTAAAAAGAGGAATTTGGACAGGGGATAAGCATAAGGAGACGAGCAAGTACTATGTCTGGATAAATATCAGGGTATATATAATAAAATTTCACTATCCAAACACATCTCAACACAAGTTACTTATTCTCCTAATGATCAATTTTTTTCCAGTGTCCAAAAAAAATAAACGATAATGATTGTGGTGATTATGTTTTTAAATTTATGAAAGAGATCATTTTTCATCTGCAAACTAGCATCCCTAAGGAGGTATTTTCAAAAACAACTACTAGTTCGCTTAATTTATTTATTAATTCATTATTTTTATATATTGCAGTACTAATATAACTTCCAAAAACCCTCTAACTCACAAGTCGATATAGATGTGTTCAGAATAGAATGGTCCGCATACCTAATGGAAGATTGTACACAAATAAAATGAAGATCTGACTTGGGGACATGTACAATTGGTGGTCATTTTTAAGCGGGGTTATGAGGATGAAAAGATGAAACATTGTTGTATGTAAATGTTCGTAGGAAAATTTTAATTGTTATTAAATAAAAAATCCTTTCTCCAATGAGTAATTTTTCCATTTTAACAGATGATATGCACCAGAAACATGTGAGAATGTTGAACCACTCAAATAGTCTATCTTTTTTTTAAAATAGACACACTTTTAAGTGAAAACAACAACTGATTTTCCGAAATTCAACCAAACGCATTCGGATTGTGTTGATTCATTAGTAGAACGATCCAAGGGTCCTTTGTGATGTTTAAGATTCATCCCTATTCAATCAGAGGCATAGTAAAACTGATATCACTCAAAGGGTCTCTCTTTTGATTAAAATGGACAGAATTTTAATTGAAAACAACAACTGACCTATGAAAATCCGACCAAACGCATTCGGATTGTCTTGATATTTTATAAGAACGATCCACAGATCCTTTGAGACGTGTACGAGTCATCCCCGCCTCAATTCGAGGCAGGGTGTGGCCAGTACCACTCAAAGGGTTTCTCTTTTTTTTAAAATGGACAAAATTTTAAGTTAAAACAACAACTAACCTACGGAAATCTGACCAATTGCATTCCGATTGTGTTGAACCTTTATGAAAATGATCCACATGTTATTTGTGATGTGTAAGAGTCATCCCTGCCTCAATCTAAGGCATTGTGTGACTGCTATCACTCAAAGGGTCTCTCTTTTGTTTAAAATGGACACAATTTTAATTGAAAACAAAAACTAACCTATTAAAATCCAACCAAACGCATTCGGATTGTCTTTATCTTTTATAATAATGATCCATGGGTCCTTTTTGATGTTTAAGAGTCTTTTCCACCTCAATCCGAGGCACATTGTGGCCGTTACCACTCAAAGGGTATCTCTTTTGTTTAAAATGGACACAATTTTAAGTGAAAACAACAACTGACCTACAGAAATCTGACCAAACGCATTCGGATTGTGTAGATCCTTTAGGAGGATGATCCAAGGGTACTTTTTGATGTGTACGAGTCATCCCTGCCTCAATATAAGACACAGTGTGGCTGCTATCACTCAAAGGGTCTCTCTTTGGTTTAAAAAGGACACAATTTTAAGTGAAAACAACTGACCTACGAAAATACAACCAAACACATTCGGATTGTCTTGATATATTTTAATAACGATACATGAGTACTTTGTGATGTGTATGAGTCAACCCCACCTAATCCGAGCCACGGTGTGGCCAGTACCACTCAAAGGGTGTCTCTTTTGTTTAAATAGACACAATTTTAAGTGAAAACAACAAATGACCTACGGAAATCTGACCAAAACTATTATTATTGTTCTTATCCTTTATAAGAAAGATACATAGGTCCTTTTTAACGTGTATGAGTCATCCCTACATCAATATGAAGCACGGTGTGGCCGGTAGCACTCAAAGGGTCTCTCTTTTGTTTAAAATGGACACAATTTTAATTGAAAACAACAACTGACCTACGAAAAATCAACCAAACACATTTGGATTGCCATGATCATTTATAAGAATGATCTATAAGTCCTTGGTAAAGTTTTAGAGTCAACCTTGCCTCAATCCGAGGCACGGTGTGGCCGGTATCACTCAAAGGGTCTTTATTTTGTTTAAAATGGACACAATTTTAAGTGAAAACAACAACTAACCTACACAAATCTTACCAAACGCATTCATATTGTGTTTATCCTTTAGTATAACAATTATAGGGTCCTTGGTGACGTGTAAGAGTCAACCTTTCCTCAATATGTGGCACTATGTGGCCGGTATCACTCAAATGATCTCTATTTTGTTTAAAATGGACACAATTTTAAGTGAAAACAACAACTGACCTATGGAAATCTGACCAAATGAATTCGGATTGTGTTTATCCTTTAGGAGAATGATCCAAATGTCATTTTTGACTTGTACGAGTCAACCACACATCAATCTGAGGCATGGTGTGGTCGGTACCACTCAAAGGGTCCCTCTTTTGTTTAAAATGGACACAGTTTTAATTGAAAACAACAACTGACCTATGAATATCTGACCAAACGCATTCAGATTGCCTTGATATTTTATAATAACGATACAAGGGTCCTTGGAGATGTGTATGAGTCAACCTTTCCTCATCTTGAGGCACAGTGTGTCCGGTACCACTCAAAGGGTCTCTATTTTGTTTAAAATGGACACAATTTTCAGTGAAAACAACAACTGACTTACAAAAATTTGACCAAACACATTCTGAATGAGTTGATACTTTAGGATAACGATCCATTGGTCCTTTGTGATGTGTATGAGTCATCCCTTCATCAATCTGAGGCACGGTGTGGCCACTATCACTCAAAGGGTCTCTCTTTTGTTTAAAATGGACACAATTTTAATTGAAAACAACAACTGACCTATGAAAATATGACCAAACACATTCGTATTGTATTGATATTTTATAATAACGATCCATGGGTCCTTTGTGACGTGTATGAGTCTTCACCACCTCAATCCGAGGCACGGTGTGGTTGCTAGATCTCAAAGGGTCTCTCTTTTGTTTAAAATGGACACAATTTTAAGTGAAAACAACAATTGACCTATGGAAATCTGAACAAACGCAATCGGATTGTGTTGATAATTTAGGAGAATTATTAAAGGGTATTTAGTGACATGTATGAGTCATATTCGCATCAATATGAGGCATGGTGTGGCCGGTATCACTCAAAGGGTCTCTCTTTGTTTTAAAATGGACGCAATTTTAAGTGAAAATAACAACTGACCTACATAAATCTGAACAAACACATTTGGATTGTCTTGATCTTTTATAAAATTGATCCATAGGTCCTTTGTGATGTGTACTCACCAACCTATTCCTCCATATGAGGCACAGTGTGACCGATACCACTCAAAGGGTCTCTCTTTTGTTTAAAATGGACACAATTTTAAGTGAAATCAACAACCGACCTATAGAAATCCGACCAAGGCATATTTTGATGTTATAACTTCCTTCCTTTATACGGTGTATAATCAGACCCTTAGAATTATAATTTTATTCAACTATTTTCAAAAAGTATATTTTTTTATATGAAGTGTTTTACTAAACTATAAAATGAATGTTTTTCTAAAATATACAACAACAATGAACTTTCTTCCTTTATGACCTTTATTACGTATTTAACTGTATCAACAAGACAAGATTTTTTTTAAATGAAAATTAAATAAAATAATCAATTTATTTGGAATTTTGGTATTTAAAATTGGTTTGATAATTAATTCATTATATGTGGAAATTATATTTTATGATTTCAATGTTGAAATTTTATTTTTCTTTTATGGATGGTTTATGTGTTATGATTATGTTATGGTTCTTGAGAATTGCTTATGTATATGGGTGGTTCAATGATATACTCAGGAAAAGTGAGCCCATGATAGATCTTTAATGAATTAGATTATGAGACATAGTTAAACAATAGGGACTCTACTATGAGATTTATGGAATATAATATGATGGGTTTTCCAAAAATAACCAAGAATATTACTACCTATGTAGCTTTTAAAGCTACAATGTAAGTGTGTTATGGAAACCCCAAGTTACCCTCATGATTTAAAATGTCCATGTAATTTTAAAAGAATCTTATGATTTCATAAGGTATTTTAAAAATTTTATGTTTTATGGGTGAAAATATTGATTTTTTAAAATGTTTTCATGGGTTTAAAATATTCTTGAACTAACATTTTTATTCATTATTTCATATTTATTACTAAGAATTTTATGCTATTCCTATTTTATTGAAATGTTTTCCACCAGGTATAAGGATGGGTAAAGAAAAAAAGTAGTTTAGAAGAATTTTATCAAGAAAATAAATCATGTTTATTTTTAAAAATATTTATATTGTGGAAGAAATAGATACTATTTTAGTTATATCCACATTGTATAAATATGAGTTATTATGAATTAGTTATATTCTAATTCTCAAAAACTCTAAACCTAAAAAAATCCTTAATGTAAATTCCTGACATAAATTAATATTATGTAATGTCTTTGGATGGGGAGTAATATTATATCTTATAAAAATGAAATAATGTACCCACAGACTCTAGGATACTTAGTTCAAGGTCATTATAGTTGGTATCCATGTATGTTTAGTGGATACCTTGAGAACTAGATTTTTGTAATAATATATTAAGTAACATAACCCAATGATATACTTTTAGGATATGTATAGAATAAAATCCTAATGTGTTGGTAAGGAATTAATTTTATTGTTTTATTAGAAAATAAATATCTATCTAGAAACTAAAAGTGGACATGGTTTTTCCATAGATGTACATAGGGGTAATTACTTTAGATAAGGAACATTCATCATTACATAACTATCACCTGGTGAATGAGAATGAGCCTTACTGTGAACCTATTTTGACAATACCGGGTGATACTGTCAAGATAATTAACATCTTTTTTCCAAACAATATGAATGATTTGAAAAAAATATACCCTCAAAGAAACCATGTTTATGTTTATGATATTTGTATACCTAAATATTTCAATTTTTGATAAGTGTTTCAATAGTTTTGTGTTATAAGTTATGTTTCATCTTATTATGAACTAATATAGTATATTAAAGAAATTATAAATGGTTCCAAGAATATGTAATGAGAACCATATCAATTCACATAATCCACAGAGTGAAAACGGTCCCTTCTTTGACAAGAATAATCTAATATTTTGATAAAAGAGAGTCTCTTAAACATTATCATCATACATATATATAGTACTAATTTTTATCAATATATATAATTAATTATCCATTTATTATAGATTTTAAAGTAATATAGAGAAGAAGAGGATGGATAAGAAAAAATAGATATGGGGAAGAAGGGACATAAGGGTTTTTAACACATGTGATAATTATGGAAAGAAAAACCTTGGTACTTGTTTGAGGGGAATTCCAGTTTACTACAAGTTTAGAGAGAAAGGACACCATGACCAAAATTAAAATTGTTTGAAATAAATTTCTAATGTTTAATTCCTCAACTTTATGGAGATTTGGAACTATGAAAATGAATGATCCAATAATCAAGGGAATATACATCAAAGTAAGTAAACGGCTAATGGTCAGGATTATGGTACCAATATAGATGAATTGGATTGATTAATGTTGGCAGGTTAAAATTAAATAATATAGTTATATAAAAATTTTATCAATGATATTATAGTTATATGAATCAAGAATCATAAAATATTGTATTGCATCAGTGTTTCTTTTTGTAATTGAAAGCATGTATTGAATGGTAACACGAAAAGTGATTTAGTGAAAGGTTAAACCTCCTTTAAAATACATTATTGGGGTAATATTTCCCTTAATATATTAAATATGTTGATATCCTAATGAAAATTTTATGGTATAATATTGTTGACCCGAAATGTTTTCATAGGATTGTTAGTATATTTCAACTTTTCTCAAGTTTACTAGAAGAGTTGATTTACAAAATATATTTTACAACCCAAGATTTTATATTTGTAAGCATGATTTTTTTCATTTATTATTTATAGTTATCATGTCATTTACATATTTTTAAAGTGGAATTAAAAATACAATATATATTATATTGGAAATATAATGTTAATTTAGTGACATTACATCAAAAAATTTAGACATTGAATTTAGAAAGAATTTCTTTGGACGAGTCTTCTGGTTAAATATTTATGGAATGGATTATATTTAACATTGGGTCTTATTGGATAACTTTTGATAACTATTATGGTTTTTTAAAATACTTATAAACATATATTAATTCGTTTTAATATTTTATTGGCACTATGATTCCTTAAAAGTTCATTTTAGTGATCTAGAAATAAAAAATTCACCTTGGATATTCATTTCATATAGAAAGAAATGAAATGGAAAATGATTCAAAAAAACCCAAAATGTTTTTTCTCATATGAAATAGAAATATATCAAGTATATTTTCATATATTCTCATTATAGATGTTTAAGTGATTCCTAAACTCTATGAAAATGATATTGAAACAAACTTTAATCATAATACCTTCATTTATGTCAAACCAATGGTCTTTTAAATCATCATAGATTTATGTTTTTAGGATGTTTAATTTCCATTGATAAATAATTTTTCTATGATCAATGATAAATGTAGCTATCTAAAATTATTTATTATTTTCTTGTAGGTCTATATCTTCACTATCCACCAATGTTCAAATACATAGAAATTTAGTTTTGTATTAATCCATATGAAGTTTTCATTTCCCTTCCCTCTTATTAAGAGGATTAAACATCTAATGATCTAGTATTGGAAGATGGGTATTTAAAATGAAAAACCCATGATTACTGATATCATGATTAAATTGTGAAGAATCAATTTATTTATTGGGGTTGAATGTAACACCCAAATATTTGTAAAATATGAAAATCATGCTTGATATAATATATGATACAGAATACCAAGATTATAAGAGAATATAACATCAAAAGACCTTACAATAATTTTTCTTAAATAAACTCAGTCTCATCGATAGTTTGTAATAAACACAACACTAGGTTTGAATGAATCATGATTCTCTATTTAAATATTATTATTTAAACATTATAATTATAAACTATTAGTAAATTAGGTGGGTATGAATTTTAGTAACTAAATTTCTAAATTTTTATTATTTTTACATGTATAAAATATATTTAGTGGTTATCTATTGATTATATATAAAATGGGATTCATTTGAAAGTTATAGAATATTTTATAATAAACTTTATGTTTTTTAAATGTATTTTAATCACAATTCTCTCAAATAATTTATCATTAATTTTTAAAATATTTATAACATTTTAATAAATTTTTTTTTTAAAAATTAATATCTAAAATATTTTTTGGTGAATTTTTGATATTTTTCTGAAATATTTCATTCTGGGATAAATAGTGAGATATTCTGATTTTTACTAAAAATGAATTTTAGTATATATTATTTATAAATATAAATTTTATTTTAAATTGTTTTTAAGTTAGCGTTTATTATATTATATTAAAATTTAACTACTTTATGTCATTTAAATAATTTTCATATTGAATGGTTATATAACAAATTTTCAATCTTTTGAAAAAATTTTCTTTAAAAACCTTATTTCTCTTCACGCCTACCAAATTTATTTTGAATTAAATTATCCTACTTATATGAATGTAATTTGGATAAATTAATTTCACATTTAGAATGAGATTAAATTATATTATCTAATAATTCCAAATTTAATTTTTACCATAATTAATTGAAAAAAATTAATCATTATTTTTTCGGTAAATGTAAAAATGGATTTATCGGGGATTAAACTATATATGATGATAAGGGTTAAAAATGAAAAAAATGTGAATAAATTCTATTTTATGGACATGTGTATATATATTTTTTATTATTACCATATTCTAATTTAGTTTATTTATATTTATTTTTAATATCATTGATTTTATAATTTTTATTAACTTGGGACAATTCAAAGTAATTTCAAAGAATGATCCCTTTCACAACTTATAAAAGGGAACATTGGTCCCACACATATTTATACCTCCCAATCCATTTTTCTTGACCAATATTGGAAAAAATATCTTTCCACCATCCTTAGTAATATTATAGAGCTTAAATTCCTCTAAAAAATACCATACCTATTTTCCTTAAATGGAAATCCAAATGACGATTCTCTAAGAGATGGTAATTGTCTTAACAATTCTCTTTCATTTTTTTCATCTATTTACACCATAAATTATTTATACATGTTAAAATATATAACATTATTATCTTCTATATAATGATATTTCATTATTTTTATGGAATAATATTTATCCATCTCCACTCAAATAAAATGGGAAATGAAATCATCAATCATCTGTATGAAGAAAAACCACCTCCCGAATAAATGTAGTTAATTTTCCATCACCAAAATTCAATGATTAAGAGAATTATGGATGTATGAAATTTATTAATGATAATTTTATTCTTTAATTTTAAAATCAAATATACTTTTTTTGTTTGATTCCAGTTTTAGTGTGATAACGTGGTTCATGTGTATGGAGGACTACCACATCCTGAAGAGACGTGATACATTTTTTTTACTTTTGATTTACATGGAATTTTTTTTGGACAAAATTAATTAAAATATTTGATATATATTAGATTAAAATTATTCTAGTAAATTAACAAATCGACAAATTTTTTACAGAAGCACTCATTAATGGATTGATATTCTCACTCATGCGTACGTACAACCTACTACCTCAAAGAAACGATGCAATATATTTTCCCAGTTCATAGTTCATAAATAGATCTAAAACTTTATCTTCTATGTAAATTTTATATTTATGATGTAATTATAATTTTTTATATTCTATATATACATCCTATACATAAGAAATGGATAATTCCTGACAAATTGAGCTTTCGAAAACAAACCAATTAACATCCAAAACCATGATAACAATGCAAATATTATCATCAAATGGGTCGTAAAATGTTATAATAGGATCATATATGATATTATAAATATTATTATGGTACTTTTATAAATTATTAATATTATTTAAACCATTATAAAAGAGTTATGTACATTTATGAAGGAAATTAGTCCCGAGGTAAGGGTTTCTTGTCTCACTTTTACTTTTGTGAGTTATATGCCATATTCACCACTAGTATTATATATGTGTTGTTTATAATTCATATTTTATTCGTTATTTCATGAATCCACTAATCATAATTGTATTTTATGATTCATTTTATGTTATTTATTTTATACGGCTTCTGATTCAGAAGTTATCAAAATATACAAGGTGTATTTCACAATGTCATCATTATTCGGGATTGTTTAAGATTAAATTTATAGTAGGGGAATTATTTCATATTAAAATATTAAAATTCAGTAAATTGTATTCAAATCTTGTTATTCATGATATTTCCTGAGTAATATTTCTATTTTCCCACTCTTTGTTAATTAAAATGATTGATACATGTTTTAATGAAAATCCAAATTTTTTCATTCTTTAGTCAATTTTTTTACCAAAATAATTCTTCTATAAATATGTTTTAATATTTTATTTGTCCTTTTGAAAATTATTTACATGATATTTTCACCCATTTTTTACTTTCCTTGTATTTTTTTGAAAGGATCCATCATGCTGTTTTAAAAACAATGCCTGTTCTATTTTTAGAATTTTTTTGCAAGGAATTTTTTTAATGTGTACGACATGAATGAAATTTTCCATCCTCAATAACAATGAATGTTTTAATTATTACTTTATAATTTTAACTTTTTATTTTGAATGATATGTATTTTAAAAAATATTTGTGAACTATTTGTTTTGAAATTTAATTTACAAAATGAAAATTTTATTTTTCTCAAAATTGTTTTAAGGATTTTTTCATTGTATTTATATTAACCAAATAAAAAAAATCCTACGCTATTATTATGATACAATAATGATATATTGTATTGATACCATTATTATTATTTATCTGGATGGTTTATGATCAGTTTGAATAGGTATATACAATATCATTAGAATTCAATATTTTACTCTAGATGGTATATGATTATGAATATTAATCAGGGTAAGTATTGAAATTTTGTACAGTAGTTTTAGAACAATAATGTATTTTATTATGTTACACCCCTTTAATATGAGTAAATTATTAAACTTAGTATGTGTGGGTGGTTTCTACTCTGGCACCTTGATAAATCGAAAGGTATCAAGGGACAATATAGATTGGATTTTGGCAGTGACCTTAACTATTTATATAGATTCCATGGCACATTATTTGAAGGTTTTAGATGTATTGGAACATGTAATTAATGGTATATTTTATATTTATTTAATTATGAATTAATTCCTTATGAATTAACTTATTAATTAGCCATGTTATTATTAAATTAGTTAGAATATATGTGTTTTTTTTCCAGGATAATGTGGTTATTTATATTTATTTATTTGATAATCATTTATTCTTTCCATATTATAATCATGTTATTGATTAAACATTATTTATTTAATTTTTCTACCCTTCCATATTGATTATTAATTATTTATTCATAACTTTCACTATAAACTTACCCTTACTCATCATCTCATCTACCCACTTTTAAAAGTTTTATTTTCCCAAGTATACCATGAAATATTTTATGATTGATGTGAGAAAATATAATAAAGGGAATAATGGAGTTATAAAAAAAACCCCTTGTGTAATTAATTTTTTCAATCTTAATGTGATATTTAGGTTTTTATCTAGTTTACCAAGACTACTGAACAATTTGGCCCTCTGGGATGCGATTCCCTATATCTTATTTTAATATAAAATTGTAGTCATCATGTCTAGGATAATGGGGTCCCAGTTCATATTGGAATATTACTATTTTGATACAATTTAGGATTATGGGATTCTATACGTAATAATATATTTTCTTATTCCACACATAATTTTAATGACATGTCACATCAAGTGGCATAGGAAACAATTATCCCAATGAATTGTTTAATATTTTATTTTTCAGTTACTTATAAAAAAAAGATCATTGACTCGATTTGGAAAACCCCATATGTTGATATTATTAGATCATATTCCATTCATCATGGGATTATACTATAAATCATCCTTAGTTGATAATTTTTTTCTAAGTCTATTATATATATATGATAAATGTTTTTTACCCAAATGTTATCAATATATTTTTTCATGGTAAATAATAAAGCTCAAAATATCCTATAATAGTCTAATGGAATAATTTCATTATTAAAATTACTAAACTCCAAAATGGATTAATAAAATTTAATAGATCACGATAATAATGATTTCAGTAATATATATGTTTATTTTTGAAACAAGTATAATTTTTCAAATATCTATAATTTCACAAACAATTTTCAATGCATTTTATAGGCATCTAACATAAGGTTTATATTATGGAAAATGGACTTGACATATATTTTCCAAATTTAATGGCCACAGATCATTGATATGAGAAGTATAATTAATATATTTTCTATCAATAAAACTAGGGAAAATAATTCAATATATTTTATTTTTTTTATATTTAATGAAGCATTTTTAACTTGTATTGATATATTCATACCTCCGTTACCATACATGTCTATTTTCTTATTGAATGTTGACCAATGGATTTAAATTAACTGATGAAACCACCAAAATGAAGACTGATATTTTAGTACATATAATCCATTTCATAATCCATATGGTATTTTCCAATCTTAGTGTCTTACCATTTAGTACTCTATTAAAAAAATAATTTATATTACAAATTAATAAATCCCATAACTCAGTGAATATAAATCCACATTTTTTATTTTAAAATACATACATAATATATTTTTATAATATAAATATTACTATTATTTATTGTATAGTTTAGTATTCATATAAATACTCTTCTTCTTATGGATCATTGACCTAATTAAATCCATAAATTCCCATACTATCTCCAATGCGAATTGATTCGATTCTTATATAAATATAATTGATTACTTTACTAGTGCCATTATATATTAGAAATAGTTACACCATAACAATATTATAGGAAAATTTACTATGATGAAAATACTATTTACCTTATATTAGTTTCTATACAAAATCAAAATGAATAAAAGGTTCTCTTGAATGAAAAAAATGCAATGAAATAATGAATTTATTTCGAATTATAACCTATAAAATATCCAGAATCAATATAGTTTCATATATTTATAATTTAGTGAAATGATTTGAAAAACATATCTTTAATGGAATAATTTAAGAATTGAAATAAAGATATGACTCATAAATGATCCTCTATTTTAAAACCACCATTTCTTTTATGTGTATAAGGTGAATCAATTTTAGGAATCTATCCACTCTAAAATTAAATAATCAATGAGTGTATGGTAACAATATTATAAAACTAACCCACATTGAGGATATTACATCTTTTAAATAAATATTCACTACACCACATCTAATCCATAACATCTCATAATAAAATCCCATTATGCATATGAATTTACCACTAATTACAACTTAAAAATGACCAAATATATATTGCTGAAAAATTTTAGAAGCATTGTGTACTTACCATATCATTGAAGGTTAGTTTGTGTTATGTATAGATATGTATGTATGTTAGAATTACTTATATATTTTTCTCCTACAAATATAAAAACACTTATTTTTATATACATGAATATTATATTAAGCTTAAAATAAAAAAATAATAATATAGGCACAATGAGTTATTACTTTATTCTTATATTTAATGTTAATTGATGATATTCGAGATAGGTTATTCATGTATTATTAAACTATTGATTATATATAATATACTATATAAAAATTGATTTCATATATTAAATAATTATAGTTTTGTCTATAAATAGACCCTTAAATAATATTTGGGTAATAGTCAGTAGAAAACAATGATTTCATGAGAATCAATCATCTTTCAAATGTGAAGTTTTCACTTATTCATACCTAACATATGAATTAAACAGATACATATAAAAAGAATTTTTAATTTGAAGCATCTAATCTTATTGAACATAATTGTTTTAGGTATTTAATTATAGTTATGTGAGTAATATATTGTATTTAATATAATCGTTTTGAATTATAAAAATCACAAGAAATGATGAATATTATTCTTCTTGTTTTATATATAGTTCATCAATGTTATTCATTATATGGTATTTTATACTCGATGTGATGTATATAATTTCTTGTTCATCACATATGTTGCAAATTTATAATCTCATTAAAGTATGTTATAAGATAATCATCATCTTTAAACTAATGATAGGAATTTCACTCAAATAATTCAATTTTTTCACTATAATAGGATGTGAGGAAGTTTCCAAAAAATACCTATATTTGTGTTGAATCATATTACAAACATTTATTAGTTTATTATATATGTTTTATATTATATATATCTTAATTAATATATAAATTCTAGTTGTTAATCATCTTTAAATGAGATCAATGGAATATTTCTTGTACATATTGAGTCCAAAAAAATAACTACTCAATGCACAACCACACCTTCAATGCAAGATCACTACATAGGTACCCATGATCTAGTTTACAATTTTATTATTTTTCAACAAATGTAATTATAATATATAATTGTGTATTCATCCATGTACATGTGTTACACATTAATATCATTGGATATATATAATAACATGATTTAATTGAAATTTTCTGTATCTTCTATGTATCTATTACATGCTTCCATTTCTGCATTACACAATAAATATGGTGGATGATATGGAATCAGGGGTTACAACATATAATATGAATATGAATATGAATTTAGTTTTATAGTGTATAATATAATGTGGAAGCCAATTAATTTGTGTGGGTTATACATTTTAATTTTCAAGGAATGGTCATAGTGCTCCTAGGGAATTTATTTTAATTTTTTATTCAATAGATGAATGTTTATTTTATTACATTATCCTTATTACTAACTTTCATAATATAAAATAATTACATAAGTCTCTAAATATTTTATCAAATCCCAAATTTCTTCACCATTTATTAAATATATACAATATCTCAAATAAGTATCTGTCATGCATAAATATTCCCCCCTCAAATAATCTGGAAAAGGTCCTGAAAAATAATTCAATGTTATTTAGTTTAGATTATATTATGAGATATATAATCACATAGTTACATGATATATTGAGTGGAAGATCCAATACTGAAAACCCATAAATGGACATTTTCAATGATTTCCCTAATGTTATACAATGTATTATTATGTAATTAAATCATTGATACTAACAAAGTTAGTTTTATATATTAAATTAATTAGAACAACTAGAAAATTAAGTCACCCATAAAATGGAATGAAAACTACATATGAGTGTGGTTTTATTGTAACTCTAATGATGTAAGTAATTTATAAAACACAAAATTTTCTTAAGGGTATTTTATTTTAATTTTTCAAAAAGTTAATTATTTTGTTTTCTTTATTCCAGTGAACATTATATAGATTTTCTTAATTACCATTTTCAATAAAATTATTTAAGAATAAATATTATATTTTATTTCATATTATCATGAAGATTAATTTGTTTATATTTTTTTTCATGTTTATTAATATTAATAAACCACAATTCACATCAATAAGTAAATTACCATTTAAAAAAATTAGAATATGATATGATTATAATAATTTAAAAACTATTTATTTTATCTAGTGGAGATAAACTAAAAAATTAATTTTAAAAAATAAATAACTAATATAATTCTCTAATTGGGTTATATAATTCCACCAATATCTTATATGTCTCTTTCATTTTAGAACATATTATATCTTAACCATTATCATAATAATGGGATCTCTATAGGTGAGGGGTAATGATTCTTTAGGTTTATTTAAAATAACGATGGAAAAAAACTTCTTCTATATAATTAACGATTAAGGAGTGATACATGTATCATCATATTTAATTTAATATTATTTTTTTCACATAAACTCATGTATTAAATTATATAAACCTTACCAAAACATAGGAGGGTACATCTTAAGATAAATCAAAACACACAATGACTGATCATTTAGATTTTATAATTTTTTTATCTTATTAACATTAACATAAATTTACATCAATTAAAAAATTAATCAACTAGTTAATTTATTAATTCATTATCTTCATAATAATTCGACACAATACCTAAGGTACAAAATCATTCCCATAATTTATTATTATAATTATATTAAATGAAATGTGTTTTTGAAATTTAAAATTTTCAATTAGATGTTATAGGTTAACGTTGTTATATGAGATTCATATTTTCTATATCAGAATAAATTAATTACATGAATTTAATATATATGAATTATTTTACTAGGATATGAAATGATGTCTATAAAGTTTTCCTAATTTTTTTTAAATTTAATTCTTATATGTTACATGTTGTCACTCAAGAAATCATGTAAAATATATTATGAATGATCTTATTCAGGGAACACGTATAATCACAACATGTATTCTAACACAACCTGTCATGATTATCACAATATATTGTTTTATGAGTCAAGATACATAGTCTGTACAACATGTACAACCACATAGTATGTTATAAATATACACGTTATGTACCACTAGTAATATGAATGATGTAAATAGTTTTTATGAAAGTGTCACATAACATATAGATATCGAATTATACATATAATATTAAAAAACCATGTATATCTACATGGTAGGATAAAAATAATTCCGCATGTACTTGGTGCATGGTGAAACATTTATCACTATGTTTATATCTACCAATGATACAATTTTTTTATATTTCACATTAATGATCTACACGATGACTCAGATAACATTCAATTTTTAAAATGTAACTTGTGTGTGTTATCATGTGGGGGAAAACTATATAGCTGGATACATGTTGTATAATATATTTATGGATACATTCAGAACACCACTAAAGGATTTGTGAGCATCTATCATAGATTATAATGTGTTAAAATATTTATGAACCCATATACACATCATGTAATTCATGTAATGTCATTTCTATCCATTTTAAGTTAATATATATCATATAATGATGCTTCATACTATTTTAACAGTTTTTATTTAATTTATAAATAGAAACATTGTTGGGGTTATATAACTTTTACACTAGCTATAAATAGTGTATTATCATTCAAGATTCAAGACACTCTTGTGGTTAATACATTTTTTGTGATGAAATGTAATTTTTATCCACACTTTATGTCATTATTAGCATGAAATACACAGTGTTTGATTATCCATGGGAAAATGATATTTAATTTAGTGCTAAATGTCATGAATTAATGTCATCCAACCAAAAAATATAGAACAACTGTAAGTAATCTTAAGCCATTATTCATTTTTTCTTCACATGTTCATTTCCACACAATCTCAATGAAAATGCTTTCTCAACATTTTAATTTAAAATGATAAAATAGAAATTAAAAACTATCAATAAAAAACTATAATTGATCGGAAATATAAAAAGTTATTATTTATTATAATGTGAATGCTATGATACCACATAAATTCTCCTAGGCATAGTTAATGTATACGACTATTTCCCAATAGTGGTTCATCATTAGATTCAATGTATATTATCCAAATAATTTGAAAATGGAACGAAAAAATAATCAATATGGAACCAATCACATTGAATATGTAATTAATATAAAAAAGAATCATTTTTGATGTTATTATTCTTTATTATCTATTTTAATGACTCTCTTTTCAGGTCATAATTTTCATTCATAATCCAATGACATATTCCTTTAGTTTTATACAAACATGAACCATTAATATGTAAATAATTTTATTGGTATTATGGGTGCTATCATGGAGGATCCTAGTGCATCAAGTCATTCAACATTGATCACAATAATAATTTTCCCTTATTCCTTCATATGAAAAACATGGAGGGAAGAGGATATTCTCACTAGTGATTTAGATAATTCTAGATTCATTTAATTTTTCACTAGAACACTATTTCATCTATAATTATATAATGATGGATATGTACTTTGGGGTATTAATTTGATAATGTTTCTAAGTAGCTTGGTTAAAAATTTTATCTATGTCATTCCCCATGTTTAATAATAAAAGAAAATATTTTTTATTTTTATATCTATTTTCATTAAGTTATTTAAATATCATTTTTAAAATGATGAAATCATTATTTATTAAAATAATTTTAAATAAAACATATTATTTCAATTTCGCCCTATACATGACCTATAAATTTTTATGTTTGTATATAACTTATTGAACAATAAAAAAATATTCATAAAATATATATTTCACATTCATCAAATATACAAATATTTAATTAAAAAACATCACATAAAAGATATATTTTAGTAATAAATTAATTGAATAAATATTTATACTAATATATTCCCTAAATATATAAATAAATTAATATTTACTTAATAAAATTTTAAAGTATTAAAGGGATACAATTAAAATCACATCGTCTAAACAAGTAAACCTGGTGATTGAATTTATTAAACCAGAAATATGTTAATAACTAATATTAAAAAAAAATATTTTTATTTTTATTTATATATGAAATTAATGATATAAATTATTCTGATTATGGATAAAAAAAGATCATAAATGTCTAGGATTATTTACTAGTTTCATTTTGTGAACTTATCGAAAGCCAAATATTAGAATCTATATATAAATATAGGAATTTAATTCCTTATTTCCATACTAGCATTCAAAATTTTAAAAAAATTGAATTTATGAATTAGTGGTTAGATCATTTTGAGAATAAGGATTTGGAATTAGATTACAAGAGTTTTAACACCTTCAAAGAAGTTTCTAGACATGGATGATGGGTTACGATACATCTTAGGGGCTCTGAGATTTCATATGTGAGTCTTGGTGGATGATGTATCCAAAACTACAGTAAATCTACAAACAATATGGTTGAACCCATTGGATGTTTAGTTATGCCTAGAATTACCTGTATATATTTCTAGTGAACACTTTTTTGATGATTTTATTTAAATAGGGAAAATATATAAGTTCTCATATGAGTTTTTTAAAGGGTTCCCTCTTATCTCCCCCTATTTTTCTCATTCAAAATAGGGTACAATCCTCATCCATTCCCATCTTATTTCACGCAAAAGAGGAGTTTTATTTGGATGTTTTAGGAGATCCTGTATATATTTAATCCCCTCATATTTTTCACTCTATCCCTCCTACTTTAATTTTAGTTTCTCTCTCAATAGTATGGTATTTGATTAATATTTATACATATTAATATGTATTTTTTGAGAAGAATGGTTCTTTAACTCTTAAATATAATTAAGTTACATTATTTCCTTTAAAATATGGTGGATCATCATTTTAGTAGATGATTCTTTCCGCATGACATTATATGAGGGTTTTGTTCAATGTTAAACATAGATTCCAATTTATTTAGAGTTATGTATTAAGGTATTGGATTAGGGTAGGACAAGGGTGTGATACCTCACATACCCAGATAGTTGTGATACCATATTAATAAATTTGAGGGACCATATATCTAGGATAAATTGGTGCAGAACTATGACCATAGTAAAGACTAAGGAACCATTTTACGGTTCATCCTCCACAAATATTCAAATGAATAAAAATTTTAGTGGACTCAAGGGGTGTCAATCATGGGGCTCACTTAGTTTCACTCTCTCAATGATGACCCTGCTGGTCATTGTCAGCCACGATAGACACTCCCCTGTCAACACGAGAGGGGGCCCCTTCCTCATCTGATTTGTCCTCCTAATCAGGATGGGTGATCAATGATATATTAATAAATCTAGGTCTGATGGTTATTGGTATCTTAGAGGGTCTTTAATGGTGGATATTTCATCCTAATAATTCTCCCTTAGCCTAGGTCAGAGTATCTAGGTGTTTTCTTCTCTTTCTTGTCTCATAAGTGTGTATTTTACAAATTTATTTCTCAATGGAAGATAGACTTGGGGTTTGAATAATAGTTCCACGAATGGTCCTCTTTATTAGATGTTTTTTCTATTTTTTTATGTGGAGGGTGACTTTTGGAAGGAATTATCATAGAAATATCAGTATTTGAGTCCTTTTAGATTTATTTTGTTTAGACGGTCGACTGATTTTCAGATGGGTAATTATCAAAATCTGTAAGTGTTTGGGGTGATCATTTTAGATCTAACATTTCCTTTTATTAAATATCTAAAATTTGAGAAATTTTAGAAATTATTTTGGTATATTATTATTATAATATCCAGGTTCAAAATAATTACAACATCTTACTTACAACTTCCTTTGTGTGGAAGCTAATTTTACTAAATCACTCTCATATTTTTTTTTCAGATTTGTTTAACAGAATAATATTGATTCATGTAACTTGTGATTTTTGATACATGACTGTAATTTTGGTTGAGTTTTTTTCGCTATGTCCATAACATCGATGAATGTACCAAATTTTTATTCTGGATGTAACTGGAGGTGACTCAGTTGGATGAACAACAGAGGGGTAAATCTATTTGTGAGGTTAGGGATAAGAATGTCTCAGGTGATTTCCAACCAACTTCCAGCCTCTAGTTGGATTATAGTTTGAGTTATAGATTTGGTTGTGGGAAGACTCAAACATGAAAAAAAACTTGTAGTGTCTGTGAATATAGTATGGCAGTGATTAATGATATAGTGGTCTATTTATGGTATCCTACTTTTTTATTACATAAACTTTGATTAAATTTTAAAAAACTAATGGTCCTTTATGTTTAGTGTCTTAGAAAAATGTACATAATACTTGAAAACATAAAAGATTATTATAATCCCCTTGTACAGATTCATCATAGGTTTATGCTAAGTAAATTTAATGCATATTATAACCTGGGGACATACATGAAAGGAAAGAGTGAGCATAAGGCTTTATAAGAAAAAATATGGGAAACAATTTACATGTGACCTTAAGAAAAATCAATAAGAACTTGAGGAAAGAAATGAAGGAATGAGAAATAGAACATGAAGAATATAATAATTGAATCATAACATATAAATGTGTCAAAAATTTAATTTATACATTCATAAGAATATCACCAAGGTCCATCCCCATGGTGTCATAAAAATTACAAAGGTTATTCACCAAGGTATCATAAAAATTCTCATCTTTAGAGATGAATTTCATTACACAATTAATGTGAGATATATCAGGTTAAAACATTAAATTGTAATTTATTTTAAGGTGATCCACTTATATCATAATCAAACATTTCATAAATAACCTAATTAAGAAAAAAAGAAATGGATTTCATATAAAAATCATGGCATTTTATAAAGTGTTTAAAAACATGATCATTATGACATTTTTAATCCATGGTAAGGGAATGAATGTTTTTAGGTCAATTCCAGAATATTATAAATCATTTTTTATTTATTGATTAATAACCCTTTAAATGAAATATATTTGGTCATTCTAATAAATAAAATAAAATACTTTTTTAAGAAGAAGAGTGTAATTTTGAGACAAAAAATCTGCATCATAACAGGTATCAAACATGGTTCGATAAAATATGTATTTATTGAAATGTAAAATTCAAAAATGAACTACATTTTATAGAAATTAATTTCATTTAAAATTAAATTAAATAAATAAAATACTAATACTTAACTAATAATTTTTAATATAGTTATTTACTTATAATATGATATAATTATTTCACATTACCATTTAGAATAACTAAAATATATTTGTACATCCGTAGGTGAGGTTACGATTCCATAGGTCAACTTAATATTCCTAAGGGTAAAATCACAATTTCAAAGGGTTAAATTACTATTCACTAAAAAATTATTTTGATCATACTAGACTCTAAATATCTTACTAATCATAGCATGGCATGTCCATTGTTTGAAAATCATTTCATAGAATCAATTATTTAATAATTCTTCAATTTTTTTACTATTCATAAAATACTATTTATCCAATATTATTCATCAAAAAATACTATCCATCAAATAATATTCCTAAAAAAATTGAAACTTCATAGAAAATTACAAAAAAAATCAGCATAGATTAAATTTGATATTTGAAATTCAAAAATGATATTTATTTTACCATTATAATTCTCTATGTATGAGAAATCTATAAAAAGTATAGTTTTTTACTTCTAAAGTAATCTTGTCAAAATTTTCAAATTAAACATATATTTAATTAAGAAAATCTATTCTCAAAATGGAAATGATGATTTAAATTTTCTTATTATAACAAAGGAATTAAATTATAAGTATCTTGGGCCTTGATAGATAACCCCTTAAAACACCCACATACGACTTAAGGGTAAGGTGTGTGATGGTGAAAGACTCCTGGGGAAGATTGGATAACATTTACTGAGTGGTAATCTCCATTAACTTGAACATCTCCCGTAAGTGATTTCGTTCAAGCATAACATATTGAATCTCAGTTTGGACTTGGTATAGAGAAAATCCTAGTGATAGTATCTCCTTCCCAAGCTATGAAAAATGGACTTCATATGGCCCGAGTCTACTAGATGAGGCCATCAACTCTTACTTCAGCATTAATTATCCATTATCATTTCTTTTGATAAAAAAATTATAACGTTAGAATTTATTATTTTTTCAAATGGTAATATTTACCAATGGTCATATAACGGTCAAAACCCAATGGTCACATTTAATTTATATTTATATGTTTTATTTATTATGATAGAGTAAAACATATATTTTTAGGAAAAAAATATTATTCAAATGTTAGGGTTATTATGTTCTCCCCCCTTGAGAAACTTGTAACTTGAAATTTCAACCTGTACCCTTAGAAGAGAAAGGGTGTGGGTACATATGTCTCATAGTCTCCTATAGTTCCCATGCGGATTCTTCATTTTTATGGTTCCTCCATAACACTTTAACAAGTTGGGTAGTGTTATTGTGTAGAACCTTATCTCTAAGATCCAATAACTCAAACGATTTATCCTCATATTATAAGACGTGTTCCAATTGTACCACCTCTGGATTTATTAAATTTGAAGAGTTGGGTATGTACATACTCAAGAGGGATATATGGAATAAATTATGAACATGGGATAGATTTGGAGGGTGTGAAAGATTATATTACACTTCTCCTATGTGATCAAGGATTTCATAAGGGACAATTTACCTGATGTTAAGCATCCATTTCCTTTCAAACTGTATGTCTCTCTTCGAAAGAGAAATTTAGAGGATTTCCTTGTCACCAACATCATACTCCATGCCCCATTAACATTTGTTGGCATAGATCTTCTTCTGACTCTTACCGGAATTAATGTGTTTCTAGATGGTATGGACCTTTTTTATCATCTCTTTCACACGATTAGGCCCAAGAAGCTTTCTATAACCATCATAATCCCAAAAATTATGAGTTCTACATCACTTCCCATATAGAGCTTAATAGGGTGCTATTTGAATGCATGAATGGAAGCTGTTGTTGTAAGATAACACAACTAATGTGAGATGTTATTCCCATCCCCCTTTAAATTCCATTGAGCATGTTCTTAGAATGTCCTTGAGTGTCTTAATCGTCTTTTCAGATTGGAAATTAGTTTGGGGGTGATAGATCGTACAGAAATTCAATTCGATATATATATCTTGATGAAGACATATCTAGAATATTTATTTGAACATTTGATCAAGATCATATATGATAGAATGTGGAACTCCATGCAGCCTTACAACGTCCTTCACATAAACACTAGCAAGTTGATCAATAGATAATTCTTCCCGAATTGGGATAAAATGAGAAGTCTTGGTGAGACGGCTCACTATAACCCGCATCACATTGTTACATTTGGAAATTCTCAGGATACCAGTGACAAATTCCACAATGAAATTATCCTAGATCCTTGTTGGCATAGGTAGTGGTTATAAAACCCCATTACAAATTTTTCACTCTGCCTTCACATGATGACATAACAGGCGCCTTGTAGTGTATTTATCAATTTCACTTTTCATATTATCCCACCAATAATGATTATGAAGGACCCTATACATTTTTGGGATTATAGTATTTATAGTGAAATTAGATCTATGAGATTCATCCATTAGATCCTTATTTATTTCCAAAACAAATGGGACACATAGTCTTGCATGAAATTTCAGCATACCTTCTTGATTAGTATTGAACTCAGGAAACACCCCATCTTTCATAGCCTCAAACTTCTTCTATAAGAAAAGATCTTATTTTTTGATTTATTGATCTTCTCTAGTAATGATGGAAGAGAAATTATTTGAGACAGGGTTGATGATGTCCCTTCCATTTGGATTCCCATGCCTAGTTTTACTATGTCTTTGATTAAATGATCTCTTTGAATCCTCATCATTTCCAACACAACATGGTCTTTCCTATTTAATGAATCAAAAACTTTGTTTGATATTATAGAATTATATTGAATTCAACAATCATAGTCTTTAAGAAGATCCAATCATATTTTTTTTTGTCAAGTTCAATTCCTTTATCGTGAAAATATACTTCAAACTTTGATGGTCTATGTGTATATAACACTTCACCCTATTAAAATAGTTCCTCCTTATCTTTAGAGAAAACCAAACATAGACATATCAATATCATGAGTAGTATAACTCTTCTCATTATGATTTAGTTGTTGAGATGAATAAGAAATTACCATTTCATTTTTCTTGAGGACGCACTCAAGAGCTTTTAGAGAGACTTTTCAAAAAATAACGAATCATTCTCCAATTTGGGGTAGAGTTAACCTTGGTGCAATATCCAATATATTCTTTAACCCTTGAAACTTTCTTCACACTCTTTTTTCTAGATGAAATTGACCCATTTTCGAGTTATCATGGTTAATGGATTATAATTCCATGAAACCTTTTTCAAAATACTCATACAATATCCCACTAAACCAAGGAAACAATGAATCTTAGTTACTATTGTAGGAAGAGGCAACTCCTCTATAACCTTTGTCTTTTTAGGGTCAAATGAGATATCTTCACTGGTTAAAATTCTCCCTAAGAAAGAAACATCCTGTACCCAAAATTCACACTTTCTGAACATTCCAAATAACCACTCCTTCTTCAACAATTGCAATAAAACCATTATATTATCTTCATGATCCTCCCAAATTTTGGAATATATCATAATATCATCAATAAAAACTACCAAAAATTTATCAAGGTATTCTTGTAATACTGTAGTAATAAAATCCATAAAAATATAAGGTTCATTAGGAAATCCAAAAGTGCATAAAAACTCATAATTCCCATATGTTGATCGAAAGGCAGTCTTTATAATATATTCATTCTGCACCACAATTGATGATAAAAATATCTATGATCTTTCTTGGATTAGAGCCGAGTCCCATGAATCTGGTCAAATAAATCATCAATTCATGGAATAAAATACTTGTTATTTACTACGATCCTGTTCAATTCTTTACAACCAATGCATAACCACACTGATCCATCCTATATGGGGCTTCTTCTTTAATTCCTCTAGCTCCACATTTTCCATTCTATATGGGGTTTTTGAAATCGTCTTGAAACCAAACATGAGTTCAATGGATATATCTACATCTCTTTCTAAGGGAGGTTCAAGTAAGTCCTCAAGAAATACACCAATGCATTCATGAACGATGGGGACATTCTCGATCCTTGTACTCTAATTTCCTTCTTCTTCTTCACTTATAGACTCTATAAATAAGGCTATAAATGGTGCTTCTAGAAAATGTCCAGGTTGAGACATATCTAATTAAAATATAGCTATAGGTTTTCCAATCAAGACAACTTATATGTACTTGATTCTACATTTCATATTAGCATTACAATTTTCAAGACATTATCTCCATAGTATAATGTCAAATTAAAACATGGGAGTGACTACTAGATTTGTGATATGATTGTTCTCCCTAAAGTCAATAGTGGAGTTTATAAACACTATTGATGGTTGGATAATAAATCTAGGAGTCTCAAATGATAACTCTAATTTTATTAGTTTAGGAATTTATTTTATATTCTTTTCATACATAGAGGAAATAAAGGAATGTATAGAATTAGAATCAAATAAAGTAATTTGTTGAATTAAGAGAACAACAAGAGTACCTCCCACCACACCATTTGGAGATTCAACTTTAACCCTCATGATAGAAAAATCAGGTAATTTCTCCCTTCTTCCATGCTGAGGGTTATAGTGATTCCCATCTACTACCCTCAGATTTAGATCGTGATCGGAAAAGACCCCAAGAAGGCCACACTTGAATCATTAGACCTTAGTAAGGGACAGCATCATATTACCTTTTTCATTAGTGTTAATATGTTGAGGCTTCAACTCACTGTGATAATTATGAGTGACATTGACATCTCTTCCACATAGGTATCACTTCCTGCTCCCAAGAAGGCAGTTCCTCGAATGCTTCTTCCCACATTTATTACATGTCTGAAGTTTCACTATATTTCCACCACTTCCATAATCAAATCTACTCTACATTCTTGTCTCTATTTATCTCTTATTTTCATTGGATTTATGGGACTATTGTGTCTCACCAAACTCGAGCTCAAAAAATTCCATATTGGATAGATATCCTTTGATATAACTACGTTGTTCCACCAACACCTAGTTTTTCAAGTAATGAGTAATCATTCTATTAATTATATTAGAGATAATCTTAGAATAAATATTTTTTATAGTTATTATGGTTCTAAATTTTTTGGTAGAGGATAGATTGTTGACCTTCAGAATATAAACAACAGTTGTGGCATAAGCTGACCATGGAAGGCCATGACCCATGAAAAAATAATATATGATCCCCAGAAGCTCCATCTGAAGGATATATTAGGATGTCGCATAGAAAGAGCCTTGGAATCCATCATTTCTTGGAGAGCTCTCACAGTTGAGGGAAAGAACCTCCACCCACACCACATCCTCCTCTGGGATACTTCCAAGAGAAAATTTAATCACACTAGTCACCACTATTGAGATAATATTAAGGATGTCATCCACCCTTTCATGTAACCAGTCCACAGAGATGGTTTTTGTTTTTCATGTAATAAATTTAAATGAGCCTTCATCATACCTCACATATAATCAATATCATTTATATTAGACACATCTCCAACATGAATGTTAAGGTCAAATGACCGATTTTTTTCTTGGAACTGGTGTATAAGTATGATAAGTTACAACCTACTTCCTTAATCAATAGAACTCTAGATAATTCATAAGGTACATATTCCTCTTCTATGATTATTTATGAAAACTATTTTTAGTCGTAATATTACTTTGTAGGGACTCATCTGAATATTCCTCTAAAATAGACTATCAAAGCTCAATATCAACCTTTATTAACTCCATAATCACTAGTAATGAAAGAATATTATTAGTCTATTATTTATGATGCATTTTTAACCACCTATTTTTTTATTAAATCACACCCATGATAAAAAATTCACGAGCATTATCCATGATGTACAAACCAAATTGAGAAATTTGTGATCCACAATCTACATAGTAGTGAAGAAAAAACAATTATAATATAAGTTAACTAATATTAATTTAAATATAATATAAACTATAATTTAAAATTATAAATCATATAAATGAAAAATAAATTTTCAAATAAAAATTTGTATTTCTCACTATTCATCAAATAGTGACCATTTTAAAAAAATCTCAAAAACCCATCCTAATATATTATTACCAGTTTTATTTAAAAAATAATTTAAATTTTAGTGAATAAATGTTCTAAAAGGATGAGAAATTAATTTTATCATAATTGATCAAGAATGATGAGAGCTTCTTATTTTAAAAAAATTTATTTAAAAAAGATTTATTTTTCTATCAAATGATTCTTATTTAATTTTTAATCAATAGATATGCATGTAATTTATTTTATACATTTATAAAAAATTTAATTTTAATATTATAGTTAGTACCATTTGTACCTATCAAATTGATGGATGTGTTATAATGGTAATATTTTAATATTATTTTGAAATTGTATTTTTGTTTAAAACCTATGTTATGTGCATGACAACCTATATAGGATGATTTATTTATTTAAAAGAAAATAAATCATCAAGTATTGTAGGGTCGCGAATAATCTTTGTGGGGGGTTCTCACCCCCACATTATTATATTGGGAATTTTTCTCCATTTTCATCCACCCATAAATGTGTGACAAATCATGTGGTATATCGATATCGAACTTATTTCTTCTTACAATTTAGTGATACTTCTCTGATTATATTTGTCATAATTTATTTGACTTAGGAAGATATCATGGATTCCATAGCTAAGTGTAAGAAAAGTATTATTTGGGATATAACAATTTTTTTAATGATTTCAAGAGATAATTCATGTGTTCACTATGTATATGAAATCATGTATGTAAGTCAAAAAATACCATTTGAATGTTTTATTACCATAATTTTACGAATTAAATGAATAAATTTTTATTAATTCATTATAATCATATTTTTATCAAAAAATTGGTTTGATTCATCTTTTTACCATGATTCATCATCTAGGAGGAGAAGATACATACAGTAAGATTAAACAATTCAAATATGATTTCGTATTATTGAATCTAATAGGGATTTCTTTGGATCGTTTAATTTAGAGAGAATATTCCTCTTTTATGGTATAGTTTAGAAGAATGAATATACGTCCAAAAATAATTAAATAAATTAACTAGATGACCTTCAACATATTCATAATTAAAATATCCTTCCAACATCAAGGATCATTTTTAATGATATGATTAGAATGTTGAAATATAATCGTCACAATAGAACTTATATGAGTATTAGGAATGATTTTTAAAATTATGTTGAAGATACCCACATCATGTAATAGAGGAACATTACTTCACAATCTTATATAAATTACATTTTAACAGTGGTATTAATTTATTGTAAGTCTTAGAGGGATTATAATTGTGTGAAATGAAACCAATTTATGATAATTTAATTATTTAGAAGATAACTAAAAATTCAAAATATTTTTGTAAAAGAGGTACCACATATGGAGAAGTTCTTGAGATAAGATATTATGACTCACATTTTTTTGAAAAATTAATTATATATATATTATTAGTTTGGCCAGGTATATAAAACTAAATAAATAAATAGAACAACATACAATAGTGAAGGTCTGGTATCTTTTTTCCTCACCAAATAATTTTACAATAAAATGTGTTGAATAACTGAAAATTATGATCTCAGTTAATTTTTTTTAATAAAATAAAAATTAAATACCGAATGACATATAAATAATTGAAATAAAATTATAAAGAATAATATGGTCTTTATACATAATATAACCTAGATAAACCACCATTTTAAAAATTATTTTACCAACCTCTAACCTTCAAAAAATATTTCATGAAACCATGACACCAAAGATTCAAATTAACACCATTCAAAAAAATCCTATTAAAAAACATCAGAAATTAATAAATAAAAAAATAGAACTAAAACAATTTAGGAATTGGTGAGATATAATTTTATTGGAATGATTTAAATAATAGTTAGGAATAATTATTTAAATAATGTGTAAAATACATGATAAAACACTCGTATAACTCATTCCAAATGAAAAGAGTAATGTAAGTGTGGTAACATCCAGGATTTTTAAATAATTTAAACTTGAATAAATTTTTTTTTATATAACCTATAACTACCATTATTTTAGGTCATATTTTTTAATAATATATTAGGATAATATTAAGAAAAAAATTATAAAAAGGAATAAAAAATTGAAAACATTCCACTACCTTTTCCCACAAGAATGATAAAATAAATGAATATTTTTTAACATTTAATCCAAAAAACATTTGGCTACCTTAATAATAAAATAAATAAATATATTTCAGCATGATTACCTTAACAAAAACCTAAATATTATATGTTTCTTATATATATTTTTAACCATTAATATGATACATCAATGATATGAAAGTGTGAATTTAGGGAGGAATGATTTAACATTATTCATTCCACAACATCCTATCAAATATTAATATCCAAATAAATTTTCTAGTTATTTAACAATGAGATATATGGTTTTTTTAAATTCAATGACTGATAATAGAGATTTTGTAAATTTCATGCCTCATTCAGTCTTTTCTTATTAACAGATAGTAGATCTTAAACAAAAAATAGTAGTCGTACAACTAACTAAAAGATTAACTATAAAACGTCATGATTTTAGTACATGTTTTCCATTAAATAATAACAATTATGATTATTTTTTAAAATTATCTCCTCTTTCCAACTGTCTCCCTATTTCATCTCCATCTCCACCTTTTTTTGATATCAAAAATATGGTTCGATAGAACAAAGGATTTTTACCACTTTAATACAACACTGAACTATAAAGGAATATTTACTATAACTCTTAAGATAAATAAATGTTGGATTAGATGTTAATACTTGAATTTTATGCAAATAATCACATCATAAAAATAAAAATAATAAAATTATGATAGTAATGAAGTGTTTGGGTTTTTGTATAATCCACAATCAGAAAAGAGAGAGTTAAAAAGAGGGGATTTCATTAGGTTCTCTAGACATTGTGGGTTCAGTAGGTGGGTGATAAATGGATTCAACTACACTAGTAAGCTTCATGAGCTTCATTAGAAAACTCTGGACATGGTTGATGAACGTTTCTATTGATTAATAAAGAATATTTTTTGAGTCCATTCCAACATTCAAGTTTTCAAAATGATTGATCTTTCCGAAGTCATTAATTTCCTCCTCTGACTGAGTGAAATAATTCAAATCATCTTTTAGTTGAGTCACCACCAAGACCATCCATGAATCAGTTGAAGTGATATGGATCACTAGGTGACTTTAATTGTCAACCAGAACATTCAAAGGTGTAATATCACACTAGAGAGTGTAAAATATTTCATTAAAATCAGCCAACAATGTTGTAATTTCTTCAATCCTTTTAATAAGATCTGGAGAGGTTTGCTGAGCTGGGGAAGAGGCACTTGCACATTCTTTAAGAAATTGAAATCCCATCCCCATCAGTTGATTGAAATCATCAAACTCAGATTTCTTCACAACTTCTCCTTTCAAATAATGTATCTCTCCAGATATCATCTCTAGAAATTACCTATGATCTACTAGTGAAATGATATTTTCTTTGAACTATTCCAAGTGAATCTTCTGATCTAAAAATTCTACTACTGGAACTGTACTATGTTTTTATTCCCCAAAATTTTTCTTTTCTACTTCTATTTTTTCCCTTAGGAAGGAATTATGATAATCCAATAGCTGAATACAGATTACCTGATCATTAGCCTCTGAGTTAGAAGATTCAGATTGTTCTCTTGCATGTTCAGAACCAACCACAGATAGGCTTTGCTCTTGATTCTCTTCAGGACATGTCCTATGAACGTATTCCCTATTGTCCACTGAATCTGGAATAATTATGGAATGATTATCATGGTTTTAGACAAATTCCCTTGGATTTTCATGGGTTTGAGCCTCTTTCTTAACTTCTTCAACCTACTCACCTTGTTGAGCATCAGGTTATGATACTTCTTGCACTTCATCCACTACAACTAGTATAAAAACTAAATTTCTTCTTCTTTTGAAATGAATTAATTATTTTTTGGTCTTAATCCACTGGCCTCCTCTGCCATTTTTCTCAGAAAGACAACCGGTAGAATAATTATTTTCTCCCCTTAAGAAGAAACCAACAACTTTTGATTGTCCTCAGCACCAACATATAATAAACCATTACACAATTTTTTCCATACAAATCCTAGCATCTTGAATACCCCAACAGTCAATGTTTTTGAATGGTGGAACCTCTAGGCACAAAACATACTGTCCAGATTGACTTTTTTTACATAAAAGCTGATAGAGAATTCTACCATAGGGATAATATCCCATCTTTTCTTCAGGATGATAACAATGTATTAAATACCTCAACATAAACTGACAGAAATTGAACATGATTTTATTCCAAAATAAAAACACCACATTCATATCTGGATATAGAACCTTCTCTAGAACTTCTATCCTAGGTCATATAGTTGGCTGTATGAAATTCATCATAACTCGCCTATCTGGATTCAGTTCCTTAGACATGATCTTATTGATGGTTCGTGTTCCAAATAATGAAAACATTATATCCTATGAGCGATACATACCATCACCAATATTTTGTTAAATCAAAATGTAACTCCCCTTATGGGGAAAATGCAGTTCCTCTTCTATCTCAACCGAATAGAAATTGAATTATTTGTCATGAATTTTATAAATCATTGTATCTTCCTCAAAAATGAAACTGAAAGAAGCATTTTTATAGAAATCATTAACATCTATATAAAAAAAGTGGTGTATTATCTTCTATAAAGATAAAATCAATCCCTTACATCCTTATTACTTTTTTTAGAGACAGATTTGTTGAATCCAAAAAGGTAAATTCAATTACCTTTCTTGTAATAATTATTTTGGATTTCTTCTGTGGATAGAGAGAGAGAGAGCTCCAACTCCGCATCGTCTGATCTTCTTGAGATATCTATCTTCCAAAGGTTTCTGGTATGAAGGTTTGAAGGTTTAGGGTTTGAAAGACATGCGAGAGGATTTTGAGAAATATTTTTCTCGATTAACTGACAGGATGTGTGAAATAGAATAATGAGATTGGAAGAGTGCAAATGGTTTTCTTGTTCTGATTGAGATGATACTCGTTACTTTAAAAAATGTTTTATTTTATTACTATCTTGAAAAAGAAATGTAATGTTTCAAATTCCAAAATAAATTAAATAAATAAATTCCTGGATAGTATTAAAGTATATTAAAGAAAATCTAAATGAGCACTTAAAACCAGAGTAACTAAAAGTAAATATTTACTTATAATTAAATAATCTTAACTCCCCTTTAAAAAAATCCTAACATTCAATGGGAATTTGTTTAGTGAAAATATCTGCTAATTGATATTTGGTATTAAAAAATTCTAAAGAGAAATCATTTTTTAAGACATGATCTCTTCAAAAATGATGCCTTATATCAATGTGCTTAGTCCTAGAGTGACATATAGGATTCATTGAAATATTTATAAGACTATTATTATCACATAAAATAGTTTTACTATTAAAACTTAGTCCAAATTCTAGTAGAGTGTTTTTCATCCACAACACTTGTGAAAAACAACTGCCTACTGATATATATTCTGCCTCAGCTGTTGATAGAGAAATTGAGTGTGGTTTCTTACTTGACCATGATACTAATGATTTTCCTTAAAAGTGATAGGTTCTTGATGTTCTTTTTCTATATAATACACAGCTACCCAAATCAGTATCTAAATATGAAATTAAATCAAAATCAGATGTTCTTTGGTAAAGAAGAGATTGGAAAATAGTTCATTTTAGGTATCTAAAAATTCATTTAACAGCAGTAGGATGAGATTCTTTAGGATTTGATTTAAATCTTGCACAAATACATAATGAATACATAATGTCTATTCTGATAGCAGTAAGATACAATAAACTACCCATAATACCTCAATATAACTTATTTTCAACTGGTTTTCCAGCATCATCCAATTAAAATATTAAATTAGTTCACATAGGAGTTGTATAGGTCTTACTATTTTCATGTCGACACTTTTTTAGTAAATAAATAATGTATTTGCATTGATTTAAAAAACTTCTAACACTTTTTTGGGAAATTCTATGCCATAAAAAGAAATTCAATTCAATTATCATACTCATTTCAAATTCTTTTTTCATTAGGTTTTAGAAATCAATACAAATATTTTTATTAGTTGACCTGAAAATTACACCATCAACATTCATTTGATCAAATAAAATATTAGAACAAATAGTTTTCTTAAAAAGTGTTGGATCTTCTAGACCAATAGTAAAATATATTTTCAAAATAAATGAACTTACCAATCTCTAGGTGTTTTATTAAGGCCATAAAGAGATTTATTAAGTTTATAAAAATAATAATATTTTTGATAATTTTCAAAACCATGAGGTTTTTCAACATAAACTCACCCCATTAAATACCCATTTTAAAAGGTAGATTTTACATCCATCTGATATAATTTAAAATCCATATGAGATGCATAGGATAAAAGAATTCTAATGGCTTACAATCTAGCTACACGGGAAAAGGTATCATCATAATCTATACATTCTTTTTGATTGTATCTTTTAGATACTAGTAGAGCTTTGTTTCTAGTTATTATTTCTTGATCCTCCTATTTGTTTCTAAATATCCATTTAGTTCCTATAACTAGATAGTTTAAAGGCCTTTCAACAAACTTCCAAAATTCATTCCTCTTAAACTGTTTCATCTCATCCTGCATTGCTAATGTCCAACTTTCATCTTCTATGGATTCTTCTATAGACATAGGTTCTAATAAAGATTGAATTGAAGAGAATTAATCTATGATTCCTACAGATATTCTACATCTAATTCCTATGTCTAGGTCTCCTATAATGGCTCCTAAGGGCTAATTCTTTTGGGATCTAGTATGTCTAGGTAAAACACTAACTGTTTTATTGGTTTCATGTTCTTCTGAACTCAACTATGTTTTATTATTTTAAAAATCACATTTCATGTTTTCTAGTATCATGTTATCATTAGAGTCAGTAATTTTATTAGTTTTATCTTTCTCTTTATTTAAAGGTTCGGTTTCATCAGAATTTACATGAACTAATTCTTAAAAAATCGTTGACTTTTTATTGAATACTTTATAATGATTAGAAGTAGTAGAATATCATAAAAATATCAGTTTTTCAGATTTTGGATCAAACATACAAAGATTATATTTGGTGTTTAGGATATACACTTTGCATCCAAAAACATTAAATTACTTTACTTCAGGATTTCTATTATTTCAGAGATCATAGGGTTTCTTTTTGAAAATTGGTATAATTAATACTCTATTCATTATATAGCAAGATGTGCTTATAGATTCTTCCCATAAGTTGGTAAGAAGACTATAATCATTTAAAGTAGTCCTAAACATTTCTTGATGATCTCTATATCGTCTTTCAAAAATTCCATTTTTTGAGGTTTTCTTGGTGCATAGTAGGTGTGTTCAATACATAGATTTGAGAAAAAGGAATGGAATTCATTATTATCAAATTCTCCACTATGATAACTTCTTAATAAAATGATTTTAATGCCCTTATCATTTTTAATATTTTTACAAAAACATTCAAAAATAGTTAAGACATCACTTTTGAGTTTTAGAAAATAAACCCATATAAATCATGAATAATTATAAACTAATACATATACATATAATTTTACAGTCAAACTAGATATTCTTGATGGTCCAAAAAATCCATATGAATAAGTTCTAAATGTTTAGATGTATCAATTCTGTTAATTTATTTAAAGTAAGACTTGTGTTGTTTTCCAGTTTGAGATGCATCACATAATCTATCACTATCAAATATAAGACTACAAAAATGAGAAATTAATTACTTCTTAGATAATTAATATAAAGAATATATATTACAATGACTAAGTCTTTAGGCCAAATACATGACTCATTTACCATATTATTCAAACAATTTACTTTATATTTACACAAGTAATTTAAATCCAAAGTATAAATATTATCTGTTCTTGGTGCTTTAAATTTGACCATCTCATTTTTAAATACAGAACAAGAATTTTTAGAGAAATCAACATAATATCCATCATCACGGAGTTGAGAACTACTAATTAGGTTACACTTCTACCCTTGTACATATAATAAATTGTTGATTGAGATAGATTTTGGATCACCATCAGTTCGAAGTCCAATTATCTTTCCTTTGGAATTATCACCAAAGGTAACTAGACCACCGGCTATTTGAGTCTGTGTACTAATGTTTTTTGAGGTTCCACTCATGTTCCATGAGCACCTAGTGTCCATGAAAAATACAAATTTTCCGGTCCTATGACCAATTTCCTACAAAGTCTATTAGAAAAGAGTTTTTTTTGGTACCCACATAATCTTGGGTCCAAAAATGTTAACTAGTAGAGTTCTAGAAACCCATTGCTACTTTGTTTTTCCATAACTCATTTAATTTATTTCATATATTCCTTTTGAAATAAAATCCCTTTTAATTCCACTTATCTAAGGATTTCATAAATAATTTTTTTTGATATATGACCTTTTGTTTATCAATAATTACAAGTTATACTTTTAGGAACATAATAATAATTATTATGATTGGGGTTTTCACCCTTACTTCCTATACCAAATTTTTCTTTTTTGATTACATTATTTCCAATAATTTCATTCAAAATATTTTCTCATATATTAAAAAATAGAGCATCACTTTTTTAAGTTTTTACTTCATCTTGTAATTCTTTGATCATGATTTCATGAACAACATTGTTTGAAGTAGGTGAATTTAATTTTTCATTCATCTCCTAATATTGTTTGAGTAATGTGTCTTTTTATCCTAATAATGCTTTATGATTATTCTTTTAACACTTGTGCTTCTTTAGTAAGGAATCAAATTTTTTCTATAACATTGAGAAATAGGAAGCTAACTCTTCATTTAAACAATTACCAGAATCAAAAGTAGAGGAATAATAGGATTGTACCTCTTCTTCTTCTTTAGCCATAAAGCACATGTCGACTTTAAGATTCTGTACTTATTTTTCTAAATCAGCATTGGAAGATCTATCGGAGTATTTAGATACACTCCATGTAGCTTTCATTGCTCTTGCCCCTTTTTTCGTAATCATCATTTTTTTGATATTTCATTTGTTGTCTTTTTCTTTCTTCTCTCAATTGATGACAATTAGTTATGATGTGTCACAATCATTGTCATTCATAGCATCGAAATTCTCTTGATTCTCACTCATCCTTCTTGTAAGGTTTTCTATAACCTCTTTTATTTTTTTAAAATGTTATAAACTTTCTATCTAATTAATCTTGTTCAATTTTAGAATCTTAATAGTTTGAATTCTTCCCTATTTTTTCTTGTTCTGGGTTTCTAATTTGGTTCTGAGAGGTCACTTTCAATGAATTTTTTTCTCTTTTCACATTAACTTTAGGATCATCAGCTTCATCTTGCATTTCTGCTTCATATATCATTAGAGTCCCAATTAATTATTTCATTGTAATATTTTTGACAAGATGTGATTTCTAAATTAGAGATGATAATCCATTCCATCTCATGTATAGTACTATCATTACTTTCAAGGCTTTATTAGGTTTAATGATAGGCTCACCCAAGGATGTTACGTTATTAATGATTTCGGTCATCCTTCCATTCATCTATGTAATGATCTTACCATAAAACATTCATAAAGTATCGAATTTTAATTTTTCTGTTGCATATCTCATTTTTCTAACATTATCAGTACCTTCATAGGCTACTGCAATAGTTTTCCATTTCATAGGTTGATGGAAATTGCAATACATTGTTTAATTCGTCTGGTCTAAGACCACAAATAATAGAATTAATTGCTTTTTAATTCATATCATAATCTTCTTCAATAGATGAATCCTAAGTATCTAGTTTCTTAGGAATCTTGTAATGAGATAGGATTTTTAATAGACATTATATCTGAGATTTGTTAGATATATAATCATCATTGACTTCAAGCATCCACAGTTTTCACCATTGAAATATGGATCACACACCATTTACATTTATTCTCTAGGATTAGTAATTTCAATCTTCTTTATATAGATCGTATAATTTTTAGCTTTCTATAGATTTATCAAAAAATATTCCCTTTGATACCAATTTTTAGGTCGGAATGTACAAAGAAACACAGGAAGGGTTGAATTGTCTATTTTTAAATTACCTTTCACAATTCATATTTACGAATCCCTATAAAAATTAGGAATATTTTCAGTGTAGTTCTTCTATATGAAAAAGTGAAATGAATATGAAAAGGTAAAGCACATATCTTTTTATAGTGGTTAGGGGAACAAAGACCCCAAAGTATACTCCACCAAACACTTTCTCTGTGTGCTTGGTGATTTCACTAGAACATGCCCTCTTATAAAAAGGCCTTCAATCCACAACTGAGATTAGGTAGTTGAATTTTTTACAAATAAGACTAATAAAATTATTCTGGTTCTATAAAAAAGAAACAATATCCACAATATAGACATAGAAGCAGATACTCCACCACAACGGAGTATGAGAAGTCAGAACTCCAATCAATAAGAATTGATTCAAAAAATAGTATGATTGATCTTCACAGTTGTAGCAGTAAGCAGCTGAATTTTAATGGACCTTCTTCTTCAGAAAATAATTTCTTCAAGAGAGAATAGTCTAAAAAGATCCTTGTTTTACAATGATCTTCAATAAAATTAGAAATTAATTTACAAAAAATGAGGTTGAGAATGATCAGTACATTGAAATATTCTCCTCTTTTGAAGATGATCTAGATCCGATCAACTATAATAGCAGCACTTTAAAAATTAGCAGTATCAATTACTATTCCCAGATACATACATACTTAATTGTTCTTAGCACTATAAATAATAAATATAGAAAGTGATTTCCTTCAATATTCCATGATCTGAAATTCATGCAAGATTTTTTGTGGAAATTAAAATCTTAATCAGAAATTCTCTTATGAATCAAAGAAGTTCTCCAAGAAAAAGGGTTATTCAAAACAGATCATAATGATATTTGAATCAATCAATAACTCTGATCAAATCATTCTAGTTTATTTGAATAAGAAACATGACTTCACAGATCACTACCATTGATAACATATCATACGTTTAAGATGCGTAGCATAGGGTTCTTTTACCAATGTATGGTTTACTAACTATACATTCATTTTTATAATGCAGGGATGGCACATAACATTCATCTTCCATATATTCATCTGCGTAACATAGGGATGTCATGTAGAATTCATCTTCTATACGTTCATCTGTGTAACGTATGAATGTAACCTAGGATTAATGAACCATACATTCTTATATTTCTTGAATGTAAGGTTTATGAACAGTATTTATAGATTCCAATGTTGGGTTTTTGATCCATACACGATATTTTTAGCATAGCATAGGGATGATGATCCATATTCACAGTGTAAACTCTATGTTTTAAAAAGAAACTTTTCAACATAGCCTAGGGATAATGATCCATATGTGCACTGTTCACTACAACATAACATAAGGATGGAAATAGTATTTCCACCGTAATTCTCAAAATGTTGGAGTTCCTTTGAAATGAACAATTTTCCTAAAAAAATTATTTATAAAAACTTCATTAGAAAACAAATAAGGGTATTTGTGAGCATCAAAATCATCATTGATCATAGAGTATTGTTGCGATAATACATGCCCAATAAAGGATTGTTGAAGTATTAGTTCATGCGAAGTTTAATTTAACTGAACCTTTTAATAAATAAAAAGATAAAACTAATGAATCTACTAACTCCTCTTATAACTGGAGACTTGAAAACCTAAAAATGATTTTGAAAATAAAATTTACTCCAGTTTAGAAGGACATGATATTAGTGATCCTAAAAGTGTTTTTCATAGACAGTCTATAACTATAAAGAGTAATCCTATAGAAACTATTATAGTTTACCTAGACATAGGAATAAGGACTAGAAGAAATATAAGAAACATAATTGAATTATCTACCTTTCTATTGCAACTTGAACCTAAATTATTTGAAGAATCCATAGAATATGAATTTTTGATTATTGTAATTTAAGGAGAATTGAACCAGTTTAAAATAAATAATGATTAGGAATTAATTGAAAGATCACCAAACTATACAGTTATATGAAAAAATGGGTTTTTTAAATAAAAAAGATGATCAATGTGCTATAAATATAAATAAATCTAGATTAGTAGGTAATGGATATAATCAATAATAAGTTATAGATTATGGTGAAACTGTTTTCCCATTAGCTTGATTAGAAGATATCAAAATCCTTTTAGATTATTTATCTTATATGAATATTAAATTCTTTCTGATGGATGTTAAATCTCCCTTTTTAAATGGCTTTTTAATGGTGTAATTTTATGTTGAGAAACATACAAGTTTTGAAAATTCCCCACTACCATATTCTGTTTTTAAAGTTACTAATGCTCTCGAAGGCCTTAAAAAATCACCCAGAGCTTGTTTTGAAATATTATGTTCTTTTATTCTAAAAAATGCTTTTACTATTTCTTTGGTAGATACAAACATAAAAAAAACAGTTTGTTCTAATTTATTATTAGTTAAAATAAATGTTGATAATCTTATTTTTTGATCATCATATATAAATATTTTTAAGGATTTTTTAGAATCCTGAAAAGTGAATTTCAGATGATCATGATGGGATAATTAAATTTCATTTTAGGACATAAAATTTATCAAAATATTATGGAAAATTTTTAAACCAAATCAAATATATTACTGATTTATTAAAAAATGTGGTCTTAAGAACTGAATGACATATTCAACTTCCATGTGTACTAATATAAAACTTGATTTTGATGAAGATGGAAAACCAGTGGACAACATATTGTATAGAGGTATGATTGTTAGTTTATTATATCTTACTTCAAGAAGACCTGGTATTTTGTTTTCAGTATTTTTATGTGTCAGATTTCAAAAAAATATTAAATAATCACATCTTATTGTTGTCAAAAATATTTTTATATATTTAAAAGGAATTATTTTTTAATCTACTTTTTTATCAAAAAACTAATGATTTTATTTTATTATCATATTTAGATAAATTTTTTGGATATTGTATAATAAATAGAAAAATCACTTTTGGAACATATTACTTCTTAGGAAAATAGTTAGTGTCATGGTCAAGTAAGAAGAAACACTAATTTTTCTTATCAATAGCTGAATCAGAATATGTAACTGCAGGTAGTTGTTGGGAACAAGTGTTGTGGATGAAAAACACACTGATTGGCTTTTGATATAATTTTAACAGTAAACATATCTTATCTGATGGTACAAGTGATATAAATATTTCATAAAATCTAACAACTCATTCTAGAATTAAGAAAATTGATATTTGACATCATTTTCTAATAGATCATGTTCTTAAAATAGATATATCTTTAAAATTTGTAATCAGTAAATATCAATTAACTGATATTTTCACTAAATGACTTCCCACTACAAGTTTTGATTTTATTAAGGGGGAGCTATGTTTAATAAATTTTTAAATAAGTTATTTTATTTTATTTTATTTTATTCTATTTTTTTATTTATATTACTATAAATGAAATTTATTTTTTGTATTTAGATATTACTAGATTTTAGTTGTTTTATTTAATCATAGATTTGGTGAAACTACATAATTATTCCAATGTTTTGTTATAATTACTCTGTCACTCAGGAAATGAGGATATGTGGCACCTATCAGAAACCGTTAATCTTCCAAACTCGTCATTTACCAAAATAAGTTTCATCTAAATAGAAACCTTCTTTTTTTCCTTCCAAACCCTAGAATCCCAAAACCTCAGACTATCAAATTTTTGAAATTCCGAAAACCAAGAGAGTCAAAGAAGGAGATATAAGTGGTTTGAAGTGACAACATATTATAGGACAAATAATACTTCAAGTAAAATTGGTTGATTTTTATTGGATATATCATATGAATCTACTCCTGATACAAGCATTGGTATTTCAAGGGCTGGGGAATACTTTCAAAAACATCAATTTAGAATTTCATTAAAAGGTTGAACTAAACTTGTAAAGACCCGTAAAATTCAAGGGAAATTTTTTCTTAATTTTCTTTAGAATTTTACAAGAGCGCGGTTTCAGACGGCACCTGATTCCGAGGCCCGGAGTGCCCGGAATTAATTTCCGAAGTTTGGCTCGGGTACGTTCAGTGAACGAACGAGCGGGAATTCCTAACTTTTGATCCGGTGCTCGGAATTGAAATCCGAGGGCACCGATGAACTCGCAGCGCCGATATTCGCTTAAAGAGACCTTTTCGGAAGTTGCGTTTGTTGCGGGTTTAAAGTTAGATTTTTTGGGTTTTTAGTTTAAGTTAAATAAAATTCGTGAAGAACAATTTTATTTTAACTTGTTAAATCCTACCAAAGGGGGTTGGAAGTGGGACCCACATCCACTTAACCTCCCTTGGGAGGATTAAGTGTGGTGGGGCCCACACGAAGCTCCCAACCTTTCAACTTCTCCCAACTCCCCTAACCCCTCATTAAATGACATGAGTTGTTTAATTTTGGAGTTAATCCTTTTGAATTTCAAACTTTTGAAATTCTAGTGTGTTGATGTGATAATAAAATAAGATAGTGTCTTATTTTATTTTGGTTAATTGTTTTGTCTTCTTGAGAGGTGGAGAGCTTTTCCTTCATCTTCTTCAACTCTGACGAAGATCATGAAGAACGCTCAACTTGACGAAGAACGCTCAAGTTCCGACGAAGAACGCCGCTCCGCTCTTCTTCGTCTTCTGTGTCAACGAGAGGGAACGCCGCTTCCTCCTCGGATTCCCTTCGTCGACATAAGAAGTTTCGCCAACGACGTATCGCATCGGACACATCTCTTCGTCAATGGATTTGACGAACGACGACCGCGACGCCCGACCTCCACGACGTCGTCTTCCGCGGAACGTAGACAAATCTTCGAACCTTATACCAAGGTAGGGGTTGTTGTTTTATTCTTTAATTATTCCATTCTTGATCGTGGATCTAGCATGTCTAACGTGTGGTTTTTGAATACTTTAAGTTGTGTTTTAACGTGAGGGGGGCCGGACCGCATGAACACAGCCGAACCCCCTCCTCCGTTCTTGGTGTTTAAATTTGTGGATGAATCAAGGTGGCGTGGTGCCGTCACACCACGCGGTTATTCGCCCAATCAAGAACGCGATGCCGTCGCGCGCACCCCATGGAAGAAACATCAAGAACGCGACGCCGTCGCGCCGCGTTGAAAGAAATCGAGGTGCGGCGGAGGGGCGCGGTGCCGTCGCACCGTGCCTGATGACGAATACTGCGGCCAGTTCCGGGCCGCGGCGAATCGAGGAGACCGGCGGCCGGGCCGCCGGCGTCGGAAGCCGAAGAGGGGACCGGATTTTTCCGGTCCCGTTGGAGAAAACCGGCCGGCCAGCTGGCCGGCCAGATGGCATTAAACCGGGGGAATTAATCCCCCGGCCAACTCACAAACCCCCCCCTCTTTCTGGGGGGGTTCCTTGAGGGGGGGCAGGCGGCTCCCCCGATTCCTACCAATCAAGCCCCCCACGTGGGGGGGGGGGGGGGGTTTGCAAAAAGGGGCGCGACATATAGCCGCGCCGTCTTTCCAATCAGCGGGGGCTTTGCCCCCCGCGTGCAGCCACCGTGCGGCGCCAGGCCGCCGCGGCCCCCGCGCCGCCGCGCCGCCGGCCGGCCGGCCGGGCCGGGTCGGGTCGAACCGGTTCGGGTCGACCCGGTTCGGGCCGACCCAGGGGGGGGGGGGGGTCGGGCCGGGTCGCCCCGGACCCGGACCCCCCGTTTCGAAGCAGTTTCGGTTTTTTGGACATAACTTGAGCCACGGACCTCCGATCAACGAACCGTCAGCGGCAACACGATCCTTGGATCGAGACGGTCGTTTTGGTATATCGCACTCAAGGTTTCGGATTACTTTGAGTTCGGCCGGGTTGGTTCGTTCACGAAACCAACCGGGCCTTCGGAGCGGAAACGCTCATATCTTGAGCTACGGACGTCCGATTGACGTGCCGTCAGCCGTGTTGTGTTCCTCTTAGTGAGACGGATCTTTTGGCATACTCCGCCCGAGTTTTGGACGCAGGTGGATTACGGTCGGGTTGGTTTTGCCTTAAAAACCAACCGGGCCCCGGGGACGAAAATGCCAATAACTCTCAGACCGGGCATCCGATCGACGCGCCGTCTGTTGCGTTGAGTTCCTATTGACGATATGGAAATTTTGGATACATCAACTCTGGACTTTGTGACAGTTGATGTATCAGCCTCTCGGCTCGTGGAGCGGACCCTCCGAACGAGCTTGCTGTGTGTGGGAACCCTAGTGCTGGCTGCGACTGCTACTACTGCTACTGTGACTGCGACGACGACAGTACAGAGATCCTGTGTGGATTCGACGACGACGACTTCAGCACTCAGCGATCCTACGTGGATCAGTGCTACAGGTCCTGTGTGGGCCCGATCCTGTGTGGGTCCGATCCTGTGTGGGTCCTTGCGCTCAGCGGTCCTGTGTGAACCAGCGCCTACAGGTCCTGTGTGGGCCCGATCCTGTGTGGGTCTTTGCGGGGGTTAGTTACCTATCGATCCTTCGTGGGTCCGACGACTTAGATGGATCAGAGATCATCTTTATCGTCCTTTGAAGAAGTATACCTATGTGAGCTGAATCTGTTGCTTTCCTGTGTGGATTGTATTGTGCAATCCTCTGTGGATTACGTTTTGCTTTCCTGTGTGGAATACGTTTACTTTCCTGTGTGGACTGAGTTGTACTTGGGCTCAGAGGTTGGAGCATATTTGAATTGATGACTTAGGTATATGTATGGTCATATATCTAAGCAGTGTTGGTTGTTACTTCGTGATTGTACCTTTGTTCGTGGTTTATCCTTTGTGGATTTTGAGAGACCTTCAGGGGTCTCGGGGTCCCTACTGAGTAGCTTATACTCACCCCTGCACGGGCTTTGCCCGCACTACGTTGTGTTGGTTGCAGACGACGGACAGCGTTGACCTTAGCTGAGGCTTGCAGAGCGGGACGGTACCCGGAGGTGGACCACTGGGCGGGACGTGCTCGAAGCGGACGGCGGGACCCGTGGAGCAGAGGAGCTATCTGTACCCACCCTTCAGGTGGGATTTTCAGTGGACAGCTCAGTGTAGCGGCTTTTACTTTTCAGTTGCTGTTTTCCCTTTCGAGTTGTACTTTACTTTCAGTTTGGGTTTGTATACTGGCCCATTTACTTTTCCGCACTTTCAGTTGTACTCTGTTCTTGTTTAGTGTTTACTTTCCGCTTGCTTACTCTGTGGTGTTTGTTTACTTTACAAAGGCAATGCCTTCCCTTTTTACCGGAATATACGCCTTGGTGCTAGTCGCCAGCCCCTGGCCTATGGAAGGCGGGCTTGGGGTAGTCACGGCACGGACCCCGAGGGCGGGTCGTGACAAATTGGTATCAGAGGAGTTCGGTGCTACCGCGAACTCTGATCATTTCTATGTGAAGCAATAATGTTTAGCGTATTGAGTGTGGTTATCAGTCCAGGGAGTCCAGTGTTGGTGCGGCGGCCGACGTATCCGTACACCAGGACCCTGACTTCTGATTTCCGACTTAATGAACAAAAACATTGTTTGCGTGTGTGTTTCAATGTTTTCTTTGTGACTACTTATATCAGCTCACCAGGTATACTGTTCTGACCGTGTCGCACCTGTTTCCTTTTCAGGATGGCCCCACGACGGCAGCCAGCTAGGGTTCTGAGAGTCGAGCGTGACGACAGCCCACCGAGCGACGAGGCCTCAGTGCAGGGCCCTTTGTCAGCAGTGGCACCGGTGGTAGCTTTACCCGCCGAGCCCGCGATGCTTCCAGCAGCAGCCGCTGACGATGCACATCGCCTCAGCGCACTGCATGAGTTTCAGCGCCAGCGACCGCCCAGGTTTCGCGGGGAGACGGATCCCCAGGCAGCAGAGGACTGGCTGGATGCAGTGGTTCGAGTGTTTAGGCTAGTGAGGACACCAGCAGACCTCATGGTGATCCTCGCTGCGAGCCTACTACACGCAGCAGCGGGATGATGGTGGAGCTTGATGCTCCAGGTGCACGATGAGGCATCCCTACTTTGGACGGACTTTGAGAGCCTCTTCCTCTCGGAGTTCTTCCCAGCCACCCTTCGTGCGGTGCGTATCCAGGAGCTTCTTCAGCTGCGGCAGGGCAGCATGACGGTCGCACAGTACTCGGCGAGATTTTCCGATCTCTCGCGCTACTCGACCGACATGGTACGGGACCCATTCTTCTGGGCCCGGACCTTCGAGCAGGGTTTGAGACACGAGATCAGGGCATCGCTGATCTCCCTCAGCATACCGACTCAGACAGGAGTACTGGAGCGGGCCCTTCCGATCGAGAGATTCCTTGCTGAGTCTACACCAGCACAGAGACCCACCGCAGGGCGGCACGTGTCAGAGTCATCTGCAGAAGGCAGTCGACGGATGACTCAGGGGTCCAGGCAGACCAGACCTTCGGGCAGACGACCTCGGGAGACTGGCTCAGCAGTGCGGGGAACACAGCGCGGAGCCAGTCTTACGAGAGGCAGACAGTGCTACTCGTGCGGCGGGCAGGGCCACATGGCTCCTGACTGCCCAACCCGCCGTGCCGAGGAGCAGCAGTCAGTTGATGGACCACCGAGGCAGAGGCAGAGGGTCGACCGTGGCGGTCCGCAGGGAGGAGGCGGACGAGGCAGAGGAGCTGGACGAGCAGCCGGTGGTGGGCGACGCTTTGAGGCTCTGCCACCACCACCACCAGGAGGTCCACCCCGACCACAGGGAGCTGGCGGGCAGCGACAGGCACAGCTCCAGGAAGCAGAGGCCTACGACCACGGCGCACCCGAGATGATTCGAGGTACTATCTGTGTCTATTCCACCCTTGCTGCAGTTCTAATAGACACAGGAGCGAGTCACTCTTTCATAGCCGCTGCCCTTGTTCGGAGCTCGGAGATTCCGACAGAGCCGTTGGCTCGATCCTTACGGCTAGAGACTCCTACGGGAGCAGACTCGACGATTACGCACTGGTGCCGGCAGTGTGAGCTTACTCTAGGAGGCGAGAGCTTCGGCTGGGATCTTCTTGTAGCAGCGTCGAGGCCTTACGACGTCATCTTGGGCATGGATTGGCTATCTACGGTCCATGCACAGATTGTCTGTTTTAGGCGCAAGGTGCGATGTGTACGCACCGACGGAAGCAGGTTCACCTTCACCGGCGAGAAGGGAGCCTTAGCAGCACAGGATGGACTTCCGCGGAGGAGAGGACAACCCATCACCCATCAGTTGGCTAGCCTTATCCTTGGAGCAGTTGACGTGCGGAGTCCTGGTTTTCCTGCAGTGGTGGATCAGTTTGCAGACGTTTTTCCCGATGACGTTCCAGGGCTACCTCCTCGCAGATAGGTAGACTTTTATATTGACTTGTACCCCGGGACAGCCCCGATATCCACTCCAGCATATCGGATGGCCCCCGCCGATCTTCGAGAGCTATGGGTACAGTTGGAGGACTTGCAGGGCAAGGGGTTCATCCGACCCAGTGTTTCACCCTGGGCTTCCCCGATATTGTTCGCCAAGAAGGCGGACGGAAGCTTGCGTCTTTGTGTTGACTATCGTCGCCTGAACCAGGTGACAGTGAGGAACAAGTATCCGCTACCGAGGATTGATGACCTCTTTGATCATCTCAAGGGAGCACGGTGGTTCTCGAAGATAGACCTCAGGTTAGGCTATCATCAGCTCAGAGTCAGAGACGAGGATGTGCAGAAGACGGCCTTCAGATGTCGGTATGGCCACTATGAGTTCTTGGTTATGCCTTTCAGTGTAACCAATGCTCCAGCAGTGTTCATGGCTCTCATGAACAGGATCTTTCAGCCATACCTCGATCGGTTTGTCGTGGTCTTCATTGACGACATTCTGATTTACTCTACGACAGAGGAGGAGCACGCCTATCACTTGCGAGTTGTTCTTGACACACTCCGAGAGCACCAGCTTTATGGTAAGCTCTCGAAGTGCCAGTTCTGGATACGTGAGGTCCACTTCTTGGGACACGTTATCTCTGAGGCGGGAGTTGCAGTGGATCCCGAGAAGATTGAGGCTGTGTTAGCATGGGAGCCACCCAGGAGCGTGACTGAGGTTCGGAGTTTCTTGGGACTAGCTGGATACTATCGGAGATTCGTGCCAGACTTCTCTAGAGTTGCGGCATCACTCACAGCTTTGACGAAGAAGGGGAAACCCTTCGTGTGGTCAGACAGATGTCAGCAGAGCTTCCAGGAGCTGAGACAGAGATTGACTAGCGCACCTATCTTGAGGTTGCCTGAGGAGGGAGTAGGGTACATAGTCTACTGTGATGCATCAGGAACCGGACTCGGATGTGTTCTGATGTAGGAGCGGGCAGTGATCGCCTATGGATCACGTCAGTTGAGGCCGCATGAGTAGAACTACGCTACCCATGACCTGGAGTTAGCAGCAGTGGTCTTCGCTCTGAGGACATGGCGACACTATCTGATGGGCGAGCGTTTTACAGTCTTTTCTGATCATCAGAGTCTCAGGTATATCTTTTCACAGAAGGACCTGAACCTGAGACAGCGGCAATGGCTCGAGTTCCTCTAGGACTATGACTTTGAGATAGTCTATACTCCTGGGAAGGGGAACGTAGTAGCCGATGCCCTTAGCAGGAGGACGGGCATTCAGCTACTTGAGGAGGCGACGGAGCAGCTAGCCTCTTTGCAGATATCCTTCGTGGATAGAGATGGAGCAGCCTTCCTCCAGTCTCTCACAGTCACCCCTCCACTACTGCAGCGAGTCAGGGAGGCACAGCGTGGGGACGATGACTGTGAGACACGTCGTGCACAGATATCCTTGGGACAGGCACCTGATGGTTTCTCCCTTGGAGCAGAGCACGTCATCCTTTTCAGAGGACGTACCATGGTACCAGTCGCTTTGCGAGAGGAAGTGCTGAGGGAGTTTCACACTTCTCCTTTGGCGGTACATCCTGGAGTGGCGAAGATGTACCAGGACCTCAGACGACAGCACTGGTGGCCGGGCATGAAGAAGGCAGTAGCAGAGTTCGTTTCTCGATGCCTCACCTGCCAGCAGGTGAAGGTTGAGCATCAGGTACCAGCGGGCTTGGTACAGCCCTTGGAGGTTCCGGAGTGGAAGTGGGACAACATATCTATGGACTTCGTGACTGGACTTCCACGCACTTCCAGAGGTCACGACTCCATCAGGGTGATTGTTGACCGACTCACCAAGTCGGCACACTTCTTACCCATCAGAGAGCAGGGCTCAGTAGAGAGCTTGGGACGTCTCTACGTTCAGGAGATTGTGCGGCTCCACGGCGTACCATCATCTATCGTCTCTGATCGAGATACCCTCTTTACTTCCCGGCTTTGTAAGGGGTTACATGAGGCATTCGGGACACAGCTACGTCTGAGCACAGCCTTTCACCCTCAGACGGATGGTCAGACGGAGAGGACCATTCAGACTCTCGAGGACATGCTCCGCGCATGTGTCCTCGACTTTGGTCATAGCTGGGAGGACCACCTACCCTTGGTGGAGTTTGCGTACAACAACAGCTACCACTCCACTATCGGGATGGCACCGTACGAGGCGTTGTATGGCCGACCTTGTAGATCTCCTTTGTGTTGGACAGACCCTGGAGAGTCAGCACTGGTGGGACCGGAGATGGTCCAGGCCACGACAGAGAAGGTCCAGGTCATCCAGGAGCGGATGAAGACAGCTCAGAGCCGGCAGAAGTCATATGCTGACAGGAGGCGGAGGCCACTGGAGTTCGAGGATGGCGATCACGTCTTCTTGCGGGTCTCACCTCGACGTGGTATTCAGAGATTTGGCCGAGGCGGAAAGTTATCTCCGCGCTTCATCGGACCCTTCCGGATTCTCAGCAGGATTGGTGAGGTGGCTAATCGCCTGGCTCTACCACCTCAGTTGCACCGGGTGCACGACGTCTTCCACGTGTCTCAGCTGAGGAGATACGTGCACGACCCGACACACATCATTGACCATGGGGAGCTTGACGTTGACGATGGGGCGACTTTTACGGAGGTCCCGATGGAGATAGAGGATCGACAGGAGCGGGTCCTGCGTGGGTGATCGATTCCTCTTGTGCGCATCAGATGGCAGCACGGGAATCTCCAGGAGAGCACATGGGAGCGGGAGGCTCAGATGCGTGCTCAGTATCCTCATTTGTTTCCCTAGTTTTTGATGTATCTTTACGGGGACGTAAAGCCCTTAGGTGGGAGTAATGTAAAGACCCGTAAAATTCAAGGGAAATTTTTTCTTAATTTTCTTTAGAATTTTACAAGAGCGCGGTTTCAGACGGCACTTGATTCCGAGGCCCGGAGTGCCCGGAATTAATTTCCGAAGTTTGGCTCGGGTACGTTCAGTGAACGAACGAGCGGGAATTCCTATCTTTTGATCCGGTGCTCGGAATTGAAATCCGAGGGCACCGATGAACTCGCAGCGCCGATATTCGCTTAAAGAGACCTTTTCGGAAGTTGCGTTTGTTGCGGGTTGAAAGTTAGAATTTTTGGGTTTTTAGTTTAAGTTAAATAAAATTCGTGAAGAACAATTTTATTTTAACTTGTTAAATCCTACCAAAGGGGGTTGGAAGTGGGACCCACATCCACTTAACCTCCCTTGGGAGGATTAAGTGTGGTGGGGCCCACACGATGCTCCCAACCTTTCAACTTCTCCCAACTCCCCTAACCCCTCATTAAATGACATGAGTTATTTAATTTTGGAGTTAATCCTTTTGAATTTCAAACTTTTGAAATTCTAGTGTGTTGATGTGATAATAAAATAAGATAGTGTCTTATTTTATTTTGGTTAATTGTTTTGTCTTCTTGAGAGGTGGAGAGCTTTTCCTTCTTCTTCTTCAACTCTGACAAAGATCACAAAGAACGCTCAACTTGACGAAGAACGCTCAAGTTCCGACGAAGAACGCCGCTCCGCTCTTCTTCGTCTTCCGTGTCAACGAGAGGGAACACCGCTTCCTCCTCGGATTCCCTTCGTCGACATAAGAAGTTTCGCCAACGACGTATCGCATCGGACACATCTCTTCGTCAATGGATTTGAAGAACGACGACCGCGACGCCCGACCTCCGCGACGTCGTCTTCCGCGGAACGTAGACAAATCTTCGAACCTTATACCAAGGTAGGGGTTGTTGTTTTATTCTTTAATTATTCCATTCTTGATCGTGGATCTAGCATTTCTAACGTGTGGTTTTTGAATACTTTAAGTTGTGTTTTAACGTGAGGGGGGCCGGACCGCATGAACACGGCCGAACCCCCTCCTCCGTTCTTGGTGTTTAAATTTGTGGATGAATCAAGGTGGCGTGGTGCCGTCGCACCACGCGGTTATTCGCCCAATCAAGAACGCGACGCCGTCGCGCCGCGTTGAAAGAAATCGAGGTGCGGCGGAGGGGCGCGGTGCAGTCGCACCGTGCCTGATGACGAATACTGCGGCCGGTTCCGGGCCGCGGCGAATCATGGAGACCGGCGGCCAGGCCGCCGGCGTCGGAAGCCGAAGAGGGGACCGGATTTTTCCGGTCCCGTTGGAGAAAACCGGCCGGCCAGCTGGCCGGCCGGATGGCATTAAACCGGGGGAATTAATCCCCCGGCCAACTCACAAAACCCCCCCTCTTTATGAGGGGGGGGGGGGGGGGTTCCTTGAGGGGGGGCAGGCGGCTCCCCCGATTCCTACCAATCAAGCCCCCCACGTGGGGGGGGGGGGTTGCAAAAAGGGGCGCGGCATATAGCCGCGCCGTCTTTCCAATCAGCGGGGGCTTTGCCCCCCGCGTGCAGCCACCGTGCGGCGCCAGGCCGCCGCGGCCCCCGCGCCGCCGCGCCGCCGGCCGGCCGGCCGGGCCGGGTCGGGTCGACCCGGTTCGGGCCGACCCAGGGGGGGGGGGGGGGGGGTCGGGCCGGGTCGCCCCGGACCCGGACCCCCCGTTTCGAAGCAGTTTCGGTCTTTTGGAGATAACTTGAGCCACGGACCTCCGATCGACGAACCGTCAGCGGAAACGCGATCCTTGGATCGAGACGGTCGTTTTGGTATATCGCACTCAAGGTTTCGGATTACTTTGAGTTCGGCCGGGTTGGTTCGTTCACGAAACCAACCGGGCCTTCGGAGCGGAAACGCTCATATCTTGAGCTACGGACGTCCGATTGACGTGCCGTCAGCCGTGTTGTGTTCCTCTTAGTGAGACGGATATTTTGGAATACTCCGCCCGAGGTTTGGACGCAGGTGGAGTATGGTCGGGTTGGTTTTGCCTTAAAAACCAACCGGGCCCCGGGGACGAAAATGCCAATAACTCTCAGACCGGGCGTCCGATCGACGCGCCGTCTGTTGCATTGAGTTCCTATTGACGATACGGAACTTTTGGATACATCAACTCTGGACTTTGTGACAGTTGATGTATCAGCCTCTCGGCTCGTGGAGCGGACCCTCCGAACGAGCTTTCTGTGTGCGTGAACCCTAGTGCTGGCTGCGACTGCTACTACTGCTACTGTGACTGCGACGACGACAGTACAGAGATCCTGTGTGGATTCGACGACGACGACTTCAGCACTCAGCGATCCTACGTGGATCAGTGCTACAGGTCCTGTGTGGGCCCGATCCTGTGTGGGTCCGATCCTGTGTGGGTCCTTACGCTCAGCGGTTCTGTGTGAACCAGCGCCTACAGGTCCTGTGTGGGACCGATCCTGTGTGGGTCTTTGCGGGGGTTAGTTACCTATCGATCCTTCGTGGGTCCGACGACTTAGATGGATCAAAGATCATCTTTATCGTCCTTTGAAGAAGTATACCTGTGTGAGCTGAATCTGTTGCTTTCCTGTGTGGATTGTATTGTGCAATCCTGTGTGGATTACGTTTTTCTTTCCTGTGTGGAATACGTTTACTTTCCTGTGTGGACTGAGTTGTACTTGGGCTCGGAGGTTGGAGCGTATTTGAATTGATGACTTAGGTATATGTATGGGCATATATCTAAGCAGTGTTGGTTGTTACTTCGTGATTGTACCTTTGTTCGTGGTTTATCCTTTGTGGATTTTGAGAGACCTTCAGGGGTCTCGGGGTCCCTACTGAGTAGCTTATAATCACCCCTGCACGGGCTTTGCCCGCACTACGTTGTGTTGGTTGCAGACGACGGACAACGTTGACCTTAGCTGATGCTTGCAGAGCGGGACGGTACCCGGAGGTGGACCACTGGGCGGGACGTGCTCGGAGCGGACGACGGGACCCGTGGAGCAGAGGAGCTATCTGTACCCACCCTTCAGGTGGGATTTCCAGTGGACAGCTTGGTGTAGCGGCTTTTACTTTTCAGTTGCTGTTTTCCCTTTCGAGTTGTACTTTACTTTAAGTTTGGGTTTGTATACTGGCCCATTTACTTTTCTGCACTTTCAGTTGTACTCTGTTCTTGTTTAGTGTTTACTTTCCGCTTGCTTACTCTGTGGTGTTTGTTTACTGTACAAAGGCAATGCCTTCCCTTTTTACCGGAATATACGCCTTGGTGCTAGTCGCCAGCCCCTGGCCTATGGAAGGCGGGCTTGGGGTAGTCACGGCACAGACCCCGAGGGCGGGTCGTGACAAAACTATTTTTATAAGAGTGTATAGTTAATTTATGGTGATTTTGAGGATATAATTCTTGTTAGTATTAAAGATAATAATTTTTCAATTTCTTACTCAAATGTTTCTCAAATCATAGAATTCCATCATGAAGGAGTTTTTCAATTTGATCTTCGATCGATTAGAGAAAAGAATCATTCTTCTAAATAAATTATGTATTTGTTGTGTAACTCAACATATGTTAGGAAAATGTTTGTTAAGGATCTCGAGGAAAATCATAAGATCTTGGTTAAATTAATTCAGACTGGTATTACGCCAAGGATGGCAGAGATGGAGAAATTTTTTTACCTTGATATGTAAATCATTTTCCTATTTCTGAGTGATATAAAGCTGAATTTTCCACAATATATGTTTAGGAATTTTCATTATTTCTATCAACTGGATTCTAGGAAGAATTTCTATCTATATGGAAATATAATATCTATAATTTTTTTTAAAAATGATATGATTCGTTTAGTAAATTTGAGGTTGAAGTTTCATCAAAGTAATGTTTTAAATGATGGAAGTATACACAAATTGGGATTTTTCTAGTGTATTGTGAATAGAAAGGTATTACCATTTTGTGATAAAGGAGAATAAATCTCATGATATTTTTCTCATGGGGGTATAGAAATATTTCTAGATGGGTTTTTTATGCCTCCAAGAGAGACATGTTAAATGAGATTGAGAGGATAAGATCTAAAGCTCTTTCAAAGATAGAATTTCCTTATTTGAAGTGGTACTTGGGATGTCAGTCTGAATGAGTGAAAAGTTCAGTGAATCAGACCAGTTCTTCTACTTCTACCCTTACAACCAATCTAGATTTGATTAAAATATTTCAGGCCATTAAATCAGTTATGGAAGACATGAATGCTATTCTTTATGATCTTTAATGAAACAGTGCTCATCTTCCATTTTTATAGGACAATCATAAATTTCTTGTTGAGCAGTTGACTCCGAGTGATCCTAATATCATACTTCTACTGAATCAGTTTACAGAAAAGTTGGAACAAATTTATAAAGCAATAGAAGAGCATAAATGACCTTTTGGAAGTCAATATTGTAGAGGATTTTCATATTAATCATTATTCCAAAATTATGATAATGCATTAGGGCGATTGTTTGATAAATAAATTGTGGTTGTAGACGGCTGAATTGAAGGATTTGTTTGAAGCTACTCAAAATCCTTAGAACCTTCACTGAGCCAACTCCTACCCATTTATTTCCTACACAAACCAACCTTTTATCCTCATTATGAAAGTGAGTATTCTGTTTCTAGGTCCCAACCTTGTTATATTTGACCAATTTTTTAATTAATGAAATTTTCTTCATTTCTGTATTTTCTGTACATTATTTTTATATTATTTTATATTTTGGTCTACTAGATCAATATCCAGTCTACATTATCTTTATTAGTTAACTATACAATTCACTTACTAATCTGTCCAACATTAATTATATGTTTTAATCTATTTGTTTAATTTATTTTTGATCACACAAAATGGGGATAAATTTAGACAAACACTAAATTTATTTTCAATATTGAAATATTTGGTGAGATATTTGGAGAAACACAAACATTTCTTTTTTTAAGAAATAAATCTTTAAAATAAAATTTATTTCACTATATGTTTATAGAATTTTAAATTATGTTACTATATTTATAGTTTTAATTTATGGGTTTTGAGATCTTCAAAAAGGGGGAGGTTATTGGGAAGGTATTTTATCAACAATACTATATAAATTTTATTGATTTTGATGCCCACAAATACCCTTGTTTGTTTTACTAATGATCTTATTTTATGTGTATTATAGGAATTATATATTCTTTATAAAATATTATTTCATAATACAATTTAAATATTTATTCATGAGAAATATTCGTTAAGGTCTTCATAATTCTCTTAAATGCATTCTGGAAACACTGTTCACAACTTGTAAATTTCTACAATCAATGTTCATTCCCTACATTGAAGAACGTAATGTAAGGATCATACCCTACATTTGTATTGAATATTATGATAAAGGATCCTAACTTATAGTTTATCAACCTTATGTTGGATGAAATTTATGGATAATGAACATTATGTTTGGATAAAACCTTACATTTATCAAGGAGAGAATGTATGGCTAAAGAACCCTGTGCATGTATGGAACCCTGTATTTGAGAAGCAAACGTATGCATCATCAACCTTAATTTTGTAATGAATATTACGTTTTCAACCTTACGTTTGGAGAATGAATGCTTAGTAGTAAAATCCTACGTTTGGTATTATTTCATTTTGTGAAGGAACCTTATATTTTACTTTTCAACACCGGATATTTGAATTTAAAACATTATCTGAGTTTTTCTACAACAGGTTTTGTGGAATCTCAAGGAGTCTTAATGCTCAATTTCAACTGATTAAAATCTTTTTAAACTGATTTAAATATCTCCTTATAATGGATATCTTATTTATTATTCTTATGGGACGTGATAACAACTTTGATTAATATTTTTTAATTGGAATTCTCTGGATTTATCATGTGTCTTTTGTGGATCTGAAATCTTTCTGCGATATATATATTTATATATATCTTTCTACGTTTGATATATTAAAACACCATATGATGATCTATTGGCTATTTTGATAGTTTTTATTCTTCATATTTTCTTGTGAAAATTAATTTATAGTGCTATAGAAATCAAGTATCTCAAAAATGAGGACTAAATTTTTTAAGATATACATGTTCAAATATGGAAGTGAGATGCTCTGTTTTTGGTGTAGTTTTAAAATCGAAGATCTCTTGTGAAACTGGATCTATTCAGACAAATTTCAAATATTATTATTCTTCTAATGAAGAAGATCCATCTTCTATCAATTGTGTAATACTACAAATATAATGTTTAATCTATTTAATCAAATCAATATATATTGATTCTTTTTAGTATCGGCTTCTCAATTTTAGTCATGGTGGTGTATCAGCTTCCCATACTAAGCTATAGAAAGTTTGGTTCCCTATTTAAAGAACAATAAGGCTTGATTTTTAGCCTTGTTTGTAATGGTGAAAACTGCCTACAATTTGTTGTGGATTGGTCTTATGAGAAGGGGATCTGACTAGTGAAATTCACCAAGCCACTAGAGATGATGATTGGTGGAGTAGACTAGGGGATCTTTATTCCCTGAACCACTATAAATTGTTGTGCTCTATTTTCTATTTTTCAGCTTCACATAATATCATATAGAAACTTCTCCAGCTCTATCTAATGTATGTGTGAATCAATAGAATTGTGAAAATTTTAAAAGGACACAATTCACCCCCTCTTATGTCTTCATTATAGACTTTCCGACCAAACACAAAACACTCATATTAAAGATTATATACATAAATATTGGAATAAGGATTGGTAGTTCATAATAAATGAATCATATGGAAATAAATAACATAATATATTGAATAATAATATGGGAATAAAACAAGGAATTTTCTAAAACACATAATAATATAAAATAATTTCTTTATTTTCCATGACATTGCTTCCAAGGTCATATTAGTATCACAGGTTCAATCCCCAAACCATCTTAGTTGTTATGGTTCACTAACATGTTTATCTCAGTAGTGTGAGTTCAATCTTCATACCATCATGGTATTCAAGGTTCACTCCCATGTCCATCTCAGCAGTAAAGTTTCACTCCCAAGACCATCTTAGTCAATCTCATAAGATATAAATGTTTACCCAATGCACTAGAGGGAGATATATGTCCCACCCATTTTGTAATGAAATCATACATAAATATCACACATAATAAATAGAAATAATATCCTAACACATGAAACGAAATGGGTATCATAATTATGCAACAATATCCTATCCTTTTAAAAAATATATAGGTTTTTCAATCATTTCATCAAATTAATATCCTCTGAAATTAAACTGTTTTCAAAAGAATATTACTCATGAATAAAAGAGGCTCCATAAACATACAACCCCTTAAAGTGAAATATGTTTCATAAAAATCATTGCATAAACCATTCAATGAAAAAATATAAATAGAACCTTTAAATAATCTTTAAAATAATGAAATAGTAACACTGATAGATGTCATCTTAAATAGAAAATAATTTTGAAATATATTATAAAAAAATTTCTGGTGGAAAATATGCTTTCTAATTTGATAAAAGAATTTTTAAAACATCAAATCTATTTAAAACCATTTTCATGCAAATTAATATGAAAAATTATATAGTAATCTTATAAAACATTTGTAAAAATATTTTCTTTGAAATTTTATGGGGAATAATGGAAAACATCTTGAAACCCATTTTCCTTGAAAATTTATAGAAGAAAATTTGAAATAATATTTAAATAGATTTTTTTTTAAAAAAATTTCATTGATAACCACATTAAAACAATAAATTATAGAAATTTAAGAAAAACATTTCTGGAAAAAAACTATGTAATCATGTAAAGGATGCATCATGTAAATGACAGTCATGAAGGTGGGTAGATATATACATACTAAACATTCACTTTTCACTATAAAATGTATCAAAAATTTCCTCAACCAAAAATGACAATAAGATTAATTTAATAAAAACCCCATTTTATTAAAGTTAAAATACTGGTTGAAATTTATATTAATGACCATATAATAATATTAAAATATATTTTGAGACTTTTCTTTTTGGAAGACATGGTTTGATGGTACACAAATTTCCAAATGAAGAGAGTTTAAAGTCGAACTTTCGTAAAAACACATTCTAAAATATTTTATGTACCAAATAGTGAAAAAATGGTACTAGTACATGAATATATCATTAATATATAGAGGATAGAAAAATTCATGATAAATATTGAGATGTGGTTCATAATATATCAACATATATAGGACAATCTTAAGCAATCTAAAAAATAAATGAGATTATTTCAATAAACTCTCACAAAATTTTAAATTGGGATCATGCACCCAATATAAACAATAAAATTAAAAGAATATTAAAATATCATGAATGTATATAGATTCATGATATAACCTTTCAAATGGATGTATATACACATCGAAAATAATTTAGGTTCATAAAAAAACCTGAGTCTTAACGAACGAAAATTTAGAATAAACTATCCTATAAATTTGTTAAAATATAATACATAATCCCCAAGAAAGTAATAATATAGAATAGATATCTAAATTCATATAAATATGTCAATAATATTCATATAATACTTTCATGGTTAGTATATACACCACCGAAAATATAATAGTGGTGAACATGGCATTTATCTCACCGATATGAAAAGTTAGATGAAATTCTCTTACCTCATGTCTCGGATCTTATTTTACTCATAAAACCATGATGTATAATTAATACATGTTTATTTTAGATCTAAATAGATCCATATTTTTATATCTAATACCTTATATGGATTTAGTATGACTTTATTTAACCCATTTTCATCAATTTAGTAGTACTATCATTTTTACATATCAATAGTCATCCAAAACCGACCAAACATAATAATGGAAGGTTAATGGGAAAATAATGGCCAGAAAATGGGTTTTGAATAAGTGGATAGGTCATTCTATACCTTATTTTTAAGGTTTAGTACCCTAGTTAGTGTAATTTTATCTTAATCATTGTCATTAATTTTAATTACTTTCAATAATATTTTAAAAAAACTATGTTTACGTTTTATGAAATTAGAAATTATTCTGATTCGAAATATGGAATCCAATTTTGAAAAGTTTAGTCAAATAAGTGGTATAAATTTGTTTAATATTAATTCCATAGACATTACCATAATGAGGGCCTTTAAAGATAAAATGATCAAACATTTCTTATGTTTTTATATTCATTTACAATATGCAATGGGTTAAAATTACATAAATTTAATTAATAGGTGAATATTTTATTTATTTGAAATTTTAATCTAATTTAAAATATAATTTAATATTATAAATAAATTTGATAAAAATAATGTTTTTAATTAAAATTCAGCATTTTTTCACTGTTTATTAAAAATGAATCTTAACAGAAAATTACAAAATTCTACCACAAATAATTTTTTGGATTTTATTTGAAGGTTTATGTTTATTTTTATATTAAATATTTATTAATGTGTAATGAATATGATTTAAAATAGGTTATCCAATAAAAGGTGGTAAAATTTTCATAATAAAAATATAATATTTTATGCATAAATTTAGGTTTTTTATCTTAAGAATATCCAATCAATTAGATGAATATAAATAAAAATTGATTTAACATATATATATATATATTGAATTATTATAACTTACTAGTTGTAATTACAATACTTTATTAAGATAAAATAGATTTCTGAGCATAAAATTAAAAATATTTTACATTATATAAAATCATTTTTCATTTGCATTTGTAATTATTTTGTAACCAATGAATTAATTTTATATTTGTGTAAACTATATATTTTCATATTTCATATAACTATTTTCATAAAATACAATTTAATGGATAGGATATATATTATTATATTAAATTACATTTTAATAATATATCATTATTCGGTGAAACATGGTTTTCCGTGATATAGAAGCCATTGAGGAAATATTGTCTTTCGTGTAACATAAGCTTACCCTAGTGTTCCATTTTGGGAATGTAAAATGTTATTTTGTGTGTAGTGTATGATTAAATTGGTTTTTTGTAAATTTAAATTCGAATATAGTTCTATAAAACATACTATTTTCAGTTTTGTATGAAAAAAATATCAAAAGGATTAATTTAATTTGAAAACAATTTCACAAAATCTTGTGATGTTACATTGTTGTTTCAAAAATACTCATCCATGAATACATTTGGTTTCTTTAAAAAGAGGTTATCTAAGGAACATTTATATTTCATTTCCTATATTTTAAAATTTTATTTTTCCCCAAATATTATTGGAATATCCATTAAAAACATTAACATAATTAATTTAGTACAATTACTAAACATAAATTTTTTTGTTAATGGTATAAAAATTTTATATCTCCATTATATGTTATTTAATAAGAAATTGTCATTCATGATCAGGTAGAAACTACCACATCCACGAATTGATTTTATTCATTTTGTAACTCTTTATATCATTTATTTTTTTATATATATATTTACTGAATATATATGATATTTATCACTTGATTATATTTCTATTGGGATAATATATTTTCTGATTTCATTACCAATCATTTGATGGAAAATGAAAATGTAATTCTCTTAAACATTTAGACAATTACCTTTATAACGTGATGTCATTCATTTTTAACCAACTCCATACATATCTTGTTATATAGATTCATTTAATGAATATATATGTTATTTATGAAAAAATAATGTTCAATAAATATAAATAGAAATCTAACATTTTCGCATTTGTTTAAAGAAAAATGTAGACATCACCATTACATACATGATGCCTAATATATCTATGAATGATATATTTAATTTTTCCTAACTTCCTAACATAGAAGGATGTAAAATTGTATTTAATATTTACAAATCATATACAATAAAAGATAAACATTTTATATATGATGCAGACATGACCAATGAGTGGGGGCTAGAACTACTAAATCCAAACATGGATGAGATACAAGAAAGTTAACACCTAAATAATTTCTTTTAATATTTAATTATATGTAAATGAGTAAAAATAAGTCATTAATACATGATATCTTGAAAGTTGGATATAAATATTTATCATATGTAGATTTATAATAAATATAAATATATTATATCGTAGGTCAGAATGTGTCCATGCATGTCATAATATAAAGTATGGGTTAACATATCTATCACACTTTTAATCAATATTATTCGATTTTTTAGAGAAATAAATTCAATTTCTCTCATAAAACACATATGTTATCCTTTTATTGGATTAGTTAATGGAATTAAAATTATTCATTTCATTTCCCTCCCTTTTTTACTTGAAACCAATGATAAAAGGTTTTATTATCAAAAGACCTTATTTCCCATTATTGGTATGGAATCATTTTTAACTGTTCATTGTTCATTTTATCCTTGAAAAATGTTCTATTATAAAAATAATCAATTTTAAAGTTTTATTTGATATAAAATTAATCAATATATCCCAATTTTTAAAATTAATATTTCTATAATATTTGGTATAATTTAAATTTGAACTTTTTATTGATATCAAATTTCCATATCTTCTCATTATTTTTTACATGAACATGTTTTCTGATCATCATGTCCAATTTTCATTATTTATCTTCCTCTACATGTATTTATGGTTTTATAATAAAAAATTTATTCAATTTTTTTTGTAATTTTTATTTTTGTATTTTAATAAAATGATTCTATTTTTTAAATTTTTTAAGGTGTTTCATTTCACTAATCTATATTTTTATCATACATTACACAATTTGTTACATAATAATTGTTTATTTTAAATATTCTAGTATTTTAATCTATTTTATATATAAGATTTTATATATCTCATTGTATCCCAATTTAGTGAGTTATGGATATGATTTATAACACCTTTTTTTTCAAAAAAAAACTATCAAAATTAAATTATATTTATTAATAATTTCAAAAAAGAATTATACTACCAATATAAATGTGTTTTCATTTACTTAATTATCCTTTAATTTATAATATTCCACAATAATACCAGAAACCGATTTTCTATGTATTTATTTTTATCACATTTTTTCATTCAATGAAAAAATATTGACCTTATGTATAGTGGTTTTATAATATTGATGTTTCTCATAATTAACAAATGTTGAATATGTATTATATTCAACTTCATTTATTGTAGATAATATTTATATTTTAATTAGAAATTATTTTGGTCTTATTATTATGAATCCTCCCATTGCATTGGTAGCTCTCATGGGATAAAACTGTTAACTATTTGATTTATTTGTTATATATTTATATATGATCTCTTGGCATGAAACCATGACCCTTAAATTATTATATCTTGTATTATTTATTCTATCAAAATAAATCTAATCATTTCTCTCTATGTGATTATTTTTATTTCCATATCACACATGGATGCATTCCTCTTTTATGATGTTAGTTTGATGGAACACAATATTTTTATTTGTATTTTCCATATTATTCATCACTTGGTTATTCTATGATAGCTTCCACTGTAAAATTTCCCATATTAACATTCTAGGAGAACCCTTTATTTTTATTTCCATTAACTATGAAAGTAATTAGGGATTAGGGAATTATTTAAAATATTTATATGAATGTTATCAATATTATTATATTTATGTTTTAATATTTCCTATGTAATATAGGATTCATGTATGTTGTTAGAACCCGAACCTTATTTTTAGGTATGTTTTTCCTTTTTTAGTCGCTTTTTAGAAAAAGGAGAAAATCTGGATATTTTCATAGTACACGCCGTGTAATTTATAAGTACATGCCGTGTAATTTTCTCCCACTTGAGGCCATGTGCTGGATGTGTCCGACCTACACACACGGCCATGTGGGGTGACATGGATGCCGCTTAAAGCGGAGTATAGAAAACCAAGGTACATGCCGTGTACTTTTCTTTTTATTTGATTAATCGGACCGGGGTCGCGACTTAACCTTGTTTTTATCTTCTTCTCCACCTAATTCCGCCCATAGCGTCTAAGGAGGTCGAATCTTCTCCGAGCCACCGATCCATCACCAGCGATCCAAATTGAACACCGTCAGTTGGAATAGAATCACAGCAGTGTGTTCTTGTTTCTTCTTTGGCCTTGTTTCCTGATTCTTCTTCTCGTGTGAGTTATCTGAGGTTAAACATTTTAGATGTTTTTGGAGATCTACTCCTTTCTAGTTCAATTCACAGGTCGATGTTCATGTATATCAATCTACGAGGATCAAGGTAGGTGGTTTGTTGCCCAATGTTGATTGTCTCTGAGTTTTTGGACCAAAAGTTTCTGGTACCCATGTATTGTGTATCTCTGGTTAAGGTTTTGATCCTGTTTTGTTATCTGCCTTATATTTCATGTATTATTGAGGTTATTAGATATTTAATAATTGTTTGTTATCATGTTTTAGGATCACCCTAGGAGTGTTTCCCCTTGTTTGGCTGTTTTTCGCCATTTGGTTTAGGTTTCCTGTGAGTCAGACCTTGTTGCATTGCTTTCATTCCTTGATATAGTTGACTGCATGTATTTACTACTATTTATATGCTTTTGATCCATTGTAGCTATTATCCAAGTAGTTTTTTAGACATACTTAGGGCTGCTATGAATCGTTTACGTACGATTGATTTTACTCAGGGCTACGAGAACCTGGTGTAGTTAGACCATAGGGGGAATTGAAATTGAGTGCTTCCTTAGAGGGCCTGCTTAATTATTACTATTATGAGACCATAAGTGGGATTGAATTTCTACTCTATAATAGGGTTTGATACTTACCTAATCGAGACTAAAGGGGGAATTAGACGTAAGTGCTTCCTTAGAGAGTTTGTAGTATCGCTGCAAGACCATAGGGGGAATTAAAGTTGAGTGCTTTCTCAAAGTGTCTTTGCCTTTGTTCGAATGCTTGACCATAATGGCCTGCCCACATGAGCCACCCATAAGGTTAGTGTAATAAATATTTTCGGTTGGTTGTGATGAGTCCACCAAGCCAAAGAACAAGCTTGGATTTGTACTGCTTGTAGTTTTGGTAGTCTACTGGGATACCTGTTGTGTTACTTGTTAGGTATTTGGACTATTGATATATTTTCTAGATTCTTTGGTTGATGACTAAATGATTGAATTGAATTAATAAATAAATGTTAATGGATAATTTTAGGATTGTTTACTTTAGTGTACCCTTGTTTCTCTACTGCATTTATTTTGATTACTTTTGCTACATTAATCACTGACAGTAGGGCACATAACTTTTGGTGGTTGATTACTAGGATTAGTCTCACACCCTATTTGGTTCATTCTTTTCAGCCTAAATAGGTTATATGGATGCAGGTGGGGAAAGGGATTGCAGCCCTTTTACCTAAGGTGCGTGATTGCTGGTTAGAGCTGGAGATCAAGGGACCGGGCTTAGGATCGCGATGCTGCTGGAGTTACTATTTACTTTTGCTTCTTGGGTTTCAGTTGTATTTCAGCTTTTTGTTTTATTTAATGCTTTCCATAGACACATGTTTCATGCTGTATCATTATTATATTGTAAATTTCTTCTTCTATTCAGTTTCAGTTGTCGTGTGCTGTTTACTGCTTCCGCTATTGTTATGTTATATTCCTTCGGCCACATACTTTACCAAATGAGGGAATAGTTTCCCCCACTTACTCATCAAGGCCCTCGCTTCTAGTCGGCAGCCTCTGACGTTTGGGGAAACATGCTTGAGGTCATGTGGAGAACTGGGTATGGGGTTCTAGTTGAGTGGCTCTGGATTCGGGTCATTACAAAATGGTATCAGAGGAGTTTTCTTTATTTTCTATTTCCTTACTTTTGGCGACAATAGATAATGATAAGAAGGAATGGGTAGTTGGTACTTAACTGTGCCTAGGAGTAATTAACCCGTGTACAGGGAAAAGCTATACTACCTCATAAATTCACTTTTTAGTTTTTGTAAGTGTTATAGTTGATTATATTTCACCATTGGGTGATGCACTTGTTTTATTCTGTTACAGTTTATATGATTGTGGTTCTATTTTGTTGCAACCCGATGAGATGAGGGTATGCCATCTGTAACACCCCGATCTTCCACAATACGCTTCTCATTCAATAATACAATAGCTTGCATTGTACGCAACTTCGAGTTCTAAAACACTGCGACTAATCAAAGTAGCCGTTATGAATAGTAATAACCACTTTTAAAAATTATAGAAATTTTATATTTCAAAATGGACTTCATTTTTCTATTCGGAATATCAAAATTATCCTATGTTGAATTTTTGGTATTTTTCTGAGAACTTCTAATTTTTTATGAATAGTGAAAAATACATAAAAACAAGTTTTTTAATCAAAATAATTTATAGTGATAAATTATACTATTTAGTGGTTTTAAAGTATAATTATAATATATTTTTACCATTTTATCCAATGGGGGTCATTAGAATTAATTTAACATTGAAATTGGAAATAAACAATTGCCAATCTTTTGATATAAATTGTTTCTTAAAAACACTCTATTTGTTGTGACAGTGGGAATTAATTATAAAATTAATTAATGAAACATATATGTTTGAATTTTATAAAATATAAATCATTTTGGAATTCATAATATCAATTATAGCTTAGGGTGAAATTTTGGCATTGTTCTGAAAAACTTCAATTTTTGATGAATAGTGACACCATTAAGTGGTAGTTAAATAACTGTTTTTTTGTGTAAATGAAATATTACCACTTCTTTGATTTGATTTTCAAAAATCCTACATACATGGTTGTCATTAAGAAGGAAAATTCGGTTCAATGAGATTAAAATAATTTTTGGTGAATAGTAACTTTTTAGTTCTTAATCGCGATTATAGGTAATTAGTGTAGTTTAAGGTAAAAATAATGTTTTAATAATATGAGATGAGCTTGACACATGTCCTACCCTCATTTTATGTTCCATGGCCGACCAAGACAATCCATGGGTCAACTTGGGGACCCCATGGAGCCACTTTAGTTGGAAAATGACATAAATACCTTTTATTTAATGTTAAAGTAAAAAATGACACAAACATGATATGTTTTACTAAAACAATTTTTACATGGGGTTATACAAGTCATATTTTTTACTATAAATTCTCATTGGAAATATAAAAAGATTTCCTACATCATATTATTTTTTTATAATTTTTAGACATTAAATAAATTAAATTATTTATGACATCATTATGATGCAGCGATGACCTCATTATTTAACGATTTTAAAAAAATGAAAAGATAATGTACAATCCAAGGCTTACAATTGTCCAAAGACTATTGGAAGGGTATATTTAGAACCCATATCACCTTATCCAGGAATTATATAAGTGTGGGACCTTTAGAATCCGAAAAGCATTGTATAATAATGTAAAATTTCCTTACTTTCCAAGAGTGCCCTCCTCTCCTCTTATAAAAGGCCCCCCCCTCTACCACCTCATTCACACTTTCAAGCCATTTGGCTTGTCCAACATCTACCCAAATACTCTCCCAACTTACCTCCCTTACTCTTAGAAGCCTCACTTTGGGCAGAAGTCTTCCCAAGGAAGCCTTTGGCTCAAATCAAAAGAGTTACCCAATTTTAAGGTAATGTCTTCTCTTATGTTATTTTGTTTTATTTTGCTTATCCAAACCCCTAAAATCTTTTTATTCATTTCTTTTGTAAAAACAAAAGTATCCTCAATATACTAGTATGTTGTTATAATGATTATTCAAGATACACTTACACACACCAACATCTAATGGTTAAAGAACATACGGTTTCTGTGGATGGCGAATTTCTGCCTCACGAAACGATGATTGTTCAACACTCATAAAACACCTTCAAAGGTGTCCATTAAGATGTCACTCTATTTATAACTGATATATAATATGTTTATGTTTTACTTAATGTTCTGTATTTTTCATTTATGGCATACCTTTATTGTTTCCATTATGGGTAAACACGATATTTTCATTTTAGGAAGTACAGACTACCTTCCCCTCAAAGTGATTTGAATCGTTAATGCCATATGTGGGATGTATAAAGGATGGAGTAAATGATATTATATATGATGTTATACTGAAATTATAATATACCTTTATATCATTATGATTTCATTAAATATGAAATAGAAATTAAAGTAGCGTTCATGCGTACGTACGACTTACCGTCTCCATGAACGGTGCATTTCATTTCTTACCTCTAAACATTATGGAATATTATAAATGAATGTATATACTGGATATATATGAGATATATGATATCTATATCATGAATATAATTCTGGATATAATGGATATATAACCACATGAACAACTTGTAATTATAAGAATGTTATTTTTGACTCAAGTACCTAAGATTGACAAAATGACCGTTATTAACTTAAATAATTACATAATGTTCATAACATGGTAATAAGTGATATAAAAGGAATAATGAACATGAAAAAGGTTCTTAATTAAATATAAATTAACTCTAGTTTATTATTCAGGAGGTTAAATAATGGTCAAATCAAGTCAGACACAAGGTAAGGGAACTTCTTAACCCAATTTCCATTCTTTGGGTTAATCTCCTACTTTCAAATTATGTCATGATATTATTATGTCTTATTCTGTATTTTTACTTTCTTTATGTGTACCTATAGTGAATACACATAATAGATCTATTTTATTCTAAAAATTATCTTTTTAAGGACTTCGTCTCAATCTCCTTTCATTGAGGCATATTTGGTTTTATACAAAACTATCTTTTATATGGTGTATAAACCCCTTTGACTTTTACGTTTATTCAAAAGGAATATTTTTTATACGAAGCGTTTTAATAAACGACAAAAAGGGAATGTTTTTCTTTCCGTACATATGTGGCGACAATGACTTCTCCGCCGCCGTGACCATTATTTGAGTTTCGGCTTCCTTTACAAGCCATACCTTTTTTTAAAAGAAAAATAAGTACCATGTTTTACCTTTATTTTATTTTGGTATTGAAAATGGTTTTGAAAGCGTTTTTATTATATCAATGTTTTGTATTGAAATCTTGTGATTGAAATGTGGAAATGTTATGTTTCCTTTATGCATGTTTTATGTGATACGATTATGTTATGGTTTATGATATGTTTAAACCCATTCATATGAGGAATGAATTGGACTTAACAAGTGACGGGTGGAGCTTTCTATAGCTCCTCGATGCATCGGCAGGTCACATGAGACAAACTAGTGTCTTGGCACGAGGCCTTGACAAAATCTTATTTTTGGTCTTGGCACGAGGCCTTGACTACGTGGTTATGATAGTCTGGCATTATGCATTCCATCATTATGAAAGAGGTTATTGATATTGCATGTGATTATTCGACCAGTAGAATATCCATGCGAAGAAGTGAATGACATTATCTGATTTTACTTTTGCCATATTATGTTGAAGTTCATGTTTAAAAGGCTTTTGTTTTAGTTACACATTGCCTTAAATGTGTATGTTTATTGATGAAAGCTTCCGCTATATTGTTATCCTTACTGAGCATCTGAGCTCACCCCTTTCAATGTTTTAATATTTTCTAGGATGTGAAGAAGTATTTTAGGAATGACCTGCAGGGATAATCAGAAGAGGATATGAGTGTGGACTATGAAGACATTGTTATTAGTTTTTCACTTTATGATGTAATGTAAGACTTATGAATGTATCTAGTGTTTCCAAGGCTACTAAACTAATCGGTCTTTCGAGACTTGATCTTTTGTGATCATGACAATGCTACGAAGTAATGCACCGACTCTGGGTAGCTGGGGTCGGGGCGTTACAGTTGGTATCAGAGGCAGTTTAGTACTAACCTTGGAAGCAAGATTTAGATAAAATCTGATTAGAGCACATAGCCCGAAGATAGACTTTGAGGATTAGTATAGAAGAACTTCCTAAAATTTTGGTATTGTAGAGACGTTGTGTGTTTTCCGAGCAATACATCCATGTCTGGATACGAGCAGGTAGAGGTGGCTCTGGCACAGATGTACCTAGGGGCAAAACCCGAAAACACCGCTTTGAGCTAGACTCGAACGAGAACTGGTGCACGACAACGGGCCTTGCTGCACTCTTGGTTATGACACTCTCGGGGGATATGATTTGGATAATTCTCATTTTCTTTACAAACCACTATGAAGGGTTATGAGTATATACTTTATCAAAGAAAACATTTTTATGATTATGGATTATATCCATAAATATATCAATTTATGTTAAGTAGTTTACAAGTATGGAATTATGTATTTTGATTCATAAACTAATCTAGTTTATGCCATTGTTTAGAAATGGCGCCTAGTGGAAGGAATGGAAACCATATCAATGAATGCACTCCATGTAGGGATTTCCCTCCTACTCAAGATAATTATTGTGAAGTTGGAGATACAACTAGTGCTGATCAACTTATTACCATACTGGGACAACTCACTCAAGTTATGAATAATAACCTTACTCGTATGGATCACCCTGATCCGCAACGTGGAGGATCAATGTTAGACCGCTTCATGAGGCAACAACCACCAACATTTAATGGGGGTACAAATCCATTAGTAGCTGAGCAATGGATAAACTCCTTAGAGAAAATATTCCACGCCTTGGGGAGTAGCGAGAGGGATAAGGTTGTCATGGCAGTATACCGCCTCACTGGAGATGCCGATCAGTGGTGGTTGTTGATTCAAAATACAAAGGAATATGAAGAAGTATCAATTATGGAATGGAGAGAGTTCAAAGATCATTTCTTAGAAAAATATTTTCCACATGACCATCGAGCATATATAGAACGACAATTTCTGAGTCTGAGGCAGAAGGAGGATGAGAATGTCGCAAAGTATGTGTCTAACTTTACACGGTTAGCGAGGCATGCATCAGATTATATACGTAACCCAAGAAGTAAGATTGATCGTTTCTTTGATGGGTTAAAACCGTTTCTCCGTCGAGCCTTAGTCTCACAATCCTTCTCCTCATACGAAGATATTGTCTCATGTACTATCAAGACAGAAAAGTAAATCTCTAAATCTTATGACAGTAAAGTAAAGCAAGAGAAGAAGAGAATGGTGGAACAAGAGACAGATAAAGGGAAAAAGGGAAAGAATGATTTTCCATTATGCGATAATTGTGGGAATAATCACCCTGGTACTTGCCTAAAAGGAATGGGAGTTTGTTATAAATGTGGGGAAAAAGGTCACCAGGCGCGTGATTGCAAGGGAAAGAAAGTTGTTGTCAATGTGGAATGCTATAATTGTAGAGATATGGGACATTATGCAAATGAATGTCCTAAGCATCAGGTAAACTTACCTCAGAAAAGGCCAAGGGATCAAGGACAATATTATGCTGTTACTACAGTTGAAGCGGAATAATTAATGTATTGGTGTTTTTGGACTCATGGATTATATTCTGGTTATTAGAATAATGTGATATATATATAAGGATTGTACTGCAGTACTTGTTATTTTAGTAGGGTTTTAATATGATGAAGGTAATCATATTTTTAGTATGTGATAATAAGAGAAACATTACTTTGTTTGGGGAATCTAATAAATTGATTTTGGAAATAAGAGACCTTTTAGAGAAAGTCTGGATAGAGGTATTTTGGATAACTATAAAGGTTGGAGTGGATTAAGTTGATATTTGGATAGTACTGTTTAAGGTTAAAAAATTTATGAAGATTATTTTTGGAATATTATAATACTATATTTTTAGGAAAAGGACAACCTGCAGGGTGGGGAATAACCCGTCACGTCGGACAAAGATGCAGGAATCGAACCCACAACCATAGTGCGACATGCCTTTATTTCCTACCACTAACCTACAGGAAGTCCCTGGTTATTACAAAATAATTTTACTAATCTAAATGGTATGTGTTAACATTTGGAACCTTATACAATTAGGATAAGTATAAAATTTTTGAGTTCTATTATCTTTTTGAGTGAAAGATGAGTTGAAGGTTGAAACTCTAATTTTCAAGCATAAATATATATATACCTATCTCTTATTCAATGAATAAATTAATTCTTAAACTTTAGTAAAGGGATATTAAAACAAAAAAATGTGTTATCCTAATACCTTATGTCTTGTTGAACTGATGATATTTTAAATCAACATAGATTGAAGGCTTTGAGGCCCTCAATTTGACAGTTGATTGTGATTGATGACCTCAATCACTCCCTACAAATATTTACGTTTTTCCTCCTATTATATTTCTCTAATTGCCACCAATGTTCTCCTAATCGAGATCATAATTGGGTGGTGACTTTTTCATTTCCCTTTCCCTCTTATTAAGGCTAAATTTTATTAATCTTATTTCCGATGTGGGTTTTCCACAAAGGTATATTCTATTTTCAACCTTTTATTTTCCAAGAAAAATTTCAAATTGATAGGGCGCAATTTATTGAAGGAGGGGAGAATTTAACACCCCGAGCTTCCACAATACGCTTCTCATTCAATAATACAATAGCTTGCATTGTACGCAACTTCGAGTTCTAAAACACCGCGACTAATCAATGTAGCTGTTATAAATAGTAATAACCACTTTTTAAAATTATAGAAATTTTATATTTCAAAATGGACTTCATTTTTGGATTCGGAATATCGAAATTAGCCTATGTTGAATTTTTGGTATTTTTATGAGAACTTCTAATTTTTTATAAATAGTGAAAAATACTTAAAAACAACATTTTTAATCAAAATAATTTATAGTGATAAATTATACTATTTAGTGGTTTTAAAGTATAATTAGAATATATTTTTACCATTTTATCCAATGGTGGTCATTAGAATTAATTTGACATTGAAATTGGACATAAACAATTGCCAATCTTTTGATATAAATTGTTTCTTAAAAACACGCTATTTGTTGTGACAACGGGAATTAATTATAAAATTAATTAATGCAACTTATATGTTTGGAATTTTATAAAATAGACATAATTTTTGAATTCGGAATATGAATTATAGCTTAGGGTGAAATTTTTCCATTGTTCTGAAAAACTTCAATTTTTGATGAATAGTGAAACCACTAAAGGGTAGTTAAATAACTGATTTTTCGTTTAATTGAAATATTACCACTTCTATGATTTGATTTTCAAAAATCCGACATACATGTTTGTCATTAAGTAGTATAATGTTGTTCAATGAGATTAAAATAATTTTTGGTGAATAGTAACTTTTAAGTTCTTAATCGTGATTAGAGGTAATTAGTGTAGTTTAAGGTAAAAATAATGTTTTAATAATATGAGATGAGCTTGAAACATGTCCTACCCTCATTGGATGTTACATGGCCGACCAATACAATCCATGGGTCAACTTGGAGACCCCATGGAGCCACTTTAGTTGGAAAATGACATAAATACCTTTTATTTAATGTTAAAGTAAAAAATGACACAAACATGAAATGTTTTACTAAAAAACTTTTTACATGGGGATATACAAGTAATTTTTTGACTACAAATAGTCATTTGAAAGATAAAAGGATTTCCTGCATCATAGTATTTTTTTTATAATTTTTAGACATTAAATAAATTAAATTATTTATGACATCATTATGATGCAGCGATGACCTCATTATTTAACGATTTTAATAAAATGAAAAGATAATGTACAATCCAAGGCTTAAACTTGTCCAAAGACTATTGTATGGGTATATTTCGAACCCTTATCACCTTATCCACGAATTATATAAGTGTGGGACCTTTAGAATCCGAAAATCATTGTATAATAATGTAAAATTTCCTTACTTTCCAAGAGTGCCCTACTCTCCTCTTATAAAAGGCCCCCACCTCTACCACCTCATTCACACTTTCAAGCCATTTGGATCGGCCAAACTCTACCCAAATACTCTCCCAACTTCCCTCCCTTACTCCTAGAAGCATCACATTGGGCAGAAGTCTTCCCAAGGAAGCCTTTGGCTCAAATCAAAAGAGTTACCCAATTTTAAGGTAATGTCTTCTCTTATGTTATTTTGTTTTATTTTGCTTATCCAAACCCCTAAACTCTTTTTATTCATTTATTTTGTAACAAAACCAGTATCCTCAATATAATAGTATTTTGTTATAATGAGTATTCAAGCTACACTTACACACACCTACATCTAATGGTTAAAGAATATACGGTTTCTGTGGATGGCGAATTTCTACCTCACGAAACGATGATTGTTCAACACTCATAAAACACATTCAAAGGTGGACATTAAGATGTAAATCTATTTATAACTGATATATAATATGTTTATGTTTTACTTAATGTTCTTTATTTTTCATTTATGGCATACCTTTATTGTTTCCATTATGGGTAAACGCGATATTTTCATTTTAGGAAGTGCGGACTACCGCCCCTCAAAGTGATTTGAATCGTTAATGCCATATGTGGGATGTATAAAGGATGGAGTAAATTATATTATATATGATGTTATACTAGATTATAATATACCTTTATATCATTATGATATCATTAAATATGAAATAGAAATGAAAGTAGCGTTCATGCGTACATACAGCTTACTGTCTCCATGAAACTATTCAGATGGAAACTATTCAGATGGAACCTTACAAGTCTTTGTACGGTAGGCCGTTTAAATCACCCTTGTGTTGGCTGGAGGGGGGAGAGGCAGCTGTGTTGGGACCTCGTCTTGTTCAGGAGACCACGAAGTAGGTGGAGTTGATTCGAAAGAGGATGGCTGCTGCACAGTCTCGACAGAAATCCTATGCTGATCAGTGGAGACGACCCTTGGAATTCGAGGTCGGAGATCAGGTTTTCTTGTGTGTTACCCCGAGGTTGGGACATAAGAGTATTAAGAGGAAGGGAAATCTTTCACCAAGATACGTCGGTTCATTTGTGGTTCTAGAGAGAGTCGGGATGGTTGCTTACAGGTTGCAGTTACCTCAGAGGTACCAGGCTATGCACGACGTCTTCCATGTTCTTCAGCTTCGATGGTATTTCTCAGACCCATCTCATGTTTTTCAACCCGAGGAGGTTTATATGGAGCTAGATGCATCGTTTGAGGAGCATCCTATCAGGATTTTTGATTGTAGTGCAAGGGTACTGCATGGATGGTCTGTTCCTCTAGTACAAGTGCTATGAGAGCACGACCTTGTATAGGACGAGACTTGGGAAAGGGAGGACGACATGCGATCATAGTGGCCGGAGTTGATTGAGGGTTCTTCTTCTACACCTCGTTAGGAAATTTGGGGAAGAATTTATTTAAGGGGGGAAGTTTGTGAGAAGCATGACCTTCATTTAAGGTATGTTTTTCCTTTTCTTGTCGCATTTGAGAAAAAGGGGAAAATCTGGAAATTTTCAGAGTACACGCCGTGTACTTTATAAGTACATGCCATGTACTTTATAAGTACATTCCATGTACTTTTCTCCTATGCAATGCCATGTGATAACCGTGTTCGGGCCACACACATGGCCATGTGGGGTGATGTGGAAGCCACTTAAAGCAGAGTACGGAAAACTGAGGTACTCACTATCTACTCTAGAAATACACTTCGTGTACTTCTTTTAATTTCATTAATCAGACCGAGGTTGCGACTTAAACCTGTTTTCATCTTCTTCTCCACCTAATTCCACCCAGAGCATCTGAGGAGGCTGAATCTTCTACGAGCCATCGATCTATCACTGGTGATCCGAATCGAACACCGTCGGTTGCAATAGAATTGTAGCGGTGAGTTCTTGATTCTTCTTTGGACTTGTTTCCTAATTCTTCCTCTCGTGTGAGTTATCTGAGGTTGAACGTTTTAGACTTTTTTTGCAGATCTACTCTATTCTAGGCTGATTCATAGGCTGAGGTTCATGTATAACAATCTACGAGGATCAAGGTAGGTGGTCTGCTGCCCTATGTTGAATGTATTTGAGTTTTTGGCACAAAAGTGTCGGGTACCCATGTATCAGGTATCTTGGGTTAGGGTTTTGATCCTATTTTGTTATCTACCTTAGATTTCATGTATTATTGAGGTTATTAGATAATTAATAATTTCTTGTTACCATGTTTGAGGATCACCCCATGGGTGTTTCCCCTTGTTTGGCCGTTTATCACCGTTTGGCTTAGGTTTCCTGTGAGTAAGACATTGTTGAATTGATTTCTTGCCTTGATATAGTTTATTGCATGTATTTCCTACTGTTTATTTTAATTTTTTGCATTGTAGCTATTAGAAAAGTAGTTTTCTGGACATACTTAGGGCTGATACAAATTATTTATGTACGACTACTTTTACTCAGGGGTGTGGGAACCTGGTGTAGTTAGGCCATAGGGGGAATTGACGTTGAGTGCTTCCTTGGGGGGCCTATTTAATTATTACCGTTACGATACCATAAGTGGGATTGATTTTATGCTCTCTTAGAGGGTCTGATAATTATCAAATTGATACTAAAGGGGGAATTAGACGTAAGTGCTTCCTCAGAGAGTCTATAGTATCACTACAAGACCATAGGGGGAATTGACATTGAGTGCTTCCTCATAATGTCTTTGCCTTTTTTCTAATGCTTGAAGATTATGTCCTTCCCATGTGAGCCACCCAGAGGGTCAGTGTAATAAATATTGTTGGTTTGTTGTGACGAGTCCACCAAGCCAAAGAACAATCTTGGGTTTGTACTGATTGTAGTTTAGGTAGTCATATGGGATACCTATTGTGTTACTTACTATGTCTTTGGACTATATAGCTTTTTTCTAGATTCTTTGGTTGATGATTAAATGATTGAATTGAATTAATAAATAACTGTGAATGGAGAATTGTAGGATTGTTTACTTTAGTGTACCCTGATTTCTCTGTTGCATTTATTTCCATTACTTTGGCTATATTACTCACTGACAGTAGGGCACAGATCTATTGGTGGTTGCCTATTGGGATTAGTCTCATGCCCTATTTGGGTCCGGCTCTTTGGCCTAAATAGGTTATATGGTTACAGGTGGGGATAGGGATTGCGACCCTTTTACCTCAGCTGCTTGATTGCTGGTTAGAGTTGGAGAGCATGGGACTGATCGTACGCTCGCAATGCTACTGGAGTTACTGTTTACATTTGGTACTTTGGTTTCAGTTGTATTTCAGCATGTTGTTTTGTTTACTGCTTTCAAAACACACATGTTTCACGCTAAGTCATTATTATATTATACATTTCTTATTATGTTCAGTTTCAGTTGTCATGTTCTGTTTACTACTTCTTCTATTGTTATGTTATTTTCCTTCCGCCACATACTTTACTAAATTATGGATTAGTTTCCCCCACTGACTCATCAAGGCCCTCGCTGCTAGTCGGCAGCCTCTGAATTTGGGGAAATGCACTTGAGGTCATATGGCAAACCGGGTACGGGGTGCCAGTTGAGTGGCACCGGATTCAGGTCGTTACATATATATATAGTCACGAATGACTTCTATACTATTCAGTCATGAGAGATAGAGTCTCTTTTATCAAGTAAAAATGGTATATAATAAATAACCACTATGAGATAATTAAACTTTTTTTGTTAATATTTTATTAATAAATTATTGTAGGATAGTTGGGAAATATATTTCTGATGAATGTAGTTTTCATGATCATTATGTTATACCATTGTGATATTTATTAAATTTTACATATATATGAATTTTTTTATATAGGAAAACATTCCTAATGTTATGAGATGATTTGTTATATAAAATTTTTTATAAAGGAAATATATTATATTAAAGGAAAACCATGATAAACATGTAATATATGTTGTAATTCTTTCCTATGAATATCTATAAACCTGGAGTTAGAGGTAAGTAAGTTATAAATATTCTAGAGTAAGTATTGACTAATAATCTTGGCTATATAGAGTAACTTATTTTTTTATAAAATTATACTATCATTATAGGGCACATATTGTTATATAATTCTCTATCCTTTAGTTGAACTAATAATATATTGGTTGTTTAATAATGGATTATGTCCCAAAAAATATATTACCATCAATGGTATATAATTACTATGAAATTTTTATTCTTATAGGGTAGTAAATAAAGAGATATGCTAATCCTTGGTGTTTATTGATTCAAAAGATTAATGAGGAAAAAGAAATATATTTAATGGAATTAGTGAATTTTAAAGAGTACTTTTTTATGAAATAAATTCATTATAAAAATGGGATGAATAAAAAATCATGTATTTAATGTATAGAAAAATGGAAGAAGAAAATATTTTTATATATGATGCTTAAAATACAATATTATAGAGGAATGCAAAGGGATACCCTCTAACAAAAATATTAATATTTATTTTTTCATTAATGAGATAATGATAATCCTTGAATGGTTGTTACCCTCTTAACCATTTTTTAAATATATCGATAAGGTATTATGTTACCTCAAGGAAGAGAATTAATTTTTCAAGTCATGAATATTCATAGGAATTTAATAGAAAACAATAAAATCAATACCTATTTAATGGGAAATGTTTTGAAATGGAAATGGGAATACTAGAATTTCCAACATGTACTAGTTATTGAATAAAACATGATTGGGTTTTTCTTGAATGAAATGAGAGTTTTTTAATATGAGGATATAATTGAAATCATAGTTTTGAATAAAAAATTAATGTCCAATGCATCATATGTAAGAATATGCATAAGTACAAATATGAATTTCCAATGAGTAAAGGGTGTTCATTAAAAAAAGGATTTTAGAGAATAATCTTTCTTATATGATTTATATAAATTAAGATGATGTCCATTATGTTTTGATAAAATTTCTATTTATCATAAAGTAATGTTCTATATGATATAGTATATATTAATTATATTATATTTTTATAGAAAAGGATTCATCCCTTTAAACTATAAGGAATGGTTTTTTATTAAATTAATTAATGAGATTATGGTTACCATAAGAAAATATTGAGTGGTCCCAACTAAGATGAGAACCCAATATGAGGTTGAAAAATGGTTTTTAAACTTATGATTTAATTTGATATAATAAAAACTATTTAGTTCAATTAATTTTGAGTATAATGGATTTAGTAGGTATGGTATAATGTAATTTAAGAAAAATTAGTGATTTTATTTATAATAATGAACATGATGATTGTCATTTGATTGGAGTTTTTAGTCAAAATCACCATTATTCTATTCATACGTTGATAATGATTGTTGTAATAGCTTATCATTCATTAATTTTTATTCTGATCCTTCAAAATTTTATTTCCATTCTTCAAGCATGGGAAATTGATCACTATTATTCATAATTTATAATATGAAAATCAATGTGTTGGAAGAGTAATTAAAATATAATAAAATATGAAATTATTAATTTATAATGGAAATAAATCTAGTATATACATATGATATCATGATTGAGAACTAATTCCATAATCTCTAACAAAATTAAGACAAAGATAACAAATGTTATGTGGGATACTTGTCTCAAATATTAAGGAATTCCATTAGAAAATCATTCATAAGAATTTATCTTATAATAGTTAATACATGGTTTTAGAAATATTTAATCAAGAAACAATATGATTCCTAGTAGTAACAGATGAATTTTATCACATGATAATTTATAAATCTAATATTATTTATATGTATCTAAAAATTTATTATATAATTATTAAAATAAAATGGAAAGTACATAATATATTTACAGCAGAGAATATATGACCGAATTATTTTAGTTTCTACCATAATTTAAATTATTACTATTACTAATTTCTTATAAAAAACATTAAATAAGTCAAAATTGAATTGTGGCATAAAAAAATAAATCATTTGTAAATTAGAAGATAAATAACAATTATTATACATATATTTTATTTTTTCTAGCAGAAGAAATTTGATTATTAGAAAACAATTAATTAATAAGATATGGTTAAAATAAATCATGATTAATTATTTTATGGAAATATAGTTATTTTAAGGAAGGAGGTCTGGTGATTCTAATAAACACTAAAATGTAATTAATTAAAAACACACCTGGATTGATTCTTTATTCCAATGATATATATTTTCATGAAGGAACATAAGGGATATCTAATGCCATAAAACATCAAATTAATTTAAGGATTAATTAGTAGGTTTAATGAATTTTATTAATCGATATCATTCTTAATTGATCCCTAATTATATGGAATGTTTTTTGAATCTGCTTCCCTGGACAAGGAGCATTAATAAAAAAATATAAGTGGTGCATGATGATGAAAATACAGATTCTATCATGGAATTAATGGTAATCATCAGGTAGTCAATTTTTTCTCTTCAAATATTACATAGAGATGTGGATTCACATAATCTTTGGCACATAATCAATAAAACTATAGAGATCAAGGGGATCTATAGTTTTTTATAATAATCACACTATGGTGTGGCTATTGTATTATTATATTAAATTTGGATTATTTTATGAGGAATGAATAAGGATTCAGATCCCTATTCATTTAACATGAAATTCCTATGATCCATTATTGGGATAAATTTTTTGATCTAGATAATATGAGAATCATTGATACATAATTTTGGATATGTATTAAATGACATAACTTGTTCCACTAGTATCCAAATAATTTGGTGTATATTTCCTCTTCAGTGGGTACCTCGGAAAAACATTATAGCAAGTTAGGTATGGGATGATATTTAAATTTTTCAAACATTATTGTCCATATGTATTTTACTTCCATCAAAATTGTTAAGTTTATTATGAAAAAAATTAAGAGAAAAATTACATTTAAAATCATTTATGAATGCTTACCACTATTATGTGCTAGCTGTATGTTCATAGTGTATGATGATGGTGACCAAAAAGAACAAAGTTAATTGAATATTCTTTAATATTAATGGCCATATTGACCATGATTTTAGAAAATTTATGTCCAACAATAAATACAATGGGAAATCATTGTTTAACTCTAATACTATGGATTATCTTCAATCATTGGGCCTTCTGAGGTGGAAAATTACTCTGCTCTTTTGGAAAATGAAAATGGATCCTCTAAATTGGGATTGATTTTTATATATGGTGAAATTGGGAACCCTATATGAGTTCACATTTGGATATATGTTGATAATAATTCAGAATGTGAGGAGATATTAGATAAGGATATTTCTAATCAGATTAGAAAGGTATAAAAAATTCCCTTTTTAATTTCATTTGTTTAGTGATCATTGTGTACTCCAAATGATAGGATTTATTAGAGCATATTTCCCTTTCATGATGATAACTATTATTGAATTTAGTTATAGAAAAATTGAAATGGATTTAATTTCACTATCTAGTGGGTACTTGATTCCAACTATCAAAAACATAATTCTTCATAGAATTCATTCTGATCATTCCAAAAGTTTCTGTTATTAGAGTGAGGTTTTTAGAAAATATCAAAAAACATAATAAGAATGTATAATTCATGGAATTTCCATGATTATTTTTTGGAATTAATTTTCACTTAGTGGTCCTCCATTTAGACTGGGGATATTTTTCAGTTGTCTTCTAGGTAGCTTAAATGAACCAAAATTTCCCATGTTAGCCTCAAATACAGATATGTTTTCAAATATGAATTATGTTATCTCTGACTAATTTTTTTTTCTTGAACTACTATACTAAATTAATATGTAGGACATTTGGAGTGATAATATCTTTTACACCATAAAAGTGGGGATATTCAATCTTCGGTAAGATAAACTCACACATCACTGGATAAAATAAGGGGTGGAGAACTAAATATTTTCCCTTTGTATTTAAAGTTAATTGAAGGTGGAAAAGTTAATATCATTAATGATTATTAATGGAACAAATATATAATCCATTTTTTATTTTATGTGTTATTTGTTTTACAGTTAAAGAAGAAATTCAATAAGGATAAAACCTAGCTCGATGACAACCATTTATGTGATGTGATTTCCCGCACATTTATTGATATAAAAAATTCTATTCTTATATAATATTGTATAGATTATGAGACAAAAATAGGATTTAGTCTCCCTTAATAAAGATATGACATTAATACTTGATGGTTTTACTAATAATTTCTTTATATAACATTGGTATATCTTCCAATAATAGATCAAACAGGTTGTTAGATGTATTTTAAAAATTTTATAACTTCACTATATTCTCTGTTATTGATTTATCAGTCTCATACTTGAATCATATAATGCTATGTTGGTTAATAATTTCAATCCAATTTTAGTTGTAATATGCTACCAAAATTGTTCATAAATTCACTTCTACCAAAATCAGATATATTTTTAATGAAATTTTCTCAGAAAATGCAATTTTATTTTTTACTTGAAGGAATATTTAATAAATTATATATAAGTATTTTTATGTTTTTAATATCCATTAGAGGATTTAAAAAAAGGAATATTATTCTCATGTTTAATATTTTAGATGAATTTGATACCATAAATTGGATTTTCACTTAGAAATTGATTAATTAATTAATATTATCCAATTGAGCATAAATATTTAATTCAAAATCTATATATGAACTTAAAATTATTCATTTTCCTGAATTATTCACCTAGGGGATAATATAGTTTCACTTGAGGTTTGATACATTATGAACACTTATCATCCATTTTCATTCGCTTTATTATGGATTGCATATTATATGTATCCCTTAATCAATTAAGATGAGTGAACTCACTACCATAAAGGTTGATACATAAAATATGGCTTTTAATCATCTATTTTTTAGATGATATAATTTTTTCATGTGCCTAATAATTACACATTGAATTCCATTTTGAGTATCTAATCTTTATAATAATAGATTTTTATACAGGTCTTTTCATGGAACAAATCTATGGTTATTTTTGGGATGGGGTCCCTGAATTCAATATTATATTTGTGTTTAATTATTTGAATATAATTATATAGTGTTTTCCTTTAATTATCATGGAATCTACATTTTCATGGGTTGACCCATACCAATATATAATGAAGGAATAGTGAATAGGATCACCTGACAATAATCTATTTAGAAAGAGAATACCCTTTCTTAATAGGGAAGAATATGACTTGTTAATTATTCTACCACATCCATTTTTATAAACATTTTTTTGTGTTTATAAATATTTTATGGAGGTAATTTTGTTGTATGAAATTGAAAAAATATTATTTATGGTTAGGTGGCATTCATTATTGGGGGATTATTACAATTTCTTGAAATAAATTTGTTAAATCCATTAATGTTTGAGTAATGGGGCTAAAACATCTAAACCAATTTAATCAGAATCTGGTGGTTTGATACACATTCTTTTTCCCAAACATAAAACACACCTCTTATAATTTTATCGTAATGAGGATTATTGATCTATTACATCACGAAAATTTATTCATCCAGTGATCTTTTGTGTCACCTTACATTAGAGATCATTATGATGATATTATTTTTAAATCTAATTTTTTCTTTATAAATCATTGAAAATGATTTTTTTATTACATAATTGCATTCTCTGGTAAAAAATAATAATATATAGATTTGTGAATCATTGATTAATATGATTTTTAATAAATAAATTACTTATTTGGACCATATTTCATCCATCCAATCATTAAAGATCACACATGATATTTACTCCATCAACTTTACTAAAAATGATTACTTATTCTATTACCCATAATGACTTGTATCACTCAATCATAAATATAATAATAATTACATTTATGAGGATGATGAAGAAACACCCATATGGAAATTATTTTTCAGGAGTCCCTTCAGAAATTCATATAGTGAACTACTTATTTGGAAGCATTGACTAAACTAACATCATATTAACTATAGTAAGTGGGATGGATATATCCCTCTACTTTTAATTATGTATTATTGCTAGAGAAACTATCCAACATTTATTCATTGAATTACCCTTTACTGAGATGATATATAACCGTGGTCAACATATCATTAACTATTATCTATAAACATAAGGAAGTCAAGATGATTTTATGAAATTAATTCTTCAATTTTAAAAACATTTTAAAAATGAATAACACAATATTCTCTTTTAGTGCCACTACTATTCATAACATCTTGATGATAATCACTACTCTTTGGTATGATGATTATAAATAGGAATTCTAGGGAATAATTATGAAAAATTTGGAATACATTCACATGAAATATAAAATAACATGTGGGTTCATGAACAATAAAATGAATGGTTTAAATAAAATTAATAGTTAGGGTGTTAATGATGTTCTCTAGGGGCCTATTATGCCAATGTTCATCAATTTCACTACCCAAAACCATTGGGGATCAACATCAATGATGATGGTGAAACACTTGGTAAACCTGTACTTATAGGATGATGTTTTATCTTCAAAACTAGTTGTTTATTGGTGAGTGTTTTATTCAAAATTTTTAATAATAACTTTATTTCCCATTAGGATAATAACTAGGATGTTATTCATAATATTAATCATAATATAAATTTGAGATGTGGTTATTTCTAGAATGAGAGTGACTTAATTATATCAAACAATATTCTCAAGAATCAATGTTTTATGGTTTCATTAATATATCTAATCTACCTAGATCTATTTTCTATATCATAATTCTATAATTTATCATGAGAAAAAACCCATTAAACGTTACGAAAACATGTTTTCTCAAATATTGTTAAAGACATAGTATAAAATGTGAAATATTTTTATCTTTTTTCTCTTGATGAAAAACTTTAATATTTGAACTTCCCTAATTTTATGCGTGATATGTGAACACATATATAAATACATCCTTGTACAAACTATTTATTATTTTTTATATATATTTTTTAATTGGGATTTGAACTCTCTCTTCGATTATTTTGGATTAAAATAATTTAATGTTTATTGGGGTCATTTTCAATTAATTATTTTTGAAGTGTTGAAAATTTTAAAACATTAAACCATTTTAAATGTATTACGTCTATGAAATTATATATTCATAAAAAAATTCTAAACATTGATATGAGATAATATTTATAAAATATGATGTTTTAAAAGGTTATTTTTATATGATTTTTGATTCTTTTTCTGCTTAATAATATTAATTTATAAGATAATTCACAATTTTTTAAATCTTAATTTTAAGAAATCACATCCGTTTATAATTTATCCTGTCAAATTATCATAGGGTATTTTTTTTGGATTTATCTATTATGAGTTTTTAGGTGAATATTGAAACAATATTTTTTAAAAAACATTATAAATTCTATGATATCTATATGGTATAGTAATAACATTAAATTGAAAAAAAATATTTTTTATAGAAAAATATACATTTGATCATTTAAATAAAACATTTTCTTTTATTATTTAAAATTAAAAAACCAACTATTGTCATTTTAAAACATATCTGAAGTATTATTGTCATATAATAATTAGATTTTATTATTTCCATTTATTATATAGTTAGAAAGATACATTTAATTCTTTTTTAGCTTTATAGAATCATATTTGTCGTTTTTTATTTATAAAATATTAAATTTCATGATAAACAGTTTAATAAATTATATTTGTATAAATTCATTTTTATGCATAAGGAAAAAATTAAAAAATATGTTTTTAGTGTGTTTACTGTAATTTTTTAATATTTATTTTTACATCTTCTATGAATTTAATCATGTAATACATGATCCATATTTTTAATCATCATTTTAAAATTATGTAATGAGTGAAATTTATTTTTTAGTTATAAATTATATTTACCAAGGTAATAGTTTTCCAATTTGTTAAGAATTGAAATGGGTAATGAGGGGGTTACAAAAGTGATAAATCATAAAATATAATGAAAATAGTCAAAATTTAATTGGTGTAGTTTTTTTAGAACATAATGTAAACTATATTTTATTTTTCACCCTTTTAGGGAATCTTTCCCTTGAAAATAACACATTATTATTATAAATATAATGATATAGACAAGGGTTCCACTATCATCACTTATAATAGGGAATACATTTTACTAACTTCTACAAACACCAAATGTTACCTTATCTCAGCCATGATGTACCTAAAATCCTAACCAACACCCATGTACATGATAATATAGGAGATAAAAATCATAGGGAAAATCACATTATTAGTCCACCACACATATATGAGGTAAATATTCAAGACATAAATCTTCTTGATGACATTATTATAGGTGAAAAACATTGTATGATTTATTAAATTGCTCAATTGTATAAAAATATGTTAAATCATCTGGTAACTTCTCACTATTCATTACATTTGGTCAAATAAATATTTTTTATCTATAATCATAAAAAAATTATTATACACAGGATAATACATATCAAGGATGTTTTCATAAGAATTTTTTTAAATGATGCCACCCTTGTTTTCATACTATATATATATTTGAGGTTTTTTAATAAATTATATTGTGAAGGAAACTTTGGACATAAAAAAATTTCTAAAAATTTAATGAAATCAAATATACTGGCTTAAAATGTTCAATGTGTCCAATAAATTTTATATAAAATGATAGAAATTAATATTTAATGGAATCATATAAAAATAAGATAAATTATGCACTGAATAATGAATTATTTTTAATGAAATAAATTATGGAGTAATGATTTAACAGAACCCTATCCTAGGAAATTTGGATACTATTAGAACATTCCATCAATGGATTATGATTAAAATTATGTTGAACCCAAATCCAGTAAAATAAATGATTCCCATATTGATTGTTCTTATTTAAAGACTAGTATATTTTTTTTTATAATTTTAATTTTAAGATGAATCTTTTGGGTCCAAGATAGTTTTTTCAAATAGAACTGTGAATGAAATTTTTAGATGATATGAAGTGAACCAAAAAACGTTTTCCTCACATTATCCATTCATGAATGGAAAAATTGAATCTTAAAACTCTATGAATAAATAAATTTTAGAAAATAATATCAATCCAAATAGGAAATATTGGAGTCAAGTGTAGTTGCACACCGTGTGGGTATACATGATATCATAAAAAAAATCCATTTGTAATAATCCATTATCAACTAATATTTGGGAAAAACATAATCCTAATCTTATAGATCTATGACATAATGCTTTTTATGAATTCTATAAGATTAATTAGATTATTAAAATGGAAAAATAGAAAATAAATTTTGAAATAAATGTTCATGAAGTGCTAAAGGGTAAATTAAATGAAAATTCACAATTTTTACTGACAGAATATAAGTTGTCCAAAAAAAAATATTCCAAAACATGAATTTTACTAAGGCTTAAATGTGTTTCTTTTCAACTATTGAGTAAGGATAATTATAAGTAATCATAATTTCAGAATAGAAATCACATTTACTATCAGCTATTTTTATCCTTTTAGTGTTGTGTATATAGATAATTAAGGATATATGAAACCATTTTGTGTGAATGAATAATGTTTGATGTTATAATTTATACATCTTCTAGAAACACCTATTTAGGAGGCCAAACCTCAATAAAAATTCTATCAATGAAAATCCCCAAGATATAACTCTTCATTATATTTTTTATTTCTATTATTATTTTAAAACCAAATTAGTATTTTTATACATAATATAATTCATTTCATGTAAAACATTATTCAAGTGTGGATGAAAATATTATAGTTTTTGTAGAATTTTTTTTCATCGTTGAGTTTCTTGCATTATTTTTTCTTCTATTATCTCTTTTAAACATTATTGAATAATTTTGTAAGAACGAGACATGATACAATTATAAGGAAAAAATATATCATTAGGAAGTATAACATACATGAATTTATATTTAATATACTTCATGGTCTACTACATTGGTAAAGTAATGAAAATTCCAAACCATTTCTATTCTAAAACCATGAAATATTATGCACTCTCCAAATCACATACCATAAATGATTTTAATCTCTTTTTTACATATCCATTAAAATTCCATCATTTCTTTAGAGAACCAATACAAATATAAATAAATATAATTTCAATAATTTTTTGAATAAATATTATACAATTGAAGAACATAAATTGATATTTTTTAATGTAATATCTATTTTGAAAATTCATTTTTATAATAATATATTTGAGGCCATAATATAAATCTGACACTTGAATTATCCCCTAACAACCATGATCTATATTATATGTATGCACCTTAGAATCCTAAAATTCAAAACCACATAAAAGTTAATTAATTCCATGACCATGGATGAACTCAAGTGTGGAGGAAGAGATAATTTTAGTAGATCTAGGGTGAAGAATTATGTCTTGGATTGAAGGTGGGAAAAAATTATTTGAATAATAGGGGAAAAAATTTCAAATACAATTTTATGTTCAAAATTTATTCACTACCTTCAAGATAATTTTTTTTAAAAATCATATAAAAAATGATAGAAAAAGAGATGTTTTTTACAATTTATTAGTTTTTGTGTGTGTGATAATTCCATGAGAATCTAGAGGTTTTCAATGTGAATAATGTAAAATTATAGTTAACATATCATTATAGAGTGTAAACAAGAAATCACCCATTCTACTTCATTGAGATGAAATCCTCATTGTTTTTCAATTTTGGATTTTAACATCATTTTAAAAAAGACCATAGCCACAAAATAGCCATGTACTGTTAACCAAATAATCAGAATCGGTTTTTTTTCAATTTATATTTAGAATATCAACAATCTAGTAATTATTCATGATTAAGTTAGTAACATGATTTTTTTTAAAAGAAAACTCTTATTTTGTGTGTTTGGGGAAATATTTCCAAGAAGGTCGGTGGAATTAAACATGAGATTAAGAAAAAAGATCCAAAAAAGTAAAATTTCAACATGGAGAAATAGAGTAATGAACATATAGGAGGCATGATAGGATTGAATGAAATATACATTGAAAAGGGAATTCATATTGGCTTATGTTTTAAATCTAACACTGGTTAATTTTTTTAGGTTCAAGTGTATAGGAGTCCCATATTTATGGGTGGGGGAAATTATATAGGCAATTAAAATATATTTTATTGATAATTAGTTCATTTTATTCCATGAAATTTATTTATTAACTATGTCCAAATTAATATTGGGAGAAATTTATCAATTCATTAAATTTCTTCAATAATAATTGAAATGGCCAAAATTTTAAATTTAATTGATTTTATTTTTTTCAATAATTAATTTTATGATCATAAAAATGAAATCCAATGACATATTATGTTCAATATGATAAAAATTGATTGATAAATTTGTAAATAATTTTTTAAAAATAGTAAATGTATATGAAAACACCCAAAATGATGCATAAAAAATACCGGAGTATATGTTAGTTCTTAAAAAGATGTGTATGATTTTTAAATTTATGAATAAGGAATTCACATAGATAAATAAGTAATTTTCATTGTTTGATTATTAAATATCCTTTAACACTAAGAGGGATAGATTATAGTTCATAATAGTGTATATGAATCACTTTATAAGACATGAATATATGTAATATATATTCAAAAATAAATAATAACTACTCTAAGCTATAGCATAATGCATAAAAATTTCTAAAACATATGAAAGGTTTTTCTATTTATGAAAAAATTTGATCAATATTGAAATGTCATGTAAAGTATTGTACTTAGTGATATCTGAATTAAATATATTAAGAGGAATATCATGATAGATGAGATAATGTCCATTACTAGATCAATATAATGAATTACCACATGAGTATAATGAAAAATATTTAATTTTAGGAATTATTGTCATATCAATACTGTGCAGATTCTATGAATGATCTGTAGGACTAAATGAATATAATTTTAACTTGCTCTAACTAAATCATGGAGGAACAATATATGTAAATGATTGTGGAAATGGAATACATCAATTGTGATTTTGAGAGAGTTTATTTTTCAAGAGAATTTATGGCAAGGATCATTGCAGTCCCTTGGATCTTATATATAGAACATAGATAATATATTCACCCATCAATAAGCTCAATTTGGGAATGTGGATTCTATTTATGAAGATAAAGGTCATAGACTGATGAGGTTAAGGTGTGTTTTGATTAAACTTTCAATTTTTAATTCTAGGTTAATTTTTATTCAACAAATGTAATCCATTAAATGGATGGTTCCATTAATTTTTGTTAATGTGATAGTGTGGAGAAGAACATTTTTTCCATTTTTGATTCGGAATGGAAATAATATCTTCTTATTCTATTTTTTTATTTCAGTTATTATTTTTGTTATTTAAAATGTAATTCAGTTATATTAACTTTATATTTAAATAAATAATTTTCTACATGAGTCGATAAATTATTTTCTAAATCAAAATTATTATTATTATATATGATAAAAATGGAGGGATTTTTTGTTGAAGTATCATAGGGTTGTTAGGATGTGTGTGGGAGGTAGTGGATTTGTTTAGATTTCTTAACATTCCCTCCGCTTGGTTAGTAGTTACTTGAAATATTTAAGAGGAAATCAATATTTTGGTGACATACTAACATGATGATATATAAAAACCCAAATAGGAAATTGTATCACCCATTTGTTTCATTTGTATATTAAAATTACATTTAGGATCATCCTATGGTAAAAGAGAAGACATTTTGGATTATCCCATTTATAAAATATCAGAATAACATTTATCAAATTTTTCACTAGGATATCATATCATTATGAAATCATACAACTAAAGAAATTACTAAATTAATATTTTTAAAATAAACACCTAAGTTCAGTTGTTCATATTTATTTATAAAATAAATAAATTTCAACCCCTCTTTGACTTATTGTGATAATATTATTTTTATCTCTACTTAGGGACAATATTCTTTTAGTATTGTACTATATTATAACATTATGATATTAATAAATTAGTTTGAACATGGAATCATCATCTAATGTTTTACATTATATGGGATAGTTTTCACCACCCCAATGATGAGGGAACAATATCCATTCAGATCAAGATAGATTTGGGGAGCCATAAGTCTTCATTTTCACTATATTTGGGAAATTAACAATAATTATTTTTTAAAATGTATTGAGGATAAATATATAACCACTAGGGTTTTTTGTGTAATTGTTTTCATTGTTGGATAACTCCATCACTCCATGATAATGAAATGAAAATAATTTATTTATATTCAATTAACACAATAATCAAAATTATACCCAATTTTCTTGAAACATTTCTTACTTTCTCATTCTTCTTTTGAAAGATATGAAAATACATGGGTTAAATGTGAATTCATACAATCTAAACCCACTAAACCATTTCCAATATTTTTAGAGTGTTACATTGTAGATAATGATTCAATAATATTTCTAGAAAATTTTCCATGACTGTAGAAGTATTTATGATGACCATAATTATTTACATCAATAGGAAAGATAATATTGGGTATTTTAATAATTTTATATTAAAGGGATATAAATAGTAATAAGGTACATTATAATAATAATTATTGTATAAATTAATATTATAGGTTTTAGGGTCATGATACAACTACTCCCAACAATCCTTGGAGATAGACATTACACATTTATATAGTTTAGGTTGAGGAAAAATTATAGTGATACCTAAATGTTGATTTGTTTATGATATGTGTTACTAATATTATTGAATTATATTAATAATATAAATTTATTAATTAATAATAGTTTTCTTTATAATTGTCATGTTAGTTGATATTTTACCTTGGTGCAAAAAAATATTATCTTCAAGTCATTATACAATTTTAGATTTCGTGTAGAAAATTATTTGGTAAATATTTGGGTTTATCATTATTGAAAACTCATTAATCAAGTTAACTAAAAGTTATTGTATGATCATCTTATAGAGTAAATTATATTTCAATGGAATGTGATAGAAAATTCAATCATATGATAATATTAGTGGATCTCAAAATTTTCCATTGTTTTCAACTAGAGAAATTTTGGATTCCATTATTTATCAATATTTAATTAAAAAATAATAAAATGATTTATATTTGTAATATCAATAGGAATGAATCCTTAAACCCATTATTTAATTTAAGATGAATGTGAATAGTTCAAATGATTAGAAAAAATAGATGAGTTTTTATACCTCATTATATTAGGTGGATCACAATGTTGGGAGACAATGGGATGTGAAGTGTGTGAGTTATTGATCCTAGTCACCCTTATCATTTAAATATATAGAATTGAGGATATTTAAATTGTATTGTGGTGGGATTTAATCAACCTACATAAGATAATTCTTATTTTAAGGATGTATAAATGATGAATATTCATTAATTTCTTTGAACTAGCTCGTAATGGAATCTATATATTAATTTTGAAACATAATTCCTTTTTTGGAGTATTCCATAGATATATAAAACCCAAAAGTGTTAGGTAATAATATAATAAATAAATATCATTTATTCCCATTATTGGTGTATTCCCTATAGCACATGATTTCTAGGGATTTCCAAATATGATACATCAATGTCAAACACGTAGAAGTATTAATAAATAAAATATATATTATGGTTGTCCTATAATTGAAATCACTTGATTCATTAAGAAACATATCTAACCAAATAAATGATTTTTCCTTAACTGGTAGCCTGGGTTATGTGTTCAATTTAATAAATTTATAATCACTATTGGTCTGCCAGGTACTTGTGATACTCTAGGAACGATTAAAAACATAGAATTTATTAATTATGATGATTTTATTTTTGATAATAATTAGTGAAGAGTGTTTTTTGTGTTTCTACCCATTATATGAAATTTTGAGTTAGGGGGAACTATGATAAGAGGTGGCATAGTGTTAATAAGTGTCTCCCATCTTAATCATGGACCCATTTTTAAATAGATGAAAACATTCATTAGATAGTCATCTACAAGAAGATATTGATTTCATCTCATCTAATATTTAGAGACATGTAAATATAGTAAATTATACAAAATTACTTGTTTCTTAATGTTTAAGGTTCTACCAAATGATAATACTTCAAAAATACTAATGAATAATTATTTTTGGATGGAAGTGATGATTTTAATATTACGATAATCCAATCACCATAATAGAAGAGAAAGGTTTAGGGCCTCATATCTCCCCACCACATGTTGCACACACACATATATATATGGGAGGGATTATCAATGTATTATTGACCCAGACTGAGGATATATAGGTATTCATTGTTGATTCAGTAATATTACAAAGCAGACATAGGATTCCTTAATATTTTATAGGTAACAAAGTCAACCTACCTTTATAATTCATCGATCTTCATGAGATTTTACTGATATCCCTTGTAAGATTATCGTTAACTACTAAACCTATTGAATGTTTCCCATAGTTAATTGAAGAGTCTGGATAATTATTCCACCATGATGTAGTCAATAACCATATAACAATGTGTGGTGTGTGGAAATTATCTTATAGGAGTCATATCCCCTCCCACAACTTTCCATATTTTATCCCAATTGAATTCATTTTTAGTCGATGATTCATTCAACTATTAATTCCAAAATGGGTGTTTTAATTCATTACTGTCAAATAAGGTTGGTATTCTCTAGGTTTCATCTAATCCACACAATATTTATAATTAAAATGAAGGAATTGATAACAACCAATGATTTTGTCTGTCTAGTTTGGGTACTAATGAATTCATAGTCAATCATGGAACATATAAAAGAGGTTACCCCAGTCTTAAGATGATCAAATGGTATGGAATATAAGGCCCAGACTATAAACATTAATTAATCAAGAGATAAGTCATCAATTAACTTTAATTTACTTAGATGATGTTTTTAGGTTTATAGTATAAGAGAATTAGGCCATAACTCATACAGAGCTACTTAAATATTACAAGTAGACACTTCTACTCACTATCCATTTTTTTCATAAAAAAAATTTAGAATAAAATATCATATCATTTCATGTCCAAACATCATAAATTTTCATTTATCCCATCATTGACTATGTTCTTATTTATGTCATGTGATTTTTTTTTTCAGAAATTTGGATGAGCATAAAAAGCTCTGTAAGGGTTACACAAAGAAGGAAAACTATTAGTCTTGGGAAAATATGAAAACCACGAATACATTATCATAAAGTAATACATTTCACCATTAGGAAGTATTAAATATACTTCACTGAATATAATCTCATTGCTTATCCTTTTTAACCAATATATTACCATAAACCCATTGAAATAAACATATAACATAGAAAGGTAACTTGGGCATAACATAATTTATTAGAATAATCATATAGTCAAATTACACACATATCACTAAATGGAATTTTCATACGACCGAATTCCATACATATCACTAAGTGGAATATCCATACGACAAACTTCCATACCCATTGCATTGGTGGTTATAACGTAACCACCCATCATTGGTTTATCATAGAAGCACCTGTCATTTGGTATGTCATGTAAAAATCCGTCTTGGTTTATAACGTTACCACCAATCAAATTTACAAGTAACATTTAATAATCGAGATATATAAAAAATAAAAAGGGAAAAAAATAATATTTCCACAATGCAATCGCAATATATCATTTTAAGATATAGATATAATCAATTCATTTAACATATTCCCAAAGAAGACTTTTGAATTAAAGTTTCCCATACCTATAAAAAACTTTTGAAACAAATTTACACTTTAAAACAATCTTGTACATATAAATAAATCCTTAAAACTATTTTCAATACATGAAAAATAATGTGAATGATTTAGAAGAATAATTCTTTGAATCATTTAAAATAATGTTTTAGTTAAAGAGTCCCTTACCACATGAGAAAATACAGAAATAAAAATAATTGACGAATAACATTAAACAAAATATATAATATCATGAGAATAATAATATTTATGATATAATATGTCAAAGGGTGGTAAATACACTATATAATAGTGAATGATTTCATAACTACAAATAAGTCTCAATGAAATTTAAATTGAGACAAAATCCCTTACAATGATCGTATCCTTAGATTAAGGATAAATCAATGATATAATTGTGTGTGAATAATGTAAATACACACAATATAGTTGGATATTCAGTGTAAAAAAATCATAGCCCATTCACAAATATTATTTGAAAAAAAAACCAATTATAAGGATATTTAACTGAATGAGTGGAAATTGAGTTAATATTTTTTCCTTAAAAGTTTTTATAAATGACATAAGAATTTATCAATGGGGTGATTATGCATAGAAAAAATATAAAAACATAATGGTAAGTGTAGTTAAAAATAAATAAATAATCATGTATTCCACACATTATCTTGTCATTATATAATCAACAATGTGCGTGTAAAATCCAATGAATGGAAATTGTGTTTTGAAATTCCTGTACCTTGAGTCCAACTCGTCATATATGTTTTTTCATCATCTAGAATAATAAAATTAATTTAATTTTTATTATTTTGATATCATTTTTTTCAATTATTTTCTTTTTATAACACTTATTACCATGTTTTAAAAATCACTTTATTATTTAAGTTCATATCAGACATTTTGTTGTTGTTCGGTACTTGAGTCGAAAATGAACTTGTTTTGATGTAACTTATACAAGTAATAAATAGTAAATCATCTCCCTAATATTATTATCCATGATTTAAATATCCAATATATCTAGTATATATGTATTTACTATGTCAATTGTATTTGGAGATAAGAAAAAAAATGCACCATTTATGGAGATGGTAGGTCATACGTACACATGAACACTACATCCATTTTTTTTAAGATATTAATGAAATGAAAAATAAATGATACATAGGTAAATTTTAATTATATTATAATATATATGTTATATATTTTAAATAATTTCATTAACTCTATCCTTTATATGTTACATGAATGGCATGAACGAATCATATCACCTTAAGGGGGCGCTAGTCCACACTTCCTCAAATGAAATAGTCATATTTACACATTATGGAATGCATAAAGGTATGTTGTAAATAAATGTTATATAAGAATAGAGACAATATATATATATATATAATATCATATATAAATATATGTTCATCATAATTTCCATCATGAGAGGCAGAAGGAGAAAGTTGAACAATCATCATTTCATGGGGCATTAGTTCATCATACATAGAAACTATATGTTTGCATACATTTTATGGATGTGTGTGGATGTTTAGTTTGAATAATTATTATAAAAAAATCCAAGTATCTTGAGGATATTGGGTTTTTATGTAATCAATGAAAAAAAGAGAATAGGGAGTGGAGAAGTAAAATAATGGAAAGGTACTTGAGAGAAGACGTTACCTCTAAATTGGGTAAATTCTCATGTTTTCAGCCAAAATGATTTATTGAATTGACTTTTTCAAAAATTAATGATTATATGGAGAAATGAAAGATTTTTGGAACTTATATGAGCATAATTTGAAAACAAAATGTGGCCTGAGAGGTACGAGTAAGTGGGTAGAGGTGGTGGCCTTTTATAAGAGGGAGGATGGGTGCATTAGGAATGTCTTGAAATATTAATATATTAAAAATTTATTAACTAATAGTAATAGATAAAATGAGATATAATTAAATGATAACATGAGAATGGTTCTAAATCTTCCCAAAAAATAGGTTTTTGAAAAGTTTATTTCAAAAAAAAATAACCTTATCTTTTTTGCTTTAACAGTTAGTTAAAAACATTATCACTTACCATGCCTTCTTGTATTTTTGTTATATATGGTCATTGTAGTTACTATAAAATGAAAAGAGAACCAAAAGTATATTAATAATAACTTTAAAACATTATATATTTTAGTTGGAGGAGTATTATATTTTTAGGACTATTATATCATTTAATAAAATAGTATTTATTTTAAAAACTCATTTATGGCAATTTTGACACCATTTAGTAATTGATTTTTGTTAAAGTCATAATAAGTTGTTTTCATGGAACCAAATTACTTAAATAAAAATATAATAAGTTAATATAATCTTAAAAATACATGTATTTCATCAAAAAGGAAAAATTATAGTTATTTTAAAAAGTATAATATCATTTATTTGAATATTTCATTAATAAGGTAATAACTGCATCATCATTGTGTCATAAATAAAATTATTTATTTAAATTATAATTATTATAAATAAAATACCACAATGTAAATAATAGTTTTAGATTTTTAATGAGTATTTATATTCAAATATAATAGTTATATAATTCTATATTGATTTTTTTTATTAAAATAGAAATGTTTATGTTATATTTCTCCATAATTTAAATTAATTCTTATAACATTTCATTATCACACCCAAGTGGCTCCATGGGGACCCAAAATCGACCCTATGATGCCCATGGTCAGAAATATCTTATCAAATAGGATTAAGATATGTGTTAGTGTAGTTTAATATTATTATAATATTATTTTTACCCTTATTAACCAAACATACCCTCTAACCATGGTAAATAAAAATAATTACTGAAGTTACTATTTGTAATGTCAAAAAATAAAAGGTACCTATTTACACAATTTGGTAATTATCATTCAAAATATGGAATCCATTTTTATAAATTCAAAACATATAATTGGAAAAAATTAATTTAAAATTAACTCCTACTGTAAAAATGAAAAAACGAGTTTCCAAAAAGTAATAACCATCAAAAGATTGATGTGAATTCATATCTAATTTCAATGAGAAATTACATCCAATGGAAAAAATTGGAATAAATGATAAAAATTTAATCCAATTAAAAATTAAGTCAAATTAATAGAATATAATCTTACTATATAAATAAATTATATGAAATGTGATTTTTGAATTAAAATGCATTATTTTTCACTGTGCATAAAATAATGATATTATTAGAAAAATACCAAAATTTTAACCAAAGTAAATTTTACTATCCCTATACTACAGAAGAAGTTTTTTTTTCAAATAAATCATATATGTAAATACTCAGAAAATTACATATAATTTTTTTAATTATTTGGGATTATTTCAAGTCTACAAAAATTGACGGTGCATGATTCGGATCCCCGGTGTGCCGGGAACTGAATTTTAAACTCCTTTTAAGGTATATTTAGTAAACGTAAGGGCGGAGATTTCTAACTTTTGAAAAATTTCTTGGATTAAAAATATGAAGGCACCATTGAATCCATATTACCGATATTTTCTTAAGGGAAGCTCAACTTTAACTGCAATATTTCAGGAGAAAAAGATTGGTTTATAGGTTTTATGAAAAAATAATAAAATTACATAAAATATTTATTTTATTTTTCTATAAACTGTTGGGTGGTGGTGGTTGGACCACTAGATTTTCAATACATTTAATGGCTTGAATCTTCTGTTTTGTAACCACACCATTGAGAGTTATGAGGGTCATTAATTAAAACTAATTAATGAACCTCATTAATCATATGATGAATTTATCTCCCATCCCCTCTATTTAAATGAAGCTCGAGCTTTGGGTTTTGACATGAAAGAGAGGAACCTCTGATGACGTTCTGAATCATCTTCCACCAATGAATAATGGAAGCTTGGAAAACAATGTTGGAGGAATAAATCCAGAAATGATGAATGCCGATGGCTTCATCAAACGTGGATTCATCTTCCACAACCGCGATGTCTCCTCCAAATCTGAGGTAGGGGATGTTATTAAATTCAATTAATTCCTCGATTCCATTCTTCATTCATGAAAATAATGACGAATGCAGATCAACCAAAATGAGTTTATCTGTGATTTTTATGAAATTGCGGGTGGTTGTTGAGGGAGTATTGAACGAGATTAAATTTATCTTTGTAATGAATTGTTTATTACCCACTGGATTGGATGCTAACACGGAGGGAACATGCCAAAAGAACAAGGCCTAGACCCTCCACTACTTTGGTTTTTGTCTCGTTATTTGGGGACTAATTTTCAACTCAATGGAATCCTGAATTCAGGAGCCACGTAGTGACGAAATAATCTTGGGAGGCCCATAGGTGATTTCGGAAAGAAAAAACGGACCACCGAAGCTCACCCGGTGGCTTGTAGAAGTCACCACAGCACCGACGACCGACACCGGCGGAGAATGGAAACTAGAACTAGCTGGCGACGACAGGCCAGCTTTCGCAGGTCGTAGAGGAGTGACAGCACCCGGAGGCGCCGTGACGGACCAGCGGGGCGGTCGATGTTGTCTGTCTGCAGTGGCAGCAGGGCGACACACCAACACCATAGCATCGAGCCACGATAGAGGGGACCCACACCCCATGGGTCCACTGATAGGAGTGCGACACCATGTCCACCACCTGTTGAAGAACCGGAATGAATTTACTGTTCGTGAAAGAGGGAAGACACCCTGCTGGCGGACCGCGCCAGCCACTGGCCTAGGTAACCTGGTGGGCTGGGCCATTCTGCGACCCAGCCCACAAGGGCCGGCCCAACCGGTTCAGCCTAGTTCGGGTCAAACCCGGGTCGGACCCAGACCGGGGTGGTTTGGCTCAAGTTGTGTCGGGATGGGTCGGTCCGACTGGGCAGACCAGACTCAGTCTCTTTTCAACCCAAATATGATTAAAAGACTGTATCTCACAAACCAGACGTCTGTTTGATGAACCATCGATGGAGATAGAATAGTTGGAATGAGGAGATCCTTTTGAGAGAATCCAATGAGTTGTGTAAAAATTTGGATTATGGCTGGGTTGGATCGAACCAGAATCCAACCAGGCCCTAGGTGAAACAATTCTTATAACTCATAGACTGTGCGTCTGATTGACACATGGTCTGTTGCATTGGGACCCTTACGAAATGGTAGTCCTTTGGGATACTTCTTTGTGGAATGTCTTGGAAGTTGAATAATGTAAGATATCTTTAGGGGAAAATACTATGAAACTCATGTGCACTGGGTGTAGAGAATCCTGTGGCTGACTGTCAATTGATGAGCGACCCTGTGTATATCAGCCTCATAGTGACCCTGTGTGGATCAACATCAAAGCGACTCTATGCGGATCAACTTCATAGAGACCCTGTGTGGATCAACATCATAAAGAACCTGTGTAGATAAAAATCACCACACTCCTATGTGGATTAGCATCTACCGACCCTGTGTGGATCAGTAGTGTGCGACCCGATGAGGACCAACCTTAGAGAGGCCTGTCATGGATCAACGACATACTACCCTGTTTGGATCTACAATGGAACAAACCCTTATTATATTATTTTTAAAAACTTCCTATTTGAATAATATGATATAGCTTAAGACAAATCATCTTTATTTTTGATCATTGAGTTGTATACCTGGTTTGAGGTGAGTCTTTTGGTTTTTGTATTGTGATTAAGATCATGATTTGTGGATTTACTTTGTGGAATTCTAAGAGACCATCAATGGGTATCAGGGTCCCGACTAGTTATTGTTATACTCCCCCCTAAGTGGTATTTTTCCACACCTTGTTGTATCTTGTGCAGACAATATGAATCATGGATGAGACATTAAGGATCCAGGACCAGGCGGTACACGAAGGTGACTGGTTGACATGGAGAGCTGTGGAGACAAGTTTCACCTACCCTTCAGGTAGGATCCTTGGTGGATGATCTAATGAGTTGTTTTCTGTTGTAGTTGTATCTTTCAGTTGGTCTTGTATTACAACACCTTTACTTTCTTTACACACTTTACAACTGCCGTTTTACTACTTGGTTTGCATATTTCCATGTTCTTTGTCTATGTGTTTTTAGGTTCAATGGTAATTTCTTGCTGTTTTAGGAAAATTACTTTCCAGTGCTAGTCGCCAACCCCTAGCCAATAGAAACCAGTCTTCGGGTAGTCACGACACGGTCCCTGAGGGATGGGTTGGGAAAAAGTGGTATCAAAGGATTCAATTTTACCAAAGAACTAGGAATATGATTTTTTTAAGTTTCTGGATTCTGGTATTTGTGCAGCGACCGACATATCTACTCACCGTGACCATGAATTATGATTTCCAACTCAAAGCACAAAAGCACTGATTGCATGTGTTTTGTAAATTCTTTACATTAGATCTCTTTTGAGTTAGCTCATCAGGTATAACATAATGATTTTGGCACACCTATTTCTTTTCAGGATGACTCCACGTAGACTGCAAGATAGGATTCCAGAGAGTGTTTAGGATGAAGGCCTATCAAGAAATAAGGCTTCAGTTCATGGCCCTCTTATAGCGTTAGCACCTTCGGGTGGTGTTCAGAAGAACCACCAATCACTGGGCAGCTGTTTCCACCATCCCCTCTAGCAGACAATGCATGCAGACTGAGCACGTTGCACAAGTTCTAGCTGCAGTGGAATCCCAGGTTTCAAGGCTAGATAGATCCCCAGGCAGTTGAGGACTGGATGGAGGCTGTGGCTTGATTATTTCAAATATTTGAGACCTCAGAAGAGTAGATGGTGATCTTAGATGGTAGAATTTTCTAAGGAATGACATAGAGATGGTGGAGCTTGATGCCCCAGTTACACGACGATTCGATCCTCACCTGGATGGACTTCGAGAGCCTCTTTAGGGTAGAGTTCATTCCAGTGACACTACGACCTGTGCATATTCAAGAGCTCCTAAACATACAATAGGGAAGCCTAATAGTATCCCAGTACTCAGGGAGATTCACTGACCTCTCGCACTACTCCACCGACTTTGTAAGAGACCGGTTCGTCAGGGAACAGACCATTGACCAGGGTATCCGGAGGGATATTATAGCAAGTATGATATCACTAAATATACCAACACAAGTTGGAGTACTTGAGTGAGCATTATTGGTGGAGATCTTCTTAGCTAAGCAGACAACGATTGTGAGACCCACCATAGGATGACAGGTAGACGAGTCATCTATAGTAGGCAGTAGGTAGATAACACTGAGGTCTAAGCACGCCAGACCTTCCGGAGGAAGACCTTAAGATGGGGGGTCAGTGGTGCAGAACTCATGAGGTAGAGTACACCAGCAGAGGAGCAGACTGTGCTTCATGTGCGGCGGGCAGGGTCACATGGATCATGATTGCCCAACCCACCGTACCAACGATTAGCTAATGTTCGAGGGACTGCCAAAGTAGATGATGAGATTTAAAAAAAGAGGTATAAATGGTGGCATACGTTGAATAAGAGTAGGTTGTGTAGAAGGGGGTGGGTGGAGATTTGAGTTTCTACTGTAACCACCTCCAAGTAGACCACAACGACCTCTTGGAGCAAGCTGACAAGGATGAGAATAGCTTCTAGAAGCTGAGTCCTAAGAACTTGGTGCTCCAGAGAGGATTTGAGTTATGATATGTGTCTACTACAACCTAGCTGTAGTACTTGTATACATAGGTTCCGGTCACTCTTTCATTTCCTTGGCTCTCGATTGGAGCTCAGAGATTTTGGTGGATCCATTCGCTCGATATTTATGATTTGAGACTCCTACAAGAGAGGATTCATCGAATACGCACTAGTTTCAATAGTGTGAGCTTACTCTAGGAGGTGAGAGATTTGGATGAGATATCCTAGTAGCAGTGTTGAGGCCTTACGATGTCATCTTGGGTATGGACTGGTTATCTAGGATTCATGATCGGATTCACTGTTTTAGGCGCATTGTGTGGTGTGTCTGTGAGGATCGGACAAGTTTTTCGTTCATCGGTGAGAAATGAACATTTGCAGCTTAGGATGTACTTTCCAGGAGGAGGGTGCAACTGATCACTCATCAGTTGTCTAGACTTTCCATCAGAGTAGTTGACGTGAAACGTCTGAGTTATCCAACAATGGTGGACCAGTATGATGATGTATTTCCTGATTTTGTTCCGAGACTACCTCAATGCAGAGAGGTAGACTTCTATAACGACCTGTACCCCAATACGACACCAGTATCTACACTAGCATATCAGATGTATCCTGCGGAGCTTCATGAGTTGTAGGTTCAACTGTAGGAATTGAAGAGGAAGTGTTTCATAAGGCCCAGTGTTTTTCCTTGGGCATCCCCAATTTTGTTTGGTAAGAAGGAAGATGGGAGTCTGAGGCTTTGTGTGTAATATCAGTGCCTGAACCAGGTGACCATGAAGGACAAGTATACTGTGAGGTCCACAAGGATAAATACCCTGAGAGGGGGGGGGGGGGTGAATCAGGGTATGACTAATTAAAAATTAAACCCCATTCTGATCTAGTTTTGCTGTTAATAAAAAAACTTTTTTCTCTCATTATTATTGCACAAATAAGCAGAAAGTAAAGAAATCATAGGACACTGAAATTTTACTTGGTTCACTGCAAAGGTATACGTCCAAGGAGCATACGCCGACATGTTGTCGGTCATACCAAATTCCACAAAACGTCACTAGCTGTGGATTACAAGGTTCGGGCTAGATCACTTATATGCCCAGGCTCACTGCCTTTACAATGTTTTGGGTTAGCTCACTACTTTCCCAAGGGTCACTCCCTATTTCAATCTCTCTGGATCACTGTCGGTGAAGATGATCACCTTCATTCTCTTCCTTTTCTAACTGCTCTGAAAGGAATCCACTCATTGTTTATAGACCTGTAGGTCTCTTCATTTTCATGAAGGAATGCATCTTCCTTTGTATGTAGATGCTCTGTTGAAGTCCAACTTTCACCTGTATATGAATATCTCTTTGCACCAAAGGTATCGGGCAAACTTCCAGCTTCTACGCAGCACGAAAACACTTCCGGTGAATCAAACTTACATGGTGCGCAAGTCAAATTTGGCGCGCAAGTATTGGTGCGCAAGTCACAACTGGCGCACAAGCCTACCTCAGCTACTTGCGCGACACAAGCTTCATCAACTAAAAACCTGCACGACTCACTTCCTTCCTCGTCTAAACCACCATAGGCGTGCAACTCACACTTGGCGCGCAACTTCCTACTATGGTGCGCAAGTCCCACTTGCGCGACACAACACTACCTGCTCGTCTTCCACACCTGTGCAACGGGAGCTCTGATTTCTCTAAGTGTTGAAATCCTGTAAGAAATGAGGAGGGGTGGTCTAGTATTTATAGGCATTTTGAATACCCTTTGTGAAGGCATGCAAGTCACCCCTCAGTGTGCATGTTTCGGCGCGCAAGTATTCTGTCCTCCTAGACACTTGCACGACCAAACCAAATACCTACACGACCCTACTTCCATTGCTATATTTGGAACCACCTTGTATCTGTTATTTTTATGCCACATCCAGATCATCCATTCCTTTGTCGGCGTTCTTCAATCAAACATGGATCGTTGACCACATATCTTGAACTTGGAATTCCACGATGAAATCCCCTTTGTCAACAAATTTGTAAGTATCAGTTTTCTTTTTCAACAATCACTGCACAATTTTCCACTTTGTCAACAAAGAAAATCACCTAAAAAATGATCCAATGATACCTTGAGGGATTTTTTCCCAGCAATCTACCCCTTTGGGTTTGTTGACAACTCTTCCCTAAAAAGATAAATCGTTAATTCTTCAGCCAGCATTCTCCTTTTTTGATTCTGATAGTGATCAAGGATTTACTCAACTCATACTCTAAGACCACATGAGAAATTTTCGGCGTGAGAAACAAGAGTAAATGAAATGTTAATGAATGAATCACTTTAACTCTGAAATCCACTATTGACACCAAACTGATACCAATTTTTCCCAAACCGATACCAATTTTTGGAAATGTTCAAAACACATTCCAACATCTCTCTTTTGATTTAACCATGATCCTTAGTGGCCATGATATCTATTCTTTGATCGATCACTTCTAGAATCGTCAGATTTAATACTCTCCCCCTTTCTGTTCATAGCTTCAACTCCCCCTCTCTGGCTACTCCACCTGTTAGCTTCTCCCCATATCTGTAATGATTTCTCAAATCTCCACACTGTCTCCCCTTTGAACAATCACTATTTTCTCCCCCTTTTTCAACGAACCCAATGTTCAATCCTTTGAAGTCTGTAATAGAGTATAAAACACATATGAGCACACTAGGGAAAAACACATCATACCTCAGGGAGAGGGGGGGGGGGGGGTTGGTTTCACATCCATACTATTTAAAGTGAGGGGAGACGATTGAACTCCCAGATACAGTCAATTCCTTTCAAATGCTTCTTTAGATAAGTCCTTCGCCAGAATGTTTGCAACCTGTAACTCTATAGGCACATACTCCAACTTCACGATTCCCTGCTCAACTTTCTCCTTGATGAAATGATACTTTATCTCAATGTGATTTTTCCTTGAGTGATGGACGATATTTTTCTGAGATTTATAGCACTTGAGTTATCACCCTGGATTCCGATCCGAGACTTCACTTCAATTCCCATATATTCAAGCTGCTGCTTCATCCACAATAACTGTGTGCATGCTTGAGTGGCCGCAATATACTCAGATTCTGCGGTGATCAATGAAATGCAATATTTCTTCTTGCTATGTCAATAAATACACAATCCACCATGGTAGAATGGACCTCCTGATGTTGATTTTCTATCATCTGCTGATCCATCCCAGTCTGCATCAGTATATCCCAATAACTCTATTTGAGATTTATCAATATATGTCAAGATGAAATCCATTGTGCCCTGGGTATACCGAAGTATTATTTTCACTGCAAGTATGTGACTTCACGTTGGATTAATCTGATATCTGACTACTTGATATGTGGCGAAAATAATATCGGGACTTGTCATAGTCAAGTACAACAAAATTCCAGTAATTTGCCTGTATTTTATGATATTAACTGCCTTTCCATCCTCATATTTTGAAAATTTAATCCGGGTAGCAACCAGAGTTTTCATCTCCTTGGAATTCTACATGCCAAACATTCTTAAAAACTCCTTGGAATATTTGGATTGAGAAATTAATGTTCCATTCCTTCCTTATGTCACCTTTAGACCAAGGAAAAACGTCAGATCTCCAATCATTGACATTTCAAACACATTTTTCATGAATTCGGAAAATTGTCTGCACTGAGCTTCATTTGATCTGCCAGATATTATGTCATCGACATACACAAACACCATCATTCGTTGATTACTGTCATTGTTGATATAGAGATACTAATCAACTCCTCCACAGCGGAAACCAAGCTTCTTCAAGTACTGATCAAGCCTTGAGTACCAAGCCCTTGGTGCTTGTTTCATCCCATATAATGTCTTCTTCAGCCTGAAAACATTGTTCTCATACTTTTGAATGAGAAAACCATATGGCTACTCAATAAACACCTCCTCTTACAGAACTACATTTTTAAATGTGGATTTGACATCCATCTGGAACACTTTGAACTTTCTTTGCACTACTATGGAAAAAAATAATCCGATTGTCTCTAGCCTTGCAACCGATGAAAATGTCTCATCAGCATCTATTCCCTCTATCTTAGAGTATCCCTTGCACACTAGTCGTGATTTTTTCTGAATGACTGTGCCATCTTCATTCATCTTGTTGTGATAGACCCATTTAGTCTTAATGAAATTCTTGTCTGCTAGCCTCAAAACAATCTCCCATGTCTGGTTCTTCTAAATCTGATCAAACTCTTCATTCATAGCCTGAACCCAGTTTTCATCTTCAGCTGCATCGGAAAAACATTTTGGCTCTACCTGAGATAAAAAATATGTTTTCTTTAATGATTTCATTCTCCGAGTCTGAACTAGATCTGTCTGATCACCAATGATATTCTGCCTATCAATTTCAAATCGACTCTTTGGCTTTCTTGCAGACACAGACTTGACACTTTCTTGTTCATCATCAATATCTTCTTCTGAGTCAGCCTCTTCCACTTCTGCTCCCCCTGTGTTGCTTACCTCATCATCACTTTCATCCAAAAACTGTTCACTGGGCCATTGAGTATTCTGTTCATTTTCATCTATATTGACATCATTGCTCTCAATAATTTTTCCCAACCTTTTGTTGAAACATTTATATTCTTTTCTTTTCTCGGAGTAGCCAAGGAATATCCCATCATCTTCTCATGACTAAAACTTTCTATGATTTTCTTTGTTGAGAATGAAACACTTACTTCCAATGACTCGAAAGTATTTCAATGTTGGCTTCTTTCCATACCACATTTCATACAAAGTCTTCCCTTGCTTCGGACAAAATAGAGACCTGTTCGAAATATAGATAGATGTCGAAACCGATTATTTCCAAAATTTCTCTGGTATGTCCTTTTCAATCAGCATTGTTCTGGCCATGTTGTTGATGATATAATTTCTCATTTCTATAACTCCATTTTGTTGGGGATTTCTCACAGATGAAACATGATTCCTTATCCCATGTTTCATGAGATATTCTTCCACTTGTCTATTTGTGAATTATGTACCGTTATCTATACGGAACTTCAAAATTTTCTACCCAAGCACCCTTTCCGATTCTCTCATATAATTCTTGATACAACTGAACACCTCTGTCTTATTAGTAATGAAAAATACCCAAGACATTATGCTATAATCATCAATGAAAAGGACATAGTACTTTTGCCCATTTATGGCTCATTGTGATATGGGTCCACATACATCATCATGCACCAATTAGAGTACTCCAGTTGAATTCTGTTCCTTTGGCTTGTATGTATTTTGGATTATCTTCCCTTATTGACAAGCATCACACGTATGAGTGCGATCATGTGATAGTTTGGGAAGGTCTCTAACAGCATCACACTTTACCAGATCTTCCATGGATAGTAGGCATAAATGACCAAGTCTCTTATGCCACAGCTGGTTTTCTTCCTCTCTAGATAAAAGGCACGTATCTTCTTCCCCACCTACAGGGTAAAGATTTCTCTTTGTCCTTTTTCCCTGTAAAAAAACTGCTCCATCTTTTCCTTTCAGAATACACATTTTCTTTGTAAATTAGATAGAGTGCCCAGAGTCACATAGTTGACTGACACTGAGCAAGTTATGACTAAGATCCTCTACAACCAATACATCATCACATCTCATTTCTTTTCCCCAAAACATGGATTTTCTTGAGCCAACAATTTTCAGGCCTTCATCATTTCTAAATTTGACAACTCCTTCTTTGTCATATTTTCTGCCTATAACAAGATCCTTATTACCTATCATGTGAGATGTGAAACCACTATAAAGGATCCATATTCCTTAACAATCTAAAGATTTAAGGGAAATTTCCGCAACTACTTCCTTTTAGTCATTTTTCTTTTTGACCCATGTCTTCGAATTTTCATTCGGTGTGGTTTGGAAAACTTGATCTTCCTGAGAGTGTGACGTACACGCTTCATCTTGTAACGCTGCAAATATATTTTGCACTTTTGAATCACCTGTTGGTTTATTGATCTACTGCTTAAAAACATTTTGATTTTCCATTGGCACATTCCCTTGTATGGTTGAAGTGCAGTACCTGGCCATGTGCCCAAATGCTCTACACCAAAAACAGTGTCCTTAAAAATATGTTCTGGAGAACCATTCCCTATTTGACTGCCACCTTTTTGGTTGTTCCCTTTAATATCTCTTGGAAATGGAACATATATACTATGAATTACCCATATTACCACAAAAATAACACTTGATATATGGTGCATTTGTAACGCCCCGACCCCAGTTACCCAGAGTCGGTGCATTAATTACATAACATTGGCATGATCACAAGAAAGATCAAATCTCGAAAGACCGATTAGTTTAGTAGCCTTGGAAACACTAGATATAATCATAAAGTTTTACATTACATTTCAAAGTGAAAAACTACTACAATAACAAAGTCTTCATATCCACACTATTAACCCCTCATAATATCCCTGCAAGTCATTCATAATTTACTTCTTCACTACCTGGGAAAAATAAAACATAGAAAAGGGGTGAGCTCAAATGCCCAGTAAGGATAACAATATAGCGGAACATTCAAAATAAGCATAAAAATTTAAGGCAATGAATTACTAAAACAAAAGCCTTTTAAAATTGAACTTCAACATAGTATGGCAAAAGTAAAATGAAATAATGCCATTTACTTGTTCACATGGATATTCTACTAATCGAATAATCACATGCAAAAATCAATAACCACTTTCATAATGTTGGAATGCATAATGCTAAATGTTAAATTCTTTGTCTAGGCCTCATCCCAAGACCTAGGGGTTACTTCTAACCGGAACCCAACCCGGAGTGCCTCTAATAACCGGACACCAACCCGGAGTGCCTCTAATAACCGGACACCAACCCGGAGGGCATACTTTTACCAGTCCCTAACCTGGAGGGCTTACTTTAACCAGTCCCTAACCTGGAGGGCTTACTTTAACCAGTCCCCAACCTGGAGGGCTTACTTTTACCGGTCCCCAACCCGGAACATACTTGTTTAGCACATTCATCTGAAGAAAAGTTTGAAATATAACACAAACATTCGGGTTAAAACTAGCATACGAAATGTCAATAGTTTCACCATAAACTATGAATGGTATAAAATAGCACATCCACATTCAAACATATCACAAAACCTTCAATACAATATAGAAGTTTTGTATTATAATAAATCAACTTCAAATAATCTTAAAATCCATCAAAGGATGTTGACATAGATGAAATCAAAATTCTTTTAAAAGAAGTATCTCCTTTTATTTTGAAATCATTTAAGATCCATATAAAATAAAACATTTTCTTTGAAAATATTCTTATAAGCTTGTAAGGAAAGCTTCGACGATTTTATAACGGCGGAAAATAACCGCACCCGCCGTATAAGTTAAAAAAAGCATTCTTACCTCAGTTCTGTCGAAAAGGTTAAAAAGGACCTTGTTTTGAAAACGACGGGAAGATTCCTTTATAAACCTCTTATAAAAAGTCAAACAAGGGTATAAATTACTTTAACCCATATTCTTGTAAATAGTAAAAATGTTTTGAAATACATTTCGAAGAAACATGGATGTGGATGATAAAGAGATCCCAGTAGATTATTACGTATAATACAACCTCGGATAATGAAGAGATTGTGAAATAACCCTTACCTTGTACTTTTCCTTGGTTGGGGTAGGTTAACCTCCTTTATAATGGTGAAATAATTGTTATTAAATTATACAAGAATCATATATATTAATATGATATCATATATGATCTTTTAATATTGGTATCTTAGTATTATCGTTGTTTCGGGTGTTAACTTACTTGTTTTCTTTCATATGTTTTGTTACGTAAGACATGTTTGTTGTATCTTATTCATATCCAGAATGATATCCAGTCCTTAAACATCATTTTTAAATCATCAAATGATAATTATACTTGAATGGTTACGATGGAGAATGAATCTCATCGCGTTCGTGGAGACGGTAGTCCGTACGTACGCACGAGCGACAATATCATTCTTTTGATATTAAAATAATATATAAATGGATGGTATACAGAATAATTAACATGTTATATTTATTATTTACATGAGTTACACATCATTATTATACCCATCCAAATAATATTATATTGAATAACAATTACACCACGACGTGGAGACGGTAAGCCGTACGTACGCACGTATGGTGACATGTTATTCAAAGGGTGGATAGAATACTGAATATGATTGTACCATATTTATAATAACATCACAGTATATGTAAGATACTGGAGTTATTATTTTAGAATGGTAAGAACAAAGGAAGAAGAAGTGGAAGAAGAAATGAACTTAGAAAAGGGTGGTGAAATCATTACCTCTTCTTCGGGTTCTTCCTTTTGATTTGATCAAAAGGGCTCCTTAGGTTGGCTTTCTGATCATACTAAGGCCTCTAGGTTGTAGTGAGGGATGTTGGGAGAGTATTTGGGCAGAGTTTGGCCGAACCAAAAGGCTTTAGAGGTGTGAAGAAATGAGAAGGAGGAGTGCCCTTTTTATAAGAGGGGTGAGGGGCACCTTTGGAAAAGCTAGAAATATTAATTTATAATAAATTCATATTCGGTTTCTAAAGGCTCCAAAGTTGACTATTCAAAGGATGAGGTGGGGATAGGTCGAAAACAACTCATCCAATAGAATTTAGACAGGTTTGGGTACTTATATTAACCTTATCTTTAAGTATTAACTCTAAGTTAATTAGTTTTACTTTTACAATGTCTCTTTGTATGTTTATATATTATGGTTAATAAACTTACTATATACATCCAAGCGACCCCCAAGTGGTCCATTAATGATTAACCTATCATAATATAAGTCTCTTGGCCGAACCTTAGATTTTTAGGAATTTAATATCAATTAATAATATAATATTTGTTTTAAGAACTCTTTTATGTCAATTTTGACACTATTCAATAGTTGATTTTTGTGAAACTCATAACAGATTTATTACTTCAAACAAAGTCCATTAAATCAATCCTAATATATCATATTAGCCTAGAAAATTAGTTTAATTCATTAAAAGTTTCATATTATATTTATTTGGGTATTTATAATATCAATTAATTTAATTTTTCACTATTATAGTAATTACTGCATCATCATTGTGTCATAAATAAAATAACTTATTTAATGTCTAAAAATTATAAATAAAATATCATTATGTAGGAAATCTTTTTAGCTTTCTAATGAATATTTGTAATCTAAAATCCAACATATATAACCCTATGTAAAAATTGTTGTTCTAAAAGATATATGCTTGTGTCATTTTTATTTTTATTTTGACTTTATTAATATAATGTGTCATTATCACTTACAAGTGGATCCATGGGGTCCCAAAATAGACACAAAGATGCCCATGGTCGACCATGTATCAACCAATAGGGTTAAGACACGTTTTAGGGTAATTTAGTATTATTATAATATTATTTTTTTAACCCTTATTTACCGGATTTACCCTTAACCATGGTAAATAAAATATTTACCGCAGTAATTATTCAAAATGTCTAAAAATAAAAGTTACCTATTTACACAATTTGAAAATCCTGATTCCAAATATGGAATCCATTTTCCTAAATTCAAAACACAGAAGTGGCAGAAATTAATTTAAAATTAATTCCCGCTGTCAAAACAAAAAGCGTGTTTTTAAGAGATAATAACTATCAAAAGATTGACACTTGTTTATGTTCGGTTTAATTGTAAAATTATGTCCAATGACCAAAATTATATTAAATAGTAAAAATATATTCTAAATATACTTTAAAACCACTCAAATTCATAATTTATCACTATTAATTATTTTGATTAAAAAAGTTGTTTTTAATTAAAATTTAGTAATTTTCACTATTCATCAAAATATGAAAGTTATCCGAAAAGTACCAAAATTTCACCTTAGGCTAAATTTGATATTCCGAATCCAAAAATGAAGTCCATTTTAAAATATAAAATATATATAACTTCAAAAAGTAGGTATTACTATTCATAACAGCTAGTTTGATTGGTTACGGTGTGTTAGAACTCGAAGTTGCGTACAACACACGCTACTGTTTTATTCAAAGGAAAGCGTACCGTGGAAGCTTGGGATGTTTCATTTTAAATTTTTTGATGTCTCCATTTAGTCAAAAAGTTTAAAATATTTTATTTAAAAAGGTTTCACTATCAAAAGTTGATAAAAGTGCAATACTGAAAATGAATCTGTTCTTGCATTATGACTAAGAAACTCATAATATGGATTCTAAAATTATAAGGATTATATAAAGTTTAAAATTTAGTTAATACTATTCATGACCTCTTTTAATGGATTTTTTTTGGTAAGTCATGGTGCAATTGAACTCAGTGTTGCGTGTAGTGCAAGATATTGAATTATTTTGAAGAAATAATACACTATGAAATCTTGGGGTGTTACAGCATTCCTTCGTGGTACTTCAGCACTACGATTTTCCCCTTGGGATCTCTAAATAATCTGATTCTGCTCTATGCCCAAGCAACCTTCAGTATTGGGACTGGTGCTTGCGGTTTAACTTTAATTGTAATAGATTTTTGTTTTTCATTAAGCCCTGAAATTGCTTTAACGTCTGAGATCAATTGCTACTTCTGCCCTGCTGAACTACTAGGCTCCTCATTCAACTTTTCAGTCTTCAAAATGACATGATTTCTCAAGAATGTGTTAGGAATCAAAGGTTTTTCTTTGTCTTTGACTTTTCTCTATAGATGGACAACTTCCTCTTCATGCTCTTAGATACGCTTGACATGATCTTTCAATTTTCTATTCAAGCCATCGATCTACCTTTTATGTTCTTCAATCTTGAGCTTATGATCATCAACCTCTTCTGTGCTCTCTCGCCTTGAAGACTTATGGTTTTCTATTTCTTTTACAAGCTCAGACATCTCATCTTCCTGCTGTTGCATGTAGAGTTTGGAATCATGTACAACCTTGTTGGCTTTATTTGTTTTTTATCTCCAAATATTTATCTCTTCAAGAGCTGCTTCTAATTAAGCTTCCATGTCAACTCTACCTTCAAATTCTTCTTCTTATTCATCAGTGTCAGTTTCATCCTTTTCTTGAGCACTACGGATAACAACCACCATTTCATTTTGTCCATGATCTTTATAATTTTCAAACTCCTCAACCTCTTCATCCTCAGACTCATCTGAACTGTCTATTTCTTGTGAAAGAAGATTCTACTTCTTGAAGAAACTTCTCTTGAATTGTTTCTTCCCTTTCAAAAATGCTGAAGACTTCTTCTTGGGAATTTTGACTTCATCATCATCATTATCATTAAATTGAAAATTTTTGGGGCCCCATGCCACATGATGACCAATATTTCCACATCAAAAGCATTCTAGTGGAAGTTTTCCATTAAACTATCCTTTTCCTCTTTGTATATTTGAAGAAAGAAATGTCATCACCTCATCTATTTCTTCTTCTTCTTGAGAATATTCAATGGTGAGCTTCTTCATGGCCTTAAATTCCATCTCTTTGGATTTCCCCTTTTCCATAGCCTCTTTATCATCATTCCTTATCTCATATTCCACCATGGTACTGTGCAAATTATCCAATGTAATCTCTTTGGGATCTTTATCTTCTAGTACTGAAACATTGGGATTGAATTGAGGTGGAAGCTTCCTCAAGATGTGCTTTACAATTTTTATGTCTTCAATGACTTCACGAAGTCCTCGCATATCTTCCACAACATTATTTACCCTGTCAAAGAATGCATCAATAGACTCATTCTGGTTCATCTTCAGATCTTCATACTTATTCTACAACACTTGCATCTTTGCCTCTCTAACCTTTGTATCTCCTTAATATACATTCAAAAGTTTTTCCCACATGGAATGTGATGTTTTTAATGATATCAACTTTCTATAGATGGGATTATAAAGGGATCCCCCTAAGGCATTGATTTCTTTTGCATCAGCATCCAAATCTCTATGCTCAGCTTCTGATAATGCACCACTATTAATATCAGTTGTGATACCATTCATAGCAGATGAAAACACATCCATTCCTAATGATCGGAAATAGTGTTTAATCCGATTCTTCCATATCTGAAAATTACATCAATCGAAGATCAGAATCCCTTTATGATTAGTGACCTCCATTGAGAGAAGAACAAATTTCAACCTTCCCCCTGATACTAATTGTTGGGTCCACAAGGCTGAATACCCTGAGAGTGGGGTGAATCAGGGTATGAATAATTAAAAATTAAAGCATGTTCTGATCTTGTTTCGCTCTTAAGAAAAACAAACTTATCTCTCTTTCTTGTTACACAATATAAGCAGAAAGTAAAGAAAGAACATGACATAGAAATTTTACTTGGTTCACCGCAAAGGGCTATGTCCAAGGATCATATGCCGATAGGTTGTTGGTCGTACCAAATTCCACTAAACTTCACTAAATGTGGATTACAAGGTTTGGGATAGATCACTTATATGCCCAGGATCAATGCCTTTACAATGTTTAGGGTCATCTCACTGCTTTCCCAAGGGTCACTCCCTATTTCACTCTCTCTAACTCACTGCTGGTGGAGAGGATCACCTTCTTTATCTTCTCATGCTCACTGCTCTGGAAGGAATCCACTCACAATTTATAGACCTGTAGGTATCTCTATTTGCATGAATGAATAAATCTTCCTCTGTATGTAGATTCTCTGCTGAAGTCCAACATTCACCCGTAGATGAATATCTCTTTGCACCGAAGGTATCGGGAAAACTTCCAGCTTCCACATAGCATGAAAACTCTGCCAGGGAATCAACCTTACTTGGCACGCAAGTCAAATCTAGCCCACAATTATCAGTGAACAAGTCACAACTGGTGTGCAAGTCTACCTCAAATACTTGCCTGACACAAGCTTCTTCAACTCCAATCCTGCGCGACTCACTTCCTTCCTCGCCTAAACCACATCATGCACGCAACTCACACATCGCGCGCAACTTCCTGCTCTGGCATGCAAGTCCCACTTGCATGACACAGCACTACTTGCATGACTTCTACACCTACACGATAGGAGCTCTAATTTCTCTATGTGTTGAACTTCGATAAGAAATGAGGAGGGGTGGTCTAGTGTTTATAGGTATTTTGAATACCCTGCGCGACGGCGTGCAAGTCACCCCTCTGCGTGCACGTTTCGGCGGGAAAGTCTTCTGTCCTCCTAGAAACTGGCGCGACCAAACCAAATACCTGCGATGCCCTCTTTCCTTTGCCATATTTTGATCTTCTGATCTTGAAAAACTATAGGCGCACAAGTTCCCAAGCCTCTTAGGCATCAGCGAGCATGTATCTTCACGACGCGCAAGTCATCTGTGCGACCACACCAATACTTGCACGACCCTTATCACTTTGCCATATTTTGATGATCTGATCTTCAAAAACATATGGAGTGAAAGTTTCTTATCTTCCAAGACCTCGTCATGCATGTAGATTTTCAAAAAATACTTTTCTTCATTTGTCGATTTTCAGGCCCAAAAATTTGGCAAACACTAGAAAACAGTGCCACCTTGTATCAGTTCTTTTAATTCCACCTCCATATCGTCCATTCCTTTGTTTACATTCTTAAATAAAACATGTATCATTGACCACAACTCTTGAACTCATCATTCCATAGCAAAATCCCCTTTGTCAACAAATTTGTATGTCTTGGTTTTCTTTGTCAACAATCACATCACAATTGTCCACTTTGTCAACAAACACAATCACCTCAAAAATGCTCCAATGATACCTTGAGGGATTTTTTACCAACATATACACACACAAGGATTGATGATATGTTCAACTAGATGAATGAATCTCAATGTTTTTCAATGATAGACCTTAGATCTTGTTATCATCAGATTAGGGTACAAGATGAGGACATTCTGAAAACAACCTTCAGATGTCAGAATGGACACTATGATTTATTGGTGATGGCCTTTGGAGTAACCAAAACTATATTGTCTTTCAAATTCTGTCAATTGTTTTTTAATTATTTGAATTTATTTCGAGAATTTGAAATATAATGGCTCGCGATTCTGAGGCCCATAGTGCTCGGAATGATCCTTCAATGTTTGGTTGAGTTTAAATAAGCGTGGGTAAGCAGTTTTCCTAAAAAAGTGGAATAACTCTTAAGGTTAACTCAGATCATAAATCCAAGGGCACCATTGCATTCAGGATGGAGGGTTTACCCTTGGTGCGACTTAAGTTTAGTCGCTGCAGGCCTCTTATGAGGAAACACAAAAATGGCATAATCTAAAATAAAATAATTAAATAAATTATATTATTTTTCAAATGCTTATAACTGAAAAACGGCAACTCAGATTGAAAATTCGAGACCACCACTGAACTCATGAGGGCATTCTCTCTTTAAATAACTACTAACATGGGCCGGTATGAGCCACCAGTTAAAGTTAGTTTTTTTTTTCCATAAATAAAATAATTATGTGACAATTATTTTATTGTAAAATCCATAACATTTAAACAGTAACTCAGATTGAAAATCCAAGAGTACCTTTGGGTTTTTTGGGGTGTGTTTCACTTAGGCAGATCCTAACCTAGACCGACGCGGGTTGAGGATGACTGTAAATAATTTTCCAATCTTTTTTTGGGTACGTTCAGTTAACACGCATGCATCGTTTTATAACTTTTGAACCAGTGCTCGGAATTGAAATCTGAGGGCATCATTGAACTTGCAGCGCCTGTATTCACATAAAGAGACCTTCACCATGACTGCAATAAGGCGGTGGTGAAATTTAGTTTTTGTGAATTTTGTGGGAGATTTAAATGAATAAAAATAAAATAAGGGACAAATTTTATTTTAATTTTAAAACCTCCAAATTTTTATGTGCATTGGTGGGGACCACCTAAACCTCTAAAAAGCCTTATTTATTGTGATTTAACTCTTGGTTTCTTCCCCAAATTAAATGTGACAACTTTAGTAAAAGTAATGTGCCAACAATTAATTGTGTTAATAGACTTAACTCAATTAAAATTGGCTCCTCATCCTATTGGTGGAGATCATTGGAAAAGGAGATTTGGGAGAGACTTGGAAAACTGGGAAGAACATCCTCCAAATGAAGAAACTCTATAAAAAAGAATCATTCTTTGAATCGAGGAATTTGGAACCAACTTTGGGAGCATGGTCAAGAGGGATGAATGCCGATATCATCAACATCATCTCCTTCCTCCTGCCGACACCAACGATAAATCGAGTTAGGGGTTATAATTTGAAATATGATTGAATTTATTTCTTAATTATTCATATTATAGATTAATAATGAGGATTTCCAAACTAACATGGTTATCGTCCCGTGCATATACCTTGACCCCTTTTCTTTTTTTCTTCTTGCGTTCTTCGTGCGTTCATAATTTCAAAATAATTAATCACACTGGAAAAAAAATATTATGTTGAGCGCAACATATGGACACATAGCCCTTAGCTCGAGGATCACAAATTTGCTGTAGGAATATTTTTTGGGCTTAGAAGGAAGATGCAGTAGCCCATGGAAGGGGCGACATGGAGGTGTGATTTCTGGAATGTTATTAGGGCGCGGCTCTGGGCGAGGTAGAGGGTGCGACAAGAGGTGGTGAAGGACATCCAGAAGGAATCCCCATGGCGGTGCAGCTAGCCGGAGGTGGTGGAATTGGTTCTGGATGTACGGAGGAACCTAACCATTTGGGAAATTAGATCATTTATGTGTGAGAAAATCGTGGAATAAAAAAGGGTTGATTGGAGAGAGAAAATTAAAGAGATGGAATAATAATAAAAATCAAAAATCAAGAAAAAGTGGAGGTGGCGCCATGTGGAAGATGCGTTCACCAAATGAATGCCCCGTGTGTGATTGAATTTGGAGTTAAGGAAATAAGTAATTATCAATAATAATAAAGTATATTTATTATTACTTTTGTTGATAAAACACTTTTTTTAACTATAACTTATCTGTGAAACCTCAGTTTTACAAACCATCAATGGAATTACTACCCTAACTTAGAGACAGAAATTATGAGTCCAATATTGGATTCATTTTTCATGTCTTTGGATCAGGTACCTAAAACGATCAAATAATAATATATATATTATTATTATTATTAAATCTTCGACCCTCTATAACTCCTGCGTACGATGTCCGGTTGACATACCGTAAGTGGTGATATGGTCCTAACATTAAGATGGTCGATTTAAGGCTAATGTTGAATATTAAATTCTGATTTGTGGATTGTGTCCACGAAATACACCATAATAATAATAATACTATTATTACGAGATCTTTTATTCGATTTATCTCCCTCATAGGGTTCCAAAATGACGAACCGTTTGTAGCACTGAAATCCTTGAGATGAGGAATCCCTTTTGAGATACTCCACGCGACGTTTATAGAATGTTAGATTTTGGTTGGGTTGGATCTTACTCGAATCCAACCAGGCCCTCGGCACTAAAACTCTGATAACTCATAGACCGGAAATTCTATTGATGCACTTTCTATTGCATTGAGACCCCTTTTACATGGTGGTCCTTTGGGGTACTTCTTTGTGGGTATTCATGGCTATTGGAGTATTGACCTATGGCTTGAGGAGAATATCCTCCCGGAATCAAGCGAGCTTAGTACGAGAACCCTATAGCTAGATGTGACATGAGAATGGGATCCTTCATGGGTCTGACAATGTACTAGGATATTGTGTGGGTCTGATGATGTACTATGATTCTATGTGGGTCTGAAGATGTACTAGGATCCTGTGTGGGTCTGACCATGTACTAGGATCCTATGTGGGTCTGACGATGTACTAAGGTCCTGTGTGGGTGTGACGAGGTACTAGGATCATGTGTGGGTTTGACGATGTAATAAGATCCTGTGTGGGTCTGAAGAGGTTCTAGGATCCTGTGTGGGTCTGATGATGTACTGGGATCCTGTGTGTGTCTAACGAGGTACTTGGATCTTGTATGGGTATGATGATGTACTAGGATCCTTTTTTGGTCTGATGAGGTACTAGTATCCTGTGTGGCTCTGATGATGTATTACAATCCTTTATGGTTCGGACGACGTACTAGAATCTTGTGTGGGTTGGACTACGTACTACGATCTTCTATGGGTCTAATGATGATTTAGGATCCTTCAAGGGATTTCCTCTTAACAGAGAAAAATGAATTAGTAGTTACATCTAATCATCTATACAACTCTACCTATGTTATACCTGGTGTGAGTTGAGTTTGTACCTGTGTGGTACTTTACTTCATGGTAATACCTTGGTAGTATTCTTCTATTTGGCATACATGTGTTGTACTTACCTTTGTTGTATTCCTTCATTTGTGGAACAATTGAATTTCGGGCTTTTGAGTGGGACCCTTTGTTTCCTCATGATTGATATTGGTATACTTGATAAATTAGGTATATGTATAGGAATATACATAAGTAGGGTTGTCTGTTGATTTCATGCTTCGTGGTTTATCCATTGTGGTTTTTGTGAGACCTTGAGGGTCTTGGGGTCCCTACCAATTATCATTATGCTCACCCCTGCACGGGCTATTCCCACACACTATTGTGTTTGGTATAGACGATGAACAACACTGACTGAGGATGAGAGTACCGAGACTAGAGGTTGCTCGGAGGTTGTCCTTAGAAAAGGTATACCACAGAGACGACCAATTGATATTTTTACCTACCCATAAAGTATGATCCTTGGTGGGTGTTCACAGGAGCTGTTTCAGTTTACTTGTACTTTTCAGTTTCTTATACTTTCTAGTTGGGATTATATTCTGGACCCTTTTACTTACTATACTCACTCTACCTACTATTTAGTTTTCTCGTGTTCATATCTTGTTCAGTTCTTGGTGTCATGTGTTTAAAGGATAAAAAGGCAATGCCTTTCCGATTTTAGGGAATAAACCCCTTAGTACAAGTCTCCATCCCCTTGCCTATGGAAGGCAGGATTGGGGTAGTCACGACACGAGCCCCGAGGGATGAGTTGTGACAAATTGGTATCAAAGGGAGGTTCTATCATAGAACATAAGAATATGATATTTTTAATGGAAATAGTGTTAAGTTTAGTGAGTGTGGTTATTAGTTTAGGGAATCTAGTGTTGGTGTGGTGGTCGATGTATCCATACACCAGGATCCTGACTTCTGATTTGTAACTTAGTGGACGAAAACACTGATTGCATGTGTGTTTTGAATTTTTTTTTGTGTTTTCTTGAGTCATCACATCAGTTATTAATAAATGACCATGGCACAACTATTCCTTATCTGGATGCCGATGTGTAGACATCCAGCTAGGATTCCTGATAGAGTACATGATGACGTCCCACCGAGTGATGAAGCTCTGGTGCAGGGCCCTCTTACATTGTTGGAACCTTCGGGTGGTGTACCAGCAGCACCAACACCTGTTGGGAAACATATATCACCAGCATAACTAGTGGACAAAGCATGACAACTAAGCGTGTTGCACGAGTTTCAACAGCAGTGGCCTTTAAGGTTTCAAGGAGAGAGAGATTTCCACACAGCTGAGGGCTGGATGGAGGCGGTTGCTAGAGTTTTACACCTAGTTGGGACACCAGTAGATTAGATGGTGATCCTAGCTACTAGTCTTTTCCTGTGAGTGACCATGAAGATCATCTGCGGGGTTATGAGGATTCAATACATGTACCGTTTCCCGAGATGGTACCTTCGGGTAGTGTGTCAGCCATATCACTGCCCATTGGTCAGTAGTTACAACCAGCGGTACTAGTAGAGGAAACATATAGGCTTAATTCTTAGGTGTGATTCAGCATCAGATACCCCTAAGGTTCCGAGGCAAGGCTGACTCATAGCTGGCTAAAAACTAGCTTGAGGTGGTGGCTGAGAGTTCTCTAGAGCTTCTGTAGCTCGATAGGACGACATGTCTGTAGCTGAGTATTTTTCAAGGCATACCGATCATTCCTGGTACTCGATGAATATGATATGATCAGTTCTTTGAGGCTCGAACTTCCGAGCGTAGTGTGTTTAATGATGTCCGAGCCAACACTTTTCCACTTTTCATTCTTACTTATGTTGGGGTTCTAGAGATTACCTTTTTGGTTGAATGTTCTTTGGATGAGCGGATACCGCTAGTGAATGTTAGTAGTGGTAATATAGGAAACTAGCGCTAGTCATAGAGACTTGGGCATGTAATAATGTTTCAGGAAGAAGAAGTGTTAAGGATAGATGAATCTACAGGGCTGCAGACGTGGAAGAAGAGCTAGGGGAGCAACATGAGGTGGTGTAAATTTTGACATGATACAACCACCCCCCATTGTTGTAGAGACCCAAAGCTTGACGAACATGGACATTACATTACTTTTGCAGAATACTTAATACATAAGAAAAATAGACACCCAAAGACCGTAATAGTTTAGTTTCTTTGGAAACTCGGAACATAATATTCTAATCGTGGTGAATGATCCTCAATATCTCCCATAATGATCTTCCCTTTTTTTCTTACCTAAAAACCTTATTTATATCCTGAAAAAAAAACATAAAAATGGTGAGCTCAAATGCTCAGTAAGGGTAATCATGGAGAAAATAAAACAGACCATATACATTTGAACATAAAAACATGAACATAATGTTTAAACATCAAGATCATGAGTAGTGAATGAAATCTTGGAAGTACGTAAGGAATAGATCATAAATTACCATTAATCATGATAAAATATCATGGGAATAAAACATGTAATTGTGGCATCCATTAAGCACATGTTATGATTTCCATAGTAGCCAAGGCATTACTGCCAAGACCATCATAGTGGACAATGTCCATTACTGAACCGGGTTTACATGCCATCCCAGCCCTATATTACTGAACCAGTTTCACTTGACATTCCAACAATTTCCTTCTCATGAGATATAAATTTTTAACCAATGCATTGGAGGGAGTTATAGGTCCCACCCATCTCATAATGAAATCATTTTTACTTGTGCCTCAAAATAAAGATAAATCTTTTATCGTAAACCAAATAATAAAATGGGTTTCATAAACATCATCCCATCATAATGTAATACATATAAAATAAATGGATATCATTTTTTCATAAGAAGAATCAAACCATGTAAATAATAGAGTCATTATACCTGAAACATAATCATACTAAATAATGTCATCTTAGATGGAAAAATAGTTTTGACAAAACACTTGAAATGAATTCCTGAGGAAAATATCCTTTCTTCTTCAAAATCATTTTCTTTTCACAAAAATCCATTAAATTTTAAAAGAAAAGTATTTTGTTGAAAATAATCATGAAATCTTTTAATGGAATCTTCATGAAAATAAGGCATTATGAAACCGTAAAAATCTGTTCGCACCGTATAAGTTAAAAAAGCATTCTTCTTGTACTTTTCCCAGAAATGTCAAAAAGTTCTTCATATGGTAAACAAAAGAATGATTCCTTCCATAAAACAATGTAAAATCCAAATAGGGGTAAAAATGATTTAAAAAATACATGGAATAATATTAAACACTTTATGAAAAATATAACCCTATTAAATACTTTCGTATAAGCAATCTCATCTAAAAATGAGATTTTCAAAATTATCCCTTACCTTTTGTACAATTTCTTCTGTATGTGTCCAATAATCCTATATAGTGGGTTTAAAAATATTATTAACTTGTAAAATAAACATAATAATATTTATGATATCATATATGATTCACTTATGTCTTTATATTACCCGCTCTTTTGTAAATTTCATGTTAAAGCAGTGTTTTGGGTCATATCGTTTCATTTATCATATGTGTTTCGACTATTTGTTCTTGATATTATTAATTATATCCTCATTTAATTAATTATATAATGTAAAAAATGATTTATATATAATATATATTCTGCATATAGATATATATGATAGATTGATAAATTGAATGAAATACATCGTTCATGGAGACGGTAGGCCGTACGTACGCATGAACACTGTTTTCATTTCTTTATTGAATTGAATGGAATTAAGTAAATGAAACATATAAGTACATAAATCCAGTATAATTATTATGTAATATCTTTCATGATTATTTATTATATATACTTTATAATCATATTTGAATGGTTAATCATGGAAAATGAATCTCATCGCGTTCGGGGAGACGGTAGTCCGTACGTATGCACGAGTGACAATATCATTCTTTTTATATTAAAATAATATATAATTGGATGGTATATAATATATAAAGAATAATAATAATGTTATATTTATTATTTATATCATTTATACTCATTATTATACCCAACCAAATGATGAAATGTTTGAATAACAAACTACACCACGACGTGGAGACGGTAAGCCTTACATACACACATGTGGTGACTTATTCATTCATAGGATGGATAAAATAAGAAATATGGTTGTAACATTTTTATAATAACATCATAGTATATAGAAGATACTGGAGTTATTATTTTAGAATTGAAACAAAAAAGAAGGAGGAAGTGGAAGAAGAAAGGAACATGAAATAGGTGGTGAGATATTTACCTCTTCTTCAGGTTCTTACTTTTGATTTTATCAAATGGGATCATTAAGATGTCTTTATGAACAAAGGAATGCCTCTATAATGAATTAAGGATAGTTGAAAGGGTATTTGGGCCAGGGTTGGTTGATCCAAAAGGCTTTGGAGTAGTGAATTAGATAGAAGGGGGAGTGCCCTTTCATAAGAGGGGTTAGGGGCACCTTAGAAAAAACATAAAATATTATTTTCTAATAAATCCATATTTGGTTTCTAATGGATTCAAAGTGACTTATGTAGAGTATAGGGTGGGGATGGGTTAAACTCCTCTCAGCCAATAGGTTTTATACTAGTTTAGGTTACCATTTTAACCTTTTTAGTTATATTTAAATCTAAGTTAAATACTTTATCTTTTACAGTGTCTTCTTGTATTTTTACACTATATGGTTAATAAACATACTATAAATAGCCACTATAACCCCTATTGGATCATTAATTTCATATATATTATTATATAAGTCTTTTGTCCGAACATTAGATTTTTAAGATCATTATATGAATTACTAATACAATATTTGTTTTAAAAACACTTTTTTGTCAATCTTGACACTATTAAATATTTTGTTTTTTCTAAATTCATAAAAACATTATTACTTCAAAAAAAATTTCTATAACCAACCCTAATATGTTATATTAATTTAGAAAATTATTTTAATTTACAAAAAGTCTCACATTACATTCATTTGGGTATTTATAATATAAATTATGCTAATATTTTATTAATAAGGTAATTACTACATCATTATTGTGTCATAAATAAATTAAATTATTTAAAGTCTAAAAAATATAAATAAAATACCATTATGTAGGAAATCCTTTTATCATTATAATGGATATTTATGGTCGAATTTATCTTATGTATAACCCTATATTAAAAATTTTTTAGTTATTAAACATTGATTTTAACAATTTTAACTCTTCTTTAAATAAAATAATAATAAATGTCCTAATATAATTCAAGTGGGCCTAAAGGGTAATATTTTATTCCTAAGTTTGTATTCAGTCGAATTACAATAATCCAATAGAACTAGGACATGTGTTAGGGTAATAATAATATCATTTTAACCTTAATTACCCTATTTACTTTTAACCGTGGTAAATAAAAGTTAAAAGTTACTATTCACCAAAAATTATTTACATCTCATTGAATGAAATTTTATTTTATGATATCAACCATGTCTCTCATATTTTTGAAATATAACTCATAAAAGCGGTAAAATTAAGTTTTATGTAAATTTGCAAATGCTCTTAGGAGGTGGGTAAAAGACGGTAAAAAGTTCAATAAAATTTTTATATATCTAAAATTATTATAAAATGACTCCAATGAATTACATTGAACATATATAGGTATTATGTATCTAATTTGACCTAAAATAAATTTAAATAAAATAAATGATTATTTAAATAAAAATTCGGTTTTAACCAATAACTCAATGTTTTCACTATTCATCAAAAATTGAAAGTTTTCAGAAAATTACCAAAAATTCACCTGAGGCTAATTTCGATATTAAGGATCCTAAAATGAAGTCCATTTTGAATGTTAAAATTTATAATATTTTAAAAAGTGGGTATTACTATTTATAACAGCTAGTTTATATAATATTTTTATAACATATCGTTGTTTGGTGAAGCTCGGTACTACGTACAACACAAGATATCAAGGAAGGTTTCTCTTGCGTGTAACGCAAGAAAAGAATAGTTTTGAATATATACTACAATTTAATATAGTGTTTTTTATTGCGCAATATAATCTTTGTGTAGCGTACAACAGAAGAAATCAAAGAAATTAAAAATAGTATTTCTCATAAAATCTTGGGGTGTTACAATTGTGGTCCCCTCCAGGCTCAGGGAGCTGAAGGACAGGGGAAGAAAGTAGCTGTATGTGGTCAAGGAGTGTGACCCAAAGACTCTAGGAATGATTTGAGGTACAATCTGTGTCTACTACTAGCTATCGTATCAATAGACATAGGTACTAATAATTTCTTCCTTCTATGAAACTTGTCCAAGACCTATAGTTTCCAGTTAAACCATTGACTTGACCCTCATGTCTGGAGAATCCTTTGGGAGGAGACTCGATAATAAAACTTATGCTAACCCTGTGATCTGACCCTTGAGGCAAGATTTTAGGTTGGAACCTCTTGGTCGAAGCATCGAGGACTTAAAACGTTAGTTTGGGTATGACTAGACACCCACAATTCATACTCAGATTTACTGTATTAGGAAAAAAAATTTGGGTTTGTCTACAATGTTGAGATGAGGTTTTCCTTAGTCAGTGGAAAAGGAAACCCAAGTAGAATAGGTTAAACTCATGCATAGATGGGTAAAACCGATCACTCTTGAGTCGGCCAACCTTACCCTCATGGCAGTAGGAGTGTTGAGTTTTCATGTTCCCAATTGGAGTTGCTAGGGTTCCTCCAAGACTATGATTTTGAGATAGTCTATACTAGTGGGAAGGGGAACGTGTTAGCAGATGCACTCAGTAGGAGGTATACCCTATAGCTGCTGAGTGAGGTGACAAAGCAGCTGGTAGCTTTACAAATATCCTACATGGATTGAGATGGAGTAGCTTATATTCAGTATTTGACAGTCACTCCCCCACTTCAACAGTGAGTCAGTGAGGCATAGCATAGGGACACTAACAACGAGGCTCGACATGTTCAGATATCCTCAAGGCTGCCTCCACATGGATTTTATGAAGGATGGAAGCATGTCATCTACTTTAGAGGATATTCCATGGTACTAGTAGTGAAACATGAGGAGGTGTCGAGGGATTCCCATATGTCCCCTCTAACGGTATATCCTGGTGTGGTGAAGATGTATTAAGATATCTGACATCAGTACTGATGGACCGGGATGGAGGAAGCAGTGAAAAAGTTTGTATCATGATGTCTCATTGTCAGCAAGTGAAGACTGAACAAAGTTGGCATAAGTCTTATTCTGACAAGATACAGAGACCTATGGAGTTTGAGGATGGTGAACACATCTTTCTATGGGTCTCACCTCGATGAGGTTTGCAGAGATTTGGCTGGGGTGGCAAGTTATCTCCGAGGTAGATCAGACCCTTTTAGGTCCTTAGTAGAGTTGGAGAGGTGGCATACCACATAGCACTTCCACCACAGTTGGAGAAGGTGCACGACGTCTTCCATGTATCCCAACTGAGGATATACATACATGTCCCATCTCACGTCATTGACCATGGAGAGATGGACATCGAGGATGGGGCGATTTTTTTAGAGGTTTAGTGGAGATTAAGGATCTACAGGAGATCGTCCTTCATGGGTGATTGATACATTTGGTGCGTGTAAGTTGGCAGCACGGGAACCTCCAGAAGAGCAAATGGGAATTGGTATCACGGGAACCTCCAGAATAGCGAATGGGATAAGGAGGCTCAGATTCGTGCTCAGTACCCTCTTTTGGTGGTTTTTCCTTTTTTGTGGCTTTTGGGGACGTAAATACCTAAGGTATGGAGAATTTAATGTCTCTAAAATTCCATATAATTTTTTAATTATATAGAATTATTTCTATACCTCGAAATCTGACAGTGCGTGATTCTAAGGCGCGGAGTTCCAGGAATGATCTGTCAAAGATTGGTTGAGTTTAATTTAGCGTGCATAAGTATTTTTCCTAAAAAAGTGGAATAAATCATAAATGGTAACTCGTATCAGAAATACGAGGGCACTGTTGCGTTCAGGATGGTGCGATTACCATAGGCGCATCTTAAATTTAGTCGATGCGGGCCTCCTGTGAGAAAACCCAAAAATTGCATAGTCCTATATAAAATAATTAAATAAATTATATTATTTTTAAAATTATTTTAAGTCACAAAGGATAACAAGGATTGAAAATCAGAGACCACCGCTGAACTCGTGAGGGTATTCTCTCTTTAAGCAGAAACTAACTTTGGCTGGTAGGGGTCACTAGTGAAAGTTAGTTTTTGGCCGTAAATAAAATAATTAATTGAAAATTATTTTATTGTATAATCGATAAGTTTTAAATAGTAACTCGGATTGGAAATATGAGAGTACCATTGGGTTTTTTTGCAGCGTGTTTCACATAAGAAGAGCCAAACCTCGACCGGCGCGGGTCGAGGGTGACTGTAAATAATTTTCAGAACTTTTTTTCTGGAACGTTCAGTAAACACAGAAGAGGCATTTTATAACTTTTGAACTGGTGCTCAAAATTGATATACGAGGGCACTGTTGAACTCGCAACACTGATATTCTCTTAATAAGAACTTCACCTTGACTGTAGTAGGCTGAGGGTGAAAGTTAGTTTTTGTGAATTTCGTGGGAGAGTTAAACTAATAAAAGTAAAATAAAGGAAAACTTTTATTTTATTTTTAAAACCTCCCATTTTGTATGTGTAATGGTGGGGACCACCCAACCCCATTGAACTCCCTCTTTAATGTGAGTTAACTCTTGGTTTCTACCCCAAATTTAATTTTACAACTTTATTTTAATTAATGTGCCAACAATTAATTGAGTTAATAGACTTCACTCAATTAAAATTGGCTCCTCATCCTTTTGGTGGAGATCGTTGGAAAAAGAGGTTTGGGAGAGCCTTAGAGAACTGGGAAGAATATCCTCTTGATGAAGAACCTCATCAATAAAGAATCATTCTCTTAATTTAGGAACATGGAACTAGCTCTGGGAGTGTGGTGCAGGAGCAACAAATGCCGACGTCATCAATCTCATCTCCTTCCTCATGCCGACACCAAAGAGTAATCGAGGTTGTGGTTATAATTTGAAATAATATTTTATTTATTTGTTAATTCATCATATTCTAGATTTGTAATGATGGTGGCCAAACTGAATTGGTCATTGTGTCGTGCATATACCTGGCCCCTTTTTCTATTGTTCTTCATGCGTTCATCAACACCAAAAATTAAGCATACTGGAAACGAAAAATTGTGTAGAGTGCAACATATGGACACAGAGCCCTAGATATGAGGATCGCGAATATGCGATTGGAATATTTTTCAGGCTTAGAACCAAGATGCGGCGGCCCATGGAATGTGCAACATGGTGGTGCGATTTAGGCATGTGTTCAGGGCGCGACTCCGGGTGAGGTAGAGGGTGCAACATGTGGCGACAAAGGATAGCCAGAAGGAAAAATCATGGCAGTGCGTCTAGCCGAAGGTAGTGGAAACCGTTCTAGACATGAGGAGGAACCCAACCATTTGGGAAATGAGTTAATTGGAGCGTGAGAAAACCATGGAATAAGAAAGGGTTGATTGTAGAGAGAAAATTATTGAGATGAAAAAATAATAAAAATATAAAATCATGGAAGAGTGGAGGAGGCACCATGTGGATGTCGTGTTCACCAAATAAATGCCCAATGCATGATTGAATTTGGAGTTAAGGAAATTAGTAATTAACAAAAATAAAAAAAATATTATTATTATTATTACTTTTGTTGATAAAACACTTTTTTGACTATAACTTATCCGTGCGACCTCGGTTTTACGAACTATTAGTGAAAGTATGACCCTGACTTCGAGAAGGAATTTATGAGTCCAATATTGGATGACTTTTTCAGATTTTTGGATTGGGTACCTGAAACAATCAAATAAGAAAAATAATATATTATTATTCTTATTAAAGTTTCGACCCTCTATAAATATTGTGTGCGATGTATGATTGACATGCCTTAAGTGGAGACGTGATCCGGACATTAAGGTGGTAGATTTAAGTCTAATGTTTAATATTAAATTCTAGTTCATGGATTGAGTCCACGAGATAGCCAATAATAATAATAATAATAATAATAATAATAATATTGCGGGATATTGTATTTGACTTATATCCCTCATACGGTGTCGAAATGACGAACTGTCTACGACATTGAAATCCTTGAGACGAGGCGGTTCATTTTAGATACTCCACATGACTTTCAATGAAATTTGGTGTTTAGATGAGTTGGATCGTACTCGAATATAACAAGACCCTCATCAGTGAAACACTTATAACTCAAAGACCGAGTGTCCGATTGACACACCGTCTATTGAGTTGAGACCCATTTTACATGGTGGTCCTTTTGGATACATATTCATGGGACTTCGTGGTAGATGGAGTACCGACATGTGGATTTAGGAGTGGATCCTCCTAGAATCAAGCGAGCTTAGTGTGGGAACCGTGTAGCTATCTGTGACATTAGAAAGGGATCGTTTGTGGGTCTGACAATTTACCAAGATACTATGTGGGTATGAAGATGTACTAGGATCCTATGTGGGTCTAACGATGTACTAGGATCTTGTGTGGGTCTGACAATGTTCTAGGATCCTGTGTGGGCCTAACGAGGTACTAGGGTCCGCTCTGGGTCTGACAATGTACTATGATCCTGTGTGGTTCTGACAATGTACTAGGATCCTGTGTGGGTAAGACGATGTACTTGATCATGTGTGGGTCTGACGAGGTACTAGGATTCCTTGTGGGTTTGACGATGTACTAGGATCCTTTGTGGGTCTGATGAGGTACTAGGATCTTTTGTGGTTCTGATGATGTAATAGGATCCTGTGTGGGTCTGACGAGGTTCTAGGATCCTGTCTGGGTCTGACGATGTAATAGGATCCTCTATGGGTCTGACGAGGTACTAGGATCTTGTGTGGGTCTGACAATGTACTACGATCCTCTCTGGGTATGACGAAGTTCTAGGATCCTATATGGGTCTGATTATGTACTATGATTTTATATGGGTCTAATGATGAATTAGGATCCTTTGTGGGTCTTCCTTTTAACAGAGTAAGATGAATTAGTAGTTACATCTAATCATCTTTACTACTGTACCTATGTTATACCTGGTGTGAGCTGAGTCCGTACCTGTGTGGTAAATTCCTTTGTGGAAATACCTTGGTGGTATTCTTCTGTGTGGCGTACCTATGTGGTACTTACCTTTGTCGTATTCCTTCCTCCATGGAACAGTTGAGATTTGGGCTTTTGAGATGGACCCTGTGTTTCCTTATTATTGAGAAGGGTATACATGATAACATAGGTATATGTATGGGAATATATCTAAGTAGTGTTGTCAGTTGATTTTATTCTTTGTGGTTTATCCTTTGTAAATTTTGTGAGACCTTGAGGGTGTCGGGGTCCCTACTGAGTTTTGTTATACTCACACCTACACGGGCTACGCCCGCACCCTGTTGTGTTTTGTGAGGATGATGGAAAACACTAACTGAGGACGAGAGTACTAAGACTAGAGGTATCTTAGAGTTGGACCATAGACGAGGCGTACCGTAGAGACGACCGTTCGAGAGTTGCACTTACCCTTCTGGTAGGATCCATGGCGGGTGTTCCCAGGAGCTATTCCAGTTTACTTGTACTTTTCAGTTTAATGTACTTTCTAGTTGGGCTTATATTCTAGGTCTTTTTACATAATTTAATCACTCTAATTACTATTCCGTTTACCCGTGTTCATATCTTGTTGTGTTCATGGTTGCATGATTTTACAGGATATAGAGGCAATTCCTTCCCTGTTTTTGGGAATACGCCTTTCGGTTCTAGTCGCCATCCCCTGGCCTATGGATGGTGGGGTTGGGGTAGTCACGACATGGGCCCCGGGGGAGGGTTATGACAAAAACACCGAAAGTTCTCAAGGGTATCATGAACAAGATCTTCCATCCATACCTCGATAGCTTCATTGTAGTTTTCATTGACGACATATTGATTTACTCGGTGTCGGAGGAGGAACACTCCATGCACATAAAAATTGTACTATATACACTCTAAGAGCACCATCATTATGGTAATCTCTCAAAGTAAAAGTTCTACATATGGAACGCCCACTTCATGGGGCACGTTATCTCAGAGGCTAGAGCTCTAGTGGATCCAGCGATGATAGAGGCAGTGCTTTCTTGGGATCCACCCAAGAGTGTGACTGTGGTGCAGAGTTTCCTAGGATTGGTTGGGTACTACTAGATATTCGTACCTGACTATTACATAGTTGAAACACCATTGTCATCTTTGAAAAAGAAGGGACAACCCTTCATGTGAATAGAGAGATTCAATCTATGTTTTTAAGAGATTAGGTAGAGACTGATGTGTGGCACCATCTTGAGGATACTAGAGGAGGGCGTTGGTTATGTAGTCTACTAAGATACATCAGGGATCAGACTAGGATGTGTCCTGATGAAGGAGTGAGCCTTAATCAGCTAAAAGTCATGTCATCTGAGAAAAAATGAGAAGAACTGTGGTACCCATGACCTAGAGTTAGGAGTAGCAGTATTCACATTGAATATGTAGTGACAATACCTGATGGGAGAATGATTTATTGTCTACTCTGATCACAAGAGTCTCAGGTATATCTTCTCACAAAAGGAAATGAACCTAAGACATCGACGATGTATAGAGTTTTTCTAGGACTAATAATTTGAGAGATTATACACTTCTTGGATGGGAAAATTAGTAGAAGATGCACTTAGTAGGAGGTCCAGTCCACAATTGCTGAGTGAGGTGACAATGCAGCTAGCCACATTGTAGTCATATTTCTTGGATAATGATAGAGAATATTACCTCAAGTCTATAAAAGTTACACCCCACTCCTTTAGCGAGTCAGGGAGGAACATCTTGGGGATGTAAATTACGAGGATTGGTGTGCTCAGATATCGTTAGTTCATGCTCCTAATGTATTTTCTAAAGGGGGTAGCACATCATCATCTTTAGAGGATTCACTATAGTACCAGTGATGCTATGAGAGGAGGTGTTGCGGGGGTTCCATACACCCCCTTTGGTGGTAAATACTAGAATGGAGAAGATGTACAAAGACCTCCAACATCAGTACTGGTGTCCAGGGATGGAGAAAGTGGTGGTGGATTTCATCTCGCGATGACTCACTTGTTAGAATGTGAAGGCCGAGCATCAGGTATAAGCAGTCCAAGATCAGTCACTTGAGGTGTCATAATTGATGTGGGATGGAATATCCATGGACTTCATGATTGGGCTACCACATACGTCATGGGCCAGGATTCCATTGGGGTGATCATTGATTAACTCACCAAGGCAGACCCATTTCCTACCCATCCGAGAGCAGGGATCAGTAGAGAGCTTGGGACTCCACTACATACAAACTATTGTATGAATTCTCTAGGGGACATAAATGAACGTCTCATATCGCAATGATTGTTTTAAATCTCTCTTGTGGAAGGTATTTTAGGAGGCATTTACGAATCAGCTACATTTGAGCACCACCTTTCATCCTTAGAAAGATGGTCAGACATAGCAGACAATACAAACACTCAAGGATACACTTTGTGCTTGTGTCCTCGATTTTAGCCACAATTGGGAGGACCACCTGACACTGGTGGAGTTCACATACAATAACTGTTATAACTCTGCCATCTTCATGGCTCCATTTTAGGAACTATACAGGTGACCTTGCTGATCAACACTGTGCAGAGAGACCTAGTGGAGTCAGCACTTTAGGGTCTAGAATTGGTACATGTTACCATAGAGAAGGTATAGATCATCCATGAGAGGATGAATATTGAACATATCCGGAAGAATTTTTATGCCTATAGGAGATGTAGACCCTTAGAGTTTGAGAGGAGGGACCATTTTTTCCAATGAGTCTCACCCCGATGAGGATTAAAGAAGTTTGGTTGGGGTAAAAATCTGTATCTGAGGTTCATTGGACCTTTCCAGATCCTCATAAAAGTAGGAGATGTGGCATACCATCTAGCTCTTCCACCACAGATGCACCTGGTGCGTAATGATTTCCCTGTGTCACAACTGAGGAGGTATGTGCATGGTCCATCACACATTATTGACTGGGGTGAGCTGGACATCGATGATGGGACAATGTTTGCAGAGTTCTCATTAGATATAGGGGATCGATAGGAGCATGTCCTTCATGGGCGGTCTATTCCTCTACTACGAGTTCGGTGGCAAAATAGGACCCTCCAAGAAAGTACATGGGAGCAAGAAGCTCAGATGTGTGACCATATATACCAATTTGTTTCCCATGTTTTGTTATAGTTTTTGAGGAAAAAAAATCCCTAAGGTGGGGAGAATTTAACGTCCTGGAAAATTCCATATAATTTTTTTATAATTATTTGGGATTTTTAAGAGTCTAAAAAAATTGACGGCACTTGATTCCACGGACCGGGGTTCCTAGAATGTAATTTTGAAATCCGTTAAAGGTATGTTCAGTAAATATGTGGGCAGCATTTTCAATATTTTGAACCAGTTCTCGGATTAAAAATTTGAGGGCACCGTTGAATCTGCATCACTGTGATTCTCTTATGTGAGGCTTAACATTAACTGAAGTAGGTTGGGAGAAAAAGATAGTTTTACGTACTTTTTGAATGAATAATAAAATTACCTAAAAATGTTATTTTATTTTTCTATCAACTGTTGAGCGGCGGTGGAGGGACTACTGGGTTGTCAAGATATTTAATTTCTTGACTCTTATATTTTGCAACCAAACTATTTAGAGTTAAGAGATTCATTAATTAAAACTCATTAATGAACCTCATTAATCATACAATGTATTTATCTCCCTTCCCCTATATTTAAATGAAGCTCAGGCTTTGGTTTTTAACATGGAAGAGAGGAACCTCTGACGATGTTTCATGGAGTCTTCCACTAATTAGGAACATATGCTTTGATGATAACGTTGGAGGAATCAATCCAAAAATGACGAATGTCGACAACTTCATCAAAAATGGTTTCTTCTCCCACAATCGTGACGTATCCTATGAATCTGTTATAGGGGTTGTTATTAAAATCAAGTATTTCCTCGATTAAATTCCTCATTCATGAAAAGCATCACGAATGTGGATCAACCAAAATGAGTTGATCCACAATTCGTATTAAATTGCATGTGGTTTTTGTGGGAGTTTTAAAAGGGATTAAATTTATCTTTGCAATGAATTGTTTATTACCCAATTGATATGATTATAACGTAGAGTGTGCGGGCCAAAACAACAAGTCCTGGAACCTCCAACGCTTCAGTTTTGATCTTGTTCTTTAGGGAATAATTTTTAACTCAATGGAATCCTAAATCTGGGAGCCACGTTGTGACAAAAGCATCTTGGGAGGTCCATATGTGCTTTCGGAAGCCAAAACAGACTACCAGAGCTCACTTGGTGGCCAGCGGAAGCCCCAACGACACGACACCAGGAGGCAACGGTGGTGGCCGACTATCACCAGCTACAAAGATGTGGCTTCTAAAGGCACCGTGGTAGACCAGTGGGGCATCTGTTGTCAGCCGGATGCAATGGCAGCAAGGCAGCACATTATCGCATGCTGTAGAATGGAACCGTAGCATCGAGCCGTGGCATAGTGAACCCGTGCCCTGTGAGTCCTGCTGATAGAAGGGAAATGACACGCGGTGATGTCAGTTGAAGAACACGAATTTCTTTTCTATTTGGGAGGGAGGGCGGCCACCCGACTAGTGGAACACGCCAGCCACCAGGATAGGTCACCTTGCAGGCCATGCCCAGCCTAGGAAGGCCTGGCGGGTCCATGGCCCATCCCACTCGGGCCAGCCCAAGCTCTTCGAGTTCGGCCGGGTCAGGCCCAGACTGGTTTGGGGAGACCAGAACCGGGTCGGGTCGGCCCAGGTCAGGGTGGGGCGAGTCTCTCGAATAGGACCAAGACCCTTTCCGATCTAGATATACTTAAAAGGCAGTATCTCACAAACCATACATCTGTTTTTTGAACTTTCTACAACACTATATTCATTTAGAATGAGAAACTCCTTTTGAGATACTCCTCCCGAGTTTTGGATAATGATGGATTATGGCTGGGATGGATCAAACCCGAATCCAATTAGGCCCCCAGTACTAAAACACTTATAACTCACAGACTGGGCATCTGATTGGCACAACGTCTATCACATTGGGAACCATACCAAATGGTGGTACTTCTGGTTACTCATTTGTAGAATGTCACGGTAGTTGAGGAATGACCGAAATATTGAGGAGCAGATACTATGAAACTCAATCACACCTGGTGCGGGAAATCCAGTGAAGGGGGCGGGGAATCCTGTGACTGGCTGTCAATTGAAGAGTGACCCCTTGTGGATCCGCATCATAACTACCCTCTCTGGATCAGGATCATAGAGACCCTATCTGGATTATAATCATAACAACCCTGTGTGGACTAGCATCATGGGGACCCTGTGTGGATCCGAATCATAGCGACCTTTTGTAGATCAGCATCATAGTGACCCAGTGTGGATCAAATATTTTACCACATTATAGAATAAGTTTATTTTTCGGCATAATAACAAATATTTCTCAAAACTATTTTTATGTGCACAATGCATATCCATTTGAATTACATAAAATATACAATAATAAGAAAATAATTAAATTAAAATTTTTATTAAATATCTCCATTTATGGATTATAATTCATATAATGATGAAAACTTTTCCTATATATAATGTAATATACTATTTGTTTTTGAAAAATTAATGTGTCATAAAACTGCCATTTCGTCACACTGTGGGTTTTATATTAATTTAAATTATGTAATCATATGATAATATAATTTTACAAAATAGATTCCAATTTTTTAATAATCACAATATTTATTGTAAAATAATTTATACATGATTTTTTGTGGCCATAATGATTAGTGAAAACACTTGAAAACTTGTTACGAGGGTAAAAAAGTAAAAAGTAAAATGCTATTACCCATAGAGGTAACAAATATAACATGTTTAAAAAGTTAAACTTTTTTTTGTAGTTTTTTCTCAGATTTAACTAAAACTAAATCTATTTCTAAATTTTTTGGAGGAACTTATATTGCAAATGACCTCTTATTATTCCATAGTTTTGTGTATTTAAAAATATGTTACTCATCTTCAATTATAAAAGGAAACCCCATAAACTCACTTCTTTACACCTGTCAAGAATTTCAGATTAACCGAACCTTGACAATATGTCTTCTAAAAATACATATACATATTAATTATATTTTATTCATCCCAAATTTCAAACCTTTGCATGCTTAATAGGAGTTGCAACTGAGTTTCTTCAAATAGAAGATAATTATCTTAACTGATATTTTTTCCTTTCAATTATTATTTTTTGAAATTTAAATTTCTATTAGTAATTACAATATAATAACACCTATATCTTATATATACTAATATTTAATTAATTTTATTTAATAATATTTTTCTATCTCCCCTTCTATCAAATGTGGAAAAGAACTATCATTCATTTATACAATGGACTACCTCCCCACGAACTAATGAAAATAATTGTATATCATCTCCTATCAAGGGAATTCCTAATCATGTATTTAATATTTATATATAATATTAATTAAATACAAATGAATATGTAAAATTAGCATCTGATAAATATTCTTGCACACCATTAATTGATAATTGATATCACCATTCATGTATATCACAAACAATATCCTCCCAAACTAGAATGACTAATATTTCATTACCACATCACATGGATGGTTTATATACGTATATTAAAACAAATAATGTGATAATTATAATATTTATTGTAATTATTTTAGGGTAAATGATCTTTTTCTTTCTTTTCATTAGGATCACTGAGAAATTTAAATATTACGCTTTCTTACATACGACATAACTACACAATGATTGTAATGTAATTAATTTTGAAACCATAACACATGTTTTTAAAATATATTTTTTGTATCAAATTTTTTATTATTAATTGATTAATATGTGAAAATTATCACTTTCATAATACTCAACACACCGATGATGTTTTGGAATTTTTAACTGAATGTCCTCAAAACACCACACATTGACATAACTGATTAATTAATTCTATAATCCATTAAAATAAATGAATTTAATTATTTATTTATAGTTTGATATTCCAAAAAATTATTCCTAAAAAAATAGTAAATTTATTTATATCTATTATATATGTGATAAAATACATACATGAGAAAATATGGACACAAGGTAAGGGTTTTGTCTCAAATCTACCAGCATGGAGACACATGGTTTTTATAAATTAAATTTAATTAAAATGATATATATCATTCATATTTAAATATTATATCTTTAATTTGTAATATATTAAGATTTTTTAATTGAATATTAATTTACATCATTCATAGTAGTTATAATCTAAATTTACCAAAGCGGTAAGGGTTTATGATTCAATGACAAGTTGATTAAAATTATTGATACATGAATTTTTGTTATTGAATATTAATTGATCATTATTTAAAAAAACACGTTAATTATCATCTAATATAGTTATTTATTATGTTTTTGAGTTATTTTAGCATTTTCATCACTATTGTAGTTAAAATGATTGAGAAAATGTTTTTAAGATAAGATGAATTTATTTTTATCATCGATCATAAATAAATTTTCATCCATTTCTATGCTTTAGAAATACCCTTTCATTTATATTTTTATCATTTAAAAAATTAATTATTACAGAAATATTTACCCAATTTTTATTTTTTATTAATTAATTTGAAGGAATTATTCATTTTTATTTTGAATATTGTACTTTCTAATCTTTTTACTACAATGTGGAATGAATGTTTTTTTAACTTATATGTTATATAAATAATTACACCCATCATGACCACTCTATTATGATAATATTACCCTATATGTTTTCAATGGTTCATTTTTTAAATAAAAATTTTCCCATTAAATTATAGAATTTATTATTTTATAATAAGCGATTTCATAATAATAATATATTTTTTATCAAGAAATATTCAATGTAATAATTTAAAAGCATTTTCCACAATAATTACTTCCTTTGATTTTTTGTATTTCTTCTAAATACTATATATATTTCTCTTATATATATACCTAAATAATTCAATCTTACATAGAAGGTTTAATATATATATTTTATTCATTTCTCAATATCCTTCATTATTCAATTTCCATTGATTATTTTACCTTGTAAGATTATGAAACCCATTTTTTCAATGGGAAATTCATCTGTAATGCCACATAATTTACAAACTTTATGCTGAAAACATTATCATGAATATGTTATGGTTGGATCTTCTAGATTATTCTCTATGTTATTGGGTAATTCTATAGTAACATGAAGAGTCTAGTTTGATATTAAGGAGTAAACCTAATACACAATTAGACATTTTAACAAAGTGATATTATCTAGGAAGTTATAATTCATTCATGTTTATATCATTTTTATGGGTTTTCCACATTTAATATGATTCCATGGCTTTATGATACCATTCCCATTATTTTCTGATACTATATGCGCCATCATTATCCTTATCTTCTATAATATCATTTTATGCTTTTGACTCAAATGTTACGATTCCATACCATATTTATTCTCTTAAAAGGATTATATACCACCAATTTAATCTATGTATTCCCCCAATTTCTCAATGATGTTTTGGAGATTTAAATGATTTAAGATCTAATAATGGAATGTAATGTAATGATGTTTCATTTTTAGATCTTACCATGATGTATTACTAACTTAGTCTTCTAAACAAACCAGGTATAATCATCATTTGGTTGTTTTTAATATTATATTTTGATAAAAATCATGTAATATCATTTTTAAAATGATTGGGCCTTTATATATGATATGAGAATAGTTTCTAGTAATTTTTAATAATTAATACTATATTACTTATGTTAGATCATGAGGGATAAATCTAAGAATATGAAAATATCATGTAATTTTATTGATGTATAGATTAACTGGGATTTGAGAAAATGAATCCATTTATTGATAATAAACGTCGTTATTTCTCAATCACAATTTCACCTTGAGGTGATAGCCTAAAAATGGGAAATAGACATAGACTCGATCAAAAAACATTCCATGAAAAAAATTATTTCTTTCACATTAGGGTTGACTGTCCCTTGGGAAATGTTTTATAGATTCATGACCTTTTTATTAAAAATTGTGTATAACTTGATGAAATTGTTAGGTTAGAAAACCAACTAGAGAACATTTCCCTGAATAACCTAGATTGAAATCAAGAGAATCATAATTTGGGATATACCTATCAATTACAAGTTAATAGTTATAGGTTTTTCTGTTTCCATTTTTTTATAATGAATTATTATCATGTTTCATTTATTTATTTGGACAATGTATGCAAATATGGGATTGTATTCCCAAAAATAATGTGATTGGAGATGTAATGATTTTCATATCAGGATGACGAACCTAATGGGAACATCAATTATAAAAATGATACATGAAAAGTGATATATGCCATATTAAAATTAATATCATTAAGTTTATTGAATTCCAAAACATATAAAAGAAAAGAAGAAGTAAATTTCATATAAGATCAAATGTCATATATAATAAATATTAAAATATTCAATTGTATACATGTCAAAAATGTGGGAATATGCACTATAGAACATTTTGTAAAGTAACAAAAATCTGTTTTATGTGCTGGAAGGGAAGAAATAGAATAGCTAATTGATGGTAAAAAATAAAGAGTGTGATAAGTAAGACACAAGGAAATAAAGTAAACCTAATTAACCTATTACATTTCAATGTTATAGATTTGGTAAGCAAACACATTATCATATTATATATCATAATACAAGGATTAGTTATTATGGGACTATGTTATGGTAGTCACTGAAGTGGAAGTATTGACATGATTAGGTATTTTAATTAAATAATATTGAAGTCGATGTTTTTTATTAACGGAATTATATTTATAAGAATCATGACACTTCTCAAGATCATTATATAATAGTTTTTCTTTTTTTACCTTCACGAATATTCTGAATGGTACTAAATACCTAGATATTTTATTTAAATATTAAGTGATATTTTATTTAAAATTATATGATTTTATATTCAATTAATATTATTTGGTCTTTCGGGGAAAAAATAAGTTTTATAAATGAATTTCTTGGTTAAAAACCAATTGTATTGTTAATTTTATTTTTAGTATTTCTATTATATTTTTTTGATTTTTATAATAATTATATAAATATGATATTACAAAAGGAAAAAACAACTTTTTGGGAGAAATCCCAATGCATCTGTAATAACCACAGGGTTTCATCTCGGAACCCAAGAGAGATAATAGTTTAGATCCTATAACTAGCCTGTTGGATGTACTAGTAACTATAATTTGTTTTATTTAAATTATTTGATGGATACAGACAATGTTAATTTTGGGAAATATATTATAGTAAAATTTTATTAATTTTTAGGATCTTCATCTTATTATGGATATTTTTCGAATTCTTTCATTTGGTTGAGTTCTATGAAACAGTTAACAATAATAATTGATTGTTCATTTAAGATATTATGGAAATTAAATTATTAAATCCTTGAATGTTGATGTTATTTGGAATATAGGTTCATAGAATAGTTTGTGTTGAACTTGGAATTTATTTATTAATATAAATGTTTATTCAAATTGGGAATTATCTAACATTTTTCTAACAATTTATTGTTTTTGTTCTTATTTGATGACTATAGGAATATCTTGATTTAATTGTTTGGAATCACATTACTCATTCGAAATTAAGTTTATCTATTTAAGGATGAAGTATTAAACATGAATATATATCATTTTGATAAATAAGTGATATATAATTTTTGTTATATTGGTGAAATTAATTTATAGTGGTCAATGATAATAGAAAAAGAATTATCTCTATTAAGAAGATTAACATCTATTTTTCAATCCAACATTGGAAAAAAATTTAAGGACCCTATGGTCAGTCTTTTGGGAAGATCAAAAACTCTTGAATATGGATAACATTTTTTACTAAGAAGGTTCAAAATCGTTATTCATTCCGTAGAACTAGAATTTTAGTTCCATGAAATATTACAGTGTAAATTTTAGGAATTTTTATATATATTGTAAATGAGGCTTGGGTATTACATTATTCCCTCACATAAATATTTCATCCTAATCATATTCATGGATATTACTGCATAGAAAACTGTGGTTGGATCTTTATCCTAGCATCCTCTTGTTCCCATATTTCCACCTCTTTTTTTTTACTTTCTCTAAATTACCATCACCAATCAATTAACTTAATTCCTCAATACATTATCTTCAGTATCACTAATATAAATGGTTTACTCATTGTATGATATATCATGTTATAATACTCTTTTTTAAGATGAGAAAACATGAATTGGGTCTGGAATGTACTTCCATAAAAATGATATATGGAACAATCATTTACTTTAGGGAGGCTTGGTGGAATTTAAAATTGGTATGAATAGATAAAATCCTTTCCAAAATTTCAAAGTGTATGATATTACATAGGGATATTTTTTTTCGTATTATCAAACTTATAATGCCCTCACATTAAGATACTATTATGAGAAACAAGATCTATATATAACATGAAAATCCAAATCCATCCTATGATTTTTAGCATAACTTGTTTTCATTTGTTTTGGCTTAATTACCATGTTTCTCTATAGTATTTTACTTTTTTCACTTCAACATGTTCTGGACATATAAGATTTCTTTTTCCAACTTCATCTTATCATTTTGGAGTGTGAAATCTCATTACATATAATTTCTATATGGTTCAATTTAAATATTTTAATTGAAACTATTGAAATAGGAAATATCAACCTACGATAAATAATAATAACACATACCTTGAATATCAGTTTTCCATGACCTACACATATCGTCCAATGTTCTTATCATTTATTACAACAATGAATATATTTTAATACATTAGGTGGTCCACATGTAAATATTGGTATCATAATTATAATTAATAATCTTTTAGAATTTAAATGTAAAATGGGTATTGTGATTTAAAAAATTGAACGAGGCATTCCATGGTGTTTTATAACTTTAATAACGCATATCATTTTGAGTAAATAAAGAGTTAAATCTTATCCTATAGTATGGAAATTATTTTATTTGGTAAAGTGATCAGTAATAACCCATATTGAGTAATTCCTTCAAGGTTTCATTGATAGTCTTATGAAAAAATACATAAAAATTCCATAACACTTCCACATATGAATAGGAATAGTTTACACGAATCCCCTGGGATGCTATCATTTATGTTTCACCAATTGGATAACAATGTATCTTTATATATAATCATCAATTTATTACCTCATGGTATTGCAAAAAAATATTCACTCAAATCAATATAAATCACTATGCCACCCAGGTGTATATAGAAATCCTGGCTACGAGTGTTATCCAACAGTTGACTTTGAGGACCAAATATATATTGAACACAAAATCTCTTCCAAAATAATATACTTACTTCTACACAAACAATTACTTACATCTACAATTGGTTCAAAGCTTAAATTTTCTTCTAAAAATCCACATCATCATATTTAAAATTTATATCTTATGTAATAACTATCAATTCATAATCCTTTATAAATGTATTAATGTTCCCCATTCATTAATTATTTAAATATAAATAATTACTAGATCCATTGACATATGATCCATATAAATCATTATTTGGGTCGAACACCATGATCGTTTCCTTCTTAATTCATATATTACAGTATTTTCTTTCCCTATGTGGTAGTTTATTGAGAAAACATAATTCACAAGAAGCTCGAGCTATATTCTTTGTTTGATTTTGAAATAATTTTATGAATAGGTGTGTTTTATGATCTAAATTTATTGAATTTCCCACACCATTATTAATAGAGATAATATCTTCATATTCTCAGATAAAATATTAAAACTTCTTACTCGATATCATGGGATGCATATTTTTTATGATGTTTCTTTTACTACCTTAATGCAAATTCAATAACATTATCTTTTCCCATGAGTAAAAAAGAACTTCCCAAAATAAATGAATCAATATATATAAAAAAACACATAAATTATTGCAGGGTTCATTAAATGTTGGATAATTGAACAATATACTATTTAATTATTCAAAAAAATCCACCCATTCCTTTTTTCCATATAAAATTAACCGATTTTTTGTTATCTTAGTTTATGAGTTAGAAAATCATGAAAACTTTTGATTGAATCACAAGTATAAACCTATAAAACCTATGATTACATGAATGTTATAAATTTTTTCCTTTTTAGTACATTCTCTAACAACCAATGATTTAATTTTACCAACTATGATTTCATATTTGGAGAGAATATGTCTAAGAAAAGAAACATCAAGATCCCAGAATTCAATTATGATTCATCTCCCTTATAATGATATTCTTCCAAGAGATATAAAAATAACTACAAAGTTCTTAGCATGGTTCTTCTATTACATAGAATGAACCGTGATATCCACAAATAATAACACAATTAAATCAACAAGATATTCCATGAATAGTATTTTTATTAGATACATAAAAATAAATGGTTATTTAAAGAATCCATATGGAATTACTGTAAACTCATAATTTATATACCTCATTCATGTTGTTTTATTTAGAACAAGAACCTTATTTATATAAAAATGATGACATCTAGAGTTAAGGTCAATGTTAGAACATTATTAATCTTCATGACATTGAAATAAGAAATAATCACTCTGAGGTAGTGTATACATGTTATTTTATCATAATAGGATTTATTTCCCAATAATATAATCCAAGCTTATTAGTTCTGTATTTATTCAAAATTATGATAACATGAGACCCTAGATTATATATTATGTATTATAAATCCCCTATCAAAAAATTCATCTATTTATTTCTTTAACACAATTAATACCACATTGGTCATTCTCTAGGTTTTCCTTGATATAAGCTATTCATCAGGGATAAAATCTCTTGATAATTCAACATCATATAATAGTTCTAATCTATTTAATTCCAAAATAAAATCATTAATTTATTATTATGTAATAGTTTAATGCTAAATATTATGATTATCATATCCATCAATTGATCTAGTTTAATATTCTTACCAAAACATATCAAAAAAAGTTATACTAGGGATGGATCTAGAAGTAACTTTGATAATGAAGTAAAAAATATAATTAATAGGAATAAAATATTTTGATCACGGATAATATTTATTTTCTAGTTAAATAAATATTTTTCATCATATTTTTTAATAAATTACATACCACAGAATATATAAAATTAAACCATTGGTTATATAATGAAGTCTTCAAAGAAGGCATATTTATGTGTCACAATAGGGACTTCATGAAACATATTTATTGTTGGGAGGATTACGTATTTATTTATGATAGACAAATCACTTATAAATGTTATCATAAAGTATATTATTTTCATAGAAAATATAGATTATTTAAAGGGTTTAGATGATCCAGAATAAAACATTTATTGGCCAAATTTGATCCAATAATTAGTATACATTCCATAACATCATTGGGTTCATCCACCTAAGATATATTAATTACATAATATTATACTAATCCCCTAATACTCTTTTGTTTTATGTTCCCATGATTATTATGGGATTGGTGTATGTAATTCCCAATTTCATTACAGTTAAAGCACCATATATCAATGATTTCTTACTCCAATTATATTAATCATCTGGATGACCCTTATCTACCAACTTATATAAAACTTCCATTAACTCAAAACATTTTATTGGATTATTTTCTTATAATTTTTTACAAGATGGAAAGTTATTAATTTTTTTTATATTTATTGTTTTGATACATTTTTCATGTTTTTCAAACAACCATTTATTCTCTGTATTACACTTGATTATATGAGATCTACAAAATTCTATCTTTTTGATGGATCTATTAACTATTTTATCATATGTTGAAAATATTTGAGAGATAAGACCTTTTTAGAGAGATTTTTTAATCAAATCAATGAAACAGTATATCATACATTATGTGTTGAGTATGTAATATATAATATATCGGGATAAATTTTTCAATGTTCCTTCATATTCAACAAAAATTGCTTCATCAATTTAATATTTTTTAATGACATGTATCTTTATTTTAGGTCATTGGTTACGAAGTAAATATTATTTAAATTAATTATATTTAAAAGTTCTATACTCCATGTGCTATATTTCTTCATCACAATTTGTATTTTGGATCAATAAAAACCATTGACCATCATTATATTGATGAAACAAAGTAAATATGTAACCTTTCTCCTTTTATCAAATCATACATAAAAAAATTTCTTTTCAAGGGATGTAATCCATTGATTCGATAACACTATGTTAGTTGTCCCACCAAAATACGAGAACTTATTTCACATTAATCATTCCAATAATGGGGAATAATGTTGTGTAACACCATGTCTCTCAACTTAGGAAAGGGTTTTCATCACAACTTTAGTAATATTTAATAAATTTTCCAGGGTCTACTATGTTCCAATATGTGTTGTTCTATCTTACTTAGTATGTAAATATCTACATTGACTATGAGTGTTAGTAAGAATATTTCTTCCATGAAATAATTATAAAAAATTGAATACAATGTATTAGTTCATGACATTAATATTATCAAATCACAACGTAATTATCTAAATCTTATGAAACAATAAACATAAATTTAAAATATATGAATTTTTAATCTTATAATAATAATCTTAGTCTCATTTCATTTATCATTATTTTCATATCCTTTATAATTTTTTAGAAGGAAATTATGAATTATCCAAATCTTATACCCCATGAGTGTCAAACTAGCAGTGTAATGAATTCTGATTTCATGTACCAAGTTTCAATAAATTCAAATCTCAATGTTCCATTTCTAGCATCATTAACCCTATGTAAAATCATTCTAAAACAACAACCACTTACAATATCCAAATATTTACTTATTTCTTAGAAATACCAAATAATATATTTCATAACAAAACATTAGGTGGTTACTATATATTTATTCAAAATATATTCCATCAGATTATGATCCCTAATATATATTTTCCTTTAGTTATGAAGGATTCTACCAAAAATTATCTTATACAACTATAACAATTTCGAATCAAGTAACCTAATGAAATTGGTTAATTTATTATATTGGAAATAATACAAAGGGTTATTTCATGAAGGATTCATCTTCTTAGTATTTTTAGATAACAAAATACATACATGGTATAAAATTTCATTGGAAATATTCTATGAAACATAAACATATAGAATACCTGACAACCATGAATCTAATTCAAAGGATTCATCGTCATATATTATGGTAAGGATAAAACAAAATGATGAAGTAAAATTCCCCATAATGGTTAAATATAGAAGAATATATCATGAGTAAATAACGAATAATATATATGGTATGGTAAATAACTGAACACATATTCTATTTAATCAATGACATGAATATCCTAAAAATATAAGGAACAATCAATAAAAAAATGTAAATAGCTGAACTCATATGTTATTTAATAAATAACTTGAGTAAAAATCCATCCAATAAAAAGATAAATATAATAATTTCATAGATATTAATAACTTAATTCTGAATTAGGGAAATTAATATTATTTTATGTCATAATCTAAGACATCATAATATATATAAATTTAGGAATCCGTGCTATGAAATTTTAAAACTAGGGGAAACCCCTTTTAATTTCGACAACTTATTTTATAATGTTTCAAACCAATTCATCTAGGGATATATAATTTCATGCTCCACCTATAAATGCATTTCCAAATCATTCCTTAGACATATTTCTTCTCTAAGGAATCTTTTACTCTATGCTCCCAATGGGTTTCTTCTTTTCCCAGTTTCCAAAAGTGGATTTCGTTTTTAGTTCAATAATGATAGATAATCCCTAAACATCTTAAAAAAATATTGACAATTCAAATAATATAGATATTTAAAGTAAAGGTAATATGTAATGAAAAATGATTAAAATGAAGTTATTTTCTGATGATATAGATAACAATAAGAAAAATTAATCATGAAATGAGAGGTGACCTTCAATTATATAAGAATATGTTTATTGGATATAAAATAATTTAATTTTAAAGAATAAAGTTAAAGGAAATAAAATATTAAATTAATAGTTTTTAAAAGATTTTTCATTAAAATAATATTTAAAATTTGTTAAAGACACTCTATTTAATAAGACTGTGATAATAGTGGGGTTGTTATTTATAATCAAATATGTTAAAAAACTAATCCATTTGACTTTTTATTTAAAATTTACATTTTTAAATAATTATAATGTAAAAATTAAAAACTTTTTTCATGGGAAAATATATATTAATATATCATTAATAATTAATTTCATTAAATAAAATGAAAATTTTAATATTATTTTTGAAAACATGTACAGTGATGACCAATCTATCCCTGATAAATAAAAACAAAATAACTATTTCTTTCAGACATATATTTGCATAAATTAATTATAAAATAAAATAAAAGATTTGAAAAATCTGAAAAATAAATATAAATCCATTGTATATGAATGTTATTGGATATTATAATGGTCAAATGATATTATTCCTTTAATAAAATTAAATGAAACAAAAAAATAATGTTATATTCTAAAACATATTTGACACTTTTTGGTAACTTTCAAAATTTAACCCCATGTAAATATATAAAACAATCAAAATCTGGAATAAATTTATATGCATGAAAAATAAAAAATAAGGAAACATATACAACACATAATTGAGAAAAATCTGATAATAATAAATATGTCTCAAATGAATGTAAATTGAGAAGAAATAAATCAACTCACACATCCCTTTAGTTGCACTCACCATAACCAAAAATATTATGGTTTAAAAAATTGTATTATTTTATAATTGAACTATATTCATTGTTATAATATCATATATAATCCTATTATAACATCTTACCATAGATATGTGAACAATATTTCATTATTATAATTGTTTACGGTGTTAATTACAACAGTTTAGCGGGTCTTCTTGGTCATGGATGTTTTGATTCTTGTTTATTGGATGTAGATCCATAAAAAATAGAATTAAATTAATTTCAAACATATAATTTTTAAAAATTATAAAAATAAATATAACATTTCACAAAATTTGGTGATAGAAAACGCTTTCCATCGCTTCGTGGTGATAGCAGGTCGTATGCATACACACATAATGACATTATTCTCTTAATCGGTGAAAGGGTTAGGATGTGGGTGATATATTAATTTTATGAAAATTTTTATCATGTATAATTTAAAATATATATTCCTTCTATCAATATGACTATCCTTGTGATATGGTGATTGAAAACAAATTACAACACTTCTCGATGCAGTACACTTCCATACACATAAGTGAAGGATTTGATTCCCATTTTTTAGAGAATGATAAGGATAAATATTACTCCATAAATATAATAACATATAATTATATATGATATTCCATTTTTATTATATTTTATGATTTAAGAGATACTTTATGATGTTAAATGAAGTAATATAATGAATGATCTTCACAAAGATGAATTTCATTTCTTAAAGAACCCTCATTTGGAAATATTTGTATGGACCCTAGGGTTTGAATTTTGGGAATAAAAGAATATATTAAATATGGAGAATCAAATTTGGGGTGGTATTTGGGTAGGTGTTTTTCATGCCAAATGGCTTGAGAGGTTTTAATAAGTGAGGGTAGGGTGATCCAATCTATAATTGAAGAGAAATTGTATTTTTGTAAATTCTGAAAACAATTTAATAATTAGAAGTCACTCACTCATAAAATACCACAAAAATATATAAATAATGGAGTGTAGGGATGATATAGTCTAACCAAAAATTCAAAAAATATAAACAAATATGTTTTTAACATGTAATTCATAGATCCTCTGAGTTTTCATACATTTAAAATTTTAGTTTTATCCACAGTAATAGTTTTTAAGTATGGTAATTAATCTTGAAAGGCTAAAAAATTCAATGTTACAAATTAACAAATTTGGGACAAATTATTATTAATATAAAATATTATTTTCAATTAATTTGTATTGTGGAAAAATTAATTTTATCACAAGAATTAGTAATGCAGAAGATTGTGTTTTATCCTTAACTACTGTAATTAATTTTTATTGAATTTTTTAATAATGTTTACCAAAAATTATGTGGAAATTATTGAATAATACTCATTCTGATTATTATATGGTTTTAACTAATTATATTGAGTAAAAAATACATAATATAATAACTTATTTCAAAACAAATCTGTTAGTTATTTCGAAATGTTGGTTTTTACGAATTTCATTTTTGATGTGCAAGATGATCATATAATAAAGATATGATTTTTAATCACCATTAGATGCAATTAAATTCATATACCTAGATATATAATATTCTCATATGACTTAAATAATTAGTTACTATATATTATTTTCATTTATTAATATCAATTGATATTATTACCATTTATTGAAAAGTGTAAAAAAATATTAAAAAATAATAGTTTTTGAAAAAGTTACCCTTCTTCCTCCAAATGATATTGTACTTAATTATATAAATTATAATTTAATAAATTGATAATTACACATATTATTATATATTATTATCAATAAATGGGGTGATAGTAAAATTCTTTATTTTTGATTATTCATAAAAGAATACGTGTAAGGGGAAATCTAAAAAATTATTCACATTCCTATTTAGACAAAGTATAATAAAAATAGATATTCCTCATATAAAATAGAAATTTGGAACATTAATTATGAAAATTTTAATTTTATTATAGTGTAACTAAAATTTAATTTTCACTAACAATAAATGATTTTTAGCTATTAGGTTATGGGTTACCCTAAATTAGTGAGCCTTAAAGACTAGACATTGTATTATTGTTTTCGAACTGATGGGAGAAGTAATTTCCAATGAATTTATACAAATATTATTCTATATTATTGATGTTTTTGAAATATTAGCGATTTCCAGAGCAGGTTTTGTATTTTTTATTGGGTTTTATATTTCTAAACTTGGAATTTATTATATCCTGTATGTGAGTGGTTTCCTTACAAGATATCTCATAGCTGTAATTCAATGTAAAACATCTCCAACCATACTAGAATTCACAAGAGTCTTCGTTGGCCCTATAAAGATAACAAGAGGCATGTGTCACCTACACAAGAACATCAACCAAATTTATTTGTACACTATTTATGTAGTCTTGGATCCAATATATGAAGATGAAACACTATATGATTTTGTGTCTAATGACATTGTGGTAAAAGAAGTTGTTATCATGATCGGGGAGTTTAGCCTCCTGGAGCCTTTGATTGTAAGAAAAAATTATGAGTATTCTTCAGATTAATAGATAATGTACCCAGTGACCTATCCATCACAGATGGAGTATGTCATACTACCCTTATCTATGAAAGGATTCATCTTTGTCTATCCATGACGATGAGATTGAGTAGAGTTTTCATTTCAAGGATGTTCTTGAAGAGGATCCACTAAGTGGGAACTATTTGTTAGATCTTCTCAAAGTTAGTATAGATATAAGGTCTTAGTGTATAAACTTTTGGCCATTTAAACATTTTCGTTCTCTCATATGAGATATAGAAGATGAATGGGTGTAACCACTACTTTTTACTATACAATGATTATTGCATGAATTAATCTATATTGGTAAACTCTCAATGAATACTCAAATAAATTATGGATATAAGAGATGTAAATAGCTCTTCTTTGATATTATACATTAACATAATTAATCTATATTATTGTTAAGGATCTATATTTAGGGAGAATATGAGTGAATTCAATCCAGAAATGAAATCATCAACACAATCATCAACTTTCATCATTCATTTAGGGAGTTCAATGATATTATTCTCATGAAAGGTAGAGATAAAATGGTAATCTAACTTACATTAAAGAACCTATGACCCCATGACGTATCTTAGGGAGTCTCATTATAGAAAAAAAATTCCCTTCTCAATAAGGCCTCGAAAAAAATTTCATGCGGAAACTTCCCACATCTTAGGTCTCCCTAGATTGATGATGCACCATAAAGAGAACAGGGATAAGTGTTGCAATAGATCACCCTTCCCCTAAAACTAGATGAGACAAACTCAAGGGAAAGACACGCATGATCCATATATGATGGATACACCATGCCTTCATGTGGGGACTAAATCTATTATATATCTGGAAAATCATGCTAAGTAATGAGAGGGGATGCCCCATCATCATGGTGAGGGATGGTAGTCACAAATTATTTTACCAGTATACTCAAACATGATGCATATAAATTAAGGTACCAAGGAGTGAAGTCTCACAAATTAATAATGGTAGGAATGAAATATCTAGGTACCCTAATGGAAAAAAAATCTTCTACCTCAATTTGGTGTGTGGGACCACTAGCATGAACCCTGAATTTATAGCCATGAAGGACTGGATAATCGATTGGATTGCAATATCCCAAACCCAAATTCCACTCAATAGTTCCGCGATATAAGTTTAATACAGTTCTCATGCTCATCTACCTAAATGCGAGATGCTTTCAACTAGCAGCGAGGGACTCGATGTGTCATGGGGATACTATGAACTCATTACCAGAGTATATAACAGAAAATGTCAACAAAATAATGATAGATAATCAATAAAAAAATTATAGAAAAAATAGATAGTAGAAATAAATATAAATATCAAAATTTTTCTAAAATAAAATGGTAGAGACAATACTTGAATCTAGAAAATATCCAAAATAGGTACATAGAAATACAGTACGATTCAAGTATCCAAAATGAAAAAATGATAATAATGTGCCCCTAGAATTGAAAGTCTAATCTAGGTCATGTTCTCCCCTTCTCCAAAGAAATTATTACAACTACTGCAAGGGGTATTTCCCATACCACCATCTTCAACCATATAATCTATTTAGATCCACAAGTCATCACAAACAGGGTGTCAGATAAACATCCCACTTGGATTCCACCAAATGACTTATAATATTCTACTCAACACAATACAATAAGATAAATATGTGTAAGTAAGAAGTAACATGAGATTGAATGCCCATGTCATATGTCTACTTCCACAAGTAAAAAAAACCTCTCAAGTCTACCTATATGAAGTTTTACATCTTAAAAAGGAAGCTAAATGCAATATAAACAAACAATATGATATCAATATAAATCAATCCATATCATTCCCAAAAAGCATTTCTGTATAATGTATCCACATCAAAAACACAAGGCCTTTCCATAAAACCATTTTCATATATACCACAATTGTTCTATATAATGAAGTCTACCATAATTTCCATGGCCTTTCCATATAACAAAGTGTCTCAAAATTTCCACAACCTTTTTGTATAATGAAGTGTAGACCATGAAGGGATGCATCCAATATGTCGAATACTAGGTCATCCTCATTGAGTCCAAGGAGTATCTCGATGAAAACATGGTATAGGCACCTACTGTAGTCCTATGATCATGTGTACCGACAGGTCTTATGCGAGTCCAAACAAGCCGAATCCAAGGGGTAGGAAGGCTTAAGAAATCCCATAAAATCAATACCCTAGTAGTATTCTCTATCTAATACATCCACTACCACGTTCCATATCCAGGGAGACGCGTCTATGTAATCTATTTAAATTATCATGAATTCATTCAATTTTATGAAATCATAACCATATGAGTATACCTCTCAAATAATCTATTTCATTTAAATCAATCCCCATGGCTATACCCAACAATTTATCACCATTCTACATTAAACACATCACATGGGTATACCCACCAATTAATCATGAATATCCATTATAGAATCTAAAAACAACCAAAGAGTGTACCTATTGACTTAAAAAAAATCCATTCAATCCATCTAATCATGATAATCATGGAATATTATGTTAAAACAAGGAAAGGAGGGAGAAAATCACATAATCATGTAATTTGACCACATTTAGTTAAAACTGAGCTACATTAAGCTATAAAATCTCAAAAACACACCCCTTTGGTGGTTTAACAAAGGTAAAATAAAAGAAAAGGCATGGAGAACCCCTTGGGTGGCCTTTAGTTTAGGAAAAAACCACCAACATATCTCATGGAATGAAAGGGAATCCCCAACAGGTCCTATATCATCTATTTCATAATAATATTTCAAAACAGGCTCTGTGGTAAAATGTCTGGTGGGTGTCAAAAGGGATGATGTCTCTTAAATGAATCAAAATATGAAAAAAAGTATAAACCACCAACTTTATCTATATGGAAGTGTTCCTATCCAGTATCAAGTATGGATTTTCCTTAGTTTTGAAGAAATTTCAAGAAAAAAAAAGATGAGAAATTAGGGCATCTGAGCCTAAACCCTAAAAGCATAGCTGTTGTTCTGAATAATCAGAAATGGATAACTATTAATCAAAATCTTACACGATGTTTAATGCACTCATTTCCATTTTTGGAAAATAAAAACTACTTATCATGAATGATCCATGATATATCATTAAATGTCATAAAATTCGATCACACAATGTGTATATCAATTACCCATCATGTAATTATCCTACTTCATGTACACATCCCTCTAACCTCTTAGTTACCAATACAACCAAACAAAAACATGACCTATGTTAATGTCTAATATGAAATGGTAAATTTAAAAAAAGTTTATATAAAAAAAATGATACACACCACAAGGAAAACCTGGTATTTTACAATATTACACCATTAAAGTAATTCACCACTGAATTTCCCTCCCAAGGGTGGTCATGATTTGTTTGAAAATAACCCCATCCACTGAGAACATATGTTGTCCTTCCTCTCCCAAGTCATATCACATAAATGGTTATATAATAATCGTTCTATTTGTTACACACTTAAACAAGGTTAATTATATAAAATTTCACTTTATAAAACCCTATGAATTGAGAGGTATACTATCATGGGATATTAGGAACATTACATAACAACTCAGAAAATAAAACACAACATCCTCATTGATAGCTTCCTTTACATGAATACAACATTCCTTCGTACTTAAAATTGACTGGGATAATATGAGAAAATGCAAAAAAGGGTGATCTATAAAGCCTAGAATGGGAGTAAACAAGTCATAACATGAAGAATATAGTACCTGTTAGGAAATAGGCACATCAGTGGAGCACAATAGAAACATGAACATAAAGGCATGATATAGCATGATTATCACAACATGGAAATGTGGCAACAACATTCAATGTGAGATTAGCATGAGACAAGGCTCATTGCACCTAGATAATGAGTAAAACCTAATTGAACATGAATTGAAATTAGTAAACCCTCATTGAACATGACATATCAGGATAATAATCTTTTCCCTAATGTATTGGAGAACTATTAGGGAACACCCTTCTTAATCATTTCATTTCATGTATAAGTGTGTCACATAGATCATACAACACAGATTCATTAAACACCATCATTTATTCCATGATAAAGGAATTTATTAATTCATACATGAATCTATATAATAAATAAGTAAATGTTTTTAAAGGTGAATAAACTTGATAAATAAATGGTGTAGGTATTCACTACTCAATGACTTTGGCTTGGAGAATCACGGTTCAATTTCATTTTCATAACGACGTGACATAAGAATTCATAAAAATGGTTGACGAGAGAGAAAGGGGTATCTCATCGTAAGTAAATTAAATTTATAGTAATGATAAAATATAGATAAATTTCTCAAAATATGTAATGGAATTTATATGCATAATATAAAATAGCTTCTTGAATGAAAACGAGAAGAGAGAAATTCCTTAAGGAATTTCGGTATGGTAACGGGTGTGCATGGGAGGATTAAATGAGGGAGACAGGGGTATCTATTTATTAAAACATAAGGAGGGAAGTACGATGGAGGTGTGAAATCATACCCCAACATTTTTAATTGAAATTAAAAAGGCATAACAACATAATTAAATTTCCACAAAGATTGGAAAGGAAGAAATCCATTACATGGAACTGTGACCCCAAAGGATGAGGAGAAGCATTAAAGAGGATTCTTGGGAGCTTGGTAAACCATGGGAGGACTCTAGAGAGAGGAGGGAAGATGTTTTAGAGCTCAAAAGGAATTGAGTGAAGAGTAAAAGAGATACTGGGAGGATTTATATTAGAAAAAGGAGTGAATTATTTATTATTTTGGTTTTGGGAACCACACATTAAACTAATCAAAAACACAAACCATCCAATGGTTTTTCCCATGGGTTTTTCTGAAGGGCATTGAAAAAAATTATTTTATAAGGAAAATGGCCTAAAATCTTAAAATATTTTCTTTATTATGTGGAGGTGAGTGACACTCTCTTGGAAACCAATTTAAAAGGTTATAATATTTTATAAGCCTTGGAGGGTCTACTAAGGCACCATATAATTAATCCAACAAATATAAAATAACATTATATTAAAGTTAAAATATATATTTTTCAAAAATATCATTTATATTATTTTATTACATCACTATTGTGTCATTATGGTGTCATAAAACACATTATATAATAAAATGATATTTAATTTTTACCCAAAAATTCAATTGCTTCAAAAAATTATGAAAAATTCACCATTGGAAAATTTCGACATCCTGATTCCCAAAATAATATTAATTTCACCTGAATAATTTTATTTATATTTAAATTTTTACTTTTAATATAAGAACCGATATTCATCGAAAAGTCATGGTTTTTGTCAAAAACAGCTTCTAAAAATTAATAAAAATGACAATTGTATTTATAAAAATTATAAGATCATTTATATTTAGTAATAAGTAATTTAATAATAATATTTCATTAAAATATTATTTAATAACAAAAATATATTAAATCATCAAAATAGATTTATTAATTGATTGTCAACTAAAAATACTATTTTTTCTTTAAAACCCATTTACAAAGTAACAATTATAAAATGAATATATATTCTATAAAAAATAGAGAACATAACCATAGTTCCAGCGTCTTGTTAAAAAAACCCCTTATAACATCCACATAATACTTAAGGGTAAGGTGTGCGATGGTGACAGGGTTTTGGGGTGGCTCAGATAACATCGCTCATGTGGTAATCTCTATCAACTTATACATCACCTGTAGGTAGTTCCTTTTGAGATTAACGTGTTGAATCTCAGCTTGGGATTGGTCAAGAGTGAAGCCCAATGACGCCACCACCTTTCTGAGCTCAGAAAAATGGGATTCGTAAGGATCAGTTCTACTAGATGAGTCCATTTCATTCATTGTCTGAGTAAATTGGATTAGTTAAAGACCTATATTTACAGTAATCATGTGATCACTATTCGACAACTATATTAGAAACCATCACAATTCATAATAATTGTTTAAAAAATAAATCCAATGAAGTGAAAATGTTATATAAAAATTTTACATAATAAAAAATTTAATTAGATCAAGAGGAATTTTCAGTTATAAAATGTTGGGTCATTATAATATTCCCCACTTTAGAAATTTCTCCCTCAAAATTTCCTTTTTATAAACTAAAATATTTGAGGGTATCTATGATTCATCACTTCCTTAGATTATCACATTTCCTCTTCAAACATGTGGTTTCACCATAATACCTTGACGAGGGGCATTATCTTATTTCATAGAAATTTTTCCCTATGATCTATGATCTTCACCGGATTCTCTTAATAGGTGTGGTCATTCCCCAATCGTACCACCTCTGGATTGATTACGTGATATGGGTTAGGTATGTAATTCATTAAGAGTGATACATAGAATAGATAATGTACTTGAGATATATTCTGTGGGAGTGATAGTTGATATGCCATTGTTCTAATGCGACCAAGGATCTCAATAGGGCCGATGTTACTTGGACTAAGCTTTTCTTTCTTCCCAAATATCATAACTCTATTCCACAATGATATGAAGAGGAATTCCATGTCTCTGACATTAAACTCAATGTCACATTTAAAATTATTATCATAGCCCTTTTGTCAACTCTGAGCATCCTTAATGTGCTGCTGGATGGTCTTAACCTTCTCCACCATGTATTTGACCATTTCGGGACCTAAGAGTTTTCTCTCCCCAACCACATCCCAACTAGTCAATGTTATGCACCTCTTCCCAAACATGGGTTTATAAGGATCTATTTTGATGCTTGAGTGGAAAATTGTTGTTGTTAGAGAACTCAAAAAGATAAAGATGCTGATCCCATACTCTTTTTATGTCCATTGAGAAGGCTCTAAACATGTAATTAATTGTTTGGATAGTCCACTCAGATTAGCCATAATTTTAAAGATGATAAGATGTACTGATGTTCATATCAGTATTCAGATGATGTTCATTAATCTTCCAAAAAAAGAGGGTAATCTTGGAACTCTATCAGATATAATAAAAAGTGGTACTCAATGAAGCCTTACCACTTATCAGATATATATCTCTACCAGTTGATCCAAAGAGAAATTATCTTGAATTGCAATGAAGTATACAGTCTTTGTAAGACAATCCACAACAAACCTGATAGAATTTTTTCCTTTGGGTGTATTCGTATGTCTTGTGAGAAAGTTAATGGTGATGTTCTTCCCTTTCCATACTCGTATGTGTAATGGTTTAATCATCCCTTTAGATATTTTCCTATCATCCTTCACTTGCTAACATACCAGGCACTTTGATGTATATTCAGCAATAGCCTTCTTCATGATATCCCTCCAATAATACCCTCAGAGATCTGAATACATCTTTGTGTTTCCTAGGTGAATGGAGAAATTCAAACTATGTGCATCATCAGAAAGTTCATTCGTTAAATCCAGATTTTATGGAACATATAGTCTTCTACCAAATCTCACAACTACTTCTCCATTTCCATTGAACTCTGAGGATTTCCGTTTTTCTGATAGTTTCCACTTTCTTATGAATTCCCACATCATCCTTTTGATCCTTCTTTATTCGTTCCAAAAGAGATGGTTGAGTTATCATTTCTGAAAGGATTATTGATTTTCCCTTCTTTATGATTCACATGGCCATCTTTATCAAATATAAGATGACTAAAACCTTTTGAATTCTACTCAATTATAGAATCACTACGTCCATTATACATAGAGTACTTACCACCTTGTTCGATTTCCAAGGGTGATAATAGATTGAGCTGTTATAGTCTTTGATCAGATCAAACCATCTTCAATGGCACATATTCAACCTTTTCTTTGTGAATATATATTTGAGGGTTTTATGGTCTGTATATATTTCATATTTCTCCCCAAAAAGGAAATTCCACCAAATGTTCAAATAAATGATTACTACTGCCAAATCTAGATCATTTGTTCGATATTATTTCTCATTATAATTCAATTTATAGGAAGTATAGGCAATGACATTGTCATTTTGAATCAACACATAGCCCATGACCTTCTTCAAAGAATCTCTAAATATAGTAAAACGTTCCCCACTTGTATGTAGTGTGAGAACATGAACAATGTTAAAACTCCTTTTCAACTCCTTGAAACTCTCATCACATTCATCACTCTAAGAATACTTTACCCCCCCTTCCAAGTTAGCTCGGTAAGAGGGTTACACAATCATGAGAAATTTCTCACAGATCTCTAATAATATCCATCTAACCCATAGAAGGTATGGATATCCATCACCAATTTTGGCATTGTCTATCCCTCAGTTTCAGATATCATGGAGGGATCCAATGATATCCCATTTCTTGTGATGATATGACCCATGAATGAGACTTCTTCAACAAGAACTCACACTTGATATACTTTTCATATAGGTTATCCTTTCGCAAGGTCTCTAGTATAGTGATTAGATTCTTCTAATGACCCTCATTGGTTTTGGATTATATTATAATACTATATATAAAGACTACCAAAATTTTTCAAGGTAATATCTTAAGACTCTATTCATCATGTTCATGAAGATTTATGAAGAATTGGTGAGTCTGAAAATCATTAATATGAATTTATAGTTCCTATATCTTGTAGGAAATACATTCATGGGGATATACACCTTCTTTACCCTTATTTGGTAATATGATGACTGCAATTACACCTTGGAAAAGTATTTTTCTCCATGTAGATGACTGAACATGTCATCAATTTGATGCATTGGATACTTATTCTTTATCATGATTTTGTGGAGCTCAAGATAATCGATGAAAATGTGCATTGGCCAATCATTCTTCTTGACGAAGAGTACTAGTTACCCCCATGTTGAATAACTTGGGTGTATAAACCCTTATCCATATTCTCTTATAGTTGTTTCTTCACCTCCACAAGCTCCACAATAGCCCTTCTATACAGAGTCTTGGATATTGGAAATACCCTAGATATAAGATCAATTAAGAATTCAATATCTATTATAGGAGGAATACTTGGAAATTCCCCTAAAACACTTCTGATAATCCCCTCACAATAGGCATGTCATCAAGGATGGTTTTATCCCTGGAATCAACCATATGATAAAGATACATGTGCTCATTAGGAAGTAATATCCACGCTTGAGATAATGTAGTTAAATATAACTTATCCTCCTCCTGGCACTTGTACAGAATCAGGGATCAATTCCCCACATTGAGAGTGATTTCCCTCTCATGGAAATTTATGTTGGATCTATAAAAGGAAGGACAATCCATATAATTAATTGAATCAAATTCCACCAGAGGGAGTATAAAGGTGTTTTTTGGGGAGTTCAATCCACAGATTGGGACATGGAGGAGTTATATTCATGGGATACAAAAATTTTCCCATTTTCCATTCTCACATACATCTTTACTTCCATGATTTTTGGTGGTGTTGGGATTATAATACTAAACATTCTGGATATAAATGAATGCGTAGAACAAGAAAAAAACTATGTTCACTATTTTTAAATGGATAAAAAGAATACCTGTCACCACTTCATTTTCAGGGTTTACATCGGCGGTAGGGAATAAAAAATATCACCCTTGCTACCGTGGAGGTTGTTGGTTTCCTCTGAAAACCCTTCCCTTAGGTAACTGTTTTGAATAGTACCCTAGTTTTTTGCAGTTGAAGCAATGAAAAATGCGTTTAGGGTCTAAGAGAGTGTTTCCCTCCTCTGTTGTAGACATGGATTTTTCTAATCAGCAATTAATGGCTAGGTTCCCTTCTCTCCCACACCTAAATCATTTCCTTATCCCCTTCATGAAATTTCTGGGGTGATTCATTCCACACCTTTGGAAAGTGGGGAGCTGGATTTTTGTAGCACCATTGGATTTATCCATTGGCCTGCCAGAATTTATGTCCAGCTTATGATTATTATCCCAATGATACCCATGAGATTATCTGATCTCCATTTTGACTTTGAAGGAACATAAAAAAATTTCCTCATAGCTTTCAAAGTCATGGATCACTAGGGCCTTCTGTGGGATAAGTTTTTATCCCACCAAATAAGTCTTCAAACCTGAATTCGGGGGTAATGAAAAATCCATAGGCATATCATAAAATAATTGTGAATTATTCCACATAATATTTGATGGATTTGTAATATTTTTTCTTGAGGTCAAAGAAGTCCTTCTCCATCTTAATTCAGAGGGTGTGAGGAAAATATTTTTAGATTTTTTTTCTAGAAATCCTTCAATTTGAATGCCTTGATCACCTCCAGAGGCTTCATATTTTTGATCTATGTCCATCATTAATCATCTTCACCCTCCGTATGATAAGAATCCATAAGAACCATTTCTTGTTCGTAACATTGACGGATGTAGAATAACTTTTCAATGGAGTATATCCATTTTTTGGAAATTGATGGATCATATGATCCATTAAAAGTAGGAGGCCTTTATCTCATAAAGATCATGATTGTGAATTTTTATTTAGGGGGTTAGGGGGTTGAACATTCCTCTTGACCCATGTTTGTATTAAAAACGTGAGTTATCTAAGAGATTATCATAATAATGTTTGTGATTCCTGCTCCAATCGGATTCGGCATCTCATTAGAAAAATCATCACATTGATCTTCACATTGGTTGATAGCCCAGGTATTCCAATTACTAGCCATTAGATGGAATAAAAGAAATGTTTGGGGTAACACATAAATGTTTATCCAAAGACCAAAACAGATGACTTATAAATTACTTTTATTTCTTTAACTTATGAATTTATAGGCCTCATTCTTTGTTATCCAACATATATTCTTAGGGGAATTTTTTTATTCCCTTAATAATGGTTCTTACTATACTTATGAATTTTCCAAAGAATATCCCCTGGGAGTTTCATAAGCATGTGTGCAGTAAGTCTCATTGTCATTCACTAGTTCCTATTAGAGTCTATCTAAAAGTGGTGTTTTCAGTTTTTACCCCTATATACATTTGTGCTAGAGACGGCTCTACCTGATGATATCTAGACAGGGATGTATATTCTTGACAATCCACTTACTCAATACTCACCAAGATTTAGGGATGTTTTTATAATACATAGTCTTATCCCTAAGGATTCTACTAGAGTTTTATAATCATAATCCCAAAAATAACTAAACCTATCCCATGATTCCAACTATATCAACCATACTCTTTATTTCACAGTTAAAAATATTTTATTACATAAAACATTCACATGATACAACATAAAATAACAAGAGTTATAGTGTCTTGTGAAATTAGGAACAGTACAGAACAACTCCAAACATAAAATAGAACATTACATGTTCATCCATGATGTTAGTATCTAGTTACATAAACCCTTATAACCCACACATAAGACCTAAGGGTAAGGTGTGGAATGGTGACCAACTTGTGGGGTGGCTCAGATAATATCCCTCAGGTGGTAATACCTGTCAAATTCTACTTCTACCATAAGTGGTTTCATTTGCGTATATAGTGTTTAAGCTCAGCTTGGTCTTGGTTAAGAGTGAAGCACAATGATTCCACCTTCTTTCTATGCTCTGAAAAATGGGCTTCACATGGAGAAATTCTACTAGATGTGGCCATAACTTCATTTGTCTGTGTAAATTGGATTTTTAAAGCCCTATATTTATACTAATCATGTGATCATTATTCGATGACTATATTATAAATGATAATAAATCTTAATGGTATTTTAAAAATTTAAAACCAAGGAAGTGAATATGTTATATAATTCTATTACATAATAATAAATTAAATTAGATTAAGCGGAATATTCATTAATAAAAGTTTGTGTCATTACAGGTCACACTTCCATAGCACCCATACTAGAGGAACTGAATAGCCTATGAGAACCATGATGTTTCTACCAATGGTATGAATTAGATCCTCCTCAAATGATGCATTAACCTGAAAATGAACCTAGTCGGGATGAAAATCATGATACATGTCTCAATTATAGTGGAAAATCTATGTTATGAGGAGGACATAATGCTTTTCTTGGTACCTCTACGGTAACTCAAACCAATAGGCTACTGACCCGACTATCTCTTTAATCACAAATTACCAAAAATATCATGGAGAATGTTTAAACTATCTGTTAAGCTCTCTATGTCCCATCCTTGATGAAATGTAAAATAAAAACTAATCATCAAACTCTAACACTATATTTCATCTGTAGTGATCAGTGTAAGATTCCGGACAGGACTATGTAGTTGGTATCGTCTTCAAAATCAATTGGACCTGCTCAAAAGTCTCAAGAAAGAGATGTGGTCCCAGTAAGGATGTCTCACCAGTCTCTAGCTATCACATGGGTGATTGGAATGGCCGACCATATTAATCCACATAAGGATCCATCAATGTATTCACATTATAATTCTTATTATAGGAAAACTCAACTAGGGGAATGTGATTCTCCCAAGAACCCCCAAAATCCTGAACACATGATATGATCATGTCCTCTAGCACTTGTATTGTACGCTCTAACTGTCCATGAGTCTGAAGGGTGTATTATGTTCTCATAAGCACCTTTGTACCTAGCACCATCTGAAAACATTTCCTGAAAAAATATTTAAAGTGGGATTCCCTATCTAAAATGATTGTTCAAGGTACCTTGTGAAGTGATACTATCTCACATATGTAAAAACTTGTAATCTCATAAAAATTGAAGGTCTCCTTAATTGGCATGAAATGAGTAACCATCATGATCCTGTGAAAAAAACCCACACTACACTATTTACTCGAGGAGTCCTCAGTAAACCAGTCATGATATCCATCATGATGACATCACTTTTAAAATCTATAATAGGTAACTACTGCAAAACCCTTGATGGTTAGGGATGTTCCGCCGCCTGCTGACAGACAGAACACCACATAAAAATGAGCTACTTCTCATTTCATACCCAGACACCAGTACTATTGTCATATGTCATGGTACATCATGGTGACTCTAAGATGCACTACCTAGACGATGCATTAATCTCATACAAAAAATCTCTAGGTATATCCAATGGAAACCAAACACATCAATGAATACTTAGGATCTCATCATCTCCTATCATCCGACCTGGAGGTGGATCCTCAGTATTCACACTCTCCAATAGAACTAGGCCCTTAGAATTGGATATTTTCCTCCTTTGTACATTTTCTTGTAGGGTAGAGGGTACAGTTAAGGATGATAGATAAGTATATCCATGTTTGATAGGCACCTCCAGATGTATCTCTGAGAATAATGCCATAAGCTGCCACTTGCTATTGGCCTGCTACACTGCATGTATCTATGTCATCATGCTCAGTACATCCATCACTATATTTAATTTAATATAAATGTAAGAAATCTATAAGTCAAAAGACATTAATCACTCCACTCACCTCTATTTCCTCATATTCATATCACGTCATTTAAAAATATTCATGATGATTTTTTGGTTAGTTTACACCACAAAATGCACTCCCAATGAATAATTCCTCCAATAGCACAATGCATGAACAAATCCAGTATCGTTGATATTGTGCATTGGGTAATTCCTATCATGATTCCATAGATTATGAGGCCCATATTCCACAACTATATACCCCTACATCTACACTACCACCATCCTAATACATGTTGCATCACAATATGGAGTTTATCTTCTACCCTGCTTTTGTAGTATCCAGACCGATGCTGATAACATCCTTCCATTCACCTCTCGAAAGGCTATCTTGCATGGGTATGACCATGAAATCCTCACAAACTTCTTATTCAAGTCCATATATATAAATACTATGTTTTAAAGGGTTTATATGAAATGCATTCAGTAACCATATACCCCCAAGAAACTCGTTATGTCAAAACATTTCTTAGAATGTTCCTAAGACACTAAATCTCTCACCTTCTAAGGGTCCAATAAAAATCCAACCCCTGATATTATGTGACCCAAGAAGTGAATCTGATCCATCCAAAAATGTCACTTTGTGATCTTAAAATTTAACTAATTCTCTATTAGTGTATTCAAAATGATATTGAGATGACCATCACGGTTATGCCGATTGTGAGAATACACCAAGTCATTATTAATGAAAACATCCGCAAGAGAATTATGGTAAATATAGAACACTGGGATCATAAAATCAAGGAAAAATTATATTGTTCTCATCAGATAGAACATGACTACCAAATAATCATATAGACCATACCTAATATAAAAGGTTTTATGAGGCATGTCCATAGGTCAAAAATTCACCTAATGTTATCAGGAACTCAAATAGATTTTTGAGAACACTCGGGCTCCTTGAAGCTAATCAAATAGAACATTTATCCAAGGAAAGGGATATCAGTTTTTTACTATATTCTATTTTAATTTCTGATAATCCACGCATAGCATAAGGGTTCGATCCGTAATTTTCACAAAATATCTAGATAACCCCCTAGATAAGTATCAGGTTGAATAAAAACCTTAATATCCAAATCCTAGAGCATCATATTAAGCTCCTAAATACTATTATAGCCACCTTATATGGAGGAATGAATACTAGTGTAGCTTCTGGAATTAACCTTACGGATAAATAAACCAATCTCTTGGGAGGTAAACTAGAAATCTAATTGGGAAAGAAATCATTAAATTGGTCAACCTCTAGAGGAAATTCCACATGATTCACTCCCTTATTATCCAAGAAAAAACTAGCAATCTAGGATATCATACCGCATGTCCCATGATTCTCTTATCCTATTATGCTTTCCTAGACATTCTGTTCACCTTTGTGAGTAATCACTACACCCTAAGGTGATGTGAAAGTAACCCTATATAGATAACATAAAACAAAAGATCAATAATCTACCTACATGTCCATCATAATAATAACATCAAACCCTATCATGTTGATGACATAAAGATCCCAGATTAAGTGACAGAAACCCAACTCAAGGGGGTACTCCCTGCACTAGCACACATCATACTTCATGATTCCCAATGTTGTGTCTAGCTTCAAAACGTCTTCATAAGACCATAAAACAATCCCAAGGATTTTCACCACATGTATATATATGAAAATATTAAAATAACCTATATCCCAAAGAGATGATGCAATAGTAGTGGCTTCTAAGATAATAAATCTCATCGTAGATGGCCATAAACTCGTCTCCTTGAGGGTAGCCTAAAAAAATAGAATTGGTCTACACCATAACCCTGTGAAACCAACTCACATTTGATAGTAAGTCCACCCAGATCTCTAGGTGTAACTAGCATCTGGATACCTCTTCCATGACCACAACTAACTCATCCAGATAGGCCATCACTGCTCTAACTCCCTGCTTGATGCGGAGTTGAGGAATCTACTCCCGAACCTAGGGTTAGAGATAACCCTACCACTCATAGCCAGAGATAAGGTCCTAAAATCACATTTAACATACAACATCCCTCTATAAGATCATCACTCAACTAGGTCACTATTTCACTAATTCTTCATGAGGCCATTCTTGCTACAATGGTGGAAAAACATTGAGCTTCCATTACTCACTACCTGGATGGCACTCATACAGAGGGAAGCCTCAAAAAAAAACTTCCTTTCGAAACACATAGATCTTATGGGTAGAGAAAGAACATTGTCCTGCTCTATTACCCCATCCTCCCATATATTCCTCTCTATAATTTCTATATGATTCCCAATGTCAGTGATAGAGGTCAACCTGAACACATAGAACTGGGATTTGATTTCATGTTATAAAGATGCCACACAATGTCTTGATCTAGAAATTTCATTATTAAGGTAAATCATTTCAAAATACTACAAGTATATAAAGAATGTTGAGTTCTCTATAACTATCATCACACCTTCTTTCAAACACATGAAATCACTAGCCCGCTCTGGCCATGTAGAATCAGGAAAAAAGTAGTTTTAGATGCTTTTCTAGAAGTCAGTCCAGCCCATATATCATAGGTCTTATTCCTGGTTTCAAACATCCCTCCAGCACTTTAGTACCCTACATAGAATATAAGTGTAAAGGATGACCATCCTCTCAAGATAAATCCCTAGATGCTCAATGATATCTAATATGGTCTCAGTCCACAGCTTAATATCTAATGGACCTCTATCCCCAAAATTTGTAGGAGGGTTCTACTACTGTAACACCTATGACAGCTCATCCATAGTCAATGTAGGGTGTGGTGCCCCCTGAAATGTCTGTATATAGTGATAGAAGCCCTCACAAAACTGTGCCTCAAAAACTGTGTCCGGTATAGCCCCTAGAAATGCATCTAGCACTAATGGAGGATCAACCAGTAGCACATGGCCTTCCGCCTTTATATTGGGGTTGTTCCCTCACAGGCGGTGTACCCTTTTACGTAGTCATGGTGTAATGTCTCTACAATTACAAATTCAAACATTATAAATGAATGATGTGAAAGTTTCACAACTCAAAAGCATAGGACATTCCAAAACACACGTAGAACAAATTCATATCCCACTTCCTAATCCTATAGCCAAGATTTTATAAAAAACAATCACCAAATGATACGAAACTATTCCTCTTTCAAACCCAACAGTCTAGTCTAGGTCAAGTATCAATTTTCTATTTCATTAAATTTCATATAAAATTAACTTGTTCAAATAATTTAACCCATGTTCCACCATGTTTCGATCCATGAGGGCCCATAAAAACTCATGAACCAAAAGTGTATGCCCATATTATCGAATCATATAAATTCCATTAAAAATTGAATTTTAAAAGTTGCATCATTTCCCAGTACATAAGGGAACATACACCTTATGAATTGAAACATGACATCACTTTTTTATCCAGTTACAATGATCTGACACAATAAAAGTAAAAATATAACATCACATATCACAACAACATGCGTTATATAATGAATCATAAATGGAATAGAGTAATGCAAGAAATATGATTTCTAACAAGTCAATGAATTATGGATGAGGTGGAATACCCTTATCTCATGGGGTTACAACAGAAATAGATCCCAATAATATTAATAGTAATAGAAAAATCATGACTTTCACCCATCAGTGAAATCCAGTCAACTATAATAGTCAAAATCTTGAAATTCACAATTCAATTCAACGCAATTTGGAATTTCACTACATGTGGGTTAGCTACTCCGAGGAACTACTCCCAAAAAACCCCATTTCATTCATATCCTTGTATATTCTCTCCATGTATTAAATCAATCTAAAAAATAAAATCATATCATACCACTTTGTAAAATCCCGAACATGCCACTGAACATTTCTCTGAGCCCAGTTGGATACATGGCCTCAAGAACATCTCCCCAAATTCTAGAGGCAACTGACTACTAGTGAGGGACTATTTGTGTTAATGGGGAGACTCTACCCTCATTACCAAAGTATATCACAGTTTAAGTCTACAAAATAACGAATTCAAAAGCGTTATAAAATGTATAAAATAGATACATAGTCAGAATAGATAGAAATATCAAAATATAGATCACGTACAATGATGAATATGATATATGTATGTAGAAAATATCCAAAATATTTAAATAGAAATATAGTATAATACATGTTTCTGCAATGAAAAAAGTCTAAAAAGTTTTGTATCATCATAAGAATTAGCTTAGTCCCATGCTCCCCCACTCCAAAGAAATGATCAACTACCATTGATAAGGACTTTCCCTACCACCATCTGAAATTATAAAAACTGTATTTGGTCCCCAAGGAGACCCACGGGGGGTGTTAGATAAACACCCCATATGGTTTCCACCAAATGATCTATACATTTATAAGAAACACAGTGCCATAATCTAAACAAGTGTAAATAATCTATAACATAAGTGTGGATGCCCATGGAATATGTCTACTGGTAAATGTAAAAATAGACAGCCTCTCAAGGCTCCCATTAATATGTGTTACCTCATAACAAGGTGAATAATATTAAAAAATATGGCCCCACTATACATCCATCCATATCTTTTCCACATTGACTTTCCATATAAATAAGCCATAAAAACCCAAGATCTTTCTCTATGACCACGATCACATATCCCACGAAGGTGTCGTATAGTGAAGTGTATCAGAATTTACACATCCTTTTTGTATAATAAAGTCTAAGCCATGATGGTCTGGATCCAAGATTTTAAAAAATAAGTCATCATCACCAAGTCCCAAGAGAATCTCGATGGAAACTTGGAATATGCATGGCTTGGAGTCATAGGAGTATATGTACAAACATGTCCTATGTGAGTTTGAGTAAGTTGGATCAAAGGGGTAGCAAGGCCCGAGGTATCCAAAGGAATCAAGACCCTATGAGCATACTCTATAAAAGACATCCACTAACACATTCTTTAACCAAGGAGAGTAGTCCATGGAATCTATTTAAACTAATGTGCAATCATAATATTCAAAAAAATCAAAAACCATAAGAGTATATCCACTCATATAATCTGTTTCATACAAATCATACAACATGGGTATAAACACCCATTTATCACCATTAGACATTAAACAAATCATATCGGTATACCCTCTAATTAATCAAGATAATACATTTACGCAATCTAAAAATAATGAATGAGTACACCTACTCATTTAACAAATTCCATTCAATACATCTATTCATGATAAGCATTAAATATTATAGTAACATAAGGAAGGAAGGTAGAACATCTCATAAGCATTTAAAAACACCTAATTAAATAAAAATTTATCTCCCATAAACTATTGAATCTAGTAGCCACACCCCTTAGGTTGTTTATTAGAGGTCAAACCAAATAAAATTCATGGTGCATCCCTTAGGTGGAATCCAGTTTGGGAAACAAATACCAACATATCTCAAGGGACATAATGTAATAATTAACAGGTCCTACAACATCTATTTCATATTAACATATAAAAACTATTCCTCATTCGAAACATCAAGTATAAAACAAAAGGGTTGATACAACTATAATTAATTAAAATTTGAAAAAAAGTATCATCCACCAACCTTATATATGTAGTGGATTTTTTATTCAGAATCAAGTCCTAATTTTCCTTGGTTTAGGAGGAATATTAATAAGGGGAAAAGAATGAGAAATTAGGGAATATGATTGTAAACCCAAATAGCCTAGATTTTTTTTGAGTAAACATAAATGGAAGACAAGGAATCATGATCTTACCAGCATAGTTTCAATAAGATTAATGGAAAATGAAATAGTTGAAAAAATATATAAGATTATTTTTGTCTTTTAAAAAGAGAAGAATAATTCTATTCAAAAAAAATCCCCTGCCTCTGTATTTTTTTAAAAAAGTATGGAAATTTAATGAAATGTAATTTATTTACATGGTGTGTAATATCCTATTTTCCCATTACTGAATTTAAAACCTACATTTCTTGAATGGACATGGCCAGACCATTACACACCATGAAATTGGAACACACCACATGCAACAAAATTAAATGTTTTATAATTGGCCTGTGGTCAGTACACATCCCTCTAACCTCTTGTTTCATAATACAACCCAATAGGCCCATGACTTGGCATAGGGTCTAAAAAAAATATTTATCATGTGTTTAGCCAGAATAAAATGATCTATACCTTAAATAAGTCCTAACATCTTATATGGATGAGGGATGTTTTCCCCACTAATGTTGTCTCTATTTGGAAACTATTTAGGGAAGATAAAAATAATAAATCTCTAGTATCACTTAACATCCTGGAGTAAGGAGGATATTTGGGGGATTGACAATGTCTATAGAGAGTCCTCATATGGGCCGATAGAAGCGATGACCACTTTTTTAGGGCCGAGATACTGATGGAAAGGTGGGAGAACCTCATCAGTGGACCTCTTGAGGCTAAACATATTTATATATAATGATGAGTAAAGGTGCCTTTCCGAAGGTCTACCAATTACTATAACTCCAATATAGTATGGTTTTCTCAATCATTCCCTATGTTGTTGACCCAATATCTTTAATCATACATTGGGTTCTCCATGTAATCTTCTATGATATTGTTGGTGGGTGTGAGCTTACATCATCAATGGGATTGATATCCAAATTATTCCATCATTGAAATGGAAGGGTAAAGTGTGGATTTTATCATATAACCCTAGCCTCAAATTATTGCATGGTAAAAAACATCTTCCATTACTCACCAAATAAATATGAGGATAATAATACATGCATTTCAGATGCTCAAGCAATATATATAGTCATTAATGTGATGATCCACTAGAACTGAGGAAATATCATCCTTTCGATACTGCCAATGGAAGGTATCAAGATTCTCGTAGCTCTATAGATAATATATCTATTTATCTTAATTATAATTGGATCCCACCTAGATATTCCTGAAAAAGTAGAAAACCTGATCCCATGTATGGAACACTATACTACTGAGGCATGGGGTTGTAGGTGGCTAGAACATAGTTTATAGCTAATCAGGGGAAACAATATAAAATATTTTTTCTATGATTCATTATTCAAGGGATTTTCAACATCATAGTCACACAAATATCTAACCAGTACTAGATTAGAATCTAGGGGTGTTATTGATATATACATTCCCTATTGAAAAGTTTCTCTCAAATATGGAGTCACACATGCCAAAAATCAAAGGGATATCATGGTGTATTTTAGAAATGTGTCTAGTTTCATGATTAAATCTATATAGTTAGGGTTATTTTTGGACTCCTAATTATTTGGAATGAAATAATCCCTTTTTTTCAACATATTGCTCACCATCATCTTTGGGTGTTATTCAATATCACAAAGTATATCATACAACGAAGGAGAGGATAGATTAGATAAATGTTTATGGCTATAGGGAATATTGAACATGGTGTACGTGGAAGGAGGCCACAAAAGGTCTAAATGAATATACCTATGAAGGGATATGGGACCTTTTGAACCATGGATTTTAGGATAGTCATTCTTTTTCAACAGTCTAATTACCCCTATTATGATAATGAGTTGGATGTGTGACTATCAAATAGTAGGATGCTTTTGAATATAACAGATTGATGGTGATGCAATGTTTCACTAACTTCTAACTTAGGTGGTGTAGGATTGTAACACCCCAGAATGAAAAAGGGATAACTAACTAAATTATATGAATCATGTCAACAAGGAACACCTACCTTTTGTGAAGTTTGATGGGTTAGAACTCCATATTTAAGCGTGCTTGGCCTGGAGTTGTGATCTGGATGGGTGACCTTCTTGGATGATTCCTTTGGTGTGACTGAGTGAGGAAAATACACACTGGAAAGGATATATGATGGCCAGTGGGGACTGTCATTTGTCAGATGACCAGTTCGGGCACATGGGTGGGCCTCAGGGTGGTGGGTACCACATGTTTGTGGGGTAACTGGTGGTACCTGGCTGGCAAGGACTCGATGACCATGTTAAAGGTGGGGTGTTTGTCTTGTCACCATGATCCAGTTGTTACCTTTGGTATCAGAGGAGGAACCCATCCTTAAGTGTGATGTACTACCTGGGTTGAGATGTAGGTCCCACAATGAGGATGTTGTGCTCTTGGGGGGGGGGGGGAGAATGTAACACCCCATGATGAAAAAAGGTTAAATTTATAAATTATATGAATCATTTCAACAAGGCGCACCTTCCTTTTCAGGAGCATACCTGTTTAGAACTCCGTTGTTAGGCATGCTTGGCCTACAGTATTGATTAGGTTGGGTGACCTTATGGGAAGTTTTCTATGGTATCTATGAATGGGGAAAAAGAACCCTAGAATGGACATGTGTTGGCATGTAGGGACATTTATTAGTCTTATTGCTCATTCGGGCACATGGGTGGGCCCCAGGGTGGTGGTGACCCCATGTCTGTGGGGCAACTGGTAGTACCTAGTGGGCCATGACCCGATGACCATGTTAAAGGTGGTGTGTCTATGGTATCACTGGGTCCCAGCTATTATAGGGAGTTGCCTATGTATGGGCCCTTCTGGGTCATTGGAATTCCTTTTGTGTGTACTATTTCGAGAGCCACTTGTATGACCCTAATGGCGATGGTTCAAACTCCTTCAATATGATAGATATTTAGTGTTGGGAATGACTAAATAATGGGGAGGACCCCTTTATTGAATGGTGCTTTTATGGTGAGGACCATTTTAGTAAATTATTCAACACTATTTAGAACATGTATTCTTTGTCTTAAAATATAGGGAGTTTCAACCTATAATGTATAGTAAATTTCTAGGGACTTGATCCCAATTGAATTACTTGTCCTACACATAGTGGTTTAGAGGGTTTTATGAGGTGTTCCGATTGTATAAGGGACAACTATAGTTGAGAAATATTCCTCATATTAGTCACAGTTAATTGACCATCCCAGGAATAAGTGTTAGATATTTTTGAATGGGATCAGTGGAGCACAATTATGGTCATCATGCTCATCAGCCTATGGAGATAGTTAGCGTTATTTTCATGGATAGGAGGAATCTCTTATATGTAGATCCCAAGGGGTTTGATCCGTGGGCTTGCGCCAAATATCTCAAACCTCCTCACCATAATGGGGTGAGATATTATGAAGCTTCATGGAGAGTCTCACGAAATGGTTAAACATCGTGACTAGTGGTTTTTCCTAAGAAACCCTTGGAAAATATGGTGTGGGTAGTGTTATGATGTTTCTATGTCATTTTGTTCCATTTATCTATATGGGATTATCCCTTCTTATTCTTAAAGTAAAACAACGTCATTTATTTAACATCCTAGACACAGATTCTACTGAATGGTGGCCTGAGACATGTTGTCTATATGGACTTAAGCACATCTCCACAAACTCTATAGGATACTGATATGAGGTGAGGACATATGGTGAGTTTGTGGGGAGAGTATTCCCTCTTATTAGAGTGTAAAACTATGGTAAAAAACATATAAAAAATAAAATCAGGAATATAATAGGTATGAAATGGTAAACTCATATGGATATATAGCAATTCCGAAAAGAATTTCATATAAAAAAGACAATTATTTCATGTCTCGAAAAGGATCCAAAATATGTATACAAACAATGTGTAGTCTAAATGTAACAAAATACGAAAAGGAAGAGAAGTTATATCTCCAAATAAAATCACTATCCTAGTATGGCCCCATAATCTCCATCTCCAAAGCATGGAACAATGTCAAGAATTGAATTTTGTGTGTTGTCCATGATCTTTACCAGCATTAATATAGTCTATCTGGGTAACCAAAGATAGATAAAATAGTGTGTTAGACACAATCTATGTAGAAAACCACACTGAGATCTAAAAAAATCCATAATTTTATAATATATAAAGAAATACAAGAGTGAAATAACTATCATAAGTAAGTAGTAAGTTAAAAGAAAATGTCGATAAATTTTATACTATAGAAGTTATTATATTATATATCCCACAGGGGCTCCCTGAAAAATCGTTCAATCTCAAATAACAAGGAAGATATAAGAATGAAAAAAATAACTAACAAGTCCCCAGCACACATCTAAATATATAATGTCATGCATGAATTTTCTGTATAATATTTATATTTGAAAACCATGACCACATCGTATAAACCGAAGTGTTAAAACATCCCAAGAGGAGGATTATAATCAATAATACAACATTTACATTGTTTATGTGGTATAATCATGTTTCAGGCCACAATGGGATAGATCAATGATATATAAGACCCATGAATCCTCATCAAGTACCATGAGCATCTCGATGGAAACATGGTTAGGAATTAGTTGGTGTCCATGGAGCATGCCTTTCGACCATGTCCACTATGATATCAAGAAAAAATATATCCAAGGGGTTTCAAGGCCCAAGGAATACTAAATTATCAATACCCAAAGACAAATCTCATTCAAGACTCCCACTACCACATTCAATTCCCCTTGAGAAACGTCCATAACATCTAATAGAATTAGAATCAATGGTATAAAAACCAACAAATCCACTACCATACAATTCCTCACATTTCATCCTAAAAATTACATAAATTCAAGTACTATTATTATTCCCACAGAAAAAAATTCCACATTAAATTACATTTAATGAGTTTACCCACTCAAATACAATTGCAAGCAATCAATAAAATAATTCAACATCATTATTAACTTGTAAAAGAGGAAATAAATAACCTTATTTTACAATTCAATTCAATATAATTTATAATTCTGATTTATATAAAATTATAATCCCTTGCACACACACCATGAGTGGTTCAACGATAAAAAAATGTTAGGTCAAAAACCATGGGAATACTATCTTGGGGAAACAACCCCAAGAAACTCAAAGGGACTCAATGGAATCCCAAAAAAGTTCCATTTTATAGAATTCAATTTATGAATTCAATTTCTAGGTGGATCAATAAAATCCAATTGAAATCAGCATATGGGGATGACACCATAAGGGGAAATGTGATTTAGGGCTTCCACTCATTACAACTTACTTCCTCATCTGGGTCGGTGTGATGCCCCTCTTCATTTTCAATGAGACTGTGGTGGTGGATCTTCTGTTGCAGCAGCGTCGAAAACTTCGTGGACTCGGTCATGTCGGCTATTTGCACCATGGTTGGCATACACTCACCCTAATCCTTCTTTACTGGACGAGGTTTCTCATGGTGGCATGGTGGTAGTCTGGGTCCGTGATCTAGCTAAAATGGATTTGTTTCCACCTCATCTTCGGTGTGTGAAATGGGTGGTTTTCCATGGTCTCTGTGAGTGACTGGATGACGGCGATGAGATATGGTTTGTTGCGGGCCTCTTCTCGTTGTGATGGTGAGGTTTTTATGATTTCGTTTTTTGAAATCATTTTTGGTTTCATATATGTTTCTATTGATGTTGCTGAGTTTGTGTGTCGACATTGGGCTTGTAATTGGTTCTTCTATTTGATTCATGTTTTTTTGAGTCTCTGATGGTTGTTGGGAGACCCGATCTTCTATTTTAAGAATTTTTAAAGGAAGATTGGATCTGAAGCATGTTCTCGCAGGGTCTGAAGGTGAAACGATGAAGTATAAGAAGATTACTATGTCGAGTTTGGTTTGGGTTCTTCTAATCCAGAGGATGAAGATGATTCTCAAGAAGTGGCAAGGTATTCTGGTTCTGCTGCTAGTTTTTGGCTATGTGGGTCCATGAAGATAATGCATTAGAGGGATTCCTATAGAGGTGTTGCTTCGATGTTGAGTTTGAGAGCTCTATGTGGTGGAGCTGTAGCTTAGTCATGAAGGTTCTCTGTTTCTATGATTTTGTTTGGATTATGGGAAGACCTAAGTTTTTTAGGGGTTGAATCAGATTGGAAGTGATTTTAAGATGGATAGTTTTTTTCTGTAACCATAGGTGTTGGAAGGATTCGTTGAAAAGGATGGTTCATCATTTGGATGGGGTGTGAACAAGAGTCGGGAAAGATTTGTCAGTTTTTCACTTGATTGTTGGTATTTTGGAGTTGTCTTAGTCCATACTTTCTACAAGGAAATTATTTATATGAGGATTAAGAGTAGGTATCTTCCTCTATTCATGGGTATTTATATTCGGATGATTGAGAGTGTATAGCTTAGCCATCGGTACTAGCCCTAGGCATTGTTTAATGGGACATCTTGCTGAGTTGACATGTATTTAATGAGGATTTCTATTATGATGTTGATGTTGGGGAGGGGAATTTTTTGTATTTGTGTTTTGGGACTAGGTTATGTTTATGTATTTATGTCTTTGATGTCTTGTGAGGTTTTTCCCTCTTCCATAAAAGAAGGTTTATCCAAAAATTATTAAAAATTTTGGCCCTCGGGCCATTCAGTCAGTCGATTGAAACCATAACAATAACTAGTCTTATAAATCATCAAACTAATTGGGAATAGTATAGACCAACTACCATTGGTATGTAGTGGATTGATCATCGAGCATCATCTATTGATTTAAATCAAATTGGGAGAAAAATTAATAATAGAAAAATAATCTAAAAATAGGGAAAATTATCTTGCACGTAAATAATGCAGAAAATAAAAAGAAGATTGAAGAACATCAAAAAACAATTGATTACTCAATCATGAGATTATAATGAGACAAAAAACACTTGATTATAATATTAGATGATAGATAGAGATAAAAATATATATTTTTTCTCAAACGGAAGATTCCAATGGCTTTATCCAAACAAAAAATAGAATTGAATAAGAAATTAAGTTATGAAAATAAGTAAGGGAAAATAGTAATTTTACCAAAAATCCCTAGGATGGATGGTTTTGCCACTCAGTTGTCCAAAACGTATGCCCACTGTGCCCCATCTATTAATAAGGGGAATCTCGAATGGTTTGTTTTCATGGTTTTAATTGTTTCATGCAACCCATGTCTCATCCAACTATTAAAAACATTAGTGTGCCACATGAGGGTGATCCTTCATCCACAATGTTTTTCAAAGCGTGCGGGATCCTTTAACACATTGTGAAACCTCATATAGTTTGTTGCAACTATGTATCCCACCTCACACAGTTCCCATTAACAATGTGGTCAATCCATTTTTTCCATAATGTCATGATCATGGATCCTAATAGGCCATGGAAACTGCTGATACACCAGTGACCTCAAAGGTTATTTACATTATGTCATAACTATGCATTTAAGCAAAAAAAAATATTTCAACCTCATACGAAAACCCATTTTCTTACAATTACTCAATTTATTTTTCCCCAAATTTTACTCATAAGGGTGGTTAAGAGTCACCTGAAACAAATATAGCCACAAACCATTAACATTGCCATACCATTACAAATTCATTTCTTAAAAATAGATTGTCAACTATATCATCCGTACTAGAGGAACTGGTCAACCTCAAAGATCCATCATGTTTTTACCCATGATATGAATCTAAATATCCATAAAAAAAATCTACCTATAACCCAATTTTCTTATGCTAAAAATCATTAGATGAGTTTGAATTATAAAGTCACAATTGAGATTTGTGGAAGACATTGGGAATGAATCTGTACCTTTTAGGTAACTTCAAATGAGAGGCTACTTTCCCGACCCTCTCTAGAATCTTGAACGGCTCGAATTATTACAGTTAATGCTTACAATATCTCCCGGTCCTTTTTTTAACCTTTGTGGAACTCATAAAAAGTATTGATCCGCAAACTCAAACTCTAGATTTCATATAGAACATCCATAATTTAATTTCTATCAAGACTATGTAGTATCCATTCACTTTTTGATCCACTAGACCTTCTTATAAATCTACAGTGTGATAAGTGATCATAATAATCTTCATCACATTCCTCCAACCAGTACAGGTGTGATCAACACGTCCAACCGTTGATTCCCACATAATGATTCATTAGTATCATCTCATGATAATTATTATTGTAGGAGAACTGATGTGTGAGATTATTCCTTTCTCAAGAGAACCTAAAATACAATATACTTTCTAGAAACACGTCCTTAAGTACCTATACAGTATTATCAGACTAACCATCTGTATGAGGGTGGAATACTGTGCTCAAAAAAACCTATTTACATAGATCCATTGGAAAAAGATGTTAGCAATGAGATGTAAACTAGGAATCCCAATATGAAATGATAGTGTGCAGGGCCCCATAAATTTTTAGTTTCTCAAGGATGTATAAGATTTAGTTCAGTAAAATTTGATGGTGTACATGATTTTATAGAAATGAGAATCCTTTATGTTCCTGTTAAAAATGAACCAAATTGTATCAAATCCTTGAAAGAAACATGGAAAAAAATTCACAAAATCTATTACAAAATCATCCCATTTAAACATAGAAATATTTAACATCTGTCAAAAGTCAGGATGGTCCCTGATGTTCCACCTTCACCTACTAACATGGGGAACACATTTTAAAAAAACTACCTAACATTCTGTATGTGTAGACTATTTATGATGGCTTACGTCATGTTATATCATGGTAACACTGAGATTCAATGAACATAATGAATCATGAAACACACTCATCAACACCCTAGATATGTCCACTTGAACCCAAATGAAAACATGGATACACATGATCTTATCCTCTCATATGGTCCAACTTGGAGGTGGATTCTCACATTCTATAATCTCTTATATCCCTAGGACCTCTAAATCTAATAGCTTTCTCATAATCACTATTTAAAATAAGGTAGATATCAAAGATATGTATGAAATAAAATTATATACCTGACTTTTCCACAACACAATTTGAATCTCAACAAACTTGGACTTAATCATCCACTTGCTACTAGTATATTAAACATCATGTATCTCAGTCCACCTGGTTAGTGAATCAGCCACTACATTACCCTTCCTGGTTGTGTTTATCAGCTCGAAGTTTAAATAAAATACATTTTCAACCCATATTTTATGGCTCATAGTTATATCACACTATGTAAATATGTAAATTAGGATGTTGTGATAATTATACAGTACAAAATTCTATTCATGTAAATTGAATCTGTAACTGTGGAACACATGAACAACTACAACATACTCAAGATCACGTGTCAGGTAATTACTCTCATTTTGCCTCAACTGATGATACTATTACGGAATGAATAAATCTCCCTATATATGCACTACTCCAATTAGGATACTTGATCCATCATAGTACATAGTGTATTTTCTACCATGCTCTAGAAAAATCATGACTGATTCTGAATTCAATCACCCTTCCAGCTCTTGAAGGGCTATCTCTTAGGTGTTAGTCCACAAAAATTTCACACACCTCCTATCCAATCATTCCAATTTCACTTCTTAGTGAGATAAGTTCAATATAAAGTGATTTTTGAAATAAGAAACCCCGAATAATATTTGAATATGAAATATGTTAATTGGTTTTATCCCGGAAACTACATGCATCACCTTCACTAGGTCAAATGATACTCATGTATCTATGATAATATAACCCAAAAAGTGAATCTCATCCATTCAGATGTTGATATTTTTTATCATATCATATAATTGATTATCTCTTCATGTATCCATAATGATATGAAGATGTTTTCCATGGTGATGTAGATTCTGAGAATAAACCAGAATATCTTCTATAAAAACCACCAAAATGAATCAAAATATGAATAGAATAGTCTATTCTTCAATGCCATTAAAACCACTAGAGTGTTATTAAGAACATAAAACATCACCAGATACTCATTTGGACCATAACTTCTAAGAAAATATGTAAATTATTCACAAGTAAGTCAAAATACACCTTATAAAATCTGAATATCAAATCAATTTTCAATAACGTTGATTCTCCTTGAAGCTGACAATAGAGATCATCTATCAATTGAATATAATAACATTTCATAACCATAAACTAGTTCAATTTTTGATAATCAACACATAAAATAACTGCACCATCAAAATTTTTATAAAAAAAGGATTGGAAACCCCACATAGAATTACTTGGTCTAGTAAAACCCTTTTCCTCCATGTCCTCTGGCTACCTCAAAAGCTAATGAAAGTCCATCATAGCCATCCCATAAAGAGGAATCACTATAGGGTTAGATCATGGAACAAACTCAATTAAGAGATGATCATATATCTCCGGAGGTAAACATGAAAATTCATTTCGGAAAACGTCCTTAAAATGATAAAACTCTAAAGGGAAATCCACCTGATGTGCTCTATGGTCCTCCAGATACGAACTTGTTATTTGGGTAGTTATGTCACCCATCCCTTAATTTTTTGGTTCAATTCAGCAATCCTGGACATCACATTGACCATTTTGGGTATAATTTGGTCCCTCTAGTGATGTGAAAGTCACCCTTTGGTGACCGTGTTCAAAAAAGGCTCGAGAAAGTACTATCTAGTATATCTCGAGTATGATGTCAAACCAGTTATCTTGAGGGTAAAAATCCAAATGAAGTGACACCCACTATCCCCAATGGGGATCTCCAGGGAAAAACAAACATCCTCTATTAATACCCCTAATGGAATTTCAAGCTTCATAATTCCCATATAAAACCTTACCACAAGACCTCTTATTTTCAAAGTAGTAACGGATATGAAACTATGTGATGCAACTATGTAAAAAAATGAAGATATATGGGTTGATTAAACTAATATCACACCTCTAACAAAAGATGGTATAGAGATGTAATCTTCATGATTATGATGTATTGAATTTATCTAGCCTGAATTAAGGACCTATGACACATCCTCATTACCTAGAGTTGTCCCACTCTGATGTGCTGGTACAACTGGTGTCTGGATAACTCATACAAGACCACTAATACCTCACCCTACTCAACTAGAACTTATATGTGTCATTAATTAACATGAATCTAAGAATCATACCCAAAAAACGGTGTAAGAGATGACACCTACAACTCACTAAAAGAAAGATGTCCCTTTAGAAATGTTACTTGTGGCATATCCTTTTGTATTTTTGGAACTTTAATAGGTCTCGACCACACTGATATCTCATGTGACCCCATATACCACACTAATTAATGAAAAATATATGACCATAAATATTGTCTTGGTTACTACTCAAATCATGGTAATCCTAAAAACAATTCTTCCTACCTGATGACATTGAACCACTGTGTAGAGAGTCTATTATTCTATTCGTTGTACCCTAAGATTCCCTCAGTGTTGAATCTACAAAGAGAACCTGATTAAGTATCTCAGTAATCATCAACAACATGAACACATTGATATGAGATCTGATATCATGTTGGAGTCCTTCCTCTGTGAGTCTAAATTTCACTAGCTCATCAACAAGATATATTAAGAAAAAACCCTAAGAACTTTATAACATGACTATTACTCCATAACCGCCCAAGAAATTTATTAGGTTGAATGATGAATCTTGCACTCTCATCCCGTAGTGTTTCTAGGTAAAGTTTTTCATATATCATGGTATGGTAATCAGACCAAACAATATCTCATAGCCAATCAGGGTTCTTCAAAACATCCCACCAGTGCTACGCTTCACCATGATGCATATAAGTTGGGAAATTCAATCCCATCATATGAGTTCTCTATAGATTCTCGAATATATGAAAATTAGTCTTAATACATAGACCAGTTTCATTATGACTTCCATCACCTGAAAACATGGGAGGATGCTACTACTATAACACACAAGTCAACTCAACCACAAACATGGAAGGATAAAGTGATCCTTGAAAAGACTTCATTTTGCAATAAAATCCCTTGTTGACCTGTGCATGAACACCTATGTCTAGAAGAACATATAGTGTTGTAGATGACACTAAATACAGATAGACAGTAGCTCATAGACAACTTCCCATGAATCATGGTCCTCTCCAGCCTCTAGGATTATAGATAGAGGTTGTTATGTTGGAATATCTTGATAATTCCAAAAAATGCCTCATTAAATAATGATATAATAGTTCATTATTGAAAGTGTAGGGAATGTCCAAACCTTCATATAAACAAGTTTTAATACCCATTTTCTCCTAATTATAGTATTGGTACAAAGAAATAGTCAAAAACATTACTGGAGACATGGCCTCTTTCCCACAAAAATTCCATGTTTACGTCACGTCTCTATTTAGAAAATTAAATTTCCATTTAATATTCATATTCATTTCACGTTTTTCTTTAAATGGTTAGAAAAATCATTAAACAAATTCTAAACACAAGGGAACATACTCCTCATGACTAAAACATTACCCTCAACGAGACTCATGGTGCACGACTCAACATGACGAAATTGGATGTTTAGGGTCTCTGATTTATACAAATAAGGACAAACTACTTGATTTATGACTGAAACACTGAGTACCAATCATGTTTCTAAATTATCATCAAACAATCCTTCACAATAATTATTATTTCTATCATGTAACCTATCAAAACATCAAAAAAGAAATTAATATATATATATATGAATGTCATAATGCATTGAATTTGATTCCTAAAAATATCCTACACTTATGGTTGAGTTGGGATACACTAATCTAATTGTGTTGAAATATAATATAACCCTCAATCATATCAATGATAACTCACAATTTATGTAATTAACCCAATAATAGAATCAAATCTATTATAATTTCCAAAATCCAGAAAACCTAAAATTATATTCAAGGAATTTTTATTTTTCCAACATGTGTGATAGCTAATACCATTCAAATATCATTAATGAATTGATATTACTTTTATTACCTATCTATTGTCTAAAAATATAATGGAAAAATAGAAAATAAAATTCCAGCTATTACATATTTAAAACATCTTGTACGTCGATGCCACTGAATGATTCCCCAAGCCTAGTGGGATACATGACCATAGGAACATCCCCCCAAATTCCACTAGATGCCTACTAGCACTGAGGTCATAGGGCATGTCTATGGGGACATTATTCCCTCTAATATAGAGTAATATTTCAATTTCAAAAAAACATAAAAAATAAAAAATGTAGTATAATAGATATCCAATATTTAAGCGGATGAAAAATATAACAATTCCAAAATAAATCTCATATAAAAATATGATAATGTCATCTGTATATAAAGAATACAAAATAGGTATATAAACATCTAGTATAATACATGTATAAAAACTATCACATTATACCTTCAAATAAAATTTCAAGACTTGGATTGTTCAGGTGATATCATGATCAAATAGAGGGAACAAAGTGAAGAATAAAACTACATATGATTGTTATGGTCCCTACCAACATCCATATATTTTCTACAAGTACCCAACATTGGCCCGAATGGGTTGTGAGATACAATCCCTATATGAAACAACCCAAAGTTTTATAATAGTTCATGGATATGCAATATAAAAAGCTAAATTAGAGTCCATTACCTATCACAGGTATGAAATAATAAAAAGAAAAGTCCCCATGGAATCTATAGTATAAAAAAAGTTATGTTATATATCCCATAAATCCCCCCTACAAAACATGTCTAATGATCCAATATCATGGCTCATAAAAAAATAGTTAAACAACTAATATGGACTCACCATATATAAATAAATATCAATTGAACCACTGCCTTACAATATAATTTGTATATCAAACAACCATTGCAACACCATATAAGTAGCAGTGTGAAAACATCCACCATTAAGCTGTATAGTCAATAATATCACATTTTCCATGGTTGTTCAATATAATCAAGTGTTAGTGCATAAATGGATAGATCCATGGTCTAGAAGAAGAATACATCTTCATCGAGTCCTAGGATAATCTTGTAGAAAAATTGATTTGGATTGAGTTGTGGTCCAAGGATCATTTCTACCAACCATTTCCCCTACAAGAGCAACATTTACTGAATCCAGGGTGTATCAATCCAAAATGAATCCAATAAAATAAATACTCATGGAAAAATCTCATCCAAGGCATCCACTACTGCATTTAAGAATCATTGGAGTAACGTCTATGAAATCTAATGGAATCAGGATCCATGTTACACCCACCAAGGTATCCACTACCATTCAAATAATCACATTTCATCCATTAAATTACAGACCTTAATTTTCCACCAGTATACCAATTTTTATATAATTCCATATTAAATTACTGTAAATTATTTTACTCACTCACTTATAATTCCATCAAATCTATTGAATAATTTAACATCATGAATAACATGGAATTGTGGCTTGACACCTCCTAGTCAAACAATTGAATTCGAATTAATCTATAGTTTTGATTTATCTAAAAATACTTGTTCATACACACACCCAATTGGTGGTTCAAAAGTATGGGAAAGTAAGGTAACAACCCAAGGGAGGCCTAGTTTGGGGAAACAACCTCTAACTAAACTAAAATAAAATCAATGTAGTCTATTACATGTTCCATTTTATTTAATTCTCTGTATCCTTTTAATTTTTGGGCCTTAACATAATTATTGACGAGTGACACAATTCCAAATACATTTGTAAATCCCTAAACCAAATTTAAAAATTATAGACCACATATATTAAGTCCATAATATATTTCCCATCCTATATCAGCTTCGGATTCAATTTAGATTATGAAGAAAACACATAATGGATGATAAAACTAAAGAAAGGGAAATGTTTCTTACACCTAAATAGAGAATTTGATACCAATATGAGATAATAAAAACAAAAAATTAATTTAGTACTCACTGATGCTAATCTAATGAGACTGATGATGCTCAATTATATGATCAGATGATAAAGTAGAATCAAAAGGTACAATTTAGATCAAATATTATATTTTAAGTGTTTTTATCACATGTATGAAAATAATTAAAAAGGAAATTAGGTTATAATATTATGTAAGGAAAATTGGTAATTTTACGAATTAAGCAGCATGATTTCACCACACAGTACGCCAAATCATATGCCAACCATGCACCCACAAATTTAAGGTGGGGCACCCACACAATTTGAACACATGGTTTGACTATCTAAAAAAAACCATTTATCATCCCACTTCTAAGAACTACAAATGGTGTCACAAGGGAATGAACCATCATTTTCATGGTTTTTTCAAACCGTTCAAGAGCCTCCAGCCCACTATCTAGTACTGCATGGTATATAGTAACTATTCTGCTTAACCCTATAAAGTATCCGCTAACCATGTTTCCTATCCTATTTTTCAAAAAAAAAACTAGGTTATAGGATTTAGAGATGTCTCAAACACCCATGATACATCGATGAAATCAAATGGTACTCACATTAGGTCATAACCAATAATATAATCCAAAAACAAAAAACACCATAACATATATGAAAACCATGGTTCATAAAATTGATGACCCTCAGACAAATGAACATAGAAAGAGATAGTGATATCGTGGGTGGAACCTAGTTTTTGTGGAGGGATTTTATACTTTTGAATGAGTTATATTGCGTGAGGTCACCATATTATCCTTTCTCCTTCCCTCACAACGGTTTTTAGGGGTCATTGAATATTTTGTGTAGTTTTATTCTTGTATGGTGGAAAATAAAAAACATTTGTATTGTTATAGTGAATGTGACACCCAATGTCCCCATTTTTTTGTTTTTATCTCCATGGTTGAGGAAGGATCCACATTTATTTTGTCTTATAAATTGAATTCACAACATCCTTCAATTGGACCAATTTACAGGAGAACCATTTAAAGCATAGGACACTATTTCGTTTGGGGAGGAATGAAATAAAATTTATAGATCTGATGAACCCCATATCATGTAGTGTCAAATGTTTCTAATCGACTCACAGGTGAAGAAAATAGTAATGTTGGGCTCACCATTTTGTTTTTTGATTATTTCTAATAGGGAGTCACCTTAAGGGAAATGATTCTATTTTAATTCCATTTCATTCCTTGAATTAGTTTTCATCCATGGACTAATTAATCCACCACCCAAATTGTCAGTTTCAATGCATTCCATATATACAAAGGCTACCGACCTTTACAATCATGTTCTATGATTTCCTATAATTGATTGAAATGGTTTAATGGTATGATGATACCCCCTTTAATGGATTACTTTTCAGACTTACTCCATAGTCCGAGACTCTCTTAATGATTTATGTTATGTCTGTGAAACACCTTTTTGGCTCCATCTCGATGTGGATACCAGTTAATTATTTTAATTAGGTCATTTTTTGGTAGCTACATATAGTCTGGGTTGATGTTTAAACTTAATGTTTCCATATATATTTTAACATTGGGTGTGTTGGGAACAGATAAATCCATTCAATTTTATTTTCTAGGGAATCAGATATATGAGGCATATTAGGTGTGGAACACAATGTATCCCACATCCAATATGAGTTATCTTATTCCATTGTAATATGGTATCTAAGGATATTTTCTATAGGAATAACATTTTCATCACATGATTTTGGGATTTTTATTCTTTTGGAAGGTGTCATGGGTTTAAAATCTTGTAGGGAAATTTTCATTAGATTAATGTCTTGTGGGGTTAGTTTAGTCCTTGTTTTTTGTCATTAGAGGATAGATCAGTAACATGCTTAATGTATTAAAGAGATATGTTTTTCATTGGTTTAACATCTTGTGGGTTATAGTTGGTAACCTTTTTTACATCTTCTAGGGACAATTGTTCACATGAATAATGTATTTTGTTGATAGGTTAATCAAAGGATTAATGTGTTGTAGGTGAAATTTGGCCCAAAGTGTAATTTGTTTTGGGGAAATGGTAGTAATTAATTATCATCTTATAAATAATAGTTTTCCATATGTTTAATTCCTTGTGGGGACATTTCACATATTCATTTATCATGTATCAGGAATGATATGGGTTCGGGTCACATAGAGACATTATTGTCCATTTGGGACCATGAGATTAGATAATGAGTATAATCAGTTTTCTATGATATATTATTACAAATAAGTTTAATTTCATCATTCTTCAGAGGAAGATTGATTTACTAGTGGTGATGGGGATTCATGATTGAACATATGGGTGGGGTTCCATATATTCTAGGATTGAACAATGGGCTGGTGTCGTATATAAAAAATTTGGAGATAAGGATAAAAACGCATGAGTCCAATTGCATTGTTTTATCTCCTGTAACAAGAACAATAAATGTTGTCTATCTACTTGTAGTAATAGTTCATTTTTCACAAAATGTAAAAAACCATGGAATAGTGTCGTGATTATGCATAGAGGCTGTATATGAGGTGAGGTATCATCCCATGTTTTTCATACATAGTTAGTCCTATGCTTGTTTCAAAGGGTTGGGATATAAATTTACATCATGCGTTGAAATTTTTTCATGTATTTTAACATTATATGACTCTATTATTTGACTATGGAGTTTATAATCTTATATCGTGAACATGGTGTAACTTATTTCGATGGATAACACAACCAAGTATGTAACACCATGATATATTTTTTCATTTTTTATAATTAATTTATTGTTTTTGATATATTTTTTCATTTTAAGAAATAATTAATTTTAAGTGTATTTCATTGTACGCAACACCATTTTTTTCTTGTGCTATATGTAACAATCATATTAACATATGATACACACAAGACCGAGTTTTAATGACTTTTAACGATGTTCCAATTTAAAACTAAATTTTGTAACTTTTATCAATTTTATAAGTAAAAAATATCTTATATTTGGAATTTATAATTTCAAAACTATCTTATGGTTAGTTTTTAGGATTTTTCTATGAAATAAATGTTTTTAGATGAATAGAAAAAATGTGATATTTTAGCTACAAAATACCTCTTCGTTTATATAATTATTAATGTGAAATCATATTTTAAATTATCTTCTAAAGTAACAATAGTTAAATTATACATATATTAATCCAATTTATGTCATTGGAATAATATTGATATTGAATATAAATACAAATATGTATTTAACAATTGATCTTTTTCATTAAAAATACTATTCCTCACTACAAATTTTGAATTAGTGTTAAAAATAACATTCCCACTTATGTGATTTTAATTTTGAAAAATAGAAATAAAAGTTTTTAATAAATATTATAAAACATTTTTTATATTATTAAATTAGCCTTCTATATAAAAACGTTTAAATATTAAAAAAGACAAAAAGATAACTTTTAATACCATTAAAGATTATAAAACATTGTTATATGTAAAAACATCATATTTTTAGTTATGCATATCATTTTCAATGATACAATAGTATATTTAATTATATAATTTATTAATAATTTGCATAGATGAATTAGTTACATGAAATGAAACTGAAACACATACAAATTGATTATTTAGTTAGTAATTAACATAACTAAATGATAATAAATATATTAAATGTAATGAAAATTAATTGAATAATAGAATATAATTAATTTTATAGAGAAATATATCATTTAAAAATCATTGAAATTTATATATTTTAATTACAAGATGGTTTTGATATTTTTAAATTAAAAATGAATAAATATGGCTAAAATAGATGTTAATGTAATTTTTTAATAAATGATATTTTATTAAATGACATAAAATTAATAAAAATACTACATTATGACAAGTTATATTTAAGTGTTAATAAATATAAAATATGGTATATTATTGGAAAATTTATATTTTATAATTAACATATTTACCCATTTATTGTAAAAACATTTCTAGCATGATTCGGGCTTAAGAATGTTTTTCACGTCACATGATCTTATTATGAAATTAATTTCCAAAAAACATGAATTTATTTATTTTTTAATTATATATCATATTAATAATTAATTCAATCAATATTTTTTAAAAACATATCACTTCAATTTAGTCTTATTGGTTAATCTTCATAGGTTATAAAACTAATGTCTAATTAAAACCAAAATTATAAAAATGGGGAAATATAGATGTAATAATTTTTTTTAAATGTGCATATTTTAATGTGGTGGAGGTTTTTATAAACTGTTAATGAAATTTAATCCATTATTTCTCTATTTTTAAGGAATATTATAAAATTAGCTCTTCTAATTAATTAATTGTTCTTGGTATTTACAAGAGTGACAATCCCCTTCTACTATAAAAATGAAAACCACTCTCCCACATCCTCACACCTCTAAAACCACTTAGGTTCACCCAATATCTAGAAAATAAAATTACCAAAATGAATCCCTTCTCCCAGAAGCCTCTATTTGGGCAAAAAAGAATCCAAGGAATCCAATTAGTTAAAATTAAAATAAATACCCCATGAAGAGGTAACATCCACCTTCAAGATCCTTTATTTTTTTGATTTCCCTTACAATCCACTCTCATTTTTCCATGATTATAAAAAATAGAATAAAAAATATAATTATATTTTTTTATGATAAGGCTTTGAACAAAATTTACACACACATCCAACTAATACGTAACAAACATAATCATAATGTGTATGGCGACCAACCGCCTCACGAAACAATGACTGTTCGTTATTCGTTTAATGCCTATCATGGTGGGAATTATGATATAAAAATGTTTATATATAATATATATGATATTTATTATGTTGTTAAGATTTATAAATATTTTTCAGTCCGTATCATTATACATTCCATTTTTTGTAAATACAAAAATTACGTTTTATAATGTGTGGACTACAACGACCTCAAAGTGATGTGATTAATTACCACTATACATAGAATGTGTTAAGAATGAGTTTAGAAAACATATATTATATATATATATGATATAATAATACTTTTAGAATAACTATATAAATAATTATATATACATATATTTCATTTATCAATTTATTTCAATATGGTAATAAAACATAAACACCATTCATGTGTTCGTACGACCTACCATCTCTATGTATAGTGTATTCCATTTCATAATTATATATTATATTTATTATTATAATAAAAATTTATGGAATATAAATGATATTTATATCATTATTTACATTGTGTAAATCATTATATATGTCTAATGACCAAATATATGACATATTAATTCACATACTAATAAATAAATAAATAATACCTGTAGTGAAATCTTTACATAGAATTGTTATCATGTGGGGAAAATAAAGTCCTAATATAACCATATATGGTATTATATATAAAAATATGGTTCCATGATAGATGTATAATAATATTTTATTTATTATATAAGAGTACTGTACATGTAAGATGAGAGTCAATACACAAGGTAAGGGAAATTCATCTCACTTTTTATTTCTGTGAGATACAAGCCTAATTCACTACTAATTTCTTTTATGTGAGGTATATAATACCCATGAATAAATTATATGAATTTTAAAATATAATTTATTGTTATTTATAGATCCATTTTTCATCTTTCTCTCACGTTTACTATGTTTCAATTTATACAATATTGGTAAATTAATTTCATCTCAATTTTACTTCTTTGATACACATACCATGTTATGAATGTATATTTTTTAATGAGGTGTATATAATTTATTAGACATGCTATATAATTAATACCCAAATTTTAATTATATTTTAGGCTTTATTAAATTCTCTTTTCTTTCATGGTGAGTATGTACCAGAGTTACCATGTGGTATAAGTTTGTTGAAATGATCTCATAATTTTTTTCATATTGTTTTTGATTGTGAGTCTGTTAATAAAATATTATTACCCATATATCTAGAACACTAATGATTTTTATTAAAATATGATTAAAAATGTCACATATAGGTAATAGATTCATTTTTCACTCATTGGATCATAGTATGATCTATAAAGTATTTTTACAATGTGTGAATTTACCTCTCCATTGTTTTAGAAATATGTGTTCCATCAAAACCAGGTTTTCTAAAAAGTCATCAAAAAATATTCAAATATTGTCCACGAATGTTTAAAGGAAAATTTTACCCATATTTTAACATTTAAAAACAACATTATTCTTATAAAGTAATCTTCATGTCATTTTCCATTCAAGGAGGATTTGAAACTTATTTCGATGAAAAATTAATGTTCGGAACGTATAGATTTTCCCACCATCATGGCTGTCATTCCCTTGAATCTTCCTTTAAAAGATTACAATTTTATTTTTTAAAAATAAAATGTATATATAATATTATGTAAAATCATTATTTTTAATTTCTTTTCAATAAAATGAGTTTTAATTTTTTTTTATTTTTTAATTAATTTTAAATGCCTATTTTATAAGTTTTCAAACTATTTTCTAAGATATGGTTTTCAAAAGGTTTTTCTGCTTTAAGTATATGTTTCAATGTGTTAAAAAAATTTTCCAGAACATTTTTTATCATTATTTATATGATTTAATTTTTTTTCAAAGAAAAATATTTTTAAAATGTTTTGAAGATTATTTTATATATGCTTTCAATGAAAAGGATTTTAAAAATAATTTCAAGACATATTTATCTTTTTTCAATTTGTTTTCAATTAAATATTTTATCCAAAGAAATTATTTTAAAAAATTAATATATAAATGAATAATGTATATTTCTGTCATGAAATGGTTTTAATGAAGTGTTAAATGTTACAATATAAGAAAAAGATTTTTTGAAATTGTTTTATGAAATATAGTTTAAAAAAATGGATATATCCATTATGAAATGATCCATGTGATCTTAAAAAAAATATCTAACTAGTATAGAATACTTTGTGATAGTTTTTTTATTGGGATGTGATAGAATAATACAATTCATATTAAATTAGGAATGGTTTATTTTTTGATGTTTGGGACACTCATTCTTCTTCCACGGGTTATATACTTTTGAAACATATTTCCCTTCATTGAGTATGATTTTATGAAATGAATCCAATTTATTTTTCAAAGGTAATGATATGTTTTAATTTTATTATTAAAATTTCATTTCATTGGTTATGATATGATTATTAGGAAACCCAACGTATTTTATGTGTCAGGATATTATGCATGTTTTATTATCTTTTGGAAAATGTATGCTTGATTTTATTTTCTGAATGGTGGGAACTATATCTCCCCCTAATAAATTGAGTAACGATAAAGGTTTTATGAGCTCAATATGGTACATAGGATGAAATACCAAGAACAAAATAATAAGGTACATGAGAGGTAATCCCAAGAACATAACAAGAGGGAGTCTTATGTCTGAAATAAAAGGGTACACTGGTGAATATCCCATGCATGAAACAAGAGGGTGCACATGAGGTCATCTAAACCCCGAAGTAGGTATAAGGGTTATTATACCAAGCCTATCATGTTGTGAAGGTATTTATTGGTAGCCATATAATATTATTTTCTATATATATGTGTATGCCACAAATTTGAAGTCTTATTCCTATGTTATGGCTATTCTCTCGTTTCCATTATGATTTAATTATTATAACCTACTAAGGTCTATGTCATGATTTAGGGTTACGATATAATGATATTTATGGTATGGTATTCTAATATCATGAAGAAATTCTCATAAACCTGTACAATTGTTAATGTTTACATGTATCTATTTTTTAACCTTATCGATCTGTTGAGATCACCCCCTTTTTATGTTTCCTTCCCAAGGTTATAAAGATATGTATTATGTTTGATGTGACTAATAAGGGTGATATTAATGGAGAACCTATTGGGATATAATTCATCTCACTTATGTACCAGTGTTTATGATCCCTTGTTTCCAATAGAAATATACTAATATGGCCATTGGGTGTTTGTTTTTGTATTGATTTATGTATTCAAAAAAGTGATGTACTTCCTATGTTAATTAATACTGGTTCGTTATAATTTGATTCATAGTTAAGGATAATACAACCATGAGAAACTAGGTTAATAAATCTTTAGTGATATCCCTAAGTACATTTCTAAGGATATCCATAGGGATGTATATAAGGATAAGTCTATGGATGAACTAATGTTTAGGAAAATGTCATGGATTTTTTAATGTATTGAGTGAGCGGTTTCCTATAATTACACGGTAGTTTGAATAATACATGTCGATGTAGCGTTGAAACTATTATACCTGGGTGTAATAACTCTGAAATGATGTGTTCGTATGGAATTTGTTTAACCTACTACATGACAACATGCCTTGTGGAACATCCAATTTTACACAACCAAGGGTTAATATTTGGAAATTCAGAAACTCATTATTAACCATCACGAATGATTTTTATAGAATAAGAAAATGAATAATATTGGGTAAACATATTTTATTTTAGATTGAAATATAGGTTTCATTATTTATACATCCAACAAGTAATTTTACATGATTATGTGGGTTTCATCTAGGATAAGTGTTTCTCACCCCGTGCTTTCTAAGATTAGTTAATATAGATAAGTATCAGGAACATGGTTATCATTGAATGTTTCATATATAAAAATAATGGGAATTATGAAAATATATTACTCAAGTGTATAGATCATAAAGATAATCAAGAAGATTGTATGTTTATTAGATATAATTACGAAGATAAAGAGACCTCTGTTGATATGGGAAAATTATTTGACTTTCTATTAATACTAGTAACATTAAATATAAGAATCTTGATTAGATTGATGTTCAGGAAACCTAATAAAAGATTCATATTTTATATTCCAGGAAATAAGTATTAATTAATAAGTTGATCAAGTCCAATTAATTTTTTATAAATAAAGTAAGACAAATGAATTATTTGTGTTCTAGAATAAAAATATTATGTTATATGACTTATGAAATATATAAGTATTTTTAGTATACTTTTCCTTTAAGGAATGAATGTGATATATTATATGGTGATAAATAAATAGAAAGCTTATATTTTTATTAAAGGAATATAACCCTTAATGTGATAACGATATTTAGAGAATTGAGTTTATCTTTCATAAATAGATGATTAATTTGGATGATGTAATATAAATTTCACCAATTAACTTGGATCTAATTACTAATTTGTTAAGAAAGTGTTCAATGTCATCATGGATGATGTTGAAAACTTCTTGAATTTAAAGAATATACCTAGTAACCATTGGAATAATTTAGAATCCATGTTTTCAAAAAGAATTTATTCTAATTCAGGTTATTACAATGTTTTTAGAGAATATACTATGCATGTATTCTCATGTCAAGAATGTGAAAATGGAGAAATACATGGTTTTATATAGTGGATCAATGTTAAACAAATTTTGTATAATTATTTCTAATTTTGGAATTTTTATCTTTCATAGGGTTTATAGGGCTAACCATTTATGGGATGTATATTTTAAACATCAATTTTATTTTGCAGTTTTAAATTTATATCACACCACATGAGAATTTAGGAATATTGAATAACTCCATCTAATGTTTTTGTGTTAATGATAACAGAAGATAGATGGGATGAATTATCATGGATACCTTGATAATTTATTCCTAAAAGAATGAAAAATATCCTTCCTTTTTGGAGAAACTGATGAATTGGAAAATTATGAAGACAAGACCAAATGAAGAGATTTTACTTAGGAAAGGGAATAAAATAAATTAAGAATAAATAATCATAAAAATTCTTCAAATTTATGGAAATGATTTTGAAACTAATATTGTAATAAAAGTACCTTATGGTTTCACCGTTGTTCTACAACATGAAAACCAAGCTATTTGTTACTCTAGGAAACCATCATGGTTTCAAAATTATTTTGTTAAATGATTTTTTTTCATTTTTATGATTGGGGTTTCTATTCAAGGAAATAATTCAACCTTTGATAACCTAGACATATTTCAAAGGTGAAATTCTTTTTAATGAGGGTAGAATGTAACACCCGAATATTTTTTGAATTTTTTTCAAAGTAATTTAATATGTTTGATATATTTTTTCATTTATTGAATAAATAAAATAAGGTTTTATTTTATTATACGAAACACCATGATATTCTTTCACAACATGGAACACTTAGATTAGCATGTATTACTCACAAGACTATTTTTTCTTCCAATTTAATGGATCACATATTTAAATCAACATTTTGACATAGTAATGATATTTTTTAGTAAAAGTAAAAATAATTTTTGAATTAATATTGTCGAAATTATCTTAGGGTGGGATTTTGGGATTTATATGAGAGAAAATACTTTTTGATGAGTTGTAAAAAATAATATATTTTAGTTCAAAACCGCAGATTTATTTAAATAATTATTAATGTTAAATTATATTTTAAGTTGGTTTCTGAATCCATAATATATCAATTATACATATATTAATCCAATAGAGATCATTAGACTCATTTTATTTTGAAATTACATATAATCACTTATTGAACTGCTAAACGTTTTTATTTTAAAAACACACTTTCTCGCCACATCTGTGTAATAATAGTTAATACCCATTTTCACACTAATGAGATTTAAATTATAAAAAATGTATCATAAAAGTTGTAAAAATAAAATATTTTTTCTAATAAGATCAATTTAATTTTTGACCAAAAATATTTGTGAAAGTGATTGTAATTAATTATAGTTATTATGGTAAAATTAAGCTTAATAAGGGACTGAAACATCATCTTAAGGTCCAAAATGACATGGAAACTTATCCAAACGACATTATATGATAATAATTATTCTATATACCATATTTTATTTTATTTTATGGGTTATTGTTATATTATAAAATGGATTTTCCTTATATTAAATGCTAATTGATGAAAAAGATAAAATGGAAATTTTCTTACCTTTAACATTTATAAAAAATTGAGATATGATTAAAAAACAATATATTAAGTTATAAATATAATTTTGAAAGATAAATGGGTTTTTTGTCATAATAATTTATTCTTAATTTTATGAGATGATTTAGTTACTTGAAATCGTTAAGAAATGCCAACGTGGTGATTATTTAGTAAATAAATAACTAAAATAAATGATACTATAAATATTAAAAGTGAAGTTAATTGATTGAATTATATTCAATAATTATTTTTTAGTGGAATAGATCATTATATACATATCTAAACATTATATATTTTAATTAAAAAATATTTATATATATATAAAATAAAATTTATAAATAATTTCCGAATTGACATTAATGTTATTTAAAAATAAATAATAATTTATTAAGTTATTTTAAAATAATTAATATAATACATTATACAAAGGTACATTTAGGTGTTAAAAAATATTAAAAATGATCTAAAATTGGACTAATGTATCTTTTATAATTAACATATTTACCCATATATTTTTAAACATTTTTTGCATGGTCTCGGTTTATATAGTATTTTCTCATGTCAGATGCACTTATTTTAAAATAAATTTAACAAAAACATAAAATTTGTATTTATTAAATTATTTATAATATTTATTTATAATAAAATATATTTTGTCAAAAAATATCACTTTAATTTTTCTTAATGGATAAATAATTAAAGGTAGAAAAATAATATATTTAATAGAAACCAATGTGATAAAATTTGAGAAACAATGATGTTAATGAAGAAAAACATTAAAATGATCATTTATTTGGGTGTTGGATGTTATTATAGAAAATTATTCCCCATTATTCCGTTATTATTCTATTTTTTATGAATATAGTTATGGTATACCTCTAATTAGTAAATACCTTTTGATATTTTCAGGAGTTCCACTCTTCTTCTAATATTAAAAGGAATGCACTCTCCCACTTCCTCACTTGTATAAATCATATTTGGTTCACCCATGATCTACCCAATACTCTTAAAAAATAACTCCCTTAGTCCTTAAATCTTCCATTTGGTATTATGTTAATCCATGTATCCCTTAATTGAAAACCCAAAGGAGTTACCCAAAGATGAGGTAACATCTTCCCTCAAGCTCTTTTATTTTATTTTCATTTTACATCTACTACATTATCATTAATACATGATTATACAATGACCCCAATATCCTCAATAAATTGATATTTTTATGCTAAGATTTATACCAACACAGACACACACATCCAACTAATGGGTAACTAACATAATGTTTATGTATTTAGTGAACTACCGTCTCAAGAAAATTTTATTGTTCATTCTTAATTTATGGATCCTTATGGTGGGAATTATGACAGAAAATATATTTATGTATGTTACATATATCATATTTATTATTTATTTATGATTATTTAATTCATTTACAACACATTTTCTTTTAATTACCATTTTCAATAAAATAATAATTTTGTGATAAGAAGTGTGGACTTCTTCCCCTCAATGTGATGTGTTTTTTTCACACATCACATAGACGTTGTTATGAAAGTTTTTAGTAAAAATATATGATATATATGATATAAAAATCATACTAGATATATGATATATAAAATTATATATATATATATATCATTTTCTATCTTTCTTTCAATACGATAATAAAATGGATATGACGTTCATGTGTACGTACGAACTACCATCACCATGAATAGTGTATTTCATATCATTATTATATATTCTAAATATTATTATAATGAAAATTTAATGGATATAAATTATATTTATATATTTTTTAAATTCATAAAATCATGATGTATGTATAATTACCAATGTTACAATATATTAAGACACATGCAAAAAAGTGAATATTACCCAAAGTGAATCATTAACATAGAATTGTTAATAAGAGGGGAGTATAAAGTAATAATAAAACCATATATGGTATTAGATATAATAATATGTTTCTTTTATAGATGTATAAAAATCATATATTTATTATAAAATAGGCTTGAATTAGTACAATGAGAGTCTATACACAATGTAATGGAATTTTATATCACTTTTTATTTTCGTGAGATACAAGACTTATACACCACTCATTTATTTTTTGTGGTATATACCTAATTCCAATGAATGTATTATATTAATTTTGTAAATATATTTATGAGTATTTAAATAACCATTTCAGGATATTTTTTTCAATGTGATTATGCTTAAAAATTTACCAAATCAGTAATGTAACATCATCCCAAATATCATTCATTAAAATAGACTCCATGTTATGCCCCTATATGTTTCACTGATGTGTATACAATACCTTATAAATGTTCAATCAGGAATATAATTCATTAAATGAAATTTAAATTCAAGAAATTACATTATTATTCATAGAGAGTACGAGCCTAAGTTACCATTTGATAAAAGTTTATTTATATAATCTCATTGTTTATCCTAATTGTTTATGATTATGATTCCATGGAATAAATCATATGATATATTTCTCAAGAACTATATTAAAATTTATTACCCTAGGATTATTCATTTTATATCCATTTAATGGTACCATTTTCATCTCTTTGTTATATTTTTGTTCGATAATGTGTTTTCATGAATGTCCCACATCACCTCTCTCTTGGTTCAGAAAAATGACTTCCACAAAAACCATGTTTTATAAAAATAATTACCATGCAAAATGAATGTTTGGCTTGTACAAATTTACCTACCATCACGACCGTCATTACCTTGAATATTCCTTTACATGATCACAATGTTATTTTTTCTACAATAAAATGTTTACATTATATTCTATAAATAAGTTTTCTAACTGTTTTTTTCCAATAAAAACGGTTTAAAAAAATTATTGTTTTAAAAGAGTTTCCAATCTTATTTTATATGTTTTCAATGTATTTGTTAAGAAACGGTTTTCAATATTTCATTATGAGTATTCTCTTTATTTTTAATGAAATAGTTTTCAAAACGTTTTGAAAATTTAATTTAGATGTTTTCAAAGTGTATTAAAAGAAAATGATTCTTTAAAAATGTCTGGAATTTTATTTTATATGTTTTCATTGAATATGAATTTTATAAACAATTGAAAGCCTTCTATCTATGATTTCAAAGTACTATTAGGGAAAATGGCTTTAAAATTTCATGTTTGATTTAAAAATCATATCTCAAAGAAAAAGGGATATTTTTCAATGAAATGTTTTTAATGAATACTAATGATTTCATTATATGAGAATTATTTATGAAATGTATTTATGAAAATCATTTTCAATGAATGGTTGTAGTTCTTAAGAAATATTCCTTGTGATATTTAAAAATCCATCTCTACATAATATTTAATACATTATTGTTAGTTTATGCTTCAGTGGGATATGAATAAGGAATATGAATCATATTCATTCTTAAAAGATTTATGTTTTGATGTTGGAGAAACCTATTCTTCTTCCAAGGGATATATGTATTTAAGATGGACTTCTTTTCCCAGGTTATCATTTTATGGAATGAATCATATCTCTGTTCCATAGGTAATTATATGTTCAATTTTAATGATACCAAAGTCATTTCACGGGTAATTATATGATGATTATAAAACCCTTCTCTTTTTTATGGGTCAAGATATGATGCATGTTATATTATCTCATGGCACATTTTTTCATTATTTTTTTATGTGACATGTGGGATCTATAAATAACTATAATTAATTAGGCAAAGATGAATATTTTTTTATCTCAATAGGGTATACTAGAGAAATATCCCAATCTTTAAAAAAGAGGTTACATAGTAGGGAATCCCTTCTCTAAAAGAAGAGGAAATCATAAGCCTGAAATAAAAGGGTACACAGGTGGAAATCCCAATCCCAAAACAAGAGGGTACATGAGATGGTATTTGAAGACAAGAGTATGTACGTGACTTATTATCCCTATAATAACATGTTATGAAAGTTTTTTTAGGTATTGTTGACATATCATATTCATGGTATATGTGTGTGAAAAAAATTTCGGGTGTTATCCCAATGATCCTCTTATTCTCTTGTTTCACTTATGATTCATGTATTATAAACTACATAGATTTATTCCATGACTCATGTTTTGTTTCATATGATATATAGGGTATGATATTATAATATTTTGGCTAGGTTCTCATATTCTTATGCCAATGTTTTTGCTTACGTGAGTCCCTTGTTTACTCTTACTTAGCATCTATGCTCACCCCTTTTTATGTTTCCTTCCCCTTGGTATGGACATGTCTATTATGATTGATGTGTCTTAGAATGTTTCTATTAAGGAATAAATTATTGTTAGATAATGTATATTTCTTATACAAAAGGTTTTATGGTTCCATGTTTCCAAATATACTAAAGTAATACGGTCTTTGGGAATTTGTTTGTGTTTTTTATTACGTATTCCGCTAAAGCAATGTAATGTCTTGGTAGGTTATGAATGGGTCTTTATAAAGTTAGAGATATGGTTACAACAGAAAATATTAAAAAAATTAAAGGTGATTGTTTTCTTTTTATGATGTCACTTTCAAAGCATATGTTTATTTTGTGGAGGTGATTTAGGATTCAAAGAGGTATAAATGTAACCATAGTTTGGTGACATGCGGTGGTCCTGATGTTAGGGTTCCTAGGATTTAGAGTAATAGGTCATAGAAAATTCATTGAAATGAATGTAGAAAATATTATAAGCATGAGGGTTTATTATATGTGTTATGAGGATGGTCGAGGCTTGAATGAACTATTTTTTATTGGAAACATGCCAATTAGTTATTCTACTCTCATAATGTTATATATGTTGAGAGGATGAATTATGTTGAGGATTTTTAGGTGGATTTATTAATAGTTGTGGGTGGGGTTCCTAAAGGTTATTACTCAATGAACCATAGTTTACTTACATCTGGATGAATTATTCATTCTAATGAGATAGATTTCATGAAAGATAGGTATGTCATGATATCCCAAAAAGGTTTAGGTAATTTATTCTAGCATAGTGGGTTTGGTCATTTTTTAAAACACCTCCACCATGGTATTATATTTTAAGGGACTCATGAGAGTATGTTCATGAATGATGGATACCTATAGGAGTAAATCTCCTCCTTTTCACAATAAAGATGATGTTTTCGGAATTCAGATATTCTATTGGATGTAAAAAGGACATTTCTAATTAAATGAGTGGTGAATAGTGGTATTTATAGGTAACATGGAGGTGGAGACATATGTTTTAAAAAAACACATCATCATCCCATAATGGATAATTCCATAGTTGTCAAGATACCTCAGAATTTAGACACATATTAGAGAGATGTTACTATTATTGTGTAGGTAAAACATCCAACTTTCGCAGATGGCCATTGTGAAGACCATTCCCTTATCGAAGGATACAAACTTCATGAATCTTTTCTATTAGTTGTATTTTTATAATATATCATATATTTTTTATCCTTTAAGCATCCATGTATTCCAAAACATCTCCCATTACACATGTTTTTTAGTGTCATCAATGATGTAATTAAAAATACTATGTTTAAATTAGAAATACCGTGGTTATAATTTCAAAAAATAAGAAATACTTTTTCTTACCAAATATATTTTTAGTCATTCATTTTGAAGCTTATTTTCCGTAAGTGAAAATTTTTTTGGATTTATTTCATATAATATTACACTATATTGGTTAATAATAAAGCAATAAATTTAATTAGAAAAAAGAATTGATAATTTAAAGGATATTAGAATATTTAAGCCTAAAAATACTATTTTATAAAAAAAAAATTACTGTTATGTTAAATAATATTAATATTTATTTTAATTTATAATTAAAATTTTATTTGAAAAAATGAATATATTTATTGGGAATATGTTTTCAAAAATTAATTAATTAAAAAATTATTTTAATTCCATAGATTTATATTAATTAGGTAATAATTATTTTCCACTATAAAAACCAGAAAAGATAAAACATAAAAAAATGTGTGTAAAAGGCTTAATAATATAAATTAGATAATATATGGTTGAATATTTTTCTATATAAACACTTCACATAATCCGTTATCTTCTATTATTATATCCACATGAATTGTTTAAAGTGATTTCATGTTTAATATTATTATAAAATTCAACTCTTCTCCCTTATAAAAGGTTTTATCCCCACCTCACATCTCATCATAAACAAAGAAGCATAAAATTATCCATATTATAACCAAATAACACTTAAATTCTCATATAATGTCCGAATAAGTTATTATCTTCTAAAAATACCTCATATTGAATCCTAAATCCATTTCCCAATGGATCTCTTTCAAGGAGTATGATAATATTCTAAAATACTCATTTTTTTCTTTTATCCTTCATTACATATTCTTTCATCATTGAATATTATCAAACCAGGTTGAAATAATTACAAAATTTTCATAATTATATTTATATTTTATTATCTTTATGGGATAAACATTATTTAAACCCCTCCCAATTATTCAATAAACTCTAATGTAAAATATATTACATACGATATACAACCTCCATATGAAACATGATACATTTTTTAATAATCAACACATATGATTGGCTCAAGATCAGGTATTTAGTAAATTAATTTTATATTTAAAAATTCATTGTGATTCAAAAAATATAATCCAAGTCCAGCTAATGTTACATTGAAAACAAATTAATGTGGCACCTGCTCATATGTGCAAAATACCTCATCCATGAAAATGACATTTTACATTTTTCACATGGGTATTTTTTTATCCAAAACTATTCAAAAAATATTATATTCCTTTAAAAATCATAGTAATATCTTTATTCTTTTATAAAATTTATATTATTCCAATGGAATCACTTACCTAAGAAAACTCACCCATAGATTATAGTGTTTTTGTTTTAAGGTCACTTTAATCACCAACTTTATTAATTATATAAAACAATTCATGTGTGTAATTAGAAACATTAATATGGGTTTTATTATACATTAAGGATAAAAATATATTTTTAGGGTCTCTTAATTATAACAGTAACATTTAAATTATTTTTATTGTATATCCATTTTAACAATTTTAAATTATAGAAACAAGCTCATCGCCCGCATTGTCATCAATAATCATAACCAAAGTCTCTTATGAAGTGATAATAAAACAATATTAATTAGTGTAAAACATATTTTAATATAACTATAATGATTATAAAATTATAAACATTGAATATATAAGTGATAACCAACACCGCCATTATAGAACTAGAACTAAAGAAACATTCATAATTATTGACTTCAGATTATGAAAATAAAATGTAACATATTAATATATTTGTAATAATTGAATATTAATGATTTTTATAAAGTTAAAATGTTTCAATAAGGTTATGAATAACAGATTTATGTTACTTTTTTTTATATTGGTATTTAGGAAATATTAGACTAAGAGGGATAAAAGGTAAGGGTATGGATATTTTCTTGATTGAGATATGTTTCATATTCAAAAATTGTTTCATTTTGTTGTATATATAATTTAACATTATGAATTTTATTATAAATTTTCATCAAATACGATGGATTTATGAATTAATATCATTTTTACCTTTCATAGGTTTTAATTTCGAAAGATAATGACAATTTAAGGGTGTTCCACTTTAACCTCCACTCATTAAGGCCACTTTTATTTATATAGAAAATTTTATTTCAATGGTGTTTCATCCACATATGAGATATATAATTTCAAGAATATTATATATATATATATATATTTCATAATAAATTTCATTCCCTCACTTTCAATTAGATTTTAATGAAATATTTCTCGTAATATAAACGATATTGAGTTCTAAAAATTTCTTTATTTGGTTTTGTATTTCTCTTTGAAATTATTTGTTTCATTCTTTGTTAATTACCCCACAATATTCATTTATAATTTATTTCATCTCCTGATATGTTGAAAAATTAATTTTGATTTTAAATAACCTTCCAATATGATGTTATTTCTAGGAGAAGTAAATTTTTTGGTTATAATAATTTCTAACCTTTCCAAGTAAGCTCATTGACTTCCACATACATGTTCTAAATTCTATACAATATTATCATTTATATTTCGAATAAAAAGTATTTGGAATATATTTTTATCTTTCCATTTATTTCTTCCTCTTCCATAATTAATGTTTTACCATCCCTTATAAGGATTTGGGATTAAAAAAAATATTTTCATTTATTTCAAAAATTTTCCTTCCATATTGTCTTATATTTTTATCCACCCCTTATTTACTTGAGGTAGAATTTCATCATTTTTATGAACCTAAAATATTAAATGTTATTTTTAAATTTTAAATTTTTAAAAATTATCTACCTTTTAATAAAAAAATATTTTATTATTGTTACTTATAGAATCAAATTTTATGTTAATTTCAAAAACATATTCTAAAAATTATATCATTTTTTGAAATAATTTTTTCCATATATTTAATGGTTTAACATATTTATGAATCATATTTAAGTAATGAAACTATAAATTTTATTATAAATATTTACATTGGGATATTTCATTTTAGGTATCAACCAATTATATTCAATAAGAAAATTGTGGTGATAAAATATATAGAATTGTTATGAAATCCATTTTTAATTAATAGTTTCATTTTGATATGATGAATGAATGTTTTTAATTGGAATGTATATTTATGGATGAATAATGAATGAGCTGAAATATCACTCTTCAATGAATTATTAAATTCTTATATATATCATGATATAACATTATTCAATATTTTTGAAACCTAAGTCACTAATGAACTATAGGTTCACAAAAATAAAGTCACTATTGTCTTATATGTTTGTTAGGACAAAGTCACATATATCCAATGGATTTTTGAAACCTATGTCAGTAATGAACTATAGGTTTATATAACCTAAGTCAATAATAAATCATATATTTAGTAAATGCATATCACTAATGGATCATAGATTTTTTAATCCTAGGAAACTAATGGATTTTATGTTTGAATTTCAAATTCTTCTATGTAATGATTCCATGTTATCATAGTTGTTATATAGATAGTTTATATGATAAATATAAATGAAATTTTATATATTTATTATTATTATTATTATTTTACTTGCATCATTTTCATTATATCAATTTTTTTTACCCTTAATTCATGAAATATGGTTTCTCATTTGATATTTCACATATGTGTATCACGGATAAATTTTAACTCTTATTTTTTACATTTTATTTGTAATAGATATTTCTCCCATAGTCATGTTTTCTTTCAAGATTGTCGTAAATCCCTTTGATGACATACTTATGAGTTATTTCCTTAATGAGTATTAGAACTGAACACAATCAAATGTTTTTATTCTCGATATTATTATTCTTACCATAACATCTGTTATGACTATAACAGATGCTAATGCAGCTCAATTACAGAAAAATATTTATATGTACTGTAATTTGATTTACTTATTAAGGCATTTATCATAGATAATAAATTTTTTAGTCATGATATCTATCAAATTTTAGTTAAAATTAATGTATGTATTATAAAATGAGTTGTAAAATTAAGATGTGTTTTTCTTGAGATATATATTGTTTTATCAATGATAATGTTATAAAATATTTTTTAGCACCATATTTGGGAGTGGGGTCTAGGGAGCCTTATACAATATCAATGAAATGATTATCTATTTTTTGGAAGAATTATGTTATATTGAGGAATAATATTGGTTATTTTTTAACATGGCCAGAGATAATTATTCAAAACCATATGGATATGTTTAAGGTATAAATTTCTTGTGTGTGATTACATTTAGATTTTTTTGTAATAATGGGTAAGTATATGCCCTCAAAATTACATCGCTATCTAGATATTTAAATGTTAATGCAACCAATTCGTACACACACCTAAGGGAAATTACCCTAAAAAAGAATGTTTAATAGCAATTCGATCACCAATTGATGCATGTTGAGTGGTCCTATGACCACAATCCATGTTTGATATTACCTTGGGATATTTTATGGTGAATAAAATTATATTTATTAAAAAATTTATTGTATTAAAAAAATTATATTTTAAAAGGATATAGGAAAATGTAAAAAGGACAACCTTGGATCAAATTAAACGAGTTATAGGATGACCTAATTATATCATTTTTTAATAGAATATATCACATATTGAATAGTAGGTGTCATTAAGGAAGTCATATTTGGATTTAGATTTCATATTTATAATATCATTTATTATTATTTTATATGATATTATCTCAACTATTTTCGAATTTGTATTTGGGTGGAAATAGGATCATGAAAATAATGGTATGAATGTTATGTTACTAGGAACTCCAAATTATTCATAATTTTGGAAAATAGTTTCCTATTCATACAATGGATAATGAGGTGGATATCTAATCATAAAGGATATATATATTATTAATCCATTATCAATTTAATTTAGTATGTATTAATTAAAATTTCAGTGATTAAATTCATTTATAGGTGTTAGAATTCCATGAACCACTCTTTTAGTAAATAGACTTTCCTTAAATAATTATCATACTAAGTATCATGTCTTACACGCACATAAATAAAATGGAAACTAAAATAATTGAATAAAATTATATTAATATATATGAAAAATATATTATATTTTTTTAAATTTATGGTATCAATATAGCTAACAACAATGTGAAACCATTTTTAAAATGAACATTATTACACGAGTTATCTATTTTTTGTTAAGCGAATTATCTTAAGCTTATTAATTTTTTATTAAAATTAATTATTGTCACATTAAGAACATGATTTTTTCTAAAATTATCGTAAATTTTTATATCCACTTAAAAAAATATTTGAATCTTATTTTTATGTATTTTTATTAAAAAACTGATCTATAGGTGACTAGAACAAACAATAGTATCAGTAAAAAACATAGTTTTTATGACATTATAGAGAACTATATATAATATTAAAATATATATTACATTTTTTGTAATCGAAAATATATTTATTTAATGAAGTTATTTTCTTAAATATTCTATTTTAAATATATAATACCCATGTTTAACTTATTTAATTAATTCAATAATATTTTGTTGGAAAAATATTTTTAGTCATTTTATTTTAATTACTTTTTTCAAATGTGAAATTATTTTTTTGATTTATTTTAAATTTACATAAATATAATTTCGATAATAATAAACTAAATAATTTTATTGTAATAACAAATATTGATAATTATATCTCATCATAATTTTTATGTATAAAAAATAACGTTTTTTTATAAAGAGTATTTTTTCTTTATGTTTCATAATATTAAAACTCATTTTCATGATACATTAAAATTTTATTTATAAAAATAGATATCAAAAATGAAATAATTCGGTATAAATTATATTACAGGACCCATTTTATGTTTATACATTAAAAACAAACCAATTAGGTTAAAATTTGTTTCTATGTTAAAAATAAAAAATGATAATTCTGAAAAATCTAACTGTAATGGACAATAAATCATTTTGAATATTTGTTTGAAAATTTATTCTTTCTATAATATCAACCTCACCACATAACCAATATTATATATTTCCATCATTATAACAGTTTATGCTATGAATTTTTCCTATAACATTTATATTATCACAAAATATCAATCCCTTACATTATTAAACAAGGAAACTACCCCCACTTATCCTAACTCACCGAGACACCTCTCTTTAGAAAAAATATTACTAAATAACTCTCCTAAACTCTTATAAAACACATATAATTTATTTTCTAAAAAACCACATATCAAGGAATTAATCCATATCGCAAGGCATCTCTTCCATAAAGTAAGGTCATATTAAAAAATACTCATTTTTTCATTCCATTTCCATTAATTATTATACTACCTCTTATGAATTTAATCTAACTAGATTGAAATAATGATATTTATATAATTTATGATGATAAATTATTTTTATATTTATGGGACATTAATTTTTCATCCTTTTCGCAACCATTCAATAAAGGAACATGTATCTTATGTTACTTAAGGGAAATTCACTATATAAGCAACATGATCTATTTCTCATAACAAACGTACATGGTTAGTGAGATTGGCGTGTTTAATGAATAAATTTGATAATAAAAAAAGTATTAATTTTATAAATATATAATAAATATTCTACCTTACTTTCATTCTATGTAAACGAATATTTCACTTGTTTTCATGTATAGACTACCATGTCTATTAATTTGATATTTTTATTTTTTTTCCACTCTTGATATTTCATATTTCATTTAACATACAATAATTATATTAATCCCCTAAAATAAGTCTAAAAACTAACATTATTATTCATTAATAATGATACTATTTGAATATAATCACCTTATTATACATACTCACCCATATATTGCAGTTTGTTTCTATTTTTGTGGGTATAAATGCGTACATGAAACACACTATAAATTTATATAAAAGTTGATTGTTGAAGAACACAGTTTTTTAATTCGATATTAATGAAATAATAATTTTATATTAATGGATTCATAATTTTCAAACTATATTTTTTTATATTATTAGTTTTTTACATATTTGTTCCTTATAAATAACTGGAAAAAAATATCAAAAAATTTATCAAAATGTATCATAAACGAACTACTTATGAAATGAATATATAACCTAAGAAATTATTATCAAAAATATTTTTCCATTACCTATAAATATTTGATAATAAATAAATTTGAATCTAAAAACATAAATGAAGGCCAACATTGAGAAACTAAAACTAAAAAATTAATCAAAACTGATAACATCAGATTTAGAAAAAAAAATATAGATTACATAATTATATTTAATAAATGAATATAAATGATATTTACTATAGGAGTATAAAAATTAATAATATCCCAATTTGATGATTATGATTTTAATTTTTATATACAGTTGGATATACTATGTTTTTCTAGGTGGGATAAAAAATTAGGGTTTTTTGTATCAAATTTTTTATCCATTCAGATATAATGGGTATTCATGAGTTATTACCAGTTTTTTGGATATATATTATAAATTTATTTCATTAATAAATATTTTTCACTAAAAATAATGGATTTATAAGTCCACGTAATGTTATATTTTATATTGGTTTTCATTTAAAAAGATATTCAATACTTGAGGTTCCTTTATCATAATCTCATTCATTGAGACATTTTTATGCACAAAAATCAATTTATGTTGTCTTTGCAATTACAATAAGATATATAATACCATGAGTTATAGTTTGTTAATTTTATTTTTTTTACATTTTCAAAGAGTATTTTTCAGTGGTATTTTATTTAAACATTTTTAAAGCTATAAAGGATATCAATTCCAAAAATAATCATTCATTGAGCGAAGCTATTTCTCCCAGAATTGGTTTTCCAATGCATGGGGTTTTTTAAAATAAAATTATATTTTAATATATTTAGTTTTCCTATATAGAGATAAAATAGTTTTTAATTCACCTATCATTTAATTATGAATATCTTTCTTATAAACATGTTTGGTTGTCATGAATAATTGAGATCCTTCTGAAATAAGATCTTTGTCTCCCATATAAGGGTTTTTCTTTTCAACGAATATGATAATTTTTATATATAAAGACAATTACTTGTTATATCTTGTCATATTCAAATTTTCCTTTAAATTGTATTAATATGATATTTTATTATCCATTTTGAATAAATGGTATTTCAATAAATTAATTATAGATCTTCAATAAGGTTTTGATGTTGTGTTAGTTTCTCTTAATCCACCTATATTTCCATGAGAATATCTTTGTGTTTTTTTAAGGATCCACTATATATTATTATGTTTGAAAGGAATAAATTTAAAAAATTTCCACATAAACTTTAAATATGAGTTTAAATATTAATTTTAACCTTATGGTTTATAACATTGTTAAAAAATACCGATTTGTTTTTATAAATTTTCATATATTTTCATCCATACTAATAAATTTATATTTTAACAAGAATAATTTTTAATTAATCACACATAATGTTACCATATTATATATAACATGATATTTATTGAATTTATAATATTGAATAATTATATTATACTTGATGTCTATGTTGTTATACTATCAGAAAATTCTATGAACCCCATTTTTATTTTCATGGGATCATTATGATGTGATGAATAACAAAATAGAAACAAATATGTATGGATAATTGATGAGTGAGGGATTTTATGTCTTGATAATTTATTTTTTAAGGTGATACATTTAATGAGACACCAATAAAACATTGTTTTAAAAAACATAGTTCACTAGTGGTATGTAGAATTATAAAATTAATGTTACCAGTGGACAATAGGTTTGTGAAACTGAAGTCTCTAATACACTATAGGTTCACGAAACCTTAGTCACAAAAATACATTTCATTTCGAATACTACGTTAATAAAAGACCATATGTTTTTAAATAACATTTCACTAATGAACAATAGATTTTTGAAATGTAAATAACTAATGGGACATAGGTTGGTAATGCCAAGTCCACCAAGAAATGATTCATTGTGATTGTTTATGTGATAATGTTTTTAGGTAATATTGAATTTAAATGACATGATATTTATTTATTCTTATGATTATAGCCCATGGATCATGTTTATTAAATCTTGTATCCACACCCATATCCAATGGAATATGTTTTATAATTTTTTATTATACTTATTTATATCACGACATACAAATAACTCATATTTGTATAATGTTAAATTTATTAATATATTTCACCCTTGATCATTTTTCATAATAATCTTCTGGTCTAACCCTTTATGGAAATGATCATTTTTTTCCATTACCAATCAGTTTATATCATCCATTTATGACATTTATATTCTAGTAGATATGAAGATTATTCTGTTATAGGATGTTTTTAAGGGAAAAGAGAGTTTTTCTCAATTATAGAGAAATATACCCATGTCTTATAAATTAAATTACTTATAAAAATATTTGTAAAAAGAAAGTAAATTATTTATTAATATTACTTATTATATTATTAGGAAAATTGATTTTTATATTTAAAAAAAATTTGTGCATATCTATATGTTTTTCTACTATAATCAATGTTCGTATCAAATACAATATTTAAATAACATGTTGTAATCTCTGAACATCGGAGTGTGAGTCTTGGGAACCTCATATGTGTCTTTAGACTATATATATAAACAAATTTGACATCCAATATATCATATTTTATTATATAAATTAGTTTATTTTCAAGAATATTAGAGATTTATGAAATTTCATTTGGTGACGATAGGCTTCCCTTTCCATTTTTGATAATTTTTCATCAGACCAACTTTAATGACCCTATATCCAGATTTTCTCTAGTTATATTATTTACAATTGGATAAATCTATATTTGACATGATACCACCATAAAATGATAAGTATATACTTATATTAACAATGCGTGAGAGAGTGTGTGTTTTATTTCAAGGGAGTAAATATTTAAGAAACAAAAATGATAATATTTGTATAGAAGATAATGAGATGTTGATAATGGGTTGGAGAGTTAGAAACAAAATTTCTATTTCCCCCACTCATATTGGGAGGCATAATTTTTCCTTTACATTTGGAATACATTTGAATTATTCAAATTATTATAAAAAGAATCATAGTAGACTAATACCCCAACCATGTATGTATAGAGAATCAAGCTGCTTCCTAGTAAATGAATCCACATCTGTTCACCATTCAATTTTTTCCACATGGTTCCCATACTAACCATTTTTTATGATTAATTTATAATTCACAAAGAAATATAGATTATGGGAATATTGTTCTATTTTCTCCAAAATTGATAGGATGTGAGGTAATGTCATTCCAATAGGATCTTATTGTCACATTGAGTCACTATTATATATTTAGTCAAAGTATATGAAAACCATCCTCGTAATACTAATTGATTATTACATTTAATTATACCTCATTTGGGGGAACTCCCTTTATGAAATGGATATATCAATAAAATAAATTTTTTGACACAGAATACAATATCTAAGAACCCACACTATCATAAATTTTTTATAAAAATTTATAATTTACATTTTTAAATTTTATACAGGTAATAGTGACCAAAATTTTCCAACCTAACCAAACAACATGAAAATGAAAATTTTGACCCCAAATCCAAGAAGAACGTTTATGTTTATAGATTTATAAAATTTAGATAATCTCCTTTATAAATATTTCTCTTGAAATTAATTGACCATTTCTCCCACATAACCCAAATTTTAGTTTTCAAATTAATATAATGTTATCATCAATATGAAATCCATTACTGATAGAAACCATTCTAACACAATCTTTACATCCATGGTAAAGAAAAACTATATATTCTTGATATCAAATGATATATAAATAAAATATGTAAGCATTAATAACTTAATGTCCTCAGGGATCATAAGGGGAGAATATGAGTATAAGGACATAATAAATTTGCATGTGAATAATATAATAATATTCATACCCATCAATACCTAGATCATCAAATAAGAAAATTTGGTATAAATATTAAAAAAACAATCACAAGAATAAATAATAATGATACATGGGATATCAATATTGACCAAATGAATCATTTTAAACCCATGAAAATAATTGATAAAACATATTTTTATATTTGAACATCATCTCACAGAATGCTTACTAAACACTTATAGACCATTAACACTTGGAGTATCCATATAATTGACTTCAAAAACTGTAATCCATAGAACATACCAATAAACTAATTCATTTGATCACTATCTGGGTGCAATGATCATATAATCTGTAATAGGCTCACAAAAAACTATCTAAGGAAAACCATCATTTATAATGTACAATAACCACACCATGAATAAAGAACATAGATATTTAATCATAAAAATGATAGAAATAATAATTAGGCATTTATAACGTGATCAACCCACAGAAAATAAATGGGATTATTGTAATTATATTAGAAACATGATTAACCTATAGATATGAATTGGGTTCTATAATTATCACACTGAAATATGGTAATACAATGGATGTTAAATGGGTTCCATTAAAATCTCAAAATAATAATAGTAATACATCCGCAGACAGAATGATGATGGAATATTTAAAATATATCCCCACTGGAAAATATGGTACAATTTTTTTTGGGAATTGATGAATATAAATAAAATTAAAATATTATTAGAAACATTGGTATTTTAGAAAAATATCCTTTTCATTTTCAAAATATATTTTCCTATAACATATAAGATTTTGAAAATAAATTTTACTGAAAAGAATATTTGAAACATATAATGTATGTTCTAAACAAATTAATTAACTTTTTATAAAAATATCACTTCATATTTAAAAAAACTTTATAAAACATTTTTAAAACATTTTTAGAAAACACACTTTTGAATGAAAGAGTTTTGACCAAAAAGTACGATTTTTAATAATACAATTATTTTGAACTCTTGAGAATAAAAATGGATTAAATTTAAGGAAAAATTTATTATTATGAAATAAATATAGTAAAATAAAAATCATTATCATTATTTATAGATATATAATAAGGCTTCACCACTGGAGACTTAATTGCAAATAACTGTGATAAATGATGAGATTGTAACACAAAAATCTGACCACTTTGGTAAAATTGAATCATAATCCTTAGAAAATTATTAAATTAAATGTATGTATAAAAATATGACAAAAAATATATTCATGATATTAAATGTAAAATGGAATTTTAACACACCCCGTGAATGGATATAGGTGTGTAACACAACATAAGTCTCAAAGATAGAGAATTGTGATGAAAATCCATTACTACTTCAGTAAATTTTAAAACCATAAAATCTAAAATTGAGAGATCCAAAAATTGATATTTTAATCTGAAAATAATAGAAAAAATAATCATAAAATACATTCATGTAATTTATATACAACACATAATGAAAATATATGGTTTATATAGAATATATAATAGAAAAATATAAGTGATAAGAGAAAAACACTTTACATGAGTCAGATATTTTATGTGTCTTAATCGTCCTGAATAATAATGTTGTGTTAGTTATTTAGTTTCTTGAGACAATTTTATATTAATATTAATAATTTTATTTCACTTATAAAAAGGATATATATAATTTCTTAATCAATTATGTTTATGTTGGATGTTTTTATTATTCTCAGCTTATGTTTCAGAGATGACTTTGGTATGTGGACTATGATCAAGAGGATCATTATTTAAACATAAATAGAATAGTAATAATTACTGTAAAATAATATTTATACCAAAAATATAATTCCAAAATCAATAATAAAATATTTTTATGGAAAATAAAATATCATTATGATCCTGGAGATTATAGGTCCTATGTACAAATGAGTAATGATTATATTTTTTAATTATCATTGGGGAAGGAAGGTAAGTAATATTTTATCATTATATAACTATATATATATCATAAATACATGATGTGTATTTATATATACTTATATATATATATATATATATTTCTATATAAATGGAATCGTATTGCTTCGAGCAGGCGCTAGAGCACACGTCAACGAATGACATAACCACTTTTTTAGTGTCTGAAAGGTTAATAATGAAAATGATATATTTTAATTTTTTAATGATAATAATGTCTTTAACGTCTTTATATTGGAAATTATATCAAATATCTTCATTATATTTACACTACCTTCCATGTAATGGATTATTGAAAAACTATTCACTTCGCTTCACGGGGCAGCAGTCCACCATTCACATGAGCGACGTTATCCTATCCCCAATAGTTGGAAATGTTAAAAAGTGATTATATGATATATGGAATACACGGTTATAATGATTTTATAAATATCAAAAATATAATATATATAAACTATTTAATGAATTCATAAACAATTTAATTGAAGAGTGTGAGAGTGTAGGTCATAAAATTAATATTATAAAATATTAGTATATTGAGGATTTAGACTGTATTATATAATAATTTTATATTAATAATTTAATATTATGGAGAATGAAGTCATATAGAAACTCTGGATGAAGAACATTTACTCTTCTTCATGTATCTGCTTTTGGTTTTTACTAAATAAGTTAACTGGTTGAGCTTCTGAAAAAATTAAAAATTATTGTACTAGATTATTTAATTGAAAAATTTATTTCTATAGTGTGAGTCTGAGCAAATTTCATCGAGAGGTGTAAAGGAGGAGGATATGGGGAGTCCATTTATAAGTGGGGTGAGAGGAACACGCCTATTGTTTTGAAATTGGAAATTCTACCCACGTTTTCTCAATTTAAAATAGATACAATATTGAAAAAAACTATAAAATACAATGTAAAAGGAATAAATATGTCCAGAAAATTCGTTTTTTGAAATGTAAAAATAAAAAATGGCCCCATATGTTTGAAGTTTATTACCTATGAAATCATGGTTTTACCTTAATCATTGTAATTAACTATAATTTCATTGATAAAATAATTTTTTGTAAAAATGATGTTAAAAATATTATACATTAGAAATTATGTTATTTAAAAATATGAAATATATTTTTTAAAATTAGAATCATATTAGTGAATAATTTTAATAGAATATTTATCTCGTAGATATTTGGAGAAAACTTGTTTCTAAAGTGAAAAACCTCAAAATGTTACAAATTTTTCATATGAAAATTGAATGGTAAAATAATTCAAATGGACATAATTGGATTAAATTATGTATTAATGACATATTTCATATTTAAAATGAAATAAAATTATAGTTATCATTATTAATTATCTATAAGAAAAATTATTTTTTAATTACATACCTGTATATGTCTCACTATTCATCCAACAATGAATGAAATAAAAAAATATGGTGCAATACATCAAATTAAAATTTTGTCTTAGGATTTCAAAAATCATTTTTATTTTTTCAATTAAAAATTATAAATGTTTCAAAAATTAGTTTTATTATAACTGCACTATTAAAATGTTGCCTAACAATCTTTAAAAAATACAGCTTTCTAGGCATAAAATTTTATTTTTTTAATAATAGGCCTAAAAAATATATTAGAAAAATTTAAAAATATTTTATTGAATATATAATATATTTATATAATTAATATCATTAAATAATATCATTATATTTAATTTATTATATTAATACATCATTGAGCACATAATAATTGTTTTTTAAAAAAACATTTATTTTATATTCAAGTAGAATTAATTTTAATTTATAATTAATTAGGTACAAATGAATTATTTTAATAAACTTATATGAACCATATTTTCAAATTAATTTTCAATAAATTTTACGCTCTTTGAAGCTGACAATAAAGATCATCTATCCATAGAATAGAATAACAGTTCATAACCATAAACTAGTTAAATTTTTGATAATCAACACATAACATAATGGCACCATAAACATTTATTTCGAAAAAGGATTAGAAACCCCTCATATAATTACATGGACCAGTAAAACACTTTTCCTCCAAGTATACTGGCTACCTCATAAGCCTATGAGAGTCCATCATAGCCATCCTATAAGGATGAATCATTACAGGGTTATCTCATTGAACAAACTCAATTAATAGATCATCATATATCTCAGGAGGTAAACACGAAAATTCATTTTGGAAAATGTTCTTAAAATGATAAACCACTAGAGGGAAATCCACCTAATGTGCTCTATGGTAATCCCGATACAAACTTGTTATCTAGGTAGTTATCCCACCCATCCCACAATTATTTGGTTCAATTCAGCAAGCATGTACATCGTGTTGACCATTTTGGGTATAATTTGTTCCCTTTCGTGAGGTGAAAGTCACCCTTTGGGGATAGAGTTCAAAAAAAGGCTCGAGAAAGAACTAACTAGTATATCCCGAGTATGATGTTAAGACAATTATCTAGAGGGTAAAAATATAAATGAAGCGACACCCACCATCCGAAATTGGGATCTCCATGCACAAACAAACATACCCTATTAAGACCCCCAATAAAATTTCATGCTTTATAAATCTCTTATAAAACATCACCACAGGCCCTTATATTTTCAAAATAGTAACAGATATGAAACTATGTGATGGAACAGTGTTAAAAAATGAAGATATAGGGGTTGATTAAACTAATATCACACCACTCAAAAAATATGGTATGGAGATGTACTCTTCATGTTTATGATGTATTGAATTTATCTAGCCTAAACTAAGGACCTATGACACAACCTCATTACCCAGAGTTCTCACACTCTGATGTGCTGGTACAATTTGTGTCTGGATAACTCATCCAAGACCACGAATACCTCATCCTTCTCAACTAGAACTTATCCATGTCCATAATTTACATGAATATAAGAATCATACCCAAAAAATGGTGTCAGAGATGACACCTAAAACTCACTAAAAGAGAGATGTCCCTTTAGAAATGTTACTTGTGGCATATCCTATTGTATTTTAGGAACTTTACTAGGTCTCGACCACACTGATATCTCATATGACCCCTTCTACCACAGTAATGAATGAAAAATATATGACCATAAATACTGTCTTGGTTACTACTCAAATTATGTTAATCCTAAAAACAATGCTTCCTACCAGACGAAATTGAACCACCATGTAGAGAGTCTGCACTTCTATTCATTGTACCCCAAGATTCCCTCAGTGTTGAATCTACAATGAAACCTGATTAACTATCTCAATAATCATCTTCAACACGAACACATTGATATGAGATCTGATAGCATGTTGGAGACCTTCCTCTATGAGTCTAAATTTTAATATCTCATCAGCAAGATATATTAGAAAAAACCTTAAGAACATTAGAACAAGACTATTACACCATAGCAGCCACATAAAACTTATCAAGATGAATGAAGAATCTAGATCTCTCTTCCCTTAGTGTATTTGGGTAAATGTTTTCATATATCATGGTATGGTAATTAGACCAAACAATATCTCATAGCACGTCTGGGTTCTTCAGAATATTCCACCAGTGCTCCGCTTCACTATGAAGCATATAAGTTGCAAAATTCACTCCCATCATACGAGTTCTCTATAGTTGCTCGAATATATGAAAATTAGTCTTAATAGGCAGATCAGCAACATTATGACTTCCATCAACAAAAAACATGATAGGATGATACTTCTAGAACACACAAGTCAACTCAACTACAAACATGGATGGCTAAAGTGCTCCTTGAAAAGTATTCATTTTTCAATAAAACCCCATTTTCACCTGTGCATGAACACCTATTCCTAGGAAAACATCTAGCGTTGTAGCTGGCACTAAATAAGGATCGAAAGTATCTCATATAAAACATCCCATGAATCATGGTCCTCTCCAACCTCTAGGTTTATATATGGAGGTTGTTATGTTGGAATATCTCAATAATTTCATACAAATTCCTCATTAAATAATGATATGATAGTTCATGACTGAAAGTGTAGGTCATGTCCAAATCTTCATATAAACATGTTTTACTACCCGCTATTCTTTTAAATCTAGTACCGGTACAAATAAATAGTACAAACCATTACTAGAGGCATGGCCTCTTTCCCACTGAAATTCCATATTTAGGTCAAGTCTCTATATAAAAAATTAAATTTTCAGTTCATATTCATATTCATTTCACATTTTTTAAATGGTTTAAAAAACCATTAAACACATTCTACACACAAGGGACCACACTCTTCATGAACCTAAATATGTTTTCAACCTAATCATGTAATAACACATTACCCTCAATGAGACTCATGGTGCACGACTCAACATGAAGAAATTGGATGTTTAGGGTGCCTGATATAGCCCAATCAGGACAAACTGCTTGATTTATAACTGACACACTAAGTACGAATCATGTTTCTCAATTATCATCACAAAATTCCTTCACAGTAATTAGTATTTCAATCATGGAACCTATCAAAACATCAAAAAAATAATAGAGTCATATATATGAATATCGTAATGCATTGAATTTGACTCTTAAAAATATCCCACACTTATGGTTGAGACGGGATACCATAATCTCATTAGGATGAAATATAATATAACCATCAATCATATAAAAGATAACTTCACAATTCACATACTTCATCCAATAATAGAATCAAATCAATTATAATTTCAAAAATCCAGAAAACCTAAAATTCTATTCGTGGGAATTTTTATCATTACTACATGTGGGATAGCTAATACAATTCAAGTATCATTAATGAATTCATATTCCTTTTATTACCTATCTATTGTCTAAAAATATATTGGAAAAATAGAAAATAAAATACCATCTTTTACATATTTTTATCATCTTAGACCTCAATGCCACTAAACTATTCCCAAAGCCTAGTTGGATACATGACCACAATAAAATCTCCCCAAATTCCAATGGATGCCTATAAGAACTGAGGTCGTAGGGCATATCTATGGGGACATTATTCCCTCTTATTATAGAGTAATATTTTAATTTCAAACGAACATAAAAAATAAAAAATGTAGTCTTATAGATATCCAATATTTAAGAGGCTGGAAAATATAACAATTCCAAAACGAATCTTATATAAAAATATGATAATGTCATGTGTGTCTAAATAATACAAAATAGGTATGAAAACATCTAGTATAGTACATGTATAAAAATCTAAAACGTTATACCTTCGAATAAAATCTCAAGACTTGGATTGTTCAGGTGATATCTTGATCATATACATGGAACAAAGTGAAGAGTAAAACTACATATGATTGTTATGGTCCCTACCAAGATCCATATATTTTCTATAGGTACCCAAAATTGTCCCGAATGGGTTGGGAGATACAATCCCTATATAAAATAACCCAAAGGTTTATAACAGTTTGTGGCTATGCAATATAAAAATCTAAAGAATAGTGCATTACCTATCACAAGAAGGAAATAACAAAAAGGAAAGTCCCCATGGCATGTATAGTATACAAAAGGTTATGTTATATATCCCAAAAATTCCCCCTACAAAACATTGGTAGTGATCCTATATCAAGGCTCCTAAAATGAATATTTAAACAACTAATATGGCCTCAACATATGTAAATACATATCAATTAAACCACTACCTTACAAATATAATTTGTATATCAAACAACCATTGCCACACCATACAAATAGTAGTGTCAAAACATCCACCACCAAGCTGTATAGTCAATCATATCACATTTTCCATGGTTGTTCAATATAATCATGTGTTAGAGAATAAATGTCTAGATCCATGGTCAAGAATAAGAATACATCTTCATTGACTCCACGAAGAATCTTGTAGGAAAATTGATTTGGATTGAGTTTTAGTCCAAGGATCATTTCTACCAACCATATCCCCTTCAAGACCAATACATACTGAATATAGGGTGTATCAACCCAAAAGGAATCCAACAAAATAAATACTCATGGAGAAATTTCATCCAAGGCATCCACTACTGCATTTAAGAACCATGGTTGTAATGTCTATGAAATATAATGGATTCAGAATCCATGTCACACCCACAAAGGCATCCACTACCATTAAACTAATCACATTTCATCAATAAAATTACAAACAATAATTTTCCATGAGTATACCAATTTTTATATAATTCCATATTAAATTACCATAAATGATTTTACTCACTCACTTAGAATTACATCCAATCTATTGAATAATTTAACATCATGAATAAAATGGAATTGCAACTTGACACCTCATATTCAAACAATTGAATTTGAATTAATCTGTAGTTTTGATTTCTCTAAAAATACATGTTTATAAACACACCCCATGTGTGGTTCATAAGTATGGAAATGTAAAGTAACACCCCGAGGGTAGCCTAGTTTGGGGAAATAACCTCTATCTAAACTCAAATAAAATCAACGTAATCCTTTAAATGTACCATTTTATTTAATTCAATGTATCATTTCAATTTTGGGGCCATAAAAAAATTATCGATGAGTGAAACAATTCCAAATATATTTTTAAATCCCTAAACTATATTTGGAAATTATAGACCACCTATCTTAAGTTCATAATATATTTGTCATCCTATATCAGCACCAGAATCGATTTAGATTATGAAAAAAACAATGAATGGATAATTACCCTAAATAAATGGAAACTTTTCTTACACCTAAATAAAGAATTTGATACCAATATTAGATAATAACAAAAAAAATTGAATTTAGTACTCACTGATACTGATCCAACGAGACTGATGATGCTCAATTCTAATATCAGAGAAAAAAATTAGAATTAAAAGGCACAACATAGATCAAATATTATATTCTAAGTGTTGTTATCACATGTTTGACAAGAATTAAATAGGAAATTATGTTATAAAATTATTTAAGGGAAAGTGGTAATTTCACCAATTAAGCCACATGATTTTTCCACACTTTTGGCCAAATCATATGCCAACCATGCACCCACTACTGTAAGGTGGGGCACCCACACAATTTGAACACATGGTTTGACTATCTCTAAAAAACCATTTATCATCTCACTTCTATGAACTACAGATGGTGTCACAAGGGCATGCACCTTCATTTGAATGGTTTTTCAAACTGTTCGAGAGCCTACAACCCACTATCTAGTACTACGGTGTATATAGTAACTATACTACCTACCCCTATGTAGTATCCAATAACCATTTGTCCAATCCTATTTTTCAAAAAAAACTAGGTTATAGGCTTCAGAGAAGTCTCAAACACCCCTGATACATCGATGGAATCAAATGGTAGTCACATTAAGTCATAACCAATCATAAAATCAAAAAACAAAAAACTCCATATCTTATATGAAAAGAATGGTTCATAAAATTGATGACCCTAAGATGAATGAACATAGAGAGTGATAGTGATAGGGTGGGTGGAACCTAGTTTTTGTGGAGTAATTTTATACTATTGAAGGAGTTCTATTGTGTGGGGTCACCATAGTATCCTTTTTCCTTCCATCACAATGGTTTGTAGTGGGTCATTGAATATTTTGTGTAGTTTGATTTTTGTATGGTGGAAAATAAAAAACATTAGTATTGTTATAGTGAATGTGACCCCCAATGACCCCATTTTTTATTATTCTCTCCATGGTCGAGGAAGGATCCACATTGATGTTGTATTATAAATTTAATTCGCAACATCTTTCATTTTCACCAAGTTACTAGAGAACCATTTAAAGTCTAGGAAACTATTTTGTTTGGTGAGGAATGAAACCAAATGTATAGATCTGATAAACCCCATATCTTGTAGTGTCAAATATTTCTATTAGACTCACCGGTGAAGAAAATATCCATGTTGGGCTCACCATTTTGTTTTTTGATTCTTTCTTGTAGGGCATCACATTAAGGGAAACTATTCTCTTTTAATTTAATTTCATTCCTTAAAGTAGTTTTCCTCCATAGACTAGTTAATCCAAGACCCAAATTGTCAGTTTCAATCCATTCCCTATATCAAAAGGCTACCAATATTCACATTAATGTTCTATGATTTCCCTTAATTGATCGAAATGGTTTAATGGGATGTTTATTCCCACTTTAATGGATTACTTTTCAGACTTACTCCATAGTCCGAGACTCTCTTAATGATTTATGTTATGTCTGTGAAGCACCTTTTTGGCTCCATCTTGATGTGGATACCAGTTAATTATTTTACTTAGGTCATTCTTTTTTAGATACCTATAGTCTAGGTTTAAGGGGAAATTGGATGTTTCCATATATATTTTAACATTGGGTGTGTTGGGAACTGATAAAGTTATTGAATTTTATTTTCTAGGGAATCACATGTATGAGGCATATTAGGTGTGGAACCCAATGTATTCCACATCCAACATGAGTTATCTTATTCTGTTGTAATAAGGTATCTGATGATATTTTCTATGGGAATCCAATTCTCATCACATGATTTTGGGTTTTTTATACTTTTGGAAGGTTTCATGGGTTTAACATCTTGTGGGGACATTTTCAGTGGATTAATGTCTTGTGGGGTTAGTTTAGTCCTTGTTTTTTTCATTTGAGGATAGATTGGTAACATGTTTAATGTCTTAAGGAGATATGTTTTTCATTAGTTTAACATCTTATGGGGGATAGTTGGTAACATTTTTTACATCTTCTAGGGACAATTGGTCACATGAATAATGTATTTTGGTGATAGGTTAATCAAATGATTAATGTGTTGTAGGGAAAATTTGGCCCAAAGTGTAATTTCTTTTGGGGAAATGTTAGTAATTCATTAAAAAATTGTGTAGAATAGTTTTCGATAGGTTTAATTCCTTGTGGGGACATTTCCCATCTTCATTTATCATGTATCAGGAAAGATATGGGTTCAGGTCACATGGAGACATTATTTTCCATTTGGTACTATGATGTTGAATGAGGAGTATAATTATTTTTCTATGATATGTTATTACAAATAAATTTAATTTCTTCATTATTCGGAGTAATATTGATTTACTAGTGGTGATGGGGATTCAAGATTGAACTTATGGGTGGGGTTCCATATATTCTAGGATTGAAGAATGGGATGGTTTTATATATAAAATATTGGGAGACAAGGATAAAAAACATGAGTCTAATTGCATAGTTTTATGTCATGTAACAGGACCAATTAATGTTGTCTATTTGTTTGTAGTAACAGTTCACTTTTCACAAAATATAAAAAACCAAGGAATGGTGTCTTTCGTATGCATAGAGGCTACATATGAGGTGAGGTATCATCCCATATCTGTCATACATAGTGAATCCTATGCTTATTACAAAGGGTTGGGATATTATTTTACACCACGTGTTGACAAAATTGTCATGTATTTTAACATTTTGTAACTCTAGTATTTGAATATGGAGTTTATAATCTTATATCATGAACATGGTGTAACTTATTTCCAAGGATACCATGACCAAGTTTCTAACACCCAGATATTTTTTCATTTTTTTATAATTAATTTATTGTTTTTTATATATTTTATAATTTTAAGAAATAATTAATTTTAAGTGTATTTCATTATATGCAACACCATGTTTTTTTATGCTTCATGTAACACTCATATTAACATAGGATACATGCAAGACTGAGTTCAAACGATTTTAAAGGTACACCAATTTAAAATGAAATTTTGTAACTTTTATCAAATTTATAAGTAAACATTATCTTATATTTGGAATTTATAATTTCAAACCTATCTTATAGTGAGTTTTTAGGATTTCTCTATGAAATAAAAATGTTTCGATGAATAAGGAAAATACTATATTTTACCTACATATACCTCTTCGTTTAAATAATTCTTAATGTGAAATAATATTTTAAATTATCTTCTAAAGTAAAAATAGATAAATTATACATATATTAATAAACTTTTGACATTGGAATAAAATTGATATTGAATTTAAATATAAATATGTATTTAACAATTGATTTTTTTCAATAAAAATTCTATTTCTCACTACATATTTTGAATTAGCGTTAAATATAACATTCCCACTTATGTGATTTGAATTTTGAAAAATAGAAATAAAATTTTATAATAAATATTATATTTTTTTTGATATTATTAAATTAGTCTTCTACCTAAAAAATATTAAGTATTGAAAAACACAAAAAGATAACTTTTCATACCATTAAATATTATAAAACATTGATATATGTAAAAAAAATCATATTTTCGGTTATGCATATCATTTTCCATGATAAAATAGTTAATTTAATTATATAATATATTAATAATTTGTATAGATGAGTTAGTTACATAAAATTAAAATGAAACACATACCAATTGATTATTTAGTTAATAATTAACTAAAATAAATGATACTAAATATATTAAATGTAATGAAAATTAATTGAATAATTGAATATAATTGATTTAGTGGAGGAATATATCATTTAAAAAGCATTGAAATTAATATATTTTAATTACAATTTGTTTTTGATATTTTCAAATTAAAAATGAATAAATAAGGCCAAAATAGACATTAATGTTATTTTTCAATAAATGATATTTTATTAAATGACATAAAATTAATAAAAATCCTAAATTATGACAAGTTATATGTCAGTGTTAATAAATATAAAATATAGTATATTAATGGAAAATATATATTTTATAATTAACATATTTACTCATTTATTATAAATACATTTCTAACTGATTCGGGCTTAAGAAGCTTTTTTTTCACGCCGCATGCTCTTGTTATAAAATTAAATTCAAAAAAACATGGTTTTTTTTTTATTTTTTTAATTATATATCATATTAAAAATTAATTAGATCTATATTTTTAAAAAAAATATCACTTTAATTTATTCTTATTGGTTAAACTATATAGGTTATAAAACTGATGTCTAATTAAAACCAAAATGATAAAAATGGGGAAATATAGAAGTAATAAAAAAATCATTGAAATGCGCATATTTTAATGTGGTGGGGGTTTTTATAAACCATCATTGCAATTTAATATATTATTTGTCCATTTTTAAGGAATATTATAAAATTAATTTTTTTAATTAATTAATACCTCTTGGTATTTACAAGAGTGACAATCCCCTTCCACTATAAAAAAGAAAAGCACTCTCCCACTTCCTCACACCTCTAAACCCACTTAGGATCACCCAATACCTACCAAACAAAATTACCGAAATGAATCCCTTCTCCTAGAAGCCTCTATTTGGGCCAAGAAGAATCCAAGGAATCCCATTGGTTAAAATCAAAAAAAGGAAATTCCCCATGAAGAGGTAACATCCACCATCAAGATCCTTTATTTTTATGATTTTCCTTACAATCCACTCTCCTTTTTCCATGTTTATAAAAAATTGTATAAAAAATATAATTATATTTTGTTATGATAAGTCTTTGAACAGAATTTACACACACATCCAACAAATGCGTAACAAACATAATCTTAATGTGTATGGAGAACCACCGCCTCATGAAACAATGACTGTTCATTCTACCTTTAACTCCTATAATGGTGGAAATTATGATATAAAAATGTTTATATATAATATCTATGATATTTACTATGTGGTTAAGGTTTATAATTTTTTTTAAACCTATATCATTATTCATTCCATTTTTTTTAAAAACAATAATTACGTTTTACAAAGTGTGGACTACAACCCCCTCAACATGATGTGATTAATTCCCACTATACAGTAATGTGTAAAGAATGGGTTTCGAAAACATATATTATATATATGATATAAAAATAATACTATAATAATTATATAAATAATTATATATACATATATTTCATTTATCTATTTCTTTCAATATGGTAATAAAACATACACATCATTCATGTGTTCGTACAAACTACCATCTCCATTGATAGTGTATTTGATTTCATAATTATATATTATATATATTATTATAATAAAAATTTAGGGATTATAAATGATATCTATATCATTATTTACATTGTTTAAATCATTATATAAGTCTAATGACCAAAGATATGAAAAGTTAATTCACATACGAAAAACAAAACGCATAATACCTAAAGTGAAATCTTAATATAGAATTGTTATCATGTGGGTAAAATAATTTCCTAATATAACCATAAATGGTATTATTTATAAAAATATTGTTCCATGATAGATTTATAATAATATTTTATTTATTATATAGGAGGATTGAACGAGTAAGATGAGATTCAATACACAAGGTAGGGGAATTTCATCTGACTTTTTATTTCTCTGAGATAAAAGCCTAATACACAACCAATTTCTTTTGTGTGTGGTATATACTACCCATGAATAGATTATATGAATTTTATAACATAATTTATGTCTATTTATAGATCCATTTTTAATCTTTCTCTCATGTTTACTATATTTCAATTTATAAAAAACTGGTAAATTAACTTCTTCTCAATTTTCATTTTTTTGATACACATGCCATGTTATGAATGTATATTTTTCAATGAGGTGTATATAATTTATTTGAAATGTAATATAATTAATACCTGAATTTTATTTAGAATTTAGGATTCATTAAATTCTATTTTCTTTCATGTTGAGTATGAACCTGAGTTACCATGTGGTACAATTTTATTGAAACGATATCATCATTTTTTTTCATATTGTTTATGATTGTGAGTCTGTTAATAAAATATTATTACCCATATATCTAGAACACTGATGAATTTTCTTAAAATCTGAAAATTAATGTTACTTATAGATAATGGATTCATTTTCAACTCTTTGGTTAATAGTATTATTAACAATGTATTTTTACAATGTGTGACTTTATGTCTCCATCGTTTTAGAAATATGTGTTCCTTCAAAACCAGGTTTTCTAAAAATTCATAAAAAAATATTCAGATATTTTCCGCAGACGATTAAAAGAAAATTTTACCCATATTTTAACATTTAAAAACAAAATTATTCTTATAAAGTAATATTCATGTCATTTTCCATTCAAGGAGGATTTTAAATGTATATCACTGAAAAATGAATGATTGGAATGCATAGATTTTCCAACTGTCATGACTGTCATTCCATTGAATCATCGTTTAGAAGATTACAATGTAATTATTAAAAAATAAAATGTATATATAATAATCTGTAAACTCATTATTTTAAAGTGCTTTTCAATAAAATGAATTTGAAAAAATGTTTTATTTTTTAATTAATTTTCAATTCTTATTTTATTAGTTTTCAAATTATTTTCTAAAATATGGTTTTAAAAATGTTTTCCACCTTTATGTATATGTTTCAATGTGTTAAAAACATTTTCCAGAATATTTTTAATCATTATTTTTATGATTTAATTGTTTTTCAAATAAATATATTTTTAAAAAGTCTTGAAACTTATTTTATATATTCTTTTAATGAAAAGAATTTTAAAAATAATTTCAAAACATATTTCTCCTTTTTCAATGTATTTTCTATTATATATTTTATCTAAAAGATTTATTTCAAAAAATGAATATATAAATGAATAAAGTATATTTCCATCAAAAAATGGTTTTAATGAAATGTTAAACATTACAATATAAGAAAAAGATTTTTGAAATAGTTTTATGAAATATATTTTAAAATAACGGATATATCTAGTAAGAATTGATCCATGTGATCTCATAAAAATGTCTAACTAATATGAAATACTGTGTGATATTTTTTTATTTTGATGTGATCCAAGAATACCATTCGTATTCCATCAAGAATGGTTTAGTTTTTGATGTTTGGGACATTCGTTCTTCTTACATGGGTTATATGATTTTGAAACCTATTTCCATTCATTGGGTATGATTTTATGAAATGAAACCAATATTTTATCAGTGGTAATGATATATTTTAAATTTATTAAAAAAACTTCATTTCCTTGGTTATGATATGATTTTTATGTAGCTCAACTTATTTTATGTGTCAGGATATGATCCAAGTTTTATTATCTTTTGGAAAATGTATGCATGATTTTATTTTGTGACGGTTGGGAACTATATCTCCCCCCAATACATTGAGTAATGATAAAGGTTTTATGAGATCAAGAGTGTATATAACATGAAATACCAAGAAAAAAATAATAGGGTACATGGGAGGTAATCCAAATACCATAACAAGAGGGAGTCTTATGTCTGAAACAAAAGAGTACACATGTGGACATCCCATATATGAAACAAGAGTGTACACATGAGGTCTTCTAAAGCCCAATGTAGGTGTAAGGGTTATTATCCCAATCCTATCATGTTGTGAGGGTATTTATTGGTAGCCTTAAAATATTATTTTGTACATATATGTTTATTCCACAAATTTAAAGTCTTATTCCTATGATATGGTTATTCTCTCATTTCCCTTATGATTTAAGTCTTATAACCTACTATGGTTTATATCATGATTTAGGGTTCTGATCTAATGATTTTTATGGTATGTTATTATAATATCATGACCACATTCTCATAAACTTATACTAATGTTAATGTTTACATGTATCTCTTTTTTAACCTTATCGGGCATCTGAGATCACACCTTTTTATATTTCCTTCCCTAGGTTATAACACTACTAAAACAACAAGCAAGGGATGCGATTCGCTTTTGTTAGCGCTAAAAAAAGCACTGATAAAGGGCGCCTTTATCAGCGCTAAAAAAATGCGCTGATAAAGGGTCACGTTTATCAGCACTAAAAAAGCGCTTATAAAGGCCCACTTTATCAGTTCTTTTTTTATCACTAATAAAGGCCCCCCTATATCAGATCTTTTTTTAGCGCTGATAAAGGGGACCCATTTAATAGCGCTTCTTTTAGTAGCGCTGAAAAAAAGGTTGATTTATCAGTGCTTTTCTCGAGTGCTGATAAATGGAAAGTTTCAAAAAAAACCATGAAAAATAATATTTTGTTATATAAGTATATTTATATTGATATAAATAAAATATATATTTTTTAAATATGTTATATATACGTATAAATAGACTATTACATTTAATATATAATAAATTTAGTAAAAATGGATTCAAACTATTTTTTGAAAAATATTATTAATTAATTATTTTCTAATAATTATCGATCAAAAATCATTTAATAACAATTTGAGGACACAAAAAATCAAAACAATTAATAAAAGATCTAAAATATGTTGAAAATGTAACTCAAACTTCAAATAGCCATAACTTTTGATCTGGGTGTCCGTTTGAGCTCTACAGTATATCAAATCGAAGCCTGCGATGAGATCTATGCGCTAATGAATGAGTAAAAGCCTCTACCACATTTGGAAATCCAAAAAAGGACTAGAAGGCCTCCAAAACTGAGTTTTTAGTCAAGATACCCCGATTTTTTAACATTCAAACAAGTATATCTTCTGATCCGGATGTCTGTTAGGCCTGTAACACATATCATATCGAATATTTGTTTAATTTTATTCAATTTGACTGGTTGTGGTGTTGAAATGAAATTATAGATTATATTTTATGGGCGTTTTAACATTCTATAGATTTTCAAATACACACATATATGTATTTATTCATAAATATATATGTGTTTGTGTGTATGTGTGTGTCTGTGTGTTCTATATATGTATATATGTATGTATGTATTTATTTAATTATAAACACACATCAAAAACATTTTTTTTTTCATAAAATGTATTTAAAACTAATCTTATAAGTACATTCTATGGATTTTTAAATACACATATATATGTATTTATTCATATAGATATATATGTATTTATGTGTGTGTCTCTCTCTGTGTGTTTTTGTGTTGTATATTTCAATGTGTGTATTTATTTATTTATTATCACACATAAAAAAAATATTTTGTTTCATAAATTTATTTAAAACTAGTCTTATAAGTATATATTAATATACAAATAAATATACATATATAAGTTATAATTAAAAATATATATATAAATATATTAATATACAAATTAATATATATATATACTAATATGTGAATAAATATATTTATATTAATATGAATATATATAAATATATGAATAAATATAACTATATATATATAGAGATATCATTAAATAGAGAAAAAACGAAATGTCATAGGGGTAAAGGTGCAGCCATGAAATGGGGGAGGTTCCGGGTTCGAGTTCGGGTGGATGTTAAGGGTGTGCATGCGTATGAGGATGCACGAGAAGGGAAGTGCGCGGGAGACCTCATAGCGATGATAAAGGGGGTGTGAAGTGCTGATAAAAGAACTCCCTACATTAGTTTTAATTTTTTTTAATTTTTTTGACCTTTATCAGTGCTTTTTAAAAATCGCTAATAAAGGTCACTTTTAGCAGCACTAAAAAAAGCCCTGATAAAGGGTCTTTTATCAGAACTTTTTTAGTGCTGATAAGAGTGACCTTTATCATCACTTATTGGAGCACTGATAAAAGGGACCCCACTATATTAGCGCTGAGTTTTACAATGCTTTTTTAGCACTATTAAAGCTCGTTTTGAGCGCTAATATAGGCCGTTTTTGTAGTAGTGTAAAGATATGTATTATTTTTGATGTGACTAATAAGTGTGAAGTTAATGAAGAACCCATTGGGATATAATTCACCTCACTTATGTACCAGTGTTTATGTTCCCTTCATTCCAATGGAAATAAACTAATATGACCATTGGGAGTTTGTTTTTGTATTGATTTATGTATTCAAAAAAGTGATGTACTTTCTATGTTTATTAATACTGGGTCATTATAATTTGTATCATAGTTAAGGATAATAAAACCATGTGAGACATGGATAATAAATCATTAGTGATATCCCTAGGTAAATTTCTATGGATATTTCTAGGGATGTATATAAGGATTAGTCTAAGGATGAACTAATGTTTAGGAAAATGTCATGGGATTTTTTTAATGTATTGAGTTAGTGGTTTCCTAGAAATACATCCTAGTCCAAATAAAACATGTCGATGTAGCTCTGAAACTATTATAACTAGGTTTAAAAACACCGAAATGATGTGTTGGGAAGAAATTTGTTTAACATGCTAGATGAAAATGTGCCTTGTGGAACATCCAGTTTTACACAACCAAGGGATCTGATTTGGAAATTCACAAGCTCATTATTAACCATCATGAATGACTTGTATAGAATAAGACTATGAAAAATATAGGGTAAACATTTTTTTATTTTTTTATTGAAATATAGGTTTCATTATTTATACATCCTATAATTAATTTTTCATGTTTATGTGGGTTTCATCTCTGATAAGTGTTTCTCACCATGTGCTTTCTAAGATTAGTTAATATAGATAAGTAGAAGGAACATGGTTATCATTTAACGTTTCGTATATAAAAATACTGGGTATTATGAAAATATCTATGCCAAGTGTATATATCCTAAATATAATCCATAATATTTTATGATTATTAGTTATAATTATGAAGATAATGAGACCTCTAATGATTTGGAGAATTTATTTGATTTTCTATTAGTACTAGTAACATTAAATATAAGGAGCTTGATTAGATTGAAGTTGGGGAATCCTAATACAATATTCATATTTTATATTCTAGGAAATAAGTATTACGGAATAAGTTGATCAAGACTAATTAATTTTTTATGAATAAAGTAAGACAAATGAATTATTTATGTTCTGGAATAAAAATATAAGGTTATATGAATTATGGAATATATAAGATCCTTTAGTATAATTTTACTTTAAGGAATGAATGTGATATATTATATGGTGATAAATATACAAAACGTTTATATTTTTAATAAAGGAATGTAACCCTTAATGAGATAATGATATTTAAAAAAAATTTCTTTATCTTTCATAAATAGATGATTGATTTGGATGATATAATCTACATTTCTCTTATTACCTTGGATCTGATTACTAATTTGTTGAGAAAGTGTTCTATGTCATCATGGATGATGTTGAAAACTACTTGAATTTAAATAATATATCTAGTAACCATTAGAATAATGTAGAATCCATTTTTTTAAAAATACTTTATTCTAATTCAGGTTATTACCATGTTTTTAGAAAATATATTATGCATGTATTCACATGATAGTAATGTGACAATGAAGCGATACTTAGTTTTATATAGGGGATCAATGTTAAGATAATTTTTTTGTAATTATTTATAATTTTGGAATTTTTATCTTTGTTAGGGGTTGTAGGGATAATCATTTATGGGATGTATATATTAATCATCAATTGTATTTTGTGGTTTTATATTTATATCTCACCATAAGAGAATTTAGGCATATTGCATAACTCGGTCTACATTTTTTATGTTGATGATAACTGAATATAGATGGGATGAATTCTCATAGATACAGGATAATTTATTCCTAAAATAATAAAAAATAACCTTCTTTCTTGGAGGAATTTATTCATTGGAAAATTATAAAGACAAGACCAAAGAAAGATATTTTACATAGGAAAGGGATTGAAATAAATTAAGTATAAATAATCATGAAAACTCCTCAAAATTATGGAAATGATTTTGAAACTAATATTTTTATACAAGTAAATTATTTTTTGACAAATCAAATGGTCCCTTAGGTTACTTTTGATTCATGGATGTTTTATTGTTTTCTTTTTCTGGACCATGTTCTCTATCACTCTCCTCCAGAACATGATAGTAAAATTTCTGTTCAATATCCATGTTTTCACTTTCCACTGTTGTTCTCCTATATGAAAACCAAGATATGTGTTACTCTAGAAAACTATTATGGTTTCAAAATTATTTTTTTAAATTTTTTGTTTTTTTTTCATTTTTTTGATTGGGGTTTCTATTCGGGGAAAAAAATTCAACCTTTGATAACATAGACATATTTTAAAGGTGAAATTAATTTTAAGGAGGGTGGAATGTAACACCCAAATATTTTTTGAATTTTTTTCAAAGTAATTTAATATGTTTGATTTTTTTCATTTATTGAATAAATAAAATAAGATTTTATTTTATTATACTCAACACTATGTTATTCTTTCGCAACACTCAACACATAGATTAGTAGGAATTACTCACAAGACCACGTTTTACTCCTATTTAATGGAGCATATAATTAAATCTAAATTTTGAAATAGTAATGATCATTTTTTGCAAAAGTAAAAATAATTTTTGAATTAATAATGTTGAAATTATCTTATGGTGGGATTTTGGTATTTATATGAGAAACAAATACTTTTTGATGAGTTGTTAAAAATACTATATTTTAGTTCAAAACCACAGTTTTATTTCTATAATTATTAATGTTAAATTATATTTTAAGTTGGTTTATAAATTCATAATAGATCTATTATAAATATATTAATCCAATATAGATCATTAGAATCATTTTTATTTTTAAATTACATATAATCACTTATTGAATTGCTAAACATTTTTATTTTAAAAACCCACTTTCTCACCACATCTGTGGAATAATGGTTAATCATAATTTTCAAACTTATGAGATTTAAATTCTAATAAATGTATCATAAAAGCTGTAAATATAAAATATTTTTTCTAATATGATCAATTTAATTTTTGACAAAAAATATTAGTGAAAGTGATTGAAATTAATTACGGTTATTATGGTTAAAGTATGTTTAATAAGGGACAGAAACACCATCTTAAGGTCCAAAATTACATGGAAACTTGTCCAAAGGAAATTAGATGATAATAATTATTCTATATACCCTTTTTTTATTTTATGTGTTATTGTTATATTAAGAAATGGATTTTTCTTATATTAAATTCTAATTAAATAAAAAGATAAAAATGAAAATTTCCTTAACTTTAACATTTATTAAAAATTGAGATATGTATAAAAAACAATATATTAAGTTATAAATATAATTTTAAAATATAAATGGGTTATTTTTATCAGAATAATTTATTATTAATTTTTTAAGATGATATAGTTACTTAAAATTCTTAAGAAATGCCAACTTAGTGATTATTTAGTAAATAATTAACTAAAATAAATGATACAATAAATATTAAAAGCGAAGTCAATTGATTGAATTATATGCTAAAATTATTTTTTTGGAGGAATATATCATTATATCAATATCTAAGCATTATATATTTTAATTAAAAAATGGTTTTTATATATAAAAATTAAAATTAATAAATAATTTCTGAATTGACATTAATGTTATTTAAAAAAAAATTATTTTATTAAGTGATTTAAAAATTATAAATATAATATATTATAAAAAGGTACATTTAGGTGTTAATTTTTTTAAAATATGATCTAAAATTGGACTAATGTATCTTTTATAATTAATATATTTACCCATATATTTTTACGCATTTTTTTGCATGGTCTGGGTTTATATAGTATTTTTTCTTGTCACATGCACTTGTTTAAAAATAAATTTAACAAAAACAAAAAAATAGTATTTATTAAATTATGTATAAAATTTATTTATAATTAAATATATACTATCAAAAAATATCACTTTTATTTATTCTTAATGGATAAATAATTAATGTTAGAAAAATAGTATCTTTAATAAAAACTGATGTGATAAAATTTGAGAAACAATGATGTTAGCAAAGAAAACATTAAAATGAACATTTTTTTGGGTGTTGAATGCTATTAAAGACAATTCTTCCCCATTAATCCATTAGTATTCCATTTTTATGAAAATATTTACGGTATACCTCTAATTAATGAATACCTTTTGGTATTTTCATGAGTGCCACTCTTCTTCTACTATTAAAAGGAATGCACCCTCCCACTACCTCACTCTTATAAATCCACTTTGGTTCACCCAAAATATACCCAATAATATTAAAAAAATAACTCCCTTCCTCCTTGAATCATCCATTTTGTATTAAGTTAATCCAAGTAATCCCTTACGTAAAAACCCAAAGGAGTTTCCTAAAGATGAGGTAACATCATCCCTCAAGATCTTCTATTTTATTTTCATTTCCCATATACTCCACTCTCATTAATACATGACTATAAAATGAAAAAAATATAATCAATATAATAATATTTTTTATGGCATGATTTATACCAACACATAAACACACATCTATCAAATGGGTAACTAACATAATATTTGTGTATTTTGTGAACTACCGTCTCAAGAAAACATGATTGTTCATTCTTAATTTATGGGCCCTAATGGTCGGAATTATGATAGAAAATATATTTATATATATTACTTATATCATATCTATTATTTATTTATGATTATTTAATTCATTTTTAACACATTTTCTTTTAATTACCATTTTTTATAAAACAATAATTTTGTGATAAGAACTGTGGACTTCTTCCCCTTAATGTGATGTAGTTTTTTCACACATCACATTGAATTTGTTATGGAAGTGTTTAATAAAAATATATGATATATATTATATAAAAATTAAACAATAAAAATGATATAGAAAATAATATATATATATATATATCATTTACTCTCTTTCTTTCATTACGATAATAAAATGGATATGACGTTCATGTGTAAGTACAACCTGCCATCACTATGAATAGTGTATTTCATATCATTATTATATATTCTAAATATTATTATAATACCAATTTAATAAAAATAAATTATATTTATATCATATTTAAATTCTTTAAATCATGATATATGTATAATTACCAATGATACAACATATTAAGACACCTGTAAAAAAAGAGAATACAACCCAAAGTGAATCATTAGCATAGAATTTCTAATAAAAGGGAAATATAAAGTAATAATAAAACCATATCTGGTATTAGATATAATAATATTGTATTTTTATAGATTTATAAAAATCATATATTTATTATACAATGGGCTTGAATGAGTACAATGAGAGTCTACAAACAAGGTAATGTAATTTTAGATCACTATTTATTTTCGTGAGATACAAGACTTATACACCACTCATTTATTTTTTATGGTATATAACTAATTCAAATGAATTTATTATATTAATTTTTTAAATATATTTTTTTGTAATTAAATATCCATTTCAGGATATTTTTCTCAAGGTGATTATGGTTGAAAATTTACCCAATCAGTAATGTAACTTCATCCCAGATATCTTTCATTAAGACAGATTCAATGTTATGCCCATATATTTTTCACTGATGTGTATATAATACCTTTTACATGTTCAATCCTAAATATAATTCATTAGGTGACATTTAAATTCAAGAAATTTCATTATCATTATTGGAAAGTATGTTCCAAAGATAACTTTTGATAAAAGTTTATTTATATAATCTCATTGTTTATCCTAATTGTTTATGATTATGATCCCATGGAATACATCATATGATCTATTTCTCAAGAACTATATTGAGATTTATCACCATATGATTATTCATTTTATATCCATGTAATGGTACCATTTTCATCTCTTTGTAATATAACTTTTTTTCAAGAATGTGTTTTCATGAATGCCCCACATTACCTCTCTCTTGGTTCAGAAAAATGCCTTCCACAAAAACCATGTTTTATAAAAAGGATTAAAAAAATATTCTAATATTATTATATAAAATTTAATAGAAATTATTGACAATTTTCTATCTTATTAAAACTGATGGGTTCCTAAAATTTAATATTATTGTAATTTTCTGGTCAATGCACTTTTCAAAAAAAAAATTACTATGCAAAAGGATTGTTTGGCGTGTACAAATTTACCTACCATCATGACCATCATTACCTTGCATATTCCTTTACATTATCACAATGTTATTTTTATTACAATAAAATATTTACATTATATTCTAGAAATAAGTTTTCTAAATTTGTTTTTCAATAAAAACTGTTCAAAAAATTATTGTTTTAAATGATTTTCCAATATTATTTTATATGATTTCAAAGTATTTTTTAGGGAATGGTTTTCAATATTTCCTAATAATTATTCAATTTATTTTCAACGAAATTGTTTTCAAAACGTTTTGATGATTTATTTTATATTTTCAAAGTGTATTAAAAAAATGATTCTTTAAAAATGTTTTGAAGCTTATTTTATATGTTTTCATTGAATATGAATTTTATAAATAATTGAATGCCTTTTATCTATGATTTAAAATTACTATGAGGGAAAATGGTTTTAAAATTTCATGTTTTATTTACAAATCACTTCTCAAATAAAAAGGTATATTTTTCCAAGAAATGTTTTTTAATGAATACTAATGATTTCATTATATGAGAATTATTTTCAAATTGTATTTATGAAAACGATTTTCAATGAAAGGCTGTATTTCTAAAACAATATTCCTTGTGATATTTAAAAATCCATCTCTTCATAATATTTAATACATTTTGGTCGTTTATTCTTTATTGGGATATGAATCAGGAAGACGAATCATATTAATTCTTAAATGATTTATGTTTTGATGTTTGAGAAACTTGTTCTTCTTCCAAGGGATATATTAATTTTAAACCCACTTATTTTCCCATGTTATGGTTTTATGGAATGAATCATATCTCTATTCTATAGGTAATTATATGTTTGATTTTAATGATATCCAAGTCATTTCATGGGTAATTATCTGATGATTATAAAACCCTTCTCTTTTTTATGGTTCAGGATATGATGGATGTTTTATTATCTCATGGCACAAGTTTACATTATTTTTTTATGTGATGTGTGGGATCTATAATTACCTATAATTAATTTAGTTATGATGAGTATTTTTTGATCTTAATAGGTTATACAAGAGGGAATCCCAATACTTAAACAAGATCTTACATAGTAGGGAATTCATTCCTTAATAGAAGAGGAAATCATAAGCCTAAAACAAAAGGGTACATAGGTGGACATCCCAATCACAAAAAAAGAGGGTACATTAGACGGAATTCAAAGACCAGAGTATGTAAATGAGTCATTATACCAATAATAACATGTTATGAATGTGTTTTTAGGTATTGTTGACATATCATATTCATGGTATATATGTGTGAAAAATATTTCAAGTGTTATCCAAATAATCTTCTTATTCTCTTGTTTCACTTATGATTCTTGTATTATAATCATCTTAGGGTTATTCCATGACTCATTTTTCATTTCATATGATATATATGGTATGATATTCTAATGTTATGTCTAGGTTCTCATGATCTTATTCCAATTTTTTTTCTTACACGAGTCCCTTGTTTACTCTTTATGAGCATCTAAGATAACCCCTTTTTTATGTTTCTTTCCCCTTTTTATGGAAATTTATATTTTATTTGATGTGTCTAAGAATGTTTCTATTCTAGGAGAAATTATTGTTATATAATGTAGACATCTTATAAAAACGTTTTTATGGTCCCATGTTTCTAAATCCACTAAATTAATACGTTCTTTGGGAATTTGTTTGTGTTTTGTATTACGTATTCTGCTAAAGCAATGTAATGTCTTGGTAGGTTATGAATGGGTCATTATAATGTAAGAGATATGGTTACAATAGAAAATCTTAAAAAATGTAAAGGTGTTTGTTTTCTGTTGAAGATGTCACCTTTAGAGCTAATGTCTCTTTTGTGTAGGTGATTTGGGATTTTAAGAGTTTTAAATGTAACCATGGTTTGATGACATGTGTTGGTCCTAATATTAGGGTTCCACTGATTTGGAGTAATAGGTTATACAACAGTAATAAAAATTAATGTATAAAATATTCTATGCATGAGGGTTGATTATATGTTTCATGTGGATGGTCGAGGCTTGAATGATCTAGTTTTTATTGGAAACATGCGAATTAGTTATTCTACTCTCATAATGTTATATCTGTTGAGAGGAAGAATTATGTTGAGGATTTTTAGGTGTATTTATTAACAATTGTGGGTGGGGGTCATGAAGGTTATTACTCAATGAACCATAGTTTACATATGTCCAGATGAATTATTCATTATATGAGATAGATTTCATGAAGGATATGTATTTAATGATATCCAAAAATGGTGGAGGGAATTTCCTCTAGCATTGAGGGATTGATCATTTTTTAAAACACCTCAACCAGGGTATTATATGTTAGAGGACTCATGTGATTCTGTTTAGGAATGATGGATACCTATAATAATACATATATTATTTTTCACAATAAAGATGATGTTTTCAGAATTTAGATATTCTATTGGACGTACAAAGGTCATTTCTAATTAAATGAGTGGTGAATAGGGGTATTTATAGGTAATATTGAGGTGGAGACATATGTTTCAAAAAATTAACCCATCACCTTCCCAAAAGGGAAATGTCCATAGTTTTCAAAATTCCTTGGGAAGTAGACACATATTGGGGAGAAGTTACTATCATTGTGTAGGTTAATCATCCACATTTCACTGATGACCATTGTGAAGGCCTTTCCCTTATCAAAGGATACAACCTTCATGAATCTTTTCCATTAGTTTTATTTTTATAATATATGATATTTTTTAACCATGAAGAATCAATGTATTCCAAAAAATCTCCCATAACACATGTTTTTTAGTGTCATCAATGATGTAATGAAAAATAGTATGTTTAAATTAGAAATACCGTGGTTATAATTTCAAAAAATATGAAATACTTCTTCTATACCATTTAGTATATATTAATTAAAATTTCAATGATTAAAATAATTTATAAGTGTTATAATTCCATGAAACAATCTTTTAGTAAACCAATTTTTCTTAAATAATTATCATACTAAGTATCATGTCTTACCCGCACATAAATAAAATGAAAACTAAAATAATTGAATAAAATTATTTTAATACATATGAAAATATAATATATATTTTTAAATTTATGGTATCAATATAGATAACAAAAATGTGAAGCCATTTTTAAAATGAACAATATTACATGAGTTATCTATTTTTTGTTAAGAAAATTATCTTACGCATATTATTTTAGTATTAAAATGAATTTTTATCACATTAAAAACATGAATTTTTCTAAAATTAAAATAATTTTTTATATCCACTTATAAAAATTATTCGAATTATATTTTTATGTATTTTTGTTAAAAAAATTTGTTATTTAGGTGACTAGAACAAAATATAGTATTTGTAAAAAACATAGTGTTTATGACATTATAGAGAACTATATATAATATTAAAATATATAAAACAATTTTCCTGATCAAAAATATATTTATTTATTGAAATTATTTTCTTAAATATTTTATTTTCAATATATAATACCCATGTTTATCTTTCTTAAACAATTCTATAATATTTTACAGGTAAAATATTTTCAGTCATTTTATTTTAATTATGTTTTTAAAATGTGAAATAATTTTTTTGATTTATTTTAAATTTACGTAAATATAATTTAGATAATAATAAACCAAATAATTTCATTATAATAACAAATATTGATAATTATATCTCATCAGAATTTTTATGTAAAAAAATATAGTTTTTCTATAAAGAGTATTTATGCATTATGTTTCTTAATATTGAAACTAATTTTCATGAGAAATAAATATTTTATTTGTAAAAATAGATATCAAAAATGAAATAATTTGGTCCAAATTATATTAGAGTACCCATTTTATTTTTATACTTTAAATATATACTAATTAGCTTAAAATTTGTTTCTATATTAAAAAAATGATAATTTTGAAAAATCTAAATGTAATACACAATAAATTATTCTGAAAAAATGTTTAAAAATGTATTCTTTCTGTAATATAACCCCCCCCCACATAACCAACATTATATATTTCTATCATTATGTTAGTGTATGCTCTGATTTTTTCCTATAACATTTATATTATTACAAAATATCACTTGTCTATATTATTAAACGATGGAACTACCCCGACTTATCCTAACTCACTAAGACACCTCTCTTCGGAAAAAACATTCCTAAATAACTCTCCTAAACTCTTATAAAACATATATAATTTCTTTTCTAAAAAACCACATATCATGGAATTAATCCATATACCAAGGGATCTCTTCCACAGAGTAAGGTCATATTCATAAATACTCATTTGTTCATTCCATTTAATTTATTTATTAAACTACCTCCTATGAATTTAATCTAACTATATTGAAATAATGATATTTATATAATTTATGATGATAATTTTTTTATTTATGGGAAATTAATTTTTCATCCTCTTCACAACCATTTAATAAAGGAAGATGTATCTTATGTTATGTAAGGACAACCCACTATCTAAGCAACATGATCTATTTCTCATAACAAATAGACATGTATAGTGAGATTGGGGTGCTTAATGAATAAATTTTGATAAGTAAAAAAATTATTAATATTCGAAATATATAAAAAAAATTATAAGTTATTTTCATTCTACTTAAACGAATATGCCACTTGTGTGCATTTATAGACTACCACATCCATTAATTTTATATATTCATTTTTTTCCACTCTTGATATTTCATATTTTGTTTAACATAAAATAATTAGATTAATACCCTAAAATAAATATAAAAACTAATATTATTATTCATTAGTAATTATAGTATTTGAATAGAATCACCTTCTTATACATACTCACCCATAGTTTATAGTTTGTTCTTATTTTGGTCGGTATAAATACATACATGAAGAACAATATAAATCTATTTAAAAGTTGATTGTTAAAGAAAAAAATTGTTTAATTAAACATTAATGAAATAATAATGTTATATTAATGGATTTTTAATATTAAAACTATCTTTTTTTAGAATATTTGTTTTTTACATATTTGTTCCTTATAAATAACCAAAAAACATATCAAAAAATTTATAAAAAAGAATCATAACCAAAATACATATGAAATGAATATATAACCTTAGAAATTATTATCAAAAATATTATTCCATCACATATAAATATTTCATAATGAATAAATATGAATCTAAAAACATAAATAAAGGCCAACATTGAGAAAATAAAACGAAAAATATAATCAAAACTGATAACATCAGATTATGAAAAAAATATAGATTACATAATTATATTTAATAAATGAATATAAATGATGTTTACTATAGGCGTATAAAAATTAATAGGTTCCCAATTTTAAGATTATGTTTTTTATTTTTTTATATAGTATGATATAGTATGTTTTTCTATGTGGGATAAAAAATTAGGGTTTTTTTATCACCTTTTTTATCCATTCAGATATAATGGGTAATCATGAGTTATTACTAGTAGTTTTGGATATATATTATAAATTTATTTCATTAATTAATATTTTCCATTGAAAATAATGGATTTATAAATCCATGTAATGTTATATTTTACATTGGTTTTCATTTCAAAAGATATTGAATACTTGAGTGTCTTTTATCTTAATCTCATTAATTGAGACCTTTTTATGCTCAAAAATTGATTTATGGCTTCCTTACAATTCCGATAAGATATATAATATCATGAGTTATAGTTTATTAATTTTATTTTTTTTGATTTTCATGGAATATATTTTAGTGGGATTTTATTTAAACATTTTTAAGCTATAAAGGATATTAATTCCAAAAAACATCATTCAATGAGGAAAGCTATTTCTCTGAGAAATGTTTTTCCAACGAATGGGTTATTCACTATAAAATTATATTATACTATATTTAGTTATCCTATCTAGAGATAAAATAATTTTTAATTCACCTATCCTTTAATTAGGAATATCTTTCATATAAACGTGTTTGATTGTCATGAATAATCGAGATCCTTCTCAAGTAAGATCTTTGTCTCCCATATAAGGGTTTTCCATTTCAACGAACATGAGAATTTTTATATATAAATACAATTACTTGTTATATCTTGTCATATTGAAATTTTCCTTTTCATTTTATTAATATGATAGTTTATTATCCCTTTTGAATAAATGGTATTTCAATAAGTTAATTTAAATCTTCAATAAGGGTTTGATGTTGTGTTAGTTTTTCTTAATCCACCAACATTTCCATGAGAATATCTTTGTGTATTTATAAGGATATAATATAGATGATTATGTTTGAAAGGAAAAAATTTAAAAAATTTCCACACAAACATTAAATATGAGTTTAAATATTAATTATAACCTTATGGTTTACGACATTGTTAAAAAAGATAATTTGTTTTCATAAATTTTCATATATTTTCATCGTTACCAATGAATTTATATTTTAACGAGAATAGTTATTATTTAATCACACATATTGTTATCATATTATATAAAAAATGAGATTGAATTAATTTATAATATCGAATAATTATATTCTTGATGTCTATATTCTTATACAATCAGAAAATTCTATAAAACCCTATTTATATTTTCAAGGGATCATTAGGATGTGATGAATAACAAAATAGAAACAAATATGTATGGATAATTGATGAGTGGGGGATTGTATGTCTTGCTAATTTAATTATTAAGGTGATACATATAATGAGATACCCATGGAACATTGTTTTTAAATACATGGTTCACTAGTGTTATGTAGATTTATAAAACGTAATTTACTAGTGGACAATAGGTTTGTGAATCCAAAGTCTCTAATACATTATAGGTTAATGAATCCTAGGTCACAAATAGATGATTATTTTTGAATCCTACGTCAATAGATGACTATAAGTTTGTAAATAACATGTCATCAATGAACAATAGATTTTAGAAATGCGAATAACTAATGGGACATAGATTTGTAATGCCAAGTCCACTAAGAAATGATTCATTGTGATTGTTGATGTGACAATTGTTTTTGGCAATATTGAATTTAAATTAAATGATATTTATTTATGCTTATGATTATGGTCCATGGATCATGTTTATTAAATCTTGTATCCACACCCATATTCAATGTAATATGTTTTATAATTTTTTATTATACTTATTTATATCACGAATTAAAAATAACTCATATTTGTACAATGTTAAATTTATTTATGTATTTCACCCTTGATAAATTTTTATATTATTCTTATGATATAACCCTTTATGGAAATGATCATTTTTTACATTTCCAATCATTTGATCTCATCCATTTAGGAAAATTCCATTCTAGTAGTTATGAAGATTATTCTGTATTACGATGTTTTTAGAGTAAAAGAGAGTTTTTCTCAATTATAAAGAGATATACTCATGCCTTGTAAATTAAAATACTTATAAAAATAGTCATAAAAACAAAATAAATAATTTATTCATATTAATTATTATATTTTTAGGAAAGTTGATTTTTATATTTTACATTTTTTTTACATATCTATATGTTTTTCTGCTACAATAACAGTTTGTATCAAATAAAATATTTAAATACCATGTTGTAATCACTGAACATTGGGGTGTGAGTCTTGGGAACATCATACGTGTCTTTAGAATAGATATATAAACATTTATGTCATTCATTCTATCATATTTAATTAAATAAATGAGTGTATTTTCAATCATATTAGAGATTTAAGAAATTTCCTTTGGTGATAATAGGCATCCCTGTCCCTTTTTGGTAATTTTTCATCAGACCAACTTTCATTACCCTATTTTCATGCTTTTCTCTAGTTACATTATTTAAAATGGAATAAATCAATATTTGAAATGTTACCACCCTAAAATTATAAATATATAATTATATTAATAATGTGTTTGAGAGCGAGTGATACATTACAGGGGAGTAAATATTGAAGAAACAAAAATGATATTATTTGTATAGAAGATAATGAGATATTGAGAATGGGGTGTAGAGTTATAAATGGAATTTCTATTTCCTCAACTCATATTGGGAGGCATCATTTTTCCCTTACATTTTAATACATTTGAATTATTCAAATTATTGGAAAAATAATCATAGCAGATCAATACCCCAACTATGTGTATATAGAGAATCAAGCTGCTTCATAGTAAATGAATCCACATATATTCACCATTCAATTATTTCCACATGTTTTCTATACTAACCTTTTTTTATGGTTAATTTATAATTCAAAAAGAAATAGAGATTATTGGAATATTGTTCTATTTGTTCCAAAATTGATAGGATGTGAGGTAATGTCATTCTAATAGGATCTTGTTGTCACATTGAGTCACTATTATATATTTAATAAAATTATATGAAAACATTCCTAGTAATAATAATATTTTATTACATTTAATTACACCTTAGTTTAAGGAACTCCCTTTATGAAATGTATAGGTCAATAAAATATGTTTTTTGACATTGAATATAATATCTAAGAACCCACACTCTCAGAATTGTTTATAAAATTTTAAAATTTACATTTTAATTTTTTTTAAGTAATAATGACCCAAATTTTCTAACCAAACCATAAAATATGAAAATGAAAATTTTGACCCCAAATCCTAGAAGAACATTTATCTTTATAGTTTTCTAATATTTGGAGAATCTCCTACATAAATAATTCTCAGGAAATTAACTGACCATTTCACCCAGATAACCCAAATTTTATTTTTCAAATTCATATAATGTTATCATCAATATGAAATCTATTACTCCCATAAAACATTATGAAACACTCTTTACATCCATGGTAAAATGAAACTAAATATCCATGATATAAAATGATATATAAGGAAAAAATGGAAGCATTAATAACTTAATGTCCTTAGTGATCAATAGAGGAGAATATGGGCATAATGACATAATCAATTTGCATGTGAATAATAGAATAATATTCAAACCCATCAATACCTAGATCATAAAACAAGAAAATATGGTATAAATATAAGAAAAACAATCACAATATTAAATAATAATGATACATGTGATATCAATATTGATCAAATGAATCATTTTAAACCCATGAAAAGAATTGATAAAACATATTGTTATATTAAAAAATCATCTCATAGAACCCTTACTAATCACTTATAGACCATTATAATTTGGAGTATCTATATAATTGACTTCAAATACCTTAATCCATAGAACATAGCAATAAACTAATTCATTTTATCACTATTTTGGTGAACCGATCATATAATCTGTAATAGGCTCACACAAAACTATCTAAGGACAACCATCATTTATAATGTACAATAACAACACCATGAATAAAGAACGTAGATATTTAATCAAAAAAAATGATAGAAATAATAATTATGAATCTATAACCTGATCAACCAACAAAAAATAAATGGGATTCATGTAATTATATTAGAAACATGATTAACCTATGGAGACGAATTGGGTTCTATAATTATCACTTTGAAATATGGTAATACAATGGAAGTTAAATGGGTTCCATTATAATATCAAAATAATAATAGTAATACATCCCAAGACAGAATGATGATGTTATGTTTAAAAAATATCCCCACTAGAAAATATGAAACAATATATTTTCGAAATTAATGAATTTAAATAAAATTTAAATATTATAAAAAAAATTTGTATTTGAGAAAAATATCTTTTTAATTTTTAAAATAAATTTTCCTATAACATAAAATAATTTGAAAATATATTTTGTTGAAAAAAATATTGGAAACATGTAAAGGATGTTTTAAAAAAATTAAGTAATTTTTTTGGAAAATATCCCTTAAAATTTGAAAAACAGTTTATGAAACATTTTTAAAACTATTTTAGAAAACACTCTTTTGGAAGAAAGTGTTCTGCCCAAAAAAATACGATTTTTAAGAAAACAATTATTTTGAACTCTTGGGAATACAAATAGAATAAATTTTATGTAGAATTTATTATCAGGAAATAAATATAGTAAAATAAAATTCATTATCATTATTTATAGATATATAATAAGGCATCACCATTGGAGACTTAATCGCAAATAATTGTGATAAATGATGAGATTGTAACATGAAACACTTACCACTTTTTTATAATTGTATCATATGCCTTAGAAAATGATTAAATTAAATGTATCAATAATAACATGATAAAAAATATGTTCCTGATATTAAATATAAAATGGAATTTTTACACACCCCGTGAATGTGTATAGGTGCGTAACACAACATAAGTCTCAATGATGAAAATTATGACGAAAATCTATTACTACTTCAGTAAATTTTAAAACCATAAACTCCAAAATTGAGAGATCCACAAATTGATAATTTAATCTAAAAATAATTGATAAAAATAATCATCAAATACATTCATGTAATTTATATACACCACATAATGAGAATATATGGTTTATATGGAATGTACAATATAAAAATATAAGTGATAAGAGAAAAACACTTTAATTTAGTCAGATATTTTATGTGTGTCTTAATCGTCCTGAATAATAATTTTATGTTAGTTATTTAGTTTCATGAGACAATTTTATATTAATATTAATAATTTCTTTTCACTTATAAAATGGATATATATAATTTCTTAATCAATTATGTTAATGTTGGATGTTTTTATAATTCTCAGCTTAGGTATCGTAGATGACTCTGGTAGGTTGACTATGATCAACAGGATCATTATTTAAACATCAATAGAATTATAATAATTTCTGTAGAATAATATTTATAACAATATAAAAATTCCAAAATAAATAATGAAATATTTTTATGGAAAATAAACTATCATTATGATCATAGAGATCATAGGTCCTATGTAAAAATGAGTAATGATTAAATTTTTTAATTATCATTGGGGAAGGAAGGTAAGTAATAATTATTCATTATATAATTATATATATAATATGTACATGATTTGTATTTATATATACTTATACATATATTTATTTTTATATAAATGAAATCACATTGCTTCGAGCAGGCGCTAGAGCACACGTCAACGATTGACATAACCACTTTTTTAGTGTCTAAAAGGTTAATAATGAAAATGTTATATTTTAATTTTTTAATGATAATAATTTCATTAACTTCATTATTATGGATCTTATATGAAATATATTTATTATATTTACACTACCTTCTATGTAATGGATTATTGAAAAATAATTCCTTTTGCTTCATGGGGAAGTAGTCCACCATACACATGAGTGAAGTTATCCTATCCCCAATAGTTGGAAATGTTAAAATGTCATTATATGATATATTGAATACACGATTATAATTGTTTTGTAAATATCAAAAATAAAATATATAGAAACTATTTTCATCATTCTGTCTAACAATTAGAGGCTGTAATAGAGAAACAAATGATATCATATCATGAGGTGGTAGACCTCCATACTCACATATAATGAATTCGTAAAAAATTAAATTGAAGAGTGTGGGAGTGTAGGTCATAAAATTAATATTATAAAATATTAGTTAATGAGGATTTGTATTGTATTATATAATAATTTAATAATTTGGATAAATAAATCATATAGATATTCTTGATGGAGAATATTAACTCTTTTTCAGGTATCCGCTTTTGGTTTTAACTACATAAGTTAACCGGTTGAGCTTTTGAAAAAATTAAAAATTATCATACTAGATTATGTAATGGAAAAAGTTATTTCTATAGTGTGATCCTGAGCCAATTTCCTCGAGATGTGTGAAGGAGGAGGACATGGGGATGCCATTTGTAGGTGGGGTGAGTGGAGAACATCTATTTTTTGAAATAGGAAATTACACCCACGTTTTCTCAATGTAAAATGGATACAATATTGAAAAAGACTATATAATACAATTTAAAAGGTTTAAAAATGGCTAGAAAAATTGTTTTTGAAATGTTAATATAGAACATGTCCCCATATATTTGAAGTTTATTAACTATGAAATCTTGGTTTTACCTTAATCATTGTAATTAATTATAATTTCATTGAAAAAATATTTTTTTGTAAAAATTATGTTAAAAATATTATTAATTATAAATAATGATAATTAAAAATATGAAAATCCATTTTTTAAAATTAAAATCATATAAGTGAATAATTTTAACAGAATATTTATCTCATAGATTTTGGGAGAAAACTTGTTTGTAATGTGAAAATCATCAAAATGTTACAATGTTTTCATATGAAAATGGAATGGTAAAATGATTCAAATGGACATATTGGATTAAATTATATATTATTGATATATTTCATATATAAAAAAAATAAAATTACAGTTTATCATTTTTAATTATCTATAATAAAAATTATTTTTTAATTACATACTTTTATTTGTTTCACTATTCATCAAATAATGAAACAACTCAAAAAATATGAAACAATAACTCAAATTAAAATTATGTCTTAGGATATAAAAACACATTTTTATTTTTTCAATTAATAATTATAAATGTTTTGAAAATTAGTATTATTATAACTGCACTATTAAAATGTTGCCCAACAGTCTTTAAAAAATATAGCTTTTAGGCATAAAATTTGATTTTTTCTAATAATAGGCCTACAAAATATATTAGAAAAATGTAAAAATATTTTGGTGAATATATAATATATTTAAATCATTAATATCATTAAATAATATTATTTTATTTAATTTATTATTTTAATACAATATTGAGCACATAATAATTATTTTTTATAAAAACATTTCTTTTATATTCATGTAGTATTAATTTTCATTTATAATTAATTAAAAAAAAGGAATTATTTTAATAAACTTATATTAACCATATTTTCAAAATTTTAATAATCATATTCTTTCTCTCTATTCAAGAAACTTGTTTATAACTACCATGATAAATAATTATATTAACACTATGTTGTTGTTTGGTAAGACTCAACCACTGCAACATATGTTATTAAAGAAACTAAAAGTTATATGAAATTCAAAAAAAAAGTTTTATATTTCACATGATAAAGTATGAATTGTGTCTAACTCTAGATATATATTCATTTCATTTAATTTCATAGAAGATATTTCATAAAATCTTGGGATGTTATATACTACCCCATTAAAATTAATTCTCCATCAAGATTGTTCTAGGGTATCAATGGATTAACATTATTTAGATTTAATTTATTTAACCCAGTATAGTAAAAATAAAGAAAATACAACATCACTTAAAAAATGAATGTGGGGAACATAATAGTCACATAAAGTGAAATATAACTTGGATTACAAAAATGGAGAATACTGTTGGGAAACTAAAATATGAATTTTGAAGGGAAATTTTTTTTCATGGACTAATTGAATTTTTTAGAGAACATAGTCATGTGGAAGATAATGAATAAAAATAAGAAAAACAGGGGTTAAAAATTTCAGTGATATCATCTAAAAATTTACTAGTATGATAACATTTTAATTTAAGATCATTTCCATAATGTTGAATGATTCATTAACCATCATGGCTGAAACTATAATAAAATATAGACACATGAAAAATATATTTTCATCCTTTAACTATTTTGGATAATATATAATATTTTTATATAAATGATAGCTATTCAGTTTGGATTTTCTTACGCTTGAAGAAAAAAATAATATTATATAGGCCGCATTACTATAAATGGGATGCAAATATACTCCAATTATTCATAGAAAATATCCAAAACCAAAATGGTCATTACATGTTAAGTTAATTCCTAATATGAATAAAAATTCATATGATATATTAATAAGAAAAAATTAATAGTGATTATCAAATTTCAATTCAATTTCTTCGATAAATAACTATATATAAAATTCATCAACAATTTCAAGACTATCTTGAAAACCAATATATTTTATTTATTGAACGGTAGATAAAATATTACACAAAAAAATACCACACGATATTAAAATAAACATAGTCATTAATTTTTAAAAATTTCATACTACCCAAAAAAATTGGAAGGCTTGTGGTTGGGGTTACACCCTTATTGCTCATCATATTTGGGTTCACCACCAAGGGAATACTTGAAATTATCTGTATTCCCCCGAGCGTCATGTTTTAATTTTTTCATTTAATCATTAAAAAAATTCCTACCTATATATCACATCCTTTGGATCATACGGATTATAAATACCCCAACCCAAAATAGTTTCTTCAAAAATTTTATTAACAACCTTAATATTTTTAATACATAAAAAAACTCAAATGTGGTGTCTAAGACATTGGACATATGTCGAAGCTTACCTTTATAACCCAATGATGGAATATTGACATATTAATATAAACTCAAATAAAAAGAACATAATATAAAAAGCTATTGAAATTGACCGATGATACCAAATATAACCACACATATCGGGCACTGCAAGTTTCAGCGTCAAAATTGTAAACTTTACATTTTATGCTTTGACACCTATAAGGGTGACCAATTTTTGTCAATCTAAAAATTAAAATATGAGAAATTAATATTGGATCACATTAATCCAAGATAGAATCGTACATTTATAATTTTATAGAATTAGTAAAAACTTCTACATAAACAATTATCATGAATTTGAATCATTATTTCTCCCACTTAACCTCTGTTTTCATTTTCACACACATCATTATAATTTGTACAAAATCCACTGTAGACCAAACTCATTGAACCCAAATAATTATATCCCAAGGAAAAGGAACTATAATAATGGATTTATCAAATTTTCATTAATATAATAATGAAGGAATTAACAAAAACAAATGCCATCAGAGAAAATAAGAATAACATAAGGGTATGATGACATAATCAAATTTCATGAGATTTCTATAATAAAATTCATATCTGTCAATATCTAGAATATCAAACTAGAAAACATGGAATATGACTTTGATAATTGAAACAGTCATAACAATCAATAATTATCAACCATGTGATATCAATACCGATCTAATCAAACATCATAAATCCATATCAATAATAATTAATACATATTGAAATCTTGGAACACCATCTCTAATAAACCTTATAAAACCCTTACAAAACCGTTGTAATTTTTAATAAACATATAGATGAATTCCAATATAGTTATGCTAAGCAAAAAACATTGCCAAATTCATTAGTGTGTACCTAAGTGCACCCATCGAATATGTATAGTGGGTCACCCAAAACTATATAATAACACCCATCATTTATTATGTCCAATAACAATATCCTGAATAATTTAAATATATATTTAATCATAAAACTCAATTAAGAAATAATTATTCTTTTATAACATGATTAAACAATATAAATTTAATGGGTTGCATTTCAATATCTCTAAAAAAGAATAAACCATGTAAATGATATGGGTTCCATATAAATCCCCTTGAATCTTGTTTAATTTGATCAAATGAATTGTGTTCTATAACATTCGCATTGAAACAATCTTAATCCATCTTGAGAAAGAATGATGATTATATCATTACTAAATATATCCATGGAATCACAAGTAATAAAAAAGTGTACTTCAACATTGGTGAATCAAAATACCATAAAAATACCATTAAATATAGTTTTTTGAAGAAAATATAATTTTATTTTAGGAAATACATTTTTTATATATAATTTTTATTGAAAATATGTTCATTGAAATAAAAATTGGAAAATTAAAAGGATGTTTTACCAATAATTTTATTTAATTAATTTAAAAAAATATAAATTCTAATTTAAAATAAACATATTAAAACATTCTTGAGAATATTTTTAGAAAACATTCTTTTTGAATGAATGAGTATTTTCCAGAAAAGATTATTTTTATTAAAATCATTATTTTGAGATATCGAGTATAAAAGTTTGTAAAATTAAGGAAAACACGTATTCTCATTAAATAACCATATTAGAAGAAATATGATGACAATTATTTAGTTGTAGATCTGATAATTTCAAGATTGTATGCATAATCCAAAACAAACATAACAAATTATGAAATTGTAACATGAAAGTCCTTCCACTTATTATCATAGATTCATAATCCCGAGGAAATTATTTCATTAAAGTAAACCAAAATGAAAATGAAAATAAGTATATTCATGATATTACATGTCAAAGGAGATGTTTGGATACCTCATGAAAGAAGATTAATTCGTAACACAATATATGTCAAAAAGATAGAAAATAATAAAAAATCCAATACCCCATGAGAAACATTTGAATCTATAAAATCCTTGAGAGAGAGAGCGTTGAATGGATGTTTAAATCCCTATAAAATTTTGGAAAATAATCATATAATAAATTCATTGGAATTATATACCCTGTAAAGTGAATATAAGTGTTAAATATGGCATAATCATCAAAAAAATAAATTAATTTCAGGAGAAAACATTATCTTGTGTCTGACTTATCATGGGTGTATTTATATTAATAAATAATAAAAATATATTAATTATATAATTGATTGAGAAAATATATAATTTTTATTGTCACGTTCTCGGTCGGGTTGCTATCTGACTCGACAACCAACCTAGTATGAGGCAAGCCCCGAGTGACATTCCTGATCCCCACAGGCTGTCACGAGTCCTCGAGTATCAAAAATAATATGTTGGAACAGTTTACCAAAAATAAGATACTGAAAAAAGTAACAAGATAATTAAATTAAACAAAAAACAAAAAACCAAACATTACCTTAATCCAATAACAAATTCGAGGTTCAGAACTCAACCTACAAGTGAAAGGAAACTAAAATAATGAAAGATGACTAAAAATCCAACACAAAACCCCAAGCTATATGAGGCACACCAATATCAAGATACCAACACCAACGAACACAATAAGACCAGCAATAACCAGAACCACCGTCACTATGCACAATGTCGCAACCTTGAATACAAAAAGAATAGGGTCTACATACATCAAATGATGTATATAGGGTGTGAACCAAAAACATATTATAATACCACCCAATAAAAGATTCCATTCCACAACATTAATGATATTGTTTAATATGCTTATCCAAAATCATACTTTTAAAATGCTTTTAATGAAATCATTTAAAATATGAAAGTAAAAAAATAACACTGGAAGAAAATCCATTTCACAAATAATAATTTAAAATGGATGTGAATATTCATTAAGAACATGAACATACTCAATTAGTCATATGTATGCTGACGGAAGGAACCACTTCATGAATAATAGAGCACTATGAGTAAATCCTCTAAGGTTCATCTAGCTCGAGTGGGACCCTAAAACCATATAATTCAGTAAAACTTTACCATAAATAATATTATTTCTCATCAACATGAGCCACTAGTAGGAGAATCATCCATAACCTAGTGGTCCCCAACGTCATCGAAATTATATTTTAGTTAGTGTTGTAACCATTAAATTGGATAAGTGAAATACGGACAGTACCACTCTGAATCACAAGTGCACTAGTTCTAATCCACCCACCAAGATACCTGAGGTTTCCCTCGTGCTGAATCAAGTTTTACATTCAAATAACACATAACTTTTACATTTCACAAGTGAAACAAGCCATTACACACACAAAAACTACAACTTGCATACCTATGGCCCCATTTCGTAATCAAACACACACAAAATAACCTTTAAAAATATGCATTTTACATCTCAACCATTTCAATAAACTTGATTCGTAGTTTAGAAAACACATTCGGCATTCAACGCAATTGTTTTCATTATGAAATTAACCAATTCCTTTTTAGAAAAAAACATTTTTAGCCATAAACATAAGAAAACTATATAAAACAGAGATTCTCACCACCCAAACATTTTATTAAATACATTCAAGGCATGATACACAAAGGCGCATGTGATACACACAATGAATACATCCTATTTTCTCAAAAAGTCCATTTCTCAATGCCAAAACACCTTAAATATTTTCTGAACTCAACTCGCACCTTACAAACAACTCACAAACCTTGTTTTTAAGAAACACCATGTTAAAATTCCAAAACTGATTCCTTCCATAGATATTTTTGCGAGACCCACCAGGGGTCTTCCCACCATTGGAATTGATAGATGATTCAAAAGAATAAAAATTTCCAGATAGTAACTAAACACCCCACCACAGGGTATGGAGATGGAATCGTCCAACTACTAGGGCGTCAAAACCATGAATTATGAAAAACTAACATCTCAACATCCCTAGAGGATCACTATTTAAATTTTATACAGATTTACCCAACAGTCACCATAAGGACCACTAAAAACAATTACATTTGGTGGGATACAACCCCTGGACTTTATGGTTATGAGACAACCAAGCCTCCTCATAGACATGGGAAACCTCATTCACCAAAATGGGAAATTTAGAATGGAACAACTATAGGAAACATTTTAAACATCCTTTACATTCAATACTGATGACCAGAATAAGTCTGGGGTCCCATACACTCCCGGGTTCCTGACCACACAACATCTTCACTATGAGGCATATGGTTAGAGCCTTGATGTTTCAAAATTCTTCTACCTTGCAGTCATCCATTGTAGACTCCCCCCAAACAAAGCTTCCCCTTTTAGAAATACAATAAACTACACCACAACCGAAACTAAACCAAAAAACAAAACACACCACGAGTGAAAGACGCATGATAAACACTCCCCTTTGAATAGAAAAATTAGAACCCCCTAAGAGGAGAACACACTCCTATGAAAATAGGATTCTTGAAGGATTTATGAAATCCACCCTATCTATTCAAAGAGAAATCATGATGTGAGACATCACCAAACATGACCATTGTGTACAATGAAAGAACTACAATCTTTTCAAGACATCAGTCAGCACCGATAACTCTGAACCTCCCTCAACCTTCCCCAATAGAATTCATCACCATTTCCCAGGGGACCTTCAGACACAATGGGGTCAAACATCATACACGATGACTCAAAAAACTCAGAGAGACCAAAAATCCCATCAACTCCCCTCACGTCTATCATCTAACTGCGAGATGATCTTATTAACCAAAAATTAAAAGAGACAGGATTATTACTATAAATCAAAAGGGAGAGTTCATACATTAATCAAGTAGAGGTCCGGACAACACAGAATTACTGGTGTCCGCACTTCAATTGCATGTTAATGCATTATGAGTGGGTTCATTAGTCATGAAAGATAACCATGGACCCAATCAAACTGGTCCAATGGCCATGGCATACCCCATCTGAACACTAAATATGTATGGGGAAACACTTCAAGGTATTCTCAAAGAAATTTTTAAAAGATACCACTAACCACATGATTTTACACCAACTTACCAGTATGAATTTAAAATCAAGACAGAAATCAGTCAAAAAGGATTACCTGCATGAAACTCCCCACATCCAACATTTCCCAAATAATAGGACACACCACAGAATCACCAGTTATTAAAACACAAAATTTTCCTTTAACAAAACCTTCTTAAAATAAACAATGATGTTGGGTTTCACAAACACCAATGGTGTCCCCTAGGCCTCACACATACATATTGTCATGCCCCACCGGCACCCACCTAGGGTCCATATAGGCACACATCCACTCTTACCATTGAAAATTTCTCCTTCAATATATACCAATGTTTGTGTTTACCCATGAGAACACCAAGGATCAAAAGAAGAATGTTCAATTTTTCAAAACTAAAACATTCAACCCACACTTTTCAAACCATTCACATCATTTTCTTTTTAAAGTGCTTCATTCTAAAAAATTTTCAAAGACTAAATCATATTTACTTCAAAAATATATTTCTGTGATTCCAAAATAATGGGATGTGGAATGATGCAAGATCAAACCAGTGTCAGCGGGCGGCTGGGACATATGGTTAGAGGCTATACACTAATCACATCACCACCACAAAGAGTATTTTAAGAAAACTTCCCCAGATCCACATAGCTTTCTAGACCTTGATATCTCCCTGGGATCACTAACCCTACTCCATTTTAATTTCCCATAATAATGATTAACGACAAGGACCAAATAATCAAACAAACCTCAACCTACCATGGTAGCCCAAATACTACCACGAGGTGTGAAATCCAAGAACCTTACTCATAGACGGGATGTAGTGTCATGATATCCTAAACTTCGGTCTACCATGAATCTTTTTAAAGGAACACGGACCAAGAGAGCGAACATGTGGCTTTGATACAATTTTGTCATGAACCAGGGTGGGTTTCCATCTGATCCACTCTCCGACCTGGTTAGCGGTAAGGACCGATGAGCATTATCGATCCCAATGGGCTGGAAAAATTTCCCATGTATCGAAAATAATAAGTGGGAATGGTTTACATGAAATAAGAGAGAAAAAAACTAACAAGATAAATGAGTTAAATTAAAAATAGACAACCAATCATGACCTTAAACCAAGATCAAATTAGAGTTTTCCAACTCATCATGAAAATAAATGGAAACTGCAATAATGAAAGGAGAATAAATCTCCAATATAATCCTACAAGAACCACAAGGTGCAACATCCTCAAGCTACTAACACCAACCAACATGATAATACCATTAACAACCAGAACCTCCATCACTAAATACAAAACCACAACCTGGAATGCACAAACAATAAGTTTTACACACACCCAATGTTGTATGTAGGGTGTGATCCAAAAACCTTGTAAGATACCACCCAAGAAAATATCCCATGCCACAACATCAAATAGATTATTTTATATGATTATTCAAAATAATACTTTAAAAACTCTTTTAAGGAAAAAATTTAAAATTTGAATGAAAAAATAAAAAAAACTAGAAGAAAAACAATTTCACAATTACTAATTTAAAATAGAAGAGAATATTCATTAAAAACACGTACATACTCATGTGGTCCTCCATATGCTGATGAAAGGCACCATGTCATGAATTGTAAATCACTGTGGGTAAATCCCCTGAGGTTCATCTAGCTCGAGTGGGACCCACGAACCTCGTACATCGATGAAAAGTAACCATAAAAAATATCTATTCTTGTGCACACAAGCCACTTGTAGGAGAATTATCCATTAATTAGTGTTACCCATCATCATCGTCATTATAGATCAGTTAGTGTTGTATGGGTCAAACTGGCTATGTGAAATAGGGATGATACCACTATGGATCACTAGTACACTAGTTATAGTCCGCACACCTAGATACCTGGGGTTTCTCTTATGCTCAATCAAGTTCAACATTCACATAACACATCACTTTTATATTTCACAACTCAAACATGGAATTACACAAACAAATCTACCACTTGTTACCCAATTCCCCCTTTTAAAATCAAACACACACTAGAGCACCTTTAAAAATTAACCTCAAACCTCTTATGCAATTCAAAAAACATGAATCATAGTTTAGAAAACATTTTTGGAATTCACCACAAGAGTATAAATTATGAAATCACTCAATTTCTCTAAAAAAGCTATTTTTGTGGAATAAACATAACTAAACCATTTATAAATGGGTTACACACCACTCACACATTTTATCAAATATATTCATGCCATAAAACAATAATACGCGTGTGCGGCCCATAAAGAAGATAACTCATTTTCTAAAAGTGTTCATGTCTTAATTTCAAAATAGTTTATATCTTTTCTGAACTCAACTCGCACCATACAAACTACTCACACAACCCTTTTTTATGAAACACCAATTTAAAACACACAGACACACAACATATCCATTTTCTATATACAATCCAAACCCAACACATTAGCATGAAAATCATTCAAAAACAAACTTTCCATCTTTCAAAATAATTCAATAAACTATTATAAGAGTTCATAAAACAACTTCATTAAACACACCAATGTTTTACACTAAAATTGCACATGAAACCCTCTATAAAATTCGATGGCACATCCTATCCATATAAAAATGTTTTTTTCACCATTGAAATAATTTAAATTAACAATTTTATAAATTATAAGACACCTGAAAACTATTATTAGAATTGAATAAACCAAATCTATAAAATGGAACCAGTTTCAAACACAATTCACATCACATTTTATTAAAAAACTACATTCACACCACTCAAAAAATTGGTTTCACACTTCCACTAATTTTCAAAAATTCCAATATAGAAACATAATTATTCTTCGCTTAGAAAATTTATTTTTAACACAAATTTAAGACAATTAATTTCTAAAACATTTTCGAAACATAAAAATAGAGAATAGAACTTGTCAAAATTTATGAAATAAACAAATTAAATCTTCTAAAATTGGTATAACATGGAAGCACCTATCTTGGTGTTAAAACATTGAAAATTTAATGCGGAACTCTTATCACACCTAATTCACAACATAACCAACTCAATTTAAACCATGACATAAAGATACCAAACCATTGGAAATCTAAATCAAACACTAACAAAGACGAAATAGTAAATGAAAAAAAACCCTACATTGAAAAATAAGGGTTTAACAGAAGGAGAGGGAACCACAGTGGGGTCCCTGTCACCAGAGGAGGAGGCCCGCAGGTTTGCAATAGGGAGAGTGAGAGGTTGATGGGTTTTCAATGGGGAGTGGGGGAGGTCGGTTATCGCCATTGTGGTGGGAGGTGGTGGTTAGTTACGATAGGATGCGGGGAGACTAAAAGATGGCATGCACATGTGAGGAGGATGGAACATGGCGATTGCTGGATCTGAGGAAAGGTAGGTGGGCGAACTGAATGGAGATTGGGGGAATGTGTGGTCATGAGATGGGTCGAAGGGGGAAGCCGACAACGACAAGGAGCGCGTGAGGAGACCCACAAGAGTGTTAAAAAAAGGGGTGGGGGAACCCTACCCAAAATAAATAAAACTATAACACCCCAACCCTAGTTACCCTGAGTTAGTGAATTATTACAGAACATTGGCATGATCACAAGAGATGAAGTCTCAAATGACAGATTAGTTTAGTACACATGGAAGTAATAGATCTATACATAAGTTTTACATTACATTATGAAATGAAAAAAACCACGATGTGTCCCCTTTGAACACACTCATTTACCTTATCCTATTCTTATAGGTTAATCATAATATACTTGTTCGCATCTTGGAATAAATAAAACATATGTGGTGATCTCAAATGCTGAGTAAGGATAAAAATATATCAGAATCTATCATAAATAAGCATAAAAATTTAAGAGAATGTATAAGAATAAAACAAAATATTTTTAATCATAAACTTCAAAATAATATGGAAAAGAAAAATCAATTAATTTCATTTACATATTCATACAGATATTCTACTAGCTGAATAATCACATGTAATATCATTGTCTAATTTCATAATTATGGAATACATAATGAAAGAGATCATAACAACATAGTCAAGGCCTCGTTCCAAGAATACAAATAATAATTTTTTTAAGGACTTGTTCCAAGACACCGGTTTGTCTCATGAGACCTACCGATGCATCTAGGGGCTATAATGGCCCCTAACCATCTCTTACTACATCCAATGCATTCATCATATGAAAATGCTAAAACCTAATATAAACATTCGTATTAAAAATAGTATACGAAATGTAAATACCTTAACCATAAACCATGAATGCTATAAAAATTGCTCATCCATAGTAAAATAAATCACAAAACCTTCAATTAAATATGGAAGATTGTATCATAATAAATTAACTTCAAACAAGCGTAAAATCCCACAAAGGATGTTCATATAGATGAAATCAAAACCATTTGAGAGAAATATATCATTCTAATTTTTAATAATTTAAAAGTCACGTAATTATAAAAGTAAACATTTATTTTGAAAATATACCAATAATATTGTAATGGAATTTTCAATGGTTTATAATGGCATAAAATAGATGCACCCACCATATAACTTAAAAAACATTATTTCCTTAATTTGTTGAAAAGGTCAAAGAGTAAATTGTCTGGAATGGGAATGAAAGATTCCATTCAAACCATTTATAAAAAAAGTCAAACAAGGGTATAAATGACGTTAACCCATAGTATTGTAAATAGTAAAAATGTTTTGAAATATGTTTTTAAGAAACACAGATCTGGATGATAAAGAGGTCATAGTAGATACTTATATATAAACAACCTCATATAATAAAGAGATTGTAAAATTAACCCTTAACTTGTACTTTTACTTAGTCGATGGTTGGTTAACCTCCTGTATAACGATGAAATAATTGTTTTTAAATAATTAAAAAATAACATAAATAAAAATGATATCATATACGATCTTAAAATATTGCATTGTCAATGATATTTCAATAGTATCAATGTTTTGGGTGTTAACTATTTTGTTTTACATTATATTTTTTGTTATGTAATTAATTTTTATTATGGATAGGATGCCTTTTATTCATACCAATAATGATATTAAGTTCTTAAACCTTATTTTTAATAATCATATTAACATTATTTTTGAATGGTTATGATGGGAAACAAAATCTCATTTCATCGTGGAGATTGTAAGACGTATGTACGCATGAGCGACAATATCATTCTATTAGTGGTGAAATATTATGTAACTCGTAAGTATATTTTATATAAAGTACCATGAGAATGTTATATTTGTTATTTACATCAGTTATACTCATTATTATTTTCATCTAAATAATGAAGTGTTGAATAACAAACTACACCTTGACATGGAGATGGTAAGCCGTACGTTTTCCCGTATGGTGACTTTGTCATTCCTTGGATTGATAGAATAATGAATATGGTTGTAACGTATTTATAATAAAATCCTATTGTGTAGAACATAAAAGACTTATTATTTTACAATGGAAACAACAGAAAATAAGAAGTTAAAGAAGGAAAGAACTTCAAAAGAGGTGATGGAGTTATTACATCTTCTTCAGGTTCTTCATTTTGATTTGAACAAAAGGGATACTTAGGAAGGATATCTAATAAAAGTAAGGACTCTAGGTTGATGTGAGGGTAGTTGGGAGGATATTTCAGTAGGTTTTGGATGATCAAAAAGGATTTCGTGGTGTTAAAGTAAGAGAATGGGAAGTACCCTGTTATAAGAGAGGTGAGGGGCACTTTAGGAAGAGTATGAAATATTATTTTTTTCATAAAATAATTTTTGGCTTTTAATAGAACCAAATAGATTTATTTCTAGGATATATGGGTTTGGGTCACAAAACTCTAAACCAATGGTTTTAGACAAGTTTATCTCAACATATTAATATTATCTTTTAGATTTAACTCTTATTTAAATAGTTTATCTTTTACCATTATTCTTGTATTATTATAATACATGGTTGATAAACGTACTATAAAATTACCTAATAACCTAAAGTGGGTTATTAATGAAATATCGATATTTCTATGATACCTTTTTCGGAATCATATATTTTAAGTACTATTATATAATTTAATAAAATAGTATTTTTTTTAAAAACTCATTTTTGTCAATTTTGACACTATTTGGTATTTGGTTTTTGTTAGATTCATAAAAATCATATTTCAAGGAAAAAAATACATTGAATCGACTATAAAATTCTATATTAACATTTAAAATTCACGTATGGAATCCAAAGTTTCAATTTAAATTTACTTTTAATATTTATAACATCAATTATTTTAGTCTTTTATTAATAAGGTAGTTACTATATCGTCATTGTGTCATAAATAAATTTAATTATATAATTTCTCAAAATTATAAATAAACTACCATGATGTATTAAATTACATTATCTTTATAATGAATATTTATAGACTAATTTATTTTATATATAACCCAATATTAAAAATGTTTTCGTTATAAAAGTTTAAATTTAACACTTTTAACTCTTCTTTAAATAAAATATAATAAATTTCTTAATCTAGTAATTATGGATCAAAAAAGTAAATATTTTTGTCATAAGGTTTATTTTTTCTGAAATACACTTATCCAATTGAATTCGGACAAGTGTTAGGGTAATTATAATATAAATTTTACCTTTAATTCCCCTATTTATTTTTTAACCGTGGTAAATAAAATCCAAAAGATAAAGTTCATCAAAAATAATTTTCATCCTATTGAACCAAATATTACATACTAATGTCAACTAGGTATATCAAATTTTTTAAATTAAATTAAAAAAATTGGTAAAATTATGTTTTATGTAAACTTGAAAATGTGCTTAGAAGGTGGGTAAAAGACAGTAAAAAGTTCAATAAAAATTTATATATATAGTAATATTATAAAACGACTTTTATGAATTAAATTTGACTAATATAGGTATTATGTATCTATTTTGACTATAAAATAAATTTAAATTAAAAACAATTATTTAAAAAAAGTTAGCTTTAAAAAATAACACATTGTTTTCACTATTGATTAAAAAATTGAATGTTTTTAGATAAATAAAAAAATTTACCCAAAGCTAATTTTGATATTTAAAATTAAAAAATATGGTATATTTTATAAAATTAAAAACATTAATTTTTTATTAATTAATTTAAAAATATTCCCATTGTCAAAACCAGAAAGAAGGTTTTTGAAAATTAAAAACTATTAAAAGATTGACATGCGTTTATGTACGTTTTAATTGTAAAATTATTTCCAATGACCCATATTGGATTAAATGATAACAATATAATCTTATTGTATTTAAAATCCATTAAAATTCATGCTTTTACACTATAAATGTTTTTATTAAAAAAGTAGTTTTCGATTAAAATTTAGTATTTCTCACTATTCATCAAAATATTAATGCTATCAAAAAAGCACCAAAAATTTATCCAAAAATACATTTTTATGTCCCAATTATAAGGAATAATATTATTTTGTCAAATTGAATATATAAAAGTGTCAAATAGTTTATTTAAAAAGGGTTCACTATTATCAGGCGATAAAATTGCAGTTTTTGAAAAATACATCTTTCATCTGAAAAATAAAATTTGTTCTTATTTTATGTCTTGGAAACACATAATACCAATGTTAAAATTATATTGAGTATATAAAATTTAAAATGAAATTAATACTATTCAAAACCACTTTATTAATTACTTGTTGGGTAAGTTGTGGTGCGCTCGAACTCGGTGTTGCGTGTAGCGCAAGCAATTGAATAACTTTAAAGAAAATAAAATACTATGAAATCATGGGGTGTTACATTATTCCACCCATTTGTAAATTGTGTCCTTCCTATTTTAAAATTTTTCTTGGGAACATCATTGAATGTCCCTCTTTGGAAAAAGAGTAAATAAAACTATCACATTAAAAGAAATAAAGAGAGGTACAAAAGTCTCCCGAAAAAACACTTACTATGATTCCAAGTAAGAAAACATGGATATGGAAGATAAAATAAGTGTCAAGTTATGATGGAGAGTGATAAAAAACATGATTAAGAGAAAGTTAATAGAAAGAAACCGCAAACTTGTGATGGGTTAAACGATTATTAGTTTCTCAGTAGGAAAAGTAAAGAGACAATGTTTTTGTTTTAATTTTAATTTTATAATGATGCGGAATTTATTTATTATATTGAATAATAACATAATAATATATATTTATTTTTCAATTATAGATTCATACTTTAATAAATTTATAAAACTAACTCATATTTTTTCCAAATAATGAATATTTAAGATGACTTGGTCACACATGAAGTGCTATAATAAACATCTAGATAATCACATAATACACAAAGGATGAACAATATATTTACCTTGTATTTAGAGATTAAACAAAACCAAAATGATTAGTACTAGATCATATGATCCCCAAAATAGATAGTCTTTTATATAAAGAAAAAAAAATCTTAATTTCCAATATTAAACAAACAATACCCGAAGATCAATAATGGCCATTCAAAAAACATTTGTCCTTAAAATCATTCAATATAATCCAAAGTAAGATTGAACCCCAAAATGTAGATGAATTTAATCACATATTTTATCATAGTAAATATTTTCATTTATCTCCCAATAACATCAACAACTCTTAAAGTCTTATACTAAAGTGTAAATAACCAAATCAAATATTCTCTATGATGGGTAAATCATTTCCATTAATAACCTGAATCTCTATGAAAAATATAGATACTTCCAAAATAAAAATCTATCATGAATCCTCAAATGAAATCCCATATTATTCTATTTTCTTTAGGTATATTTTTTTCCCAATAGAGTGAACATCTTCCAAAAAGACACATATCACTTAATCACAAATTTATTTTCCTATACTAAGGATATCCATTTGATAAAACATAAAATCCAAAATCAACGTATCATTGATTAATAAAATATTTTTAAAACAATTATCCACACTAATGATGGAATTCACATATTTTAGTGGTATGTGATAAATCCCCATCGCACTTTGGTTGTGGGTTTGATTTATGCATCTTTGTTTATGGGACATGTTGTCACATAGTCTGCATGTTGTCCTTTTTCAATAACTACATTTTATAACATTTCCAAAATGAAATAAATTCCACAAAATAACCACAACATAATTTAACCACAAATGATATCTGACACCTCACATTTTTCTTCCAAAAAATAATAATGTAAGAACCCAGATCTTCATTCAGGTATGTCTTTCCTTTTCTGGAGATTTTGAGAATTTTTGGAGTTTCTGGAAATTTTTGAAGTACACGCCGTGTACATTCTGTGTACATACCGTGTTCTTTTTTCCCACTCGAAACCATGTGCTGGTTGTGTCCGGACTACACACACAGTGTGTAGGGGTGATGTGGAGGCTGATTTTGGCGAAGTACGGGAAAACCCACTACACACCATGTACTTTAAAAATACATGTTGTGTTCTTTTATTTTTGTTTTTCACTAAATGGACCGGGGTCATGCCTCATCATCATAATCGTCTTCTTCAATGTCTTGTTCGACTGAGAGAGGTCATACGGCCGTGAAACTTCTCTAGATTCCCAACCCTGTATCCATTCTCCAATTCGAGCTCTATCGATTGTGTTGGAAGCGCATCAGTGAGTTCTTGCTTCTTCTTAAGCCTTGTTTTTCAATTCATCCTCTTTCTCAAGTTACCTAAGGTTGAATATTTTGTGCGTTGTCTCAGATCTACAATGTTCTAGGTAGAATCAGCTATCATGTTTCAAGTATATCGATCTCCTAGGATCAAGGTAGGTGGCTTGTGCCTTACCATTCAATGTCTCTAAGTTTATGTGCAAATTTCCACCGATACCCATTTACGGGGTATCGCGTGTTACCCTTTTATTGCCTTCATTGTTTTCCTGCCTTGCTTGTATGGTTTTGTAGAGGTAATTTTACTACTATTATAGGATAATTTTTTGTTCTTGTATGTTTTTCCCTTTCTTTGTTCTATTACAAACTTTGGGTCTCATTGCCTTTGGCTGCTACACGTGTTTTCATGCCTCGCGGTTATAGGTTGAAGTAAAACTAATAACATGATTGTTGCCTTGTGGACTATTTATCTAAGTATCTCCATAGGTGTACTTTTGTTAGCCGAGTAGATCTATAGGTGTACTTTGGCCTTACAGAATTATTATGCACTGACTGGCACGAGGCTGAGAGAACCTGGAGCTATAGACTATAAGGGATAAACCGAGTGATCTTCCCAGAGAGTCATAGATATTAAAGACTACATAGGGGATGGACCGAGTGAGCTCCTAGAGAGTCTTGGTTTTTATAGACTACAGGATGGTAGACTAAGTGAGCTTTCTCAGAGAGTCTGTCCTTGTTTGAATCTCTTTAAGAACCTTCCCAGGCTTAAGGAAGAATTGACCGAGTGAGATTCCTCAAAGAGTATGCGGTATACCTGAGTCTATAGTAGGAACTGACCGAGATAGCTTCCTCAGAGAGTCTCTAGAACTTGGGGATAAGAGGTTCAGACCGCGTGAACTTCCTCAAGAGAGTCCCTAACTACCGTAGACTATAAGGGGAATTGACCAAGTGAGCTTCCCCAGAGATTCTCATAAATTCGCATGACCATGCTAGAGGGATTAGGCTGAGCGCACTGCCCAGAGGGTTGTGGTACTTCTTGGATAGGACCAGAGGGGATGGATACGAGAACTTCCTAGAGGGTTTCCAGCTTATTAGATATTTGTTTCATAGCTATTGATTTGTGTGGATTTATTGCTTCTATGTATCATCATGTTTTACTGCTTACTGTTTACTGCCTACTGCTTGCTCTTGATATTTACTGCTTATTGTACTTTTACCTGCCATATACTCACTGACTATTAGGCACAGATCTTCAGGCGAATGCCTACTGGGGTTTTATCTCACACCCAGTTTGGGCCACACTTTTGGGCCCAAGAAGACTATGTTGTTGTAGGTATCGACAAGGGCAAGTGCCCTTCGACTTCTGGAACTTGATTGCTTGGACCAGGAGAGCATGGGACCAAGAATTGGATTGCGATGCTAAGGGGCTATTTACTTTTCTTTTGTACTTGTTTTGGTACTGTAGTGTTTCCCAGCATTGTGACTTGTTTGGATTCTTTCCTAGTTATGTATCATGCATCATTTCATACATATATATGTGGTCTAGTTGTTGATTTAGTCTTTCACTGTTATATTGTTGGTCATTACTGCTTCCTCTATTTCATGTTTATTTTATTCCACTGTGTACTCTTCCAATGAGGGAATATTTTCCCCACTATCATACCCAAGGCCCTCGCTTCTAGTCGGAAGCCTCTGGAATTTGGGGAAATGCGCTTGAGGCCATGTGACCAACCAGGTACGGGGCGCCTCTGGGTGGCTTCCGGAACCTGGACGTTACAAAGTTGTATCAGAGGGATTTTTTTCTCTTGCATTACTATTTGGAGACTTATCCAGGGATAGTATATATTTGGCACTTTGTAAAAATCTGTGCCCGGGATTAGCTAACCCATGTACAGGGAAAAGACATAGTACATTGTTTATTGCAGTTCTATGGTCTTGAGATGTTACGGTTGATACGATTTCACATAGAGTGATTCACATTTTTTGTACTATTATTGTTTTGATATTATGGTTCTAATTCTGTCGCAACCTAATGAGATTAGGGTATTCTATCTCATGCATCATATAGGAATTTATAGAAATCACATGCCATACATTCTTGCCATGCCATTTAGGGTGCATTAGCGATTGCATGCTGTTGTGATAGACTTTGTGTAGATTATGCATGATATTGTGATAGATGCTTGATATAATCTCTGCTACCTTGTTAGAGGATTTTTGTATTGTACATTGTTTAAATGAATACCATGTTTTGATTATTGAGGTGTTGTGGGCCCTCTCGAATCAGAAAGTTTTGGATCATGATCATGTTTTCTCTTATGAATGACTGTAGGGGATTCCAAGATTTGATTCATAGGGAGTATGGGCCCTCACAGATTGGAATTTGGAACATATTTTCTTTGTATTCCGAGTTTCTGGGCTTCTATGTAGTTTCTGCGCTACTACCCAGAAAAACCCAGAATACATAGCTTGTAATTTCTAGTTACACGACGTTTAGTTTTTAGGTCGTGTTATAGAATTTGTGTGAAGGAACACGGTGTTGTGAAAATAACTTCAGGAACACGCCATGTACGGTATGTACATGTCGTGTAGTGTAGAGCCATGTAAACGGCCGTGTCACTAACAACACAGGTCGTGGAAGATCGAGTAGAATAGGTCGTGTTTTAAAGGAACACGCTGTGAAGTTCTATCCAGGTATCCGACCATGTCACGAACAACATGTGTAGGCGTGAACTTCTATAAGACATGTTTTGTTGATTTCGGAACACGCCGTGTAGTCTTTCCCAGGTACCTGACCATGTTATGAACTACTCTGGATGAAGTCACCTTCTCATATACACGCCGTGTTTGTTCGGAACACACCGTGTATGGTCCAGCCGTGTAGACGACCGTGTAACTAACAACACCGGCCACCGAGGATGTGTCTAGTACACTCCGTGTCCCTAAGGAACACACCGTGTAGTCTGGAGTTAGTTTGAGCCATGTGGGTTAGCCGTGTAAGGAGACTCGGGCCGGGGTTTAGAGTTCAAGTACACGCCGTGTGTGGGAACAACACACCGTGTATTTTGGAGTGTTACATGACCTTTCGGGCAGGGTACACGCCAATGTTAAAGTCTTATATAGACACGCCATGTAGTTTTATACACAACGTGTAGTCGTGTTTTTTAAAACATGATGTTTTCAACCACATGTTCCCATTTTGTACTCCAGTGTTCTCAATATTTGTTAATCCTAATCTAAGGTGTGCTTTTGATCTTTCAGAGCTATGCCGCTGAGATGTCCTCCGATTGTACGTTAGCTGCCAGACGGTGATCAGACACCAGATATGGCCGACCAGGGACCTCCTGTAGATCCTCCTGCTATGCCTGCATTGGGACATGTAGTTATACCCATTTTAGGCGCCGAGGTGCAGTTTATGGAGGACTTCTTGAGGCTGATGCAGACCTTTCAGGGAGAACCACCTCCTGCCCTGTCGATGGATGAGTTGACGCAGGTTTTCCAACAACAGTATCCTCCTAATTTTTCAGGGGATGGAGGACCCCAGGCTGTAGAGTCGTGGATAGAGGCCAGACTGACCATCATTGAGCACCTAGAGATCCCTCCGAAGAAAAGGGAAAAGCTGGTTACTTATATGCTCCGGGACACCGCCAAGAGCTGGCGGGAGGTGATCTTCCGGTCAGGGTGTCAGCATGATATGTATTGGGATGAGTTTCGACGCACCTTCTATGAATAATGTTATCCAGAGACCTTTAGGGCCGATCAAGCCCAGGAGATTATGAGTCTTCATTAGGGTACTCATTCTATTATGGAGTACTCATCTTGTTTCATTGAGCTACAACATTTCACACTGATCCTAGCAGGTGATGAGTTGTCTCTTGCTAGGAAGTTTGAGGATAGTCTTAGGTAGGAGATCTGTTCCCAGGTGAATATATTCTAGTTGACTTCGATATCCTCTATCTTCAAATAGGCTATGATCACTGAGTGCAATATAACGGAATTAGGATCAGTGAGCCAGGGTGGTTCGTCATCCATAGCTGGTGTTCCTCCTACAGACAGTAGGAAGCGTTGTAGAAAGTCTTCTCGAGGAGATCGAGGTTTGTGGGACGCATCTTTTGGCATCCAGGTTGTGTGCTACCAGTGCGGTAAGAGTGGGATTACTAGGCCTTAGTGCCAGAGAGATCCGATTGAGTGCCGGTCTTGTGGAAAGATGGTCATCTTCAGCATTTCTATCACATCTTCTCACCTTCAGCTGATGGTAGGGTTTCCTCTCTTACCCCATGTTCTGGAGATGTTTCACTAGTTTCCCACCAGTCTGGGAACTACTGTTCTTCCGGCCGTTTAGGCCGAGTTGGAGGTCATGACCATGGTGGTCAATCACCAGGTCATCAGTGATAGCAGAATTGATTAGCTCCGAGTGGTCAGCCAGGGGCATAAGGTCGTGGTGCAGGCCAGTCTTTCACAATGGAGCAGACCTATCAGAAGTAGGATCTGTGACCTTCTACAGTTTGAGGTATGATCTTAGTAGCCTCAGTTTTATCTTCATCCCTTTTCGATACTAGTGCTTCCCTTAGCTTTATTTCTGTTGATGTCATGGAGAGCCTTGGGATCTGTATATTTTCATCTGCCGACATGTTGACCCTTGACACACCTTTTGGAACAAGGACATCTAGCATATGTCAGTGCAGAGAGTTCCCCCTTGAGGTTGTGGGCTACCATTTCTTATAGGACCTCTATTTCCTAGAGATGACGGGCTATGACTTCATTCTCAGGATGGACTAGTTAGTTCCTCTCCAGGAAATAGTAAATTTCTATCGCTGTAGGGTGAGTTTCATATCACCAGAGGGAGGATCGTTCTTTCATATAGGCGAGTGGGATGTCTAGGTGGGTAGAGCTGTAAAAAAGCATCATGGGATAGGGAGAGTTACAACCCATATTTATAGTCTTTATCTAGATGACCAGGGGACTTCATAGTTAGACTTTCCTCCAGTGGTGGATCATTTTAGGGATGTCTTGCAGAAGAATTTTTAGGTTTACCTCTAGAGAGTGAGGTATAATTCTTTATTGAGCTAGTTCTAGGAGAGGCACAGGTGTCCATTCCTCCTTATAGGATGGCTACACCTGAGTTGCAGGAGCTCAAGAAGTAGTTGTAGGAGTTGCAGGAAAAGGGTTTCATCTGACCCAGTACCTCTTTTTGGGGTTCACCTATCCTGTATGCAATAATGGTAGATGATACCCTTCAACTTTGTGTGGATTATAAAAAGCTAAACTAGTTGACGGTCAAGAACTGATATCCCTTTCTGGGGATCGATGACCTCTTTGATCAGCTTTGAGGAGCACAGGTGTTCTCGAAGATTTACTTGAGGTATGGTTATCATCATTTGCGAGTTAGATGATCATATATACCTCAGAAAGCTTTAAGGAGCAGGTATGTTCTCTTAGAGTTTATAGTCATGCCGTTCGGTCTCATGAACGCGCCTGCAGTTTTCATGGCACTGATGAACCGAGTGTTCCATTCTTACTTGGACTCCTTTATCGTGGTCTTCGTGGATGATATCTTGGTGTAATATCACACTCGACACGACCATGCCACACATCTTGATATCATTATGAGTACACTGAGAGATCATCGACTGTATGATAAAATCTCGAAGTGCCACTTTTGGATGGATCAGATTCACTACATGGGTCACGTCATCTTAGAGGCTGGAGTATCTGTGGACCCAGAGAAAGTGAGAGCTGTAGTTTCCTTGGAGTAGCTGAAGAACATCTTTGAGGTGTGGAGTTTCCTAGGGCTGTCCGGATACTACAAAGTCTTCATATTTGACTTTTCGCTCCTAGCAGCACCGTTGATAGGTTTGAACAAGAAGGGGGCGAAGTTTTTATGGTAAGATTCTTGTGAGTCACCCTTTCAGGTGCTGGAAGGGAGGTTTATATAAGAACCGATACTAGTCTTTCCAGAGTTGGGCAAGGGCTACGGTGCTTACTGTGATGCTTCAGGTATTGGGTTAGGAGATGTTCTTATGCAGGGAGATGGGGCTGTTGCTTATGGGTCTAGGCAGTTGATGCCACACGAGAGAAACTACTCGACACACGATCTGGAGTTGGCAGTAGTTGTTCATTCCTTACGTTGTTGGAGACAATATCTTCTAGGATATCACATTGTGGTTTTTACCGACCTCAAGAGTCTCAAGTATATCTTCACTCTGCGCGATCTGAATCTGAGACAGTATCAGTGGGTTGAGTATATTCAATCCATTGAGTTCGAGCTCACCTATACGCCGGGAAAGGGAAACACAATGGCTGATTCATTGGCTAGGAGAACTCAGATTCAGGAAGTTCAGGAGGCCATTAGTGAGTGGAAGCTTATGGATATGTTCTTTGAGATGCATCTGGAGGTGCACAACAGGATGGGAGAAACCTTTCTTTCATCTGTGGATGTTAACTCTACACTTATTCATCGGGTACGCACGAGGCAACTATCAGATTCAGATGCCTTAGTTCTTCATGAGAGTGTGTTGGGATGGGACCCTCTTCCTATAAGGAAAGTGGGTTAGGATGAGATCATGCATTTCCAGGGATGCGTATGGGTGCCAACAGACATACACGATTAGATAATGCGGTATTTTCATTATTTAGATTGGGCAGTTCATCCTGGTGTCACCAAGATGTATTAGGATCTTCATCGCCTGTACTGGTGGCTAGGTATGAAGAGAGATGTTGCTGGTTTTGTGATGAAATGTTCTACCTATTAGTAGGTGAAAGCAGAGCATTAGTGACCAGCATGGATTTTACAACAGTTACCCATTCTAGAGTGGAAGTGGAATGATGTCGCGATGGAAATTGTGACCTGGATACCGAGGTCACCTGAGGGAAGTGACGTTGTTTGGGTCATCATTGATAGGCTTACAAAGGTAGAACACTTCTTGCCAATCATGGAAACCATCAGTGTTGATGATCTGGGATGACTGTACATATAAGAGATTGTACGTCTACATGGATTTCCACAATCCATTATTTTAGACAGGGATGTGCGCTTTACCTCTCAGTTCTGGAAGGGACTTCAGAAGGCTTTGGTACATAGGTACTTTTGAGTACAGCATACCATCCCTAAACTGATGACAAGTCCGAGTGCACGATCCAAGTGCTTGCGGATATGGTACGAGCATATATTATAGACTTCGTAAGTTCATGGGAGAAGCATATAACTCTTGTGGAGTTCACCTACAACAACACTTTTCAGGCGACCATTCAGAAGGCACCATACGAGGCTCTGTATGGTAGGCCATGCTGATCACCCTTATTCTGACTGGAGGCAGGAGAGGCAACTTTGCTAGGACCTCATCTTGTTCAGTAGACCTCAGAGTAGATAGAGTTGATTCGGAAGAGGATGGCCACAGCACAGTCTCGACATAATTCTTATGATGATCAGTGGAGACAACCTCTGGAGTTTCAGGTCGGAGATCAGGTTTTCTTGTGTGTCGCACCGATGTTGGGACACAAGAGGATTCAAAGATAGGGTATGCTTTCACCGCAGTACGTCCGGCCGTTTGAGGTATTGGAGAGAGTTGGTCCGGTTGCCTATTGGTTGCAACTACCTCAGAGGTACCGGGAAATGTACGACATCATCCACGTCTCTCAGCTCTGACGTTACTTTTCAGACCTGTCTCATGTCTTCCAGCCCGAGGAGGTTGATCTAGAAGCTGATGCATCATTTGAAGAGCATCCTATCCCGATTTTTGATCACAGTACAAAGGTTCTCTGAGGCCGGTCCATTCCTCTCGTACGAGAGCTATGGAAGCACGATCAAGTACATGACAAGACTTAGGAGAGGGAGGCCGAGATTCGATCGTAGTGGCTGGAGATGTTCGAGGTTTATTCTTCTATGACCATCTCGGGAAATTCGGGGACAAATTTCTTTAAGGGAAGAAGTTTGTAAGAACCCAGATCTTTGTTTAGGTATTCATTTCCATTTCTGAAGTTTTGGAGAATTTTTGGAGTTTCTGGAAATTTCTGAAGTACATGCCGTGTACTCTTTTCCCGCTCGAAACGGTGTGCTGGCCGTGTCTGGACCACACACACTGTGTGTAGGGGTGATGTGGAGGCCGATTTTGGCAGAGTATGGAAACACCCACTACACTCCTTTTACATTAAAAATACACGCCATTTACTTTCTTTCACTAAACAGACCAGGGTTGTGCCTCATCGTCATAATCGTCTTCTTCTAGGTCTGGTTCAACCGAGAGACATCGTACGGCCGTGAAACTTCTCTAGATTCCCGAGCCTCCATCCTTTATCGAATTCAACCTCTTTCGATTGCATTGGAAGCACATTAGTGAGTTCTTTCTAGTTCTTGAGCCTTGTTTTTCAATTCTTTCTGTTTCTCAAGGTATCTAAGGTTGAACATTTTGTGCGTTTTCTTAGATCTACCACGTTCTAGGGAGAATCAACCATCGTGGTACAAGTATATCGATATCCTAGGATTGCGGTAGGTGTTTTGTGCCTTACTGTTCAAATTATCTGAGTTTTGTGCGAATTTCCACCGATACCAGTGAATGTGGTATTGCGTGTTACCCTTTTTTTGGCTTCATTGTTTTTCTGCCTTTCTTGTATGCTTGTGTAGGGGTAATTTGACCATTTTAGAGGATAATTTGTTGTTATTGGATGTTTTTTCCCTTTCTTTGTTCTATTAATAACTTTTGGTCTCATTGCCTTTGGCTGCTACACCTATTTTCATGCCTCTCGGTTATGGGTGGAAGTAAAACTCATGACATGAATATTGCCTTGTAGACTATTTAGGTAAGTGGCTTCATAGGTGTACTTTGGTTAGCCAATTAGCTATATAGGTGTACTTTGGCCTTATAGCATTATTATGCACTGAATAGCATGGGGATGAGAGAACCTGGTGCTATAGACTATAAGGGATAGACCAAGTGAGCTTCCCAGAGAGTCTTAGATATTATAGACTACAGAGGGGATGAACCGAGTGAGCTCCCAAAGAGTCTTGGATTTTATAGACTACAGGAGGGTAGACTGAGTGAGCTTCCTCAGAGAGTGTTACCTTGTTTGAATCTCTTTAAGAACCTTCCCAGGCTTGAGGAAGAATTGGACGAGTGAGATTCCTCAGAGAGTATGTGGTATACCTGAGGCTATATGAGGAACTGGCCGAGATAGCTTCCTCAGAGCGTCTCTAGACCTTGGCGATAAGAGGGTTAGACTGCATGAACTTCCTCAAGAGAGTCCCTGACTACCCTATACTATATGGGGAATTTACTAAGTGAGCTTCCCTAGAGAGTCTCATAAATTCGTATGACCAAGACAGAGGGGTTAGGCTGAGTGCACTGCCCAGAGGGTTATGGTACTTCTTGGATAGGACCAGAGGGGATGGCTGCCAGCACTTACTATAGTGTTTCCAGATTATTAGCTATTTGTTTCACTGATATTGATTTGTGTGGATTGATTGGTGCTATGTATCATCTTGTTTTACTGCTTACTGTTTACTACCTACAGCTTGCTGTTGCTGTTTACTGCTTATTGTACTTTTACATGAAATATAATCACTGACTGCTACGCACAAATCATCAGGTGAATGCCTACTGGGATTTTATCTAACACCCTGTTTGGGCTATGCTTTTGGGCCCATGAAGACTATGTTGTTGTAGGTATAGACAAGGGGAATCACCCTTCAACTTATGGAACTTTATTTCTTGGAGTAGGAGAGCATGGGACCATGCTTTGGCTTGCGATGCTAAGGGGCTGTTTACTTTTGTTTTGTACTTGTTTTGGTATTGTAGTGTTTTCCATCATTGTGACTTGTTTGGATGCTTTATTAGTTATGTATCATGCATCATTTCATACATAATCATGTGCTCCAGTTGTTGATTTAGTCTTCTGCTGTTATATTGTTGGTCATTACTGCTTCTGCTATTTCATGTTTATTTTCTTCCTCTATGTACTCTTCCAATGAGGGCATAGTTTTCCCACTATCACACCCATGTCCCTCGCTGCTAGTCGGCAGCCTTTGTCATTTGGGGAAATGCGCTTGAGGCCATGTGAACAACTGGGAACGGGGCACCTCTAGGTGTCTTCCAGAACCAGGATGTTACAAATAACCAGTAATTACCTCAAATTCAAGGATCATATAAACCCAAATGGTTCATTATAACTATATATATATAAAAAGATAATCTTTCCTAAAAAATAATTTTTACATAACAAATTCTTGGGTTACACATACAAAGGAAATGTATTCCAATGTAATATCATTAAAAAAGTGCAATAATACTTTAAATTTTTTTTCCATCCATTTATTTACACTTAGGTTTTTCCATGAATTTGTGGAAATCCAATAGAATAGGGCATTGACTTGGTTAAAGCCCATGTTCCCTACATTTATGGAATATGAATTTAAATGGATTCTTAGGATGCTTTTTATTTTCCTCCATCGTACTCTTCATTTTTCCTCTATAATTCCTTACTATATTTCCTTATTTCTGATATATAATGCATTTCTATGTTCCATTTAGAAACATTCTTGGGTTTATCCATCCTTATTTACTACCTGAGTGAAAATTTCATATGGATTTATAATTTGTATAGAATACTTATCAAAATATATTTCATAATTTCTTGAAAAATTAATATCATCTTTTTCAGCTAATAAAAATGAGGGATATCTATTTTTAGTCAATAATGTAGATTATATTTGCATCTGTTCCTTTTCAGAAATAAAAAAACTTATATAAGGTGTATAGATTATAATATTAAGCTATTTAGAATAGCTTGACCACATATATTCCATTATTAAACATGAAAAGAACAACTCTCATTATATCTATGAAAATAACCATAATTTTCTTCATTTATTTCTCTTATTTTAACTAACCATCGAATTATGTTGACTATAAATTCATTTGGGAAATTATATATTTTTTCAAGTAGTAATATTTGTAAATATTATCATGGTTTCAATCCATGAAACTGTTTTCAAGTTATCATTAATTCTGACCCCTTCAATATGAAAAATATTTTTTAAATATGAATTAATCATTAATTTTCACTGCTTATATACTCATATTAATCTTGTTTGGAAACAATAACATTTTTCCAATGGAATGAATATCATTGAGGTTAGGTAAAAATTCATAATACCCATCCCCCTCACTAACGTATAATTGTTTATTATTTCAATCAAACCACTCTTTCCTCCTCAAGGATCTATCAACATAATCTAGTTTATATAGCCACAACAATGAGGTATGAGCCATATTATTTATTTTAACCATAGATTGTTCCAGTTACCATTGATCTAAAATATATTTTTTGACATGATCAGTTATTATCATCATAGGATGAGGTGAGATAGAATTATCCTTACAACTATAAATGTTTTAATATCATTCTTCAAACATTACATCTTCAAATCATTCATCTATTGCTAAAATATATTCATTTTTTAACAAAAATTGAATCAACATCAATTCATGAACATTATTTATCATCTAAAATATCATTCTATAGATATTACATTACCTTCGCATCAAGAGTATCAATTATAATTAATTTATTTTAACAAAATGGAATCGTCTTATGTTTGGTGGATACCCTATGAACCTTTAATCATGTACTCCAGTTTATAAAATACTGACATTTACAACATTTATCTTGATAATATTAATGTTTAAAAAATAAAGGAATTTACTTATAACATGGACATTTTTTAAAAATAACTCATATGTTGAAATATATGAATTTTTACAATGTATAAATGTTTTTAATGAAAATATCTACACCAATATGTTACCTAAAAAATCAAGATATTTCATAATCAACCTACATTTATGAGCCATATCCATGAAAATATATTATTTAGTTGGACTAAAAAGTTTTTTATTGGTGTGTAATGTAAAATAAGATCATATTTTTTATCATTCATTAATAAAGAATATTAAAAAAACTATTTTTAAGAAGAGTATTATTTTCTCTCTAGATCTTCCATAGAGAAATACTCACTCTTTTTTCTACACTTGAATGAAATTTTTTAATCATTTTAAAAGACTTATACATCTATTTCATTAACATAATAGAAGTAGTATGTGTGAAGTCATCTATAAATTTAAGAATGGAATTATACCTATTGGTTGATTATATCTTCACTAACCCACAAACATATGAATTAATGGGAAAAATGAAGACTTAATTGAATATCAATCTTATTGTGAATGGAGTGAACAATATTACCCTTTTGGAATGATGGGATCATCTTGTGTCTTTATATATTTAGAATGAAGAATAAAAAACAATGTCTCCCCAGTTAATCACATTCATCTTCAGTTGGATAATATTTCAAATAATTTTATTTTAATCCCTCTAACCATGGTTCTGTTAAGATAGAATGAAATTATAGTATCTCATTATTGGAATAAATTTTATTTTTTCACTATCACCTTATCAGCACTCACATCATTAAGGATCATGAATAAAATTCTATCATCTAAATAAAAATGTACATTTCCAAAAACTAATTAAAACATATGAAACTATGTTGTTATACATAAATATAAATAATGTTATTATATCATTTATTTCTAAATAAAAGTTCATCAAATTCATTGAAAATATAGTAAAAACTTATTTTTAAAGGTAAATGAGCCTTTATTTAAACTTTCATAGTATTCCAATATTTTTATAACCAATTCCATGAGATACGACCAAATATGTTTTTATGATTTATTATTTATCTCAATTGGATGCATTTAATGTAACATCTGAAGCTAATGTTTACTCATTCCATTTGATCTACTTTTTCCTAAGGAATATTTTTATTAAGACAAATATTAGTTCATGTTGGTAAAAGGATGAGAAAATCATTTTCATAGTGAAATTTAATATGAAACCTTACATTAAATGTTCACTAATATCGTAACTTATATTTAATTTCCATCTATAAGTATTAGTTTTAATATAATATTTCTTCAGTTGAAGGGGATGAATCCTTCTCAAACCATTATTTAAAATCCACTTAAAAATAATATGATGATTATAGATATTCCCATAAAACTTTTCAATATTCTTAAATTTGGTTTTAAACCTAAACAATCCATTGAAAGTATACACACCAATTTATATAGAATAATTCATAGAATATTTAGGTGTTCATAAATATATTATTGGGTTACCAAACCTGGATATATTATTTTAAATTAAATTCTAATGAACACGTTGAATATTAATCTTTATATTTTACATCATAACAGCCATTCATATGTCACTTATTAGAGATGTTTTTTTGTAGATGTTTCTCAGTACATAATATCCCAATTTTTCTTATCATGTGATTTATATAGGAACATGTTATTGAGGACATGATTATTTTTATTTTCTATAAAAAAATATTTTCATCACAATTTTCACCCATAATGATGATATTTTTCAATCATCACAAGATTCCTTCTCCTATTCCCATTTTTTTGTATATAAAATTAATAAATGAAAACTAAATCTAGATTCATTCAATTATTCTAAAGTTGAGACTAAATTTTGTTGAATAAGGTAAATATCCTTTTCTTTATCCATCACTATTTCTTACAAAATTATTTCAATAAATGTTTTTTTCATCAAGAATAAAATTTATGACATCAATGTACTTTAGCAATTTGGGTAATTATACAGTTAGAACATGTACATCCATATCTACAAAATGATTATATTTTTTTTATCTTTTTTTGTGTTATGTTATTTGGATTTTTTTTTAAAAATATCCTTTATTTTAGGTACTATTTATGGATTGAATCAAAATATATTATTATTCACATTCATATCTTCTTTCATCAAATGTAATGTTCTCATCATTATAATTAAAAATTATCATTTTATTAATATATTCATCATAAGAATTTCAAATTATATCTTCATATTCACTTATTTCCTACTATATTACCGTATGTTTCTTCTTTAAAATGTTATTAAAATATTATCATTTTATTCTAAAGAACACCATAAATTGTTTTCTTTATAAATAGATAACCTTCAAGTACATTGTTTATATTCATCCAAAAAATCTTTAAGAACTTTGGATTTTTGGATGTTTTTTTACCAAAATGTCAAATAAAACCACAATTAAAATACTAAAAATTGGTATTTATCTTGTTATTTTTTTCAATAATATCATTTTTATGTAGAAAATACGCATTAAATAATCGATCATTTCTTCCTTTTCATCATAAAAATCTGAACTACTAAATTATTATTTAACAATACCCTTCTTCTTCATTATTCCAAGTTTTAAAGATTAAATTAAAATATCATGTTCATATATCCATTCATTAATGAAAACATTAATTTAGTCATATATTAACATATATAAGTATTATGTAAATCATAAATATTGATTTCAAATAGTTCATTATCAACTAATGTTGATACTTTTCCACTAACATTATCAGAAATGATAAATATGTTCATTTCAACAAAGGTTGAGTCTTTAATCTCCCCCATATAACCTTTGATCATTATAATAACTTCATTTACACTTGAGAATTATATTTAAAAAGTATGATTATTATACATTCTATTATACTTAGACTGCAAAGCCTCCAAAAATAAAACTTATCCTTCTTCACATTGGCATTTTGTTTATAGATATTCTTATATAATCCCCAAATTCATGTTTGTATTTTGATTCCATTAAATCTATGAAAACCCCTTTATGAATGTGATGATAATATATAATTTTTAAAATTGGATTATTTTTCCATATTCTTATTATCTTCTAAATTTAGGGAACAAATTTCATGACATTGGATAAATACTTCTGTTATATTTAAAAAAACATCATATATGATAGAAAAAAGAATAAAAAACATTTTATCTATTAATATATGGATTCATTCAATGTCATGTTCTGAATATATTACAATTTTTAGAATTTAAATTATGAATTTGAAATAACAAAAATAATTGGAAACTAATTCTTCTTAATATTGACTTTAAACTATATAACTTAAATATCCAAAAAAGAAAGATAAATACTATCATTGATACCAATTATGGAAAAACGTACTAAATCAATGAAATATCATTGAGAGTGGTGTGTAATAGAGAAAATTATTTGTTTTAACTTTTTATTTGGAATCCTTTTATTCATATTTGAGTGTTGTGTCATTTGTTTCCTCAAACATAAAGACAAACATAAACAAAATGTAACACAATATATATTTCATCGTTCAACTATTGATGAATAAGTTTAATCCTTGGTGTGATATAGACTTATATAGGATCACACAACATAAAATAATTATAATGTCAGTAGAAATAGAACATAATAACCTATAGACATGCATTTTTGGGTCTCTCGACTATGCTTCAGTTCATCAGACATGCATGTTCTTACAAAATATTGCAATGATTAGTAATTTGTTAAAAAATGATATATATTCCAGTTTTAGACTAATATGAATATGTACAGTGTGTTTATTTTTTTTATTATTTTTTCATTTCTTGAATATAATAATAAATTATGTTTAATTATCATATATAGTAAAACACTATGAAAACATTTTCTATAACACTAGTTAATGTATAATTTGCCAATTTATATGAAAACCACATTTTTTTGGGACCATGACCATCCTATGCAAGAATTGGATTATGGTTTGTGTTTGTTGTAAATCCTCATTGGATGTTCATTATATTTTCTAGGAATGGGATCATCAAATTCAAGTGGACAATAGTATTGAAGGTGGCACCATTTTCTAGTGTTTTCCAAATTATTGGGCCTGAAAATCGGAAAATGGAGAGATCTGTTCCTCATAAAGAAATGTGCACTAAATTGATTTTGCATGGAATAGTGATATCAGATTGGATTATTTTTCCAAAAAGTTTTTTCATGATCAGAACGCAGAAAAATGGAAAGGGCATGAGCTACGTGAAAAATACGAAGTTGTGCACGGAAAACAGTGTCTGCACGAAAAGAATAGTGTGCAGAATAAGAGGTTTTAAGTGACACAGTGGGGTTTACACATGGGGGTCAGTGATGCCTAGAAATAAGAGCTACCACCCTCATTAAAAGGTACTTAATACTGAGAAGAGATCCGTGTTTTGATGCACGTAAAAGATGCGTGGAAAGGGAGTTTCACGGAAATGTTTGAGTTGCGGGGAAATTTAAAGTCTGCACAGAAAAGCTAGAGATGATCTTAAAAAATGATGTTGCATGGAAAATAGTAAATCTGAGCCAAAAAGTTAAATTTGTGTGAAAAGGGTATAGATTCATGAATGATTTTCCGTTCCAAAATAAAATCATCTGTGGAAAAGTAAGATCTTTCGCACACATAGTTGGTGTTTTGTGCAATTGTCTGTGTTGGATGAATACATGTTCTGAGTATACTCTTTAGTGGTTAAATGATTTCAAGTGCATCAATTTAGGGATTAGATGCAAAAAATGTTTCATATTGAAAAGGGAAAAGGTCTACAATGAAAATATATTGTTTCGACCATCATGTCGTTAAACTGAGTTTGAGTTCTCTCATGGCATTGAGCTTGGGGGAGTCAAGGTATGTGATCTGAGGGACATAGTGAGCTATCCCTGAACCTTTGTAATGGAAGTGTGCCTAGCACATAGTGACTATTAAAAAATCTTGTAATAATAAAACTAGTAAAGACTAGTGGATTTAGGTACAACCGACACACTGTCGGTGTAAACTCTTGCACACAGCCCTTTTCGGTGAACCAAGTAAAAGTGTTGTGCCATCTACCTTCCTTTATTTTTTAAATTATTTAAGAAGATCCTACCAATGTGGGAATAATATTGACAACATTAAAAAAAATTTACACCCTAATTCACCCCTCCCCTATAAGGGTGTTCTAGGGTCCTTCAATATTTTCTTTTATTACTCTATATCTCTCTCATTCACTAACTACTTGAAAATCACACAAAATCATTATCCAAATTGTTATTCATAATTTTCCATTGGATTATTCACATGTTTTAATTCATTACACACATTATTCTTCTAGTTTATAAAATATTTATTAAAAAAACCATGAAAAAAATGAACCCTCTAATTTTTCTTTTTTTAATCTTCAAATTGTAAAAAATGGTTATAAAAATGGAAATTTGAATAATTATATTGACTCGACATTCACAATAATCCCAGTACATACTTTAAAATTCCCATAACTCCATTATAATATAGAAATTTTTTTTGACCTTATTTATTTTCATATATTTATATTCTTCCTTGTTTAATCAATGATGTATTGATTTATTTCAAATTTATATTTATTTATAAATGATCATGACAACCAATATGTGTCACAGTAATCGGGAAATTAAATAATAAATGAATACTTATTCTCAAAAACATTTTATAATAATGATAAACAATATAATGATATTTATTTCAATAAATAATGGATTTATCTTAATTATCCAATATAATTATATTCTATAGAATATGTAATTCTTGAAACTCCTAGAAAAAATAAAAAATAAAAAAATCCTAAAATATCTTGAAATAACCATATTAAAAGTCATATAAAGAATAACATGTTCACTATAAATAAAATTTTACAGTGATATAAGAAATTCATATTATTATCTTTAATTCATATGAAATGACTCTATCAAATTATTGTACCGTATTAATAGAACATTAAAAGTCATACGAAATCTGTTGATTTACATAGAAGTAATACATAGTATGAAAGAGATATAGTTATGTTTTAAATAAAAATAAAATTCTTATTTGGATGTAATATTAATAACAACAAACTCATATTCTTTTGTCCCAATGAAAATCTAAAAGTCATATGATAAAGTCACTTGTTCAAGGGATTTTGTAAATTTTAAAAACCTTTTTTGAGATATATTAATCTAAATTATCATCAATTGGATATATTTATATTCTAAAACCTTTAAAACTAATAAAAAATATCTTCCAGAAATACTTAAATCACCTCTCTTTTCAATCATTATTTCATTCATGTTGGAATAATATTTATATATTTACAAAAAACAACACATTTACCAAAAGTATAAAATTTTCCATGAATTCAAAGAATATAACATCTCTAAAAAATATGATAGTCTAGTTAAACGTCATCAACTGTAGTAAAAACATATTCATCACTGACATTCAATAAACTCACTAAAGGTCACCTTTTGTAAAGACCCACCAATTCTCATTGGTTTGAGAGTACAACGAGTCATTAATAGGCATTAAGAAACATCCCTAAGATAACCAAGGAAGGAAATAAATACGGAAAGTTTTAAATACCACTAGGGGATTATTTAACCTTTAGGAAATAAACCAATAAAATGACCAACCATAACCAAATATTCACTATTTGATGCATGGACAAAGTAATGTCAACTCAACAACTTCATGTATCTCATAACCACATCAGAGTATGTAACTGAAGAATAATAACCAAGTATCAAAGTAAATTATGGATAAATTACACACGAATCTCAATAGACCACAAGACTCTTTTCTCCACAAGCTCCAAGCACCACATTCTCCGAATAGCCCAAACATTCGGAGGGAGTGCTAAAAACGGAGGAAATGTTACCCTTGACCCTATACTGGAAGATAACATCAAAAAAACACCAATTTTTCTAAGCATGAGTGTGTATAAAACTCATTATATTTTTCCCAATTACTTTTATACTCATGCCACTAGGATAAAATAGTTAGCAAAAATTATAAGAAATAGTTTATATAAAATAATTTACCAAAAAAAGTTTATAACTAAATATAAAAAAGTTTACAAAACAATTAATTACAAAAAGAATACAAGTTCAATTGAAACCAATTTTCCAATCAAGATATTTGTTCCAGAAAAATTACTAAACAATCATTAAAACCATTTCCCAATATCCCTTTTTGGCATACCCAACCCTTCCAAAAGCCTATGCAACCAACCATGCATGCTACATCATGATAGTTTTATACTCATGAGTGGGTTCTCATCGATCTACCAAGTCGCCAAAGGGTAATTTTTTTCCATGTGCCATTTAACCTTTGACACTGAGCACAATGTCATATTTCAACCAAGCCACAGAAATTCAATATGTACATTATATCTTTTGTACCATTTAACCTCATGCACTGCCCACATGGTCATATCTCAACCACACAACAGAAATGAAATAATAACTCACACTCCAATATTCCAAAGGATCATGCCAAAACTCGTTTTCAATAAAACACCATTTTATTGAAAAATATTTCTATTAAAGTAATTTCAATTACCAAACATTTAAAAAAAAACTCCTTTTATTATAAACCAATTCCATCAAAGTCATTTCTATACCAAACCATTCAATAAAACATAATTTTAGTGAAAACCAAATTTTCATAAATCCATTTAACAATGCCAGCAAATCAGTAATCTAAAAAATTAATTTTATATTCAATAGGATAAATCACTTTTCCCCATAATTCACCAAGAGTTTACAATTTCACTAAAACCAAAATCATCACTGATGAAGATTTATTCCATGCTTTTAATAATCAATACCAATAACATAAACCAATTTGAAACTAATAAAATCAATTATATCAAAAGGTGTTCATATAGAAGCCTCCTACTGTGAAGGTTTTGATAAAAATCAACAATGGATGAAGAACACACAAGGAGGGCCGATTCTCAAGAATGACCTTAGATCTCTAATCCTAGTATGATCAGGACTCAACATTGAATTATTTGGCATAAAAAAATTATATCTACCCACTATAGGTTCAAATATGATAAAGAATGGAGATTAGAGAACTAGGTCTAATAAGATATAAGAAAATGTGACAAATAAGGAAAGAATGGTGACATACCTCAAGAATTAGATTAAAATTCCAAGAAATCATCTTAAATCTTTTCCAATATCAGAAAAAACACCATAATTATCCTTTTATGATGTTAAAAAACTTATATCTACTCACATGAGGTGTTGATATAATAAAATGAGAAGGCGAGAAGGAGAAATTTTAGGAAAATAAAAAATAACCATGATGATCCGCAATTACCCCAAGAATCTTGCTTGAAATCCCCATGAGAGTGCTCCAGGATAGATCCCACTCATGTGGGGAGGGTTGTCTAACAGTATATGGAGATACATCTAGAAATACTGGCTTTTTGAAGCCAAAAAGAAATAAATATACCAAAAACGTGTAAGCTCCTTGAGAATAGGATCTAAATTTGACCTCTGTGCATAGTTTGACCACACGGTTTGGGCCAACCGTGTATGGCCTTCCTTTTGGTCACAAAAAATATAATCCCCCCATAGTCTCTAATCATTCACTTTTACCATTTTTGTGGAAAAATTTTTTTTTTATGGAAACATCCTCCTCTATAGAAACACACCACTTTTTAAAAACAACCAACTTTTTGGAAACACCTAGATTTATGGAAAAACCCAACATAATGGAAACACCAAACTTTATGGAAATATCCAACTTTATGGAAATAACCAACATTGTGGAAACACTCAACATTATTAAAACCAACTATTTTATGGAAAATCCTTATTTTATGGAAACTCTATATTTTATGGAAACTCCACTTTTTATAGAAACACTATATTTTATGGAATATCTTAATTTTCAAACCCATTCAAGTCCCCATCTTTCAAAAAATGCTTCTTTTACCAAATAATATGAGGAAAAAGTTTTGTACCTAAAACCGGTGGTACTACATTCTCCCCAACATTTGTTTTCCTGTCCTCAGAAAGTAGAAAACCCTCACTGGCCAAAATGAGTTCCAACAACTACTCTTTCATTTCCTTCTCATGTTCCCAAGTCTCTTCCTGAATATAACCATATTTCCATAAAACCCGCACTAGGATAATGGTTTTCCCACACAAGACATTATCTTGTCTATCTATGATCAACATTGGGATATGTACCAATGATGAATCAGGTTCTAGGTCAACATGATCCCATCTGATCACATGGACAGGATGAAGGTGATATTTTTTTTAACTAGGATACATCGAACTCATTATGCACAAAGATGAACTATAGTGATAATGAAAACCGATATGGAACCTCTCTAACTAGTTAAAATATCTCAAAAAGGAATATTTAACAAGGATATAACTTTCCTACATCCCAAAATCACGATGTCCCAGACTCATGGATATCCTCAAGAACACATTCTCACTTACGGCAAAGGACAACGACCATCGATGATGATCCACCTAAGATTCTCGACGACTCTGAGTTATATCCAACTTTTTTTATGATCAAGTGGATATTCTCCATTGATTCTTATAGAATGGTCAGCCTGAATAATGATTTCTGACTGGTTTCCACCCAGCATAGTGGATAACGATAAGGACACCCATATAATGTTTCAAATAGAGGCATATGTATTGAGGCTTGATAAATGTTATTTATTAGAACCCCACTAAGGGTATATGATCTTCCCATGACCCACAAAAAATCCATTACACAATGTAACATCCCAAGTAAGTAATGAATAATAGATATAGTTATCTATGTCTATTTATGAAATATATAGTGTTTTAGAGGCTTAAAATGAGAATAAATCCATCCTAAAGCATGAAATACTCTAATATTTTCAAAAGCTTTTTTTACCGCCTTTCGATGGAGAACCATTTTTAAATCTATATTTTAAACATTCTATAAGATATATTTGTCAAAATAAACTTATTATTTATGACTGGGAAATTGAAATTTACTTTGGATAAATTTCAGGTATTTTTCTGATAATGTTTATTTTTTTAATGAATAGTGAAAAATGTTGTATTTTAATTCAAAACCTATTTTTAATCTAATTTATTTATATGTTTAGATTATCTTTTGAAATGGTTTTAAAGTGAAATTAGAATATATTTTTACCATTTAATCCAATAGTGGTCATTGGAATTAATTTCACTTTGAAATTAGACTTAAACTAGTGTCAATCTTTTGATATATATTACTTCATAAAAACACGCTATTTATTCTGACAGTGGTAATTAATTATTAAATTAATTATTTTCACTTATATGTTTTGAATTTTGTAAAATAGACATCATATTTGAATTTGGAATATCAAATATATCATAGGGTGATGTTTTGGTATTTTTCTGAAAAACTTAAATTTTTTATGAATAGCGAAAACACTAAGTGGTACTTAAAAAACTGATTTTTCGTTTATGTAAAAGTTTACCACCTATGTGTTTTGAATTTCAAAAATCTAACATAGATGGTTGTAATTAATAATTAAAATGTGGTTCAATGGGATTAAAATAATTTTTCGGTGAATAGTAACTTTTATGTTTTTAATCACAATTAGAGGTAATTAGTGTAGTTTAAGGTAAAAATAATGTTTTAATAATATTAAATGACCTTGACACATGTCCTGCTCTTATAGGATGTGTCATGGCCGACAAAGACAACCCATGGGTCGATTTTCGGGACCCCATGGAGCCACTTGGGAAAGATAATGACATTAATGCCTTTTATTTAAAGTAAAAGTATAAATGACACAAACATGTATTGTTTTACTAAAACAATTTTTTACACGGGGTTATACAAGTTAGATTTTTTCCTATAAATAGTCATTGGAAGGATAAAAAAATTTCCTACATCATATTATTTTTTTTATATTTTTTAGACATTAAATAAATTAAATTATTGAAGACATCATGATGATGTAGCGATTACCTCATTATTTAACGATTTAAATAAAATGAATAGATAATGTAAAATCTAAGGCCTAAACATGAAAAAAACCTATTGGATGAGTATATTTCGATCCATTTTTACCTTATCCTCGAAATAAATCAATGTGGGACCTTTAAAACCTGAAAATCATTTGAAAATAATGTAACATTTTATACCTTTCCAAGAGTGCCCCTCCTCTCCTCTTATAAAAGGCCCCCACCTCTACTACCTTACCCAAACCTCTCAAGCCTTTGGCTCGGCCAACCCCTACCAATTTTGTCTCTCCACATCCCTCTATTACTTCTAGAAGCCTCACTTTGGGTAGAAGGCTTCCCAAGGAAGCCTTTGAGCTCAAATCAAAAAGTGTTACCTGATTTATAGGTAGTGTCTTCTCTTGTATTCTTATGTTTTATTTTTCTTCTCCAACCCCCTAAACTCTTTTTATTCCTTTATTTTGAAACAAAACCAGTATATTAAATACTCTAGGATGTTGTTATAAGATGTATTAGATCTAAACTTACACACACCTATATCTAATGGTTAAAGAACATACTATTTCTATGGATGTTGAATTTCAACCTCACGAAACGATGATTGTTCAAAACTCATATAACACCTTCAAAGGTGGACATTAAGATGTCAATATATTTAAATATGATATATAATATGTTTATTTTTTCCTTATGCTTCGTTATTTTTCATTTATGTCTTATCTTTATGGTTTCCATTATGGGTAAACACGATATCTTCATTTTTGGAAGTGCGGACTACCGCCCCCTCAAAGTGATTTGATTCGTTAATGCCATATGTGGGACGTATAAAGGATGGTGTTAATGATATTATATATGATGTTATACTGGAATTATAATATACCTTTATGTCATTATGATTCCATTCCATAAAATATGAAATAGAAAAATGGAAGTAGCATTCATGCGTACGTACGACATACCATCTCCATGAACGGTGCATTTCATTTATTACCTCTAAATGTTATCTAATATTATAAATGCATGTATATACTGGATATATATGATACATATGATATATAAATCATGAATATAACTCTGGATATAATGGATACATTAATAGCTTGTAATTATAAAGAGTTTATTTTTGACTTAAGTACCAATGATCGTTAAAACGCCCGTTATTAACTTAAATAATTACATAGTGTTCGTGAAATGATAAGATGTGATATAAAAGGAATAATGAACTTGAAAAAGGTTCTTATGAAAGTATAAATTAAATCAAGTTTATTATTCAGTAGATTGAAGAACGATCGAGTAAAGTCAGATACGAGGTAAGGGAACTTCTTAACCCAATTTTCGTTCATTGGGATAATCTCCTACTTTCAAGTTATGTCATGATATTATTATGTACTATCTTGTATTTTTACTTTATTTATGTGTACTTATAGTGAATACACATAATAGATCTATTTTATTTAAAAAATTATCTTTGTAAGAGAATCACTCTCAATCTCCTTTCATTGATGAATATTTTGTTTTATACACAACTTTATTTTATACGGTGTATAAACCCCTTTGATTTTTAAAATTATTCAATAGGAATCTTTTTATAATAAGAATTTACTAAACGAAAAAAGGGAATGCTTTTTTTTCATATGTATGTGTTGAAAATGACTTCTCTGTCGCCGTGACCATTATTTGAGTTTCGGATTTCTCTAGAAGCCTTAACCTTTTTTAATGAAAAATAAATACCATGTATTACTTTTATTTTATTTTGTTATTGAAAATGGTTTTGATAATGTTTTTATTTTATCAATGTGTTATTGATATCTTGTGATTGAAATATGGAAATGTTATGTTTCCTATATGCATGTTTTATGTGATACGATTATGTTATGGTTCTTGGTCATTGTTATGAAGACGGGTGGTTTCGTGATAAACTAAGGGAGAGTGAGCCTGATATAGCTCTCCAATGCATTGGGTAGCGTGAAGGAGTTAAGCAATATGGTTTCTCCGAAGAGATTTAGGGAATATACAGTGATGGGTATTCCAAACGTAACCAAGAGGGTTACTCCCTACGTAAGAATGTTATGAATGCCTAATGTTACCTTTATGTCTTATGTTTTCTATGATTTATTCATGATTTGATGAGGTTTGTTAAAGTTATTATGTTTTATGGGTAAAGTATGATTTCATTCTTATGTATATATGAACTCATATTTCCTTTCCATATTATTATAACCCTTATAGAGCATTTTTTGCACATCCCAAGTTTTTGAAATGTTTTTAACAGGTCAAGGGGATGGAACATCATACGATGATAGTGTCAAGGAAGTGTCAAGAAAGAATCCATGTTTATTTTAAATATATTTCCGTTGATGGGAAAATTGAATTCTATCTTTTATGTAACCACTTTGTTTAAATGTGGAATGTAATGAAAGTTTTATGATCTAATTCTGTAAAACTCTAACCCTAAAAATATCCTCAATGTGTAATATTGTAATAACTCAAGATTAAGTATAATTTAAGGCAGGGGCCTTATAGTTGGTATCATAGGTCGATTTAGATAACTTTAGGAGTTATAATTCTATAAAATAATTATCCAAAAATATTTTTTATGGTCAAATTGAAATGATATAGCATTTACAGATTACCATATTTCTTCACCTAATATATTTATGTGTTTAGAATGGTTTTTTGAAGAGGAAACATGGAAGTTGTTCTAGGAAGGAATACAAATGGAAATGATCTTCTAAATCAGCATCTTGAGATGGTTCGAATCAGAATTGAACAGTTTGTTGTAGTGAAGGGTCAGTTGACTCAGGTGATAAACCGTGGTTGTGTTTACTGACTAAATTTTGGTGTTTTTTAAAGGTAAAGAGGATCATGAAGGTCATTTAATGGTGATCTTGCAAACCATAAAAGAAAAGAAACTGTATGGAAAATTCATCAAGTGTTGTTGAAGAATGTCCAAGACCCACAAATGTCACTAAGATTCATAACTTCCTTAGTTTGGCAGGCTATTACTGAAGGAATTGAAAAGAATATTAGTGAATGCTCTAGTTTTGGCACTACCTTCCAAGAATGGTGAGTTTGTTATATATAGTGATGTTTCAGTGAAAGAACTTGGTTGTGTCCTAATGAATAATGATTAGGTAATTTCATATGCTTCACGTTAGTTGATAACTCATGAGGTAAATTACCCTACACATGATTTGGAATTAGCTACTATTGTTTTAGCTTTAAAAATTTGGAGGCATCATTTGTATGGAGTAAAGTGTGAAATATATACTGATCACAAAAGTTTAGAGTATATATTAACTCAGAAATAATTGAACATGAGACAGAGGAGATGTCTAGAATTAATCAAGGATTATGATTGTACATTTCATTACCATCCGAGAATAGAAAATAAAGTGGCAGAATATTTGAGTTGAAAATGTAATTCTTCATTAACAATGTTTATTTTTTGAATATGATACTTTGGTTAAGGATTTGATGAAATTTGGAATAAAAGTGGTTGGTTCAGGATGTCCTTCTGTTTTGTTTCAGGTATCAGTGAAATCTTCTCTATCAGACAGAATCAAGCAAGTACAGAAGTAAGACAGCGAGTTGCAGAAAAAGGTAGAGCTGGTTCAGATGGGTAAGTTGTCTGAATTCATCATTGATAATGATTTTTTTGAGGTTTTGGAATAGTTTATGTGTGCCTAGTGATTCACAGTTGAAGAATGAGTTGTTATGTGAGGCTTATAGTTCCCTGTTTTTAGTTCATCATGGCAGTACTAAGATATACAAAGATCTGCGAGAGTATTACATGTGGGATGGAATGAAAAGAGAAATTGCTGATTTTACTATGACGTGTTTGACTTGTCAACAGTTAAAAGTACAGCGGAAGTTACCGAAAGGGTTGTTTCAGCCGTTACTAGTGTCAGAGTTGAAATGGGAAAATATATCCACGGACATCGTTGTGGGATTGCCGAACACACCTCGAGGTAATAATGCAATCTGGGTTATTTTTAATCTCTTGACTAAATCTGCTCACTTCCTTGATATACAAGATAATTTTCCCTAGATCAACTTTCTCGTTTGTATCTTAAAGAGATAGTCAGGTTACATGGAGTTCCCCTCTAAATTGTATCTTATCGTGATCCCAGGTTTACTTCTAGCTTTTTAAAAGGCCTTCAAAAGTCATTGGGTACTGAATTAAATTTTAGTACAGCTTTTCATCCTCAATCAGATGGGCAGTTAGAATGAAAAATTCAGATTTTGGAAGGTATGTTATGTGCCTGTTCGATGTATTATCAGGGAAGTTGGGACCAACATATTTCTTTGGTTGAATTTTCTTATAATAAATTTTTTTATTCCAGTATACAGATGGCTCCATTTGAGGCATTATATGGTAAAGGGTGTCGAACTCCAGCTTTTTGGGATGAAGAGGGTGAAAGGAAGCTGATGGGGCTAGAATTGGTAGAAGAGATGGCAGAAAAAGTTCAGATGATTCAGAAACACATGAGAATAGCTCAGAGCAGGCAGAATATTTTTGCGGATAACTGGAGCAAGGATCTATCTTTCAAGGTAGGTGATCATGTCCTTCTCAAAGTCTCACCATGGAAAAGTGTGATGCGATTTTGTAAGAAAAGAAATTTGAGTCCAAGGTTCATTGGACCATATGAAATTCTGGAGAGTGTTGGATCAGTTTCTTACCAAGTAGCTTTACCTATGAGTTTATCTCAAGTACACAATGTTTTTCATGTTTCGATGTTGAGAAAGTATTTGCCAGATCCATCTCTTGTTTTGAGCCCAGAGGTAGTTCAGTTGGAAGAGAATAACTCTCATGAAGAACAACCAGTCCAGATTTTTGACCTAAGGGAGAAAGTGTTGTGAAATAAGGTAATTCACCAGGTAATGATTTTTTGGAAAAACCATATAGTTGAAGAGGCAACGTGGGAATCTGAAAATTCTATGAGGGATAAATACCCCCCCTTATTCGATAAGTAAACAAATTTCGGGGATGCAATTTTCTAAAGGGCGAAAGGATGTAACATCCCACGTAAGTAATGAATATTAGATATAGTTATCTATGTCTATTTATGAATTAGATAGTGTTTTAGAGGCTTAAAATGAGAATAAATCCAACCTAAAGCATGAAATACTCTAATATTTTTAAAAGATTGTTTTACCGCCTTTTGATGGCGACCCATTTTTAAATTTATCTTTTGAAAAATTTTTAAGCTATTTTTGTCAAAATACACTTATTCTTTATGATTAGGTCATTGAAATTTACTTTGGATAAAATTCTGGTATTTTTCTTATAATGTTCATTTTTTAATGAATAGTGAAAAATGTTTTATTTTAATTCAAAACCTATTTTTAATATAATTTATTTATATGATTAGATTATCTTTTGAATTGGTTTTAACATGAAATTAGAATAAATTTATACCATTTAATCCAATAATGGTCGTTGGAATTAATTTCACTTTGAAATTGGACTAAAACTAATTTCAATCTTTTGATATATATTGTTTCATAACAACACGCTATTTGTTCCGACAACGGGAATTAATTATTAAAGTAATTATTTTAAAATATATGTTTTGATTTTTTTAAAATAGACATCATTTTTGAATTCGGAATATCAAATATAGCTTAGGGTGAAGTTTTGGGATTTTTCTGAAAAACATCAATTTTTGATGAACAGTGAAACCACTAAGTGGTACTTAAAAAACTGATTTTATGTTTAAATAAAATTTTACCACCTCTGTGTTTTGAATTTCAAAAATCCAACATACATGGTTGTCATTAGGAAGTAAAATGTGGTTCAATGGGATTAAAATAATTTTTTGGTGAATAATAACTTTTATGGTTTTAATCGCAGTTATAGGTAATTAGTGTAGTTTAAGTTAAAAATAATATTTTAATAATATGAAATGACCTTGAAACATGTGTTACCCTTATTGGATGTGTCATGGCCGACCAAGAAAACCCATGAGTCGATTTTTGGGACCCCATGGAGCCACTTCGGTAAGATAATGACATTAATACCTTTTATTTAAAGTAAAAGTAAAAATGACACAAACATGTATTATTTTAATAAAAAAATTTAGATGGGGTTATACAAGTCAAAATTTTAAATATAAATAATAATTGGAAATATAAACAGATTTCCTACATCATAGTATTTTTTTATATTTTTTAGATGTTTAATAAATTAAATTATTTATGCCATCATGATGATGCAGCGATTACCTCATTATTTAACGATTTAAATAAAATGAAACGATAATGTAAAATATAAGGCCTACACATGTAAAAACCCTATTGGATGAGTATATTTAGAACTCTTATCACCTTATACTCAAAATAAATTAATTTGGGATCATTAAAATCCGAAACTCATTTGAAAATAAAGTAACATTTTATACCTTTCCAAGAGTGCCCTCCTCTCCTCTTATAAACGACCCCCACCTCTACCACCTTACCCACACCTCTCAAGCCTTTGGTTCCGCCAACCCTTCCCATTTTGTCTCTCCACATCCCTATCTTACTCCTAGAAGGCTCACTTTGGGCAGAAGTCTTCCCAAGGAATCCTTTGAGCTCAAATCAAAAAGAGTTACCCGATTTAAAGGTAGTGTCTTCTCTTGTGTTCTTATGTTTTATATTGCTTCTACAACCCCCTAAACACTTTTTATTCCTTTCTTTTGTAACAACAACAATATCTTCAATATACTAGGATGTTTTTATAAGAAGTATTATAGCTACAATTACACACACCAACATCTAATGGTTAAAGAACATATTATTTCTGTGGATGATGAATTTCTGCCTCACGAAACGATGATTGTTCAACACTCATATAACAACTTCAAAGGTGGACATTAATATGTCACTGTATTTAAATATGATTTATAATATGTTTATATTTACCTTATGCTTCTGTATTTTTCATTTATGTCATACCTTTATGGTTTCCATTATGGGTAAACACGATATCTTCATTTTAGGAAGTGTGGTCTACCACCCCCTCAAAGTGATTTGATTCATTAATGCCATATATAGGACGTATAAAGGATGGAGTTAATGATATTATATATGATATTATACTGGAATTATAATATACCTTTATTTAATTATGATTCCATTCCATAAAATATGAAATAGAAATGAAATTAGCGTTCATGCGTACATACGGCTTACCATCTCCATGAACGGTGCATTTCATTTCTTACCTCTAAATGTTATATAATAATATAAATGCATGTATATAATAGATATATATGATATATATGATATCTAAATCATGAATATAACTCTGGATATAATGGATACATGAACAACTTGTAATTATAAAGAGTTTATTTTTGACTCAAGTACCAATGATCGTTAAAATGACTGTTATTAACTTAAATAATTACATAGTTTTTGTGACATGATAATAAGTGACATAAAAGGAATAATTAACTTGAAAAAGGTTCTTAAAAAAGTATAAAATAACTCAAGTTTATTATTCAGGAGATTAATGAATGATGAAGTCAAGTCGTATATGAGGTAAGAGAACTTCTTAACCTAATTTCCGTTCTTTGGGTTAATCTCTTACTTTCAAGTTATGTCATGATATTATTATGTCCTATCTTTTATTGCTTACTTTATTTATGTGTACTTATAGTTAATACACATAATAGATCGATTTTATTTAAAAAATTTTCTTTGTAAAGGAATTTGTCTCAATCTCCTTTCATTGATGCATATTTTGTTTTATACAGAACTTTCTTTTATACGGTGTATAAACCCCTTTGCCTTTTACGATTATTGAAAAGGAATAGTTTTATATAAGGTGTTTACTAAACAACAAAAGGGAATGATTTTTTGTCGTACGTATGCGGCGACAACAACTTCTCCACCGCCGTGACCATTATTTGAGTTTCGACTTCCTCTACAAGCCATAACGTTTTTTTAATGAAAAATAAATACCATGTTTTACTTTTTTATTTATTTTGGTATTGAAAATGGTTTTGATAATGTTTTTATTATATAAATGTGTTATTGATATCCTGTGATTGAAATTTGTAAATGTTATGTTTCTTTTATGCATGTTATATGTGATACGATTATGTTATGGTTCTTGGGAATTGTTATGAAGACGGGTGGTTTCGTGATAAACTAAGGGTAGGTGAGCCCGATATAGCTCTCCAATGCATTGGGTAACATGAAGGAGTTAAACGTTAAGGTTTCTTTGAAGAGATTTATGGAATATACCGTTATGGGTATTCCAAACATAACCAAGAGGGTTACTCCCTATGTAAGAATGTTATGAATGCCTCAAGTTACCATTATGTCTTATGATTTCTATGATTTATTCATGATTTGATGAGGTATGTTAAAGTGCTTGTGTTTTATGGGTAAAATAGGATTTCATTCTTATGTATAAATGAACTCATGTTTTCTTTCCATATTTTTATAACCCTTACTGAGCTTGTTATGCTCATACCAAGTTTTTGAAATGTTTTTCAAAGGACAAGGTAATAGTACATGATATGATGATAGTGTCAATGAAGTGTCAAGAAAGAATCCATGTTTTATTTTAAATATGTTTCCGTTGATGGGAAAAATGAATTCTATCTTTTATGTAACCACTTTGTTTAAATGTGGAATGTAATTCAAGTTTTATGATATAATTCTCTAAAACTGTAAACCTGAAAAGATCCTCAATATGTAATCTTGTAATAACTCATGATTAAGTATGTTTTAAGGATGCGGCCTTATACAAAACCCCACAACATGTCTTCCAATGTCAATATCATCCTCTCAAACTTGTTGTCTATCAGAATATGATATGCCATACTCATAGTCAACTGAGTTCCATGATCATTTTGTAAGGATCCCCTAAAACTACAGGTGAACCTCAGATCTCTATATGAAACGATTGAAACAGTTATGTGATGTCTATTTATAACTTCTTGGATATAAATTTCGGACAAATAATCCACTGTATGAGTCTCATGAATTGTGATGAAATGGGATGACTTGGTAAGTCGTTCCACAATCACCGATATAGCATCATGTTTCCAAACCATTCTTGGAGGACATTTAACAAAATCTTTCACTATCTTCTCCCATTTCCACACTGAGATATGAAAAGTCTACAACTTAATTTCTGGTCTCTAATTATATTCTTTAACTTGTTGACCAGTTAAGCACTGCGAACCAGACTCGGACACCTTCCCTTCATGCCGCTCCACCAGAACTATGCCTTTAACTTCTTATACATATTATGTGTATGTAGATGTACGAAATATCTGGTATGGTGGTAAGAATATAGGAGATGTTAATAACAAACCATAGATAAAACCATATGATCTCTAAAAGAAAAAACTAAACATCCATCATGTTTCCGGCCTTCAAGGTTCTCTCCACCATTGAGTTTTGAATTCATAACCAGACATCCTGAATCAGATGTTTGTGCCCTGTTGAGCATATTTACAAAAAAAGGAACTAGTGTACCTGAAAAGAAAACTACAAAATCACCTCAGTTTTTACATTCCATATGCATGTCATCCAAGACCGACATCAACTACCATTCATATTAAGTGTATCTTTCCAACTGAACATATGAATTTTTACTCAATGCATCTGCCACCGAACTTCCATTCCCTGGTGTGTAAATCAAGTCAATGTAAAACATTTATAGATACTATATCCATATCCTTTCCCTCAGATTCAAATATATCTATGTGAAAAATGTTTCTCAAGATTTTATGAGCCGTAAAAATAGGGAATTTATCACCAAATAGATATTGATGCCATGTTTTTAAAGCACAAAAAACTTCCTTTAAATCCATTTTATGTGTTGGGTTATTCTTCTCATGAACCCACCACTACCTTGAACCATACACAACCACATGGTCTCCTTGCATGAGATCATAAACCAACACTGATCCCAAAGTATCACTGTACACCATATACCCATGTCCTGATTCTAGAAAAATCAAGATAAGTGCCGATGTAAGATGACTATTCAGCTCCTAGATGACTTCTGACATTCCTCTATCCATTGGAATTGAGTATTATTCTTTATTAGAGCTTTCATTAATGAATCTAGATGTGAGAAATCACGCACAAAGCATCGGTAGTAGCCATCTAGAACAAGAAAAATATGTATCTCAAAGACATTTTTTTGTGGTTTCCATTAGATAACAGCTTCTATATTTCCAGGATCTACTGAAACCCCTTTTCTAGTAGTGGCATGGCCATGAAAACATACCTCTATTATCCAACAAATCACACTTTGATTATTTGGGATATAACATGTGATCTCTCATGATTTAAAACACTATTTCCAAGTGTTCCTCACACACATCCCTTCCCTTTTAATAAAACATGATGTCATCCACAAATAACACAATAAAAAAATCTTGATATCATAGAAGTATCTGATTCATCAAAAACATGACGATTGATGGTGGATTAATTATACTGAATGTCATTACTATGTATTCATAATGGCCATATCTATTTCTAAAAGTTTCCTTTGGAATATCTTCCTTCTGAACATGAAATTAATGATATAGTGATCACTCGTCAAACTTTAAGAACCACCGAGATATACTCAATTGATTGAAAATACCATCAATTCATGGTAGTGGATACCTATTCTTTATCGTAACTTTGTTAATCTTATGGTAATCATCACAAAATAGGAGATTTCCATCATCTTTCTTGATGAAATTGACTGGTTCTTCCCACGAAGACATACAGAGATGAATAAAACCATTGCTTTCCAGTTCATCCAATTCCACTTTCAATTCCTTTAGCTATGTTTCTCCCATCCTATTAAAATGAAGGGAAATTGGGCTGGTCCCTAGAAGGATATCAATAGTATTCTCAATTTCCCTTTTATGTGGTTTCCTTGAGAATGTTTTGGAAAAGGTATTTGGAAATTGATCGACCACTGCTAGAAAACCAGTTTACCCAATTTCTTCCATCACTGCCAAATTCAATGCGGCCAGTTGATAAGAGATTGTTCCCACCATTGGTGCCAACAAGCTCTTTGCACCTTGGTATAAAATCCTCTCTCCTCTGAAGAGACGCTCAACATCATCCTCATTGATGGAACAAATTGTTCACTTATAATAGTTGATGTGAGCATTAAACAATGTCAACCATTCCATGCCCCATATTACGTTATAGAAATCCATCTCCATAATTGAAAAGTCATATTTCAACTCAGCCCAGAACATAGTTACATGAAATTCTGTACACACAAAGGCTTGACATTCCGATTCACTAAGATGAGTTTTTAGTCTTATCCAAGAAGGTATAATTTCAATTTTTATGCATTGTGAATAGGTTCCCCACTTTTTCTTCATCTTAGTGATAGAGTTCTAATCTCATCAAGTGAAGACAACTATACGTCTTCTACTTGGTTCTTCAGTGGTGACAAATATCGTAAACAGGGAATTTGGGTGTAGTCCCAAATCAGTGGTTTGAATAGCCTGAGTGATGTTTTGGACCAACTGGTGGTTCCCCTATGGCTTAAGTGAAAACCAAATTCTCAATATCCACTTCTGACTACCGGGATCCATTTCTAAACAACCAACAACCATGGTAAGTCTCACTCCCAAGAAACTAATTGCTTAACATTTCAAATTATGTCAAACCAACTATAACAAAATTCTTCTCCGTAAAACATTTCCACATTCAACCATTTCTGAAAAACCATTATTACTTTTGAAAAAAACCATTTTCAAAATACATCAAATATACTCTTTTCAAAATATATCATTTGAAAACAATTTGTGCATTTTTCAAAAAATCACACCCTTGCACAATATCATAAATCATTACTCCAAATTAAAGATGAAATCCAAGTCGTAATTCTTTCCTCTACAATGAATGTCATTGTCTTCTCATTAGATAAACCCATGATAATGATTTTTCCTACATTCGAGAAGTCTCTCCAAAAACTTGTGTACCAAACTCCTTGGTAACTTGAAGTTTAGAATAAAAGGGTTAGATACGTCCTTTTATGCCTCGCATTTCAAGTTCCAAAAATCATACACTGGTTTAATATTCCCACCCATGTAATATATGAGAAATAATTCCAACTCCAATACCAAGAACATTGAGGACTAATTGATATGCATGGACCGAACAATAAGATAACATTTGTACCACCATGGAAGGACCAAAGTGACAGAATTTTTACTGACCCTCCAATTCTCATTGGTTTGAGAGTACAATAAGTCAATAATATGCCTTTAGGGACATCCCCAAGATGCCAAATGATAGCAATAAATTCCTAAGTGTTTGAAATAGAAGTTGGGGACGATTTACCCTTTATGAAATAAACAAATAAACCAACCAACAGTAACCAAATATTCACTATATGATGAATGAACAAATGAATGACAACTAACAACTTCATGAAACGAAAACCACATAAAAGTATTTAATAATTGAAGAATAACCAAGTATAAAAGTACAAAGTGGATACACAACACAAGACTCTCCAAGGACAACAAGACTCCATGCCCCACAAGCTTCAAGATCCACAATAACTTAACATCCCAAACATCTCATGGTAGTGCTACAAACGTGAGAAATGTTACCTTTTACCATGTATCGGAAGATATCATATATAAAAGAAAAAACGTACCATTGTATGGGTGAGTATAAAACTCAGTAGGTTTTCCCCAATGACTTCCCTACTCATGCCACTAGGATAGAAGAGTTAGAAATATTAATATAAAACATTTTATAATATCGATTTCTCATGAATAGTTTATTACTAAATATAATAAAGTTTCCAAAACCATTGATTACATAAAGTGTACAATTGGAATTGAATCCAATATTCCCAGTAATATTTTTTTCCAGATAAATAACTAAACAAGCTTTACAACCATTTTAGAATATCCATTTTTGGCACACCCAACCCTTCTACAAACCCATGCAACCGACCATGAATGATACATTATGATAGTTTGATACTCCTGAGTAGTTTCTAGTTGATCTACCAAGTCTCCACAAGGTAATTGTTTTCCATGTTCCATTAAACCATTTGCACAGATCATAAGGTCATATTTCAACCAAGACCTAGAAATGAAATATGAAATTTATATCCTTTGTGCCGTTTAACCATCGGCACTGAGAATAAGGTTATATTTCAACCATACCCCAAAATGGAAATATGAACACAGACACCAATATGGCCAAGGATCCTAAAAAGTACCTTTTCAATAAAAACACCCTTTTTATTGAAAACCAATTCCATCAAAGTCATTTCAATACCAATCCATTTCAATAAAACACCACTTTTATTGAAAACCAATTCCATCAAAGTCAATTAATTACCAAACCATTTCAATAAAACACCAATTTTATTGAAATCAAAATTTTCATCAAACCATATAAAAATTACAGAAAATAAGTAATTTAATATATAATTTTAAATTCTAGAGGCTAAATGACATTCCATAATAATTTAGTATGATTTCAAAATTTCAGTAAAACCATAAATCAGCACAGAAGAAGATTTCTTCCATGCCTTTCATAAGTAATCAATTTCAAATAAACCAATTTGGAACTATGACAATCTATTATAGAAAGAGGAGTCTAGAGATAAGCCTCCTACATCAAATGTTTGGAAAAAACTTGACAATAGACAAAGAACACAGAAGCAGGAAGTTAGATTCTGTAAGAACGACCTTCATTCTCTTATCTTAGTAAGACCACAACTCAACAATGAATTATTTGGCATCCATATAATAGAGATATATCCACTCTAGGTTATGATATGATAATTAACGGAGATCAGAGATGTAGATCTATGAAAATAATGAAAATGTGACAAATTTAGAAAGAATACTGACATACATCATGAATCGGCTCAAGATTCCAAAAAACCAGCTTATATCTATTCTTTTATCATAAAAAAACCATATTTAGCCTTAATTCACATTAATAAACTTTTATATACCAAAAATATGTGTAGATCCAAGAAAACGAGAAAGTGGGAAGGATGAGTTTTAAGAAAATAGAAATGAACCAAGAAGATAGGCACTAACCCCAATAATCGGGCTTAAATTCAACATGGGAGGGCTATAGGTTGGACCTAACTCATGTGGGGAGGGTTATCCATCATTTTAGTGAGGTAAATATATAAATAGGGTTGTTTTTAAGCCAAAACGAAATATATTTAGGGAAAACGAGAAAAATTATATAGAATATGATCCATATTTGACCACTGCACAATGTTTGGGCCAACCATGTATGGATCATATAACCTTAGTTTTAGTCCATAAAATCCTTATAAAACCCTCATACTCTCCCATCCTTCACCTTTACCCTATTTATGGAAACAAATGTTTTATGGAAACATCATCCACTCTGGAAACACTCCACTTTATAGAAACAACCAACTTTATGGTTACACCCAGATTTATAGAATCCCCCAAATTAATGGAAACAACCAATTTTTTAAAACACCCTACTTAATGGAAGCAAAAAACATTATAAAAACACCAAACACTATGAAAACTCTCTATTTTATGAAAACTCCCTTTTTTATAGAAACTCTCAATTTTATGGAAACTCTCTATTTTATTGAAACTCTCAATTTTATGGAAACTCTCTATTTTATTGAAATTCTCTATTTATCAAACCCATTCAATAACATAACTACTTATAAAGACCACTTTTACATAAAAAACATGAGGAAAGGGTTATGTACCCGAACCATCGGTACTATACCTTTTTATCTAATTACCCTTATTTGGTGACTTTATTTCGACATTTTCCCCTATGGATTTTATTTCATAAAGAAGGAATATAAAATAATATTAAAAATTGAATTCTTATAATGAATAATTGTTTTATAATTTCAGGTTTTTATGTAAAAACATAGTATAAGAAACAAGAATATTATATAACAATGTCATTATGTCATTAAAATTAATGATAAATATTCAACATCTTCAATCCAAAATTTATTTATTATATTTGATGTAAATGAATCAAAATGTGAATAAATTCATGAAACAACAATTATTTAATCAATACCTAGAAATCATAGATAATTATCCCCACATATACACTTGACACTTCATTATCTCAATGTTTTACCTCAACTTAAAGAAATATATCCAACAAACCTATAAAAAATCATCAATTAACATAATAAAATATATTAAAATATTAATAATAAGCCATCTATAAAATTCATAGCTTACCCAAATTATGATACCAATTTAAATATTTATACCAAATTATATGAAATGTATATATTTATATACTCCCATTATAAATATTAACTTTTTTTAAAAACAATTGTTGATATATACATTGAAGATTTAAATTTATAATGTTTATCCCCTATTAGTAAAAAATTTTAAGAAAATGTGAGATAATGGAATAACCAATTATACCTTAGGCTTGATAATTGTGTGGTTAAAATTAAAACAACAACCCCATATTCAAGAAAAGTTCCCTAATCAACTTTTTGGTAAACAACACATCATGTTTCTCAATTTTGGGAATAAATTCCCATAACTTTTTTCTTCTCTTTATAAAAGTTTTGTTGTAGTGATACATTATATCATTGTTTTTTCTTCTTTAATTCTAAAACATATTCATTTCTAAATTTATAGAACATAGATTATTTAAACCAAAGATAATTTTAAACTTCATTTCATCTTCAATAACATCCTAATGTGTTCTAATTCATATTAATATTTTGGTAGATTGAATAGATGAAACATTCTCATCTTTAATAGTATATGAATTAATATAATTTTATGTATATTTGTTCATAAAAAAACCTATAGGGAAGAATTAACCACTATATGTGGCCCTCATTTAATTATCCAATGATTGAGAAGAAAGATTTATGCTTCTAATTAGATTAAGAACACACATTGTATATTATTTTATTACAAAACATGTTTTACCGTTAATATAACTTAAAATCCTATTAGAATAAATGAAATCAGTCTATTTAAGGTCAGACTTTTTTATAGTGTATTAGGTAACAAAAAAAATCTTATTTGGTCTTGGATCACTCAATTACAATATAATCAAAATAAGTATTATTATTAATTTTGTCATCTAATTTTCCCTCTTCATAATTCTCTAACATTATTCTCCTTGAATTTATTTTTTAAAGAATGTTTTAATGCTCTAGGTTGATCCATTTCAAAATTTCCATTGTACACTACTTTCATGAATGTATAAGATAACCATTATATTATCAGAAATATTTTATGGGATCATTCCTCATCTCCTAATTATTGTAAATTTCAAAAATATTATTGACTCCCATAAAAAAATATTAGAAAATTATCCATCCTTTTGAGAATATTTTATAACATCTATATTGATAATAATAATTACTCATTCCCCTATATCATGACTAATTTAGTGGTGTTTCCCCTTTTCCCCTTATGAAATTCTTATTCTTTAGGAGTGGATTGAACGTTGAAGTAAATTCTAGTAGGGATTTTTTAAATAAATAAAACTATGTGATTAATTAGAATACATGGATCACATTTTCTCTAATCAAGAACACACATGGTATCTCAATGTATACCTCATTTTCTAAATCCACACAGATGGAAAAATACATGAAATAAAATTTAAAATTTTTATTTATTTTTTTTAAAAATAGAATGAATTATTCTAAAAATTTTAATCCTTAAAATTAATTCAAAGATCATATCAATTTATACACTTTAAACCTTTTCATTTCAATCAGAATCAAATCCCAAATTATTTCTCACTACTGCACATTTTTTAATAAACAAGATTCAGAAAACCATTATATTTATTTTAAAATTACTATCTGTGGAATTAGTTTAAAGTATTTATATCTCATTCTTGTAAAATATCTCTGACTCTTCATTAATTGAATCAATAGATTCACGACTCTTTAAGGATTCTTCGACATATTTTTTTCATGTTGAGAAAAAAACAAATTATGACCTTGTGTTGTAAATGTTCCAAATTTTGTTTCTACAATAATTGATATATAATAATGTTTTGGACCTTATCTTATCTTATATAACAATGATTATATGATTTATTTTAGTTCTAATCACCTAAAAAATATGAATCTTTGTATCCAACTGATATTCTTTCAACACATTTATCCTTGACTGAAAACTATTTAGCCTACTTGTCAATAAAAAATTAATATTATTATTATGAATTCACTCATAATTTACAAATTAAATATTTTAATCTTATCTTACCTTCACATATGCAATATCAATTATTATTCCTGAATTCTTGTAATATCATCAATATCCTCTTATATTTAGAAAATATAAAAGGTTGATTCAATTGAAAGCTATACATTCATACATCCAAATAACCTAACCTTTTTCATGATAATTCAAAGGATTAGAAATACATAAAGGTGCATAAAAAATGGTTATTTTTACAATAAATATAACCAAATGGAATATAAGAATTTGGTCTATGTAGAAACTAATCATCAATATGAATCACTTTAGAAATAGGTTTCCTTAAAACGTGCAATGATGTATCATGCATCACCAATGTTGTGTAAGAAATATGAAAAAAATATTCATCCATCAAGTGACACAAATTAATTTATATATATATGATTCACTATGATCATGTAAGCTTCTTTCAGTATCTATATGACATTCCAATATTCTATTTTTAAAATTAGTTGAATTATTTTTCTTGATAATCATGATAGAAAACTATAAATAATTTTTTTTAAAATTCTTGATAAATTTGGAAATTTTTTATAACATATTTTTGTCACAAACATAAATCATGTTATATGAGTGATTTCATCAATAAATATAATAATTTACTTTCCCCCATTATTTGATTTCTTCTGCATGGGTCCACATAAATAATAAATATTGAGCTTGAAATGATGATTAGATTGAATCACCACCATCTTATTGGAAAACCTGTCAACATTAACATTTTGGAATGTTGATAATACCAAATATATTTCCCAATAAGAAATATTTAACATATTAAAAATTGATTCCTTATGTGGTTTTATTATTTTTATATTAGAAAAGAAAACAATTATTTTGATGCTACATATAATTATTATCATTAATATATTGAAATCACGAATTTATATTATAAACCTCTTGAAATAAATTTCATTATGTTCACTATATTTTTGAAACCACTGTTATTTAATTCATGTTTATAATGAAGCAAATATCTATTCTAAAAACTATAATATATCTTTTATAAGAAATCATAGAAACATTTAACAAATTTCATGTCAATAAACCAATATAAAGAGTTTTTTTGAATCTCAATATTTCATTCCCAATAAATTTTACACGAGCCCCATTAACCAATAGTTACCTGTCACTTAAAATGTAACTAAACTAACACTAACCTTTGTAATATCTTTTATATGTTTTAAATATCCTTCAATATTATATGTAAATCCATTATCCATTATCAATAGAATCACTCCTTGATATGAATGAAGAAAATCCATAAAAATTAATTATTTATCATTCCATTTTTTCTTCATCTCTTAAGTAATTTTAGTACGGAATATAAAATTTGCATGGATTTTTAAGAGTATAAAACATTACTTTTCCTGGTAGTTTGGATATTCAAAAATTCAAAAAAACCTATTTAAAAATAAGAAACCTACAATCATATTTTTTTTACTATATTAATAATTAACTGAAAACATATTTTCAAAATGATCAAATCCATTATAGTGAAATAATTATACATAATATTCATACATACTTTTGTAGGAGTAGTAAATTCATAATTTGTAGTTTCTCTTACTTTTTTATTTGACTCACAAGGATTTAATCATTTTCAAAAACAATTTTGAACTCCTGACATAATATTATTCCTAATGGACTTCTCGTAATGTAGTCTTGAATGACCGATTTAGTTGTTTTTATATTTAATTTGGTGTTTCATTATTTATAAAATACTATTATCACTAAATTAACAAACAAAAGTATTCTTCATAATCCTATTATTTTTTTATACAAGAATTTAATAACCATTTTCACACTTATAAGATGATATTTCTTCTTTATACAAAACTCATTATTTTAAAGAAAAAATTAGGCTTCAATATTAGTGTTCAAAAAATATGATATATAATTATTCTATTATTCTAAAATATTGAAAAATATTTATATAAAATATTAAATCACGTTTTTTATATCCATCACTCATTCAAATTTTTTTATATTAAGTGTCTTCTAATCAAGGTAACTATTATTTAATTAATAAATATCAATGTCCAGTTATGATATTTATTATGTAAAAAATAATTATTCACTACTAGATTACATGTTTTCCATTTTCAACAATCTAATTTCATTCTCATGATTGTTGATTATTCAAAGAAACCCATTCACTTCGTTTATATGTATGAAATCTATAACATTATCTTTTTCTCCACTTTCACAGCTAATTTATCTTATAAAATTTTCATAACAAACTAAAACAACCCAATAAAAAAATATATAAATATTTTATTGATTTCGATGATGATTCAACACATTTAACAATAATATACACTTTATTATTGTAAAAATTTAGTGTCATTGGAGTCTAGTTACATAATCTTTTTATTTCATGAAATTCTTTAACCAACACCCCAAATGATATACTCACATATTAATCTTCTTATGTATACCCTATATAGGAAATTTATTCCTAACTTTGGGTAATAATGTATAAGAATGGGTGATCTCAGATGCTTAGTAAGGGAAAAAATGGGAGATATCAATCACTAGAGGGAAATCTAACTATAATTAAATAAGTAAAAAATTTAGTATATGTTTTCCCAAAAACTATTAATACCCAAAAAAATATAGATAATAATATTTGAAATTAATCTATATCTCTATGAAGGATAAAAAATAGTGTCAAAGAAGTAATCCTAAAACATGATTTATAATAATGGAATGTGGAATCATCAGCATATGATATCATAATATTGTAAATTAATCTAGATGTAATAATTCCCATGGACAATATGATGTGAATACAATAAATAAACAATACTCATGAATAACAATGTGAAAAATGATTTGAAAAATAAATTCCACGCATTTTATATAGAGAATAGTTATAACTAAATCAGACTCACACATTAAAATTTGATCAATTATATTCAAATTCATGTCTATATATATATCCATCATCTTAGTATGGACAAAATGATCACATTTTCATAAGTTACTCATATACATTTTTTAGGATGATAAATTATTCTTACTATCATCATTTCATTACCTGTGAAAATAAATTTCTTTCATGAACATCTCATCATCGTAATCATAAAAAATCATGAAAATGAATACGGGGTGAATCACTAGATCCTAACCTAATTAAATCATAATTGACATAAATTATATTATCATAGATAAGAAATTTCATTAAAATATCTTTCAAATAAGACATGTGGTAAAATATACTATTCCATGTGAAGTAACTTATTTAAAATAAAAAAATCCATATGTATTAATGAAAAATATAATTAGAAATGATACTTAGAAGAATTTAATTGAATATTTAAATAGTTATTTTTCCATGATGGTGATATATTATGTTCATTCCATTTTTGTTAAAATAAAAAGTTATATCTATATGTTTGTAAAATAATTAAAAAAGTACCTCATTCAGAAAAATAATTTATATACATTAGTTAATAAAGAGACAATCATAGTCATAAATTTCTTCTAGAATCATACTATAATATTTAATAATGCATGAATATTTTAGAAGACATGAACATGAAAATGAATGAATTTTTTACTAAAGATAGAAATATAGTATAAATTTCTTAAAAAAATTATTATGAACTATTAATTATAGGTTCCTAGTGTAATAAATGTTGAGCAATGGACATTCATAACTCAAATTTTTTCACGATCAATGATTAATATTAAATTTACATGATGATATATTTCATGATCAATGTAATTTAATGAAAAACATACCCAATAGAAAAACATTGAAACCCAAGCTCTTGATCATCACATATTATTTATATATAAATTATCCAATTAAAGAATTGCACTTTGAGTAATCATTTCATTGATGATGGATATGAAAATGTATCAACAACACTGTGTTGTAGGATTTAATAAGGAATTTACTCTATTAGTGATTCATATGTGTTTCACAATACTTATAATGTCACCACATGAATATCAAGGTGCCATCAGGGCTGATCCTAATGCTTATATCATAAGATTTTAATCACTCAGATAATCACATCAAAGAATTTTTATCGTTGTTATCTATAAACACGTGATTTGTGGTGGAAGATGATTTTTTCTATGTCCTTGAGAGTATTCTAGGAGAGGGATATCTCTAGGGCCCCAATAGGATTCTCTTTTGATATTTTTATGCACAACTAAAATAAATTGGAACTTTTATGAAAGTTATATAATTTTATTTATATACATATAGAGGTAAAAAATAATAATTCTATATGGGATGTAATTATTTTTTAATCCCTGATGGACAAAATGTATATAATAATAATAATATTATTTTTTCTTGTCAAATGCTAATCTGACAAATTAAATTTATTATTTTCTATTGAAACATTTTTAAATATATATATTATTTCTCACCAGATCATTAAAATTATCAGCCTGTTCCTCTATAATATTTACTATCCCATAAATTATGACTACCTATTTAACAAAGAAATTTCATCACATTATTTTCCAATAAATAAATAAATAATTTTTTCACTAAATATATAATGAATATTTATATAATATCAGTGTGATGATATATTATATTAAATAACTAGTGACAAAATATCTTTGATCAAGAACACATCAATAATTATTATACCATGAAGTTGAATAATATTTATAAAACATAATAAATAACAATATTTTTCACTAATATTCAGCATATATTTATTGTGTGAAATTCTAGGGCTCTTTTCCTAGTGGTATTAGGAAAAGAAGACTATTTTTTGTGGTTATAAACTAGTAACATACCAAGAAACCCATAGGGAAATAAGATAATGATACAATAAAATATTCCCTCCAATGGATTCTTACTATGTAATATCATCAATTCATTATGGTATTTAAAAACAGGAAGGTTTCATGATGGTTTAATTAGTCTAACTGCTCTATGTCTATTTCATTACAATTTATAAAAAAAATGATTCCTATAGAACAGCATGGCCATGGATTTTTTTTAGGATATATTATTTACATATAATGATATGAAATATTATAATATGTAAAATAAAAATATTGGAAAATAATTTCACACATTATCAATTAATTAAGTATTCTTTGTGGCACACCAAACATATCATACCTCCTCATGAACACAAGTAATTATATTTTTCGTCAATATATTAATTCACAAGGCTTGTAATACTCATAGAAAATAATATTAATGTATACGGACCAATACAAGAACTATTATATAATTATATATACTGACACATAAATATGTGTATTTACTACTTGTGTGTATCATATTTGTAATATTCTATCCATGATATTACTGATGTCAAACAATTTGAGATGGTGACTTATAATTATATGAGTATCCTCCACTATTATCCTATACAATTTTTGTCCATAAAATTACTTCATCTGACTATTGGACATATATTTAGTAATACTAACATGACACTATTGTTTTTTATCAAAGTGGTTAACTAAAACTATAAGGACCTTACATTTTATAAAATTACTATTATATCATTTTTAATATGAAAAATAATATGGATACATTCAAGGATACAAATACTTAGATTCTTGGTAAAAATTGGGTCATACATTACTAATACATAAGAAATAATAAACACAATCAAAATCATTATTCCTTACACGTTGAAAATATTTCATATTCTCCATAGTACAGGTAGTTATCTAAGTTATAGATCTATGAAAGGGGTGAGATAAACTACAAATAATGCGATGAAGAATAGAAATTAAAAAAATATAACAACGGTGATAGTAATCATAATAACTATATCATAAGAATAATATCATCATCATAATCATGTAGAAATCATTTGATAATTTATGGAATGTGGGGATGCATGAAAATGAAATATCATTTCATAGTAGTAAAATAAATTAAATTTTTGTGTAAAAACAAGAATGATGTATACACGTAATATATGTTACTAATTATTATATAATCATTATGTTAAAAAAGAATCAGTTTCACACATACTACACATTATCACAAGTGATACATCAAATTAAATATTACAATATGGGTATATATAATTTTGCGATTGTATGTCACATCATAATATTTACATAATCATTCATTCAATATATAATGTATTACAATCATAATAATTAAATGAACCATGGAAAGAAATGGACATATAAACATTAAATAGATAATGATTGCATTAATAAACATGGTGTTCCTAAATGAAGAAGTTGAAAAATATTTCAAATAAACATCATCATTCTTGAGTGAATAGGAAACAACCCAGGTAGAATAAAATAAGTGTTTTGAAATGAAAAGTATGTTTTTAAAATATTTTTTTTATGATTATATATCGAGGATGATACATATATATATCAAAGAGAAAAGGGATGTGTATTGAATTTATTATTAATTAATATTTGCTGATATCCATATAGAAAATTACATGAGTAAAGGTTTACCCAAGGAAATGGATCTGGGTTATACAATACCATTACTATAAACCCCTATTTATTTCGTTTCTTCTTCACCTCTTGAATAAATTTTTTTATAACAATGAACTAGAAGGGAATTATTTTCATTTTACCACTATTTTTCAATTACCTTCATTGTTTTATGATTCCTAAATATTCTTATTTGATGTTGACATGATTTGATATCATGTTTTTTAAAATGATTTTTTTACTTCTACTTTATTCTTTCAGTCAAGTTAATTCATATATAAGTATAATAAATTATAGAAGCATTAAATATGTATATTTATAAATGTTTATTTTCAGGAATAATTATTTTAATAATCCAAATGTTTGGTGATATAGAATGATGTTTGAAGTGTTTTCATTGTTTTTTGACCGACTCTTAGTTGGAATGTATTCCAAATATGATGAAATGAGGATAAAAATATAAATACATCAAAATTTATTTTTTTAAAATAGGATAACATAATTAATATTATAATAAAATTTATACCAGTTAAATATTATAATTTTTCTAATTGAATTTGTAAAAGACGTTAAATTAGAATATAACGAGAGAAGTATTCAAAAAATACACTCCTTTTATAGAGTGGCTTCTCTTGTACGATCATATAATTCCTTGATGAATGGTTTTTGTGTGCTAGAGAATGTACGTAAGGATTTTTAGAGATTAATATAGAGGATATTGGTATAATATTGTCTTTTTCATGTGAGGGTGGTGTGGTCTTTCAACATGAGGGAGAGGGGCCATTTATACTTGTGGAGAGGGGTCTTTTAAGAATAAAATATCGAATAAAATATTATATAAATTATAAAACATGTACATGTTAATTTCAGATAATATACATAATATATAAATATAATAGTACTATTTCTATAATTGAATATATTTTATAATTTCTATTCACATAGTTTATTTAAAATAAAATTGGGAAAATGTAAAATTTTAATTTTGAGTTATTCCTTTTGAATTTCGTTTTTGGAAGATGAAGTTTAGTTTTGGAAATTAAATCTAGTTAATTATAAATACTCATTTATGCAATTAAATATATTTTTCATAGACACAAAATAATTGAAGTTTTTAGGTCATTATTTCTTCATGAATGACATTTTTATAAATTCATTGGAGACATGAAAACAATATTTTTAGAATTTAGTAAAAAAATGTAGTATTTTAGAAAATGGGGAAAAACATCAAGATGGTAACACATTAACATGACGAATAACAAATTGATATTTACAATTTCAAAATAAAATTTTCTTATAAGTAAATTTATTTTAATTTTAATTTTGGAACTATAAATATTGAAAATATAATTTGTTTAAAATGTTCATATATTTTCATTGACTTTTTGAAAACAAATAATATTTACTCTTTCACATTATAGTATATATATTTAATTATATAGTCATGATAAATATCTTTTATATAACATATTATTATTTTTAGGATGAATTAATATTCCAATGTTTAAGTTACTATTCGCAACAGTCATGTTACTATTCCCGACAGTCAGATGACTATTCCAAACCACTACGTTACTATTCCAACTTCCACATTAAATCCAAAAAATAAATATTTATTATTTCATTAAATATTTCATAAAATTCCTCCAAATGTTATATATTTCATTTTTTATGATGTTTATTGGTTTTTTAGTATTTTTTTCATTTCAATAGTGGTAGCCATGAGGGCGATGAATCTAGGACCTTGGGGAGATCCATAATCTTCCATTTTATCTTTTATATATTATATTGTATTTTGAATTATATATATATTTTTCATTTTAAATGGTTTTGTATCTAAATAAAGAAATGATATTTTTTATTGAATTACGTTTTTTTCTCTCTCTATGTGATAAATATGTATAATACATTTTTTGATTTAAATATATCCCAAATTTATTTATGAAAGGATAATCAATTAAAATTTGTAGACATTATATTCCTCCCCCATTTTTGAATATTATCCCTAAAATATTTACTCTTAATATCATTTGAGAATATGTGAGGGTAAATCTGTTTCATAATTTAATATGATTTCCATGTCACCTCAACATAAATATGCATCCACTAAATCACTTTAACATGGTGAATTGTCTTTTTTTTGTAGAAAATTTTATTTATAATCCAATATCTTCACCAGTTATTCCCCATAGGATTGTTCATTTTCCAATTGTTCAACTCCTGAATCTAGAATGTGTTTGGGGATTGTTTTTTACATCCCTAGGATGTATATGTGGAACCCATCATGAATTTGATCCATAGTTGGAGGATGTTAAAGCTGAAGGACATTTATAATATATGATCATGTATCTGAATGGAGGTTGTGTGCCTAGGTCTAGGATTTCATTTATTTCCAAAACGCTTGACCCTCTTCAAGGGTGATATTCAAAGGAAACATCTTCCTCATACTTTAGACTTCAGGCCCCTTCAATAGTTTCCTTCCTAGATCTTATTCCAACTATGAGAAGATTATATATGTTTATATATTTTTCAAACATTATCTATAGTATATTTCACAAGATCAAGTCCTTGTAGATTTTTTCCAACATTATTCCAACAAGTATGAGTTCAACATTGCTTCCCATAAAAATATTCATATTGAATTATTTTAATAATTCAAGGAATGTTATTTTTTATGATAACTCGTCTAACTGGATATATTAATCCCATCAACCTTTTAATTACATTGATATAGATATCACAATATTCTAAATTATCAGAATACTCCTTCTATATTGTGAATCATTTTGGTGGTGATAGGATGTACTGAATATCATTTCAGTATTAAAATATTGTTAAAATCTTCATAATAATTTATATATAAACAATGGATCACAACTTGAGGGGAATGATAGTGCTACCCCATGAAGCCTCAACACATCCAATAAATATATCATGGAAATCAATTCATGTGAGAAATATTCTTAAATAAAAAAATGTAGCGAGTCTTGGTGAGTTGATCCAACATAACCCATGTTATATTGTTTCCTTTGGATCTCTTCGATATACAACTGAACATTTTAATAGTGACATTATCCCATTTCCATGTGGTTATAAGACATGTTTACATTATCAATTTATGTTTTAGTCTATCTAAATTAACATGAAAATAGATAAAGAATCTTGAGATATACACTGAAATATACTTCTTCATGTTGTCACCAAGATCATATCATTATGACCCCATTACTTCGTCATAAATTCGTGATGGGTAGTAAAATGTGATCTATGAATGTTATCAAGAAACCAATTTTCTGTATCAGTTGACATATGAAAACAATGTCTAGTTACAAATCAAATGAATATATTCTCATCGATATAAAGATTATGTAGCATCCCTTCCTTTACTTCAATAAAATTTTATAAATCACCAGGTCATCCATTTTTTAATCCATCATATTCTATTTGATAGATGGTAGGGAAATCATTTGTGTTATTTAAGATGTATTTTGTACAATTATGATTTCTATACCCATCCATTACATATTATTGAACATAAGGCCTTTCTCAAACCACACCTTAAAAAAGTTACAGGTTACATTGTAATATGATCTTCACCAAGCTTGTTATCATTTACCAGATGCTTATGGAATGATAAATTTTAGTCCTTTATTATATTAAACCATCACCATTGTTAAATTTTGGTCTCCTTCTATATGAATATATACATTAAACTCTTATGATCGATAAATATGTCACAATTACTACCATAATGATACTATTGAAAAATCTATAAGGGAAAGACCAAATCCCCTTACTAAAGATTTTTCATTAGGTATCTTTCTCAGGGATATTAAAATTTCATAAGGCACATGCTATCCCTTTGTTATTCTGTTTGAGAAAAAATCCCATGACTCTCTTTGTAGCATCACTGTATATCACAAAACAAACACCACTTTTTGGAAGTGTGAGTATAAGAAGAGTTATTAGTCTCTTCTTGATCTATTTAAATAATTCATTATATTTTTTCAATCTAGAAATAATTAACGCATTTCTATGTTTCCATAGATCTTGGGATGTACAATCATGTGTAATTTATGAAAAAAAACATTAGTAGTACACTGATATGAAAAGAAAACAATGGTTTTATATGATAGTAGTGGGTCTGGTAAATTATTCTATTGATTGTTTCTTGGAAGAGTCCACAATAATTACCTCACTTGTGATTGTGGGCCCCAGGAATAAAACTTGATGGATAAAAAAGTCACATGCGTTAATCATAGAATTAATTTCATCATTATCTAATATCACGAGAACAATACATAGATTCCCCTCATGTTCCTCCTTTCTCTTAGAGTTAATGAAATTATTTTTTATAAAGTCTACCATATATTTTTCTAGGCATTCCCTAAATATAATATTCATGAAATCAATAATGAAAATTTTGGTGATTAGAATATCCAAAGTGAACCATAGTGAAATCATAGTGCCCACAACTTATAATAAAATTTATCCTCTAAATATCCTCATCCCTAACCATTAGAAAATGAAATATAGAATGAATAACCAAATTTGGAAACGTACTGAGTTCCTATACATTTTTTAAAAAAAATCATACATACATTTTCGATGATACTTTTTATTTTTAGTGATCATGTTGAGCTCTTGATATTTGATACAAAGCCACATTGATCCATCTATTTTCTTAACAAAGAGTAGTATTACACCACAAGGTGATGGATTGGGGAGTAAGAACCAATGTTCTAAATTTACGTGCATCTAAAAATTTGACTTCACTGGTTCTATTTGGGATATACTATAGTGGAATTGAGACATTTGAGTGGATCCATGTAGTTGTTGTATTATAAAATCCACATTACATTTGCTGAAATGTTTAGGAAACTCATCCTTAAATATAACAATGTATTCACTAAAAATTATAATTTCATATATGATGATACTATCCTTTGATTTATCCATTTGGTTATGTTATACTGATTTATCGGGTATCAATGCCAACAACATTGAGGGATTATCAACCAGAGATTCATGATGTTCTTTTCATTTATATAGGTCATGTGTTGGTTCATAAAAAAAATAGAATTACTTTTACCAAAAGATGATGTGTGATATATATAATGATAAAAAAATACATTCCTAGTATAGCCAAAAATTCCATTATAACAAGGATTATGCGATTCTCTAGAAGAATCTTCTTAAATATAAAAGTTGAAGAAAAATAAAACATTTGGTCTACAATGATCTCCACATATGGTATTTTTTAAGTAGTTATGACCTATGATATCCCATTCCCCTTTGGATATTTTGGTTTCTAATACTAATTACCCTCAAGGACCCATGGTTTAGTGCACTAGATTTCCGAATTCCATTTCTCCCAACAGATGAAGCATTGCAGCATGAGTAGTGCATTAGGAGGATCCCACCATTAATCTATCATGTTTACGGGATTCTTCAAGTCTCTTTGACATTAATGAGATCAGTGTCCTTATATCCCACATTTGATGCATTTCCTAATCCCTTGGAGGTAATCCCCACTATTTTACCGTATTTCCGACACCTTTGTGGTTGGATCCTCATACTACCATTTTAATTTGACTTCAAGGATGGAACTCCAATTTTCTCATTAAATCCCAATGCCCAAAGGTCAATTCTCCAATAACTATATCTATATAGAGATAATATCTAACCTCTTTTTTAAAACTCTTTATTTCCTTGATATATAGCTTTGTTTGAAGGTGTGATATAAAAAACAGAGAATATATCTATTTTTCTTTCATTTTTAATAACGAAACCAATGGTGTATCTTTTATTCCCTATAAATTCTGCCTCATATACCACAACATATTATCCTTTCTATTTTCTTTAGATTATAGAATTCTCTCCCCATATATTTTTCCTTAGTTAAAAGGGAATAATTATTAATATGTATCTTCATGGAGTTTTCCCACTCCAACTCTTCCATTTCATCTCATTAATTAGTGTTGTGTATCCAACCCCACCATTGAAAGGATCTCCAACTAAATGATCAACTGAATGGATTTCCATCTCTTTCATGGAATAATATAGCATAGAAAAGATCTTATCCACTGAGTTAACCCACTATTCCATAATAAGTGGATCAGATGATGCACCAAATGTTGGTGTTTGATTCCATATAATAGAATGAATGTTCTTTTGTTCTTTACTAGATAATGAGGAATTATTTTATGGTTCAAGATATTATTCATAAAATGATATAGCTGCATAATCATTGGAATAATATTTTTAACTCCACATCCAATGGAATTGGGGATGTCATTTAAACCGTAATTGTATGGTCCCTCTTATGGGTTATTGAATAACTTTTTCTTGGTTCCCACTATTTTAAAAAAATAAAAAAAGAATGAAAAGATCATAGGTCAACTTATAATGAATAAGTTCCCTTTCATGCACCTAACTCTCAAGGAATATCATATCAGATCCTTATCTTTAGGAATTTTATAAAATAACGATTCATTGATGATTAAATATACTTATATATGTCCTTATAAATCAGAAACATTATCAAAATCATTCTTATTTATCCACTGAAACTATTTCACATTCTCCACAGAATTTATTGTCACCATAGGATATACATCAAAGAAAACAGTAATCTAAAAGCCTAACAGGAAAGAAAAAGATATGAAAACATTTATAACATGGATGTGAATGATCATAATCATCCTATAATAATAATAATAATAGGATCATCATCACGATCCTAATAGAAAAATTTGATAATGTTATGGAATGAGGTGATGCATAAAAAAGAGACATCATGTCAAAGTGGTCAAATTCCACACCTTTCTGTGAACAAAGCTAAATTCAGGGTCATACATAACATATGTGCATAATAATAAAATAATTATTGTTATAAAATACAACTTCATGTTCAATCATAATAAACCTTTTCCCTAGGGATAGATCACAATTTCCAATAAATTTGTAGGATATATAATTCGAGGCCCACACATCACATCATATTATTTACATAATCATTCTGGCCACATATAATGTAAAATAATCATAACCATGAAATTATTCAAGGGAAGGAATGAGTTTCATATAGATTTAAAATGGAATGATTTCTTATATTTTATTGGGGTTCCAAAATGAATATTGTAAAACATATTTCATATAAACACCATCATTCTTTATTTAAGAATAAATAACTCACTAGGATAAAAATACGTGGTTTAAAAAGAAATTTCTTTGTCAATGTCTTTGTATTTGTCTTATAAATCAGTATAGAATATATTATGTACCATAATTAAAATAAAATAATGTTGAATTTTATTTAAGGAACATTATATAAATATATATTCTAAAAATGATGTAATAATGGGATAATCCAAATATAGGTTGTTGGGTTTGAGAATTTTTTATCTTAAATGTCGATTTATTTCATCAATTTTCCATATTCAGGATAATAAATATAGTTTTATTATTATATTGATTAATAATTTATTTATTTTATTTTTAAAAATTATTAGTATTTTATGTAATTATTTTTTTACTTCTAAGTTTCAATTATTTATTTTGAATATTTTTTATAACATATATTCCATAAAAAATTATTATTTCTCATCGATTTCTATGTTTTGTTCAATGTAATTTATAGATAAAAACAATAACTTACATAAAACTAATATATATAAATTTATACATTGTTATGTAATAATTAATTTACATTTACAACTCATAAGGTTTTATAGAAGGAAAAAACTAGAAACATACCCACTAGTTGTTAACCAGCTCTTAACAGGAACATCATCCAAATTTAATAAAATAATGTATGAAATAGAAATATGTAAAAATATAATTATTCATATTGGGTTAACATAATAAATATAATTATAAAATTTTATCAAATTAATTATTATATTTTACTTTGGAATAAATTGGTTAAAGAGAGATAATAAGAACAAAAAAAAGACAAATGTTGGAAAAAACATACTCATTCAGTAGTGTGGCTTCCCTTGTACAAAAATTAACGTCCATGTTGAATAGTGTTTTTTTACTTCCACACATCCCTAAGGATAAAAAGTTACTAATAGAAGGGACAAGGGTAGAAATATTTCATTTTCAAGTAATGGATGAGTGTATTTAAATGAGAAGGAAATGGGTTATTTATACTTGAGGACATGGGTATTTTTAGAATATAATATTGATTAAAATATTATATCAAAGGTAAAAATTGAAATAGGGAATTATTTACAACATAATTCATATATGAATAATAAGAAATTATTTTAAGACATTAATTCCCTTCAAAATTCTAATTTACATATTAAAAATGACTGTGGATAAAAAATTGTAATTTTAAGGGATTAATTTTGACTTTATATCATGGAAAAGTATTTTCTTATTTCAAATTATATTTATATTATTTTATTGAGTCATTTAAGATAATTAATTAATTTTCGATGAAGCCTAAGTTATATAGATGATTATGTCATTATTACATCAAGAATGATGTACTTTTATTCACTATTTACTTAAAAAAACATTATTTTAACTTTTCACATGATATTTGAATCTAGGAAAACATAAAAAATATGTATATAATTTTTATTTAGTGATTTCAAAAATAAAATTTATTTTATCAAAATAAATATCTAACACAAGTAATATTATATTTTAAAATAAAAAATATGATTTTTACAAAAATATGTTAATATATAGTTTATAAAAAATGATCATATATTTTAATTGTGCCTTTTTAATAATGATATTTATTTTAGGCATTGTAATATCAAATTTATTTATATTACTCAGAACAAAATATTAATTATATAACACTTTATTATTTTTAGGTACAATTACTTTTATAATTTTTGTGTTATTATTCACATTGGCCAGCTTACTATCCCTAATGATCAAATTACAATTCTACCCTCACATTACCTCCTATAAATACCACTTCATCATTTATATCAATATTTACTATAAATCATCCCATGGTTATAAATTTTTATTTTTATGATATTCGTAGGTTTAGTAATATTTTGATTCGTTTATATAGTTCTAATTGTGGGGGGTGATTTTAATATATTACGTTGATTCGTATATTCCCATTTAAGATTCCCAATCTATAATTTTTGTCCAGTTATAATATTGAGGATTTTAATTGGTTTTGAAGCAAAATAATGTAATTATAATTATTAGTGAATTAATGTGTTTTTGGTTTCTCAATGATCTAAATTCCTATAATACATATATAATATTATATAATATATATTTATTTATGATGAAATTGTAATTCAAGACATCTAGGTAAATTTTGCTATGAAACATCAGGGAAATAGTCACTCTTCAGACATTATCACATTAAATTTCACAGTTAATTAAAATCATGATGTGAAAACATGTTTGGTAATATTCAATAAATGAATACATGTTATCATAAAGTACACTAATTTTTGATTATGTTAAATAACTCCCATAGAATATAACTTAAACTAGTACCAACTTCTAACAACCTACAGTACGCTAGATATCTTCTGATACTCATTCTTCTACTGAGATATTTCATTATTCAAGGGGTCGACCACATTTCCTTATATGGGAATTATGCTTACAATAACATCATCCCTCTAAGGAAAATACCCCAAGAGGTGACATTTCAATAGTATGTGATTTGTTTATTGGTGTAACCATAATTATTTTACATGATCCATCAATACAATATTATCAGTATACAATGTGATATGGTCTTTACTTCTATGTTCCAAATCATGATTCAATATAATAATTCATTCCAAATTTCTTCCCCGGATGAATCAAAAGGAACTATATACTTATAATCTATATTAGAATCAATGAAAATTGCCTATTTTATCTCTTCAAGATCACATATCCTATGCTGAAACAGAAAACATATCCTAACATAGGCTTTGGATCATTTTTTTTCTATTTTAAAACTACCATAGGTATAACACCTGATGATGAGCTCATTATATACTCTATACAAAATCAACATATCCTTATGTATTCTAATATAAATATTTAAATCCTTATTAGAAGGCCCACGATATTATCTCATATAATATTGATATCTTCCTACCATTAAAAATATATAGGAAATATTTAGACTATTACATAACTTGTAATACTTGATTAATCTTGTAACATAAGAATATGTGATAAAAAACATTTTATCTCATTTGTTGTATCTGAGGAAACATTTTCCAATAATGATGTAGACCATGTGAGATTGTAACCTATCACCACTTTCATTTTTATATATTAAATATATTTAGTATCAGGTCAATGTATATAACTTTTTATAGTCAATGAAAACCCTTTAATATACCATGAATGATCTTTATCCATATAATATATGTTTCTTGATATAATTTCTTCATGTAGATGCAGTTGTTTTACCAATAATTCTTAGACTGTAAGACATATAAGAATTTTTCAATAATTGATATTTCATCAATATATAATAGAGTGATAATGACCACATTCCAAATAATCCTCTTCTAAACACATGGTTCAGGATAATTTTCAACGAAACCATGTTATTTTATCACATCATCAAATCAATTGTTCCATGAAAAAGAAAATTTCATCAATCTATAAATGGATATCATCAAATTGGAACATATTTTTGGAATCCACTGGAGTTAAAAACACTTCTGATTGTGTCATGTAAACATCATTCAAAGCATCCCATTAATGAATGGTATTCTGACATCCATCCCCCTTATTTCAATTCCTTGGAAGGATGCTATAGATAATATAATTATGACATATTTATATTTGTAAAATGTTGGAAATGATTAATTTTAGTCAATTACATGAATCAATTTAATCCCATTATCCACTATATTTTCTTTTGAGGTATTAAATTTACCTTCCATGTCCAATTATCTATTATATAAATTTTTTACCCTTTTGGTATTTACATCAACCGTCGCATCAGCTAGAACCCGAACATGGATTAGATACAAGAAATAAATTTCATAACACAAGGAATCTTTCCATATAGTAGATTTGAGATATATACTACCTCTTTTTGAGATAAACACTCAATATTTTCAATTAATAGAGAGTTCATATCATCAAAAACTAGAAAATATATATCTATGGATATCTTAAATCACTACTAATGTAGCAATGTACTTGTGTTTCCAGAACTATATTATTCATGGGGACCTATGGAATCTATTCATATACCAAATAATTTTTATCTTGAGAATAAAGTTCATCTTATTTATCATTATAACAATATATTTTTGGAGGGTGTAGTCTCACTCAAGAAAGAAATTTTGTATGGGGATAATTAATTTATTTTATGAGTAATTGTATAGTTATTATCCCTTGTATTCTATAGGGTATAATATAAAGTTACACTTTGTTCACTAGGTTATAGTTTTATTACTAATAAATACATAAAAAATTCATCACAACCTTATAAATTTGATTGTGATAAAATGACATTATTTCAACTAAATAACTAAAATAGAGTATCTTCTTCTATGTTATTTGGTACTTATTTTAGTTTGAATGTCATACATTTTAATGATATCAAAAAAATGATAATTAAATACCGTCTTAACTAATCATCGACAATTCCATGTCTAATAGTGAACTATTCCAAATTTTACTAACAATGAATAACTTTGTTGTGTAAGGTGGAGGGGGTTTTGATAGAATCCAAAAAAGCCATAGAATGTCGATAAACTCATGGTTACAATATTAACGACCTTGATCTAATCGAAGATGTTTTATTTTATTTTCATGTTTATTCATTACATCATTCATGAATTCATTGAATCTTACAATGGAATAAGACTTATACCTCAATAAATAATCATATCCATATATGCTAAATTCATGAATAAATTTTTTAAATTATGAATACCCACATTTATATTTTATTTTAAATGGTATACATGCATCACTATGTACCAATCCTATATGCTATGTGTCCCTTTCAACCTGTCCAATAAATGGTATTTTGGTTATTCATCCTTGTAAACAAGAATTTTAAATTTCAATTGATTTCAACTTTAAGGAATATAAATAAACATCCTAATATATATTTTTCAAATAATTTCGATTTAAATGATCAATAAACTTATTCTATAGAAGGATTATATATGATACCTGTGAACATGATTCGTTATATATTTTAAATACTTGGTTTCGAAAAAATAATACATAAATTCCATTATTTAAATTTTCTAAACATTAACATATGTTTTGAATTTAATGGTAATAACATTTATTTGATGAAATGATAATAAATATTTCATTATCTACATAGTATAGTGAAAATATATTATTTCTTACAGTTGGTACATTATAAAAATCTCTTAAAAAATATCATTCCTATTTGAAATGAAAGGTGGTAGTATTCATTAGTTATAGAATCCAACCCCCAACCAATCCTATAGAGATCAATTTGAATTTAATTGGTTCCCAAATTTTTTCATAAATTTGTTTTGAAAAACATTTTTCTACTACACAATGTGTGTATATTAATATGTTACAATTGATAAGGAATGAAACCATAGCTTCCGGTTTCTTCATGATACAATTTCTATTCATGTGGCCTTACTTTAGATATGCAAGATATACTACTTCTATTTCTACACCCTATATCTAGATCATCTTCTTCATGGATGGATAGCTAAGGGTAGCTTTATACATGTTTCACATCCTGGGCCCCTAATCACTGTTCTTCATTTTCTTCTAATCCATAATGACAATGGGTTTATCACACCCTATGTCCTTTTCCACTTAGATATTTAGTGTAATATATTTTGAAATACTCCTCTCATTATTTATAATTTTATAATTAATAATAATATAAGGAATGAACTTAGGTAGTGAAGCATTTATTAGATATATTTGCAACTCATCTAGGAATTTAATCTTCAATATTACCAAGAATTCAATTATTTCAATAATAATGAAAATATGAGGCATAGATGGAACGGAACCTCCATGATTAGTCATAAAAAATCATTGGAGATCTTATATCTCTTTCATATGACCATAACATGAGAGATCTCGACGGTGATATATAATTAAATATACCTTTCATTCATCATGTTACATCATAATGTATTTGGTCATGTATGATAGCATCAATAACAAAACATATAGGGATTTTTTAATATGATTATCATAGAGAGATAAATCTTATTCATTTTTCCGTTTATGGGGATAATCTAGAATATGTAATTCAAACACATAAAATTTAATTTCATCCAATTCCACTCTTGTAATATTTTTCTAGTCATACATTTTCCATTCTCAAGTATGGATCAGGATGATCTGTTTACATTATGTTATTTTCTTTTTTCAAATAATATGAGAAAAATTTTAGTACATTATTTTATGTAGTTTAAACAAAAAATATATTCTATGTATTAATCTCACAATATTTTATGGAAATCTAGTAGCACTCAAAATTAGTTTCAAAACAACCAATTTCATTGAAATTTTATTGTGAATAATATGAATTCCCCTACTCGTCACGTGGAATTTGGCTGGTCTTGAAATATGATAGGTTTTAGGTTGTATATATAAATTTGAAATGTATTAACTTTAAATTAATTGTTTTTTTGAGTGGAATACCCAATCATGATATCCATAAATTTTATTTCCTCATCCATTACCTATCAAGTGCACTATTTCTAATTTGGATGTCATCCATTGATGCGAACTAAGTTAAGTCAAGAAAAAAAATAATGTTATAAATCCCAGGTAATTTAAGGGACCCCAAAATTGGATGGTTATGCACTTTGATCTATGGTTCTATATAAAAATATGTAGTGGAATGTTATACCAAATAAATATATTAAATAGAGGGAGTTTATTGGTATCTATATACTGAAAAATTATATTTATTACAATAATGTCAATATTATATTGATTTACTTATGAAATTGAACATGTATAAGAAAATGACTATGCATATTTACATTTACCTTAGTAATATGTTTAATTATAGTTAATTAATCAATTTAGGTGATCTAAAAAAAGATTGTATAATGAAATTACAATGAAACATTAATGAAATAAAATAATAATTTTGTATAATCCATGTCATTTACTAATGGTTAGTTTATAAAGTGGATATTTATTTCATATTTCCAACTATCCAACATTGTAAATTTCTTGAATTGGATACTCCAAAGCTACAAACATGCACCACTTCCAATATCATGATAAGTGTATAATTTACATATGAATTTACTTCCATAAAAAGGATGGAAATAGTAGAACAGGTTAATGGAATTAATGTAATGAAACCATGAAAATGAATACCCATACAAAACTAGATGAGGAATTTAAGAAGAGACACAAATTAATTTTAATAATATCTTTCATGAAATAAATGACTTATAAATTTATTTTCTTCGATAATTTTCATCCATATTCATCAAACCATTTAAAAATTTAATAAAATTAGAAATCAATAAAAATCATCTATATTTATGATAAACCAATCATGACTTAATTAGTTGTATTATTTAAATAATTCATAATTATATTTTATTTATCATATGAATTTTATTTATATTCTAATCCATCATATATTAAAAAAATTAAAACTATGTGTGTAAAAAATAAAATATTCCTTAGGGGAAACATAATGAGTACCCACCCAAACTCCCAACCATTTATTATACTTATAAATGGTTCACCATTAAAACATATGGAATACAAAACTTATTATGTAATTTAACTAAATTTATTATCACCATAATGGAAAAATAAAACACATTCTATCTATGTATAATTTTATTCATTAATGTGTGTAATCTAATAACAGTAATAAGACATCTTCATGATACATAGATCCAAAAATTAAGCATAAATTAAATATACAGATATGTATATATATATATAGAAAATGTATGTTAGGTTTTGTTTTATTAACATAATGACCACACATAACACATGTTTACAAGGTTTAAATTTTTTAATAAATTGATTTTAAATTCTGCATAATTTGGTAAAATTACATGGTAGACAGATCACAACTAAAAGTCATGTATTATTCTCACAATTTATTAGTGGAGCATGCATATGGACTCTTCATGTAATTATACCATGGAAAATATAAGATAAATAGCCTATACAAGGGATACATATTGTCTAGTAACCAAGTTACACAGTCACCTGTCATGTAGGTCATGTTAGAAAATATATGAACTGTCTGTGAAAAAAGGACTACATGTCATGAGTGACTATTACACTGAGTATAATATAGATAAATTTATACCAAGATAGCCCTGTAATCATGTAATGAGTATCTAAATTAAATTTCATTAATAATTTCACATTTAGTGAATGATTTTTTAATGAATTCAAGTGGTATTAGACACTATTAAATAACATATACATCCGACTTACATGTGTGCACTCTTGTGTTGTCTAAATAGACAACTCATCAACATCAAATGAGATCATTGAATTTTTTCTCTTTATAAATTTAACATATTTGATTCTATTTTTTGAGAAATGAATCTACATAAATCATATCTTATAGTTTTGAAAAATGGATGATTAAAATTGTATTAAAATATATTAATTAATATGTAATTTTTAAATGATCATTAAACAATTATGAGACCCCTCTAATACAACATGTTGGTTTTGGGGAAAGCAGATATATGATATGGGGAATTCCCAACTCAAGATTGTTGATTAATATGTTATTTAAATGACTATATACACTAGGATCAACTGAATTGAAGCAAAAAATATAGATATTTGAAAATTTTCAAAACCAAAGGACAAAATCCATCCCATATTATACATAATTAAAATTATGAAATAATGTATTTACATACGATACATTAATTATTAATTGATGGATCTGACATAATTACTACATTTTCCAATTTTATTATTCAAGAATAGATTCACTATTTTGGTGATCAACATGTGTTCTTCGGATTGTCGAAAGTCACCGTATTATTTTTTTGTTCTTCCATGGATGACCATAATGATCACATAATTCTCCTTTGATTTCCATGATAATATCTTCAAGGAAGGTTTCATGATGATATATGTAGTGGTAAGAGTTTATGTAGAGGATATCTCTCTATCAATAAGTGCATTCTTAAATAATGTGATCAATAAGACTTTAAGAGTATTATCTCTATACCTAGAAATAACCACAAAAAAATTATAATTTTCAATTGGTTTGAATGGAAAGATGTTGGATATTTAATTATCAATATATAAGTATAAATATGTAATATATATATTATATAGTTATTATACCTATCATAAAAACCATAAAACAAATATTGTGATGAAAAATAAATTGTATCTCTACACAGAGATAATATGTCATACATACACACAAGTGGTAAATTCATTTCACATTTGATGATAAATAGGGTGGGTAATGGTGGGTACATAATCATATTAAAATTACACTAAATTAATAATATTTATGATATTATTCTATTTTAAATACCATTAAATTTTAGATGGAAATATAAAATAGAAAATAATGTGATCAGTTAACAAAATTACATCTTCTATGAATGAAATCCTTCAGATCTCCCTTTATAGACCATGAGGTTGGTTTTTTGGGAGTAAAATTACCTATATAACGTGTATTTGGATTTTAATAATATAAATATTTTGTTTTTGGTAAATCTATAAGCCTCAATTTGTATTAAAAAAAGAAAGGAATATTGAACTCATACAAGTGAGGGTAGGGGAAATTTTGGATTTTAAAGAAATATTAAAATTTATTTAAGTATTTAATTATCCAAATGATTCAAAATGGAAAAATAATCAAAATAAATAATATGGTCTTTAAATCCTCATATGAATAAATTTATATAGGTTTTGGTGTATCTTTAAAACATATCTTTTTGGTCAAACACATAGTTAATCAATTTTACCCTTAATAATGGAAACATTTTCCCTCCAAATTCCTTGAATACAATTTTAATGATATGGTTACTATTGGATCATAAATGAAAAATTTATAAGATATTCGACATTATCTTATACACCCTGTCATCTTTCATGATTTATATTATTTTTAAATAATTTAATAATATATTATTTAATAACACACCACTAATGAAATTTTTGAAATAATTATTCTACTTTGACTTTGAAAACAACTTGATAGTAAATTAATTTAAATCTAAACAATTTAAAATTCCATAATATTAAATATTCCTCAATTCGGTCAGAAAAATATACATTAATGTCCTTAAACATTACATATTCTAGTGATTTTATACTAGAATTTATGTTATTACATTAATAATAATATATTCAACAAAAGTTGTTATAGAATAATGAATTTCCCTTAGAAAACGGAACACAATAATTTATAATAGACAGTTATACATCATATAATTTATTCCATAAAATGAAAGACTTAAAATAAAATTATGGTTTCTTTTTAGGATCAAATTTTCACAATTTAACCAGTGATTTCATCCTTTCATCTATTCTCCCTAAAATGACATGAAAAATAAATTAAAACATGTGATAGATACAATTTATTATTAAGTTATATAAGTGTAATTAAGCATTTATGAAATTGAAAATTAATAAAATAATTTATAGAAAACAAGCCTTTTATTCAAAAAATGCAATCATCTTTTGTAAGATGATTAATATATTACCTTCTGAAAGTCAATCATTTTTCCTAAAAACTCTTAAGATAGACTATAAAATATTACTTATTGAAATTTTAAATCTTTTTTCCATACCACTATGAAAAATTATAGCTCTCTAGGTAGTAACCACCATAGTTACATGTTTTTTTGATCATCATATCATTTTTCTTATTATATCACAGAAGTTACTAATCCAGAAAACTATATAACACTACCAAATGATTTTGAGAGATATAATGAGACATACCACTCATATTTTACCATGGAATAAACCATCCTCATAAAAAATTTCCATGAAACATAAAAAAATCATAACACATAAAGTGTTCATAAAAGAAACATTATTGAGGAAAATATTTCATCCATTTTGAAATCACTTTTTAGTTTTTTACTATGCCCAACAATCATAAATGAAAAAATTATTATTTGAAAATAAAAGTTTTAACTTGTAAATAAGCTTAAAAAAATAAAAGAGACATGAAATTTTAAAATTTTGTAAATTCCACATATGAAGTATAAATATTCTTCTTTAAAACGGTACTTTAAAAGGGGATTTTAAAAGACATTCCCTTCTAAATAATATATCATTGAAGCAATCCTTAATAATATAATTCGATAAAGTGTATTTTTTATAATTAAATATTAAAAAATTGGAAATAAAATATAATATGTAAAAAATACATTTAAGACATAATATTATATTGACATAATATTGAAGTATATGTTTAACCGAAAGAATGAAAATTGAGTTAATAACTCTCTTACATTATCTTAGAATTTCAAATAAAGTTTTCAAAAATTGTGTATTATTGTTTAGAAAATTATATTAAATAATTATTGAAATTTATTGAAATTTATAATACCCTATTTTCTATCTTATAACATCTTATGTCCCATTAATTAGTAATATTTCATTATCTTCAAGATTTTGGGTGAGTTTGTTTAATGGGTTCATGATTAGTTTTTTTTGTATAATTATTGACGATCTTATAAAATGGGATTAAAACTACATAAGTGGAATGTAATAGTATTAATTATCTTTTATAATTATTAATGATCCCATATATATTTTTTATTTCTTATATGAGGATTATTCATTCGATTAAACGTTAATGAAAAAAGTGTAGTTTTTTTGGATGGTTTTTCAAACATAATGATCTAATTTCATCTTAATTAATATTATGTGTGTTTATTCGTTATATTAGAAGATATAGGTTATAATATAATTATTTAAATCTTATATTTCCATAATAACACTTTTAGGACCAGACATGAAGGTGATAACTTAAAATGAAAATAATTATTCACGGAGATGGTAACTCGAATTATTTGGGAAAGTCGTTTAGTTACGTTGAATAAGAGGAGTTCATAATGAATGTTTTATTACATATTCCATTACAAACATATTATTGTAGTATATTCATTATTTTTATCATATAATTGAATTATGGATGAATGGGAAGAGGATAATATTGATAAAATAAAATAAAATAATATATGTGTTCTGAGAAAATTACGTTCTGAATATGACCTCCAAAGAACACACATTAAGGTCCATGGATTTTGTATTTTGGTTATAATAAAATAAAAACATCATGGGGATAGTGATATAGATAGGTTTGGATATTATTTTATGATATAAATTTTTTTTGAGTCTAAATAGGGTGGTGAGGGTGGAATTTATATTTTGGGAGAGGTGTATTAATGTGATTAAAATAAAAAATATTTTATTTTTAAATCCAACCACATTGAGGTGGAATGAGTTTACTTAATACTTTCTATCAATTAAAATATTTTATGATAGATATGGTTGATAATTACCTCATCCAATCATTACATATTGTAGTTTGTTCTTATCCTAACTCTTTACCCTTTTAATTTTACCATATTCAATTTTTTTTACCTATACCACAAAAATTGTTTTTTACAAGTGTAAATTTTTTATGGATAAAATTAAAATTGAAATTATAATAAAGTTTTTAGCTTATAATTTCAAATATGGAATCATGTTTATGTAATTACGTTTGAAAAATTGTGAAAAACATATTTAAAATTAACCATGTGGACACAATAAAAATGTATTTTTTAAAATTCAATAGTTCAAGAGTTTGAATTTATTTTATATTCAATTTTATTGTGGAGTTTATTCCAATTACATAAATTGTTTTTATTGATTTATAATTGAATTAATTATACATTAAAACTAATTTAAAATTTAATTTAACTATATAAATTCATTACTCTAAAATGTGATTTTCATTTAATATTCATTAGTTTAACTATTTATCAAAAAATAAAAAAATTTTACCTAATGATTAAAATAATTTAACCACATAATAATTTTTATAATAAAAACTAAAGAAAAATTATATTTTTAAAAATAAAATTTAGTAAATCTTATAAATTCATATTTATATGGGGAGCTCTATTAAAAAGCGACAAAACTATCTTCTTAAAAAATCATCTTTTATGCTTAAAAATTGTATTTATTCTTATATAATGACTATCAAACTGATCAGATTATTTTAAAAATATTTAATGGAATTTATAACACATATTTTTCATTAATATATTTTATTAACAGTGATGATGTGATTTTATTAAGGAAAAATGTCATTATGGGCATAAAAAAATATTTTGTTTTATAAAAAAACAACGTTTAGTTTCAATTGGATTTTATTTCCATTTATATTTATTTAGTTACCAATTAATTCATTTTATAAACATGTTCAAACAATATTTTCATAATGTTTTCAATTTCATTCATTCCCTCTATTCCAATGGCTATGTGATAACTATCACATTTAATTATTAATATTTAGGCATTTGTTTAAGGTCGATGTGCAGTATATTGTATGACATTGTGAATAATGTTTCAAATTAAAATCAGGGGGTGACACATTCTCCCCCTATAATAAATTTAATCCATTAAATTTAAACTTTGTATTTTGAAACTAGTGGTTTAAATTTTCAAATTAACTTTTTTGAAATTGAACATCATATAATGGATAAATAATGCGTCATTTTGAAAAGGGAGAAAGAAAATTATGAATGTCACATGGGATAACACATTCTAGGTTCTATGTAGGAAAACATTTAAATTGAAGAGAAAACATATTGCTCTCATAATGATAGATAGTGATATAGAAAATGGTCATGAGAAAGGTTACCATCAAAAACTGTAAATATGTGATATATTTAATGGATATTAATTATTTGGTATGTATAGTAATCAGATAATACATTTCCCAAATCTAAGGAATTCTATTACTGCATCAAGTTAGAGAATAATTATAATTAAATACATGTAAATTATAATTTAATCTTGTACACAATTTCGACTAAAATCCCATATTCTCTCCAATTTAATAGTTATAGGACCCTGAATCCCCCTAATACGGTGATGGGAGAATTAGGGTGACAAAATTATTTTGTTATGACATATATTGTTCCCATGATGGTAGGAAATTGATAATCATATATTGTGGACTCAATTAGTAATCAAAAATTCACATGCAGAAAGGAAACAAAACTGTTTTTCCTGGTTCACCACTAAGGGAAAGTCCAAGGAGCATATACCGACAGTGTTTCGGGCATACTATTATACACTAATATTCACTATTTTTGGAATAGAAGTTCTCACACACAATCACTCTATAGTAGGGAAAGTTACTTTACATGATTTTTGATATAACACACTTCCACCATTAGAACACATCCATTGACCCCCTATCTCACTATATTGATAGAAGACAAACTCAGTTTATCGACATGAAGGTCACATCAACGGATTCAAATTAAATTCCTTGTCCCAGACCAACATGATACTTTTCTTGCATTATTTACTTGACTTGATATACATTTTAATAACTGTTCACTAAAAACGTGATGTTAAAAACCGCCTTTGATTAAGCTTCTTCAGAAAGAAACCCAGCCTTCATCGAACCAAATTCCATCACAAAGCTCACAATGTCAACATGGAATACCCCATCACAAAAAACCACCCTTTTCTATATGAATTGGAATCAGTTATGACAATAAATGTTTATTCATGAAGATCATTCTTACATAGAAATACAGATTCTTAGAGCCCCCTATATTCACAAAATCAGTGAAATTCACGATTTTAATTTAATATTTTTTTGTCAAATGTGGAGGGGTAGAGTTATATTTATAGGCTCGACCATTCACGATGCTCCACCAGCTACAAAGGATTTTCTAGGGCATTGAAAATATTTTTCATGGCTCTCTTTCCTTCTCGATACTAAAAAAGTATTTGATGTAGTCACCTAGATCACCATCAACACATCATGTAGCCATGATGTTTCACTTCTCATAATCACAATTATCACATTCAGCATTCATGATGCTCAACATCAAAGAAACCCAGACCCTAACCTCTGAGAAACTCATTCCTTTACCATATTCAAAAATATATGATTCTATAATACAACCCTTCATAATTCTTTCCCTTCCTTCATATTTTTTATCCCCAAATTTTTTCAATCACTCGGAAATGACCCTACATTGAACGCTATTCTCAAACAATTATATAAGAGAACATTTATTGAAAACATCTTGGAAAACCATTTGAGGTTAAAAAACCCAATCCATACACCATTTCTATATATTAATATCCTTGGTTATAACAATCTCTGCCTTTGGGTTTGTTGGAAATCAATAGATAAACTAAATAAAGCACCATCCACCATTAAAACCTGATACACCAGAAACAACTAATCCAAAAATCTATGTCTATATGACCAATTCTCAGTTTATAAAATAATATGGGAATTATGAATTGGATTCTAATGTTATTAACACTTAAATATGTCAGATCTAAGCTCTGACTGTTTCCTCGTAGCACAGAATTGGTTTTCCCTACTTATTCTCCCCCTTAGTAACCCTTTGTTTCTTTATAACATCGAATTGTTTATCTATTATCATTATATTCCACATTGTATTCTTATTACCCCTTTATAAGTCATTGAATTTATCTATTTCATCATTATATCCCTTTTTCAATCAAACTAATGATGAAAATTTTTACTTTTAGAGCTAAAAACCCCACTCCCCTAGATCATATCTTCCCCGTAAACCCGCATCACTTATATAAAGAGAATAAAAGACTAATAAAATCTAGGAAGATGTGATACATCTCTCACATCCTCATACATTTGTATGTGGATGAACACTGATGTTCACTCAATGTTTCAAGAACAAATGTGGTGCCAATGGATTGGTCATAGTTTTATCCACTTCACCATCAAATCCAACATGATTCCTTTTAATCATACCTTGTATGAATTTTTTCCTTGATAATGTGATATCTAAATTATAAATGCCTAAAATGAGGATGATGAACTAGATTCATCATAAGATCAATTTCTAAGTTGTTATTATAGCGAATCACCATTTGTTGTTTCAACTCATAACCAATAGCAGTTAGTTATTTCTCTATCCATAATAGTTGAGTACAAGCCTTTGTAGGAGAGATATACTCTCACTCCATAGTACTAAGAGATGTACTTATATGTTTCTTACTAAACAATACCATACCAATCCTACCAATAAATAACAATCCACCACTTTTGGACCTTCTATCTATCACATATATTGTGCAATCAGCATCAGAAAATGCTGATAGTTCTTAATATCTTCCCAGAAAAAAGTAGAATTTATAATTGTGTGTAACTTGAATGTATCTCATGAATCTTTTAACAACCACTATATGTTCTAGACTTGTATTACATTGAAATTGGGATGAAAAAATGTTTTTATGATAATATGTGGCTATTATCCAGTCAAGTCTAATTGGATTCCAATGATTCTTCTATACATGGTGGGACTCACAGAAGTGCCATCCCCGTGCTTTCCAAAGTTTGTTTTGACAGAAATTGTAGTCATAATTAGTTGGGAAACCTTCAAGTTGAATTTCATCAACATATCTCTTTCATATATTTCTAGAGAAATGAAAATGTAATTCAACATTTGAATTACTTATATCCCTAATACGTATTTGTGTTCACCAATAATAGGATTTTGAAAATTGGATTTCATGTGAATTGGTAATTATTTCAATAATATCTACCTACTTTGACAAAATGTAACATAATACATGTTAACCTATACCCTAAATAGATGTTCCTTTTAATTATTTAAATAAGGATTATGGTCAAAACCGTCACTTTTAAATTATATCCTATATAGATATGAATGTAGATATTAATACAATGCTAAAGGTTCTTTCTTTATCCAGTTGAGGGATTTTTTCAATATATAATCATTCATTTCATTATTACAAATAATAAATCTAACTAGTTGTTCAATTAAGACAAACTCTTCAAGAACTCCATTCAATTATAATTTCTTGATATCCATAAAATAATATTTTTTATCTTTTTTGAATTGATATTGCAAGTAAAATCATGATCTATACCACTCTCTCTACTAGAGAAAATGAGTCTTCAACATCAACTCCATCAATTTTTGCATAGCCTTTACACAAAAATAAAACATTATTTCTGATCATATTTTATGCTCATCATTTTGTTTTCTAGAAACCCATTTTTTTTAATAAGTCTTTTATTTTTGGGTCTCTTAACAAGATACCATTTTTGCCCTTGTAAATATAGAACAATTTTTCATTCATGACCAGAACCCATGATTCATAATTTTCTTTTTCCTTAAACGAGGTTGGGATTAAAATTGATAGAATGGATGCATGTGATTCACTCCTAATTATCCTTTCTATGTGGGAGATTTATAATATCTAATGATGTTTTATTGATCGATTTTTTCCCTTCTATTTCTCATTTGATGTTTAGATGATAATTCTTTCAATATCATTTCTTATTCTAATTCCCCATCTAAATCATATCATTTGTGTCATATCATAATATTTATAAGCCTTCCATTATTTCAGAATTTGAATTTTTTCCTTTACCACTAACAATTAAACATGAAAATAATTTTCCATTGACATGATTTTCAAGAAATTTCAAGAATAGTCAGGTTATATAAAAATTGAAATAAAGATTCTAACATCTTCCCCATCATTCATTATTTGTTTGTACCTCAATTGAAATACTTATCAACATCTTTTTAATGATGGATCTAATCTAGAATGGATATATTGAAATTTCTATATGAACAACACATTAGAATAGTTATTCATCTTGAGAATTTACACATTTGATAACATTCACAACATTACAAGGGATTATCGTTTTAAACAATTGGTCTCTAGAACACTAAAAATAAGATCATGTCAATATGGTTCCTTTTTTATCATATTTTTTTATAATTTAATATCTATAGATTCAACAAAAAATAGACCCTTTATCATGTTTTTACATGAATAAAAATTTGAGGAAGCGTTTAAATATGGTGAATTTTGTAGAATGGATATATAAAAAAAAGATAGCCCACATTTCTCTTGGGTTATTTCATTAAGAAAACAAATCACTTATCAATTACCTCTATTATAATAACAAATATAATAAAAACGATTAATTAAATAATTTATATACTCCATGATGCATCTATATGAACTGTAAGGATGATATTATTTCCAAAAAAAGTTGATACATTTACTTTAGTATTCATGCTTTCACTTATGAAAATCTATTCTAACTTATGATGAGGCATCAAGGATCTACTCACAAACTCTTCTACTATTTGTGGATACTTTTTTCTCCTAATAGACTTTGTGGATGATAAATTATTAATATTCCTAAGAAGTTCTTCTTGTTTAAGAATTAAGGTTAAAAATATTTCTGGAATGTTTCCATATTTCATGCTTGTTTCAAACATAACATCTTAAAAACAATAGTTTTGTTTTATTTGAATACTATCATGTATTTTTTCTTTATCACAGAGAATCATTTCTATTCCTTCTACAGTAGCCATAACCTATGAATTGTCATGTATCATCCTTACTTCTAAATACTTTTTACCAATAACTAACATGTCACTAGTAACTATTACAATATGTCCTGATCTTCCACATGTGTTTGTCTTAGTTTCATTCATCTAATTTTTTCTCTTAGATTAACTTCCCCTCTTCTGATTGGATTTAGAATCCAAGGACTTCTCAAGATACACCATTGAATTATTATTGGGAGGATTTATTTTCATAATATTATTCTGAGTTATTCCCAAAGTGTCTCTTTAATCCTTAGATAAATTTAGTTATCTTATTATCTTATAATATTTTGATAAATGTGGACATGTGAACGCACCAATGTTGTGAGAACTTCCATTGAATACCTCAAATATGTTATCATGAATTCAAAATCTTTGTATAGTAAAAAGATAATTATGGACAAGTGGATGTTACTTCATAATATTTGGATTTCCACTTCAGATTGGATTCATTTTTTAATTTACATTTTGAGGATTGTACCAAATATTTATTGCATAATGCCCAAATCTGTTGCGGCACCATCACTGAACCAGAAACCATGATCTCCATATATTATTTGTTTTAAGGTTGTTGGACATTATTAAAAAATTATTTTGAAATGTATGGGTAAGATGATTTTATAATCTTTTTTATCCACCCTAGTCTTGATGGTAGGTTACTTACAACCTTTCTTCATCCATACTTGTTTAATATTTTTCATAAAACATGCACTGTTCATGATAATTCGTTTTGAAGAATTCATAAAAGTTTTTATGGATTGTACATGTTTTCCCATATTCTTAAGATAGACAGTGAAATGATGTCCTGATCTTCTTATCACATGTTTGTGGACATTCAGCTTTAGAATCCTCTTTTGAAAATTTAATTCATATAATAATGGTTTCCTTATTTTTTGAATTTTAAATATATTTATTCTCAATATTGTACAAATGAGCTTCCAAATAAACGAATTTTATATTGAGGATGATTTTTTCATCATCAATAATAATAATGTTTTCTTCAAAATCCTTATTACTTCTAAAAATATCATCTTAAATCATTTTAACATTATTCTCCTTCAAGATGGATGATCACTATCTATATAAATTGAAGGATTATAAAAAAAAAATTCATTCGGAATTTCATGCAACAAATTTCATAATATCTAAATTGAAAATTCTTATGGGGTTGTACATTGGTCAATACCACCACTTCTGCTAGGATATTTATTTTGATGGAAACCTTCAAAGGTGATAACACATAACTCTTGATCACAATGAAATTTGTATTTACATGGGGATTATGTTTTTTCCTTTTATTTGGAAGAAACTAGATCCACGTACACTACACAATCCAATCATGAGATATATTAATTGTTAGAAATGTATAGAGAACTAGATACTACATTTTCATTAGATAAAAGGGACTTATTCAACTGTATTTTCTCTTTATTTTTCTTATTCATCATGTTATTCATGTATATATACATTTTCTTGGATATTGATGAATCTTTATAAATAAATTAACTTCATTATTAACTTCGGAATGAAAAACAAATCTTCAAAAGAGATTATCTTTTACTATAGAGAATCCAACTTAGGTAAAACTTCCTTCTGATACCCTTTATTGGGCCCCATAGCACCCTATGAGTGGAGGGGTGAATCAGTGTCTTAAATTTCTCTTTTAATATGATGAATCTTCTTCACACATTGTAGGGAACATGTTAATCTATTATTGTGGAGTCAATTAGAAATGAAACATTCACATATAGAAACAAGAAACAACTTTTTTAGTTGGCCCATCACCATGGGGTAGCACTTGGAACATACACCGACAGTCTGTTCATCGTACCAAAATAAACTAATCATCACTATTTATGGAATAAAAGAGTTTAGACATAGTCACTAAATTGTAGGATCAATTTCATTACATGATTTATGGATAGAACACTACATCCCTTTGAACACTTCTGTTGACTAACTATAGCTCATTGATTTGAGATATGTCTTACTTAGATCATTGATATGAAGGTCTCTTTAGTGGTTTTTCATTAATGTTACATTACATTAATATAAAGAGTCTTTTCATGCACCATAAACCTGAGTTTATTCACTTTGGAAACACTATTAACTAAGAACATGATGTATAAAACATCCCTTCATACTTCTCCTTCATGAAACTCACTTCCATCGTGATGAGTCCTACCATCGTGGAGAAAACATACTTCAAAAACCATACTATGTAAATATGGAATACCCCATCCTCAAGAATACTGATTTTTAAAAAAATTAAGGGATCAATACATACAAAACTAGCCTTTTCTTGATGCTCAAGCTCACACAGATATCAATATTCACATAGCTTCCTTGACATTGAAAATGTAGAGAGATTACAATATTTCTTTGCATATTTTTTTGTGGTATGAATATGGGTAGCCTTATAATTATAGGCTCATCCATTTTTGATGCTCCACCACCTCCAAATCATTTTTTTGATCTTTTAAAAACCTATTCCTGACAATCCTTCCATTAAAGTTCTCTACTAATATTTTACAATGTTACAGAGATCACCATCAAAACATCACACAATTGTGATACTCCACTTCTCATAATCATTGATTTCAACATAAAACATAGGAGGATTAGAACAGAACACAATCCATTCTCCATTTCCATCAATGAATAGCCTTGGTTCCAACAATAGTATTCAATAATTATTTTCATACCAAAAGAATCAAAATTAACTTTTATCAATTAGAAATTCAATAAAATTATGTCTTTTTATTCCTCATATCTATAAGAATTTAACAAAAAACAAAGAAATTTATGCAATAAAATTTGAATTTCTAAATATATAATTAATCTTACAGAAATTTATCACTTTAAACCACTAAAGGGTTATCAAATGCATTAGATTTACAATTATCCTAAGACATGTAAGCCCATGACTCTATATGTAACACTATATAAAACTATAAAAGGAAATATAATAATATCCAATGTTGTCTAAACCCTCATCTAACACCAAAAATAATTAACTAACATTACTCAATACATATTCTTATGATTTCAATCAAGAATATATATTATTATTTTCTCAAGAATATTTTTGATTATAATTTTATTGAATTAAGATCAAAAAATAAAAAACAAATCCATTAATTACAAGTGGAAACTTATAATATATATATATTTTTTAGATAAAATACATTAAATAAAAACATCGTTTCATTCCCGGATCAAATATTCCTAATTTACACCGTTATATAATCCTAGTATATATTCTATTATAAATATTTTGAAATAAATTAAAACATGAGATGAGCCCAAAATATTTTTAATGGACATAAAAAGATGGAAAACATAGATCCATTGAAAATTTATTAAATTATTTTCAAATAATCATATCTTTTATTCATAAAAAATAATCATCTTCTTAAAAAGATTATTATATTGAATTTTGAAAATCAAGCGATTACACAAGAAAAATGATATGCAAGAATAAAATATAATTAGGTAACATGGGTTATAATTTTGATACCACTCATCGAAATTTGTAATCTCTATTTACTACATAGGGAGTAAACATCATTATTACATTTGTTATAATCACTGTAGTATTATTTGTAAAATATATTAGGATAAAACTAACTTTTTTACTCTTTCCTATTTCCCAGTCCATAGGAGATCTATAAAGACCTCAGACAAGCTCATTTTTTATGGAACAACCAATCCTCATAAAAAAATTCAGAAAACAAAAAAATATTTATAACACATTAATCATGCATAAAATAATCCTTCTTAAGAAAATTAACATTTCCATTTTGAATTTATTTTTCCATTCTTTATTTAGATAAAGACTAATACAAGAAAAAAAATTGAAAAAATTTTAAACATGTAATGGATGTTTATAAACGTTAAAGAGAAATGAAATAAGGAAATTATTTTCATGACATGAATTTAATAAAATGTTTTTTTGAAAAATTATCATGTCAAAATGTTTTCTAAAAGAACGTCCCTAATAAATATCATATTAATTATGTGATCATTGATAAAATTAATAGATCAGCTGTGTTGGATCTAAATAAAAAAACTTTTGGATATAAAACATATTATATTTAAATATAATCTTAAATATAACTTTATCATGAAATAATGAAAAATTATATGTTTAACCAATTGAATGAAAATTTGGTTTATGAATTATTTTACCTTATGTCTAAAAATATTCAAATGTGTTCAAACATCTTGTATAATGGTTTAAATATTTTCATTAACCTATTAATGTAACATATTAATATTTATAATAGCTTATTTAGTGATTTTATATCATCTTATAAACCATTCATTAATAGTATTTCATTATTTTTATTGTTTTCAGTGTGTTTGTTTCATGGTTTTATGAATAGTGTATTTGTGAAAATTTTTGAATGTTCTTGTTATATGGGTTAAAAATACACTAGTGGATGAAATAGTATTTACGAACTACCATAAATTTTAATGATATGATATATCATTATTTTTCCTATCATGTAGACAATTCATTATATAAAATGATAATGTATAATGTTTAGTTTATTTTATTGTCTTTTCAAATCATCACAAAATAATTTCATATAATAAAATATTATGTTTGTTTAGTAGTTACATAAAATGATTTGGATAATTACATACCTATTAAAATATGATTTAACCACAATGATATGACCATCCATGATGGTAGTAATGGAAAATGAAACATCCTTATTCATGGAAATTATTAATCGATATAATTTAGAAAATAGTTTCATATTGTTAAAGAAGAGGATATTATAAATCAAATGGATATTATATATTTCATTTCAATTATAAACTTTTTTTAAATACATGGTTTGGTAGTAAGGATGATTATATTGGGTGTAAGAGGTGAGGGTAAAATAGAAGAAGAAACAAAAATAAGAGAGAAGTTTTGAAAAAATTATATCTTGAATATCTCCCCTATAAAGGACATTTTGAGGGCCTTAGAATGGTATTGGGTTAATTTGATTCTAAAATTTTCATGGGGAGAGTGAATATAATAGTTATATATAGATATTTTATGAGATAAAATGGGTTTTCATTCGAAACGAGATATTGGGTGTGATATTTATTCATCAGGATAAGTCGGTTTATGTTATTTAAATAAATATTATTTTATATTTATAGACATCATGATTGAGTTAGAATTAATATACATTAATTTATATGACAATTAATACTTTATATACCTTTTTTAGGTTCGATGAAGAACTCAACGAACAATGAAATTTGGCAGTTTTTAGGTATTTTAATCCATTTTATTTTTTATTTTAACCCATTTTATTTTTTTACCGAAATTGTGGTCAAACACTTTTTAAAACATGGATCATTTTTTATGCATAAAAATATTGATGATAAAAATTAAATTTATAACATATAATTCCAAATACGGAATCCATTTTACCTAATTATATTCAAAAAATTTAAAAATAATATTTAAAATTAATACTAACGACACAATGAGAAATCACGTTTTAAATTGAAAGCATAAAAAGAATAAGATGTTTTTAAATCCAAATTAAATGTGAAATTGATTTAAATGAACTAAATTGAATTGATTTTTTTAAATTTTAAATAATTATACATTATAAATATTTAAAAATATATTTTTTCTATATTATTAAATTAGATGAAAATATAGTTTTCAATTGAAATTCATTTTTTTCACTATTTATAAAAACATTAAAATCCTATAAGAAATACCAAAATTTCATCCAAATATAATTTTGATATTATAAATTAAATAATAAACATTATCTTGTAAAATGAAATTTATTATATTGTAAATATTTAAATTTAATATAGGTGTGTTGTTAAAAGTCTGGAAAATTTATTTTTAAAAAAACATTTCTTTTTTGAATAATTTTAGGATTTATTTTTAAATTGATCCTTTAAAATGAATTAGTTGAATATAAGAACATTTTATTGAACATTTAACATATAAATTTCAATAATATCATTTATTAATAATGGTTAAATAAATTTATTATGATAGAAAATCATTATACACATAAAATAAAATTTCTTATTAAAACATTTCCATTATATTCAATTAGTTTTTAATTTCATATATAAATAATTTATAAGAAATATATTAATATTGTGAAAATGTCTAAACTATATTTTCATAACTTTTATAATATCATTCATCTCATTCATTCCATTATCTAGGTGATAACTACAAAATTTAATTAATTATATTTACATATTTGTTTAGTATTGATAAGGAATATATTTAATGATATTGTTCATAGTGTTTCATTTTAAAATATTAATGTGATATATTAAACACAATAATTAAACCTAATTATTGTAAAATTAAAATTTTTAATGTCATTTATTTTATTAATCTATTATTTGGATTAATACTATGTCAGTGTTGCATATGATTTTAAGTTAATTACAAAAAATTATAAACAAATTGAAATGAACACAAATTATTTAATCAATAAAATAAAAATTTATAACTAAATATGTACTCATTTTATATACAAAATAATATTTTTGATTTATTAATGTCTACCATGTGACATTTTGTATTTATCTTTTTCTAGAAATAATATAACAGTCACAATGAAAAGAATATTACACCATATAAAAATATGATAGATTCAAGGTTTGAAATAGAAAAAATCTACTCATCCAATATGTCAAAGTCATGTGTTGTTGAAAATTTATTGAATTATCTGGAATTTTTGGCCCCATTTTCCCATTTAACCCTTGTTGGGGTGGTATAATTTTACTATAGTTACTATTGACATTAAAAAATAGATGGGAACTATAAACCAAATTATATTATCCTAATATCAAATATGGAGTATATATTTTAATATTTTAAATCACTATATAGAATATATTTATATTTTTGGAAATTGTGATGAACACTATTTCTCATAAAGATACATTTTATACATAAAACAAGAAATATATTATTATCTCATGCCATGGAAATCATTAGAAGAATACAGAAACATGAGATTTAATATATATTTTATTAAGATTAATTTCCAAAAATGACTAATATAATTTATTAATATTAAAAAACTATAAAATTTTAATCAAATGAGAAAAAAACTCTATTACATTTAAATGATTTTGATTTTCTTTTCTACTTAATTGGATACCCATGAATTATTTTTATACACATTTAAACCATCAATTTTTAATTTTTTTAAATAAATATCAAAACAATTCAACATAATAGATATGTTATAATGTTATTGTATTTTTAAATTTATTTAGGCTTTGGGTTTTGTAAAATTAAATCTATCTAACAATATGTAATTGATGGTAAATATATTTGAAAATATATTTTCTAAAAAATACATTATATATATTACTAATTTTTATGTGGACAAATAACCCTGTTTACTATAATGATAATTTTAGGAAATGTGATTTTCATGAGACTAATAATCACTGAGATATTTATTCTATAATTATATCGATGAATAATATTTTCTAAACAATTCAGAACATATTTTGTTGTATTTCGAAAACACTATTCTCAACCCACCATTGGCAAACATGCTATATTGAATAAACTATAAATTTGGGAAATCGTGTGTGGATTAAGGACCCTACAGTATTTAGAATGTATGGTTTAGTGGCCCTATGTTTCTTTAGTACCCATTGTTTCAATTATGAAATCGTTACATTATGATTTTGAGGTTTATAAATCTTAAGGGTGGAGGATGTGAGATTTTGGGACACTTTCAAGGAGGTTTTGGGCTGAAGGAGAAGTGAATGGTATGTGCTTGGTTTTTAGAAGTATTATGGAATTCCAAGGTGAAACAATGCACACATAATGTTTTGGGATAGTGGAAAACACACATTTAGAGCATAGTTTTCCTAACCATGAAAAATAACCATGCACATGGAAAAAGTGTGATGCAATTGTTTAGGATATTACTTATTTTTTCTCATACTTGATCGTTTTTTCTTTTAAATGGCCATAATTCTATATTTCTATCCACTAAAGGTTTCGGAACCTCTCCCATGCATTTAAAAATAGATATGATGTTGTGCCTTGTCATTTGAAATCCCGATTCTCTTGGTAAGTGATATTATCCTTCATTCTTGTCACATTTCATTAGATCTAATTTGATCAACTTCTAATAGTCTATTTATTTCTAATATCTATGTATTTCATGGCTATATATAAGATGGTGGATGAAAAATATGATGATATTTCTTCTTGGTTGTGATAGGAGAAGTTATATAAGGACGCTTGGGGAGAATCAACTCAGTTGCTTGAACATTCATTTTCTGTTATCGATTTTCACCAAAACCATTGGGGTAGGTGGCTTCTCCCTCAATTCTATATATTATAACTGATTTAAATGATTTAAAATTGAATATTTTGTATTTAATTAGTTTAGATTTGTCTTTTATAAGTCTTTGGAAACCCTTCATGGTGATGATTTGGCAAATTGGGGAAATCATGAAAATTGGGTATTTGAATAAAGTAACATGTTATTGATTTTAAAATAGAGATTATAAAATGGGGGGTTTTTAGGAATAATGTAACATGGTTTTGATTAGAAGTTTTAAATAAAGGGAAATGTTTTATTTAAATTAAATTATTACTATGAAATTGGTTACTTCATTGGTTTTCAATAAAAATTTAGTTTTATTGGAATGGTGTGTTTTGGTGATTTGAAATGGTTTGGTATACTTGTGTTTGTGTGAGATCATGTTCGACGTGCTCGAAAATAAAGTATGTGTACCATTGGGGTACAAGAGGAAGAACCCTATATTGGGGTCTTGTTTCATTGATAGAGAAGGTGATAAGATGAGGGGCTGTTTATGATTAGGGAATTGTCAAACAAATCATGCATGGGTGAGTGTGTTATGAACCTTGAAATGGGTATACAGAAATGATAATTGATAAGTGTTTTTAATTATTTTTTGGTTTTTTTCTTGAATGATAGCTTTATTGAAATTGGTATAATGTTCTCCTAATTTCTTTGGAAAATAATTTATTTTGGAACTTTTTATTGTTCTGTTATAAATTGTTTTGAAGAATTGTTTTATATAAGTGGTTTTTATGTAATGTGTCCAACATTGTTATCCTAGTGGTGTTACTAAGGAAGTCATTGGGTAAAACCAATAAAGTTTAATAATCATCCCTGCTTTGGCACACGAGGGATTTTGCAGATGCTATCTTCGAGGAAATGACCAAAGTTAAATTATAAATTGTTTTAACACCACATCCTGATACATGGGAAGCTTATTGATAGTAGAGAATATAGCTTGTGTATCATAGATACTTATGGTGTTCTTTGAGTCTATAGTTTTTATTCCACTATTTATATAGATAGTTTCTTTTTCTTCCTCTATTTTAAACTCCATTGTTTTTATAATATGAACAAGTGGATGAATTTTCATTCAATGTTCATGAATTATTTAGTGATATGCTTGGATTTGGTTTATTATGTTAATGGTTTTATTCTTAAAGGTTAAATCATCCCCCAGTTTCTTTTGAAAACTTTTATTATTTAATTTAAGACATCGGCATCTTGGGGAAGCCCATAAAGGCTAATTAATGATTCATTGTGTTCTCAATTCCAATGGGAATAAGCGGGTCATTACAAATTATATCAGATTGTTCAGTCATTTCCTAAAAAATAGTTTTTATTTTCTTTGTATTGCTTGAATTCATACTGGTCTATTTCTTGGGTGGTGATCTTACAAAAGAGTAGAATTTTCGTGACTTGAAATGTATTGCATAAATGGTCATAGCAATCCCTTTATGTTGAACATCATGTTACCAGGGAGTTGGGTACATAAGTATATTACAGACACTTATATGATATTGTAATCTCATTGTCATTAGTTTAGCCAATGTGATGAGAATGAAAATAATTGTAGAGGAATGAATTAACACTAGGATTGAACATTTCATTTCGAATAAAGACTTATCGTTTTGTGAAAAGGTGTAAATATTTGAAAAATATTGATTTTTTTCAAATAAAAGAATTTGAAAAGAGGATACTTTGTGTATTAATAAAATAGTTATATTTTCAAGAGCAAGACTGAGATTTTTAAACAACGATTGAATGTTGAAAAAGTTGTTTTTGGAATTTTTTTAGGATAAATGATTTCATATAATTTGAAATGCCAATGTATTAGAATCTAGGGAGTGAGACATACCGAGTTGGTTGAATGTTTAGAAAATTACACAAGATAGGATTCAAGGAAACCAACTAGAAGAAGATGTAGAGAACATGGTTTCACTTCGAATTGACATGAAACAAGAGACAGTTCCATGTATCATCCAAGCATTTGAAGCTATGGATACGGGGAACTAGAGGGACGAGCCAAGACACATGGATTATTCAATCCAGTTCATGATGCCAAATAATCCCATATTCTCACGTGATTCAGAAATAGAAATCATAGAGGTGTGGCCAAACAAGAAGAATCATATATTCAAATTCATCGACACACGAATAGAGATAAAAGTCACGTTTTCCACTTATATGCTATAGGAACTTGCATGAGAGGGGTGGGAACTAGTGTTTCACTCTAAAGGATTCAATCCATTACTTGGGATGCTTTTTCAGAATTATTTAACAAAAAATTCTATCTTCACATGTTTACAATCTAGAGGATGACAAAATTATTTACTCTAATGAAAGAAAATGTCTCTTTCACTCAGTATATAGCTAAATTAATTCATTTAGTGCGCTTTTCACTTGAAGATGCATCAATTGTGGCCCCGAAGGCTTGCATCATCAAATCAGGACTAGGGAAAGTGATCTACTCAATGATTGTGGTGATTTGTATGGAAAATTATACAAATATGGTGAAAACATGATACTGGATAAGACAAACATCTTAGATGTTTTGTGAAGAGGAACAATGATAATACCTACTAGAAATGGTGGAAATACAAATACTGGGTGAAAGAGAAAGAGGGACACCTATTTCCGAGGTGGGAGAACAAATCAGAATCAAGGAGCTATATCAGTAAATATTCTTCCTTGACCAAAGAGACAAGATGGGCACTGACAATGTGGTTTTCTTGAACATGTAAAGAAAGAGTGAATGAAACAACATAGAGCATGCCATAATTTCATGTATATAAGGAATCAGTAGTGAAACTATCATAGTTTTATGAGGACAGGTGTTCCGAAATCAATTTAGGTATTACAAGCATCTTATGATTCAATAAGACAAGGTTAGGAGACTCAATCTCCTCATAAGAGCAGTGCTAGCCATGAAGATTCTAGGAACACCATAAATCTTCATAAAGGGAAATCTCATCAAGGCAACAAAGGGTAGAGTGTAGCGATGAAGAAATCATATAGAGTTGAGCAGATGATTCTGGATGATCATTCTGGACCATATATGGTGAGAGGTAAATTTTTCTTGAAATCTACCCTTATGAAAGTGTTGTTTGATACTGGGGAATCACATTCATTCATTATTTCTAGAAATATTATTTTTGAACATTAAATTTTATATGAAGCTTAATTTGATAAAACATCAATCTCATTAGGGTGAATGAGAATCTCAATCCATTGTGTGTATACAATGTCTTATAACTGGTAATAGAGCATAGTTGAAGTGTAACTTCTGTGTGTTAGTGATTTTTTTCTTTAATGTAATCCAAGGTATGGATTGGTTGACAATGTTTAAGGCTCAAATAGACTTTTATATAGGAAAATAAGTTTCACAAGTGATGACATCATAAAAAATATCATTAAAGGAGAGAGGGTTTAAAGGAGTTATGAAACAGGCTTTTTGGGACTAGTTGTGAGGACGATATATTTCCATTTTGTGGTGTTAGATTTGGAATCAGTGGAAGAAACAAAAGAATATAGTTTTTATTGGTTGTGGATCAACATCTAGATGTATTTTCCATGAACTGCTATGGGTTAACACCAATAAAGGAAGTATAGATTACGATTGATCTCCTTAAAAGGACTAATCCTATTTCTCACACATCTTATAAGATGAAACCAACAGATATAGGGGAAATACTAGTGTAGTAGGAAGAGCTAGAAATAAAAGGATTCATTTACCCAATTACTTTTCCTTCGGCAATAATAGTGTTGTTCATGAAAAAAGTAGATGGAATTTTAAAGTTGTGTTTGGATTATCATAAGCTTAAAAAAGACACGATAATGAATCTATATCCACTAAAATGAATTGATGGTCTGTTTGATCAATTGAGGGGTGGTTAGTGGTTCTCAAAAATTGAATTGTGATACAGATAAAATCAATTTAGTGTTTGGAAGGAATATATTATGCATACAGATTTCAGAAGTATATATTTGCACTATGAATATGTAGTAATTCCTTTTGGTCTTAAGAATTCACTAGCAGTATATATGGAATTGATGAATCAGATATTTCAGAGATATTTGGGTTCTATTTTTTTTGTCGATGATATCTTGTTTTATTCAAGGACAATATGTGTGAATTATCAACACATGGTGATAGATATTGGAATCTAGAGAGTCCTTCATTTGTATTCCAAATTGTTTAAGTGTGATTTTTGGATACAATAGTTACACTTTCAAGGACATGTAATTTATGATGAAGGGTTTTCAGTGGATCCAATGAATATTGAAAATGTTACCTCATGGAATCCCCCAAATAATTGCTTTTAGATAAAATATTGTCTTGGTCTCAATTGTTATTACTAATGTTTTGTGTGTGGATTTTCATGACTATGTTTACCAATAACATAATTTACATTGAACAAACATCCATTCCAATGGACCAATTTATTCCATAAGTCTTTTCATGAGCTGAATGTTATTCATACAACATCACCTATCTTAATTTTTTCAGAATCAATACAGGGATATGTGGGGTTATTTTGTTGCTTTAGAATTTGTTTTGGGATGTGTTATCATGTATGGGGACTATGTTTTTGCTTATGGTTCAAGGAAGTTCAGAGTTCATGAGATGAAATACCCAATACATGAAATGGAAATATCTACATTTATTTAGTCTAGGAAGACATGGCGTCACTATCTCTTCAGAGAGAAATTGTTTTTGATCACGGGTTATAAGATATTGAAACCTATTTTCTCACAACGAGATTTAAATATGAGGAAATGGAGTTGGATGGATTAACTCTATTTTTTTGACTTTGACAGGATTTGTATACTAGCACAGGGTAATTTGGTGGCTAGTTCATTATATAGAATGTGATACACTTATTCTGAAAATTATGCTTTAGATGAAGGGAAGTTGATGTCAGTCTTAGCTGACATGTATATGGAATGTGAAGACCGAGGTGGTATTGTGGGTTTTCATTAAGTTTATGTGGTTCCTAATTTGGAAATGATGGAAAAATAAGAACAAACATCCAATACTGAATTTTTGGTTATGATTTCAAAACCCAATGGTCGGAAGACCATTGGGGGAAAAATAATTATGGAGATAAATTGCTATTGTTGAGAGATTGGATGGTTGAATTTATGGGTTTTCAGGAGCAACATCTTCATTATTACTTCCATTCCATATGGGATATACATCTAGATATAAAAAATATGTATATGGCATTGAAGGAACATTTTTGGTGGAGAATCATGATAAATAATGTGACTGAGTTCATTTCTAAGTGCTTAAACTGTCAGTAAGTTAAAACATAGCATCAACAACTACCAGCTATGTTGCAGTCTTTACCTATCCTAGTGTTGAAATGGGAGAAAATAGATATATGTTTTGTTATAGGTCTACCAAGATCTCTTCAGAAAAACAATTCAATATGGGTGATAGTGGATTAGCTTACCAGGTTTGCTCAATTCAGTCCATTTCCTGAAACTCCTACATTAGAGGATATGTCCAAAATCAATATCTGAGAAGTTGTAAAGAGACAAGGAAGACCAGTTTTGATTGTGTCAGACAGAGATATGAGGTTCACCTCACATTTTAGGAAATCCATATAGAAATACCTTGGGACATTGTTGACTATGTGTACAGAGTGTAACACCAAGAGATTGTATGAAATAGATTATTTTTAATTTCATTGATTTCTTCTGTTGTACTTGAGAAAAAGATTATCTTTCACATTAATCAACACCATATTATCTTGTTTTATACACATCAAAATAATTGTATTATTTTACACATAATTTAAAGTCTATATATTAGAATCCATTTCACGCAACATTGAGTAATGATTTTGTTCAATATATAAAGGAAATATATTTGGATTATTTTATACACTAAACCAATGTAATCTTTCACTAAATGCAACACTGACTTGGCTTGCATTACATACAAGAGCGACCTTCCTCGATAGCTTATGTTGTACGCAATATCGAGTTTCACTAAACAATGATATACTATAAAAATATTTTATAAACTAGTAGTTATGATTAGTATTATGCCCATTTTTAATTTTATATTACATTATCATTCATCTTATATATTTTCTAAAACATGATATAAGAACAAATTAAATTTTTCAGATAAAATTAATATTCCTCACAAAATTCAGTTTTGTCAACTTTTGATGGAACAACAATTTTAAATGTAGTTTTTAATACTTTATTATATTCTACATGAAAAAATATGTATTATTTGAAATCAGGAAATAAAAATTTAACTTGGTTGAATTTTTTGTATTTTTCTGATTAAAATATGATTTTGAAGAATAATGAAGAATACTACATTTTGAATCAAAACTACCTTTTCATCTAATTTACTTATATAGATAGATTATCCTTTTAAATGGTTTTACGGTTTCATGGGAATTTTTTCATTTAACCCAATTCTGGTCATTGTAATTAATATCACGTTTAAATGGTACATAATCACATGACAATCTTTTGATAAGTTCATCCTTCTTAAAAACCCACATTTTGGTATTGACCAAGATAATTAATTTTAAAATAATTTTTACCAATTTAGTGTTTTGAATTATAAAAAATGTATTTCTTATTTGAATAAGTGGGTCCAAATTTTGTGAAAATATTACTTTTAATTATTTGGATATTATGAATAGTAAATACGATAATTTTTATTTACCACCATTAAAGATAAATAGGGTAAAATAGGGTAATTAACAATATGATAAAGATAATAAAATTACCAAAACACCTTTAAAAATAGTATTAGATGAATTAAAGTTGACAAATATCACCTATGGGATAGAATTGATTAATTTAATTGACATTATTTCATGAAAGTTACATTCTTATAATTAAAACAATAGAAATATTCATCATGTAACTCTCATATATCTTATCATTATAATAATTTTAATACAGTGATAAACATGATAAAACATAGAAAAAAATAGTGTCTAGGAATATAATGAAATTATGTTTATCATTTGAATTAATTTAGAACTTTTAGAGATTTTATAGTTACCAATATTGCTGTCACAATAATGATTTAAAAATTATTTTTTTGTTAGTAATATAAAATAAATGGTTTAAAAAATATTAAAATAAATATCATATTAAGTAATTAATTTGTACCCGAAATTTTCTTGGTTAATATGACATTTTAGGAGTGTACTAAATATTTTGTTTCGAATTTATCTTCTATGTTGAATTTATTTAATGGAAAATAAATGAATTGTTTCAAAATTGGCCCAATTTGATATATTGTGAAAATAACATATTATTAAAATAGTTAAAAATCAAAAAAATATTTAAAAAATTAAAAATTGAAAATTATATTTTAAAAAATTTCATGAAGTATCCAATTTTGAACAATTTAAACTCATAAGTAAATATTTATAACCATTTAATATTTAGAATAGTATTACCATAAAAGAAATTAAATAGATTAAATAAGGATAAATCTAACTGCTAATCTTTAAAATAAACTCAACACATGTCTAAATTTTATTATATGAGAGTATTTTTTCCCATACAAATATTATATTTTATATAAATGAATTTCGGAGAATTATAAACTGATAATTAATTTCTATTGAAATTAATATTTCAAGACTTTCCAATGGCCCCCTTCTATTCCATTATAAACGAGAACCTCTCCTTCTCTTTTAATAACACCTCAAAAGCTCTTTGGCGCAGAAAAACCTTGAACAACTCTGCTACCAAATTCCCTAAAATCCACTATGAGTCCACCCAATGGGTATAAATCCATCTTATGGTGTCCATTTGTATATACTAAAAATAGATACTCTAAAATGAGGTAATTATTTTATCACCTCTTTCAAAATTATTTTCTTCTTCTACTTATTCTATTTATTTTGTTCCCATAAAAAAACAATAAATCCAGTTTATAGGACATGATGATATTTTATTATAATTATGGTACAACCTTATACCTCCTTTTATCCATCCTACAAATAACAATATCACTATGCATGCATATGTATAGCTTATCGTCTCCACATCATGGGGTAACTTTTTATTCTACAACACCTAATTTTAGTGGGTATATGGAGGATTAAAATGGATGTAAATAATGAATAAAACATGATATTATTTTTTTATAATTCATATACCATCTAATTTCATACAATTCAACCATCAAGGGAATGATATCGTCACTCATGGGTATGCACGACTTATCGTCTCTATGAAAGTTTAGATTCATTCTCCATGTTAACCATTAAAGAATGATTAAAAAGTATATATAATAAATAAGAATGAATTATATGAAAGAATAATGTTATTGGATTTATGTATATATATATATCTCATTTACTTGCTTCCATTCATATCAATAAGGAAAGGGAAACAACGTTCATGCGTAGGTACGCCCTACAATATCTATGAAGAGTGTATTCCATTTCATTTATCTATATGTTATATAAATTATTATATTGAATATTTGTTACATATAAATAATGGTATAAATTCTTTATGTATATAAATCATGATCTATATAATAAGATAACAAGAAACAATTCAAAAAACATATGATATATAAAACGAATATTACCCAAAATGTGTCTTTAACATTGAATTGATAAATAAATGGGTAATATAAAGTCATAAGTGAACAATAAATGATATCATAAATGATATTATGTTTCATTAACAAGTTAATAATATGATGAAACCCAATATACAGTGGTTTCATACACATATATGAAAAAATCAGACATAAGGTAAATGATAATTTTACATTCTCATTGTTATCCGTGATTGTTTATTCGTAAGTATTTAATAGGGTATATTTATCAGCCCCATCCATGATACCTAATTATTTAATGTTATTTATATTCAACTATAATTGTTGAAAGTTAATTTTTCCCTTTGGTGATATTTTATTTAATAGTATTAATGGAATATGTTTTTGTTATTTGATTTGAGGAACTATTTGATTATTATAGAAAAAGTATGACGAAAATATTTTTTAACTTATACGACATGAATGGAATTTTAATGTTTTAGGAAACATTATTTCCATGGGGAATCCTATATACAACTTCATGTTTATTTTAATCTAAATTATTTTATTTTAAAATTGAGTTGCACTTTGAGAAGTGAAAAGTTTTTTTGAAAAAGAAAGGATATTTTTCCAAGAATTAAGTTCATGTTTTTTATCAAAATTATGTTCTATATAAAATGAAATAGGGTTATAATTATAAACATTTTATTTCAATGATTTTTGTGTGTGATTATAATAGGATTAACATTATGAAATTAATTTATTTTATAAGGATTACGATGGAATGATTTTTAACAGACCTATATTATTTCATGGGTTATGCTATGTTGAATGATTTATGTTTTTGTGGGACATGTTAGAATTATTTAATTATGAGATGTTTGTACCTATAAATCCCTAAAATTCAATAGGTAAATATTTATATTTGATGACATAGAAATGAATAGAATGGAGATTAAATTTGGTTCAGTAAAACAGGGATGGGATGGAAAATAAATCTGATTTAGTAATCCATTGGTGGAACTGTAAGTAGACCAAAATTTTTAAAGGTATTTGTCCACATTGATGGTATTCGTAGCAATTCCTTGGCTACTATGGAAATAATAGTATGTTATTATTTATTTTCCACATTCCCATGTTTTATTCAAATTATAGATTTTCAGGTTTAATGTACCTTTATGATCTATTCCTTACGTACTACCATGATTTATTTCATAACCCAATATTTTTGATATTTAAACTCTATATTCATTTTTTTACATTCATATGTTTATGGATTGATCAATGTTTTAAATGATTACCCTTCCTAAGAATTGATCATATCCTTTTAATTTTATCTTTTCCCCAGGATATAAAGAATTTTTTTATTTAGGAATAAAGGGTAATATCTTTATGGGATATAATGAAGATATTTCAACACGTTAGAAGATTATGTTCCATGTTTCTAAATAAACTAAATTAATAGATTCTATGGCTGTATATTTTTTTAATGTATTAAATATTCTAAAAAATGTAATGACCATGTACGTCATGCTTGGGTCATTACAGTTGGTTTCAAAGAGAAGGATTAATTAACCTTTGGAATCTAAGATGCAGAAACTTTAGTGAGATCCATAATAATATTTCTTTGGTATTTCTAGGGATTTCCGTAAGGGTAAGTCAAAATATAGGGTACAATCCAAGAATTATGGAAAAAATAATGAATAACCGTTGATTAAACCTATTATGTTAGATATTTAATGTACTCACCCATGATTATGTTGTTTTCCTAGTATTATTTTTGACTCTAACACTAATCATTATCGGTTTTAGATAATGGCTAGAACCCGAAGAAACTATGTTAATAATCAATGCACTAGGAAATGTAATGGTTTTCCTCCTAATCAAATTTTTTTAGGGGAGTAGGAATTAAAAAACATATTGATATAATTACACAATCTTTGAATAATTATAGGATTCTAAATTAGCTTAGAAGGGAACAACAAACCGTTGAATCCTTGAAGAGGGAACACCCACATTATTTCAGTGGGTATTCAGATCCACTTGTTACTGAAAAGTGGATCAGTACCATTGAAACGATATTTTCAATCCTTCACTATTCAGAAAATAAAAAATTAATTTTGGATATTTATTAATAGGATAGTGAAGAAGAATAGTGGTGGACTATAATCAAGAATACATGGAATCAAGATGAAATTGAATCCATGGAATGGGATGAGTTAAGTAACATATTTTCTAATATGTTATTGAATAGTATTCTTAAAAAATAGATGGAAAACATATTACCTGGGAAAATTAAGAAGAATGATAAATATATTAGTACATACAAGGAAAATTTTACAAGACTCTAAAGGTATGATTCTGGTTTCATCATGAAACTTTAATGTAATGTTGAATGATTAATTAGTGGATTAAAATTATTTTTTGAAGGGAATTAGCTATAATAGACTTTAGTATCTATGAAGAGATTTTGTGTTGTGCTATCAAAGAAGAAATATAAGGTGGTGTTACATATCAATCTCATGGTTTCGACAGAAACCCAAGATAGAGTTCAAGTAAAAATCTCAAAACAATGGTGAAAAGAAGGTGAATGTTTCCATATGCTCAATTTGTGGAATGAAGTATGGTAGATATTGTCTGAAATGGACTAGAAAATGTTTTATGTGTGGAAAAAATGTTCATCAAGCATTTGAGTGCTGAAGTAATGGGAAAAAGTTTGAAAATCATGTGAGTAGAGAAAAAACTATATATAATGAACCTATCACTCTTTAATTCTATAAGTTCATGAAAATAGGGAACTTTGCTATCCAATTCCCAAAACCAAGGGATAATGATGGTGATCAATGTCAACATCCTCTTAAGGACAAAGAAAAAAATAAAATCACATGGAATTAACATTGGTGATGTTGAGTATGACAAAAAAGTAGGGGAATGATTAAATGTTTATGTAATGAGATTCCAAAATAGTTCTATTGAATCTACATTGTAGTATTGGAATATCTATGAGTTGGTCTACTTTTCCGTAATTATATGATGCCAGTAGACATGAAATATGATTAAACAATTTTTATAAACCATAAGATATGCACATAATGATTTAATGGCGATATAATGATGTGTTTGATCTCATGACAGATATAAGGACAAATTGATATCATGGTTTGAGTATATAGAATTTTTAGTATTTTTGGTGTGTGGAAAGAGTTCATTTTGACATAATGAATTTTTTCACTAATGTTCTATGGTAATTTAGGTTAATACAATGTTTCATTAGAATACATGTGGAAGGTATTCAAATGTTCGAAATGTGAAAACCATGAAATAACTTATGAGATATAGGATATAAATGTTATGTCAATTTATTTCACCTCATTCTAATTTTTTATATTTTTAGTTTCTGGAAGGATTGAAATGCTATCCATTTATAGATAGTATATATTATATTTTGTTTAAAATTTATTAGATTAATGTATTATCTCACTATATCTTGACTTATACATATTTTATTACCTGGGATAACTGTTTTTTTAAATAGATGGAATGACCTATCATTCTATCGCATTATATTCAAACTCTTCATGAATGAAAATTCAACTTCAATTTATTGAATAAGAGATCAAGTGAAAATTAATCAGGACATGGGAAATTGTGAGATTGTACAAAAATAAATTATTTATTTATTCACATACAAAAATTTCCAAGATTAGAGAATGGTTATTGAAAACAAAAATTTTTATCTAGTACTTTATTTTATGATGAATTAGATGGTCCCAAAAATAATTTCAGATTCATGGCTTTCTGGTTGTTAACTTTCTCCAAACCTTTTTCTCTATCACTCGTCATCATAAGGTGAGGTTAGATTGCTTCTTCCATATCCATGTCTTTACAACCCACCTATGTTATCCAATATGGAAACCCATTGATGAGTTAAATTATGTAACCATTATGTTCCTATATTTCCTTTTAAAAAGTAAGTTTCAGTATTTCTTTTTAATATGTGGGTTTCTATGAAATACACTTCCAAGATGTAATCCTTTTATAATAATGACAAATTTTAAGGGTCTAATTAATTTTAAGGGGGTGTAGTGTAACACCATGAGTTTTTATGAGATAGATTATTTTTAATATCATTGATGTTTTCGGTATTACACCACACCATGATTATCTTGGGCTATAAACAACACCATATTATCATGTAGTATACACAACACTATACATGGCTTATGCTACACACAATTTCGAGTTAGATTGACAAAATTCATTTCACTCAACTCTGAGTAAAGATTTTGTTCTATGTATAAAATGAATAAGTTTGGATTATGTTATTTGAAATACCAACATAATATTTCCCTAAACACAACATGGACTTCGCTTGCATTACATATAAGAGAAAACATCTTCAATAACTTTTAATGTACCCAATACAATGATTGACTATACAAAAATATATTTTTAAAATACTATATAAAATAAAAATTATAAATTGTATTAACCAAATTTCTAAATTTTAATAAAATTAGAATATATCTTATGTATTTTTTTGAACATGATATAAGAACAAATAATATGTTTCTAAAAAATATATTTTTTTAATAATTACTGTTTCGACTCCATTTAATGGAACAACCCTTAAAAATATAGTTTCTACCACATTTATTTAATATATTTGAAAAATAAATATCTTATTGGTATTTGAGACATAAAAATATAAGTTGTATGAATTTGGGTTTTATATGATCAAATATATTTTTTTTGATAAATAGTGAAAATTATAGCATTTTAATTCAAATTTTCCTTTTCGTCTAATTTATTTACATAGTTATATAATAATTTTAATTTGGTTTCAAGATTAATTGTATTATTTTTTCATCATTTAATCCAATTTTGATCATTATATGTAATTTCACTTTTAAATTTGATATAAACACAAGACCATCATTTGATGAGTTTTAATTCGTAAAAACCTACCTTTTGGTTTTTTCAACAAGAATTAATTATAAATTAATATCTTCCAATTATTTTTTTTGTATAATGAAAAATTGATTCCATATTTTTAATTATTTTGTATATATTATGTCAATATATTAATTTGTTTTTTGATATTATGAACATTAAAAAAGATAATTTATATTTTCCATAGATTATGATAAATCGAGTAAATCAGGTTAAGTAATAATAGGATAAAGATAATAAAATTACCCTAACACATACCAAAATCCAATTGTATAAATTTATGAAGACCAATATCACCTATGGTTTGTAATTGATTAATTTACTGGAATTTGTTTCATGAAAGTAAAGTACACATAATTAAAACAAAATAAGGTGACAACATGTCACTCTTATATATCAAATTGGTATAATAATTTTAATATAGTGATAAACAAGAAAAAACATCAAACATATTGTCTCCAAAAATATAATAAAATAATATATATAATCTGAATTTATTTTTAATTTTTATGTATTAAATAATTACCATTAATGTCAAAAAAATATTGATGTATAAATTATTTTTTTGATAGAAATATAAAATAAATGGTTTTAAAATAATTAAAATAATATCATAAAAACTAATTAATGTGATCCATGAATTGTTTTAGGTGTGTATGACATGTTAATAGTGTATTAAATATTTTATTTCAAATTTATATTTTGTGTGGTTGTTATTAAATGTCAGATAAATTAATAGTGTCAAAATTGACACTATATATATATATTTTTTAAATAACATATTTTTTAATTTTATAAAATAATAATAATATCTATAAAATTAAAATGTGAAAATAATATTTTGTAAATTTTAATAATGTATCCAAATATGAAAAATTTGCAACACATAAGTAAATATTTATAATCATTTAATATTTAGAATATTATTACGACAAATAAAATTAAATAGATTAAATAAGAATAAATCAAAATTATAAGGTATAAATAATATAAAAACATGTCTAAATTTTCGTAGTTGAGGGGATTTTGACACATATACATTTTATAGTATAAATAAATGAATTTGGTAGTATTATAAACTAAAAATGAATTTATAATAAATTTATATTTTAAAACCTTCTAATGGTTTTCCTACGCTCTCAAATAAATGGGAACCTCTACATATCTTTTAATCACACATTAAAAGCCATATTTATTGTCCAAACCAAATCCAAATATCCTCCCAACATCTCCAAATTAATTATAGAGGCCTCCCATTTTTCAGAAAACCATCCCAAGGAGTCCTTTTGTGAATACCAAAACGTAATACCAAAAAAAGGTAATTGTTTTATCAACTCTTTAAAAATTATATTATTCTTATACTTCCACTTCCAATGTTCTTGCCACACTAATGAAATAAATATAATATATTATAAATTGTGATATATTAGAATAATTATTTTACAACTTTCTTACCTCCTCGTATCCATCGTATGAAAAATAATATCAACATGTGTGCGCATGAATGACTTACAGTATCCACATCGTGGTTTAATTTGTTATTCAATAATAAATAATTTGGATGTGAATATTGATTTGTATAATTTATCTATCTAATGAATATAACATGATATTTTTCCTTTTAAATTATCATACCATCCAATTCCATACCATTTAACCATCAAGGGAATGATATAGTCGCTCATGCCTACGTACGACTTACCGTCTCCACAATGCGATGGGATTTATTCTCCAACTTAACCTTTTCAGAATTACGATAAAGTATATATAATATATAAGAATTAAATATATGAACTAATAATGCTAATTTATATAGGTATATATATATTTCATTTACTGGAATTCATTCAATTCAATAATGAAATGGAAACTGCGTTCATGCGTACGTTTGGCCTACCGTCTCCATGATTTGTGTTTTAAATTCCACTATAATATATGATATATATATATATATATATTTATATACTAAATATTCATTATATATATATATCATGTTTTAAATTCTCTATGTTTTTAAATCATGATCTAAGTAATAATATTAAGAATAACCAGTCCAAAAACATATGATAAATAAAACGATTATTACCCAAATCTTTGCTTTAACAGTGAATTGATAAATAAAATGGTAATATAAAGTAATAAGTGAATAATATATGTTGTCATAAATATAATTATGGTTATTCTAAAATTTAATAATATGTTTACACCCGTTATAAAGGATTTTTAGACACATACAGATTGAATTTGACCTAAGGTATTGGATAATTTTATGATCTCATTATCACCCGAGATTGTTTATTCATATGTATTTATTGTGGTATATTTATCATACACTTACATGTTTCCTAATTATGTAATATTATTTCTATTTATATAAAATTGTTTAAAGTTAATTTTACCATTTTGTGAAATATTATTAAACAGTAAGAAATGAATCTTTTGTCAACATTTTATTTGAGGTACTTTTTAAATTTTTTGAAAACGTATGGTGAGAAAGTTTTTGTAAAATAAATTGTATGAATGGTTTTTTATAACTTCATGACACCTTATTTCCACTAATATTCCTCTAATTGATTTAAATTTAATTTTTAACTAAATTCTGTTCTTTTAAAATTTGTGTGGCAGTTTGATAAATGTTTTTTGAAAATGAAAGGAAATTATCCTCAATAATTATGGTTATGTTTTTGTATAAAAAATATTTTCTATCTAAGATAATATAAGGTTATTTTTATATACCTATTATTGCATTGATATTTTTTTTGAGTTTATTATAGAAATATTTTAAAAAAATCTATTTATTTTACAAGTATTGTGAGAGAATAATGTTTAAGAAACCCATTTTTTTCATGGGTTAAGCTGTGATGAATGAATTTGGTTTTTTTGGAACATCTAAGAATTATTTAATTATGAGATGGGTGGGACCTATATTTCCCTCCAATGCATCAGGTAAATATTTATATCTCATGAGATAGACATGAATTGAATGACATGTATATTTGGATTAGTAATATGAGGATAGAATGACAAGTAAATCCTATTAATAAATACATGACTAGAAATGCAGGTAAATCAAGTTTGGTAACGGAATTTTTCCACTATGATTGTCTTTTTAGCAGTACCTTGGATACTTTGGAATCATATTATGTGCTAATTTATTTTCACAAACCCATGTATTTTGAAAATGGCCTTTTATCATGGTAATTTTTCCTTTATAATGTATGCCTTACATATTACCAGGATTTATTTCAGGACCCATGATTTTGATATTTAGACTTTATGTTCATGTTTTTACATTCTTATGTTAATGGGATGATCGATGTTCTCAATGTTTTCCCATACATATTATTGATCTAACCGTTTTTATGTTTTTTTCAAAGGATATAATGAATGGTTTTAGGTAGGAAAACAACAGGTGGAGATCTCTATTTGAGATATTAAGGATCATTCACCATGTTAGAAGAGTATGGACCAAGAGTCCAAAGACACTAAACTAATATAGTATTTGATCTTATATATGTTTAATGTACTATGTATTAATAAAAATAAATTTAATGCCAATATAAGTCATTCTTAGTCCATTACACGTAGTATCATCATCATAAAGATGGAAGAAACAAAAGAACAATACAGATGTTGAAAGACATGTTCCTGGCTTGTGTAATGGATTTTTGTGGCTTATGGGAAGATCAAATACCCTTAATGGAGTTATATTATAATAATATCTATTATGCCACAGTACATTTGGCTACATTTGAATCATTTTATGGTTTTCCATGTCAATCACCACTGTGTTGGGTGGAAATAGGGGACATATCACTTGTTGGACCAAGCCTTGGCCAAGAAACAATAATTAATATTCATTTCATCAGAAATTGGATGGAGACAAATTAGATATGTCAGGAATGATATTTGGATCATTGTTGATGGCTGTTGTCATTTTTCAGGAGTGAGAATGTGTTCTTGAGGTTCTCTTGAAGGATTTTAAATCATAATTTTCGGAATCTGGGTATGTTATCTATTTAGTATATTTTCTCTTTTGAGATACTAGAATGAGTTTGAGTGGTGGTGTATCGGTTGAAATTGCCACCATAGTTCAGTTCGGTGAAAAAGGTTTTTCATCTATGTCAGTTCAAAACTTTTCAGCCTGATCCTAACCTTGTTATTAGATGGGATTATGTTGACCTATAACCGGATTCTTCATTGGTAAATATCACAGTGCATATTGAGGATAGGAAATAGAAAGTCTTTCATTGAAAGAATTTCAGTTTAGTGCGTGTTTTTTTGCAACATGGACAGATACATGAAGAGACTTAGGGATTCAAGAATGAATGTTAATAGAAATGGACATAACTCTTTTATGGCATTGATGGTTTTCTACTTTTCAAGGACGGACTGATCAAGGGTGGGAAAATATAGTACCCCTAGTTTCTGATATGTATCCCTTTATTATTTTATATTTATAAAGTATATGTGTAGAGGATATGAGAGTCTGGTAAACATTCAAGAAGTTTATAGGGCCAAAGAATAGGTTTATGGTTTTTCCAAACTGTGCATTGTTCCAAAGATAAACTATGCACACAAGCAGTTTTGAGGTAGTGGTAAATACACTGTTAGTAAAGGGTTTTCCTAACCGTGCAGACTAACCTTGCATAGAGAAAAAGTATGATCCCATTTTTTATAATCTTACTCGGATTTTCTGTTTCATGCTCATTTATTTATCCTAAATAACCATAATTCGATATATATGTCCCCTGATGGTTGGGAAATCTCTCTAGAGGGTTTAGGAACTGATTTTAATCCCTCTCTTGACGTCTGAAAGCTCGATTCTATCAGTAAGTGAAGTTCTCCCTTGTTCTCGTCATGTTTTATTAGGTCTACTTTTACACACATCCCCTATTATCCTCCTTTTTTCAGATATACTCTTTTTATTGGTAGATATAATTTTTTTATTTCAAAAATGATTTAATTTGGTATTTAATTTTTAATAGAATATATCTAAGGTAATGTTTTAGAGAATGAACCTAGTTTTTAGAACATTCTTCATCTAATGTCAATTTTTTCCAAAATCCTCAAGGTAGGTGGATTCTTTATTGGCTCAACATAGTAAAACTAATTGGAATTATTTCAAACTTAAATTTTTTTTTAAATTGGTTGTGATTTTTCTTTTTTATAAATAATTAAAAAACCTTATTTGAGATGGTGTTGAAAATTGGGGAAATCTAGAAATTGGGAATTTGAATAAAGTTTTCATTTTCTTAATTTTAAAATGATGGATTTCAAAGGAATTTGTCACAAGGTTTAAATTAGAGATTTATATTATTGTGGAATTATTTATATAATTTAAATTGCTAATTAGAAATTGTTTTATCCCATGGTTTCCAATATAAATGTAGTTTTATTGAAATGTTGTGATTGGTGATTTGAAATCGTTTGGAATACATGGGGTTAAGTGAGTTCATCTTTGACATGCCCGTAAATAAGGGATGTCTACCATTGTGGTACAAGGTGTGTTACCCTAGTTTGAGGGTGTGTTTCATTGGGACACAATGTGATAAGATGAGAGACTACTCATGATTAGAGAACTGTAGAATAGAGTATGCAATGGTGGGAGTATTGGGAACTATGGAATGGGTATGAAAAATGATAATTGAGTATTTCATTTAATGTGGCGATTGGTTTATATTTTGAAACTATAACTTTTTTTTGTTTGAATAATGAGAACTTTTTTCCATAAGGTCGCTATTGGTTTTGGAACATTTTTATTTTTGTGTTATTAAAATTTTTACAGAATTGTTTTATATAAATGTTATTTATATAATGTGTCTAACTTTTCTATCCTAGTGTCATGAGTAGTGAAGTCATTGGGAGGAAAATACAAAGTTTTATACTCACCCCTTCATTGAAACATGGATGATATTTTATATGCTAACTTTTAGGACATGGGAAAAAGGTAAAGTATCATACGTTTCTAGCACCACCTCACGATACTTGGGTAGTTTGTTTATTGTAGTGCATTATGGTTGGGGAGAATGTAGTCTTATGGTCTTCTTGGAGTATTTATTTATCCATCCATTGTTTACTTGGATAGTTGATTATTATTTTTTTGTTATTAACTTTGATGAAGTTTTTACATGAATTAGTGGTTGAATTTTTATTCATTGTTTATGCATAATTTACGGAGTTGTATGGATATGATTTGTTGAGTTTATGGTTTAATTATTAAAGTCTAAATTGCCCCCACTTTTATTATAATCTATTAGGAATTTATTTCTAGCCACTAGTTTGTTGATGATGTGTCTTAAGGCCATGTAATGATTCATTGTGTTATAAAGCCAATGGTAATTAGATGTTCATTATAGTTGGATGTAACCCAATATTTGAGAAAAAAACATATATTCAATCAACAGTATTTATGTAAGAAACCCTACATTTAAATAAATGAATTTATGGTACATAAACTATTACATTATTTCCAACACTAAATTTTCAACCTGAAATTTTTTATTTTATCATCAGGTGATAGAACTCTATGTTTGACTATCTACGAACTGTGTTTCAGTTCTGTGATATTGTCTAGGATTAATTTAGTGATTTTAAAGGGATTAATGATCTATTCAAATCAAATTTATAACTTATTCAAAGGCTTCTTATGATTCATTAAAAGTACATATTTTACATAGACAATCAATAATATTTTTAAGTTACGTTATACCTCTCTTATATGATTTAAATTTGAGTAATTGTAATATATTAGGTTACATTATCAGATCCTCTCAACTAAAGGATATCTATGTGTTCTATATATATGGATGGAATGTTTTCGTGTTATATATAATTGATTCATATGATATACTAAAATATATATTTTTAGGATCATTTGAATACACAAATTCTTTAAATAATGAATGGTGATATTATTTTATGAAGTGGATACACATTTAAGATACATATTTCAACATCCTAATGCCGAAACCACTTCTATTAATTTTTTGCTATCCATATTAAAGATTATATTCAATGAGGATCTCTTCAGAGCCATTAATACAAAAAAATATTCATCTTTGAAGAATATGATCCATATTCTGTCAGTTTATATTGTCATTTTATTATTTTAAATGTACCATCAACAAATTAAACTCATTGGATTTATTAGAGAATATACTACTCTCACTAAGCTGTGGTTATGTGTAAACGTATTCCAAAAAACCTTGGTGGGGCTGGTTCCCTATAAATGAAACAAAATGATATACATATTATTATTGTAATGGTATCAAATGCATGTATTTAGTATTTTTATTTATATGGACTTATGATAAGAGAAGTGTTTCTAGTGAACATCACCAAGCCCTTATAGAGAGTATTGGTATAGTAGACTAGGGGATCATTGTTCCATAAACAACTATAAAAATATATGTGTTATTATTTATATTTTATCAAATACTTATATTGATCACATAAGTGGCCACTTAATATCCACATAAATTAAAAATAGTTTTAAACAAAAGAATCTATCAATATTAGAAAAAATATTCAATTCACTCCCTCTTATTTATCTCTACATTTTTAAAACCAATAATTAGTATCAAATGTGATATTTTCGGTCAAAAGCTATAAAATGATTAACATTAAGGTCAATGTAAAGGAAATATTTCAATGGATGATATAATATTAGGTATAACTCTGATTCATGATCCTTATTTTAATGGAGATAACTATAAATACTAGAAATCATGTATGGCCATCTATCTCATGAATCTTGGCTTCTATTTTTATATAAAGATCAAATCACCCGATGTAATTCTTGAGAAAATTGTAATATGGGATGTTGATAATGAAGCTGAGTATAACATGAAATCAAAATAAATAAATTTCATAGTTTTTGGACTTATAACTGATGAATAAAACCAATTATCACAATCTCCAACTTCATATGAAATGTGGTAGGCAATTTTTCTTCTATATAAAGGAAAAAATAATATCATAAGAATGATGTATTCCACTAAAAAACTAATGTTTGACACATTTAGAATGTATGATGGATAAATAAACACAAAAATGAATGGACAGTTGAATGATATTGTTAACAATAATTATTCAAGGGGGTATCTAATTAATCAATAAGATCAAGTGTAGAAATTATATAGATTACTACCCAAAAATAAAATGGAATATCTCTATAAATTCAACAACCATCACCAATGAAAAATTTTACAGTGAATGAATTAAATGGAACAATGATAATGTATAAATTATAAATGAATTATGATGATGAATATAAAAAAAATGTGAAAATGGAAAATAATTCCCTTAATGTTACATCCAATAATCATAAAAGAAAACTAAAATAAAATAACAATATCATAAAATATTAGACTTCTGAGAATCTGATATGGTACTGGAACAACTATCTAGGAAATTTATCAAATTATACAAGAAGAAGATATTATACAAAAAATCCATCAAATTGGTTCAGAAAGAATTCAAATAAATAATATTCTATGAATTAAAACAAATGGGTTATAGAAGTCTGTATTTCCCCGAACTAATATAAAAATGAATAATGATGAATAATAATAATTAGAAGAAAACTGATTATGAGAGTAATATGGAGAGAGTTATGAATGCTACATTGAGTATTTTTAGTGATTCAAGAAGCTATTACAAATTTAATTCAAAAAATAGAAACAAAATAGGAAATGAAACATGGTCTTTATGGATAAGGAAGAATAAAAGTTAAAAAAAGTACTCTTCTACTTCTTGTAATTTTTATTGTTCCACTATTAATATGGTTACATAATTCAAAATTCTAGAAGAAAATCATTATCCCTTAAAAAAATAAGCATAATTCATTAAAAATATTCAATGTGTTGTTTTAAGTGAAAGAGATATAGTGCTCAAACAACATAAATAATCAATTGAATATTTCAATCCATCTACATCAATCTATATTTTTCATGAAAATAGAATAAAAGAATTATCATAAAGTAGAATATTCTAAAACCTCTTATATTATTTTAACTAATGTGGAGTAATATCTAAATAAGAATAATTGAAAAATGTCCTTAAAAGAGAAAAATGTAGAATATGAAGCATTGGTGAAATATCAAACCTAAAAAATACTATATTGCAGCCACCTATAAAATGGATACATGTTTATATTATGGAATAAACAAACATTTTTTAATAAATTTTATTTAATATTTTAATATATTAATGGAATAAAAATGATATTTTTCTAAATTAGTTCTGAAGCTATAAATATAAATTTCAGTAAAATAAGGCATATCTAGATTTTCATATCATTGTTTGTAGAGATTTCTCAACCAAATTTGATAATTTTTTATGGATCTAAATTATACCTAATTGATATATATTCACTATGAAGTCTTAAAATTAAATTTATATAGATCCAATACTTTCACTCAATTGGTAAATCTCATCTTGTAGTGAGTAAATTTGTTGATTTTGCGTGGAAATCAATAATAAACCTATTTGAATTATTCATTTGAGGTGGGTTTTCTTATACAATATCAACGAATATATTAATTCCACTACATTAAAAAATTGAAATAGGTATAGGTTGCATTAATCCTTAAGGTGTTTTCTTTGAGCCTTTACCTATTGAAAAACTGACAATCTGTATACATATTTAGAAATTTCACAATTTTCATTCTCCCAACAAAAATATTCTTTCAAAAAACATATACATATTGTTTTTATCATTTTTTATCTAGAATATTTATCATGTACTAATGAAACACATCTCTTGATTGCAAATTTCTTAATTCCATCTTTCAATATGATGTCTACAATTTTCCATCATTCATTTCATTAATATTATTTTTATTATTTTCATCGTCAGGATGAGAAATACTCATCATATATAATATATATGGTCAATAAATATTTCAAAAAATGAGTAATATTTTACTTTTATTAATAATTCCCAAATCCACCTTTTCAAAGCACATGATTATATAATCTCTATAAATCCACTTTTTAGAATGAAATCTATGATCATTTATTATCAATTAATCGACTTCTATATTTTCCTTCCTCGGATAGTAATGTGTTATGAAATCCTAGTCCTTGAGTTACTCAGGAAATAATATTTTCATCATTTATAGGTTTATTGTGAAAATATGTATTTTATACACTTATGATATATTTATATATCACATCATTCACAATATAGATAATGGCCCCATATTTTTTAAAGCAATGATTATGGATTGTAATTCAATTTCATGAGTTGGATTATTGTTTTTGTTATTCTTTAACCTGCATGACGCAATGTAAATAACATTATCAAACTACATAGGGTCATAACCATGTCCCTTCATCGATGTGCCATTGTATATAACAAATCCATCATAATACGATGGTACTGTGAAAATCAAAGCCTTGACCAACCTCATATTGAATTATTCAAAAATATATTTCACATTACCATATACATGTGTGGATAACCCCTTTATGAGAAATCATAGTTAATGGGTTAGCCAATAATGATTTTGATTGAACAAAATAATTCTTGTCTGCTAAAAAACTAATGAATGTATGTACAACATTTTTGTTTATTAGTGTAAAGGGTTCTTCGAATGAATCCTCATTTATAGGATTAACTATGAATCTATTCATGGAGCTAATATTGTCTCAAAATGAAACCATCAGAATCTATAAGTCTGACAAAACTTTTTTACAGTATAACTATTTTCCTCTAAGAGTAATGAATGATCTATAAGTGATTTGTATGGTCCTCAAAACATTTATAATAAAAAATATATCATTAATAAATTGTAAAAAGTTTATTATGATTTTTCCTAAAGACAATGTTCATTAGATCGATAAAAATGTGGGTTAATTTTTTAAATATAATGGAATTAATAAAAACATCTATGTTCTATACATCATATGATATCTTACATCTAGAATATATTTTATCATTACATGAAATTGATAAAACCCATTATGATGGTAAATCATTGAAAAATATTATGCTATATAATTTTGGTTGAATATATTGTCAATCTGAGGTAGGTGATACTTTTTATTAATCATAATATAATTGGTTTATTTATAATCAATTAATATCCTCACAGATCCATAATTAATATTAATGAAAATAATAGGGGATCCACAAGGTGAAACATTATAAAATTTAAATCCCTTAACACATAATTCTTAACATTCTAACTCTAACAATTTAGTTGTGGGAATTCTACATGGAGAAATTGGTATAGAATTTTAATCCATGACTAAATCAATAGAAAAATCATCTTCACTATCTGGTGGATTTCCATGTAATTATTCAAAAATTACATCAACGTATTATTTATTAAAATATAAATTATCAATTTAAGGATTACGTTTTCCATAATTAGGTTTTTTAGACTCATTCAATCTAATAATATCATTCATAAGAGATATTGGGGATAAATATAGTTATGGAAAATATGTTGAAGTCTCGCTTCTTCTAATAAGGAATTATACATCCTCATATTGAATCATAATTTACTCCAATTTTCCTCCAATGTTATGGAATCCAGCTTTTTTCTATGTCTAAAATCTGTAATCAACTGAGAAATGATGCTAACCACCTATTCATTTTTTATTCTACTACTTATTATCATTGGTACTATATTCATGACATTTTTAATTATAGATGTTTTTTTCTTAAGTCTGTCAAAACCCATTTAATGAAATTTTCTGAAATGGATGGCTCTCAAACAATCAATTACCATTTTCATACTACAATTACTGAGCTCCACCAAGTGATATGTTATTATTATAATGATATTATTCATAATAATTACTCACAAATTTTACATTCAGGTCGAATGAAAATCCCTATTTCCATACATGATGCTGCTTTGTTCGAAAATTGGCATTGATACAACACCTTACATGACTTTGGAATACTAAAGCTTATATTGATTAACTACAATTTCTATCAACTAAATCACAACTTGGAGGTGTTTTTCAAGATCCACTCTGCCTATATGGATAAAAATCAATATAGATGGTCCCTCTATGGGAAACCTAGGCCCTACAGGGTGTGGTGCTATCTTCAGGTATCACCTCATCCAGATTCTTGGATGTTTCATTGGTAATTGTGGCATTTCCAATAACCATGATGTTGAGATAATGATTTTGATACATTCCATTTCTTTTGAAAAGATATTTAGTTAGAACGACCTCTGGATTGGTTGTGACTTGACGACCATCGTTCAAGTGATTTAGAATTACATAACACATCTTTCATAGATGATTACTACGCATTGATAGAATGCAATCATTCACTTACCAATATTAAATATATCCTCACACTTATTTATCATGAAGAAAACACAATTGCAGATGGATTGGCCAACATGGGAGTAGATCAATACATTTCATAGTTTGAAGACCTCTCCGATAATCTTATTTCCTTTCATGAAAATGATTGTAAAATGATCACTTGTTTTCAACACATGTATACTTTCTTTTAATAATATTTTTTCTTTGGTCATTTTGGGCCAAGACCTCACCTTAAAAAAAATCCAACATAGTTATAATATTAAATTCATAAATTAGTCCATTTTTATTTATCACAATGGGAACTAGTGAAAACTTCCGAATTATAATGATATTTCCACTTGCAGTTCTGACTAACAACCTCATTCTTACTATTTCAGGGAAATATCTAATTTTCATTGAAAACATAGATGATATAAAAAAGTATACAAATCCATAATCTAATAAATTAGTAACTATACAATTGAAATGACTACCGTATCTACCACAACATATTTAGGAAAATCATTCTCAACTATAGTAATAACATAAACTTTGACTTCTCCCCCTTGGAATATTCTATGGAAAATTCCCTTAGCATGGTTTAAAATTATTTGAATAATACCCAATTTGTTAACTGTTGAATCATTAGTTGATATTTTTATATTTCATATCGATATGTTAATTATCCTAATGATCCATTTCTATGAAATATTTCAAAAAACATGTTCCCTTCATGAATTTTCATTGATGTATCCTTCCAAATATTTCACATTACGGAAATTGATTAATTATGTTTTTCTTCATTAAAACATCCATCATTTCAGGGTGTTCACCTAGACTCATCTATTCTTGATTTCTCATGAATATATAAGATATATAAAATTATTTACCTTCATTAATGTAAATTTATAATATATAGTTATTTGATGAACATTATTTAGAAATAAATTTTCCTCAGAGACTCAGCTTATAACCCTTACTGGAATAGTTGTTTATTTTTTCCTGTCTATGTTTATATTCTAAAACATTCATACCTTATATTATTATTTTACACTCTTTTTCTACCACAATATCTATAATATTCATATTTTATTTGATAAACATCTATTCCATTTCATCTTGTTGTCCTGGAGGGAATTATTTCTCAATGGAAATCACCTTAAAACGTCATCATTCAAATATTTATACTTTTTCACTCTTCTTAGTGTTTTGAATCAATTAAAATAATTTATATATATACCATTTCAATCAATAATTTTTTATAATAAGATTTTCAAGTTTATTAATTCCCAATGTGATGATTGTATTATCAATATAAATAATCTATTTCTCATAGAATAATAGATTATATGTTCTCGTATAATATAGAGGCTTTAGCCACATGTTTAAATTGAATATAAGATAATCACAATTTGGAATGATATTTTTATTAATTAGGGAATTTTTTTTCATAATAATATGAGTAAACATTTCTAAATCGTCCATGATATACACTATTCCAATTCGAGGTGTATTTTATTTTTCAACAAGAAAATATATAAATAGTCTATGGGTGTAGATTCTAATTCTTCTATTTGGTTATATCACATAAAAATGGAACACAATGAGTTATATATATATCATCATGAATATATAGCTATAAAATAAATTACTTATATTGGTAAAGGCCCTCAAATTCTGTAAGCGATGATAAAAATTATCATGGTAGATATTTTCTTTTAAATTTTAGTTCTCCTGGATTTTACTAAACCTTTTCTAATTAAAACTATAACAACCCTAAATCAGGTAAGATAGAGATAGAGTCAAATTTATTAAATTATTGTAAGATACATAGTATAATATCCTAAAGGGCTGACTATTTTAGTTTTTTGAAGGACCATATACATACATGATTCCCATATGGGGTTGGAGATATAAAATATATAACATGAAAACATTGTTTCAATCATGTTGTTCTTCATAAATTCCATATTCATGTCATAGGAAGAATTAAATATATAATGGGTGAGCATAGATGATCATTAAGGGTTATCCACCACATAATATCCCATTAATCAATAAGACATACTCATTATGGCAAGGTAAATATCTTAAACACTTTACAGTTAATCAATAATTCGAGAATTAAATGTATCAATGGATATTAGAAAATTAAATAATTTGATGGTTAATAATTAGTAGGTTCTCATTGATGTTATTTAATACTACTGAATTTCATGATATCAAATTTCATGATTTCTCTATCATTAATGACCAGCACTAAGGTAATTTGAACTATTTTATGAATATAGAATAAAATAATTTAAATGATACTATAAAATTATTTTTATCACGAAATATATTGATTCACCAAGAGAAAATCTATAACCATGTCCCACCCTTCACTTCATGACAAATGCATTCCTCATATATTTAATGTTCAATTCAATTGAGAAACAAAATTTCTTTTCAAAAAATGTATTTTTTTTGTATTGTGTTTGTATTTATCAGAGTTTTCCATATTAAATTAGACTTATTTCAAATTAAACACATTATATTAATAATTGTGATATTATAGTGATATATAATTTCTCATAAAAAATAGTCACATGATATTCATATCTTCAAGGGAATGTTAATGATATGATAACTAATCGTTTAATGAAATGAGGACATCATATAATACAATATTGTAGTAAAATAAATTATTGTAAATAATAATTGAAAAATAAAGAAAAACAATTTAAATATGTGTATATAAATGTGTTTTCATTTATGATCAGGGAGAACATATATATAAAGATAAAGTTTGTAAAAAAGTTATGGAGGAGGGAATTTCTGTTAACATTATAAACATTAAAATAAAATAATCTATTTGACTTTTTATAATGAATGCAAAGAATAAAACTTTCAAAAAAATTGAAATATTCTTATTAAATAATTTAAAATTCAACGATAAAATAAAATTCCATTAATATATCGTATAAGTAATAAAAATAACTTTTGTATTTTTTTTAAATATATGAACATGAGAGATAAATATAAACGATCTGAAAGGGAAATAATATCAGTTTTGAAGTTAATTTTTTTTCATGAGTCATGGGAAATATAGTTGAAATTTTTTAATAGAATATGGAAAATACATAAATATCCAAAGGATAAGTAATATGTTATTACCCCACTTTAATGAAAACTAATTTAATCTAAAAAATTATACTTTGAAATAAATTTATTCCACTTTGATAACATTCAAATTTTAACAACATGAATGAGTAAAATTAAATTTTGACTTCAATGATAAATTATAAGTTGATATTCAAGATAAATTTCTTAAATTTAAAGTATATAAAACACATAAAATCAAATATGTTCATAATAAAAAAACATGTCTTAATGGAGTAGAAATAGGGGACAAATCCTTAACCTCAGTTAAGAATAGTCATGTGAATTACTTATCATCATTAATAAAAACCTTATTATAATTATTCAATTTTCAAGATAGTAAATTAATGTATAATATTACTTTTATTTTAATTATTATAATGTTATATTTAATTACATAATCAATTAATTTCCCATCAGAAAATTTTACCATATTAGATTCATATGTCTAAAATGAAATTGTTAGGATAAGTGCAGTAAAATTTGTATTTCTACAAGAATATTTACTATAATAATAAATTATTTTTAATTTTTGTATATTAATTAATCTTTTAGAAATAATCAATCAATATTTTTATGAAAGTGAACAAAATTGAAATCATGTAGATAGTAGGCTGTACGTACATTTGAGTAATCTATACATAGTATAGGATATGGGGATTCAATTTATAACTATAGGAGTTGACACACTTGAAACATATTAAAAATAATTATAATAATGTATTAATCAATAAAAATGCACCATAATATATCAATTTTAAATATTATATGATATATGGTTGATATATAACCATAACAGATAATTTATACATTTTTTTGTTTCATTTAAATGATTATCTTATTAATTTAAACCTTGATATATTTGTTTTAACATTAACTAGGGTAAAATATTTTATTGTCATTATAATTAATAATGATAAAAATTAGTTCCCAACAATATATGAAATTAATTTTAATTATTCAATATATTTAATCTATTTTAATAAAATAATTTCACTATTGAAGAATTATTTAATGTAAAACTAAACATGGAATAGTCAGTGATAAAATGATTTTTAGAAAATGTATTTTGTTTGTTTGAAAATTTATTTATAACAAATTCAAGAACGAAATTTATCTCGAACTAAAATAATTCAATTATTAATAATAAAATTAAATAATTTTATCTTTTAACCAATTTCAAATAAATTGAACTATGTAAATTCTTGAAATGAAAATTAACATTTAATTTAAAAAAGTTATTTTAATTATTCATTAAAAATTCAAACATATTAGAAAACCCGAAATAAATTTCCCCCTCTGCAATTTATATGTTATAAATTATAAAATTATTTTATTTTTTTTAAATTTAATTTTTTGTATTTGTATATGATTATTTTAATTAATTTCTAATTTTGTTAGAAATAAATATTTTTCCTATGGACTGAATAATTAACTAATATTATAATAACTATAAAAAATATGAATAATGAATAATAATAAGACATTTCAATGGTTTATTCTATTATTTACTAGTTTTGGCCATTTAAAATATTTTTCTTCCACAATATTATATCACATCTATATAAAAAATGGGGACATTACTTTATTTGTACATATTCATGTTCCCAAGTAGCTTCTTCTAATTTTGGATTCCTATAGTTAACATTAATAAGGTGAGTAATCATATTTCATAGAAAATTATCTCTATATTTTAAGATTTTTACTAGTCTGTGTTCAAATAAAATATCATTTTCAACTTGTATGGCCTCAAAACACGACACATGTGATGGATACATAATGTACTTCCTTAAGAGAGATACATAAAATACATCATGATGTTGAGGGAGGTTGGGTGGAAGTGTCTACAAAAAATCTCCCACCCCTACAAGATAAATAATATTAAAATAGCCAATATATCATGGGTTTAACTTTAAATTATTTTTAAACATCATAGAATTATTTAAAATAGAACTTTATAGTAACACCTTTTCACTAATTGGGACTATATGTATCACCAATTATTATCAGCATTGTATTTCTATTGACTCTGAGCTAGTCGTATTTGTTGTATAATTTATTTTACTTTCTCTACCATTTCATAAGGTATCTCATGTACCAATACCATATTTTATCTATCTTATTCCCATAACAATGTATATCTATGATTTATTCAATATAGGTTTTCATAAGGATCCATCTGAATGCTCTGGTGATGACAATTGATGTAGAAAAATATAAATAGAGATAGTTGTTACCCCCACTAACATATGATATTCATAGATTATTATGTAAATATGTCCTATTCTATTTAATGGTTCTCTGAGATATACCATATTTATAATCATGATAATTATGATTGAATCAAAACCCTAAATTATGATCGTGGTGATTTATTTTCTATAACATTTTTGTAAAACATAGATCCCAATTATATATAATAGAATGTGGGGCCCAATGGAACCATACCAATTCTATAGTGATTATACCAAATATATGACCAAGAGAGAAATATTCTATGATATAATCCTGGATTACTGACATCATTTTAAAATCAACTATAACCCTAATTACATTTTAGACATTATATTTTCCAGAGAGTATGATGAAACAATTGACGATGATGGTTTTCCATTTAAATTTTTGTAAGGATAATTTTTGTATAATTGCTTTATACTTTTTTCTCTCATCCCTAACATGATAAAAAACCATTCATTAAGATAAAAACATTAAAATATATCTCTTCGTGTTTTTACCGAAAATAATCTTTAATATCTCATGTCATCTTTATACTTCTTTGATAAATAGTGAAGGATAAACTATAAGCTTAATCAAATATATTGTTATCCAAATATTGTATGGATTTAACACATAATGGGTTATAAAAAATTTCATTAAATTATAATCAGTATTGAACATTGGAATATTTATCACCTTCTTTGGAATCTCCACATCCACCTTCTATAAAACTTCAATCTTTACTTGGATAGGCGGTTAAACAAACATTTGAGCATGCTAATATTTCTCTATTTATTTTAAGATTCCAATATCAAGCCCTTGAAAATAAAAAATTAATTGATCCTTTTCAATCCTCATCAGTGATAATCCAACATGATCCTTTGAAAAGAAGTAATCATACAACTATTTTTCATTCCTATGTTTTTAATGTATAACGAATTCATAATCATTAATAAACTCCAACCATATTCTTCGGAATTTTTTTCCTATATTTGTCTGAATACATAATTTATCATTTTTGTAATTAGTATATATAACAAAATTGTTTTCTAATAATATTACCTCAATATATTTAATGAAAAAAATTTGCATATCAAACCCCAAATCATGTATTCGGTAATTTTTATGATGAACCATCAACTGTCAAGAGGAATAACCAATAACCACCTCAATCTACATGATGATTCATTCATTCCTTTATTTCATGAAACACAATAAATTACAAATGGTTCTTAATTCCATTATATTTTAATCTCATGTTCATTATAGAATCATCTCTTTGGTTGCATGAAAATTTCCTAATATTCATATTCCTGTAGGAACATAGATCCCTTCTGAGTTTACATGGTGAGTTTATTGTTATCAATGAGAATGTATCTAAAATTCATTGATAATATGTAGTCAAAGTAAGATAACCATGGAACTAAGCCACTAATTTTTGTCTCAGAAAACATTAAAGATCCTCCCACCATGATGCATCATCAAAATTATTTTCTCTTTTGAAAATATTACACAAAAATGAAAATGTTTATAGAAAAAATTTATACTTGTTAAATCTTTCATAAAATCTCACTTTCATTGGGGACATCATCATAATGATAAGTTAATCCCGATGATCTTCCTTTTAATTTCAATTTATAAGAATATCATCAATAAAGACTACAAAATATTGATATTGTAAATCTCTAAAGACTCTATTAATTATATATATGATGATATAAAGGGTATTTGTAAACAGAAATGGAATTACATAATATTTATAATTCAAATACACCATATGAAAGAATGTTTTTTGTATTTCATTCTTAACCACCAATTAATGATACCTATATAGAAGGTAAATCTTGTAAAATTATTTAGTTTATATATATTTTTCAACTAAATCATCAATAAGGAGTAGAGGATATTTTTTCTTGATAGTGATGTTATTGAGATCTCGATAATCGATCCAAGGATTTGTTGAATCAGTATTCATTAAAAAAATATATTATCCCCATGGTGACAAACTAGGTTATATGATTCCTTCATCAGGATTCTACTCGAGTTTTTTCTTCAATTCTATCAAATAAATTTGAGACATTATATTGGGAATCATTGAAATTAGTGTAGCACCTTGTATGATATCTATTGAAAAACCAACTTTATGATTCTAAGGATGAACAATAATGTAATTATCAAAACTAAAAAAGAATAAATATTTAATATAAAATGTTGAAGATTAATTATATTACATAGTGATCCAAAAGATAATTATATAAGTTTATTTCCATAGGAAAATTGGACACACACAAAACTAGATTATAATGAGATACATCATATCCCTCAATTTTCATCATAAATAGAATATTTTTAAGACAAAACACACATATTATCTATAATTATATATTATGGAATATAAACATAAGAAAGAGTGATATTAGATTCATAGTAATGGTGATAATGGGATATATATCAACTAATCTATAGAATAAGGGTATGAGAAAATATTAATATCATTTCAAAACCACATTGTAAATATGAAAAATAATAAACATGAGTAATATAATAAATTTTAAAAGTTCATAATACAAATACTACACTGTAATTAAATAACATAATTCATGGGAGAATATCAATGGAATAAAACATAGATTTTTGTAATACCAATTATCATAGAAATATTTTTTTCAAGGAAAAACAGAAATACATAAAAACATGATTGGATTATGAAAAAACCATGTACCTACATCAAGAATGGGATAAACCCCATTATTACCACTTTTTGGATTGGGATAGCTTTAAATGTAACCATTACCTGGATTGGGATAACCTCCTGTTTAACAAATTATAGGATTTACATAACCTTCTATTTAAATTTGGATGTCATATAAAATAAATCATTACCCCACCCATTAGAGGGAGATAGAGTTCCAACCTATATTGGGTTTAACCTTATAGTTATATGTAGTTATAAAATAACCACCTTCTTGGTTAATAAAAAACTATCATCACATAATGAAACTCATACATATATTTTTGACAAGATCGTAAAGTATTTTCCATAAAAGAATATTTGGATATAAATGGGGTTTATAACCATTTCATCTTAATATGACATGTGGAAAACAAAAATATTTCATAAATATTTCATAATTTCTTTAAATAATATTACATTTAATAATTAGAATGTTTCATTAGTATATAATCATGCTACAACCCATAGAATATAAATGGGATTCATAAAGATATTTCCACGATAAAAATAAATCATCCATAGAATGAATATGAATGTTATCCTCAAAACATATCCGAAGTAATTAATGAGTAACATCAAAGGAAAAAACATAGAGAAAAAATCACATTAAAAGATAACTTAAATCATTTATAAAGGAATATATAATTCTCAGTTTTATAAATAATTTTTAAATCATAAATAATTTCCAATATACTTTTTATTGAAAATAAATATGAATACTTGTAACAGGATATTTAAAAACTATTCAAATGATTGATTGAGTATAATATCATTTTCTATTTGAATATATTTTTATAAAAAACATTACAAAAATAATATTCTTTTAATAAAACATTTAAAAAATATAATGGAATAATTAAAATATGGATTAGTAATGAAGGTGAATAATGTCGTACTAAAAAAAACCATTATTAAATTGACAATATTTGTAAAATCATAAAACATTTTTCATAAAAATGAATTGATGACTCATATTTTTACAATTAATATAAGATATATGTGGATAAAATATTCAGTAATAAATTATTTGGATAATTTGAAAATATTTTTGAAAACATATTTTAAAAAAATTGATATGCAATAAAAACAGTTTTTGTTCTATTAGAGAAACAAGGGTGGTTTAATTTTAAAAAATACCTTTTGAATATTGAGTACATAATGAGATGAACATGATGGGAAAAACTTTTTTTAATGAAATAACCTTATAAGAGGAATCTTCATGAGTTTATTGGGATATGGATTAAAATATTTCTTCATCTAATGAATGAACAAAAATAATCCTAATAAACTATGAGATTGTACCATAAAACCGGTACACCATTGTAACGTTAAATAACAAGAACCATGAAAGAATAACCTTAAATGAAATATAAAATTCCATTATAATAAATTAATTAATTATATTACATGCCAATGTGGCTGTATAACCACCTCATACTTGAAGATATGTTCTTAACATGACATATTCTTCAAAGACGGAAAATTGAGACAAAATCCATTAAAAATATAGTCTGAATTTTCCTTGTAAGACCTAACACAAAAAATATAAAATAAAACCTTAAATATAGTGAAACTAAAGAGTTTACTAATATAAAACATCAATGGGTTAGTATATAAACCGTACAAAAGAAATGTGTGGTGAAATGACATATGTCTCCAAGAAAAAGAGAGAGATTATATAATCCCTTATCCTATGTCTTGACATAATTCATACATATTAGAACCCTCTTTTATGTTATATATATATTTTTTGATACATATCATAAATAAAAATAATTATATATATTATTTCATATATGATTTACTTATGACATTTTATTTTATTTTTATTAGTAATTTATTGTTAGAATTATTTTTCAAGAATAACTTATTTGTTTATTTTTAACATATCTAACTCTATGGTTTTCCCCCCTCATAGATTTATCATGGTTACATCATCTAAAATTTTTATTAACATGACATAATTATAATATATTTTCACTACATATGATTTATTAGTAATATAAAATTGATAGAAAAGTAATATAAAATAAATCATTCTTGGAAATGGTATGTTATACGTATACATGAATATCATTTCTATTTTTTTGATGGATGAAAAGAAAAAATGGTAAAAAACCTATAACCATTATAAAATAATTTCAAGTCATATATATCACTTTTATTAACTATATTTACAATATTTTCATTCTATTTGAATAGTTAGTGAAAAAATAATCATATTGTTTTAGGATGCGGTATTCCACCATACACAGAAATGACATTGTTTTATCTCCCACATAATGGAATATAAGAAGGTATATGTGGTATAATAACTAAATTATTATAATTAACAAAAAAATATAATATATATTAATTTAATATGTCCTAATTATAATAAAAGTAAAATTGAAATGAAAAAACACATGACATCGGTTCTCATGGCGGCTGTCTACCTAACACACAAGCAACATTATTATTTTCCACTATATTGAAAGGTAAGATTATAGGTGTGGTATTATATTATAAAACATATGATTATATCATAAATAATATTGATATATAATAATAATTATATCCATCATTATATATATTCATGAAAGGTAGTGTTAGTAAATGAATAACTTTGGTTTGTGAGTTAGTAGTCACCTAAACACATGAATATCAACATTGTATACCATTTGATGTAATAAGAGATAAATTTAGGATATTAAATTGTTTTAATAAAATAAAGGTATACATAATATACTTATATTTTTATATATTAATTTTTTAATATGAATTTATTGATATAGAGAACGAAATAAAATAAAATGCTCGGTTTGGAACACAACATCTTCTTCATAAAAATTTTTTGGTTACCACCAAAAACACTTGTATAAAGGTTTTTGACCAAAATAATTTATATAATAATATAATAATACATTAATGGAGTTATCTGGAATGCTATTTTTTTAAATAAATATGTTACATTATTCTAATGTGAAGAGGGTTCGGGTTGGAATTTTGTAATTTATATTAGTGACGCACTTGTACTTTTTTAAAATAAGAAGGTAAAACCATGGTTTTCAAATTCCAAGGGACTCTAAAATGATCCAATATAAAACTTTATTCGTAATAACGTCAAAATTTGGATATATAATGGGTGCTGGGATATTTCATAGTTTATATTAACACTTATATTCTCTATTTCTTCTACCGGTAATATTGTTTTAACTCTAATCATGTTAATTAATATTTACTAATTTTAATAATCATAATTGTAAAACCTTAATGTGAGAATATTATGCAGAAAAAATTAATCATATTTAAAATATTTAATCTATTTTCCCAAATTCTATTTTTTGATGTGGTGAAATATAATTTTAAATTAAACCCATAGACGTGATTATAAAATGGTTTTCCAAAGATAAAATGATCAAAACATTTAAAAGTGGTTACATTAAAAATAAATATGAACATAATTTATATAAACTATATTTATTTTTTTGATATATAACTGAAATAATAAAAATTTTAATACCATATGAAAATAATTTTCATGTTTTTTATATTCTTGAAAAGAAATTTTGAATCCTAATAAAAACAAATATTTTTTAATATTAATCAAAAAAATTTAACTATTTAAAATATTTTCAGTATTGTCTCCGAGAAAATCATGGAAATATGATTTAATCATTTTAACTAATTTCTTTTTATAAATTTTATTAAATACAAATTATCAATTTTATAAGAATTGTCAAAATTTGAAAATACAGTTTTTATTGAAAATATAGTTTTGTAGATTATTATTTATTATGATTAAATATTGTCCAAAAAAATAAGATGAACTTTAATTTATTAATTAATATAAATTATAAAAAAATATAAATATCATTCATAAAAAAATAATTTATTAATTTATAGAGATAAAATTAATTTATGGATATTATAATTATTTTCATAAAAAGATTTCGTTTCATGCAAATTGTTTTTATTTTTATATCTAATTAATTGGACACAAATGAATTATTCCCACACACACACACACATATATATATAATATTTCAATAATTTCTTAAATCCTCTTCATACTCACAAATCCAACTATTTGGAGATGATTAAAATATTAAATAATAATATTATAATAACATGTGATTTTCCATTTGAACATTTTGTTGCGAGTGATGTAAGCTAATATCAGTGTTACATGTAATAAAAAATATATAAAATATTCAATTTATTATAAAACAAATATTTTATACATTCTCTTTGTGTTACATTCTACCACACATAAAATGAGATTCTCCAAAAATGTTCATCAGTTTGGTACCATCAAATTAAGATTAATCAACACCATTACATACCCATGTTTTTAAAAAATTCATTAACATGTTCATTTTAGCACAAAAAAATTGACCAGTTGAGTGGCCTTGTTTGATAAAACATTCTATGTATGACCCATAATATCACAGATTTATTCCAAAAAATAATTATCATGATCTAGTGGTACAACCTATGAGTTCATCGTAAATGATGGTGTAGGTATATACATTGACATATCAGATACATGAAACACTTCGCAAACCTACAGGAGGTTCAATGTAATTTCTAAGAGATATTATATGGTACCAATATGGTAAATAATTTCCAAGGTACTAATATACAAAGGGTTTAGTTTTACCTTCTTTACTCCATGGATAAATATTTAAAAAATCCTTCTCAATAGCATCAATGTCTAGATGGTGTCGATAATTTCTACCATAACAGTTCATTCAACATTTGTATTCACACATTTGTTATAGAATTGATATATATTTATTTTACATTTCATCGTATATTCTAGGTCACAATATCATTCTTTTTTCAGCTATATTTTATTACAATGGATATATACACTTCTGTCTATAAACATATTCAAAAGGGTCAACCCAGATTCTTGAGTGAATGATATTGTTTTAAGAAAAATCAACTAAAGAATGGTTTTGATCCCATTGGAATTTGAAATCCATATAATGATATCATATAATATTCTCTAATTTATTAATTTTTCTCTCAATGTGATCATCTATTTAAGGATGATATGCAACATTGAATCTCAAATCTATATCAAGAGATTACTGATGACTTCATCAGATCTTTGAGGTTAATATCAGATATGGATCAGATAAAATTGAATATGATAAACCTTGAAATCCTACAACATCCTTAATTAATATCCAAGAAACCATATCCAGATACAATTCTTCTCTAATTCCAATAAAGTGTGTTGATATTATAAAGAGACTAAATAAGACCACATTGCATTATTCCCATCAATCAAATTGGGAAGTCCATTTTCAAAATCCAAGGTGGTGATTTCCTATATCCATTATCGTATGGATAATGGGTATAGAATCCATATATAATTTTTTCTCACATCCTAAAATTCATTATAGCATGTATTGTGATTCTTACATAGAATTATATCACTATTTTTTCCCACAGGTGTTAATTATTCACATATGAAACTAGTAGAAGACATACCCATGTCATCCTTTGGTAGTGAGTTAAAAATAGGTATCCTTATGAGATTTTATAGGTTTTTTCCTGACATTAGAATTAAGTTTTTTCCAAAATTATATTTATATAATACCAAAATTATAATAACCCATATTTACCTGAACATTATAGATAAGATAATCCTAAGAGGTTGCCGATATCGTTAATGTTTTTCCCCAAAATTTTGTATTCTTTCTTATTATAGTATATTATAACAAATAAATATTAAAAATAATTAATTTTATTTCAATTAATTTCATAAAAAGTTTGTTAATATTGAAAAACACCAATAACAAAAATCATTAAGATGGGTTTCTAAAACATTGAACATGTGATCATCTATAAACATATTACCCCATAATGAAATCCATCATTGAAAAGTTAATCATACATGGTGAGACATATTCACTGAAAAATAACATAATTCTTAGATGATTAATGATTATTATAACCAAAATTCCTTTTATAAAGTTCTTCTACAATATAATTTGTGAATTAGAATACATAAATACATCAACCATTCTACTTAAATGATTAGGTATAACAAAGTTCCTTCATTGGTTATGGGGATAATCATTTGTTAATGTAATTTAATAGAATAATTCCCAATTTACTCACATAAAATAATTACAATTCCTTGGGAATTAATTTCTTTATTAACTTTATTTACACATAGAATACTTTATCCACACCATTTGTTACATTCTTAGTGGTTCTTCTTTGAACTATGTTCATTAACTCATGAGCATTCATAGAATTCCATATTTTTATTATTAGAATCATTAATAAACATACTTATATCCACATTGTTAATCATATATCATAATAGATGATTGGACTTATTAACCATGTCATTTTATCCAGTCATCATCCAGTTTGTTTTTTCATAGTAACTAAATTTTCGGTCAGATTCAGCATTAACATGTATCATTCTCATTATAACCATTAACTAAAACCAAAAAGAATTGTCTGAGAAATACCGAACATAGTGTAATAGAACATTTTCATGAATAATTACCCATATTATTTATAAATGAAGATAAATTCTTTTAAATATATTAACTTTTATGTCTAAACTATGTCATCCATGGACTTTAGTACCGGTCTTCATGCTGATTCATAAAGTCTTTGATAATTTTAAAATCATATACCTATGTAGTTCTAAACTAGTTTTGTAGGAATTACCATTTCCTTGAACCATTTTAAAATTGATTCCATATCAATGTAATATTTTCAGAGTTATTATCCCTAACTACATATGTGTTAGAGCCACATCCACTTGTATTATCCCAAAATGAATGTAATTTCATTGAAGGCATTTGATCTGTACTTTACCAAAATTACATGATGATTTGTTAAACATTGATGAATCCTTAGACATATCCTTAAATTTATCCATAGAAATATCCTTTAAAACATCTCTTTGATTGTCACTAATGTATAATCATACCTATTATCAATGGTTAATTAAACATTTTCCAGAATTAAAAAAACTTTTAATACACAAATACTAAATATTAAAAATGAAAATTCATTAGATAAATTAATTGTATATTATATAATTATTTAGATAAACTACATTTTTAAATGTTGATACGTTAACAACTGGTCCCTATTTTATCTACATCATCTTTCTCTTAGCTATTCAAATATAATTCTATTCTTAGACATACAAAACATAGAACCTTTCATCATTATATAGGGTAAGAAAACATAATAGTAGGTGATATCAAATGATTATTAAGGGTATTATATGGGTATATCAACATATCACAAGCATAAAGGTAGAAAAAATGATAATAACATATTAAATCCAACCCATGCATATCAAAAATCAAAAACATGATTCAAAAAAGTTGTCAATGAATTTCATAAGACATAAAGCTCGATGGAATCGAATATGATGATCCATATAGAATAAAATTAGAATAATATATATATTATTGGAATATACATATGCATAATAAAGTATTATATGGTGGATACCCACCATGATATTAATAATGTGTTAGGTTTGGGATAAACACCCACTTACTTGTGTTTGATAAGGGACAAACTCACATGTCCCCTCTATTAAACATGGGATAACCTCTAATATACCCTTATTTGTATTGGGATAAAATACCATGTATTCCATTTAGAGATTGGGTTAACCTCACATGTACCCATGAAGAACATATAAAATTAATGATTACCTAATTCATTGGAGGGAGATATAGGTCTCACCCTTATTTATTATATTTTCTCCACTGTCCATTGATATAACATAAACACTATCATTAGTTATAATGTAACCACCATCAAACAAAATATATCATAAGTATAAATTCCATAAGACCATAAGATAATCAACAAATTAGAACCTATGAAAATAAATATGCTTTAAAAAAATTAATCATTATATAACTAATGGAAAAGAAACAAGTTTCATAATTATTTAATCATTTCATAACACATGGTATAATAAGCTGGTTTCATAATAATTTTAAAATGGTATAACCCATTAAATATAATTTTTGTTCATAAAAATATTGTAATAATTAACATAAACTGTCCATTAAAAGATTAATAATGGAATCCTTGCATTAGAATCCCATTAAATAATAATTTACATCAAATTATGAGGTATTAGATGTAAAATGATTTTGAAATATTAAAAAAACATATTTTAGAAAAATAACATTTCACATTAAGAAATAATTTTTTAAAAATAAATAGTTTTTAAAATAGATCAATTTCAAAATTACATTGAAAACCTGTAAAAAAATTTTTAAAAATAATCTAATAAATTTCTTATGGAAAATTTCCATTCCACATTAATTTTTTTTAAAAAATAACTCATTTAAAATAGACTTTTCATTGAAATTATCATTATAAATAAATAATGGAATAATTAATGCATTGAATGAGAATTAGATGAGGTAATTTCATATATGTTCAAGCTAATATTCCTTTCATAATTTCGGTAATTGAGAAACTAAGATTTTCATTAGAACAAAATAGGACTATTAAATTTAAAACACATTGAAAATGAAAAAAATGTGCAATTTTTTAATAAATAATTTATACAATGTCAATAAATGTTTGAATCCAGTTTCAGAAAACATGAACATATAAAAAAGATTTTCTAGACCAAATGGGTAAAATAACATGGGAATCCATAATTACATTCTTTTTAAATATTGACTACATAAAGAGAGGAAAATAAAAGGAAAACATGTATTCTCTTGACCTATCCGGAGGGGATAATTTTTTATAAATTTATTGTGAGATAAATAATAATATTTTACCATCGAAAGATTAATCATAAATAGTCTTGTTAACTATTTATATTGTACCACAACAACATTATAACTTTTCTAACAATGAATAATAATAACCATGAACAAAATACATTAATTTCATTATAAAATATCATTAAAATACATAAATTATTAATGTTATATGTCAATGGTGTTTAAGGAAGCATACTCAAACATTAAATAGACTATTTAATTTTAAAATAACAAACATGAATATATTGCCCATGTTATTTTATATATATATATTTTTATAGAGTCATGTCATAATTCCTACATAATAACTAACAAAAATACAATGTGAATTCCACTAAAACAATATCTATTTTTATAACTAAAATTTCATTAAAAATAAAATAAAATTTATTTTTATGAAATATCTTCACAATATGATGCTTAACTTATTATTTTCTATTAACCAACATTAAAACCTCTAAAATGTTTTAAAAGAAATGATGGGAATAAAATATCATTAAGGGATGTAAAAATAATGGAAGAAACTATTCGTCCATGAATACAAATAAACAAATAAATGATATATTTATCCCACTTAAATGTATCATATACATATTTTGTCACAAAATTAGATTTCTATAAAAAATATTAATAAATAATTTGTTTAACTCGGGGGATCATTTTACTACAATACATACATATGATTTCTATCGTCATGGCTACCATTATTCTTTGTCACCCACACATCTACCTTATTATGTAACCCTTGTGTCTACATTATAATATAACTATTATAGGTACACATGGAATAAACATTATGGTCATCATCTAACACACCCATTGCATTGGAGGGTTATAATGGACCTACTTGTCATTATTTTATAACATAATGACTAGTTATCACAAAAAACTTCTAAATAACAAGTACATAATTAAAAACATTTATTACATGCATCATATAAATATTCATTGAGAAACATTATGTAATATAATGAATATTGTATTCATAAAAATGGAATAACATTATTTGAAAATGACTATAAAATATTGTAAAATTGGCTTCAAAACCTTAATTTATCACTTAAGTGTGAAAATAATCTAATTTCATATAGGTAAAAAAATATTTTTTGAATTTAATAAAAACATATATTAATGATTATCTTAAAAGAAAATTTCATTTCACAAGTTCAAATTATATAAAATGTGTTAAAGACACCTTTATAATGGTTCAAATATTGTTGTTAATTTATAATGAACTATATTTTTATTGTTAATAACTAATATGTTCTTCCAAAAACATATTTATAACCATTTCATAAGAATATTTTTTTATTTATTTTGTTTAAAGTGCGTTGGTCTTATGGTTCGAATGTCATGTAATTATGGATTTTCTTGTAAAATAAAAATATACCTGATGATGTGGAAATATATGGTTTTAATTTAAATACATAATATTAGATGATCACAAACATCATTTTTTATTTTGGACAAGAAGATAGTTCATTTGAAAAATAATAATTCTAAATGAATATTTTATTTTCGAGGTTCTTCCACTATTCCTTACCTACTTTAATTTGGATTAATATTATATTGACATAAAAATTCAATAATGTAGGAAAATATAATGTATATATATATATGCCAATATAAACAATTATATGAGAATTCAACATTTCCTTGACATCGATAATGGGAAATAATTATCATCCCCAAAGGTGGTGAATTTCCAAACAATGTACGAAGAATTATTTTTTAAGTATAAAAGTAAAAAATTATTTATATGAGGATGAATATACTCTTTAGATAATAAAATTATTGTATATATATTATAGAGGACTAATCATTGAATGATTTATAGGTTTTGAGGATAAGGTAGATGATAAAATTAATTTAAAATACAAGAATCTAGAATTTACGTCTTGAATATGTCAACATTGAAAACATCATTAAATCATATAAAATGGTTCTTTTGTGGGACTAAAAGAACAATAATTTGAAAATTGATGATTAGAAGAGATATTGGTGGTGGATAGTCGAGAAATATGACTCAATGTGTCATGACCCCCTCCCACCAATGATGCCCTTCCTGAGTTGGTAGTGGTGAAAGGGAGATAATGACCCCCGAGTCCCACCTCCAGTAGGCCTCATAGTGGTGACTCGCACCAAGGGTATGAGTTTTTACAAATATGGGAGGCATTAACCATTTTATTAATTAATATCAGGAAATATGATGAGTTAAACACCTAATGAAAAAGGAACAGGTAAATGAAAATAAACCCAAAACCAACCCATATGCATTTTTTATAAAAAACTGAAACAAAAGTATAGGTATAAGAAAAGATCCCAAGTATGATACAAAAAAGAAAGAAAAAACTACAACCAGCAAAACTTTAACGCCTAACTAGCAAGGTACCGCATGGTCCCTGAAGTTCTCCTGTAAACCTGAAAATAAATGTAGGGTGAGCATAAAATTATTCTCAGTAGGAAAACCTAAAGCTCTTAGGCATAGGTGGGGAGACATCCTAATGCCCTATGATAAAACAGAAGGAACCAGAGCCTAGAAAAGAATCTATCCACCCAACCTTACAAGCCACACTCACTAAATATCGCATGTTAATAGAATATAATAGTAATATTATCAATGTATGGGTAACCCGCACCACATTCCCACTGATTACTGCTCAAGCCCTCATGCCTAACACTCAGATGCTTCCCCCACTACCTGATCTAGTACTACAACTTGGCCATACGAAGCTCTAGCTAGTGTCGCATCCTGTCCATATGAATCTCATAGTATCCCGTCCGCACCCAATCCTCGGCCATAACCACATATCATATGGAAGACACATAGGAACCACATCACATCCTCATCTCGAAGAATCTTGGGAACACATCACATCCTCATCCCGAAGACTCTTGGGAACACATCACATCTTTATCCCGAAGACTCTTGGAAAATATCTATCACAACCTGCCCAAAGTATCTTGGGATATAGAACCTCGAAGAGGGAGCACATGGAAGAACAGTAACCAGCCATCCTTTGGATGTTTGGGAATCTCAACCCGTCCCTTGGGTGTTCAGTACATATTGCTCAATATGGGTGGGGTTTATAACGAAACATAAAACTTACAGAGTAATATAATTATATCAACCACTCAGCCCATCCTATGGCTTCTACACAAAAGATCTGAGCACATGCCTCGACACTACTACCACGAATGAATGCACACAACAAACATCCCCAAATCCCATTAAGCATTTCATGTTTCATTAGTTTTAGTTTATCAGTTCCTTAACTTCCGAGAAACTAACGACAACCACACCAGATCAATCATTCATAAAATATATCCCTACCAACCACAAATATAGATACGAAAAACACACGCCACACTATACCATTGTCTTTTATCATCCAATAAATTCCATTGATTTTCCATATTTAATCGACTACTATGCCCCACAATTCATTAGTTAACTCTTTCACTTTTATTCATGTGCAAAACCATCCCTGCAGCCCTGCTTCCAACCACCATAACCCCAAACACATCAGAAACAATACTCATACCACATCATCATCCCTTTGATACCATTTATCACAGCTCCAATACCCTTCACAACTATATCATACATGCCAACCCACAACCAAGCCAACCGAATCCCTTCTACTCATCCATTCCAAAACAACTCCCAAAACACCCCTTCCAATAATTAGACCCCAACCAGCACCCACAAGATTCTTTCTTTCATTTGGTTTAATCGGGGTGATCATACAAGGGTTCTAGGTATTCATTTAATCATACAAATTTACATGATTAACCAATTTCAACATTCTATGAAATTTCATCCATGAAACAATCCAGAAAAATAGGAAAATATTTAATTTTGCAAGAAAATGCCCCCAACGACTGTGATTTTTAGTAGGTATAAGCCTATTCAATTCACAACACATTCAAAGGATAAGCATTGATGGAAATAAAACAACAATATCAACAAAACATCCCCAACTAATTCTTTAACTAGTTATTATATTTGTTTACTAGTTCAACCGTATCTCACAAAAACAAGAGGATACCCACCCCGCATGATTCCCAAAATAGAGAGAGACGAAGGTAAGTTCTCTACCTCAATGGGTTTTGACGAAAACCCCAACAAACAAAGAACACCCAAGAAGTCGGGTTGATCCTACAAGATACATCCTTATATCCCTTCTCCTAACACAACCAAGATCAAATCTCATCATATTTGGTATCCATGCACTTAGATATACCCATAACGGGTGTAGATCTAAGAAGCTGATGGAAGAGGAGAAGCATATCTAAGTAGATCTGAGGAAACGATCAAGAACAAAAAAGAATGATCACATACCTCAAGAAACCAGCTTCGATTCGCCAAGTAAATCGTTTAGATCACCTCCAAAATGCTTGGGAGAGGTTATCCTACCTTCAAGGGAGGGTAATCCCATGTTATGGCTGCTTAGGGGCTTAAAAGAACCATTTAGAGGAAAAACGAGTTAGATCCACAATATTAAGATGTATGATTAAGTGTCTGCACGGTTAGTCTGCACAGTTTGTCAAACCATGCGCAAACCGTGCGTTAGCAACTGCCTCACCAATACTCCTCAAATAGTTAGTCTTCATAGTTTGCCAAACCATACACTAACCGTGCATTATCCACTGCCACTAACACCCATCTCGCACGTTTTAGCCGCACGGTTTAGACAAACCGTGTGCAGCCCGTGCGAAAGCTACTACCCTTTGGCCTTCCATAAAAGTTCACCCAAATGCACCGCCAAGTCACCTTAACCTCAAAGAACACCTCTAAAACCAAAATTTTAAAACATAATGGACCAGAGAGGTCTGAGCCATTACATCAGATACCTCTCAAACTATTCTCATCCTCGAGAACTAAAACCAGACCCGAAGAAAAGAGGGGGTCCGAACAACCACCCCCAAAGATACCTCTCATGAGTGAACCTCTCCGACCTATAGGAAAACCTCCCCCTTATGAAACCATGAAACATTAATGGGTCAAGCTGTCCAATCATATGGGTTAGGGAGTTTCTTCCCCCATGTCAAGATACTATCCGCTTTGGGCAGCACTGACGTGCCCGCATGGGTTTAATCACATCAACCTTAATGTGTCTTGATTAGGGATTAGGTCCCCCCCTCCCCACAGTCCAGACTCTTTATACATATTCAAATAAGAATGAAAACAAAAAATTCCATAGTTAAAAAGGTAAAAATGCTTCATCAAAAAACAGTACAACAGAACAAAACTCAAAATAGCTATGGGTATTGGGAGTGCATCTATGCCTCCCGTTCCTAGGTACTCTCCTCAAGCCCACCATGCCTCCATAGCACATGAACCAAAGGAATGGTTCTTCCACTAGAACCTTCTCTTCTGGACCTTCGATCATGACGACTCATTCCACAAACGTTGCATCGTCCCTGATATCTAGATCGCCACATTCGAGGACATGTGAATTGTCGTGCAGGTACCGACGGAGCTGAGACACATGGAAGACATCTTTCACCCTTTTCAGTGGTGGCGGCAACCTTAGTTGATATGCCTCCTCGTCAACCCACATCAACACCTCAAAGGGCCTAAAAAACCTTTGAGAAATATAGCTTCCCTTTTCGAATCGTTGCTACCCGTGCCGAGGAGAGACCTTCAAGAACACATGGTCCCCAACCTCGAAATCCAAGGCTATCCTCTTATTATTGGCATATGACTTCTGCTAGTCCTCAGCTGCCTTCATCCTCTCTCATATAAGCTGATCCTTCTCCATCATGCTCTGATCCACCTCCGGGCCATGAACACATTCTTCTTCAACCTCTTTATAGCATACGGGTGAGCGGCACGACCTCCCTTATAAAGATTTGAAAGGATCCATTCCAATGGAAGTGTTATAGTTGTTGTTGTAAGAGAACTCTATCAAGGTAAAGTGTTGTACCCATGATCCTCCAAGAACCAAAACACATGCTCATAGCATATATTCCAAAGTCTGGATGGGGCGCTCTGTCTACCCATCTGTATGAGTGTGGAAAGAAATACTGAGTCATATCCAGGTGCCAAATGCATGTCTCAATCCTCTCTAGACCCGTGAGGTAAACTGGGTATTCTGGTTAGAGATTATAAATCTTGTAACTCCCTGCAACTGCACCACCTCATTCACATACCTATGATCTAGGGACTCAACCGTACTTGACTCTTTTATTGCTAGGAAGTGGGATGATTTCATCAACCGGTCCACCACTACCCAAATGGCATTGTAAACCCCTTGAACTCTGGGGAGCTCCGTGATGAAATCCATCGAGACGTCATCCCACTTCCACTTGGGGACATCTAAAGGTTGTAACAGACCACCTGGGACGTGGTGTTCAGCCTTCACATTCTGTAGTAGGTAGGACGACACTGTCATCTAAAACAGAAAACCTCTACCACCATCTTCCCATACATTGAGGTGTAGTGCATCTAATTATTCCATCGCCTTCTAGACATCTACCAACTTTTGAACCACATCCTTCCTTCTACTCAAATCATCAGCCACCACATTTCCTTTTCCTTTGGTATAAGATATTATGAAGTTGTAGTCCTGGATGAACTACATCCAACTTTGATGCCGCAAATTCATGTCCTGATGGGAGAAGATATACTTCAAACTCTTCTGATCTGTGAAGACCACGAAGCACTCCCCGATGAGGTAATGCTGCCAAAACTTTTGTGCGAACACAACTGCCAAAAGATCTTGATCGTGCGTGGCATAATTATGTTCATGAGGGTGTAGACTACTAGACCCATAGGAGATCAACCCTTTCGGTTGCATCAGAAAGAACCCCAATCCTTGGCCTGAGGCATCATAGAATACCTCAAATGTTACTCCCTCCTCTGGTAATCTCTGCACTGGGGCACTAACCAACTTTCCCTTTAGATAACTGAAGGCTGCCTCACACTGCTCATCCCACACAAAATCTTGATCCATCTTCATCAAGGCTGTCAAAGGTGCTACAACTCGGGAGAAGTTGGGTACGAACCTCCGGTATTAGCCTTCTAGTCTGAGGAATCTATGAACTTCTGCCACGTTCTTGGGCTCTACCCAAGAAACAACCGACTCAAACATTTATTGGTCGACCACTATTCCCTGCTCAGACACCACGTGTCCAAGGAAGCATACTTCCTACGTCCAAAACATGCATTTAGAAAACCTCCCATAAAGTTGGTGCTGTCGGAGGACCTCTAAAACCGTTCTCAATTGCCCGGCATGATCCTCCTCTAATCTTGAGTAGACCAGGATGTCGTCGATGAAGAAAACTATGAACTGGTCTAGGTATTCCCAAAATATGGAGTTCATGATTCCCATGAACACAACTGGTGCATTTGTAACGCTGAATGGCATGACCAAAAACTCAAAGTGCCCATATCTGCACCTAAAGGCAGTCTTCCAGATGTCACCCTCCTTCACCCTCAACTGGTGATATCCTAACCGTAGATTGATCTTAGAGAACCATCCTACTCCCCTCAGCTGGTAAAAGATATCTTCTATCCTCGGGAGGGGGTAACAGTTCTTGATGGTTACCTGGTTTAGTCTCTAATAGTTTATGCACATCCTGAGACCACCATCTTCCTTCTTTGAGAATAAGACTGGAGCACCCCATGGTGATGCACTCGGTCTAACAAAACCTTCTTCATCAGATCGTCAATCTGAATCTGCAACTCCTGCAACTCGAAAGGTTCTATCCTGTAGGGTGCCATTGAAATCAGATGGGCACTAGGTTGCAAGTCTATCCCGAACTCAACATCATGTCGAGGGGGTAGTGTTGCTATCTCCTCAGGGAAGACGTCCATAAACTGAGTGACGATCCCTGGAACATCCACCATTTCTAAATCCACTGACTCCATAGATAGATCAGCTAAAAAGGAAAGGAGGGGCTCCTCTCGCCTACTGCTTTTCTAGAAACCTTTCTCACTGATGAATGTTACATGTCAGCCGCCCAAATCTGAAAACACGACCATTCTTTAGAAACAATAGATGATGACACACAACAAAAATAGCCAGTCGATGCCTAGAATGACGTCGTATGGCTGCATTTGCAGTAAAAGGAGATCTCCACTGGATTAGTGTGGCCCCAAAATCAATCTACATATCCGGAAAACCTGAGACAAACTTGTCTGACCTCAGACTGGTGTACTCAAAACCAAGGGTACGAAACATTTCTCTATGTCTAGGACAAAGCAATAGGCTAGATTGGGCGCAACAAAGGAGTGTGAAGCTCCTAAATCAAACAAGGAATATGCAAGGGTAATAAACAAGCTGATCTTACCTCGAACAACTTATGGCCCTGCAGGAACTGCTGCCTCTACGGAATGCATATGCCCACGCCCAGTTCCTCTACCTCTCTGCTGTCAGCCGCCTCCCCAACCATGCTCTGGCCGAGGTCCCTGAGGGGCGCCCTGAGGTTGGCCGCCTCTTTTAACATCTACCCTTGGAGGAGCAAGAGATATCTTCCCCTGCTGCTGCTACTGGAAGGGCCTGACTGGAAACTGTTGTGGCTGAGGCGGGTGCTGTATTGGTCCACCTCGAGTGTACTGTACTCGGTCTGGGCACTGGTTCTGAAGGTGCCGACAGCTACCACAGATGAAATAGCTCGCTCCTATGCTAGATGGAAAAGGGCGAGGACTGGGAGATTAGAACTATAACTGATGAGTCCTGCTCCCTACTAGCCAGAATCTAGAGGGCCTTGATGTTGGAGGCCAATGCTGATGGATTTCCCCTTCAACGAGCCCAACTGGATTCCTTCTCATGACACACCTCCCAGTGTGTGAATCCTCTCCACCGCTTCAGCTTTCTTATGAACCTCCATGTATGTTGGTTGGGTGAAGGGAGTAACAAAATACTAGAGAGAAGGTCAAAGTTCCTCCTCCAAACTTCTCACTCGAGACTCCTCATCCGGAAAGCGTCCAGGAGCAAAGAGAAGGAGATCCTTGAACTTCATCCCTAACTCTCTCACTAACATACTCCTCTACTGGTGGGAGATTAGTTCCTATCTCTTCTCAGCATTCATTGTGGAAGAGAAGAATTCCAACCAGAATTCCTTCTTGAATTCATCCCAAGTGACCTCAGCCTCCTTCTTCTCCACAAGATAAAGCGTCCACCACTAACAAGCTGCTCCACGCATCTAGCTCACAGCCAGAGGAACCCAGTACTCGATTGGAGCCCATATCAAGCTGAAAGCAATCACCATCTCCTCTAGCCAGCTCTCTATCTCTATGTATGAAATGATTCCCTCGTACATCCTGAGGGTCTTTCGCTGAAAGTATCAATGTTTCTTCTGCCACAGATCATCCTCCTCCTCTCGGTCAGCCCTCTGTCAATCAGCCAAGTCAACCTCCTGGGCCTCGATCACACGCACTACTGTGGTCGTCTCCCAGGTTCCATAGCTGCAAGGTAAACAAGGAATGCAAAAGCCTGATTAGTGTAGAATATTGTTCTTAAATTTTCCTTAGACTCCTTATTCATTTTAAATCCCTAAAATGCCCCAGAAACACAAGAACACAGGTCATTATGATGCATGTACCTTTCCTAGGGTCTCTACCCTGCAATCAGTGTGGCCTCACTTGGTCATTCGATAGGTCCATAGTCCTTGCATCAGATCACGGGGGGGGGGGGGGGGGGGCTAAAATCCCTTGTCGTAGTCGTTCTACCCTATCCTATTTCATGCTCCAAGATCACCCGACACTGTTTCCCAACCATACCATGTAATCTTCACTGTGCCTAACTCCAGACTCCATCCTATCTCTCAACCAACCTCCCTCTAATACCATTCTGTCATGACCCCCTCCCACCAAAGATGCCCCTCCTGAGGTGGTAATGGTGAAAGTGAGGTAATGACCCCCGAGTCCCTCCTCCAGTAGGCCCCAGAGTGGCGACTAGCACCATGGGTATGAGTATTCACTAATATAGGAGGCATTACACTTTTTGTTAATTAAGATCGAGAAATAGGAAGAGTCAAACACCAAAAGAAAATGGAACAAGTAAATGAAAATAAAACCAATACCAACCCATATGCATGTTTTATACAAAACTTAAATAAAAGTATAGGTAAAAGAAAAGCTTCCAAGTATGATACTAAAAAGAAAGCAAAAACTACAACCAGCAAAACTCCAATGCCCAAATAGAAAGTTCCCGCATGGTCCATCAAGTTTTCCGGAAAACCTTTAAGTAAATGTAGGGTGAGAATACAAGTATACTATGTAGGAAAACCAAAAATCTCTCCTGTACAGGTGGGGAGACATCCTAATGCCACGTGAGAAAACAGAAGGAACCAGAGCCTAACAAAGAATCTAACCACCCAATCTTACAAGACACACTCACCAAATATCGCAAGTCAATAGAGTAGTATAGTAATATTATCAAAGTATGGGTACCCCGCACCACCTTCCCACTAATTACTGCTAAATCGCTCATGCCTAACGCTATGATGTTTCCCGCTCTTCTAGAGTTAGTGACAAACCCTGGCCACATGAAGCTCTACCTAGTGCCACAACCTGGCCGTACGAAGCTCATAGTATCCCACCAACACTCAATCCATGGCCATAACCACATCTCATACCGTATCCCAACAACACTCAATCCTCACCCATAACCACAACTCATCCTGAAGACACCTGTGAACCACATCACATCCTCATCCCGAAGACTCTTGGGAACACATCACATTCTCATCCTGATGAATCTTGGGAACACAACAAATCCTCATCACGAATAATCATGGTAAATATCTATCATAACCTACCAGAAAGATCATGGGCTATATTACCTGGAAGAGGGAGCACAAGGAAGAACTGTAACCATCCATCCTTTGGATGTTTGGGAATCTCACCCCCATCTAACGGGTGTTCGGCGCATAGTTCTCAACAAGGGTGGGGTGCGTAAAGAAACATAAAAAGTACAGATTTATATAATTATATAAACCAATCATCCCATCCTAAGGCTTCTACACAAAAGATCTGAGCACTTGTGTCAACACTGCTACCACGAAAGTATGCACACAATCAAAAGACCCAAACCCCATTAAGCTTTTCATGTTTCAATAGTTTTAGTTTATCTATTCCTTAACTACCGAGAAACTAACAACAACCAAACCAGATTAATCATTCGTAAAACATATCCCTGCCAACCACAAATAAGGTTAGGGAAAACATATGCAACACAACACCATTTTCTTTTATCGTCCAATCAAATCAATTGATTTTCTATATTTAATCAAATACCATGACCCACAATTCATTTGTTAACTATTCCATGTTTATTTATGTACTCATCCATCCCTGCAGCCCTACTGCCAACCACCATAACCACAAACACATCAGAAACAAAACTCGTACCCCATCATCTTCCATTTGATACCATTTACCACAGCTCCGCTTCACATCACAACCATATCATACACACCAAACCACAACCAAGCCAACTACATCCCCACTGCTAATCTGTTCCATAACAACCCCCGAAACACCCCTTCACTTAATTAGACCCCAAAAAACACCCACACGATTCATTCTTTCTTTTAGTTTAATCGGGGTGATCAAACAGGGGTTTCAAATATTCATTTAATCATCCAACTTTACATGATTAACCAATTTCCAAATTCTATGAAATTCCATCCACGAAACAATCTAGAAAAATAGGGAAACATTTAATTGGGCAAGAAAAGGCCCCCAAAAACTGTGATTTTTAGTAGGCATATGGCTATTCAATTCACAACAGAATCAAAGGATAATCATTGATGGAAATAAAACAACAATATCAACAAAAATTTTCCAAACCATTCTTTAACCAGTTATTATATCTGTTTACTGGTTCAACTGTATCTCATGATAACAAGAGGATACCAACCCCACATGATTCAAAAAATAGAGAGATACAAAGGTAAGATCCCTACCTCAATGGTTTTTGATGAAAACCCCAACAAATGAAGAACGCACAAGAAGTTGGGCTGATCCTCCCAGAATCCTCCTTAGATCCTTTCTCCTAACAAAACCGGGACCAAATCTCATCATATTTGGAAATCAAACACTTAGATCTACCCATAACGTGCATAGATTTAACAAACCAAGGGAAGAGGAGAAGTAGATCTATGGAAACGATCAAGAATGAAGGAGAAAGATCACATACCTCATGAATGCGGCTTTGATTTGCCAAGGGAAGCCTTCAGATTTCCTACAAAATGCTTGGTAGAGGTTCTATTACCTTCAAGGGAGGGTAATCACGAGTTATGGCCTCTTAGGGGCTTAAAAGAACCATTTAGAGGAAAAACTAGTCAGATCTACAATTTTAGTATCTAAGATTAAGTTCCCGCACGGTTAGTCCACATGGTTTGACAAACCGTATGCTAACCATTCATTAACTACTGCCTCTCCAACACTCCTCACACGGTTAGTCCACATGGGTTAGTGATATCGTGTGCTAACTGTGCATTAGCCACTACCTCTAACACCCACCTCGCATGGTTTGTCCACACAGTTTAGACAAACCGTGCGTAGCCCATGTGAAAGGTACTGCCCTTTGGTCTTCTTTAAAATTTCACCCAAACGCACCCTCAAGTCACCTTAACCACCTAGAACACCTCTAACAACACATTTTTACGATGTAATAGTCTAGAGAGGTCTGTGCCATTACACAATTTTATGAAATTAATTTAATGAAACATTCCATTTTTATAATTTAGATGAGGGGAAATTTAGAAATTTCATAAATTATTAAAATATAAAAAGGCTATTATAAGGGGTAAAGTCTTACCAAATTGATGAAAGGGTCATGGTATTATATTGGAGATTTAATATTATCCCATTTTCATCTTTAATATTTTGTTATTTTTATTCAATATAATAATCTATTATATTCGTGAAATAAAATTTATGACAAATTTAACACTATTCATTACTATGATTTTAATGAAATCAAAAAAAGGTTTAAAAATGAAAAAAATATTTTCTTATATAGTAACCATGTCATATTTATTTAGATAATTCATATACTAGCTCAATTATTCGATTTTATATTTATTTTAATATTTTCATTATCATTTATTTTTTTTTAATTAAAATAATAATTACCACATTATCATTGGGAAAGTTGTTATGGAATTTATTTGATTCCTAAAAATTGTAAAAAAAATTTCTTTATTAATGTGAAAAAAATGTATTTATTTTAAGTGAAATATTTTAATGGGAATAAAATGTTACATGGCGATCCAAATGGTCTTAAATTCAAATCAAATAATAATATGTCTAACACAGAATCATATAAAAAGATTAATTAAATTGTTTAATCTTGTAAAGTTTCTTCTAATATTTTGTAAAATAATTTTACTATTTTTTATTATATATTGACAAGTGATAAGTCATCATTAAATAATAATTAAATTTAATAATTGCATTCATAAAAAATAAAAAACAAATTAAAACTGTAAAAATATATTAATTTGGTTCAAGGTAATTATTTATATTATTTTACTTTTTACATTTACTCATATCCATCTCAATTTAACTTTATTAATTTTTTTAATTTGAATATATTTTTTTATGTATGCATTGAAAAAGGATTTGGATAAGATTCATGCAATCAAACAGTAAAATTAAAACTATCATAAGAAAAAAAATATACATAAAAATTAATAAAAATGCAAGTAAAAGAAATTTTAGAAATAAATTATTATCTTATAAGGATAAAATTTTATCTTTACCAATGATGATTAGACATTATGTTGACACATACAATGATTTGTATACATCCCATGAAATAAATTATAATTTACATTTTTTGAATTATAATTCAAAAATATTTCATTTATGATATCATAATTTAGTGATTCTATAAGTTTAAAAAAATTTAATTCAAAATTATGAATTTACGATGTCCATAAAATACTTTATTTTTAAAAAACTGTATTTTTTACTATTTATAAAAATATATATTTTCTAAAAAATCCAAAAAATCATAGAAGTATATTTTTTTCATGATGATATGGAAATTGATATTATATTTTTAAAATTAAAATTCAATAATTATAAAATTAATCATTCAAATATAACTATTTGATAAATTTATTTACATTAAGAATTCTTTATTAAAGAATTACATAACATAATGAATTTTACTATTTAAATTATGAGAAGTAATAAATATAAAATAAAGTATTTTATTAGTAACTGGGTTATCAATTTATCCACCCTTTTATAAATTTCATCCTTACAATTCATTCAATTATTTAAAAATTGGGATTCCATTCCCTCAAAGTATTTTTTGATTACCATGTCTTTTACTCATCCTTGGGGTTTTTCCACAAAACCTTATCCATGTTGATTTACTTTTTCTGAAATACAATATCTCTATGATCCTAAATATAAAAAGTTATTTCCTTATATGAATGGTAATATTATAAATAATGTTTTTAGGTATCAATACATTAGATGAATATATAAAAATATTCATTAGAATAAAAAATTAAAAACATTGGGTACGTGAGATAAACATGAAAGGTAAGGCTACATAATTGAAAACTAGTCCAACTTTCTCTTGTATTTTTTAATTTCCAATGTACGATGGATTTGAGTTTTTTTCTTACTAAAATTCATTTACATTTTCCATTGATATATGTTAATGGAAATATGTTCACCTATATTGAAAGAAAGGACTTTATTGCTATTATCTACAAAAATGTTCTTCCTTCTCTAAAATATCCTCAAATTTTATTGGATGATCATTATTTTCATTGAATAACCCTATACTAATTTTGGCCCCATCAAAATCCATTCCTTAGCTTCATCCCCAAATTCTAGAGTTTGATTCCGCATTCCATATAATACCTCAACAGGTTCCCTATATATAATTTAATGAAAACAATTATTATAAGAAAACTCATCTTAAGAATGATGTTGATGCCAATATCCATCATAATCCACGGAAATCACTAAAAGAAGATCCCTAAATGTATGAATTGTTCAATATGACTGTCCATAAAATAGAGGATGAAAAGTAGTATAAAATTCAAATCAGTTTCTAATGTATTATGAAACCCTTTCAAAATTATTGAAGTGAATCTGACATCTCATTATGATGTAACAGATAGTAGGACCACATATAACCTGACTATCTAATCAATATAATAACTATAATGCCAATATAGATAGGTAGTGTCTCAAATAGAATGAAAATGTGATTATTTAGTCATTCAATAAAAAATAACCCAAATCACACTGTTACCTCAAGAAGTATTTCTCAGTCCCACTGTGAAATACATGTATTTTTTTTTCTATTGACACTATAGAAATGTAAATGGTTTAAGAATCCCCTTTGAAAATTATGTCTCTTAATTTATAATTTCACAAGTAAAAAATTCTCATATTAAAATAATTTACATATCTCTTCATTCCACCCACTAGTAATACTCCCCTCATTATTTGTACATCATACTACTAAAAAGATGAACTGAAAATGCAGTATTATAATGTTCACTTAACAATGTTTTGTTCATATAGAAATCATAGGGAAGACATATATCTTTTAAAATATTAATACATAATCTTTATCAATATTATATTCCAGAATCATTAATTTCTTATTCAAAACTAGCTTTTTTGGTAATTCACAGTCTTATTTCTATTCATGCATAATTCTCTCTAAAAAAATATGATTTCCCCGACATATGAAACAAAATAGAAGAATTTAAAGCACCCATAATATCATGGATAGAATTCAAAAAATTATTAGTAAAATGTTCATGTTCTACATATAAAATGGTTTAAAATTATTGATGTTTTTGACTAAATATATCTGCCACTTTTTTTGTTATCTTGGATGGTAATTGGTCATGCAATAATACTCATTTATTGCTTTTATCCTTATTCATTGTGTTATATTCGATTCATTCTGAGTAAATATTTACACTAATATTTTATTATCAGTATATATTTCACATATTATCTATAAAAATGATGTTATATATTTCTAAAATAATTTAATTAATTGAAAGGTCCTGAATAATATTTGGTGTATTCTATACAAATCGATTGAATATTACTTCATTCCCAACCACATATACAACATCATTTAATTTCAATAAATAGGAATTTATTTTCCATTCGATTTCAAACAACATTTGGAAGATATTATTCAATGAAAATATTCTTAAATTTATCCCATTACACCCCTTCAATATCTTATATTTATTTTATATTCTTAATCATTTACCACTACTAGATGAATTAACCTTTAAAATGATAAATAAAATGTCTAACGTTTTTGATTATATGAGAAACTCATTAAATAAATTATATTCTCAAGGGAATTAATCCACCCTTAATATACCACACGTGTAGAAGATCCATTTAGTGAATGAGGGCGTTTCCCCATAAAATATTCCACTATCACCATGTTCCGTTATTGTAACTTTGTATATTACCTTGCATGGGTAAAAAAAAATTTTTAAACAACATAATGGATATAACAATTTAAAATACTTCTCATTTAAAATTATCACTATTATATGTTGTAGATTTAATAAGATATCAACTTATTTGTTGCATTGTACATCATCATCCATGTTTCTTCTAAGGAAAACTATTTGGAACATATATAATTTTGATGAAGTAACAAGTCAATCATCAATTGTTATAACATTTCAACCTAACCATAAGATAAAAATCATTTATGGTATCTTATTTACGTCATTATAACCCATATTGTTATATAAATTATTATATAATACCAAATATTAGAACCTAGCCTTAAATATTATATAATCATATCAATTAAACTACAATTTTCATTTATACATTCCAAAATATGTTTTTGGTTTAGAGTTTTTGATAAATAGATAATAATACATACATAACAACCCACAACAATAAAAATTGGATACTACTAAACTAATATACATTTTTTATTATAATAATTTACATAAAAATAAAACATAACTTATTTTAATGGAAAATATTAAAAAAAATACATAATGGCTTCTTATTTTCTATAACCCAACATTGGACCCTATAAAAGACATTTATAAAAAAGGTATAGGAAGAATAAATATTAGTAAAAGACATAAAAATGATTAAATAAAACATTTTCCATTAATACATGTCTACACATGAAAGATACACTTATCACAAAAAAGTAACATATATATACTTTTTTAAAACATTAGTTTTCTACAAAACATGTAATGAATAAGAAATACATATTTGTAACATATGAATAATTTTATTTAGAAAAATATATAGGATTTTAACCATCATGGATATAATTTGATTTTAACCCTCATACATAACTTACAATACAACCATCATGGATACCTTATATTATAACTACTACAATTCCACATTGAGTAACCATTACTATCATCTTCAAAAATAAAAATATATTAGATGGACATCATGTAACTGGACATATTTGGTTTATATTATTTCCACCCATCATTATAACTATTTTTCAATAACAAAAAAACAATCAGAAAACTTGAATACCAGTATCATAAAAAAACCTTGAAAAAAATAATTTCTTATAAAGGAATATTTCACACATACTAAGAAAAATATTTTATTTGAAAATAAACATGATATATTATAAAGTATTCTTCAAAATATTATGGTTTCATGTTATTTGAAAAAGTATATCACATTTTATAGATAAAAAAAATATTTTTTGAAAATCATAAAAACATACATTAAAGAGGATTTTAAAAGGAAGGTCACATACTTTATGTTCGAAAACAAGGTTTTTGGAAGAAATCATGTTCTCTAAATAATAATATAAATGATGTAGTGTTTTGATTAATAAATTTTCAAATACTTTTTGATCAAAAAGAATAGAAAATAGTAATATTACTTAAAAAGTGATGAATAAAAATATTATTTAAAACAAAAAGGGTTTATTAAATAAATAGTAACTAATTTTATTTCATGGAAATGCAAGTGTAAAAAATCAAGAACAAAATGAGATTTTAAAAGAAACCATTGGAAGGACCATTACAATAATGTGAGTATCAATCAATGAATATATTATGTCTTCCAACTATAAATATAGATAAAAAAAAGTTGAAATAAAAAAAATATTGTAAAAAAATTGTTACACAAATAATTGTAGAATTTTAATGAAAATGATAACAAAATATTATCCAATGATAAGGAATTTGTTTATTAAATTTCCTTCCCCTGGTTATTTCTTAATAATATCTACATAGGTTAAATAATTCAAATTCATACTCAAAATTACAGTAATAATGATATTTTAATGACAATAAATTTTAAAAAGGGTAGTATCTACACCATATTAAATAAACTAGGATTAAAAAAACAACATGCCTCCATGAAATGAAATTTAGGTGAAATAACTTACCACTTGATAAATTCTGAATTATATTCCCCATGAATGAAATGAATTAAATTGAAACATTGTATATAATAAATATAAATTTATTCATTATGTAAAATACTATTGTCGATGTATATACACCACAAAAATAAATAATTTGTGAATATGGTGTTTTCCTCACCAAGGTAAATGTGAGAGAAGAACCCCATACCATGCATTTCCTTTAGAGTGAACTACCTTTTGACTTATTTAAAATTGTTTTAAAAATTCAATATCTTATACAGGATTCATAATCAAATTTAAAATATCATATATTGTATTATTATAGTATCTTATTACCCATTTGTTGACAATCAGTCCTTATTTTCACAATTTATGTTGTTAATTGCATTATTTTCTGAGTATTTTTTGAATTTTTATTTATTTTAATATTACATAGATCTTCATTTAATCATCTAGAGAATGAAAAACATGAATTAATTTTAATAATTATTTAGTATATATTTATTTATAATAATATATAATATTTTGGGATAAGAAATTAAATGTCAAATTCCTGGAGACTTTACGTCTTATGTACACATAAACACTTCATACATTTCATTTCCATATTTAAAATAATAAAAAAATATATATCTATTATAAATATAGTAAAAGTATTATGTAATATATGAACCATATGTTTATTAAATACATATTTTATACATTTCATTTCTAGCGTAACAAATCACCACTAATTGAGGAGGCTGTAGTCCACACGTCCACAAATGATGTTTTTGTTTTCCAAAAAATGGAATTCATGAAGGTATGTGTTATATATTTAATTAAATAATAATAAATAAATTATATATACTATATATATATATCCTATATAATTAAAAAAACCCATAATTATTTCTAACCATTAGGAGTGGTAAAAAGATTAACGCACGACCTCAGTTCGCGAGGCTGTAGTCTTCCAAAAATTCAATCAATGATTGAATATCCCATTTGATGGATGTTTTTAAAAGTGTAGGTCAAAAAAATAAAATATAAAAAATATTAGAATATTTAAGATACATATTTTATTTTATAATAATGATATTAATTAATTTATGGTGAAATGAAGTAAAGGAAACAAAATTGATCATTGAATAATATTACATCTTATTCAATTAACTCATTTATTTTTATGCAAAAATTCATCATTAGTTTAATTTCTTCACAAATAAAGGATTCTAGGATGATGGGATAAATTATGGGAGCTTCATTTAGAATAATTTTGTTGATATAGTGGCCTTTAGAGGAGAGAATAAATGTGATAGGTGAGGGCCTTTTTATAGTAGTAGAGGAGTCTCATTCTGGTTAATTTTTCAAAAAGGGAATTCCTCCCACATTTTACTATGTTCACATGGAACTAATAATGAAAACAAGTATTTAAAAGGGAGTATATTTTCTTAATATGAAAATTAAATATATTTTCTACATGTTTCTATGTCATTTCACCCAATAAGATTATGTATTTTTTTCCATTGATTATCTAATTTTTCTCTTAATCAATGCAACGAACATTAATATATTTCACTAATCCATTTAGAGAAATCCCAAGTTTACCTTATTAACAATTATTAATTATTCTTATTGAAACTATGAATTATATTTTTGAAAATTCTAATCAATGAAGTTGAAGAATATAATTTAAAATTAATCCCACATACATGATGACAAATGAGAGTTTTAAAGTAAAAAATTTCAATATTTCATGATGTTTTTAAATGAAAATTCAATGGGAAATTTATTCCAAATAACTAAATTATATTGAATGAAATATATTTTATCTAATTATACTTTTTAACCAAATCTTAAAAAAATTTACTTTATAAATGAGTTTGAAAAAATCAGTTTTCAATTGAAATCAAATATTTTTCACGTTTTATAAAAAAAATTAAATATCTTAGATAAATAATAAAACGTCACTCTAATATAATTTTTGTGTTATGATATAAAAAATGAAATTTATTTTAGCATAAATGATTTAAAAAAGGGTCCATATTTTTATTTAAAATATGTTCACCCTTAAAATCCTGTAAAATATCTATATGAGATATATGGGTCATTATACATAATATTGGATTTGAGAATGTAATTTCATATAAAATATATATAATGAATTCCAAAAAAAAAATAATTTATATATTAATTATTTATTCAAAAAATTTATTTAATACTATTCATAATCACTAATTTAATATATTTCTTAATTAATTTTAGATTAAATAGTATCATTTTAATAATATATTATGGTTCTGTAAAAATCAGTCTTTTGTGAAACACAATATATTAATAATATTATTTATTGCATGCAATGATAGATAACTTTTATCTGTCTATATATACAGTGATAAGCATTGTATTACATTAAAAATAAAGAATTCTCAATGTTTCATGAATCATAAAATTAAATTTGTGTTTTACATAATTAAAAAAGCAAAAAAATTAATTTGACATAAATAATAAAATATCTTAATGTATTTTTGTTTTACATAAGAATTACCTTTCTATATTAGTATTAAAGTATTAATTTATATTATTTATTGAGATATATCCTCTTAAAAACCTTTCAATTTATAGTGTATATTTCATATTATTTCTTTGTATTCTTCGTTAGAGGGAACCATTGATCAAATTAACCTTCCAATAGATTAAATTATAATAAATCTTCTTTATGGTATAATCGTTGATGAATGAAAAAAATTCCATCAATTTGATTCATTTAAAAAAATGGATTATATGACCCATAAATGTTTGGTGGTTGAAGTTACATAAAAGAAAAAGTGGAATTTATCCCCCATATTGGTAAAAAAAAATCTCAATGTGATACCCATTACCATTCCTGAAAGGAGAGAGTTGAGTATGCATATTCAAATAAAATTTCCTCACATCAAAGATTCCATTTTATTTCTCTTGAGGATGGTTATTTCATTTTCCCTTACAATAATTATTTAATTGATTACATCTTATTTAATAAATTTACTAATAGTAAAAATATATTGTAAGCTTCAATATATAGTAAACGAGTTAGTTTTCATATGACCCTGAGCAATAAATCATAATATGTCAAAATCATCACACATTATTTTCCATATATAGATCCATATGTTTAATATAGGTTATCCATGGTTATTAGCAAATCATTAGGATGTTATCCTGTATATATAGTTATTTTTGGGTTTCTCATTAATGGTTTTTTAACTGAATATTCATAGATTAACTAAAATAATACTAGAATATAAATTAAAGCAACCTATGAATACCATATATAATTACCTCAATGATTTAGTTAAATATTCATTATATTTCATAGTAATAAAAATTTGGGGACCTAAACCATTTAGTTTCTTTTGAAAATACATATATAGTAATCTTATATCATGAATGATCTTCAACATATCCTAAATATATCTTATAACATCGTAAAAGTTTTAGAAATACCATACATAGAAACATTATTCCAAACACGGGGAATGGAAACTTATGAATGGGTGAGATCAAAGTATTAATATAGGTAAAAATTATTGATATAAATTATTAGAGGATGATAATATTTTAATGGTATGATTAAATATTCATTTCAATTTTATCATCATAAAATATTCCTTCCAAAAAACCAAGATCATAATCATTGAAATTAGTCAATATCTAGATACACGAAAAATAAGTGTCTCAAACCAGTAATAAATAACTAAGATTCATCATAGAGGAATTAAAAATATTAAAAATAGTAAATCATAATCTTCTGAATATAGATAAATTTAATCATCTCAACACATGATATTTTCATTAAATAATTAAAGTGGTAATACTCATGCTTTAAAATGTGAATAAAGATATTAAAAAAATATGTTCACACATGTTCATTTAAGCATAAACATAATAAACCAAAATAATATATCAATATATGAAATAGGATATTTTAAATAATTTCCAACCATATCATCCTAAACTTTTACTAATATAATATAACATTATGAATTTCATTGGTGATATATAATGGACCCAATAATTACCAATCTATAACTCTTTCTTAGAAATTCCATAATACCATAAAATATTTTTGTATCATGACATAATTAAATGGGAAAAATAATTTTAGGAACATATAATTATCATAATAATATTAAATTATGAGGAAAATAAGTAATATTAAAATTTATTATATCTTTATTGAGTAATAATTCAAGTCTATAAAAGTTATAATTGATGAATAATTTGTTTAAAATAACTTTGGAATAATTATAGTGTAAAATTATAATTTAATTTTTAAATAAAGTATTCTAAATCCAATAATTTCATAAATAATAAGGGAAAATTTTATTTGGAATTAATTAGGGTAAATTATAATTTTATATTAATTTAATAGATTAGTCATGAATGTAGGATATTATATTCATGTTGTATATGTTAAAAGAAAACATTGTTTTAATAATTTCTAAATGAACATTTTCAAAAACAACATCGTTTAAAATATGAAATGAATATTTTTATTAAAAAATCTTAAAAATTGTCAATAATGTATAAAATGTCTCTAAAAAAGTTTTTAGAGAACTTAAAAAACACGTGAAACAATTTGTAGGAATCATGGACATGAATGAAAATGATTTTTGATCGAAGACTGTAATATTCTATTTTTCAACAAAAATATTATTGGGGTGTCATCAGTACATAAAGAGACTAATATGAAACCAAAACACATATTATATATTTATTAACATATGATAATAAAATCAATTAGTCTATTGAGATGAATACCATAATAATTTATCATCATAATTTAATCATAATAAATCTAATTAACATTGATATTGTATCATAAAACACATACCACATTAAAAACCCATTGAATCATAGGAAACATTGAAGAAGAACATAAAATATTAAATAAAATAATAGTAAAATAAATATATTAATTATATAACAATTCAAATGGAAAATATATAAAACAAAAAAAAATGAATTGGTTATTATGGAGGTTTTCCCCTAGAAATATAAGTAAAACTAAAAAACACTTGTGTTTTGTCATACAATGTTTTTACATGATCAAACATCCACAATAATAAATATAGTTTTATTATTAATTAATTATTGAAGCATATAAATATATTTTATACTATGTATTATTTTCTTATAACTAGATTTCACACATTATTAACAATTCCCATTAAAAATCATTATTCTCGATGAACTCTTTTATTTTTCATACATATTCCGGTTTTTCAACATTGGTCATTATATATTGATCAGAGTTTCTTCATTTACATAATTAAAACAATGATATTAATAAATTATATTATATATATAAACATTATTTTTTTATTAATAAAATGTATATATGTATAAAATCAATTATACCAGCCTTGGAGACTATAGGGTATACTTACATATAAAAATTGTTTTCATTGTTTATTGGATGGGATGAACGAATTATAAATAATAATTTAACATCTAAAATAATTATTTTAACATAATAATAATAGATATTAATCAAATCAATCCGTATTAACATTAATGTAAATAAGAATTGCAAAAGATAATCACATCACTTTATATTGGTGGTAGTCAACATTTACACACAAGCGATGTTATTGTCTTCAAAATAATGGGATGTTATTGAGGAATATATGATATTATACTTAAAAAATAATAATTCTTTAACATATGTAATATTTAATGAATAATAATTTAGAAATAGAAATCTATAAAACAAAGGTATAAAAAATTAATTTTACCACTATGTTGATATAGTAAAGAATGATCACACACAATGATATGTTCAATTTCAATTTCATGGAAAAATGGTTGAAATGGTGGTTTCATAATAATAATAAAATTTAATTTCATTTATGATTATGAATTTATTTTTTTATGATATATATAATAGATTTACAAGAAATAGAAGAAGATGTGGAAATAAAGTGATTGATTAAGGTGTTTAGCTCTTTTTTAAAATATATCCGTTAGATATATTCTTAAAAACCAAAGGTTTTATCGTTCATGAATTATAGAACAACTATAATGAGGATAAATATTGTTATAATATACATATAGAATGTTTTGTTGATATATATTGGTCCATGTAGTGTGAATAATAGAAATGACATGTTCCCTTTTTTATGTGAGGGGAGGTACACTCTTCGAGTTACATAAAATAATAAAATATAATAAATTCATTTTATTAAAACATGCTAAAAATATTATATATTTTTTATTAAAAAGAGTTTATGGTATAAACATATTCAATCATTGAAATTTAAGTGGGTTTTTCTATATTTGAAACATTCCATTTTTAATTAAACCTTAACTAACCATGTTTTATCTTTAACCATGTTAAAAACATGTTTGAAAATTTTTGGGGTATAAATTTATTTATATGTAAAAATAGGATTATATATTGAAATGGGATGAAAAATGAACCACATCATATTCACACAGTGCTTTTTAAATATTTATATTATTTTTAAATATTTTAAAAATAGAGTATTTTCCAAAAATATCATTATTTTTTTACAATATTCATTTAAAATGACTTTGAAACTACACATTGACAATGAAAAAAAATATAACCCATTTATTCATCCAAAATTTTATATATTCTATAAAAAAATATACTATCACAATATTTATATATAATTTTAATAGTTTTAATATTTTTTTAAAAATAATTTGTTTTATTTTTTATAATTTGATAATTATCATATAGAAATTGTGTACTCATTTATGGTAAATAATAAAAATTATAAATCAATTACTATGATAAAAAAATAAATTAATCATTAAAAAAATTAAAATTGAACTCATTTTCTATTTTTTTAATATGTGTTTTAAAAGTTAAGAGACAAATATTTTTTATTTATCCCTTTTATAAATCAATATATGTGTCAAAATCATATAAATAGGTGTACAGTGACTATATATTTGTGAATTTGATGAAAATGGTAGAAATTCAATCATAAAAATAGAGAAATTAATGTTTTGGTGAAATTTTAACACCTTATCCAAATTTAAAAACTATAATTCCATGTTTTACCCTTTCTAGGGTAGTTGATAATAAGTATGATTACTATTCACATTGAAAAAAATAAACAATGGATATTTTCACAATTTATTCCTCTTGATTAAAATTATGGAGTCTATTTTTAAATATTTAATTTCTATACATTGTCAAAATATTATGTATGAAAATTTTAATGAAAAACTATTTTTAGAAAAAATTAATTTGTAATCATTAAACTAGATATATATTATTATCTCATTCCAAGGAAAAATACATGAATATTAAAATATTTTATTGAAAATACACTATATAAATTTCATTAAAATCATTCAACAAAAGAGATAAATTTTATTTTTTATAATAAAAATAAATATCATGTATAACAACAATTTATTTATAATGAAATATCATTTTCATTCAAATGTTTTTAATTTTTTTTCTAATTAATTCAAAATAAATGAATTAATTTTATAAATATTTAAACATAATATTAATATAGTTGAGATAATATTACTTATAATTTCTAATTGAATATGTAGGTTATGAAAATACACATTATTTCTATTAATTTTGACTCAGAATTTTTTTTTTCAAGATATCAAAAAAATGTTTTATTTATTGTGAAATATATCTTAAAAATTTCAAGTTTTTTCATGGACTTCAATAATGGAAAGTTTCTCACCATCTTCATAATTATTATATGTTATTTTTATTTTTCTAGAACCGAATTTCATAGTTCATGCTTATGTGTATGATGAATTTTCAAATTTCTTCACTATTGATTCCCTTTATGATTACTGTATGTGAAATTTTCTAATAATTTATGTTGTATTGAATGGTCATTTAAATTCGACACAGTAATGAGAATCTAGAGGTACTATGACATCAATCTAGAATATATGTTCTGTATCTGAATGATATTGAATAATGGTTAAAATAAAACACTAGATATAAGAGGTAGGAGGCTCATAAGACATTGATATATTGTCTCATGTTGTTCACATTTGTTAATATCGAAGATAAAAGGTTATGATAATATGCATGTTTGAGGGGATATCTACATTTCTATACGGAAGTAGATGTACCTATATATAGATGTGTTTATTGATTCTTAGAAAAACTAATTATCATAAATGAATATCTAGACTAATGTACTTTGATGTATTAATGAAATCTATGATGAAATACTCTTGATGTGTAGTAGGATATATTGGTTGCATCACAAATGATACTGTATTATGGATAATGTGTAAGAGGGTTTATTTTTTCATTCCGACTATAAATGATTATATCTCAAGACCATTGATGGGAATAGAACATACTATAAAAATATATGGGAATAGATTTCAGTGGGAGAGTTCATTTCTAGAAATTCATAGACTGAATATTTTGGTTATAAAGGATGAGGGAACTAATATGAATCCTTATCTATTTTATATATCATGATTATGAGATTATATTACTGGGTATGTATGCATCACATATTGGATATCATTGTGAATTTAAAATCATTCTATATGTTTTCCTTAGTATGATTCTAGATTATAAATTTCTCTTGAGGTAGTTATACATAAATAAAATTAGATTAAATCCAAGATTCTCACACAATCCAACAATACACAATCTTTGTCGAATTAATGTAATTATTTTAACATGTTTTAATTGATAATATTTCTTCAGGTTTTGTTAATCACCATAGTTTATTAACAGTTTAATCATAGAATAAAATAGTTAAATAAAAATGATAAATAATTATTTATCAGATTGGAGATTTTGTAATTTATTAAATTTAACATAGAATAATATAGTGTTTTATATTTATCATATTGTCAGTATTTGATGATCATTTAATATCAATAATGGTATATGAGCCACAAACAATTGTCTAATAAAAAATTGTATAAATGATACAATTTATATTCTAAATTTATTTTCCATGTCATCTTAAATAATAATAATATTAATGGAAATAGATTCAATTATAAATATTAAATATGGTAAGTGTATTTTATGTGATTATCCATCACTAAACCTACCAGATATTATATATAATTATATCCCATTCCATAAATAACTTCTTGTGTGCACTATTTTTTGAGAGATACTCTCTCAATCCATGGAGAGATATCTAGATATCACGATCACATTCGCTCTTATTCGTTTGTAAATACACCTAGATCGAATTAAGAGATCTTGCTCCTTAAAGATGAATTTTATTGAGATCAAGTAAATACAATGAAAACAATTAGATTTAAACATAATAGATCCCTAAATATATTTACTGATAGTTAGATATTGTGGTTCCGCAGTGGATCACTAGTAGTAGGATTATTCAAATGGATCCTGCATTGAAGTTATATTATGATGAGATATTGTCAATAGGTCTGTCAGAATTGAATGTTTACATTTTAGGCAATTCTATATCCTCTCACAAATTATTTATAAATTAAAGGTGGATATCATTCTCTTTTAGTTCTAATGTTTTAATCTAGTCAACTAATATAATATTTTAAGTGGTTATAGAATTTTAATCATGTGTTGAAATGATGGAATTTATTTTAATACTAAAAAAGGAGTAATTTATAAAATCAAAGGATGTTTCCTCCATTCTAGGAACCCACAATTGAAATTAGTGTGGTCAAAGTTTTAATTTCAATATATTTATTATTAATTTATTATTTTCATGAATTTTAATTTTATTTTATTAATATCAATTATTTTTAATATATGTCCATATCAACTCATCTTTTCTTATTTAGTGAAAATATATCTAGAAATAAGTTAATTATAAAAAAAATTAAATCATTCGATTCATACCAAATAGTGGTTTGAAAGGATAAATTATGTAAAACCCAAAGCTTGTGATATGTACTTCTTATATACACCACATGTATTTTTTTCATACTATATATCATAATAAAATTGTATATATCAAATGAAATTGAATATAATATCTGATAAAAGTTGATCAAGTAGTATATCATTATATAATTGAAGAATTATTAAATAATTACACACCATGTAGAAACATCACACAATGTGTAAAACCTATTTTCTGGCTTCTAGGAACACGGTTTGTACCAATGTACCATGTATCAGATACATGACATGGGGATAAAAATGAAATGTATTAGTGATTTTATTATATGTTAGTTAGACTACACAACATGTTCCTGCAAATCATTTGTAGATGGTGAAAGTAATATTACCAAATTCATTTTAAAAAATTCATTACAAGATTATTAACACAATAATAAATTAATTAAAACCCAAATATAATGGATCCCTGTGTATTTGTATGATTAGGAACATAAAACATCAGAAGAGACTAAAATATACAATATTTATTTTCATTATCAATATTGAGTTTATAAATCTATTTATTATCTAAAAATAACATAGTAAAAAATGTGAAATACAAAAAATGAATGTTATTATCTAGAAAACCATTTATGGGAAAAAACACCACAAGGAAACCTCACAAGTGAGTCAATGGTATTCCAAGGTATTATATAAGAGAAGGATCATGAGTAATAACAAGAATGTATAATATAATGAAAATGGAACAAAAAGATCATTGAGATATAGGATGTTTAAGAATAATATATAACATGGCATGAACATGTGTTAAGGATAACTTGATAAATAATAGCTGATGGTGGAAAAGGCCAATAATTGACCAGGTATATTTAATAATCCTATACATAACATATAATGAGACAAAATCTATACCTAGTGTATTATTTTTCTATCTCAGAACATGTATAATAACATTTACTTTCAAATGATCTTAATAAAAGTAAATCGATAATACCACATATGAAAAAAAATCCATGAAATAATAATTTGAATAATATTGTCTCATGTCATGATCAAAGAAGATTACATAAAGAAGGAATTTTGATAAATAAATGAAAATCATGCATTTTCCTATAAATTAAAGGTCTAAGGATATATGTATTTATGAAAGAGACATATAAAGAGAATTTATAAGTAATCTATATTATCAAATTATTTTATCCTTGATGAAAAATTAATTTTATGATCTCATGGAATAATTATTTAGGAAAATACACCTTTGACTTATATTTAAATTTTTCAAAATAAATGTATCTCTAAAATATTATATAAGTTTATTTATTTTAAATTACATAGTAAATTTTAAAATATATTTTCAAGGTATTGAATATAAATTCTATTGGTAAATTCTGTTACTGTCATATAAGATAAAGGAAAACATTCATCTCACACTACAGTAAACAAATGTACCTTGTTTAGAAATTGATATGATAAATAATTTTAATCTGTTTTGTAATAATTAAAAGAAGATAAATTTTTTATTTAAATCGAATAGGATAATTGAAAAATAATTATTTTAAATACATGGATGAAAATATAAACATGATATAGAATGATTCATTATGCAAACTAAGAAAAATGATCGATATTACTTCCAAAAAACTTCCTTGTTGTTTCATAATTAAATAAGCATGTAAATATAAACCCCTCACTTCAAACATATTCATGGTTTTAGTTGAATAAAATATATTTTCTTGAATAAAATAATTGTATAAGATTTCCCACCAAGGAACTGTGAAAATCGAAATGTGAAAGGAAATTGTGACATGATGTCTTAATCTCTTCTATAACAATCTAATAAAATCCACATTGATGTCTATAAATGAATTCTAAATTAAATTATCATGATTTAAGATAGAACCCAAGTATATAATATACACGGTTCAATATATACATCATAAAAAAATAATGTAGGCATATTGCATTAAAAAATTCCTTAGTGAGGGGAATTTGATGATAAGTACCTTATCTCAAGTTAGGCTCATCACACATGAACATTATATTAATGAATAAAAAAATAAAAAAATTTACATTCTTAATAATATTTTTAATGTCCATTATTCCAGTTTTATTGATTACCATTTTATATTTTTTTATGTAAATAAATTTTTTCACGCCAATCAATATAATGATATTCAGTTCAAATGTCCCAAAAGACCACTATAGGGTGAATATAGTAAAACTTGTAATTATTATGTAATTATTAAAATCATAATGAATCAAATAGTTTATTTTTTTATTCATAATTATATTTTTAACAAAAACCACAAAATATGGTTATAAAAAATGAAATGTGTTATAATCTCAGAGATTGTAGTTGTATGTATGCTTTAGTAATGTTTCAATTTTTAAATGATAAATATGGAAATAGGATAGGAATTAATATAAAGGTATAGAATGATAATATTATAAAATGTACTATTTTACAACATTAAATATTCTTACATACATCTTCTATCTGATGTGATGATGTAGAATGAATTGCATCACTTTGTGGAGGTGGTAGTCCACATATTCACAAGAATAATTTTTTAATTTTTCATCAAATAGATCATTATGATAGAAAATGATATATTACCTTTTCGTAATTATAAATAATTCATAAATATAAATTCATCTTTTAAACTAGTCATAAGAGGAGGTGATGGAATATTTATTGCAACCATTCATGAGGTTGTAGTCCACCATACACACAAACAATGGTTTTGATTTTCATTTGTTAGAAGGGGAGAAAAAAGGGTAATACAATAACATTAAACATCATATTATGTGGTAGATACATTTTCCATTTTTTCAGTATATTTTAATAACTTTTTTTGTGGTGGAATTTGTTTTTAAAAAACTCATAGTCAAGAATTATACAGTGTATTTAGAAAAGTTCTTATGTTTTAAAAATGATGTCTACCCTTGGATGGGTTTTAGATCGAACCATGGACTCGATTACATGGGTGGAGATGTAAGGAAGGGATATAGTCCGGTTTGGACTAAGAAAATAGTATCTTGATGTGTAGAGATTAGAGGATATGTACTGTCTCTTTAAAATTGAAGAAGGTGACCCATAAATAAATTTCTTAATAGAATAAAAATTGATATTAATTCACAAGAAAAATGCATAAAATGGAATATATTAAAAATCAATATTTGATACAGTTTTTATTTGGCCAAGAAATAGAACTTTAACATATTAAATTGGTAAAATTACCATTATAATTACGTTTAACCCATGATAAATAAGTTTTAACCATAACCCTGATAAGTAATTTTTTTAAATTTAAAAGGTTATAGTTTTTCATATAATAAATTATTTGGATCATAACTGTAAATGGTTTTAATACTTAGACCATTTATCTTCCAATTTTTCCTCTTTAATTTGCTTTAGTATTTTTTAAAAATAATTAAAATATTATTTTTTATAAAATATTAATAATTTCATTTTTTGTACTATTCGTTTAAATTTACTTTGAAGACATGAAGTTAAAATTTAATTTACTATATAATACATTTAACAATAAATCCTAAATATTTATAAACTAACTCTTTATTTAAGATATATAACTCATCATAAATACACTAAATTTAATGATTTTATAATTAATTACCATTAGAGATCAATTTTTTCCACATGCATTGTGTTAGCATTTTAGAGGCATTTAATTTAATAATAAAATCAAAAAATATTAAAATAAAATTTAACATTAATAAATTAATATCAATATAATCAAAAAAAATTAACTAAATTTCACCACTTTTTATCCATGTATAAAAATAAAGCATATATCTTAAATAAAGAGATTACCATTTTGTCATGACTCGTCCCCTAGGGCCCGTGATGTGACTCCCACAATCCAGCCAGTCAAAGGATAGGGGTTGGTAACTAGTGCCAAATGAATCAACCTACAAGTGGGATTTATTTTCCATAGTACATATAACACACACACACACATCCATGTCCCAAAAACTAGAAGTGAAAAAGCATGCCAATAAAAACAACCATGTAGTAAACAGTACACACTTCAAGTCAAATGGGCCAGAATTCCAGCCCAACGAATGAAAAACCGAGAATGAGAAAGTACAAGGAAACTCTAGAAAACCATCAAATAAAAACCCCACCTGATGGATACTATAGAGAAGCTTCCAGAAGTGGTAGAAGCAAGCATGCCTATCTGACCTCACAACGAAACACCGTGTCCTAGGTGACCAAGTCCTTCATCAGGGTGTTGTTTGTCTTCACTAGACACAAAACATGGGGGAAACCCCCCTATAGGGATGAATAAAAAAACTACTTATTAGGGATACAAAAATGAAAATTTATTACAACCAAGTAAACCAAGAGAAAACCACGAAGACATATAGATCACACTAGGTATAATCTAAAGTATGGAAAATAAGTATATCGATCATATCATCGAACACCTTGGGCTTCTAGTGTATTCCTCCCTAATGAGTACCATGGGTATGGTTGGTTACATAGAGATACTCCCCACCGTTGGCCTACCGAGTAACATAGAGCTTCTTCTCACTAGGATTGGACTGCTGTGGTACTCATACCTAATGAGTACTATGGGTACGATGGTTCACATAGAGCCTTTCTCTACCACGGGACATCAGGGTCACGCAAAGCCACTCCCCACATTGTCAGCTGTACAGAGGTCCTCATCCCTGATGAGTATTGTGGGTTTTCCAGGTTACACAGAGCATCTCCCCACTATGGGTCTACTAGTTCACACATAGTCAGTTCCCACCAGGCCATCATACCTGATCCACACATGGTCTCTTGTTAGTTATTTTTGTGTAACAATTAGACTCATGGTTCCCTCACATAGTATGGTTGATTCTAGATTTCCGTGAGGGTTAAAATTCTAGAAACTAAATTAATCATACTTCTATTTAGAGAGATATTGGTGTTTTAGTAAACAAGGACTAGTTGGGTCCAGCCTTGGTTGGACCCACCCAACCAACCTCTTCCAGGGGCTCTATATTCCCTATTTTTTGGTTGACTCAACCAGAGCTTGTTCAGGTCTATGCCATCTTAGCCCGGCCTGGCTAGCGGGCCTTGCTGGACCTGGATCTATTAGGATGAGGGTCCAACTCTCAAGGTTGTCTAGAGACCTAATCCCATCTAGCCCAACCCACGACCGACATGTGAGATTGTTTCCTGACAGGGCTTCCCATTGGCCTAAAAATATCCTATCAACCTGGCCCGCAAAATCAGGACACATTCGATTCCACCCTAAGCCATGTAGCAGCACAGAATGCGTGCTTCAGTCCAGCTTGAAACTGGTGGGCTGACCTCTTCCGTCCAGTCCACGAGTGTTGGTAGCCCTCCTCTGCTAGACCAAAGACTGTGGTTCGATTCTCCTCTAGCTAGACGTGTTGGTTTCTGGCTTGTAGCATGCCATGGAGAGACGAAGATAGCCACCCATGTGGTCCCCACATTTGGTCACTGGACCATGTGCCAGTGGGAGCTAGGAGCTGTGTGGCGTTTGCTGCTCTACCAATGCGGGAAGATGGTTTCATCCCACCACTAGTCACTGAACCACTATCAGCAGCTTCTACCACACCACCACGGCCTAACCCGGCTGGGGCGCCTCCATTGGCCCGCCGTCGTGGAGAGCCTCCACCAGCATATGGATGCCAATGTTGTTGCCAATTACATATGGGGACCATCAGGTCTTATCCGACGGTCCATACATCGCATCATCTGTTCCACTAATCTCTATGGGTTTTTGCCTTCCCTAATACGTCCCTAAAATTACTTCGCCATCGATTTGGAGGTTTTTACATGAAGAACACCAAAGGTGGAGGGTCTTGGGACCTGTTCGGGTCAGCCCCTGACCTCCACATTAGAGATAAATCAAGAGGTTGTTTAGGATTAATATTATATCAAAAAAATAAATTTTATCCCAATACAAAAACCCTATGAAAAGGCACCTTACCATAAGAACAATCAATCCACGGATCATCCTATTCTTGGGTTGATCTGCATTCATTTTTTAGAATGATGAATTGGAAAAGGTATTAAAATCAAAGAACACCTACATAGAGACAGTTATTCATATGTTTGATCCGTTTGTGGGGATACCATTGGGGTTCATCACTCTCCTGTCCCATTCTTTGGGGAGCATTGATTTTGCTACCGATTCATCAGAATTTATAGTTTATCATTGGATAGGATTCTCATTGTAGATTAATCAGAGGAGTTCCATATTTTATCACCATTTCTCCAATACATTAACCCACTAAATTAAATACATGTCTCATCATTTCAATTATGCTGCGACATTGAGTTCTTACACTATTTAATTTATGATATAGTATTTATGTTACACATCAGTTAATGGGAATCATTAATAGGGGTTCATCGCTGCACCACAGTGTTGGCGTCCAAACACTCTACAGGGAGGAGTAGAAAATAAAACAACTATTAAAATTTATATTAATCTGCTTATGAAAAGTTGTAAAATTATATTTTATAGTCTACCCTCACCGGTTGATGTTAGGTAATTTCTAGGTGAATCCTGATGCTCTGAGTTCAATGGTGCACTCATATTTTTTATCCGAGAACTACTCTAAATGATAGAAAAACACACTTACACTATTATTTAAATGAATATAGAATATTTAAAAAATATATCCTAGGAACATTGGGCCTCAGAATCAGGTTAGGTCTACATGTCTAGTCTCAAAATAATCCCATATATGTAGAAACATTAAATGTAATTTCTTATATATTACATTACCCCCACCATTAGGTCTTTATGTCCTCATAAGCAAAAACCATGCTAAGTTATCAAATTTGGGTTTTGAGCATTAATATGAGGATCCCTTTCCCTTGTGCTCTCCAAGAGATATTTTTTCATCCATCAGATTTGAATTTGAGGTATTGACCATTCATGAAGTTCCCGACCCTATCGATCCACTATCTCAACTGGGAACTCCTCAAATATTGGACCAATGCCAATTTTCAACTCTCCCTAGTTAATGACATGCAATTGATCTTGCACTTACAACATCAGGTGCGATTCATGGGAAACACCATGCATCAGGTGCATCTGTGAGGAAATGCCTAAGATGTATGCAACGTCGTCAACTCTACTCAAAATTTGAAAACGGTGGATGATCTTTTGAGATAACATGGTGCCCTAGACAAATCTCCCATATCCCTGTCATGGGGAGACCCGAAGGAACACATGGTATCCCATCTCGAAGTCCCAAAGTCTCAGTCTCTTATTAGAATAAGATTTTTGTATATTATGTGGAGTCCTCATCTGATCATTGATGATTTGGGCCTTCTCAATAGAAGCTCGTACGAACACTGGATCCATGAGTTCTGACTCCCCAGGGTCTATCTAGTATAGAGGTGATCTTCAAGGCCACCGATAAAAATCCTAGAATAGTTTCATGATAATTGTGTGGTGGTATCTATTGTTTTTTGAAAACTCCACTATTAGAAGTTGGTCCTTCAAAATGAGACATATATTAATGGTGAAAGAATGAACCATGTCCACTAAGGTCTGTATGGTCTTCTCTATCTAATCATATGTCTATGGGTGATGGGATGTGCTAAAGTGTATCTGAGTCCCAAATCAATCCTTTAATCACTTACACATCAATGTTTTAAAGAAAGAATCATGGTCTAAGACGATCGATGAAGGTACCCCATGAAGACGCACTATCTTCTATAAATATAAGTGTCCCAAGACCTCTTCATATCCCTACTCAAGGATGGGTAGGAAGTGAACCAACATGGTGAGTTAGTCTAAAATCACATATAATGAATCTTGGACCTTGGACATGCATGGTAATACCATTACAAAGTACATGGAGAAACCATCAAACATCCACTCTGGTACATCAAGTTGTTGTGCCAAGCCTACTGCAACTTGATTCCCAACCATTAATTTTTGACTAGTGAGCCACCATGAAATGAAATCAGCCACCTCGTTCATCATCCCCAGACACCATTACTCACGTCGAATATCTTGGTATATCTTCGCCACTCTAGGATGTTCATCCAAGGTGGAGGAATGGAAGTCCCTCAAAATATCCTCTCACAATGCCACTCGTACTACTATGTGCCCTATAAAAAGGTTAATGGGAACCCCCCAAATTGACAACCCATAAAGAGCCTATCATGAGGAAATATGAGAACATCAATCTACACAATCAAAATACACATGTTGTGCCTCCCTAACTCACTATAAGAGTTGTCGAGTGACAATCATCGGCTTAAGGTAATATGTTCCAAAATCATCCCAGAAGGATATATGTATCTAGGATAACTTCTCTAGCACCTCACTTAGTAGCTCCAAACCCGCTCTCCTACTGAGTGTGTATTCCACCCCTTTCCCCTTCCCAGGAGTATATACTATCTCTATGTCATAGTACTATATGAACTCCATCCATCACCATTGTATCCCGTTCAAGTCATTTTTGGATAAGATATATCTCATGCTCTATTAATAAGATTAGATGGTAAACCATTCCCCCATAAATTAGTCCCACCACATCATCAGAGAAAATAACACTACTGATAACTCAAGGTCATGTTTGTCATATTTTTTATCATCCTTCCATAACATCCGTAAACCGTAGGTGATCACTGCTCACTCCCGCATCAGGAAACAACCCAGTCTATTCCCTAATATGTCATAGAAAACTATATACCCTATTTCATCATCTGGTATTCTCATGAGGGTTCCACTTGTCAGTATCTACCTTAATTCCTGGAAAATCTACTGGCCCTTGTCCATTGACACAACGAGCTATACCTTCACTATCAAAGCTGATAAGGGTGATTCTACTCTATAATTGTCGAGCACGATCCTCTGTTAGTATACAAACCACCCCATGAAACTCCACACCATAGTACACTCAATAGTGCCTCCCAAGCAATCACTATCACTATGTTTTTCGGATTTACTGCAACTCCCGCCTTTGAGATGATGTGTCCTAGAATGTGGAACTCCCAAATCAAGAACAAACCCTTCGAGAGATTCCCATAAATCTAGTTCTCTCATAGTGTATCTAAGACTATATGTAGTTGTGTAGAATTCTCATCCAATGACTCTGAGTACACCAATATTTCATCAATTAATACCACCAAGAAACGATCAAGGTAAGGTTGGAAGATCTTGTTCAAGAGTCCCACGAATTCTATTGGAGCATTGGTCACACCAAATGAATTCAACAAGAATATGTAGTCGTCTTACTGGAACCTGAAATATATCTTCGGTACAACATCATCTCATACCCAAGGCTGCTGATTGTCAGAACCGAGGTCTATCTTTGAAATCCACCTCACCTCCAACAACTGGTTGAAGAGGTCATCAATTATTGACAGTGGATATTTTTTATTTACAGTATCCAAGTTCATGTGTCCTAAGTCTATGAAAATCCTCATTCTCTCTACTTCCTTGTCGGTAAATAACACTGGGGACTCCCATTGTAAAACATTGGGACTCACGAAACCCCTCACTTGCAATCCCTCTAGTTATACACTCAACTCACGAAGCTCCAATGGAGCCATCTAATATTCCGCTCTGAATATCTGTGTCATCCAAATGTACATGTTGATGAAGATGTCTTCCTCCCTGTGAAGTGGAAGTCTTAAAATGTCCTCAAGAATGAGGTCTTCATACTCATCCACCACTACAAGAAAACATTGACTGCTCTCATCCACTGCATCGAGGGTGAGACTAGAAAACTGGAGGGTGATCTGCTGCATCTTCCTCTGAGAAATCCATCATGTGCTGAACAAGATCCCTTCACACTAGTTGTAAAAAACATGGTCACATCCTAATGGACAAAGCAAACTCTACGTATAATAAAATCGATCTGATAATTAATGGTGGATAAACATTCCATACCCAAGATGACATCGTAAGGCCTTGATGTCGTTATTAGTAGATCATAGACAATGATCTCTACTCAAAAATAAATTTTAACCTACTGGAACTAGTGTTTAATCATTGGATACCCTCTAATAGGAATATCTAATCGTAAAGATCATGTTACCAGCTCCACTAGAATTTCCAAGCCTCGAACGACGTCCATGTCAAAGAAAGAGTGAGTTGCACCTGTGTCTATATGAACTAAATATATGGTGAAGAAGACATAGATCACACCTCAAATAATATCTGGATTTCCGTGGTTATAGGACTCTTATGCCTAAATCTGTGCTCAACCATGTCAACCTACTCCTTGAGGATGGGGTGGACCACCTGAGGGTGGTGGTGGTGGTACCTTTAACTATCGACCACCACCAATTTTTCATCCTACTCTGCTGCCACATTCTCTAACCTATGGACCTCCTCGCTTGAACCTCTCCCTCAACCTCAGTGGTCCCTCAACCATCTGTTGATCATTTTTGTGGAGGTTTGGGAAGTCAAGAGCCATGTGTCCCTTCCCATTGCACATGAATCCAATCTTGGCTCATAGAAAACTCCCTCTACTCTAGGAGCCCCACAACACTGGCCCTTAGTCCTGGGGTCTTCTACTGAAAGATTTGTCCCGTTTGGGTACCCACATATTATACCTTGCTTCTCACTACTAAAGACTTAGTCTCCTGGTGTCTACTTGTTGCTCCATCTATCAACAAATCCTCTTCGAAGAATCTTTGCAAAAGTAAGGCTCACTGTAGCACCCCATCCTGGCTAAGGATGCCTAGTGACAACATGGATTCTCAGATCTCCCAGTGTAGTCCCTTCTCAATGGATTAATCCCTGATAAAAGGTATTGTTCCATATTTTTAGATTAGCAAGAATGATCGGTGATCCTCCCTGAGTATTTCTTTACTGTCATGATACACTACTATAGGTGTAGTAGGTCCTGTATGCGCAGAGAGTACAACATTTTTTGGAATAAATCCACCCTAAAATGGTGCTCAAATTATTTCCAAGTGATGTTCACTTCATCACGTGTCTGGATGTCCAAGCTCCAAAATATTCAGACCGACCACTGAAGAAGGATCGTGACCAAAATAACAATCTACTCATGCGACCTCTTCACTAAGAGGAAGACCCACATCACCGCCTCTAGCTAGTCCTCAGTGACCTAACGATCAGTCTCTCATAAGAATAAGGGAGGTCCCTATATTTGAAACTCCGAAAAGGAAATAATTCGTCATACATCCTCCACCGGTAATGCAGATAGTAATTTCTGTTGGACAGGTGGTGGTAACACCGGTGCGCCACCCGGTAGTGCCATCTCTGGCACTGGACCCGGAATCAATGCCCTATAACTAGGTGGGTTGTCCTCATGGTTGAGTTTTAGAATCCTAGTTTGTCATCCAAACAGAGTAATCCTAAAATGGTTCAAGATGGACCACGTTGAATATATTATACCTAGTGAGATGACTCTTATTCAAGAAGAATGTAAAGAAACACTCAATTTCTATAAAAAGCATGCAACCAGCGTTTTCATTTATTGAATGGAAAGTCATATTTTAGGGTACTGGTGTATAGATACGTCAGTCGCACACCAACACTGGACTCCATGAATCCAAAAGTTGAACATAAAAAATTTGATATTGTTTCCCAAAAAATATTGGAGTATCGAACCTTGAGCTAGAGACAACCATATTTGATCTTACTTTGTCATGACCTATCCCCCGAGGCCCATGTCATGACTCCCCCCAAGCCCAGCTTACGAAGGAAAGGGGTTGGAGACTACCGCAGAAGGCATCATCCTGCATGTGGGAGCCATTTTACTCAGTACCTGTAAAGTGCACACACACACACACACATCTATATCCCACAAACTGGAAGGAAAAAATAATTCTTATAAAAACAACCACTCTGTACAATGTGCATGCTCTCTGTCTAATGGGCCACAATACAAACCCAAAAAACAAAAAACTGAGAATGGGAATGCACAAGGAATCTCTGGAAAACCGTCACCTAAATATCCCACATGGTGGAAAGTTTAGGGTGGCTGGCAGAATCTATAGAAGCTTTCCCACCTATTTGACCTCACTAGGAACCACCAGGTCCTAGGCCACCATGTCCTCCGTCAGGGAGTCAGTCATCTACACCAATCACAATAATTGCAGGCGAAGCCCATGTGAGGGTGAGTAACAAGATACTCAATAGGGATCCCAAAACACAATACAAAGACCCCAAACCAATCCCCAAACACACCAAGAAGCATGAAAGCTCACACCAGGTATAATTTAAAGTATGGAAAGTTAACACATCTTTTTTATCACTGAACTCCTTCGGCTGATGGGGTATTCCACTCTTATGTGTACCATGGATATGTTGGGTCAAAAAGAGATGCTCACCACCGTGGGCCAAACAGGTCACATAGATCATCTTCCCACTAGCGTTGGATGTTGTGGTACTCATTATTAATGTGTATTATGTCAATGATGGGTCACATAGAGCCACTCCCCATCATGGGACTGCCAGGTCACACCGATCCACATCCCACTTTGGCCATTGTACTGAGGTAATCATCCCTAAATGGTACCATGGGTCTGGTGGGTCACACTGAGTCTCTCCCTACACTAGGTATTCTGGGTCACATAAAACCTCTTTTCACGATGTCATTATAGCTGATTAACATAAGGTTTATTTTTAGTATTCTCTGGGTCTTAGTCAGCCGAAGGGGTCTTACATGTAGTATACTTGATTCCAAGGGAAAATGATCCAAAATCCATTCATCCAATTAAAACATCCATAATATCCATCATAGTGTATTCCACATGATCAACCTCACTATGAAGGATGCAATGTCACAAATATATTGCCAATCATTCAACCAATTTGAGTGATATTGGATTTTTAGTAAACATGGGTCGGTGGCATTTGGTCCCGGTCTGACCGAGTCAGACAGACTTGATCAACCCCGAACGAAGACCTCAGATTATGAGGTTTGGTTCAAATGACAGAACCAACATGGTTTGGGTCATCTCCGGACCATTCCAGCCCGAATAGTGGGCCATTCCCATTGAGTCTTCAGATACTCGAACCGGTTCAGACGAGGGTCCATCTCACAGGTCTCCTAGAGACCTGGTCCCATCTAGCTCGACCCACAATCGACCGACTAGTTATTATTCTACATGAGGCACCCATTGTCCAGGAACATAGAAGCCGACCAACAATTGATTCAAAACATTGTTGTGTAGCAGCCCAACTTGCGCAACTCGGTCCGACCCACAACTGATACACCGACTTCCTCTGCCCAGCCCCTGAGCGTGTGACAGTTCTCCTCGCACCAGATTCAAGGGATCTGGCTCTAGTACACCATGAACCCAGGGGTCCACAGAAGAACCGGTCAGCACACCGAAACTAGCGACCAGTGAGGGTTTTATACAACAATGACCGCAGGTAGGTGGAGGTGTGCCACAATGGCAATCCGAAGGAGGTGCCGTTGTTGACAGAACCCACCGGTAGCAGGTGGTAGTGATATGGGGCTCAACCTGTTAGTTTGTTGAACCGAGTTCATTGTTTTAAAATAAAGAATATGATAATAAATTCAAATCAAAGAAACCCCAACTTGGTGGAGGTTGGTCATTGTATCCCTCCGTTTTTAGGGATTCAGTTGGCGTTCACCTCTCTCTAGTTTAGTTATTTAGGTTGTGTTGATGTCAACATTGATTCACTAATATTTTTCAATCGTTGTTAGAGAGTAGTATTTTCATAGATTCATCAATGGAGTTCCATGTTTTGATGCCCATTTCTCTAATTCCTTAACCCATTAAAATAAAAACATGTCACATCATTTTTTTACACTCCATCATTGTGTCTTTAAACTATTTCATTTATGAAATAGAGTCTATTTTATGATTCATTTAAAGAGCCACATTAATGGGGGTTCATTGCCTCCCCATCGCCGCACCGTAGTGCTGTTGTGCCCCTGATCAATAGTGAGGAAAAGAAAATTAAATTAACATTTTAATTTTATTTTAATTCTCTTCTGAAAGTCCAAATATTATCATTCTGGTCGACCCTCACTGGTCAAATATAGGTCCTTTATAGGCAAATACTGACATTTTGAGTTCAGCGGTGCCCTCCAATTTATGATATGAGAAACTATTTAAATTATAGTAAAACCTACAATCATGTTTTTTTAAATGAACCTAAAAAATTTCAAAAATCTATTTCATGCTCATCGGGCCTGATAATCATGTGCTATCTGTCTGGTCTCAAAATGATTCTATATAATTAAAAACAATATACCTGTAATATTCATGGTAATAAACATTTTGAATTTTTATTTATCTAAATTATTATATATATTACATTTATAAAACAATTCCCCATAAATAGGTGTTTATTGAAAATATAAAGATATTGGTAGAATAAAATAATCCAATAATAATTAATATTAAAATATTTAGTCGTATCGTAATAGTTTAATCAATGTTAACCAAATCATCCTTGTTACTATGTTGAATTTTTTACTCTTTTTACAATTTTTTAAGAAAAAAAATTATGTTGACTTTATTACCTACTATTAATTGATTTTATTCAAAATTGAATTTATTATATAAAATTTATTTCATATAATTGTTTTGATTTAACATAAAATGGATCCCAAAAAATAATTCAAAAATGTTTTACATGAATATTTAACTTCAAATCCCAATATGAGATTACATAAACAGTACGACTAACACTCATCGTTATATGATGTAAAACTCATATAGTGACTGGTTTCACTAAAAAATAATTTATTTTATAAAATTCACAAAACATTAATATTTGTTAATTCTGATATAGTGTTGTCAAAATTAGGTTACTTTTCTGATATAATATTACAATGTTTTTGTAAAAAAGATATAATATGGTATATCTAAAATAAAATAAAAAAGGTTTATATGAAAATCTATTTTTTAAAGAACAAAATGTCCATACTAAAAATGCGAGTGATTATTTACTATGAATTTAATAATGAATTTATATTTTTAGGATATTTAAATATATATAATAAATTATTTAATACAATTCATAAAAACATATTTAAAGGGTTGATCATAATGGTCTTGTTTAAATAATAATATTTCATGACTCGTTTAGGATAACTGTTGTTTGTCATATAAGCTATCAAAAATAGATTTATTTTTAATATCTCATGGTTTTATAACAATAAAATTTACAAGAAGTTTAATTAATAAATAAGATGAAAATAATATATCCCAAGTAATTTAGTAGATACTATTTAGTCTCATGGAAACATAGTGTATTGTATTATATAGAGAATAATTGAATATAAAATAAAATATATTCTAATTTCATTCTGTTCCAATTGTTTGAAAAAGTACACCCCATGTCATAGTATTGATAATTGTGTAATAAATATATTTCATATTAATGTTTTTATGAACAAAATGTTTCCTCATTTTACACCTTTTAACTTTATTTATTTGTAAGAAACTATTTAATTTTAACATTTAATTGATGGTGGGATAAGGATGCATGGATTTAATTAACATAAATTGAATTAATATATAAATTCATGGATTATTATATTAAAAGATGAATGAATATTTTTAATTTTTAATAATGATGAAAATATAATCATATTTCATGTTTTATAGATGGTTGTGAGAGGACACCATCTCTTGTATGTGAGTGGTTTCGTTTAATTTATAATTATTAAATTATAATTGACATCTTCCATTAAATCCCCTCATCCTTATAATGTAAGGATATGAAATCTAAGGGTTTATTATACATAATCAACTTTATTCAGTCTTTTGGATCCCCTCACATACATGTGAGTAAAATAAAATTAATGGACAGATCTCTTAATTGATAGGGGGTACTCCACTTTGAATAGAGGAGTTAAAACCATTCACATTTTTATATTTAAGAAATGGTGGAATTATATAAAAAGAATTAGGTTATGGTTCAAGGTGTTTTCTTCTAGTATTGAGGGTTGTATTATCATCATCTAGGTAAAATAACCATTAGATAATCTCATGATAATTCCACTAATGTTTTAATTCTATGAGTTCCATGGTTAGTTGTTTATTTTTGGAAAAAATTAACAACTACCTAAATAATTAATTAATAATATCTCTATATAGAATAAAATATAAAAAATTTATGACTAAATGTTTAATATACATTGTTAATTGTTTCAGTTAAATATAATAAATATTAACAATTAATGTTAAATGATAAATAGTGTTTATGAATAAAAATAAAAAAATCTCTAAAAAATAAGATGGATTTACTATCCACTACTTATTTTTTACATGACCTCATAGATCAATGTTCAGAAATAACCCATGTTTGTGTTATTTTAATTACTATGTAACTTTCAGCTTGAATATTTATATTGACTTCACAGTATATAAATCAAATGTTTGAACCCCATGTATGTCATGAAATAAGTAAGGGTGAAAGGTTGAGTGAATCACAGAAACATGATTTCTATACTGTGGAGTCACCTCAATATTTCGATCATCTATCAGAAAATATATTTGGAATGTTACAATAATATAAACCCTATCTAATAGGAAGGTGGAGACATGATTGGGTTTTGAGAATGGGAATATGGATCTTTATCACTATAATATCTATGAAATATGTTTTTTTGAATCTAATCATAAGGGATATGTGTTTATGAAAAATATTTATAGATTTATTGAGATCATATTGTTGTAAAATTATTATTTTTTATGATAAAAAATATACTAATCCTCAAATATAAATTTTTGTAAAAAAATCAGATTATTTTGCTTATATCACTATGACTCGTATTAGAGACTAATAAAATTATCACAGGCATGAATTTCATGGAATGGTATATATGATTATATGTTTAACTACTCCATGAAACAAAATGTGTACATGATAAAAAACCACATCTTGAGTTCATTCCAAAATAGGTTCATGAGGAACAATTATCAGTTTTTTGACACTTATGGATGACATTATAGATTTCCAATGATTTCTGCTATCATATATGTCCAATGATATTATAATGATGTATAATGATATAATAAGTGTATAATATTAGTTGCTACCATTGGTATCTCAATCAAGAGAATTTGGGATCAGGGAGGTATGATAGCTCGATTTATCTATTCACAAAGAAGCATGAAGAGTTGACACTAGATGTGGAATGTTTAGTCATTATGATTGGATACATTGATATAAATGACCTCTTGGGTTTAGAATTTGAGATAATATACATATAATTATCATTCTGTACTCATTACCCAATAAATTCCACTTTTTTATTGTGAGTTGAAACATGATTAATTGCAAAAAAAAACATTTGGAATACCTTAAAATTATACTCTAGGATTATAAAGACATGGTATTTAAAAACCCCCATTGTGATCATGAATAATAAGAATATAAAGAATAAGTAAATGGAAATGAAAAATTATACCCTATATATGGATAATGTGAACTATCCTTTTATGAAAAACAATATTTAGAGAAAAATAAATGGACATGATATGTTATGTTTTTCATGTGGAAAGTAGGTATGTTGGATTAGGAATTTCACCCACCCATAGAATCAGGCTGAATCATTAGGTGAATTTGATATTGAGTGTAATATTTTCAAATCTCTAATTTGGGTATTAGATATTGATTGTGGTGCTCTCATTTTTATCAAAATATAAGAACCACATAATATCAAAAGATTAGTAGATATGAGGTTGATCTAATGGTTTACAATGGAGAGAAGATGACAAATCAAGTTATTAAAAACTACTATCTGATACTGACAACATGATAAATTTTATTTTTAATTAATTCAAATTATTTCCATAGTGTTAAAAACATCATTATTTCCATTTCTTGTTTAGATATGGATTTATTAATGATTATCTTTGAATATATAGGTTAGCACTTTCCTAAATATATAATATGTTATGACATGGAAAGGTTTTATAATGGTCTTTATGTATATAATTATAAAAACCAAATATTATTAATTGATAATCAAACAAAAAATTTTTTATCATATAACTCTCTATTACGGAATCATCATGCTTATCACGTAAATAATAAGCAGTTGATAAATGTCTATAGATATGGATAGTTTGACACTTTTGAGATTATGAAACATGAAACATGTCACAATTGTTTATAATATATGGCGAATAAAAAAAATTCCATTGTCAATGTGAAAGGGACAAAGTGATTTTATATTTGGTAAACACTTATGCGTACATAAATATTCTAGTCAAGGATAGTGGTGGATTCTCATACATTATTAAGTTCACAAATCACATGAGTAGGTACAGTTATATCTAGTCAATAGGGTTTATGTACTAATACAATAATAATTTAAAGTTGTAAAAAATTATGTTTATAATCATCATTTTATAAATATTACATATCATTAATTAGATTGAGGTGTTGAATATTTTTTCTAACAGATTATCCTATTGCTATAGTAATATGGGATTTTACTTCAACAAACTCAACATTATACATTGTAGTTGAATAGTGTTAGTGAAAGGAGGAACCATACCTTTTAGGGCATGGTATGTTCAGTGATGCATCAAAAAAGGCATCAGTTATATTCTTGGGGATTTTAATTAAAGAAAACATCATATAGACAAATGTGTGTACAAAATAAAATAGAATATGGTTTCCCCTTTAAGTTATCAATGTGATTGAAAAATGTTTTCCCACATGTTTGTCTGTTGGGTTTCAAGATGTTTGTTAATTCTAGATCAATAAAAAACTAGATAATCATAAAATTAAGTTAATCATTATATATTGTTCCCTTGAAAAAACTGGATAGTATCCATACAACCCTTTAGATAAGAATGTTACTATTCCAAGGCACACCCTCATTCTTAACCAAAAGCACATACTCATGGAGTATAGAGGGATAAATGTTGACTTAGATGAAATTCATGCTCCTGATACAAATTATTTGGTTCTGATACATAATAAAAAAGTTCTCATAGTGATGATATTAATGAGACACAAGTACTACATAAGATTACTAGAGACGTAACTGAAGAATGATATATAGTTTTCTAGTCACAGATTATGTTGAATCATTATTGGTTGAAAATAATGGTATTATCTCATATATTGACGATGTGGAGTGATATGAATCATCATGATGAAAATAATCAATAAATTATGATGTGGATTTTATAAATCAAAACAATGCATTTGATTTAATTGATCTTCTTATTAATGTATGGACATTGTTTGAAAATTTTAATTAATAAGATACCTGGATGTGACGGGGAATGTAAAAACCTATAAATAACTCATATTGGATAATGTTTTGAGATAAAATCAAGGATCTAACTATGATGAAAACTTTTCCCTAGTTTACATGTTTAAATCATTCATATTTACTTTTATAATATTATCTTATGATGAAAATTTGAATTTAAAAATGGATGTCAAAAAATGCATTCCATAACCGAACAATTCCAGAGGATATGTTCATGGAAAAATCGGAAATGTTTTAGACTCTAGGAAATGTCTAAATTGTATTTATTATTAAGAGGTCACATTATTGATAAATATAGGAAGAAAGTCATCTAGCACATGGATCTATAGATCCATTAAAAATTTATCTTCATTAATAATAAATATGATCCATGTCTTTAAAACAGATTTAGAGGGATTATAATTTTTTTAGTATATATGTTGATGAAATATTACTTATTGGAAAAAATATATCATCCATATGAGATTTTAAGAAAATGATGATAGATTTATTCAAATTGAAGGAATTAGATGAAACAACCTACATTACAAGTATCATGTTACTATATGATATATCCAAAAATCATCATGTACTATGTCAAGGAACATACACTGACCGGATACTAAACAGGTTCAGTGTGGAAAAATATAGGAGGGGATTGATTCCACTGTCACATGGTATACGTTATTCCAAGAAACCGTGTCTTCATATGCAAGAGGAATGAGAAAGAATGAGTATGATCACATACACATTAGTGATAGGAAAATTCATGTATGTCATGTTATGTATGAGGCATGAAGTGACCTATTCATAGAGCATAGTTTGAAGTTTCCAAGAAGATCTTAGTGAACATCCTTGGTTTTTTCTTAAGTCTATACTTAATTTTCTAATGTTAATAGAATATATGTTCCATGTGTATGTATTAGATTAAGATAAATTAATTTGGAGTGATATTTATACAAATATTTAGGTAATTAATAATGATATGATGTCATAGTATAGATATATCTTTTTTGTCTTTGGAGGATTTATAATATCTAAGAGTTCATAGAATGCATTTTTCAGTGAATCTGCTTTGGATTTTATGTATATATTGGCTACCAATGCATCTATGAAAAACTTTTATTCAAAAAAATTATATGATATTTATTAGGTTCCTAGTAGGAAATCTTTTACAATTATATACTTCAATAACACTTCATCAATTATTCTTCATAATGATTGGATGTCTTAATAAAGGACAAATCATATATATTTGAATTTTAACATCTTGGGGGATTTCTATAAATGATGTAGAGTTGTGGTGAGGAATGTATATATCAAGGGGTATATTTTTTTTACCAATTTACAAAGTAATTTTCTATATATATATATGATTATCTTGTAATAACTAGTATATATGATTTTTTTAGGATCTAATGAATCTAGGATTCTATTTATGTCCGTTCAATTTATCTAAAATTATTAGAAATTTATTACAAGTTTAATGATGTTTATTATCTCATCATGATGATTATTTTTCATGTAACATTTATATGACAATTTTATAATAATATATTTGATAATAAATGGTCATATGAGATCTTCTATATGATAAGAACATAGTGGTTCCATGAAAGCATTCTGGAATATATCTTCAATGGATGGTTGTTATTTTCTGAACGAATGGAGAAAATGTAGGATATCATATGTAGGATGTTCAAAATACATTTCCAACCCTTATAATGGTGTTCAACTATGTTAATATCCTTGATATGATGTTTTGAGAACATACTATTGAATAAAAGATCTATATTTTTAAGTTTCATTGGATGTTCTAATATAAGGATACGGGTATTGATACTTAGAATTTATAATTATATGTAATTGATATTTTAAATATTTTAAATTAATGTAATGATAATAATTTGGAAGAAATTTTCATGCACTATGGTAGAATATGTTGGGTGTGTCACGGGTTATATTTCATTAATGGATATGAAGAGAAATGATTTATCCCTTCTATACTACGCCAAAAGATGACATCATAGTCCCTCTGATGTGAATGTAACTACATATCTAATTCCCTGACCATGGTGCTCTGTGGTCGAGATCATTTTCTGAAATTAAATGAAATATAAATTTAAGAATATGGATTACGAAAAATACCTAAAACCCGCTCGATTTGATATATCAGGATGTATGGATTATATTATATGGTTGGAATTTATAGAAGGTTGGATGTCGTTACTACATTGAATTCACTTTTTATAGGATCCTTAGTGTGTATTGGATTATAACCATCTAATTTATATAGTTCTAAAAAATTCTCCAATAAAAGAGGTCTATAGGGTCACAAACTATATATATCCACAATCTCAATTAAATTCACATAATTAATTTATAATGATAGTAAAAATAAAATTTATTTAGATTTTGTAGATCACCATAATTTAATCACAATATATTTAAATGAATAAATGATTTAAATAAAAATTATAAAATTATATATTTGATATTTTTAAATAATAAATCTATTTTATTTTTTATTAAATATTGTAGTAAATTAATTTATTGAAGAGTAAATATTATAGGATTGGTGATTAGAAATTAGGGAAAAAAGATGTGTTTAATAGTATGAATAGAAATGGTATAAATGATATTTATTAATATTAATTAAATGTTTCACATAACATGTGATTACTAATATAATTATTATTCATAAGGATGGATTATATTATGAATATTAATGGGTTTAAGTGTATTTTGTGCCATTTAATAACCCTAAACATGCCATAACAAGTATCTAATTATATCACAATCCATAATGCACTTTTTCTTTTCATAGTAGATAACAAGAGACTTTTGAAATCCTAATATAGTGATCAATATATATGGAGTGAATTCTCTCTTCGCTCTCAAGACATTGAGAGAGCATCAAGAGTTATTCCTCCCTCAAGAATAATAATATTTTGATCAACCTAAAGAAAATAATGATACGATTATTAGTCTCACTAGCACCCTGATGATTATGGTAATGTTTGGAGACTGTGGTAAACATGTAGATCACTTCGAAATGGATATATAATTTTAATCTTTTAGTTCAATGATGGTATTTCAATATCTATTATAGCCGTTCATCAATAAGGATGCAATCACTACCTAAAAAACAAAACATGAGGTATGAATAATTTCATGAATGATCTCACTATTTTTAAATGTTTTGGTGTACCTTATAAAATTAGAGAGCAACTAGTGTTGATGTTTATTAGGTGAATCCCCTTAACTCATTCTTAGTGAAATATAATGTGGACGGGGCCACTTCAGGCACACTTGGACCTTAAGGATGTGGTGGAGTATTCCGTTCCCATATTGGTTTTGTTAACGGATGTTTCTATCACTATATTGCACACAGATTTGGAATTAAAGATGAGATTGGAGCCTCAATTAATTCTATCAAAATTTCTATCCATTATTGTTTGATTTCTCTCTTGCTAGAATCTTACTCGATTGTGGCAGTTAAAATTCTTATGAAATTGTATAAGAATTTACCATTGAAAATGAATCACCCTAGATATAATGTATTGACCTAATTAGTTGTATCACTCTTGATGTGACACTATTTTATAGGGTGGATCATTAGGTAGTCACTGCTTTATAAAATAATTCCTTTAACGATTCGAGACCTCAATTTTTTGTTTTGGAATTGTGGTCTCTCTTATTCACTACTGAAGAATAAATGAATGGAACCCTATATTACTAGCTTTTTAAAACCATTTTTATGTCATGAATTTAATTTTTGTTAATGAAAATTTCTATAAATGGGTTATCTTGAATCATGAAATTTTCGATATTTCTTCTCATAATTTAATTATATATTACATTTGAATATACCTATATTTTAATATTGTGAATTAATTTACTATTAATATTGTACGTGATATTTTAATATTGATTGGAAATGGATAAAATTACATTAGTACAAAAATCTATTTTGTTCGTACCATAAAAAGATTAAATTATTTTTTAGAACCAATTTAACTGAAAAACAAATAATCCAATTAATTTTTATCATTACATCTAGACAATAAGTTTCTCTATTTTAATGTTGAGAATATAACAACTTTTTATTTTTAATAATATTAATAATGTATCTTATTTTTTGAGAATATTATTTTCATTTCTCTTTCTTATTTATAGATTCCTTCTTTATCATTTTGTTTTCTATATTCTTTAGAAAAATTTAAAAAAATAGTAATGATACATTTTAAAAGGAGTTTAATTTCTATATTCAATTACCTATGAAACATAAATTAAGATAAACGAGCCATTAATTCATTAATCATATCTTACACTTCTTCATCAGAATATGAAAAATTTATTATTTAACAACAACATTGGTCTACTTCATTTTACGTTTTATAGAATTTAATGCAGTATCATACTTAGGATTTCCCTTCCCCATGAAGACATTATATTTTAACATATTATAATATATAAAAATACTATAAAAGTCAACAAGAGGGATATCAGCTATATCATTTTCTTCTATAGTTCATTGATTTTTAAACCTATCTGGTAAGTTATGTAACACAATTTATACAAAATTATAGTATTTTAACTTATCAACATAGTATATCATCATTCCCATGTCCTTATTTACTTTTCTAAAGAATATACCTACTGTCTCATCATCCTGGTTCCGAATATCGTCAAACTTATGCATCAACCACTATAACATTTACCATTTCAAATTAGAATTTATGTAATTGTTAATACCATATTTTTATAAACATTATTTTGCTATTTGTAGTCCTATATGTTTGGGGAAATAACATTTTAAAATTGAATATAATATTGTATTTTAAAATGATAATCAATTTCTATATTCCTCTTCTCTAATTATGTTATGAATTTGATATATAAATTGGGGAAAAATCATTCAGTTTTAGCATTAAATATATCATATTTCTTAGAAAAAAACATATTAGAAAACATTATTTCCTTCCTCACAAGAATAAAAAAGCACTAAAATAATGGAATCCAATTTATATATACAAATACTCAATTATCCATTATTGATAATAAATAAAAGTGGGAGCTAATTATTTTTTGAGATACTTCAAGATAAAATATTCATGCATGAAACAACAAATGAAAAAGTCTTGCTGTGATAATATTTATAGTACTACCTAAATAATAAATTGTAGATCACTGAGAGGTGGATGAATAGTGATATATATTATTTATATGTTTATTTCCAAATAAAAGTCATCATCTGTTAGATTATAGTTTTGTTCACTTCCCCCATATCCAAATCCATACCTTCACAAGGATGTAGGGAATAATTAAAAGGCTTAACACTCAATAATATAAATCTATTCATGGGTGTCATAAATATTTTTCCATGATGTAAATTACCACTAAAATCCTCTTGTGTTAATAAAAATTATGATAGATTCATTATAATCATGATTCCTTATCCCTATACTATACTTTGATGCATCACATTCATAAGTTTATCTAATAATTTTTAATTATTATTATCTTTGGATACATATGATATTTTTTACCTCCTATACATTGATATCTTGTTTTTGAGTATTAAGAATACATAAAATTAAGATTTTTATGTTCATTTATAGTATTAAGAATTTAAATCAACATACATCTCCAAAAAATCATGGAACAATAACTATTGATAACATATTCATGTGAAATATTATACCATGTCCATGAAATTGAAACAGTCTTTTATATATCAACCTCTAATATCGTAACTTTTTAATTATCTCTATTGGACTTATTTCAAAAAATTCTGGATAATATTATCTAGGATTATTCATATATGCATCATTATTTATAAGATATCTTCTTCTAAATGGTACAATATTTATTCCTAAATCCACATGAATATTCACAAAAAAATTCCTATCTATTTTAATCGTTAGTCAATTACAAAATAGAAATATTTGAATTTTATTTCTTATGAAAAATAAAAATTATAAAGATTCCCAATATTCATCATTATAGCACAAATAATTTCCTGTAGAGAGAAAAAATAATATTTTTCTCATCATTCAAAATTTTTATTTTCTTCCGTTTAGTATTATTGAAAAATTATAATTTTATACTGTATGTAATTATACTCATCCATGTGATGACTAAGAGAGTTATACCTTTTCCATTGAATTATGTAATATTAATTTTTTTTCTATTTCATGAAAACATTATAAAGTAATAATTAATCATATAATGATATTTATTTCAATGAATAAATTTTTATGCAGTATCGATAGAATTAATTATATTCTTCAATCAATGAATTTATGGAAACCTCAAGGAATAATCTCCATGTCTTATGATACTAAAGTCTCATGAACAGAAAATTTCCTAAGATATATGAAATAATTATTATATTCAACAAATATATATTATTGGTATCCAATGAAAAACATATGATTTAAACAATGTCAAAAAATATAATTTTGAAGTCTAAATGTCCTATTTCCATATGATATTAAAAATAAAATGAAATAGGAAGACATTCATTGATATCATTTGAAATATGAATGTCATTAGAAAATAAATTTTCAATGATTATTTCTTATAGGAACTCAAATCCATATCATGTAAACATACAAACCATAACAAAGACATATGAATAAGTTATATAGAAAACCTCATACTTATGATGAATTTATATAGTCATATATTTTTCCAAACATCTATAACTAGCTTTGAGCTCCATAAATATAGATTATCTATAAATGAACGATGAATAGTTCCCCAATTCATAAAAATAATTATAACCATAATACACCATCTGTAATGCCCCGACCCCAGTTACACAGAGTTGGTGCATTATTTTAATACATTGGCATGATTACAAGGAATCAAGTCCTGAAGGACTGATCAGTTTAGCAGTCTTGGAAAATAGAATACATACATGGATGTTACATTACACTTTATAACATACAAAACAACATAAATAATCCTTTATGAATTCCATTATTACCTTGGATTAACCCTGTATATCAATCACAATACACTTCTTATAATCCTAGAAAAAATAAAATACAGAAAGGGGTGAGCTCAAATGCACAGTAAGGATAACAATACAGTGGAAACTTTTATAAATAAGAATAAACATTTACGGCAATGTATAACTAAAACAAAATCCTTTTAAACATGAACTTCAACATAATATAGAAAAAATAAAATTAAGTAATTCCATTTAATTATTCACATGGATATTCTACTAGTTGAATAATCACATGCAATATCACTCACCAATTTCATAATGATGGAATGCATAATGCTAGACTATCATGACCACATAGTCAAGGCCTTGTGCCAAGACTAAAAAAAAGATTTTTTCAAGGCCTTGTGCCAAGACACTAGTTTTTCTCATGAGACCTACCAATTCATCAAGGAGGTATAGTGGGCCCCACCATTCACTTACTATGTCCAATGCATTTCTCATATGAAAATTTTGAAACATTACATAAACATTCGTATTAAAACTGGCATATGAAATGTCGATACATTCTCCAAAAAACATAAATGGTATAAAAATAGCACATCCATAGTCAAACATAACTCATTAAACAAAATGTGGATGATTTTATTGTAATATATTAACCTCAATCGAGAATAATGAAGGATATTAACATAGATTAAAATAATCATCAAACTATAGAGTGAAATATCCCTTTTTTTTGAAAAAATTTAAAAGTCACACTATTTGTAATGAAGTTGTTTAAAAATAGATTTTTGAATCATAGTGTCCCATACCAATTTAAGACTTTTAAAAGGAATATTAATTTTAAAACATTATTTTCCATATAAATAAAACCTTAAAACAATTTTTAAAATATAGACATTAATGAGAATGATTTTGAATAATAAATCATTAAAACATTTAAAATGATATTTTAGTTAGAGTTCCTAACCCAAAGAGAGACACTTGCATACAAATAATTGAGGTAATCAAAACATTGTAATATCATGAGAATAATGGGATTCATGATATACTATTTCAAAGTACATTATATAGACCATATAAAAGTGATTTGGTGTATAACAACAATAACGTCTCAATGGAATATTAACTGAGATGAAATCTCTTATAAAGACCGTATCCATAGGTTAAGGATAAATGAATGACATAAATATGTGTGAAAAATATAAATACACTCAATATGATTGGATATTCATTGTAATTCAATCAGAGGACACTCACACATATTCTTGTAAAAACAACATCAATGAACTGGAAGCTTAACTCAACAAATAGAGATTGAGTTAAAATTACTCTTATCAAGTTCATATCGATGAATTGAGAATTATCAACGGAGTGATTATGTGTATCAAATTTATATCCACAAAAGGGGAGTGGAAATTATTACATGAGGAAATGAATATTTATTCCACACATAATCTTGGAGTAAAATAATCAATGAAGTATGCATAAATCCGAATGAGTGGAAATTGAAATTTCAAATTCTCTTATCGATTTGGTAACTTACGAAACATAAACCAATGAAAGAAGGATCATACAATTATGATTTAAATATACATAAATTAAATTATATTACACAATGAATACAATAACGGGCAGTACACACACCACATGAAATAAATAAGTGGTGAACAATGGAAATCTCATTAAATTAAAAATGAGATAAGAAACCCCTTACCTGGCACTTTCCTTTAGTCGAGGGTACATTTAACCTCTTGTATGAAGACTATTATATGTTATTAAATTATACCAGAACCATATTAATATTTAATATATCATACATTATTCATTAATGACTTTATACAACCCATTTAAGAATAATTTCCATGTTATATTAATATTTCGGGTAATAATTGCTTTCTTTATCGTACGTGTTTTAACTTGTTACTCTTGATTGTATAACTTAGATCCTAATTTAAATAATTACAGAATATAAAATATGATTTATATATCATAAATATTTAGAATATAAAAATTTATAATAGACATATATATGAACTGGAAAACACCGTTTATGGAGACGTTAGTCCGTACGTACGCATAAACGTTGTTTCCGTTTTCATATAGTATTGAATGGAAGTAAGTGAATAAGATAATGTAAGTACATAAATACTTATAAATATAAATATATATATATCTAGTATAATTATTATTTCATATATTAAATACATATTAGTAATATATATTTTTATAATCATCGATGAATGGTGAACTTGAAATTTAATCTCATCGCGTCATGGAGACGGTAATCCATACATACACACAAGCGAAAATGTCATTCTTTTGATAGTAAAATAATATATAATTTTATGTTATATCATATATACAGAATCCTTATCATGTTATATTTATTATTTACATCAAATACACATCATTATTATACCCATCCAAATAATAATGTATTGAATAACAATTACACAACGACGGGAAGACAGTAAGTCGTACGTACGCACGTATGGTGACATGTCAATAAAACAGTGGATAGAATAAAGAATTTGGTTGTACCATAATTATAATAACATCAATGTATATATATGATATTGGAGTTATTATTTTAGAATGGAAACAACAAAGAAAAAGGAAGTGGAAGAAGAAAGGAATTTGAAAGAGGTTGGTGAAATCATTACCTCTTCTTCGTGTTCTTCCTTCTGATTTGATCAAAGGGAATCCTTAGGTTGTCTTTATGAAAAAACTAATGACTCTAGGATGAAGGGAGGATAGTCGATAGGGTAATTGGGTAGGTTTTGGCCGACAAAAATGGCTTAGAAGGTGTGAATTAGAGTGAAGAGGGGGTACCCTTTTATTAGAGTGGTGAGGGGCACCTTAGAAAAAACATAAAATATTATTTTATAATAAATTCATATTCGGTTTAAAATGGCTCCAAATTTATTTATTTCGAGGCTAACATGGGTATGGATATAAAGCCACTCAACCAATAGGTTTTAAATAGGTTTGGGTTACTTTATTAACCTCATATTGTATTTTTAACTCTTATTTAATTAGTTTACATTTACCATGAATTTTTCTATTTTTATATTATATGGTTAATAAAATTACAATAAACTTCAAATAGACCCCCAAGTAGTCCGTTAATTATAAACCTATCATGATATAAGATCTTTTGCCAAGACTTAGATTTTTATCAATAGAATATCAATTAATAATATAATATTTGTTTTAAAAACTCTTTTATAACAATTTTGAAACTATTGGGTATTTTGTTTTTGATAAATTCATAAAAGCAATATTAATTCAAAAAAAATTCCTATAACCAATCCTAATATGTCATATTAACGTATCAAATTATTTTATGTCATAAAAAGTCTCAAATAATATTTATTTGGGTATTTATTATATCAATTATCTTAATCTTTCATTAATACGGTAATTACTACATCAGCATTGTGTCATAAATATATTATAATATTAAGTGTCTATAAATTACAAATAAAATACCATTATGTATTAAATCTTTTTAGATTTATAATGAATATTTATAATCCAATTTATTTTATTTATAACCCTATATTAAAAATGTTTTAGTTATTAAACATTGATTTTAAATCTTTTAACACTTCTTTTAATTAAATATTAATAAATGTCCTAATCTAATCCAAGTGGAACTAAATGATAATATTTTATTCCTAAGGTTGTTTTTGGTCGAGATACACTTGTTTAATATAATTAAGACATATGTCTAGGTAATATTAATATCATTTTTACCATTAATTACCATATTTACTTTTAACCATGGTAAATAAAAGTAAAAAGTTTCTATTCACCAAAAATTATTTTTATCCTAATAAATAACATTTTACTCCTTGATATTAACCGTGTCGCTCAGTTTTTCAAAATTCCACTCACAGAAGCAGTAAAATTAGGTTTTTTGTGAATTTGCAAATTCTCCTAAGAGATGGGTAAAAGACGGTGAAAAGTGCAATAAAATTTTTATATATCTAAAATTATTATAAACTGGCTCCGAGGATTTACATTGAAATTATGTATCTATTATGTATCTTTCTTGATCTAAGATAAATTTAAGTAAAAAATTAATTATTTAAATAAAAATTTGGTTTTAAATTATAACTCAGTGTTTTTCACGATTCATCAAAAATTGAATGTTTTCTTAAAAATACCAAAAATTCACCCTAAGATAATTTCGATATTCCGAATCCAAAAATTAAGTCCATTTTGAAAGATAAAATTTATAAAATTTAAAAAAGTGGGTATTACTATTCATAACGGCTAGTTTGGTAAGTTATGGTTCGCTTGAACTTGGTGTTGCCTGTAGTGCAAGTTATATAATTACATTGAAAAAAATAATGTATTATGAAATTATGGGGTATTACCCAATCAATAAATTCTTCACCATCCATATGAATAATTATTCCATCCATGTTAATATATGACGTTGTTCCATAAAAATGTAGGCTACACATTAACCATATCATCCAATATATTTAATTCAATTTTTTCTTTATAAATATCATTCAGATCGTCTAGAGAAAACTATTGAAAATATATAATAAATTAAAAGGTATTAATTATGTAATGAAATCATGTATGATTACAAAAATTATTATTTAAATGACTTGAGCTTTTAAAAATGAAATTCTTTTTTAACGAATAAATAACTATATTTGTAATGCTGATATAGAAAACACATGAAGAACTTTGGATAGTTTTCACAATAATAAAATATTGTTGGTCATATATAAAAAACTGTTATGTTTCGTAAAAATTAATAATTAACCAATTATACAGTGACTGTTATGATTATTATATATTAATGGTTATGATAAATCATAATTATGGAAAAATAATAAGTGATGGCATAAACAAGTAGGATCGTACCCTCTGAATCCCAAATGTAAAAAGATTCTGATGGAGACCGGGTCATTGGGACATTCCAATGACCATAAAAAATTTAAAATTTAAAAACATAAATATTATTGATATCATATATAGGTTATCTTAAAACATATTGATATTACATCCCAAACAATGTTCATTCAAAAAACTCAAGAAATTAAAACCATCATTAAACATTCTAATATGGTATACACTAGTATAATAAGGGGTTATATATCCATACACTAATAGTATGATTTTTTATTTTCCTATGTAAAGAAATATTGTCTATATTTATATATTTTCATTATTAATTTATATCATCTATTATATATGAGTTGATGAAAAATAAATTTTGGTTTAATGTAACAAATATTTTATTTTTTGAAAACTTGTGGTTTTAATAATATTTTGGAAGAATAGGTGAATTTTGTAAATAATATTACCTTAATATAATATTTTTAATATGAAATATTTAATAATATATATATATATATAATAATATAATTTAATGAAGAATAAATCAATATTTATATTGTTCGGAAGGAAAATTTTCATTGAAAAAATTATTTCACACTATATAAAATATTTTATTTAAAAGTGTAAATTCTTATATATAAATATATAATTTGATAAAAATATTATTTTTGAAATGAAATCATTAAAATTATTAAATGGTGATTTCCTCAAAATTATATAATATAAATTAATTTTTATAAAATAATGAAACATGATGAAAATATACATTCTATATGATGAAATCATATTAGCCAAGAACTAATGTAATAAAATCCCTAAAATGAATACATGAAAAAATATGTTTCTCCTAATATTAGAAATTTGTTTTTTATTTCATTGAAATAACTTGATTACAATTATCTAATACTCTGAGACCATTAGTATATTTCATTTTTTTGTAAATAAATTGTTAATGAACCTGATTCACTATCAAATCACCAATGTTATTATTTTAATATTTCTAGTTCATTCCCTTATAATTATTTAAAAACATCATTTTTTTGTAGAAACCATGGGTAAAATTCTTGGGGATATTTTTTATTTTTAATATTTTATCATATAGACTCAAAAAACATCTTTTAGAAATTAATAAATAATTCCCATCTCTTTTGCAACAAATACCCACCAAAACTCTAATTCAATTTCACTCAAAATGCATTCATCCCTAATATCCTCTACCTATAAATCGGTATAACCATTCTATATTTTTTCATGATATTATAAATTTCATATGAGGTTTTTATAGCTCCCATTAAGGTAAGTGTAATCTCTCTTCATCCACTTTGTCCAATATCATTCATTGAGTTAGCCCTTTTTATTTTAAAAATATTTATATTTGAATATGATTCGATAGAAACATTTAATTTATTTTTATTCCACACATAACGATATACCACATTTCACTATAATTAAAAACATCTCTATAACTTTGTGTAAAATCGTAATGATTATAATAATATCCTAGGAATTTCAAGGAAAACATTTGAATTGCGTTTAAGAATACCCATTTTAACACAATAAGATTCACCTAGTTGTACTTCTCCTTAATTTATTAGGGTTTTACAATTATTCAACCTAGTCTCCTTTACCATGTGATTAAAATTAATGAAATATTTCCTTTTATTATTTGATCTTCATGTAAAACCAATGCATACAAGTTATATGAATTTGATATGTGTACATGGAATTATATAGACCTACAATGAAATGATTATGGATTCAAACTAATGGTGTATAATTTATTGAAGAATAGATGTTATCCTAGTAATAATATGTCATGATTTGTTAATAGTTTTACTTGGATTATTATTACGATGTCATGTTTTATGTTGTAGAAAAAATCCTATGTAGCATTGATGTTATCATATAATATCTTGATTTTATGAATTTTTTTTTGATTTTCATACATTTTATGACACCATGATATGCCTATTTAATCATATATATTAATTTCTTAAGGATATTAATTGTTTATTATCTTACAGAGAATTAAATATCAACCCTTTCTTATGTATGTCACATAGTTATTCCACACTGTATTAGAAGATCAATGTAAACAAAGATCATATTTTTTATTTTCTAAATTATGATGGTGTTCCATTATTCATATTGTTATGAAATGTATCTTATAATACATATAAACTAATAATCACAACATTTTCTATTTTTTATTATGCTTATTTTTGAATAAAACATAAATTAGGGTGTACAAATGATTTTGGTTAACATAATTGGTATCTTAGAATGGCCTAGTTATTTATTGGGATTATGATAAAAAAACCATAGAAATTGAATTTTTGACAATACTAAACATTGTAAAACAACCCCAAATTATAATAATGTATAGAGTATGTGGTTACCCGAAACAAAATATTGGTATGGATACTTCAAATGTTTGTCTCTTTATCACAATTGTACTTTTTCTTAATATACCTAAAAATTTAGCTTTTAATATTAACTCAATCATCACATGGTCTCGAAGAAGGGGTCTTGATAGAAACCTAGTATGACACTACAATGAGATATGCATTTCTAAATTAATAAGAAATTTATATATTATTATTATGGGAAAATGTGTATAAAATTTATCTTAGGAAATTTTCCATTGATAAAATCTATTGAAATAATAAAATTAATTTGGAATGTAATGTATATTATTTATGAGTTAGAAAACATGTGTTCATAGTTTACCATATATATGATTAAAATTTAGAGCTTTATAATCCATAATTTTGTGATTATTTTAGTCAATTGTTTTAAATTGTAGTAACTAAGTCAATAACCAATTTTATAGGAAATGTGTTTACTTCCTAAATGAGAGGATAAACCAAATAGTATATGATTTCAGGAAATTAATGATAAAAAAATACCAATTAACTATTTTTTTAATAGAAACAAGAATAAGTAAGAATCTCTATATACCCAAAATAATCAAAAGTTGTAATCGAGGCCTTCTGTGACAATGTCCTCAAAATTTTTGTAGATCATCCAATTATTTAAAAATTAAAAGTTGATAAATTCCATTAAAAATATCATTAATATCATTCAATGATCTATATAATATAAGTAAATATTGGTTATTTATCATATCAAGGGATAAATATATCAATGTGTGATGTTGAGGAAAAATATAAATCTCAAATTTATGATTGATGAGATAGATTGAAACAAAAAAAATGAAAATGTGGTTTATAAATATTTACCTCAATATATAAAACATAAAATGGAGAGTAATTTCCATGGAAATAAGGAAAATGATGATGAATCTATCAATTTGTATATAGGGAACATTAGAATTATTGCATAAAAAGCCTTCAAATTTTTCATTAACCCTGAATGTAATTTGGACTGCATTTTTCAAGGGCCAAATCTGTGTGTTTGAAAACATTTTTAGACTGGGAAATTTGAAATATTCAAAAAAATTAAAAAATGTTTCTTCAATGATTAAATATATTTTAGTTAATCTCAAGGGTCTCACATTTTTGAAAATAATAAGGGGATAATGTATTATAATTATGGTCATGGGATGGTGACATATCATGGTTGTAAACAAGTATAATATTCTACATGTATATAGTCTGACATGAATTTTATAATAAATTTCCTAAAATGTAAATGGAAATAATTTAAGTGTGGGAAGTACGGGCACCTAATTAATTAATTTTAATGGGACAATACAAATAATAATAAAAATAAAGGAATACTCCAATAAATGTTGTTCATATAATTTAATGTTTGAAATTTAGAGAGAAATGACACTGTGTGAATCATTGGGATATAGAAAGACTTCTCGAAAATAACCAATTGTAAAATAATCAATGGCATAGAGTACATGGTTGACTTTATTCCATCACAACAACATAGGTGTATACATAGAAATACATTCAGGTCCATATTTTTGTTATTAGTTGACGAATATGAAAAAGGCTAATTTTTATGGTTATAATAATTCATTCATATGGATCATGGTTAGTATAATTTTAAAAAATCAATATATGGATTCTAAGATATCGTTTAAATGAAAAATGGTATAATTATTACATCCCTTGAATATAACTCCGCCAATATCCATGTTTTTAGGATGAAAATCCCAATGAACATTATGATACACCCACTATAGAAATTCTTTTAAATTATAGGCATGTATTAGCTTTCATTATATAGAGATTACATAAAAAGGATAACATAATAAAACATACACTATAACATGAATATCCTATAAAGTATATTGAAAATAATGGTGGACAATGGATTTTCTTTGGAGTCATCCTATCAGTCATGGATATTATTATTTATTAGTAATTGTTTCCTTCCCAAATGATTGAGAATAAGGAAAATATCATCCTTGATGACATTCCCATTAAGAGGGAATATACTAAAGTGTTTCTGAAAGAATATATTCACCATTATCTTAATTTAGGGGTTGATTTCTCAATCTTTAATATACCCATTGATTTACCAATACCCAATAATCAAAATAGAACGGTAATTATTAAACAAAAATAGAAAAAAGTAGAAAACATATGTGAATCTAGAGAAATTAATTATACACCAAATTTCTGGACTATGGGTTACAGTAATAAATTTCATCAGATATAATGAAGTTCCAAATGTCAACACATTTATTATCATGAGTTTAATATTATAAAACTAATAAAAACGAATCCCCTACCATGGATTGATGACGTTTTTCATTAACTACATGGATCCGAATATTTGAAAATGGTGTAACTTTTATTATAAAATTAATCACAATATGTCAATAAGATGGATTTTTCAAGATTATTTTTCATACACGGTATAAGAACTACAATTACATTTTTATTCCCTTTGGAGTCATTAATTATCATGATATCTCTATGGAAATAATTCATATTTTCATTATGGAATACCTAAAAAAATTTGTTGTTTACTTTATAGTTTACATTCTAATATACTCCAAATGAATGGAGGTGTATGAGTATGATTAGAAATATATGTTGAAGATGTTGTGAAAATAAAAAATTTATTCATACTATACGAATTTCAATTTTTAGATGGACACAATTTACTAGGGAATATTGTCTCTAATTTTTTTTATATGGATCCATTAAAATTTTAGTAAAATGTCGTATACAATAAAACCATATTTATTAGTGGGTTTCTTATTTTCAACGGATTTTCTGTATAGTATAATTAATTTTTGTGAATAAACTAGTTATATTCAAGCCTACTAGCCTAGATAACCGAAATGGGTGTGGATCGTGTCTTGACTAATAAATTCCCTGAGAGAGTTAGGCCAGAAAGAATATTCCTAATCACTACACCAATGATATAATTATCAATTAGAGTGGAAGGAATTTTTGTATACATGTTTAAAAATGTAAATGTATTGGGTTGTGTACTCATATAGAATGTTAAATTGATAGAATGTTCATCCCATAAATTAATTTTCCATGTGTAAAACTTCTAAAAACATGATCTATAATTGGATATAGTCTAGTGACCCTAGACTTTTACACAAATTAATATAGGAATTTATGAATGATTAAACATAAAATACACCCCAAGGATTATATTTTTTATTTCCCTTGAATAATTAGTTATATTAAATTAAAATATAGAAAATATAATATAACATATTTATTTTCATAATCCATATATAACTCCAAACATAAATTTATTTGAAACAAAATCATAGGATAACAAGGGGATTACAAGAATAACATAGATGAGATAAAAGGGCCAGTAAGGGACTAAAATAGTAATATAGAAAAGCACATGTATTAGAAGGAAAATCATGATGACAAAAAAAGAGTATAACATGAAAAAAATTAGGATCCATAACATATAAAGAAAAGCATGATTCAAGAATAACATCTAAGACTATTACACAAAGAGAACAATATCCCATAAAGGTATCAGGTTAGCTCGTTATACAGAAATTATGTCTCATGAGATTAGAAAATTTCAAATGCATTATATATCTATCTGGGAACACCCATCCTGACATGTTCATCAATATGTGTTCACATGAAAGAGTAGATTTTAATCATAAATGGAAATTGATATGGAAAAATATTCAAAAATCATGATATTTGATGGAAATCAAATGTGAAAAAATTTAAAAATTGTGTTAAAGATATAATAGAAATGAAACATTTTATTGCAATTTAAGCAAAATATTTAAGAGCGTTTAATGTTTTAAATTTATATTTGTTTTTGAACAAACAAAAATTAACCAAGATAGTTTTTTAGGAAAGAATAAGTGATTTTATAAAAATAATGTTTTAATAAAAATTATTATTACGTGAATTTAAAAATCAGTGAGAAATTAGGATGTTCCCTTTCATCGAGCTTTCTTTCCATTAAGATTTGTAGAGGGATCATATTTTAAATAATGTATTCCACCAACAATGAAGGATGAAATGTTATAGTTAAATGATTTTCTAACATATATATATATAATATAGAATATGTATATAAAAATAAATAATAATTACATTTTGATAAAGAGAGAGAAACTGTAACCCAAATGAAAAATGGAGGTTAAGAATGAATCCCTAACCATATGCCTGAATATGTTATGCACTTGATCTTAATTTTCTTGATATTAAAATTAAATATATTAAATAATTCATTCATAACATATTATACATTTATTTTATTTATTATAATTTTATTATGTAAATGTTTGGGTTTATGATGAGTTATAAGATATAATTTATATATTTGTGAGTATTCATTTCCTTTTTTTCATGACTAATTATCTTCTATAAATGTATGAAAGATTTTGTGAAGTTGGAATAGATATGAATTATTTATGTTGTATGTTATTAATGAAAATCAAGAATATTTAATTGTTATTACTAATAATTTGGTTAATCATGGTGAGGATGAATCATTGGATAAGACATTAGTGATAATCGTATAGATTATTGTAGCAGCCTTTTGCCATCATATTTTTTTGGTTTCATTATTCATTATTATTTATAAAATATTGTCTTATTACACTAAAACATTTATCAAAAACATTTAAAAATCATTACAAATCATTATCATAGGTTTATGTCTATATTTAAAGGAGTTAAAGGAAAATGAAATCATTTCATTCTCGAAGGTGATAAATCAACACCCCATAGATGATATTTTCATATTTTTTTAATAAAAGAATTATGTAAAGTTTCCATATGGTGTATTTTACATTAAAATAATTAATTTATTGTATATATAATATATTTTAGTAAACATGCTTATTTGGATAGAAAAGTTTAGGGAAATATAAAAAAATAAATGTATTTTAAAAGATAATAATAAAGGTGAAAGAGGATTGTACCCCTTAAATTATTTTCCATGAAAACCTCCATAGGGTAAATGTTTTTGGACCTTTTTCAGACCAGAACCTCTTAGAAGTGAGGAAGATTCTTGGTAATATTATTGGGTAGAAATTGAAAAATCATTCAAGAGTTAATAGGTGTTAGGAATAAAGGTGTTGAGGGTTGAATTTATATTGGATAAGGGGTGTTTCTTAATTCATTTATTCATTTGTTTATTATTTTTAACAAAGACTATGAATAGTGTGAAATCTTGTGACTTTGTAAAATAAATAGTGAATTTTAGACCAAACCAATCGTTCTTATATAATCCATACATCATATATGAATTAATAATTCATATATTAATCTTATATCGTAAATTACCTTATTTTATTAGTCACTATATACTAAACTTTTTTATAAAAATAACAAAAAATCACCCAACAATATTTAAATGTTTAGAATTCTAAATTTAATTTAATGTTATGAAAATTATTTTATAAATATGATAAATTTAATTATAAAATAAAATAATTATTAATTTTATAAATTCTAATTTTAAAATTATAACTCATTTTATAACTCATTGAAAATTTAGTTTGGGACTCATAAATATATCTAAAAATAATAAGAAAGTAAAATTATAATTTATAAATATATTTTTTTAAAATAATTGTTTTAAATCAATATATGAACTACAAAATTTTAAATAAATATTTATATTTGATATAATAGAAAAACTTTATTTTTCATTTAAATATTTAATTTAATTTATTTAATTAGAAAAAGATAAAATAATGTCACTTTTTCATTTATATGATACCAAAATTTCATTTATACTTTAATGGGTGTGGATACTATTCTATTGGCTAACTAACTATTAATAAGCTTTATATTACTATTCCATACATCTTGTTACCATTCCATTTGTATTAGTTCCATTATTTATGAAATAGACACTTATTTTGCTCATTATTCATTTATAATTTTTTTGTTATATTTATGTTATTTTATGTGATTTATAAAATACTACATAATTATGATAAATGAAACATCATTGACTAATGTCTGGGAGGTAATATTATCTCATATTTATGAAAATTGTTTCGACAATTTGTTTTAACAATCGATGGGGAAAATAGGTGAGGGAACATCTCCATCATCACTTCCAGTATATCCTATGATTCCTCTTCATGCTTATGGTTATTCCATAGTAGATTGAATAGGTGAGTAGTATTTTTTTCATATAACAATATCTCTACAACCCAAAATCACCATTGGATACTCTGCATAAGAGAAATCATTCTCTAATTATACCACAAATTAAATCAGATCATGTTGAGGGTTATAGTGTCTAATTCTTAGAGCAGGCCATGTGGAATACATCAGTTACATGATAAATAGTTTGTGGAAGATCTAGATGATATGCCACAACCCCAATACGATCAGAAATCTCAAAGGGCCCAAAGTACCTGGGTCATAATTTTCTATTATTCCCACAACTCATGTACGAAATTCCTGGAGATACATAGAGGAATACAATTTCTCAAACCCTAAATATTAGGGTTCATTGATGATTATATTCATAACTTTTCTATCGAACTTGGTCTACCCAGTAGAACTATTGAATGGTTTTTAACTTTTTATAATCTTTCATTCACCATTTATAGTCCTAGAAGATTATGTTTACCTTAAAAATATTTCACGATAGTGTTCTAAATATTTTCCAATAAAAAGAATAATATGGAGCAATTTGGATGCTCGAGTGGAAAATATTACTGTAATAAAACAAAGTTATAGGTAGATGTTGGTCCAATCATCCTTTAAAGTCCATAAAAAAAATTCTCTCCCCATATCATCCATCATTTAAATTGTTCATATATATTGGCCATCATTTTTATGATGATATTTTTTTATGAAGTTCAAATTAGTTTTTAGAATATGTTGGATATATTTCTAGAATATGAAGGTAAGTCTCAGATCTTGATCAGATACAATCAGTTGTGGTACTCCATCTAGCCTTACCACTTCTATTATATATATCCAATAATTTTTCTCCAGTGATAAGCCCTCTATGAATTCAATAAATTAAGATGAATTTTTGAGATGACAAATAACAACACATATATAATTGATTCCTCTTCATGTCTTATAAAGTCTAGTGATAATTTATGTGGTGATGTTGTCAAAATTCCATGTTTGTATGAGTAATGGTTGCATCATCCCCATAGGACTTTTTCTTTTAGCCTTCACTTGATGACATACCAAGAACTTTAATTTATACTCATTGATTTGTTTATTTTTATTGTCCCACTAAGAGTTTCCTTAGTGATCATGATACATCATTGGTCTCCTATGATGAATAGAGATGTTTGAGAAAAAATGCATCATAGAGAATCTCTTTCACTGAATCCAGATTGGATGGAACACATTGACATGGCCCCAATCATTTGACTCTTTCCTCATCCATTTTGGCCTCTTAGGATTTCCAAATATTAATACCATCCCTATTTTTCATAATTTCCTTATCATTTAATTGATAATCCTGTCTTTTCTCCCATAGAGATGGTTAAGAAATCATTTTAGAAAGGATTTATGATTTTACTTCCATAATTATTTCGATGTCCATCCTTTGTTTTTCTAAGAATATTTGATCATTCTCATTTCTCGTCATTAATAAAGATGGAAGATCCTTTCTACTTAAGTCATACACATTTTTATTTTCCTTACCATGATGCTAGTGGACTGCGAAGTCATAATCCATGATATGAATTATCAATATTCATAGGCTTATATTAATCTCATTCTATATGAATATATCATCGAGGATCTTATGATCAGTATAAATTTACCAATTCTCCCAATGGATATAATTCATTCAGATTTTCAGAATAATGATCACAAATTCCAACTCCAAGACACATGTGGGATAGTTTTTCTTATTAATTTTAATCCTCCATGAGGCATAGGATATCAATTTATCATTTTTAATTATTACAAAACCTTTTATCTTTATTTAGTAATCACTGTAAACTACAATGGGTTCCCCTATTATTGGTATTGTGAGAACTAGTGAAGTGATAAACCGCATTTTCAACTATTTTAAGTAGTCTTAACAATCACTGCTCTAGAAAAACATCACTCCCATCTATGTATGCTAGATTATTGGGTATACAAAATCAAGTTAAGTTCATCCTAATAATCATTAATATTCAATTTAACCAATGATACTATGGACCTCCCTTAATGATAGTGGCATGGGCCATTCTAAAATTCAATTTATCATGGAAGAATCTATATCTATTCCTTTTATAGGGATAAAATTCCCCAATAATTAAACATCCTCTAACAAAAAATCACATTTAATTTTGTTTTCATAAAATTTCTCACTTCACAATGTCTTCAACACAGTATTCAAATATTCCTCATGTTCCTCATTTCACTTGGATTATATCAGAATATAGTAAATAAAGAATAAAAAAATATTGTTGAGGTAATCTATATAGACCTTATTCATTATGTCTATGGATATTTTTTGGGTCATTACTAAGTCTAAAGAATATCACAATGACCTCATATTGATAATACCTCATTCAAAAGACAGTAATGGGAATAGTTTAATTGTTCACATTTAATTATTGATATCTCAACTGGAGGCCAAAAATAGGGAAATAGTTGGACCTAGCTAAATGATAAAACATGTCATACATATATGGAAGGGGTTAAAAGTTATTATAATTTTTTTTATTAATTTCCTGATAATCAATATAAAGGAACATTGATCCATCCTTCTTCTGGACTAATACGACAAGTGCTCCTCGTGGTGAAGCACTCATGCATATAAACCACTTTTCTAGATTCTCCAGTAGCTTATTTTTCAGTTAATCTTACCCATTTGTGTCAATTATATATGTTTTATTTTATGTATAAAGATATCTAATTAAAGTTGTTATTGAGAACTCAATCTCTTATCCATGAGGAAGAATATAAAATTCTTCAGGGAACACATTGGTCTTGTCCCTCAAAATGAGAATTATTACAATCATGGTTTTATCATTTGTCTCAATTTCATGTTCTATATAAGCATCATATAATGTAATAATATCCAAAATTGAGGAAATTATTCTGGTGAGGATTCATCCTTATTCATATACATTTTTTCGTCATAGTTTTTGTGGTGGATTGGATTTTTCCTGATCATTTGTTTTGTAGGGGGTTTAAGGCTTAACAACATCACTCGTATTAGGTTTTCCATTTTTTAGTATTCCCTTGAAATGCCCAATGTTTCTCACATTCATAAATTGGTATGTAATATATTTCCAAATAAAATTTTTACATTGGTGTTTCATGACAAATGATACATAGGAACACAAATTAATTGAGAGGATGGGAGGTCAGGATCATCACACCATTTTGGGGGGAATTGTATCCTATTTTGGGAATATCTTATAGGATTAAGATATGATCATCAAAAAATTCCTAGACACAAAAATGGTATTTTTACCACAGTATCAAAGAAATTATTATGAACATGTATCGATTCAACAAAGTGTGTTCATGTCAAGGTATCTTTGTCACTATCTAATTTATTTATGATTATTTTGGTTATAGACATGGTTGGGCACTCTAGAGTCCATTTTTATCTAAGAAGGTGGTTGGTGTCTTAGAGAAGGGATTGAACAGCTATTAGGGTTCTTATGTATCTAGTGAAAACAATATTCAAAAGGCACACTGTTCATTTGTATAATTAATGGTTGTGTGACTGGACCCATTCATGTGGTTTACCTTAATGTGGTAATGATCTAAATATTAGACTCAAACATTGGTGAGGAATTCAACATATCCTATTTAAGACAAAATATAATGTCTCCATATTTTTTATAATGTTTGTCTATGTCATGGGAGAAATGAAAATAGATCCCCAGGAAAGAACCTATGCATATGAGACCACCCTAGATTGTTTCATTGGGAATATGGACTTTTCAGTGGAAATGAGATGAAAACATACTTACATACCAATGATGCGTCCACACTAATGGAATTACAAAGGTTAGTTTAATACAATCATTTTAGGTCTCTTTGATCACTGATCCATGCTCAGTGTGAGAGAATATAGATATCCTTAGAATAGAAAAATTTCATGGCGGATATCTTTATGACACTTACATGTTAAGGTTCCCCTTTTAGGGCCATTATTTTCCATATAATGTGGGATATTGTACATATCCCATGCATTATTAAGGGATCCTATATATCTTATTATAGAATAGGAATCATATTCATCATTGTTTACATTTTCCCCCATCACGATGATGGGGTTGAGGTACTTGAGGACATAATGGGGATAATACTTAAATTAGTTCCCATGTATGAACGAACATGTCATTTGATAATGGATGAGGAATAATTTGATACTTATGGAAGAATTTTGTCCCCTAATTCAATAATACATATGAAATGAAGGGACTTACAACAAACTGTATACCCAAAGGTGCTCTGGAATCTAGAAGGCATTTTACGTTTCCCAAATATGGCATGAATCCGAGTTAAAACAGTTTTTTTTTATTATTTATCCTACTAATGGGATAAAGTGGATAATAACTATTGAGTACATTATCAATATCCTCTAGGTTTCATTAATTTCAAGGAATTATCCAAAGATAGATTACCTTTTGTTCAGAGCTTACTCATTGAGGTTACCCTTTTATTGGGTTTTTCACACTACGACAACCCGATCATTTGGGAAAAATTGTATTATTTTAGTAATTAGGTAATACAGATTGAGTATTTTTTTTCACACACACATTAATTATCTTTTAACGATCGCATATACCAAAAAAAATCATGTGGTGGGGACGCATAGATTTTATTAGGATCTTTTTTGTTTTAGTACTGTATATGTACATCCAAACTGTTCATGCCTAAAGTCACAAGGCAACATACATGTTCAAGAGGTGGGGTTTTCTAGTGGTTTCATTCCATATCCATATCTACTATGGTCATAACTAGAATTGTGAAGAATCATCTATGGGTTTTATAATCATTCACATGCAGAGGATGGCACAAATGATGGATCTTTATAAAGGATCCATTTCATGAGACTCACATGAACTAAAAGGGGCATATTTTGATGGATTCTCTGACCATGAATGGTTCTTTTTGATGAGGTCATATATACTAGTGATGGAATACACTATATGATGATGGGCATAAAACATTGGTCATAGTTTCTCAATGTCATCCTTTCATGGAGAAGGTATCTGCAAGATTTAGTTAAAAATGTATTTATGAGATTAAGGGGTTTTCTCATCAATATCCGATGAGAAGAGTTCTCCTAGACTTCACCTATGCACTTCATTTCCTCCAACAGATTTTATGAAGGACTCAAGGATATGTGAGGATGCCTCATATTGGTTCAATATGCATGGACAAGGAAATGAATCAAAGGATGTTGACCCAACTTTGGGAATGGTCTTCATACTATAGGTATATTATTCTAAAATACATGGATCAACATGGTACTGTACACTAAAGCCATTGCTTATAGGTTGTGTTTGAGAATGGAAAAATTAAAATCTCACAATGTCGCGAGGTGAAAGTATGTGAGACTGTCCATGTGGATACTGTCTTGAATTTGATGTATGTCCAAGAGAATGTACTACTGTGTCACATACGTATCTATAACTAGTGTAATTATGTCATATAATGGATCTGGGTCTTGGGAGGGATCTTTCAAGATTTCAAAAAAGAGACCTTGGTTTAGTGGAGGGTTGATGTTTATAGGATTTGTGCATGTTATTATCCAATTATGTGATAATTTGATCTTATGAGGATAGAATTATGGGTTCCCATGATGGAATCCCATGGTACTCTGTCATGGTATGGTCCTATGACATTACTGATAGAGGAGATCAGGCGACATTGGCTTCCCACATTGTTCCTCTCTACTACTCTCTCTCTTTCCCATTCACCTTGTGTGTCACTTTCTTGATTGGAGAAGTGTACTTATAGGCGAGGTAAACACATGATTGGAGCCTATTTTTACATGGTGGACACCACATGAACCAGTGAGAAAACCTATTCTTCATCATAGGATCATTTAATTAGTTAATTTTATGCCACTGTATCCTTCAACGATGCAACATGATCTGCAAAATCTGAAATAATTGGGATGAAAATATTGAAAAGGCAGAAGGGATCACGATTGTAAACTTCTCAAATCGTATTTATTAGTTTTATTCATGTAGATTTAACGATCAAAGGATGACCATGTGATTTTATCCTATTTTAGTGGAAGCTCAAGTGGAAATTCACTAGTATTCATGATTGGGTTTCAAAGTGGCATGTTCCCATTAACTTGGACTCATTCATATATTGGAGAAGAACTGTAGATGGGTGTGATGTTGAGTATGTGTCATTCAATGATGAACCAACATTTCTAGAAGGTGAATAATGAGTTGTATGTTGATGAAGGAGGCCTCTCACGATGTGTGGTTGGATGAGTTTAAAATTGCATAGTGTGGGATCAACTCAAATTTGAACTCACGATCTACAGGGCTGATTCAAATGGATGAGATCAACAAATAAAATGATGGAGATGCCATGATTTGATCATGTGAACAATATTTCAAAAAATACCATCCCGCATCAAAACAATTTTTATGCCCCACTTTGATATATATTCCATTCCATGATTAATGTTTGAATAAGCTAACAATGGAGTTTGGCACCCATACCACCTACATTACCTCCACCCATACTTTAACCATACATGCATTATAAAATGTCTATATAAATATTGAGCCTCACTCACCATGGTAACTATAAATAGACTATAACATCACATGTGGGTAGTACGTTCCCTCATCCATCTGTTGGCTAGCCCAAGCTGGATCACAATGATATTGGTCGACCCCCAGTCCAACATGGGCATGTGGTTATGTTTGTCTAGCTAGTTAGTAGCTAGACATAATTTTTGGAAAATACAAATAATAAATCTCTTATATAAGATGAATAAAATTATACATTTAATGTAATGTTCTAAATGTTATCTCATCTATATCCAAGACCAAATTTCAAGGATTTCATGCAATCTATATTTGAATTGTCATATAGTATTCAAACGACTAAAATCATCAACAAAAAACTGTGAAATGTGCAAAATTGCATCCCAACACAGATGTACCGAAGTAGAGGGTACCACGTGATGTGAAAAGTGATCTCAATTTCCTAAAAAACAATTTGTTTTCTAAATATAATATTTCAATGATCATTATTTCATTAAATTCCAATAAAATAAGTAGGACAATATTTTTAGGGATATTTTATAAAAAATCATTAACCGAGGAGGAGTTATATACTTTGCATGAAATACATTCCCTGTTTTCTCATCTTAGAGATAAATCATCCTCTATTTTTGTGTTGGTGTTTTTATAGTTCTAATAAATATTAAAACTATAAAAGAATGTGTATAACAAGAGTCAAATAGTATGTTTTATATTATTGAATGTATTACTAGAATACCTCCCATCATATCATTTTCAGTTTCCACCTCAGTAGTATTTACAGAATAGTTCCTTTTTTTTATACCATGCTTTTGTTGATTTCCTCAAAAAACCCTTGGCTTAAGGATCTATTGTGCACAATTACATTTTTCCTTGCAGCTGAAAAAATGAAGTACATGATGAGTGTGGATGTGAATCCTCATTTAATCATCTGTACTAGTGGGATTAATCTTATCTCTTCAATAGTCATTACACATACTCCCCTCTCTGCCCCATTTAAATCATTCATTGGTTACAATTAAGCAGTTTCTAGTATGCTTCTCACCACACTTTGGAAACATGGTATTTTGGATATTCTTTCCATCATGGGATTTATTTGTTCATTGACCCATATTAAGCACTATTTCTTATTTTTTCACTAAGACAATGAGAACACTGAGTGTCAATGATCTCTATTTCATCTTCATGTGAACAATGGAATATATCCACATAACTATCGATCTCTCAAATTGCCAACTTTTTTTGTAGCATCAAATTTTGTTCCCAAATTAAGTGATCCACATTTAATTTGGTGTTCTTGTAAGAGCTATGGGTTTATCATGAAATCCTTGTAATGTATTCCACATATTATATAATAGAATCATCTTATTTTTTCATCAGTCCATGTAACTTCATTTCTATCTTAAGATAGAGGGTTCTGATGAAATATTTATTTAAAAATATTTTCAAGAAATTATCTAATTCCAGGGAATATATTTCATTCCTATAATTTTTATTCTTGATTAGTTTCCACCACTTATCAGATTTCCCATCAAAAAGATATATGGAATACATGAAATATTCTTCTTCTTAGCCCTGGATTATAGATAATATATTTTTAATGGAGTAGATAAACTGTTTCCTAATGATCAGGATTCATGATCAACTAATGAATGGATTCCTTTATAACATTAATGGTTTAATTTAAATTTTCTATTTAATAGAAGAAGTATGGTGTTACAAATGATTCATGTTAATATTCATAACTTGAGCTAGTTTACCAATTACTGTCATATTGTTTTGAGAACCTATTCCCATCGTATTTTCCATATCATTAGTGGAATGGTCACATTTATATCATTGTGACTGTTAGAATGAGTTCTTCTATTCAAATATCATAACTATGGAAAATTGTTTAAAATTAAATGGTTTATGTAGTACCCCCGGTTTCAGGTACATAACACCTTTCTGCATGTTTTTTTAAATTTGCATGTTTTTAATTGGGTTTCCATAAAATAGATAGTTTCCATAAAATAGAGTGATTTTATAAAATAGATAGTTTCTATAAGACACATATTTTCCATAAAATAGAGGGTTTCCATAATATAGAGAGTTTCCATAAGGTGGGTTGTCTCCATAATGTGGGGTGTTTCCATAAAGTGGGGTGTTTCCCTAAAAAATGTGTTTCCATAAAAAGGGTAAGAGTGAAGGATTTTAGATATTGGATGTCTAATAAGGATTATTGGGACCAAAAGGATGGGTGAACAATCCATATACAGTTGGCCCAAATCGTGTGGTCAAATCTTGCGCAGAGGTCAAATCAAGATCCTATTATATATAATCTTACCCGTTTTTTCTTTTTATATTTCGTTTTGGCTTCAAAACTCCCCTAAATTGAGATTACTCTCCCTAGAAGGCTGGATAACCATCCCAATTGAGTTGGAGAAAACCTAGAGGCTTCCCTTGGTGATTTCGAGTCTGATTCTTGAGGTATGTCACCATTCTTTCTTGATTTGTCATGTCTTCATAGATCTTCTTGTATCAACTTATCTGATCTCCATTATTTCTCAGATATGAACCATTAGTGGGTCGATCTACGTTTTTGGATGCCAAATAATTCAATTTTATGTCGTTATCTTGCAAGGATAAGAGAACTAAGGCCACTCTTGGAGAATCAACCCGCTTTCTTGGGCGTTCTTCATCTGTTATCAAAGTTTCATCAAAACCTTAGAGATAGGTGGCTTTACTCCCATATCCTATTAGTATAATTTATTGTCTTATATTAATTTTTTTTTATTGATTGTGAAATTCATGGAAAAATATTCATTTGTTATGATTTATGGTTTTTGTGAAATTTTGTGATCTTGGTGAATAATCGTTCAAAATGGGGTTATTATTTAAAATGATGCTTTTAAACAATATATTTTCTAGAATTAATAAATTTTTGATGAAGAAAGGTTTTATATAGAAATTTTTTTGAATAAAGGTGAAGTTTTATTGAAATGGGTTGGAGTTGAAATGGTTTGGAATGGAAATGGATTTGACAGAAATAGTATTCAATAAAAAAGTGTTTTTATTGAATCGTTAATTTTTTTCATGATCATTGGGAAAATTTGTTTTGTGTATATATTTCATATACGGGGCATGGTTGAAATATTATATTGTTCTTGGTTCCATAGTTTTAATGGTATATGGGAATTTTATATACAGGGCATGCTTGAAATATGAACTTGTGCTCGGTGCGAAAGGATTAATGGCCCATGGGAAACAATTAACATGTGAAGACTTGGTAGATTGAAGAGAAACTACTCTTGAATATGGAACTATCATAATGTAGCATTCATGGTTGGTAGCATGGGTTGAGGAATGTTTGGGTATGCCAATATAGGGATGTTGGGAAATGGTTGTAAATATTGTTTAGTTATTTTTTGGGAAAAAATATATTGCTAGGAAAATTGGTTTCATTTGCACTTGTATGATTTTTGTAATGAATGGTTTTGGAAAGTTGTTTATATTTACTTATAAAATTATTTTGATAATTTTTTATCTAATCCACTTCAAATAGTTGTTAATAACTATTCTATCCTATTGGCGTGTGTAGGGAAGTCATTGAAGGAAAACCTACTGAGTTTTATACTAACCCCTACTTTGGCTCTTTGGTGCTTTTTCAGATGTTATCTTCCCGGAAAAGGTAAAAGGTAATGTTTCCCACATGTTTAACACTACCTCGTGATTTTTGGGCTATTCGGAGATTATGGAGCATGGATCTTGAGGATCATGTAGTGTTGAGGTCTTTGTAGTGTCTTGTGTAAACTATCCTCTGTGTACCCTGATACTTGGTTATTCTTCCGGTGCTGCTTATTTTGACATGGTTTTGAAAAACATGATGTTGTTGAGTTGTATTTCATCCATTCATGCATCATATAGTGAATTCCTGGTTAGGGTTGGTATGTTATTTGGTTTATTTCTTAAAGGGCAAATCTTCTCACACTTGTATTTGAAACCCTTCGGTATTTATTACTAACTTTTGGAATCTTGGGGATGTCGCTTAAGGCCTAGTAATTACTTGTTGTACTCTCAAGACAATGAGAATTGGAGGGTCATTAAAAATTGTATCAGCTTGTTTGATCCTCGCCTAAAAAGTAGTCATCGATGTTCCTAGTTTGGGAGATGAAATCTCTTATTGTCTTTTCCTTGGGTGGGAATCTTAGAAAGGGGTAGGATTGTCCGAACTTGAAAAATATGCCATAAAAGGATGTAGCGAACCCTTTTATGTTGAACTTAATGTTACCAGGGAGTAGGGTAAATAAGTGATTGGAGACACTTCTAGGAATTTAAAATCTCATTGCAATTGGTTTAGCCAAGTAGACGAGCAAGACATACATTATATAATAATAACTTTACACTAATAGTGCATACATCATTTGGAGAAATGATCATTTTTGAAAATTATGGAATCTGTTTTCACATGAATGATTTTGAAAAAGTGAATGATTATCATATTTTGAAAATGGTTTAATTATCATTAGCAAGTGAAGTGGATTCAAAAATAATTAAACACGATAAAAAGGATATTTTGGAAAAAAATGTTGTGATAGTTGATGTGATAGAATTTATAATGCTAATGCCAATAGTTGCTAGAGAGTGAGATTAATGGAGTTCGTTGTTAGATTTGAAAATGTCACCTGGTAGGTGTCGTCGAAACCAACCCGAAGAATCTGTGGATAATGTGGTTTCACCTGAACCACGTGTGAACCAAGAGTTGGTTTAGATAATTTTACAAGATTTTCATGTTGTGGACACGGGGACCCGGAGGAATGAGCCACAACATCGGCATCATACCATCTAGTTCATGAAGCAGAATCCACCTCATTTCTAGGGTGATTCTGAACCCAAAAAAGAGGAGGTGTGGCTATGTAGAATGAATTGTATCTTAGACTTCATCGGCACACAAGTAAAGCTAATGGTAAAATTGACGACGTATTTGATCTAGGATCATTGATGTTAGTTGTGAGATTTAGTGGTGCATGCTAAATTCGATGAAGGACTTACATGGGAGGATTTTGAGGAATTGTTCAACAAACAATTCTACCCTCACACATTCAAGATCCAAGAAAACAATGGACATCTTCAGACTAAAATAAGAGACACTTCATTCCAAATAGTATGTGGAAAAGTTCATGAACTTAGTAGGCTTCAAACTAGAATTTGTGGCAAGTGCCTCTTTGAAGGAACACATCATCAAATCAAGGATACTGTAGGAGATTCGAGAAAATATATCAATACTTTGTATTATAGACTATAAAAAGATGGTGAACAGAGTGACTATGGATGAAAGTGATATCTTGGGATCTATGGGAGGAGGCAAGATGATACCTATAGGGAACAGTGGGAAGACAACCGCTGGGATCAAGAGGAAAAGGACATCTATTTCCATGGTGCAATTGGATATCAGAACCAGACGGAAAGATTAGTAAACCTTCCACCAAGACCCCATAGAAAGGTAGGTTGTTTTTAATGTGGTTTACTTGACCATATAATGCGAGATTGTTTGGAACATCCTAGAGCGTGTCATAATTGTAAAACGATGGTACATATTTAGTGTTATTATCACAATGATCCAAGGTCAAATGTTCGAGACACTTCTCACATGTTGCAAGCATCGTATGCTTCGACTGGAGGAGGATATCAAAATCATTTTCTTCAGGAGAGCAGAGCTAGCCATTGTGATCCTAGAAATACGATGACTCCTCAACCAGGGAAACCTCAGCAAGGAAACAAAGAGAACTGTATAGTGAAAAATCAATTGTATGGAGATGAGCATATTATTTTCGATGATCAAGATGAACCATTTAAAGTGATAGGTACGATACTTTTGAAATCTACCATTATGAAAGTTTTTTTGATACTGGTGAATCACAATCCATCATTATTTCTCATTATGTGGATTGGATATGTTTAAAACTAGAAATGATTCCTTCTGTTTTGAAACTATAAACTCCTCTTGGTTAAAGAAAATGTCAATCCTTTTTTTGTAGATCATGTGTTATAACTATTGATCGAGTTGGGCTAAAATAGTACTTCTCGATGATGGATATGGATTTCTATGATGTAATCAGGTGTATGGGCTGGATGACAACATTCAAGACTCAAATAAACTATTATAGGAGAACAATTAGTTTCTTGATTGAGGATGACCTGGAGAATCTCTTTAGAGGAGAGAGGGATGTAAATAAAGACACAAAGAGATTGTTGGAAACAATGATGGGAGCAATATCTTACCAATAGAAAGCGTTGACTTTTGCATCAATGGAAGAGAATTGGGAAAATAGTTATTGAGCTTTTGTGGATGAATTTCCAGATGTCTTTCCCAAGAACATCTCAGGGTTACCACCTCTAAAGAATTTGGAGTTTACGATTGATCTCTTTTTGGGGACTAGTTTTATTTCCCATCTATCTTATAATATGACACCAACAGAGTTATGGGAATTGGAAGTGTAGTTAGAGGGACTGGAAAGAAAGGGTTTCATTCAACCTAGTACGTCTCCATGGGCAGCACAAATTTTTTTCCTGAAGAAGGTATATGGAACTCTTCGGCTCTCTATTGATTATCGTAAGCTTAACCATATTACGATAAAGAATAGACATCCACCTCCATGCATTGATGATCTATTCGATAAATTAATGGGAACTCCGTGGTTCACTAGTATTGACTTGCGACCAGTATATCACCAATTGATAGTTCCAAAAAAGGATATTCCAAAGACATCTTTCATAAGTAGATATGGCCACTATGAATATGTATTCATTCCTTTCAGTCTAATGAATTAACCAGTAGCATTCATTGAATTGATGAATTGGATATTTCAATAATATCTAGAATCTTTTGTTTTGGTGTTTTTGGATGGAATTTCGGCCTATTCAAAGTCAAGGGATGATCATGAGGTTCACCTAGAAACAATGTTACAAATATTTAGAGATCATCGTTTTTATGATAAATGATCAATGTGTGATTTTTGGATATAAGATGTACATTTCCTTATACATGTCATTTATGAGAAATGCATTTCTATTTGTCGTGAAAAAATAGAAGCCGTTATCTCATGGAAACCACTGAATAATGTGTTCAAGATATGATTTTTTCTTGGTCCATCTAGTTACTACCGACACTTTGTGCATGATTTTTCATGACTAGATTCCCAAATGATAGCTCTCACAAAGAAGAATTCTATATTCTAATGGAAAGAGGAATGTCATAAGTCCTTCCAAGAACTGAATTTTTATCTTACATTGGCACCTATCTGGACCATTCTAGAATCAGGATAGGTGTATGTGTGGATTGTGATGCTTCAGGATTAGGGTTGGGCTATTGACACATGAAAAGAGATCACATGGTTGTTTATGGTTCAATGTAGTTGGGGGTTCTTGAGAAGAATTACCCAACACATGATTTGGAGTTAGCTATAGTCGTCCATGTTTTGAAAACATGGAGACATTATCTCTTTGGAGAGAAATTTACTGTGTTTATAGATAAAAAAATCTTGGAACACATATTCTCCCAACAAGAATTTAATATTATGAAAAGGAGATGTATGGAGTGTCTCAAAATGTTTGACTTGGACATTATGTACACACTTGGGAAAGGAAATTCGGTTGTGGTTGCATTGAGCATAAAGTCATATGCTCATTGTGTGAAAGTAGCTTCAGATGAATGGTAGTTGATGTCAGTCTTAACTGACATGCATGTAGAATGTGAAGACCGAGGTGATGTTGCATTTTTAGTTTCTCCTATGCTTCTTCCTGAGTTAGTAAATATGATCCAAGAGGCACAAAAATCTGACGCAGAATGTCTGGTTTTAAGTTCAAAACTCAATGGTGGGGACACCATTGAGGGTCTGAAGGTTAATTGGGGGTTAGTTTTGTGTTTCAGAGATCGGATGGTTGTACTTATGGTTAGTCAGGAACAACTCCTTCATGATTACTTCCATTCAAGATTGGTTGTACATCTAGGTACACAAAAGATGTAAAAGGCATTGAAGGATTAGTTTTGGTGGAGCGACATGAAAATGAAGGTGGTCGAATTCATCCTGCGGTGCTTAACTTGTCAGCAAGATAAAGCAGAGCATCATAGTCTAGCAGGTATGATATAATATTTTCCCATCCCAGAGTGGAAGTGGGATAAAATAGTAATGGATTTTGTTACATATCACCCAAGAATGGTCCGGAAATACGATGCCATTTGGGTGATAGTGGATCGTATAACCAAGTCAGCCCATTTCATCCCTATTCGTGAAACTCATACGGTGGAGGATCTTTCAAAAATCTATATATGAGAATTGATAAAGAAGAAATGTGTACCAGTGTCAATATTCTCAAATAGATATATGAGGTTCACATCTTTTTTCTAGAATTCATTACAATAATCCCTTGGAATTCAGTTGAGTATGAGCACAACGTATCATCCTCAGACGGATGGGCAATCCAAGCGGATGATACAAATGATGGAAGACATGTTGTCGACTAGTGTAATGGATTTTGGTGGATCATGGGAGGAGAATATACCCTTAGTAGAGTTCTCATACAATAACAACTATTAATCCTCGATACGCATGGCTCTGTTTGATGCATTTTGTGGGCGTCCTTTCCGTTCTCCACTATGCTGGGTGGAAATGGGTGAAACAACACTAGTAGAGACAAGGCTAGTCCACAAAACAACAAAGAAGATCCAGCTGAATAGAAAGTGGATGGAGATGGCTCATAAGAATCAGAAATCTTATGCAGATCACCGTTGGAGACCGTTGTCATTCGTTGTGGGTGATAATGTCTTCATGAGAATATCTCCAAGGCTTGGAAATCATCATTTTAAGAAGTAGGGAAAGTTATCTTCTAGATACATTTTCCCTTTTGAGATACTTGAACGGGTTGCATAAGTGGAATGTTGGGTGGATTTACCACCACAGTTCCGTTTGGTGCATACGGTGTTCCATGTATCCCAGTTGAAAAAGTATCACCCTAATCGTGACCATGTGATCCTATGGGATCACATTGAGCTAGATCGAGATGCATCACTGGTACATATCCCAGTGCTGATCATGAATAGAGAAGAGACAGTCTTGGGTGGTAAAATCATCGGCCTAGTGCGGGTTTTAGGGAAACATGGTGAGATTTAGGAAGAGACATAGGAATGTGACAAGAAAATAAATTATTTGTGGCCAAAAATCCTTTTGTCTTGAAATGGTTTCCTACTTTCCGAGGACAGAAAGACCAATGGTGGGGAGAATGTAGTACCCCCAGTTTTGGGTACCTGACTTCTTTTCACATGATTTTTAAATTGGTTTGTTTTTAATTGGGTTTCCATAAACTAGAGATTTTCCATAAAATAAATATTTTCTATAAAATAGAATGTTTCCATAAAATATAGAGTTTCCAAAAATTAGAGAGTTTCCATAATATATAGAGTTTCCATAAAGTTGGTTGTTTCCATAATGTGGGGTGTTCGCATAATGTGGGATGTTTCCATAAAAAATTTGTTTCATAAAAAGGGTAATAGGGAAGGATAAGAGATTTTGGGGTTTTAATAAAGATTATTGGGACCAAAAGGAAGGTTGCATGATCCAGACATGGTTGGAGCAAACCGTATGGTCAAATCATGTGCAGAGGTTAAATCTAGATCCTATTTTATAGGAGCTTACTCATTTTAACTCTTTATATTTTGTTTTGGATTAAAAATAACCCTAATTCTACATTACTTTCCCTATAATACTTTAGAACCATCCCCACATGAGTTGGAGCCATCCTAGTGCCTTCTCTTGGTGATTTCAAGTCCGATTCATGAGGTATGTCACCATTCTTTTTTGATTTGTCACGTTTTCATAGATCTTCTTGGATCTACATCTCTGATCTCTATTCTTTCTTAGATATGAGCCTATATTTGGTAGATATACGTTTTTTAATTTCAAATAATTCAATTTTGAGTTTTTATCTTGCTAAGATAAGAGATCTAAGTATGATATTGGAGAATCGACCCGCTTTGTTGTGTGTTCGTCGTTTGTTGTCAATGTTTCGTCAAAACAGTTGAGGCTGGTGGCTTCTCTCTCATATAATTTTTCTTTAATTGATTGTATTAGATTATAATTGGTTTATTTATTTAGAAATTCAAAAAAAAATATTCATTTGGGATGATTTATGGTTTTTGTGAAATTGTGTGATCTTGGTGAATAGTTGTGAAAAATGGGGTATTATTTAGAATGATGATATTAAATTATGGATTTTCTGGATTTTCTAAATGGTTGATGGAAATGTGGGCTTCAATAGAAATGGTTTTCAATAAAAATTGAGTTTTATTGAAATGTTTGGGAGTTTAAATGGTTTGGCATTGAAATAATTTTGAAGAAAATTGTTTTAAATTAAATGGTGTTTCTATTGAAAGGTTTATTTTGGATTGATCATTGGGAATATGTGTTGTGTGTTCATATTTCTTACTCGGCTCTTGGTGGAAATATGACCTTGTGGTTGGTTCAAAAGGTCTAATTTCACAAAGGATTTTTCATATATAGGGATTGGTTTAAATATGACCTTGTGCTCGGTACCAAAAGATTAATGGAACATGGGAAACAATTACCTTGTGATGACTTGGTAGATTGATGAAACATCACCCTGGAGTATGGAACTTTCATAACATAGCATGATTCGTTAATTGCATGGGTATAAGTAATGGTTGGGTATGACGATATAGAGATATTAGGGAATGGTTGTAAATATTCTTTTGTAATTTTTCTAAAAAAATATATTGCGGATAAAATTAGTTTCAATCGCCCTTGTATGATTTTGGTAGTGAATGGTTTTGGAAATTTGTTTATATTTAGTTATAAACTGATTTTGAGAAATTGTTTTATATAAACCATTTTAAATAATTTTTTCTAACTCTTTTATCTTAGTGGCGTGAGTATGGATGTCATTGGGGAAAACCTACTCAGTTTTATATTCACACTTACATTGGTACTTTGGTGATTTCTAAGATGCTATGTTCCGGGACAATGGAAATGGTAATGTTTCCCATATGTTTCACACTACCTTGTGATGTTTGGTCTGTTCGGAGATTTGTGGATTGTGGAGCTTGTAGAGCATGGAGTCTTGAGGTCTTTAGAGAGTCTGGTTTAGTCTATCCGTAGTCAACTGTGATACATTTTTATTCTTCTGATGTTTCTTATTTTGATGTGGTTTTGAGATACATGAAGTTGTTTTGTTTTCTTTCACCCGTTCATGCATCATATAGTGAATGTTTGTTTATTTTTGGTCGGTTATTTGGTTTATTTTTTAAAGGGTAAATCACCCCAAACTTTTTTTTGAAACCCTTCAGCATTTATTGCAAACCATTTGGCATCTTGGTGATGTCGGTGAAGGCCTAGTAATGACTAATTGTACTCTCAATCCAATGATAATTGGCTGGTAATTATAGTTTAAATACCTAGTTAATAATCATATATATTAACATTGAAAATATAAGTATATTCTTGAAAATGAAATTTATATCATAACTTGTGATACCAATTGTTTAAATCTATGTTATCCATAGTTATAAAATTCTCCGTATGGTTTTACTCATGTACAATAGTCATAATCTCTAAAAATAACCCGACCATTATGTGGTACCAACATTAGAAATGCTATCCATTTTAAAATATTATTACATGATATTAATAATGATGAAATATGAAATACAATCCATGGATCAAGAATTAGTGTTTCTTTGGATGATTATATAGATAAAAATAAAAGAGTGTAAATAGAATAAAAAACTATTATTTAAATCATCCTTAAATAGATCATAACTTCCAATAACCTCATACTTCTACATAGGAAAACATGGGGAATACATAAACAAATGATGAGCTAAAAACCCAATAAGTGTATAGAAATAACAATAAAGAGCATAACATAGGATAAAAGACTTAATATGATTACATATAAATCCATAGAACATGAATAAAAATAATTAATAGCAACATGTAGATAATGGGGACATGTAATCATGTCATAATAGGAATTTTTAATCAATATAAAACATTACACAAGCATGAGTCAAGGCATACTACCACAAATATTTTAAATAGTGGACAATGTCCCGTAAAGGTATTGGGTTCACTCTCTATCCACACACAAGGTATCATGAGACTAAATAATAACCAATTCATTTGAAGCTATTGGCTGGTAGAACCATCATAACATGTTCATGAATATTTTTCCCACATGAAGAATAAATCACAATAGTTACCAATGGCACAATCTGGTATTATAATAATGTAATAAGTCATAAAATTGTAATATAAAATTGGTGACCATGAAATACTTGATTTAAATCACCCATGGACAATAACAATGAAAACATGTCTTACATAATGATATTTGATGTTAAACATAATTAAAAACAGGTAAAAATATGTTTTAAGAGATATTAGAAATGAGTCATTTTATTATAGTTTTAAGAAAATATTAATGAGCATTTAAAGAGGAAAATGAATATTTGTTTTCATAAAACATGAAATGAACCAAAATAGTTTTTCATGAAAAAAATATAGTTTTTATAAATATAATTGTGGCCTAAAAAATAGAGTTCACATATAAATGGATCATAAATCCGGAAGTTCCCTTCCATCGATCTTGCTTGTCAAGATGATCTGAGAAGGGAACCTTTTAAAAATGTATATTCCAGAAAAAAAGAATGAAATGATATAGATACATGTGTTTATAACCTATATACATAATGTATTTTTATTATATAAAAATTAATAGTAATTTAATTTTGGTAATGATTGAGATATTTTAACATGACAGAAAAAATGGTTATTAGGAATGAATCCCTTATCTTAAGTCTGAAACAGTTTTTTCACAGGATCTCGATATCCGAGATAATCAAAATAAATAAATCTATTAATTAATTAAAAACGTTTTATATATTTTTATGATTCATTATAATTATAATTTTTTATTAATGGAATTATTTATATGGTATAAGATACAATTTCATCAGTTGAGAGTGTTTGTTTCCATAGTATTCATGATTGGTTAAACTATATAAATTTATGAAAGATCATTTAAAAAGGGAATAGATATAAAAAATTGGATTTATAAGTTATAAATGAAAATATATATAATTAAATGGTTTTATAAATCATTTGGATAGTTTGGGTGAGGATAAGACATTAGATAAGATGGTATTAATAATCGTTTAGATTATTTTTAAGGTTTTGGGATCATCAAAAACTATTTTTTTATAATTCATTAATTTGCATAAATTTTAGTGTTAAAACACATATAGGGTTATAATTTTAATTTTAAAATATATAGTATCCTTTATATTTTTTCCAAAACGAAGGTAAATGAAATTGATATCCTATCATCCATGAAGGAAATAATTAAACACCTAATAGATGATATTATTTATTTTTGTAATAAAGGAAGAGGAGTGTAGACATGATTGTGGGTCATTAAATTAACATAATAAAATTTTATTATATATAATATATTGTTTTTATAATGCATTATTTTTCAGAGGAGATGAGTGGAGTATAATAAATGTAAACCAAGTGAAATCAAAACAAATACAACGAAAGAGGATTTTACCACTTAAATTGTTCTCTTTGAGAACCCCAATAGAAATTGTTTTTTGTATTTTGTTGACAAAAAAAACCTCTTGGATGTGGGGAAGAGGCATGGTAGTAAGATTTGGAAAAGATATGACAATCTACATGGCTTAATAGGTGTTAGTATAAGATTCTGTGAGGGGTGACATTTGTAGTGGAATAGAAATGTGTTTTTTATTTATTTTATTCATTAATTTATTATTTTTGCTCAAGAATAAGAATATTTTTATTATTATTACTGTGTAAAGTAACTAGTTCATATGAGTCAAATCCAATTGTTCCTAAATCTATAAAACATAATCCATGTCTACTTAATTCATGTATTTAGCTTAGACTATAAATTATTTTATTATCATATGCACCAAAAATTCAACTTATTTGCAAAAAAACCCAAAAAATCACACATTCTATTGATTAATTATTATAATTAAAAAATTAACACCATTATATAATAATAATTTAATAAATATTTGGATTTTAAGTATTTATTAAAATCGTCATTTACTAAAAAAATATCAATTTTAAAATAATAAATTATTTTAGAACACAATGAAAAATTAATTATAATCTCATAAGAGATTCGTATAATCATAAGACAAAAAATATTAATTTTTTAATATAATTTATGAAAATAAATTTTCTTCTAGCTAATTATATTAATTATCTAATTGTAAATAAATATTTATATTTCAAAAAAATAGAAAAACATGATTTACCATTTTCAAAATATTATTTACATATACAATTATATAATTATATAATATTTTCATTTATAAGATACCTAAATTTTATATATACCTTCATGGGTGAGGTTACTGTTTTTTTGGATGGTTTACTTTTCCCAGTGGTCATATTACTATTCAAAAGGCCATGTTACTATTCCTTTAGTATATATTTTGTTATTTCAGAAAATTCCTCTTATGTAAGTAATTCTTCACCTATAATCATTGTTTTGGGTAATTTATGTGATGTAATGGGAGTTATACAATATGAAATAATTATAATAAGTGAAACATTGTTGATATAATCCTAGTTTGTTACATGTTAGGATCTCCACATTAAGTATTGTGAGACATTACCTATATGAGCATAATTGTGAAATATTTAAAAACATAAAATATACAAGAATATATTCCCAAAAAATGGTGATTAATATTCTAAAATGATGATTGTTAGAGATGATCATGGATTATTTTTTGCAACCCATTACCATCATGGAATGTTAATCAACGTTGAATATTTTATGAGTAGAAACGATATCGTAACCCAATATTTAATGGGGGTTAAAAGAGATCTCATCATCATATAAATTAAGAGGAATTACATGGGTATAGTAATGAGATATTAATCCAACCAATATCATATTACTTATCTAACATCACTTATTGATATGATAATGGAGGAACAAAAAGATGATGAGGAGATATATGGATAGGTTGTGAAAAATTTGTAGTTCACCTTTGAAAATAATGGAGTAATAAAACATTGAAACCAAATATGTGTCCCATAAAAACCATAAATTAGTAGAAAATGAATATATGATGTGCATATCTCATCCTTATCTACTCATCTAGGAATCACTAAGAAAAATACATCCCAAAATAAATAATTATTGTGTGATGAAATTAATTCCGAAGTTATTGAATTCATTTCAGAATTCATGGTTTTACAAAACGTCAATAATGAATGATTGGATTATAACGGTATGATGAAACTATATCACATACCATAATTTTAAATGGAAATCACATCCTAGGACTCATTAATATATCATAATATGGGTGGTAAATTATGACTTTGAAAAAGAAATTTTATTTCATTCACAGTAGGTAATATTTCTCTCTTGAACTAATCAAAATGATGTCCTTACAGAATGTGGTAATACTGCTTAGAGTTTCACGCTCCATTTTATCTCATTGAGATATGTTGATTAACATGATGGTATGAAAATGATATTTATGATTAGTGATGTTAGACTCCATCATTTTGGGATGATGTTTGAGAGTGAATGATTTTGGTATATAATCTTATATAAGAGATCATATAGAAGGATCAAACCATTCAACATTATATGTAATATTCACAATGTTAATAAAATATCATTGGATAAAATCATCTATGCAGCATAGAGTTTGAAGTTGGATATATGGATTTCTGTCAAATATCACAATGGATGGATCTCTTGAGGTTTTAGGATAATAGAATAATTTTTCAATGATAAATCATCCCCTTTTAGATCCTTGAAATTTTTATAGTCTTTGTATATCCACTACTATTCCCAACAAACCAATTCCAAGTCAATGATGCGTTTAATGTATCCCTCTTAATGTAGTATATACCAAAACAAATATATATATTTAATCTTGTGGTTGGGACATTGAAGAATCATTATTCATAATAGGATTATCTAGTGATGATATAAGATCATAGAGAAAATGATTAATGAAGAAACACATCAAATCTGGTTAATGTGCTCTCATGAAACCACATGTTTCAGGATGTAAAATAAGAAAAAGAATAGGTGAGGAAATAGAAGAACCCTAATATGGTTAATATTATAAAATGAAATTTTGAGGGAAAAATTATTTATGAGGGAAGGTTTTAACTAAAAATAATTTTATAAATGAAATTTTCTTCTTGAATAAATAAATTACATAAGAATTAACATATATATAGAATACACACACTCTTCTGTTGTTATTTTATACTATTAAAAAATATACGATGTAATATTTAAATGATCATTTATCAAATTAATAATTTTTAATATATCCATTATATAATGATGATTATTTTTAGTATATATTATGGGTTATGATAAATTTTAATTGAATGAGATAGAATAAAATATTTCTTTAACCATTTGGATCTTACTATATGAAGTTAAATTATCAAGTATTATGAGAGATATTGCATCATATATATTTTCCATTGATTATTCATAAGCTGAAATTCAATTAGTTTGACATGAATGTATCCATTTATTGTATAAGATCAATCATATTAAGATAATGGCCAAATCATTTCTTTCCGAACCACCCAAAGAAAGTACCCCCTTCACTTAACTTAACATTTGGCCAGACACTGACATAATAAGGTTTTTTGTATCTAGAATATAAAAGCATGAATTTTTACACTTTCATTATAATTAAATAATTATATTGTATTTCTCTTGTCTTGTTACTATAAATAAAATATTATAAATGAGTAAAAAAACATATATATTGATATAAATAAATGATTTTGTTAGAAAATATATTATTTTCTAATTATTTTTATAAAAATAATAAATTAATCAAATATTATTTTCAAAAAATTTTAAATTAATATTTATTTATATAAAAATGATTATATAATTTAATATAGTACTATTCATTCATTATAAGGATGAGAAAATTATTATTTATTTAAAACAAGAATTTTTAGTAAATAATTTTTTTAACTTATATTTTTTTATATTTAGAGAATTAATCTTTAAAAACATATATTTTTTTAATCATAACATTGAAAAATTCCACTAAATAGTTTTTCATAATTTTATGATACAATCAAATTTTTGGGTAAAAATTAAATAGAGTACAAATATATGATTTTTATTATAATATAATAATTACCAAAATGTAATATATTAAATAAAATAAAATTAATTGAAGACCAAATATATATTTTACCATTAAAATTCTTTTTTAGGTTATTTTTTTTATATTATATACAATTAATTAATCCTCCAAAACCAATATTACATTTTATTGTGTTAAAATAATTTATTTATGATGATTAATTACATCCACATCCCCAATGGTACGAAAATAATATTTTCATGTTTTGAAGATATAATATTTGTAAAATCATTCATAGTTTGATGAAACAATTGAAAAAACAATGGGACACTATTTTTTTGTTTAAATAATCATAGATTTTAAAACCTATGTTTATAAATTAATAACAAATTACCCTCACTTTTTCTACAAATACATACCCAAAATGAAATTTTTATTCACCCAAAACCCATTAATCATGAATATATTCTTCATAAAACTATACAAATCCCACCAAATGCAATCAAAATATCATATGATGATATAAAAATGATTTTACATGTTCCCTCTCAATGTAAGGGAATTCAATAATATTTGTTATTCTGTAATAATTTATGAGTTTTGCCTTTCAATTTTCTATTATTCATAGTGCAATAATTTTTTACCCATACATTTAATATAATTTTGATTCTCATGTAATTAATGCCATAATTTCATTTCCATTAAAACCTTTCATAAACCATTATAGACTGTAATTATTTTTCAGAAATTATCCCAGGATTTTCAATGCCATACATTTTTATTGTGTATATCCATTTCTATTTACACTAATTTATAGACTCCAATCATCTACTATAAAAAATCATTTTTCAGACTCCCTTTATATAATTCACACTATATGATAATGTTAGTATATTTCATTTAATACATCAATATGTTGTATGACATATGGGGAAAAAATCATGTGTAGGATAGGAATGTGACCAGTGGTCTAAAACATATATAACAACTTAATTCATCAGGTAAGGTGTTTATCTCTTGATATTCCATGTATGGTGTAGTTGAAATTAACATAATCACAAAATGATATTATTTCTTTTTTTATCCTTGAATAATTCTTTTTATGTCATCTTTGTTGTTATTGTAACATTACTCTGTTTCATTTCAATTATCATCTTATATCATGCCTTAATATCTTGATTTATTATTCCACCCCTCTTTCTATTCCCTTAATAGTCCCCTTGAATCACATGTGTTATAGTGATCATTTTATTCTTTTAATAAAGCATTACGTGTAATTATAGCACAACCAATTATTTTATACATCCTCAGGTTATCCCATGTAGTATTAGATGACTGATGGAATATAAGGGAATTCATTGGAGTTTTTAAATTAATTTTTTGTTCCCATGTTTTAGGCCATTGATATATGTATCAAAGTACCCAATGACACTTGGCCTCATTATCAATTAGTATTTTAATAATTATATATTTATATAGTAATTCATGAATTAATGTGAATAAATGACTTGGGTAGTTTAACCAAAATATTTTTATGGTTATTATCATTAAAATGAAACATATATTACTTTTTTCTAATTTAGTAAAAAAATGTTTCTCAAGTTGTATTCCTATATGTTTGAAAAATAATCACCTTGAGAGGGAGTTAAATTTGGGAGATACTCAGTTATAACATTTCCTTTCCAATTTATCTATTATTATTATCCAAACATCTAATCAATTTAATGTCAAAAAATCAAGTTTATTATTTTTATATTATGTTTCATGTTTTATTATAATTCACTATTTTCCGGAAAAAATTGTAAAATTTTATAATTCATCATCCTACCAAAGTTGTCTACCATATGATCAATAATCCAAAAATAATTCAATCCAAAAAACACCATAATATTCAACATGAACATATCATGTTAGTTCATATTTTGATCCTCCTAGTGACACAACTTGGTTGTTTTAACATTATGTGGTGCTACTGTTGAGTGAATATACCACTACTAGTGGCAACTACTATAATCAATCATGATACAAATAAATATTTTTTCGAAAAACATGTGAAACAATAGATAAGAGCTACAACTATTACCAATACATGAATATACTATAATTTGATTCAAACACAATGTTATTCTACAACTTAGTACAAATGTCATCCTGATTTTATAACTTTAGAATATCTATTTTTCTCATACCTACTATAGAAATCATAAAACATTATGCTTAAGAATAGATTTTCAATATGTAGTTTATGAAATTCAATGAAATTCAGATGAATATTGATTTAAGAATTATTTTTGGGAAAGAATTTCATAATGGGGTTTAAGGAAATATATACACTCATGATCAATCTCTCAGTATAAGGATTCTAATCCCTTTTTAATCATTTTTCAACATTATTGTGGTGGGAATGGAATGATATAAATTCATAGTAAACAATCATGATCATTGATGTATGATATGCAGTAAATTTGAATGTTTGTTAAAATATACTAACTAGTTTTATTGAAAAATTTTCATTATCATTTTGTTCAGATAGATTAGAGCCTACTGAGAAGACAGATTTTCCATGACATCCATGAAATTAAATATTCTTATAATCTAATTGAAAATATAGTGATAGATTCAAGGACTCATGAATAAACAAATAATATCATACTGAGCATCATCATATATTCAAAAACCCTATTCCATTATATTTTCATTCTAGGAAAACATTAGATCTATATTTTTTATTACACTTTGAATCTATAAACATAGTCACCAATACATATCTATATAGTTTAAGAAACTCTAATTCCTTTTTTTACCTAAATACCATGAAAAATTGTGGAAGAGGTCCTAAATCACATGGAATCATTTTTTTCCATGAAGACTATTGGAATATGATTATTTATATCATGAATTATCTAATAACTATTTTTTATTCAATCATTGTCATTGAACATTTTTTCTTATAATTAAGTGCATGATAGTGGATAGATAACATGTGGAGGGCATTAGGTCGTGCCTTGATATTGAACCCCTCACTTATTTTTACAATTTTTTTTTATTTTTTTTATTTTTCATTAATAACATAATCTATTTCAAAATTTCAAAATAATGAAAATACAATATAGTGATAGTTTTCTTTAATGTTTTCATTATATAAGATTTTTTGTTCAATTAAATTAGTTTCATATAAAATTTTTATTTAATTTTTTTTACTAATTTGTGATCGATCATTTTTTAATACATTATAATGATAAAAATAGTTAGTTTTTTAGGTTTAGTTAAGTAATATTTTTACTAAATTATGAGTGTCAATTCATAAAAATTAATATCGATTAATTCCACTCTTTAGTGAACCACCATGCAAGCCACGATACATACATTAAGTACTACACAAATCCATAAACAACTCACTATGTTATGGAATTATTTCACACAACCTTCTTTTCATTAGAATAATATATTTACCAATAGAATTGGTCTATAACCTGGATTATCAACCTAGTACCCATGAATAAAATATCTGATTTTAATTTGACTTTTCCATAATCAACATCCGTTTATTTTATAGTGTGCACAATAAAACATGCCAGATATCACCATGAACTTCTTAGATCAATTAAAATTGAATTATAGTCATGATACTAATGTTTATAACATGATCTTAGTATGTATATTAAAATATATAAACATAATTTTTTTAAAATATCTAGATTTAAGACACTCTCCTGGTATTACTAAAATAATTAAAGATGGGGTGACATTTTGAGTTTCAAAAAATGTCATTATTTGAGATAGTCCACTAGAAATACACAACATATTTTATAATATATACTCAACTAGGATTCCCAAATTGAATTATTTGATAGTATAATAATGGATTATTCAAATTACTTATATATATATATTTATATATCTGACTCACGGTTTCCAAAAAATTACATGAAAATATCAGCCACATATTTTCCAAAACTCATTCATTATATTCTATGGTCTGGTTTAACATGATTGGGCCCCTCATCAATAAATCCCAATTGAAACCATTTCAGTGTTCCATTACCTTAGTATATTATTAAACATGATATTATTTTTCATGTAAATATAAATTGATGCATTAAATATAAAAAGTGAAACTATTATTCAATAAAAATGAAATTAAATGGAACTCATTCAATCCTTCTCATGTGAATATAAATGGAATTATATTTCATTCTAAATGGATCTATGATATATTGATTTTATTTCCACTAATTTTGATACTTTGAAATCCCCTCTCTTGGGCCTTTCTCTCTATCAAAACCAATTTCTCCTCCTATGATGGATATTTATACTAGAGTATCGACATATGAGGTACTAAATTTAGATAATCAAACATTGGGATCCATTGGGATATACTATAATTTCCTAAATAATTGATATTGTAAACTCATTTTTTTATAAGTCACATTCATTAGACGTTATCTTATATTCTTCTTTTGAAGTATCTCAAAAAATGTTATAAATGTATAAGTGTTTCTTTCAAGAGAAAATATGATCCTGTGTAGTATATGTTAACCACAAAACTATTTTCTCTTGATATATCATTCCCATATAGATGTTAGTTAATAATAATAATCAACTAATAGTAGATTGAATTTTCTCAAAGCATGAAGATGAAATTTCAACAATAGAAAACAGTGAACCTAATATGAAATTTGTTTCATATAAAAGAGATTGATTAGATAAGATCCATCATTTTATATAATAAATTAATGGTTTTGTATTTTGATCCCTAGAATCTAAATAGAAGCCTTTACTAATGAGAAAATGTATATTAAGATACCTAATCCTCCTCTAGGAAATCAATTATATTACAAGGTTTTAAAGGACCATCAATCATATTTTCAATGAAATTGGACATAGATTAATATATTTTATTTTTCTCAAAAGAATAAAATATATTTCCCAACACTTAATTACAATAATAAAAGATGATGAATGTAATTGAAGTGGTATAACATTGTGAATGATAAATCCTAACTATAAAAATAGATCACAAATTTTTAGAGGGTTGATGAGCTTTGAGGCTATATTCTAATGGAATATGCAGTAATCTGTTGGTTTCGTACATCTTAATAATATACTATATTGGGTGTCTCTCCATAGAGTGAGATAATATATATCTTCTTTAACATAATGATTTTACGGAGAATATATTTTACCCATATATAATAAATATTGATTCATCAAGTAGGTCATTAATGAATCAACGAAATATCTCTATTATAACATGACTATGATCTATAATAAGATACAACGATGTTTTTTTCTTGAACCTATCATATAGAACATGAAATATATTTCTACATTACATCAACGGGAGCTAGTCACTGAAGCATAACCCTAGGTTTTAACACCATCCCCTATTTCTATAACATAGATTCGCCATAATATTTGGAATGAATAAATATAATAGTTCTTTTTTAACATCAACAAGTTAATTCAATCACTATTTGGGTGATTTTTGGTACTCTAGCCTCAGTTTCCATCATATATAGGGATAGAAAAAACAATATTAATTTCATTTCTACGTTGACTAGGAATCCAAATGCCAAAATCAGTCTTCAATGGTCAAAAATGAGATAAATGTTGGGATAAATTCGAAACCCAAGACGGAAAGATTAAATTTTGACGTGAATATTTAATATTTAGAAACACTAATAGATAGAATAAATCCAAAATACATCGTAATCTAGTCCTGAGAATGGAGTTATGTTACATATACTACTAAAACACCCATGTGGATACCCTATCCAACAAGACAAGTTTAATTTTTACCAACAAAACCTATAATTAAATCATTAATAATGAATTATGATATATGAATTTTTAATTCACCCCACCCAATGAAATTACTCATTTCATGATAGGGGATAAATATGGAGTTATCATCATAAAATTCAACCACATATATAATTATCTATATAAAAAATCAATTCTTTTAAAAAATGTATTTAACCCCTCTATATAACCTCAAATGGAGATTTTTGATGGTTAAAAATATATTAATTATTTTGAGATGAAAATTAATTGGATGATGACTATGATGATACCTTTTTTGGATATTCTATATTTGAGGAGGTATCATTCTAATATAATATATATAATGACATGGATCAAAATATTGTTAACATGTTTGTGAATTTTATCTACATTGACAATATGAATAATGTACACAATCATTCTAATGAGGAGAAGGATAATGAGTAAGCCAATATGTATGATGATAGTCACATAAAGGGATAACATACTTTTATAAAAATAAATCCCATGATTTGTTGATATCTCTATATATTTCTACATCCAAATACATGCCACACATGAAACAATGAAAATGGTGAATTTTTTTCTCTATTCATTGTCCACCACCAATTGAAAGTTTTGTTACCATCACAATAAATTAAAAATACTTTTAATGTTCATGTCCTTGGGGATCCATTCAATGATGATGTAAAATAAATAATTCCATCAATGGAATCATAATTATTATAGATAAGTAAAAAATAGTGAGACTTTTAGTATTTGGTTTGTTATTAAGTAGGTTAGATGGAGGCATGGTTATTATAAGATAGACTCTCACCTAGAGAATAAGGTGGCATATCATACAGAGTAATTAGTGGGTGTGCCCCAGGTACATTGTGTGAGAGGAATGGTCGAATAAATGATATACATATAGACTGGGTTAAATCAGTATAAGTGACCAAAAAATAACATTTTTAATCCCTTTTTTCCTTTAATCCCACTCACTATTTAGTGATAATTATCTTATTCCCTCCATCCATAACTAAACTATAACTTCTTCTTTCATTATTTACTTTTGATCTCACTCACACAATATATCTGATGAAATACCAGGTTACTCTATCCAAATGAAATACTGGATCCTAGTATGATATATATTACATTTATATCGTATAATGCACTTGTATAATCATGTGAATACAATAGTGTATGGTTTATAATTATTTCTATGATATGTGTGACTTTTTCTCAATAACATCCCCTAGAATCATCATACAATCGTATCGATAGTTTAATAAAAATTAGAATAATAATAATAAAGTCCCATATCAATTTAGACTCCTGAATTGTTTTGGATGTAATGAATAATTTTATATTTTTTATTAATTCACATTCATTATATCATGTGAGGACTTCTTCATTTAATTTTTATACAAATAGAAATTATCATGATTCTTCACACCAAGGAAGCAAGTAATCACACTACCTTTATTAAAATTGAATCAATATATCTCCTCATATTCATCTTCCTCAGTACATAATCAATATATCACATGATCTACTGTTACATATTCACTTTCTGAATTATTCTACATCAATGAAAAAACATTATTAACTTACTCTCTCTTTAATGATAATAAACACAACTTTCTGTTTTTATCATATTGAGTCCCTTTCTTAACACCAAAATATTACTCAGATTTGTTAGTGTGGCAGTCCCACTTTTTAATAAAGTAATTTTGTATTCATCATTCTAAATGACTATATTTCAATATTTTGTAAAATTTATATATTGATGGACACATCTTCATATATTGAAGGGTCAATATATTTTTTGAATTTAAATATACATATTTCCTGGAATTTAAAAATTTATGTAAACTATTAATATGAATTACAATAAACAAAACATATATAATTTTGTACGCAAAAATTCATTTGATCATTCTACACATTTTTTTTTCTTTTTCCAGGATTTGTATATTTATTTTATCTAAAAAATGAATTTTTTATAATAAAAAAAACATGATCGTGAATCTATCCTTCAAATTGAAGTGTAAAATTAATTCTAAATTAATTCTCTTGAGTAATCCTTCAAGTACCATTTATCTCTACGATATATAATGGTTTAAAAATGTGATTCATGATATATGAATAATTTATGAACCATTCATGTATAAACTAATTTAATTATCATGTGATACGAATGTCTCATATCAACATTGATTTCCTTATAGAATTGTGTCAAACTTATTGTAGTCTGGCCACAAGAATTCGATGAACCATGGGGGTGATTTTCTGATTTTGGTCATTTTGGATTTCAAGTCCACCTATCCTTCATGAAATCCTTCTCCAAGGGTAAGAATAACCCCATTTTGGCCTCCTTTGAAAAATTAATGGTCAAAACATAATAATGGAATCACCATAGATTTATCTTTATGTTAGGGTTCATAAAATCTATGCATTATTCCTCAACATGAATATCCCCACAACATTATACATGGATAGGTTGGATGTGTTGGAATGAAATTTAACATATTTACCATGGCCACTTGCACCATGATCATGGTCCCTTTATTTTACGCATTCTAAATAGGATCACTAATATATCACTATTAGGACAACAATTTACAATGTCTATTTCTAATCACCCATTTTGGGAATACTCCTCTTCAACTTGTGCTATAGGTGTAGCTTCATTTCTTCTAATTCTATATATTCACAATGATAATCTATTATTCATGGGAATTTTTATATTAGGAAATATTCCCAATAGTAATCCCAAGACTAATGTAATATCCAGCCAGGATTCTCCAATAGTCACACTCTTCTGGGTGTGGTCTTCATGGAACTAACCAATATTACATAAACCTCTTCAATAATCATACAAGGACTGAAACATAATAAATCTGTGAAAATATTTACATTTATTAAGAATTTCATACATGTTTTATATTTATTTGGAATCATCCAAACATCAATGGATGATCATTTTTCATACTCCTTTATTATATAGAAATTATTATAGTATCTATAAATCATAAATCATCAAAAAAATATTACATGGAATATGTAGTAAAAAATAACCAAAATATAGAGGATCCTCGTTATCTACAATATTATGTTCTTTGCAACTCATTATCAATACAATATTATCATTAGTATTTTTATTCACCTTAATTCATTATTATACATTTTGATATCAATAATGGTTCTTATTTATTGATGATTAAAAATATTAAATTACTATATCAAAATAATTAAATTCTTAATAAACTCCCCAATTATAATTATTTTAAATACAATCTTGTAGTTTGAGGTCAATTTTTTGTAATTATTTTCTCATTCTCAACATTAATTCAATTTCTCTCCCTTTTTCTAACAATTTTATACATTGAACATTATATCCCCTATATTGAACAAAAGATAAATTTTTTTTTTTAAAGGGTGTCCGTTCCAAAATAAAAATTGGTCATTAACCATTCAACACTATGTTTATTAATGATTTCACATTATAGAAAATATCAATATTGATTTAGACTACTATGTTATCAATTATCAAATGAATATGATACCAATCATAAAAGAATTAGAATACAATATATATTGAGGATATATTAAAACTGAATTTATAGTGTGTAATTTTTGAAATATTAATTCATTTATATATTCTATGAAGTTATGTAAATATTTAATTTCCTACTTTAGTTGAATATACAAAATAATGTTTTTCAAATGCAACTTAATTTTTTAATATCCTTCTATCTTCAAATTTATGATTTTGGTAAATGAGAAAAATTACCCCCCCAAGGGAAAAATATTATTTTCATTATCTTGAATTGTATATTAATATTCCAATACTTTATTATCATAGAATATTAAAGAACATTCTATAATATTTGACGTTACATTTAATAAAATATTTGACAGCTTCATTAAAATATATTATTTGTCCCTTCCTCAAGGAAATGCTCCTAGTAATCATTATTATAGTTAATATATTCATGTACAAATATCATGATGTTTTGAAATATAGAATATATAAAAAAGAATTATTTATGATCCATTCATTACTTGAAAACATACACATATCAACTAAGTATGGTATTCATCAATGAATTCCCTTTAAAAAGGACAATGAACTCTAGTATGGTGATATACTCAACATTGTTGTCCATAAATCACAACATATAATTTATCCCATTTTCTCCACATAGTGGCATCATTCATCTTGAATTACCTTTATTGTATGTACATTTAATATACAATATTTTAATGTAATGATTTGATCTTCTTTTTAATGTTCTATAAATTTAAAAGAATTTTTTTTTCTTAAATACTTAGGAATTTTAGGAGTATTTGGTTTCGGATGGCACTTGATTCCGAGGCCCGGTGTGCCCTTAATCAATTTCTAATGTTTTGTTCGGGTAAGTTTAGTAAACGTATGTGTGGGTATTTCTATATTTTGAACTGGTGCTCAGAATTGAAATCTGAGGGCACCAATGAACTTGCAGTGCCTGTATTCGCTTAAGGGGACCTTTATAACATTTTCATTTTATGCCGGTTGAAAGTTAATTTTCGGGATTTAGAATAAAATAAATTAACTTGTGGAACACAATTTTATTTTATATCTGGTATTTATTTTCTCCCAAGGGGTGTTAGAAGTGGTTCCCACACCAACTTAACCTCTCATGAGAGGATTTAGTGTGGTGGGACCAACAGGTGCCCTAAACCTTTCATCTCCCCAAAACTCCCCTTAAACCCCCCTTTAACACTTTCCTTCTTTAATTTTTGACAACTCTTCCTAATTTATTGTTATCTCTCCACCTTCTACACTCCCTTTGATATTATGAAAACACATTTAATTAATTAATTGAACTTTAATTAATTAATAAAAGTTGTTTGAATTTTGAATTACATGTGTTAATAAAATAATATCCTTAGCTATTATTTTATTTTGGCACTTGTTGTGTTGGGAGAATTTTTGGGAGAACTGTTTAGAAATTGAAGAGGGAGTTCCTCTTTTATGGAATAACACCTTCCTTCCATCGAAGAAACACCGAATAACGATGATCGTCTCCTTCGATATTTGGCCAAGCCAAAAGATAATGATCCACCTGCAAGGAACACCGACGACACACCATCCTCAAATCCTTCTTCCCCGAAGTCAATGAGTTGATGCCGTCTCCCCGCGATGTCGTCTTCCACGACGCCCAACTACCAAGAACCATATTTAAAGTTAGGGGTTTGTTCAATTTGAAGTGATTATTTTTGTACCCCGTTCTTCATTGAAAATCATAGTTTTTATTCAGCCAACTGATACCACCTAACGTGGAGGGTGCGGGTCGAACGCACACGGCCTGATGACCCTCCGTAGTCTCATTTTTTTGCGATGGAGATCTTTGTAGAGATCAGAAGCTTGACATACATGTACATTACATTACTTTTGCAGAATACTTAATACATAACAAAAACAGACACACAAGGAACTTAATAGTTTAGTTTCTTTGGAAACTTGGAACGTAATATTCTAATCGCGGGGAAAGATCTTCAACATCTCTCGTAATGATCTTCCCCCTTTTTTATTACCTAAAACCTATCTTTATATCCTGGGGAAAGAAAATATAAAAAGGGTGAGCTCAAATGATATGTAAGGGTAAGTATGGATAAAATAAAACATACCATATACATTTGAACTTAAAAACATGAACATAATATTTATACATCAAAAGCTTGAGCAATGACATAAAACATGGAAGTACGTAAGGCATAGATCATGAAGAAACATTAAGAATGATAAATGTAATGGGAATAAAACATGTAATTGTGGAAACCATTAATCACATGATATGATTTCCATATTAGCCAAGGAATTACTACCAAGACCATCTTAGTGGACAAAGTCCCTTTCTGAATCGAGTTCACTCCTCGTTCCAGTCCTGTATTACTGAACCAGTTTAACTTGTCGTTCCAGCCATGTCTATCTCATGAGATATAAATCTTTACCCAATGTATTGGAGGGATATTTAGGTCCCACCCATCTCACAATGATATCATTCTTACTTGTGCCACAAAATAAACATACATCCATTCATAATAACCCAACGAATAAAATGGGTTTCATAAACATCATCCCATCATCACTTAATCCATATAAAATAAATGGATATAATTTCATAATAAGAAAAGTGAAACCATGTAAATCATATAGACTTTATAATTGAAACATACACATATGAAATAACTTCATCTTAGATGGAAAATGGTTTTCATAAAACACTTGAAATGAATTCTTGAGGAAAATATCCTTTCTTCTTGAAAATCAATTTCTTTTCACAAAACGTCATGCAATTTTAAACTAAAAATATTTTGTTTAAATTATTAATGAAATATTTTGGAGGAAGATTCAAGAAATTAAGGATTTATAAAACCATAAAAATCTGTTCGTCCTGTAAAAGTTAAAAAAACATTCTCCTTGTACTTTTACCGAAAATGTGAAAAAATACCTCGTAAAAGAATGATTCCATACATACCATGTAGTAAAAGTAAAAAATGGGTAAAAATGACTTTAAACATACCTGAAAACTCTTTTATAAAACATGGACATGGATGATAGAAATAACCCCCAGTAAATACTTACGAATAAGCAATCTCGGATGAAAATGAGATTTGATAAATTATCCCATATCTTAGGTCTGATATGCTTTGTATGGTTCCAAACCTCCTGTATAATGATTTAATTAATGTCATTGACTTATTACATAATCATATTCATTGTTATTATATCATATATGTTTCACTTATGACTTTATATTACCCGTTCTTTTGTAAATTCCACGTTAAAGTATCGGTTTGGGTAAAATCATTTAATTTATCATCTGTTTTTCGACTTGTCGTTTCTTGATATTATTACTTATATCCTGATTTACATAATTCCAGAATTTAAAAAATGATTTATATATAAAATATATTTATCATATACATATATATTATAGATCGATAAAAGGAATGAAATACACCGTTCATGGAGATGGTTGGTCGTACGTATGCATGAACGTTGTTTTCGTTTCCTTATTGAATTGAATGAAACTAAATAGATGACATACATATATATACATAAATCCAGTAGCATTATTATTTTATATATATCATTATTATTAATTATATAAACTTTATGATCATTTATGTGTGGTTAATCATGGAGAATGAATCTCATCGCTTCGTGGAGACGGTAGTCCGTACGTACGCAAGTGTGATGATATTGTTCCAATAATTATAGAATTGGAGTGGATGTTATAATATATCATAATCGGTATGATGTTATAATAACCATATATAGTTACTATTTACACCATTATAGCCATCCATGTAAGGTGTTGGTGGAAAAACAGATTACACCACGGCGTGGAGACAGTATTCCGTACGTACGCACACGCGGTGATTTTTTTTTCCGTAGGATGGATAGAAGGTGAAATAGGGTGGTTTCATATTTTTAATAACATATCAGTATATGAGGGATACTGATGTTATTACTTCATAATGAGACTACTAAATAAGAAGAAGTTGAAGAAGAAAGAAAATTGAAAGAATCGGTAACAGATATTACCTCTTCTTTGACACGCCTCTTTGAATCCCACACATAGGGAACTAAAATTGGGCATTGAAGAATTCCAAGACCTCTAGGATGTTTATAGATAAGTTGAGAAGAGAAATTGGCAGGGGTTGGCGGATCTTTAAGGCTCAAATTTGTGTGAGGAAGAGAGGGAGGAGGTGCCCATTTATAAGGGAAGAGAGGGGCACCTTTGGAAAAACTAAAAATATTATTTTATTACAATGTCATATTCGGTTTTAAATAACTCCAAATTGATTTATTTAGATGTTAAGGTGGGGATGGGTAAAAAGCCTTTCATCCATTAGAATTTAGAAATGTTTAGGTTCCTATTTTAACCTTATCATTTAGATTTAACTTTAAGTTAGATAATTTTACTTTTACCGTGTCTTTTTGTGTTCTTACACTATAAGGATAATAAACTTACCATTACAAGCCAAAAGAACCCCAAGATGTTTATTATTAATATATATAACCATATATAAGTCATTTAGAATAACCTTAGATTTTTAGGAATATAATAACAATTAATAATATAATATTTGTTTTGAAAACAATTTTATGTCAATTTTGACACTATTTGGTAATTGATTTTTGTGAAAATCATAACAGAATGATTAGTTCAAAAAAAGTTAATTATATCAACAATAACATGTCATATTAACATATATGAATTATTGAAATTCATAAAAAGTCTCAAATTACATTTATTAGGGTATTTATAACATCAATTATTTCATTATTTCATTAATAAGATAATTACTACATCGTCATTGTGTCATATATAAATTAACTTATTTAAAGTCTAAAATTTACAAATAATATATCATTATGTAGGAAATCGTTTTAGATTTATAATTAATATTTATAGTCGAATTAACTTATGTATAACCCTATATTAAAAATGGTTTACTTATTAAACATTGATTTTAACTATTTTAACCTTCCTTTAAATAAATTAATAATAAATGTACTAATCTAATCCAAGTGGGCATAAATGGTAATAATTTATTCCTAAGGTTTTTCATGGTCGAATTAAACTTATCCAATAGAATTAGGACATGTGTTAGGGTAATAATAATATCATTTTTACCCTTAATTACCCTATTTACTTTTAACCGTGGTAAATAAAATTAAAAAGTTACTATTCTCCAAAAATTATTTTCATCTCATTGAACCACATTATACTTACTGAAATCAACAGTGTCTCTTGGATTTTTGAAATTCCTTTCACAAAAGCGGTAAAATTATGTTTTATGTAAATTTGCAAATTCTTCTAGGAGGTGAGTAAAAGACGGTCAAAAGTTCAATAAAATTTTTATATATCTAAATTTATTATAAAATGACTCCAATGAATTACATTGAACTTATATAGGTATTATGTATCAATTTTGACCTAAAATAAATTTATATTAAATAAATAATTATTTAAATAAAAAGTCGGTTTCTAAATAGTAACTTAGTGTTTTCACTATTCATCAAAAATTGAAAGTTTTCATAAAAATACCAAAATTTTACCCTAGGCCAATTTCGATATTCTGAATCCAAAAACGAAGTCCATTTTCAAAAATAAAAATTATAAAATTTCAAAAATTTGGTGTTACTATTCATAACGGCTAGTTTTAATAATATTTTAATTGCATATCATTATTTAGTGAAACTCGGTATTACGTACAACACATGCTATCGTTGAATGTTGCACTTGCGTGTATTGCAAGAAATGTAAGGGATGCGTGTTGTGCAAGCCCCTTTTGGTGTAGCATACAACACAAGATATTAATGAAATTAAAAAGAATATTTTTCGTAAAATCTTAGGGTGTTAAATTCTACCCCCTTAAAATGAATTTCTCCCTTGAAATTCATCGGGGATATAAATTGTTTACTACTTGAAAGTTTCATTAATAGAAACCCACATCGTAAAAAGGATTACCAAAAGTTGGCTTTAAAAACTAAATAATGAAACGTAACGGTTACCCAAATTAACTAATCACTGGGTTTCCACATAGGATAACATAGGTAAAAATATGGATATGGAAGAGAAATATAACTGTCATGTTCTGATGGAGAGTGGTAGAGAACATGGATATGAAAAATCCAATAATCACAAAGCCATTGATTTGTGATGATCTAGGGTACCATCTAATTCATCGGGTACTAGGACAACATTTTTGTTTTTCAATATCATTTCCCTAATGTTGAAGAATTTGAATTAGAATAAATACTTACATTATTTTGGTACAATCTCATTGTTGTTCGTGCCTTGAACAATTTCCACTTCATCTTTTAAATAAATGAAGTTGAATTTGTTATTTGTGAAGTGTTAGCAGATCATGTGATAGAATGACGGGTCATTCCATCTATCTCAAACAAAAGGTTAGCAAAAGTTAATAAATATACATAAGTCGATCTATGGTTCCTAAAATGGAATTATAATTCATATATCATACTACTTAATATAATAAAACTAGTTTCAACTAAATAGGGACTTCCTGTAGGCCAGTGGTAGGCGATAAAGGCCAGTCGCACTTCGGTTGTGGGTTCGATTCCCACAGCCCTGTCTGACGCGATGGGTTATCGCCTGTCCTGCAGGTTGTCCTTTTTCTAAAACTACATTACTATAACAACCCATCAATAATATCGAAAAAAGCTTTATCCTTAAACAATACTAACTTATCTCAAACATAATCCTTTCCAATCTTTAGGCTTATCCAAAATACTGTTGTCCAATCTCATATTATAGTGAAAAAGATTACCAAAGAGTTAATATACCAAGAATGTTAATACCATCATTGATCCCCATATATCGTGAGATATGTCATTTTGGTCACAATCCTAACATTCTAAGGCATTAATCATGTATTCTCTTGAAAAATGAATACCCATTGAATCTTAGTGAAAACATGAGTGCTGTCAAAAGTTAACTATTTTCACATACCAAAACCTCAAACCATGATATAACTATTTCCTTATATCAATCATGAGCTTATGAATGCAGTCAAACATTTCATTTTCTCCTTATCCCATCATTATGCGCATATCATCATTTTTCCAAAAATATCTCAATTACATTCCATGGTTACCAGTACAATAATGTTATTGAAAACCACAATAGACCAATACATAAATATTCCAATATTCCATGATACTATATACAACATTATTTTGGAATCCCATTACATAAACACTTAATCATTCCACGACAATGTTGTCATATTCAACATCACCAATGGTGATCGCATGTGACTTCCCTTTGTCCTTTGCCTTAAGTGGTTGCTCATGTCGATCATCACTAACCCTTGGATTAGGGAATTTATTAGCATAATGCCCCATTTCCTTGCTCTTTAAGCATTTAAGTGTTGGTGGTGCATTCTCTGCAGTCTTTTCTTTATTTACATCATTAGAAACCCTTTTTACATTACTTCGACACTCAGCTACTCGATGACCTTCTTTTCCACACATAAAACATTTTCTAGTCCCTTTAAGACAATATCCACCATGCTTCTTTCCACACTTTGAGCATAAGGAAACATTCATATTCTTTTCACCATTATTCCGAGATTTCTCCTTGAACTCCATCTTTCATTTCATTTAAAAACTATGAGATGGATAAGTAACACCAACTTCCATTTCTACCTTGATAGCACAATGCACAATTTCTTCATAGCTACTAAAGTATCTTATAGCTAATTCCCTTCGAAGATTTCGTTTTAATCCACTGAAGAATCGATCAACTTTACTTTCAGGTTGGATGATAAAGCCAGATGCATACCTCGCAAGCCTTGTAAAATTCGCTTCGTATACACCAACAGATTCATCATCCTTTTTCTTTAGTTCAAGAAACTCCTTCTCCATCTTTGTTCGAAGAATACGAGGGAAGTACTTGTTGAAAAATAAGTTCATGAACTCATCCCATTCCATGAACCCAGTTTCATCTCTTGGACTTGTATTCCTGATAAGATTCCCCCATTGATCAGCTTCACCATCCAATCGATATACTGCTAAGATCACTTTATCATGTTCAAAAAATTGAAGAATTGAAAATATCTTTTCAGTGGTACTGATCCATTGTTCATCAACAAGTGGATCAGAAGACCCACTAAAAGAAGGTGGATGTTGCCTCATGAAGGACTCAATATAATATTGTTCCCTTCTATGCTCATTTGGAAGTCCAGAATGATTCATAGATTGTATAATTATAGCAATAAGATTTTTCACTCCATCTCCCATAACATTTGTTTGTTCATAAGGACAATCATTTCATTGTCCATTGCATTGATCAACATGATTCTTTCGGGTTCCAGCCATCGTCTAAAAACCAAAAAGAATAGTGTGAGAGGAAAAAATCATGCTAGGGAAAAAAACATAATAAAGGGGGAGTGCCCTCAATATCTAACATATTAGGATTAATTCTAAGATCGTTTCCATAATTCTAGGACTATAACCTATACTTATAGTTAACCTTAGGGACATCCCTATACAGACCTTATAAATATCTCTTGGGATCTCACTAAGGTTCTCGGATCCATGTTTCCAATGTTTTACTAAACCTTTCCTCTGATACCAATTGTAGAGTCCTCAAGATTGAAATACATGAACATTACATTACTTTTGTGGAATACTTAATACATAACAAAAACAGACACACAAGGACCGTAATAGTTTAGTGTCTTTGGAAACATGGAACGCAATCTTCTAATCATGGTGGAATATCATCAACATCTCCCATAAAGATCATGCCCTTTATTCTTACCTAAAACCTCTCTTTATATCCTGGGGAATGGAAAACATAAAAAGGATGAGCTCAAATTCTTAGTAAGGGTATGTATGGATAAAATAAAACATACCATATTCATTTGAACTTAAAAACATGAACATAATGATTAAACATCAAAAGCTTGAGCAATGACATAAAACATGGAAGTATGTAAGGCATAGATGATAAAGAAACATTAAGAATGATAAAATAGCATGGGAATAAACCATGTAATTATGGCAACCATTAAACACATGATATGGTTTCCATATTAGCCAAGGCATTACTACCAATACCATCTTAGCGGACAAAGTCCCTTTCTGAATCGAGTTCACTCCTCGTTCTAGTACTGTATTACAGAACCGGTTTAACATTCCATTCCAGACTTGTCTATCTCATGAGATATAAATATTTACCCAATGTATTGGAGGGATATATAGGTCCCACCCATATCATAATAAAATCATTCTTACTTGTGCCACAAAATAAACATACATCATTCATAATAACCCAACGAATAAAATGGGATTCATAAACATCATCACATCATCAAATAATCCATATAAAAGAAATGGATATAATTTCATAATAAGAAAAGTGAAACCATGTAAATCATAGAGACTTTAAACTTAAAACATACACATATGAGATAATTTCATCTTAGATGGAAAATGGGTTTGATAAAACACTTGGAATTAATTCTTGAGGAAAATATCCTTTCTTCTTCAAATTTAATTTCTTTTCACAAAAATTCATGCAATTTTAAAAGAAAAATATTTTGTTTAAAATAGTCATGAAATATTTTAGAGGATGCTTCATGAAAATAAGGCTTTATAAAACCGTAAAAATCTGTTCATGTCGTATAACATAAAAAAAACATTCTTCTCGTACTTTTGCCAGAAAAGTGAAAAAGTACCTCGTAAAAGAATGATTCCACACATACCATGTAGTAAAAGTAAAAAATAGGTAAAAATGACTTCAAACATACATGAAAACACTTTTATAAAACATGTACATGGATGATAGAAATAACCCCCAGTAAATACTTACGAATTAACAATCTCAGATAAAAATGAGATTTGCAAAATTATCCCTTACCCTAGGTCCGATATGCTTCATATGGTTCCGAACCTCCTGCATAATGATTTAAATAATGTCATTGACTTATTACATAATCATATTCATTGTTATTATATCATATATGTTTCACTAATGACTTTATATTACCCTTTCTTTTGTAAATTCCATGTTAAAGAAGCGTTTTGGGTAAAATCATTTCATTTATCATATTTGTTTCGACTTGTCATTTCTTGATATTATTACTTATATCATTATTAAAATAATTCCATAATCTAAAAAATGATTTATATATAATATATATTCATCATATACATATATATTATAGATCGATAAAAGGAATGAAATACACCGTTCATGGAGACGGTAGACCGTACGTACGCATGAACGCTATTTTCGTTTCCTTATTGAATTGAATGAAACTAAATAGATGACACACACACACATATATATATATACATAAATCCAGTAGCATTATTAGTTTATATATTTCATTATTATTCATTATATAAACTTTATGATCATTCATGTATGGTTAATCATGGAGAATGAATCTCATCACGTCGTGGAGACGGTAGTCCGTACGTACGCACGAGCGATGATATCGTTCCCATAATTATACAATTTTAGTGTATGGTATAATATATCATAATAAGTATGATGTAATAATAACCATATATAGTTATTCTTTACACCATTATACCCATCCATGTAAGGTGTTGGTGGAAAAACAGATTACATCCCGGCGTGGAGATGGTATTTCGTACGAACGCACGCATGGTGATTTTGTTTTCCGTAGAATGGATAGAATGTGAAATAGGGTTTTTTCGTATTTATAATAACATATCAGTATATGAGATATAATGATGTTATTACCTCATAATTAAACAACTAAATAAGAAGAATTTGAAGAAGAAAGAAAATTGAAAGAATCGGTAACATATATTACCTCTTCTTTGACACACCTCTTTGAATCCTCCACTTAGGGTACTAAAATTGGACTTTGAAGAATTCCAGGACCTCTATGATGCTTCTAGGGAAGTTGGGAAGAGAACTAGGCAGGGGTTGGCCGAGATTTAAGGCTCAAAGTTGTGTGAGTAAGAGAGGGAGGAGGTGCCCATTTATAAGGGAGGAGAGGGGTACCTTTGGAAAAACGAAAAATATTATTTTATTACAAAGTCATATTCAGTTTTAAATAGCTCCAAATTGATTTATTTTTTTAGCTAAGGTTGGTATGGGTCGAAATCCTCTCATCCAATAGAATTTAGAAAAGTTTAGGTTCCTATTTTAACCTTATCATTTAGATTTAACTTTAAGTTAGATAATTTAACTTTTACCGTCTCTTTTTGTGTTCTTACACTTTAAGGATAATAAACTTACTATAACAATCCAAACGAACCCCAAGATGTTTATTATTGATATATATAACATTATATAAGTCATTTGGCCGAACCTTAGATTTTTAGGAATATAATAACAATTAATAACATAATATTTTTCTTAAAAACTCTTTTATGTCAATTTTGACACTATTTGGTAATTGATTTTTGTGAAAATCCTAACAGAATGATTAGTTCAAAAAAAGTTAATTATATCAACAATAACATGTCATATTAACATATAAAATTATTGAAATTCATAAAAAGTCTCTAATTACATTTATTAGGGTATTTATAACATCAATTATTTCATTATTTCATTAATAAGATAATTACTACATCGTCATTGTGTCATATATAAATTAACTTATTTAAAGTCTAAAATTTACAAATAAAATATCATTATGTAGGAAATCGCTTTAGATTTATAATTAATATTTATAGTCGAATTAACTTACGTATAACCCTATATTAAAAATGGTTTACTTATTAAACATTGATTTTAACTATTTTAACCATCCTTTAAATAAATTAATAATAAATGTACTAATCTAATCCAAGTGGGCCTAAATGGTCATAATTTATTCCTAAGGTTCTTCATGGTCGAATTAAACTTATGCTATAGAATTAGGACATGTGTTAGGGTAATAATAATATCATTTTTACCCTTAATTACCCTATTTACTTTTAACCGTGGTAAATAAAATTAAAAAGTTACTATTCACCAAAAATTATTTTCATCTCATTGAACCACATTATACTTACTGACATCAACAGTGTCTCTTGGATTTTTGAAATTCCTTTCACAAAAGCGGTAAAATTATGTTTTATGTAAATTTGCAAATTCTTCTAGGAGGTGAGTAAAAGACGGTCAAAAGTTCAATAAAATTTTTATATATCTAAATTTATTATAAAATGACTCCAATGAATTACATTGAACTTATATAGGTATTATGTATCAATTTTGACCTAAAATAAATTTAAATTAAATAAATAATTATTTAAATAAAAATTCGGTTTCTAAATAGTAACTTAGTGTTTTCACTATTCATCAAAAATTGAAAGTTTTCATAAAAATACCAAAATTTTACCCTAGGCTAATTTCGATATTCTGAATCCAAATACGAAGTCCATTTTCAAAAATAAAAATTATACAATTTCAAAAATTTGGTGTTACTATTCATAACGGCTAGTTTTAATAATATTTTAATTGCATATCATTATTTAGTGAAACTCGGTATTACGTACAACACACGCTATCGTGGAATGTTATACTTGCGTGTATTGCAAGAAAAGTAAGGGATCCATGTTGTGCAAGCTCTTTTTGGTGTAGCATACAACACAAGACATTAATGAAATTAAAAAGAATATTTTTCATAAAATATTAGGGTGTTAAATTCTACCCCCTTAAAATGAATTTCGCCCTTGAAATTCATCGGGGATATAAATTGTTTACTACTTGAAAGTTTCATTAATAGAAACCCACATCGTAAAAAGGATTACCAAAAGTTGGCTTTAAAAACTAAATTATGAATCGTAACGGTCACCCAAATTAACTAATCACTGGGTTTCCACATAGGATAACATAGGTGAAAATATGGATATGGAAGAGAAATCTTACTGTCATGTTCTGATGGAGAGTGGTAGAGAACATGGATATGAAAAATCCAATAATCACAAAGCCATAGATTTGTGATGATCTAGGGTACCATCTAATTCATCGGGTACTAGGACAACATTTTTGTTTTTCAATATCATTTCCCTAATGTTGAAGAATTTGAATTAGAATAAATACTTACATTATTTTGGTACAATCTCACTGTTGTTCGTGCCTTGAACAATTTCCACTTCATCTTTTAAATAAATGAAGTTGAATTTGTTATTTGTGAAGTGTTAGCAGATCATGTGATAGAATGACGGGTCATTCCATCTATCTCAAACAAAAGGTTAGCAAAAGTTAATAAATATACATAAGTCGATCTATGGTTCCTAAAATGGAATTATAATTCATATACCATACTACTTAATATAATAAAACTAGTTTCAACTAAATAGGGACTTCATGTAGGCCAGTGGTAGGCGATAAAGGCCAGTCGCACTTCGGTTGTGGGTTCGATTCCCACAGCCCTGTCTGACGCGGTGGGTTATCGCCTGTCCTGCAGGTTGTCCTTTTTCTAAAACTACATTACTATAACATCCCATCAATAATATCGAAAAAAGCTTTATCCTTAAACAATACTAACTTATCTCAAACATAATCCTTTCCAATCTTTAGGCTTATCCAAAATACTGTTGTCCAATCTCATATTATAGTGAAAAAGATTACCAAAGAGTTAATATACCAAGAATGTTAATACCATCGTTGATCCCCATATATCGTGAGATTTGTCTTTTTGGTCATAATCCTAACATTCGAAGGCATTAATCATGTATTCTCTTCAAAAATGAATACCCATTGAATCTTAGTGAAAACATGAGTGCTGTCAAAAGTTAACTATTTTCACATACCAAAACCTCAAACCATGATATAACTATTTCCTTATATCAGTCATGAGCTTATGAATGCTGTCAAACATTTCATTTTCTCCTTATCCCATCATTATGCGCATATCATCATTTTTCCAAAAATATCTCAATTACATTCCATGGTAACCAGTACAATAATATTATTGAAAACCACAATAAACCAATACATAAATATTCCAATATTCCATGATACTATATACAACATTATTTTGGAATCCCATTACATAAACACTTAATCATTCCACGACATCGGTGTCATATTCAACATCACCAATGGTGATCGCATGTGACTTCCCTTTTTCCTTTGCCTTAAGTGGTTTCTCATGTCTATCATCACTAACCCTTGGATTAGGGAATTTATTAGCATAATTCCCCATTTCCTTGCTTTTTAAGCATTTAAGTGTTGGTGGTGCATTCTCTGCAGTCTTTTCTTTATTTACATCATTAGAAACCCTTTTTACATTACTTCGACACTCAGCTACTCGATGACCTTCTTTTCCACACATAAAACATTTTCTAGTCCCTTTAAGACAATATCCACCATGCTTCTTTCCACACTTTGAGCATAAGGAAACATTCATATTCTTCTCACCATTATTCCGAGATTTCTCCTTGAACTCCATCTTTCATTTAATTTCAAAACTATGAGATGGATAAGTAACACCAACTTCCATTTCTACCTTGATAGCACAATGCACAATTTCTTCATAGCTACTGAAGTCTCTTATAGCTAATTCCCTTCGAAGATTTGGTTTTAAGCCACTGAAGAATCGATCAACTTTACTTTCAGGTTGGATGATAAAGCCAGATGCATACCTCGCAATCCTTGTAAAATTCGCTTCGTATACACCAACAGATTCATCATCCTTTTTCTTTAGTTCAAGAAACTCCTTCTCCATCTTTGTTCGAAGAATACGAGGGAAGCACTTGTTGAAAAATAAGTTCATGAACTCATCCCATTCCATGAACTCAGTTTCATCTCTTGGACTCGTATTCCTGATAAGATTCCCCCATTGATCAGCTTCACCATCCAATCGTTATACTGCTAAGATCACTTTATCATGTTCAAAAAATTGAAGAATTGAAAATATCTTTTCAGTGGTACTGATCCATTGTTCATCAACAAGTGGATCAGAAGACCCACTAAAAGAAGGTGGATGTTGCCTCATGAAGGACTCAATATAATATTGTTCCCTTCTCTGCTCATTTGGAAGTCCATAATGATTCATAGATTGTGTAATTATAGCAATAAGATTTTTCACTCCATCTCCCATAACATTTGTTTGTTCATAAGGACAATCATTTCATTGTCCATTGCATTGATCAACATGATTCTTTCGGGTTCCAGCCATCATCTAAAAACCAAAAAGAATAGTGTGAGAGGAAAAAATCATGCTAGGGAAAAAAACATAATAAAGGGGGAGTGCCCTCAATATCTAACATATTAGGTTTAATTCTAAGATTGTTTCCATAATTCTAGGACTATAACCTATACTTATAGTTAACCTTAGGGACATCCCTATACAGACCTTATAAATATCTCTTGGGATCTCACTAAGGTTCTCGCATCCATGTTTCCAATGTTTTACTAAACCTTTCCTCTGATACCAATTGTAGAGACCTCAAGCTTGAAATACATGAACATTACATTACTTTTGTGGAATACTTAATACATAACAAAAACAGACACACAAGGACCGTAATAGTTTAGTGTCTTTGGAAACATGGAACGTAATCTTCTAATCATGGTGAAATATCATCAACATCTCCCATAAAGATCATGCCCTTTATTCTTACCTAAAACCTCTCTTTATATCCTGGGGAATGGAAAACATAAAAAGGATGAGCTCAAATTCTTAGTAAGGGTATGTATGGATAAAATAAAACATACCATATACATTTGAACTTAAAAACATGAACATAATGATTAAACATCAAAAGCTTGAGCAATGACATAAAACATGGAAGTATGTAAGGCATAGATGATAAACAAACATTAAGAATGATAAAATAGCATGGGAATAAACCATGTAATTATGGAAACCATTAAACACATGATATGATTTCCATATTAGCCAAGGCATTACTGCCAATACCATCTTAGCGGACAAAGTCCCTTTTTGAATCGAGTTCACTCCTCGTTCTAGTCCTGTATTACAGAACCGGTTTAACATTCCGTTCCAGCGTTGTCTATCTCATGAGATATAAATATTTACCCAATGTATTGGAGGGATATATAGGTCCCACCCATCTCATAATAAAATCATTCTTACTTGTGCCACAAAATAAACATACATCATTCATAATAACCCAACGAATAAAATGGGTTTCATAAACATCATCACATCATCACATAATCCATATAAAAGAAATGGATATAATTTCATAATAAGAAAAGTGAAACCATGTAAATCATAGAGACTTTAAACTTAAAACATACACATATGAGATAATTTCATCTTAGATGGAAAATGGGTTTGATAAAACACTTGGAATGAATTCTTGAGGAAAATATCCTTTCTTCTTCAAATTTAATTTCTTTTCCCAAAAAATCATGCAATTTTAAAAGATAAATATTTTGTTTAATATAGTCATGAAATCTTTTAAAGGAAGCTTCATGAAAATAAGGCTTTATAAAACCGTAAAAATCTGTTCGTGTCGTATAACATAAAAAAACATTCTTCTCGTACTTTTGCCAGAAAAGTGAAAAAGTACCTCGTAAAAGAATGATTCCACACATACCATGTAGTAAAAGTAAAAAATAGGTAAAAATGACTTCAAACATACATGAAAACACTTTTATAAAACATGTACATGGATGATAGAAATAACCCCCAGTAAATACTTACGAATAAACAATCTCAGATAAAAATGAGATTTGCAAAATTATCCCTTACCCTAGGTCCGATATGCTTCGTATGGTTCCGAACCTCCTCCATAATTATTTAAATAATGTCATTGACTTATTACATAATCATATTCATTGTTATTATATCATATATGTTTCACTAATGACTTTATATTACCCTTTCTTTTGTAAATTCCATGTTAAAGAAGCGTTTTGGGTAAAATCATTTCATTTATCATATTTGTTTCGACTTGTCATTTCTTTATATTATTACTTATATCATTATTAAAATAATTCCATAATGTAAAAAATGATTTATATATAATATATATTCATCATATACATATATATTATAGATCGATAAAAGGAATGAAATACACCGTTCATGGAGACGGTAGACCGTACGTACGCATGAACGCTATTTTCGTTTCCTTATTGAATTGAATGAAACTAAATAGATGACACACACACATATATATATATACATAAATCCAGTAGCATTGTTAGTTTATATATTTCATTATTATTCATTATATAAACTTTATGATCATTCATGTATGGTTAATCATGGAGAATGAATCTCATCACGTCGTGGAGACGGTAGTCCGTACGTACGCACGAGCGATGATATCGTTCCCATAATTATACAATTTTAGTGTATGGTATAATATATCGTAATAAGTATGATGTTATAATAACCATATATATTTATTATTTACACCATTATACCCATCCATGTAAGGTGTTGGTGGAAAAATAGATTACATCCCGGCGTGGAGATGGTATTTCGTACGAACGCACGCATGGTGATTTTGTTTTCCGTAGAATGGATAGAACGTGAAATAGGGTTTTTTCGTATTTATAATAACATATCAGTATATGATATATACTGATGTTATTACCTCATAATGAAACAACTAAATAAGAAGAATTTGAAGAAGAAAGAAAATTGAAAGAATCGGTAACATATATTACCTCTTCTTTGACACGCCTCTTTGAATCCTCCACTTAGGGTACTAAAATTGGACATTGAAGAATTCCAGGACCTCTAGGATGTTTCTAGGGAAGTTGGGAAGAGAAATAGGTAGGGGTTGGCCTAGCTTTAAGGCTCAAAGTTGTGTGAGTAAGAGAGGGAGGAGGTGCCCATTTATAAGGGAGGAGAGGGGTACCTTTGGAAAAACGAAAAATATTATTTTATTACAAAGTCATATTCAGTTTTAAATAGCCCCAAATTGATTTATTTTTTAGCTAAGGTTGGGATGGGTCGAAATACTCTCATCCAATAGAATTTAGAAAAGTTTAGTTTCCTATTTTAACCTTATCATTTAGATTTAACTTTAAGTTAGATAATTTTACTTTTACCGTCTCTTTTTGTGTTCTTACACTTTAAGGATAATAAACTTACTATAACAAGCCAAACGAACCCCGAGATGTTTATTATTGATATATATAACATTATCTAAGTCATTTGGCCGAACCTTAGATTTTTAGGAATATAATAACAATTAATAATAAAATATGTTTCTTAAAAACTATTTTATGTCAATTTTGACACTATTTGGTAATTGATTTTTGTGAAAATTATAACAGAATGATTAGTTCAAAAAAAGTTAATTATATCAACAATAACATGTCATATTAACATATAAAATTATTTAAATTCATAAAAAGTCTCAAATTACATTTATTAGGGTATTTATAACATCAATTATTTCATTATTTCATTAATAAGATAATTACTACATCGTCATTGTGTCATATATAAATTAACTTATTTAAAGTCTAAAATTTACAAATAAAATATCATTATGTAGGAAATCGTTTTAGATTTATAATTAATATTTATAGTCGAATTAACTTACGTATAACCCTATATTAAAAATGGTTTACTTATTAAACATTGATTTTAACTATTTTAACCTTCCTTTAAATAAATTAATAATAAATGTCCTAATCTAATCCAAGTGGGCCTAAATGGTCATAATTTATTCCTAAGGTTTTTCATGGTCGAATTATACTTATCCAATAGAATTAGGACATGTGTTAGGGTAATAATAATATCATTTTTACCCTTAATTACCCTATTTACTTTTAACTGTGGTAAATAAAATTAAAAAGTTACTATTCACCAAAAATTATTTTCATCTCATTTAACCACATTTTACTTACTGACATCAACCGTGTTTCTCAGATTTTTGAAATTCCTTTCACAAAAGCGGTAAAATTAAGTTTTATGTAAATTTGCAAATTCTCCTAGGATGTGGGTAAAAGACGGTCAAAAGTTCAATAAAATTTTTATATATTTAAATTTATTATAAAATGACTCCAATGAATTACATTGAAATTATATAGGTATTATGTATCAATTTTGACCTATAATTAATTTAAATAAAATAAATAATTATTTAAATAAAAAGTTGGTTTTTAAATAGTAACTCAGTGTTTTCACAATTCATCATAAATTTAACGTTTTCAGAAAAATACCAAAATTTTACCCTAGGCTAATTTCGATATTCAGAATCCAAAAATGAAGTCCATTTTCAAAGATAAAATTTATAAAATTTCGAAAAGTGGGTATTAATATTCATAATGGCTAGTTTTAATAATATTTTAATAGCATATCGTTGTTTAGAGAAACTCAGTATTGCGTACAACACACGCTAACCTGGAAGGTCGTGCATGCGTGTATTGCAAGACAGGTCAGGGATGCATGTTATGCAAGATTCTTTTGGTGTAGCGTACAACAAAAGACATTAATGAAATTAAAAAGAATATTTATCGTAAATTTGTGGGGTGTTACAATCTTGATAGAAAGGTGGCGACGAGAGAAGGTGGCGGCCGTGTGCTGGCCAACTGAGGAAGAACCGATGTCCGCAACCACAGGCTGCTCGGCCAAGGAAGAACCAATCTGCCACAACTGGCCAAACTGAGAAGACTGTGGCGCCACAAGGGGCGTCACACTGTGGAGGATCGTGGCCTGCACTCTGCGGGCCGCTTCGGTAGGCGAACCGGCCGACTCGTCAGCCGACCAGGAGGATAAAGGCCGCGACACCCATGCTACCACACAGGGAGACCGTGTCCGGCCTATGCTGGCTACTCATGCCAGCTTCGGCGAGCCGGCTTCAGCCGGCTGGTTGGGAGGGCGGTGCCACTCCGCGTCACCGGTTTGGGAAAGAGGAGGGCCGCACCCCCCCCCCTCGGGCCACTCGGCCACCCGGCCAAGCACTGACCAGCCGGTCCGCGCCGTGCTAGGCCAGGCCGCGCCCCACTGGGTCGGGTCACGCCCTTCGGGCTAGGCCGCACAACTCATCATGTCGGTCCGACCCTCTGCCGGGTCAGACCCCCCAAAACTAGGATGACCCGACCCGCCAGCCAACTGGGATTAACGGACCAGGCCCAATTTCACTTAAATGTGAATAACTATATGACCGCGCATCCAATCGACGCACCATCTGCGGCTTTGGACCCTCGTGATGAAGCGGTCCTTTTGAGATACTCTAAGTGAGTTTTGGACAACTTTGTAAAACGGCTGGGTTTGGAACAAGCGTATTTCAAACTGGTCCCCTGGAATTGAAAAAGTGAATATCTCTCAGACCAAGCGTCTGATTGATGTGATGTCTGTCGCGTTGGGTTCCTTTTGACGAGACAAAACATCTTGGTACATAAAATCTAGACTAAGTGATAGATGGTGTGATAACCCCTTTGCTCGTGGAGCAGACCCTCCCGGAATCGAGCGTGCTGTATGCGGTAGCCCAAGAGCTGGTTGCGACTGCGACGACTACCGTACTGGGATATTACATGCGTTCGACGATGATGAATACTGTACATGTATCCTCCGTGGGTTTGACAGCGATGGCTACTATACTTGGATACTTTGTGGGTTCAGCAGCGATTACTACTGTACATAGATTCTCCATGGGTTTGGGAGTGAGGATTACTGTAGTTGGATCCTCCGTGGGTTCGGCAGCGACGACTTCTGTACAAGGATCCTACATGGGTTCAGAATAGGAGATAATTCAGAGGCTATATCTAATCATCTCCACCCCTCTTCATGAGTTTTATACATGTGTAAGATGAGTCTTGACTTCCAATCACTACCATCGATGTGATTGACTTCTTTACTGGGTTGACTGGGTTGTGCTTGGGCTCGAGAGTTGGAGCCTAACTGGAATTGATGACTTTGGTATATGTATGGACATATACCTAAGTAGAGATATTTGATACTTAGTGATTGTATATTTTATTTTTATTTTATCCTTCGTGGATTCTGGGATACCTTTGGGGGTCTCAGGGTCCCTACTGAGTATTGTTATACTCACCCCTACATGGGCTATGCCCGCACTACGTTGTTTTGGATGTAGAAGACAGACAACACCGATCGTGTTAAGGGATTGTGGAGCTGGACGGGACCTGGAGGTGGACCACTCGGCAGGATGTACATGGAGCGGATGGACGGACCCAAGATATTGTGGAGACCATCAATACCCACCATTCAGGTGGGATTTTCAGAGAATGACTCAGTGGTTGCTCCTTTACTTTTCTGCTATTGTACTAGTCTTTCAGTTGTAATGTACTCACTGTTGGGCTTGTATTTCCAGACCCTTTCTTTTCAGCACTTAATTTTGTATACAGTTTTACTTGTGCTTACTTTAGTTCTGTACTATGATGTGTTTGTTTACTATATAATGTCAATGCCTTTTATCGGTATTTACACCATTGGGGATAGTCTCCAACCCCTGGCCTATGGAAGGAAGGATTGGGATAGTCATGTCATGGGCCCCGAGGGTGGGACGTGAAAAATTAGTTTCAGAGTAGTCGGTTCTACCACAAAACTCATGACTGTAATTATTTTCTTCGATGTGAAGAAATATTGTTAAGTGTTCTTGGGGTGGTTATCAGTTTAGGGAAACCGGTGTTGGTGCGGCGGTCGACGAATCCATACACTAGGACTCTGACTTCTGATTTTCGACTTAGTGCATGAAAACACTGATTTTGTGTGTTTTATTTGTAAAGGTTTCTTTGAGATTACTTTGTGTCAGCTCACCAGGTATACTGTTTTGACCATGGCGCACCTATTTCTTTTCTGGATATCCCCACTAAGGCAGCCATCTAGGGTTCCGAGTTGGGTGCAAGGTGGTATCCCACTGAGCAACGAGGCCTCAGTGTAGGGCCCCATCATAGAGGAGGTGCATGTGGTACCACTACCCGCTGAGCCACTGATCCGACTATCCCAAATGGTGGAGAGTGCATGACACCTTAGTGCATTGCAAAAGTTTTATCGACAGAGGCCGCCCAGCTTCCGTGGAAAGATGGACCCACAGGTAGCCGAGGATTGGATGGAGGCTATCTTCAGGGTTTTTAGATTAGTAGGGACACCAACTGTTCTTATGGTGATACTTGCTGCGAGTCTCCTTCTCGCAGCAGCAGGTAGATGGTGGAGCCTGATGCTCCAGGTTCATGATGAGGAATCTTTACATTGAATATACTTCAAGAGTTTCTTCTGCTCAGAGTTTTTTCCTACCACCCTTCATACAGTGCGGATCCATGAGTTACTTAATCTATGGTAGGGAATCATGAAAGTAGCTCAGTACTTATTGAGGTTAAATGACCTCTCACGCTACTCCATGGACATGGTACATGACATGTTCTTTAGGGCCTGGACTTTTGAGCAGGGACTGAGGCACGAGATTAGGGCTTCGACGATTCCCATCCGTATACCGATGCAAGTGGGGGTGCCGGAGCGAGCCCTTCTAGTGGAGATCCTTCTCGCTGAGTAGTTGCCAACGGAGAGACCCACCACAGGATGACACGTAGAGGAGTCTTCTGCAACCGGCAGTAGAAAGTTGACGCATAGGTCCAAGCAGACCAGGCCATCAAGTGGGCGACCTCAGGATTCTGGTTCGGATGTGCGGGGCACATGAAACAGATCCCACCCTTCGTGGGGCATGCAGTGCAATGCATGCGGCAGGTAGGGTCACATGACTCGAGAATGCCCGACCCACCATTTAGATGACCAGCAGACAGTAGAGGGACCTCCAAGGTAGAGGTATAGGTTCAACCATGGTGGTCCACTGGGAGCAGGTGGACGAGTTAGAGGATCTGGCTGAGTAGTGGGTGGTGGACAACGTCTCGAGGATCTACCACCACCACCACCAGGAGGACCACCCCGACCATAGGGAGCTGGCGGACAGAGGCGAGCTGAGCTCTAGGCAATCCAGGCCTATGACCACAGATCACGTGAGATTATTAGAGGTACTATATGTGTCTACTCCACCCTTTCTACTGTACTTATTGACACTTGAGTGAGTGATTCTTTTATTTCTGTTGCCCTTGTTCGGAGCTTAGAGATTTTCAAGGAGCTGTTGGCTCAATCCTTATGGCTAGAGAGTACTACGGGAGCATACTTGATGATTACGTATGGGTGCTAGTAGTGTGAGCTTACTCTAGGAGGTGAGAGCTTCGACTATGATCTTCTTGTAGCGATGTCGAGGCCTTACGACAACATTTTGGGTATGGACATGTTATCTACAGTCCATTCTCAGATAGATGACATTAGGCGCAATGTGCAGTGTGTCCGCACGGATGGGAGTAGGTTCATCTTCTCCAGTGAGAAGAGAACCTTTGCAGCATAGGATGGAATTACGCAGAAGAGAGGGTAGCTGATCACAAATCAGTTGGTTGGAATAGATGATGTGCATAGTCCGAGTTTTCATGTTGTGGTGGATCAATATGCGAATGTTTTTTCTGATGACATTCCAGGACTATGTCCTTGTAGAGAGGTAGAATTCTACATTGACTTGTACCTTGGGAAATCACTGACATCTACTCCAGCATATTGGTTGGCTCCCGCCGAGCTTCGTGAGCTGCAGGTATAGCTGGAGGACTTGCATGGAAAAGGATTCATCTGACCTAGTGTATCACCCTAGGCTTCTCCGATTTTGTTCACTAAGAAGGCGTATGGGACCTTGCAACTGTGTATCGACTACTATCGCCTGAATCAAGTGACTATAAAGAACATGTACCCACTTCTAAGGATTGAAGAACACTTTTATCAGCTCAAGGGATCACGATGGTTCTCGAAGATAGGCCTTAGGTCATACTATCACCAGCTGGGAGTTCGAGACGAGGATGTGCAGAAGATGACCATCAGGTGTCAGTATGGCCACTACGTGTTGTTGGTTATGCCCTTCGGTATAACCAACACTCCATCAGTTTTCATGAGTCTCATGAACATGATCTTCCAGCCTTTCCTCAATCGATTTGTCATAGTTTTAATTGATGGCATATTGATTTACTTGACCACTGAGGAGGAGCACGCCTACCACTTGCGGGTTGTACTGGATACACATCAAGATCACCATCTTCATGGTAAGCTCTCTAAGTGCCAGTTCTGTATACAAGAAGTCCACTTCTTGGGACACGTTATCTCGGAGGCTGGAGTTGTAGTGGAACCATTGAATATCGAGGCATTACTTGCTTGAGAGGCACCCAGGAGCGTGACAGAGGAGTGGAGTTTCCTTGGTCTGGCTGGATACTATCGGATATTTTTACCATACTTTTGCAGAGTTGCACCACCAATTTCATCATTAACAATGAATGGGAAACCCTTTGTATGGTCAGAGAGATGCCATCTGATCTTTCAGGGGCAAATACAGGGATTGAATAGTGCGCCCATCTTGATGCTACAAGTGGAGGGAGTTGGGTATGTTGTTCATTGTGATGCTTCATAGACTGGACTTGGGTGTGTCTTGATGCAGGAGCGAGCAGTGATCCCATATGGTTCACTGTAGTTGAGGCACCACGAGCAGAACTACGCTACCCATGACCTCGTGTAAGCAGTAGTGGTATTTTCCTTGATGATGTGGCGACACTATCTGTTGGGCGAGCGCTTTATGGTCTACCCTGACCACCAGAGTCTCGGTTATATCTTCTCCTTGAAGGACATGAACCTCTGACAGCGGCGATGGCTCGAGTTCCATAGGACTATGACTTAGAGATATTCTATACTACTTGTGGAAACGAGCGAAGGTGGCAACCGCATCCAGAAGAACCATGGCCCACAACCGCGGGCGGCTCCACCAAGGAAGCACCAGCCGGCCATAGCCGGGTAGACCAAAGAAACTGCATCACCATAAGAAGCGCCACGCTGTGGAGGACCGCGCCCCACGGTACGGTGGTGAATCGGCCGGCTCGTCGGCCGATCAGTGGATGAAGGCCTCGACACCCATGGTGCTGCGTACGGAGATCGTGGCCCACCCATGCGGGCCGCTCATGCCTAGAAGGCTGGAAGGCTTCGACAGACCGGTTGGGAGGGAGGCGCCGCTCAGAGCTGTCGATCTGGGAAAGCGGGGTGTCAAACCCCTCCTCCCCCCCACCTCGGACCGCTCTGCCAGCCGAGCCGTGTCGGGCCGTGCCCCACCGGGCCGGGCCACACCCCCTCAGGCAAGGGCGCACGACTCATCAGTCCAGTCCGACCCTCTACCTGGTCAGACCCACCAAAACTATGTTGACTCGACCTGCCATCCCACTTGGCTTAACGGGCCGGGCCTGATTTCACTTAAACGTGAATAACTATAAGACAGCGCGTCCGATCGACGCGCCGTCTGCGGCTTTGGGACCGTCACAATAAAGTGGTCCTTTTGCGATACACTAAATGTGTTTTTGAAAAATTTGGAGAATTTCCGGGTTTTGAATGAGCGTATTTCCAACCATTCCCCTGGAACGGAAATATCAATATATCTTAGACCAGTGGTCCGATTTATGCACCATCTATCGCGTTAGGTTCCTTTTGACGAGACAGAACTTTGGTGTACATCAAATCTAGACTTCGTGATAGATGATGTGACGACCCCTTTGCTCGAGGAACAGACCCTCCCTGAATCGAGCATGCTGTGTTCCAGAACACTAGACCTGGCTGCGACTGCGATGACTAATGTACTGGGATCCTTCGTGGGTTTGACGACGATGACTACTATACTTGGATCCTCTGTGGGTTTGTCAGTGATGACTACTGTACTTGGATCCTCTGTGGGTTCGGCAGCGATGACTACTGTACTTGGATCCTCCATGGGTTCGGCAGTGATGATTACTATACTTGGATCCTCTGTGGATTTGGCAACGACGGCTTCTTTACTAGTATCCTACATGGGTTATGTATAGGAGATGATTAAAAGGCTACATCTAATCATCTCTACCCCTCTTCGTGAGTTGTATACCTGTGTGAGCTGACTCTTGACTTCATGTCATTACCATTGATGTGATTGACTTATTTACTGTATGGACTGGGTTGTGCATGGACTCGAGAGCTATATCCGAACTCGAATTGATGACTTAGGTATATGTATGGGCATATACTTAAGTAGAGTTGGTTTATACTTCGTGATTATATCTTTTATTTTTAGTTTATCATTCGTGGATTCTGGGAGACCTTCAGAGGTATTGGTGTTCCTAATTAGTATTGTTTTACTCACCCCTGCATAGGCTATGCCCGCACTACATTGTGTTGGATACAGACGATGGACATCAATGATCGCGGTAGAGACTTATGGAGCAGAAAGGTACCCAGAGGTGGACAACTCGGCGGGATGGACACAGAGCAGACGGATGGACATGAGGTGCTCTAGAGACCATATATACACACCCTTTAAGTGGGATTCCCCGAGGGCGACTCAGTGGTTGCTACCATACTTTATTGTTGTTGTACTAGTCTTTCAGTTGTATTGTACTCACTATTGGGCTTGTATTTCCGGCCCCTTTCTTTTCACCACTTACTTTTGTATATAGTTTTATTTGTTTTTTACTTCAATTTTATACTATGATGTGTTTGTTTACTATTTAAAGGCAATGCCTTCCATTTTAATCGAGATTTTCGCCTTTGGTGCTAGTCGCCAGCCCCTAGCCTATGGGAGGCGGGCTTGGGGTAGTCACAGAATGGGCCCTAGGGATGGTTCGTGACATTCTTTATTCTAATTTTTAATAGTAGGGTTGAGATGTTTTTTTCAACCACATTTCTCTACCCTTTTATCATGTCTTCATTAATGCATATATTATTTTCAAATATGATACTTTATATCAAATAATGAATCTAATAAATTCTTCCAATTCATTTTGTGATATTGTTCGTATTCTTTTTATAAAAAAAATTACACGTATAACCTAATTCAATCTTAGTTCTCTCTAGGAGTTTATATTTTTAATGTTTAGTGGTTAAAAATAATTTAATAATGTTTTCAACGTTATTACATATCACAGAGATAAATTCTTCAAAACAATGTTTTTTATTTATATTAAACATCTCTATTAATTAGGAATCTTCTTATGTACTATTATTTATTTAATTAGTAATTAGTTTTTCTTATTCCATAGTCATCGTACCTACATTTTCCAAATAAATTATCTAAATAAATAAAATTTATTTATAGATGGTGATAACTAATTATAGTTGCTTATATAGAATATAATAAGTAACATCCTTCACATAATTCACTCTTTATGTATATCTCTTCTAGTACTTTTTGGAAAAACAAATATTGGGGAATTTATTTTCATTATACACTGTGGATTACACTTCCTGCTTTTCGACCTTCTTTGGAACATTATGTTTAATTGATTTCATATACTTCTCCCTATATTATGACTCTACATTATTCATTAACTCATGTGATATTTTCAGTCTATAAAATTTTTATACATATTTAAATAAATATCCATCACTATTTTGACCACAAACACTACAAATTCAACTTGTATCACCAAGATTCATTAGTTTATTTTGTATAGATTATTTTTATTTATAAGTTATAGATGATGCCCATTTTTATGAAATATACTTATTAAAACGGTATTCCATTAATATTCTTAAATAAATGAATTATAATAATATATAATGAAAAATATAAAAATTTATTTTTTCATGATGAAATTCTGAAAAAATACGATCTTCACATCAAAAAATATTTTTATCTTCAAATTCATAAAGTTTTACAATTATGTTTTTGAGATATTATCAAAACCTAGTTATCTATTCATTCAGAACAAACATCCTCACTCACTATTATATCAACCATAATCACATAGATAGAATTATCACCAATTTTTATAAAGTATTTTTATTAAATTATAAATTTTAAAACTAAATTTTACATGAAAACAAATTCATCATAATCATGTAATATTTATAAGGATGGTAACATATTTAGGGGGATTTATTGAGAGATTTTATCAACAAAATTTACAATATTATTGTCATAGAAGACAATAATTTTATAATATAATATTATTTATAATTACCATAAAAATTTCTCCATACTTCATTGATTTTGAATAATCAATATATAGCATTCCTTAATTATCCATAAAGATATGAAACTCAAGACTCTTCATATTCATATCTATAGTTTCTTCATTAGAAAATTTCATTCGGTCATTAATTTATTATTTCATCTACTCAACAGTATCCTCATGCATTGAAGATATCCTCTATAATAATATTCCATGCATAGTGAACATCATTCATTTGATATCTAATTGTATATGTTTTCACCAATGTTATTTTTATGATATTATCCTAATTCATGGATATTATCTATAATTTTATGATTCCATCATCATTTAATCATATTTTGTTATGAAGCTTATCTTAAAAATTTTATAATCTTCATACATTATGGAGGTACTCTCATTATATTATAGAAACCTATTTAGTGATATTTTTTGATGTTAGGACCTCTCTCTCAAAGCATTCTCTAGGATATCTTCTTCAAATATAAGCTATGTGACATATTCCTACAAATATTCCAAAATCTCAATGAGAAAAGAAACAATATATTCATGAAAAAATTAATTATATATCATAATTATTCAATAGATAAATATATTTAAATTTGATAAAAATGGTGTTGTAATTATTAATATAGTCATTTTTAAACATAATTTACAGATTCCTTAATATCACATGAATCCCTCAAATCCCTTGTGGTTGAAATGTTTCCCATGTTATTTAATGAATATCATACCACATGTTTTTTTCCACATATAATTGATTTATAATAATTTATTAGGTAAATTTAATCATATTTTCCATTTCAAAGGAGATAAATCTTCATAATTGTCTTATTTTTTTTCCTCAGCTTGTAAATCATGGTATTAGTAGAAAATGTATTATGATTTGATATAAATTTAACATCTCCAAAACAAAATGTTAAAATACTTTTAGTAAATAGACATAAAAATATTCATAGAGGTAAAATTCATCATGGTATTATAAAATAGGCCCACCATAAAATTAATGTAACATTATAGAATTAGTTTAGGATATGTTTTTCAATGGTTTATGGGGTGAATCACTATTGGGGTCTAGATAATAACATTATTAATCGATTCTTCCCATGTGACCCTCTTTCAATATTATTTTATTTTTCTATTATTATCTATCTCTACATTTATATTATTCATTTTGTACTTCAGTAACCTTGAATAACAATCACATCTATAAGTGACTTAATGACTTCTCAGGTTAATAGTTTAAAATATATGTTTTATCTTTGGTATGGTTATGATTTTACCATTATCAGATGATCCACTAAAATCATCTAGTAAATCAAATTTGGATGGTTTTATCCTTGTACCCATGGTTGGGGCACACAAAATTCCCTAAATTCACAATAATTATTTATATGATAATCATGATTGATTACTATAATTTGAATGTACAAAAAGAATGTCTAATATCAAATACTATGTTTTTAATATTTCTATTCCATTTATTCCTTCTTATTTTTCTATTTTTTCATACCATCATGTAAGGATTTCTTCATATATTTTTCAACATTAAAATTGAAACTGCACTAATGTTCACAAAAACATATAATGTCGCTTCATTTCATTCATTGGTTACATATATTCTCTTCTTAGTCTTCTTTCATGAAAAATCATTACTTCATATACCAATTTTTTTCTTTTATATTTTTCAATTCTTCATCATCCTCACACAAACATTATTCACTAGAACTATATACTTCAGAATAATTTTTTTCATTCCTATATAGTATCACGTCTCGAACATGAAAGAAAAATATTTCTTAGATTATGTATTTTCTAACTCCCACTTCTTTCATTATCTTCAACTTCTTCCTTTAATCATAAAAAAACAACACTTTATTTATTTCCTTATATAGGTAAAATATTGTACATATTGTTTTTAATTATAGAATGAGTGTATTATGTAATTTGAACATCCATATTTCTATGAATTCTAAATTCACTATATCTACCTAATGTACCTTCCTCTAAGGTAAACATAAATTATTTCCTGGCCTCTGATTTTTTCTAAACTATTACTCCATCTTCTTCTTTTCAATGATATTCATTTGAATTTTATTTTCACATGAATTTATGATTTTTATTATAGTAAACATGATTGAGGATCCATAAAGTCACATGTATTGTTATTTTAATACTCAATTAATAATGTTGAGTAACAATTCATGTACCTTCCATATTTGGATGAGATAATGGTCTAAAAACTAAGATTAATGATATATGGACCATTTATGAATAAATTTATCATGATATTATTTAACAATACCATGATCAATGTATCTATTATCTTTCCACCTTTCACTACGGCCTAGTGAAAAACATCACGGCGCTTTAGATGCAAAATGCTAAGCATAATAGGGGTGGACCTCTAATGTTGGAAATTTTGTCTTGTAATTCCAAATGTCAACCATTACAACCTTGACCATGGGTAGGATCCATTCCATGATGAAATTCTTAGAAATATTAAAATCCAATAGAGAATTATATAATCACCCTAACATTCACCCCATGTCCTGTTTTATAGAGTCTAAGTATATTTTCTCAATAGGCCCATCACTTAGGCATGAACCATGGTCAAGAAGTCCTTGATGGATTGCAGTTTAACCTATTGATAATGTTCACTTACAAAACATCTATGATTTATTACCTCTTATTATTTTTTATATATGCACCGAAATTACACCATAGGAAAACCATAGTCTTGGAACCATTACAGCTTCCCATTTTGGGCATACTCCTCCTTAGTATGTTGTGCAATATGGGTGCAGTGACATCTGTACCTTTTCCCCATCTTCTAAGCATCCAAATCTTAGTTATAAAACATTCAAAATTTGGAATATATGCATATGAACACACCCTCTACTATATGAATGTACTTCAGTAGGATACCCAACACCCCATCTAAACTAGTCATGATATTCCAGAATGGCCCTAACTTCTCTTTCCTTCTTCAATAATCATACAATTCCCAAAATATTTTAATAAAATCATGTTATATACTTCAATGAGAACATATTACATGGGATTAACTAATATATTTACACCTACTCAACTATGGGTGATCCTTGAGAAACAACATTCATCATAGATATATTATGACAATCATTATGAATCAAATTATTCAATCCAATATTTCTAGAATTAACATTAAAAATAGAATATGAAACTCAGGATCTCATTCTTCTAGATTCTTATAATATTTATACCTAAAAATAATTACGTTATAATCACCATGATTCTTCTTTAATTAAAAAAATTTATTCATCATATTTACATTAATGTATTCTCTTTATTTATTTATAATAATAAACCCTAATTGATGATTGGTACTATAAACACATAGTGGGAATAACATGGAGATTCTAATCGAGGCGTCAATGCTAATGTTTTCCACCTATTACCCAGTGGCCTCTAGATGGGTACATAATAGGGAAATCCTAGTTTTCATATTTAAAACATTGATTTTATTCTTTTTTTCTTCATTATTTTAGTAATCTTTTTAATTCGATGACTCTGAAAACTTTATCCCATATTTGATCCATTCAGACATTCCACTATGATTTCTTATTATACAAGTCTTAACCCCTTACTAAGGGTGGAATAAAGGTATTTCTTTATGACCAACTGAATGTATTTCCTCTATTATCTCATATAGCATCATTACATTCTCTTATTCTGGGATTTCAGATTCTATTATTGTGAACTATATATTTTGAATTCACAATGAATTTTGAAATAAAAAATACACTTAGGGATTTACCTCTCATTTTCTAATGAAATCCTTACCCTGTTTTATCAAATATTCTTTTAGTATTCTCATTAGAAGTGATTAGTGTGGGGCTTACACAAGGGTTAATATATATTCTAATTTAGAGATTTTTTATGTTGTTTAAATTATTATTTTATGGGATTATATTGATGGTTTAATATATATACCCAACAAAAATACAATGCATAATCTTGAGAATGTCGAGGATTTTTTATTCTTTCACATTTATGATATTTTAAGGTTTAGAGTTTTAGAGAATTAGGCCATAAATCATACATAAAAAACTAAAAAATATAAAGTTGACACATCAAAATAGTATCAATTTTTTCTTAATCTATCACATTTAAAAAATTAATGGTCACATTAATTAAAACTATTCACAACTATAATCATGAATAATTCAATTCCTTTTCTCAACCTTAAGCCATGAGAAATACATTAAAAATATTAGATGAAAAAATAAAGATCATTAAGGGATATAAATGAAGGAAAATATTAGTCCACTTAGAAACATTAACAATATATGATAACTTGAACATGAAGTGATATTTTTAATCTTGATAAGTAGAAAATATTTTCCTTTGATCATAATCACATTTCATACATTTTTATAACAACGTGATTACCAAAAAACCAAAAAAAATTATAGAAAAAACATATCGGTAAATTGAAACATCATTATACTTGAGACTTGTATAAATGGAACAACCACATGGTCGACTTCCAAACATGTTGTTATTAAAAATGAAATAGCCCAATCACTGAATTACGTACTAAATTCATTGGAGGTCTATCAATGACCCACCTATCATTGGTATATCATAGAACCTGCCATCATTGGTTTATTAAAGAACCACCTCATAAATTTAAACATATCATTATATAATCATAAAACGAAAAATATTAGAATATTCAACATTTTAATAATATAATTTCATTTTCAATCACAAGAAAAATAATTTAATATATTAAAATAATCAATCCATTTTCAGACCTTATTTTAAATAATTAAATACCCAAATGACAGTGTCATTTCATTTTTATTTAAAATTAGAGGATTTCAATGGATTAAAAATATAATAATAGACATTAAATTTCCTTCAAAGTCCTTTTAGATCCTTATTAATATATATTTGAAATAAAATAAAGGATATTGAACTGGGGAAAGATTAACATACGTAAACATTCATCGTGTCCCTGAAAATATTTAACATTCGAATCATATTCCCCAATAATGATTACCATATAGAAATAATTAAATAAAATGATAAGAGATAAAATATTTTTATTAAATTTAATTAGTTATTTATATACATCATATACAACAATAAAGATGTATATAATCAGTAAATGACTCAACGAAAGGATATGGAGACCATATCCCATACCTTGGGTCAGATTTATCTCGGGTTTATTTAGCTTCTTGAATAAGAAAATATATTAATTATATAATTTCTTGAGAGAGTTTTCAATTTTATTTTTATTTTATTTCTCGTATTACTATGTTGTATACAACTACATTAACAATTTTTATTATAGTAGAACTGTTTACCATATTCTGTGTATTTTTTAAAACAATATTGAGTGGTCAAATATGGACAAAGGGGTAATTATATGAACATATACAGAATGTTAATCATGAAGTAATTTCCAAATATATACATAAATTACAATTCTAAAATACATCATAATTTATTTTTATAAAAAAATTATGCAAGGATGAAACCCTCGAGACAGCAGATCGTATGCATGCATGAGTAACCTTCTCATTTTTCAATGATCATTATACAAAGATGGTAACTAAATATTCTTATTACAAAAATGATAAAAGTATAATATATACCATATTAATTAATCATCTATACATATGTATATTATTGTGTTCATGTAAAAGGAATCACATGACTTTGAGGATGTCTTAGTCCACATGTCCACCAACGATGTTATCACTTTTTCATTGTGTTGAAAACTGTTAATGAAAATGTGGTGCCATATTTATTGAAAGATAATTATTTCATGAATATCACATATATGTTATGTAATGAAAATAATTTTAATTAAACCCCACATTAATATTTTCCATGTATGTTTTGAACGTATCACATAACATTAAAGAGGCGGTAGTCCACACATCCACAAGTGATGTAATCATATTTACACAAAATGGAATTTATAAAGGTATGTGTTAAAAAACAATTACAGAAGGATAAAGATATAATAATTATATCATATATCATTATTATATATATTTTACATCATAATTTCTAACCATGTATGGTGGTAATGAACAAATGAATAGCATCATTTCGTGAGGCAGTATTTTTCCAATCACAAGAATGGTAACTTCATTACCCATTAAAGGGATGTGTGTGTAAGTATAGGTTGAAAAAATATCATAAAAAATAAATATATATTTAGGATATATGGTATATTATTTATTAATTGAATAATAATATTTTATTATCTTTATAATGAATATAAAATAATATAGCCTGATGAAGGGGGTTACCTCTTATTCGGGTAACTCATTTCGGTTTTCACCAAAGGGCTTAGAAGGATGAATTTGTTCCCATGGTGGGGATTAAAGGATGAGGGGAGTGGTTTTTATATTTATGTTTTGATAATATTGTTTTATAAAAAGTGTTTCGAGAGGTGTGGGGAGGTGGGTCGGGTGAGTGTTTTTTTATTATGGATGAGGACTGACACTCTAATAAATTTGGGAACAAGGAATTCGACTAACATGATTAACAAGTAAAGTGAATCAAATATTGATCTGAATTCAATTAAATTTATTATAGAATCTAAATAAGGCTATAAAATTTATTTGACCGGTATCTAGTTCATTTTGTCCCTTATGATTAGGGTGTAATCCCTATTTAAGCTAATTTTTCTATTAATCATTGTGATTAATTTTAAGCACTTTCACTCAAATTTTCATCAAAAAATATTTTTACATTATTATAAATCATAAATAATTTGGATTCAAAACATGGAATATAATTTTATAAATTATAATAATATATTTTTCTAAAATTAATTTATATTTATACACACAGAGAGGATGTGGCAGTAGATTTATAATGAAAAAAACATTCAATTTATTGCTATTTTTTATATTCAATTTCAAAGTGAAATTGATTCCAATAAACTATCTTGGGGTAACTGATAAAATTATAATCTAATTAAAATCTAAAAATATTTAAAAATAAAATTTATCCTTATAAATAAAATAAACATAAATGTAGTTTGGAATTAAAATTCATTATTTTTTAGTATTCATAAAAAATGAAACATCATAGAAAAATTATTAAAATTAATAGTAACAAAATTTTTATTTTTATATTTCCAAAATAATGTATATTTTGAAATATAAATTCAATAAAACATCCAGAATTTGGATATAAAATGTGTTCCCCTTTAAAAGTCATAAAACTAAATTTCAAAAAGTATAGTTCTTTTTATAATTAAAATTAGATTCATTATTATTTTAAGACTAAATATTTATTGGATGAATGGAAAAACGTTGAATAAAAATATATAAACATTATATTGTTAGTCCTATTTTTTCCTACTAGCACAAATTCTAGGAAATAACCCTCACATAAAATAATAATTTTAACATTTTTTTAATAACTTAGTCTTGTGTGAAACAAAATATTTAAGGGAAACTCACTATTCTGTGTCATGTGTGACAAAGAATAAAGCGACCCTTGTAAGGTATAATTACTGTATAATTATTAAAATATTTAAAATTATTTAAAATTATTATTATATAATTACATATTATGTTACATCAATCCCCTTTTTTTAAATTGTGCCCTCCCAATTCTATCTACTTTCAAATAAGTGTTGGAATTTTTCTGTCATAGTATTTTCATATTCTCATGGTACTTATTCAACAATATGGTTTTCCAAAAAAAAAATTAAATTAAAATATTCCCCAACTCTTACTATTTGTGGTCTATAATAAAAATTAGTTATTCCCCATAATAATGTTTCTCTTCCAACTAAACTACTTTAGGGCTAAAAGCATTATATGAGTATAGTACATACTTCATTAACATTGAAATAATAAATATGTTATGTAACTAGGACAAAATTGGAGGTAATACCACTTAGTAGGAAATTGTGAAAAAAATATAAAATATTTCATATTTTCTGATGACTTGGGGACTGAAATTCACATTCTTATCAAAACTCGTCACAAATTCCCATGGAGAAAATTTCAAAATGTCGTAATCACATACCTTGAAATAAATATCCTTTCTCCAGTTTTTTGTGTGACACTTATGCATGTTCGGAGATGTAATCATGGTTCCTTGAATCAAATGAACATTCTCTGATGTTTCATATACCCACACTTCTGTCATTAAATTGTTTTCTCATACATCATACAAAAAAGCTAGTGTTTGACACCACCTTTCATATAATGACTCGAATAGAGACGTCTGAATAGTGTAATTGCAATTGTTATTATATGAAAACTCAATTAAATAATGATGTTCATCCCAAAATCATTGGAATTACATTGAGAAATAATGAAGCATATAATCCAATTTTTGAATCATCCACTCAAAATGTCCATCAGATTGAGGATGAAAAGTTGTACTGAAATTTATGCCAATACCAAATGACTACTGAAGTACTTTACAAAAATTGGATGTGAACCTAGGATAATAGTATTATATAATGGATTGTAGAATTCCATATAAACTCATTTTCTGTTTTAGACATAGACTAGAATTATTATTTAAATACATTTTATATTGAATGTTAATGAATTGTGAATATTTAGTTAATCGATATACAATAACCCAAATCACATTACTAACTTGAAATCTTTTTGGAAACCCCTGAAATAAATTTGGTGATATATTCTCCCATTTACACACATTAATTGAAAAAATTTATAGTATCCTCAGAGGTAACTATCACTCTTATCTAATATATTGACATGTCAAACACTTCATTTTATATTTATAAATATCTATTTTCATTCCATTCCATTAGTAATACTTTGGAAGGTCTTTATATATCTAAGTGCGAAATGGATGAATGGGAAATGAAACACTATGATAATCAGTCAATATATATTTCCTCAAATATGAATCACAAGAAACTTATAAACTTTTCCCAAATTGAAACTAACTTTCAACATCCCTTTAAAATATTGAAAATTAATATTCTTAACTAATTCTACCTTTTATTGCAAATATTGATCCACCACCTTATATGTCTTATTTATTTTTAACAATGTTGACTTCACTGAAACCTAAAAAAAGAGGATTTCCATGCATATAAATCCTAAATGACAAAATTCATCAAATTATTGACCAAAGGGTCGTTCTATAGATGTAACATGGTAAATATAGCATTAATATTTTTAATCAAAGCATCAACCACCTTGTTTTCATTTCAAAGATGATAGGTAATCTTAAAATTATAATCCATTTTAATTTCGAGAAATATTCCCTATCTCATGATCAACATTTCTATGTGAATATATACTTCAAACATTTTTAATTAAAATATATTTCAAACTTCAATCCCTAAAAAAGACACAACCATATTTTTAATTTCAAACAAACAACATCATCTAATTACAAATCTTGTTTTGGGTAAATTGTCTCATTATTTTTCAAAAAAATTAAACGTAATAAATTACCTTGTCATTTAGAATCATGAAACACTCATTTTTTTAATGAAGCGTGATTTTAGATGATGAATTAATGACCTGGATGGAAGGGATAAATCTAGGGCATTCACAAATATTATTTCTGATTCCTAAAAAACATTAAATTATTTTATATATATAAAAAAAACTCTCTTTAGTGTTAATGTAGTTATTGGCTTAAATAAACAAGATTAGATTTCAAAAAACAAAGGGTAATAACATGAAAATCCACAAAAACTAGGAATCTAGACAATGTTGGTAGGACATGGACACTCTTCAACAAATATTATTTTATAATGGTTAATATTTATTTCATATTTAGAAGAAATATATTCAAGGACTGATTTTTTTTGAAAAAAAAATCTACTTCTATTATGATTTTTATGTAGTTTCTTTTGTATGATTGTTTTCAAAACAATTATAAATTTCTTTTTACATTTGTCATGGTTTTTTAAATAAACAAAAATGTCATCAATGAAAAACGCCAAATTTTGATCCAAAAACATATGTAAGACAATATTTATAATATTCATAAAAAAATCATTTACAATAGATAACCCAAAGAGAATACCTATATACTCATAATTCTTATATATTTTCCAAAATGATGTGTTTGTAATGACATATTCCATCACCTTTGGATGATGGTACACATAACCCAGATCAATCAATAAAAAAACACTTGATCTCCATAGAGTTGATCAAAACTATAATCAGTATTATTCTATGTATACTTATTCTTAATAGAGATTTTATTCATTTATCAATAATCAATGAAAAGCCTCATGGAACCATCTTTCATTTCCAGAAATAAAACAAGTTCACCCCAATGTGAATTTCTAGGTCAAATTAAACATCTATAAAGAAAATATTATAACTAGTCATTCAATTATATATGTTCTAATTGAGACATTATATAAGGCTTTTTAGAAATAGGATTATCGTCAAGAACTACTTGATCAAAAACATCATCTTCCCAATCCAGAAATACACTAGGTAACTCATCAGAAAAACATATGGCATATCATTTACTACTGGAATGTCACAAATCAAACCCATTTCTTTAATTTCAACAAATTTTATCTATGTAAACTTCACTTCCATATTTCAATAATTTCTCAGCTTCAGGGTATGTTATGAAATGTATGAAATAAAAAAAATAAAACACTTCAGAATTTGAAATTAATTTTAGCATGATAAAATGAAATCAAATCCATACCCAAAATGATATAATACAATAATAGGGGAATATCTTCTTGATTTGTAGGAAATATGATACCACTAATGAATATAGGAAGATTCTTATATTTCTTTTTTATGTAATACTTCCACTTGTTGTTTACTCCAAAATTCCGTTCTTTCATTCAATAGTTGATAACTTCAATTTTCTAGAACATTTCTCAAAAAGGAAAGAATATAAGGTCATGAATATTAGAGATTATTGGAATAATTTAAATGACCCAATAACATACCTTTCAACACTTCATCTAATTAGCCAACATCAACTGTAGTAGTAGAAAAATATTTTGCACACACTTTCTCTTTCTATATTGCTGGTTTCTATCTTGGGTAATCAACTATGGACACATATTGGAATAATGGCCTGACACATTGCAGCTAAAATATCTTACCACTACCTTTTCACTGTATGTATGATCATATTCATTATAATCACAAACCAAATGACATATTTTACCACATCAGAAACACTTACCAGTATTTTAAATACATTCCCCATGATGGTTTTAACCAAATATATCACAAGATGGTAATTATTTTCATAAGTCCAAACTTCTTTGAGGGATTGTTTCCAATTATATTCCAACAATACCTCTTCTTTTAATTGTTTTAATGGGGAGCATGATCATCATAATCAAATTTCTATATTCATGGTCCATAGAAAATATTCAAATAATTCATGACCTAATCAAAAGCCAATACCCTTTGATATCATAGATTTAGTCCCAATTAATAATGATTTATATTACTATTAATTTCTTGGATAAAATTTGGGACATAACACACCAATAATGTTATGTTTTAGTCATATTTGGCCAAAACATATTTATCTTTTTATCCCAATTCAAACATGTTATTTTCTATACTATGTTGGAAAAACATAATAAACTATTTCTTAAAGAAAATATTCTCAAATGCATCACTTCACAATGAATAAGTGTCTTCACATTCCTTGATATTATTAACCATTGACCACGACCTATTGACATATCCTTCAAAATAATAAATTGAAAGAGTTTCTTTTTGGTGACCTGAACAACCCATGACTTCAAATATCATTTCTCATGCGTTAATCCATCCTCAACTATAACCGCGTTAAATGATTCTCTGAATTATTGGGGGATATTGTAGTATAAAATTATCTACTATTTCCATGTTCCACTGTGCTAGATCTGGCATCCCTCTTTCATGGAAAATAGAAAAATTTATCTCTATAGTCAAATGAGCTATTACCATAACAAACTAATCAGTTCTGATTCCAACCATATCAGGATGTTGGTTTAGAAGAATATTTTCCTCCCAGTTCCTTCCCACAATACTTCCTAGTTTCCCCACTAGAAAATCATTCTGAACAAACATACATTAGATGAAGCAACATGGTAATCATCAATTTCTATATCATATTAACTTAATAACAATGTAAAATCATCTTAGAGAATTCCATTAATATTAACCTAAACTTAGAATATTTCTAAACCTTTCCTTTTATAACAACTATAAAGACTCTACCTTAAAACATTACATAATCATGAGTTATGCCAATTCTTTTCCTTTATTTCACATTTGGATCTTTTCTAGTTTATAGTTGTAAATAATTTAGACATAATTCATACATAATAAAACATAAAATATAAATTTGAAACATTAAAATAATATCTATTTTTCTATAATATAAAAATTTCAAAATAATGTTTCATCTCTTTAATGAATTATCTGCAAGACTATCAATATAAAATCTTCCAATATCTTACTCATACATATGCCTTTTTAAAAACATTAAACACATGGGATTACAAAAAAATGATCATTTTATGAATAAGTTTACATTAGTCTATTTATAATCATTAATAACTTTTGATAATGTTAACATGAATTGATAAGTTTCTCCTTGATAAGAAAAAAAGGCTTTCTGTTGATAATACCATCATTCCATAAATTTTTTATACTCAATATATTACCATAAAACCCATAAAAGGTTATTAAATAATCAAAGTTAACAAAGAATATCATTATACTTTTCACTCTTAAAAATTGAAAAACAATATGTTAGACATCAATACATATCATTCATATAAATGGAATTGACAAACTAGTGATGTCCACACCTAATGCATTGGAGGGCTATCAGGGACCCAAAAATCATTGGTTTATCATAGAACCTCCCATCATTGGTTTATTATGGAACAAACCTTAAAATTTCTCAGTATAATTATATACTGATAAAAGATAAATTTTCATCATTTCACTCATAAAATTTCATTTTCAATCATATGTAAACATTTCGGGATATTAAATTAATGAATCCTTTTTCAGAACCTATTTTCAATAAAGAAATATCCAAAAGGAAAAGAGGGTTTCATTTTATTTTAGACATGGTGGCACGTAAAGGATTGTAAAAATAAATAAATATATATATTAAATTTCTTATGTCCCTATATATCCATGTTAATAACTATGTAAAATAATATTGAGAATATTTACATGTGGAAGGGATTAAATATTTAAACATTCAAATTATCCCATACCTATTGGAAAATTTAAATCATAATCCCCTTGTAATATGAATATTTAAATATTCATTAAATAACATGAAAATAGATAAAATGGTTATATAATGTCAAAGGGTCTTTATATAATCTTATATAATAATAGTGGTGGATGTATTCAAGAAAAGCCTCAATGAATAGAGATTTAGACAAAATCCATTACCTTGGGTCTGACATGTCTCATGTGTATTTTCCTTCCTAAATAAAAAACTGAAATTGATTATATAATTGTTTGAGATCAATTTTCACTTTTATTTTTATTATTTTTTACTTATTACAGAGTTTAATACAATTATATAAATTATTAGACTGACATTGGGTGTTTTGACCATATTCTATTTATGTGCCAAGACGGCATTGGTATGTCATCAATAGTCAAATGGTTAATTATATGTATATATTGAGAATAATAATCATTAAAAAATTATCATATATATATAAATAAATTACAATTTAAAAAAAATATTTAATGGTGTTTAGGAAAAATGAACCAACCTTATAACAATTGAGACTGTAGGTTGTACGTACACATGAATAATGTTCTCATTTTTCAATGATCATTGTAGAAGTAGGTATGTATATATTTATAATTCAATAATTTTCACTTTATCATATCTATAATATTAAATAATCATATATACTAATATACTATTATGTTTATGTAAACAGAATCATATATAGAAATACATAATTATATCACTTTTTCTGTTTAGTAAAAGTGTTAAAAAAATGATGTGTTATATTTCCAGAAATTTATTTATTTTATTATTTTCAGAAATTTGTAAATTCTGTCACATATATTTTAATAAAACCATCCATTATATGTTCCCTATAGTATGTGAAAATATTACATCACTTTCAGGGGGCGGTAGTCCACACTTCCACAAATGATGTTATCATATTTATAGAAAATGAAATGTATAATGGTATGTGTTAAATCCGAAATAAATATGAATAAATACATAATAAATATCACATATATCATAGTTAAACATAGTTCCCATTATAATTCACATTCATGGATGGAATTAATGGAAAAAAAATCATTTTGTGTGGTGCAGTTCTCCGTACACAAGAATGGTAAGTTCGTTACCCATTAGATTGATGTGTGTGTAATTTTAGGTAGAAATTTTATCCTACTAAAAATTATAGTACAATGGTTATATTTAATTTATTATTTATTCATGGAATAAAAAAATTTAGGATGTGGAGAATGAAAATAAAATAATTGATCTTCAGGAAGGATGTTACCTCTTTCTCGGGTAACTCCATTCTGTTTCCACCAAAAGGCTTCCTTAGATGTCTTTCAACCTAAATTGAGACTTATAGTATAACAGAAGTGATTTTTTGGATAAATTTTAAAAGATATTGGTCATGAAAACTATCTTGATATATGTGAGGATGTGGAAGGCATGAGTTCAGATTTATAGTGAAAGATGATTGGTAGTCTTTTGAGTTTTTGAAAAGATACTTACACCCACATTTTATCAATGTCATGTGGATCCAATAATTTTCCGAATTCTAAAAAAGAGGACATAGGGTTGACATATTTACATCAAATTTCTTGTGATCAAATTTCTAGGTCATTGTGACCTTATATTGAAGGTCTAGTCCCTTGTTAAGTTAATTATTCTATTAATCATTGTAATTAATTTTAATCGCCCTTACAAATCGTTGTGGTCAAAAACTAAGAAAATTTTATTAGAAATTATTAAATATTTTTCTTCAAAATATTTAATCCATTTTTCCAATTTCCAATCAAAGAATAGGCAGAAATTAAATAAACTTTAACCCCTCATGTGGTACCTGACATCAGGTTTTCAGAGTAAAAATATACATAATGTTCCTTTGTATTTATATTAAATTTCAATGTGAAATTCATTAAAATGATGTAAATTGGTTTAATTGATAAAAAATTATAATTATTATTTCGATTGTTTAAATAAAATAATTTATCCCTATAAATATATTAGATGACAAAATAGTTTTGAATTTAAATTCAATATTTTACAATATTCAGTGAAAACTGAAATTTCATAGGTAAACACAAAAAAATAAAACTAAACATATTTTTAGGTCTCTATTTAAAAAATTAAGTCTATTTTGACAAATAAATTAAATAAATGTGACAAAAATGTTATTTAAAATGGGAACTCCATTAAAAGTATATAAATCTACATTTTAAAAATAATGAGCTTTCTCCACTAAATATTAGATTTATTATTATTTTAAACATATCAAATTTTTTGGGTGATTGTAAAAACATTTAATAAACCTATTTAAAAATTATATATTTAGTCCCATTTATTCACTCTAAATAAATATCTTGGTAATAACCACCATAAAATTTTTAATATTAAAAATATATTAATTTTTGATATAATAATGAATTATATGTAACAAAATATTTCAAATAAGCTAATTTTTTTGTTTCATGTATGCTATCAAAAATATAATCCCTTTTAAGGGAAAATTAATATCCAATTCATAAATATTAATAAAAATGAAAAATGAATGTTCTATAATTACCTGAGATGCTAGAGTTATTTTTTGTCTAATAATCACATGTTTCTTTAGATATTATAGTTCAATGTTTGTGGTGTTTTAATATTGATGATAGTTTTCATATGAAAATATATATAATTGAGTGTTCGTAGATATTTTTTTATGTTTTAGGTAATTTATTGATTGCTCATGGATTTGGATGCTCTAAAAAGTTAAAAGGATGCCACATTAGACATGTGAATATCTATGCTACATATGGAATATGGCTACCACATGTTTTATAAAGATAGAAGTAAATCATAAATAGATTTTTAATTTGTCAATTGATGTTTACACTTGATATTTTAAAATGTAATTTATAGTATTTTTTATCATTTCATGAAAATTTGTATGTTATTATTCAACCACATGTTAAATCAAGGACATTTAATTATATAAAATATTAGTTTTGTTAATATAATAATCTCTAAATCAATCTGAATATACATTTAATGATATAATATAATTATTTAATATTTTATTTCAATAATTAATTCATAAAATATTTATTTTGATCCATTTATATAGGAATTATCCCTATATTTGAATCATTTTTATTCATTATTTCAATAAAATTGAATCATAATATAATATGAAATTATTTATCTATAGTGTTATATATATGGTATTGATCCTACATTGAAATCTCTAGTTGATAGTACAATATATTTATGATAATTATCATTATATAAAACAAACATTACTTACATTGGCTCATTATAGTGTTACAATTTATGACATAGTATGGTGGTTGTCTCATTTCACTACAACCTAGACAATTTATATGTTAATGATCTAAAAATAAAACCTCTAAGTGTTAGAAAATTATAATTTCTATAATAATCTAGTTTAGTGGAGGTATATTAGAAACTTATTTTCATTCAAGGATTCATATATAAGGATGACACAAAGAGGTAAAATTATCTTCATTAAAACTATCAAATGAATCATGTATTATTATTAAAATGTGTCTAGTATACAATTTCTAGAAAAATGTTTATAAAATTAATTGGGATATATAAATAATATTCAATGATTCAGATTTTTTTTATAATATATTTTCAGTAAATTATAAAATTTATTGAAAAATGGATTCCTTTATATTTATTGCTTGTTGGTATAATACTATTGATTCATATGTAATATTTAATTTGGATTTGGTAAACCCTTTTTAAAAGGATTTCTTTTATGAGTTACTTATTTATGGATGTGTATTACCAGTTTACTAATGATTTAAAAATAAAATATAGGTTTATTTTATACCTTAATAGGTTATCTCTTGGTACATTGAGTTATTACAAAACAAATAACACAAATCTGACCTATTTAAGCCTAGATAACACCTCAAAATTTCATGTTCAACATATTTCTATGATTTATATGAGTATTAAAAAGATGTAAATAGTATATGAAACCATTTAAATGTAGTATTTTTGGACGATTATAATTTTATATGTGTATGAAGTGGTGTATGACATATAATTAATTCATTTATTTCTAGTTTTTCATATAATATACTTGGATTTTTCATTATGTATGATTGGTTGATACATTATCATTTATATCATAGCGAATCATTCCTACTTATGTATTACATTTGAATTTTAATTATCTTTGTTTTATTATTCTTAGAGAATGTTTATTCATCACTATAAATATTTCCATTCTGATTAGAGTATGTGTATTTTTTATTTGTGTTATAAATATTTAATCACATCCACTTTCAAAGGATGTATATATAAAATTATTGGGATGGGGTTTTGATCCCAAATATAGTATATTAATTTCAATATTCCATGGGATAAGATGTTGAACCAACACTATATAATCATTACACATTCCATGGTATAGGAATTGGCCATATGTCTATACATTCCCCTATGTTGAATGGGGTATAATATTTACCTACCTCAAACCATGACCAGATGGGTTAGAGGATGTCTCTTCCACTAGACTGATATTGGAATTGATTATTCTAGAGGATGGAAATATTATGTGATTTTAGTTATGGGACCTACCTATATATGGAGTTAATTAATGTAGCCTTGATTTATTTTCAAATTTATTAAATATTAGTAATTTGTTTCTTTGTTTACTATTAATTCTGAATCATTTTATTGTGCTTATGTAAATCTGTAGGAAGGGTAAAAAATATGGATCAATTCTCAGTATCTTTTTGAGTCACATTGGTTTTGTACTATTAATTATGAATTAATTGGAAATTTGGATGCATTTTTAAATATACCAATGATCATTTACTGATGGAATTCAAATTTAAAAAATTTTGATGGAGCGGATTGTTTTACAATGTTTTCAGAAAAAGAGGAACTATATATGATGGAAATCCAACCAGATATTGTTGATGTTTACACCATTATTGTAAATATTATCCAACATATATTTTTCCTCATGAAACGAATCGTTGATAATATGATTGATGCCCATATATGAAAGTATGTAGTCTAACCATCATGATATGAGGGCCGTGAAAGATTATTCACACCATTACAGTTTACATACACATTAGTGGTAGAGTCACTTTCAAGTCATATGTTTGGGAAAAAAAATTCATTGAAAATTTAACCACAATTATAAAAATAAACCATCCAAATTCCATTAAAAATGTGATATAATGAGTTCCATTGAAGAATCCAAGAATTTTCCCATTATTGTAGTTATAGTCAACACCATAACCCGAGGGACTTCGGATTCCATTTGAGTAACCATCTACATTGACATTGATCCATCCTATAAATGGAAACATCTAAAAGAGTTTTAAGGAACCCTTAGGATGGATGATATATCAATAAAATCCCAATAAACACACAACCATTAAATCTAGAATGGAATTGTTTGAAAACACATTTTTTAGAAAGAAACATTCTTTAACAATAGCATGTATCATTACATGTATGACATGATAGTTGAAATAATTATTACAATGAATGAAATATTTCATGTTATACTAGATACTGTGAAATGATTAAACTACTGTAGTGATGAAATGATTCTATATTTATAAAGAGATTTCTGATACAGTACAATGCTATAGATGAGGCTGGATAAAGTCCACTTCTAAAGGCTTGAAATAAAATATATCATAGATGTATTTATATAATGTAGTAGCAGTATCATATGATATGAAAAGGTGGTCAAAATATTATCCCTTTTGTTTTCACAGCATATAATAATAGTAGAAATGTATTATTAAGAATTCTATTATGCGCAATGCTCCAAACAAGATTAAATATTGAATACAAGATCCAAGTATTCTTCAAACAAATTACAAGAAAAATCATATTTTCTCACAATAAAATTGTTACAGTAGAAATAATAGAATTAATATTTATAATTTAACAGGGTCCTCAAACTGATAAATCACCAGTATTAGAAAAAATGCAACTATTTAATATGTTGTAAATATCAATAGGTAAATCCTATCAGGGTTAGTTCAAAATATACATTATAGAAATGTGAGTATCAAAAGAAAAATATATGGGACCAACTGTGGATATAAGGGAAGAAATTTTTCAATTATCTAACCACATATTAGTAGAAGATTCTATGTTAATGATACTTCTACAGTCTGATAGAATATTGAATTAATAATATTTTTCACCACCCAAATAGAAGAGTCAATGTTGTGAATGTTTCCTTTATTAAATTAGTTGATAAACAATGCACGAAAATAATTCTTGAGCCAGAGAGTTATTATTCATAAAATACCATGTGAATATAACCTGTAAAAGATTAGTAAATAACCTATGATTCTTGATTTTATGTCCACAAATATAAAGATGTCTATTGAAATCAATAAAAGTACAATTATTAACATCATTTCAAAAGTTTTCCGACTCAATTTTTTTTGATGTATACATTTATATTTTTATAAATTAAATTATTCCACTTATAAATATTTATTGAGTAAACAAATTTAGAAACAATGGTGTATTTTACTAGGAAATTCATTCAACCATAGATAATTACTTACCTTTCTAGGAATAAATTTGATTATTTATTTGATCAACTATTTTTGAAAAAGTAACTAATTTTTGGAATTCATCAAAATATATGGAATCTTTTATAGGTGAATGGATGGAACCCCTACATGATACACAATTCAATCATGATGTCAATTTTTATAGCAAATAAAAAAATATTTCCAAATAAAATAAAATATTTACTCTATTTTATATATTCACCTAAACATATTTCATAATGTGAGAGAGGTACCTTTAGATTTTGATTATTTTCTTCCTTTTAAAAGAAATATAATTTCATCCACACAAAAGAGATAATAATGAACAACCTTATTTTTTGAGTTAAGAATGGTCTTATGTTTACCTTGATTCACCATGTGTGTGAGAATCCTTCTCAAATAATCCTCACCAGTATAAGATGGGATGTCGGATTGTGGGTCACCCTGTCTATCCCCTTTTGTACAAATAATATATCCTTTAATGGATTCAATGATCATAATAGATATTTGATCATAATTAAAAAGGGTCATTAATATACTAAAAAATATTATTAACACCAAAACCCTGTAGAAACATGTATATGAATCTCCATGCATATTATGAAAATACATTCTAATATCATCAATAATATAATTACTACATCCTATATTTTATTTCTTTATAGTATTGGTGCGTTCGGAGGCTATGAAGGTAAAATAATAAAATTTTATGCTGTTCATAACACAAATCAAATTCCAAAATACATAATTACTGGTGACTTTTGTATATCTATTTATAAGAATCTTGGAAATCATTGTTTAATATTTTTTTAATAAAATTTATTGGTATGAAAATGTGAATCATTATGGTTTTCACTTCTTTTGGCATAAAATTGAGGAATTGGGAATTGAGGCCGTATGAATGATTCCTAATAGAGAAGAATTATTTGAAAATTTTACATATGTATAAATGAAAAATCCCCCAATATTCATAAGAGAAAAATTTAGCAAACACATCAGGACCTAGAAAAGTATCCGGATTAAAGAAATGCATTCCTCTTTTATTTCGTAATCAAGGAAACACAATTAAGAAATATATTTTATCATTTATAATTATGTATGGAATTATATCATTGATTAATTCCATATTAAGCATCATACGATGAAAAATATATATATAATAATAAATAATTTGATCATAATTCCTTTCCTCATTATCGATAATACTACCACTATCCTTAAGAAATGAAAGTGGCCTACAATATTTAATGTACAACTAGAGAGAATTGTAAACCCTTATGTTTCTATATCCATATTTAATCAATTTGCATTTAAATATCTCCTTTTAATGTTTATCCTTTATTGGGAGAAGATAGTTTAATTTAGTAAAATGGTCTATTTCTTCCTGAAAAATAGAAGAAAAGTCAGAGTTTTTAGAACCTTCTAATATCAAATAAAGATTAACTTCCCAATATGAAATTTCATTGTAAATTTGGTTTGAAGTGTCTTTACTTGAAAATGTCAGTTTTTTATTAAGAAATTAATTTTTAGAGTACAAGGTAAAGCATTATTTCAATAATTCCAAGAATATCGTGTCTCTCAAACAATGTCACCACATTTGGTAATGTAGGCCCAGGCATTACTAAAACTAAAATTAAGGACAATTCAAGAGAATATAATAGAAATTCTAAAAAAGACATGATGATGGTATGAATTTAATCTAACAAGATTAGTGCTAGAGACAATATTCCACTTCTCAAGTGCTTGTTCATTATATAAGGCTTGGTCAAGCTTACTAGCTATAACACTATTATAGTACTTTAAATATAGAATATAATTAGCTCTAAATACACTGATCTCAATCATATTATTATCTTAAATGATTGATTTAAACACTCATTAAGTGATTGTGGTAGGATCTAGACTCATTATTTCACTCATAAAGAAGATGAAATTAAAATCCCTATTAATGATCAATGTGACATGAATAATGCTATTTAAAAAGGAAAAATAATTCCAAGTACAACTTCTATCACGACACCTATTATTAGAATATATGAAAGAACATAAAATTTGAGAATTACAAAAGTCCACTTCCTAAGTGAAAACATGGTCTTTAGTATTAAAAGAACAATCATTTATCAAAATAGAATGTAAAAATAACAAAAATGATTCAACATTTTTATTATTAATCATAACACCAATAAAATAATACACATTGTGTTAAAAACTAGTAAAACCAATGAAATATTTTATCATAACCTCAAAAATAGCAAAAAATATTTTATGGTGTATGGGAATATATATTTTCAAAGAATTGATAGTCTCATGGTTTCCACACCCTGATAATTCATGAAAATGATATTTATTTGAACCCATGATTAGGGTTGGACCCCCACATCATTTTACCTCATGAAATCTTCATCCTAGCATATTATTTAGTTGTCTTGGGGATTGTTTCACTTGGAGAATAAGAATAATCATCATGTTTGAGAATATAAGAAGCATAAAAATCATAGTTGTTACATTCACCTTCATTTTGATCTATACGAGTCTTGTGATCATCAAAATATATATTCACAGTGATCAGTATATTAATGCTCATATTTAAATCTGAACTGGACTGATACACTATAAAATCCTACCTATATTGAGAGATTATGAGATAACCATGAATTGTTGTAATAGAAAGCTATAATTGATCTATAGTTCCATGAGTTATGATCTCTTTAATCTCATTTTCAGAGGAAGTGGAACTGTTTTATCATCACTTGTGTTATGATAAAAAACATATATTCTATACAAGGCTATCAGAAGTGCATCTAGAATCATAAGGGAACTACTTCAAAGAATAAATCATACCTTAAGGAATATCCTTCTGAATTTTTTGATTATAAGATACCATGTACATATAGAGTTGAAATAGAATTCACACCTCATATTTGGATTAAAATTTAAAATAATATCCCAATGTTGGTTGTGAATGATAGTCTCATAGACATTCTAAGAAATTAAACCAACTATGATTTAATCTTAATATTACATCTCTTCTATGTAAACTGAATTAGACTTTGGCCTTCAAGAATATTTTTTTGAGATAGTAATGTTGTCCTAATAATTCATCCATTTACCAATATTATTCAATTTATATGGTTCCAATTTATCAATGAATGATATCATTCATTTTTATGGTATTTTAATATCCTTCCATTTATTTTCATGGGTGATTTCACCTACTATTCAAGCACCTTATAGATAGAAATAGATTTTCCATTTATTCTATATACCTCATAAAATGGAGTCTTGTACTCATACACATCGTTGATAACTATTGTATAATCATTATTAGTGAAACATATGGAACATGGTAGTCTTGAAACAAGATACGGTTCAAATATAACTCATGCATAAAGGCCTAACTCTCCATTTAAAGTTTGCTAATCGATATTTAAGGAAAACCAACACATGATGTAATGTCATCTAAAATCATTAGGTTCAAAAAAACACATCTTATGCCATGAATCCTGGCCTATATTTGATTCGTTGAATTTCTATGAGTAAAGGGGTTAATGGAAATTTACCATTTAGATAAATGTAAAAATCTTGGTGACATTGAAAATTTATGGGGCTCTAAACAAAATTCATATAATCATTGGAGTTAAGAATAAAATCATAATAACCTCCTACAATTGTATGAAGTTTCTATTTTTTGTTTTTACAATAGTGGAATATTTGTTATAAGAGATCTACATTAGTCCCTGGGTTGTACCCCTTATGACATATAATTTCCCTAGAATTTAGAACATACACATATTGATCATTTCCTAATGGGATTTAGGATCAACAGTGAAGGAAAAATCAATCCATCAATTTCTTATAATGATAAATCTATGATTTATTCTCTTTATGTAGATATTATCCTTTTATCGGTTCTAAGAATAAAATTATTTTATATTTTATGGGAAGGATCTTGATTCAGAAAATCTTCTTGAATTATATTATTAATCAGTGGGAACATTTTTGCAAAATGATTCCGGAACCATATTCTTAAAAGAGTTGTCCAATTCTGGATTTAAAGAATTCAATATGTGACTAAATATATAGAGAATGGAGAAGAACATATTAACACCGCCTCATAAATTACTTTTTTATTTTTAACACATTTAATGGAAAGTGAGATCCCATGAAAAAACAGAAAAACAAATCATCATACAGTGAACAAAATAGATGAACCATTAAAATCATGTTTAAGTATATTCAAAGCATTATTCATAAGTAGTTTAAAAAAAAGTCCATTTACCTCTAACTCTGGATCATTTTTGATGAGGTCCTCAAACCAAATAGAAAACTTGTACCATGTCTATATGAACTCTCCCATGCATAGCATCCCTACATTAATCCCTCTATCCAAAATACAATTTTTCTTGTCAATCCATTCTGTCTTCATCCTGCTAGTTCCCACATAAAGATCTATCTAAGTCATCTATCCCCAATCCTTTTTTAAGGCATTAAACGGAATCGATTTCTCCAACATCTCTTCCTCATAATGGATGATAACATCCCATGTCTCCTTGTGAGGGGCCTTCTCCATCATCTTTGATGCCATAATGGCTATAGATTCATTGTACATTTAACTATTGAGGCCTAACTGATGCTGTAGTCCTTAATCCACCATTACCTCATCACACGGGGGTGTGAGGAAGATGGAGGAGTCAGCCACCTAGATCTTGTCACCATTGAACTTCCTCGAGGAAATTATGCTTGCATTTTCCGGAGCCTTTGGGTGAAGCTTACCATTGCATGCAGATCTAGTGACTAGAAGAATATGAAGGCTGGAGTAGTCCTTCCTTGGCCGCGGCCTCCCATTTTTCGTAATGAATCCATCAGAATCCACAATAATGTTATTTCCCTTCCGCGACGGGGACCTAAGTAATTTCTCTACAATATCCAGTGCCTTGGATGTATTGGGCTCCAAAGAATCATTCATGTCCTCTTGAAAATAACCCCCTCCCACAAAGGGATCCTCTCCGTGAGTGACCTCCCCTTCTTTTGTATCCTCACAAGCATGTTCATGCTCTTCTCCGAAAACTGCAAAATTGTTCAAGGAGTTCAAAATCAGACTTTTGGAATTAACCTTCTCATCATAAGTTATTTTATCTTGCGAGACTTGCTGCAACTTGTCTAGAACTTCTTCTTGGTAAATGCCATGAACCATGAATTGTAAATGCGCTGAGAAGTCAGCATGAACTGGACACTGGGAATCCACAGTAGTGTAATCATTCTTGTAGACAACCTCATCCAATGTATCAACATTGGATGGAATTACAGGAGTCAACTGCAAAGCCTGAGAAAAATCCAAGCGGATCTCCCATTAATCCCTCACAACCCTTTCTTGGTCAAGTCCTGCACAAGACCCACTATCACACATTGGAACTACAGCATCCTCAGACAATCATGCCGCACCCAGATATTGTTTTAGCCGATGGATAACATATGTGACTCTAGGGTTATACTGGGAAAACCGAGACAATTTCTATTAATTACTAGAAGCCACATAATTGTTCCCTGAAGGAGTATTAGCTGCAGACCCAACCACGATCCCATCCTTTCCTAGGGGAGGGTCATTGGCACCGTGACCCCCTTGGAAGAAATTCTCTCATGGGGTCTCTCACTGTGTGTCATTGTATTCCTCTATTTTCAAGGTTCTCATATTAATAATGTATATGTTCACACCACATAATGAAATAATAGTGGACATAAATATCTATAAATTTTATTTTATGCATATGTTTTATGATGAATTATTCAATGTTTGACGACCTAGGATGGATTTGGAGCTATACCCTATTAGATTTTAGATCTTTTGAGAGAAATTCATTAAGGGTTCATGTGAGATTATTGTACAAATGTGTAAGGAATATCAATATATTATATTAATGTTTTTTCAATTATGAATCATTCACTTTTATTTACATAATTCCATATTTTTTTACTCTTTTTATTAGCTTAGGTTTTTTGTGGATTGTAATTTTTTCACGGACTTACTATAAGGTATTGGAGTGAATTAATCTTTATGTATTCCATTTATATTGATATATTATTCTATACATTGTTTTTAATTGAATTCATATATCAATAGATGGAAATTATGTTTTGGGCCTTTATTATATCGACTCCAATCTTTATGAATGAATTTTTATAAACAACTTTATATTTTTGATTTATTTTTTCCTTCAAATTAATCCAACACCTACCTATGTTATTATGAACTACTGGTTTTAATCACAACATCTAGTTATTTAGAGGCCATTATATAATATGTTAGATCCTCAAAAAAATTACTTAGGTGACGGTGTTAGGATCATTACAATATGAAATTTGAATATTGTTTTTAAGATTTTATAGGTATTGGGATTCAATGATTTAGATATAATATAAGCTGTTATTATATGTGAGGGTACAACATATCCATTTATAGCCCACACAACAATGATAGTGTATTGAGTTACCAATTATATTCTACTATTAATATAAAAAAAATGAATTATGTTTTTGAATTGTTTAATGGATAATGAATTGCGATTTAGAAAAAAATGGGATGAATATTATAGGTTTTATCCAAGATCACATCCTTGAATTGTTTTGTGGGTTATACTTTCTTTTTTATGTTTGGTCTTTTATATTTTGTATAAATATTTATTATTATAATTATCAAATAATAATTTACATAATTATATATATAATATTTAACAAAATAAATAGTTCTTTCTTATATACTTTATTTGGTTTATTATAATTAATTATAAGAATTAAAATATATTATTATGTTAGGAATTCATATTTACTTATGTATTTAGTGACATGTTCTGGAATGATTTTAAATATATATTCCTATATTATTTTGAAAATGTATTTTATATTATAATACTCATGAGTATTCTAATCTTTCAGTACTTTATTATTCTTTTATAAGTATGTAACATTCTTCTTATTAAGATTTTAATTCTAGGAATGTTACATTATCCTTATTTTGGTAACATACTTATTCTAGTATAAATTTAAAATTTCATCATTTATCATCAAAATAGTTTTTTATGTATTCTCCCTATTTGTATTTGTTTAACTTTCCAACATAGATAATGGAATTAAATAAATATCTATTATTTTACGTAGGGTATAGAAAATATATTACACCATGACATGTGATATACATACCAGTTGAAAATTATAAAGTATTTTCATTATATTTGTACTGATTGAATTTTTTTTATAACTATGAAATGAAATGTATTATGATATTTTTAAAATTGGTGAATTATCATTATTTTTTACCCTTTTTATATAAATCAATGATGTGGTTTGCAAAAAATGGATCTATAAAATAAATATATTTTCTACAATTTATTATTATATTAACAAATTTCAATGTATTAAAAAATAAAATGGATTAAATTTACATGAAAAAATTATTTGATATATATAAATAATTATTAATATAAATAATATTTCATAGTCAGTATGAGAATACGTTATCCAAGAATGTACATATGATCGGGAGCCATTATAGTTGTTTATTTTGATTCTATTTTTATGTATGACATTAATTTTTCATATATTATTTTTTTAAATTTACCTTCTAATATATGAATTTAATTTTGTGGGGTATAAATATGTAAGTACAATTAGTGAATTGATTATTTGATCATTATCGTAATATAATTTTTAGAATATGGTTAATCATTTTAGATGTAGATTTTTGCATGCAATTTTATTTTCATCGAGCTATTTGATCAAATATCTATTAAGAGAGTTATAAAATAATGGAATGGTTTTTATAGAGGATGAGAACTATTGTGATGGTAGTTGGTTTGCATTAATGAAATTGTAAAATAAAGGATTTAGGTCATTTGAGTTTAATTTGTGAACCAAAAATTGGAATCATGTTAATTAATCAATATATAATATAGTTTCAGGTTTGGAAGTTTTCATTCAGATGATTTAGTGTCTTTTGGGAATTTATTTTCATTTTACATGTCAATGATATTTGTAACATTACATGAATGCCCCGGTCTGCTTCTAAGGGAAATAATTATTTTATATCATATCAATTATAACATATACGAACATTATACTCTTATTAAATGTGTCATATAATGAAAATATAATCATATGAAATGGGTTGATAAAAAAACATAGACATGGGTTAATAAAAAAACATGGGATTCAATCATAAATAAGGATGTTCTTTAGTGGAATAATAATAATAATTTGATATTATATAATGAGTTGTAGAAAAGAGTATGGCATAGGTAGATCAAAAATTGGTTACATGCCTCCTTTAAATAAACATTTCACTAAGAACTCATTGAGCCTAGGGGATTCTCGGATTTTGAGGTGTCCCAACGGGTTCTCGGTGGCTTATTTCGAGGAACTGAGTAGGCTGGTGTGAATTTTCCCATTTTAATTTTTTTAGATATTTTTTTAAAACATAATTGTTGGATTATTTGAATCCAATAAATTTTCCCTCATCATTATTACACTTCTAAATCATTTATGAATTAATTTTCCATGGATAATATAAATTTACACAATTTATAATCAATTGTTTTCTTTTCGTGAAGTAAATTAGAATTCCCTCTATTATCTTCATCTTTCTTTTCATTCTCATCTCCATTAATTGAAATTTCCATGGTTGAAAATTTGTTATTTTGATTACAATATTACAGGGTGAAATAAAATATAAGAATAGAGAATTCCCCCTATCTAATAGAATCCCATGTGTGATTCCACTTTTATAAATATCAATGTATTAATTCTATGTGATATAGTGTTTGATGGACTCTAAAGTGTCTACAATTTATGATTATTATTATGATTTGTATTTGGATATGAAAATTATATATATTCAAAATTGTGGTGTTGTGATAATTTTTTATTTTATTATATATATATCATCAGATAATAGTTTTTTTATCTAGAAATATTATGATATTGAGGTACTTTATATTATATAATCATAACGCTTGAAATTTTTAAATCAAAAAAATTGTATTCAATAGCATGTATAAATGGGAAATCCTAGCATGTAAGAAAATATAATATCCTAACACATTAAAATATATTTACTATTATAAATATAATAAATATATAATATTTCAGTCATTTCTTGTGATACTGGGTTATCTTGCATTGCATGCAACAACAACTTTCTTCGATGACTTTCGTTACATGCATGACCGAGTTTTAGAGAACTGAAACATTATAATTTAATATAATAATTTATAACCTAGCTATTAAATTTTGGTTATGAATAGTATTAAAAAACTTATGAAAATATATATTTCAATTCATTGAATTAAAATTAATTTGAATCCAATATAAGAACAAATTGAATATAAACAGAATATTTTTATTTTTATTCTCATAAATCTATTTTATCCTATTAAATTAAATTTATTACAATTAACAAGTGATATTAATTAAATATATATTCTATATTCTATATAATATTTTTTTACATTCATTTTGTTTCTTTGATATAAATAATAATAGAACAAACCTAATATTATACAAAAGAATTAATATTTTTCTAAAGGAACTATTACAACCATTTAATGGAGTACCAATTTTGAATCTGAATTTCGATAATTTTATATAATTAATATAAAAAAAATTCTAGAAATAAAAACCTAAAAATTTTATTAGGGTGAATATTTTGTATTTTTCTATAAATTTTCATTTTTTGATTAATAAGGAAAAATTATCACTTTTAATTTGAAAATAATTTTTACATTGAGTTTATTTATATTGCTAAATTATATTTTAATTTGTTTTTAAAGAAAAATTTGATCAATTATAAATCAATTAATAAAAATTATTAAATGTTAATAAATTTTAATTTGAATTTGGATATAAATACATAGAATAGTTATCAACGTGTTAACTTTACACACCCTCTTTATCATCCCATCTATGGGATTAAATTTCAATTAATTTATACCACATATAAGTTTGAAATTTGGAAAAATTAATTCTATATTTGATATAATTATATTTTATAATTTTTAATAATTTAAAAAAAAGTACAGAACAAAAGTATTAGTGAATGCGATTAAAATTAATTATATCGATTAAAATAAGAATATCCTTCACAGGGGACTAAAACTTCTGTTTAATGGATAAAATGACGTAGAAACGTTTCAAAAATCCATTTTCTGTTCACATTTCAAAACTATAATAAATTTTTTATTTTGGTCCTATATTGGAGCCAGATTAAATGTGAAAAATGTGGAAGGAATTGCTAATTCTAAATTCAACATGAATGTCACTCCCCCAATATAAAAAGGAACTCACCACTCCCACATACTCACACCTAATAATCCACTTTTAAAAAAAATAAAATCCAAAAAAGATCCTAAAAATCCCTAACCACAACTTATATGTCTCACCATGGGAATAAATTCATCCCTTAAAGACCATTGGTGTAAACCAATAGAATTTACCCAAATAAGTGGTATCATCGTTCCTCAAGCTCTTTAGTTTTATTTTCATTCTCCACCCCCACAACTCCTCTTATTCCATGATTACATAATAATATCGGTATCTTCAATACAAAATGTTGTTTTATGGTAAGAGTTCAAACTACACATACACTAAATTCTATATAATGTATAACGGACTTATATTTCGTTTAATGCGAACTACCACCACACGAAACAAAGATTGTACGTTTTTCTATTACCACATCTAATGGTTGGGAATTATGATAGACACAATGTTTATATATGAAATATTTGATATTTATAATTTCAATACACATTTTTAATTTTTATATAACACATACCTTCCGGAATTCCATTTTTCGAGAATATTATTACATCGTTTCTGGAAGAGTGGACTACTGCATCCTCTAAGCAACATAATTAATTAACAATAAAAATAAAATATATAATGGGATCATTAATTAAAAAAGGTATCTTATATGAAAAATATATGATAATGGAATTATAATATAAATATATATATATATAAATTATTTTTGTTTCATTATTTTAATATATGACTGGGTTATGAATGTATAAATCATGCATTTATACAACCTACCATCTCTATAAACGATGCGTTTAATTTCCTATCAACAAAAATTATTTAATATTAAAAATAAATATATAAGAGATAAATATATTTTAATTACATCATGGTTTATAATGTCTATATGATTAATTGATAATATAATTTTAAGAACTCCAAGTAACATGTTCAAACATGTTAAAAAACATGGTAATTGAAACCCAAAATAGTGAAAATAATGAATGATTATTTACAGGCAGGCAATAAGATATTATAGGATATTGTGAATATGATTATGGGTCTAGTATATGTTAGTATCATGGTTAATACCATTATAGAAGATGTTAAAAAATGTTAACCCAAAATGAAACTTAATATATGTGATTCTTGTCTCACATTTCATTCTGTGAGGAATACACCATATTCACCACTTAAATATTTTGAGTTGTGTATATATGACACCTTCTGATATATTATATCATGGGTCCTTTTATATTAATGGAATTAAAGTGTTCATTTAATATTATTCATTTTGTAGGATTATGATTCAAATGGTTCAATGTGGTATGGGACAGTTTGGAATGATTAAATATTATTTTCCTCAAGAATAATTTTAATGACCATTCAATGGTATTTTAATTCATCAATGTCAAAATAACATGTTCTTACTAATCCACAAATAAGGAAATATCAATAAATATATTTTATTAATGCAATAAAGATATTTGATAAGGAACATTTTTATTTAAATTGATTATTCAATATTTACGAAATAATTTAGTCATGCACTATATGGGTTAGAGACTAGTTAATGCATTCTTTATGGGTGAGGGACTAGTTAATGAAAACCCAATGGGTTGGGGACTACATAAAAAATCACCAAGATGAATTGGTAGTATCATGGGACAAAGCTTTTTTGAAATTTCCTTCATGTTTATAAGAAGTATGTTTTAAAGCGTCTTGTGAAAGGTCATGATAGTATAGTTATGGTTGGAAAAAGTAAATTGGTTTGTAACAAGTATGTATTAAACCATCATGTTAATGGTCTTGATGTAAATTGTTCTATGTACCATGGAAACATGTAATCCAATAATTAAAAATTCCCTCAATATACATTCAATTATTATTATCCATGAGATTTTTTATTTGAAATTATATGTGGATGCATTTCATTATCAATTCATTGATTAAAAGTCATGTGTTTTCATTTATTTACCTATATATATATATTATTATTATTTAATCACTTCCATCTCAATTAATGACTATGTGGCATGTGTATTTCATTATTTTCTCTTCCATATTGATTATAATAATTGGTTCACTACAAATTACCCATAGTGGTCATTTTAACTCACCAAAATTTTATATCCCTTCGCTAGATTTCATGAATTTTACTAAGAATGATTTTCAATGATATGCTATATGGAATAAATTTATTATTACATAAAAATTTATGTTCTAATTTTGGAATTCATTTGAAATATGTGACTCATGAATCCATCCAATTTACCAATGCAACTAAAAATTAAGGTTATTTTAAAATTGATTAACTTTTATACTATTCTAATATAATGGTTGTAACACTATATCGGGTTTACTAGGGTTGGGTAGAAACATTTTTTATTATATCATGTTTAGTAGAAATATTCAGAACTAGATTTTGGAGAACATAGGTTAACGAATATAATCCTAAGATAAGCTTTGTGGATAATTGTATAGGAACATCCTAGAATATTGGTAAGCTAGATATTATGTGGGTCTTCCTATAAATACATCTATATCAAGATATTATAAGTGGATGTGGTTCAAGAACATATGTACCTAGGGGTAACAACTCGAATAAGGTTATTCAGGTCAGACTCGAGCGTAACCCAATATATGACAAAGAGCTCTACTGCCCACCTAGTTTTACACATTCTAGGGATACAAATAGGATACATCACGTTTTCATTGTGAACCATTATGAATAATTAGAATAGATGATAAAAATTAATTACTTAGTTTAAAATCCAAACTATGGAAGGGCATATGTTCAAATAAATGGATAAAGTATTTATGTCTTGGTGCTGTATTGGAAAAAATTATTTAAAAGGATATTTAATAATTAACCTTATTTTGAGGATGTCCATCATATTTATTCCCCAAATTATAATTATATGGTTTTATAAAAAGGTAATCCTATAAGGCATTGGGCCTTGTACCCATGACCGAATGATGATAAGGGTTTTAGGTCTACCACTTTCTATAAGATATCATTATTAATGGGTAATTGTTTTTAGATAAATAGATTCATTAATAAATATTAATAATTGATTTTTTTTTTGTTTTTTTTGGTTTAGAGATTAATTTTTTTATTATATTGACTTTTGAGAATACATAGAGACAACTAGTTAGACATGTCACTCTTTTATAGGACAAATGATTCAATAAATGTCCATTTTGGTTCTTCTAGAATGAAAGTTAATTTTTTTGATATCCATTTACTGTAGGGTTGGAATAATTGGAAATTGATCAAAGAATAACCAAAGGATGTTATTTTGTTTAGAATAATATATCATTTAAATATATTTCTTTATATCCTTAGGGAAAAAAATTCCTCAATATTTAGATAAGTATCAAAAAATGAAAAGTTTTCATTATACCTAATTATTTTAAACCGATGGTTTTCTAAATAATCATAGATTTATGGATTAGAGGCCTTAAACATTATATTGGTTATTCAATAATTTTTTATTCATGACCTCAATCACCCTATAAATATTTACAGTTTTCTTCCATGTATACATCTCCACATTCCAATAATGTTTTCCTACATAAAGACATAGTTATATGTTTGTCATTTTGAACATTATATTTCCCATTATGTCTAATTAAGAGGATATTTTATTATCCCCTCTTTAGGATGTGGGATTTAAACATAGAAAATATCAAAGAATATATTATCATGATCGAGTTTATATTATGAGGATGAAATTTATTTAAAGTGGAGAAAATGTAACAACCCAATATTTTAAATTAACAACATTGTATTGATAGTGTGTATAGAACACAACACCAATAACATATAGGAATATGAAATCCTTTAAATTTTAAATATATTTAATATTTAATATAAAATCAATCTATGATATATCTTTAAATTCACAGAATACAGAGTTATCTTTCATCACTCACAAAAACTACTGTCATCTATACTCACATTACACGCAAGACCGATTTTTACTGAACGAAAATATATTGTTATAGCATTATTATTTAATATAATACGACATAAAATAGATGTTAAATTATTGTTATTAATATTATTAAATTTATTATAGAAAACATACAATTGAATTCATTTGCTACCAATTAATTATAAAATAATATAATAACCAATTTGATATAAAGGGAATATTTTATTTTTATTCGCTCAATGATATTTTAAGCCAATAAATTTATTTAATTAAAATAAGTGAGTGATATTAAATAAATAAATAAATATATATTATATTTAATAAAATTTATTTTATATTCATCCAATAAATATGAAAATCATGTGATACGAACAAACCTCATATTACACATAAAAAAAATTATTTTTCTGAAGGCAGTTTTACCGACTTTTAATTGTTCAACTATATAAAATATAAAATATGAATATATAATTAAATAAATATAATATTATATTTTTCCTTTTTTAAAAAATAAACATAAAAATGAAGATCTATTTATTTTCTTAATTTTTAGTTTCAATTTTTAAAAAATTGTGAAAATACTATATTTTAATTCAAAACTCTTCTTTTTTATCTATTTTATATATATTATTATATATTATTTTTAATTAAATTTAATGTTTAATTATATAAATTATAAATTAAATAATCCAATTTTCATTTATTTTAATGAGTTTCACATTGAAATTGGATATAAAAATATAGCAAACATTGGGACATTTTTTTATTAAAAACCAGCATTATCATGCCGTCTGCGGGATTAAATTTAAATTAATTTATTATTATTATGTGATTGAAATTTAGAAAAAAGGATTCCATATTTTCAATGAGTATAATATATAATTTATCATAAGTTAAATTTACTTGTGAAAATAATTATTAGTGAATGTGATTAAAATTAATTACATCGATTAAAAGAGAAATTAGCATTACAATGGATTAAACCCTAAATATAATATCCAAAATGACAAAGAAACATGTCCCGAAGAAATTTTCCTTTTTTATATTAACCATATAATCCATTTTATATACTTTTTCTTATTTAATTTTCCACATTACATGTGTAAAATGTGTGTGGAATTTCTTTCTTAAAAAATTACCTGAAAGCAACTCGTCATCCATTTTAAAAAGTCTCTCACCCCTCCCAAATACTTTCACCACTAAAAAATTATAGATAGAAATATTTATGCAATAATATATCTTTAACATCCATACCTTATCCATGATTCCTACCTTATTCCAAAATCTATCCATTGAAGCCGTTTGGTGCAATCAAAAGGGAGTTACCCCTATAAGAGGTAACATACTTCCTCATCCTATTTAGTTTTATTTTCATTCTTCAGCACTTATACTATTCATATAAAATTATTACATAATAAAATAAGTATCATAAATATTATAGTGCGTATTTAGGTAAACTGTTTGACCTATAATTACCAAAACATCCATATAAGGGGTAAGGAAGTTATTGTTCATGTACAGAGAACTACCGCCTTGCAAAACGATAATTGACAACTTTTTCATTACCACCTATCATGGTTTGGAATTATGATGGAATTGAAATTTATATATAATATATATGACAATTATAATAACACTATTCTTTTTTAATTTTTATATAACACATACCTATATGATTTTCAATATTTTTGAATGTGATAACATCGTTTGTAGAAGTGTGTACTACTGCTTGCTCAATGGAACGTCATTTATTCACACTATAAAAAGAATGTATAACGGGTGGTTTAAATACAACTATGTGACATATGTAAAATTTATATGATACTATAATCATAATATAAAAATACTTATAAAACATTTAATTCACATTATTTTAAAATATAGGGAAATGAACCTAGAGTTCAGGCATACGTACGACCTTTTATCTCTTTGAATGATGCATTTAGTTTTCTATCTACAAACAATATAATTTATTTTAAATATAAATTAAATGGATATATATGATAATTAAATATTTTATTACATTATTTATATGATGACATCATGATCTAATTAATATGCAAACAAGTAACAAGTTAAAATATATATGAGAAACTATGCAATTAAAATGTGAAATTGTTAAAATAATGTGAGATTATTAAAAAAAGTGTAATAATATTTTATAAACAAGTTAATAAATAATATTACGAACAAGATTATGGTAATTTTATGAGTATTAAAATAAAAAAAAAATAATGGATGTTAATGGATTCTCCCCAAAAGGAAATGCAAGGTTAGGGGTTCTTATCTCACTTTTCTTTCGGTGAGGCATAAGCCATTTTCATCACTTACTTATTTTTTGTGGTGTATCTACTAACCATTTTGATAAATTATATCATGAATTGTTTTATCTTCATGGAATATAATAATTTAATTTAATGTTATAATTTAAGAGGATTATTATTCAATTGTTAAAAAGTTGTATCAAACACATTGGAATTTTAATGATTTTTTTCATCTAGAATAATTATAAAGATCATTAAGTGAAATTTCCATTTTTCAATGTCAAAAGCCTATATTGTTACTTATCATCAACTGACTAAATATTGATAAATTATTATCAATTCATATATATATATATGTAAGGAACATTGATTGTTTAAATTTATTTTTCTTATATATGAGGAATGCATTGGGCATACACTATAAAGATTATGGATTAATTAATAAAAGCTATATTGATTGGGGACTAGATAATTCATGACCTATAGTTTGGATTCCATTTAATGTATTCCCTAATCTGCAGATTTAGTCTTGTGGGATGATTTTATTTTGATAAACCCAAAATGTTTATAATAAGAATATTTTAGACTATCTTGTGAATGGTATTGACAGTAGAGTTAAGGTTAGTGAAACTAAATTGGATTATAACCATTATGTTTTAAACAATTTCATAAATTTTCTTGATGTTAATGGTTCCATGTACCTTGGAAACATGGCGTTTAATAATTTTTAATTTTCATAATCTAGATTCTGTTAACATTATCCATTATATTTTTTATTTGGTCGTTATATATGGATGAATTTGATTCTCAGTTAATTGATTAAATATAATGTATTTTTAGTTATTTAACTTTCAATATTATTTACCCACCTACCTCATAATTATTGAATAATTAAAATGTGTTATTAGATATTTACCTTTCCATATTAATTATTCACACAGATTCATTATTTATTATTCTATAAATTAACCATACTATACATTAGAGCCCACCTATATTTTATTTTCTTTCCAAATATTCCCAAATGCGTAATAAGAATGATTTTCAATTATATACTAAATTGAATAAATGTATAATCCAGTAATATTTTTTTTAATTTGCGTATTAATATTTAATAAAATACTTGTTTATATATCTAGTTTAAAAACACTACTAACATGTTTGGTCCATTGGGACATGATTTACTTGTATCTTTTGTAAATGTAATGGTAGAAGACTCTGGCTCCAGGTTGCTTGGGTTGGGTCGTGAAAATAATAATATATAGAATTTTATTAATGATTAATTGGTGATAATTTTTGAATTACTCCTTCGTTATTGAATATTTGAGTTCACTAATGTTAAATTTATGGATATTTTAACTCACTGGGTGATTTTATTAACTATTCATTGAATATGTGAGGCAGTAGTTTTATAACAATATTAATAAACCATAAAAATATATTTTTAATTATTCAATTGATGAGTAATAAGGATGTTATAAAACATAATTTATTAAATATGTTTAATAAAATAGACCTCAATGAATTATATGAATATATTAATTTTTTACTGAAATAATAGTTATTTTATAGTCATTTAAATTATAAAAAAAAAATTATATACATCATGTTAGAAAATTTAATACATTAATAATCTATTTTATTTAGGATTTATTATTTTATTTAAATGTTTTCAGGAATTAGGGAACATAATTTTTTTAACATTAAACCTTATCATGCTCTCTATAATTGTTACTAGATAAATACATGTCAGAAAATTCAATATGGATAATATAACATTTTTTTACCCTTATAGGACTTTATAAACTCATAGTTGAGAATCGATTATGATTATGAAGCTAATGTTTATTAATCCCAGTGTTAACTCATGTGGAATAATTATAGTGTGAATTTTTATATAGTAGTAAGATGGTCATAACATTTCAACATATCCTAAATAGATATATATTATCTCTCTAAATCTAAAACCCATTATGATTTTTATTGGGGGAAAATAGATCAGATAGGTAGGAGAAGAATACTAAGAAGAAAATATATATTAATGGTTTCTTAAGGTATGTACCAACATAAAAACCATGATATTTTTCTTAATTAAAAAACACTCTTCTTATTAAAAATTTTATAGGTGTAAATTTATTTCTTGAAATATTTTAAATTTATTTTAGTAAATTTTCCACATTACGAAATTGTATAAATTTATTTCATAATTATAGTAAAATTATTTTATAAACATGAGAACTTTAAATTACTAAATAAAATTTATTAATAATTATTAACATTATTATGACAAGATGAAGGTTTAAAACAATGGATTCCATATTAAGAATTATTTTTATTTTCTTTAACTCTTAAAAACACAATTTCTAGCATGTCATGTTTATATTGTAAATTGAATTACATTTTAAATAATGTTTTGTCAATACAATATTATTATGTGTAATACCCTCTTGTGTTATCTAATAATTAGCAAAGGTTAAGATGAATGAAATATGAAAAACCTTACCATATTTATTGTATATTGATCTAATATTTTTTTCAACATAGTTTTATTATTGGTTAAATAATAAATAAATAAAATGTTTGTTAAACTATAGATTATCTGGTATTTTTGAGATACCATTATATTACTAGTTTTTTAAAATGTTAGTCTCGAATCATCAATTTATTTTTAATGAAAATAAAATACCTCTTTTAACAGGGTAGAGGTAGACCCATTACATAGCCCGAATGCCCGGTGGGCATAGAGCCCATTATATGGCCCGTAGGCACGAATTTTTTGGCCCAAGGCCTATTCTGTGAATAGTGTTGGTACAGTACCACCTACTACAGTACCCACCCATACTATAGTTCCCACCACCTATATAGTTCCTCTGTTTCTATAGTGCCTCTGTTTTTACAGTGCCTCCACTTCTACCATACTCCATCATTACATCTATAGTTCCTGCTCCCGATGGGTTTTGAACCTGAATATTTCATGTTGGATTATGGTTTGATAACCCCAAATACATGCTTTTATTCCTTGTTCTATATGTTATTGACTTGTAACTAGTACACAAGTTTCAAATTTCAGCTATATATTTCTTGGATTTCGAATTTTATATTCCATATTTATATGATATACTTTATTTCTTATAGAATCATGTCTGCCTTTTCTAATGGTTGAAATAATAATTATGTAGATTAAAATATCCTTGACAAATAGTTATTAATATATATTCTTTTTAGAATCCAATGAATAATTTATTTATAATTTTTTATTATTACAAACTATAAATTAGGAAAACCATACATAGATGTAATGGTGAAATTCATGTGGATTTTTCATCATTGATAGAGTTTTCAACATCTCATCTTCTCTGGGATGAGGTAAGGTCCCATAAATTTATACACCTTCATATTTTAATGTGAAAATGATTGAACCTAAATCGAGATGTGAACTGGGATGGAATTGGATACATTATTGACATACCCAAATACTAGATAGGATAGTGTACAATATTTACCTACCTCATACATGACACCAATTATTTTATTTATTTAGTATTGTATCAAATGGTGTTCGTTTGTATAGACTTACCCTCTATATGGATTAATGTTTTTATCAATGATTAATTTTTTCATCACTTATCTATTATTAATGTTACGATTTATTTTTAAATTAATATTTGAAATAATATTTATTGTAATTATGTAGTTGAGTAGAAATTTGCACGAATAAACCTTGTATTAGTATAGTTTTTTAGAATGTTGGTTGTTCCATTTTGAGTACAAATATTCTCAAACCCTGTTTGGAAACATCGATTGACATTAATATGAAAATGTTTATAGTTTTGTAAAGTATTAATTAGGAATTAATTAGTGACATGATGGGGTCATGGAGGCTTATGATCTATATTATATTAGATATTCGAGAATAGTATTAGCATTAATATATGTTTTTCTTGAGCTTGGAGGATATATAAATAATTAGAAATTAGCCATAAACATAACATAATCTAGTTAATTTAACTAAAATACACCTATTAAATTGTAAATAATCTATATAGTTTATAGTTTTATAGAATAAGGTCACAAAACATTCATCAAAAACCACAATCATAAAAATTTAATACCACTAAAATAATATCCATTTCATTGATAATACATTAGTTTTTAATATAATATTAATTCCTTACCACATGATGTTTTCCTTTTTCTTTTATCATACCCATATTAAAACCCCATGACAAACAATTAAAAACATGGTATGATCATAAAAATATCAATATGGTACAAAACATGAGACAAAACATAAGTCCATGAATACATACAGACAAATAAAATCATTTTAACTAAAACATACTTCCACCCATTAAGTATCATGTAGTTACTTTGTGAAAACATGGGATTTCCATTAAACATAGGAAAAATAAATAATCATTTTGGTAAAATGGGGACTTACATACATAAAAATGAATCCCTCATGAATACCAAATTACTTTTACCCTAAAGGAATACCTTATAGTGTAACCCTCACGGCTACCTTATAATTTAACTCCCATAGCTATATTATAGTGTAACCATCACTTGTACACTTGGAGTAACCATACAGTTGACCTCCTAATTAAATATAAAAAATACATTTGAGTGAGATATTGGTCCCATATTTTCACATACACAATGGAAAATAACATTAAAAGAACCTTAACAAATCATAAGAAAATATCAATTTTATCATAAAAACATTCTTATTGAATATTTTAAATATAAAATAAAGATCCCATTAAAATAGAATCACATTACCTCAGGTTTATCTTATATAAAAAATGATCAATCCTCTTATTTAATGTTTTAAAGTGTGTTATTAATAAGATAAATGACTCGAAAGATATTTATATAACTCAATATGACTGTATTATAACAAATTTCAACCCATTTATTAATAATATTTTGTTATTTCCATTGGTTCGTGTGTATTTTTTCATGCTTTCCAAAATCTATTAGTAGTGTATTTCCATTTAGAAAGGAAGAAAACTCCATAAGATGAAATAAATAGTAATAATATGTTCCCATAATTTTACATTATACCATTAATCATTTTTCTTATATATGTATGATTTATGAGATTAAACATTAATGAAAATGATTTAATTTTTTTTGATTTTATAACCATTATGAACATATATCATTTTATTAAATATAATGTCGCTAAATTGGATCCATAGAATTATATAACATATAATTTGTATAATATCTTTTTATTTTACCATTATAATTGTTTTATGACCAGCCATGAAGGCCGTAATAGAAAATTAATGTGTATCGTCCATGATGGCGGTAAATCGACATATCACGGGTGATATTTTCATTTTTATAATAAAAGAGAGAAGAGAATGAGTTTTATGATGAATTTTTCCATAAACCAAATAATTTTTAGTCATATATATATATATTATACATTATTCTTATTCAACTTTTATAAATAGAGGTAGAGAGATAATAAAAAAAGGAAATAAATTAAAAATAAAATGAATGATAATGAAAAATGAGTTGACCTCTTCAATTATTCTTATTTAGATACTTTTTAAGGCACAATGTTTTAGGATTTTGGGAAGACCAGTAGGTATTGGACGTGGGTAATATTCTTGGTAATCTAATTAATACAAATTTAAACAATCTACAAGGCTTTGAGTTGTGAGAAGTATATGTTGTTAGATGTGGTATTTATAATGGAAGGGATGAGTGTTTTTAAACTATTTAATTCATTAGATATTTATTTTGGAATAAGGCTTAGAATAGTTTTATAATTATCAATATATATAAAAAAACAATGAAGTATAGATTGAAATTATGTTATAACATCAAACATACATAATTCATTAATCAATAATTCATGTATTTATCTTAAACCGTAAATTAATGTATTGCATTATTCACCGAATATTAATGGATTTCAGAAAAAAACCCAAATATTGAACCAATTTTTTTTTGAACATGTATAATACAAAAATGAAATCAAATTTTATGAAAATAATTATTTATATAAGTTAAATTAATTTTATAAATTTAAATAAATTTTTATTCATTAAATAATATTTTTTAAAATTTAACTGATTTTAAATCACATTAAAATATTAATTGGGATCTAATAAAATAATCTTGTAACCATAGGAAAATAAAATATTAATTTGGTAATCTATTTTATAAAAATAAATCTTTTTTAAAAAAAATATAATAAAAAATAAAATTATAAATAAACAATTATGTTTCCAAAAATATATCAACATATAATTTATCACTTTCAAAAACAAATTTCACTTATCCATTGATATAAATATATATGATATTTTATCTTTTAAGATAGATGAATTTTATTTACCCATTCATATGTGAGGATAAAATTCTAGTATAATAGATTCATTATTTTCTATAAATTCCATAATTTCATTATACATTTATATTGAATTTCAATATTTAATTTTGGAATGAAAATAAATAATTTTATAAGTAACTAGGTTGTTACATTATCCCAATATTTTTTCAATTGTCTCCTTATAATTTTTATTCACTTAGTAAACATGTGAGGATACCTTTCCCTCATTGAATTTTCAGGTTCTCACATCTTTTATTTAATGATGTTGTTTTACCATAAAACATTATCCCGTGGAATTAATTTATTCCCGAATACTTGATCATTCTGATCAAGAAACTAAATAAGATTCTCTTTCTAAAAAGGGTTCTCTTCTAGGTGATATGCTTCTCTTATAATAACAAGATATGATTCAGGAACATACATTCTAAACATTGAAACATGAAAAACATTATGTACCTGAGATAAACTATGATGCCAAGATACTAGGTAGAAAATGAGTATAACTTTTTCTAGGTTTTCAAAAGGTATAATGAACCATGGAAATATCTCCCCCTTTTTACTAAAATAAATAACACATTTAAATGAATATATTTAAAGGAAATAATTATCTTTTACCTTGAAATAATGTTTTTTTCTCCTATTATTTCCATAACTTTTGTCGCCATTCTGTTCTTCCCTCTAGTGTTTCTAGATCATCTTCACTTCCTCGTAAACCTCCTATACTAAATCTGGTATCATTAAGTTGTTTTAACTGACTTCTTCTAAAAATGATAGGGTTTGAGACATCATTCCATATAATTCCTCAAATATTTCCATGTATATACTAGAATGAAATATGTTACTATAAGAAAAAAAATCTAAAGATATATGTTGATCCCAAATTCTATGATAGTCCATTAAAAAATCATAAATTGTATCCTTAAATGGTTTAATTATTTATTTTTAAAATCCAAAAAATAGGGGATTAAAGATGTAGTGAAGTTTAATTCATTTTCACAAAACATCTAAATTCCTTTTCAAAATGTTATGTGAACCTGAGATAACATTTAGATATAATACAGAGAGTAACTCCATGAAATCTTAAAATATATTTGAGGTATAATTAATAAAGATTGTTTGGAGAATGATTATATTGAATAGAATAAAAAATGAGTGGATTTAGCCATATAAACTATAATAAAATAAATAACATTTTTACCTAATGTATTCTTTGGTTTTTCCACCACGATGTACATGAATATATTTTCCCACTTCCACCATGGCACTAGAAATGGATGAATCGTCACCATTGGTAGTTTCCACTCTTCCCTAACTAGTAGACCTCTCAAACATTACATGATTAAATAATCGATATCTATTTTCATTCCACCACACTAGTAATACTCTCAATGGTCTTTGTACATCTTATTTATTCCATGAAAAATTAAAAATGATGAACTATGAACCTCACTTAACAATTATTTCTTATGCTGGGAATCAAAAGGAACACATAAAATCATTAATTATCTCAATACACTATCTTTATCAACATATTATTCAGGTAATTTACCATTCTTAACCAATTTTACCTGTGTTTGAAACTCATTTTCTTCCTTCTATGCTTACATAATTCTATCTAAGAGTGACGAAAACACTAGCACATAAAACAGAAGAGAATAATATTAGTCACCAATAACATCCAAGAAAAATCCATCTAATCATTAACCAAGGGGTCATATTTCAAACATAACATGGTTAATATAGATCGATTTTTTTGACTCAATGAATCAAGAAATATTTTCTAGTTTTCCAAGATGGTAATTAATCATGAAATCATAATCATTTATCAGTTTTATCCATCTTCTTTTCCTAATGTTCTATTCATTATTAGTAAATATCGACTTCAAAAGTTTTTCGTCAGTATATATTTTTCAATTGGATCTATATAAATAATGAATCTAAATTTTTTAATAAAAAACCAAAGATTCTAATTTTAAATATTTTTTGAGATAATTTAATTAATTAGGATTCAATTTTATTTATGAAACGAAAATTAAATGATCATTATTCCTCAAAACTCATCCAATTCTCTTCAATGAAGCATCATTAAAGATGAAAAAAATCCCTATTTCTAGAATGAAGGGATAAATGTAGCGTATTCACCAACCATATTTTCAGTTCCTTAAAACAAACATCATAGTCTTTTATCTGAATAAAGTTATCCACTATTCGTGTGATCTTAATTAGAGAGATATAAATCCATACAATTTTCTTAAAACAATCGGTAATAGACTACAAATACATGAAAACTATGTATCTATATAACATTTATAAGTCTTTTACATTCAATAAAAACATTTTTTAGTAGGATTAACTATTTACTCATCCATATATAGAATGTGAGAATGAAAAAAATCTATTTCAATTAAAAATCACATTTTCTATAGTTCCTGTAAATCTTCATTTCTTTATGGGTTTGCAGAAAAATGCTTATATATTTTTTATCATCTTTATAAGTTTTTAAAACCACCAAAATATCATCAACAAAAAAAAACAAACATATCCAAATAATTGAGGATGTTTTTATTCATATGAAAAATAAATATTTTGGGGGTATTTTTTTAATCCAAAGGGAATAACATCAAACCCATAATAAATATATCTAGTGAGGAATTATGTTTTTATAATTTACTCCTCCTTCACTATAAACTGATGGTATTCTAATCTCAATTTAATCTTAGAAAAGCATTGAGCTCCCTATAGCTGAGAAAAAAGACATCAATATGAAGAAATGGAAACTTATTCATGTTATAACTCTTATTTAAGGCCCTAAAATTAGTGCAATGTCACATGGTGCAATATTTTTTATGTAAAAAACGATCAACCAATGGAGATGTGCTTAGAAGAATAGAACATTTATCAAGATACACCTGTAACTACTTTTTCAATTCAAGAATTTCCACATGAACCATTTAATTAAGGGGATTAAAAATTTCCATATAATCTGTATCTAATTAAATAGTAAATTCAACTTCCTGATCAATTATTACATGGGGGAAATCATCAAGAAAACATCTATTTTTTCATTTACCATCAGAACAACATTAATCTGAATAGTCCCTTGTTTTCTATAATATTCCAATGATAAATTTCATTTAAATCATTTAATTGTTTCTTGGAATCCTCTAATATTATCAATGGAATTGGTTGATACATAAATAAAAATAGAAAACTTTTCTGAAAAATAACTTTTATTCCTCTATAATCATTCTTAGCATGGAAAATATTGCTAATACATACCCAGAATTACATCAAATTCTACTAGGTGTAAAAAACTATATTTTCTTGTATTGTCTTTCCACAAAAAAATACCATAAATACTCTTATAATTCTATTTTTCATTAATATTTCTCCTTTTTTTTATTACCATATGTTTTGATATCATTTGTAGTGGTGAAATTGTAAATTTACTAGATGATTATTCAGAAATAAAAGAATTTGAATACCATTTGTTAGACAAGATATTAAAAAAATATGAGTAAACAAAGAGTGTACATGATACAACCTCATTGAATTGGATGAAATCTACAAATGAAGTTACAAAGGATTTTAATAAACCTTTTTGTTTATATTCTAACTACTTCTCATAATTCAGATCTTTATTTAGGAATGTACTTGATTAATGACGCATCAAAAAACACCTGGTAAACTTTATAGTTTTATTATCATAATCAAACATACCAACTCTATGATCTTTTTCATTACAATCTAAATCCCTAGGTTTAAAATACGTCATCATGAACACTTCCCTTATTTTTAAAGGTATTCCCCATAGTTATTTTTACCACATTTCCAAGATACTAAATACTGGATTTTCATATTATTATATTTCTTTGATTGAACGTTACCCCGACATTCAATCTAGACCTCTTTTTACACTTTTTTTTTCAAAGAACATAAGATCATCCAAAAATTCCATTTATACCATCTGAGAACATTGAAAATGTTTATCATAACTTTTTAATACAAAGGATTCCAAATCTTATCGGTATCGTGGATTCAATAATGAGTAATAATTATTGATTTTACTATTATGATCATGAGTTAATATTTGGGAATACCTTGAACAATAGGTGAACTTCTCGTTATACACGAAAAAAACATTCATCATTTTGTTTCAATTAATGTAATTTATTTTCAATTCCATTTTGAACAAAAATATGAAAATATTATGAAAGGAAAATATTCAAATATTTATCCAATTCCAAGGCATTGATCTTCTCACTATCTCTAAAATTAATGATCATTCACCATCATTGATCGACTTCACCATAAAAAATGGTAAATAGATATTCCAAAATTTTTATTATCTAAACACATCACGGAATAAAATATCTTTTAATGTTCTTTAATCAACCCTTGAGTATCTAAAAGGATGAGAGATACACTGATTGAAGGTTTTATTTTCCTCATAAAATGGTCCATTAACATCATGTTCTTTTATAGTATATCTAGTTGTTCTATTAAATGGATGTCTCTACAATTTTTACCCTACTTAAACTAACAAATCATTGTCACAAAATACTCAGATACAATTCACACCATTATGGGATATATATTTAGAAATATATCTTCCACCCAATTCTTTCTTACTTCAACTTGCTTTTTTTTTGGCAGAAATCCATTCTAAATAATAATATTGTAGATGAAGAAATATTGTAATCCTAAAATTATATGTCTTTTAAAATTTATCATAGAGTAAAAATCATTTCTTGTACTCTATTTACATCATCCTAAACCCTAAATTTATCTAAATCATGGTCTGATATAAACTATCGGGACATGAACATAAACATTTCATAATCTAGTTAATTTGACTATAAAATAATTAATACATTCCAGAATATCATTACAGTTTAATGGATTAGAGATTTAGCTTATAAAATATAAAAAAAAACCACATTCATAAAAATTGTATAATACCAAAACAACATCAATTTTTCTATAATACAAATGTTTATAATATAACTAATATTATTTACAACATTTGGGCTTTCAACTTATTTTCTCTTACCCGTCCATAAACCCTATGAAAAGCATTTTATAATTTGGGATGAGCAAATAAAAATTCAGTAATGATTATAAAAATAAGGAGAGAAACTATTGACCCATGAATTATTATAAACATATAAAATAATTTTCTCAAAGACATGCTTCTCACACATTATGTATCATATAGTTACTTTGTGAAAGCATGAGATTTCTATAAAACATTAAAAACATAAATAAAAATTTAGGTAACTTGGTGATCTATTTTATTAACATTGTAACCCTCAAGGATAACATATGATTTTTAATCCACATTTATGCCTTACAGTGCAACCCTAATTCCTACCTTACAATGTAACCCTCCTGGCTACCTTATGGTATAACCATCGTATCTACATATAGAGTAACCATATGGTCAGCCTATAACATAAACATACCCAATAAATTAGAGGGAGATATAGTTCACACCCTTCATCATACAAAAAACTCAAAGACCATAACATAATCAAAAAATAGTAATTCATACACTATAAAAACATTCTATTTGATGTTTTTCAGAATTGAAAAGGATGATTTTTAAATGAAATAATCATACCACAGGTTATTCTTTATTCAAAAGAGTTAAAACATCATTTATTATTGTTTATAGAGTAATATTAATATATTACATAACAATACTCATGTTTATACTACCTTATTTGAAAATATTATTACAATTTTACACTGATTCATTAATAATATGTTTTCCCTATTTTTTATGTGTGTTCTTTTCAAGGTTTCAAGGATCAATTTGTAATAGATTTTCATGTCTAATGATTAAAAAACACCAGAAGTAGAAATAAATTATATTATTATGTTACTATTACTTTAAATGGAACTATATATCCTTTGGTTTTCAAATATTGATATAGTTTATCTGATAAAACATTAATTAATATGATTTAAATTATTTTTATGGTTTTTTAACAATCATAAACAAATATCATTTTATTTAATTTCATGTTACTATATTGGTTTGAATAACATTTTATAACATATAATACGTGTAAAATAATATTATTTATCCATAATATTAGTTTTATTACTAGACATGAATATGGTTATGGAAAATGAATTTGCATAATCCACAATGGTGGAAATCGGCACAACACAGATGATGTTATCTTTTTTAGAATAAATGGAATACGAGAAGGTGTTTTTTGATGTATTTTTCTGTAAACCATCTAATAATTTATTATAAATAACATCTTTGAGTTTTCATGTCACTTGGATTTGGGTATGTGAAGAGATAAGAATAAAAGATACTAAATTAAATAGAGAATAAAAGAAAATGGAAGATGATTTTAACTCTTGAATTCTTATCATTGAGAACCTCCTTGAGGGAATTGGTTTTGGACTTTATGTTAATACAGATGGTCTTGGAAAAAAGAAAGTGGCTTGGAAAGGGAAATATGATTTAATTAAATAATCTACAAGGCTTTGAGGTGTGAGGAGAAGTGGTGGAGAGGGTGGTATTTATAGTGGAGGAGAGAAGTTGTCTTGGATTATTTGATTCGTTAGTTAAATATATTGGATCAGGATGATGAATAATTAAATAATTACCAATAAATATGTTAAAATAATTAAGGAGTGTTCTAGATTTTGGGCTTACATTGGTCGTACATCATCCATGACTTATTAATTCATGTCTATCGCTTATATTACAAATTAGTGTATTTCATTATTAATAAAAAATTCATCCTTTCTTGAAAAATAAAAAATTAACTCTAATAATTTTTCAATATTTAGTATTAAAAAATGAACTACCTTTTTGGAAACTAATTTTTTAAATATGAGAAATTTAATTTTTAATTAAATTTAACCTTTATTCAAAAAATACCAATTGTAATATTATACCTTATTTTATAACACTTAAAAAAATATAATATGATATCCTAAAAATAGTTTAAAATAAATAAAAATGAAAATAATAATTTAATAAAATTTATTATGAAAAAACAGTTTTAATTAATTCAAATAATTAAAAATATATAAATTAAAATTTATGTGTCCCAAAAAATACCCATTTCTAATTATTCAATTTAAAATCATTTATTAACATATTCAATGATATAAATATATTATACTTTTACTTTTAAGATTAAAGTATTTTATTTTTAATTTCACAGATGAGGTTAATATTATGTTAATATTGATTCACTAATTTTTATAAATACCAGATATTTCATTATACATTTATTCTGAATTTTAATATTTAATTTCACAATGAAAAAAGCTATTTTATATGTACCTGGGTTGTAAAATTTTTTAGGTCTATATAAACATGTTCTCAAAGGGTATCTATATAAAAGGAATTATCATTTAAGACATTAATTCCATGTTTTATTCACTCTTTTTTGAATATTAGGTTTTTCCTAATTTTCATTTATCATTTACTCATTGTGGGGTTTTGAGTTATTTGGTGTTGTATTCATGTCAAATTTAGTTATTCTATCATTTTACACCATGTGGATATTTGAATATGTACATTAATGATGGTTCAACTTATTCGGGGCCATAGATTCTTCAATGATAGTGGACATGAAGTATTTTAGAAAGCCACTTTATTTATGTATTCATTTATTATATCGTTGAAAATCTTATACCATTAATTGTATTTTGTCCCCTTTCATTTATATAAACCTTTAGTGATAATGAGGTGTGTCAAACACTATTTGGATAACCCACGTGGTGTTATTGGGGAAATGAGTTCATGGTCCTTATAAAAATCATCAAAATAGTGTTTTAATTATTTTCTCTATATATGGATTGTATATTTAATATACCAAATAGTATGTTCAGACACTATACGAAAAAGTAGTTTTGTGATAGGATATAGTAGGTATTGTTGATAGTTGAGTTACCAAATTTGATTCGGTACATAGGGAATGAACTATTTTATATGGAAAGAAATTTTTCACTAGAATGTAAACTGAATTTTGAATAATTTAGGATTGATATTATAGGATTAATCATGGATCCACCCCTTTGAGTATCTTTATCCATTATAAAATTTCCTATAACATCAAGAATTTAAAATTAATTTTTAATTATTATTACAATTATTAAACTATTTTAATGTAATAAAATAATTAAATAATTTACAATAATGTAATAAATTATCTCATGTGCACCTTAGTAGGTATTAGTGAATTAATTAAAGTCATTCACATTCCTCCATATATTATGATTTAAGATTTGCTTCCCAAATTATATACTTTTTGTATAAATGTTTATATATGAAATCCTTCAGTATTATAACTATTATTTGGATTTTTTTATACTACATAGTAAGAAAATTGGGTAGTTATTATATATTTTCATATAAATATATTACATAATTTTATTTTTATGGTATATCTTAAAAAATATTTCCTTCTCCTTATTTTGAGAGGAATGTAATTAGATGAATCATTTTATGATTTTATAATTCAGGCAGATATTTTTTTCCTCTTCTTCATTATATATTAATCATTGTGATTTTTTTCTTACTATAAAAATGTATAGAGTAAATATATAAACATTATTTGATGAGTGTGACAGATACAATACCTCATGGTGTTCTGATATAAAGAGAGTATCCAAAACAGTAAATAATTATTATCATTTTCAAAATCTAGGAATATTTTTCACTACATAAAATGGAAATGAATGTTTTCTAATGAATTGAGGATTATTTTAAACAAGAAAACCAATTCAATATAATCCATTTAAATGGTTTAGAATATAATTTTTTGAAATATTATTTCTTTTATGATGTGGCATTTATTGGGGGTTATTATATTCAGTTATAAAAAAGAAATTTGTTTCCTATTAAAAATTATTTAGTATGTCAACATATCATAAAATTTTACACATGTAGAAGATTTAGTAAGGGTTTGTTAAACCAGGAGAGTTATTATGAGTGAGTTTCTGTAGAGCATAATATTTTTCATTGGCATTTCTTGTTGGATTTAATTTTTAATAACAACTATAATATTTATTTGTTATATTTATCTTAATAAATTTTATTTTAATATGATGGAGTGTAATAATGTGTAGATAATGAATTATTTAATGGCTATGATCTCTTTTTATTAATATAATTTATATATGTTACATGATCACCCACTATATATATAATCATATAAGCTTGGAAACTCTTCTTTGCATATGAACGTATACCAGTTGAGGGTATTTTGATTTAGAGACCTTTCTTTTTTTGGTTATTCATAGTGATATGTTGAAAGTTAGTATACCTTGTAGACATTTTAATTTTATTTCATTAAATGTATTGAGATAAATATAGGAATAAAACATCAGTAGTGTGGTGATGTTTAGTGATGTATAATAGGGGTTTGGGTGGGAATAAGATATATTACGAATTAGTGGATAATTTATTATGGTTTTTTGATTCCTTGAGTAGGATTTAGATATTTTGAGATTAAGTATTTTTTAATATTTAATTAATAAATGTTTTTTATGGTAATTAATTATACTGTAGTATCCTTATGGATTTTTTATAGGAGATTCTTGGAGAAAATAATTATTACAAGTAGAAGGAATTTAATATTTTTGGACAAGGGACCATATTTCAATAATGTATTCAGTAATGAATTTTGATTCCTTATGATTTAATCATAAGAATTTATAGATTTTGTCACATGATATTCATGAAAGATTATGGATCCAATTGGATTGGAATGGTTGTCACCAACATCCCTTGATTGCATATTATAATGGTTATTTTGTTATCCTAGAAGAGGTATGGGATCCCATTTAGTTAAATAAGGTACTTTGAGGACTCCCCAAATGCACTCGATAGGCCAATATTGATTTCCCATTTTTAATGGGAATTTTGACTCTTTTACCTTCATTTATTAAACATATATTTTTGTCTCTTCAACTCCAATTGATTTTCCCTAGTCGTGATTCTTTGTCAACTTTCTTGGAGAAATCATTATCCACTTTTCAACACCAATGTATCATATGGTTATATAACAGCTCCTTTATTAAAAAATATATGGATTTCCTCCCCTTATTACACTTCTCCGTTCATCATATCTTCCCTTTGTATTTCATTTTCCATTTTTGTGAATTTTTAATTTTTATTTCACCATAACATGGTGAAATGAAGTCTATAAATAGGTTACATTCCATATGAAATTATTATTTCTTATTAATTATCAGGTTTATAAATAAATAATATTATTATTCATAACATATATGTAACTGGGTGTAGTATGATGGATGTCTCAGGTGAACCCAACAGTGATGAATTTAATGAAACAGAATTGGAAATTTGGCATTTAAAAAATATAGTAAAAAGTTATGGTAGCTTACTAATATTTATAAAATAGAGTTCTATGTATTATTGATATGATAATATTGAATTAAAAAGCTATATTTTTCATAATTTTCAATAATCACACCCATTCAATTAAAATTTAATATCAAATATATTAATCCCCCATTTCTCATGGTCTAGAACATCAGTTAATTGAAAATATTGGTGACTGAATGCAAAATCTAAATGAAAATAACCTAATAAAGGAAATTTAATTATATAAAAAATAATAATTTGTTAATTACATAGAAGAAACTACCACAATCTAAGATAACATTGACATGATCAATGGTGGAAGTGATATGGAATGTTATAATAATCGAGAAACCCAATCATAGAGTAATAACACTAGAATAATAATGTATTGAAAATCACTATTCTATATGTTTCATAATAATAAATTAATACCCACAATTCTAGTCATGTGAGACTACATATATAAACTGAACAAACCCTTAATCCATTGGTATATTTACAACACCAAAGATGACTTCCATGGATAGTTTTTTAATACTCATCCCAAATATAATTTTACAGATATAATATATACTATTGATTTATAGGAAAAGAATTTAAATTAAAAAATTATAATATGTCTACATGTGATGACCCATCAATATCCAAATCTACCTCCTAAAATATTATAAAATAAAAAATATAATATTTCTTGAAAAATATAAAATCAAATAGTGAAGTATTGTATATTGATTTTTTTTTACTTTTACTCAAAATGTAAGCAAGGATTACATTATTCCCTTACAACTCCTTATTTAATTATTATACCATGAATAAATTTTCCAATATTTCTTCATTCGAATGATTATTCAGTGTATCCAAAATAATATCAAATAACCAGGTCTTTTATATAGTCAACACAACATTAATGATACTATACCATTATCATCTAAAAATTTAACATTATCATACCAAACATTAAACCATCTATACTGACAATATCATTCACCTCGCCTCATTTTATAGTAAAAAATTATCCCTAATATCCATGAAATGAAAATAATATATCTAGTATAATGCTCTAAAAAACATTCTGACAATCTATTATAGCTATTTTAGCTAATTATTCCCTATAACTATAGATGGTTCTTATTATCACATCTAGAACACATTCCAACTGAATTTAGAAATAGCTATTTTTTTATTTATAAAATACTAGTGTGCCATAAATTTCTTTTACCACACAATACAAAACATATTTTACATATCCATGTAACTGAAACTAACACAATATACCACTCTTCATATAGATGGTTCACTTACATATATACCCACTAAAGTGGACCTTGTCAAAATTTACCCTAAGAATTAGAATATTATATATATAAATTCACAAAAGATTCCACTATGCTAAGAGAATATGTGTTTCAATAAAGTAAGAACTATTTGTTCATGTGAATGCATTTATGTTTATGTTTTTTATTACATATTAGTTTTTTTAAATTATACAAAATAATTTGATTATTTTTGTTAAAAAATGCTTTTACAACCTCACTGTATTTTTATTAACTTGAGTTTTAGTGGATGGTTTTTTAAAATTCAAAATTCATAAAAAATAACAGTTCTATCTATTATTAATTATAATATAATTAAGTATAATTCCTTCTCTAGAATATTCACATATTGATCTAAACATAGTATATTATAGCAGTTTCATGATTTTTTTAGTTTAAATAGACACATTATTTTCTTTCATTTTTAAATTATAACATGAATTATACTAATCAGGTTATTATAGAACATTTTTTTAGAAATATAATCCATTTACTAATATTTTATTATAATGAATTAAAGTCTGAATATATTTTTTATATGGTAATCTAAATTCCATAACATTTTACAATCAATTCTAGAATTCTATAATTTCATGAATTAAATTTTTATTTGTTTCACTAATATCCCATTTTATTCACATCCTAATTTTACAATTCTTAATCAGTTATAAATGTTATTTGTTTTTAACATTTAATTCAACTACATGAAAATACAAAAATGTTATTTATGTGCCTAAAAAATGTCCTACATAATAAAATTTCATCTAATTTATTTGAATCAATATTTTAATATTTTGAAATCATATCTTTTATAATAAATAAAATTTTTAAGCACTGATTAATTAGTTAGAATGATCACAAATTTATCTACATCTGAGTTTTTATGCCTTTTGTTAATTTTGACATTTAAATGGGATAAAAATATTCCACATTTTCTATTGACATACTTATACATAAAATGATAAAATCGGTTTTATTTATTATATTACTATAAATGTTATCTATATCTACTATCATCACTTATATTTTTTGATACCATTATTTATAAAAATATAATACCACTCCAAAATCGTTTTTAATATGTTTTTTTTATATAATTTTTTTAATACAATAGGTTTATATTTATTCTATATGTTTTCACTAATATAAAAATATTTATTAACTATATTATATTTATGTGAATATTTTTAAATTTTTATAAACATTTTTAAATATATTTTTCATTTTTTGTAGGAAAATTAATGCTTTTATTATAAATTTACATTTTTTCTTAAATTAATGGTTTTGTTATTTTATAACAAACAGTTGATTAATTTTATTATCTAATGATGGGTTATTTTTTAAAAAATATGGGGGCTTGTATTTTTTTATACCTATCTATGAATTATTTTCTTATAATTGTAAATGGATTAATTTTTTATAATGGTGGATTAATTTTTATTAAATATTGGTGGCTTAATTTTTTATAACTAATGGTGGATTAAGTTGTCTAACAAAAAATGGTTGTTGTTTTATATAGCTAATGGTGGATTAATTATATATTAATATCAATGGATTAATTTTTCAAAACTAATGGTGGATAATGTTTTTTTCAATGCTGGATCAATTTTGTATTTCTATGCAAAAATATTCTGTCTTCTGCTAATTAAAATATTCTTTAATCTTGAAATTTTTTAGTAGTGTGGTTTTTCTTCATTTTAAGTATTTTTAATTAATACATTCTTATTATAAGAATTTTATATGTTTTATTAATTTCTAAAAAATAATATATATTATATAAATACCATCTTATGTAATTTTAATATATTATAATAAATTATAAAATTTGTTTTAATTTATTCTTGATTTACTAAAGAAAAATAAAAAATTTGTATAACATGACTATTAATGTGTATAATAATTTTCTTAATTGTTTCTAAAATTTTTATTAATTTTTTTTCAAAATATTTTAATGTTTTAAATGCATGAAAAGATTGTCTTTATTTTTTTAACTATTTATATAGACTGTATTGAGAGATCTTTATTTATAACTAAAATGATTACAATATTGATTGAATTATCATAAATGGTTGGAATTGTTTATTTGAATTTATGTTTAACATATTATTATGAAGTCTATTCAAATAATTTATGTGGTTATTCAAATTAGATAGAATTTTTACTTTTTAAATGAATTCAAATAATTATTGTTACAGCTTTAATGGAGATTGAATTTCTCTCACCAGATATGATTGATGTATTTTACTCATTTAAGGTGTTTGTTAATATTTAAATATCTCTATTTGAATGTTTTTCAAGACTCCATAAATGTAATAAAATTCATTTTCTGATATCTTAGATTCCCCATTTTATTCGTATAAAGAATTTTTGAACTTCTCATGTACTGTACAACCCATAGTTATTTACAACACTTTGGTTTTATTGATGGACAATCTCTCAATAGGAAAAATTCATATATGACAACTATTTATTTGGAGATACATATTCACATATTTAAAACCAATTCAATTTATTTATTTTTTCTTTTTCTAATTCATATTTGTTTTAGTGCCTATAATACTACTTCGAATCTCTAACTTGTACACTATGTTTTCTCTTTATGATTTTGCATAAAAAATTATTATTATACTCTTTAATTTGGTTATGACTCATAGATTATAATTTTTTTATCATTCATGATTTCACTCCCAATTTATATAGTCATGTGTTATAATTGTTTGAATCTCTATCCTAATGTTAGTGTTTCGTGGTAATCTATCCACTAGAAAAGGATCTTATAATTGGGTTATGATTCCAGCATGAAAATATGATTAGTGAACATATATCACTCACTGAGTAGATTAGTATAAGAGTTGTTTATTCCCACATTGGCATAATATACTATAAAAAATATATTTTGTTATGTACAATATTTGTTACTAATTTACTATAAAAATTATAATGGATAATTAATTTTAATAATATATTTCATTGACTAAATTTTTAATGTAGTCCATTCACCCTTTCTTGACCATATTCACATACCATATCTGAACTAACAACTCAAATCAAAAGGTCATTACAATAAGATTACATACATTCTGAATTTGTTCTAACATAATACCTAATAATTGATACCAATAGGATATCCTTCATATGAATATTTTAGATATATAATTTTTTTTCTCGATTCCAAAAAATTTGTAACTATGTCTCTTCAATTTAAAATTATACAATATTTATATGGAGCCTATTTTTTGTATTTAATTAATATAATTTATTCATACACCACACAATATGAGGAAAATAAATGTAATATGGAAGGATTAATCTTGAAGGATTCCTGGATTCCTCAGAATCCACCACACTTTATTTACCAGGGATATCGCTATAAGAGATCTTGAATTAAGGAATTCAACATGAAAATAAGTATATAACATTGGAACACCATGTTAAAATAATAAAATCTATTATAGGAATGCCCATACATGCTTACTAGAATTGTTTCATCTAGATATGTGTTAAATTAGGATGTCATTAGCATTTTTGTAGTTCTATTAATAGATATTATTTTATTCATGCTTCTGATTATAATAAATATCATGATATTTAGCGGAATATAAAATTTAATCACATTTGATCAAAATAATTAGTCAAACCAGGTTTGAAATTCTTACAGCATAGTCACAATAGTTCATGATGCATGAAGACGATTCTATAAAGAAAAATTTTATATTGATTGACAAGCATTGTGTATGGAATGAATTAAATTGGATAATATTTTGAAAACCAAGTATTTTTTGAATTATTTCATTGGTTCTTATCGACAATATATCATTCCAATAATTATTCTATTGATGAAATCAAAAGAATAAAAATGTAAACTCTTGATAAATTGTTTTTCTGAAGGTCGTGCCTTTGTAAAAGACCAAGGCACAAAATTTAGTATGAAATAAACAATTATCTGAGTATAAAAGATGATATTATTTTACAATCTATATCATAAAAGGTAGTAAATCAACTAGTATTTCAACCAATATTCTAATGACATGGTTGAATCCTATGTTTGAATGAATATATTCCACCTTGTTTTCTCCACCAAAGTCATTCATAATAATGTATATAAAGTCCATGAGTGAATCAAGACATTCTGTCCATTGTGTTGTAAGAGGCCACGTGAGGTGGATCACACCATTCCAAATGGCTTGAATGATGGTAATCAGATCACTTTCAATACAGATGTTGTTATAACCATGTTTCATGGTGAATGAGATATCTTATATCACACTCATCATTTCATCCTCTATAGCCAATGAGATACCACCAGTGATATATAAGAATCCATTAATCAACTCAGAGTGATTTTTAAAAATGGTGTTGCAAGGTCCTGCGTTTCCTTTGGAAGAACCTTCAACATTTAATATAATCCATCCTAGTAGCAGATATTTCCAGAACACTTCAAAAGTTTGTCTAGGTTGAGGATAAATACCATTAACCCCAAGCTGATGCAAAATCCTAAAGCCCTTCACTGTGTTGTTGCAAATTCCCATTTGTATCGAAGAAGCATCCCGAATAGAAACCAGGATCTGCATCTGACCTGTATGAAAGCTAAGTGAGTAGTATTAATGAATAATATAATTACTATCATACCAAAGTACACTATAGAGTTCTGAAATATTAGTTAAAAATTCCCTTTATTTTTTGAGAGGTTTCAAGATCCGCACAAGGTTGAAGTCGAGAGATGATTGAATCGTTAAGTAACTATATGCACTCAAAATTATCAAGCACATAATTCCAGAAAGTAGTTACAGTAATAAATGAAATAAAAATATGGTTAATATATCTGTGATGATAGTTACAATGATTAAATTTAGAGAAAATATGGATCCCAAAAGACTGATTAAATGTGTCGGTAGGAATCCTCTTATGAGTAATACGCCAAATCACAGTGAGTTTCGAAGGTTTTAACCATAATTTATCAAAATTTTAATCCAACTTAGAATGAATATTGAATTAATTAAACCATGATTGAAAAACTTTTTTGAGTCAAGAATTACATTATGATATGGTTCCCAAAATAAAAAATCCTCAATGCTTTAAAAAATGGTAGCTGATAATGACCTGATTTATATTGTTGGGAAAATTAAGGATGTTAGAGATAATGACCTCCATGATAGTATAGTTAGTGTGATTAGGAATATCATTTGGGGAAATACAAGAAATGAGATGATCACCATCCCATTTTTCAAGCCAGATATTCATGGAAGAGTCACTGCTCACCATCAATATAGAGTTAGACATGATGTTAGAAAAAACATTCTTAATAGAAGTCCAAATTGAAGAGCTCATGTAATTAAATTTTTCCTTCTTCAGTGTATCAATAAATATATTTTTAAGGAAGTAAATGGAGTTATATATATTATGAAAAAGGTTCCAAGTTAGCGTGGCTTCTAAGGCATCATTAAAGAGTTTGATATTTTTTATACTGAGGCCACCCTTCTCCAATGGTTTGTAACATATAGACCATGGAACTGTCAACAATTTCCATTCAAGTATTCTTCTACTCAGAAAAATTTTATTATGGAAACATTAATTTTTTAAGAAGACCAGTATTTTATTTATATATCATCAAAGTGTAGTCCATTTTAGAAATAATCATGGATTTTACAAGACAAATCTGTCTGGCCAAATAGAGGGATTTCCCATTACAAGATGAGAGTTGGTAGACGATTTGGTAAATAGTATTATAAAAGCAACAAGCTTTTTTTCATCCCCAAAATATGGGAATACTATGATAGGTGAAGGGAATTGATCATTATTGAATACATATATTAGCAATAATATTAGATTTTCTATTAACAAAATACAATTTCCAAAATAATGTAATGTATTTTGTCTAATTAATTATTTGACCAAAAATATGTTCATAGTATGAGAGGGAAAATTTGAAAATTTTTATCTTCAATTTATGACCTTGTAAAATAATAATAATATTATCGGCATATAAAAGGTTCCTGGGAATTGTCAAATTCTTTGAATCATTAATCGTCTTAATCATTTTTTTCGACAAGGCGAGTGATAAATCCTCTTTGGTAATATTATACTATTGAAAAAATAATTGAAGAAAGAAGGTCACCTATTCGAACAATTTTTGTGAATTTAAAATAACTCTTTGGAGATTCATTAACAAGGTTATATATGATGGCCGAGTTGAAAAGAGTTTTAGTTCTGCAGATAAAAGAAACATTAATGCCAATGTTCCGAAAGACCTTGAAAATAAAACTCTAATACATGATATCAAGGGAATTCTGGATATCAATATTAATGGAAATATGTCCTCCCTTATTGGTTCTATTTAAAAGTTTAGCTCATTAAGAGGCAACACAATTACAATCATGAATGGACCTACCTTTTACAAATGCAAATTGATTATATGAAACAATTATATTGATAATAGAATAAATTCCATTGGAAATATGTTTGGTAGTAATTTTATAAACGGTATTGATTAATGTAATTGGTCTAAAATGGTGGATTTATAAGGCATTATCCACTTTGTGAATCAAGGATAGAAACTGGGTATTTAACCCATGAGGGAGCATACCATTAGAAAAAAATTCCTAACTTGCTTTCAAACTCTAGTTTGAATGACATCCAAAATTTTATGATTAAAACCATTATTAAAACAATCAAGGATAAGATCACTATTAGGATATAATCTAATGATAGTGTCTCTGATCTCATTATCATGTAAGATGATAATAAGAAAAGGGTTATCCAAATCATTGACCACAACTAGGATGAAATCTGGTAGAATGTGCTTGATAGTGGCTTTTCCATTGTAGATATTTTCAAAATAAGAGACTTTAAGATTGGAAATTCTATTCTCAGTATCAAAGATGTTGTCCCCATCTCTCAAGAAGTCAAGAGGTCTATTATCTTTCCGGATTCTTTGAAGGGTGTCGTAGAATTTAGTGTTTGTTTTCACCATGAGTGAGCCATTTGGTTTTGAATTTTTTTTCTCTCATGTTATCTATAATATTGATCAAGGAAGACAATTTCTTAGTAATATTTATTTCATTTTGTAGATCAGTGATGAAATCTATGTGACTAGTGGTGTTTGAAAGTTGTGTAAGTTCTTATTCTATAAGAAGAATTTCATTATCAATTTATTTGGATTTCGTACTACACCAAACTTTAAGGAACTGTTTGGGATTTTTTAATTTATTGGTACGAGAAAAAGAATATTTTAAATTATTCATGGAATAGAATGAATGATTATTAATGTTAACATAATTAGGTCCAGAAGACCAAGGGTTGTTAAATATTATGGGAAGAACACGCTTCTAGTGTTTCATTGAGAGATTGACCTAGATTGGATAGGGGTCAGTGTTTATTTTTGGGAGGGTTTTACAAAAGATGGTGTTCCACTTATCTAGAGCAATATCATTTTTGAAATATCTCTCTAATATTCTATCCACCACCTTACTATAATGCCTTTTGTACCACATAACTCTTGATTAATGGATTAGATCACTTCTTGAATATGTACTAGAACTAATGAAAACAGATAAGATAGAGAAAAAAAAGGTGTATATATTAATTATATAGATGTTGATTCTACTAACAATTATCATATTGATCTATAGAATAGTAAAAAATATGATATGACACATATTTTGAATAGAGTATATAAAAGGATGAAAAAAGGATTCCAGAATCGATTTTTGAGAAACCCAAAAAAAATTAAAGCCTAAGTTAGAAATAAAATTATTTTCCAATTAAAATGATCGTATGTATATTTTTATGACTTAAGGAATAATAGACATATAAAAAATTATTGTCCCGATATAAAGGATGAAGAAAAATACAAAAAATAAGGATAAAAATTATTTCAATAACATTTGCAGTTTTATAGAAGAATTTGATTCTAGAGATAAATATTGAAATGATAAAGTATATTTTAAAATGTGTTTCATGGATTCTCAAGATAAGGATAGTGATTCTTTGTTTTATTCTGGATGTTTTGATTCTGACTATGATTTTAAAATCCTAACTGATTCTAAATTAAATGAATAAAATGAACAATTAAGAAAAGATATTTACAATTTTGTTATTTAATATTTTATGATAATGGAAAATAATGAGTATTTTTTCATAATATAAAGTAATTTTAAAAGAGAATTAAAAATTAAAAAAATTACTTATATTTTTTTACACTTTCTTAAAATTTTAAATATGCAATATATTTTAATGAATATTTGAGAAGGATGTTAAGTGTATTACTTTTTTTTATCTTTTTGTGTTCAAGGTCGTAAATAATATTATATGATTATGGTTCTGAAAATAATTTATAAAAATTAAGATAGATTTGGATATGTTAGAACATTACCTCAAATATATAGAAATATTTTTCTTAACAGTAAGAAAATACATCTATGGTTACTTATTATAAATGTGGAATGAATGACACAAGGCATTTGATGGATTTATTAGATTCATAAAGTAGTAAGTAATTTCCAAAATTAATATTTAATTATAATTTTAATCTATATTATTGTAAAATACATGTAAAAAATATTTATGGGTGCCTAAAAATATTATTACAAATTTTATACAACCAAAAGTTGCTTGGGTACTAAAATTCTCATGAAAATTATTTTTCTCCGAAAATGTATTATATATATCAAGAATGACATGTGGTCCATGAAAAGTAGATTCTCTAAAAATATTCCAAAACACCCATCATCCTTTACCACTTAAAATACATTTTATAGAGGTACAATAACCTTTAGACACCATTTCAACAACAATGTAAATGGTGTCAGTAAAGTTGGTTTTTCCAATTATTCTTTTATTTATAATGTTTTATGGGTTGAATGATTAAAACATAATTTCACTATTATATCAAAAAAAATTATGATAGAATGTAAGATAAATTTCATAATGATATTTTTTATTTTTTTAAATAGGATTTGTTATTATTTAATTCTAATAGAAAGTAAAATATCAATACTATTAGTTTTTCTAAAGTAAATATTCAAAATGGTATGTGTTTGAATTGTGCGTAGAGTGATAAAATTTATTCGAATTGATTCTTATGTTATGCTAATTTCAGAATATCATATAATCTCTAGAAATAAGAAAATGTGTAATAGTTACCTTCCTTGAAGAAACAACAACATCTTGATTGTGATGCTTACTTAAAAGGGGAACAATATAAAAATAAATTTAGACCTCTAAATCAGATTAGTACTAGTAAAACTGTATAGTTACTAAATATTTATTTAATTTAAACTACTAAAATTTACTTCCTAGGTGGATAAAAATACACTCTAGCTATTTTTGACAATTATAGTATATTTATATGTTTATACTTCTTTCTAATAAAAATTATATTGAATGAATATTGGATGCTTTTTAATATATATTTTGAGAAGAAAAATATTGTTTGATTGAATCTTCTTGTATAGATAAAGGTAATAAATTACATAATTTATATTTTTTAAAAATATGTGAATTAAGGGTTATTTGTATAATTCCAATTTTCAATTAACCCCATATTAAAATGGTTTTATAGAATAAAAACATATACCTTTAAATAAATGGCCAAAACTATGTTACCCGAATATAATTTCAATAGATATTTTTGGGAAGACTAAATTTATGACGCTTTTTATATTTAAAATATAATTTTTACTATACATTTTTTGAAATATAACTATTTATGAATTATTCAAAAAAATATAATGTACAAGGAAGGCTATTTTTTAGTTTTTTGTTGTGATTGTTTTAATTCAAATGAAAATTATAATAAATTTGATGCTAAAAGTGATGATAGTATTTTTATTTATTATTATAATAATATTAAATCTTACATAGGTTATAATAATAGAACCATGGTTATTGAATGAGATATTCCTGTTATGTTTGATAAAAATGTTGTAACATGAAATCATGATAATATTTTTTATAATGTGTTTATAAATTTTAATTTCAGTGAAGAAAAAATTCAAGATAAGGATGAATTAATTGATAGGGAGAATAATTCTTCTCAAAAATATCCCATGTGTTGGACAATTTATAAATATCATCTTATTTAAAATTCAATTGGAAATATTCATACTGGATATAATACTAGAAAATTTGTTTTAGTTTTTTTACAATTTTTACTTTATTCGTGATTTTGTTCCTAATAATTGGAATTATTATTTAAAAGATTATAAATTGATTGTTCTTGTGAAGGATGAGCTTAATAAAATACTTCAAAATAATGTTTTATTATTTTATAATTTTCTAATGATAAGACGGTAATCAGAAGTAAAGGGATATGCATAAAGATGCTTGGTGACTCTATACATATTTAAAAAAAAGATTGAATTTTTACACAAGGATACACTAAATAATAATTTATATAATTTAAATATTCATTTTTACTTGTTTCTTTGTTTGATTCTATTATAATCTTGGTTTATTTTTGTTTTTTTCATGGATTTTAATTATATAAAATAGATGTAAAATATGATTTTCGTAATTTTTTTATAACAAAAAAACAATATGTATATCAAATCCTGGTATAAAATATGAGATATTTCAAATACAATTTTTTTAATTATATAAATCATATATGGTCTCAGACTAAAATCTGGTTCATCCTATGAATAGATTTCATTATTTTTATTTAATAATGGTTTGAAGAAAGGAAATTTTGATTATATCCTTTTTATAAAATGTATTTGTAATAACAATTTTTATTGTAAAAACAGAGGTTGATGATTTATTTTTTGGTTCTTCTAGTGAACTTATTTAAAAGGATTTTTATACTTCGACATATTCTGATATTGAAATGAGTTTAATGGTAGAATTAAAATTCATTTGTGGTGTAAACATTTCCCAAATTAGATATTATGTTTTAAATAATAAATCAATGTGCGAAAAATAGTTGGTTAAAATGTTTGGTCTGGATTCCTCAAAATCTATGAAAACCCATATGGATGTAATTTTCAATTTGACAATGAATAATCTAGTAAATATTGGGATACTAATGTTTATAGAGGTATGATATGTAGTTTTTTAATTTAATTACATCCAGACCTAATATTGTGTTTTATAATTCTTTATGTTCCATATTTAAATATGATACTAAATGGAGTTATATTAAATCTATAAAAATAATAATTAGATATTTTAAATGAACTAATTTTTTTTTATTATTTGGGAATATAAGTATTTTTATTTAGTATCGATTTTTGAATCAGATTTTGGAAGCTGTATAATTTATCTAAAATCACAAAAAGTGTCTTTCATTTTATCCGAAAAATTTAAATTTCTCAGTAATATAAAGAACATCTTTATATTTCCCTATCTATTGTAGAAGTTGAGTATATCTCCTCTTCCTGTAGTTATTCACAAATTTTTTAGATTAAGGAAAAGTAATATTATATTGGTCATTTTTCATGATAATATTATTATTTATAATAATAATTCTTCTACACATTATATTTATAAAAACCCCTTATAACATTCTAGAAAAAAAAATATTGATAATATATTTAATTTTATTAGAGATCATGTAAATAAGGGTGATATTTTTTTTAAATTTATTCATAATGAAAATATAGTATAAAATATCTTTAATAAGTCTTTAGACATTTCATATTTTTAAATAATTAATTTTTATATTGGGATATTTGATGAATAAATAATTTATCTTTTCATTTTTTAGTGGGAGTTTTTGTTTTATATTTTTTGTTATCTACAAAAGGGGGATAAAATTGTTTTAAAATGTATTGGTTTTGCAATCAAATAATAATTGGGAGATTTTTTCCATGTCCATGCATGAATTTTTTTTACTTCATTTTAGTTTAGATGTTGTAAGTTATCCAAATCTTATTTATTATCTTATTTTAAAAATTATATTTATATTGTCTCTATATTCTAATTTCTACTTGATTTTTAGTGATCAAATTTTTTAAATTCCATTTTCATAAGAATGATAATATAGTTATATAACTTTTATTAATCTAAAAATAGGATTAATTATATATCTATAAATTTATCATCATGACTTGAACGTGATAAATACTTTTGGTTTCACGAAATATTTTGAGTTTAAATTTCTTTATAGTTTACATTAATTATTAAATTATATTATGATATATACTGATCAGATTCTTATGAAACATGTTCCATTGGAAAGTAAAAACTATTATATAAATTTAATAACAATAAATAGAGGTTTGAATTTATATTTTATGTGGTGGTCCAAAATCAATATGATGTCGTAACAGTAATGGAATTCTAGAATTATAAGAATTCAAACTTTTATTTTTCTTTCTTATTACATAAAATTTACATTTAAATACCTCAAACCATGGTTGGTTAAAAATATAATATTTTTAAAACAATTTATTAAATTACTGGAAAATCTAAAAATGTTATTTAGATGCTTTTAAAAATTTCCAATGTATTTAAATTTATTCTACATTAATCAAATCATGTTATCAATATTTTTTGAATCATATCTTTTAATGTAATTATTGTATTGAATATATTATTGTTTCATTGAAATGATATCAAAATTGTCAAAATTAAAAACATGTTAAAATATCATTAATATATTCATTTATATGGGTTAATATTTATCATGTTTTTATATTTACAGAATTATGCATAAAATTTTAAAATACCTATTATTATTTCACTTGCCACCACTTTTTTTGTTATCGTCATCTAAGTTTTACAATATCATAATTTAAAAGAAATATACCATTTAAAAATATTATTCATGATATGTTTATGATTTTTTTGAATTTCTATATAATACATGTCCATAATTACTATTTATTATTATTTTCTAAAACAAATATTTATTAGTAATTTTTATTCTATGTGTATAATTTTGATGTTCATTAAAATTATTTTGATATATATTTAATTATTATTGCCATTATATTTAGAAATAATAATTCAATTATTAAAATAATTTCATTATGTTTAAATTTATAATTTAATTTTTTTATAAATAAAATTTGATTATTTTTTTAATAACTATAAATGGATTACCTTTTTAACTAATGGTAGATAAATTTTTTTATAACATATGGTCGATTAAAATTTTGTAAATATGGGTGTATTAGTTTTTTATAATTAACTATGTATATGTTTTTTATAATTAACAAGTGATTAAATTTTTCAAATAAATAATGGCGAATTATTTTTTTAATTCTAATGGTGGATTTATTTTTTATAACAAACGGTTGAATATTTTTAACAAAAACTGTAGGATTAATTTTTTATCTAACGATGTATTAATTTTTCATAACTAATGGTGGATTAAATTTTTTAATTAATGGTTGATAATTTTTTTATAAATAATATTGATGAAATTTGTTTTACTTATGGTGGATAAATTTTGAATTTCAACAGTGGATCATTTAATTATTTTAGGTATAGAAGATGCTTGCTACTACCGATAAAAAAGTTTATGGTTCTGAAAATTTATCAGTACTATTCTTTTCAACATTTTTTTTGAATTACGACATACATATTATAATTAATTTACGAGTTTTACAAATTTTTAAGAGTAATAAATATTATATTATAACTATAAAAATTAAATTTAAAGTATTTTATTATGGTATAGTATATGTTTAAATTGTATCTTCATTGATTAAAGAATATAACAACATTTGTGTAACATATATTTTATTACTAATATTCATTATTTTAAATTTTTATGAAATATTTGATAAATAATCTAAAAATGATATAAAGTAATTACATTGATTAAAATTTTATCATTATATTTTATATATCTAAACAAATTATATTCTGATGTTTTTATTTATAGTTAATATGTTTAGAGTATTTATGGGATTATCGGAAATAGAATGAATTATTTATTTGAAATTATGCTTTTTAATTATTAAGATATCTATTTGAATAATTTAACATGTTATTAAAACTTAATTGAACTATAATTTTTATTTTGAATTAAAATCATTATTGTTATGGCTTTAATAAAGATTGATTCTGTCTGTCCGAAATAAATTTTAGTTTTTTACCCATAGAAAGTGTTTTATTAATCTATAAAGATATGTTTTTAAATTTTTTAAGACTTGAATGGAATCAGATACACTAGATGACATCTAAGATTATCTATTTTTTCCACTATAAAGGTATGTAAATGATTCAATCGTTTTAAAAATTGATGCCATGTATGATACTCTATTTTACCCACTAGACAGTCACTCTAGTAGAATGAAATATTCTAGGACTACTTCATCCATGATGACACATCCTCATTGCATATGAACTAGTACCATAGAAATCAAGTTCATTTTCTACTTCATTCTAGTTTCTGTGTTTATGACACTACTTACAATCTATCAGACACACTGTTTGTTTCATATTTATGCTTTTACATACAAAAATTATTATTCTTATTTTGTTTCTTTGTGGTGTAACTCTTGGATTCATCTGTTAGGATAGTTCAATTTGTGGTTCTCAATATATAAATCAAGTGTTTTAATTTAGCAGTGAATACCCATAAAATAGTCAGTGCGACATAGTTATCCCTCTTATAGAATGGTTTCTTATATTTGGGTTATGGTTCCCACTAAAAAATTCTTTTTGTGTTAATTTATCCCTCACAGAGTAGAGAGTTATATGGGTATAAGTGGCCCACATTTGACCAAAATACTATAGAGAAAATATTGGTTGTATTTACTCTTTCTACTGATAGTTAACTATAATAAATATCCCAAATAAATAATTTAAATAACATATTTAATTATTTCAATTTATATTTGGGTCTATTCAAAACACTTTAAACCATATTCCATTACCCTACCTTCCCTATCAATAACAATACTTATCACATTCATCTCATTTTGACCACTAAGATAATATTTCTTCTTATACACCATTAATCGGGATATTTTATGCCTATAGTGACTTTGAGATCAATAGTACTATTGGTTTTTTATCTTTTAGATTTCAATGATATAATATTATACTACAATACATGCCCATTGGGATACAAGTTCATTTAATATGTCGTCTATTTTATCTATGTTTAGAAACCCTATAGCAGTTTATTTTATTTTTATATAGGTATTTTGTTTCAAGCTGCATATATAATTTTATACATCATCATGAGGTCCTAATGGATGAGAACGATTATTGGATATACTATCCCAGTATATTAATGAACATTTATATATGAGAAACATTTATGTGTATTGGAAGTATTATACACTACAAACAAAATATGAATGATGATACCACATTTCCCATAACACACTATCTTAGGACATGTTTCATATGAAATATTTTAGTATTTTGTCCCACAACAGTTATGTCTGTTTTCTTGAATCCAAATGATAAAATAGAATTATCTTTATTAAATTTTATATTCTATTATATTGGTTCCCCATACTATGACCACTCTCTCTAATATAGGTCCACCTTGTTATTTAATTATGGAACTCTATATTATAATCATGTGAATTACTTGTAAAAAATAAGGTATCATTATTGATGAACATAAAATAAATTATTTTGTTTTTATTTATATTAATTTTCCCAAAATATTTCTATATTTTAATGTAGGTATTTGGTTCCATGTGTACCCTAAAACTAAGTTAATTATGTAAGAATAACTCTTAAAAATTAAAAATATTACTCTATCTTCATGAATAAAGTTTTTTCATAATAAATATATATATCTTAACTATTTATTTTCTGTAAGATTTAAAACCTCAAACTCATCAAAATAAAACCACATCTGACAATAGTTTAAACAAAATATTCAAATAATTATAATAATTAACAATATAGAATAAATATTAATTCTCTATACCTAAAATATAATTATGACTCCAAAAACTTCAAAAATATAATTAAACCAATAAATTTACCTTCCCATTATAATTTATGAATCATTTTTAACTAAAATTTACTTTTCATTTTATAGTTATAATTGATGAAACTTTTCATCGTCCTATTCAGTTACTTCAGTTCTTATTAGTAAAAATAATTTAAATTTAATTAATCTTAATCCTTCAATTCATACATAATACACATAGGCATGAAAATATAGAAAATAGAAATATCATAAATAAAATATAAAAATTTAAATCGTTAAATATTTCCATAAATGATAAAATGAATTTTAGGTATAGGGTTTATTATATATCAATGTGAAAAAGTAACATGATCTAATTGGATATTGGACACTTATTTATAATACATATAAAAAATAGAATGCTCCAAAAATTCCTCCTACAATGTTAATCATAACTATACTCATATTCATCCTATAATAGAGTCACAAACCATTAGAATACTCTGAATTATGTATAATCTAGCATAAAAAAATTAAAATCATTTTTCCTTTCATTCTTTTGTAGTGATGATTTTTTTCACTATTACGTGGTAGAAAAATAATCATATTGAAAATAATTTTTTAATCAATTCCCCCAAATCCAATGATAAAAACTCTTATAAATATTTTTCATATAAATTATTCACTTCAACTGATTAAAAAACCACTTCCCAGACTTATCATGTTTTTAAACATTCAAAGATACAATGTGTAGTTTAGGAAAGATTAATATATTAGTATTATAGATTCCTTATAAAATTTAGTATATTCTTTTAAATGTATAAAAAATTATCAAATATAAATTCATGTCTCAATGGTATATTACCATGAAAAAAAATCCCTCAATGCATTTAATAAAACATTATTCTTTTTACCTTTGATGAGATAGAAATTAATGTTATAGCAATCTATATTCCCAATGTACATTCTTGTGAATAATGTATAGGAATATATATGGGTACATGAAATTACATACTATCAATAATGGAAAAATAATAATAATAAAATCCCTCATTGTGTGAATAATAATAAAAATAATTTATTAATCAAAATAATCTTAAAAAAATAAACTAATAAAAATATGAATTGAATTTCATCAAATAAAGTCAAATACACAACCAAAATAGTGATTTTCCAAATTTTTATAACCAATATAATCATTACTCAACTATCCTAAATTATATACATTGAACTAAATAAAAAATATCATAACCACATGGAATGATTATATTCACGAGATACTTTTACATCATAGATCATTAATCAACCATGAAATATATGTGTTGAATGAAAATTTCATTACAACTAAAAAATATAATTAAAATAAACAGGTGGTGTTAAGGATATAAATATTATAATTATGAACTCATAAATCTTTAGAGGATATCCCACTTTCATTTTCCCTCATCGTTTTTCCTACTTCACCATTATTACCCTATATAAACAAAATAACGAAAAGAAAATCATGGATTATTCCATTTAACTCAAAAATTAAGGGTATTTTATTTTAAAACCTACAATTTATTCCAATGATAAATCATAAATAATAATTTCAAATAAAAATATAAAACATGTATTACCCTAAATAAGTGATTTTTGTAGTATTATTAAGCTCCAAAAAACCCACCTTATCATCAAATAGATGATTGGAATGGTGTTTCCCAATCTTAGTAAAAATACAATAAAGCTTATATCCCTTAACAATTAAGGATCTTAGACATTCCTCTAAAATATTATTCAATAATCATTAATGTAGAAATTTATCATATTAATTGGACCAATCCATATATTTGTAGAAAATGATGAAAAATAATATATTCATCCATTAGAAAATAAAACCTGATTTCCTTTATTTTAATCCTCATTAATATAATAAACTTATTTATTTAGAATACTATCATTAGTCCTATAAGAAAACTATTCCAAATATTTAACTTCATATTTATTATCAATATAAGATATATATTATTGTTCCGTAGCGAAATTAAAATACACTAGTTCCAGATTTCTATATTTGGTTATATTATCATATTAATCATAAATATTTATTTTTTTACTCATAAATATTGCCATTATCATACTAAAAAATAACTTTAAGATACATCTCACACCATGAAAATCAATGAATAACCATTCCCTTTATTTTTTTCATTTGATGGATTTTAAATCAGAGATCACCTGCCATTTTCCATTGGATATTCAATATCATTCGACTATTGCATACTGCTCACTGATGGAGCTAATGGAGTTGTGGGTGTTTCCCTCTCTATGTATTTCATCCTCATGGGGATTTCCTTCAGATATTAGACCATACTACTCCGTTGTAACTCTCTCCTCTTTGTCTTAGGATCCTCCTGCTATTGGACCCTCTATAAAGGATATCCTTCTACGCCTGCGCCCTATTCATCTGGATACTTTCCCTTTTCCTGGAAATCCCTTTATAATGGATTTCTAGGTGTCTGAGGGATGCTTACATGATCATAGACATTCATTATGGAGTGATATAGGTTTCTTCACTTCATCATCAATGAAAATTAGTGGAATGTATTGTCTGTATCATCCCCTACTCCCATATTTTTTGAACTCTGTTTCTTTATGTAATATGGATTCTCCATTTCACATCTCACACCTTAATGATAAATACATATATTTGATTATTGAATCTCATGATGACTTTGTGAAATATAGGCATGAACACTCTAGATCATTTGATTAATGGAACTTATATTATTTCAGATGGTCGGCGAGCTTCTAATCTGGTAACAACATTCCTCTTTCTTCATTTTGCCTCGATCTCCTAGTCGTCACCTTTCTGTTTCAGAATATATCCTTAATTCACACCATTGAAGATGTTTTTGGATCATTTTTGGGTACTAAATACTGAACATCTCAGTCGATCGAAGCTTCTGTGTCTAGATTATGGATGAACATTATCCTCTACTCTCCTAAATCAGATTGTATATTCTACAATGTGGGAAACTTCTTCTCATGGTGGCAGAAGATCCTCCCATCCTCCCAAGTGTTAATTTTTCCAAAATATATGCCTCGAGGTCACTCTCACTCTTTATGTAGGAACTTTGGTTCTCGCAGCTCCAAATGTTTTATAAGATCCACCACCCCTCCCACTCCCCTTCTTTTTCCTCAACCATCCTCCAAGACCCTTTTTATTAATCCACCTATCCTACTTCCCATACCCCCCTCTAATTACCTACCCCCACCCCCACCACACCTCCATCATCAATCTCTTGACACTCCCTCATCCATTTCTCTTCTTCTTCCTCCTCCTCCTCTTATAGCTAATCCCACTATTTCCAAATCTGAATTATTTTTTCCTAATTCATTGTTGTATTTTCATATTAAAATTATTATTTAATATGATTTGTTTGGATTTAATTTAATTTCTTACTCCCCTATTACACCCATATTACCTTTGTTGTATTTTTTTAACCGTGAGTAGCTGTTTAATTTGAGGATTCCTAATTGACTTGCTAGAAATATTTTTATATTGACCAAATGAATTATGACAATTTTTTGGGGTTAGAAACAGGCTGGATTCAAATATAAACTCAGTTGTGACTGCAATAGTTATTGAGAATCACCATCTTAAATGAAGTGCCAAAGCATACTATAGAATAAAAAATGAGGACACAAATTTTACCATGAAAAAACCCTCATTTTGATGGATTAAAAAACCATAGGGAAACTCTATGAAAATTCACTATGAATAAAAGAGTATAAAAATTGAATTTAAACCCCAGGATTTAATCGAAAAATATAGTGTAAAAAACTGTGTGAAAAACCACACCCTAACACACCTTTGTCGCCTCTCTGATAATAGACTGTAATAATACATCACCCTTCAAAGATCAAAATCAAACTCGTGGCATCATTTCAGCACCTCATTACACAACCTGATTGGCCGCTACTCACTGCTGCTCACGCCTTAGAAAATAGTCACCCAAGTATCTGCTCCCCTTGGGTTGTCACGCACCACCAAATCGTCACCTTATTTGATACAGTACTTACCCTTTTATAGGCATCACTATTTCATTTTTTCAAATACATATAAGATATGAAATATGAAATATAAAATATTTAAATCACCATGTATCTTCCATGTTATGATTCAAACAAATATCTCATCTAAATAGATAAGATATATCTCCCCATGAGATACACATGAAACCTAATCTATGTGATAAGATAAATGATATTTTAAATTCCAAAAACTCTCTTATCTCAAATTTGGAAACACCCACGTGCGGTCTGATCCCTCACAATCTCCCCCTTTTTACCATCGAAGAAAGATATCGCATTCAAAAAACATAGTTGTAAAGAAAATTGGTTGGTATCGCACCAACCACCATCCTCTATAGAAAATATGACATCCCTCTTTTGCATCATTGACAAAAAACTGAATGATCCACCTACAAAACAAATCCAAATGCTGATTTATTCATCATATCTATGTCGTCACCACTAGTACTAGAATCAATAATATTTGGCTCCCCAATAATTGTGATCACCACATAATCTGGAGAACCAACCAGAATTACATGCTCCCTCTACTCAACATCCTCAGAGCATGAAAAAAATATCAGTGCATCACCTCGATTTTTTATTTCAATTATTTCATCAATAGTGGCACTATTTGAAGAAAAATAACAAGTTTTATGTTCTAAAACACCTAACCCGACATGCTTCAGATTCCAATCCTTCTTCAACATAGTCGATGGTTATAGACTTAAGAACAACGATCAGATGTTCCAGAAATCTGACGAAGTCCTCTTATCCAATGGATTCTGGACATCCCCTCCCACCTTTACATCTATCTAGTAAAGCGTTTCATCCATTTTTCCTCGTGCATAAACCAGTGATCCACTGGAGAAATTCCATCTTCCACCACTAAATAAAATCCTAAATCCATTAGTATCAAGATCAATAGCCGATAAAAAATGTTGGCATATACCTAGAACATGTCCCACATCCTTCAATGTTAGAGTACAAACTGCATTCATAGTGACACAAATATCATCAAAACCAATGACATCAGTAGAATCTATATTTCTTATCTTTAATCTACTAAAGTCACCATATTCTTATGATGAAAATAGTCCATTATTTGGTGAAATATGGTATGAATATACTAAATCAACCAGCCATTTTGCGTACAAATCTGACATATGACAATAAAGGCCAACTAAATGTAAATCAACCTTTCCATGAACAAGACTTATTCCAGTATCATCAGACTCAGTGTCGTGCACCTTCTTTTTCTCCTTAATCCTTTTTAATTCATATAAGAATCTCTCCACATGACCATCCTTATTGAAAAAGAAGCACATGGAATTTCTTCTTGTCTTCGACCGACCTCTCGGAGTACTGTGTCCATCTTTCACAACCAGAGTACCACCATTACCTAAATATTCACCATCATTGGTCTTATGTCATGTATCGTTAATCAACAATGATGAAATCACATCATCTAACTTTAGTGTGTCTTTCCCAAATAGCAATGTAGTCACAAGATAATCAAATGAATCCGGAAATGAACTCAAAAAAAGAAAAGCATTTTTTACTTCTTTTATTTCATCAGGTATCACATTACCTTTATCATGGATCTAGACCACCACCGAAGACAAATCCATTAAATTTTTGGTTAACTCATCCAGATGATTTCCTAAGTCTCAATTATCTATAATTTTCCAACGATACAACCATTTTTTCAAATATAAATGAATTTTGAGGGATTTTGATTTATACCTTTTTTTAAGATTTTCCCAAATCTCCTTTGGATCTGTCAGATTCATCACGTCCCACAATGTATTATCACCCAAATACATTGCAATCGTGCTTGTAACCAAATCTCATATATATTGAAAATCACCATCCCTCATCATCTCTAGATTCTCTATTTTTTTTCTTCAACTCCTTCGATTTCTTCTCATTGATGAAAATATTTTTAACTCTTTACTGCCAAAGTTTAAAATCGTGTTTCCCATTGAATAGATCAATGTAAGATGAAATCCCATGGCATGAATCCTATATATTAATCATCAAGAAAACATGAATAACATTCATTGATACCAGATGTTTGGTCAGAAATGGATTGGAATCAATTATAAACTCAGTTCTAACAACAAATATTTGTGATAATCACCAATATAAATGAAGTGCCAAACCAAATAGTAGAATAAAAAATGAGGACACAAATTTAAATTTAGAAAACCCCCCTTCCAAAGGATTACAAAACCACTAGGATACTCCAGGAAAACTCACTATGAATTAGAGAGTACAAAAAACCAAGTTAAACCCGAGACATGAATAGAAAAATATAGTGTAAAAACGTTGTGATAAAACCACACCCTGATATGCCTCTTCCGCCTCTCTGAAAAAAGCCAGTGATAATACGTCTCCCTTTGGAGATCAAAATCGAACTCGTGGATTCATTGCAGCACGTTGTTGCACAAACTTATTTTTCATTGCACACTACATCCCATGACCTAGAAAACAGTCACCCAAGTATCTGCTATCCTTGGGGTGTCACGCACCACCAAATCATCACCTTCCTTGATTTTTTATTTCCCATTTTATAGGCTTCACTGTTTTTTTTCAAATACATATAAGATATGATATATAATATCTTAAATCATTAATTCACTATGTATCTTCCATGTTACGATTCAAGAAAATATCTCATCTAAATAGACAAGATATATATGCCTAAGAGATACACATGCAACCTTATATGTGTGATATGAAAAAAGATATTTCAAATTCAGAGACATATCTTATCTCAAATTTGGAAACCCCCACGTGTGGGATGAACCCTAACACATCGATCATTTAACATGCCTTTTTCATGTTGGTCATCTACCTATGTTATGTTTTCTTTATTACCAAATATATTTTTGTTTTCTGTTTCAGTGCATGATGTCATGGAAGCCCTATATTTAGCATTCTGTTACAGCTTGCAGGGTGTTTGATTTCCCCAACTGTCCTCTAGATTAGCACACCGCCTCTATTCTTGAACGGTTGTTCCCATAGATCAGGTTATTTTTTATATTTTCAATTAAACCTAATGCTCCCATGGTACAATTATTTCATTGTGATATGTTTCATTTGAGTTAAATAGAGCATTTCAATCACTCTCAGCATCACCGCAAGGCCAGTTTGTGGTGAAATTTTACGCCCTTCCAATCATCGAAGAGGCACATCTATATGCTTGATGAAAGTAGGACCTCTAGAAGAAATAGTAGGGTGGAAGCACCATAAGATCTGGGAAGCTACACATTCTTCCATTGAAGCATTTTGGATATCTAGATAAATTTAGGTCAAACATTTTATGTGGAATTTAGTATTTATTCTTCATTCGAGATCTCTAAAGTTGTTACTAGATGTTTTTTATCCTTTATTAGTTGGTCTATGTATAATGATGATTCCAATTTAGTTTTATTGATATTAATAAAATGTGTGTGTGGGTGAGGGTGGTGTTCTAGCCATGCATTAGGTTACTAAGGGGAGAAGCAAGTTAAATCATTGGTTTCCCTTTAGTATTTCTAAACATTTCAATTCGATTCAGGTTCCAACGATATCAAAATGACACTACCTGGTCTATCATACAATATTGCGGTTTTTTCCATTCCTCTACCCCAAAAATCCTCACCATGTTGTATTAGAGGGTTCCTGGATGCTGTGTTGTTTAAATTTCAGTAATTTTCCTTTTTCTCCCATGTTTATAATTTTTTTGAACGTATTTCCTTCATATACACAAATCATTGTCCATAATTAATTTTTTTTGTTAAAACTACATTGTTTTTTTGGACTGATGTTTATTAATTAAGGTTTTATTTCATTTTAGAAGCATCTTTATCGCTGATTAATTCTCTAGGTTTAAATTGATTTCAATTTGATAATAGAAATCATTGAGCTCATTGATTATTTTTCTCTCTTTTCACATCACATTGTATGTGTAAACCCAGTGAGATTGGTCAGTTCTTGGGGGTGTACACCTAACATTGTCCCTAAACACTCTACATCCAATCATTTGGATAAACATTACTAAAATGTGATATTAAATTGAGAACATTGTTGTATAAATAGATTTCAATTAGTGAATAATTAAAATTATAGAATTTATCTTTCATCAAGGATTATTTAATAACATGTGTGGGACAAAGAAACCCAATACAATTATTAATCAAATTGGTCATACTACTATCGAATTCCATGATGTTCTCCTTTATGTGCTTGGTAAGGCCCATAGATCCCTTTTTCATTACGTTGGAGATAAGGTCCCTAGAAATGTTTTCTTCGAGTCCAATAATACCATCCAATGGTTGAAATTTTCGATGTTGTATATGACTACCTCATTAGTTGATAAACTGTATAAAAAACATATCATGTTTCCTTTTAAGATGAAATATGGTCATTCTATTAAATATCATTAGGACAAGATAATACAAATAATGCTATATCTTGAACATATAAATGTAGAATTCACTCATGAGGATCATTAAATGATCGAATTAATTTATCTCAACAAAAATTATTGTTATTTGGTAGATTCTATGATGTATTGAATGGGCTCGCTAACCCAAGAAGATGTTAAGTTAGCACTTCTTTCCGATGATTTGCCTACTAATAATTTTTTAGGATTAGAGGGAGAGGGGATTAAAGATATTAGTAGAACATATGATAGGGGAAACGGGGGGATCAATGATAAGGGTAAAAATAAATGCGATGGTTAGTTTATATTATTCAAGTGCTACCAGTGTGGGAACCCTTGTAACATTAAAAGGGATTATCTTGAAAATAATGGTTCAATGGGTGATTGGGATCAATATAATGTAGTCGGTTCTGGTTATGATGATTTCGTCATTCTTTAGTCTTTCTAGTGTGATACAAGGGTTAGAGATCTTTGTTAAACTATGGTTTTGTTTCTTCCTTTGTGTCCTAGGTGTGTTAGGCTTCTCGGGAGGTAACCTGGTGTGAGGAATGTAAAGTGTAGGGATGTGTCTAGGAGAATCAGATCATGGGAGGTGTCTTTTTTATCACCATACATCATGATAGCGGTACAACTTGTATCACATTATCAACATTGTGTGGGTACTTAGTTAAAAGGTGATTTATTTTTTAGGTGGGATAGGCTAAGATGATTTTCCCGAGGTCGTAGCGAGATTCCTTATCTTACTGGGATTATATCCTCATGGTTATGATTTGGACATTAGTACTGGGGTTATATGGTTTATAGAATAGTGTAGGTTAGGATGTGGTGTCCATTATTTCATAGTTCAAGGCAGTGTCTTCTCCTTCGGTGGATATTTATTTGGGATTTCAATAGATTTATGATGAGTTAGTTATATTATTACTTAGAGTCATGTGCTTTGTTTTCTCTATTTACTTTATTTTTCATAAGCTATTTTCTTAGTTTCTATTCAAATTATTGTGCTGGTTTTATGAGTTTGATTTTAAATTGTTTTAATGGATGGGTACTAATGGGTTTTCTTCTTATGTGTAGATACTAGTTTTCAGTATGATTCTTCCTCGATGGTATTATATCAATAGTTTGTTCATATATGAACAGGTATACATTAATTTTATGATTGGATTTGTTTAATTCTAAGAATATATATGTAGTAGCATAGTTTGAACTGATGTGGGAAAATGTTTGTCACATTGATACACAAGTTGGACTTAAGCTGTGAATATTTTTTCTAGAACTGATAAGAAAAATTTGATTTTTCTTAGATTTTTAGCATGATTTTTCGATTCAATTAATACGTTAGGTTTTAGAACATCGCCAAATTTTAAATGAAAATGGTCTAGACTTGTCAATTGATTTATCTTAATTAATTGTTTTATTTTCAAATTAAAATTATTATTTAATAGGCTCTGTGTGTTTTCTATTTAATAAATTACACCCTTGGTACACCCATATTTCCTTTGCTTCATTGGTTTTAACCATGTGATACTATTTAATTTTAGTCTCACTGATTGCACACTAGAAATATGATTATATTAGTCAAGTCAAATTATTTCCATTGACCAGTTACGCTGCATGTTTCATGTTGTTCGTCCACTAGTGTTCTATTTCATTGATTATTTAATCTAATTGGGTTTTTTATTTCGGTTCTTGACATCATGGAATCCCTGTATTTGGCATTGTGTTATGGCCCGCAGGGGGTTCTATTTCTCCTTCATGTCATCTAGATGAGCACACCACTTTTGTTCTTTTGAAACTCTTCCATTGGTATAGTAGACCCTTTTTTATTTTATAAACCCTAATGCATCTTAGTACGTGGCTTTCATTGTGATATTCTTTGTTGGCATGTAATAGAACTTCCCAAACAATCGTGGCTTTTTTGCACGTCCAATTCGTGGTGAGATTTTACGTCATTCATGTCATGGAATAGTTGAATCTATGTTATTGATGAAACCAGGAGCTCTAGGAATGGAGGTGGGTGGATGTTCAATCAATTCCATGAAGCTATACATTCTCCATTTTTTGTGATTAGGTCACCTGAAAAAATTTTGTTATGGAATTGTATGTGGAATTTTTAATTTCATATTCATTCAAGATCTTTAATGTTGATTCTTCTCAATTTTCTTCTCCCTTACTGGTAGTTCCTTGAACAATGCTTATTCCATTTTTATTTATTTTTTGTTAATAAAATGTATTTGTGGGTGAGGGTAGTGTTTTTATAATGTAATAGGTCCCCTAAGTAGCTAAAACACATTAAATCATTGTTTACCCTTTACTGTTTCTACACTTTTCAATTCTGTTCTAGTTCTTATTCGAATCTAGTTCCTGTGATATTGATATTACATAGCCAAGGAGATCATATGTTATATTGGTTTAGGTTTTCATTCTGATGCATCATCAAACCACAACACCATCACTATTCTTAGTCCTCTCCTACCGGAGCTCCTAGTTTCCCCATTATCCTTACCCCTATCTCATCATTTCTACCCACTCCTCTTGCTCTTCCATCCCCTTTTCCTACATGGACATAGTCCCTTTTTAGGCCTATAGCTCTCCCCTGGATGAATGACCTCTTATCCCTTCCAATTCCATAGTGGATTCCCCTGCCTCCATGTCTCCTAGCCCCTCATAGGACCTGGGGTGATCTAGGTAATCTACTCTATCTAATTACAACACGTTCTTAGTGATTTTTGATTCCTCACACCCTTCTTCCACCCTCCCTTCTTTAACTCTCCCCCGTCTTATTCTCTCTTCTTCCCCTATTTGTGTTTGAACCTTGTCCCAAAAAATACTCCTAGCCTCCCATATCTCTTACTCTTCATATCTTATAGAGGTTCCCACCCCTTTTCCATATCATTAGTAATGTTCTATTTCATTGTCTGGATTTCTTGTGGCCTTGGGGATCGAGAAACAATTGACTTCCTTTCCCTTGAGTTCTATAATGGGAAATATTCTTTGGTGGTTCTCCTAGAATAGATGCACAACTACTCAATGTTTTAGGGAATCTCTCACCATTTTAATCTATGAACATTCATGCAAGCTTCCCCCCCCCAGAATCACCAGATATGGGTGTTCTATAAATCTATCATTTCATTTTCATTTTTGAATGCTTCCAATTAATTTATTACTAAAATATTAACTTCAATATCTCTCAATTTCTTTATCCCCTTTCTCTATGCCAAATGTAAAACCCATAAAAGAGTGTCTTTACCATGACTCATAACTTTTTATACATGGAAATGTTTATGGTTTGTTGGAGGTGACCCCAATGTAATTTTGATTCTTATGAAAAGAAATCAGGTCCTATAATTTCATGTAAGGATTCTGAGAACTAAACTATTTTTGTATCTCAATTGGGTCACATGGACACTGGTTTCCCTAGTGACCACTTTACGTGGTAAAACAACCCGCATGGTATTGCTCAAAACTATTTTCTCATTGATAGGTGTTTAGTGAATCTTCAATCCATATATGCTTTTCCAAATATCAAGGTATCTCACCTCGTTTAGTTACTCTCTTTTCATTCTCCCCTTCAGGTTGATATCTCTCTGAGTCATGATTTCACTAATCACTTCATATTCTCCCAGATTAGGCGTGTTGATCTAGATTATAACAGGGTTGTGGAAACTTCATAGACTAAGACGGTGTAGGGTACTTGATTGGTTTCTCTTCATATAAAATTAAGGCATATGAGGAATGAACTCTTCTCTTAAACAAAAAATATACCTTCTAGACATCATGTTTTAGAGGATCTGATGTCATAAATTTCTAGTTTGTAAGATTTCCATGACAATGCATGTGATAAGTCCCTCATTCATGAGCCCTTTCGATGAAAATATTTTTTGGCTGATCATATCTTTGTGAATAATGTATTGGTTCCTGAGTAATCTAGATTTAATTGGATTAAATAAGGAGATAATATACTATATAATTTACCACCATCAATAATTAAAAATGAAAAATCTATATTCCCAACTTTTTTAAGGCGGGTGGTTCTTTTACATATGAACGTGAAGAGGTGGGAGGTTTGGATCATTCTTAATTCATGTCTCTCCCTGTAGTTTCTAATCCCAGATTTCTAGACATGTATCATTCTACCCAAGATACTGTTTTCTTTTCTATCTCCTCAGTTTTCTTTGCTATTGAGAACTTATTCCTTGAATCAGTAAAAAAACAAGAATGAAATTCATGTGGTTGTTATCTCACTCAACCCAACCAACTCCACTTTCCCTAACGATTTCCTTATATCCTTCATTGATTCTTTTTGGGATCACATCAAAAATACTTTTTTTAAGAATCAGTGTAGGATGTATTCTAGGGGGATGTATTCTATGTTCTTCAAGCATTTCCTCTCTTATTCTCATACACAAAAATAATGATCCATACTCACTAATGTATTGCCTCCACATATGCCACTATAATTTCTCTAACAAGGTTATTGATTTTTTTAATAAAAATGAATCTCTTATCTCATCTTGATATTTGGATCAAAGGGGAACTACATGTTTTCGTTAAATCAATATCCATCTAGGGTTTCATTGGTATCACCCAATAAATAATTAATGATATCAACTATAAGATTCTTGGTTCAAACATTTCTGTCATGTTGTACATGGAAAATGAATTTGACCTCCATGAATGGTCCTTAATTATCAGAACCCTATCTTGTATGGGATTTTCCAATGAGGTTTTAGATCTTATATTCATTTTTATTGGACTTCTAAGATTTCCTTCTCATTTTTTGGCAGGAACTGGGGTTGTTTCAATGTTTTTTGTTGGTTGAGTCAAGGAGACAAATTTTTCTATATCCTCTTCATCGTTATAAAAAATTTCCTCAGTAATCTCATCAAAGGGATAATGAACGAAGAGAGCTAAAGGTTCTAGGCGTTGTAGAAGTGTGTTTGGGATGATATAAAAATTTTATTTTTACGATGATCAATAATTATTCTGGGATCAATACGAAGATGAATGCCAGAATCCACATAATATAATCAAATATTTAGATAAAGAAGAGAGAGCCCCAAAACCTTTTGAGAGGATCTTACAAATCATGTTTATAATTAGTTTAATTAATTGGATAACAAAAATAACACATGGATCATTGGTATTTTCTTCATTGATGATGTTGATCATCCAGAATGACCTTTCCATATTATCTCATTGCGTGTGTAATGATGCAATCTATAATGCCTCTAGTTGTGATATACCCGTGCTCTGATGGCATCTGATCGACACTACTCATTCTTCAGGTGCTATCATGGAGAAGCGAGTGTCTTATGTCAGTCGTTCTTTATTGCTTGTTCATCAGCCTTGAAGAAATTATATCGTTCTTGAGAGGGGTGGTAAGAGGATTCGAGATAGAATTAGTTTATCTCAACAATTCTCAATACACCGGGTGTATGATTCAGTGTTGTGTGGTGTCCGACACAATATGCATACTTGTCTATTTATATGCAGGGAACATCAGTTACAATAATTAATTGCCTAAAAGATATTAAATACATTTATAAACAAATAAAATACCCATTAATATAATAATAATACCGCATCATTATTTATGATGCCCCAACTTGGTTAAAATAAAATTATAAATAAAAAATCTCCATCACAAAATTATAGAATCATCATTATTCTTTTAACATGTATCAACTAGTTAATAAATTATTTACTATCTTGCATATAATTATTTTTCCATTAGACCAGACTTGGTTTAATCAAACACCACATCCATTTGTTGAACACCCAAATAAATAAATAAAATAGTTTACTCTCTTATGTAAATATTTTATTTACAAACTAGTATTTAAATATTTATTAAATGTTCAATAAATTTAGTTTATTTAATTTATGCAATCATTTTAACATGAATAAAATTATTCCATGGTCTTGAGAATAATATTTATATCATCAATTAAATTAAAATATAATTTAACTTAGGCCACAAAAAAAACTTAGTTTGTGACCATCATATATTATTTTCCATAGGAATTAAGTGGGCTTGCCTAAATTCCAAGAGTATTATCTAGAAATGGGTTAAGGAACCCAAGAGAAAGAATGTAATTTCGGAACAACGACATCCACAAACGTACTCTCACTGTTGAGTCAATAAGGTTTTCCTTATGACTTTTACATTCCTTCTTGTTTTGAAAATGACAAACACCTTATCTTAAGGAAAGTTGCTTTCTTAAGAAATTGCTTTTATAAGAAAAATAGCTTTTATAAGAAAAATTATCCTTATCATATTTTCATCCATATTTTTATTAAGTATGAGATTCAGATTCATTTCTATTTTCTCGGAATCGTTGAAACTTTGATATAAAGAATTTTGTTTTAGGATTCGGATTCCAGATAAGAAATATAAGGAAGTTTCATTCTGAATTCCGGATATGAACTCTGACTAAGTTCTATTCCAGATTCCGGATATGAATTCTGAAGAAGAATTCTCATTACGAATTCTAATGAAGAAATCTCATTCCGAATTCCCATTAAGAATTCCAATGAATAATTCTCATTACGATTTCTGATGATGAATTCCTATTCCGAATTCTCATTCCGAATTCACTTATTAAACAGAATTTGAGTATCTTTGTTTTATACACTCTGAATTAATTCAGACTCCGAAAAATATCTTTGTTAGACTCCGAACTTTTATATTACATACACTTCTAAAATTTGTCTACTATTATTATTTTCATTACACTCCGAACCTTTACTCTGAAGCGTTCATTCCGAACCTTTGAGTCAGAATTAAAATGATGTCGTACATTCTGTTACACATGTTTTGTTATAAAACGATGTCGCCTGTTTTGTTATAAACTAATCGTTGTCCAAGTGACACGTATACAGGTCCCTCCGATCTTTAAGGAAAATATGATCGTTGGAGAAGGAGCCGACCTTACCTATAAATAGAAGCTCATTAGAAAGAGCTCGTTGCTGATAAAAGTACTGAAAGGCTGACTAATTTGCTTGAAGTGATTTCTAGAGAGAGAGACTCTTATTAACTCTCAAAGCTTCGTACGACTCCGAATGATGGTGATTACATTCGAGGGATTCCGGGGATAGGAAGACAGAGGTGCCGACTACCTTAAAGTTCGAGGGATTCCTTACTGAGGAAGACAGAGGTTGCCAACTACCTTGAAGTTGAGGGCTTGTGGGGATAGCAAGACAGAGACTCTGATCTTCGTATCGAGGGCTTACCCTAGTGTGGGTAAGACAGACTTTCTTGAAAGTATAAATCAAGGGACCTTTATCCAAGGTTGTTGGATACCATTCTCTTTGGGATAAAAGACTTATATCTTGTTACTTGTAGTTTTACTACTTGTTTATATTCCGCTGAATTTTGTAATATAAGGAAAGTATAACTTTCTTATACTTCCTTACTTGTACTCTGTTTCATTTAGATTCTATACGCTTTAAGGTAGAATCTCATATTGTAATCTTTTGTTAAGTGTCAACTTCTGGAACCATATTTCTGGAACCTACGTTCGGAATATCTTTCCAAGTTTGCTTTTGGAATTAGAGGTGTTGTGAATCTACTTAGTTTAACTTTGTTAAACATAGCCCTTTCCTTCTCTTAAGGAAAACATAGTTATTCTTAACTAACTTTAAAGGTTCCAAAGGAATTTTAAAGTTTATAATTCACCCCCCCCCCTCTTGTAAATTGAGCATCTACGTCACTATTTCGATCCTACAATTGGTATCAGAGGTTGGAAACCTCTTACTCTATACCAATCTTACATTTGGCATCAAAGCAGGTCTCTGAAATAATTGTACTCACATATAAGTTATTCTTTCTCACTTCCCCATTCCGAACTTTCTCATTCCAAACATTGTTATTACAAATCTTTTCTACTAACAAGTTTGTGTGCAAAGTTATTTTAAGTATGGCAGGAGTTAATGTTGGTTCAATTGACAATCTGAATCCTACAAGACCACCAATCTTTGATGGTAATGACTATGAATACTGGAGAGATCGTATGAAGACTTTTGTTTTCAATACTGGAGTAGACAACTTTGTTATGCTTACTGGTGATTAAAAAATTCCTGACAAGGAAGTCAGATCTTTTACTAATCAAGAAAAGAAAGAATATCAACTAAACTATAAGGTACACAACACTTTTCTATGTTCAATGACCAGAAATATATATAGCCAAATTTCTTCTTGTGAAGCAGCTAACTGTATATGGAAGAAGTTAGAGGTTACACACTTTGGGACTTCCAAAGTGATTGAGACTAGAAGAGCTATGCTTAGAGCTGAATATCATGGCTTCAATTTTCCTTATGGAGAACCTATATGTAAAGTTCAATAAAGATTTATGACTATTGTCAATATTCTACAATCTATGGGAGAGAAAGGTTTAGATGATGAAGCTCTTGTGGATAAAATAATTGATATTATGCCCAATGAGTGGGAATCTAAGAGAACAGCTATAGATGATAACAGAAAGGTCACTCAAATTACTCTTGATGAATTATTTGGAACTCTTCTACAACATGAAACTATAATGAAGAGAGATGCAGAAAACATCAAGAAGAATAATGGAAATGGTACTGTTGCTTTTACTACAACTTCAAATCAGATGAAAGCTAAGACTCATGAGAGAGTAACCAGATCCAAGTCTAAGAAAGTTATTTTCCAATCCGAATCAAGTGAGAGTGAAGTTTCAGAAAATGAATTAGAACATATTGCTCGAAGGATGAACAAGATAGCCGGCCAGAGAAATTTTCAATCTAAGTATAAGAAAAAGGAAAGAAAAGATAAGAAAGATGGAGAAGTTACTTGATATGAATGTAAAAGAGCTGGACATATTAGACCAGATTTCCCAATGATAAAAAAGAAAGAAAGGAAGGAAAGACATTCAGACAGGAACAGAAATAAGTATTATAAAGCTAAAGCTAAGAAAGTTCTGAAAGCTAATGACACCTGGAGTGCCAGTGGTGGTGACTCTTCAGATTAATCTTCTGATTATTAATCTTCAGGATAGAATAATCTTGGTCTTATAGCCATATTACCTATCGATAATCATTGTCTTATGGCTAAGGTACGAAGTGATGAATCATTGACCAATGTTTCTTTAAATTCCAATGATAGTAAGTATTATAAATCTTCTGATGAAGAATCATCTTATGATGAAGAAAATACTTTACCCACTTATGAAGAAGTCTCTAGGTTTGCTGAACTTCTTGAGATTGATAATTCCAAACTCAATAAGAAACTTGATACGAAAAACTCTAAGAATTCTATTCTTACAAAAGAGATATCAGATATTTCTAAAGATCTTGATATGAAAAATGCTGATTTTGAAAATATTTAAAAAATTCTTGAGGAAGTAAGTTCTTGTAAAGACCCGTAAAATTCAAGGAAATTTTTTTCTTAATTTTCTTTGGAATTTTACAAGAACACAGTTTCTGACGGCGCCTGATTCTGAGGCCCGGTGTGCCCGAAATAATTTTCCGAAGTTTGGCTCGGGTACGTTCAGTGAATGGATGAGCGAGTTTTTCTAACTTTTGAATCGGTGCCCGGAATCGAATTCTGAGAGCACCGATGAAATAACAGCGCCGGTATTCTCTTAGAAACGCCTCTTCCAGAGATGCATTTTCTCGGGTGTGGTTTTTAATTTTTGGTCTTAAAGTTAAGAAATAAAATACTTTTTCGACAACTTTATTTTATTTCACTTAAGCAACTTGGAAGCCACTTGAAGCCACTAAAAGGCGGCTTGAACTGAGTTGAACCGGATAAGATGCTATCCAGAAATATCCTACCCCCTTTGTAGGATATTTGTGAGGTGGGGCCCGCACGAGCCCCGCCGTTTCTTTCTGCTAAGTAACGCACCCGCGAAAACCCGTCATTATGAAAGTCAACTGATGCGTTTTCTAAATTATTAACAGACCATTTAATTGGGTGGTTTATTTCGTAAATTAAATGAGCTGTTTATTTCGTTGAATTAATTCAACGAATTGATGGGTCGTTACTTACCCTTTTTCGTGTGTTGGCATAATAATAAAATAAGACCAACCTTTTTCTTTTGGAGGATTACTCATTGAGAAAGGATCCTTGAACCTTCGGCCTCCTTCGCGAAAAACGCGAAGAACGCGAAGAACGCAGAAACCAGAAATCGACGACGCGACGCCGTGATCCGCGACGCCGACAACGTTCTTCTGCGACGTCTCTTCCTCTACGACGGATCTTCGATCGGCTGCTTGAGGTAAGAGTCTCAGACCTTCCTTTTTATCTCCTTCGTGGTTCTTAACCAAAACACGGATTTAATTAATTAAATTAAAACTGTTGTTTCATGGTTCGTTGAGTTCGCCGACTCAACATCGTGTTCCGCGACGACGCGACGCCCTTCCGCGACGACGCGACGATCTCCACCTTCCGCGACAAGCAATTTCCGTGAAGAATGCTCACGCGCGACATCCAGCGAGGTAGGGATTTTATGATTTGGAATACCCCTCTTTATATTCCCATGAACGTTCATTAAAAATTAAAGAACCGAAATCAAAGAAACAATTTTATTTTATTAAAATTGTTGGTTCATGTGTTGAACATTTTATATTCTCCCGGTTGTTTATCTCTAACGCGGAGGGTGCGGGCCAAACGAACACGGCCCGACGACCCTCCGTCGTTCTTCATTTTGTGCGGATTTGGCGGGCGACGATGGAACGTGCCGCAACGGATGTTTGACGATCCCGCAGTGAAGAACGAGTCCCGGGAGGAGCAATGACGCAGACGGGAAGAGAATCGGACCACCGGAGCGATCACGGTGGCCCGCGGAACTCGCAGGCGGAGCGGCGGCGCTGGCGGCCGGGAGCGGCGGCGCTGGCAGCCGGGAGCGGCGGCGCCCCGGCGCGCCGCCGGACAGGCCGCCGCGGCTGAAGCCGCGGCGGCGGCGGCACCGGCGGACCTGCGGCCGCGCGGGTCCGGTGCCCTCGGACGCGGCTGAAGCCACGTCCATGACACAGCGCGGCCCCACGCGGGGGGCCGCGGCACCACCAGGCCGCGGGGGCGGCGCCACGCGCACCTCGGCAGTTCGGCCGCTCGGCCGAACCGGGCCCGGCCGGTCCGACCGGCCGGGCCGCGCCCTGGCCGGACCGGACCGGGTCGGGTCGACCCGGTTCGGCTGAATCCCGGGGGGGTCGGGCCGGGTCGGCCCGAGCCCTTACCCCCCGTCTTCGGACGGTTTTTGTTCAAATGCACGTATCTTGGGCTACGGGCCTCCAAACGATTCGCCGTCAGCGGCAACAAGATCCTTGAATCGAGACGGTCGTTTCGGTATACTATACTCAAGGTGCAACTTCTTTTTCGGGAGCCTACGTGGTTAAAACTCCATAGTTAAGCGTGCTTGGCCTAGAGTAGTGATCGGGATGGGTGACCTCCTGGGATGTTTCCCAAGGTGGATGTGAGACGGAAAGGCCAATAAATAGCAGACCGGGCGTCCGATTGACGCGCCGTCTATTTCGTTGAATTCCTTTAAGTGAGACGGATCTTTTGACTTACTCCGCTCGAGGTTTGGATGCCGACGGAGTGCGGTCGGGTTGGATCGCACCGAAATCCAACCGGGCCCTGGAACGAAAAAGCCAATAACTCTCAGACCGGGCGTCCGATTGACGCGCCGTCTATTGCGTTGAGTTCCTATTGATGATACGGAACTTTTGGAATCCTTCACCAAGATTTGGATGCAGTTGGATAGTGGCCGGGTTGGATCACACCGAAATCCAACCGGGCCCCTGGAACGGAAAAGCTGATATCTTTCAGACCAGACGTCCGTTTGACGAACCGTCAGCGGCGTTGGTGATCACGTTGAAGAACGGTCCCTATGAGTATACCCTATGAGTGTTAGGGGTATAGTTGAGTTACGGCCGGATTGGTTCGCACACGAAACCAACCTGGCCCCTAGGACGAAAAGGCTAATAACTCACAGACCGGGCGTCCGATTGACGCGCTGTCTGTTGCGTTGAGACCCCTATGACGAGGTGGTCCTTTGAGATACTTCTTTGCGGGAATTTGTGATACTTGGAGTATCGACCAGTAGCTCGTGGAGTGGACCCTCCCGGAGATGAGCGGGCGGAGCACGGAGACCGTGTAGCTGACTAAGACCCGACGACTGCTGATCGAACGACTCGGTGTGTTACAGAGGTGCACTTGGTTGTAGCAGCAGTCCCACGAAAGAGGTGCGCTTGGTTGTAGCGGCACATGGGAGCGCTTGGTTGTAGCGGCAGACCCACGACAGAGGTGCGCTTGGTTGTAGCGGCACATGGAAGCGCTTGGTTGTAGCGGCGGACCCACGACAGAGGTGCGCTTGGTTGTAGTGGCACATGGGAGCGCTTGGTTGTAGCGGCAGACCCACGACAGAGGTGCGCTTGGTTGTAGCGGCACATGGGAGCACTTGGTTGTAGCGGCAGAGCCACGACAGAGGTGCGCTTGGTTGGAGCGGCACATGGGAGCGCGTGGTTGTAGCGGCAGACCCACGACAGAGGTGCGCTTGGTTGCAGCGGCACATGGGAGCGCTTGGTTGTAGCGGAAGACCCACGACAGTGGTGCGCTTGGTTGTAGCGGCACATGGGAGTGCTTGGTGGTAGTGACTGGCCCGCAATACTCGATAGGTGGAGTACTACAGCAGTCTTAAGTTAGTGAGCAGTACCTCGGAGTTGTGACAGGACCATTGTACACTCCAGAGACGGAGCTCTTCAGCAGTTATGGTTTCGATGATGAAAATCCTGGTTTGAGCTGAGACGTTTAACCTTGTGTTTGCCTCATGATTGAGATGGGTTACTTGATAACTTAGGTATATGTATGGGCATATATCTAAGTAGCGGTTATCTGTTGAGATCTTCTTGTGGTTATCCTTGTTGGTTTTAGTGAGACCTTGATGGTCTCGGGGTCCCTACTGAGTATCGTTATACTCACCCCTACACGGGCTATGCCCGCACTACGTTGTGTTGGTTGCAGACGACGGACAACGTTGATGGTGGCTGAGACTTACAGAGAAGGACGGTACCTGGAGGCGGACCACTGGGCGGGACGTACTCGGAGCGGTCAGGTGGACCCGAGGAGCAGTGGAGGCTATCTGTACCCACCCTTCAGGTGGGATTTCCAGAGGACGGCTCGACGCTGCAGTTTTCCCTTTTTAGTTGCTGTTTTTCTTTTCAGTTGTACTTTATAGTTGGGCTTGTCTTTCCGGCCCCTTTTACTTTTTGCACAGCTTGTACAGTTTTTACTTAGTTTTTACTTTCCTCTTGCTTACTCTGTGGTGCTTGTTTACTTTTCAAAGGCAATGCCTTCCCTTTTTGTTGGGATTTACACCTTGGTGCTACTCCCCAGTCTTTTGCCTATGGAAGGCGGGTTTGGGGTAGTCACGGCACGGGCCCCGAGGGCGGGTCGTGACAAATTGGTATCAGAGCCGGTCGGTTCTACCGCAGACTCTGATCTTTCTTCTATGTGAAGAAATAGTGTTTAGCGTATTGAGTGTGGTTATCGGTCCAGGGAGTCCAGTGTTGGTGCGGAGGCCGACGTATCCGTAAGCCAGGACCCTGACTTCTGATTTCCGACATAATACACGAAGACACTGATTGTGTGTGTGTTTCCAGTAGTTTTTAAAAGTCATCTCAAACCAGGTCAGCTCACCAGGTTCTTATCGTTTGACCGTATCACGTTGTTTCTTTCAGGATGCCTCCCCGCGGACGACCAGCTAGGGTTCTGAGGGTTGAGCGTGGCGACAGCCTGCCCAGCGACGAGGCCTCGGTGCAGGGCCCCTTGACAGCTGAGGCACCGACAGTACCTCTACCCGTCGAGCCACCGATGCTTCCAGCCGCTGACGATGCACGTCGCTTGAGCGCACGACACGAGTTCTAGCGCCAGAGGTCACCCAGGTTCCGGGGAGAGATGGACCCGCAGGCAGCTGAGGATTGGCTGGAGGCTGTGGTGGGAGTTTTCAGGCTAGTGAGGATACCAGCAGACCTACCGGTGGCCGACTCCATGACTCAAGCCTTGTTGTGCGGGGGGGAGCCGGGGTGGAGTCAGAGCCAGGCATGCCGAGAGTGGGAAGTGTTACTCATGTGGTGGGATTGGTCACATGGCTCGTCACTGTCCGACCCGCCATGCTGATGATCAGCAGTTAAGTGAAGAACCTCCCAGGTGGCCATGGCAGAGGAGCTAGCCGTGTAGCTGGAGGTGGACGACGCTTCGGGGAGTTGCCTCCCCCACCACCAGGAGGTCCACCCCGACCACACGGAGTTGGTGGACATGGGAGAGCTCAGCCTCAGGCAGCTGAGCCCTTCGATTGTGGAGCTCTGGGAGCAGTTGGACATGATCGGAACTAGTGGATACATCTTTTGTACTTCTAGTTCCTTGTTGCTATTGTGTAGCATCCTTGTAATATGAGCTGCAATAATAAAAGACGCTTACCTTTGTGATGTTTCCTTATTGTCCTCTTTTGCGTTGTTACTAAGAGGTTCCGGTTTAGACTGTTGAATTGACCCTCACTTGTGGGACATCTACTGGAGGAGACCCAGTTACCACACACTGATGCCGACAGTGTGACTCAACCATTGGGGAGAGAGTAACGGTTGGATCTCTTGGTAGTAGCGTCGAGGCCTTATGACGTCATCCTTGGTATGGATTAGTACCATCCATGTCGGGATTGACTGTATTAGGCAAAAGAATGTGGTTCATCCAGGGGATAGGACCAGATTTCTCTTATCGGCAAAGAAGAAATCTTGCAGCTCTTGTGGGACCTGAGATGGTCCAGGTCATCCAGGGGCGGATGAGTACAGCTCAGAGCCGGCGTAAGTCATATGCTGACAGGAGGCGGAGGCCACTAGAGTTCGAGGATGGCGACCACGTCTTCTTGCGGGTCTCACCTCGACGTGGTTTACAGAGATTTGGCCGGGGCGACAAGTTTTCTCCACGCTTCATCGGGCCTTTCTAGGTCCTCAGTAGGATTGGCGAGGTGGCTTATCGCATGACTCTGCCACCTCAGTTGCACTGGGTGCACGACGTCTTCCACGTATCTCAGCTGAGAAGATACGTGCACGACCCAACACAAATCTTTGACCATGGGGAGCTGGTCTTTGATGATGGGGCGACGTTTTCGGAGGTCCCAGTGGAGATTGAGGATCGACAGGAGCAGGTCCTACGTGGATGATCGATTCGTCTAGTGCGCTTCAGATAGTAGCACGAGAACCTCCAAGAGAGCACTTGGGAGCGGGAGGCTCAGATGCGTGCTCAGTACCGCCTTTGTATCCCTAGTTTGTGGTGAAGCTTTACGGGGACGTAAAGCCCTGTGGTGGGAGTAATGTAAAGACCCGTAAAATTCAAGGAAATTTTTTTCTTAATTTTCTTTGAAATTTTACAAGAACACAATTTCTGACGGCGCCAGATTCCGAGGCCCGGTGTGCCCGGAATCATTTTCCGAAGTTTGGCTCGGGTACGTTCAGTGAACGGACGAGCGAGTGTTTCTAACTTTTGAATCGGTGCCCGGAATCGAATTCTAAGAGCACCGATGAAATCGCAGTGCCCGTATTCTCTTAGAAATGCCTCTTCCGGAGTTGCGTTTTCTCGTGTGTGATTTTTAATTTTCCGGCTTAAAGTTAAGAAATAAAATAATTTTTCGACAACTTTATTTTATTTCACTTAAGCCACTTGGAAGCCACTTGAAGCCACTTAAAGGCGGCTTGAACTGAGTTGAACCGGATAGGATGCTATCCAGAAATATCCTACCCCCTTTGTAGGATATTTGTGAGGTGGGTCCCACATGAGCCCCGCCGTTTCTTTCCGCTAAGTAACGCACCCGCGAAAACCCGTCATTATGAAAGTCAACTGACGCGTTTTCTAAATTCTTAACAGACCATTTAATTGGGCAGTTTATTTCGTAAATTAAATGAGCTGTTTTTTCGTTGAATTAATTCAACGAATTGATGGGTCATTACTTACACTTTTTCGTGTATTGGCATAATAATAAAATAAGACCAACCGTTTTCTTTTGGAGGATTACTCGTTGAGAAAGGATCCTTGAACCTTCAGCCTCGTTCACGAAGAACGCGAAGAACGCGAAAAACGCCGAACCTAGAAATCGATGACGCGACGCCGTGATCCGCGACGCCGACAACGTTCTTCTGCGACGTCTCTTCCTCCACGACGGATCTTCGATCGGCTGCTTGAGGTAAGAGTCTCGGACCTTCCTTTTTATCTCCTTCGTGGTTCTTAACCAAAACACGGATTTAATTAATTAAATTAAAACTGTTGTTTCATGGTGCGTTGAGTTCACCGACTCAACGTCGTGTTCTGCGACGACGCGACGCCCTTCCGCGACGACGCGACGATCTCCACCTTCCGCGACAAGCAATTTCCGTGAAGAACGCTCACGTGCGACGTCCAACGAGGTAGGGATTTTATGATTTGGAATACCCCTCTTTATATTCCCGTGAACATTCTTTAAAAATTAAAGAACCGAAATCAAAGAAACAATTTTATTTTATTAAAATTGTTGGTTCATGTGTTGAACATTTTATATTCTCCCGGTTGTTTATCTCTAACGCGGAGGGTGCGGGCCAAACGAACACGGCCCGACGACCCTCCGACGTTCTTCATTTTGTGCGGATTTGGCGAGCGACGACCGAACGTGCCGCAATGGATGTTTGACGATCCCACAGTGAAGAACGAGACCCGGGAGGTGCAATGGCGCAGACGGGAAGAGAATCGGACCACCTGAGCGATCCCGGTGGCCCGCGGAAGTCGCTGGCGGCGCGGGTCGCCGGTGCGGCGGCGCCGGCAGCCAGGAGCGGCGGGCCCCGGCGCGCCGCCAGACATGCCGCCGCGGCTGAAGCCGCGGCGGCGGCGGCCCCTGCGGACCCGCGGCCGCGCGGGTCCGGTGCCCTCGGACACGGCTGAAGCCGCGTCCATGACACAGCGCGGCCCCCCGCGGGGGGCCGCGCCACCACCAGGCCGCGGGGGCGGCGCCCCGCGCGCCTCGGCCGCTCGGCCGAACCGGGCCAGGCCGGTCCGACCGGGTGGGACCAGGTCGGGTCGACCCGGTTCGGCCGACTCCCGGGGGGGTCGGGCCGGGTCGGCCCGGGCCCGTACCCCCCGTCTTCGGACGGTTTTCGTTCAAATGCCTGTATCTTGGGCTACGGGCCTCCAAACGACTCGCCGTCAGCGGCAACACGATCCTAGGATCGAGACGGTCGTTTCGGTATACTATACTCAAGGTGCACCTTCATTTTCGGGAGCCTACGTGGTTAAAACTCCATAGTTAAGCGAGCTTGGCCTAGAGTAGTGATCAGGATGGGTGACCTCCTGGGAAGTTTCCCAGGGTGGGTGTGAGATGGAAAGGCCAATAAATAACAGACCGGGCGTCCGATTGATGCGCCGTCTGTTTCGTTGAATTCCTCTAAGTGAGACGGATCTTTTGACTTACTCCGCTCGTGGTTTGGATGCCGACTGAGTGCGGTCGGGTTGGATCGCACCGAAATCCAACCGGGCCCCTGGAACGAAAAAGCCAATAACTCTCAGACCGGGCATCCGATTGACGCACCGTCTGTTGCATTGAGTTCCTATTGATGATATGGAACTTTTGGCATCCTTCACAGAGATTTGGATGCAGTTGGATAGTGGCCGGGTTGGATCGCACCGAAATCCAACCGGGCCCCTGCAACGGAAAAGCTGATATCTTTCAGACCAGACGTCCGTTTGACGAACCGTCAGCGGCGTTGGTGATCACTTTGAAAAACGGTCCCTATGAGTATACCATATGATTGTTCGGGGTATAGTTGAGTTACGGCCGGATTGGTTCGCACACGAAACCAACCGGGCCCCTAGGACGAAAAGGCTAATAACTCACAGACCGGGCATCCGATTGACGCGCCGTCTGTTGCGTTGAGACCCCTATGACGAGGTGGTCCTTTGAGATACTTCCTTGCGGGAATTTGTGATACATGGAGTATCGACCAGTAGCTCGTGGAGCGGACCCTCCCGGAGACGAGCGGGCGGAGCACAGAGACCGTGTAGCTGACTTAGACCCGACGACTGCTGATCGAACGACTCGGTGTGTTACAGAGGTGCGCTTGGTTGTAGCGGCAGACCCACGAGAGAGGTGCGCTTGGTTGTAGCGGCACATGGGAGCACTTGGTTGTAGCGGCAGACCCACGAGAGAGGTGCGCTTGGTTATAGCGGCACATGGGAGCGCTTGGTTGTAGCGGCAGACCCACGACAGAGGTGCGTTTGGTTGTAGCGGCAATGGGAGCGCTTGGTTGTAGCGGCAGACCCACGACAGAGGTGCGCTTGGTTGTAGCGGCACATGGGAGCGCTTGGTTGTAGCGGCAGACCCACGACAGAGGTGCGCTTGGTTGTAGTGGCACATGGGAGCGCTTGGTTGTAGCGGCAGACCCACGAAAGAGGTGCGCTTGGTTGTAGCGGCACATTGGAGCGCTTGGTTGTAGCGGCAGACCCACGACAGAGGTGCGCTTGGTTGTAGCGGCACATGGGAGCGCTTGGTTTTAGCGGCAGACCCACGACAGTGGTGCGCTTGGTTGTAGCGGCACATGGGAGCGCTTGGTGGTAGCGGCTGGCCCGCAATACTCGATAGGTGGAGTACTACAGCAGTCTTAATTTAGTGAGCAGTACCTCGGAGTTGTGACAGGACCACTGTACACTCTAGAGACGGAGCTCTTCAGCAGTTACAGTTTCGATGATGAAAATCCTAGTTTGAGCTGAGACTTTTGACCTTGTGTTTGCCTCATGATTGAGATAGGTTACTTGATAACATAGGTATATGTATGGGCATATATCTAAGTAGAGGTTATCTGTTGAGATCTTCTTGTGTTTATCCTTGTTGGTTTTAGTGAGACCTTGAGGGTCTCGGGGTCCCTACTGAGTATCGTTATACTCACCCCTGCACGGGCTATGCCCGCACTACGTTGTGTTGGTTGCAGACGACGGACAACGTTGATCGTGGCTGAGACTTGCAGAGCAGGACGGTACCTGGAGGTGGACCACTGGGCGGGACGTACTCGGAGTGGTCAGGTGGACCCGAGGAGCCATGGAGGATATCTGTACCCACCCTTCATGTGGGATTTCTAGATGACGGCTCGACGCTACAGTTTTCCCTTTTTAGTTGTTGTTTTTCTTTTCAGTTGTACTTTATAGTTGGACTTGTATTTCCGGCCCCTTTTACTTTCAGCACAGCTTGTACAGTTTTTACTTAGTTTTTACTTTCCGCTTTCTTACTCTGTGGTGCTTGTTTACTTTTCAAAGGCAATGCCTTCCCTTTTTGTTGGGATTTACGCCTTGGTGCTAGTCGCCAGTCCCTGGCCTATGGAAGGCGGGCTTGGGGTAGTCACGGCACGGGCCCTGAGGGAGGGTCGTGACAGTTCTGAGAAGAACAAACTTTCTAAAGAATTAGAAAAAGTAATTTCTAAGAAAAATGTTTTCAAGTCAAACTATAGTTCTAAAACTAATGATTTTGAGGATAAAATCTTGGTTGTAAAACTCAAGTCCGAAATTTTTTCCTTAAAGAAGTGTTTATCAAACATTACCCATGGTAAATAAAATTTTGATAAGATGTATTCCCAAATACGACCTTTAAGAAATAAATCCGGATTTGGTTATACCCATGCAAAACCTATTTTTAGTAACAATTATTTTGTTCCTCAAAGTGCCCCATTTTGTACCAAGTGTCAATGTGGTGGTCACTGGGCAAAGAATTTTTCCTTAAACAACATCCAATCTCTAGGATTTCACAAAGCTTACTCTTCTAAGAAGATGTGGGTTCCTAAAATTTTATTGACTGTAAATCTCGGATCCAAACAAGTTTGGATTCCAAAAATCTAATTTTATTATTAATTTCAGGAAAACAAAGAGATTACCAGCAACAATACATGGTACAGGGATAGTGGATGTTCCCGGCACATGACTGGTAACAAAAGTTTTTTTGAAAAGATTATCAAAACGAAAGGAGAAAATGTAACTTTCGGAGATAATGCTAAGGGAGAAATTGTTGGTATTGGAAATATTGTTTTTCTTGGTAAAACCTTGATTTCAAATGTTGTTTTTGTTAAGGGTCTTAATAACAACCTCATTAGCATAAGTCAATTATGTGATGAAGGTTACCTTGTGAATTTTAGGAATGATAAGTGTTTAGTTCACAATTCCAAGGAAGAATTTATTCTCTCAGCCAATAGGCAAGAGAATGTCTACACATTGAACATAGAAGACCTCAGGAGTCAAGATTTACCTTGATTATGTGCAATGGAAGATCATTCCTGGTTATGGCATAGAAGATTAGGACACTGTAATATTTGAAACCTATGTAAACTCTCTAAGAAGAAACTAGTTAAGGATCTACCGGAGCTTAGATTTGATTCTTCTAAAGTTTGTGATCCTTGTCAATATGGAAAGCAACATAAATCTAGTTTTAAGTCAATCGGTGAAGTCTCAACAACCGATGCATTACAGTTAGTGCACATGGATCTTTTTGGTCCAACACAAACTGGAAGTATTGGAGGAAAATAATATGTGTTTGTTCTAGTTGATGATTACACTAGATTTACTTGAGTCTATTTTCTAGCAAAGAAATCTAAAGCTTTTTCCTATTTCAAAAGTTTTAGAGCTCAAGTTAAAAATGATAAAAACCTTCCATTGAAAACTATTCATAGTGATCATGGAGGAGAATTTCAAAATTCAGATTTTGAAACGTTTTGTAGTAAGAAAGGTATTACTTACAATTTTTCAGCACCTAGAACTCCTCAACAGAATGGTGTAGTTGAAAGAAGAAACAGAATTATTCAAGAAATAACTAGAACCATGTTGAGTGAATATTCTATTGATATACATTTCTGGGCTGAAGCTGTAAGTACTACTTGCTATACTATAAATCGAGTTTTGATTAGAACTTTTCTTAATAAAACTCCTTATGAGTTATGGAATTCTAGAAAACCAAGACTTTCCCACTTCAAGGTTTTTGGTTGCAAAGTATTCATTTTGAATACTAAAAATAATTTACATAAATTCGCACCAAAATCAGATGAAAGAATTTTCTTAGGATATTACACAACCTCTAAGGCTTATAGAGTTTTTAATAAAAATACTTGTACTGTTGAAGAAACAGTACATGTAAAATTTGATGAATCAGATCCATTTGTTTTTAAACCATCCCAGCCTTCTCCCTCGGATGTGTTTTCAAAAACTGATTGTCAACCTTAGATAGAAGAACCTTCTAATAAGGAAATTGTTCTAGAAGATACTTCTGAAACATTTACCCCAGAAGACTTTCTACCCTATGTTGATGAACAGGTTCTACAAAACCCAAATCAGGTGTTTCTTAAGAATCATCCCAGTGATAGTATCATTGGTCATGTAAACCAACCTGTAAGTACTAGATGTTCCTTAAGAAATGAAGTAGAACATCTAGAATTTCTTTCCCAATTAGAACCTAAAAGCACTGATGAAGCTTTAGGTGATTATGATTGGATCAAAGCAATGCAAGATGAACTAAATGAATTCGAAAGGAATAAAGTCTGGACCTTGGTTGAAAGACCTAAGGAAACTTCTGTTATTAGAGTAAAATGGGTTTTTAGAAATAAATGTGATGAAAATGGAGTCATAGTAAGAAATAAATCTAGACGTGTTACCAAAGGCTATAATCAGCAAGAAGGAATAGACTATGAAGAAACATATGCTCTAGTAGCTAGACTTGAATCTATCTGTATTCTACTTTCCTTTGCAGCATTCTTTAATTTCAAACTTTTCCAAATGGATGTGAAATGTGATTTTCTTAACGGTTATGTTTAAGAGGAAGTTTTTGTTGAACAACCTCCTGGCTTTGAAGATACAAAACATCATGATCATGTTTTTAGACTTACCAAAGCATTGTATGGCCTTAAAAAAGCCCCACAATCATGGTATGATAGACTCACTGGATTTTTACTTCAAAATAACTATGTTAAGGGAAATGAAGATCCAACCCTTTTTATAAATAAATATAAGAAAAATGTTTTGATTGTTCAAATTTATGTTGATGACATTATATTTGGTTCAACTCAACAATCTTTGACTGATTCTTTTGCAAATCTAATGAAATTTGAGTTTGAAATGAGTATTATGGGTGAGTTAACATTTTTCCTTGGTTTTCAAATTTCTCAAAAACCAGAAGGAACCTACATATCTCAACATAAGTATATTAAAGATCTTCTTAAAAAGTATGGTTATGACAACACTAAGAGTATAAGTACTCCCATTGGTACCTCAAACTCTTTAGATCTTGACGAAGCTGGGAAACCAGTAGATCAAACATATTTTAGAGGTATGATAGGAAGTCTACTATACTTAACAGCTAGTCGACCGGACTTAATGTTTTCAGTATGCTTATGTGCAAGATATCAATCCAATCCCAAGGAATCTCACTTAAAGGTAGTAAAAATAATTTTTCACTACCTTTAGGGAACCATGGATCTAGGATTATTTTATACTTCTGGAAATGATTTTGTTCTAAAAAGATTTTCTGATGCTGATTTTGGTGGATGTAGAATGGATAGAAAAAGTACATCCGGAACTTGTCATTTCATAGGATATTCTTTAGTTTCTTGGTCCTGCAAGAAGCAACATTCTGTAGTACTCTCCTCTGCTGAAGCAGAATATGTAGCAGCTGAAAGTTGTTGTGCAGAAGTGTTGTGGATGCAACACACACTCACAGACTATGGCTTGAGTTTTACTAAAACTCAAATTTTGTGTGATAACACAAGTGCCATTGCCCTCAGTAAGAACCCTGTACATCACTCCCGTGCAAAACACATAGATATTAGACATCACTTTCTTAGAGATCACACACTTAAAGGAGATATTATTATTCAGTTTATCGGAATGCAAGAACAACTTGCTGATATTTTCACAAAATCTTTGCCTTCTGATAGATTTGAATATATTAAACAGAAGTTAGGAATGATAACTGTAAGGTAATCTTTCTTAATTAACTTTCTATTGAAAAAATCTCCTTACAGTAATAAACTCCTTTTCATAGGGGGAGTACATTTGATTGTTTGTTTAACAAAAGTTTTCAAAAATTTGTTTTCAAACTTTTCGGAACGAATATTTCCAGAATGGATATTTCCGGAACTACAATTTTTTTTCTAAAATGGACATATTCGTACAGAATACATCTGGAATGGAAGTGTTCGTATTGAAAATTTCTGGAATGGATGTTCCGTAATGATTTTTTCGTACAAAGTTTATTTTCCATAGCAAAATTTTTGCGAAACCTATCTTCTCATAATAAAGTTTTTTTTCTAGTATTTGTTATATTACCCATTACGAATAATCCTCCTAATCCAATCTTAAAGGTATGATTTCCTTACTCAAGTTTTCGTAGTCATATTTTTCTTGCTGGCATTTTCTTGTTTTATGTTTTCGGATTTTAGTTTTCTTAATTCCTTGTTTAAATAAAAACCTCAAAAAGATCAGATTCATGTTTTCAACCGTCAGATCTGATCTCAGCTTATCACAACCGTTAGATCAACCGTGGAAGTTGAACCGTCATTTCATTGCCTATATAAAGGGGACCCAAATACTCGTCCCACATCGATTTCAAGCTCTCGCGTCTCGAAGCTCTGCCCCTCTGTTTTAAGGCCGTTCCGAACTATAGTTGTCTCCATTCCGAACATCTCAGAGGATTACAGATCCGAATGTCTGCGGAGTTAGCGTCTCAAGAAATGTCATCCACCAAGCCTATTTCACAATGGTTAGTTTACAGATAAAGGTTAGTCCATCCAGATTTCTTCAACAACTATGATTCTCTTATTTTAAAGAACATTAAGTTAAATGGCTGGGAAGATGTTGTTGTATCCAAACCGGGGACTCAAGACGATGTTTTTACATAGTTACTTGTTGAGTTCTATGATACAGTTTCCCTCTTCCAGGAAGATAATAGGGAGAATTTTTATTTTAAGTCTTATGGAAAGACCTACAAACTTTCTTATACCAAGGCAGCAAGCTTGGTAGGGTTGTCCTATGAAGGAGAAGCCGAATTTATCTCTCATGTTTTTCCGGACTCTAAGGGTAGCTTCGACAAAGAAAAAGCCTTAAAAACTCTCAGACTGGCTGATGACAAGGCTCCGAAGATTGCCAGTTTATCCACAAATTTACGGATTCTAGAGTTGTGGGTGCAAGGGCTTATCGTACCGAGGAAAGGTGATAAAGACAACTTGAAGAAGAGTGAGATATATATCTTAGATTTCCTGATAAATCTAAGAAAGGTTAACTTCATGAGGCACATTCTTATAACCATTGAGAATCTTAAGAAGGGAAATCTCAGAGCACAAATCGTAATGTACCCATCAATATTATCAATGTTCATAGTTCGGTGCCTTGAATCTTTCAAGGAAGCCTGAAGATCGTAGCCAAGGGTTTGTAAAATTGTTTTTGTTAGTGATGACACCCTTAAGAGGATGGATGTGGCTTTCAACAAGGAGATTTGTGAGTTCGTTGATTTGCCTAATCAAGAAGAAATGGTTCCGAAGGCTGCTGAACCGGAATCATCCAAACCAGTAAAGAAAAGAAAGTTGAAGGAAGTTGCAGCTGAAGTCGAAGATCCTAAGTCTAAGGAAGTTCAAACCGCACCTCCCAAACCAAAGAAGAAGAAGGCCTATCCTGATGAGGTTGTTGCGAATTGGAGAGCAGATAAAGAGAAAAGGAAATAAGGGGATCCGCAGTTCGGATTGGACCCTGCGGATGCTAAGGTCCTGAAGGAGAAAACTGCTGATGAGTTTCAAAAACAAGTAAAGGAAAAGAAGCTTAAGAAGAAGATGTCAGAAGCCCAGGCAGTCCAAGGTTTGTTGAAATTTAATGAAATAGTATCCGGAAGCATTCCAGTTCCAAGATCTTTCTCCATGAAATCTATACCTGAGACTCCAGGAAGAAACCTTGATTTTCCGGAAGAGACTATAGCTGATCATGTTGAGCAAATCGAGCAGATTCAGCAAGTGGGTGAGGAAAAAGAAGTTGCTGAAGGAAGTGGTGAAACAGGAGATCTTTTGAAACAAGTGGATGATTATAAAGGATCACCATCGGAACATCTATCACTCCGAAATTCAGAGGCTGAATCCTCTAAGTTAGTAACTCCAGAGAAGGATAAGAATGAGGAAGATGTTGATCAAAAAGTTGTTGATGAGATTGTTCAAGTGTCAACTAGCGAGCTGAAAACTCCTGATCAAGAATCAATTCCGAAAAAAGACACGGGAAAGCAACTCCTTGTTGAAACTCCGAAATAAGTGTCTAGCAAGAAAAGGGAAGTTGGTGATTCATCTAAAAGGAAGTTGGAGCTTATTGAGGAAGAAAACTCTCCAAGCAAGATTTCAGATTCAGAGTCATCCTCGTAGGGGCATGACATTGTTGTTCAGTCCTTAAAGAAGTTGGTGGGAACCATTCCGACCTTCTCTAGTATTGACTCAATATGCCAGATGCTCCAACATGCTCTAAATCATAAAACTGACTCCGTATCTATGGTTATGGACAAGTGCGTTGAGATTGAGGCTCAGTTCAAAACGTTTTTTGTTGGTTACGAAGCTCATAGAAGATCTTGCAAGAGGATGACAAACTGGTCGAAGAAGACCGTGGAAGAGATGAGGTTGTTCGATGAGTTTCAAGACAATGTTAAAGATGCTTTTGAAATCGAGGACAAGAAGATAAATGCATTAACTGCATCCTTTGAAGAGAAGTTGACATAAGAAAAGAACTTCCGGATTCAAGAAGTGAGAGATCTGAATGGGAAGATGAATTCCGTTTCTCAAAACTGGAAGTTTGAAAGGGATCATCGGATTGATTTTGAAGAAAGGATGAAGGATCAGGATGAAAAGATCAAAGCTCATGAAGAAAAGCTGAAAGCCCAGGAAGAAAAAATTGAAGCTCAATACGCAAGAATAGTTGTCTTAGAGAAGCAAGCTGAAGAAGATCATAAAGACCTGAAGAAGATCAAGACTATTCTAAAGGGGCTCATGACGAAGGAAAACGATCCGAAATAACCAAATCCGATCTTTTTGTTGTATTCTTTTTGTTGCTGAGATTTCAAATTTAATGAAAGTCGTTCTTGTCGTTTCTATTGTTGTCATTACTAATTTTTCAGGTACTTTGTTATTTTTTTTCCATTCCATCCAATTCTTTTTGAAAATCACAAAGGGGGAGAAGGAAAAGATCCTTAAGAAAAAGAAGAACACTAATAAGAGTTTATCAAAGGGGGAGAAGAAAAAGATCCTTAAGAAAATGAAAAACTCTAATAAGAGTTTGTTTAAGGGGGATTTTTTCATTAAAGAAGTCCTTATTATTTATCACTCCAGAAATCTGAATACGATCCTTAGAGTTTCAAAGCCTAAGGGGGAGTTAGACATATTTATCAATATTCTTAAAGCAAAGGGAGATAAGACTTAATGTTTTTCTTTCTTATTAGAATTTCTTTTTCATAAGAATGTTTGTGCTTTCCAAAAATGGAGAGATTGTTGAGTCAATAAGGTTTTCCTTATGACTTTTCCATTCCATCTTGTTTTGAAAATCACAAACACCTTATCTTAAGGAAAGTTTCTTTCTTAAGAAATTGCTTTTATAAGCTAAATAGATTTTATAATAAAAATTATCCTTATCTTATTTTCAACCATATTTTTATTAAGTATGAGATTCGGATTCATTTCTATTTAATCGGAATCGTTGAAACTTTGATATAAAGCATTCTGTTTTAGGATTCGGATTCTGGATAAGAACTATAAGGAAGTTTCATTCTGAATTCCGGATATGAAATCTGACTAAGTTCTATTCTAGATTCAGGATACGAATTATGAAGAAGAATTCTCATTACGAATTCTAATGAAGAAATATCATTCTGAATTCCCATTACGAATTCCAATGAAGAATTCTCATTACGATTTCTGATGACGAATTCTTATTCCGAATTCTCATTCCGAATTCACCTATTAAACAGAATTTGAGTATCTTTGTTTTATACACTCTGAATTAATTCAGACTCCGAAAAATATCTTTGTTAAACTTCGAACTTTTATATTGCTTACAATTCTAAAATTTGTCTACTCTTATTATTTTCATTACACTCCGAACCTTTACTCCGAAGCGTTCATTCCGAACCTTTGAGTCAGAATTAAAACGATGTCGTACATTCTGTTACACTTGTTTTGTTATAAAATGATGTCATCTATTTTGTTATAAACTAACCATTGTCTAAGTGACATGTGTAAAGGTCCCTCCGATCTTTAAGGAATATATTACCGTTGGAGAACGAGCCGACCTTACCTATAAATAGGTGCTCATTTGAAAGAGCTCGTTGCTGATAAAAGTACTGAAAGGCTGACTAATTTGCTTGAAGTGATTTCTAGAGAGAGAGACTCTTATTAACTCTCAAAGCTTCATACGACTCCAAATGTTGGTGATTACATTCGAGGGCTTCCGGGGATAGAAAGAAAGAGGTGCCGACTACCTTAAAGTTATAGGGCTTCCTTGCTGAGGAAGACAGAGGTTGCCAACTACCTTGAAGTTGAGGGCTTGTGGGGATAGCAAGACAGAGACTTCGATCTTCGTATCGAGGGCTTACCCTGGTGTGGGTAAGACAGACTTTCTTGAAAGTATAAATCAAGGGACCTTTATCCAAGGTTGTTGGATACCCTTCTCTTTGGGTTAAAAGACTTATATCTTGTTACTTGTAGTTTTACTACTTGTTTATATTCTGCTACATTTTGTAATATATGGAAAGTATAACTTTCTTATACTTCCTTACTTGTACTCTATTTCATTTAGATTCTATACGCTTTAAGGTAGAATCTCATATTGTAATCTTTTGTTAAGTGTCAACTTCCGGAACCATATTTCTGGAACCTACGTTTGGAATCTCTTTCCAAGTTTGCTTTTGGAATTAGAGGTGTTGTGAATCTACTTAGTTTAACTTTGTTAAACTTATCATTTTCCTTCTCTTAAGGAAAACATAGTTTTTATTAACTAACTTTAAAGGTTCCAAAGGAATTTTTAAAGTTTACAATTCACCCCACCTCTTGTAAATTGATCATCTAAATCACTATTTCGATCCTACAATTGGTATCATAGGTTGGAAACCTCTTACTCTATACCAATCTTACACTCACTGTGTAATATAATCCAAATTTCATGATCTCTCATCAAGAAGCATTGATGATAGTTTAATCAACTTTTATTCTTGATACGTCATTCTTTGACTACTGGAAATAAACTCATCATTACACCATGTCCATGGAATTTGGCATGACAGTTCAATTTCAATCAAACAGCCAAAATTTCAAATTCCATAAATTGAAGGGAAAAATCATTCCTTGACTTATCCATTAGTAACATGCCACTTGTGACACACACAACGTACCCTACCTCCCGATAACTATCTATGTGATGATTTTCATCAGTAAATCAATTTGAATGAGTCATGACACAAATTAATGATAATGTTAAAATCTATCGATCATTACACATGAATGTAGATAGAAATATCCAATGAAACCAAAACATATGGAATTCCTACTAGATTTTATGTTTTCATAATCTTCAGTATTTGAGATTACCATGAGTGAACTTCATGAGTGTAATTCTCATCAACTTAAGAGTACTCGCACCTGACAGTCTGCATGCTATGTTCCCATAATAATATGTATTCTAACTGCAGAACTATACTTAAGAATATTATTATACCATTTCAAGGTTGTCATCATAGTGGGGAACTACAATGACATTATCAATGCAACAATTACACTAGGACATTATTTCATCATAGTCATGATGAACAATAAACAATAAGTAATAAGATGTTTAAAATTTAAATAATCTAAATGACCATGTAGTCAAAGTATAACCAGTTGGTCCGAGGACAGCAACTCTGACAAACTCTCACTTGGACTAGAGCTAACTACTAATGACTTTCAGTCTGCTAGACCTCACATGATGATCATGTTTCTTTTGTGTCAAGGCTTTCATCAAGGGGTCTTCCACATTTTATTCCATGGAAATACATTTCACTTCAACTTCACCTATCTGTTAAAAATACCTCAATATATTAAACTTCCGAGTATGTTATCCGTCAACTAATGTGACCTTGTCTCTTTTCTGAGAGCCACCACTACAGTTGTATCATAATACAGAGTGATGTGATCATCACTTCTAGGAATCACATTTAGCTCTTGGGTGATGTTTCACATCCAAATTTCTTTTTTAGCTACCTTAGAAGCTATGATATATTCGAAAACTCCTGTAGAATCTGCAACCACACTCTGTTTTAAACACTTCTAGCTCACAGTACATCCATTCAATGTGAAGATGTATGCTATTTGCAACTTCATGTCATCTTGATTAGTTGTGATACTAGAATATGCATAACCTATGATGACTAGTGCCTCATCTCCTTTGTATACCAGGAACATATCCTCATTACGCCTCAGATGATTTAGGATAGTCTTAATCGCCATCCACTGGCGGTCACATTGGTCAGCTTGATATCTACCTACCACACGCAATGTGTATGTGAAATCCATTCTAGTACATAACATTGAATACATAAATGACCCAATTGCTGATTCATATAGATTCCATTCCATTATCTTTAATTATTCATTTTTTACACATTTTTTTGGAAATATGAATGGCATTAGATGGTGGAAACAATCCCCTATTTCATGGTTCCATACTGAATCTCTTCAGTAGCACATCAATGCATGTACTTTGACTTAGTCCCAACAATCTCTTGGATCAATCATGGTGGTTCTTGATCCCTAGAATTTATGTCACCTTTCCTGAGTACATTATTGAGAATCATTGATTCAACCATGCCTTAATAGACTGTAAGACTGGTATTTCATTTCCAATATTTAATATGTCATCAATATATACTATTTAGAAAATGACTACTCTCCCACTAAAACTTTTGTAGACACAAGGCTCACATTCACTCTTGATAAAATAATATTTTGATAGGGATTAATCAAAATGAATGCTCTATGACCAGTATGTTTTATTTAATCCTTAAATGTTTTTCTACAACTTTCATACCTTATTGGCATCATTTGGAGTCATAAAAACTTCAGGTTGTGTCATGTAGACATCTTCCTGGAGGTTCTGATTAAGGAAGGCTTTTTTGACATCCATTTTCCAAATCACATAGTCATGATATGTGGGAATGGACAATTTAATTATGATGTATTTCCAAATTGAAAGTAGTGAAAAGTTTTCATCGTATTCAATGCCTTGATGCTGTTTAAGCCCTTTTGCAACCAGTTATTCTTTATAGATTCTAACATGTCCATCCATATCATGTTTTTTTCATGAATACCCATTTTAAACCAACATGCTTTACATCAACAGGAGGACCTACCAAAATACTGCCTTGGTTTTGGTACATGGACTACATTTCGGAATTCCTATCTTCTTTACACTGGGAAACATTTATTCCTCTTACTTCATCCTTGTAGGTTAGAAGATCATTATAATCATCTAATAACAAGTCACAATACTCTATAACTAGAAAAACATACTGTTCTAGTTCTCTAACCCCACTTTAACTCTTACGCATCTCTTGTGTCTCTGGAATAGTTATTTATTCCAGTGGGCTTTATGGAATATATTCTTATACCATCTCTTGGGTACCTTGTGCCTCTACATCATCGATGTCTATCTCACTCAAACTATCTCTTCTGGATATGTTCTCTCTCTCAAGGAATATGGAATGTCTTCCCACTATATACTTTTTGTCTGAGGAGTTTTATAGGTTATATATCATTTTTCCCTTGGGGTATCCTTTAATGGTACACTTTGTGCCTTGGGGTGAATGTTTATTACATGAAGAGGCCTTAACAAACCCATCACTTCCCTACACATGGAAATTTGATAATATGGATTTCTTTCCACTCCAGAACTCCTATACATTTCCATTTAATTATTTAGTCGGTACATTGTTTATTATGTGCACCGTAGTTTGTAACGCATATCCCTAAAAGGATAATGGAATACTCGCATGACTCTTCAATGATCTCACCATGTCCAATAGGGTGTGGTTCCTCCTTTCACTCACACCATACCACTAGGGTGTGTATTAGAGAGTGAGTTGGGATAGGATCCCAAAATCCCATAAGTATTCAATAAAGTATTGATTAAGATATTCTCTACCTCAGTATGAGTGGAGTTTCTTAATCTTCTTACCAAGTAGATTCTCTACATAATTCATGTATTCTTTGAATGTATAAAAGAATTCAACTTATACCACATTAAGTAGATATATTTTTATATCTACTAAAATCATCAGTAACATTTATGAAGTATGAGAACCCTCCCCTTGATTCAACTAGAAATTGTCCACACACATCAGTATGAACCAATTCCAGAATTTCTTTATCCCTTTAACCTTTCACAAAAAATGTGGCATTTGTCATTTTTCCTTGTAAACATGCATGACATACACCATGTGGTTTTAGTTTGAAAGAATATAAATACCCATCTTGATGTATCTTTGTCAAGCGTTTCTCATTTACATGTCCTTTCCAGTGAAGCCAAAGTTGGGTGTGGTATGAGTCATGTGAAGTATCCTTGCTATAGATTTCCATTACATGTTTTGTGTAATCCATCATTTAAATAGCATTGTATAAATGTTTCCTACCAAAACAAATGATATATTTGTAAAAAAACCACATTAATTTCCAATCATGAAAACAATTCCATCTATATCTAATCTGGATAGATAAATATTGTTTTTAGTAATAGAAGACACAAAATAACCACCCTTTAACACAAAGATCATCTCAGTTGGAGATGTTAGGTGGTAGTCCCTGACAGCTACAACTGCAAGTCTGGATCCATTGGCTGCTCATAGATCTACCTCCCCTCGGTCAATTTTCCTAAATATAGTTGGTTCCTATATTTGGATACATATTTGAGCACCAAGAGCTGAATCTAATAACCAATTTGTAGAAACAGATATATTTCATTCGATAACAAACACATCTAAAACATCCCCTTACTTCTTATGATGGGTGTAGTTCTTCTTCTAGTGGCCCTTCTTGTCACTAGAGAAATAAACATCCCCATGTTCCCTTGACTCCCATTTGATATTCCTTTTGTTTGATGGTTGTGATGAATAATTGGGCTTAAAACTATTCCCATTCCCTTTCCTCTTATTCACTACAAGGATAGAAGCCTTTTCACACTTCACATATTTTTCCACTAGAGGAATTAGGATAAGAAGATCATATGGATATTTCTCAATGTTGTTAATATTAAAATTCACCAAAATGTTAGAGAAGCTTAAAGGGAGTGATGCGATAATGAGATTGGTGCCCAGTTCATTGGGAAGTTTAAACCCTAGAACTTCAAGGATCTCAATGTAGCCAATGAGATTGATTACAAGAGGCCTATCTGGGGCATCTACACCAAGCTTACTCTGGAAGAGTTCCTTAGAGATCCCAATCTTTTAATATATTTCTCTCTCCTGGTAATGAATATGGAGTTTCTCAAGAATGCTATAATAATCCATGTTTTTATGAGACATAATATGTTCACTAGACATTGATGATAACATCAAACATTGAACATAGAGAGCGCCATTTATATGCTTCTCATATCTCAGGAAATCTTGATCACTCGCCTCTTTGGATGGTGGATCAGGTAATTCTAACACCAGCATGTATGACTTCTATTCATGGCGTAGGATAACCCAAGGCTTCTAAACCATTCCTTGAAATTAATGTATAGATGGATGTTTTCATTATCCATAATTGATTATAGGGATAGTGTGGTTGAAGAGTTTTTCATTTTTATTCTACAATTAAAAGAGTAGATCATTATTATTTTCATGATTACATTTTATAATAAATAATATATTTTTTTAAGTATCCTGCTATTTTATCAAGTCCCAATAACACTCACAATTGAACTCGAAATGTCAAGTTGACATGGAATTCTAGTTTCATGGTTCAATATTCCCCTTCACGTAACCTCACCAAGGGTTGGTCACTCTATTAGATGGTATTTAGGTAGTTAGGTCATTGCCAACTGCGGGCTTGCAACTCCTGGATCTGTTGAGTGGACTCCCTAATCCTAAAATCATGACTTTGTCTTTCCTCAACTCTTACATCCAATATATCACCAAATATTGAAAGGGATACTCCTTTTGATGTAATATGGGTAAGTCATCCCAAAACCTTTCATAAAGGATTCTTATATAAAATTTTGTGTCTCAATAACGGTTGGTCATAAACATAGTTTTATTGAGTCTTTTACTTAATCAAGTTACACAAGGCTTGGTCTGTCATAATATTTTATTTGAGGGAATTTTATCTCTTATGTGTGGATTTATTATTATCATTATCACATTCTTGTTAAAATTAAGTGGAACTTAATTAATTGGTAAACCATGTCTTTATAAAATTTAAGCATTATTCTTGTTTATTTTAGTTCTGTCTTGCATGATTTTTTAATTCATTAAGTATGTGATCGTGACAACACAACCATAATGGTACACCATGAAACTAATAGAAATAAAATAAAGGGAATGATCATGAGATTTTCTAATGGTTATTTTATCTAACGATTGATAAACTATCCCTGACCCAGGGGAAAACATCTTGATCGTTTGGGTTCATGTTTACAGCTATCCACCATTCCACCTCTGTATCTTCTAGGATTGGTTTCAACTTGGATCCTACATGAATCGCCTCCACTAGCTTTAGAGTTCCATCCATTACATATAATTTTAACTCACAATCAGGTGAAGTGTAAAAAGGGGGTTTACCTAAAATAATATATCATCACATAGTCCATAAATATGAATGAGGAGAGATGGATCTCAGACCAAGAAATTTAATTTAAATAAAAATTATAATTAAACCATCCATATACAAAGGTATTGGTCAAGATCACGATCATCCATACATGGAACGATGTTTATGCATAAATAAATCTCACATTAAATTCTTTAGTTGTTCTTTGTTAAGATAAATCAAACTCAAATCAGTTAATTATCATCTTGAATTAATTAATCCTTTTATCGTAAACACTTTTTCTAAATTTTCTTGATATTCTCATCCATCATTATTTTAAACAAATATATTCATTTAAAACAATCATTGTATGTAACATGTACCTTGGAGGCAACCTAGTTAATTCCTATTCATAATTACCCATTGAGTGTAAATAAACATTACATGGAAGTTAAATTAAACAAACACATATATAACACCTATCACATGTTGTGTCTCAGTATTACACCTGAATGATGGTATATATCTCAAGGGTTCGTATAATATAATAATAAATATTAATAAATCTATGTAATTTGGATGAGTATATTGTGTTTAGTTCTAACTCTGAAGAGTGTAATATTTTTCACTGTCTATATGAAGTGCATGCCTAAGGAAATGACGTGTGAGTGTACATTGGAAATCATTGATGTACAAGGCATGTTCAGTGGGCCACACGCCATGTACTATCATCATCACATAGTTTCTAGCCAGGAAAGCTGTGTATGGGGTACACGGTGAAACCCTGACCTGGAGGGACTACATGTCATGTCCATTGGACTAAATAGCCTATAATCTGGAAACTATGTGACATATATTCCTTTTCAATGAAAGGAGTCATTTAAGAGTTAGAATGATTCCCACAAACAACATGGTTTGGAGGACAGGTTTGATGCATAGAATATTGACAACACGACATGAACTGCCGAATACACGCATGTGTTCTAGTGTTGTATGGACAAGAATATTTGGCACCTTTGGATGAGATCCTATTTTTAATTTTAATCAAAATTGAATGAAAAGATAGGTTTTTATGGTGAAGGGGAAACAAAAAAGGATGAATAGATCTAGAGATTCAGAATTTATGAATGATTAACTTTAATTGATACAACTATATTATTAAATTTGTAAGTCATCAATGAAATATTTAAATAATTATAAACTATGATGTAACCAATCTGATGCCACATGAAGGTTCTGGGTGTAACAAAAGATTTATTGGAATGGTACCAAACATTTATTTTTACCATGATCAATGATTATTTTAGGATCATTACGACGATGAATGTCGTTCTCCACAAAATATTATCAAAGATTTAGATAATGAAGGAAGAGGACTGAAACCATTAGACAGGATCATTCAAATCATATTTATAATTAATTTAATTAATTTCATAAATAAAATAATACTTGTATCTTTTGTATTTTATTTGTTGATGATGTTGATCATCCGGAATGACCCTTCCAGATTACCTCATTGTGATTTTAAGGATCCAAACTAGAATCCCTCTAGAGGTGATCCCCGCATGCTCAGATATCCTCTGATCAACACCGCTCATTCCTTGGGTTCTAGCATGGAAAAGAGAGTGACGTGTGTTGGTCATTCTTGATCGCTTGTTCTTTATCATTGAAGAAGATATCTCGTTCTTAAGAGGAGTGGGAAGAGGATTTGAAAGAGAAATTATTTAGCTCCATAATTATCAATTCACTGGGTGTACGATTCGGTGTCGTGTGGTGTGTGGCACAATAGATGTACTTTTCAATTTATATACATCGAACATCCGCTAAAATTTTTAATTGCATTAGAGAAATTAAATACATTCATGAACATAGAGAAAACCCATGCTCATAATAATAAAACAGTTTCATTATTTATGGTGTCCCAACTTGTGAAAATGTAATTATAAATAAAATTCTATGTCACAAAATAATATTAGTGCCATTATTATTTTAACTTGTTCCAAGAAGTTAAATAAATATTTACTGTATTCCAAATAATTATTTTACCAACAAACAGTCCTTCGTCAACTCGATCTCCACTTCCCTTTATTAAACACCAAAATAAATCAATAAATACATTAGTCTCTTAAATAAATATTTTATTTAAAAACTAGTAAATAAATATTTAATAAATTTTCAATAAATATATTTAAATTTTTTATGCAATCATTTTAACATAAATAAAATTAATCCATGGTCTTGAAAATAATATATATTTCATTAATTATGTTCAGATATAATTTTACCAAGACCAACAAAAACACATACTGTGTGACCCTATATGATTATTTCTCATTGGAATTAGGTGGTTTTACCTAATGTCCAAGAGTAATAACTAGAAACAGGTCAAGGATCCCAAGAGAATAAACATAATATGACAACAAACACATCCACATATGAATTATCACTGTGTAATATAATCCCTTTTTCACAATAACACATCAATAAGGTTCCATGGTAGTGTCATCAACTTTTATGCTTGATATATCATTTATGGACTACCTAATATAAACTCATTGTTAAACCATGGCCATGGAATTTCTATTGATTGATCTATTTCAATAAAAGGTAAAAGATATCAACTACCATTAATGGAAGTGACAAATCCTTCCTCGACATATCCATTAATAACATGAAACTTGTGACACACCCAACGAACCCCACATCCCACCAAATATTTCTATGACAGATTTCATCAGTAAATAAAAGTGTTTGAGCCATGACACATACTAATGTTTATATTAAAGTCTAAGGATCATTACACACGCTCAAAAATATAAATATTCCATGTCCCCAAAACATTTATAATTCTTACTGGTGGGTATGTTCTCATTATCTATGTTCATGAAGATTACCAAGGATGAACATCATTAGAGGAAGTATTATATGCTTAAGTGTACTCACACACGACAATCTGCATGCTATGTGTCCCATCCTAGTATGCCATCCAACCGTAGAACTATATTTAAGAATATTGTTATACCATATCAAGGTTCTCATTATTGCAGGGAACTTCCATGACCTAATCAGTGCAATAAATACGCCCAGACTTTATACCATCATATCTATGAAAGAACAATGAACAATATGTAATAAGATTTTTAATATTTAAATACATATAATGTCCATGTAATAAATGTACAACTAGTTGGTTATAGGACACCGACTCTTACAACATCATTTTCCATTTTCGGAGCAGGCCCCCTTGTCCCAGTATTTATCATCTTATGTTATCGCTTGACCCCATCATTATTATGAATGGAAATAAGTGTTCAATCCAGGGAATCAGAAAGATCCTACAAGATTTTTTCATATTTAGTGCATGACATGTTAATCGGGATAATATTATCTCTTAAATTTCATGTAGTTTCTCAGAAAGAAGGGTCAACTTAATTAGATCTATTCTAGTAATTCCAACGAATTATTTATCTATGGGTTATCATGGAGTCCCTATCTCCTATTCTAGGCCTCTCCCTCACCAATTTTGAAAGGTTTTATTTAGGATCAATAGCGTGATCACACACTAGAAAAACTATTTCTTATCTATTAGAGGAAGAATTAATTTGGTCAAACATGTGATATCTTCTATTCCCATGCATGATCTCTGGGCTCTAAATGTTCCAAATGGAATTATTTTTAGAGTTTAAATATTATGCCTACATTCATATGGGATGATCAGTCTAAGGGGAGTCACTATTGGTCCACATGGGAATGGATTTATTGCCCATGGAGAGGAAGGAATTATCATCAAGAGTTTCGTAATTATAATGCATGAACTTCATGAAAAACGTGTTTGTCAGGTTATTGAAAATTGAACCCTGTGGCATAATTTCATTAACAGTAAATAAGGCCCAAATATGGCCACCCAAAGGGGAAATCCTTACCTTATTTGAAGAGAACATTATCATCTAATTTCCTTTTGAGATCAGTATGTCTGATGGATTTTTAGAAAAGGTGACATCAACATCTGGAATTACAACTAGGCTGGAGCCAAGATTGTTTTTACAGGCTTCCCCATTCATGAAAATACCAACAGAGAAGCTATCTACTATCATAGAATTATCCAATAAATCTTATGAAAAGATCAACATAGAATTTTTTTCATGTTGATCTCTCTCAAGTTCATGATCAATGAATTGGTATTGGGACATGTTCTAGTTCATTTAGTTTTAAGGACAAATATTGGGTGTTTCACTCGTAGACCTAGATGAAAAAATGGGGTGCCATTATATGGAGAAATGACGTCTCGTCTAATGATATGATTTATCATATGGAGGGTTCGTAATCATATGATTTTGATAGACGAAAACATCTACTAGATGACGATTCCCCTTGTCTCTAAATGATCCGAATGCAGTAAGCCCAATATTGATTCCTTGCATCACATATATTACGAAATTCATTAAGAATCCATCATTTGGCATTATTTTAACTTCTTTACAAAACATTCTGGTCTGGAGTTTTCCCATAACATCTTTTTAGATGATTTTTTCTTCTGCTCTTTTTATACCATAAATTAATAAGTGCTTCTGTTCACATATTATCTGCATGGATCTAGTGTTTTTGGAAATAAAAAAATGGGTTTTGTTTTGAAATTATTAAAATCACATATGTATCCATCAATTTCAAAATTAAAAATCTCATTCTCAGTCTGGTTTGGTGGTTGAACGACATGGAATATGCTCCCTCTCTCAGTTTTTTCAGGTTTAAGATCCATCCTTCATCTTCAGCTCTATCCGACTCTCTTGGTTGTTGGGTCCTCTAGCACCCCCTATTTCAGGCTTCAAGTATAATAATTATTGTTTGACCAACATGCATGTCATACAGGGAGGAGTTATTTTCCACATAAAACGTGGCTCTATTATTATAGACTTATTGGCCATGTTCAGTACTCTCGATTCATTTCAAAAGGAATCCATTTCCACGATGATCAGGCTAGAGCACTTTGAACTCTCTAATATCTACCTCTATACTGATGAAACGGTTTCCCATGTGGTATAAAATGGTATTCGTGGATGCTTCCACTACCCTAGGATTTCACCTATTAGGTTCGCAAAAGCAGGATCTTAATGTATAAATGAATTGACATTTATCACCCATATATCGAGGTAAATTTATAGGATGATCACATATCCTCCAAGGGATATTCATGATAGTCCTTTTAATAATTTTCTTGTGTTTGGTTCATTATCATTGATGGTGTGAACATTATTACATGTGATAGTCTCATGCTCCATTTTTTTGGACCCCCTAATCTCTACACATTCTTTTTTTTATCTGAAGAGGGCTTCCACTTCTCTTCTAATAAAATTAATAATTTCAGTCACCTTCCCCTTACGTAAGGCATTATTAAAATATATATGATTTCTTATTTATTCATCTTAAGATCAAAAAAATCCATGGGGTAATATAATATATCATCCTTCACAGATATATTGTTAATCAATCCTTGTTTATATCACACAGTTATATCCACCAATTGATGTGAAACCCATACAATCCCTATCATTTATTATAATAGGAAAATTAATGTTAGTATGATATAATATTTGAACATAGTCATACATCCCAAAAAATTACAAAGTCATATGATCCAGTATTTTTATGACTGTGAAAAGTATTCATGTCTTATTACTTTTGTTCCTCATAAAATAACATGGTTATGAATTCTCCAATGAGTAGAATCATTCCATTTTCCCCATTTTTCTTCAAGATTGAAACAATATTTTTCATGTATGTAAAATTAAATGGATTATACAGTAATCCATGTAAATGGTGATATTAATATGATGTTTCTTGAAAATATATAAAACCAATCTCCCTTTTCCTCAATCATCCAATATTTCATACTTTCATGGATTGGAATTGTTGGTCTATATTTGATGGATATTCTATTAAAATTCATACTAATTACCATTGAAATTCTTATGTTTTTTATATTGTTATATGATTTTCAAATTTGTTTCTATCATCTTTATTTTACACAACCTAGCATGGTGTTTTCACTTATTAATTATATATTTTTCAATTCCTCATATGGTTTCTCCTCCATATCACCCAATAAAACACCTCTTTGCCTTTCTATTAGTTGGAAGAAAATTTTCCCATTATAAATTTCCAAATCCCTCGGGGAATAATATTTATCTTATGAGTTATCTTATTATTCATTGATGATCACCCTAGTTTTTAAGTAATATGAATATATATCCTTTCATTAACTGGTCATGTTTTTGAGATATGATTCTTGTGGCTATTGGAACTACATCACTCTTATTTGGTAACCCTAATTCTATTTTTATCACCAAATACACTAAATTTTTTTATTGATTAAAATAATCATAATTCACGTAATAAAATTACATACAATATGGTTAGTTCATAACCCAAATATTATCTATCTTCATTCATAAGGATTTTAAATTGTATTGAAACACACATGATTTTTAAACATATGGACTCATATCTTTTTTAATCCTTTTGTTTAACCATTGGAATCATTTTATAGATATATCTTCCAAAAAATCATAGCACTCTATTTTAGACACCATCATTAGTGAATCATAAATAGTGGAATCTGAAATTGACATATTTCTCTTAGATACACCGTTATAATTCTATTTAATTGGTATCAACATATATATTTCGTGATTGGGAAACTTCCATAACATTAATATAAAAATTTAAAACTTAATATAAATTTATTTTTCATTAAATTGATTTTAATTTAAAATATTATAATTAATATTCATTAATTTTGAGGGAGGAAATAACTTTGTTATAAATTTACTTTATATATCATCCCCTTAAGTGATAGAATTTTTTTTCATGATTTGGAATAGGTATTTTTACACATAAAAATGAAACTAAGAAAAAAAAAATCCTAAATCATTACTATAGAAATTGTTTATTTGAAAAGCATATTATATTTGCATAAAACATTCATAGTGTTCATTGATATCAAAGGGGTTTCTTTGTGACCTTTAATTTTTTTGTGATCATTCGGACAATCATTTAATTTATCCTAAATTAGTTTACAAAAAATAGTTGAACTTATAAGATTAGATTTGTCCCTACACATGAAGGTGGAATATAAAACATATGTACATTTAGTCTTTAATATGTTCCATATCCATTCTATACTCAATATATGATTTGGAGTTTCATGTTACTATTTAATATTCTCTCCTACAATGGGTTATATTGAAAACCAACTTTAGGTTTTCAAAAATTTGAGTACTATTACATCAACAATGTTACATAAGAATTAGATTTTAGAAAAATCACGAATAATAATTTAAGAAATGGTTTATAGAAGAAAAGATTATGTATTATGATTCCGAAATAAATTTCATAGTTAATAGATCCAATGTAATTAAAGATGCATATGGAGTAATTTTATCACATAATATTTCATGTTAAAATATTTTTAAAATTAACCTTCGATAATATGAACTATTTGAGTATATTATATATATATTCCCTGTAAAAACAGTTATATATAATTTCATGTATAAAAATCTCAGAAATTTTAATGAATATATTTATATAAAATAATATATTATTAAATAACACAAATATTCATGAAATTTAGGTTTATATATTAGCATTGTAATCAAATATTTACTTATATTACGTGTTGTTTTCCTAATTAGAACTATAAATTTCATTATTCATTCAATTCACTATCTAACAAAAAAATCATTTTAATATGGTCTTATACATAAGAAGACATAATTAATAAGTCAAAAATAACCCAATTTAATCATTTAAAAATAAGTATCACAATTTTCATGCATGATAACAAATATTTATTAAATTCACTCGAAATAAGTCAATCTATTAATGAGATAATATCCGTTATTAATGAAGGGTAAAAGCATATCAAAAAATAACTGAATTTATAAAAATATAGGGAATATATTATAATAATAAAATACTAACAAATCCCTCTTCATTACATGGAATGGACCTGAAATATTAACCATCATGCTATACATGATAGTGTAAATTAATATAATGAATCTAATTGTAGTTATAGAAACTGATTAACACAAGATAATTTAAATAAACAAGATCTGTCACATGATACTCTTACAAAATCTTTTTATCCAGAAAAAAATCAATATGGTTTTATAATAATAATTATACCTATGAAACATTGTTTATATATATTTATCATTATTCCATAAACAAAAACACCAAATCCTCAATGATATGATTTAAATTAGTACACCACATATTATCATATATCTCTAGAAAATGGGCATCAGAAGACCACAAAATTCTATAAATTACCTTCAAAATATTGTCAAGTTCATCATTATACATTTGAAATCCTATGTTAATCATAAAAAATTTATCTCTAACAATATGTATTGTCTTTCACATTATTTATCAATATATGTAAAAATAATAATTTATACAATTGTTCCATACATCTCCTCACCATTTATAAATAGATATGATATTATATGTTTTTTTGAATATAAACTTATCCCCGAAAACATGAAACATTCCACCATGATCGTATCATGAAACTCTCTTTTTGTACCAAAACCAAAAATCTAGCTTTACCATGGATTAAAATAGTTTAGGCCTTTATAGTGGTCTTCAAAAATTTAGTACACCCTACTATTTCTATGTTATCTAGTCATTATTGTAGATATGTTTTCAGTATCTTCTCACAACCACAATAACGTTTAGTTAATTATTGTCCCCCCTTGTTTTAGTAATCTATATTACATTTTTTTGAAACCATCATATTATATTCCATGAATATTCACCTGTCTCTTATATATCCTACTCCAAATATCCTAATGGATCCTTATGAATTAACAGTAATTATTACATTTTGTAACCTTGTTGGAAAATTTAAGGACTTTTCTTCATATTAAGACTCTTATAAACTAAATTTTATTAATATTCCTTCAACATTATAAAAATATATATTCAAAAATAATATCTAAACTCCATATTGTGTTTATCTCATTTTTACTACAATGTTGTAATAAAATATACAACATAACATGTTTTATGTAACATTTTTATTGCTGAAATACAATTTTGCTGAAAAATATATTTTTTATACTAAAATATTATATCAGGAGAGTGAAATAATTCATACAATATAAGAAACAAATTAATAGAATATAAATTCACTGATTATAATATCATACGTTGATAATATTTAGATTATATTATATTTAAATAGTTTTTATTTACAAGTTAATTGAATATGGTTTAATTATAATTAACTATTAACCAAAATCTGCATTTAAATATGGTTTGAAAAATAATATTATTTTGTTAATAAGACATAGAAACACAAATTTAAAAATTGAAACCCTATGTAACAATATAGCCACCCATGATTATAACAACATATTAAAAAAAATATAAAGAACTCTAACTACCAATGACATAATTTTTTGGATTAATGGATGATGATGTTATATGAAAAAAGAAATAAATGTAAAAAATAATCTAGTACATATAATAAATGAATGCCACAGTACCCCCACCACATTCATTTTAGGAATGAAACTAAAATAATAACCCATCATGATAGATAAGATAGTGTTAAAGAATAAAATAAAATAAAATTTATCTCTAGAAAAATAAGAACCCCACAAAAGATGACTAATCTAGATTAGTTATGTGATACTCTTCCAAAATATTTCATTCCAAAATAAACCATCAAAATGGGTTTAAAAAAACCCAACAAAACATTTTTATCTATATTTATTATTCTCTCAAATAAAAAACAATAAAAAATATAATATTATATGGTTGTATTAATCATGCCACATTATATCATATAACTCTAACAAATATTCAACTGGTATATAATTAAATTCCTTAATATACAGTCAAAATAGTGTTAATGTTTTCATCATACATATGGCCATTTTATTTTTAGCACAAACAATGCATGCATAGTCTTCTATTTTTCTTATAACATATGTAATCAATATAAGGAAAATTAATATCAAAAAAATTCTTCCTATATCAACACACCACCATGATATAGATATATTAATATTGGATTTTTAAATTATAAGAATATCCTCAATAACATGAAATAATCCAATGTGACTGTATCATTCACCTCACTTCTTAAGGAAACACCAGAGCTCTACCATTGCCATTGAAGAACATTTTATGGCCTCTATAGTGGTCCTCAAAATTTTACAACACTATACTTTTTCTATTTAATTTTATCATTCCATATATACATTGTTTTCATAAAATTATTAGAAAAACCCATTTCATAAATCATCATCCTCTTTGTTTTAGCTTTGTACATTCTATTCAGTCCATGACTAACCTCTTCTATATCATGGTAGTCACCATTTTTTTCTCTGAACTAGTCCAAATCTCGCATTGGTTCCTCATGAATTTAAAATGAAACGTTACCTTCTATAATCATATAGGAAAATATTAAATTATATTTCCCTCAAATTTGAATATGTTACATTAATATATTTTATCTTCAGAATGAAAAAATTCATACATGAAAACAATCAAATTAGATGACTATAAATCCAATTAGTATAACATCATCAGTTCATAATTTATTCTATATAGTTGATATAAATAGGGTTTATTTAGATGTTAAACTCATATATTTTTATTTTAATTAATTTATTTGAAATAAAAAAAGACATTTGAATATCAAAAATAATATACATTCATTTACGAATATAGAATTTAATAGAATTTATTTTTTTGCATAATATATTGAACTTCCTTAAATATTATAATTTATAAAATGATATAAATATAATTTACTGATCAAATTCATGGAATTATTTCATTCATGAAATAATTATGAATTAATAAGAAATAATAGTTTTATTATTAATAGATTAATAGAACAATATTGGTTAAAAACATTATTTTAATTATATGTTCTACATGATTTTATTTAAATTTAAAATCTACCTTTTATATTAATTTAATTTAAATAAAAAAAATTAATTCATAATTTTATTGTTATGATAAGGTAAATTTGTTGAATTTTATGAAAATGGATAAATTACAGTGAATAATAAATAATAATGTTTTTCCAATTACCATATCTTCTAAAGAATTTACTTGATATAAGAATTATTGATAATTTAGGAAACCTTTCACTTGAAATAATATATATTTTGGGAGTAATATAATTAATTTCAGTTTATTATATTGTATTTGGAAGCCTACATATGACATTTGGGAACCTATGTTGTAATTTATTGTAAAAAATTATTTTTTGTAATTTTTATTTAATGATGATTTTATAAGATTACATTTCCATCACATGGTTTAAATTAAAAATTAATCTACCTGGTGTAATTATATACTAAACAATTCAATGAGTATCAATATTATTTCCCTAAATAATAATAATTTCATTTTATAATTTGATAAAAAAATTTCCAAAGAATTTTTTTCAATGAGTTATGTGTAATTATATTTAGGTGAATTATTATTAGTTTATATAATGAATTTGGTAAAATATATTTCATATTTGGAATAATATTAAATGTTTTTGAAATGATTTATTTAATTATAGTAAAAAATTAATTATATAAGGTAAAATTTATTCACCATTGTAAGGACTTCTAATATTCAAAAATTGATTTAAATAAAATAAAACTAATATAAATTTGTAGATAGATTATATTATATTAAAACAAGATAATTAACTTGATTTACAAGGAACAATGAGTTCCTCCACAACAAGCATGACACGTGACACAGATCACTAGTCAACCATGAAATAATGTTATTTTAAATATGACTATTATGGCATGGACATTAAATTGGTATGTATGAATATTATTGACTACATTATGAACTTTACTTATGCTTCTAAATATAAATTTAGTTGTCAAATCTTATTAAATAATAAATCATTTTTAGTTAAGTAATTATATTAATGAGAAATATGTTTTCTTCAAAAATGATTTTCATTGATTTTTTGTGATAAAACATTATAAATAATTTATAGATAATTTATAAAATTCTTCTGGTAAATTTAACTTCATTATTTATATAATCATATCTAAATTAACTTAGGGTGAAATTTTTTGTCATCACAAAAAATAATGTTTTTTCATTGAGTATTAAAAAATAACTTCTTTTATAAAATTATAATTTGTATCCAATAAATTAAATAATTATTATTTAATGTAACATATTTATTTTTTAGATATATATTAATTTCATATCTAATTTACAATTAATAAAAAAAATTATTTTACTATATGTTTATTTTTGGGTTTATAAAGGGGTTTTTTTTCTAAAAATTGTTTTAAAGTGCATAATGATTCTGTATTATTAGATATTAAAATAATAACTAATATCGATTTTTATATGTAATTTATATTTTATAATTCAAATTATTTTAATTATTATTCATATGATTATTATTATAATATATAGAGTTGATAAAATAGACATGTTGTTTCTGAAAAAAATACACTTCTAAAAAACCCTTTTCATCGCATTTTTGGGGTTTTATTAATTATATTTCAAAACAATTTTTTAAAATTAATATGATAATATAATTTTTTTTAAATTATCATTTCAGTATAATCATAGGGATATGTTTTAGGATTTTACTAAAAAGTTTCAATTTTTGGGGAATAGTGAAAAGTACTGAATTTTAATTGAAACAATCCCTTTCATATTAAATTTTTATCATGTAATATAATATTTATTATATTATTTATATTAATAATAGTTCAATTATACATCCATGAATCCAATTTAGGTCATTGGAATTAATTTCATGTGGAATTTATAAATAAAAACCCTATAATGTTTTGAATATTTTCTCTTTAAAAACCCTCTATCTTGTCGTGTCTGTGAGGTTAATACTAAATTAAATTATTAGGCGTATTCTAATGTAATTTGAAAGAAATATTAAATATTTGTTGTCAGATTAATTTATATTACATAATAATTCCATGTTAATTTTTTCCTAAAATTAATAGTAGAAACATCAAAAATTATTTACCATTATTGCTGTTAACATGGGTTTACCAGTGGTTAAACTAAAAATATAGGGGTTTCAAATAATCCATAATTATCCCAACATAATTATGATGGAAAATAAAAAACCGAAAAACTTCATAATTTCCAATATCCCATTCTTCGGTCCTTACTTTGTACATAAAGCCATCGTAAGAAGGGTTTTGGTTAAAACCTAATGCGGATACCTGAAAAAGTGATAACATTCCACATTGACCATTTATTTATTTATTCTTAAACACAATTAATTATTATTATACAAATTATGATGTAAAATCCTCAGTATATTTAATATAATGATATATTTTAATCTTATTTACAAGGTTTACAGCCCTCTCAACTTCCATCAAAAGGGTTTGGAAATCAATATTTTTGTGTACGACATACTACCGCCTCACTAAAAGATGCCATTAGTTTTTCAATTACCACCTCTAAAATTTTTAATAATCATAGATTTACTATTTTTAAAAGTTATTAATTATTTTATTATTATTCTAGAATGATTATATGACACATCCCTTTATACGCATAATTTTTATGGGAATTTGACAGTGTCGATCATGTGTATAGTAAAAAACCACCTCACGAAGCGATGCGAGTCCATAAAAATCTATATGAAGTGTATTAAGTATGAGTTTAACATAAATACATGATATATATAAAATTGAAAAATTATTAGGGATTTATAATTCATATATCATTTCTTTGTTTTCTTCAATCTGACATGAAAATGTAAACAACGTTTATGTGTATGTATGACCTCTTATATAAATGAACAATGTATATATTTTCTATCAATAAATTTTATGTATTAATATAAATACATATATATTAAATATATAATGTATTTTTATAATGTTTTATATTCTTGATATAATGAATCCCTGATTTAATTAATAGGGAAAATATAATAAATGAATTTATACATGAGAAACAAAGGGGTAATTTCCTAAGTCATGACTTCAACATGTAATTTATAAAGAAATTTTAATAAATGGTAATAAGAAAATAATATATTGTATTATATATATATATATTCAGTTATACAATATAACTATAATAAACATATAGTTATTATATTGTTGGATTGGATGTGTATGATTGAAGTAAAATAATAAGGTGGGGGATTTAGGTCATGATTTTTACTCCTATGAAAGACATGAAATATACACCACCTATTTCATTTATTTGGTTCATATACTAGCCATTAATTTATTTATTATGATTCTAGTAATAATTATTTGTCTTTATATATTCATTTAAGGATATCTCTTTCAAGGGAGTTAAAAAGATACCAAATAGGTACATGATTTTTTCCTCAATTTTTTTCTTTGAGACATATGGATATTTTATACACCTATCTCCTTGTATGAGGTTTATATACATCCTCTTTTAAAGTAATATAATGAATTTATTTATTATCATGAAATTTTTGATTATCTTTTAATTACTTTCTTTTATGGTGCTCATGTTTCAAATTTACTAAAGTGGCTATAATTTTATGTCACAATCTCAAAAACTATCAAGATTATTTATGGATCAATTTATGATGATAAAAAATTATTATCCAGGTATCAATAAAATCTTAAATTTTATTCTATTATAGTTAAGTCATCTGAGTAAATTTTTCCCTTCATTTTATTCTCTTTATGTACTCATGCATTAAAATATAATATTTTTAATAAAATTAATCTTTTCAGTCGAATAAACCTTCTTTTTCCAAAACCATGTTTTCTAAAAATATTTTCTATTTTTTGTATTTTAATAAAATTATTTATTAAATACATTCTTATCCATTTTTGAATGTTTTTACTAAAATTTAAGGGAATAATTATCATGTTTTCAAAAATATTCCTATTTATATATTACTAATAATGTAAAAAGAATATTTGATAACATATATGGATTGAAAAATATTTCCCGCTATCATGACAGATAAATGATTTCAAACATCCTTCTAAATATTTAAAATCCCATTTCAAATAATCTATCTCATATAATACTTGGAAGAATATACTATTTCAAATATATAATTTCAATGTGAAGATAATTATGAAAGTGTTTTGTGTTTTAAAAGGAATATTTTCAAGGATGAAATTATATTTTCCTCATGAAATAGTAAATATGAATTTTAAAAAATTATTTATTAATTTTCATGGTTATATTCAATGAAAAGTATTTTTGAAATATTTTGAGTTTTTAAAAAGTGATTTTCAAATAATTTTTATCTTCCTCAAGATATTTTCCATGTGATTTGTATTTCAAAATTTTAATCTATCTTAGATGATATAATTTGATATAATTTATTATTTACTATGGATATGAAGAAAGGATACAATTTTTACCATTTTTTTAAATTTTTTTTTCTTATGTTGAAAAAATGTTTATAAAATCATTATCTATTACATACGTTAAAACATTAAATAACTATTCTGAATCTAATTTCTTTTCATGGTATATTCTATGATAAAATGATGAAATACTTCTGACACTAAAATATCTTCCTTAAGATATGATATGATAAAATTTTTATGAATCCATTTTACATTAATGGGTAATGATAAAATTATATTTTGTTCTCTTATACCAGACATGTGTATGATATTCATTATGTTATAGTGGTTATAGTATAACCATGGACAGTGGTTTTTTTATAACTAATGACAATTATTATATTATAACCCAGGATGGTGATGCCTTTATTACCAAATATAGATGCAATCTATATTTCCTTTAAATTCATTATGTGATTATTTATATCTCATTATATAGACAGTTATGGAGTAGGAAGTGAACCCCATTCATTAAGGGACTTTGTCTGCTATAATGGTCATTGGAGTGAACACTGACTACTAGGATGGTTTAAGGACTGAACCAATTTTTCTATAGGAAAAGGGATTCAACTAGGTATGGTGGTGTGTCCCACCAAGGAGTTGTATCCCCAAATATAATTCCCCTATATTTTCATGAAATTTCATGTGAATACGAATGAAAATATTTTCTATAATTACATGAATGTCTTAATTCTATGTCATATGACAATGTTAAGCTCTCATGGATAATGTAATTTTATTATCTTGTGACTCATGTCTTATAAACATCCAATAACTATTCTACGATTCAATAATTTGATCTTTGATATGAACAATATGTTTTTAAAATGTCATGATAATGTTCTTCTACCCTTATGTTCATGTCATGATCGTGTACCTTATTTGGTTACCCTTGACGACCATCTGATCTTACCATTTCTATTTAATTTACCCTTTTTAAGAGAAAATTCTTTAAGTAGGATTAATAAATCGGATTATATTTATGGAATAAAATATAGATATTTCTTGAAATGAACTAATTTATTACAGTACTCATGTGTGTGTTTCTATGAGGTAAAGAATAATAATATTAAAAGATGTATCATCCATGGTTGAAAAGCCTAGATCTATATAGGAGTAAAACAAGGTAAAAATGATAAATTGATTGATATTAGAAGAAAATATAATTAAAAATTTATTTTAATGAGTAGATTATCTCATTCATAATTTCTATAAATAAATTTTATTTCATTGAAATCATTCATTACATTAAACACTGTGTTTTAATGTACTGTGATATATGATTAAAGTGTAATTGAACATGAAAGTTATTTCCTAACACCTGGATAATTGTGAATGATTGAAAATAAATTAAATATAATGAACTTATGGTTTAGAATTTTTAAAAATTAATGCATTGGTTATCTATTGATTGTAAATGAAAATGAAAATCAAAAGGAGTTAAAAATAGGTTTCCTGAAAAAACATTTTTATGCGGTTAATTATTTTATAAATGCATTAATTTGATCAATATTGGTGTGTTATTTAAATAATATATATATATATTATATTGAAGAAAATGTTTATCACTCATCTTCTATTTTTTCTAGCCTGAGAAAACAATATATATCTTGTTTTCTTCTTTAAAATGTATTTTTTAAATGGTTTTCTTCAATATTTTTTGATTATTTCTAAACACATTAATTGAAATTATATATATTAAAAAAAATTGAAATTTATTCAATATTTGGAATTAGTTGGATCAAATTTCGTATATTTGAGCCTTTTCTATCAATATAAATTGTAACCATATTAATTTGTTTTTCTAATTGGTAAGGATAAAATGGGTAAAACATGTTTAAAATGTAAATGTTTTCTAAGATATGAATTAATCCTATTTTATAGGTTTTTGAGTCAGTTTACATAATATTTTCAAATATATATCCACTTAGTTCTGATTGACCTTGAGAAAAATCTTTATATAAATTTATGAATAAAATAAATACAAAATGTCACTCTATTGATTTTAATATATTGATAATAATATCTCACAGTTAGAAATATGATATGTTTTTATTTAAATTATTAATTTATGAATGAATAGTTTATTTATGGAGATATTTTTTTCCAATTTTTTTATTGAATAAATAGCTTCAATTCTTATGCAACACGAACATAGTATTTATTCAATGAATATAAATATAATAAATCATTTTAAAAATATTATGAGTAAAAGGTTATGGAGAATTGTTTTTTGCATGATATTTTAAGATACGTATAACATAATTGTATTTTTCTAAATGGTAAAATTAAATTTATATAATTTTCATGATATCATTAAAGACAAATTAGATGATAACTGTGAAAATTTAAATTATTGATATTTTATGATGAAAATACATTATTAAATTAACTAGAAATCATAAGATCCATTAAAGAGAAAAGGTGGATAATATATGATCAATTATATCATGACATTAAAATTTATTATCCAATTTTTATACTTCATGTAAAATTATATCCCTTTGATATTGAAAAGTTCATTACCATAGTTAAGGAAACAAATTGACTACTATGGTGTTAACCCAAAAGATAATGTTTAAAAGGGAAAATAATTTTACAAATAATTTTATGGTGTTATGTAGATCGTAAACAAATTTTCATATAAATTTATTTTGGAATTATTATGATTGATAAATAATGAATTATATTTAATCCATTTTTAAATCCCAAGAGTTCTCCTCCCATTACATATAAAAGGGAATCACTTTTTATATATGCATTAAAAATTTTGATCCTTTTAGATAAATAAATAAATACTCTTATATAAACCAAAATTCCTTTAACATATAAACTATATTATGTTTTTCCCAAAAAACAATCATGTCAAGGCATAAGGTTTATTACAATGGGGATTTCTAAATAAATATGTATAACTCTTTATTGTGTGTCTCCAAAATAATTTATTATTATACCAACTGTAAATATTTTTTATTAGTTGTGAAAAAATAAATTATATATCTCAATTATATTTAAATTTATAATTATTATGTGAAAACCATTTTCACCTCTTTTTCATCCTTTGGAAACATGAAAACATCACATTTTCATACCCACATCATATTGTCTCTCTGTAGTAGTGTCATTAATTTCTCAATACCATCATTCATGGATGTTTATAATGATGGATTAAATAATTATATGGGATTTGGATTAAATATTTTTGATTCTATATTTATAATATCCTATTTTACTTTTTTTACTATCATTATAATGGAATAGGATAACACCCATAGTATGTATGTGTGGACTACCACCCCCAATAACTGATATGATTCAATTTTACTTTTTTTGACATGGATATTATAAAAAGACAATTTTAATTAATATATATGATATATATGATAAAATAATATTTCAATAATTTTTAATTATCATTTACCATTTATTTATTGAGATGTTAGGTTATACATACACATGAGCGATTCATGGTGGTGGTAGTCCACAAATACATATGATGGGTGTTGTCCTATTCCAATATAAGGAAATTAAAAAAATAAATATTTAATTAATATATATTATATATATGATAAAATAATATTTCTATAATTTTTAATTATCATTTACGATTCATTCATTACATCAATAAAAAATTGAATCAGCGCTCATGTGTATGTATAACCTAACATCTCAATGATCAGTGAAATTATTTTTTCTATCTCTATCATTAATGGATGAAATTAAATATATAAATATATATATAGTGAATATATAAGATATTTATATCAAGATTATAACTATATTGATTGTGGAACCATGATAATGGTTTAAGTACCTAGACAGTCAAATCGAAACTTACATGAAAAATGAATCACTTATCACAATAAATATTTATTTTAATATAACCCTACAATCCTAGTAAAAAGTAAAGCTTTTGAACATTTATTAAAAAAAATAAAAAGTGTAGATAAGAGGTTTATAGATCAAACAAATAAAAATTTCTTCATCCACCAAACAACATGCCATTCTATCATAATACAATATATCATATCCATAATTAGAGTCACTAGAAACCTCCCACTCAAATTGATATTTATCCTGATTAAAATTCTAAAGAATGTATGTGTCCACCTTCCTGGGAATCCTCGAGGATGATCTAGTTGAAATTTTACAATGAAGGTTATAATAATCCATGCGCAATATCCGCTTTGAGGGAACAAATGTGTAACCCTCACCATAAATCATCGTTTCCATGACACTAAAGATCACCTCCTTGAAATATGCATGCCCACCACATCTCAAATCATTAATAGGGGTATTATTCTCCCTTTCATACTCAGAAACATTCGCCCATTTCATAAATATTTCAAAATATTGAAAGAGATTCTAAATTTTAGGGTGACATTCAACACATTGTTTTGCATTAGTCTGGCCAAATACGTCAACCTGAGAGTGATCATGGATCATCAATCTCAGAGACTGTTTAGGGATTTCCCAGTGAAAGTAACCTATTTAGAAACATAAAGTCGATAGACTGAAGGGACACAATGAACTCTCCTTGAAGATACATCAACCGACATACCCTTTCCTTTGTGGTTAGACACATGAGAGTCAGAATTCCCATAAATCATCACATCAGATACAGTGGAAACTAGTTCCTTGAGTGCACCTACACCATGAATAATGGGATTCGAAAAATCATCTTCTTTTATCCTTGAATTCCTTTCATATAGTTTTTTTGGATGACCCCTTATTCCACACTACTCACATGAGAAATTCCTTCAATATGTCTCCAAAGAGTGTCCAACAAACATACATTCATTACAGAAAAGAGGTATTTTTTCATATTCAAGATCAATTTGAATTTTTTCAGAATTAGTAGAATGATATACCATGTCATCCGATGTGGATATGAGGTCAACCTCCACCAACATCCGAGAAAAGTGATGAAACAAGACATCTTCAATCTCCATGTCAAGACAAATAAGAGTCCCAATTTCTCAGGCAATGTCATACAAAATCATCAGATGCCAGGGGTCCAAGTTGAGCCTATAAAGTTGAAACCATACTTGAGGAAAAGAATTTCTTATAGAAGTGTTATTAATGTCTAAAAACCATTCATGTAGGTAAAGTAAACCACGTTTTAATAGAAGGTTCCTAATACTCGAGGAATAAAGAATCATGTTATTTGAGGGAAATACGTAATGAAAAAAACATCAACCTAGAGAGAAAAATTTTCAACTATAAAAATCCAATATAATATGTATTCAGGGATTAAAATATAAAATGATCCAATGTTTTTCAACTTTAGGTAAAACAATGGGTGAAAAAAATATTTTTTCCCAATTTTCAAGCTCTCTACAAGAATTGCAGGGTTAGCTTCAACATAAGCTGATGATCCCTTACAGAGAATCATACCTTGACATAAATATTTGAACATACCCAGAGAACTAACTTAATTCAATTTAGTTCCTGAATATATATTCTTTAAAGTATCAGCATATGATTGAGAGGAAAATAATTACCTTCCAAAAGAGTTGGATCCATCCAAGCATTCTCCAATAATAAAAAATCGTTCAGACTGGATACCATCCGCACATCACCGTATATTAAATATACACCATCATTAGGTAGATGCAATGTATCTTTAGTTCTTGAAAATATGTCTATAATCGAATGAGGGTATGTTAATAATTACAGCACGCCATTAGATCTATGAGGATTATCTGAAACCCAATGAGGTTCATCTGAGATATGGTTCTTCAGATCATCCCTAGGGTTGCAGGTATCATAAAAACAACATTATGTTTGTAACAAAATATAAGATCTAACCATATATATTAAATGAAGTGAGAAGAGGCCAAGTCTCGAGTTGACAACACATCTTCAAGATTGCGAGAAGTAGCCAGATTCCATGGGTCATGAACAGGTGACGATGTCAATGTAATGCTACTAGGAATGAGGTGTATGAAGTTGAGGAAGTGTGGGATGACCATGCAAAAACACTAGATTCCTTTATTGAGGGTTGAATCTCTTGTTGTCGCAGCCCGTGCCGCCATATTCTCTTATTGATTTGAATATAAAATAGTTAAACAATAGGTGATAATGTTTCAAACAAAAATCATAAATTTTATAATATATATGATTATTATTCTATTAAAAATTTACAAAGTTTTTATATTTTTTAGAAATCTAGTTTTAAAAAATATGATTAAATAATATACTTCAATTAATGAATTTACATTTCCATCATATTGTAATGGTATTATTTATGTTTGGATGTATACTAAAGTAGTTTTTTGATATAAATTTTATAAATACCATTAATATTCTTCTATTTTTTATAATTATAAATATTAAATGTTTTCATTTCATTTTCCTTACATTTAAAACATAAGTAATTAAAATAATTTTTTTATAAAAAACTGACTTTATTTAATTCTCAAATCGAGATTTATTTTTCATCTATATCCATGTTTTCATTAAAAAGAATTAAACAATGTTTTTAAAATTCTAAAACTATTTTAGAAATAAATTTTTACCCATTATTTAATTTTTATACAAAAAAATAAATGAAATATTATTTTTATTTTATTATCGATGTGTTTTTGGACTTATTATCGAATATTTAAATGGGTTATTTGATTTAACATACACAGGATGAAATCAATTTCACAATATCATGATATCTCAATGTTTTCAAGCTTCCATTACATAATTCTAGTGTGCATTTCAAAGAAAATGTATTCCATAATATTCAGGATAACAGTTAGATTTTAAATAGATTATTTTATTGGGAAACAGATATTATATTTAGGAAATTATCAACTTATTATTTAAGGAAAATATATATATAATCATATCCTTTGATGTTAATTATTTTTTCTAGGGATATTATTTGATGATATCATAATTTTTTCATCATTTACATGATTTATCATTATAATTTTTAGATTTTTATAAAATCCCTTTATATTCCACAAGATATACAATGATGAAATTATAAAAATTTTATTAAACTAGTTTTCTTTTTATTATTTTTTATAAGATAATATAATGATATTAGGATAAAAAACTGTTCCATGATCTTTTAGAACACATATCTATGGTTTTCATAATGGGATGAGTTGTACAATTATTATATAGACCTCATATTCATTAGTGGTTTTCATATATCTCATTAGATAATTATAGGAAACACGTTAATATTTCTAATTCACTTTGCGAAACGGGTTAATTTTCTTGATCCATGAATAGGAAAAATCAGTGTACTTGATCAATAATGGGGATTGGTTGTGATAACTAATCATCTATGATATGGGAAACACATGTTGATAACTGGTCTAATATGATTTTATGGCATCGTTAGTTATCCTTGATTTTGTAAATAGTTTTTATACCTATGCTGTTGCTTCACATTTATCACATGAACATTTATTTGATGATTAAATTATAATTAATTATAACTCTTATTACTCAGTTCTTTTGGAATGATAATTTTTTATTCCTTGAGTCATGTTAATGAATAATAATATATTAGTCATGAACATTATATGTTCTGTTCACAATAAATACCCTTATGCATAACTTTTTCTTTCATATTATCATCAAATATGGTCTACCTAGTTTATCATCACTGAGAGTCTTAGCTCACACTTGCTTATGTTTCTTTACAAAATATTATTATAAATTGTTTTAGTAGGTTATTAAAATAAAGTTAACTATTTAAGAAGATATTTCAAGAATATATTGAGTATCCATCATGAAAAAAATAATATTGTCCCTCTATTTTTCAAATACCCAAATCTTGTATATTCTTTAGGCATGTATTTATGAAATATGTATAATATTTTTCTAAAACATATAATATTAATTTTTTGAAATGTATGGTTTTATATTGCTTATATCACATGAATGGTTTTGTTAATTATTAGGGACTATGATTATAATAAATTGTTAAGAACCCTGGTGATAGGAAAATATATATGATAATAGAAAAATGTTTTTTAATGATTATGGATAAACTAGGTTAATGATAATGATACATTTATTAAAAAACGTTTTATGATATATATATCCTATGAATTATTTTTTATGGTTATATGATAGATCACTCAAATTAATGATAGTTAATAATAATTCAAACCGATTTGGTTTTATTATGGTTTTTATGATTGAATCATTATTTTGATGTGGTGATTTGTACATTAAAAAAAGGTGTATCTTATTTGATCATATTAATATAAATTACATTACCTAATTTAGTATCTCTAGTAATTTTAATTTTAATCCTCAATTACTAGATATTGAGTTAGTAGTGAACACTCATAATGGTATGATTCTTATATCAAATGTCTAAGGATCCACTTCGATTGAATTATTGTAAAATTTATACTTGTAAATCATTTGATTATCCCCTTCATTTAATTTTATTTGATTTAAGACATGGAATATACATACATATATATATATATATATATATATATATATATATATACCAGATCAATTATTGAGTAAGGGAATACAAAATTTGTATTCCAACTGAACCTATGACAATTTATCATTGTAACGATGATTATGAATATATAATGGAAAATAACTGAATCTTGTGCGTATAATTTATAAACCATGAAGTGTTTTTTTCTTAGTGGGATTGAGTGAAATTTTATATTAACGATACTCGTATTGTATAATATGTTGGCAAAATATTTATAGAATATTTTCTTACTCGTCCTATGAATCTTGATATTGAGTGGTCAATATAACTCATACACAGTGTAATGCCTATTTCAATTACTCATTATAAAATAAACCAAATATTCATTCATTAAATAAAGAATTAACTATTGGAAAATGTTGATTTGTTATTTATACACCCTAATGTATCACCATGGGGTGCATATAATCCTTTTATTATCGGGTATCATGGGCCAGTATGACTTTTCCTTGATTTTATAAAATGTAACAAGATAAAAATAAAAAAGTGTTTCATATTCAAATATAATTGATCTGTTTTTTCAGTTATAGTCAGGTCAGTACTTTTCAAAAATAAATTCTCTCTCTAAATTCCTTCAATTTTGGGATAAAATGAAGGATATTCCCATGAAATCCTTTCGTATGAGATATAAAATTCAAGAATTTATTATGATCGCATTACAAAAAACTATACCCCCTTCAAACTTCTCGGATTTAATTAATACAGTATTTATAGATTAAAAATGTAAATTTACGGTAGTATTTATATATGATATTCTTATATATTTATAGAGAATTAAAATCATTTTATTATTATTCTAATAACCATGATGGAGGTGTAGTATTGAAAATTTACCAAGTATAACATTTATCTACACAAAATTAAAAAATTTTGGTAATATAATCTAAATGATAGGATACTAGTGTTTCACTAACAAAAGATAATATTGGGAAATAATATAAACCAACCATAATAACCTAAAATCAATTTTTTCTTGGGTTATTGTGATATTAAATATGATTTGTGAGTGATTTCTCAATATGATGTAATCCCCACACCATGTTGACTCATAAGAGGGATAATTTCATGTGGACAGATAAATTTGAAAAGAATTTTATGGAACTGATCAGATGGGTGGAAAATACACCATCACTAACACGACCTTGTAGTCGAGAATAATTTTTTATTTATAGGTATGAACCAAAAATGACATAGATTTATCCTCCTGAAGAATGATATAATGAGAGTATAGGTCTCACACTAATTCAAAATAAATGATAATTATTACATGAATAATGATTTGGTGTAAACCACAATAATGATTATATTATTGATATTGTGGAATTATCCTTATGGTGGATGTTTGTGTCATATATATAGACTATAATTTTTTGAATATTTTTTTCAATTATAAATTAGTGAATATATTCTATATAAGATTGTTCGAGTTTGTTGAGGATTATAACTTCTTGATACATTACCCCCATACATAAGTAAATAATTTCAAAAATTATATTATTTGAATGGTTCATGTATGCTCTTCTATGATGAGAATTGAAAGATACATAAGACTTATTAATTTGCAGAAGACGGAATTTAAAATCCCCTAAAATGGTGAAAAATCCTATCTTTATTAGATAAATTTTTAACCAAAAATACATTTGAAAATTAAATAGGAATATATGGATTGTGTACAACTACAATATAATTTGAGAATGATTTTGGAGTTCAACAATGATATTTTAAAGACCAAAGCATTTCATGATTTTTTATTAAAAAAATTAAATGATTTTGTTATTTCGAGTAAAATGCAACACTGGTTTTATATTAAATTTCATAAAAAACCTATGTTTTTATTACATTACAAGGGACAATGAGTTTATATTTTATTACACACAACTGCGTGTTTATCATATATTTCACATAATGTTATTCTTGCCTTGTGTTATATGCAATTGTTTGTTCAAATGGAAATGAATTATTATTACGAAATAAATATTTAATATGATAGTTACCACCTAGATTCAGTAATGAAGGGAATCAATAAGAAGAACTAAATAACTAAAATATATTATCAAAATATTTATATAAAATTAAATATATTGTGACCAATTAATTATAAATGAAAATTAAAACCATTTGAAATTAAAGGGAATATTTTTCATTGTAAAAAATTATTATGCACACATACTTGTTTTACATAAAAAATAAATATAATAAATATATTTAATTAATTTAGTTAAAATTATTAATTATCTAGTCAATAAATTTTTTAGGTGTTTCCTAGACAAGATATATGAATAAATTAAATTTTACGCTAAAAATAGTATTATTCCCAAAAAAGTTTTATATTATCTTCTACTATTATTTTAAAACTAATTATTAAAGAAATGATATTATATTGATACAATAATGATCATTTTTTAGAAAATAATGTAAAATTTATCTTATGATGAATGTTTGATAAGAAATTTTATTTTGATGAATAGTAAAAAATACTAGTTTTTATTAAGAAAAATAATTTATTTTAGTATATTTAAAAACTTCCAAATTACATTATGTTGTTTATAAAAAACGGATAATTATATATATATATATATCCAAATTTTTTCATTATAATAATTTTCATATTGAACATTGATGTAAAATCCTTTTTAGCTTTTGAAAATTTTTTGCTTGAAAACTCGTTTTCTCTTCATGTAAACGGGATAAATTCAAATATACATTTTTTCCCTTGTCATATTGATTTTTTAAAAATTGACACCATAATTCAGAACCAACATAATTTATTTTATATAATATGTTATAATTAATTGTTTACCATAATTTTTTTTAAAAATAGTAAAACTTATTTATAGAGGTTGGGGTAAAAATGGTTTTCTCGGGGGTCAAACTAAAAATATAATCAATATTAATGACAAAAAACATATAAAACAACTACTTTATGGACACATTTGTTGATTATATATTATATTATTGATAAGGGTATATTTAGGATCTTTGTTTTAGGTGAAAAACTTGGGTAGACCTTTTTCTTTTCTAATTATACAAGTGTGGGACTCACCTCACCTATAACGGACCACCTCCTATCTTCTCCACATAACCCATTAAAAACCCAACGGTGTGGAAAATACATGATCAAATAACATACATACATCAATAATTTCATCATAAAAAATCTTATTTTTATCGTGAACAAAACATAGGAAGTATTTTGGTGATTACATAAAGAGATTACCTTAAGAATAATTAACATTTTTTAAGGAGCGTTTTTATTAATTTTATTCATATACCTCATTAAATTATTTTTAAAACATGATTATATAATAAATTAATTATATTCCATATATTTATATGTTTTTATATTAAGGTATTTTCATCCATCCATATATAATTCCATCTTATATATTATGAAATCATTATTCATGTGTACGGTGGAAAACCACCTTATGTATTGATGTCATAGGGTTTTCCAATAACACATTTCAAGGAAGGATATTATGGTGGAATTTTTAATATATGATACTTGTGATATTATCATGCTACTGGAATCATGAAATCTGAGGTTCTTTCTTTATTTTCATTCTATGGGAATATGATAAGGACATTCATGTGTACGAAAGACTACCTCCTCTAAAAGAAACACGAGTTATTCAAACATTACACAAAAGGTAATAAAGATGTGTTTAATTAAAATATGGGATATGAATCAAATAAAAAATATTCTTTAATATTAATATAAAATATAAATTTCAAATCTTTTTCTTTCAGTATAATGGAGTCAACTTTCTTACATATGTACAACCCCTCATCTCTCTGAACGATGTATTTCATTTTCTAAGTATAACTCTTATTGATAACTACAGATAGATTTATAATAAATCTATAATAAATTTATATCATTATTAATATTATTCATATTATGTAAAAAAGGATAAATTTTTGTGGATCAAATAAAAGAAATCAATAAATCATTACTTACATGAAAAAAGCAGTTATTTCCAGAAACATGACATTGATATGGAATTGATAATAAATGGGTAAAAATGACATCGGAAAATAATATATGGCATGATATATATATATATATAATTATTCATTTTAATTGTAAAAATAAATATGTTATATAGTAGGTTTGAACTTGTCATATGTACGTCGACTGATAAGGTAGGGAATTTCTAGTCTCTCATTTATTATTGGGAGAAATTTGAAAAATAATCATTTGTTCTTTTGAAATGTATATACTACCCCATTGAAATATTATATCATTGAATTGATTAATTAAATTATAATAATTCTATATTTTATTTTATTATTTATTAGGCCTTACAATTCAAAATATTACTAAAGTAGTAAGTAATTTGTGTCTTATTTTCATTCCTTGAGACATATGTTTTGTAATGCACCTATCATGTTTTATGAGTTTTATATACCACCTATTTTTTCATATAATGAATTTATTTATTCTCAATATATTTTATGATTCATTAAATTTGATTTATTCATGGAGATTTTTATTCAAGTTTCCCAACATGTTAAATATTTTATATAACAAATTCATCATATATTGGGATTTTTTATGATTATGTTTCGACTGATAATATCTTATGATCCACCTCCCATGAAACCGATGACTATTTCTCCCCACTAGTTTTTTAAGGATAATAGCTGAATTATATTCAATTTACTAGAATTTTGTAATAAATATTTAAAAAAAATTGATGTTAAAATCATCTTTATTTCACTCTATGGTAAGAAACATTTTTTTCTAAAACAATGTTTTTTAAAAATTCCATCGAAAATGATATTAATGTTCATAAAATGAATTATTAAATACATTTTTACCGATGTTTGAATAAAAAACATTCATATGATTCTTCATGTCAATTTCCAAACAATTCCTGATATTCTTTTACTAAAAATGTAAAATTAATATTCATTGTAATGAATAAATCATGATCATAATATACATATATCATTTAATTTGATGTATTATTTATCAGTATTCAATGTAATTAATATATAAAAGTATTTTCTAAAATATTTATTTTTTAATAATTTTTGTCAATGTTTAAATTAAATTTTAATCAATATTTATTTTACTTCTTGTAATGATTACATTATATAATTGAATTTTTTTTTTCAATTAAAATAAAATAAGAAATAAATTGTGTATTTTTTTATTAATTGGTATTTTCAAATAAAATTTTTCTCCACCTTGAATTTATCTATTTGATTAATCATTCAATATCATTGTTTATCTATGATAGAATCCTTTGAAGTAACATATTCATTATTGGGGATGTAATCTAGGGATTTAATTGTATTTATTATATGATTTTTTTACTGAAGAGATGTTTATGAAAACCTTTTCTCTTATAGCAGTTATACCATGATGAAATTTATATAAAACCCATTGTTTTTTCCGGAGTTATACTTTGATAAATGATGAAATAATTATAAAATTTTATTTTTCCACATTTTATGATATGAAAAAATGTTCATAAAACCCACTTCATTTAATCAATAATAACATGATGAGTTTTTTATGATCTTGGGGTGAACATATGTTTGATTTCCATTAAGAGATGGGTGATACCTATATATACCTCCAAAATATTGGGTAATGATTTATATATCAAGAGACAGATATGACTATAATGGGAAGGGAACCCTACTCATTAAGTAATTTTTTTCTACAATGTCCTTGTGAGTGAAACATGAGTATTAAGATGGTTTGGGGAGTGAATCTATTATATTTTGATATCCTTGTATGTTAACCATAAATACTATGGATATGATTTCATGACCTTATATTTATTCCATAATTCCATGTCTTGTGCTAATTTTATGCATTCATGTATCGTGGTCATAAATTTTCTAATGATGCATGAATTATAAAATAATAATCATTATTTCATGACTAAATATTATTATATTTGGCATGTAGGGTGTCCATTTAATTTATTTTTATCATGTTCTCATACCCTTATGTTAATTATATTCTTAATTATCGCCCTTCTTTACCCTTTATAAGCATTTTATATCACACTTTAATATGTTTCATTTACATAGGTTATGAAGAATAGTCTTATGGAGGGTATGTTTGTGAAGAGTATTAAAGGGAAAATAATTGTGGTGTATGTTAAATATCATTCACAAAATTATATGAATTTCCATTTAGTCTCCAATGACACTAAACTATTATGATCCTTAGGAATGTGTTTTTTGGAATGTATTTTATATTTATCTAAATGGTGTAATATCAAAAATGAAAAGCTTTACTCACTATAGTTTGTATTTTAGTAAAGGTTGATTTATTTTATGGAAATAATATGATAAAACATTAGGGAGATCCCTATATATATTTATAAGGATATATCTATGGTTATTTATATGTGTAAGTGTAATGATTAGTCAATGTTAATGAGAATTTCCTATAATCAAGGTGAAGGATAGAGAGAGTGGTTTCCATGAAGTAACATCCCTCTAATATTACTTCAAGTGGATGTGGCTCTGACTCTGAGTTACCTAGGGGTTATAAATATGAAATGGGTAAATAGATCTTGAATCGATAAGCAATTATTTTACTACAACGTGCCTTGTTGTACACCAAGTTTAACACTAACAAGGTATTTTATTTAGAATTTCAGAAAACTCTTCATTAACCATCATGATCGATATAAATAGATGATGACAAGTAATTACCAAGAATAATACTAAGGTTTTATTAACTGAAAATAAGGATCCATAATTTAGATATCCTAAAAGAGAATTGTCATGATTTCCTGCTTCCCCATTATGAATATTATTTCATACACTGGGTTTTTTTTTGACATGGGAATGATCCAAAAAGAACTTTTTTACAACCATGTGAGGCATAAAATTAATTGATTTTCTTCCTAAGAGGAAAAAAATTAAGGGTAATAGAATGAAAATTAAAATTACTATAATCACAAAAAAAATTTACGACATAAATCATGATGAGAATCTAAATTGTAAAAGAAGGAAAAAAATTTCAGTTGATTTCATCATGAGGATATATACACATACCTTTATTAGATTCGTTGATCTTCTTAATGATGATATATGGATTACTACAATTGAAATGATATTTTCCATTCTCCATTATTTAAATCATAATATATCTACTTTGGTTATCAATCATTTGTAAGGATAAATGGATCAATTTTGAATTATCATCATGAATAAAAATAATATTGATAAAATTTACTCTATTTATTATAATGAGTTAATGAATTTATTTTCGCAATAAAAACTTTCCTATTATTATTTTTAAAAATTTAGAGAAGGATTTCCTTGAACTAAAGAAAATATATTATAAATTTATTGTTCCCTATGAGGATAATTTTACATGTATTTCTATTTTCACATCGGTTATTGTCATCCAACTTGACTGTAATGTATATAGATTATTTAGTGTCATAAAATCAATACTACAATGCGTGTTAGTTGTAGGATACTTTAGTAGCTAATAAGAGACTTTTTATTTGATATCATGGTGTAAATGGATGATATATTTATGTAATAATATCATGGCTTTGATAAGATGAGAAATATAAAAATAAAACAAAAATCTATAAACAATAGAGAAAATACGATGAGAATAATTTTATACACAATGTGTGTAAAGAAACTCCAAGGAGTTTTTAATATGGGAAATATTAAATTTTTTATGTATAGAAGGTATATTCATTAGAAAATAAAATACTAAAGTGATGGGAAGAAGTTATCCAATAATGAAAACAGAGAGAAAGCAACACAAACTGCACAAAACACTCTCTAGTGTTTCATATGAAAGGAGATTGGTAATTATTGAAATCAATGCCCCAATCCAAGGTCTAAAAGGGAGTATTAACCAAAACATCCTATTAAGGAAAAGGAGAAACATAAATGTTATGTAATAACAAAAGATGATGTAAATATTGATAATTAAGGCCCATTATCCTCCCACACATAGTTTGAAATTTCATGTTTGATTTAGTATGAATTTTCCCTATATAAATCATATTATTCAACCTTATATAAAATTTCATGTGATTTTTAGCATTTATTATATGTTACTAAATGGTTTTTTAGTATTGAAATCTCATTTTATATTCAATCATTATAGGGATGAACCCAATAATCAAATTAAGTTGTTTTTGTATAATATAATTCCTTTTTTAAAGAATAAAGGTTGAATTGTATTTCAACGTGTATATATGTCCATGAAATGTTAAAAAAGTTATTATGTATACCATCAAGGGATTATATATTTAATGTTTATAAAAATTTCAAAGTCACTATCACCCCATTTGAGGTTTTATGTAATGGTAGGTTATTAATTTTAAGGTTGTTTTAAGCGACATTTCTTGAAATACAACAATTTTTATTTTTTTATATTTTAGTGAAAAAAATAATTAAGGAGGAATGAATTTAAACATTTTCTACATATGAATAAATTTTCTACTATCCTTCATGGATTATATTATCTACGATGTTATAGTCATTATGGAAATAAGTGTATTTACTTAAAAATCCATTACACTTCATTTCTAATTGAGACGATTTATCTCAAGATTATATTGTTAGAATAATCTTTTCACAAGTGGTAAGGATTCATGGGATACCAAATTCAATTACATATGATTGCGATCCAATGTTTATCATGTTTTTTTGGTTAAGTATTCAGCTTTAAATGGAAATATATTGGACATTTAACACAACCTATCTTCTGTAAATAGATTTTAATTATATGGGAACAACTTATACCCTATATGTTTTTATATAAACATGTTATGTGGATTTAAAATATATTTCAGATCAAAATGTTCCTCCAGTTGAGAACTATTTCAATAATAAATTTTACTCGAGCATTCATCTGCCTTGTTATGAAGAAATTATGGAATAAATTGTATAACTCCAACAAGAAACAATGTAATTGTAGAAATAATGCTATTGGGACATGAGAAAGCTGACGAGGTCACATAAACTTTTAGTTTCATTTAGTAACGTGTAATGATAACATATATTTGAACGAAATGTTTTGATTCTAATTATCAACAATCAAAATAATTTTTTGTTGGGGAGATGGTAGTTTTAATAATTTCTCTATGGATGAAAGAATTGATAAATAATCCCTATTTATATTGGTCCATAGCTAATACAGATCATATCATAATAGTATGTTATAATTTGGTCCTTCCATCATATTTATCTCATGTTCATTATTTTATCCATGTTCTTCTACTGAGGAAGAATATAAATGAACCTTCACATATATTGAACATAGTGGTTAAACCAATATAAGATGATATTTCCTATAAGGAACAATCGATTGAGATTCTGGTTCATATAGAATATGTGCTACCAAAAATACCAATCACTTGGGAAAAGTATTGTTGTGAAAACACCATCTTGAGTATGATATATTAGAACACAATGATGTAATGATGATGAAACATTAATAATTTTTATAAAGGGATGATTAATTTTATGAGAAAATTTTATTTTAGGGTGAGTATAATATGACAACCTAATATTTTAAAAAAATTACTTCCAATATATTTAATTTATTCACTATTTTGTGTTACATGAAACAATACCTATAACATTAATTACATGAAACAATGAGTTTAGATTGAAATATATGATACCACACGATTATAATTCATTACACACAACACAGATTTTAACTTTTATTGCACATAAACATTATTTTTTTCTATGTTACATGCAACATTAATTTTAGATTGTATTATATGAAATGTCATGTATAAAGAAAACGTAACTTTTTATTTTGAAATTATTATTTAATATGATAGTTATTTCCTAGATATTGTAATAGAGGGTATGAATAGGATTAAATAAATTAAAAAATTATTGTTTACACATATATAACTACTTAATTTTTTGGGAACAAATTATTTAGAAATGAAAATAAAAACACTCTGAAAATAATGGAAAACATTTTATAAAAACACTTTTATGGATAAAAATGTGTATCACCATAATAAATTAATAAAGTAATTTTATTGAATCATATTTTGAAATTTATATATTATATATTCAATAAAATATCTAAAATTCATCATATGTTTTTTATATAGGATATGATTAAATATTATTTTACAATTAAAATGTGTATTTTTATAAAAAGTAGTTTTTCACCTTTCTCTCACTTATATTAGGAATATTATTTTATGAATTTTTTTAAATAAATTTCATTTTTTAAATAATCATGCGAAAATTATGTAATTTTTTATTTTTGATAATTTACTAAAGATATAAATATTTTGATGAATTGTGAAAAATATTGGTTTTTATTTAGAATTTTCATTTCATTTGAAGCATTTATATACATCCAATTTTTTAAATATGGTTAAAAAAATAATCAGTTCAAAAATATATCTTTTAATCAAATTTTAGAAATTTTAACCATTTTCGTATTGAATTATTATGTAAAATAATTTTAAACATTTAAATATATTCTTTTTGAAAACTTGCTTTACCATCAACTGTGTGATATTAATCTTAAAATAAAATATTCCACTAATATGATTGGAGTTTGGAAAAATGGATTATAATATTTCAATCACCATAATTTAGATTATCCAATAATATCAACTTAATTTTCGGTTATAAAGAATTGTAATGGAATTAAAAAAATATTTAACATGTTTAAGGTAAAAATTGGTTTTTTAGGGGTTAAACTAGAAGGAAAAATGTTTACAATAATGTCAAACACATAAAAAATAATATTTATATCCATATTTATTTATTATATATTCTATTATCCTTAATTTTCCTTTTTTTATTATTTTTTAAGTAGAAATATTTTCTACCATTATTATATTTTCAAATATTATAATAGTATACTCACCACATCTATTAAATTATACCCCTATCCTCTCATATACATGATAAAAAAATCAATTGGATTAGCCAATATAAATCTAAATAACATCCTCACCTCCATCCTCTCACCCTAAATTCCTTATGTTGGGTAGAAATCCAACTTAGAATGGATTTATTTAAAAATATAAAGAGGCTACCTGAAAAATTTGTATTGTTCTAACATTTACGTTTTTATTTAATTTATCTCTCCATAACATTAGTTTATAATTAATAAATAATTGTTGGGAAAAAATCCCTCAAGGTATCATTAGAGCATTTTTGAGGTGATTGTGTTTGTTGACAAAGTGGACATATAAGTAGTGATTGTTGACAAAGAAAAATTATGACATACAAATTTGTTGATAAAGAGAATTTCATGATGGAATGTCGAGTTCAAGACTTGCGCGCCGAAACTGGGTCGCGCAGGTGACTTGCACACCGTCACGCAGGGTGGTCAGATTGCCTATAAATACTGGACCACCCCTCCTCATTATTCACTGGAGTTCAACTCTTTGAGAAATCAGAGCTCCCGACGCACAGGTGTGGTGGTCGCACAAGTGGTGTGTGTGGTCGCGCAGGTGGGACTTGCGTACCAGAGGTTGAAGTTGTGCTCCGGTGTTAAAAGTTGCGTGCCGGTTGGCAGTTGCGTGCCAATATTGGTTTGGGCGTAAAAGGAATAGAGTCACACAAGTTTGGAGTTGAGGAATCTTGAGTCGTGCAAGTGTCTGAGGTGGACTTGCGCGCCTATTGTTACTTGCGCGCCGATACTTGCGCGCCAAGATTGACTTGCACGCCAAGTATGGTTTTGTTCCAGCGGTGCTTCTCGAACTGCGTGGAAGCAGGTACATTGCCCGATACCCTCTATGCAAAGAGATATTTATCTATGGGTGAAAGTTGTACTTGAACAGAGCATCTACACACAGAGGAAGATGCATTCATTCATGAAAATGAAGAGACCTACAGGACTATAAACTATGAGTGGATTCCTTCTAGGAGAAGTGAGCTTAGGAAGAGGAAGAATGTGATCCTCCCCACCAGCAGTGAGCCAGAGAGAGAGAGAAATAGGGAGTGACCCTTGGGAAAGCAGTGAGCTGACCCTAAATTTGTAAAGTCAGTGAGCCAGGGAATAGAAGTGATCTAGCCCGAACCTTGTAATCCACAGCTAGTAAGATTAGTGGAATTTGGTACGACCGGCAACCTGTCGGCGTATGCTCCTTGGACATAGCCCTTAGCGGTGAACCAAGTAAAATTGATGTGTCCTGCGCTTGCTTTACTTTCTGTTTATATTATGTAGCAGGAAAGAGAGAGAAGAGTGTTTTACTTAACAGTTAAACAAGATCATAACAGACATTAATTTTTAATTAGTCATACCCTGATTCACCCCCCCTCTCAGGGTATTCAACCTAGTGGACCTAACAAGTGGTATCAGAGGGAAAGGTTGAAAGTTTTTCTTCTCTCAATGGAGGTAACAAATCATAAAGGAATTCCGATCTTCGACGGATATAATTTTCAGATATGGAAGAATCGGATGCAACACTATTTCCAATCCTTGGGAATGGATTTGTTTTCAGCAGCAATGCATGGTATCACAGCTGATATTAATAGTGGTGCTTTATCAGAAGCTGAGCATAGAGAGTTGGATGCTGATTCCAAAGCAATCAATGCCTTAGGGGGAGACCTTTCCAATCCCATCAACACGAAGGTGATGTCATGAAAAACGTCACATTCCATGTGGGAAAAGATTTTGAATATATATGAAGGGGACATAAAAGTCAGTGAGGCAAAGATTCAGGTGTTGTGGAACAAATATGAAGATCTGAAAATGAACCCGAATGAGTTTGTTGACGCATTCTTTGATAAGGTAAACATTGTTGTGGAAGATATACGAGGTCTTGGAGAAGTCATTGAAGACATAAAGATTGTAAAGCGCATCTTGAGGAAACTTCCACCTTGGTTCCATCCGAAAGTTTCAGTACTAGAAGATAAGGATCCAAAAGAGCTGACGTTGGACAATTTGCATAGTACCTTGGTTGCATATGAAATGAGGAACGATGATAATGAGGCTGCAGAAAAGGGGAAGTCTAAAGAGGTGGCATTTAAGACCATGAAGAAGCTCACCATTGAAGATTCTAATGAAGAAGAAGAGATAGATGGGGTGATGTCATTCCTTTATTCAAATCTACAAAGAGGAAGAGGAAAGTTTAAAGGTAAACTTCCACTAGCATGCTTTAGATGTGGAAAGGTTGGTCATCTTATGGCAAGATGCCCCAAGAAGATTCAAGATGATGATGATGATGATGACGTTGAAATTCCCAAAAGGAAGACTTCAGCTTTTGTGAAAGGGAAGAAACAATTCAAGAGAAAATTCTTCAAGAAAAAGAATCTTCTTTCACAAGAATATTAATGTTCAGATGAGTCTGAGGATGAAGAAGTTGAGGAAATAGAAAATTGCAGAGATTGTGGGGTAAATGACTTGGTGGAAATTGTTGGTAGTTCTCAAAAGGTAGAAGAAGCTGATGCTAAAGAAGAACAAGAAATTGAAGGGAGAATTGATATGGAAGCCGAATTAGAAGCAGCTCTTGAGGAGATAGATGTTTGGAGATCCAAAACGAAGAAAGCCAATAAAGTGGTTCGTGATGCCAAACTCTATATGAAACAACAGGATGAAGAAAAGTCTGAGCTGTTAGAAGAAATTGAAAGACTAAAATCCTCAACACCAGAGAGCTCAGAAAATATTGTTGAGTATAAGCTTAAAATTGAGGAACAAAAGAAGGAAATTGATTGTTTGACTAACACAGGAAAGGAGCATGTTAGACGTATCAAAGAGCTTGAAGAAGAAGTGGTCAGTCTGTGACAAAAACTTAAAGATCAAGATAAACTCTTGACCCCCAATGTGATATCCGAAAAGCAAGCCATTCAGAAGATAGAGAAGATGAAAGCGGAGCCTAGAAGTTCAGTAGAGAAGAAGAAGTTTTTGAGGTCAGATGTTAAGGTCGTTTCTGGGCTTAGTCAAGAAAAAAAAATTCCGAAAATTGCAGTCAGACCGCAAGCACTCATCCTGAATGTGAAGGTTGATTTGGGCACAAAACAGAATCAGAATATTCACAGATCTCAAAGGAAAAATCATAGTGCTAAAATATCATGAGGGAATGGATCCTTTATCAGGTGTTATTGTTTTGGGAAAATGGGACAATCACAGTATGTGTGTTCAATAGCCAAGAGATACAGAAGGGAACATGAACAGAGATGGCAGCCAAACAGAGAACGGTTTTCCAGAACACATTTTGAAGGACACTGTATTTGGTGCGGATGATTTGGACACATGGCTAGGTATTGCACTTCAAACATTCAGAGAAATGTGTCAAAGCAGAATCAAAATGTTCGTAAGCACCAGATCAATAAACTAATAAGTGAGTTGAAAGTTCAGAACAAATTAGTAGCTCTTCAAGATGAGGGTGGTCCATCATACTCTGAGAAAGAACAGAAGTCTCAATCCATGCCGAGTGTGAAAGAAAATGTATGGACAAAGAAGAAGAAAAATGATAAGGTTGTGGTGGCAGAGATTGCCCTTAAATAATCAGATCGATCTGGTGTTTGGATCCTTGATAGTGGTTGCACATCCCACATGACGGGTAATAAGGATCTTGTTACAGGCATCAAATATGACAAAGAAGGAGTTGTCAAATTTGGAAATGATGAAGGCCTGAAGATTGTTGGCTCAGGGAAAGACAAGTTTGGGGGCAAAGAGATGAGATGTGTTGATGTCTTGGTAGTAGAGGGTCTCAGTCATAACCTACTCAGTGTCAGTCAACTATGTTACTATGGGCACTCTATCAAATTTACCAAGAAGAGGTGTGTTGTGAAAGGAAAAGATTGAGCAGCTGTTCTGCAGGGAAAAAGGTCAAAGGGAAATCTCTATTTTGTAGGTGGGGAAGAAGATACTTGTCTTTTATCCAAAGAGGAAGAAAACCAGTTGTGGCATAAGCGACTTGGTCATCTATGCCAACCATCTATGGAGGATCTCGTTAAAAGTGATGCTGCTAGAGACCTTCCCAAACTATCACGTGATCACACTCATACGTGTGATGCTTGTCAACAGGGGAAAATCATCAGAAAGACATACAGGCCAAAGGAACAGAAATCAACTAGAGTGCTCGAATTGGTGCATGCTGATGTATGTGGACCTATCTCAACACGAGCAATAAATGGAAAAAGGTACTATGTTCTTTTAATTGATGACTATAGCAGAATGGCCTGGGTATTCATCATAACCCAAAAGACAGAGGTGTTCAGTTTCATAAAGCAGTACAGGAGGGAATCAAAAAATATTCTTGGGAAGAAAATTCTGAAGTTTCGTACTGATAACGGTACGGAATTTACAAACAGTCAGGTTGAAAACTATCTCGAGAAACATGGGATAAGGCATCAAGTTTCATCAGTAAGAACTCCCCAACAGAATGGAGTATTTCAAAGGAGAAATCATATCATCAACAACATGTCCAGAACAATGCTTATTGATAAGGACCTTCCAGAGAAATTTTGGAAGGAATCAGTTTTGACATCGATCTATGTTTCAAACAGGTCCCTGTTATGTCCGAAGCAAGGGAAGACTCCGTATGAACTGTGGTATGGAAAGAAGCCAACGTTGAAGTACTTTCGAATCTTTGGAAGTAAGTATTTCATTCTAAACAAAGAACATCATATGAAGTTTGAGGCATGAGGAGATGAAGGGATATTCCTTGGCTATTCTGGGAAAAGCAAAGCGTATATATGTTTCAACAAAAGGCTACGAAAAATCATTGAAAGCAATGATGTCACTATAGTTGAAAATGAGCAGAATACTCAATGATTCAGTGAACAGTTCCTGGATGAATGTGATGATGAGGTAAGCAACCCAGGGGGAGCAGAAGTGGCAGAAGCTGACTCAGAAGAAGATACTGACGATGAAGAGGAAAATGTCAAGTCGGTGTCTATGAGGAAGCCAAAGAGTCGAGCTGAAATTGATAGGCAGAATATCATTGGTGATCAAATAGCTCTAGTTCAGACTTGAATAATGAAATCATCACAGCACGCATCGTTTTTGTCTCAAGTGGAGCCGAAATGTTTTTCTGATGCAGCTGATGATGAAAAATGGGTTCAGGCCATGAATGAAGATGGCACAGTGATTCGGAACAAAGCACGACTAGTGTGCAAGGGATACTCCCAGATAGAGGGAATAGATGTTGATGAGACATTTGCACCGGTTGCAAGGCTGGAGACAATCAGATTATTTTTGGCCATAGCAGTGCAAAGAATGTTCAAAGTGTTCCAGATGGATGTCAAATCCGTATTCTTGAATGGGGTTCTGGAAGAAGAGGTGTATATTGAGCAGCCAGATGGTTTTCACATTTATGAGGATGAGAACAAAGTTTGCAAGCTGAAGAAGGCGTTGTATGGGCTGAAACAAGTACCAAGGGCATGGTACTCAAGGCTTGATCAGTACTTGAAGAAGCTTGGTTTCCAGCGTGGAGGTGTTGACTTCAAACTCTATTTCAGCAATGACAGTAATCAAAGGATGATGGTGCTAGTGTATGTCGATGACATAATTTTTGGCGAATCAGATGAATCTCAGTGCAGACAGTTTTCCGAATTCATGAAAAATGAGTTTGAAATGTCAATGATTGGAGAGATAACGTTTTTCCTAGGTCTACAGGTGACACAAGGAAGGAATGGAACTTTCATTTCTCAAGCCAATTATGCCAAGGAGGATCTAAGAAGGTTTGGAATGGATAATTCCAAGGAGATGAAGACTCTGGTTGCTACCCGGATGAAATTATCAAAAGATGAGGATGGCAAGGCAGTTAATATCACAGAATACTGGCAAATCATTGGAAGTCTGTTGTACATAACTGCAACAAGGCCTGATATTGTTTTCGCCACATGCCAAGCAGCGAGATATCAAAGTAATCCCAAGGAAAGTCACATGCTTGCAGTGAAAAGAATACTTTGGTATATCAAGTGCACAGTGGACTTCAGGCTGACATATAACGACAAGTCTCAGACAGAATTATTGGGATATACTGATGCAGACTGGGCCAGTTCAGCAGATGACAGGAAATCAACATCTGGAGGTGCATTTTATCTTGGCGGACTATGTATTGCTTGGTTGAGCAAGAAGCAAGATTTCATTTCATTAAGCACCGCAGAAGCTGAGTATATTGCAGCCACTCAAGCATGCACACAGTTATTATGGATGAAGCAGCAGCTTGAAGATATGGGAGTTGAAGTGAAGTCTCCGATTGGAATCCAGTGTGACAACTCAAGTGCTATAAATCTTAGCAAAAATCATGTCCATCATTCCCGGACAAAGTACATTGAGATCAAGTATCATTTCATCAAGGAGAAGGTTGATCAGGGAATCGTGAAGTTGAACTATGTGCCTACAGAGCTATAGGTTGTAGACATTCTGACAAAGGCCTTACCCACGGAATCTTTTGAGAGGCATCGATTGGCTCTGGGAGTTCAGTCGATTCCCCACACTTGAAATAGTGTGGATGTGGGATCCCCCCTCTCCTCGAGGTATGATTTCTTTTTCCCTAATATGCTGATATGTGTTCTGTACTATATTACAGACTACAAAGGAGTGTCCTTTGGGTTCGTTGACAAAGGGAGAGAAAAGTGTTTGTTAAAGGAGGAGAAAATAGTGATTGGGAGACAGTGTGGCTTTTTGAGAAATCATGAAATATACGGGGAGAAGCTGACAGGTGGAGCAGCCAGAAAGGGGGAGCAATGATAAAGGGGGAGTGTATTAAATCTTACGATGCTAGAAGTGATTGATCAAAGAATGGATATCACGACAGGTGAGGATCGTGATAAAAGCAGAAGAGTGGTGTTGGAAAGTGGTAAGACTTTTTCCAAACCAAACATTGGTCTTCCAACAAATCCATCAACAATTAGAATCAGTTTAGTACAAATTGGTATCAGTTTGGTGTCAACAGTAGATGTTAGAGATAAAGTGATTCATTGATGAACTTTTCATTTACTCTTGTTTCTCACGCCGAGCATTGCTCATGTGGGCTTAGAGTATGTGTTGAGTAAATCCTTGATCGCTATCAGAATCGCAATGAGGCAAATGGAGGCTGAAGAATCAACATCGTATCTTTGTTTTGGAAGAGTTTTCAACAAACCCAAAGGGGGAGATTGTTGGGAAAAAATCCCTCAAGGTATCATTAAATCATTTTTGAGGTGATTGTGTTTCTTGACAAAGTGGACATCTGAGTAGTGATTGTTGACAAAGCAAAACTATGACATACAAATTTGTTGACAAAGAGGATTTCATGATGGAATGTCAAGTTCAAGAGCTGAGTTCAACGATACATGTTTGATTCACGAACTTCGATAAAAGGAATGGATGATCTGGAGGCGGTACAAAAGAACAGATACAAGGTGGCGCCGTTTTCCTGTGTTTGCCAAATTTTTGGGCCTGATAATCGGCCAATGAAGAAAAGTGTTTTTGGCAAAGGGACTTGCGCGCTGTGAACATGGTGTATAGAAAACTTGCGCGCCATATGTTTTTCAAGATCATAAGATCAAAATATGGCTAAGGAAATAGGTTCGTGCAAGTTTGGGAGTTGGTCGCACAAGTGTCTAAATGGAGATAAGACTTGTGCGCCGAAACTGGGTCGGGCAGGTGACTTGCGCACCGTCACGCAGGGTGGTCAGATTGCCTATAAATACTGGGCCACCCCTCCTCATTCTTCCCTGGAGTTCAACTCTTTGAGAAATCAGAGCTCCCGACGCGCAGGTGTGGTGGTCGCGCAAGTGGTGTGTGTGGTCGCGCAGGTGGGACTTGCGCGCCAGAGGTTGAAGTTGTGCGCCGGTGTTAGAAGTTGTGCTCCGGTTGGCAGTTGCGCGCCAATATTGGTTTGGGCGTAAAAGGAAGAGAGTCGCGCAAGATTGGAGTTGAGGAATCTTCAGTCGCGCAAGTGTCTGAGGAGGACTTGTGCTCCCGTTGTGACTTGTGTGCCGATACTTGCACGCCGAGATTGACTTGCGCGCTATGTAAGGTTTGGTTCCAGCGGTGCTTCTCGGACTACGTGGAAGCTGGTACGTTGCCCGATACCCTCGGTGCAAAGCGATATTCATCTACGGGTGAAAGTTGTACTTCAACAGAGAATCTACACACAGAGGAAGATGCATTCATTCATACAAATGAAGTGACCTACAGGTCTATAAACTGTGAGTGGATTCCTTCCTGGAGTAGTGAGCTTAGGAAGAGGAAGAAGGTGATCCTCTCCACCGGCAGTGATCCAGAGAGAGAGAAACAGGGAGTGACCCTTGGGAAAGCAGTGAGCTGACCCTAAATTTGTAAAGGCAGTGAGCCTGGGCATAGAAGTGATCTAGCCCGAACCTTGTAATCCACAGCTAGTGAAGATTAGTGGAATTTGGTACGACCGACAACCTGTCGGCGTTTGGTCCTTGGACGTAGCCCTTAGCGGTGATCCAAGTAAAATTGATGTGTCCTGCACTTTCTTTACTTTCTGTTTATATTATGTAGCCGGAAAGAGAGAGAAGAGTGTTTTTCTTAACAGCGAAACAAGATCAGAACGGGCATTAATTTTTAATTAGTCATACCCTGATTCACCCCCCTCTCAGGGTATTCAGCCTAGTGGACCTAACAATAATGATATAATAACCATATTATCTAACATATACTTAGTTTTTTATGATATGTTCAGGACCTACAATCTTGTAATTAACAGACCTGGGTCACCCACAAAATGGGCACCTGACCTAATATGTCACATACTTAAAGGGTGTTCTCGATCCCCAAGGCCTGGAAATACCCAGGACTCAAAAGAAACACCCAAGGGAATGATTGATCCAAAGAGAATAATCTCATGGAATATATATATATTTTGTTCGATGGAAAATTTATAAATGTAAAAAATATATGAAATAACAATTAGAAGATATCAAAAACATTTACTATATATGTATCCCAAATATCCAAGATACAAGTCCAGAAAAAAAAAACAAATCCAAAATATCTTCACCATGTGATATCATGGATTACATCACACCATTTAACCCCCAACTACCAAACTCATCTAACAAGAAGTCTCACCAGTTCAATGAATCTCCTTGTCTTTCCCTACATTGAATTACATACAAAGGTCTGCACACTACTGTAAGAGGTGCACAAGGTCTTAGGTAAAAGGATAAATAAGATCTCATCCAATTGTTCTATAACAAGACTCTATATAAAAATTCTTGTTCTCCAATTTTAGATAAAACATTGAATGATAAGAACTAAAACAGTTTTATAGAAAACAATGCAGACATTTCCCTTTTCATCAGTTAAAAAATAAAAGCAATTATATCAATTAAAAACACTTTTTCCATATAATATTTCAAAATCATCAATATTCATGTCAAGGATAAAATTTTAAAATAACAAGAATCACTAAACAACAGAATAAGTATCAATACTATGGATCTATATAGGTCATACTAGTAGAATACTTGTTCCACAATCAATCATGTTCACAATATGGTTCTAGAACATAGTCTTAAGAAGTAGAGGAATGACCCTAGTGTAAAACCATATAATAATGTTGATATATGGAGCCCAAAAAATGGTCCATGGAAACAAAGGAATGACACATGACAAAACATCTTGATAATCACAAAAATCGATGATGACCTCAAGGTAAACATTCCACCAATATACTTAAGGTAATCCATGTGCTCATTTAAACAATTCGTTCCAATTCTTTGAAATCCATATCAAAACCATTTCAAAAATCCATTTCAATGTTTTGAAAAATATACCTTTTCTTTATATTTATCTAAAATCACATAACATCTATTTTACCATAAAAACTATTTTCAACACTCCCAAAACAATCATTCTAATTCCATGTAAAATCTGTTTACAAAATAGGAACAATAGGGTTCATCAACATATTCTAGTGACAGAACCATCAACATAAAAACATGGGTAGAAGAAACCCAAATGATTATCTCCAACAATAAAAATGCAACGACATCAACAAAGTCCCTAGAACTTAATACCCAAATCACAAAATAGATTCAATTGAGAAAGATGTTTATTAGAGGAGAGGAAACTACATATACATGAAGAATGAACACCCATCTCACCACAACCAACAATAGAATGAATTTAGAAATGAGATCCCACAACAAATCTAGAATAAGGTAAAAATAAACACCATTTTAGAAGAAAAAAATCTGATAATGTAACCGAAGGGCGCTACTGTGACAAATTGAAATAAGAAAGAATAAAGGCCACAAACCCAGAGGGGAAAATCGTAACTGTAATAAAGATCAAAATGCTAAATAGATTAATCAAAAGTAATAGAGTTTCCCAAAATCATTAGAGAGGAACACTTATTTAAGATAAAAAGAGAACATTTATCTGAAAGTGAAGTTCCCTATCATGATCCATGTATCACTGAGTGGGAGAGGGGTGAATTATTGATATCATTTTATTTTTATGTTTCCTTTTATTTGAACCAACCTTCACCTCCTGTTAAATTGTTTATTCCCTGCTGAACACACATAATCAGAGGAACACATGATTTACACTGTTTAGTACTCAACATGGGTAGTTACATCCTTGGTATGGTATATAAACAATCCAGTACCACAAAATTCACTAGAAAAAAAATCATTTTATGTGGAATAAAACGAGTAGGATATACACATACACTCACATAGCACATGGAAAACAATCCTCAAGTCTGTGTGCACCCTCTTAGCACAAATAGGAAATTATAATATTTCTGTGGTTATTTAAAATTGATCATTTGTATTCTAAAAAGTTCAAATCTTCAATTTCTTACCAAGAAGCCAGTAATAAATATCTTACGCACAATTCAATATTTGTGAAGAATCGAAAGCATTCACACATACTTTTAGGTGTATTGTAGGAAACTTTAATACCATGCGTGTAGGATTTGACTTTTTTCGTGAAACATCTCTTCCGCGCAACTTCAATTTTGTGTGAAACTCCCTTCTTGTGTGTTGATTCACCTTCTTGAACACAATTCTATTCTTACACATAACTTCCCCTTCTTTTGTGGAAATCTATCTATTTTGTTAAGTTCCATTTACATAAAATTATATCACATCTTAGACTTCGGAATCACTCTATGTGTCGAGCATAAAAATTGTGACGAGGTCACCTCTTTTTTATAGACATCGTCAACCCCTGCGTGAAAAAACCAAAATGTGTCACGCACGATCCAAAAATTTCATCAAATACACATTTGACATCCTTTGGGCACTTAAGTCTCTTTCGTGCAAGACTCATATTTATCTCACTTCTTGAATATATCTTGCACTTCACGCCTTTTCGATTTTTCAATGTTTGTACCTCGAATCATGCCTTGCACGCAACATTCCAAACTCTCTTAAATCTTGCATGTGAAAAATAATCTTTCATGAAAGACTTTCCCATTCCTTATTTTTATGTTTAGATAATGGAACTCCACATGTGTTCAAAATATAATGTCATCTTCAATTGGGGCCACCTTAAAATGTTCTTTTATGCCACCTCCAGATTGTGCATTCCATTGTCATTTCTCATCACACTACATTCCATTACCATTCTTCAGCTTTCATCATGAAATACACTATCTTGATATATATCCTATAATGGAATCGCATTAACATCAGCATATTTTCAAAAAGAAGTACTACAACTTCCCTATCTTCTAGCATCATTATTCATTCCAATCGAAACATTATACTACTGGAAGAACCATTACTACCCCCTTCCATTACAAGGATTTCATCATAAGTTCTCTTAACTTATGATATTTGTGAAATAAAAATCAGAAAATCATATTCTTATTTTCATGTCCGTTACAAAGTTAATTGATTTATTTCTTTTGACAACAAAAGACAACTCTTTGTAATAGAAAACACTTCTTACATCCTTCTCCATCCAACAAGGTCCCAACAGTAATAACATCCAAATCTCGTACATCACCATAATGATATCTTCTCTCGGAATTACATGATGTGTAATACCTTCTCATGTCATAAAATCCATGATCTCTAAATATGCTGAAAACCCAGTCTTCATGGATTAAAATATGATCTTTAATTAACCTTTAATATGTAAAAACTAATCACATCAAGTAAAATTTTATAGTGCCAATCCTACTCACAACATGAATGGTTCAACCATTACACATCATGTAACCTAGTTACATAGCATGAAAATATCCTACAACTATGTGAAAATCATTAAATTAATATATAAAACACCAAAAAAGGGAACATGGAGAGAGGGAAAATCTTAAGTCATCAATGTAAAGTGTTGTTACAAACTCTTCACCATAATTAACTTTTATCCCCATGATGTCATCTGGAAGATATAGCCCTTGGAAGATGATAATTCCACTGCACCATCATCACTGACTCATGTTATCATGTAACGTGGTAATATTATCCATTTATCCATAAAATTATGAAAAACCAAATAAACTTCCCAAATAAGAATTTCACTTGAGAGTCAACGATCTCTAATTGTTTCTCCAAAACAGAAACATCTGGCTCTAACTCAATTAATTCTCAACGTAGAATAATAGTGGGATTATTATGATATATCTTGAGCTGAGATATTTGGAAGAAAACATCAATATTATTCAACTAAAAATGAAATTAAAACTAATATACATCTTCCCCAAGCTTCGTAGAGACCTAAAATGATCTAACATATATCAAAGAAAAATTTCACTGCTTTCCAAGTTGAGGGTGACCCAACCAAGGAGAAACTTTCATGATAACCAATTCACCCAAGGAAAACTCTATAGGACAACACCACTGATATGTATATTATTACTATCAAATCCAGGCTATAACTGTATATCAATGTTCATCTTGGATCTTCACTAATGTCTCTTGAACTATACTATGTCCAACAAGAGATACATTTCCCACTATTTCCAAATAAATAAGTGATCTTCATGAGGGCAATACAACACCTAAATTGGATTCATTATAATAAACCATTAATAACTACTATTATAAAAGACTAAACCAATCCCATATGGATGTATAAAGATTAACCAAAATTCTAGACATATGAACAAAGAATATCCTCCATGATCTTGATCACATGCTCTATCTGACCATCTATCTGTGGATGGTATGTATTACTCAACTTTACATGAGCTTCCATTGCCACTTGGAGGAACCTATATATCCTAGAGTTATACCAAGTAATCCTATTCAAAACAATGGTAAAAATATTCCCATGTAACTTCATAATATTTGGTAAATGTAGCTTACCCAAATATTCAACCTTAGTGGTATCCTTGATCCGAATCAAATGAGAAGAATTCAGAAACTAATCAACAACTAATGTGATAGAATTTATACCTTTGGATAGTTCTTGGTAATCTAACCACAAAATCCATGGATACCTCATTAGATTTCCAAACCAACAATAGAAGATGATGATGCAAAGAAAAGAGTTTTATGTGTTATGCCATTATCTAGTTTTGGGTGTAACAACGAGATAGATAACATGAAATGTATCACTTCATACCCATCTACTAGAATCATATTATCTCTTCATAATTCAACTTTTTAGTTCTTAAATTAATGGACCAAGAAGAACCATGACAATTAAACAATAATAAACACCTTATAGAAACAAGGAATACAACCCCATCCCAAAATAGAGCTTACCATATGAAGATAGAGACCAATCAAAAATGTTTTCCCCACCCTGACTGCTTTCTCTATTTTTAATGAATTCATCAGAATGTTAATAAAACTATAAAATAGACTATAGGAGAGTTATTGATAACTAAAAACATATTAAAATCATACCTAAACAATCCATCTGAGCGTCTAGGTGAAATTGTGAAAAAAGAACAATAATGTTTCAGTCCTCCTTACATTCAAGAACAACCTATGATGGTATGTTCCTTCTATGTTCCTTTGTAATGAAATTACACTTCCCCAAGGTGTAATAGATCTCAAAGTCAAATATATGATGTTATTATACCCATTATATCTATTTTTGATTCAATTATTTTAAATAATGGATTTAACTATATTTATTATGATTAGAAAATAATGTGAACCTCTCCTTAAAAAGAAAAATTTAATACATTTAAGTGCATACATAATTGAAAATATCATGAAATCATGAGTGGCATAATTATTATTAGTAGGAAGAAGATGAAGAGATATGTAAGCTACTATAGGGTCTTCCTAGATAAGCACATAACCTAAACTAGCACTAAAAGTAGAGAAAACCATTTTTCCCTTATTAGTATCTGTTATGTTCAGAAAAGGAGATAATTGTAGCAGTCATTTCATTTCATCAAAATAATATTGCCACTTCGCATCCCATGGGAATTTCACCGCCTTCATGGATAGAGCGGGAAAATGTTGCACCATATTAGATAAATCTATAACTAACTGTCAGTAGTACCCAACAAGACCACATAAGCAACATATCTCAATGTTATTCTATGGTCCATTCATTGACAAGTCCATGTTCACCTTTTTAGTTTCAACTAATAATCCACCTTCAGAAATTGAATTCCCTAGGAACTCACTTCATGAATAAAGAAACTACATTTCGAAATATTTAAATAAAAATGGTGACTTATCATAATATTGAGAACCAAACATATATGGTTCTCGTGCTGAAGATCAAATTTTGAATAATTCATCTTATAATCCTTTAAAACTACAAAATAGTGTTAATATATTGATGGAATATCTGATTCATCAATTCCATAAAATCTATTAGAGTGTTATTTTTAATAAAAGGAATCAAAAGATAATCATAATGTTCATACATGTTCATTAAAAAATTCTTCAGTATATCACACATTAAGACTCTGATATAATGATATCCCAGTCGAATATCCATCCTAAAAAACACTTTCCCCCTTTTAACTAATAAAAAATGTCATCCACAGATGTAAAAAGAAACATTTTCTAAACTGTTACTCATATCAACTTATTATATCCAACACAAAACTATATTGAACTATATACTTTCTTAGAGAAGGGAATAGGGGGTTCTTAAGGAAAAACACTAGGTCAAATGAAACCTCTTTCCAATAGGTGATCTAACAGAATATTGATCTATTTTAGTTATAATGGTACTATATTATTAGAAGGTTTCATGATAAACTATGTATCTAGTACCAAGTCAATTGAAAACTCTACATATATCTGGAGGATTATAGAATAATCAATTTATGGAAACTTCATAAGTGTCTTGAAAAACAATGGGAAGAAAAATTTAATGAAATTTCATCATCGTAAATAGAAACAATAAACAAAAAACTGATGTGATCTGGGGGTATGGTCTTTCACAGCTTCAATTCTAGTATCGCTCCCCCTAAAACACAGAAGTTCTCACATCAACATCATTAAATGAAACATACCAACGTTAAAAAACAAAATCAGCTTAATGAGCGAGATGCTAATACATACTGATGAAGAAATTGAATAGATCCAGATCTAGAATAAGAAAATCCCAGACCAACTCTTTAACAACTATTATTAACGAACATGATGAAAAATGAACCCACTTCTATTTTATCTTACCAAAAAAAATCTCTAACTGCAATAAAAGTTATGTAAGTTCCTTTAGATGTTCAAAAATATTAAAAAAACATGTATATATAAACTAGTGGGAGGCACCCGTATCAAATAAATCAAACATTATACACGATGCAATAATGATAGTACATATCACTATTATCATACCTACATCGAACTCCGCTATAAACTCATATAATCTATAAAATTTCTTCACTCTTGAGGCTTTTGGCTGGATCACATTAGTCCATGAATCATCTTATTACCCCATAATAGAATTTTTAGCTGAGATACTTATATCATAATGAGGTGTATTCATATCCTGATAGAAGCATGGTATGCAACCAATGCATTTACAATTGTTGCACATATTTGTGATCATATAACAAGAAATTCTTTTGGGTTCGACCTTCTGGGAATGATAAAATTTCATTAGAATATTATTGGTGTAAAAGACTGTGAAGAGGAGGATCACAACTGAGACCCACCTCCACCACTCTTGTGATGATCCTACCACTCCATATTCTTCTCTTGTGTGCCACTAAAGCATCCACTAGATAAAATAGAATAGGTTTAAAAACTAATCTTTCCCGTCATTTTAATATCTTTTATCCTATATATGTATAACATCTCCATATTGGTAGAATGATTTTCAATATATATCTGTGATATGATATCCTACTAAAAACCCAGAAGTTATATCTTTTCATTCAACTGGTCATTCTGTACCACATCTGTAGAAAACCGGATAAGCTCGACAAACCATATAGTGTACACCAACACAGAATGCTCTCAATGTGGCCAAGAAAGTATCTTAAGATACTTTTCAAGCTTCAAACACTCTAGGAATAATAGGTAGAAGAACTGGTATTTGAATCCCTTCTAAACCAAGTCCACATGTCTACTTCCTGAAATATAGAATCCCACCATCATTTACCTGAACCCTCATGCCTCAATGTTTCACACTTCACCTTGATATTTTCATGTGTCAAAAAAACATTTATATCTTATCAATATTATCCATCCAACTCTATGCCCCTTGATGGTATTTGGGTCCTAAATGGATTGTATCATCTTGTGAATGAATTTTTATGACCGGTCTCTTTCTCCACAAGCTCCTGTTTCTACCTCAAAAACTGGTTTCTGAACTCGTCATATGTTCCGATAAACAACATGAAATACATAGACAGTAGAATCCATGAGAATCTGATTTATTTTTGGATTCCCTTGAGGTGCAAGAGATACAAACCCTAAGTAACTCATTGAATACATCTCAGACATATGTTGTTGTACACCAAAATAGAAGGAATGATCCGACAAGAGTATAAATCACAATTCAAAGAAATAAACCCATAATAATAAAATTAGATTTAAATAGAGACCTATAACAAGATACACATATCCCAACATACCAAAGAATATTGGTTCTCATCATGATAAGAGTTGGCCAGGAACATATAGAAATATACCTCTTAAGTCCCACAAACCTATCTCCAGCCTAAAAAACAACCGAATGTATGAACTCTTGAAGACATAATGAATTTGATACCATTTTTGCAACAAATAGACACATGTAACCCTCAAACCTAATACCCGGCCCAATAATTCAGATACCAAAGGGATTTATTGATACTTATAGGATAGTGACAAGCTCTGAATCATCAAAAAACAATCCAAATAGAATTAGTTCTCCCAAGTGCACATACACATGGAATATATATACATGAATCGGGATAGAACTACAGAAAGATAATAAATATATACAACAAATTTAATAAGATAGTGGAAATAAAATTTCTTTAAAAGTATCCAAAATCATCAAGAGACAAGTCTAACTAGAATAGAAAAAACCCAAATATATACTCCATGTGATAGCATGGATGAACTCCCACTATCTTAACACGAGCTACCCAACTCGGCTTACATGAAACCTCAACAAATCGCTATAGTGAATTGCCTTTACCTACATTAGAAGTCATAAAATGGTCTATAAACCACAAAAGGGTTTTCCATGGGGTGAGATAATAGTCAATATAGTATTTCACCAAAGTTTTCCAGAACAATTTTATTTATAATAATTAATGTATACTCATTTCAGATAAAACATGGAATTTTAAATAATAAAGCAGTTTTACAAAAAATATGGTAATCATTTCCCTTTTTCTATAATTCAATAACAAACGTAGGTATATAAATTTCAAAGAATATTTTCAATATTACATTTCACAATAATCAACATGCATACCAAATCTCAAACAGATGAAATCGAAGAAACAGAATATATAAGCACAACTATCATCATCAAGGATCACTATAGGTCCACTATCATAATAATCATACCACAATCAACCAAATTCAAAATCTAGTTCCCAGAAAATCGGATTAGGAAAAAAGGAACACCACATGATTAAACACCTCTAATAATGTCAATATTAGTCCCCTAGAATAATGGTTAGAGAAAAAAGTGGAAATTCCCATGACTAAACCTCCCGGTAATTCCAAAAACGGATGGTGGCCTCAAGATAAACCATATACATATGTACTCATGGTACCCCATATTCTCATTTTCACAATTTATTCCAATGATTTTAAATCAATTTCCAAACCATTCTAAAAAATCCATTTCAATTATCTGAAAATACACTTTTCACATTAATCAACAACTAGGAAAACAAATTATTCTTCAAAAATTATTTTGAACAGTCAAAAATATTTCATGCCAATTTAATGCACAAATTACATTATCAAAACAAGAATAATATGGTTCTTCAACATGGGATATATTTGGAACTACCTACCTCAAATCTTGTGTCGCACACACCCAAAATGGGATCGATCATCCATAAAAACTAAACGAAGTGAAAAAGGACCTAGAACACTATCCAAAAATCTAAATAGGGATCTAATTAACAAAAAGGGTTTGTGGAATAGAGGAAACTCTATATACCTCTAGAATGAAGATCCCCCAGACTATAAAAAACAATGGAATGAAATTAGTGATCTATAATAAGATAATAAGAAACACTATTTCAGACCAAAAAATCCAACAAAAAACATAACCCAAGGGAACTATAGTGACTAATAGAAATGAAGAATAAAAAATGTCACTCATCAGAAGAGACAAATGACAACCATAATGAAGATAAAACAATAAAAAGATCGATATTGAAGGAACATTGTCATCCAAAATAACTAGAGGGAAACCCTTGGTCGATATGTAAGGAGAACCAGTAGCGGAATGGGAACACAAATCCATTACAGTGCCCTAAAATTCCATACTCGGAGAATTACCTAACGTGTAATTCCTTTATATGTCCTGAAATCCACTATATCTAATAACAATGAAAAAATCAAGATTTATTGAAGTATAATATTTAATCAAACCATTATTTTTAAAAAGACATCAGGTCATGTAACCATTCAAAACATTAATACATCTCATGGAATTCACCCAAAAACAATTACGTGATGAGTAACATAGTTAAACAAAATGTAAATCTCCTACAACCTATTGATAATTGAGAAATCAATATCTGAAACACCACACCAAAAAGTTAAATTGGAGAGATGTAATAACATACCTATTCAAGGTAATGGCATGTTGCAAACCATCTCCTTTTCCATCAAATGGGATAATAAATCATCACTTGTGTGTATATTAGGAAACCACCTCATGAATTGATGTAATTCATTTTTTCATTACAAATTTTCACTAAATGATATAATGATGAATTAATTTATCTTAAATAGTATTTAAGAGATTATTCTACTTATATAATAATTATATCACATAATCCTTCTTATATTCCCTTTCATGGTAATATGGTAGTGTTGCTCATGTGTATAATGGATTACAACCTCATGAAGCATTATGATTTGTTCAGGATTAAGATTGAATGTAATAATGTTGTATTTAATGATCAAATGTGATATATATTACATAAATATGATTATATAATGGTAATATATTATTTTAATTTCTTTATTTATTTTAATTTGGAAAACATAAACAACATTTAGGTGTACATACATCATACTGTATCCACGAATAGTGTATTTCATTTACTATCTCTATTATTTATCAATCACTCAATATTATTATATATTAAATATATATTACATTTATATAATGTATAAAATTGTAATTATTATGGATCCATGATCAATGTAAGAGGACCAAAAAAAACAAAATCAAGACAAACATAGAAACAAAGTAGTTATATCCCTTACGTGACTATAAAATGGAATTGTTTATAAACTAGTAATAAAAGTTATTAATAAAACAATATAATATATTACATTTATATATATGGTTTTTTATGTCATATATTAACAATAAAGTTATTTTTTTTGTATGAAGTTAAAACAAACATGACGGATTTGAAGACATATAGTAATAGATTTCTAGTCTCTCTTTTATTTCAAGGATACTTATGAAAATTCACTACTAATCTTTTATATGGTGTATATACTACCTCATTATCATTTTATATCACTAAAATCATTATTTTCTTGATATAAAATTTTTCATTTGACTTTATTCATTATTTTAACTTTCTATTCAAATAATTACAAAAGTGGTATGTGATTTTTGTCTCAACTTACTTTCCTTGAGACATATGTTATAGTATGTACCTATATTCTTTTATGATATGTTTACAAAGACACATTAACATATAATATAATTATTTTTACCCTCATTCCATCTTAGTATTTGTTGAATGTTATTATTTTGTGGGATTTACAATTCAATATTACAAAACTGGTATGTTATAATCCCATCATTTATGATAATTATTTCTGATTGTGTTTTTGGTTATCAAATATTATGATCCAACTATAAATAAACTCCTGAATTTTATTCTCCTATGTTTGTGTCATTATAATTCATGTTTCCCCTTAATTTATCTCTATTTATGTACTTAGGATTTCAAGAAACTATTTTTAATATAATTCATCTTTATTTCAGTCTTCTGTCAAAGAAATGTATTCTTACAAAACAAGGATCTATAAAAATATATTGAAAAGTGTTCACAAAATTTATAAAATAATTTTTCAAATATATTTCTACCTTATTTCTACTTTTAAAAAAATTATTGTAATCATCATGTCATTTTCTAAATAATGGTCTTTGGATTTAACCATAAATATAAAAAAATCATCATTATGAAGTGTATTTCCTGAAAGGAATTTACCACCATAATTTTTTCTTAGTAATTATTTATTTTATTTGATAGTTAATTAAAAATAATTCAATTTTACATTTTCTTTGTGTTATAAAATGTTTTTATTTCAAAGAAGAAATTATATTTTCTTTTTAAATTATTTTGGATACTTTTTAAATCATCCATTATATATTTTCAAGTTAATTTTCAACAAAAGTGATTTAAAAAATGTTTTATTATTTTTTACTCAGAAAATGTTATTTTCAGTGAAAATTTATCTTCATCAATAATAATTCCATTTTATTTATCATTCAAATTCATTTTCATCTCAGATTACATCCTTCGATATGTATTATGTTTTTTTAATATGAAAAAATGATTCCATTCATATTCTTTCTCTAAATGGTTAATGATGAAAATATGTTTATGAATATCATTTCTCCTCAAAGGGTAATATCAAGAGAAAATTATTTTGAAATGCAATTTTTATCAATAGGTTATTCTATGATTAAATGATTAAATGATTTTGATATGTTTCTCATGTATACATGATATTATACAAAGAAATATTTTTGAGACCCATATAATTTATTGGGATATTATATGAATAATGTTTTATGAAATTTTGGAATATATATGTCTAATTTTCATTCTGAGATGTGTGGGACCAATACTGCCTCCAATAAATTGGGTTAAGATATATATCTCATTAGATTGACATGAGTATAATAGAATGAGAACCAAATTTAGAAAGTTACTTTTTATACAATGATGATCCGAGGAGTGAACCATGACCAAATTGAGGGTTTTGTTAGTGAAATCATTACACTATGATAGACCTTTAAATGATACTATGATTCTATGAAAATAATTTTTAATGATTTTTTGAATGTTATATTTCCATTTCTTATTACAGTATTATGCTCCCAGGGCTCATGTAATCTAATTTACTAATGATTAATGTCTACTAAACTATCAATATTTATTCCATGACTGAATATTATGACCATTTATATGTATGTTGTGGTATTACAAAGTTATTTCCATGTTCTCATAACCATTTATTACTATATTCTTATATAGCTATATTTTTTAACCCTTATTGATCATTTGATCTCACCCTTTCTTAGGTTTCCTTTATTCATGTTATAATCTATGGTCTTACGTAACATATGTTTTTGAAAATTAATAAATGTGGATATTATTATGGGTGATGTTTGATATTGCTCACCAAATTAGAAAAATGTGTACCTAGTCTCCAAACACAGAAAATATTTTCAGTCCTCTTGTATATGTTTGTTCAATATATTGAATATTTATATAAAAATATAATATCTACATATGAATGTTTTGATCCTAAATAAAATGTATTGGATGATATGGTTTAGTAATAAAGTATTAGTTCTATAAATACAATAATTTAATATTGAACTATAATAGGGAGATCATGTTTTTTTTCAGAATACATACTAGTGAAATAAGATGTATTGGGATGTAAAAAAATGTATCCATTGGTAATGTAAGAAAATGGATATTATAGGATATGAATATTGAATCTTTTTATGTCATAATTTTTAGGATTAGAGAAATAAGTATATGGGAATGTCTTAATAAATACCCATAAATTTATAGAAATGAAAAATCATTTCCATGTATTTTTTTAGACTCCCCGAAAAATCTATAGGGCAGCTTGTTATATTGGAATATTTGATCACCTAATGATGTTAGAAAAAAATATTTACATCAAAAAATATTTCTCTACTGATATTACTATTAGCTTATGGATTAAAAATGTGGTGAGATTTCAGGGAGTACAAAATTTTATTATAACTAATCAAGATTTGGGGTATATCTTGATGTTCTGGAAATATCTTAAGTAGGATCTATATATAGAGTTATATTTCAGTAAAAATTATCATCCATGGAATAATGGTCAGTCTATGAGAACCATTAAATCCCTATTAGATGTAATGAGATCATTTTATTTTTAATTCCATGGTGTATAGGATAAAAACATTCTTATATTTTTATTTTCATTCAATAATATCATTAACAAGAGTATTATGATGGATCTGTATGAATCCCTCAACGATAGATAGTGTAGAAATCCAATGTGTTGGGATGTAGTTTTGGAAAGAAAGATATTGAGATCCCGTCATGTTGATTAAATGGTAGATAATGTTTTTCTTACATCCCAAAATAAGTCACCGATTCTGAGATAGAACACCTCATGACCTCCTGTGTTCCTCTGCATACACAAGAGGATCTGGACTATAAGCAAATATCTATGTCAAAAAATGGATATACTATACCCTTAGTATCATGTCATATTATCCTTAGAAAACATTTTATTGCAAACGAAATTATTAGACTAATACATGTGGAAAATGATAGATGATATATATGTTATATAAATAAGTTCTCCCAAAGTGGTAATCTTTCCAGAGTTATGAAAAAAAATAAAAAACAATAAACTATTGGTCACTCTATTTCCCCTCCAAGTCTGCTCTAGTTTTGTGTTCCAAATACACAACCATCCACCATAGGTCCCATACCCTTCACAAGATAACCTATAAAATTTACAAGTGCATTGAAAACCTAGAGTATAGAGTTATTACTAGAATCAGTAGGAAACCAACAATTTATCCATAACCATATTAGATAATGTATATAAATGTATCACATTATAATATATTTATAACAATCATAATAACACAAAACAATGAACTGAGTAGTGGAGTGGTAACCATAACCCCACAAACCTCTGGCTATATCCATTTCAACTGAATGTCATATGGATAATGAAGGTGTTAGAATAAACGAGGATTGTCCCTGAGGATAATGAATCCTGCTACACTTCAATATATGATCATGCAACATGACATCACTTCTCATAAAGAAGATTATGTTCTCAAAATCACCTTAGATTCAAGAGCTAATCAAATTCCCATATTCATTGATTAACATAACACTTGTCATTTGATAGTCATTGAGTGTATATAATCATGATTTTAGAAGAATGAAGGATAGGAGACCAGCCTATGGAATCAAGAAAATTAGCATCATGTGGTAATGCATCTCTGTAACACTACTCAACAAGAAGGATACATTCATGAAATCACCTAGTCTTATAGATCCACTCAGAATACCCTTGTTATTGTGTAAAATACCAATTACAATTGTCAAGTCACTGATTGCATCATATGACATCCCATAGGTAATGCCATATCCCTACCTAATAATAATGTCCATCTTCATCATTGTCTCAATCATGTAAAATCCCCTTCTATGTGATAATCATGTCACCATGGTTTTCCTACATTAGGATCCTAGAACAATACCAAAAAACCACACATAGCATGGTAGGGTACATAATCAATAATATCATATCAGAATAAGTATGTTAACGCACACAATATTTGTGACCAATATTAATAATTAATAATAAGAAACAAATTACTCATGGATACAAGTGTAAGTTCATGTTATCTACGCAACACACATAGTCCCACATGTGATCATAATCAATCATGGTTATCAAATTTTCTGTATAAATAATTATATTAATGAACCACGTGACATGATTCCAAAAAATTAAGGGTCTTCCTACCAAAAAAATCATCCATCTAAAAAGGAGGAATGAATGACTGAAAATTAAATTTTTATTATTCAAACACTATTAAGGAAAAAAGTGAGAAACATTGATTTAAACCACAGTAGGAAATTAAAGAACCATTAATGGAAAACATAAGCCTACCAATATTAATTTCCCTAAATAATTTCTAAGAGATTTTGGTTACCTGGTTATCTAGTTACTCAATTAGAAAATCATAAAAATGAAAGGACAAATTGTCCCAAGAGTGGACATACATCTTGATGCTAATCATTCCTATATATAATCCCATCGATATGTATTTGATCTATTTTTTCGATCCAATTGTGTAGCTATTAATTTTCTTCCACCCTTAATGACCTCCCCATCATTCTGGTTGTTTCCTCCTCAGTAGAAATATGAGATATGGTCAGTTCAGTTACTTCTTCCTCTAATCTTCTAATAAATTCAAAATATTTCTCAAACACCTCACCAAATTTCTATAGTAGGAAGGCTCCATTAATGTTCATCTACATAGCATTAAACATCATTTCTGATCATATCTCCATTGGATGTGATAAATAAAAACACTTCTTCCTCTATTTATAAATTCCCTTACAGCTTCTGTTTCTCCCAAGACTAAGAGATCTGTCTCCATAAACCTCCTCTTCTAATTATCTGACACTAGACTCACTCTAATACTTAATCTCTTAAAATGGACCAATATGTTTCAGTTGTTCAAAAGGATTAAAAACGCCACTGCTTCCTCCTTCGTACCAGGACGAGTCCTAGTGCCTTTCCCTGAGTACACCACCTATGCAAAACATTCTCCTAAGGGACTCTTGGGAGATGATTCAACCACCTTGAATCCCCTTCGCTAACTGGATCAGATCATTCCCTATCATGGTGGGTTTATTATATAGTACATAATTCCTTTTCTAATACATAATTCATAGCATCTATCACCCTTATCATCCATAATTGAGTGACATTATTAGAATCACTACAAAGAATTTGGCTATCCGAGAACAAATAAATACCTATGAGATTCCGAAGTATTCAAAGAATTGATGGGTTCTGAATGGTAAGGGTATTTTATAGAAGCCTTGTCCAAGCCTCCATGGAAGTCAAAACCCACATTATATGGTACTCATAATACCATCTGAAGAGAAGAAAATGAGACCCAGTATAGGTGTGATGAGCCCTTTACCATGCCAAAATAAGATGTTCCACCAACGTAAACCTAATCAGGATGCATTTAGAATAAAAAATTAAGACCATCACATGCTCTTAAAGGTTCTATTAATGAAATATTAATTGGTCTAAAACATCCAATGATGGATGGGTAATCTTGAAATGGGAAATCAATGTCAGATTTAGCATGGAAGAAGCTTTAGTGAAATCTAGATTCGATAACTACACATGCAGAGCTCCGTTGAAGATGTATGAAACCTTAGGGATAAGGTATATCTTAAAAAATGATGAGAGATAGATAGGGTTTGAGAAAGGGGTAAAGGGGGGGGGGGGTTTACCATCTTCAAACGATGTCGCAAGACCCTCCACCACTAAGGGGGGACTACTGCAAGGACCATCTGTGAATAGGGCATGGCTGACTAAGCATAGCACTCCCCATTATCCAAACACTAAACATCCCATCGAGGTGATAAACTATTAAAATACACCTCTTCACGACATTATTATCATAAATTTCAACACTTGAGGTTCACCAATACTTCCTATAACTAAAAAATTATTTTATTTCAAAAAAATAAAACACTGCATGTGATAACACATTCTCTCTCCTAGATAATTTTAAAGTTATTGTTTTATAATTATCCTTTAATAATTTCTCCTAAATGTTCATTTTATAATATTGATTTTATAATTTCTCTTAAATTATTCGGTTATAATTATATTTTTATAATTCATCCTAAATTACTATTTTATAAAAATATTCTCATAATTTATCTTAAAATATCACTTTATAATTATATTTTCATAATTTATCTTGAATTATCATTTTTTAACTATAATATGATAATTTCTATTGAATTACCATTTTATAATTATCTTTTGATAATTTCTTATTAATTAACCGATTATAATTATATTTTTATAATTTAATTTAAATTAGCCTATTATAATAATTATTTGATAATTTAATATAAATTATACTTTTATAATTATATTATGACAATTTCTCTTAAATTTTCTATTAAAAATATTTCATGAGAATTTATGATAAATAATCATTTTATCCTTCTATTTTTATAATTTTTTCATAAATTATTTTTCCATAAATCCATCTGATTATTATTTTCTAAAATTTATTATTTAAATTATTATTTCATAATCTAGTAATTATCATTTTCTATTTACAATAATTTTGACATATGATAGTTTCCTTAAATTTATCCATTAATAAATTAAATAATATTATCTTAGATAAAATTGTCAAATTATTATTCAATAATTCATTGTAATTGTCACCGAAAAAATCATAATTACTATCCATGGATAATTACATATAAAAATATTTTGAAAAATATTATAATTAATATGTTGGTAATTTTATTTAAAATTAACATTTTATTTTATGGTGTAATTGTCATTGATAATTTGTTAAAGTTGTCATCTAATGATTATAATAATTATACAATGATATATTTTGAAATAATATCCTCGATAATAATTTATAAAGAAAATATTTTAAATTTTTTTCTCAAATAATATATTTAAAATGAATAAAATGATTTAAAATATGTCACTTTATCCATAATCAATGATGATATTTAGCCTATATTCATAAATATGAATCCACCAACACCGATGGAACATAAATGTGTTTAATATCGCAATATATATTGATGTTATAAGTTTTAAGGAATAATAATAAAATAATTAATAAAAAGAGAACACCATTTTAGCTGTCAAACAATGGTGAAGATGGATTATAGAGAAACTTGACGAGAATATTAGAAATCTAGGAGATGAAGGTAGTATCACCAATATATATGATTTAGGGCTCCTAATATTTAACAAGAAAACTATGCATTAAGGATGAATCATTTTGGCATTTCAATACCCACACCATGTTTGTTTTTCATTTAAATGTTTAATAATTAATTACGACATATTAATTTACCATTTCAATATAAATTGATGGCATGGCCAATAATTTCATTTTAATAATGTGTTTCGATAATTTTATGGTTAAAAATGCATTATACCCAATGTTTCAAATGTTCCCATTTTTTGGAAATATGGGTGCATGTGTTTTTTGTGAGAGAAGAAGAATAATAACCATTTCAAAAATTTAAAAAAAAATTAAATTATTAAATGAAGTAATATTAATAATGATCTGACCAAACACACGACACCCATAAGTTAGGCCCCGTATAGGGTAAATCTAATGTCTCATAACTAATGGTGGTCTAGGATTTATAATATGATACACCATTTGAGATATATTATTTATTTTAAAATTTAAAAAGATTAAAAAGTAACAAATAAATATAAAAATGGTTTTATCACATGTTATGTTTCAAAAACCCCAATTCTAATAAAATATATACGCCACTTAAGGTAAATCCCACATCCTAGAACTAACTGTTTTCTCATATTTTGCATAAAACAACCCATTTGAAAGATATTAATAATTTATTTCTTAATAAATATTATAAATAAACACATTAATATAAAAAGGTTTGTATCATGTGATATATTTCCAAACACCTAACACACATAAAAGTTACGCCCCTCGCACGGTAAAACATTGATTTTAGAGATAATTGTGGTCCTATATTTCTCATATGATGAACTGTTTGAGTTAAATTAGATTAGTTTGGATAAATAAAATATTAAAAATATTAAATAGAATATGTTCATGAGAGAATGGATGAAACATCTGACACAAATTACTATTATACCCCTCTTTGAGTAAAATATGCATCCATAACTTAATGGTCGTCTCTGTTTTCATATATGACACAACATTTGGGTGATATTAAAAAATTTTGAAAAAATCATGTTGTAATAATTTAATATGTCTAATTTTTTTATTCTACCTACATAGAGACTCTACAGGCCTTAGAATCTCTCACTTAATCGCCATCTGGCTTCGAAAATATTTGATATCATTTTCCAATATTAAAAATAGGATTTTAACCTACCACAATGCCGTTAAAATATTTATTAAGATATTTTTTTTGATAATTTACATTTTACAATTAAAATACTTTTAAGATTATATGAAGACGGTTTTTACAATATTTAAAAAATCAACACATTACTGTTTAATTATTTCATTATCACATTAGAGCATCTCAGACTTTACAGAAAAGTAATATTGACAATAATTTGTGAGACCTTAAGTTTGAATTTGGTGAAAATGTATTCCTATTATTACAACCTTGAAATAATGTTTTGTGTTGTGTATAGAAGGGTTTGAATATCCAGACATATATATGCCCATTTGATATTATTTATCATATTGGGATTATTGATTATTGTTTGGAACTTTCACCGACTTTTAATGATGTTCAAGTTGTTTTGAATGTATATCTCACCTTAATGTACAATCCTATTCCATCACATGAACTCATCTAAGAGGTCATAACATTAGAGAAATATCTTTATTATGAAGAAAAATAGTAGTGATCTAGGATTGTAGATAAAATTTATACAATATAATACTTCTCACCTCTTCAATTGTTTTTGGGAAACCATCAAAAGATGATGCTACATGGGAATCCATAGATATGTTGAAATAGTTATATAATAATTATTTCTTATAAAAAATATATAATTATTGGGAAAACATAAATTTTATGTTGTGTATAATGTAACACAATTATATTTAAAATATAGCTCAGTATAAATATATTTTATTTCTTTGAAATAATTATTTACACTCAACACCCAGTTTAAAAAATGATATTATATTAAAATGTTATTACCTGTAAAAACTATAACATAACTATTATATTTATTATTTTTAAAATTAATAACTAAATTATGAAAAAATTATTAATTATACATTTATAAAAATAACTCACCCATTATCAATTGATTAGAAGTGAAAATAAAAAAATTCAAATCAGAATAATTTTTTTCTAAAAAAATATTTATTTGGAGGCAAATGTTATTTTTAATTTAATAAATAATATTTACCACTATTGGAGATTTATTTTAATGAAATAACTATATTATATGTTAAAATAAATGATTTCACATTCATCTGAAATTTTTTATTGTGATGATATGACAATATGTATACATTTTTATTCTAAAAAAGTTTTTTTTCTAAAAATCGGTTTAATCATGTTTTGGATACTTATTATAAAATAAATTTATATCACATATAGAAATTGAATTATTTTAAATATATTCCATATTTTCAAATAGAAGGATAAAATTAACAAATTGGACCATTTCAATTTTTTCATTCAGAATAATTACCATATTAATTTTTTTCACCTTAGTAAAGTTAAAATGAGTAATATAGGGTAAAAAATTGTTAAAAAGAATAAAAATATACATTAAAAATAAATTTAACCTATTTTATGATTCAGGTTCAGCCATTTCCATTTAATTCTTGATATATAGCCACTTGGGACCTTGTTTCACTGTATTTCACATTTAATGTTAATTTAAGAAATTAATGAATAAAAAAATCCCTCTATGTACATTAATATAAATAAAATAATTATATACTGATAGACCGATGATATGATTTATTTTTAATATAAATAAAATAATTATATACTGATAGATAATTAGGAATCATTCTACATTGTAAGCCCATACATTACAACTGTGAAATTATTCCCATTATCATTTTTTTGACCAAACACATGCTTTTAAAATAATACATGGTCACTTTTCATTAACAATTTTTACTTTTCCACCATAATCCCACCCTTATCTATATTCTCACCAAAATTGTGTATTATTTAAAAATTGGATCATCAAAAAAGGTAATTATGGGACATTAAATAATGGAAACTGATTGCCTAGTAAGAAAGCATTAAAATATTTTCATAAAATCATACCTTTTCACCTCAAAAATGGAATCATTTTTTCAACAAGATCATTATCTTACATTATAAAAATCATATAATTTTCCTGAGAAATCATTGCCAATAATATAAGATATCAGGAGGTGACTTTGGACATCTGTTCCCTTGTAATTATTAAATGTTTTGTAACAAATATGGAAAACAACTAAATCTGGAGTACTCAATTCATTAGAGGTTATAATGTAACCACCTGTACTTGGTTTATCATAGAATCACCCTTCATTGGTTAATAACATAACCACACATCCTTGGTTTATCACGGAACCAACCATAAGTTGTTTATAAAAGAACAATAAATCATCATATAATATTACTATAAACCATAACATAATCATATGTCATGAAACATTGTGTCATTAAAAATTCAGATGAAAACAAACATTCCATTTTGGAATCACTCATTGGAAAAAATGCACGCGTATAATGGAAAAAAATTCAGGGAATGAAACCACATAAAAATTTAAATTTGGATTATAAATATTACGGTGACGTGATTATGGGAAATTATGTTCATTTCATATATGTGAAAAACATCCATTTTTACTTTATTAATAATTAAATTTAAAAGATATATTTTCTAAAGTAATGCCCCTCACAAATATCATATCATTCATGTTAGAATAAATCCTATGAATAGATTATGTTTATCTGATATAAATACACACAATACATTTTAAGATATCTTATAAAAAATTCTAAATCTATTTCTTACATTATCATAGCATAACATATGCAAAGAATTTGAATTATATCCCAATGAATGGAAAATGAGTTTTGAAATCCTTTACCTCATGCTCAACTTCCTTAACATGTGTTCAATCCTTAAATATAATGGTTTAAATAATGTTAATAATTTATTTCAAAACTAACTTAATAATTATTATTCCTTATATAATGATTTAATAAAATATTTTTACATGTTCATTAATAATATTTCTTTGTTTTCATAGTTTCAACTGCATTCATTCCATGGTTTCGTTGTTGGTTCATTTGAGTATAATTATATATTCCTTTTTCAATTAGAAATAATAATGAATCTATTGAATGAAATGGTGCTAATTAACATCTATATGAATAACTTAATCCATGTATTTTTTTTATCAACAGGCTCGTTCATTTAATAAAATGTTCATGATTAATGATTAGTTTATTTTGGGGGGTTTTCTATCCATCACGATCTACATTCATTTTATTTCATTTTATTCCAACATATTACTTTGAAAACAATAAATAATTTTTAATATGAATAGTAAACTCTTATATAACTATAAAATATGTTTTATGTCCATCCATTAAGGCGGTAATGGAAATAAAATAATCATTATCAATATAGACAAATAACTGCAAGGATTTTCATAGAGGATTCAATTCATGAATATGTGGAGATAAAAATAGGAATTTCTATTATATATTCCCCTAGAAGCATAAAAATAATTTATAGAAATTATAATATATTTATTATAATTTTATGGTTGTACTGAATGAGGAGAGTGTATTAGAAGAAAAGAAATTAAGAGAGGTTCTTTGGGAAAGTTACTTCTTGAATATCACCTCCTTGAAGGATCCCCCAATGAACATGGAAATGGTCATTAGGTGAGACCAGTATCACATAGATGTGGGGGTAATTGGGAGAAGGTTGTGATATATAAATACATTAAATTCCTTTATGGAGAAATTTGGTGGTGAGGAGTGGTATTTATACTTGAGGAGGGGTGTTTTATGTGACTAAATAATGATTGTTTTATATTTAAATCCAACCACAATTTGATGGAATTAATTTCAACAAAATTGATTTGTAATTAATGGTATAATGAAATGATATGTTATATAAACAAATAAATTGCCCATTAAATAATTTATTTTTAGGTATTTTGTCATTTATCTTTTAACGTTAACCCACTACATTGTTTTACTTATACTGTAGTAATTCAGTTTTATCCATGGTAAAAAAAATTCACATAAATGAAATTAAAAATATTAAAAACATTATACCTTTTGAATCTAAAGATGGAGTATAATTTACCATACACAATTCATCCAATTTGAATAATTATATTTCAAACAAAATTCATAGACATTATGAAAAACATGTTTTCAAGAAGTGTATTTGTTTTCAAGAAAAATATGATTTTATATTAACTCTATGAATATTAATTATAATTTTATGAAACACAATTAATATTTTATAATATATATATATATATAAATTATATATTAAGGATTATTTAAATTAATTAAATGAGAGAAACATTATGTATTGTAAATTTTTTTTAAGATATTCCTAATTTAAACCCCCAAAAAATATTATTTTAAATTATAATATAAAGTTGATTAAAAAGAATTTTAAGTGGATTAAATATAAATATATAATTATTATTCCTTTTTAAACCCTGATAAAACCATAATTAGTATTTTTAATTTTTTTATTGAAAATAATTTTTATTTTAAGAAATCGTTATTTTGTCACTATTGATTGAAAAATTTATATTTTAGACAAACATCACAAAATTTAATGGGATATAATTTTGACATCACAAATCCAAAAAAATAAAATTATTTTTCTAATTAAAATTCTATAACTTTAAAATTAATCTTCTAAATATAATCATATATGATATGATTTCAATAAAACAGTTTCCTGCTAAACATTTTTAAAATTATATTAACTATAAAATTCACTAGTACTAATAAATATGATAATAAATTATTCTATCAATACCTAGTATGTTGAAAGTATAACATGATATATATGTTTTAAATTATTATATTCTAATTAAATGTTTTTGATTATGTATTTAAAATTATATTCATTGAATAGTGTCAAAATTCACATTAATGATATTTTTGAAAAATAATATTGTATCAAATTATTTAAAAATAATTAAATAAATGAGTCAATGAAATGTAGATAGGATATGGGTTAAATTTTCTTCCAATTTCAATTTGTGATCCTATTTTCTACATGTGTTTAATTATTACCCATTGTTATTGGATAATTTCGTACCACCATTAAGTTAAATGTTTCTTAACCATGTGGTAAATGAAAGGTAATGATTTAAATGACACAAAAAACAGATATAATATTTTTATGATTTCACTTATACCATGTAACATCTTTATTCTAAAATATATAAATGTAGAATCATTTTTTATTGATAATTAATTGATTATATTTATTCTTTTTTGTAATTATAAGAGTGAACCTCCCCTCAATCATAAAAGAGAACCTATTATCGTCTCTTTTAAAAAAAACTTATACTAATATCTCTTAAAATTTCTACAATAATATCATAATATATTATATCAACACATCCTATGTATTAGTTTAAAATGTTACCATAAATTCTTGGCTTTAGGTGTAATCCAAAGAGCATCCCTCAATGAAGAGGTATAACTCTTAAAAGAGTGTTTTCAATTTAATTTATTATTATACCTAAACTAAATATATTGTATAAATTATAAAATACAAACATTAATATCTTTAATATATGTTATTTTAATTATAAACATGAAAAAACCATTTTTCACATATTTTCCGTCGTATAGGTATTAAAACCCTCACTTGTACATACATACAACCTACCATATCCAGGTGGTGTTGTAATTATTTTTTCATAGCCATAATTCATGGAATGAAATAATTATAGATTATATTTTTATATTTTATTTATGAAATTATTATAAAATTTTAATTAAAATATCATACCTTCCCTCTTACCTTACCAACCATTGGAAAATGGAAACGTCGTTCATCGGTTCGTGTGAACAACCACCTCAAAAATACCCTTCGGTTATTTTGTATATTTTGTAATGGATGATATATGAAAATATTTAATCAATATATAGGATATATATTATATTAAAATATTTCATTAATGTATAGATATTATTTACATTTTCTTCTTTTTATTCATTAATAATGAAATCATTGTTCATACCTTCGTACGACTTACCATCTCCATGAACAATATAATTCATTTTTCTAGGTACACATTTTTTTGATGATTCAATATATATTTATAATATATTATATTTATTTCATGAATGGAAATCATTATATTATGGAACCATGATAAAATTAAAATAATCCAGACTACTAAAATAAAATTTTTAATAAAAATGAAATAATTATCACTACGAAGAGTGAATTTAATAACAAATCGTCAATAAGTAGGTGAAAATAAGTAATAAGTAAGTAACACATTAGATTATAGGTGTGATTTTGGTTATAGAATACATATATAGTAAATTTTTAATTATTATTGATTATGTTTCAATTAATAAAAAGAAATATGAGACTTGAGGTAATGGATTGGTATTTCAATCCTATTTTAACTAGGATAATATATTCATAAATTTATGTTAAAAAAATTATATGATACTTCCCTGAAAAATCCATTTATATTAATTATACATTTAATATTAATAGAGTAATGATTTTTTCCATTTATTTTACTCTTATTATGTACTCAAGAGATTGAAATAATGTTTTTATCAAAAACTATATATATTTCATTTTTCTAGCGAATATAATTTTTCATACCAATGTATTTTATATTTTTTCAACAATAATTTAAATATTCTATTAAGAATATTTAAATATATTTTTACCCAATGTTGAATTATTTTTTAAAATTAATCTTTTTGTTTTTTCATATGAGGTTTCATTTAATTTTTTTTAAAAATATTAAAAGAATCATTATTTTAATGTCCTCTAAAAAAACTGAATTTTCAACCATCCAGATTGGTATATTCTATGAATCTTCCATTAAGGTTTTCATTAATATCTTCAAAGTATATGTTTTAATTAATTTTTAGGAAATACTTACATTTTAACTAAGTTATTTCAATGTCAAAAAGGGAGTTTCATATGGAAATAGTTGAGTTATTTATTTGAATTAATTTTAATCTATGAATACATCCTTTAATATTAATTATGTTTAGTTGGGGATAACATAAAATGATACCAAAATTATTACATATCTATTTGATTTATGATTATGATGATGATATTTCTATGAAACCCATTAATTTTTATGGGTTATTATTTTATAAAATTAATATTTTCATTGAAACCTATTATAATTTCTTGGGTTAATAAATGATGAAATTTTTAATGTTTTAGGATCTTATGGAACATGTATGTATCATTATCATTATGTGATGGGTGGTATCATAATTATATATACCTCCAGTAAATTGGGTAATGTTTATATATATTAGGATATAATTTTATATATTAATACAATGTGGATGATTCACTATAGGAATCATTTTAACACTCTTGGTCCACTATATAAAACAAATCTATTTCATTTATATTGTATGAGAAACTAGAGATGATTAATGATCCACTATGAGATGGGAATTTTTTTCGATTCTTGATGGGTTAATATTTTGTTTCTTAGGTAGTGAACCTTAACATATGAAAAGGTTTTTATTTCCATGATGGTGCCAAAATTTTATAAAATATACTATTTTTTAATTATTGAGTTATAATAATTTATCACCCTTATGGATCACATATTTTTAAATGATATTTTTATTCCTTTGCTCATTTTTAGGATCTATTATAAAATATATATCAAAATTTCAAGTTGTTTTTAAGATGTCCTTTCCTTCAGTTTTTAATATGATTCCATATTATCATTGATTGTTATATTATATGTTTTCCCATACTGAGAATCCAATGTCACCCTTTATTGTCTTTCCCTAAACTATATTGTGATGAAATGTTTTATTAATTTATTTTTATGAAGTGTACTATATGGTAAGCTATTTTTTTGGGAAATACAGAAGATAATTAATTATAAAAGAATATTGTACATATTTTCCAAACAAAAAATAAATCGTTACATTTATCAGATTTTTATTTTTGAATTGTAATGAATATTCATCTTAATAAATGAAATTTTTCAATATAAAATGTATGGTTCTATATATTCTCACCACGTCTCATATTTTTTTTAAACAAATTGAATCCACTTTCATAGAAATTGACTTTTACTTTGATATTATTTAAAAGTGAAATTTAAAAAAATCCACTACTCACTATTAAAAAAGGACCCCACCACCAAACCATGTTAAAATACCTAAAACTATCTTTAATAAAATTCTATTATATTTTTCATTCTATAACAATAATACTATAGATTAGGTAGAGTCCAGTCCCTAGTAATTCTATGCATATTCTTACCACCATGAATGTTTCAAAGATGTGATATGATTTCAACATTTTATGTAATAAATTTATATCGATATTTCTATTTTATATTAATCCTCCTCCTATTCTGAATTTTTAATTATATCATTAATAAAAATTAAACTATATCATTTGACTTATGTAATGATTATTTTATAATAAAATCCATTAATAATCATACTCATCCATTGATTATGAACTCTATATTAATTTCGGTTTAAAAACCTATAATAAAAATTATATAATGTTATTTATATGTATCGTTATGGAAATAAAATTAATGGTATGATGTGATATAAATAATAATATGAAATTGTAATTTTTTATTAAATTTTAATACTATTATTTTACCTAATATTAATGTGCCACCTTCAATTCATTATTAATTAACAACATAACCATGTTATAGATTTTACAATGGGAAATTTTACTCAAAACTCCCAATGAGTGAATATTAAACATCATAAACCATTATGGATATGATATTAAATTTTAATGACTATTAAATAGATAATAATCTCATGTTCCATTAATGATAATTTATGAGATTATAAAAAAATAGACAAAGAAAGGTTGAAACAAATAAAAACCATATATCAATATATGTTAAAAATATTAAATAAATATATAATATATGAAAGTAAAATATTAATATAAAATTTTACAAACTCAAATAAGGTTCCTAAAAATATTTATTTTGATTATATTTTTATTTATATATAAATTAAACATATGTTAGTGAATCATGTAATCAATAGCAAGGGTTATTTATCTTAATTTAAAGATTATGACACATTTAATGAATTCCCCCTATTCATTTCTGAATAGATATTCATAATTTTAATTGAAGTATTTTATAATAAGTAATATTTTTATTTTTCTGATTTTAATTTCTATTTCATTATGTATTTTCATGGGAATTTGAATGATATATTACCCCACCATAAGGGGGATTCCATAATTAAATTTAATTTGATTGAGTTATAATGTCTATTATGGAACACTATTATTCATAATTTTGTAAATTCTAACCTATGATTTTATTTTAATTTATTTCTTATTTTGCCTTTATATTTACAATTCTTAAACATAGACTCCATTTGGAATGTTTTCTAGATAAATATTATGCTGTCTACAAGTGTATTCTAATGTCAAATTTACTTCTAGAGAAATGTTATATATCCCACCCATTTTATCCATTTTGGGTGTATATAAATTCCATGTATAATATTTTGTCATGATCCACATGAAATTGAAATCATTTTCAAATCCATAAATTGTTCACTCTTTCAATGGAGTTTGATTCTAAATTTACAAAATATGTATGTATTTATTTTTTATTCTCATTTTTAATTTATGTTTTTTTATAAATCACTATATGAAGGAATTATATTTTCTTTTTATTTATAAACCCATTTATTTTCTAATCCACATTCTATTTAAATGGTTTTAAAATATTATAAATATTTTATATTCTAGTTTTCTATAATTTCTCCAGCTGTATGTTAATAAGTTGAGATGAAATTATTCTTAATTTATAGTCTATAATCATTATCCACTATATCCATAATGTTTATAATGTTACAATAACTTTATTATATATACAAAAAATTATTGAATAAGATAACTTCATATTATATATCATTTTATGTTAAAAATTTTTCAAGGAATTTTTAAATTATTTACTGGTATATGAATTTTGACATTTTAAACTAATTATTGAAAATAATATAATTTTTACCATTTTCAACAAGATTTATTTTACCAATTTTGTAAATTTATTTACTAACTAGTCATCATCAATATAGTTTTAAGGTTTTCGAATATAAATTTTATCCCCATTTTTTTTTTATTTTTTGTTTAATAAATAAATATTATTGATTTAAAAGAATAAATTAACGAATTTCATTCCACATATATGTATAGCTATCTTCAAATTCACATTTATAGTTTTTTATATAATTTCATTTTATGGTTTAATTATATTTAATTATTTAAAAATTAATGTTATAAATGTCATCTTTTTATTCCAATGTACTAGATTAATGAAGTTACTTAAAAGTTTCATTTATGAGTGTGTCAAAAATATAATAGGAAAATTGTTTTTCATCTATTTTCATCTCAAAGACCAATTGATATATCCATTTAGAGTTATGATTTCAGGTATTACTGTAATGACCCAAATCCGGAGCCACTCAACTGGTGCCCCATGCCCGGTTCGCCACATAACCTCCAGCGCATTTCCCCAAATGCCTGAGGTTTCCGACTAGCATCGAGGGCATTGGAAAGTTATTGGGGAAACTATGCCCTAATTTGGTAAGGTATACAAGGGAAAAGAAATAATAGTCAATAACAGAAGCAGTAAAAGACATACAATAACTGAAAAAAAATATCGGAAGGAATGAATATATACATTATTGATGATAATGATGCAACAGGTACAAGTATCTAAGGAAAGTATCAAACACAACAACGTACTGAAATAAATGTGAAAACAAAGTACTAAAATTAACAACAACTCCAGCCGCAACGCAAGACTAAGCTCGGTCATATGCTCTCCAGCTCCAACGAGCAATCATTTACCTAAAGTACAAAGGCCACAATCCATATCCACACCTTCATCCATATAACCTATTTGGGATGAAAAGAAGGACCCAAACAGGGTGCGAGACTAATTCTAGTAGGAAATCACCATAAGATCTGTTCCATTCCGTCGGTGAGTAAAATAGCCAAAGTAAAGGAAATAAATGCATAAGAGAAACAATGGTACACAAATGTAACAATCCTAAAAATCTCCATTCACATTTATTTATGAATTTAATAAAATAATTAAATTATCAACCAAGGAGTCTAGAAAAAATCTCTATATTCTCAAGTCACAGCTTGTAACACAACAGGTATCTTAATAGACTACCTAGACATCAAGCAGAAAAACCCTAGATTATTATTTAACTTGGTGGATTCGTTACAACCAACCAATAAAATAATAATACTGACTCTATGGGTGGCTCCTACTGGAATAACCCTCTAGTAAAATAGTCATACAAGGCACATACACTCTGGGAATCTCTCACCGCCAATTCCCATATGGTCTTGCAACAATAGCTATAGACTATCTGAGGAAGAACTTACGTATAATTCCTCATGTTGTCTCGATACGTGTGTAAACTAAGGACACTCTTGGGAAGAAAAAAAGTCCAATTCTTGTAGGTCCTGCGTACATAACTAATTTATAACAGACTCTCTAGGAAAGCCCTTAATCATCAATTCCCTCTTTAGTCTACCGCACCAGGTTCACACAGCCCTGAGCAGTCTAGTCGTGCGTAATCGACTATCAGCAGCCCTAATTATGTTCAAAAACTACTGGGCTAATAGCTACAAAGCATCAGAAACGTATAAACAGTAGGAAATTTATGAAATAAGCTATAACAATGCAGACAAACAATGCTATAAGGTTTTCCTCACAGGCAACCTAAGCCACACAGTGATAAACATCCAAAGCAAGGGAAATCACCCATGGGTGATCCTCTAACATGAAACCAATCATATATTAATATCAATTAACCTCAGGAAAATAAGTAATCAAAGGTATATAAATAATGGAATCAATGTCCCTAACCCGAGAAACCTGATACATGGGTATCCGAATCTGTTTGCACAAAAACTCAATGAAATTCAATGTAGGGAAACAAACCACCTACCTCGATCCTAGGAGATTGATTTAGGTGAACCATAATTATTGATTCTCTTTAGAACGTTTATGATCTGAGAAAATGTCCAAAACTATCAACCCACAATAAGTTGAAACGATGAGGAATCATGAAACAAGGCTAAAGCAGAAGAGAGAGCTTACCGAGGTGATCTCAATGCAGATGGTGACTAAAACAGAGATCAAACGGCATCACGAGGGCTTGGAAAAGGATCATGGCTATACATGAGATATCAGCCGAACGAAACCAAGAAGAAGTTCATTTTGGCGATTAGGTATGAACCCGATCCATTTAATGAAAAAAATACACGGCGTTTACTTCTGGGGTACACGGAGTGTACTATGGTTTTCTGTACACCCCTTTAAGATACCTCCACATCACTCCTACACAAAATGTGTGTTGCCCGGACACGGCCAGCACATGTCCTGGCGCGGCAAGGGAGTACACGGCGTGTACTTCAAAAATTTGTAGAACCTCTTCTTTTCTCAAAAACTTCAGAAAAAGAAAAGACATACCTGAAAAGAAGATCTGTGTTCTTACAAACTTTCCACCTTAAAGAAATTCGTCCACAAATTTACCTATCAAGGTGGTGAAGAATAAACCTCCAACAACTCTGGCCACTGTGATTGCATATCGGCCTCCATCTCCCAAGTCTCGTCCTGCACATGTTTCTGCTCCCATAACACCCTTACTAGAGGAACAGACCATCCATGGAGTACCTTTGTGCTACTATAAAAACATCTGATAAGATGCTTTTTGATCGATGCATCCAGCTCCAGCTCATCCTCATCGGGTCGAAAAACATGAGACAATTCTGAGAAATAGCGTTGAAGATGAGAAACATGGAAGACGTCTTGCATAGAGTGATATCTCTGAGGTAACTAAAACCTATAAGCAACCGGCATGACTCTCTCCAGAACCTGAAATAGCACGACGTATCTCAGAAAAAGCTTAACTTGTCTCCTGATCCTCTTGTGTCCCAACCTCGGGGTAACACATAGGAAAACATGATCTCTGACCTCGAACAACAGCGGTCGTCTCCACTGATCAACATAAGATTTCTGACGAGACTGTGCAGTAGCCATCCTCTTCCGAATCGACTCTATCTACTCCGAGGTCTCTTGAACAAGATGAGGTCCCAGCAACGCTGCCTCTCTTACCTCTAGCCAGCACAAAGGTGATCAGTATGGCCTACCATACAAATCCTCAAAAGGTTCCATCTGAATAGTCGCCTAAAAACGTTTTTTATTGGCAAACTTCACAAGAGGAATATTCTTTTCCCAAGAACCTCCAATTTCCATAATGCAAGGTTGGATCATATCATCAAGCACCTCGATCGTGCGCTCTGACTGGCCAGCTGTCTGGGGATCGTAAGTTATACTCAGAAGTACCTGGGTACCCAAAGCTTTCTATTGCCCATACCAAAAATGCGAAGTAAAATAGGAATCCCTTTCAGAACCAATAGTACTCAGAACCCTGTGCAAGATAACCATCTCACGGACGTACAACCATCCAAGCTCATCGACACCGATTGTTTCCTTATCGGCAAGAAGTGTGAAACCTTAGTGATCCTATCAACGACAACCCATACCATGCCTTTCCCTCTCAATGATCTCGATAACCCGGTCATGAAGTCCATAGTGACATAATTACATTACCACTCGGGAATGGGTAACTGCTGAAAAAGCCATGCAGGCCACTGGTGTTTTGCCTTCACCTGTTGAAAAGTGGAACATCTCGTGACAAAACCAGCCACATATCTCTTCATACCTGGCCACCAGTACTGGAAATGTAGATCATGATACATCATGGTGACGCTAGGATGAACTTCCTAGACGAAGGAATGAAAGTTTCGCATCAGCTCCTCACGTATATCTGCTGGCACCCATACACGTCCCTGGAAACGCAAGATCTAATACTCACCAATTGTCCATCCAGGAAGAGGGTTCTCTCCTCACACACTTTCACCTAGGACTAGGCCTTCAGAATCTGCTAGTTTCCTCATTAGAACATGGTCAAGAGGCATAGAGGTAACAACTACAGAAGATAGGAAAGTCCACCCCTACCTTTCGTGCACCTCCAAATGAATTTCAGAGGATAGAGCCATAAGCTTCCACTCACTACTGGCCTCCTGAACTGCATGTATCTAATTTCTCCTGCTCAGTGCATCAGCCACTGCGTTGCCTTTCCCAGGCATATATTCAAGCTCTAAGTTGAAGGACTGGAGATACTCGACCCACCTCTGCTGTCTCAGATTCAGGTCACACTGGGTGAAGTTGTACATGAGACTCTTATGGTCAGTATATACCACAAAATGATCCCACAGAAATTAATGCCTTGAAAAATGAAATGCAAGAACAACTGTAGCCAACTCCAGGTCGTGCGTAGTTAATTCATATAATGTTGCCTCAACTGCCGAGATCCATACGCAACCACATGATCATCCTACACAAGCATTTCTCCTAGCCTGATTCCAGATGCATCATAAGAAACTGTATTACTCCTACCCAACTATGAAAAAACTAGAATTGGTTCCGATGTCAGCCTCCCCTTCAGCCCCTGAAAGGCTGAATCAAAGGCTTCTAACCAAACAATATTTACCCTCATCTTAGTCAAGAACGTCAACGGTGCTGCTAAGTGTGAGAAGTCGTGTATAAACTGCCAATAGTAACTAGCCATCCAAGGAATCTCTATACCTTGAAGACATTCTTCGGCTGCTCCCAGGTAACTGATGCTCTGACCTTCTCTGGATCTACTGATACCCTTGTCTCTGAGATGACATGACCCAGGAAGTGGATCTCGTCCATCCAAAAGTGGCATTTTGAGAGCTTAGCATATAACTGATGCTCCCTCAGTGTACTCAAAACGATCTCAAGATGGGTTGCATGGTCATGTCGAGTGTGAGAGTACACCAAGATGTCATCCATTAAAACCACCAAGAAGGAATCCAAGTAAAGATTAAACACTCTGTTCATCAGTGCCATGAAGACTGTCAGCGTATTCGTGATTCCGGACGGCATAACCAAGTACTAATACAAACCATACCTGCTCGGGAAGGCTGTAAGGGGTATATCAGATTGCCTGACACACTACTGATGATAGCCGGATCGCAATTCGATCATCGAGAATACTCTGGCTCCTTGAAGTTGATCAAAGAGATCATTGATCATCAGTAAGGGATAACGGTTCTTGACCGTCAACTAGTTCACCATCCAATAATCCACAGAATGCCTAAGGGTACCATCTGCCTTCTTCGCAAACTGGATAGGCATGCCCCAAAGAGAATTAGTAGGTCGGATGAAACCCTTTTCCTGTAACTCCTGCAACTGCTTATTGAGCTCCTACAACTCTGGTGTAGCCATCCTATAAGGAGGAATGGACACCGGTGCCGCTCTTGGAACGTGCTCAATCGATAAGTCTACCTCACACTCTGGAGGTAAACCTAAAAATCCCTCTGGAAATAAATCTCAGAAATGATCTACCACTGGAATAATGTCTAATTGTGATGTACCCTCGTCATCCAGGTAAAGACTAGAAAATTGGGCCAAAATCCCTCTTAGCCTATGATGATCTGGTTCAGCTCTACCCACTCGGACCTCCCAGTTACCTCTATGAAGAAAGTACCGTCCATATAGTGATACGAAACTCACCCTGTGGCGATAGCAATCGACGATCGCCTGGAAGGGAACCAATTAGTCCATCCTGAGAATGACATTATAGACTGTCATCTCTAGGACATATAGGTCCCATAAGAAGTGACACCATGTAACCTATAGTGGGCATTCATTGCACATAAATACGCTAGATGTCCTCGTTCCCAAGGGCTTGTCGAGAGTCAACATGTCAGTAGACAAAAAGACACAGAGCCCAAGGATCACCATGACAGCAATAGAGATAAAGCTATGAGAATAACCAGTATGAAAATGATTTGAAGATAAAACTAAGGCTACTAAGATCATTCCTAGAACTGTAGAGGGTCCGGGATCCTTCTCCTGATGAATCTACACTACAGAAAAATTCTGGCATGTACCATGGCCCTGGGTAGTAGACTGAAAACCTTGAGCTGCTCTTCCCTGAGCCTGAACCCTGCATCCACTACCTCTACCCTAACCTGGAGGACCTGAAGAACTCCAGGCCCAAGTCTACTATGGAACCGGTAACCCTACTCCTGCATGTGGGGTCGAAACTGATCATCCTTCACTAGTTGCTAGAAGGGGAACCTTGCAGAAATGTTGTAGATGACCCATCTTGCCACAAGATTAGCACTTCACTGGGTCTCTCGGGCACTTAGAATTTTTATGCCAGCAACTCCCACACTGATAACACACCACATGGGTGCCATAATATATATCTCATATACTAGAAGGAATAACTCACTTCTTGGGTCGCCTCGGGTAAACTCTAGGTGGTGCTTCTTGTTGTCTTTCTGAAAAGAATCAGCCCTGGATGCTGAACCACCCGAGTCCACAGCTCTAGTCTCCCCCAAGTTCCTTTTTGTGATTAGTGTCTGGTTGAGTATCAGAGTAATAGAAGTCAACTGTAAGAAATTAACCTACGATTTGATCTCTGAATTGAGTCCCTCCTCAAACTTCCTTGCCAAGAGCAGCTCGTTATTCCCTAGAACGGGAGGAAAACACTGTAACTTTATGAAACGAGAGGAATAATCCATAATTGAAAGAGTACCCTACTACAGGTTCATGAAATCCCTAGCTCATTCAGCCCTCAGTGTCACTAGGCAGAATTAGTCATAGAACGTACGTTGGAACTCATCCCAATCCATAGTCTCTTGGAGCCCTGCATGAGAAACTACGTCCCACTATCTTTTGGCAGAGTCTCATAGCATGTAAGTCACGAGATTCATCCTCCTGTCTGGGGGTGTCTCAAGATGGTTGAAGATGGATAAAATTGCTTATAGACATGACTCTGTAGCCTGCAGTCCTCCATCCCCTATGAACATGGGAGGATGCTGCTACTGAAAACCCTGTGTCAGCTCTGCCATAGTCAGGGCAAGATGTTGACCTCCCTGGAAGGTCTACATGAATCTCATGAAACCCTCTATAATCTGAGTGTCTACACTAGTGTCCGGAATCAATGTAGGTTCCATGTCCGGAATGATTGGTGGAACTATTGGCAGTCCCTGATCAGTTACATTAGGCATACGATCATTGTCTGGTTCCTGTTGTGAAACAGGAGGACGTCCTGGTGCCATAACTCTAAAAGATCAAAAAACACCTTCATTAACGACGAACACAGTTTCAGTATAAGAGATTAAAATGGAATAGGGGGAAAACCTTTAAAAAAATTGGGAAAAACATGACTACACGGTGTATAGTATGGCTACATAGCGTGTTTCCAGAAATGTTACCCTGGGCGTGTACCTTGGCCAAACATGGATGTGTAAACAACTCGACTACACTGCATGTTCTCAAACTACACGGCATATAATCACCCTTTTCTCCCTTCCCGGTTACTCCTACACGACTATGTCACACATGCTGTCCTTGCCGAAGACTACATAGCGTGTTGAGGAAGACATGATTTGCACTAGACATGCCTTACCTAGCCCGTGATGTTAGCGAAAAGGCAGGACACATGGTCGAAACTACACGGTATTTTTCCAGGGGACACGACGTGCACTTGAAGGAGATCCATGACCCGTGTGGTTATTTACATGGCCGACTACACGACTGACCCTTACACGGCGTGTTCCGAACAAACACGGCGTGTATAAGAGAAGGAAACACTGGCCTGTGTTGTTCGTGACAGGGCCGGGTACCTAGAACTATACTACACAGCGTGTTTATACCAAACCCGACTTATAATACCAGAGTTTTGCTAACCCATGTTGTTAGTGAGATAGCTTAATACTCAGTTTTCCATTACACGGCGTGTACATACCATACACAACGTGTTCTTAAATTCCCTTTTCAGCCCTGTGTCCTTGTCCACACGTCCTATGATGCGTCCAAAAACTACACGGATTGTATTTATAAAGTACACGACGTGTATTCTGGGTTTTTCCATACATTAGCCTTAGAACCACACCGAAGCCTAGAAAACATAAGAAACAGAGGTTATAGTGCCACATTCCAATCCATGGGGGCCCATACTCCCCACGAATCAAAGCATTGCATCAAAATAATGCAGATAACAAGAAACAGTATAACAAACTCCTGACCCACAAAATTCAGATCCTTGAGGGCCCATAACACCTATAAGACCAAAGTATAGAATTTGTGAAAAATAAGCTATAAATAACTGATACCCAATCCACATAGAAGGTATTTTATCATAGAAGCTATCAAAATAGCATGCATTTTCTATCACAAATTTTATCACAACAACATGCAATCTCTAATGTAACCTAGATGGCATGGAAAAATGAATGTTATTTGATTTTATAACATGTGACTATATAATCCATGAGATGGCATACCCTCATCTCATTGAGTTGCAACAAAATAGAACCACAATCATATAAACAGTAGCAGTACAAAACAAGTGCATCACCCAACGATGAAATCAATTAATCTGTAACATTTGCAGAACTCAAAAATTACAAAATTCGAGGTAATCTGGCTTTTTCCCTATACACAGGTTCTAGAACCCCCGAGTACAGCTATTTACCATTTACCAATTTTGTCTTATCCCTGTCTAATGTCGGTAAATAGTATGTCAAATAGAAAAGGAAGAACTTACTCTGATACCACTTTGTAACGACCCAAATCTAGAGACAATCAACTGGTGCCCCATGCCCGGTTTTCCACATAACCTCAAGCGCATTTCCCCAAATACCAGAGGCTACAGACTAGCAGCGACGACCTTGGTATGTTTTTGGGGAAACTATGACCTCATTTGTTAAGGTATACAAGGGAAAAGAAATAACAATCAATAGTGGAAGTAGTAAACGACATACAACAACTGAAACCAAACAGTGGAAGCAATGGATATATTTAGTAATGATGATAATGATCTAGTAGGTACAAGTATATAAAGAATTCCGCAAACACAACAACATGCTGAAATTAAAACTAAAAAAAAGTACTAAAAGTAACAGAAACCCCAGCAGCATCACAAACCTATGATCGGTCCTATGCTCTCCAGCTCCAACCAGCTATCATGTTCCTGAAGTAGAAGGGACACAATCCCTATCCACACCTGCAACCATATAACCTGTTTGGGCTGAAATTCAGGACCCAAACAGGGTGTGAGACTAATCCCAGTTGGTAATCACCACAAGATTTGTGCCCTACTGTCAGTGAGAAAAATATCAAAAGTAAAGGAAATAAATACAGCATTGAAACAAAGTTACACCGAAGTAACAATCCTAAAAATCTCCATTAAAATTTATTTAATAATTTAATACAATAATTTAATTATCAACCAATGAGTCTAGAAAACATCTATATATTCTCTAGGAACAGCACGTAACACAAAATGTATCACAATAGTCTACCTAGACAACAATCAGTACAAACCCAAGATTGTCCATTGGCTTGGTGGACTCATCGCAACCGACCAAAAAAATTATAATACTAACTCTCTTGGTGGCTCCTACTGGCAGAACCCTCTAGTCAAATATTCATACAAGGCACATACACTCTGGGAAGCTCTCACCGTCAATTCCCCTATGGTCTTGCAATGATAGCTACAGACTCTCTGAGGAAGCACTTACGTCTAAATCCTATTTTGGTCTCGATACATGCATAAACTAAGGACACTCTTGGGAGCCACAAAGTACAATTCCTATAGGTCCTACATACGAAACTAATTTATAAAAGACTCTCTAAGGAATCCCTTAATTTCCATTTCCCACATTAGTCTACCGCACCAGGTTCCCATATCCCAGAGCAGTCTAGTCGTGCGTAATCGACTATCAGCAGCCCTAAGTAAGTTCAACAACTACTTGGAAAATAGTGAAATGAATCAAAAATATATAAACTGTGGTCAATACATGAAATTTACTATAACAAGGAAGACAAACAATGCTACAAGGTTTTCCTCATAGGCAACCTAAGCCAAACATCGATAAACAGCCAAAGCAAGGGAAATCACCCATGGCTGATCCTAGAACATGAATCCATGCATATATTACTATCAATTAACCTCTAAAAAACAAGAAATCCCAGGAAAAAACAAAGGAATCAAAATCCCTAACCCGAGATACCCGATACATGGATATCCGACACTTTCTGCAAAAAAACTCAAAGACATTCAACTTTGGGCAAACAACTACCTACCTTGATCCTAGGATATCGATATAGGTGAACCACGATGATTAATTATCATTATAACGTCAAAGATCTGAGAAAATGTCTAAATCGCTCAACCCATGATATCTTTAAAACGAGGAGGAATCATGAAACAAGGCTAGAGCAGAAGAGAGAGCCTGCAAAGGAGATCCCAACACAATCGACGGTGGCTAAAATGGAGATCGAATGGCAGCTCAGGGGCTTAGTGAAGGATCGTGGCTGTACGGGTGCTCTCGGCCAAACAAACCCTAGAAGAAGGTCGTTCTGGCGATTAAGGGCGACCTCGAACCATTTAATAAAAAAATACAAGGTTTGTACTTCTGGGGAACATTGTGTGTACTCTATTTTTCAATACTCCTAAGTGGCCTCCACATCACCCCTACACACCGTTTGTGTGGCCCGAACACGGCTAGCACATGGCCTGGAACGACAAGGGAGTACATGACGTGTACTCATAAAGTACACGGCCTGTACTTCAATAATTTCCAGAAACTCCTCTTTTCTCAAAAACTCTAGAAAAAGGAAAGAAATACCTGAAAAGAAGATCCAGAATCTTAAAATTACTCTGAAATTTATATTATAACGTTTTTATTCTCTGATATTGATCTTCTCCTATACAATGTTGGAAATTTTCATCTATTCTTATGTGATACCATAAAAAGTGATAATTCACTCATTGCTGTGTAACTTTTTCATCTATATTAATATTATTTTTTATTTGTTTTGGTTTACTAGGGAAATGGTATAATAATAAAATCCAAATTATTTCTGAATATTTATGATGATAATTATTTTGGAAAATCGTTATCAAAACCACTTTATTATTAACATGTTAAATATACCATAATGATGTTATGAATGATTTATTATTTAGAAATCATATACATGTACATATTATCATATAAATGAAGAGATCATAATTTTATAGTCCTCAAATTCATCGGGTAACATTTGATACCTCATTGTGTTATATAAATGGATTGGGATATTATCCCCATCCACTATTGGATATTTCCTCTAAACTATGCTTCCATAATGGATATGATTTACTTAGGAAAGTGGTGTTACATTTTATTTTGCATCCATGTTATTATTATTAAATTTTTCTATGATATCTACTTCGTTATGTAATAATACTTATGTTATGGCTTATTTTTTATTACACAGATGTTATTGTGTATAATTTTCGTTGCACTTTTTATGTACCAAGATTTTTTTCACATACATAAAATTTTATAATATACCTAGGGTTTGTCTTAGATTTGTATCACATATCTTAACACTTACTGAGAATTTGTGATCAAACATCTTAAAATTAAATTTTCCATAGGTTTTAATAATATTTTTATCTACTATATTTATATATTTTTGTCATTTGCGAAAATATTTTTTGTGATATTATTTTTTCATTTAAAATTAGGAATCCCTCATTTTTTGGGGGAAAACATTTTTTTTGGAAAGATATCATTTTTAAATAATTATTTTTTTATAAATCCTTAAAAATAAAAAATAAAAAGTATATTTGTATGTATGTAACTCAATATTTATTTCTTGGTATTTTAATTACTTATTGTAATGTTGGGTACCTTCGGTAATTATTAGATCATTTTTTAATAAATAATTTTGTTAGCACTAGATCATGGATTGATACTTTATAGAGTACTAGTTGGAAACACTGAATGGTTTATATAGCCTTAGAGGAAAGGATTTTATTAGGTTTATAAATTTTATGTGTTTTGGATACCATTATTGGTTAATATTTTAATGCAAGACCCTAACATCATAGGTAATGATACCCCATTTTACAAGTAGTGTAATTGGATTTTAATGCTATTTATCATAATTTTGATATTTTAATTCGGTTTTTTGAAATGGTGGGTCATTAAATCTAGGATAAACTTATGGGTTGATAGGTGATCTGATGCCAATTTATTGATATTTAATTATTAATATGGTATAATTGATTTTGGTAATATAATTTTATCATTACCAAAAAAAGTTTCTACTAAAAATGGATTGGGTTGCATGGTGATTCGTGTTATTTTGGGAAATGTTTTTCATTTTTTTCTAAAAATATTTTATAATGGTACATATTTGATTATATAAGGTTTTATATTTTATAGGGAAAACCAGAGTTGGTTGATATTAGGAATAATTGTTTAAATAACTTTTGATATTGTTATAGTATGAGATATCATTAAAATTTAATGTTTCATAATTTTTTTGGTTTATGTTGTTCTATTCAGAGGATGGAACCAATGAAAAACTAATAAAAATGATTATTTTATCATTTTAGAAATTATATTTATAGGTTAACATATATTTTGATAGAATTTTTTTATTTTCTTTATTATTACTGAATTTTTCTTTTATATTATTGTAAAATTTATTATTTCCGTGTTGGGATCATTACATGGTCGTGAAAATGAAGTTATAAGTGGTATGCATATAAAAACCCAAAAAATGTTTTTTAATTATATGTGACAAAAATAATAATGAGAAATGAAAATAATGATACATGTCTATTATAAATAATACAGATAAGTTCTCTAGTTGTATGTATGATGTTGAGGATGATATATCATAAAACGTTTTTTCTTCCATCTTCCCAAAATAAATCCTTCATTTTTATGATGTAACAATAATTTCATAGAGAAGTTATTATTAGGGTTTATATTATAACATAATTGTTTTTCTGAAAGATTTTCATTCATAAATTATTATTTATATCAATTAAAAATATATTATAATAAAATATATGGATGTGATAAGTCAATAAATCATACATGATATGTATCAAAATAAGTGAATATAAATATATTGAGTATAATATGATTAGATTAGAATCAATGTTACGAATTAAATAAAAATAATTTTTATTTGGATTTTAAATGAATATAATGTTTTAATTATAAAATAATATTTTTGGAAACAAAAATTTATTGTTCTAGAATACCTTAAAAGAAACACATTCATGTGTAAAAGTAAATTTTTTCCAAAGGAATTTTTTCAAAATAATATATATTTTTGTTAAATTTATTAAATTAAAAAGAATATAAATAAATTTCAATGACTAAATTCATATAATTATTGTAGGAATAAAATCATAACATCTAATAATATATTTCAGTACTATATGGAAGGATAATTTCAATATTCGTGGATAAAAAAAATTTGTTTAAAAAAATATTATATACTTGTAATTATATATTATATTATTAAAATAATTAATGTTAAAATATTATAAATTTAATATTATTAAATTAACTCATAAAAAGTATTTAGATGGCCAATATTATCTCTATGTGGTTTTTTGGATTTTTTAAAAAAAACTATTATTCGGTATGAATAGTAATAAACCTAAGTTTTTTAAAAAGAATAACATTTATGATGCAACCATAATATAATCATGATACATGATTTATTAAACAATTTTATTCATCATTGATGTATTAATAGAGTAATATAATTTAGGTAATAATAAATTTCATAATTTAGGATTTATATTTGACATTTTGATACCTTAAATTAATTTTTTTCTAACAAAAATAATATTTTCTTCTAATTTTCAATTAATTATATACTGAAACTAATTCGTTCAGTTTTGAATTGGTTGTAAATAAAATTTTTCTAAATATATTTTTAATAAACTGAAAATTCTACTGGGAATCAATTATTTTAGAATCAATATGTATCAATTGATTTTTATAATTGGAAATAGTATTTTCTGATAAACGACATTATTCTTTTATGTGAAATTATATTGAAGATTGTTTTTATCAAAAATTTTGAATTACTTCATTAAAATTAATATCATATTTAGGGAAGTATATATAAAATTTTGGTAATAGTTAAATTCAATCTTTGTCATAAAATTATGTTACTTGGTAAATGTTAGTGTCAACACTAATATATAACAAAATGTATTATTGTCAAATGAAGGGATAAAATTAAAAATAAAAAAATGATTAAAATTTAATTTACATGTTATTGATTGAAATTACATATTATTAAAATCCATTGTTTTCATATTTGTATCATCTTTAGATGAAAATTAATTTCTATTTAATGTTATAAAATAAGTATTTATAAAGATCCCACTCCTCTAACTTATAAAATGACCCCTCCATCACCTATTCAAAGAAAGAAATAAAAAAAACTTCCTAGAATATTATTCCATATTTACATTCATAACATGCCACTACCATAGTTTTTGGGTTCTATTCTATATAGATTTCTAATTTCCATTCAAACCCACTAAGGATTATAAAATGATATATGGTTTATTCAATATATGAAATAACATTGTATCATTAATTCTCATATATATTATTCACCCACCACCTAAAATTTTTTATTTATCTACATAATAACATATTAATAATTTTATCCTATATTTTTAAGGATTATATTATTATCAAACCAATTTATGATCAAATTCATTAATTTTTTATGAGGTGTTTTTGTTTAACTCAGATTAATAGCGAAAATAAAAATGTTAGAAATTATAATAAAGATTGTTTATGGAAAAATAATTCATGATATGATATGATATTATAATGTAAATATTGTTTTGGAAATTTAATGGAAAAATTAATATTAAAAAATTATTATTATACTACCTTTTGATCAAATATGTTACTAAAATAAGAATGTAATGGATTTCATTATAGAGAACTGTACCTAAAATATCTACAGAATGATAGTGGAAGAAATAAACACAGTATAGAACAACAATTTTTTTATGTTTATAATGTTTTATAATATGAATTAGTGAAAATAAATTAATAATGGAAACCATTATACTGAAATAGACAAGGATATGTTGAATGTAGGAAAACCCACTGATCAATATAATCGAAAAATATCTAATAAATATGAAATTAATGAAAATAATTACATATAAAAAAATAAATTCACATGTATATGGTTTTGAAAAATATTATTATTATGTAAATTATTTTTATTCTATAATTTAATGTATGTTCAAGAAAGAAATAATCCAAGGTAAGGGTTCTTTATCTCAATGTTAATTTCAAGAGAAATAATTTAAATTATTCAACTATTATAATTTTACATGACGAATAAATTAAAAATTAATTTATATTAGATTAGATCCCCTTATATTAATTTCATTTAAATGTTAATGTCATTATATATCCTCATGGTAATTTTAATTATACATTACTAATATTGTTACAATAATATTAAAATAAATTTATATTTAGTGATTTACGATATGTCTTAACAGAATCATGCAATCTATATTTGGTATATTATATTATATGATTGTATTTCTGTAATTTATTATTTATTTATTTATGATTAAAATTTTTATCGTAGAGTCTCTTTTTTCAGTATTTATTACATTATAAATAATAATATATGTATGGGTTTTACCATTTTATTTTTCACTCACAGAAATATGATCTATAATCACTACCTTATTTTTTTTAATGGTATACATACCTAATATTGATTTATGTTTATTAATTATTATTTAGATTTTAATGAATATTAAAATCCATAAATTGTAATCTCTTTCAATGGATTTTTATTCATATTGTAGCCAATAAGTAATGGTTTCATTTAATATATCCCCTTTTATTCGACATTATTTAATTTTAAATATTTATTTAATGAAATTTTATCTTATTTTCCTTTTAAAATAGATTTATTATCTTCTATTATATTTATTCCAAGTATTACAAGTATTCTTTTTTATTTCCCATCTCATTGGTTGAAAATTCAACATAAAAGATGTTTGTATGTGGCGATGACCTTTTCTCTTCATAATGGCCATAAATATGAATCCTTCAGGTTCAAACACTTTATAATAAATCAATAATGTTCAAATATATATATAAATAAATTATAATTCATTTTATTTTTAATATTATTTAGTATTTTAAAAAATCACAGAGGTAGTATTTTTTATGTTAGTTTACAATGGTCATTTTGGAGTTTCAATCCATGTGTTTAATGAATTTTATTTTAAATAGATTTTATAATAAGGTGTTTTTATAATTTATATAAAATTATTATTAATTGTGAATATACCTCATATTGTTTTGGTTTTCTGATATCGATTATATTCATAATATCTTTCTAATTTGTATCCACTAAAACTAATGAATACTATATCGAAAGATTAAATAAATGAATGTCATTATCATTATCTGTATTTTTTACCTCCAATCCACATATTTTTTAATTTAATTCATTTAACATCCATGACATAATATTTTAGATTATTTTAAAATTTTTGTTTTCAATTTAATGTTTTATTACACATTGAATGTATTTTTAAGTTTACTTATATGTTTTTTGTACAACTGTGTCATCAAAGTCCTATGAATATTAATTTTCTTATTTATTACTATAAATTTCTACAAGATCAATCATCGTTAGTTTTATGTTTATTTATTACCCTCTATATGGTATTATTTTTTTTCCATTGATATATTGAAATTTTAGTGTCAAACAAACCAATTTTTGATCTCAGCTTATGTGATATCATTCGATTGTATTTTGTTACTCATCAAAAAATATTTTTTCCCTTGTATTTCAACATCTAATGATATTTTAAAATATTACCTATGAATATAATCATATAATAGCATCCAACGCGTTTCACTAAATGGATTAAGATAAGATATTCAGTAAATAATCCTAAAAACATATTACATCATAATGGGTTAAATATTCCTTGTTGAAAGATTGAATGTTTTATCTTTTAGCACATATATTAATGTACATATTATAATTTAATAAGTGGGCATTGAGTCACATATCTCTCAAATTCACTTGGAAATGTTTTTTATCCTATTATATGATTAAAAAGTGACTGTAGAGTAGTCCCAATCTACTATGGGACTACATGTTCCTTAACGTAAGATTGTAATATGAGGTTTAGGTTTTCCATCAAATAATTAAAGCAAAATTAAATGCTAAATTAATAACTAAAGATATCAATATGATAAATTGATTGTTATAAAATGTATTAAAATTTTGTTTCAAATATATTTGACCATGTATTAACTGAAGATAAGGATATATCGATATTATATAGTTATAAATATCATGTTTGATGTGTAGAGAAAACTAAATAATCTATGTGGAGACAAAAATAACAATAAAAATGGCTTGATTAAAGGGTTTTAAAATTGATAATTTTAAGAAAATAGTTCTACACCCCTCATGTATAGAGGTTGGTGATATAACCCACTAAATCTATGTGGGGATCAAAAAACTAGGACCTCATAATTATAGTTGTAATCAACCCCTTTAATATCATAATTATCCATGTAACTTTTCCCTCACATTTATATTTGTGAGATCCCAATATAAAATGTGTTGATGAAAATAGAATCATTTAGGGATAAAACCTATTAAAACCCCTCTCTGTAATATGTCCAAATAATTTTTATAACGGAGAGGAGATACATATATATGATAAAAAAGATACTAAGATATTGATTTAAATTTTAGGTTGTCTATTGAGATAATGTAATGATTTGAGAGATAAATCTAGAGTTTCTAAGTTGATTAGATATATTTTTATCAATAGTTGAATTACAACGGAGGAATTATAGTTACTAGTGTTTCTTCCCATCTACTAAGGGGACACATTTATGGTGTCTACCATCTATAAGAATCATTTATAATTCATTGAAGTCAATATACATTATTACTATTAGTTTAATATATTTGGGGTGTAGTTAAATAATGATATTTAACTTCTTGGATTGAAGTTGTAAAAAATCGTAGAGATCATACTAATCTGTTTGTATACATTAATTTGGATACATTAATTTATGTACACCGAAAAGGTATCCATTTCTACTCAATCAGGTAGTTAGTGGGTTCATGTGGCATACCATTTTTATTTCACCACCATTGGCTAGCCATATGCGCCGCAACAACTATCATATTCTTCCAAAAGATGACCATATTCTGCATTAGCCTCCCAAAAAACCATTAAGGGCTGTTGATTAATCCAAAAATTTTCATTCCCTTATCATACAATATGATAAAATAATATTTAAGGATATCGAATATATCATTAAGATTCATTGTATTAATCAATAATTACTTCATTTATTCTATTAAAATTATGGAAGACATTATAAAACAATACAATAAAATTAAATCAAATAATAATATACGAATCACACTAGAGTGTATTTGATCTGAAAAACAATTTTAGATATACTGGGGTATAGAATGTCCCATCTTTTGATGATAAAAACACCACGAATAAAATGATTCTTCAAGTGAAAATAATGTGATAATGATAAATAAATGCACTAAAGATATAAAATATGATAATAAATATTCTCTAGATGTAGATAAATCAATCTCTCATAAATTGAAACAAGGGATATACATTTAACTCCATTTTATGAAACAAAAAAAGAAATCGTACAAAAAATAATAATAAAATTTATCTCACACTTTAAAGTATACAATTATCCCCATTTTTTATTTTTAAAAAGTAAAGAATCAAATATTTATTGGGATGTATTTTGAAAAAAATAGAGATTGGAAATTAATTTCATGTTAAAATTGACGTGGATTTGAAAATACATAATGATAGGTTATAAAAAATTTCATTCATAATAGAAATTAATATGAGATTTATATAGGGATGTGGGGAGGAGAGTTTATTTTATGTTTTTAATAATGATATTTATAGAGAAAAAAATATAAAATAGACAGAGTGAGAAAAGAAAGATGAAATGAATTTAAAAAAACTATTACAAAGAGTTTTCCCCCAAAAATAGTGGTTTTAGATCCATTTAATGATTTTGTAGTTTCGAAAAGTAACTATGGTTGTGGAAATGATCCTCATGTTCATCCTCCAAGTTCAATTTTTTTAAACTCAACTCAAAATATTACTAGAGAAACAGGTATATATAAATATATTTTATCATCATTAATATTCCATTAAGAGATATAAAGAATGTAATTTCGAAAGAGTATATTATATACAAAATTTCTCAAATAAGTCATTAAAATAATAAAAATAAAAATTATTAATAAACTAAATGTATTAAATATTTGAAAAAAATTATAGTTTAAATGATTAAAATAGTAAAATAGAAATATATTTATTTAATAAAATATTTATTTGACATTTTAAATTATGTAAAAATAATTTCTTAACTCTAATAGTAATTGGAATACAAAATTCTATCTTAAAACTAATTTAATAATCTAAGATATTAGAATCCCCTAAAAATAATAGATAATGTGAAATATATTAATTATAGAAAGGTGATAAAATAGAAAAGATTCCGATTAAATAATAATTTTCATGATTTTCAGTAGAAATAGTTCATTATTGAAAATAATATCAAGAATTAACTTAAATAAATTTCTAAAAATTAACTATGTCTTCTATAGTAGAAAAGGAATGTTTTACAAGTGATCAATTTTATGTTCCCCATTATTGAAACCAAAATAATCAAATTCTAGAGGACTAATAAAAATATCAACGTGTTGAATGCCCATAAAAACAATGGGATATCAACCATTTGGGTGTGATCTATTATGTTATATTTATTACAGTTAATGTTTTTTGCACTCATGTTCATAAAGAATTTCCAATCTCGTATGTATTTTGGAAATAGTTTTATGGAAAAATTATTATGATTTTAAAATCCTAAACATGCCTTGTTAGTTATAAATTGGTCATAAAGTGATGTGAAAAAAATATAGAGTGAATCAGGAAACTAAGATGGAAATCAAAGGAATTTTGACCCTTTTTTTAAGAGAAAAAGTAATCCAATGTCCAAGAAACCGTGCACCCCATCCCGGATAAGCGTGTACACCATGTATAATTGAGACCTAACCATATTTATTGTTTCTGGGATGATAATAATAGTGAAGTAATTAATATTTTTATACATCAAATATAAATTTCAACTAAATATAAAATCTTGTTATTAAAAATAAACTATGTTGCAATCATGACAATGGTTAGTCATACGTACGCCTCAGTAACATTTTCATTTTTCAATGATCTTTTTAGAAAGAATTAAAATATAATTTTATAAACATATAATGATCATCATATTATAAATATTATATTAATTAATTAAATAAACTTATTCATATCATATATATAATGCAGTGATTACCAACCAATCACATCACTTTGTTGATGTGGTAGTCTACATTTACACATGAACAAAATTAATATATTTTAGTAATTGGAAAGGAAAGAAACTAAAAGATGAATTATATTTTTGGAAAATTTAATATGTAATTAATATAAAATAAAAACAGTAATTTTATTATTTTTTCCACATGTGAGAGATGTTGATGTAAAATTAATTATATTAGTCCGTGTGGTGGTAGTCTTCCACACATAGAAATGAAGGAATACATTTTAATTTCGTGATGATTGGAGATGGATATTGGTAATTAAATTAACATAAAAACATATTAGAATATGTTATATAGCTATGTTGTTATAGAATCTACCTTCTATATGATTTTATGATGGGGAAGAAGAAATAATATTAGAACATGTGGTTAAAACTATTCCACATCTTTGAAATGTCTCATTTTTGCAAAATCATAAGACATATAATATTGGAATGATGAATATAATAAGGGAAAGAGACTGTGGGGAGGGATTCTAGTAAGGTATTTTGTTAGTAATTGTACCATCAAAATGTTGTTTTAGGTTTCATGTTATGATAACTATATGATCCATTTTATAAGAGAATAGAGGGGGAATCGTGGGTTTTCGTAAAAAATAAAATTAGGAGAAATTAATTTTTTTTAAAAATGGATCTATATTGATATGATCTGAATATAAGATGTTGATGCGACTATTTATTCTCATTCTATAAATTTTGGAATATATTGAATAACATTTTTACCCTTATCATTTTGTTTTAGCACTTTATCCAATTTTGTAATAACCATAATGTTAAATATTTATACACTGTTATAATTTATATTGTTACACTAAAATAAAAAATGACCCATAAATGGGACATGAAAGATGATAATAACCATGTCTCATTCATTTATCTAAATCCAAAAAATTTATGAATTTTAAATCATTTAATAAATTGTTACATATTATAATGTTTTAATACTATCATTTTTATTACTATTCATTTACATTGACTTTAATTCCATCAATAAGAAGGTAATTTGAATAAAATGAATATAATCATCTATAATAGTAAATTTTTATCTATAAAACTTTTGGGACACATTAATTCACTCAATTTATAAAACTTTTAATATATTTAATTTCAATTTTTTGATATTTTTCATTTAATTTAATTATTACAATATCATCATTGTATAAGCATTTAATGTAATTCTTTCATCAGTATAAATTAAAAACTAATTACCATGATGAATGACATGACCCATACCCTTGGGCCCATGTAATGAAATACCCCAAACCCTTCTCTTGAACGACAAGGGATAGTGAGTAGCACTAAAGGTGTCACCCGGAAAATGGGAACCGTTTTCCTGATTACAAATACACACATACTCACAACCACACCCCTAAGATAGAAATGTAATCAAGCATGCCACTATAAAACCACAGAATAAAAGTATTAATTTTTAGGTTAAATGGGCCATAATAAAAACCAAACAAAGGAAGAACTAAAAACAGGAAAAAAACTAAGAAACTCTGATATCTTTCCAGTAAAAACCCCACCAGATGGATATGTATATAGTAGTTTCCAGAATCAATTGAAGCACATCCCACCTTCGTGACCTTATTTGGAACCTCCCAATCCTTTGCCACTAAGTCGTTAGCAGTCTTCAGCAGACACAATAGGTGCGGGTAAAGCCCATGTCATGTTGAGTGCCAAAATACAAAGTAGGGACTCTGAAACTAACTCGGGTCTCCCATAATTTCACAAAGGAAATCATAGAAGAATTCACAATGATTTGAGTCACTAGGATCATCTTGATAATTTTACAACTTAATGTGTTGATAGTAAAACCAATTGTTGATAACACTGAACATCCATCACTACAATGTCACTCATCCCTGATGTGTCATTTAGGCCAGCTAGGTCACACAGACCAATTCAGTAGCTGAGACATGGAGTAGTAATAATATATGAGTTAGGAAACATTGCTGGGTAGCCAAGTCATAGAGTCTCACATATAGTAGAGTAATGTAATCTCACTGGGTAGCTATGTTAGAAATTCTTGCTGATAATTGAGTCACTAAGCCTCACTGAGTCAACTTCTAGGAAATCTTACATTGATGATTTTATAATGAAATCTCTATCACATGGGTCCCAACAATGTATATAGAAAATAAATCTGATTAACAGTCTAGGAGATACATCACTTTTTGTAAATTAGGGTCGGTTTCACTTAGGTCTAGTTCGACTGGTTTGGACCGACCCGACCAACTCTTCTCAGGGTCCCACATGGCCAGATTGTGTCTGTATGTTGCATTAGGACTCACTGGGCCTTACTGACATTGCTCATGGGTGTATTATTCTTGGTCACCAATTGAGTAGAAATTATCTTGCATGTACCGCATTATCGGACCAGTCACTTTTCCTATCCTGGGCCGCCATACGACCCAGTTTTATCCTGTCGGCCTGGTATGGTAAAACGGACTGGCTCAAAAAATCATTTTGAATACTCGGGCATTTAGGACTGGCTTGGGTGTCCAAGAATAGACAACCCCACCCCACCCCATGACAGTAGGTGGGTCGTAGGGAGGGGCCACTCCACCTATACATCAACAGGAATGCACTGCATCCATCCACCCACTGAGGTCGACGGGTTGCAGCCCTCCTTCTCAATGGCGTGCACTGTGTGTGCCCCCTCAACCAGTATGGCCAACATGGGTTGGCTATTTTTCCATGTAATTGGTGTCAGTTAAAACTACCTCATGTCTATGACGGCTACCACATCCAGCCTATGGTCACCACCTCCTCCCACCTGCAGCTCCCATAACCAATCTCAATGTCAGCGGCACCTTCCCTGGGCCCCCGGGTCCTCTTAGATGGACTGATATGAATTATACATAGGCCCTCGGGGCTCTTGGGTCGCGCTCATCACTACCATGTCTTCATATCCACCATGTCAACATTTTGAGGATGTGGTCATGAAGAATGCACAACCATAGGGGCTCAGGCTTTGTCTGTGTCTTCTTGTGCCCTTTGCGTTAGTACTTGAAAAACATGGGAGTCTTGGGGTCATAGTTCTATTGGAAATATGTCTATCCTGGTGAAACAACCCAAAGGAAAACACCCTCCTACAAGTACAACTATTTTCGGATCATCATATTCATGGGTTGATATGCGTTCCTTGTTTTAGAATAATGACTGGGAAAACATAAAACAATTAATCATATACCTGGTATGATGATTATTCAATGACTATGGATGAATAACCGAGCCTTCATCGATCCTGAATCTGTTAGTGTTTATTATTATTATTCATCTCTAAAATTCATCCAAGATTCATTCTTCAATCCTTGATTCGATGGTGTTTGTTGATGGTGTTCATCATTTCAGAGAAAGGGAGATGTTACTCGTTCTTCAGAGGATTCCCCAGGGTTGTTCTACCACTCAGGATCCCTTATTAATTAAACAAAAGAGATTCATTTTCCATCTTCACCATTTTTTATTAATAAGGATGATTAATGATTCATCGTCATATAATCGCTACACTGTTGCATTGTCTCGTCGTTGCATCATAGAATAAAGAGTTTGAATAAAATAGACTTTGAATTTATTTTATGTTTTAATTATTTTTTTCACTAAATTTCAAAATTTTATCTTTTTTGGTGGACATACACTTGTCGAGGTTAGGGCCTTATTATGAGAATCCTAACATATAAATTTAATTTTTCCATTATATTTTGGATCAGATCACCAGTTTTAATGTCAGAAAACCCTTTCCCATGATTATTATATTGAACATAAAAAATAGTTCACCCTTGACCAACACCAATATAGGTTTGGATCCATCTAAGGGGAAAATGAAATCACGATTTCAATGGAACTCTCATATTTCTAATCTGAGTTACAGTTTAGGAGTTATAAAGATTTTAAAATAAAATAATTGAAACTAAATTATTTTATTTATGGCCAAAAACTAACATCCATTGTTGGCAAAAGCTGGAGAATGATAGGATCCACCTAAAGAAAGAATACTCTCATGAGCTCAATGATGGTCTTGGAATTTGAATCTGAGTTACCATTTGTGAGTTATAAGAATTATTTTAATAAATTAATTTTATTTAATTATTTTCTTTATGGTTATGTCATTTTCAGTGTTTCTCACAAGAGGCATGTGCGATATCAAATTAAGTAGTGGAAATGAGAAACCTTCCATCCTAAATTCAATAGTGACCTTAGATTTCTTATCCAGGCACCCATTTAAGAGTAATTCAACATTTTTAAGAAAACCTCTCATGGTCACTATTTAATGCTTATCATTTATTGATGAATCATTCTGGGAACTCTGGGCCTCATAATAGCACGTCACCTTAGCACCGACTCTCAAAATAACTCAATGTAATAAAAAAAATAAGATATAATTTCTTAGAAATTAATTTATTCTCCTCCTTATACTTCACATCCCCATAAGCCAAAATGAGGATAAACAAAAAAGGGGGTATGGAGCATGAATCTTAGCCTCCTGATCCCATGTTCTCTCTTGGATATCCTTATGATTCAATTGAACGTGAACTAGACGAATCAACTATCCATCAATGTCTCACTCATGCCATTCATTTATCTCTACTGTAAATTATTCATAATTTTACTCATCATCATTGTCCAGCTCATCCCAGTCGAGGACATGTGATGTATGATGCGTGTACCTCCTATACTAAGACACATGAAAAAAATCATGCATCTAGTCCATATATGGGGGGAGATCAAGGTGGTACGTCACCACATCACCTTTGTTCAGAATCTGAAATGGTCTGATGAACCTTGTAGATAATTACCGCCCTATCCAAATCTCTACAATCCCTATCAGGGTGAGACCCGATGGAAAATATGGTCTCCCTCCTCAAACTCTAAGGGACTCTTTATTCTCTCTCCATGCAATTTATGTCTACTCTTGTGTAATCCTTACACACTCCTAGATTATCCACACCATCTCAGTGGTATCCCATAGAAACTCTTGACCCATGAGTACTAACTCCCCTAGGTTTTTCTAGCAATTAGATGATTTGTAAGGATACCTATACAAATCCTTGAACAGTGCCATACTAATGGTTGAGTGATAGCTCTTATTCTTTGAAAACACCACCAGTGAAATGTGTTCCTACCAATTGAAACCAAAATCAAGGATGTAACCACGAAGCATGTCCTCTAAGGTTTATATGGTATGATATGTGTGACCATAAATATACAGGTGAAAGGTTTTTTGAATGCCTAGATGATTCCAAAATGCCTAATGCTATTCCATGCACTACTTGGATGTAAAGCGTGCATCAGGATCTGAGACTATCATTGATGGGACTCCATGGAGTCGAACAATCACTTGCATGTAAAGGTGTCTCAATACCTCTACTAAACTCTTATCTCGAATGGGTAGTAAGTGGTCCAACATGGTGACTCAGTATGTGATCCCCCAGATGGTATCATAAAATGATCTCTACTACTGTTTCCTCATTCATAGACACTAGTACTGACGTCAGAGATTATGGTACATCTTCACCACTCCATGGTGTTCCGTCAAGGGGGTATAGAACTCCCTAACAATATCAACTCACAACACCATTGAAAAAGATAATATGTTTTCCACCCAAAAAAAACCCATCAGGTGCATGTCTTGAGGATAACTGAGCATGTCTAGACTCTTAGCTAGAACCATCTAGTTGCACCTCCCTAACACGCTGCAAGAGTAGAGGGGAAACAACCATCTACTTAAGAAAATTTATCTCCTCTATATCCATAAATTATTTTTGATTCAAGGAAAACTTCTTTGAGGCCTCATCCAGTAAATGTGAACATGGTCTCCTGTTAAGAGAATCTGTTACTATGTTTTACTTTCTAAGAGTATAGAATAAATGTAATTCATAGTATTAGAGGATATATATCCATCATTCCTGTCTTAACTACTAAAAAACCTATGTTCACCTTTAAATCCACACAAAATGATACCCATTTTTAACTGATAGATGTGCCCATATACACTTTAGTAGTGGGTACTCATTCCCCATATCAACTTGGTTAATGTGGCGGTAATCCACACATAAACTTGAAACACTTTCTCTTACTATGATTTTCCTCCACAAGTCCCCCACCTACGCCCCTAATCATGAAGCACTATGACATTCTTATAATATACTAATACGGATATCAATTCTATATTGGGGTGTAGAATACAGATGGATTCACTCTCCCTATGAGGAGTAAATGCTAAAAACATGTTTTCAAATGATATTCCCCCACTCCACCACTACCGTTGGGAACCGAAAGCTCAAAAAATCCACTGCCACAAGTGTAGGGCAATCCTAATCAAGAGTAATTGGCTACACCCTGTTATGCATATGTTTATATAATGCTACCTTGGTTTCCTTTTTCACTATCCATGGAAAATTCCATTCCAATGATGCAGATATACCACATTATTTTCCCTAAAATATTCAATCTGAGCATGAACTATATATGACCACTCAGTACTCAATCTAAATTTGTATGGCCTATACACTACCATTAAGAGGTTAAACCTAAACGTTTTCCTCAATGGTCAGATCACACTGTCGGCATAAGTTTGATTATCGAGTCTCTTCCCATATGTTTCCCCAGATGTAAGAATGAAGTAAATGGTTTAATCTAAAACACTATGTCATGAACAATATTTTTGATAATAAACAATTATTATCACCAATTTATATTAATAAAAAATCTAGTAGTAGACACAAAAAACACCTAGAAGAATTCCTGGAGCCCTCGGATCATACACCTTGACCGCATACAGCTTGAGAATTCCGCATTCCTCGAGCTCCAAGAGTATTGTGTCAACAATGCTGGGGAAGTGCATGTAACATGTTGACATGTATACCACATCATGCGGATCCCCTAACTCCTCTTCCACATCTACCACCATGAAGACTCATTTATTATTGTCACTTCCTATCCCTTGGTGAACCATCCACTGATTCACTCTCAACACGATGGGTTGGAAAATCTCTAGAGGGAAGTCCCCTACCATCTTTTGAAAATAATTTCTTCTTTATAGAAATAATAGACTCTCCAAATGAGGCCTAATATGTAGAACCAATGCCATGGGTCCTCTTCTAGGAATGCCTCACATGTAAATTTATCTACAAATAATGTCAGCTTCTTTCTTGCACACTGCTGACATCCACTATTTGTATCTTCTCAGCCAAAGGAAATCCATCCAAAATGGTTATCTCTAGAACCCTATAATTAATAGGAATGCATAGAGGAATAACATTGGCTAGGATATCCATAAACATACCTTGATTGTAGTTTTGATCCCTAAAGCACTGGTCATATAATATTCATTCCATACCGGGAAAAGTCGGCATTCCTCGATGAATACTCAGCTACATACGTGTCATCTTGTATAAGATCCTTGGCACACATACCCTTGATCTTTTATATCTATATCCCTTTCTATGATAAATCCTGTCACGCTCTATCCACAGAAAATTCACCTCATTGTAAGATCGAGTAATATAAACCCTACCATCATCCTACTGGGCCACGTAGAAATCTCACTATAAAAACAAACACCTAATGTAATGGTCCCATGGCTAGTTGGAAAATCGGTCACCACCTCAATCCATTCCTTAGCCACCTATAAATCAGGCTGGACTTGGATACTTAGGGTTTTCTAACACTTAAACTCAAGTACTGCTAAACCTACCTATTTCCACTACTAGTAGCACTGGTGGTAACAGCTGACCAATGGGTAGTGGTATTTCTCGGACACCACCTGAATGTAAAATATCAGGGAATAGTCTATAAACCTAAGCCTCATCACATTGTGGATAGTCCTTATGGTCATGCACTAAAATCATGGCTGGTAGGATTCATGCACGCATCTTGAATATGAATCAAGATGAAACAAGGTCAATTTATTATACCTAATGACCTAACATTGACTCAAATGGATCATGGTAAAATGCTAAAAGATGCATGCAAATAGTGTTTTCATGTATACAGTCAGAAAACCAAATTTGGGGTCCTAGTGTATGAATACGTCAGCCACTCAAGCAACACTAGACTCCCTAACCAGAAATCCAAAATCAAACCACCAACATTGTTGCCCCATCCAAATATTCAGATGCTTAGTTCATCTAGTAGAACCTAACTCCCTCTGATAAAACTTTGTCATGAATCGTCCACTAGGGCCAATGTCGTGACATACCCCAACCCACCTCCCAAAGTCCAGGTGTTAGAGACTAGCACTGAATGCGTCAAACTACTAATGGGAGGAATTTTCATGAGTAAATTTTCACATGCACACACAAACATTCCCAAAATCTAAAAAAGTAAACATGAATGTCACTAAACAACCACTAAGGAAATGTAAAAAATGTTGTCCAAATGGGCCAGAATATAGTCCCATCAAAATATGATCTGATAATATAAAAAATAATACAAACCTATGATATTGAACCATTTGAAACCACACCTAATGAGTAATTATAGATTAGATACTGAAATACATAGAATAATATCATGCCTACCAGACCATACTGGGCACCACCTCCTCTTGGGACACCAAGTCCTCTGCCACATCTTTAGTTGTTTGCACCAGACAAAACATTGGCGGGTGATGCCCGTGCATGGGTTGAGTAACATAATACATAGTGGGGACCCCCGAAACCAAAAAAATCCTCGATGGTTTTTTGAATCATGGAGTATCGCTGATAGCTAAGTCATAGAGTCTCTCTGGGTAGCTGAGTCACGAAGTCTCACTAATAGCTAAGTCACAGATCCATGATAGTTAAAATTCCATGAAATATTACATAGAGTATTTCATAAGGACCACCCAATCATGTTAGTACCAATGGAATAGATGGTGCTTCAACCGCGTGCACGATCTAAGAGATACGTCCCTTTTTGTAAATTGGGTTGGTGGTGTCTGGGCCAAGTCTGAATAGTTCAGACTGGCCCAAACATCCTGACCCGAGTCCCTGCATGACCTGATCCTACCCATATTGACAATTTTCTTAGCCCATTAGGCCTTAATGGACCCGGATGAGGTTTTATGATGGTCCGGATTGCTTGGTATCCTAGTGACCTGAATTTATCGGGCTTGGCCCGCATTGGTAGGACAATATCATTTCCTAGCTTAGGCCATCACATGAAATAGATTTATACAATATGAATGGTTTTATAATGTGGATTGGCTTATAAAATTAGTCGAGCTACTATGGAGGCCCGTTCCATTTGGGGAATGCATGACTGGTCAACCCTCACCCCTTTGACATCACACGGGCTGTAGGGTGCTTTCCACTCCTCCTATGTAACACCAGGTTGATGCTGCATCTAGCCAGACATCGTAGCCTTTGGGCCACGACCCTCCTTTATCATAGTGCACACCGAGCGTTCCTCCTCTTCCAGCATGGTCAGTAGGGGTCAGCCGCTTCATCATGCACATGAGGTCAGATGGCGCCGCCTCCCACCTGTAGTTGTAGATGGTCGCCGACACCACACTGGTAGAACCTTTTGCGGGGAACTAGTTCAACTAGAGTGGTCCAATCGCAAATCATCATGCTCCCCTGGGCCCCTCAAGTCATCTCTATCACTTCCACGGCCTTATATCCAACTTCATGCTATTTTGATGATGCAGACACAAAGAATTCACAAGTGGAGGGGCTCAGGCCTTGTTCTGGTCAACTCACGCCGTCGGCGTTGGTAGCATAAAAATAGGGGAGGATTGTGATCATAGTTTTATTGGATAATTATCCATCCCATTAAAAAATCCGCGGTAAACACCCACACACAACAACACAATATCTGCGGATCAACCTATCGGTGGGTTGATCCGCATTCGTTGTTTTAGAATGAATATTGGGAAAAGATAAACAATTAAACCACTAACTAGTTTGAGTATCTATCACTAATAAGGGATGGTGACCTGATTCATCATTGATCACTAATCTATTAGCGTTGTTTTGCATTTGACTTATCTAAAATCCATCCCACCAATGTTCAGAAATCCTTGATTCGATGGAATTCATTGATGGAATTCTTCATTGGAGAGAGAGTGTGAGGTTTCTTATTCATCAAAGGAACTTCCAGGATTGTTCATTGACTCTGGATACTAGGCTAATTAAAGGAAGGATGTGTGCCATTCATCAACAAACTATCTCATTAATGAGGTTCATTAATGATAAACTATCCTCTTGTCACTGCATCGTATTGCTGACTGGTCGTTGCGACGCAGTAGAAACTATTTGAAAAAATAAACATTGAATTTATATTATGTTTATTTTATTTTATTCTATAAAAGTATGAAATTTAAATTTTTTCTGTTGACCCTCCCATCTTAGGAGAATCCATGATTTCTAAATTCAATGGTTTCCTCATATTTCTGATCTGATCACCAATTTAAATGTTAAAAAAACCACTCAGATATTTATTTAAATGAACCTAAAAATAGTTAGAAATTTAATTTTATCCCTCGACTCGAGACGGTCGTGGTTATGCTTCTCTTAAGGGGAAAACTCCTTCATAAGCTCAAAATTACTCTCATATTTCCAATCAAAGTTAACATTTATGAGTTATAAAGATTTTACAATAAAAAAATTGTTACTTAATAATTTTATTTACAAACAAATACTAACTCCCACTATTGGCCCACACCAGCCAATTTTAGGATCTACCAAAAGAAATAATACCCTCACAAGCTCTACGATGGTTTCATATTTTCAATCTGAGTCACCCTACATGCATTAGAAGCATTTGAAAAATATAATAAAGTTATTTAATTATATTATTTACAGTTATTCGATTTTTAGGGTTTCTCACTAGAGGTTTTTCCGGACTAATCTTAAATCATGCATAAAGAAATCTCATAGAATTGAACGCAATGATATATCCTAAATTGTGATTTGGGTACCCGTTTAACTTCTATTACACATTTATAGGAAAACTTCACACACACTATTTAAATATTATATTTTTTGACGAATCATTATGGGCACATTGGGCCTCAGAATCGCTCGTCTTCTTAGCGCCAGGTCTCGAAATAATTCCATGTAATAAAAACATTACATGGAATTTTCAAGACATTACAATGAATAAAAAACATTTATATTTAAAGTGACTATTTATAAATAATCATATCCATTCATCATCCTCATTTAAAAATATTTTAATTTTTAAATAAAATGTTTTGGTATTTTTACATTACTTGAAATAAACATTATAATGGTCAAATGGTGAAAACCTACAATATAACTAATTACTGGATGATTATTGATGAATGTGACTCATTAAATAATATAAATTCCTGGGTTATTATTGATTTTATAATCATCATAATTTCATTTGTATCTTTTATTACAATATTTATCGATAACCATAGTAACAACAAATATTAATACTATATATATAGATGAAAAATTAGATGGGTCTATTTTTAGAAATCAAACCCACAAATTAAATATATGAAGTATATTTTTAAAAACTAAAATCACCTAATTTTATTTTGATCATATAAATTTAAATAGTAAAAACATGGGGAAATTTTATTTATACAAATATATATTTTAAATATAAATGTTTCTATAAGAAATTCATGGATAATTTTTATTAAAATATAATAAATAAATTGATTCAAATAAAAAGAAACTAATCATTGTTTAAAAATAACAGAAAATTGAAATTTACTTTTAAAATATATATATATATATATATTTCCATTATAAGAATTATTTTTCACAATTATTGAAAATTAATTATTATTACATTAATAAAATTATTTCGTGTTAATTAATTTTGAAATTTTGAATTCAAAAAGGATATTAATTTTCTAAAATTTAAATTATATAATTTGATAATTTAGATTTCAAATAAAATCATATAATGTATACAACACAATTTTTTTAGAATAATGCTTATTTCTTTTAATAATGTAAGTTTATAATATTTTTATAATTAACTGATTCATATATGGAAGTGATTTATATCTTCATTATCCATTATGCTATATAATTCCATCTTTTTGGAAATTGAATCATTGATATTTTAATTAATTATCAATCATTTGGTGTTATCATTCCTTATAGAATATTTAGATTTCCGTCCTACCACCTCGACCATATGGTTTCTCCACAACACCAAAACATGTGATTGTCTTGTTCAACAATACATTATATCATTAGTCAAGAATATGAGTAGGTTGTTTATTATAAAAAAGAAAATCTTCTAACAAAACTAACTCGGACATCAGAACATGATATTAATATGTCATGTACATTCGTAACATGAATACATTAAAAATATTATTTTCATTGGCTATACTCAGAGGAATGGAAATTATTATAAAACTGACACAACACTCTCTAGGATTTAATATGGTCAAAATTATCCACAGAATTTTATTACTTTGTTATCAAAAATTGAATAATACTTCTCCATGGATACATATTATGAAATGTTTGATCATAATCTTAGAAAAATAGATCTTTACTCTAGTTATCAACATTACATTTCTTCCCTATCAATGTCAACCTAATATTTTTCAGAATTCACTTCACCTTTTAACCAATTACAATACTAATTTTAGTGACATAAAATTCATTTAACCTACTTCATCCAAAAAAGAAAGAGTCTAACATCACGTTCCTTAAAATTCATCAAAAGGTGCCATATGAATACTTGTGTATAAAATATTATCATTGGAGAACTAAATCATTGAAATTTCTTCTTCCCAACATCCCTGGTAATCCATTTAATAAGCATGAATCATTTCCATTGAGATATGAATCATTCATTATTAAATTCTATAAAATTATAGATAAAAGTCTATAATAAAATTTTATTTAACACCCATTGACATTTAATGTTCTTTATAAAAGTTTAAAATGATCCTAGAATTAAGATTAGATATAGTGGAGAGAGGAACATTTTGTAAATTCGTCATCTTTTAATATACAATTGAGAAGGCTGATTCAATGAAGGAGTATCTAAAATGGGAAGGTAATGTTCTTATTTTTTAAATGTATCAAAAATTACCAAAATCACATTATTACATTATGATGTGTTTTGAAATCCCAATATAAAATTCATGAATATATTTTTCCTTTTCCTCTTCATCATAATAAATGGATGAGGGATACCCTTTATAAATTTTTATTCTTCATTAATACATTAAAAATTCACACCTTCTACGGTTATATCATAAATACATCCTTTTAAAAGTAAATTCATGATTATTACATTTTATAACTAATTTCACTGTTTCCAATAACTCATACCCTCCATTATAAGATATTTTAATTCATTATATCAGATAATATTTTAATGACACATGAAAAATGATAGTGGATTTTCCAAAATCCAAAAAATCTATGGAAAAATTCATCAATTATTAATCACAGGGTCATGTAATAAATAGAAAATTTTTAATCAAGAATTATTTTTATGAATCAATGCAGCAGCTATATTATTTGGTTTTCTATTGTGTAAATGGATCATGCAATCACAATCCATATTTATTTCTAGCTATAATCTCTTCCACATGTTTTTTAAAGTAAAAATATACTTTAAACCATTTTTATTAGAATATATTTCACATATCACTCCATAAAATCACTTCTCAATATTTTTAATACAACAAAAAAACATCTAATTATATAACATGTGTATGTTAATTTTACTCATTAGTTTTAATTTTTAATAAAACATATAAAATCAACAAATAATTATTTATGAGGAAACACAGATGTTCAATTAATGAAGAATATAATTTTATGAAAAATTCATTCTTTGGGATTGAAAAGAAAAAATTGGTGCATTAAATAATCTTCTTTTTAGTTTCTGGAAGTAGTCAACTGATTACTTTGACCAGAAATAACAAACCCATTTCATGTTAACATGGTTTGTGGGATAGAAAAAAATTATTTTTTTGAACAAACCATTATTTAATTCTATGTAATAAAAGAAAAACACCAATATCATAAAATATTATAGGTCTTTTCTATTCATCAACCTCTTTAGGTTTATAAGGATGAACTATTTTTTCATATTTATTTATGATGTATCCATTGAATGAAATCTGATATCTCAAGACATCATATTTTCTAAAAAAAATTTAATATGTGATTTTAATTTCAGTTTATCAAAAAAGACATAGATGTCTTTCATGACCCTCATAACGTGATGAATAAATCAATATATCATTAATAAAAAACCAAAAAAAAAACTTATTCAAATAGTCATAGAGGAATCTATTCATAAGATCCATAAACAAAATTACTGAAATTTGTAACCCAAAAGTGAAAATCCACAAACTCATAATTCATATATCTAGTCCAAAAATCCATAGAATGGTATAATCACTTATCTACATAAAATAGTACAAAGAAATTAGTTCATATATAAAAAAATATGAGTTCCCCAGATCTAATCGAACAAATCATCGATATGAGGTAATGGATAATAATTCTTAGTATTAATGTAATTAAAATATATATAATCTGTGATATTACTTATAATTATATGTTTATTAATAAATAATATAGGATAACAACATTGTAAATTTATATGGATAATTTAATCTTTATCAAGTTATTCTTGACAATTTTTTTAGATTATAGATTCTATACATGAAATAATTGATATGGGGGTTTTTAAATTATCTTAGTTTAAACAAAAAATTCATTTTAAAATTTATCTTACGTATTATGTATGACAATAAGAATCTCATTTGGAAAATAATATTGGTATACATTTACTATATGAACATTATTAATATTTAAATTTCCATGATTTTTTATAACATGTTTAAGATAACTTTTATTTCAATCATTGATATTTTTACTGGCTTCTTGATATGCTATCAATGTAATCATTTGTTTCTTGAAAACAAAATAAAACTATTAATAAAAGATATATTTATTAGGTTTATAATTTTTCTTCACATGGTATATAGAAATCCAATCCATTCCTTTAATAAAATATAACTCTAGTTGTGGAAGGAAAACATGTTTTTTTGGTAAAAACATCCCAAAAACAAATGAGAAACGATTATTAAAATACCTTTTTTACTTAATATATGACCCATGTGTATTTAACATAAGGTCTAAATTCATTGGTTGAGGTTTAATTTCCAAATTAAATGATATTTTATTGAAAATAAAGAATGTCTGGACTATAAATAATATCATAATCTGAATAGACAACAAGTTTTTATAATTCCACTTCATTTGATGTATTAAACTCTTATCAAGTTATTGTAATGGATTTCAGAACTCATTTTTTAATATAATAATGTTTCTTCTCATCAATAAGGTTTTAATTCACACATGAATGTGTATAATGATCCATCTCATTAAATTTAAAATACTTTACTTCTTATATAGTATTATTCTTTTTACCACAATCATGATCATTTTCAATTTAAATAGGATCTAAATTCCCAAACATAACACATCAAAAGCATGAAGTAGTCTTTATAATTCATTTTTATGTATGGTTCTACCAAAACATTCATATATTTTAAAAATAATATTAATACCATCACATTTCTTTGATGAATTCATCCATTTTTCATGGCACATGGAACTCATTTTATACATTTTTTAAAAGTACACATATTTATCAGAAAACCATTTCTCTATCTTATCCATACATAAAATATTTTTCCATGTCATTTTTATTGCCAAGAAAAAAATAACATTTTCTATTTTCTATTAAATTTTCAATACAAATGATTAATCTTACTTTCAGTATCACATATACTTTTTTTACCAATTTAATTACGTTTTATTTATATGTATCATCTGAATATTCCCCCCATTTCCTCAATTAGATGCAATTTTTTATCCTATATCATATTGATTTTAGAAAATATTTCTGATGGAAAATATTATTAAAATCATCCCTTTAAAGGATTCAATATCAACCTTTCCATAGTATTCTTCACTATTGACAACTAATGATCAACATCACCTTCAAAATTGTAAATTATAAGACTTTCCCTTTGATGAAACATACACCCCATTATATTAAATATATTTTCTAGATCATTAACCCATCCTTTGAATGAAATTGGGTTAAATGGACCACTAAATGCTGGATAATATTGTCTCATAAAATTCCATACTATAATCAAGTACCTCTATGGTAGAAATGGATTCTCTTTATCGTGGATACCACCACTATTTATATCATTCATCGATTGATCTAACATTGAAAAAAACTTCTCAATTCCAATTCTAATAATTCTGAGTTACTAATTTGAAATAATACCATCCCCTATGTTCTTTAATAATTTATCTTCCATATTACTCTGTATAAAATCATTATGAACATATATTCTTTAAATAAACCAAAATGGTAATATTAAATTATTTTATTAATTAAAATTAACCATGAATTAAAATATTTTATGTTTATTATTTTAACATTATCCTAATTTCTAATATTATTTAAACCATTTCTACAAAATAAACTATAAGTTCCCAACCATAAACATTACATACTAAACATATATTATTACCTAATTCACATTTATACATTTCTAAGGGTCATATTGGTTTATTGTTTTATTTTGTGTACTTATAACAATTATGTAAAAAATATAATATATATATATATGTAATGGGAAAATTAAAATCAATATCTATTTTTCCCAAAATATAAAACTTTTAAAATGACTCACATTTTATTTTCATGAAAATCATCACGAATTTAAACATTAATTCTTCATTTCCCTTACCCATCCTGAAACCCAATGATTTTTTAAAAAAACATGGCATTGGAATAAAATTATCAGTATGGGACATGAATAGAAAAAATAAATCATTATTCCATGAACACCATAAAAATGTTCATTTTAAAGAAAACAAAATGGACTCAAAATAATTATTTTCAGACCTATAAAGTCACATTATTTTCCAAATTCATCAAATAAAACATTTTATTAAAAACATTAAGGATAATTAAACTGTAATATTATCGTAAAAACCCCACATCTGAAATATATAAGTCATATAGGTAGTATGAGGAATCATTTTAATATTACTGTTATAAATTGGATAAACTTTTTGGTTACACACAGAATAACCATCCGGGTTAAACATTAAAATATCATCATATTTACAATTGGACTAATCATCAATATGTGTTTCCATAATCTGTTAATAGAAACCCAATAAATTAAAATTTTCCAATTAGATAATTAATTTGAGAGAATAATTATCTCAACTACACTAAATTTATAATATAATAAACCTATCAGCATTCAAAATTCCCATGAACCCTTATAAATTTTTTTTCTTAAATCATAAAAACGTTCTTCTCACCCATAAGATTTTTTTTTGATATTTCTGTATCTATTCCATTTTAAAACCATTTTAGAAAATTAACATTACAAAAGGAATGAGGGGTTTTTAATAATTGAAAAATGGAATCATTAAAATAATCTAAAATAAATTTACTATTAACATGGTGGGATATTTCATTGTCTCCAGATATATTAAAATAAAACATTAATTTTTTTTGTAATGAATGTTAAAAAATAGCATTAAAATATTAATTTTGAATATATTTGAATGAAATAAAGTAGAAAAATAATATTCTCTTTAGAAACTATTTTTTTACATATAATTACATCCATAAAATTATTTTGAATCTTGTTTATGGTAGAGAAAAATAATTTTAAGAAAAATATTAAAAGAATAATTTTAAAAGGAAAGTTTGTTATATTGAATTAAACTCATTATGATCGCTATTTATATTCCCTAATAAGAAACATAGGTAAATTTAATTAATTTCATAACAAAAAATTTAATATTTATTCTTCCTTTTTATTTTTCCTCTTACCATTATATATTTAATTTTTTAATTATTAAAATTCACGCATGATATTTTAACGATATTCGTTTTGTAAGTCCATAATGGATTCCCTATGTTTAATATCATATAGTAAGCCATTATTATATAATATTAAAAATAATAATCATGAAACAATTATAATTTCTATATTTAAACTATATATTAGAGTCCAATCATGAAATAGTTTTTTGAAAAATGAGGTATATTACACACATAAAGATCGTATGTCATATGTTCTCATGAGTGATATTTCCATTTTTCACTGATCATTATAGAAAGAAGGATAGTATCTATTCATCCTTATAAAAAGATAATAACATCATAAATAACATTTAATATCATTTAATATCCTTATAAATATCATCCATGTTTTGTAGTGATGATGAATGAACCATATCACTTCACGGAGGTGGTTGTACTCATGTACAGATGGACACTATTTTCTTTTTTAGTGAATGTAAATGTAATAAATTAAATTAAATTATATATTTTTATAATGATAAATATGTAATTAATATCATATATAAACATTAATTCCAAGATTATAAAAATATATGTGATATGGTGATGGAAAATGAATAATATCAATCGACGAGGTAGTATTTTACCATTCACTGGAATGATGATTTCCCTTCCCATTTGATAATGGATAAAGATAGAAATTTTTTATTAAATTACAATAATTGAATAGATATATATACTATATTTATTTTATTATTGCATCATGTATGTACCTGATTTTTTGAGATGGAAGAATAAATAAAATTAAAACATTTGGTTAAATCTATACAACTTCTTTGTAAAGGCTCCATTTTTTTACACCTTAAGACCTATATAATTGATATAATGCCTAAAATAATGCACTTATAATTCTGGTATGGATTATGTGAATGTATTAATTATTGTATTTTATGATAGAAATTTCTATTGAGTTTTAAAGAAATAATAATATGAGGTTCCATTTTATAAGTGAGTGGAGGGAAAATCTTGGAATTTAAAAAAATAATAAACTAATATATAATAATTTTCTTATCTAAATGTCTCAAAATAGATAATATTATAAAAAAAATATTTTCAATTCCAAAAATTGTATCATGTAATAAATGTTTTACTTTTCTAGTTCACATTTCCTCATTTGACATTTTTTAATTAACAAATGAACATAAAATGTTTTATATAAACATCAATGAGTCTATTAAATGTATTGTATTCATTACTTATGTTATCTTCCTATGAGTTGATTATATTATCATGCCCATATATTTTTCTTAGTATCATACATATTCTAAGACTATTATCGTTTTGCTTAAAAACAATTGTGTGTTTGAGACAACTGTAATGTTTGTTTAATTTAACAAGTTCTGAAGACATGTATTATTCTTGTTAGGTCTACATATTTGTTATAACTAACAAATTTATTAGAAAATATTTTATTTTTTTTCAAAAAATATAAATCCTTGTATTAGTGTGGAAAATGTGCATTTGATTTGAATTATATGAGTACATTTTGTTAAAATTTTTCCTTAATGATCTAAAATTCTAAACCAAATAGGATATCATTATTTATGAAAAAATATATTTGGTATTGATTATATAATTATGGATTGTTACTTTTGTGTTTCGATAGTTTTTATCATACCTATTATATAATTATTATGTTTTTATTTCCATATATATGATTGTGGGTTTTTATTATATCATCATTTCCATCACCACTATTCATGGAATTTCATGGTTGTTGTTATTTACAGTAAAAATTTACAAAATTATTTTCATAATTAATTTTATGTTGGTATGAAATTGAAATAATTTATATTGGAATTTGGAAATTTGTTTACATTGAATAATACCAATATTATCCAATAATACACAGCACATAATTTCCATTTTTTCTTCATGTTCAAATGATATTTTATGTTGTTTCTAGAGATTAAATACTTACAATAGATTATATATGAATGATCTTTAGCTTTTTCAACAACATATTTTTTTGATAAACATTTTTTTCATTGTTCCAAGAAAAAATAGAGGCATGTATGAAAACTCAATATGATGAAATGAAGATAAAATCATAACTCTATTTACAACCCAACTCATCATGTGTTTTTTTGTAATATAATCTATTTTGGTTATCCCACACCAGTTTATTCTTTTTTACAGAGTATACATGATAGGCTAGAACATAAAATATTTCTGGTTCTATTCTATGTTATTATTTACCCCTTGAGGAATATATACCTATCATCTGGAACCAAACTTTTTCATAATATCCTGGATCTTCCTTTTAGGATCATTAATTATTATTTTTATCACTATTTTATTTGGTCTTTTATTGGTTAATTTGGTTTATTTTTTGATGTTTTTATTATTATATAGTCATATTCAAGGTCACAATATGAAGAAGAAAAACTATGGATCTATTCCCCTAACGTTAATCATTTTGTGTTTATGTCCAACAAGAAAACAGAATGATAGTACCATCCACACATCCTTAACATAAAACCATGAATCCCAGGACACATTCATCTCCCATGGCTGAAACACAGTTGGTAAAAAAATTCATCCTAACCATGTGGATCATTTATTATCTCAAATCTTGTTCATGTTTAGTTCTTATATCAACAAACTGTTCTTCCAAACATTGTTATGTGAATAAAAAAATTTCTTTTCAAATTTAAATACCAAAAACCCCATTTTATCTATAATTTATCATCACTCAAATGTAATTTCGCCTATTTAAATTTGGAGATTCTATTGAGTATGTATTTTCCCTTATAGGATTGAATCATTATGTATCAAAGTGATAACTCCAACACATAATATCATTTCATTAGTGAATCCTTCATTATTTTACTATTTATTTAATAAAAACATATCTTCTTATTTAGGAGTAGTTGATCCTTGTGTTGTTTATGGATCCATATCATGATTACTCATTTCTAATTCTAGGATTACCTCTATTATAAATATATACCTTCAACCCTCCCTAAGTGCGGATCATATTTTTTGTGTTTTGAGAAACTTAGATTGTGGTTAGTGGTTCTGTAAGGAGAAAAATATAATTTGAAATCATCATTTCTTATCTAAATTTTAATTGATTATTTATTTATTTTGGAAGCATGAATTGAGATATCGGGTAACCATTTTAAAAATTTAATGATGTGTCTTATCAAATTCCTCTAAATATAGATTTCTAAATTCGGTGTCTATTTCCAGAAAGTGGTCTTAAATTGAAAAAAATTATTTTAAGAACGATATTATTAATTCTCAATAGACGAAACCAAGAATTGTTTTATGAATTATATGATTTTTAAAATAATTATTTTTATGAATTCTTTTTGATTCATTATTTTTAGAAGAAATGTATGGGATTAAAAATTGATTTTAAGCTTCCTAAAAGATGATTCAATAATTTATTTATGATAAATGATTATCATATCGATTGATTTACTTGTAGTAAATGATAGACTAAGAAGTTTGGTAGGCAGACTAAGATAATCATACAAGGAATATTTTATCTCAACCAAACCATTGATTAACAATTAAAATGATACTGAACTAAGATTAGGTCTAGAAGTTCATTTGTTGTATTGGAATCATATTTCCCCTCAGCCTGAGATCATGTGTTTTGTGTACAATTAAAGCTATATTTCATGAATATGTGTGAGGATAGTGGATGTTTGATCAAATTATCCATTGGTCCAATTACCATGGTTTTGTTATTGGAAGTTATTTAAATTTTATAGGGATTATTAGATGAGTTCTTCATTCTATTATTTATGAAAGTGTTGGTATCTATAGGAATTATAAATTCTTTTTAAATGAGTATTATAGTATGAATTATTATAAATTTCTAAAAGATACCATGGATCACATTATTTATAATGAATATCTTTGTTTTACATTATATCAATTACTTATATAATTATTTGTGGGATACTATTGGGATGGTACTAATCACACCTTACATCAATATTTGGATGTTTTAGACATTATTTTTTTGAAGACCAGAGAATGGTAGAAAATTTCTCGGTGGTAGTGGGTATTATTGGTAGCAGGACTGTAGGAGCTGTTGAGATAGGTGGAGTATATGTTCCATATACTAAATTGAGGTATTTATATCGATTTTCGCATATATTATATGATATATCAATTTGATAAACCATAATTAGATTTACAGTTTTCAACCACGTGATACTTTTCTCTTTTTAACAACATTTGAATAATAACTATTTTTTATTTCTTCTATAATTCATTATTTTTTTATTTAGAATATTAAATTATTCTGTCATGTTTAGTTTTTATGATTAAGAGATAGTCTCCATCCTGTTGGGATTTGGAATACCCTTCAATCCTTATTTGGTGTGAACTAATTAATAATTTTTTGGGTTATCCTTATTGGTTCATGTAAAATGGAAAAAAGGAGTTCATTTCACTTCATGTGTGCTGGTATGAAATTGTGAATATATTGGTAGATAAGAGATAATATTGCCAAGATGTGAGGGGTAGATTATGAGAAAGTTACTATCCATATATCCTTATTGTGAGCTTTACGTTATAGTGGTAATTTGGAAAATATTGACATTTAATAATTTCTTGATATAATTCAAGAATTATACCAAATCATGATCTAAGATATCTGTTCCCGGGTTTAGATTCTAATTGATAGAGTGAATGTTATTGTGTCCCTTAACTTATATTTATTGGTCTTCTCTTCATCTTGTGTATTACCATGTGACCAAGAAGATGTATGATTTGTAACAACCTAAAAAATATCGATAAAATATCAATTCCATTATTTATAAATATTCACGAATTACATTGTATTGAGTTATATTCCTTATAAAAATATTAAGTAAAATTTCAATTACAATGGAAATAGGTTTATTTTTACAAATTTATTTTAATTTATTATATAATTTTATTTTCAAACATAAAATATAAATCATAGAATATGAATTTTTAAAAACTAATGCCATTTATGAAATAATATGGCCAATTTTATCATAGTATTTAATATTGTGATATTTTAAAAATAAATGATTTTTTTCATTGAATAGTAAAAATACCTTATAAATTAATTTATATTCATTGAAAATTCTCATTTTTCAATAATTAATATTATAAATTTACAAATATTTAATTTACATATAAGTAATATAATTAATTATAAAGGATTCATTATGATAATAGTTTTTTAATAAGCTACATTCTGGATTGAAAAATGATTTTTTAAACAGTTTTTTGGTTTCATTTTTAATTTTTATCATTAACTAGTTTATTCTAATAAAATAAATTGAATCATTAAAATTGGACTTGATATTCTTTATCTGTAGAATCAAATTTGGGAAATATGCTCCTTTTAATTTTATTCATTACCAACTGTATGAGGAGAAAATATTTGTCAATATAGTAAGGTTAAAATATTTTAAACATAGTTAATGAAATGATATATGGCCTAAAATATCCATAAAATTAATTTATCATAATGTATATGTGTGTATCAAATATTAATCTACAATCATAGAAAAGATTTTACATTCCATCCACATTCCATTGATAATGAAATTAATATATATTTTGTGATGAATGAAAAAATATATCACTCACCTATTTTTAAAATATAATTTATTCATTGAAATAAGAATTTATTATATTTAGTTAAGCATTTTAATTTAATAATGAATTAATTTTTTTCAACATTTTTATTGTTTTAAAATATTTAGTATTGGATTATTTATTTAAAATCATACACAATAATAACATGGTTCATTTTCAACTTATAGGAAATTTAATGAAAGGTTTTTTAAATTTTAAAACATTTATACAATATTGATTAATATTTGTGATGAAATAATTTTTTAGAAAAATATATCATATTAGTGATGTGGTCAAATTTCATATTTCATTACCACTACTATCTTTAATTATTTAGTGTCAACCAAAGTAAAATGTCTTGAAAATGATATTGATTGTATATTATGTTGTATATTACTTTATATAGTAATTAAATTTCAAAATTAGAATACAATCCACCAAAAGAATGATATATGGTTTATCATGCATGAAATTATCCACTAATGTGTCATTTTTCCTTTTATTATATCTTTTATGAATATTTTAATGCATGAAAAAAATGACATTATGGTAATCATGTAAAGGGTTAATGAGGGTTAAAACTAATAGACAAGGGTAAAACAAAATCCCAAATCATGGGAAACTATTATTGAATTATAGGATTTAGACTCATTAAAATAATAGATTCTATATATATACATATTTTTTTAACTTCATCATGAAAATTTAATTTTATTATATTAATGAAATATGTTTTTCCTTGGGTATCAATCCCTTTACCAATAAATTGGATCCTCATCTCCTTCATACTTAACACATTCTCCACATTCTTGTTGGGAAAGATCCTAAAACATTTTATATCCAAAATATATTTCCCAAAAGCAGAGGTTCATAATTTTCAAAAAGACCCCAAAACTAAATGTCATACGGTGAAATCCCAAAATGTTATCTTAGTGGAAGTAATAAATCGTAATCCACCTAATTAATATATATTTCTTCTTTTTCATCCTTCAAATATTTTTTATAATTTTCCAAATAATAAATTAACTATATTTATTATACAGAAATTAATTTTTTGATTTTTTTAAATGAATTGTTTATCTTATTTCTATCATATGGGAATATACGACACCTCTCATGAGTACATGTGGAATAAAACATCAATGAAGAGATTTGTTTCATTTTTCTATACGAACTCAAAACAGTAGTTATAATTATGATTTTAATTAAAATATATAATATTCACAACCTTATTATCATTTTAAAATATAATATATCGTACATTTTCTATCATTTAAATCCATTTAAAAAGTTATAATTTCCCTCATGTGTATATCTTTACTACCAAAACCACAAATCACTGTTATTTATTTTTCATATATGTCAACTATGTATGGTTGTAATATTGTATTTATTTTAGATAATTTATAATAATTTCAAAATTATGATAATTAAGAATATGAAAAAATTACCCCATTTACCATTATCTTCCTACTCATGTCATTTCAGACATATAAGTCAAATTTTTCCAAAAAATATGAAACTAACTTAATCGATTAAGTAAATAATTATGAAAAAATATATGTGAAGCAAGTCTAATAATAAACATGATAAAAAAGGATGGATGCGGTATAAATATATTATTGATTTGGTATCTACATGAAAGTAATACTATATATGTAAAATTGTTGATATATTAGCTGAATATTATAAAATGTGTGTAAGAAAATATAGTGAAGGGAATTTGTGAATATTTTTTTTGGTTTTATATATGAGATTAATATAGTGTCTTGAATCTCTTGTATAATAACAAGGTCTTTTCGGGGAAGGATGTGGTTTAAATAAAATTATGTTGTTTCCTATATATAGTCATCTTTTTGGGGTCCAATTAGTGATCATGCGTAAAAGAACATCCCCAATAATCAAAATATGTTCTTATGTATAACAATTATGAATAATTTTAGAATAAAAACATTATAGGGGTTCATAGGTAAGTAAAAATTTATGATTAAAAACAATCATGAATAAAAGTAGATATGTTAGAAAATAATAATAATATTCCCAATATAACACCATACAATTTTTATGGAATGCATTTTTTGAAAATAAATTAAATTTATTCAACAGCTTGAATGAAATATAATAATGAGCTTAAATTAAAATTGATATATTATAAAAATATTATCAAATAATCTATCTTTTATCACATAGATATTGTATTGGTGGGTAGATATCAGACTATCTAAATTATTAAAAACTTATTTCTTATTTATGAATCTAATTCATTCACCAGTTATCATTTAATTAGAAAATAAAATAAAAACAATTTGAAAATAAAATGGATGTTTCTCTGAAGAACTTTATTATATATGAAATGTAGTATTATTTTAATTACTTAATCACTATTATAAAATTATAGAAATTAACTGTGAATATTAAATATTCTATAAATTGTATCAATATTTATCAAATATTTTTTAATCATACAAAAAGATTAAATATTTTTTATGTATAAAAAAATATTATTCAAAAAATAGGTTTTCATTAAATTTTGATATATTATTTTAAATTATAATTTTCTACCTATATAAATTGAATTTGATATAATGTATTCCATATTTTTAATCAGGGTGCCCAAAGTTAGTAAATATGTCCATGTTTCATGCATTATGAATAATAACTCTGGTAATGTTTATCACCTAGATAAACGGTGAATCAGGTTAATTTGGGTTATAACTAAGTAATAATTCCATATTATTTCTACATAATGTTTTATTGGATGATGGTAATTCAACCCTTATCACCATTGGTTTTAAATATAATTTTATATGGGATACTTTTCTATGAATACGACCTATGTAATATTTTAATCAATGAATCTTAAAACAAATATCTATATTTTTGTTTTATATTATCTTTTTGTACACATAGGGATAAAATAAAGTCATGACTGAATATAATTTTCTATTTTGATATTATTTATATTAGTTTTTTGATGAATTTTTAGTTGCGTTTTGTAAAATTGTATAACTATCATAAAATCATTCACCACACTTTTGTAGTAATCCATCAATTAATGGGAAAATAAAACAATTGATATTAAAAATATTATAAGAGGATTAATTTTACTAAGATTATATGAACCAAAAAGAAAAATGATTTAAATGATTTTTTAGTTATATGTTAATCTATTGTATTAAAATTCATAATTTTTCAGGATTTATTTTAATTAAAAAGTAATTGATAGTGTAAAATTTGATATTAATGATATTTAATAAAAATAAAATATTAATAAATTTTGAAAAAAATCATGTAAGAGGAAATGAATTATAATATATTTTATGAAATATCACCGCCTGTACATTTATGTGGAAATTCAAACCATATATGTAAAATTATATCGTTATATGTGTGAAAAATATGTTATTGTAGACAATATTAAAATGTGTACACTAAAGGGATAATCCATGAGATATAGTTTAATACACCACAAAAACCTGTCAAATTTTATGTTTGATATTATTTCAATCCCATTACTTGATAGATTCAAAACCATGCCCTTTTGTGTCATTGGGATATAAAATGACTTTATATTAATTTAATATTTGATGAAGTTAAAAAAAACATCCCTACAACTCAATAATAAAATGGAACATCCCCCTTCACTTTTTACAACTCATTTATCCTTATAGATATACCACAACCTAGTAAAATAAATTATAAACTTTTATATACACATACAATATGCGATAATATTCCCTAATGAAAATAAATAGGGCACCTAAGAGAGGATCAAAAGGTGTAGTTTCAATAAAGAGGGAACCTCCTATACCAATGTCCTTTATATTAAATCTACTTTTACATATTCTGAATCTGTTAAAAATTAATAATATAATAGATTATTTATGTTAAATATTCTAAATTTTCCTTGTTATTATGAATCCACTTTTACTGACCCTTTTTTCATCAAATGATTAGTGATAGTATCTCTATTTCATATGTATGTATTAAAGTATCAACATCGAGATACAATTATTTTTTAATAAAAAAAATTCATTTTTGGTTATTATGAAGGGACTAATGTTTATATATGATACATTTGAAATAATTAAAATAATTTAATTATAATATCACATCTACCTGTTTACGTTAGAATCTGTTGGAAAACGTTGTTATTGTTTAAGAATACATGTGGACTACAACCTCCTTAATGCGATGTGATTCATTTCATCATTTACACTGTACATTGATGGTGAAAAGAATTTATTTAATTAATATATAATATATATGTTATATTATAATTATTATTTATTTGGATATTATAATTTGTATTTATTTTATTCTACCCAACAAAATTTTAAAACAGCTATAAAGAATATGTAAGGATTACATCGCTTTCGTGATCACTCCCAGAAACAGGGAGGGGAATCAAGTGGTAGATGTGTTCTCTAAGAGGGTCATAACGAATTCAGATATCATGTGGTCATTTACATCCACAAACTTCTGTGAGTCAATGGTTGATGCAGATATGTGAGGTGTGTTATATTCTCAGATTTTTAATAATCCCTTGTAACATGAACTATACTTATATCCTTTTAATATATTTTCTTTTATGAATGATTTTTACCATATCCTATGATTTGTTGTTATACACTATTATTACATTCTAATGATTTTTTAACCATTATATATTTTCATGTACCAAAAGAACTGAACGTAAATTCTATTGAAAAATGAAATAATTGAAATATATAAATGATGATTTTAATAAAGACTTAAAAATAAAAATGTGTTGAAACATTACAATGTTTTCATATAAGACATTATATTTATGTAAATGGCTATTTTATATAATCATATTAAAAATAAATATATCATATGGGATAATATACTTTTTTTGATGTAAGTCCAATTCAAGGTAAGGGATTTTCTTATCACTTTTATTTCAATAAGAAATATTCTTTATTCAATAATTTTATTTGTTTATATACTTGTAATTAAAGTATATTACAATAATAATATTTTTATTTTTATTTACATGTTCGTATATAGTTTTTTTAGGGGTGTTATGTTTTAAATGTTTCACAGTTGTAATTATTTTATATTAAAATATAATTATATATTAGGATTGATAATGGTTATTAATTTATGATGTAATATTATGATATATACATCAAGAAAACTATATATAATCTTATTTTATCTTAATTACTAGAAAATAAATTTCATAATTTTAATATCTTGACCTTATGTTCTCGAGATTATGAAAACAAATTTTAAGTAAAATTGACATTATTTTTCTTTTTTATAAAAAAACATTTCCATGAACATCAATGTTTTATAAAATAGTTTTCATTAATGTTCAAAGTATTTTACAATTATTTTTTGAATTAATTTTAACCCATGGATGTATAATTTAAAAATATGTTAAAAATAATATTGATGTATTTTCAAAATAAGATAATTTTTTGATTTTTTCCAAAATTTGAAAGGAAATTTTTCTTTTATCTTCTAAAAAATTAATATAATTAACAAACTAATGATCTCTCAGTACTATAAATAACATTATGTGTGTTTTTATGGGTATTTTCAGTGAATTTGTTTACAATATTTGTTGATTTTTTAATTTTTGAGATATTATTTTCAATGCGTAAAGGATATTTTCCCCATAAATTTTTTTGGATCATGTAATGGAAATTTTATTCACAAATGGAAAAAACACTTTATTTGACATATGTATTACTGTGGATATTATCCATGGATAAAACCATTATTATTTCTATGGATTCGTAGTGATTGTGAAGGCCTGCATTTTATAAAACGTATTTCTTTCTATTGTTTTGATTTTATGGGCCAAATATATGTTTATGAAACCCAATTATTTTCCATTTGAAATGATATAATAAAATTTTTATGAATCAAATTCAATTTAATTAGTTCTGATATGTCTAAATTTTTATGATCTTTTGTAATAAACATGTATTGTTTTCATTATGTGACATGTGAGCCCTAAATTATATAGTTGTCAAATACACTGTGTAATGGTTTATATCTAATCAGATAAACATTTTTGTAATGGGATCTAACTATTTTTAGTAATGCACTTTTTCCAAGATGATAGTATCGGGAGTGGACATTTACTATTAAGATGGTTTAGTGAGTGAACCCATTACACTATTATATAATTGGAAATGAGCCTTGAGTAATTTGGAAATATTTCCTTATGTTTATTTGTAAGAAATAAATATATGTCTTATAAAAATTTTATTTACTAATGGATCATGTTATTTCATTCCTATATGATCGATATCTCAAAGAATAAATATATTTATTCAATGATTTGAGATTATGAAAGATGATATTTTGGGAATAGTTATAATTTTTTTATCATTTTATTATCCCCTTAAACAAACATTATTCCCTATAGATAATTAATATCTTTCAGGTTCAAAATTACAAGGGATCTAATATACACCATTATTATGATTCCATTAATCATTTTATGAAAACAATATTTTAATTTTGATATTTCTTGTAAGGTTTGTAGTTAAAATGATCTATCTAGAAGATGATGTTGTTAATTTAAAAATAATTTTCTTATTTATCCATTTTCACAAAGGAACATGACCTATATAATACTATAATCATTCATTATGTTATGTAATGTTATTGATAATTTAATATGTGATGTTAATATATGAAAAATATTGGTTTATATAGTTGGTATCAAAGGTAGGTTTAGTTAACCATTGGGTACTAGTAAGAAAAAACCTTAGTTTTAACCTTAGGGATACGTCTATAAATATTATATCATCATAATGGTTTAGAAAAGATCTTATATAAACTGGGTTAAACCAAATGTGTCAAAATTATTAATTAAGATATAATTATTATTAACCCTATATATAAATCTTCTTAATTATGTTTTTTCCAACTATGATTATTTTTTCTCCCACTATTCATTTTGGGGTTAATCTAATTGCTATATCTATACGACATCGTTATAACGAAGAGTGTGATAGAAAATGAAATGACTCTCCTCCTGATAAAATTAAGGATATAGGGGTTATAAGGAGAAACCTTATCATTATTCCTCATTTAAATTTAGTATATATTAAATATATCATAAAATTAGGTGAGTTTCATAACAATTAAAACAATATGAATATTTTCTTATAGATTTTTGTGAGACAGTGATCATGGAGTTTGAAATTTCATTTCCATTTTTATCAAGAACTTCGGATCATGCACTAGGAAGAATATTTAATGTAGATGAGAATATGTTTTCTATTTAGAAATAATGGGAAAAGAGGAATGAATTTCCAATGAATTATATTTATTATATACGGTGAACCATGGCATTATCAGACTAAATTACCTCTTCTAAACGGAAACTCTCTGCTCAATGAAAGGAAATTGTGTATGTAAATTGACATCAGCCATATAATTGAAGATTTATAATATTATTATTAATGGATTTTATTTTATTGTTAATATATCAATGATATTTTGGATATAAGGGTCATGAAACATCTAATTCTTTTTCTATAATAAGATTAAAAAACTTTTACAAAATAATAAAAATAACCAATATAGGTAATGGGAATTAGATGGGATAAAGAGATGACAGAAATTTATATGATAAATTTAATTAAATTTAAATTTATCAGTTTATTAAAAATTATACATGTAACACTGTTATATTTTAATTAAATAATTCTATTTTAATAAATTAATTTCTTCTATATATTATGTTAGATGTAACAACAAGTTTAGAATATCTGTAAAAAATTATTAAAATACTACATGATAGTTATTACATGGCCTTTAGGTTGGAGGGTATTAATAGTAATAACTAAATTATGAAAATTTTATTGAATTAATATTTATAAAATGAATTCATTAGTTATCAAATGATTGTTATTAAAAAAAATTAAAAAACTATTTTTATGAATGCAATGTATTTTAAATAAATTCATTATTTTAGTAAGAATTAGTGGTTGTTTTTTATTAAATTTACATATATATATTTTACTATAAATTATATTAAATAGTATATAAATAATTATCTTTTTATAAGATAATAATCAATCAATTTTTATATTTCAAATTTTGATTTTACTAAACATCAGTTTTTGTCACATTTTGTGAACATGCTTTAAAATAAATATCAAATATTTACTGGAATTGAATTAGATAAAATTAATTAAATATATATATAATTAAGGTTATTATTTAGTAATTATGACACTTTTATTTTTGGTTATTATTAATATTATCCTTGTTAATTTCTGTCACCATATTAAAGGGTAAACCGAGTGACTAAAGGCATAAATAAAATGAAAAGTTTTGTAAAATGACCATAAATCATTTATTAATTTAATTTCAGGTATAAATTTACTTCATATTCATCCAAAACTCATTTATATTTCATTATATGTCTGTTTGAATAATATTTTTACCTTTATAATAATTTATTTTATAAAAAGTGAAACATGTCACACTCTTGTAATAATAACTCTAATATTTTTATTTTTATTTTATCTAGAAGATTTATTTGACCAAAAAATATTATTTGGAATGTAGAAATATTTATCATAATCATTGTACATTGAAATTTAATATTATAAATGAATTAATTATGTCAAATTATTCCCTAACCCAAATAGAGTAATTATTTAATTATTTGAAAAATCCATTAAATAATATTGGAAATATTAAAAGAATTATAATATATACTAACTAATGTGACCAATGAACTTTATAGATTCATATAAAATACTTGGGTTATTTGAATGAATTAAATTATAATAGTGAAATTTATTTATTTATTTAAGGTTATATTAAACGAATCGTGTCAAAATTGACAATATTGATATTTTATCAGTATACATTTTTATTAAATAATATTTAAAATAATAATAAAAATTAATTAATATGAGTTGGATATATTATGGTCTAACATGCCATTAATTTCTTATTTAATGTCCAATTTCTATATTATATGTAAAATTTACATCCATTTAATAGTGAAAAAATAGTTGTTATAGTTAAAATTAAAATAGGTTATGTTAGGGTTAATCAAAATGATAAGGTGTAAAATTACATGATAACTTGTATAACATATATTTTTGAGGAGGTTAAACCCGTATAACACATTATTTTATAATACCCTTCCATTTGGAGGTATTTTTCGTTAATATTAAATTTATTGTAAATTAATCTTTTGTGAAATTTGAAAAGATCCTATTACCTCCATTATAAAATGGACCCCATCCATCATTTCAATATACAAATTTTTGCAATCTAGATTAACCATAATCTACCAATGTTTATTCTCCACTTCTCTATACTCATTCAATATGGTATTATCCTCTTAAAATTATTTTTCTAGAGCCCTACAAAGGATATCTAAAGGATTTGTTTGGAAGAAGATGTAACAAATTTAACGGGTCGTTTTATTTTATCTTCTCTTCATTTCCTCATATATAACTATGATATTTTTCATAAAATAATAACTAGTGTAATATATATATGATTAAATGTAACTATTTTTATGAAAATAGTATTATTGACCCTCTTTCCCATTAAAAAGGAGTGATTTTACCATTCATGAGAACATACGTATTACCGTCTCCATGTTAAGATACAATTTATTTTTCATCACCATATTTTTTTTATTGGTATTATGATGGTTTAAATATATTTATATTATATTTATGTCATAATTATTCTTCTGGAATAATAATATCATGTTTACATTCTAACCATATAATCTTTTGGGAAATGATAACGTCACTCATGCATACGTATGGACTACAATCTCTACGATGCAATGTTATAAGTTTGTAATTTATATTTCATATGGATTGTAATAAGGTTGAATTTTATGAATATATATTATATGTATGATATAAAAATTATACATTAATGTTGAATTTTTCATTTAGCAATCATTTATCTCGTAAGTCATAAAATGGAAATAGTGTCCATGTTTACGTATTGCCTACCATCTCTATGAACGTGGTAAATAGAAATTCTATATATTTTTTGGATCAATGATTATAAATATATATATAATTAATAATTATGATTTTTATAACATGATTAGAATTCTATATATTATGGTTCCAAGATCAATGTATAAGAATTAATGCTACTAGACTAACAAATTCCAGGAAAACGAAGCAATTATCACCTCAAATAGTGATTTTTGTTACAAATTTTAATAAAATGGGTGATAATTTATTAACAATATATCTTACATTGTATGATATATTTTAATACGGTAATTTAATAAATTTATAATAAATAAATATTTGTTTTACATGGCTTATTAACATGAATAATGAACGATGATACATGAGGTATAGTTTTATTTCACGATGCCTCACTACTAGAAAATAATGTAGTAGAAATAGTTTATAATATTTCTATATACCATTAAAAAATGTCTTTGGGTTACTTTTTGTATGTTAAAAGATTGTATTGGCATAGAAATATGTCCATAGTAATTTCCGTGGTTTTGAATAGTGGATCTAGGTCTATATCCATAGTTCCAAATGTGGAAATAAACTAATAGCCATGGTTCCACCATATAAATACAATTGTTTCTACGGTTAAACCCCATAGAAATTAATAATCCCAAAAATACTCTAATTTCATGGTTTGATACTGTCGCAATAGGGAAATAACCATAGCTTCAACCGTGGAAATACAACTGTATCCATGGTTAAAAAACATGGATATAGGATTGGAAACAGACATTATAATGAAATTGTTTCTAACAATTTATATAACCCCCATATTCTATAGGAAAATATATACCCCACTACACATAAATATCTACCCTTCCAATAACATTTTGGTATATCTAAGAACTTTCTGTATAAAAAAAACAAATAAAAATATAAACTGAACTGAAATATAATGAAATTAGTATCAAAAGAATTAAAACTCTTATATAACTTCCAAGAATACTATGTATAAACCATCCAACTATAAATAAATACCTACCTTTCCAGACACACTCATATATAATTAAGTCCATGATTCTTAAAAAATTAAATTAAAAACAATGATGTAATATAAAATTATCTTGATCATTATACAATATATATCACAATAATTTAAAAACATAATTCCATACCTAGAACACAATATTTCATCCATCCTACTATGCATAAATTGATACCATTCTAGTATCAATCAAATTGAAATCAAACCTTGTAGCTTAAAATAGAACAATAATGAAAGAATAGAATATAAATAAAGGTCCAACAGATTAAAAAATATCAATATAATTCAATGTATATCCAATATTTAAAATAGGTACTTTTATAATCAATATCAGCATAATAAAACAAGACTATAAAATAAATTTAAATTTAAGGATAAAAAAATTTAGATCTAAATAATACAATAATATATGTATCAAAAGAACTATCACAACCCTTATTTTCTCCAATAAGAACACCAATATAGTTATCAACTACAATCATACCACTAGCATCATCATCAAAATCAGAATATACAACCACATTTGAATATTCACCTAAATCATAGGTATATGAAAATGAGTCCTCATAAGCCAAAAAGAAACAAATAAGAAAAATTTCAAATAATGAAAACATACCGATATTGTACACTTAATGTGTGTAAATAGTATTTAATATAATTTTTTTTATTTTCATGAAATGTTATTTATTCAAATATTTGATATAAATAATTTTTCAATTAAACTAGTATTCCTCGATTAATTTGCATGTGAACTAGTATCCTAGATTTATTATAGAAATCATTTTTGATATTTTTATTCTTAACACATATATAGTTAATGTTTAAATTAATATGTTTATATATTTTAATGGATGTAGAATATGATATATTTTTAAAACATAATATTTAATGATAATTATGAATGGGAAAAAATATCTATAAATAAAACATGGTGCATCTGGATTGTGGTGACAAACCATTCTTTTAATAGTTTCACAAAATGATTCTACAGAATATGAACATACTACTATGCACACATTTTTCAACTGTATAGTCCAAAGGATCCAGATCATTTATAGTTCATGATAATATATAACATAGAGGTATTTTATTATCAAAGGATTCTATAAATTATATATTGTTGGTATAGTGTGATGAATTCATGTCATTATAATTTATGTGGGTATCATAATTGATAAATGATTCTTGAAAATTTATTGGAATTCCATCTGTTTAATATGATGGAGAAAATATTCATTTTATGGAGTCTTGTATCAAAACTATAGTTTGTTATGTGATCCCAAATTTTGGGGATGAGGGATTTTTTTATTGTAGTATATGTGAAATAAAATATCTTTTCGCATTCTTATAACTCTTAATAAATCGTGTACATCAGTTGTAGATGAAATAATGATTAAATAAATTTTAAAGATTAAATTTTCATTAATGGTTAATATATTCATTGAATTAAAAATTTCATTCATTAAGAACAATGCATCCTACGAGGAAATAAAATTATATAAATTAAATTTTTTAAAAAAAGGTGCACTAGGTGAATTAACAAAATTATATTTATTGTGAAGATTCCATACTGAACGAGTGATTTTTTAGAAGTATTCCATTCATTTATAATAGTTGTGGTAAATATATAATTCCATTAATTAAGAACAACATACAAAATATAATAAAATGGATTACATGTTAAAAATAAATTACTCTAATATGTATCCTTTAATGAATATCCCTCATCAAATTCTAGCAACAAATCTCACTACAATAAAAAAATATTTTCAATAATGGATAAAACGTGATTCAATTACACAATTTATTCATATATATAAATTAAATTGATATTTTTTTCATACACAATAACCAATATTTTTCATATTAAGAATATTTTTATATTGTGAATTGATGTGCAGTATGAAAAACTATAATATAATGCAGCATGTAGGAATAATGTTTAAATCATTATATTATATTATATGATAATGTGTATGTATTTTATTATTTCATAAAGAATATAAAGAATATAAGTTCTATAAACATGATAAATTCATTATGATATCATATATTAAGAAAAAAAAGATGCACTAAAGACATGAAAATGTGTATTTTTTATGTTTTCATATAGACATTTTTATAATAATGACCGTAAACATAATCATATGTATATATATAACAATGTTTCTATATAAGAATATATATATATATATATTCAATATTTTTATAAGAATGACTGTAAAAAGATAACAAAGTACTTACATGAAAAAATATATTATATTAATATTGTGTTTTTATATTATAGTTGAAGAATAATTAGAGGCACTATAAAAATGTATATCATTTAATATATATTGGGATATATATATATATGTATATATATATATATGTATTATACTTGTTTTTTAAATTTGTATCTTTTTGTATTTGTTTAATAATAAGTTTGATCATAATCTTATGAAATTTTTGAATGAAAAAAATGTTTTCGTAAAATTAATGGGGTTTAATAAAAAATTAGTATCTAAATGAAAATAATAATATGTATAAGGAAATATATATATTTATATGCTTTTGTGCAATATAATATTTCTTTATTTCATAACATTCAAATATATATGTATTTAGTGGGTTTTATTGAAATTAATATCTTTTTTATGAATTATATCATCCTAATGTGTTACTTTTTTTTTATTTTTCAGTTTTTACATGAATTTTATTGAATTCAGATAAAATTTATAGTCATTTTTGAGAATGTGGAATAATTTATATTTAATGGTATTAAAATCTATGGGAATTAACATTTGTTTCTATATACAAATCTACAAAAACTAAGTAATAATATTGAAAAAACAATGCATATATTGATATAAAATTGTTTTAAAATAAATGAATATGATATAAATCCAAGTTTCATACCATAAGAGTTATATACAATTAAGGTAACTGAACTCATGGATTCTGGAACACCATTATTGAAACATTATTTTCAATAAGGACATGCACCTTGTAAGAATTGAACGATGAAATAAAACTAATTAGTATGGTTGGATCGCTGCAGAACAGATAAGAAAATAAAATTTTAAATAATACTTGTAATTAGTAATAATCCAAATATTTATAAAAGTCTATGAGAATCCTATAAATTTATATATATAAATAGAATTCTCTATTTTTTATTATCCATGTCATAATGGTGGTATATTATAATATAAAACTCACATCGGTAGTAAAATTTATTTTATTTTCAAAAATATACAGTTCATGATGGAATATGTACTCATAATTATTCTTCATGATATAGAACTAAAATTTTGGGATTCATTTTATGTATGTAATTATAATTCATATACATGATCAGTGCTTATTAATAAATATGAATATTAAATTTTTACTAGTGTAATTACTATATATAGGTTTTTTATGAACATATATGAAAGGAGTTGTACTAATATATTTATATGCATGGACAATGTTGTATTAATAAATAGGAGAATTAAATTGTAGAATGAGTACTTAGTGAATTATATTTTTTATGAATATTTAAAATTAGTTTGTTTTAAAACATAAATAAATGTATGAGAAGAGGGGAAAATTATAGGAAAAATGGGTTAGAGGGAAAGAAAAATTGAGAAGGGATAACTAATAAGGAGGAGTATGCCATGTGGATTGGGAGAAATGGATTTTAGTTTGAACAATAGATTTGATAAATGAAATTAATTATGTCACACTCCACTAATTTGATATGGAATATCAAATAGTAATAATGGGTAATTGTAAAAGTCATTATGATAAAAAACATCATATCATTTCTAAACATTATGAAATATGAAAATGGATTAAAGACATAAACTATGTCATATATGTGGGAAATTGGGGGTCAATTTCTTTAGATAGTGTTAGTGTCCACACAAATGAGATGAAAAATAAATTTAATAACATTAAATATAAAAATTTCTTCCAAATTGTGATTATTAATATACTTTAACGAAATTGAAATATAAAAAATTAGTGATTCATATCCTGGATGAAAATCCACGAATCATTTCACCTACATCATTGAATGTTCATTAAAGGTATATGTTTCATTCTAGTTATGATATGTTTGACATGTTAAAACTAATTAACAATAAATTGTTATGGGTTGAAAAAATTAATAGAAAAAATTAAGAATACAACCAATTAAATTCATTTCATGATGACTATATGTTTATGGTGACCAATATTAAAAAAACCCACCACCAAAAATCAAAATTTAGAGTCAAGTAATTATTTGTAATAATATTCAAGAAAATTGATTTTCAAATTGTTGAGGATAAAAATTCTATTAATAATGATGTGGGGTACTTTATTATATAAATACACATTGTTATTAAAATATACAAATTATTGTTTATAGATATCCCTAAATAGATTAGAAATGTTGAGTGGTGAAAGTAAGGGATGCAAAATATCAAAAATTGAGGTATCAACTATGAATATATTATGCTATTTAATCCACCTATCTTATTGTTATTTTTTATTGAGATACAATATAGTATAGTGACATGTAGGTTAACCCAATCAATATTAATTATTTTTATTCAATATGAGTTTATGTTTATGTGAATCTATTTTGGTCAATCTAAAATTATTGTAGTTTAACTAAATAAGAATCCATCATGCTAAAAATATTATGACATTAATGGATTTTTATCATATGATATCAATAAAAATTTCATACCATGTATATATTTTAATGGTTAAATGATTTATTAAATTATATACATATGTTTAAATATAATGGTAAATTTCATAAATGTTCTAAATATTTAATTTTTTTAATTACATCTTAATGAGTAATTTTATTGTGTAAATTTAATTGATATCTATTATTAGAGATTATTTATTGAATATATTATAATATAATTTTTTTTTGATATTTTTTTATGATGTTAAAATATAGTATAAAAATATTTCATTATTTAATATGTTGTTCAATTAATATACAAATTAAGAATACTGAAAAATAATAAGGACATCCTTGGAAACAATTTTATATGATATTTAGGAATTTTATATTGAAATGTTATTTATATGGTTTGGATCACATTTATTAAATGTTTTAATGATTTTTAAAATTATTTCATATTGAATGAAGATCTATTATTGAAAAAATTGAATGAGTAAGAAGTAGTGGAAACAAGGTAAATTAATCAAAGTTGATTTAATAATTCTTGGAAGTATTTTAATTCTTAGTTCAATTCCCTTAAAAATAACTTCATCATTGTCTTTAAAGAATTTGTAGTATATATTAATCAGAGAATATCATAAAATCAAACGATACCAGACTTAATTTTTTTTTAAAATAGTGGAATATCACTAAACTATAGATAAATTCTTCCCTTATCTATTAATAGGTTATCATAGTGTGTATCAACCACAAAATACAATGATTAAAAAATAAATAACTATAATAAAAATATAAACTAATAAAATTAAACATAAATATAATATTTTGTCTGACTAAAAACTCAAATAAGAAAACTATATATAGAATAAAGAATCAATAGTTCAAATTATTTCATAACATATGATTTAACATTCTAAAAAATAAAGAAAAAAATAAATAATAGTTTTTTAAATAAATTATTATTTGCTAAAAAATAACATTAATTAAGATACATGGAGTTAAATAGTAATATGTAACATTTTACATTTTACATGTGTTAAAAATACCATTTGACCCAATTCATCAATTTTTATCTTTAATGACAGTGACATCATTATCGCTATTGAGAGTATTAAAAGAATAATATTAATTATGAACCACCAAAGAATAATTTGTGTTTAAGGAATCAATTTTAATACAATGATAAATATACGTATAGTAAATGAGTTCACCATTCTATTGAGTATGATTAAAAACATCATTTTTTAAAAATATAATACCAATATTTGATCATGATACATATAAGTCTTGTTTTCTCATACCCGATGACAAGAAAAATAAAAAATGTATTGGCATATAAAATTATATACTAGATTAACATATAATTTTCATCAAAATATAAATATTATTTACATGTTATCTTATAATCATATAAACTAAATTATAATATAAATACATAAACTCACTATTTCTAAATCATAACTTTTTATGTTAATAAAAACAACATTTCAATTATGTTGATACATATATTTGGATAATGATTTTTTAATCAAAATAAACGTATAAAGTATATGAACATTATGGTCAGAAATATTAAAAACATATTTCCACATAATATATAAAAACATAATATAATTTACATATAAATTCATAAATGCAAGAAAAAATTTAAAATATAATCACCAAAACATTTATAACTAAATTAAAATACATAGTGAAAAGAGGATCTATTAATATCTTTTTAATATATAAGTGAATTATATATGAAATAAATTATTACCTACTATTAGGTACAATCATTACATTTATATTGTAGTTGGGTCATTAGTTAGGAATCTTTCACCTTAAGAAATACCTAGTAAGAAAATAAACCACAATTTCATTATGAATGACTACTCATATTTGGGACATATGTAGTTGGATGAAATTACAAACCTTCCATCTTGTTTGAAAATCCAATTTATTATTCTTGTTAATGGAATTAATTCATCATTAGTATTTGAAAAAAATCCAGAAAAAGATACATATAGAATAAAATCGTATGAATATTTCATATGAATAAACACTAAAGAAATTGAAACCAATTTAAATACTTATGAAATCATCAAATATTAAAACATAAAACCTAGATTGAAATAATAATGTTAAAACAAAAAAATTCACATCCCACAATTGAAGTTGTTAAAATATAAAAATATAATCATCTAGTAATATAATATTGTACCTGAAACTACCCGCAAAAAAATTAACACACTATTGGAAACTAAAATTAACCTATTAGTAAAAACTAGAAATATGATAATGGATTGGAGAGAATTATTTGACTTTTATTTCATCATCACAATAAATTTTTCATCCTAATATTTAAAAAAAGAAAACAAAAGATAAAATTGATTGAAATATATATATTAAATAAATAAAAGTTTAGTTAAAATGAGATCTAATATCAAACATAAAAAATGGTCAGTATATTATGATAATATCTTCAGTTAGTGAATAAAAATGTAGATGAAAGTTATGTCCCTATGTTTCTATTGTAGGTCAACCCAATTTTAAAACTGCTTATAATACTCATATTGTAGTTTCTCAAAAGTTTTTATATAAAAATATTTAAATAATCATAAATTTAGAATAACCAATAAATAAAATTCCATAATTCCAAAATTTTCAAAAATATATATTTAATTTTCTAGTAAAAAAAGAATCTAAAAAAATTATTCTAGAATAAAATAAAACATCATTTAATTATAAAAACAATTTTTATATTATTAATTTTATGTCACAAAATTTTTTATCTTGTTATGTTATATTACAGCAACAAAAATAATAAATAATTGTATCTAGAAATAAATAATTTCATTGAAATGAAAAATAAATAAAATAACCTAGATTAATGTAAAAAATAGTTTTAAAAAAATACATAGATAACTATAAAAAATTTATATAAGACGTCATTTACTAGAAAATAATTAATTAATGAACCATATTAATAGTATTTTATGACATTAACTAATTAATTATACTTATTCAAAAATATTTACTTACTTGACAATAAATTATTGAATTTCTTATTTACAACACTTTTTTATTACTATTTACATGCATATTAGATCTGATAATAAATTTAAAAAGAACTATGTGATTATTGTAATATAAAATAATATTCATAATAAGATGTATAAATGTATTTCATTAATGGGAAACACATATAAATAAAACATAAAATAAGTTATAATTTCTATAATCATATTTTATTATGTGTTACCAAATAAACTCTAATAAGATAAAATAAATTATAATAGTTCATGGAATAATTTTTATAACTATAACATCAAGAAATATTGGTACTATTACAAGTTGGGTATAGTCATCTTGAAAAATGGAATGCATAACATGATTATTAGTCACCACTATTAACTTACATAAAGACAATCATAGATGAATATGAAATATAACCATGTCATACAATAAATAAATCTAAAAATGCATAATGAATTGGAAAATCACATTATACAACAACAATAAAATGGGATAAAAATAATTCCTTGATGCTGGTAGAAATGAATGAGACTGTATAATCATGGAATAAATATGGTTCACTGGTTAAATAAATGTTGAATCATGATATTATGATGACATAATATTCTCAGGCTATGAATCATAACATGTTTCCAAATGATCCATGGAGGGAACAATGTATAGTTTAATCATTCCTGAAGAAACATCAACTTTATTTTATTATATATTTTATCCCATTAGTGTATGACTATGGATAAACTTCATTGTGTTAATACAATATATCCTTCAATTCTCTTTAAATGAAAATTTTATCCTAATTATGTATCTTCTATAAGAAGAGGTAAGTGAATGGTTAAATATTATCAAACATATAATAATAGTGGAAGAAATTAAATCTATGTAATATGATGAATTAAAGGGGATGAAATTTAGGAATTACATCCCATGTATTCTATATATAGTGTTGGAGAACGTATTGTTTTAGTTGACGAAAATGGAAGACAAATCTATTGGTGCCTTTATGAAAAATTTTAAACCAATTGAATGGTATGACTCAATTTTAGTTATCAAACCATGAATATAAATTTATCGATTATATAGCGGATTAAAAAAATTATCCAAAAGGAATTAAATATAACTGACATTAGTTTCTATGGATATAATGTTTGATATTATCTTAAGGGGGATATTGTGTATTGTGTTTCCAATCAGTCTCATGGTTTGGATTATAAAAGAATAATGGAATTCAATAGAAATTATGAAAAACATTGAAAATGAAAATATTATTTCTATTATGCTCATCTGTCGAAAGAAACATGGGATGAATTTTATTGATGTAACATTTAAATATTTCATGTTTTGAATGGAAGGTCAATGAAAAATCAAATTCTGATGTAATGGGAAAATGTCATATAATGATACAGATATAAGGAATTATGCGACACCAATGCTCCAACTCTTCTAATGCAAGGAGTATAGGAATTATACCAAATAATGCAAAAATATGAAGATTTTTTATGATCAGTATCAATATCATCTTAAGCCCAAATACGAAGAATAATATTATATGATCCTAGATATTGAACTGTGTTACGAGCAATACATGGTGAATGGTACAATTATCATCCAGTCTACAATATCTAATATCTTATTTTATTATGGATCCAGTAACTATTTTATTTATGAATATTTTCAAGGGTATTTTTGTATTACCTCAACAATTAGATATTTAGTTTGCTATTAAAACTATATATGGATCAACTATCCCATCTCATGTTAATATATCTTCTATGATTAATGTATGTTGGAAAGTTCTTCCTGTAGATCTTATCATTCTTCTTTTTTATTAATATTGGTGATTCTTAGAATGGGTTTTATTTCTCTATATGGAGCTCAAATCAATTTCTAATGACAAATAGTTTAATTATAAATTATTATTGAACCTATAGACATTTATTGATGCAAGAATGAAAATGAACTATTAATGTAAATTTCTTCCATTTTGTGGGTCTTAATTCTGATACATTAATGATATCTATTTTAGATTCTCATGTTGAAACATATTTTTTTGGCGCACTTATAGTATGAGATATTTTTCAGGTCTCCATAGAATAATTGTTTTTTATTCTATAAAACCATGATGTTCTGTTTTAAATAAGACTCATACTTAGTTTTATTCATATATCAATGAATCCTTATCGATTGAACACAATTTGGTTTAAGGATTTGATGAACAAACACGATGATAATATTTTCATGGGATAAATGTTCTCGTATAAATCACCACTGGGTGCACTTATTCTATTTGTTAAGAAGAAAAATGGGTCAATGAATCATTTTATTAATTATTGTTATCTTAACAAATTCAAAATCAAGAATAATTAAACTCTCCCATGTATTTATCACTTATTTTAACCACTATATAGAGATAAATAAATTGCTAATATTTTCCTTCATTCTGGATATCATCAATTGAGGGATATAAAAGAGGATATACCGAATATAAAAATCCATCAAATGTATGGAAACTATTAATATATTGTGATTTATTTTTTCCTTACTGATTTCCCAAATATATTAATGTACTAAAGTCATATATAAATAATTTAAAATATTTTCTATTACTAGTGGTCCTTATAGAATATATATTTAAATATTCAATCTTTAAGGATGATCATAAATATCGTTTGAGGATTTCACAGAAGAAAATGAGGAGGGAGAATAATTAGGAAAAATATACCCAGTATGAATATTTATTTATAATGTTTTATTCATGGTTTATATACTCTTGAGTTAGGGGATTTTATTATATCTATAAAATATTTATGTTATTAAACCACTCATAATGTTTACATGGGATAGAGTTAAGCTCAAATAAATGAAAGAATGTGAAGGGAATTTCAAGCAGCTGAAAAGAAGGTAAGATGTAGTACCTATGTTCATATTTCAATATAGTGGAGAAACATATTTGTTCTATAGTGATACATAAATTATGGTACATGGATGTATTCTCATGTAAAATAATATACTGATAGCTTATGTCTCACGCCAGTTGAAGGCCTAATAGTAGAATTACCCAACAAATGAATTGGAGTTAGCTGTTGTAATTTTCAAATTACATATATGGTAGAATAATCTATATTGGAGAAAGGTGTGATATATATACTGATCAAAAATAATGACAAAGTATATTTTCACCTAAAAATAACTAAAAATAAACCAATGAAGATAGTTTGGGATTATTTAATATTATGAATCCTCAATTCATTACCACCCTAGGAAAGAAAACATAGTGTAATACCTTTTTAGATTAAATGATATTTATAGATTAACTATGATGAGGATCAAAAAATATCTAATATGTAAATATTTACTACACATCAATCTAGAAATCATAATAAAATGAGAGAAATATTATTTGGATCAGGTAAATGGTCAACCAAAAATCCATGTTCATATTAAATAAGAACATAATGAAAATATTGATATGAAAAATAAAGTGAGAAATGATCCTAAATCCTACCATGATTATGATGGACTAATATTGTTCATGAAACTAGTATGTTTTCCAAATATACTTGAATAAGAGAAAGATCTATTGTATGTATCATATTGTTAGTCATTCTCTAATAATCCTAGATATAAAAATATGTATATAGAGTATGAATATTATTTCTATTTCCACAGAATAAAACATATATTTAAGAGTATGTTTCTCGATTCCTAGATTTTAAGCATTTTAATGGTGAGAGAGATTAGATAAAGGGTTTGTGATAACCAATAACAATACATAAAAAGAAATATGAAAACATTACCATGTATTTTATTTTCAAACTACCTCGTACATCTAAAATCAATAATGAAATATGTTTTATAGTTGATCACCTTAAAAAGTTAGTACAATTCACTGATATCATATAAAATTTCTCTCTATATCATAGTTTCTAAATATATATTAAGGATGTGGAAAATTTTCATGTTGTATCCATATACATTGTATTGGGTTTGGATCCAAGATTTAGCTTTATTTTTTAATGAAGCATTTATAAGGCTATAGATATAGTGTTTTGTTTCATTATATCTTATCATCCACAAATAGATGTTCAGTTTACGAGGACCATTAAAACACTAGAAAATATGTTAAGTTATTACTATTTGGATTTAAAATGTGATAGGGATCAATACATTCCATTGTTATAATTTCAATAAAATATTATATTTTACTATGTAAATCAGATGTATCCTTATGAATCCCTCTTTGGTAGGATGCTCATAACACCAACATGATTAAATTATATTAGAGAAAAAAATCAATTAGAAAATGATCAAGATAACAAAATGGATGACAAGGATACATATTTTCAACATGATTTAAGTGCATACCATATTCTTCAAAAAGTTTATACTAACAAATATTTAAAATAATAAAAACATGAACTTGGTGGAATGGTATTCTAATAAATGTATCCCTATAAGGGAGTGATGATATTTAGGAATAAAGGAAAGCTAAACCTTACAAATATTATTCCTTTTGAAAATATGTATCATATATTGATGGAATACTATCGGTTGGAGATTTTAAAAAATATCTCTCAAGTTTATGATATGTTCTATATATATCACTAATGTATATTTTTACCTATTTCTTTATAAGTTTTAAATTCATAGGTTATACTTCTGTAGAAAATACATTCTAACAAAGAAAAAGTGGTAGTGTTTTTGGATCATAAAGAAAAATCTCTATAAAACAATACCTATCATATTGTTAATGGTTAGTTAGGAAACCAAAAATTTGAAAAAGGTACATGGGAACCTGAGGATGTTATTATATTGATGTATCAATATATGTTTGAATTATATTGTGAAATTTTGTTCGAAAAACTCATTTTATGGGTGGTGGAATCTAAATTCCATATATTTATATTAAATATTTATATTTCAATAAATATATTCATTTTATATATTGGGTTACAAAAAATACCATGTTTAAAAAAATCATCAAAACATTATTAATATATTATATATGAATTCTCTACCATAAAAATTAAATAATTGTGATCCTTCAACAAGAAATTACATTCTATCAAATTTATGATTTTTTTTAGGTTTAGAGTTTTAGATAATTATTCTATAACCCGTAAATTAACAATCCATATTATATAAATTCTATCATTCTTAATAGTATCCACATGTCCCAAATGGAAAAATATGATAAAACAAAACATTATTTATTTCATGAAAAAACACCACACCTTTAAACATCACTTCTTCGTTTCCCTAATCCATCATGTGAAAAAAATTAAACACATGTTATGTAAGAAATACCAATAAGAGATATAAAAGAAATGAAAAAAATTCATCCATTGAAAAAATGAATACTCATATAACCTTTTCCATTATTCTTCAATGTTATTCTAGAAAATGAAAGAAATTATTTTCACATGAAAAACAAAAACACCTTTTTCCAAAAAAATTGTTAAAACCCATCGAATGAAATTAAAATCATTTTTGGTGATATAGAGAATAATATTAATGAAAACCTTTCAAAACCCTTTTAATTGGAACAAACATATAAAATTTTTATACAATTATAATTACCTAATTCATTAGATCTATATATGGGAACACTCATTGTTTATGTTATAAGTGCCCACCTGATTCTCTTTGGGCCGCCCCATAATATGAGTTGTAACAGAGACAATCAATGATATATGGGACCCCACATGGTATCATATGTTTTGGGATTAGAAAATTCCATCTAGTTCACCCCATATTATATGTTTTAATGGGATCATTCAATTCTATCTATGTTGTATAATCATATAAGTTGTAAATGGCCCACCTGACACTATCTAGGATGATCATTCATATAATTTGTAATGGGATCACCCACTGTTATATGGGCTCGCCCATTTCAAAATTATAATACTCATGTACCATAATAAAAAGAAAACATTTTTATTCCTGATTATTTGAAAAAAAAAATATTTCATTCACATAAACAAATAAATTTTAGAATTCAAAATAACCTTTTATTTTAAAAACCCATTTTCTATACCAAATAATATTTTAGTTTTGAAAAACAATTAAAATGACAAAATAAACAAATGTGGGAAAATATTTTATTAAATAAAACATGAACACATTAAAGGGAATATAGAAGTAAGATATTGATCATAATGAAAAAAAATTCATTTTTTCTATGCAGATATGAAAAGAACAATACTTTTTTCTTTTTCCAAAATATTACATATAAAATATGTAAAAATATTCATTTTTTAAAACCATTAAAATAGAGTAAATGAGAACGAAAATGAACATTATAAATATTTTATGTCTATATAAAGTAATTGATAATAAATTTAAAGATGTGGACATAGAAATGGATTCGTTGGAATGAAAACATTAAAAGAGAATTATTTTCAAAGAAAAGTCCCTTATCACATTGGAAACACTTGAATCGTAAACCCCATTAAAGAATAAAATTAAATAAAACATTATATATTGTGATAATAGTTAAATTCAAGATATATCATGTCATGGGGGTATTATATACACCTTATAAGAAAATATAGGTGAATAAAATTAAAAAAAATGCATTAATAAAAGAAAATTGAGATGAAGTCTCCCACCACTAGTATGATTAATTTAATGTTTAATTATATTATTTAACAAAATTACTTATGAAAATTATATAATTTCATGAGATAATTTTCCATGTTTTTACTACTTTTAATTTACTTATAATCCATTTATATATAATTAATTAATCGATTAATTTTAATTTGCTTATTTTGACCATATTCATCTTATGTGTCAAAAATGACTTTGGTAGGTTGACTATGGCCAACGGTGTCATTATTTAGACATTTAATTAATTATAATAATGAAATAATTGTGATATTTATACATAAATTATAAATTATAAAATAAATAAATAAATATGGTTATGAAAAATGAACTGACATTACGATCATGGATACTGGAGGCCATACATATACATGGGTAACGTTTCCATTTTTCAGTGATCATTATGGAAAGAAGGGAAGTAATATTTTATATTTTTATAATGTTAATTATAACATAAATATGATAATATATAAAAACGATTCATATATATATATATCAATGGTGTTGAAATAATGAATCATAACTCTTCAAGTAGTGGTAATCCACACATACCCGAATGATTTATCACTTTTATATTTTTTTAAAATGTAAGAAAAATAATATATTATAATTAAATAATGTTAAATATTTCATTAATATCATACATATTTCATTTATATCACATATTTTAATTATATTTACCTGTATTACCTTTTATGTAACGTGTTATTAAAAATGAATCACATCGCTTCAAACGGACGTAGTCCTCCATTACCAAAAGCAATGTTATAGTATCTCATACAGTATGAAATATAAAAATAATATTTAATATATAATTAATAATTATGTATAATTATATAATTAATGTAATATATAAATTTTATATCCATCATCATAACCAAATGTGATAGGTGGTAATTAAAAAATTAGTGGCACAATTTGGTGAGGTCGTAGTCTGTTATACAAATAAATGATGAATTTTCAAAACATTTAATAGAAATATATATAGTTATAGGTCATTCCCATAAAATAAAAACATCATATAATATTATTGTTACTATGTATATAATATCTCTATTTTATAATAGTTATTTTATAGGGTGGATGATGAAATAAATGAAAAACACTCGTTGGAGAACGTTACCTCTTCTTCTAGAAACTTATTTTTGGTTTACACCAAAGGCCTTATTTGATAGATTTAATCCCATACTAAGTCTTTTTAGATGAGAGGAGGTAATTTTAAAAGTCATTCTGGGTTGTAGTTTCGAAATTATGTTTTTCTTGGTGTTGGGGAGTAGGAAAGGGGATGGTCATTTATATGTGACTCAAGTACCATGCTTATAGTTTTTGAATGAGGGAATTACAACCATGTTTTTTCAAGTCAATATTCCCCAATAATGGTCCATTTTCAAACATAGATATGACAATATTTAATTTTTTCCAAAAATATATGTTGCAAAAGGGTTCTGTCATTTGTACACAATATATTATATGTTTAAAAAATATTTAAACTAATTTTTACATAATTATTTTTAAATAAGTTTAATTTTTTTCACTAATCTTTATGTTTAAAAAATAATGTTTCCTTATTATAAATTAAAAATTATGACCATTAAAAATGTTGAATTGTATTTTCAAAATTCTATTAAAAGAAGATGCAAAATTTAATTTACAATTAATCCCACAGACACTATGAGATAGTGGGTTTTTAAGAGGATATTGTTTTGAAAATGATATAAAAATCTTATATTTTAGAAAAAATAGTAATAATTTTATTAAAATGATTTAATAATTAATAATATATAATATATATAATTAATTTTAAAATTTCCCTTTTTTATAATATTAAATAATTAAAATTGGGAAAAAATAATCATTTTATAAATGGTTTTTAAAAACATCCTTTCTTAAATATAATATATTATATAAAAAATATATAAAGATGATTGAAAAGTAATTTATTTTAATAAATATAACAGCATAATACATATGTTACATGAAATATATTCAAAAAACATTGATACCTTTTTATTATTAACTAAATTAAAAATAATATACTTTTTTAAAAAATCGATATTTTCCCTATTTAGTGAAAAATAAATATTATCGCAAAAATCAAAAAATTTAAACTAATGTAATATTTAATAAGATCATATAAAATTGATATTAATTTTATTAAATTTAAATTTAAAACTTTGTATTTATATTTTTAAATAAGTCATTATATGAAAAGTGATTAGTAGAACTATTTCCGTTTTGATTTTAAAATTATCAAATATTTATATAAATTATATGACTATCTAATTAGTATTAATAAATATGAAAATAGATTTACTATATAATTAAATATGTTGTTAAATGAATCCCCCATTTCATAAAGTATTCCCTCTCAATTTCATTATGATATTAAACAAGTGGGGGTATCATTTCCTCAAAGCATTTTCATATTCCCAGGATACCTATTTGACCATATGGTTTTTCGATAAAACCTTAACATATAGAATAAAATTATTCCAAAACAACGCTCTATTTTTAGGAATTATAAGTTGATATTCCTTATAATAATTATGTTCTTCCGACTAAAAAAATTCCGGGATAAAAACATGATTTCAATCTGACACATATTTCCTTAGCATTGAAACATGAAAGATATTGTATACATGAGTTAAACTCAAAAAATCCACTCAGTGGGAAACTAATATTAATTTCTCTATAATTTTAAATTTTCAATTAAATATATACTAATTTTAAATTTTTACCATTAAAAAAAAATTTCCATGTTGAAACATAAAGAAAGATCAGTGAAACTTTTTCGAAACAAAGATCTTTCCATTGGTTATTCATATAACTTTTTTTCCTACTGTATGATTTTCTAACATGTTGCTGAATCCATTTCACCTTATATGATCCTTATTATTTTAACTGTACTCACATAAACATTCTTTATCTTACATCATTTAATAATTTTGGTGTCCAACACCGCTTTCTATGTAATTCCTTAAATAGTTCCAACTTTATACTAGATAAAAAACTATAGTTATAAGAAAAATCAACCAATGAAAGATGCAAATTCAAAAATTCCTAGTTATACAATAAACAAGAATGAATTGTATCATCCATTATTTAAATCATTCATAATAATTTAACATTGTATTGTGGATGGAATGTTCTAATGAAATTTAAATTCAGTTCCAAATGAATTCTGAAGTTCTATAAAAAAATTTGATGTGTAACTATGATCACATAATTATACAATGAAGAGATAAAATATATATAAACTAACTATATCCTTTATATATCTTTAATAAATATGATCTTAATGAATTATATAATTAATGGTAATGAAATTTAAATATTTATTTAATCATTCAATAATAACACAAATCATATTTTTATATCCAGATGTCCTTGGAAATCCCACCATAAAATCCATGGATATATTTTCCCATTTCCACTGTATCACATGAAATGTTTGAACCATTCTCATTAGTAATTTTTTTTCTTATTTAACATGCTTAAAATTTAAACACTTCATGTTAAATTCAGAAATTTATCCTTTCATTATATCCCACAACCCATACCTCGAATGGTATTTTTATATCATAGTGATACCTAGATGAATAGAAAATTGATAACTATGTTATTCACATAATAACACTATCATTTGGGAAAAGGATGGATCAAGGGGAACTGTGTGAAAACCCTAATCCTAGTGAAGCAGATGATACCTCTGACCCGACCCCAGGGATGTGTAAGGATCATGCTGGTGAGGAGAGTCTCCATGCTAATCCTATTAGTCATAAGGTGATATTCTCATTTGTAAATAAAGGTGAGGCTATCAAGGTAGCTTCTTCGAATAAACCTGCTGGTATAAAGAGGAATTCTGCGGAACTGGTGAGAAATGTAGTGGGACCATCCTTCTCAGACTTTAAAGCACCCCCATTTGGGAGAGTGATAAGGAAAGATTGTATTGCCCATGTGTTGTCCAATTAGGAAGTGGTTGTGGAATGGGTCAACCTTTTCCATTACTCGATTAATGCGAGATTCATCATTAATATGTGTGAGATTCTTTGGAAATTTCAGTATCTAATTAAAAGGGTTGTATAGGTTTGGGGATTTGATTATTGGAGTATGATTTTGATGGGAAGGGGTTATTATCATGTGGTCTTCCCCTCGGATGAGGGTAAGTGGAAGTCATGGATCAAGGGCACTGTCTCCTTGAGCCATGGTTTTCTGAATGTGTAGATATGGGATCAGAATTTTGATCCCCTGAATATATGTAATACTCATTCTCAATTATGGATCAGAATATACAAGCTAAATTAGTTTTATTGGCATCCAACGATCATAATGGACATTTCTTTTTCTGTAGGAAGCCCCATTTGTATGGATCGACAGATAGACAGTCCAAGGTTTGGACATTATGCTAGAATCTTGGTGGAAGTTGATATGCTGACTACTCTTGTTGGGGAGGGGGTTCTTATAACAAGGTATGACATCATGATTCTTGACATTTTATATGAGTAGAATCCAAAGTTTTATCTGAAATTCTTATTCTTCGGACATATTACTACTGAGTTCAAGCGGAACAAATAATATCATTTTTGAAAAATGAAGGTCCATGATAAGAGCATGTGTAGAAGAAGGAAGGGGAATGTGAAAAGCTATCTGGAGACCTTGGAGAAGAAGGTACATGTCCAAGGACTTAGTCAAAGGAATAATGAAAAATTGAATATGGTGGGTTATTCCTCTACGGCCATGGTGAATGATCTGCCTCCCAATGGGGCATAGATTGAGCATACATTCGATATGGATGGCATGGTTGAAGAGAGGACACCCTCTCCCTATAATGATCCATTGGTGGACCGGAAGGATTCCCTACCTCAATGTGTCACTACCCATGTAGAGATGGGAATACATTACTAAACGGGGGTAGATCATGATGGAATATGATGTGGATTGCCTATTTTAAAACTCTCTAAATGAATTGGAAGTGAGGTGTGTACAGGTCACCATCCATCTTCTGATCATGGTTGGAACATCACTCAGATTGCCACCTCCAAGGATTACCGAAGGAGATTTACTATGGGAAATGACCCCCCTCTTAAATCTTGGAAAACATCCATTCCCTTGAGTGGAAGTCTATGAGAGGATGAGGTGGAAGAGGCTCAACACTATGAGTCTTTCACACCTATAGTAGGGGTTGCCATTGATTCCTCCAGTGGTGGCTAAGATGGAAGGTCAGTTGATGATAATGGTGTGTAGCACACTGAAGTAGTTACAACTTGCCCAGGGGAGAATGCTTTTGCAACCCATGGTTTTGTCAGTGATGGAATGGTTGGGGTATTTAGTGATGGCAGCAAGGGAAAGATGGGGAAGGGGAATTAAGTAACATAACATGTAACAGTTATCCCAGGTGAGGTTGCGGTTGTTCCTAGTGATAGACTGAAGCCGCATGCTGCTACTATTAAGAGAGATAGTGGGGAAAACCAGTTGACTAAGGAGCTCCATAGTAGCATTGCCCCTTGACATGGTCTAATGAAAAGGTAGGGTGGCTAGGTGAAGAAAGGGGAAAAATAGTGCTCGTTGGAGATAAAAGGGGGGATCTAACAAGATGCATGTCCAATAAAAAATGAGTATTCTCTAATAGAATTGTCAAGGGATATGAAATTCCTACATGGTCAGGGCCCTTCGATATTAGGTTATAGCCTACACGACAATTTTTGTTAGTTTTTCTGAACCTGAAGTCCTCTTTGAAAACTGGAATAGATTCAAATGGGGATCCCTAGGATACGACTTTGTCTCCATTAATTATCATTCATATCATATTTACTACTTATGGGTGTTTATGCATGATTACATTAAGATTACTTCTTGTGACAGTGGGCCTCAATGTTTTCTAGTTAATTGGAACTTTGATGGGCATGAAATTTTCATATCTTTTGTTTATGCCTCCAATTTTTACATCAGGAGGAGGGATTTTTGGGAGGAACTCAAAGTCACCTATAGGAGGATGGAACAGAAATGGATGATCATTGTTGACTTCAATACAGTGTTGAATTCTAAGGAGAAAACTAGAGCCAACATCATTAGGGCTGCTGCTAATAGATATTCGGAGTGCACTGATTACTGCAATCTGGATCATGTTCCCATAGATGGTTCTGATTTTACATGGTGTAGATACACATGAGAGGGGAATCAAGCTATAAATTTTTATAGATGCTTCGTCTTTATTGATGACCATGGTACATCTCATGGAGTGTTTGGATTCACACTTCTTAAGCTCCACTATAATAAAAATTCAATTGTTGCTGATGTTAACACCAAGGTTATGTGGTCAGACCCAATTCCCTTTTGATTCAACAATTGATGGCTTGTGTTTACCGAATGTATGGAAATGGTCTTAGAAGCATGGGGGTTTGAATCCATTGGGAGTCCTCCCCGGACAGTTATTGTGAAACATAAACATCTTAAGGGGATTCTGAGGGAATAGAGTAGAAAATAATTTTCAAAAATTAATGAGGATATCAGGAAATCAACGGAGGATATGTCCATCATTCAGATCAGTTACAAGTAGCAACCTATCCTATATAGAGAGGAAATAAAATCCCTCAAGAGACTTGATGATCTATTAATTGTGAAGGAAATATTCTTAAGAAATAAATTCAATGTGAAATAGTTACAAGATGGGGACAAGAAATCCATGTTCTTCAATAGATAGCACAAGGAAAAGAGGGCATGTGTATGGAATAAGGTGATCAGTATTGGGTGGAACCTCTACAATGAAGAAAGTGAGATTTCTCTGGCTGTTGTTGAGAAATTTTAACAGAATATATTATGATAATGGGCAGTACAGTATTCACAGCATGGTAGACGTTGAGGATCATTTGAATCAGTTTCTAATTGCTCCCACATGCAAAGAGTAGTTCAAATTTTCTCTCTTCTCTCACAATCTTGCGTATGCCCCATGTCCTGATGGGTTCACAAAAAAAATTCATGTTTTATAGGGACATTTTTCAGAATGATATTGAATAGTAAATTAATGTTTTTTTTTCACTCATATCTGCCCCATGGAGTGAACACCTATTTCATTGCTCTCATCCCCAGGAAAGAAAATGCTCTTAACATCATGGATTTCAGTCCAGTTGCACTTGGGAATACAATACCCAAACTTATCAGTAAAATTATACCGAGTAGGATTAGTGTGCTAGTTTATGACATGATTACCGCTAATCAATTTGGATTTGTCCCTGGGAGGAGCATCTAAAAGTGTCTCTGCATGGCCTCTCAGAGTGTCAATCTTATGGGAAGAAAGACAAAGGATGGGAATTTTTCCTTAAAATTCATATTTCTAAGGCTTTTGACACTATTGAATGGAGATTCCTTCTTGATGTTCTTAGATGGTATGGCTTCTCGAATAGGTTAGTGAATAAGATTTGTATCATACATGGATCTTTAAGGCTATCAATTCTTGTTAATTATGCCACGAGGGGTTTTTACCTTGCACCGGGGGGTACGGAAAGGTTATCCCCTCTCCAGTATTCTTTTTTCTATTGTAGAGGATTACCTTGTTAGATGTATTAATAACCATCCTTAACAAGGACTCTACAAGGAGATCAGGGTTGGTGTGAGTGAACGTGCCCCATATCACATATTGTATGCAGATAACGTCTTATTACATGATCATGCTTCAGGGAAAACTATTTCCTCTATTAAAGAAATATTCAGTCATTTTGAAGTGGTTGCAGGACAAGCCATCAGTTGGGACAAGCCTTCCATTGTTTTTGGGAATGGAATTTTGGTAGGTAAAAGGAAAAGAATTGTCAGGTATCTTGGGGTGAGGAGGGGATCCCTGCCTTTCCAGTACATTGGGATCCCACTGTTTTGGGGAGAAGTAAAAGGACAACACTTGGAGGGTATTTATGTAGGTATTGTACATTATATGGCCAGATAGAAATGGAAGGATATGTCTCTGGATGGGAGGGTCTGCCTTGTGAACATAATGATCAAATCAAAACTTGTTTATTCCTTCTCTCTCTATCAATGGCCGATAGGACTTCTCAAAGAGCTTCGGGGAATGGTACATAATTTCATATGTATGGGGTCTCCTCATGAGAGTAAGTTTATTAAAGTTGCATGCAAGGAGTGCATCAAGCCTGTGGAGATGGGGGGATTTGGAATCCAAGATCTATGTACCTTTAATGATGGTTTGATTGGGAAATTTGGATGGACCCGAATTTCTCATGAAACTGATGGTTATTTCTTTTCAAATAGAGTCACAAGGAGGCTTATACATGGTTACAAGTAATATATGGCTTCATTTGGTTGTGACTCTCTCAAGTAGGAAAATGTGAGGATTATGTAGGACACAAAATTGTTTGTTTCTATGGACTCCACACTGGACTTTTGGACTACAAAGTGCCTCACACAACCCCTTTGTTATCTAAATGTGTCACCTAAAGCAGACGCTTTTTCTATATCAAATTTACTCTCCCAGATGCACTCTTAATATTACTATGTGAGTGGAGGCTAAAATCCATAATTATATTTTTATGGATCATGACACATTGATTTTTTCATGACCTATCCTCGGGGCTCGTGTCGTGACTACCCCAATCCCACCTTCCATAGGCCAGGGGCTGGCGACTAGCACCAAAGGCATAAATCTAGATAACTGGGAAGGCATTTCCTTTATAAAACAAAAACACACTCAACCAGAGTCAAGCAGAAGTAAACATTAAGTAAAACTGAAAAAAAAGTAGTGTTGAAAGTAAAGGGGATGGAAATACAAGACCTGATGTAATGTACAAGGAAAAAGACAAGACAGCTAGAAAACAACAAGAAGCTCCCAGATCTTCCTATGGATTCCCACCTGAAGGGTAGGTACAGATGTCCTCCACGGCACTCCACGTCTATCCATATCCTCTGGGTACCTTCTCGTCGTGTAGTCCACCTCCGGGTACTGTCTCTTCATGAAGTCCACCTCCGGGTACCGTCGAGCTCTACAAACCTCGATCATGATCAGTGATGTCCGTCATCTACATCCAGCACAACGAGGTGTGGGCATGGCCCATGCAGGGGTGAGTATACTGTACTCAGTAGGGATCCCGTGACCCTCAAGGTCTCACTAAAATTCGTCAAGGATAAACCACAATGAAAAGATACAATCACAAAGTATCATCCAACACTACTAAGGTATATTCCCATACATATACCTAATTCATCAAATACAGTTCAACTCCAACTCACGAGCCCAATCACAATCCAGTCCACATAGGAAAGAATGTCAATCACATTGAAGATAATGATTGAAAGTCAAGACTCGGCTCAAACTAGGATTTTATTCATGACGACGAAACCACAGCTGCTAGAGAATTCCTCCTCTATCGAGTATAGTGGTCCTGCCGCTACAACCAAGTGCTTCCCACTAACTTAGGACTGTTGAAGTACTCCACCTGTTGAGTACTGTGGGGATACCACTACAACCAAGCGCTTCCCACTAACCTAGGACTGCTGAAGTACTGCACCTGTCAAGTACTGTGGGCCTAAGGCTACAACCAAGAGGTTCCCACCATGGGTCTTCCACTACAACCAAGTGCTCCCCCTCATAGCCTACAGAGGTGCTCCTTCTTTCGATTACCGTGGGTCTGCCGCTACAACCAAGCGCTCCTCTTCCATGGATCTACCTCTACAACCAAGCGCTCCCCACTGGGCTATCTGAATCCAATCGAGTCGATCGATCAACAGTCATCAGGTCTCAACTAGCTACTAGGTCTCTACTCTCTGCTCGCTCGTCCCTGGGAGGGTCATCTCCACGAGCTACAGGTCGATACTCCATGTATCACAAAGTCCAATGAAGAAGTATCACAATGGCCAGCCTCGTCACTGGGGTCTCAACGCATCAAATGGCGCATCAATCGGACGCCTGGTTTGTGAGTTATTAGAATTTTCGTCCCGGGGGGCCGGTTGGTTTCGTGTACAAACCAACCCGACCATATCTCAACTGTATCCCAAACTCCCAAAGGTTATACTTGCAGGAACCGTTTCTCAACATGATTACCAATGTTGTAGATGGTTCATCAAACAGACTTCTGGTCTGAATGTTATCGGCTTTTCCGTTCGAGGGGCCCGATTGGATTTTGGTTACAATTCAATCTGTTCATATCCCAACTGTGTCCAAACCTCAGGTGAAGTATTCCAAGAGATCCGTCTCACTGAAAGGAATCCATCAAAGTCGACGTCACGTCAATCGGACGTCCGGAGCTCATGTTATAAGTGTTTCCACGCTGTGGGCTCGGTTGGTTTCGTGTTTGAACCAGCCCGACCATATACAATGTTCTCCGAAACCTTGAGTTTAATTTACCGAAATGACCGCCTCGATTCAAGGATCCCATTGCAACTGACAGTGCTTCGATCAAAGGTTCGTAGCCCATTTTATGGGGGTTTGAACAAAACTACCCGAGAATAGTGGGTTCGGGCCAGGTCTGACCCGGCCCGATACCCGCCCCTTGGTCGGCCCGAACCGGGTCGAACCGACCCAGGTCTACGTCCGGCCCGATAGGGTGCGGTCCGGCACGGCCCAGCCGACGCAGCACGACCTAGACGGTGCTTTCAGTGGTCTGTTTTGCCTACCGTCATCACCAGCGGACCCCCGGACGCGTTTCGGGGGTCCATTTCGCCTACCGTCATCACCAGCGGTCCTCCCGGGACCTTCCCTTCACTGTGACGGCTTTCAAAAGTCATTGCAGTCTCGTTCTGGCCGAGGCCTCTTCGGGGTTCTCTGGCGCAGCGCGACGGCGCCGCGCCCCTCTACCATGGCCTGGCTTTGGCCGTAGCCACTTTCGGTCTCAACGATGCAGTGCGATGATGCCACGTTTCTTCGTCACATTCCATGTTTTTTCCGCGCGGTGTCGTTGCACCGCGCTGGCTTCGTCCGAGCCGCAATGAATACATAAAAAAAGGGGGTGGAGGATCGGCCGTGTTCGGGCGGTCCGACCTCCTCTCGTTGAATTGATAACAGGTGGCCCAAATATTTTATGAAGAAGGCAAGAAATAATCATGAACAAATTCAAACACCTACCTCATGTTGTTCGTCGTTTTTTGATGATATCGTGATAGGATTGACGTCGGCTCGTCGACGTCGTCGCAAGGTAGGATATGAAGACGATGATGGTCATTGGCATTCGTCATTTCCTCAAAGGCCTACGATCCAGCTCAAATGTTGTTTGTTGGAGATCCGATGGTTGGATAACCGTTCTTCGTTGAGGGAGGGAGTCATTCTTTGCGGGAGGATGAAGTTCTTCACGAACGAGGAACTCCCGTCTTTCTTCACACAAAGGCTCCCCTAAAAATATTTGCCCAACCAATATATCATTAAGCCTCATTCTCTTAAAGATCTCCATGCCATTCAAAAAGTCAAGAGCTGTGACAAGGTTAATTAATAAGGTTATTAAATCCCCTTAGTTGGCTCATTAAGTTTGGGAGGTGGAGATGCTCCTCATTAAGAAGGGAAGTTTCCAAGGAATTTACAAGGGATGTTTTAAGAGGTCAAGGGGGGTTATGGGGAGGTGAGGAGTTAGAGTTTCGTGTGGGTCCCACCACACTAAACCCTCTCATGGGAGGTTAGGTGGGTGTGGGCCCCACCTCTAACGCCCCCTTTGTAGGATTAAATTCACCTTCCTTAGATGAATTTTTTCATAACAACATTTATCTATGTTAACCTAATCCCCATTTATTAAACCTCAACCTGCTCAAAACGCAGCTACGACAAAGGTCCCCTTAACCAATTACCGGTGTTGCGAGTTCGTCGGTGCCTTCGGATTTCTATTCCGAGTACCAGTTCAAAAGATAGAAAAACTCGCTCGTTCATTCACTGAACGTACCCAAGAAAGAATTTGGAAATTGATTTTGGGCACACCGGGTCTCAGAATGAGGTGACGTCAGAAACTATGGACTCATAAAATTCAAAAGAAATTAAGAAAAAAATTTCCCTTGAAATTTTCGAGTCTTTACATTACTCCCACCTTAGGGATTTATGTCCCCGTAAAGCTTCCACACTCACTAAGGAAAACAATGTGGTATTGAGCATGCATCTGAGCCTTCTGCTCCCATGTGCTGTCCTAGAGTTTCCCGTGCCGCCAGTGAAAGGAGACCTAAGGAATCGACCATCCACGTAGGACCCGCTCCTGTCAATCCACGTTCTCCACTAGAATCTCTATGAATGTCACCATGTCATCGACGTCCAACCCCCCGTGGTCGATGATGTGCGAAGGTTCATGCACGTATCTCCTTAGCTGAGGTACATGGATGATATCATGCACCCAGTGCAACTGAGGTGCAAAGCTCAAGCGGTAAACCACCTAACCTACCCTGTCGAGGACCTAGATGGGTCCGATGAAGCGTGGAGACAACATTCCGCCCCAGCCCAAACTCCGTAATCTACGTCGAGGTGAGAACCATAGGAAAACATGGTCACCATCCTCGAACTCGAGTGGTCTCCACCTCCTGTCAGCATAAGACTTTTTTCGGCTCTCAGCTGTCCTCATCCGCTCTTGGATGACTTGGACCTTTTCTAGTCCTACAAGAGCTCCTAAGATTTCTTCTTTGCCAGTAAGAGAAATCTGGTCCCATCCCCAAGATGAACTACATTCTTTGCCTAATACAGTAAATTCCGACATGGATGATACTAATCCATACCAAGGATGATGTCTTAATGCCTCAATGCTACTACCAAGAGATCCAACCATTACTCTCGACTCTAAGGGTTGAGTCACACTGTCAGAATCAGTGTGTGATCGCTGGGTCTACTCCAGTAGGTATCTCAAAAGTGTGGGTCGAGTCAACAGTTTTTAACTGGGACCTCTCAGTATCAACCAAAAAAATGGACAGGATAGTAAACATCACATAGATATGTGTCTTTTATTAATGGAGCTCAAAGTTCAAAGACACAAATACAACAACAAAATGGAACTAGAAGTACAATGGACAAAAGGAATCCACTAGTTCCACTCCTGCCACCTGCTCTCGGAGCTCTACTACCTTGTACACTGCTCAGCTACTGCTCAAGCACCAGCCGCTGCTTATGTCTCGGTGGCTCCTCCAATGCCTGCGGATCAACTGTATAGAGATTCAGATAGTCACTTGCCATGTGACCCTTCCTGCCGTATTCATAACACTTCCTGCTCCTCATATGGATGGCTCTGTTTTGTTTTCCTCACACAACTGATCCTAAAACCCGAGGTTTCCCACCTATTGTCCTGGTCCACTTGGACCTCTACATCATCTATCTACTGCCTAGAGATGACTCAGCTACTGATGGAAAATCCTATGGCAAAGTCAGCATCTCCTGAGTAAGATTGGAGTGTAGAGTCACTTGTATGAACTCCACCCTGAAGAAGGTGTTGAAGTCTCCCCATGTGAAGGTCATATCAACTCAAAACTAGAGCATCTGGCTCCACCATCTTCCAGCAGCTGCCTAAAGGAGGCTGGCAACCAAGATCACCAGGAAGTCCGCAGGTGTACCTACCATCTTAAAAACTCCCACCACAACCTCCAGCCAATCCTCAGCCGCCTGTGGGTCTGTCTCTCCTCGAAACCTGGGTGGACTCTAGCGCTGGAACTCGTGCAGTGCGGTCAAGCGACGCGCACTCTCTGCTGTTGGGGTTGCTGGCATTGGTGGTCCAACGGGTGGTAGTACCGTTGGTGCCTCCGCTGGAAGAATGCCCTGTACTAAGGCCTCATCACTTGGTGGGCTGTCTGAATGTACAATTCTCGGGGCTCTATCTGGTCGCCCATGGGGAGGCATCCTAAAAGAAACAGATGTTCCACGGTCAAACAGTACCTGGTGAGCTGGTGAAAAGTAATTACAAAGAAAACTTTTGAAACACACATGCAATAAATGTTATCTTGTATTGAGTCGGAAATTAGAAGTCAGGGTACTGGTGTATGGATACGTTGGTCGCTGCACTAACACTGGACTCCCTGGACTGATAACAACTCTCAATACCCTAAACAATATTGCTTCACATAGAAGAAAGATCAGAGTCCTAAGTTATGCGGTAGTACCGAACTCCTCTAACACCAATTTTTCATGACCCGTCCTCGAGGCCCGTACCGTGACTACCCCATTCCCGCCTTCCATAGGCCAGGGGCTGGCGACTAGCACCAAAGGCATAAATATTGATAACTAGGAATTAATTGCCTTTGTAAAACAAAAACACACTCAACCAGAGTACGAGCGTAAGTAAACACTAGGTAAAACCGAAAAAAATAGTGCTGAAAGTGAAGGGGCCATAAATACAAGCCCTTCTTTAAAGTACAATGAAAAAGAAATAACAACTGGAAAGTGATAAGCAGCTCATGGATCTTCCTCCAGCTTCCCAACTGAAGGGTAGGTATAGATGTCCTCCTCGGAACTCCACGTCCGTCCGTCTCCTCTGGGTACCGTCTCGTCGTGTAGTCCACCTCCAGGTATTGTCTCGTTGTGAAGTCCACCTCCGGGTACCATCCTGCTCTACAAGCCTCGATCATGATCAGTGATGTCCATCATCTGCATCCATCAAAATGAGGTGCTGGCACGGCCCGTGCAGGGGTGAGTATAGGATATTCAGTAGGGACCCCGAGTCCCTCGTGGTCTCACTAAAATCCAACAAGGATAAACCACAATGAAAAGATATATATCACGAAGTATCATACAACACTACATAGGTATATGCCCATACATATACCTAAGTCATAAAATCCAGTTCAACTCCAACTCATGAGCCCATGTACAACCCAGTCCACACAGGAAAGCAAGTCAATAACATCGAAGATAATGATTGAAAGTCAAGACTCATCTCAAACCAGAATTTTATTCATGACAACGAAACCACAACTACTAGAGAACTCCTCCTCTATCGAGTACCGTGGGCCTGCCGCTACAAACAAGTGCTTCCCACTAACATAGGACTGTTGAAGTACTCCACAAGTTGAGTAATATGGGCCTGCTGCTACAACCAAGCGCTTCCCACTAACCTAGGACTACTGAAGTACTCCACCTGTCGAGTACTGTGGGCCTGCTGCTACAACCAAGTGCTTCCCACCATGGGTATGCCACTACAACCAAGTGCTCTCCCTCATAGCCTACAAAGGTACTCCTTCTGTCGAGTATCGTGGGTCTGACACTACAACTAATTGCTCCTCCGCTGTGGGTCTTCCGCTACAACCAAGCGCTCCCCACTGGGCTATCCGAATCACATCGAGTCGATCAATCAGCAGTCGTCAGGTCTCAGCCAGCTACTAAGTTGCTACTCTCTTCTCTCTCATCACCGGGAGGGTCCGCTCCACGAGCTACTGGTAAATACTCCATGTATCAAAATTTCCCATGATGAAGTGTCACAAGGGACCGCCTCATCACAGGGGTCTCAATGCATCAGACGGCGCGTCAATCAGACGCCCAGTTTGTGAGTTATTTGCCTTTTCGTCCCGGGGGCCCGGTTGGTTTCGTGTACGAACCAACCCAACCGTATCTAATCTATACCTCACACTCCCATATGTTATACTTGTAAGGACCTTTTCTCAACATGATTACCAACGCTGCTGACGGTTCGTCAAATGGACGTCTAGTCTGAAAGTTATTGGCTTTTCCGTTCTAGGGGCCTGGTTGGATTTCAGGTACAATCCAATCTGGCCATATCCCAACTGTGTCCAATCCTTAGATGAAGTATCCCAAAAGATCTGTCTCACTGAAAGGAATCCATCAAAGTTGACTGCACCTCAATTAGACATCCTGAGCTCATGTTATAAGCGTTTCCGCTCCGTGGGCCCGGTTGGTTTCGGGTTCGAACCAACCCGACCATACCCAAATTTCTCCGAAACCTTGGGTGTAATAAACCAAAATGACCGCCTCAATACGAGGATCCAATTGCAACTAACGGTGCATCGAGAAGCGGTCTGTATGCCATGTTATGGGCGTTTGAACGAAACTGCATGAGAATAGGGTGTTCGGGACCGGTCCGACTTGGGTTGCGCGGCCCGGCCCAACCGGCGCAGCCCGACACTGTGCGGATGGCTCATCCAGGTGAGGCCGCTCCGGCCTGACGCGGGCACGTCCCGCATGGACAGCGGCTCGACCTCTCTAGCCGAGCGGAATGTTGGGGGAGAGTGCTACCACCCCCCCTTGATTGATAACGACGTGGCTTTAAGTTGCGCCCTCCACCAAAACCCGAAACTACAAAGCTATTCCGGTCTGCTGTGGAACAGCAACGGTGGTCTCCTCCAGTGGCATGCCGCCGCCACCATGCTGGGGCGGACCCCTCCCCCACTCACCGCGGACCACCGGACGCGCTCCGGTGGTCCGTTTTTCGTTCCGTCTTAGCCATCGGTCCTCCCGGGACCTTCCCTTTACTACGACAGCTTTCAAACGTCGGTGTGGCCCCATTCCGGTCGTGGCCTCTTCTTGGATCTATGGTGTAGTGTGACGGCGCTGTGCCCCTCTACCGCGGCCCCGCTCTGGCCGCAGCCTCTTTCGGCCTCAACGGTGCAGTGCGACGACACCACGTTTCTTTTCTGCATTCCTCCTTGTTCACGCGTGGTGACGTTGCACTGTGCCGCCTTCGTCCGAGTAGAAATTAATACATCAAAAAAGGGGGAGGAGGATCGGTCATGTTCGAGGGGTCAGAACTCCTCTAGTTGAATTGATAACAAGCGGACCAAATATTTAACGAAAAAGGCAAGGATTAATCTCGAACAAAATCAAACCCCTACCTCGTCTTGTTCATCGTTTGTTGATGATATCGCGAGAGGATGGACGTCGGCTCGTCGACATCATCGCAAGGGAGGAGATGAAGATGATTATGGTTGTTGGCATTCTTCGTTTCTTCATAGGCCTTCGATCCGGCTCGATCATCGTTCGTTGGAGATCCGACAGTTGGAGAACCGTTCTTCGTCGAGGGAGGGAGTCGTTCTTCGCGGGAGGATGAAGTTCTTCACGAAGGAGGAATTCTCGTCTTTCTTCACACAAAGGCTCCCCTAAAAATATTTTCCTAGCCAATATTTCATTAAGCCTCATTCTCTTAAAAGTTCTCCATGCAATTCAAAAAGTCAAGAGATATGCCAAGGGTAATTAATAACGTTGTTAAATCCCCTTAGTAGGATCATTGCGTTTGGGAGGTGGAGAGGCTCCTCATTAAGAAGGGAAGATTCCAAGGAATTAACAAGGGAGGTTTTAAGAGGTCAAGGGGGTTATGGGGAGGTGTGGAGTTAGAGGTTCATGTGGGTCCCTCCACAATAAACCCTACTATGGGAGGTTAGGTGGGTGTGGGACCCCCCTATAACTCCCCATTTGTAGGATTAAATTCACCTTCCGTAGATGAATTATTTCATAATACCATTTATCTATGTTAACCTAATCCCCATTTATTAAGCTTCATCCTTCTCAAAACGCAGCTACGAAAAAGGCCCCCCTAAGCAATTACCTGAAATGCGTGTTCATCAGGGCCTTCAGATTTCTATTCCGAGTTCCGGTTCAAAAGATAAAAAAAACTTGGTCGTTCATTCACTGAACGTACCCGAGCTAAACTTTGAAAATTGATTCTGGGCACACCGGGCAATGGAATCAGGTGCCGTCAAAAACTACGGAATTATAAAATTCCAAAGAAATTAAGAAAACAATTTCCCTTGGAATTTCCAAGTCTACAGATTTGGACCTATATTTGAAATGGGAAGTTCAATATGTGTGATTTTTACTGGAATCTATGTGGTGGTCAAGCTTCTCTACCCTCTTGGCTAATGATATTTAGATCTTGGTTCATTAGACCTTCATTCTTTCTAATTTCGAGAATCTGGAAAAATAGCATTCCCGCAAATGATCTTCTCAAGAGGGATGGTATTCAAATTCCCTCTATGTGTTCCCTCAACAAATTTGAAGAGGATTCTATACATAACGTTTTCACGGGGTGTAGTCAATCCAAGAAATCATGGACTTATATTGGCTCTGTGTTTGGGGTCACGTTTGATACCTGTGGGACAATTCTGGATCAGTTGTCCACCCTGCTTCATGTTGGCTTCAGTGAGAAGGTTTATAAAATACATTTAGTGGCTATTGATGCTATTATTGTAGCCATATAGGAATCCCAGAATGCTTCTATCTTCAGTGGTGTCCACTCCATGATACAACAAGACATGGTGGCTATACACAGAGTGGTTTTTGTTGCATCTCTTGTACAGGATGGCATCATGTCTAACACAGTTTCTAACCTCCAAATTCTGAGAATACTTAGTGTATCAGGTCGGCCTTGCAAACCTCTAATGCTAATATATATTCGATGTATACCACCCATTATGACTTTCCTCAAGGTAAATGTTGATGGGGGATGCATTGGGTGCACCATGACTATCATGTTGTGGGGGAGTGTTCCGGACCTATCGTGGGTTTGTAATGGGATACTTCCACCATGCCAGTGGAATTGGCACTGCCTTTAAAGCTGATCTATGTGCACTGATCTATGCTATTAGGTACACTATCCAATTTAATTGGAAATCTATTTGTATAGAATCTGATTCTCATACTGTGGTTCATTATTTGAGAACAATTACCTGTCAAGTCACTTGGTGCGTGCTGCCTCGGTGGGTTGACTGCCTCAACATGATCTCTCAAATGCAAGTGGATGTCTCACATATCTACCGGGAGGCCAATCAGGTGGAAGATGCATTGGAAAAGTGTATGCTCATTGATCTTGGGGGTATGTGGTCTTTCACGGATCCGGACTTCTGTGCCCCACTGGTGGAGGCAGATAAATGTGGTTTGATGCACGCATGTGTTTTGTGACAACCCCTTGTATTCCTGACTTACATCCTTCATTTATTTTATTTATGAGGGACAGCTTCCATCGGTTCCTGTCTTTTCTAGTAATAACTCTCTCACTAACTAGGAATCAAAATGTGCACATAGTATCTCTCAAAATAATAAAACACCTTCTTCATGAATAGTAAAATCAGAAAACTTAAATTACATAATATATTCTACTATTTCATAAAAATATTGATCCTTGTTCTATGATTACTTAAGAATTTCAAATAGTTTCAATTGCACTGATTCCTAAAAGAAAATCGAGGATGCCCCAATATCCACAACTTCTAGGTCAACATTTATCAAATCATTAACCAAAGGGTCTCATACCAAATGTAAAATTTTTAATGTGGCATTATATTTTTGACTAAAAGTATCAGTCACTTTGTTATATTTTCCAGGATGTTAATGAATCAGTTAATCATAATCACTAAATAGTTCTATCCATTTTTTGACTCTAAAGTTAAATTCCATTCAAATTAATATATACATGAAATTTTATGATCATTATATATTTTACACATTACTCTAAAAAAATTATGCATCAAAATTTTCAAGTTAGAAACCATAGAATCAAATTCCAAATCTTATATAGGGTAAATTAACAACTAAGGTTTCAAACTATGAGGAACATAATAAGTTACCTGATCATTCTTCATTAGGAAACCTCTAATTTTATTAAATGAATTATCACATTAAATGTAAAATTCACCAATTTTGTAAGGCATGTCTAAAATAAGAGAGTTATCCAAAATTATTTTTAGTTCAAAAAAACATTTTGAACTTTATTCTTTTAGAACGAATTCACTCCATTTAGTTCTAGAATTTTTATTAGGCTACAAAACCAAGCAATTGTTTTAATAATATTATGGTATTAACCTCATATATAATATATCTGTGAATATTTTTGACATTTTTGAATATATGACCTTAAAAGATAATAGTTTTTTGAACGGTCAACATGCATGGAGTAATTATATAAAATTTATCAATTGACTAATTTTTTTGCCACCAAAATCAATATATAATGAATTTTTTAGACATCATAATTTCATATAATGTTTTTAAAACAATCCTTATTTGTATTACATGTTCCTTTCGAATTTTATAATTTACTAAAATTTCATCAATAAGCACAAAAAATCATTTCTACAAACAAGTAAAAAATTTATTCATAACATCCATTAATAAATAGGATCATTATATAACCCAAACAACAAAAATAACAACTCTTAGTTCCCATATCTAGTTTTTAAAGCAACCATCATAATAATTAATTACTTTTCTTTCAACTATTTGTACACTGATCTCATGTCAACGATTGAAAAATAAAGATCTCCATAGAGTTGATGAACAAACTTGTTGCTATGAGGAAATAGGCAAATGTCCATAATAGTGATTTTATTTAAGTTTCTATAATCAATGAAAAGTATCAATGAACCATGTTTCTTTTTGACAAAAAAATATGATAATTCCATGGTTATGTTCTACGTTGGATAAAACCTTTACATATTTATTCGTAAAATTTATTTTTTTAAATCTATATGATCCACTTAATTCAATAGATTAGAGGTTATATATAAACGATTTACATGAGCAAATAAGTCAACAGTAAACGTATACTCAAAATCAAGAATAATAAGGGGGAAATAAATAGGATATACATAAATGTATTCAATTACTATAGGAACAAAAACAATTTGAATAGTTACATTCCTCTAAATTATGTCATCCAGATAACATTCAATGCCACCTATTATTAATTTATCACCTTCATTGTAAGTCATAAAAAGAATGAAATCATCGATCCCAACATTCATAGCACTTTAATATATCTTATCATATTATAATGAAATCTAATCCATACTATTAATTATATCAAACTCTACTATGTCTAGTTCAAAAGGAATTATAGAATGACCATCCCACTGATATAAATAATATTATTCTTATAATTCATGGTTTTTTTCAATACTACCAACACAAATTTTCACAGAAATTCTAATTTTAATTTTAGAAGGTGATATCTCAAATTTATAATAAAATATCTCCTTTATTAATGGATGAAAGGATCTACTTTCAAATAGTGTATTAACATAATTTTAATAAAGAAGTAAAATATATTTAACCAATTAATTTAATGGGCCATCATGAAAAATAGTTGTATGAAATTATTTTCATATACCTTTTTGTTTTCGATCAAGATGATTTATATATTTTCTACTAAATTTTGATACAAATTAGCATAATGACCCAAACAAATGAAAATAACAAACCTCTTGATTTTATTTCTATCATTTATTCCATTTTTTGGTTGTCTATAAATCATTTCACACATGAGTCTTTTGAAAAAATCATCCACACTTGAAAACATATAATATACTTTCAAACATTCCTTGAAATTTCATTTTTCACACTTAAAACATTTTGGGGGATTGCATCTATAATTTTTAGCTATTTTTTAATTATTTTATACCTCCTTGATCTTTATATACATGTTCATCTTCTGGACATACATGTCAAAAAACTCTATATCTTCATTTTCAAAACCAAAAAAACACTTTCTCGTAACATTTAAATGATCATGAAACTAGTTCAATTCATAATCATGGTTTCCACACAATATAAAATCTATTATTTTATTATCACTATCCTCAATGAAATATGTTATATACCGGGAAAATATTATCATTTTCTCTTCATTTATTGAAAAATAATCTAAAAATTATTTCATTAATTCACTTATATAAAATTCTGATATATCCATAGACCTATAGCCACAGTTTTCCAAAACTATGGCTACAGGTATTTATATGAAGGATATTTCCATAGTTTTTTCTAAACAGTGTTAATATATTACACCTATAGCCATGTTTATCTTATACTATCTACATGTTATATCACAAAAGGTCATATTTATAGTTTTTATAAAACCTTATCTATATCCCCCACCTATATCCACGGTTTTAATGAATTGTGATTATAGGTTTCCTACCTTAGCGTGGGGGAAAAGTATCATAGAAATAGTGAAAAGAGCTATAGCCACGATTTTTAATTTTTTTCCATGGTTCATAATGATATATAAATATATATATATCTGTGTGTGTGTGTGTGTGAAATGTTATATTATTTATAGAGGTATGTCATTCGGTATATGGTAGTGCAGGTAAGGTGTTCGAATCCGACTGGGAGTTATTTAATTTTAATCTACAATCATTGCTTATGAGGGATATAGACACCATTTCTTATCATTTTTTTGACCCTATAACCACTATTTAAACTATGTTTAGTAACTATATCCATGGTGAAAAACGGTGTGTGACAAAGCCATGGTTCCCAAAATTGAGGCTATAAGTTCTATTTCCACGTTTTCAAAAATGAAAACATACACTTAAAAATGTCCATATAGATTTTTTCTATAGAAACAAAAATAGGAGCCATAAACATCAAAAGGATTTTATAGCTTATAGCTATAATTTTTATTCCAATAGACATAGTTTTGGACCATATCTATAGCCATGTTTTCCTATAATGATTTATATTATGGTTTTTTCATTTGTAGGTGAACAACCTTATGGAAATGTTTCTCGATAATAAGATGCTTGACTATTTCCCATTTCAAGTATTCAAGATCATCTTTTACAATGGTATTTTTAACTAATTAAAATCATCCATATGATTATCCATCAAAAAAATAAAAATGAAGAGTTAACTTTGGGAATTATGGACATATTGTGATATTTAATATATTTTCTATATCATTGATTCATCCTTCAACTACTATAGGATCATATGATCCTCAAAATGTTGGGGTTGTTTCCTCCTGTATTTCTCTATAAAAGTCATGTTCATTCATGGTAGATTAGTTTACTCTCTAGCATGGATATCTCCACTATTTATTACTTGTTTTAAATGATCCATCACTACAATAAACTGCCTTTTCGATGGAAACCATATTGGGATGCTAATTTGGAATAGTATTTTCCTATCTGTTCCTTCCCACTAAAGATTCCCTATTTCTTATATAAAAAACCATTTTGTACTAACATGGTTTAGATGTAAAAACATGGAAATCATAACATCCTTTATCATATTAACATGAATGTAGGATAAAATATTTCTCTTAAATGTTATTAATATTATTATAACCTCTAAAGTTATATTAAAAAACATTTGATACCCAATATAACGACATATTGTTAAAAATTACATAATCATGAGTTTTAGAAAATAATTTACATTATTTAACTTTGAGTATATTTCAAGGTTTATAGTTTTAAATAAATATGAAATAACTCATAAATTAAAAATCCATATAATACAATGTGGACACTTCTGATCAAGGTACATTTTATCCACCACATAAAAATCTTTAAAACAAAAAAAAATCATTCATTGATAAAAAAACTTCCTGATTTTTCTCAAGAATTAATATTTTCCCATACCCATCTTATGAGAAACATTAAATAAAATAGGAATAGACCACAAATATCATTGAGGGATATTGAAGAATTAAAGCCATTACTCTATGGAAAATTTAAAATCTCATATAATGTTTACCTTTATTTTTCATTTTTCATTCAGTATCTAAAATAATAAAATTATCACATAAAAAATAGAAGAATTTTTTGTAATATAAAATCATTAAAACTTAAATATTGAAAATATATACCCTTTTTATTGATTTAGTGTTCCATTCATATAAAACATTATTAATTAACATCTAAACAGAATAAAAACATATCTGAATTATAATATAATCAATACTCAATTAATTGGAGTGATATTAAGGCCCACACATCATTTAATATATAATAGGCTCACCATGATCTATCTATGTTTCCCAATCTTGTAATATACATTAGGAACACCTATTTCTATCAGGTCCTCCCCATCATATAATTAATAATAAGATCAGATGGAGTTATCCAGGCCTCCCCACTATATAGTTATAAGGGGCTCACCAGATGATATACTTGTTATCTATTGTATAAGTTGTAATGGGTTCAACCTTCTTTTCCTATTCTACCCATTCATATAAGATATAACTAGATTATGTAGTGCTATCTAGGAATAATAATTTCTCATGTACAATGCCATGTACCGTAAAATGAATATTTTTTTTATTATTTCACTTTTAAAAAACAATTTATACTTGTAAACATATATCTTTTAGTTAAAATAATACATTTTTCTTTTAAAAACACAATTTTAATAAAAAATTGCCATTTTATTCTGGAAAATAATATGCAATACCATAACCCCCAAAAAAGATGAAATAGTTTTTCTATGAATAAAACATGAAATAATTCAAAAGTATTTCATAATCAAATAATGGTCATGACTATATAAAATTCATTATTGACATGTATATCAAGAATATTAAATTTATTTTCTATTATTTTCAATTTGTGTTGTAAAAAACACATAAATCGATTTATCTTTCAAACCAAAAAAATAATGTAAATATACAAAAAATATAATTTATAAATGTTTTATATCCACATAAAAAAATTTATAAAATTATTTTAATGACATGGACGTTAAAAATGAAAATTTTAAAGGAAGAAATTAAATTAAAATATTTTTCAATTATAATTACCGTATCACCTCGAAATAATTTGAATTATAAATCCATTTAATGAATAAAATTTAATAAATCTTTAAATATCATGATGATAGGTAAATTCACGATATAGCATGTTAAGGCTTATTTATAAACAACTCATAATAGAATATATGTTTATACCATAAAAACCCTCAATAAAATGAAAATGAGATGATTTACCTTAACTTTAGTTGGACTTGTCAGTTTTGTCCTTATATAACAGATTAATAAACATTGATTAATTATTTACTTTTCTAAGAACTATATTCATATTTGTTATTTCCTCAATAAATTTATCATGACATTTTGGGCCTAGACAACCCCTTAAAAAACTAAGAAATAATTAACATATTTATACATAAATTATAATTTTAAAACCAATCATCAAATATAGTTATGAAAAATGAACTAACATTATGATTATTGAGATGGAAGGTCGTAGGTACACAAGAGTAAAATTTCAAATGTTCAATGATCATAATAGAAAATAAGTTTAGTTAATATTTTTTCATTCCATAAAGATAATTATATCAGAAATACATTAATTTTAAATTATATATACTTATATATATATATATATATATATCTTGTGATAGAGTGATGAAAAAAGGATTCACATCATTTTTAGGAGGCAGAAGTCCACTTATCCACAAATGACGTCACCACTTTTTTTATGAGTAAAAAGATATGAAATAAAACGATCTATTGTACTTAAGTATTAAGAATATATCATTAATATAATAAATAATTCATCTATGTCACGTATATTCATTATTTTTAACCTTTTTATAGTCCAAATAATTCTTCAGTTAAAAACAAATCACATCGCTTCATGGGGTGGTAGTTATCCAAACACACGAGAAACATTATTGTACATCCTATAGTATGAAAAATAAAATTTGTATATATGAAATACTTAATTAAGAGGTACAATTATGTAACAAATATAACATATAATCATTATATCTAACATCATACCTAACCATGAGAGTTAGTAATGGAGAAAAGTAATGACATCTTTTCGTAAGGTGGTAGTACGCTATACACATGAATGATGCTTTTGATACAAATTTGAAGGGTGTTCTTGGAATTGTCGACAATAAAATTAACCTAATAAAATATAAATATGTGTAACAAAATTTACTTATGATATATGCATGGTATCAAAATAATTGATTCATACGGGGGAATAAAAAATATAAACACTTGTTGGACAATATTAGCTATTCCTCAAGTAAATCTATTTGGGTTTTACGAGATGGATTTTTTTTGTTTGATTTATTCCCAAATTATAGATTCAATTAAGATTATAGGATATTGGAGAACTAATTTGGTAAAAAAAATTCTGAATTAATTATCTTTTATGATGTGAATTGAAGAGGATAGTGGAGGACAATTTTAACTGAGTAGAGTGGAAATCATGTATGTTTTATGAAAGTGTTAATTACATCCATGATTCATTCAGGTCACATGAACCCAATAATGATCCATTCTTGAGTATATAATTGATAGGGGGATATATGGTAGAAAAAAGGGGTTTATGCACTTTTGGGGAAATTTTTAAACCATATATTCTATGTTAGTACTCTATGTAAACCTATTTTTACCTTAGTCACTATAATTAATTATATTTTATATCACTAATAACTTTTCAAAAAATATAGGGTATACTTATGTGACAATATAAATTTCCTTTATTTCATATATGAAGTCCACTCTTCAAAAACAAATTGACATATGTGGACAAATTTAACATAATAATCTCTCAGATGTGAGGAGACATCAGGTATTTAAGAAGACTATTTTTAGAAATATTTGAGTCTATATTTACTCTTTGACTAAGTATAATCATTATATGAGTTTAAATTGGTTATTAAATAAATTTAATCATTAAATTTTATTTAAAACATTACCTATTAGGGGTTAATTAATTAATTAAAAAGGATAAACATAATTCCTTTTAAAACATTTTTTATAAAGACCTATTTTTAATCCTAAAAAAATCTTGTACTAAAATATGATAAAAATGGAATTAAATAATTATTAATTTGATTAAATATAACTAAAAATTACATATGTTTGATGAAAACATATTCTAAAAATATTAAGTGATTTATTCTATTCAATTTACTTAAAGGATAATTATTTTTTTGATGATCAATATTTTTCACTATTCACTAAAAAATCATTACTCTCCTAAAAATCCATAAACATCACCATAAGTAATTTTTAAAATTATGATTTAACAAATTAATTTTTTTTATAAAATAGAAAATTATGAAATTTGGAAAAAAAGAGTTTTAATAAAATAATTATTAATAGAGTTTAGTTAAACTATGTCCTTTTTAGTTAAAAATTTCTAAATATTTTACTAGCTAATATAACTCTCAAATTCATATTAGTAAATATGGGAAATGATTTTATCTATCATTTTAGATATTTCTAAAATATTGTTCCTTTATTCCCTAGATATCTTACTGAAATATATGTCTAGTAATAACTAAATTATGAAAAATATATGGTTTACAAATTTTTAAAATGAATTCATTAGTTATCGAATGATAATAGCTTAAAATAAAAATTATATATGTTAAAGATAATATTATTAAGGAAATTTATTTTATATAAATAAATTAAATTAATCACTATTAGTTACATATTTTGGTTTACATTATATATTATTTACCAAATCAAATATTTGAAACCATCGATTAATATGTTTCTAATTATAAGATTAGAATAAATCACATTTTATTCATAAAAATGTGTTTCGCTAAAAAGAAATTGTTTGTCACATTTTTTTCACATATGTTAAAATTAATTTCAGCCCTTTATAGATATTAATTTAATAAAATTAATTTAATATTTATGATAATGATGTTAATATTTTATGATTACTCCCCTTTAAATTTTTATCAATATGAATAATAACATTTCTATTTTTTTTACCATATTAGAGTTTACATTAGGTAATTAATGTTAACAGTAAAATAATAAGGATTATATAATGAACCAATCACTTTCCAAAATTTTTATGATTATTCAATTTCATCCATAATCATCCAAGATTTAGTTTAATGTAATCCTATTTCAAGTCATATGATACTATGAAATTTATAATGTTTTATTTTACAAATATTCAAACATGTGACACTCTAATTTTAATAATTATGGTATTTTTAATATGGAGATATCCATATTATTTGTTTGACATTAAATATTATTTTAAAAAATAAAATATTTTTCTTTATCATGGTAATTTACGTTTATTAAATGTAAAATATCACTTTAAACGATTTAGCAATAAAATAAATAAATATTTAATTTACAAAAAATGGTATAAAATATTAAATGTATTATAATTACTCATAGTTATATGGACCCAAAATAATTATACTCATATATATGAAAAAATATTTATTTGTTAATGGATAATATTTGAATTCCCCTTTTGCTTATATGTATTGAATGTCAAATTAAATGAATAGTGTCAATATTGATGATAATGATTTTTTATCAAAATAATATTTAATTTAATAATTAACAACTAATAAAACACATCTAATAAATATTTTATTATGGTATGGACAATGTTTTCATAAATTTACCATTTTCTATCAATTTGGTTTCTAATGTTTTAAAATTAATATCTTTAATTTTTGTAAATTTACTCACTATAGTTAATTTTAAAATATGTTAAATAAGGCTTAATCAAAATTATGTTGTTTAAAATTCAAAAAAAATATCAATAATTTTTTTTGATGTTATTAAAAAATATGGTTTATTATATTTTAATATCAATCCATTTGGAGGAATTTATAGTTTGATTGAATTTATTTTAATTTAAACATTTGTGAAATTCCGAATGTTCCCTTCCCCTCAATTACAAAAGGGCCCCTCATCCCCATCATCTTTACAAATCTATTAGCATTATAGAATGACCATAATCTATACACATATCAATTACACTTCCCTAAAACATTGTATAGGTTCTTTTATTCAACCCATACCAACCCTATATCCATTATGTGGTGGTCTAAAGGAGTTATTTTGAAGAAGTGGTCATTGTCATAACCAGTCAAATTATTTTACATATTTTGTACTAACTCTTAGAAATCTACTATATTTTAATAATATAATATCATCAATTAACTTTGTATATAGAAAATTAATTATTCTATTAAAACCACATTATAAACCCTATTTATTATAAAATAAGAAGTGAATGTATCACTCATGTGTATATATGGATACCATCTCCACATAGATATATTCTTCATTTTTATTAAACCTAATTTAGTTATAGTTATTAAAATGGGTTTTTTGTTTATATATGATATTAATTACATAATTACACTTTTATAATGATAATATCATGTCTATATTATTATCCCCAAACTCTTAAGGAAATGATAACATCTCTCGTGCGTAACTATGGACATTCATCTCAACGATGCGATGTGATTCGTTTTTAATTTATATTTTACATAGATATTAATATGTATGAATTTTATTAATATATATTATATATAAGAAAAAAACGTATTCTAAAAATAGATAAATCATTAATGAGTACGTACGACCAACCACCTCAATAAATATTTTTATTAATTATTTCTTAACTTTTTTTTATATCATCACTCTAAAAATAGATAAATCATTAATGAGTACGTACAACCAACCACCTAAATAAATTAATTAATTCATTTTTTCATCAATAATATTTATTAATGATTATAAATATGTATATATTTAATATAAATTATTTATAAACCATGATTTAAATAATATAAATAAGGGGATCATGATAAATTTAGAATTAATGGGACTATTGAATCAAAACATGCTTGGAAAATGAAGCATTTATCATTAAGAAGGGTGATTTTACTAACATGTTATTAATAAACAATTGATAAGATGACATAAATAAATCATAAATTTTTTATATATTGGAACATGGTGATGGAATAATTTTTTATTCATTCAGTAAAAATTATAAATGAGGCTTTAATGTGAATGATTAATACTGAAACTAATGGTAATATTTTATTTCAAAATATTATTATTATTCAAAATTGTTTGTGTTTAATTATTTATTGGGTAATATTTATCTTCCATATATATATTTCATATTTTTTTTTAATTTTTTAAACAATTATACAATTAATATTTAATTTAATTTGTCACATTATCTTTCTTTACAAAACATTTGAATGGAAAATATTTTACCTTTTCCAAATGAGGCATATTGTGACTTTACCAACAAAAATAAAAAGGGATTAGATTTCAAATTATATAAAATAAAAGGATTTTACTATCATACCAAATAACCTTTTCATTTAATATTAATTTATATTTTTATATGGGAGTTTTAATGATAATTGTTTCCTTTATAAGTTCACGTTTTTAAAAAAACATACATGATTTCAAAATTGAAAGGTTATTTTCCCCAAGAATAATTCCAAGTGATCTTTAAAAATCATTTTCAATCCTTGAAGACATCATATGATGTTACATATGATTTACTAAGGATATTATCAAATGAGACCATTATATTTCTTTCTCTAGATCTGTTATTTAATGATGAAATGATATGAAACCCATTTCAAATCCAGGGGTTTTGTAAAGATGGAATTTTAATAAAACCGGTATTTTTCGTGGGTTTTAATATGATTAATGTCTTATGATATTGTGGAAATGTTATATATGACATTAATTATGTGATGGGTAGGCCATATATCTCACTCTAACATATTGGGTAAAAATTGATATCTCCTAGGATAAATAGGATTGGAATGGAGAATGAATCTAGTTCATTAAGGCACTTTTCTACTATAACAGTCATTAGATTGAACCATGACTAATGTGATGGTTCATAGAGTGAACCCATTCGATTACAATAGTTTTGGAAACGATCATTGAAATCCAATGAAATTATTTTAAATTCTTATGTGTATTCCTGGGTTCAATGACTCATGCCAATGACATACTCCCATGGATCATGTTATTTTGTGTTTAATGTCTTCTGAGCTACCAATATTTATTATATTACTCATTATTAGGATCTATGATATGTATAAAATAATTTTTAAATGTTAGGTTCATGTTTCTATTCACTTATTATCATGTTATTATTTTATAATCATTGATATATCCCTTATTCACACTTAATGAACATCTGAGATCAATCATTTATTATGTTTTGTTTACCTAGGAAATGAAGACAAATATTAAGTATTATAATAATAAATGGTAATGGTAATGAATATATAAGTGTGAGATTATGTAGATATTTTATGTATTAGTTTTTTTATTAATATGTTTCCAAATTAGATGTACCTATATAGTTTAGTCATTGTTTGATATAAAATTTTATTAATATTAATCTATTTATAAGAAATATCAATTTATGAATGTATGTGATGTAATTATTTTAGTTTTCTTTGTTAATGGTAATTTCATTTTTTTGATATATAGAATATATCCAATAGTTTTGGAACACATTTTAGGAATAATTATTTAGTTAATTTTCTGAACCATATATGTTATCATTTGAGGTGAACGTAATAGTTTTTGAAGCCATCTTGTTTTTAAGCTTAATAATATGTTCATAAATCTAAACACCCATTTTAGTGGTTTTAAGTGATGGGATTTTAAATTGATTTGAATTGTATTGGGTATTAGGAAGATTTTCATTAAAATAACCCATTAGTCTTGTTTTAGTTTTTATTTATTGAGAATTATGATCTTCTGGATAGTGGGATAATGATAATCATAATGGTTTAATGAGGATATATTTTCAAGGAAATATTTTAGGATATTAGAATGGAGGATCTAGGGATTACATTTTTGGTTAGTATTTAAATTTTCTACATGATTTATTAAATTTGATTACATTATAATATTATACTATGATTTATTATTGTGATCAAAACTATTTCATATGATTATTCTTTTAATTGAATTACATATAAGATTTATGTTTAATATGTGATCTAACATTAAAAATATAATTTGAAATAATAAAACTAATTTTTTGGGAGACTGTATCAGAAAGGTGTCAAATATCTTATGAGGTTAAGACTATTTACTTTTGTGGTCATTTAGTTTAATTAGGATGTTGGGTTATTTATAATTTGACTTATGAGGAATTTTTTTTATTTGGTAAATTATTTATTTAAATTAATTATTTCCAGGATTAATCATTTTAAAAAATTATCATACCTTATGATAACCACTTTTGTTTTTTATTAATTCCAAAATATTAAAGAAATTATTTAATATAATTTTCCAATCATTTAAAGTTAATTTTAGTGCCTCCATCCTAAATAAATCATATCGAATTATCATCACTGTGATAAATAGTTTAAGTTGTTGTGGAAATTGATTAAAGAATGAAATTATATTTATCGTGTAAATATATATCGTTATATTCTTATTAATGATTTTAAAATGAATTCCTCAACACTAGAAAATGTAAATTTAATGGAAAAATCATCAAATAGCGTTTAATTTTAATAAATTAACGATATTTTATCGCATTATTTATAGTATTATAGTAATTAAATGTCTCCTGATCATGTAATTTACCACTATTTAACAGTCCCTTGGATTTATTTTTCTATTCTATGTTCATGTTATCCCTTACCATGACATTAATAATGTCTAAAAACCTATTTTTGTGTTATTCTAGATAAATTTCATATTTCCCAGTATCACATTCCATGGTTATGTTTTATTTAAAATTTTTAGATTGTGAGTTTTTTACAACCGAATTTTTAATTATAAAACCCCTGGTTACTGAGAATTTGTAAAACAATCAAGTAAAAAAGTTATTAACTGAAGGTAGAATATAACTACCCTATATTTTTTGGTATTTTTCTAAATAAATATTATTAAATAGATAGATTAAAATAAATGAAACACGTAGTTTAATTGAAGAATGTTATACCTCTAAAATGTAACTATTTAATGTAATGGTTATAATTAATAAATTTTATTAGAGGTTATGAATAGAGCTAAATAAATTATGAAAAACATATTTTTAAAATTGGAATAAAAATAATTCATTAGTTACTAATTAAAATTTTATTATAATAAAAAGCATTTCAATATAAAATGATATGTTTTTATGAAAAAATCAATGCATTCAATTTCTTTTTATCCTAATAAATTAATCACTTGTAATTAAATATTTTTATTAAATATAGTTCTTATATATTCATTAATGTTTTTTATCATTTGTCTAATATTTTTTATATAAGGAATAAGTATAAATCCAATTTTATTCTTAAAAATCTAAATTTTTCAAAAAAGTGGTTATCGTCATGTTCAACATGATTATTTTAATATTAATTTATGCCACTCGTAAAATTAATTTTGATAAAATGGATTCCACATTTTGAATTATGATCTTCATATTTGTTAAATGGTTCCTTTTCATTTTTATGCATTTTGAATTGAAATTGTGGTAAATTTTATCATATCAATAAAGGGAATCAAGTTAATCATGGTTAAAGCTAAGTTATAAGGCCATACATTTCATTCTAATTATTATTGGATGAACATAATTATAAGATAAAAACATTAGCCTTTAAATTTAATATTTTAAGGGAGACATGTCCATCAAAATTACATTTATAATATTCAAATCAATGAATGTAGGAAAATTTCACTCTCTTAGTTATAAATATCTATTATGTGTCTACATAGGGAAAATGAATGTTATGAAGGAATATGAATGTGTATTTTTAGATTAATTATATTATTTGTAATATTGATGTTTATTTGTAATTTTTATTAAGTCTATATGTACCTTTAATTCTTATGGAATGCATACAGAATAATGCTTCAATTAATAGAAATTAATAACTTGTATTAAAAGATTTCTGTGTGATATAATTCCAAGGAATTATTGTGTGATACAAATTTCATTTATGAATATGATATGTTAGTAATATTTTAATTTATTGTATTTTAATTTAAAAAATTTCATTAATTCTTTAATGTAAAACTGAATTAATACTATCAAAATTGAAATTAGTGATTTATTATCAAAATAATATTTTATTAAATTATTAAAAAGGGATTAAAATATAAAAAATTGATATGGTTGTTAATATATGGTCTAATAATTTCATTCTTATTCCATTTATTATCCATTTTATAGCTTATATGTAAAATTATAACCATTCAAGAATGATGAAGTCTTTCTAACAGTTAATGTTAAAATAGGATTACTAAGGGGTTAAATTAAAATATATTGTTTAAAAGACCACCAAAACACAAAAAATATATTATTTAATGATATTATTATAATTCTAGAATATCTCATCTTCAAATCTATATCCTTTTATGATAATTTGGGATAGATAATGGCTTTAATATAATTTAACCTTTTATGAATTTCCCAAATGACTCTCAATTCAATAATAAATGAGAACATCATTCCTCAAAAATATACACTAAATTAATCCTTATAGATTGTCCATACACCAATTAAATAACATGTAATAAAACTTATCCTACTTATAAAGCTGATTTCATTCCTAAGATTACAACCTTAGGGCCATTAATGGAAGATTTCAATGATTTATTTAAAAGAAGAGGTAATCAACTTATCTGATCACAATTTTTAATTATTATTTTACCTCCTATAAGTCATTTATATTCTTAAGTAAATAATAAAATCAACATCTCAAATATATTTAAATAATATTAATATTATTAATCTCCCTTGAATAACCCTTTTTCCATTAAATGGGAATTGAAATTATCACACGAACATACATATGGCTTACCGTCTCTAAGTAGTGCTACAAATCATTTTTCATAGATATATTTCATGTATTGTTATTATGTCTAATTTAAAATTTATATAAAAAATTTAGAAATTATTATACATATATAATATTAATATCACATCTACCTTGTTAAATTCATATCCATTGTTAAATGATTATGTCGCCTGTGTGTATGTTTGGACTACCACCTCTATAAAGTGTTAGGATTTATTTTTTCAATTCCATTTTACATGGATTTTAATAAATATGGATTTAATTAATATATATCGAATGAATAATATAGGAATAATTATCCAATAATTAATTTTTATTTTCCTCTCTTCTGTTTAAACCATCATAATTTGAGAATAGCATGGTTGTATATGTAAGGCCTACCATCTCTATGAACATTGTAATTCATCTTTGTAATTTAAATTTATGTATGGAATTAAATATGTTTATAATAAAAATATAATATACATATACCAAGATTAAAATTAGAAATATTATGTACCCATGATCAACATACAAGGACATGAACAACCATACCGAAATTATTATAGATGTGCAACATTTATAATAAAAGGATTAATCAATTTTAAAATTTTTTTTTTAATAAAATGGTGTTTAAATGATATAACGGGATCATAGATGTTATTAAATAAAATAAAATGAGCTTATTATATAAGTATAATTATTATAAATTTATTATATAAGAGTCATGGGCAATATTTATGAATGCCAAGTTCAATGTAAGGGACTTTAGTCACAATTTTCATTCAATGAGACACATGCTATTTTTACCATTTTTTTAATGTGTTTTAAATAATGCACATGAATTTATTTTATAATTATTATTATAAATTCTTTAGGTATTTATATTTACATATGATTTTCTTTATTTCACTTGGCTAATGCTTCAACTCTTACCAAACCAGTAAGGGTTTTATTTTCTAATCTCATTATTTTTAGGGATTATTTGTGTTTATATTATGATGATGAAATATTATTATCTATCTATCATGAAAATAATCCGTATTATTCCATTCTAGTTTTTTTTGTAAAAATTAATATTTTCAATTAATTGTATTCCCCTAAATTACTAATAATAAAATATATGTTTTCAAGAAAAATACATTTTATCTCACCCTTTTGTCAAAATTCATTTTTATTCTATATACATTTTTTCAAAAAATACATTCAAGAATGATTTTAATATTCTAATATGAATGTTTCATGTAAATTTAAAATATGATATACTTTTTTTACAAAATTTCATAAAATTAATATTCTTTTCATCTTATAAATTTTTTACACTTTTAATTTTTAAAAAATGAGAAATAATTTTTTATTTAATCTTATATGAAATGACTGATGTTTTCCAACATCATTCCCACTAAATACATTAAAGAATCATTTATAATATAAATACAATTTTCAATGAAAATAATTTATCAAAAATATTAGGAATATTTTTAGAATATAATTCCAAATTGGAAGAAATATTTTCCTCTATATTGTTTTATTGTTATTATAATAGTATTTATATTCATAAAATATTGAAAACCATGATTTCAAATATTATTTACCTGGGATTTGATCCAAGGATACCACCCATAATAACTCATTATATAATTTATGATTATGATGGAAATATAGATATGAAACATGATCTTTTTACACAGGTTATGAAATGATGTACTATTAAAATGTTTATGAAGCACTTTTATATTCAATGGATTATAAATTCAACAAATATTTATGAGAAATATCTAATTTCATGGATTTTGGTATGATGAACGTTTTATGATCTTGTTCCATATATATATATATATATATGATTTTCTATATGTTATATTTGGGATATGATTTATATATCCTTCTAATATATTGGTTATTGATTGGTATCTCATGAGATAAACATTAGAAGAATATGGAGTTAACCACATTCATTAAGGGACATTGGACACTATGCTAATCTTGATAGTATTCCATGAATACTATAATGGTTGGGGGTGTGAAAAATTCAACTATAATAGGCTTGGAAATGAGACATGGCTATTAAGGAAATTATATTCTTTTCTTAAGTGTATTAAACAAACATATTTCTTATGCTAATTTTATGTTCCCATAGATGATATTATTAAATTAAATTATGATTCATGTATTAGGAACTACCATGGTTTTTGGAATGAATTAATATTAAGATCTATGATATGCATGTATGGTTTTAAATTGTTATTATCATATAATCATACCATTATTCTCATGTGATGCTCAACTGATCATTGATATATTATTTGATTACCCTTAAAATGAATCTATTCCCTACCTTTCTTAAGTTCTCTTTCCTAGTTTATAGAGAAAAATTATGATATGATACATCTAAGTATGGTGAACGTTATGCCCAACTTTTGGTGAGATGATGCAGTTCATTTACAAAACATTTATTCAACTATCCATGTTTCTATATGAACTAGACCTATATAATTCTATAATTTTACATTTACTGATGTAATGAATATTCATATATTTATTTACAATATCCATGTATGAAATATATGGGTCATTATACTGATTATCAACAGTATATACAGGCTTGTTCCTTTTATTGGATTTTCATGTTTATGGACACTATGTGGGGATACTGGGTTTTATTTTTCATGGAAGATATAGAAAATATAAAAATACATTCTATAGTATGGTAATGCTACAAGGAATATTCCATCATATGCGTCATAGAATATATGACATAAAATTATCATCTAATAATTGTATCCTGATTAATTAAATTTTACCTCAAATTATGAATCTTAGAAATATTTAGATTGTGGGGTAATATATGAGGCACATTTTCATAAAAATAACCTCCTTTATCGACCATGTTATATACATGGGAAAATTTATTATTGCATGATGTTATTCTTAAAGGATACACCATAAAATAAAAATTAGTTCAAATTTTTTATTATCAATCTCTTCCACTATTTTTTCCCTTCAATCATTCTTGATAATGGGAATTTGAAATATTGTTTTTTGTTAAAATTTAGGGGATATGAATGAATTCATGCATTCATATATATAATGGCATGAATGGTATTATATGAAATTTATAATTATATAACAAGAACAATATCAATAATATAATGTAGTGTGGATAACATCCATGAATCCAATGTTTATATTTTTCTGATTTTATGAAATAAAATTAATTTTAGGATGTGTAATGGGGTCTCAATACATAGTAATCATGACATATTCTCTATTTCTATAGTTATTATATTTTATATAAGGAACCCAACCTATTCTTCATAATTATATATGATTATTAATTTATAAAATTTGTCTATTTTAGACAAACAATAACTATAACTAGAAAAAATTACATATCTAAACATTCATGAGAAAAACTAAGGACTCAAATTCTTTGTGATTTTAAAAATTATATTATGAAGATAATGAACATTCATCTTATTTTTCCAACATGAAAAAAGGAACATAGGATTGGTCATATTTATTTTATTTTTTAAATGATATATTGAATTAATATATATAGTCCATTTGGATAATAATGTTATTTCTAAATTTATTTGGTATAATATGATTAACTATTTTATTTTTAATGACGTATTTTTATAGGAAAACAATTAATTAAAGACCATTTTTAAAAAATCCATATTGTCCATATCTACTATCATTCATAAGATATTAGATATAGTTTTAATTTATTCCACTATATTAATATTATTAGTTAAATAATATATTACATAATAGTTAATTGAATAATTATAATCATTCATTTAGTTTGAGAACGTATTTCTCACATTATACTGATAATCATTAGTTACATTATTTGTAATTCTAAATTAAAAATATTGAAATTTTCATGTGCAGGTTTATATTACTAATTTGAATATTTTTTTAATTCATTGAATGTTTAATATATTTTTGTTTGAAAACATTGAGAATAAATTTTAAGCAGGTATAGTGAACATGAACTATAAAATTTTTTAATGAGGGTATGTATCATTGAAATATGTTATCAAGATGTCAATGTCTATGAATAATTTAAACATTTTTTATGAAATGGGGGTTGATAAATATTTTTAGAGTTAATTTTTCATATGGGAAACCTATATTGTAACTCCATACATTTCACCTAATCTTATTTGGGAATTTATTCTATTTAATATATATCCCCATTTAATCATGAATATATTACATAACATGAAGTGTATATTTTATTAAAATTTATCTGACGGTCATCCCATCAATAGCTCTATAGAAAACTTATTAATTGGATTTATTAACATTATTCATTCAAAAATATGAAACATGTTTATGGATTTCATCCCTAAATTATTTAAATTTTTTATTATATGTATTTTTATATAGTCAATTATTATAGAGATCCAACTATTGATTTGAGAAACATATACAAATGACTAAATTATTTCAAATCCGACAACATTTATCTGATTTACATCATACTTATCTCTAGTGAATAAACAAGAAATCAATATTATCTTATATACATTTTAGATCATTTTTATTAATAAAGGGTATTAATTTTGGGCTTCATGTTTGGATACTATTTTCTCATGGTTACTATATATTCACTGGAAATGTAAAATAATTAGTTAAGTGAAAAAGTTTTCCCTTAATTCCAACATATTATTTATCAATTTAAAGAATAAAATATTTTAATGCTGTTGACTCCACTAATTAAATTGACATTACATCTATAAATCAAAAAACATTATGTACAATGATCTAGATCTTTAGGGCCAATTACAAGACTTTATTATGGGATATTTATTCCAATTCATTTATTGAATAATAAAAAAGTGGAAAAATATTATTTCATTTAGGGGATTGATAATGTTTATTTATAAGAAAACCAAACATATTAAATGATTTTATATCCATTTATAGTTACAAAATGAAATTATATGTCATAGAATATCTAATTTTATTTATATTATTCACTAAAATAGATTAAATAATTGTTAAAGAACATTATATAATGGGGTAGTTAATTTGGGTTAACAATAGTCTCTATTATATCTTATGAAACATTAATATCAGTTCCCTTATTTGATAGGAGTTGTATTTTTAATTCAAGAAGCTTAATAACATATCTCAATTACTATTTAGTTTTCATGTGGTGACATAGAGTGGATAATTTTTTTTAATGATCAAGGTTTTCATAATGTCTTTGATGGTGATACTGATTTTTCGCTGTTTTGATTAGGGGTACACAATTATACCCTAAAAATATTAATATTTTCACTTCCTCAAATATATTATGGTTAAAATAATATATACTATTATAACCATTATCATTATTTTTTTAATGGAGTATCCAGAGGGATCTCCCAAATATATAAACATAACGAAGATTTGGATTTCTATAATGAAAATTTATCAGGGGTAGTGGATGTTAAAGTTATTAATTGAGTTTATTAACTTGACTATGGAAATATATATCCTCATTGTATGTCTTATTTTTCTTCATCAACTTCATCAAATTTTTATATTTTACAGCATGTTTCAAAATAGTGTACTTATTAAAGTTATGAATCTATGGTTCACTCTCAATGGTAATGTATTTATTAAATAATCAATTATTATGATTACCAATTCTATCTCATTGTTAATATATATCTTACAATAGCTAAAAATATATATGTAATTTTTTTTAACTCATCTTAAAATTCAATGTGTTCATTTTTAGGTTGTGTTTTGACCACCATGAAGCCACCCATAATGATCGTTGGGGTGGTTATAAAATTATCATTATTTGTAGTATTCTCATCCACCCATCAATTCATGTTGTTATTTAGGAGGGTATTATCTATGAAAATGGAAATTGATTAGTAATCGTCAATAGAATTCATTAGACCATTTTTTATCACCCAGTTGAAGTATAATTAACGTGTTGAATAAAATGTTGTGAATAATTCATTTATATGGTCCATAAGTATTTCATTAAATATTCATAATAATTTAGTAAATTTTATTGATTAAATACCCTATTTTCCAAAATTTACAATTCCATGAATATGAAATTAATAATTACCTTTAATAATGGGTTTTTGGTCAAATTATTAGACAAAAACAAGAAATTATCAATTTTACATTCTTAAAGAGTCTATGTTGCCAATTAATTTTTTATTGAACCTTTTGAATGAAGTGGTCTATAATAATATAATATAATTAAACCATAACCAAATAACCATTGAGTGGAATCAATATTTTCACTAATATTTTATAAGCACATTTGGTTGAGGATGGGCCAATGAATTTTATAAAAATAATGTGTTCTAGTAATAGAATTCCAATGAAATTATTTGTGTTGATATATTATTATTGGTATAAAAATTGTATGAAAAATTATAGTTATTTATGATTTATTATTTAATAAATTAAGATAGAACAAGTGTCTTCTTTAGTTACTAGATTCCCTCCAACTAGCTAATTTAAAATGGGTGATACTTCATCTTCTATATTGGATGGAGAAATTCCAAGATCCTATTTCCAAGGTAGAGATGGTGGATTGTGGAATTTTTTAATCCACCCAAAAAATTGAATATATTTGACCTTATAATTATTATGTGAATTTAAACATAGGATATTTGACTATTTTTAGAAAACATTTGAGGCCATGTGTCTGGATAAAAATTCTCTATATAAAAAAAATATATTTTTATTTTTAATTATTTCTAATTTCTAATTTATTTTATTAATCAAAACATGTGGATTTTAAATTGTTTCTTGGTAGTTTAATGAATTTAATTAGGGGCCATGGATATAATGTTATTAAAAAATTACTATGTTGTTTATAAAACCAAATCATAGGGAATGTGTTTTATTAAAAATGATCAAATTACCAAAATAAATCTATTCATAAAGTTTGATTAACACCATTAAACATGATGGTGATTGAATTAAATTATTTATTTAGATGTTTGTGATTATTTTGATTAATCAATGTAAAGAGATAAAAAATATATTACATATGATAATATCATGATTATTTAATAAATTGATGATGAGTGAGTCAAATAAATAATTGAATTAAGAAGTAAGTGTGATGTGATATCTACTAGTGTGTGTCATTAAAAATAATAGGAAAAATATATTACAATTTATGAAATTAAAAGAATATATAACATCAACGTTGTCATATCGAAGTATTATGTGGTCATCCCTATAGTGAAATTGAATGACCAATTATCATTTTCAAATAACTAGTTAGATCAGAACAATATAGTTTTTATATTGAATTATAATGTAAAATAAAATATTGAGTATACAGTAAATAATGAAAAAAGAGGGAAATAAATTTTCATAAAGATATTTCATTAAATCTTTACTATTCCACTTTAGTAAAAAAATATTAACTTTTATGGGATTAAATGTTTTAATTGATAACAATGTTGTATATAAATATCTATTTTAAATTAACAAATAATCTCTTAATAAAAAAATAAAAAAATCAAATACAATTACGTTTATATTTTTTACTGAATGGATTTTCCTACTTTACTGTCATGAATTAATTACTATTACCATATTTAGATTTATTAATTTAAATGTAAATATATCTATCGATTAATAAAGAACAAGATAAAAGATGTTTATTCATAATATGATACAATAGAATAATCCTAAATCAATAATAATGGAAAATAATTTTAAAATATTTAAAATCTATTTTTATTGATAACACACTCATCTACGAGTTCAGTTATTAGTAGTTAATTGATAATCAGAAAGCATGAAAACCCCAAAAGGGAGTTTAGAATAAAATATCATATAAAAATAATGACTAACAGTGTAAAAAATACAGTAATATATGTCACATTATATATGGATGAATACAATAATTATATAATGAATTAACAAATGAGAAAGAATAATTAATTAAATTTAGTCATGATCTATATATCATTTCCTCTACACTCCACTTGGATGGATTAGATACATTTTTGTTTGTAGGAGAAGAACCTTGAGTTTTTGTCTCCAAGATGGTTAATGCTATCTAAATTTATCATGCAACTCTTCTTATATATTTTTATATATCCAATATATTATTATTTGTTTATATATAATTCAAATTCCTATATAATTACACACATTTTTATTTCTTTGTAATTCATAAACTAATTATTCATTAATATAAATATACATTTCATCAAATGTTTTTCTAAAAAAGATTTATGGTATCCTATATCTATTTGAGATATTATATCAATATATTTTTTAGTACTAATACTACAACACACGTTGTTTCCTGATTATTACATGAAAAAGAATTAGAGACATAAAAATATTTACCAAATGCAATACCACTTGATACAATCCCATGTTTCTATAAAATAGAAATAAAATCCAGAATACACATATGATTGACCAAAATTTAGACTGAAATACTAATTAAAATATTAGGAATGTATTCATAATTACAAAGTTGAAAAATTATTCAACTCATAATACAAAAATTTATACATTATTATATTCATTTATTAATGAATTCATAATAGATTTTCTATTTTATTTCATAAAGATTATAATTCATAGTTTTTGACTACGCTCTATCAATGAAAAACCTCAAATTTTCCCTTATATAATTATTTCAATTAATTATTCATTTCGTAGTGAATGTTTTTCCCTGGGATCTTATTTTATCTATAAATTGTTCATAACACTTGAAAATAATCATACATCAACTCTCTAAAATCCTTTTTCCATATTAGAATAACATATATATTCCATTAACTGTTTTCCCACTAATGTGATCTATATTATTTGAAGAAAGTTTATTATGTATTTTCATTTATTATTAATTATTATTATTTGTTCATTCATCATCTTCAAGTTTATATAGACACTTCAAAAATTCTACTAAACTTTTTACACTTATTGTTGTTCAAAAAGATAAATCACATCAATCATAATATAAACTAAATATTCATTGACCATAAAATAATTATTCTTATATGAATATAATGATTTAAATAAATATCATATTTATTTTTATTTCTATTGGTTATTGATTCAAAATTATTCTTTAAATAACAATACCATACTTTCTTGAATTGTGAGGCCATTTCTTATATTTGTAATAAAAAGAATCAAAATAACCCTTTATATATCCTTAAGATTCATCCTTCCGTAAATAATTACAAACTAAAATTAAGTATTTCTATATTCATTTGGAATTAAAATTTGTGTAGAACAATAAAAAAATTTAATCATATTATCATATATAGTATCATTAATCCATCCCCAAGAATAATCCATAACTGAAATCAAACAAGCATAATTAATTTAACAAGAAAAAAATCATTCATAATCATAAAAATAAACACATGATAGAGAATTCCAAAATCAAAAAATTTATCCAATTAAGAATTATATAATAATTCCACTTGTATATTCCCATTTGAGACCATTTTCCACTAATAGTCATATTACAAAAAAAAATCAATATTTATGACTCTTATGTTGTACATAGTCAAAAAAACATTACCCTTATCATTGATAGTATTTTTATCTAAATAATACACTTCATTATATATATAATATCTATCCATTGGAATGTGTGTTATCAAAATCTCAATACAAATTTAAAATAAAAAATATAAATAAGAAAATTTTCATGGTTCATAGTTAGATTTAATGTCCATTTTTTATGATATAAAAAAATTATGAAAATTGATGTTGAATTTGTAAAAAAAATCATGGGTTAAATTAAGATAAAAATATTCTACTTTTATACCACCATTGAGAAAATCCTATATAGACTCTGTAAACATTAATTTATACTTTTTTATAGGTTTACAGTGCAGTTCATTGAATATAAGGACAAATTTAATCTTTATGATAACATGATTCTGTGATTATTCTTTCCCTTTTTAGAAGATAAAAATATCATTTATGGTCAATTAATACTATATTTTAATACATTATCATACTAAATAAGAGAATATTGGTTATAATTTTAACCTTTTTTACTTAATTACATCTATAAAACACTATTAATGAACATCGACATTATCTTTAAGAACAAATTGAATTAACAGGATCATCAAATCTTTCAGTAAAACTGTAAGTGTGTTTGAATCCTTGTTACTATGTTTCAAAATCTCATTTAAATACCAGTATGATAAGTTATTATCACATTGCTCTCTCAATATCAAAAAATATTTCACAAGTCCGTGGAATATAAATACAAACATAATCATAAGATGATTTTGACATACCCCCCCCCCCAATGTTGGTTACTATGTCATTTTCATTATTGAGGAAATCAAAAACATATGTGATTATCTAATATGAAACAGAAAATACATGGAGATAATTTATCATCAATATCCTTGAATTATTAAGGTATAGCTTTTATCATCATGTATTTATTATTAATGAAACATCATGTTTACAATGGTGTTAAAATTCAAATGAAAAATATCATCACTATACTACAATAGGCAAAACATAAATGGATGATAAATTTCACGACTATATGATATTCAAAAAAAATATGGTATCTTTATAATATTAAATAAATATCTAGAATTATTTTTTATCAGGACCCTACCTTAAAAAATTACACAATCTTGAGTTAAGTTGTTAATTTTAATTTCTTTCATATTGAGTATCTTTTAAGGTTTAGGGTTTTTGAAAATTAGTCCATAAATCATACATAAAAAAATTAATTTGATAGAGGACTCTTCCATATAATATCAATTTTTCAAATAATATAAAACATTTAAAATATAGCATAATAACATTAATGAAAATTATTCATTACTATCAGCATTAATTATTACAATCCCTTAGTTATCTGTAAACCTATTAAAAACATTAAAAAACATGGGATGAGAATAGAAATACTAATAAGTGATATAAAAAGAAGGAAAAATATTCAATTTATTATCATTATAAATATATTAAAAAATTAACATTATGTGATAGTATTCACATTGATATGTATTTAATACTTTCCTGGGAATATAATCTCACTAGAAACTATTTTTTTATAATTACATGATTATCATAAATTCTATAAAAAAACATAGAAAATATATAAAGGTCACTTGGAACATCATTATACATGTACCTCATATAAATGTAATAACTATATGTTATACTTCAATAAATGACACTCTTAGAGGTGGAATATTTGTATGGCTGAATTCTATAACAAATCAATTGGAGGACTATCATGGACCCACCCATCATTGGATTATTATGGAACCACCTTTCATTGGTTCATTTCGAAAACACACTTCAGATGTCAAAGTATCATTATAAAAGCATAATACCTAAATGACTCAATTTTAAATATTTCACTGAAAAATTTAATTTTTAATAACAGTAAAACATTTCAATATATTAAAATAATTAATCAATTTAAAACTATTTTTTCAATAAAGAAATTCCCAAAAAGAAAATATTCTTTTTCATATTATTTTAAAAACATGGATCCATGTAAAGGAATAAGAATATAAAAATATAAAAACAATTTATTTTATAGTCATTTTATATCCATATAATTTAGTATGTAAAAAAATCAAGAACATTGACATGAAGAAAGGATTACATATTTAAATGATCAAAGCATCCCATGTAACTTGTACCATTTAAATCATATTCCCCATGAAATGTTAACATTTATCAAACCATAAAATGAGAAGATAATAGATAAAATATGGATATATTATTTCAAAGGGTTTTTATATACAACTTATTATAGAATAAAGGTGGATTTAATCAAGAAATGTCTCAATGAAATGAGATTGAGGTAAAATCCCTTACCTTGGGTACAACATGTCTCAGGTGTATTTATCTTCCTGAATTTGAGCCGCATATTAATTATCTAAAAATTTTAGAAACTTTTTCATGTTTATTTTTAAATTTAATTCACTTATTTAAGTGTTTTTTGTAAATATTTAATTATTTATGTTTACATCAATTGTTTTGACTATATTCAGTGAATGTGTCAAAATGAATATGGTATGTCGTATATTCTTAAAAGAGAAATTATATAAACATATCCATAATAATGATCATGATATAATTATCATATTTTTACATCAATTACCTTTTAGAACAAATCCTGAAATATTTTTATGAGAAATGAACTAATGTTTACACTATGTAGACAGTAGGCCGTACGTACGAATGACTAATGTTCTCATTTTTCAATGATCATTTTGAAAAGAATGTAAGAAACACTTCATCATTAAATAATGTTCCATATATCATATATACCATGTTACATAATCAAATATACTTATATGTATAATTTTAGTGATTTAAAAGGAATCACATCGCTTCGAGTAGGCGGTAGTCCACACGTCCACGAACGACATTGTCACTTTTTTAGTGTGAGGAAAAGTGTAAAATAAAATTGTGTGTTATCATTACATATCAGCAATTGGGTCATTAATAACATATATATATATATATATATATGTTATTAACATCACATATATTTAATTATACCCATCATTAATAAGTTCTATGTAATTTGTGAATGTATCTCATCGCTTTGAGGAGACAGTAATCCACACTTCCAAAAATGATGATATCATATTCACAAAAAATGGAACGTATAAAGGAATGTGTTATAAAACAATTATATAATAATTAATTTATAATAAATATCTTATATATCATATCTTAATATAATTTCATTTATAATTACCAACCATTAATGGTGGTAAACAAAAAATAACAACATTGTTTCTAGAGGTGGTAGTTCGCCGTACACATGAACGGTAAATTCCATACCCATTAGATAGACGTGTATATATGTGTAGGAAGATATATTAACATAACAAAATTGAATTAAACTCGGGATATGTAATTTATAATACATTAAATAAATTTGAATATTCGAGGAAGCGGATAATGAAAAAAATCATGAGGAAATGTATTACTTCTTATTCGGGTAACTTTTTTTGGTTTCCCCAAAGGGATTACTTGGATGGGTTTTTCCCATAGATTTGGGGAGTTATTTTTTTAAGATACTTAGTAAGATCATGGTTTTTCTAATGTGGATTTATAGGTGTCATTAAGTGGGAAGTTTGAGTTCATTTTTATAGTTGAGGAAGAGTGGTACTATTGTAATTTTTTTTACAGGAATTCCACCAATGTTTTTCGAATTTCAAGTGCTTCCAATAATGGTAAAAACATAAATAAAGGGATTATATGTTATAAAATTTCAATAAAATGTATTTTGGAAAATAATTTACATTATTTGGTCCCCAAATTTTAATGATTGGTACCCTATGACGTTAATTGTTTTAATCATTTCAATTAATTTTAATCACATTAAATAATATTGTTAATAAAAAACCATGTCGACCATATTTTAAATTATTAATTAATCTAATTCATAATATAGAATCTATTTTCAAAAATTCTAATCACATAAATGGATTAAATTAACATAAATTTAACCCCGTATATCGGATGTCATACGGCATTTTTAGAGTAAGAATATTCAAATTTTTTCTATGTTTTTATATTCATATTCAAAGTGAAATTGATTACAATGACCTAAATTATGTTAATTGATAAAATATTAGTCTACTTAATATATAAAAATAATAATAATAATTCCCTACAAATATTTTTGGATAAGGATAATATTTTAAATAAAATTTTGTATTTTTCAATATTCATTCAAAAAGAAACTTCATAGAAAATTATCAAAAAGTCACACTAACCAAGCCTTTATATTTATAATTATAAAATTAATTTTATTTCAAAATATAAAAACATTAAAAGAAACAAAAAATGGAATTTAAAATTGGTTCACCGTTAAAAGTGTTTGAAGCTAGATTTTAAAAATAGATCTTCTTATACATAATGTTGGATTAATTATTTTTTTAAGTCTATCAGATTTGATGGATAAAGATAAAAAATTAAATAAAAATGAGTAAACAAAATTTTTCTAAACATATGTAATATTTCTCACACAATATCTACTTGATAACTATCACTAAAAATAATAACATTAACAATATATTATTCTCCTATATAACTTAGTCCTGTGTGGAATGAAAGATTTCAGAGAAACTCATTATTTCATTTTGGGTATGCTATCATACATAAAATCTTTTCTTAAGTAAAATAAATATAAAATTATTAATTATTAAAAAAAGAAAAATTTATTATTCTATAATTACCTTTTATTTTACATCCTTCCCCTTTTTGAAATTGCATCCTCAAAATTTTATTCAATTATCAAATAAGTGGGGGTGTTTTCTCTCATAAAGTTTTCATACTTCCATGTTGCCTCTTCAACCATGTTATTTTTTCATAAAAATATAATCTTTTTAATTAAATTATTCAAAAAAAATCACTCTATGGTCAAAAATCATAAACAATTTGTTCCTTATAAGAAATAATATCTTCATTCTTAACTACTCCAAGCCTCAAAACATTAGATGAGTTCAGTGCATACTTGTGTAACAATGAAACATGCAATTCATTATGTTCCTAGGATAAAATCATATGTAAGGCCACTCAGTAATAAATTTTTATAAATTTCTCAATGATTTCATATAGTTAAATGATCTATGACCTCAGCTTCCCCTTTTTACCAGACAACATCGAAATTTTCATGGGGAAACATATAAAAAGACATTATCACCTACCAAGAAAGAATAATCATTTCCCTTGTTATCTGTATAACTCTTCTTATTGCTCTAAGATATCCTTATATTTCACTAAATAAATTAAAAATTCTATTTTTTTTCCTCTACCAGATCTAGTAACATTATCTTTATTTATGTTATATCATCCCAGTGATCCTGTGTTTGAAACTGCTTTACATATAATTCCTCTAAAGTTTCCATCGAAATACTAGAATGAAAGTTGTTACTAAAATAACGGTCAACTAAATAAATATCTTCATCCCAATATATTTTTTAATCCATTGTTCAAGATAAAATAATATATTCCATTTCACGAATCATTTTCCCAGACTATCTATCAAATTTACGATGAAAAGTTGAACTGGGATTTAACTCAGTTCCCAACTAATTTTGAAGTCCATTCTGAAAACTGGATGTCCACCCGATATTATCTTCTAATATAGTATACATATGACATACAAGTAACCTAATTTTATATTTTAGTTAATTTATATAAATTTGACCTAAATTCATTTCATCTCAAATGAAATGGAAATGTGAAAATTTAGTTAATTGTTCAAAAATCACTCAAATGTCAATATTACCATGAAATGTTTTTTTAGAACCCACCACGAAATCCATTGATATATTCTTCTATTTCCACTCTCAAACTTGGAAATATTACTGTAAAACCCTTGGTATATATCGCTCTACTTTAACGAGTTAAAAATTTAAAAACATCACAGTAAATTCACCAATATCTATTTTTATTCCATCTCACTCATAGTACTCCCGAAGTTATCTATACAAATTTATGCTACCCAGATTAAAAAAATAACTATGATCGTCAGTAAATAACTTTTCCCCCACTATAAATCATAAGGCACATGTATTCCATTTCTAAATCATAAAATACATTCTTTATAAATATTAACATCAGTCAACTTACAAATATCAACTTATTTTACCTTTTCTTATAATTATTGATCCACCTTCTGAGTTGTTATAATTACTTCGTACAAATAAAACTACTCTAAAACCGAAAATACTATGGATATTCGTACATCCAAAACATCTAGTCCAATATTCATCAAATCATTAACCAAATGGTAACAATCCTATTTTAACATGGTCAATGTAGCATTACCTATTCAGCTCAAATCATTGACCACCTTGATTTCTTTTCCAATATGATAATGTATCATAAAATCCTAATACATGATTAGTTTGAACAATTTTTTTGTCTAGTTTTCATCTCTTTCTAAGTCAATATATTCTTCTAACATTCATAATCAAGATATATTTCTCACTTCACTCCATAAAAACGATTCCCCCAAAATTTTAATCCAAAAATAATACAAGCCAATTCTAAATCTTATATAGGGTATGTTTACTCAAGTGATTTTAATTGATGTGAGTCATAAGAAATTACCTTATTATACAACATTAGGATACAAACACACACTTATAATTAATCATAATTGTATATAATGAATTCACCATTTATAGAGGGAAAGGCCAAAACTAGGGTATTCATCAATCATCTTTTCAGTTCCTAAAAATAAATAGTACATTCTTCTTTCTAGATAAAAATAATTACATTTCTTGTTAAATTATCTAATGGAATATATAACTTAGAAAATCTTTCGAACCCACCATTATTGGAAAACTATAAATCTTTGTTACATTGGATGGTCTTGTCCACTCTTCAAATACTATTTTTTTATAAAGGTGATTAGTTATTCCATATTTAGAAGAAATATTTCAAAGGAATTAAGTTTTTTTCAACCAAAATTAAATATTGTTAAAACTTTTGTAAAGGATTATTTATTTTAAAGATTTCAAAACAATACTTAAGATTATTTTATGTTCCTCATGTATTTTGGAATATTCCAAAATATCATCTATGAAAATAATTGAAAATGATTCAAAATAGAAATAATATTCTATTAATAAGATTGATAAATACAACAGGTAAAGGATATAACCCATTTGTAATTACTATAAACTCATAATGTTTATATGTCGTCTGAAATACTCTTTTCAAAATGTCAACATCCTTAACCTTTAGTTTATTATACACATACCTACTATAAATCTTCGAAAAACACTTAGCTCCCAATAACTAAATAAAATAATAGATATGAAGATACAAATACTTTTTCTTATTGGTGATATTAGTAAAGTCTCAATAATCAATTAAAAGTCTCATAAAACTATCTTACATTTTGACAAATAAAACAGGTGCACATCATAGTGATGTTTTATGTCGAATGAAACCTTTATATACCAATTCCTCCAACTGGTTATTGAATTCCATATCTTCTAATTGATACATTTTATAAGGTGGTTTGAAAAAGTCTTATAACTATACACTAAATTAATAATAAATTCTACATCCTATTCAGGAACAACCCCATGAAATTCATCAAGAAAAATATCCATAAATTCATTTTCTACATGGGTGTAAGTAATCATAACTAATTATTTCTTTTCAATAACATGAGCTAGATAAATTTACCATAAATATTTCACCAATTTCACAACTTCATAGTATGTTATCAATGTTTCTAAATTAATAAATAAACTATCTTGTATTTACAATCTATTTTTTCATGGTAAACATAAAGCCAACCCACACTTGAAATGATATCAAACTCCACAATAGGAATTTCAACAATATTTTCAAATAATACTATCAGACTAATTATAATAGTGTGATTTTTTAAATATTTGTTTCTATAATCCATCCACCATTATTTTTTACCAAATTTTTTATCTTACTTTCATGAAGTGATAACTCAATGTTTCTAGAAAATTTCATAGAAATACATGAATGAAAAGACCCAAAATCAGTATGAGTATTGGAAGAATTCAAATAAATAAATAACATACTAGTCACCAATTCTTTTTATCGACCAACATCATCTCCTAATGTAGAAAAATATTTATTCACATGATTTTTCATTGGATCATGATGGTTTCGACCATGGTTAATCTACATTGGTGAAACATTGTAAAAAAGCCTAAATCTTGGAAACTAAAACATCATACCACTATATTTTCATTTATTTTATGAACATATTACTTATAGTCAAGAACTACATGACCAGCTATAGCACTTCTGAAGACATTCACATACATGTAAGGAAATTTTGCATTATTATTTTTACCTAACTTCTTACAAGATAGGAATTTTGTTTTATTACTTCCAAAATAAATTGATGAATTTTTTCCCACTGCATTCCAACCGGATGTCTTATTTTTCTTATTATCATGGAATACATGATAAAAAAACTAAACTCTATTTTTATCTCCTCAGTGCATCAAAAAAGTTTCTCATAGCACTTAAGGACATGAGAAGCTAATGCCCTTTGATATCTTGGCTCCAATTCCAAGAAAAAATAATTTATTTTGATATTAATAATCCATGAAAAATTTGAAATTTACATCACCAATCAAGATAATTATTATTTTTATGATGACACATAGTCATTATTGTTTCTCTTAATTCCATAAAATTCCTTTCCAACGTAAGATGAACAGTCTTAAGAAAACATTTCTCAATAAAAATATTGTCAAATTCATCTCATTCCAAGGAATAAATGTTTTCACATTCTGTAATATTCTTATCTAATGGCCAACACTGACCGGTTTCACCTTTTAAATGATAGATTATAAGAGTTTCCTTATAGTGATCTAAATAAACCATGACCATTAATATCCTTTTTAGTATATTTAATTCATCCTTTAACAAAAATATAGTCATATGATCTTCAAATGTATGAGCGTTTTTGCCACATAAAATGCTTCAATTCCATTTTTCCCCTATGGTTGATCTAGTTTCACTATTTAATGGAATAAACCACTTTTTATATCATGATTCATCTAATTTATCCCTAAAAAAAACTCAGTTCCAATTCAAACCATCTCAGTATGTTGTTTCAGAAAGATATTTTCTTCTAGGATCCCTCCCACTTCAGATTCCTTAATTCAACTACAGAAAACCATTCTGAGAAAACATGATTTTGATGACGAATCATGGTAACCTTTAAATTATATATCATTTTAAATTAAACATAATGTAAAATCTTCAAGGGTCATGTTTCAAATATTATCATAATGTCAAATGTTATTTAAAAATTTCATTTTGTTGAAACTATAATTAGTCATCCAAAAAACATTACATAATATTGAGTTATGTCAATAATTTTACTTGCTTTAAAATTGAAGATCTTTTTCGGTTTATATTTTTAGATTATTCATCAATAAATCATTCATAAAAAACAATAACACAAAAAGTTGAAACATCTTAATAGTGTCAATTTTTCACATAATCATAAACTATTAAAATAAATAGTAATATATTTAATGAAAAAACATCATGAATATTAACAATAATTCATCCAATCTATAACTCCTCCTTACATCCTATTAAAAAATTTAAAAAAAATGGTGTTAGAATAAAAAGATTGGTAAGGGGTATAAAAAGAAGGAAAACATTAGTAAATTTATAAACATAAAAAACATATAAAAGAATTAATATGAAGTGGTACTTTTAACCATTATATATAATAAATACATTCCTTTAATAATAATATCATTTCATTATTTTTTTATAATGAAAAAATTTACATAAAATCTACAAAAAACATAAAAAATACATAAAGGTAACATAGAACATGAATATATTTATAACACTTATATGTATAATAACCATATAATTAGCTTCCATATATTTCACTCTTAAAAATTGAATCGCCATATGGTTGACTTCAATACCCATTTCATTGGAGGGCTATCACGGATCCACCCCTCATTTGTTTATCGATGAACCACCAATAATTGGTGTATTATAGAACCATCCATAAATTTTCCATGTATCATTATATAATCATAAAACATAAAAGATAACAATTTTAATCCTTTCACACATAAAATTTAATTTTCAATTACAACGAAAAATTAAAAGATATTAAATTAATCAATCCATTTTCAAAACATATTTTCAATTAATAAATTCCCCAAAGTCAAAGAGGGGTATCATTTCATTATAAAAACATGGAGGCTTATAAAGGAATAAAATATAAAAATAGATATAAAATTTCCTTATAATTCTTTTATGTACATATTAATAAATATGCCAAATAATATCAATAATATTAACTTGAGGAAACGATTTCATATTTAAATGTCCAAAGTGTCTCATAAAAAATTAAACAATTAAATCATAATCCCCAATAAATATTAACACTTATTAAATACTTAAATAAATTGGGAAAATATAAAATATAGATATATAACGTAATTGTTAGTATATATATTGTCACGACCCGTCCTCGGGGCCCATGTCGTGACTACCCCAAGCCCTCCTTCCATAGTCCAGGGTCTGGTGACTATCACCAAAGGTGTAAATCCCAATAAAAAGGGAAGGCACTGCCATTACAAAACAAAAGCACACACAAACAGAGTACTATAAGAAGCTACACTAAGTAAAGTAGTGTAACAACCGTGCTGAAAGTACGAGGGGCCGGAAATAAAGGAACAAAAGAAAGATACATCTACAACTGAATGTAAAGTACAACTCAAGGACAACAATTGAAAGGTGAAAAGTAGATCCTGTATTTTCTTCCAGGTTACTACCTGAAGGGTAGGTACATATGTCCTCCTTGGCACTCCACATCTGTCTATATCCTCCGGGTACCGACCCGTCGTGAGATCCACCTCCGGGTACCGAATCTTCATGAGATCCACCTCTGGGTACCGACTCCCCTTGAGATCCACCTCCGGGGACCGTACAGCTCTACAAGCCTCAACCATGATCAGTGATGTCTGTTGTCTGCAACAAACACAACGAGGTGCGGGGAAAGCCCATGCAGGGGTGAGTATAAGATACTCAGCAGGGACCCCGAGACCCTCAAGGTCTCACTAAATCCAACAAGGATAATCACAAGGAGAATTCTCAACAGATAACCCTTACATAGGTATAAGCCCATACTTATACCTAAGTTACCAAGTAATCCATCTCAGCCATGAGGTGTCACACAGATATGAAGTCGATGGATAACCGTAACTTAGGTATATGCCCATACGTATACGTATGTTATCTAGTAACCCATATCAATCATGAAGAAAACACAAAGGTCAAAGACTCAACTCAAAATAGGATTTTCATTATCAAAACCGTAACTGCTGAGGATCTCCATCTATGACGAGTACAATGATCATGTCATGACTCCGAGTAATTTCTCACTAACCTAAGACGACTGAGGTACTCCTCCTGTCGAGTATCACGGGTCCACTACCTCACAAAGTAGTGCTCCTCCGCCATGGTTCTGCCACCTCACACAGTAGTGCTCCCCCTCATAGCCTACAGAGGTACTGCTTCTGTTGAGTACCATGGGTCTTCCACCTCACAATGTAGTTCTCCTCCGGAATGGGTCTGCCACCTCACAAAGTAGTGCTCCCTACTAGGATATGAAAGTCACTCTGAATTGAATCGGACAAGTAGTCATCAAGTCTCAGCCATCTACACGGTCTCTGTACTCCATACGCTCATCTCTGGTAGGTTCCGCTCCATGAGCTATAGGTCGATACTCCAAATATCACAAAGTACCATGAACAAGTATCTCAATGGACCGCCTCGTCATAGGGGCCTTAACGCAACAAACGGTGTGTCAATCGAACGCCCAGACTGTCAGTTATTAGCCTTTTTGTCCTAGGGGCCCGGTTGGTTTCGTGTACGAAGCAACCCGACCGTATCTAAATTGTAACCCGAAATCAAATAGGGTATACTCATAGGGACCGTTTCTCGACATGATCACCAACGCTGCTGACGGTTCGTCAAACAGACGTCTGGTCTGAAAGTTATCGGCTTTCCTGTTCCAGGGGCCCGGTTGGATTTTGGGTACAATCCAACCCAGACATACTCCAACAGTGTCCAAACCTCAAGAGGAGTATTCCAAATGGTCCGTCTCACTTAGAGAAATCCATCAAAGTTGATGATACGTCAATCAGACATTCAGAGCTCAAATTATAGGTGATTCCGCTCTGAGGACCCTATTGGTTTCGGGTTCGAACCAACTCGGATGTACCCAAGTTCTCCGAAACCTTGAGTGTAATATACCGAAATGACCGCCTTGATCCAAGGATCGTGTTGCAACTGACGGTGTACCAATCGGAGGTTCATATCCCACGTTACGGGAATTTTAACGAATCCACCTGCTTTTAGGGGGGTTTGGGCCCGGACCCACCCGGCCCAATACCTCCTGGGTTAGCCCGAACTGGGTGACCCGACTCGGGTCCGGGTCCGACCCACATGGGCGCGGCCCGGCCCAGTGGCGTAGCCCAGCGTAGCGGCACGGCCTGGCCCAGCGAGTGCAGCCCGGCCTAGCGGTTGGGAGCCCTGGCCCAGCGTGAGTGGCCCGGCTCGGCAGGGCGCCCGGTGTGTGACCAAGCGGCTTGAAGGGGGGCGCTGCTCCCTTGCCTTGTAATGGCATCCCCATGTGGGGGGACCTCCTATCCACCACCGGGGGTTACGACCCTCAGAATTATGAACGGCCGACCCGGTTGGCCGGCCGGTGCCGCCGCGCGGGACCCCATGGTCCCGCCCTCCAAGCGCTGGCGGCCGGATAAAATTGTCCGCCTCCATGTCTTCCGACGTGGCCAAAGGGCCGCGGATCTTGTTGCTCCGGCGGTTGTGGAGTCCGGCCGCCTCATGTCAGTGACCACCGCGGCCTTAGGTCGCGGCCCCCCCGGCCTCGGCCCTTCAAGATGCTCCAGCACGACGCGACAGTGCCACGTCCCTCTGCTGCGGCCCCTACTCTGGTCGCGGCCTCTTTCAGCCTTAACGGCGTGGCGCAACGGCGCAACGCTCCTTTTCCAGGGTTCTCTCATTTCCCCGCGGTGTGATGGAACCGTGCGGTCTCTGTTCCAATCCACAACGAAGGACAACATTAAAAAGAGAGGAGGGTCGGCCATGTTTGTGCGGTCCGGCCCCCTCCCATTAATCGATAGCAAGCAGCTAAAAGATTAACGATGAACGCCCAAATATTCACAAACATATAATCAAACCCCTACCTCAAATAAGGGATTCTCCGGTGTCGCGGTAGACGACATCACGGTAGACGGGCGTCATTCCGTCAACGTCAGGAAGGATGAAGCTGAGGGTGGCGTCGGCGTTCTTCGCATTCTTCGTTGGAGAAGATGTGATTTCCCTAAGTGTTGGGCGTTACAATACTATACCAGTGCTTCGTCGCATGGTTCAGTCGTCCCAAAACCTTCTCCCAAGCTCCCTATATATAGGAGAGGGGGAGAGGTATGTAACCATCATGGAATTTATAAAGGTTCATTTATTTGGAACCTTCCCAAATTCCAACTATGCAGTTACTTAATTTAAAAAGGGGGTCGGGCGAATTAAATTGTGTTGGCTCAATTTAAGAGGTGCGTTGATGCTACATAAGAGTGGAGGATTCCAAGAAGTTTCCCCCAGATAGCCTGCTTGAAAACATATGACACGAATCAATTTTATGTTGACACATAAAATTAATTGACAGAAATTAATTTTACTTCAACACATAAAATTAAATCATAGCAATAAATTTTAGGTCGACCTATAAAATTAACTGACAACAATTAATTTTACGTCAACTCATAATATTAATTGAGAGAAATTTATTTTACGTCAACATATAAAATTAATTGATGGGGGGTTTTAGAGGTTTCCTCTCCCTCCAAATTAAATGGGAGGTTACGGTGTGGCGGTTCTACCACCAACTACCAGGTGGAGCTTCTAACCACTTTATCCGCACAGCATGTGTTTTACAAAATGAAATAAATTATTCACTAATTTTATTTTATTAACCCACATAAAACCCCAAAAACTAACTTTGAAACTTGATCATCCGTCATTGAGGTGAAAGTATTATTAAGAGAATATTGGCACTGAGTGTTCAACGGTGCCCTCAGAATTCGATTCCGAGCACCAGTTAAAAAGTTATAAAACGCCACTCGTACGTTTTCTGAAGGCACCCGAAAAAAATATCGAAAAATTATTATCAGTCACCCGCGACCCACAATGGTCATGGTTAGGATATACATAGGAGAAAAACGCTCCAACTAACTCAAATGTACTCTCAGATTTTCAATTCGACTTACCATTTAGAAATTATGAATTTTACAATAAAATAATTGTCACTTAATTATTTTATTTACGGCCAAAAACTAACTTTCTCAGGTTCTTGTGCCGGCCAATGTTATTATTTTCGTAAAGGAAGCATACCCTCACGAGTTCAACGGTGGTCTCAGATTTCTAATCCGAGTTACCGTTTGTGAGTTAGCAGCATTTCAAAAATAAAATAACTTTATTTAATTATTTTATTTAATGTTATTCCATTTTCGGGTTTTCTCAGAGGAGGCCTGCACCGACTAATCTTAAGTCAGGCCTAGGGTAAACCCGCCATCATGAGCACAACCGTGTCCTCGGATTTCTGATCCGAGTAACCATTTAAGAGTTATTTCACTTTTTCAGGAAAATTGCTTACGCGAGTTAATTTAAGTTTTAAAAAACTTCATAAAATTATTCCGGGCACACCAGGACTCAGAATCAGGTGCTGTCAGAAACTGTGTACTCGTAAAATTACAAATACTTTATGAAAAAAAATTTCCTTGAAATTTACGGGTCTTTATATTACTCCCACATCAGGGTTTTACACCCCCGTAAAGGTACATCAAAAACTAGCGAAACAAAAGGGGGGTAATGTGCACGCATCTGAGCCTCCCACTCCCATGTGCTTTCTTGGAGGTTCCCATGCTGCCATCAGATGCGCACTAGTGGAATCGGTCATCCACGTAGGACCTGATCTTTTCAATCCTTGATCTCCACCGAGACCTCCGTAAAAGTCGCCCCGTTATCGATGTTCAGCTCCCCATGGTCGATGATATGCGTCGGGTCGTGCACGTATCTCCTCAGCTGAGATAAGTGGAAAAAAGACCGTGAACCTGGTGCAACTGAGGTGGATGGGTCAAGCGGTAAAACACCTCACCTACCCTGTTGGGGACCTAGAAGGGTCCGATGAAGCGCGAAGATAACTTTCCACCCCATCCGAAACTCCGTAATCCACGTCGAGGTGATACCCGTCAGAAAACATGGTCGCCATCCTCGAACTCTAGTGGTCTCCACCTCCTAGATGTCCTGATCCTTCTCTGGTCCTACAAGAGCTATTAAGATTTCTACTTTGCTGATAAGATAAATCTTGTCTCATCCCCTGGATAAACCACGTTCTTTGCCTAATACAGTGAATCCCGACATGGATGATACCAATCCATACTAAGTATGATGTCGTAATGCCACGACACTACTACTACGAGATCCAACCGTTACTCTCGCCTCCAAGGGTTGAGTCACACTGTCTCCATCAGTGTGTGGTCACTAGGTCTCCTCCACTAGGAATCTCAAAATTGAGGGTCAAGTCAATAGTTTTAACCAGGACCTCTCAGTATCAACCAAACAAATGGACAAGAAAGCAAACATCACAAAGATAAGTGTCTTTTATTACTGCAGCTCGAAGTACAAAGACACAAATACAATAGAAACATGGAACTAGAAGTACAAGGAACAAAAAGAATCCACTAGTTCTGCTCTTGTCCACCTGCTTCCAGAGCTCTGCTGCCTTGTCCACTGCTTGGTTGTTGCTCAAGCACCTGCCGCTGCTTCTGTCTTGGTGGCTCCTCCAATGCCTGTGGATCAACTGTGTGGGGAGTCGGACAGTCACGTGCCATGTGACCCATCCTACCACATTCATAACACTTCCTTCTCCTTGTATGACTGGCACTATTTTGTGTGCCTCGCACAACCAAACCTGTATCCTGAGGTTGCCCACCTACTGGTCTGGTCCTCTTGGACCCCTGCATCATCTGTCTACTGCCTACAGATGAATCGACTACTGAAGGAAAATCCTGCGGCAAAGGCAGCAGCTCCTGATCATGCTCGGAGTGTAGGGTCACCGGTATAAACTCCACCCTGAAGAAGGTCTCGAAGTCTCCCCATTTGAAGGTCATATCATCACAAAACTGGAGCATCTGGGTCCTCCATCTGTCTGATGTTTCCTGAAGGAGGCTGGCATAAAATATCACCATGAAGTCCGCTGGTGTACCCACTATCTTGAAAACTCTCACCACAGCCTCCAGCCAATCCTCAACCGCCTATGGGTCCGACTCTCCCCGAAACCTAGGTGTCCACTGGTGCTAGAACTCGTACAGCACGCTCAAGTGGCGTGCATTGCCTGCTTTTGGGGATGGTGGCATTGGTGGACTAACTTATTGTAGTACCACGGGTGCCTCTACTGGTGCCTCAACTGTAAGAGGGCCATGTACCAAGGCCTCGTCGCTTGGCAGGCTGTCAGTACGTACATCCCTCTATGATCTAGCTGGTTGTCCGTGGAAAGAAATCCCGAAAGAAACATACGTAACATGGTAAAACGATTTATACATGGTGAGGTGACCTGGTTTGAGCTGACTTTAAAACTCTTGGAAACATACACGCAATACTTGTTTTCGTGCACAATGTTGGAAATTAGTAGTCAGGGTCCTATTGTATGGATATGTTGGCCACCGCACCAACACTAGACTCCCTAAACTGAAGACCACACTCGGTACCCTTAACATTATTGATTCATAGAAAGGAAAGATTAGAGTCCTGTGTTTTGTGGTAGAACCGACCCCTCTGATACCAATTTGTCACGACCCGTCCTCGGGGACCATGTCGTGACTACCCCATGCCCGCCTTCTATAGGCCAGGGGCTGGCAACTAGCACCAAATGCATAAATCCCAATCAAAAGGAAAGGCATTGCCTTTATGAAATGATAACACACACAAACAGAGTACAAGAAGAAGCTACACTAAGTAAATCAGTATAACAAACATGCTGAAAGTATGAGGGGCTGGAAATACAAGCCCAAAAGAAGGATACAGCTACAACTGAAAGTAATGTACAACTCAAGGACAACAGCTGAAAGGTGACAAGAAGTTCCTGGATCGTCCTCCGGGTTCCTACCTGAAGGGTAGGTACAGATGTCCTCTCTTAGCACTCCACGTCTGTCAGTCTCCTCTGGGTACCGACTCCTCATGGGATCTACCTCCGGGTACCAACTCGTCATGAGATCCACCCCCGGGTACCGACTCGTCATGAGATCCACCTCCAGGTACCCTCCAGCTCTACAATCCTCAACCATGATCAGTGATGTCTGTCGTCTACAACCGACACAACGAGGTGCGGGAAAAGCCCGTGTAGGGGTGAGTATATGATACTCAGCAGGGTCCCCGAGCCCCTTAAGGTCTCACTAAATCCAACAAGGATATTCACAAAGAGAGTTCTCAATAGATAGCCCTTACTTAGGTATAAGCCCAAACTTATACCTAAGTTACCAAGTAACCCATCTTAGCTACAAGATATCACACAGATATGAAGTCGACGGATATCCACTACTTAGGTATATGCCTATACAAAAACGTAAGTTATCTAGTAACCCATCTCAATCATGAGGAAAACACAAAGGTCAAAGACTCAGCTCAAAAAAGGATTTTCATTATCAAAACTGTAACTGATTAAGAGCTCCATCTCTGACGATTACAGTGATCCTGCCATGACTCTGTGGTACTACTCATTAACCTATGACTGTTGAGGTACTCCTCCTGTCGATTACCGAGGGTCTGCCACCTCACAAAGTAGTGCTCCTCTACCATGGGTCCTCCACCTCACACAGTAGTGCTCCCCCTCAAAGCCTACAGAGGTAATCTTCCTATCGAGTACTGTGGGTCTTCCACCTCACAAAGTAGTGCTCCTCTTCCATGGTTCTGTTTTATCACAATGTAGTGCTCTCCACTGTGCTATACAAGTCACTCCGAATCGAATCGGACAAACAGTCATCAGGTCTCAGCCAGCTACACAGTCTCCGTACTCTGTGCACTCGTCTCCGAGAGGGTCCTCTCCATGAGCTACGGGTCGATACTCCAAGTATCACAATGTCCCATGAATAAGTATCTCAAAGGACTGCCTCGTCATAGGGGTATCAACGCAATAGACGGCGCGTCAATCAGATGTCCGATCTATGAGTTATTAGCCTTTCCATCCTAGGGGCCCAGTTGGTTTCGTGTACGAACCAACCTGACCGTTACTCAACTGTACCCTGAACTCACATAGGTTATACTCATAGGGACTGTTTCTCAACATGATCAGCAATGCCACTGATGGTTCGTCAAACAGACGTATGGTCTAAAAGTTATCGTCTTTTCTGTTCCAAGGGCCCGGTTGGATTTCAGGTACAATCCAAACCGGTCATACTTCAACTGCATCCAAACCTCAAGTGGAGTAATCCAAAAGTACCATCTCACTATAAGGAATCCAACAAAGTTGACAGCACGTCAACCGGATGTCCGGAGCTCAAGTTATAGGTGTTTCCACTCCGAGGACCCGGTTGGTTTTGTGTTCGAACCAACATGACCATACCCAATGTTCTCCAAAACCTTGAGTGTAATATAACAAAACGGCTGTCTTGGTCTAAGGATTGTGTCGCAACTGACGGTGCGCCAATCGAATGTCCATAGCCCATGTTACGGGAATTTGAATGAATCTTCCCGCTTTTATGAGGGGTTTGGGCCCGCACCGACTCGGCCCAAGACCCCCCGGGTCGGCCCGAACCGGGTCGACCCGACCCGGGTCTACGTCTGGCCCCCTTGGGTGCGGCCCGGCCCAGCGGGCGCGGCCCAGCCCAGCAGGTGCGGCTCGGCGCCCTGGCCCAGCGCGAGCAGCCTGGCTCGGCTGTGCACTCGGTGTGTGACTGAGCAGCATGAAGGGGGGGGGGGGGGGCTGCCCCCTCGCCTTATAATGGCGGCCCCACATGAGGGGATCGCATGTCCCCCACTGGGGGTTACGACCCCGAAAATTCTGAACGGCCGGCCCGGTTGGCCGGCCGGTGGCGCCGTAGCGGGACCCCGTGGTCCCGCCCTCCAAGCGCCATCGGCCGGTTTTATCCGGCCGCCTCCAGGTCTTCTGTTGCGGCCAAAGAGACGTGGATCTTGATGCTCCGAAAGCCGGGGAGTCCGGCTGCCCCTTATCGGTGACCGATGCGGCCCTTCTTCGACCGGCGCGACGCTTCAGCGTCGTGGCCCTCCGCCGTAGGCCGCCCCGGATGCGGCCCTTCAAGATTCTCCAGCACGACGCGACGTCGACGCGCCCCTCCGTCATGGCCCATGCTCCGGTTGCGGCCTCTTTTGTCCTTAACGGCATGGCACGATGGTTCCGCGCTCCTTCGCCGCGGTTCCCTCATTTCCGCGTGGAGCGACGACACCACGCCGTCTCCATTCCAATCAACAACGAAGGACAACTGTAAAAAGGGAGGGGGGTCGGCTGTGTTTGTGCGGTCTGGCCCCCTCCCGTTAATCGATAGAAAGAGTCTAAAAGATTACCAATGAATGCCTAAATTTTCACGAATATAAAATAAAACCCCTACTTCGAATAAGGCGTTCGTCGGTGTCGCGGTAGATGGCGTCACAGTAGATGGGCAGCGTTCCGTCAATGTCGGGAAGGATGAATCTGAGGGTGGCGTTGGAATTCTTCATGTTATTCATTGGAGAGGATATGATTACCCCATGTGTTGGGAGTCACAATACTTTACCAGCGCTTCGTCGCGCGGTGAAGCCATCCCAAAACCTTCTCCCAAGCTCCCTATATATAGGAGAGGGGGAGAGGTATGTAACCATCGTGGAATTTATGACGGTTCATTTATTTGGAACATTCATAAATTCCAACGATTCAGTTACATAATTTAAAAAGGGGGTTGGGTGAATTAAATTGTGTTGGAAGAATTTAAGAGGTGCATTGACACTACTTAAGAGTGTAGGATGCCAAGAAGTTTCCCCCACATAGCCTGTGTCAAAACATATGACACAAATCAATTTTATGTTCACACAAAAAATTGATTTACAGCAATCAATTTCACATCGAAAAATAAAATTAAATCACAACAATTAATTTTTACGTCGTCCCATTAAATTATCTGACAACAATTAATTTTACGTCTACTCATAAAATTAATTGAGAGAAATTAATTTTACGTCCACATATAAAATTAATTGATGGGGGGTTTGAGAGGTTTCCTCTCCCTCCCCATTAAATGAGAGGTCAGGGTGTGGCAATTCAACCACCAACTCCCAAGTGGAGCTTCTAACCACTTTATCTGCACTGCATGTGTTTTACAAAATAAATTAAATTATTCACTTAAATTATTTTTTTAACCCACGTAAAACCCCAGAAACTTACTATCATTCCCAATCATTCTCCATTGAGGTGAAATCCTTCTTATGTGAATATCGACACTGTGAGTTCAACGGTACCCTTGGAATTCGATTCTGAGCACTAGTACAAAAGTTATAAAATGCCACTCGTACGTTTACTGAACGTACCCGAAAAAAAGTTCGGAAAATTATTATCAGTCACCCTCGACCCACTACAGTCAAGGTTAAGCTCTGCCTAAGAGAAACACACCCCAACGAACTCAACGGTAGTCTTGGATTTTCAATTCGAGTTACTGTTTCGATGTTATTAAATTTACACTAAAATAATTGTCACTTAATTATTTTATTTACGGCAAAAAAAAACTTTCTCAGGTGGCTCGCACAGGACAAAGTTAGTATCTTCTTATTGGAATCATACCCTCACGAGTTCAGTGGTGGTCTCAAATTTCTAATCTGAGTTACTGTTTGTGAGTCATAAGCATTTGAAAAATAAAATAACTTTATTTAATTATTTTATTTACGGTTATGCCATTTTCGGGTTTTCGCACAAGAGGCATGTGCTGACTAAACTTAAGTCACTCCTAGGGTAAAACCGCTATCATGATCACAATGGTTTCCTCGAATTTCTGATCTGAGTAACTGTTTAAGAGTTATTCCACTTTTTTAGGAAAGCTGCTTATGCGCGTTAATTTAAGCTTAAAAAACATCAGAAAATTATTCCGGGCACACCAGGCCTCAGAAGCAGGTGCTGTCAGAAATTGCGTACACGTAAAATTCCAAAGAATTTTTGAAAAAAAAATTCCTTGAAATTTACGTGTCTTTACATATATACCTTATTCAAGAATAATGGTGTACATAATCCCGATATGTCCCAATTAAAGGAGGTTAAGACAAAATCTTTTACCTAGGATCTGAATTTTCTATGGTGGCTTTAACAACCTGAATAATAACCTCATATTAATTATCTACATTCACAAGAACTTATTTCATGTTTATTTTTTTCTTTTATTTCACATATTACTTTGTTCTATATAACTACTTAAAGAATTATTCTTACATCGGGTGTTCTTGACTATATTCGTTTTATGTGTCAAAATGAAATTGGTAGGTATGATATGGTCAAAGAGTAATTATATGAACATATATTAGATAATAATCATGAAATAATTATAATATCATTAAATTACTTATACTTTTAAAACCAATCATAAAATATGGTTATGAAAACAAAAAAAATTTAAAACCATGGAGATCGTGGGCCGTACATATGCATGATGAACGTTCTCATTTTTTAATTATTTTTATAGAAATAATATAAGATACAATTTATCATTCTTGAATGATCAATATATAATATATACCAAATTATGTAATCATATATACTTCTATATATAATTCTGGTGATGTAAAATAATCCACATCGCTTTGTGGAGGCGGTATCTCACATGTCCATGAACGACACACTCACTTTTTCAATGTGTGGAAATGTGCTAAAAATTATATGTTATTTTTATTGATATGTAATTATGTCATTAATATAATATATATGTGTGTTTTTCTGTGTTATTTATTACACATATATTTAATTATACCCATCCTTAATTTCTTCCATATAGTGTGTGAATGTATGACACTGCATTGAGAATGTGGTAGTCCACACTTCCACAAATAATGTTAACTTATTTACACACAATGGAATGTATAAATACGTGGGTTATAAAATAATTAAAGAAGAATAAATACATAACAAATATCTTATATATCATATAAATTTTTTTCATCTATCATAATTATCAATCATTAAAGGTGGTAATGGAAAAATGAACATCATCTTTTCGTTATGTGGTAGTTTTCCGTACATAAGAACAGTAAATTGGTTACGCATTAGATGGATGTATGTGTAACTGTAGGTTGAACTATTAAAATTAAAAAAACATATATTTTTGGATATTTTTATTATTATTAATTAATATCATAAGAATATTTGAAGATGTGGAGAATGAATATAAAATAAATGATCTAGAGTAAGGGTGTTACTTCTTATTCAGGTAACTTTTTTTGTTTTCATCAAAGGGATTCCTTAGATGAAATTATTACCAAGGTGAGGTTTCTTGAATGATGGGAGAACTTCATTGGATCTATTTTGGAATATATTTCTTAATATAATGTTTTGTGAGATAATTTTTTAAGAGGGGTGGATGAGTTCTTTTTTATAGTGGAGGAGTAGTCGAACTCTTGTAAATTTTATTAAAGCGAATTCCACCCATGCTTTTCCCTAGTCAAGTGGATCCAATAATGGTTAAAATTAAATAAAAGGGAGGATATGTTTGAAATATTTACATAAAATGGATTTTGGAAACGTTTCTAGGTACACTAGGCCCTTAGGTTTAAGGTTTAATTCTTTTTAATCTAATTTTTATTTTAATCATTATAATAACTTTTAATCACTTTCAATGATAGTTTTTGTCCAAAATAAAGTAGACCATATTATAAAGAATAAATAATCCTACATTATATTATGGAAGCAATTTTTTAAAATTTCAATCCCAAAAGTGATGAAATTAATTTCAATTTTACCCCTCATGTGGGATGTTACAGTGGGTTTTTAAAGAAAAAAACATTCAAAAGTTTGCTAAAAAATATTTTTCAACTAAAAAACAAAAAATGATTAGAATAACCTAAATTTGTTTAATTGATCAAAAAATAATAAAAATAGACTATAAAAATATATAAAAATATATTCTATTATTATAAATAATTTAGAAAAAAAAGTAGTTTTGAATTAAAATTCATTATTTTTCAATATTCATTAAAAATGAAACCTCAATGAAAAAAACCAAAATTTACACTAACATAAATTTTATATTTCCAATTAAAAAACGAAGTAATTCATTATATATAAAATAAAAAAAGATTCAAAATGGTATTTAAAAATGGTTCTCCATTAAAAAGTTGTAAAACTGTATTTAAAAAATATATAGATTTTTATGCTTAATATTTAATTTACTATTATTTTAAGCCTATAAATTTATTGGATTAATTTAAGAACATTTAATAAAAATTTGTAAAAAAATTATATTTAGTCATTTTTATTCTTGATTACACAAAATCTAGATGATAAAAACCACATAAAATTATAATATTAACAATATATTATTTTTCGGTATAACAGAGTCATATATTTAACCTAACATTTTAGAGATATTCGTTGTTTAATGTCGAGTATGCTATCTAACATTGAATATATTATAATGTAATATTACTATCTAATTATTAAATATTAATAAATATGAAAATATATTATTCTATAATTACATGGGATGTTACATTAGAAGTAAAAATTGTGCACTAGCACACTCACTACAAGTCTGGATCAAATTTTTCTAAAATTATAAATCAACCATATCACAAAATCAATAGTTCCCAAGAATAAATAAAATAAATTTAGTGATTTCAACCTAATGATATTGATATATTCATGGTATAATTATAAAAATATATATATAATATATCAATGTTCAATAATTAATATAAACCAATATCATGTTTTTAAAAATATTTTCTTTATTTGAAATAATATTCTAAAACATTATAAATATTCTCAGTTTATTCATCACATTAAACCATTACCATTTAAATTAAAAGTCCTTATTTTTCCAAAACTTTATATATTATTAACACATTCTTGTTATTTGATATATTTTATAACAAAAAAATGAGCCCATGATACTTATATGTAAAATTTAGAACATTTCAATTAAAAATTTAAAAAATTACTTAATAATCTGGGCGGTCTCACCATTTATATAATTCATACACTAGAGAAGAGTACTATTAAATTATATCTCATTTATTCACTATATTGTTAAATATAATCATTATTTTTTGTATCTATATGATTAATATTAATCGTACATAGAATTTAAAATTCTAAAGTTACATGTATATATGATTTAGGTAATAGTCATGTGGGATTTAAAATCTAAAACATATTTATTTGTATTTAGAGAATATTATACGTTTATTATATTGTTTCATATTATATTCCATTAAAAAAATTTATAATACCGTAGTCACTTTTCAAATTTCTAAGACTATTACAAAAATCTCAAATTTATTCTGAAACATTTTCAAAAAACACCAATGACTTGTAAATGATAATGATATGAAATATAAGCATCCTTTAATAATTCATTGTACTCACAATCACTACAATTAGGTTTTAATAAACTCTAACATATCAAGGAATTTTCACAATAACTGTGAATGATAAATCATATTAGCACCACACTACATGAAAAATAATTCATTTTATAGAATTTATTCACTTAATGGAAGGGAATTTTCATCAACTGAAATATTTTACTTACGAACATGATTTTATACCATATAATTAGAATAAACATAATCCTCTATTATTAAACTGAAAAATGTATTGATTCCTCAAAAATAATTTACTAGTAGTTTTATATATATCATTCTCATTTATATAATTTTATAAATAATTATAAGAAATTCCCAATATCATTAATGTAATACAGAATGATTGAAAATTAAATATTATTCATAACAATTAAATTCTCTTCAAAAGCCTGGTATTTGAAATAAAATATCTATGTGAATGGGTATCATTATAAACTCAACACTCACACCCCTATTTTCATATTTTTCAATGATAAAATGATATTTAATATCAATTACTTTACAACTATTTTATAGAAATATATTGCATGAAATGTCAGTAAAAATTAATTATCAGAACAAAATTTCAATTAATTTTCAATATGCACTGTCAAATAATATAGAAAATATTTTAATAGAGTATTTTTTATTAAATTCTATGTAATAACAAAAATGTTATCTTCTATTATACAAACAATAAAAGAGTAATTTTCCATGTAGGTCCAATGCAAACCATCTCATACTAGTATAGTTCCATTTGTCATGATTTTTATACAAAAATATTTGAATTAAAGTACATTTTTTATATAAAAAATTATCACAAGTGTTCTATACATGTAATTATATGGGATCACATGGAATCATATAACTATATTATAAATTATATATATTTTCAAGTGTTTTTTTGAGATACATACTATATCTGATCAATTTTATAAATTTATTTTTATTTATATTAGGTAATAAACATATTTACTGAACAACACATAATACATCATCAATTTTGATATGTCATTATTATTATAAATTGAATTTTAAGAAAACATCATTAGAATAGTATTCCTAAAATATGTGAATAAATATTTCTTTCTATCTAAGTTATAATACTAGAGAAAAAAAGATTTCTCTCCCAACATAAAAAACTCTAATGTCATATCATATATCTCTCTCACAAGATTATTGGATCATTACTTCATTTAAAAATTCTTTTAGGGGACCTTTTGTCATATCTGATACATGTATGTTATTTTCAACCATTGCATTGATGAAATATAAATACTTGAGAATTTTTTATAAATATTTATACTAAGTTGTGTTGGAATTTTTATACCATAAATGATATTTCTAAAACATTAAGACATGTCAATCATTATTATCTTATAACAATAAATTGTGTTATTCAATAAAAAATACAAAAAATATCTACATTTAGCAATGATTATTTCACATACATTTTAAAAACATTACATTTATGAGGATCCATAAAGGACATGAACATTATTTTATAATCAAATATTTCATTAGGTTAAAAAGATCCATTTTCGTTAAATTCCCCATCACCATAATATATAATACATAGAAATATTGATTTATATAGTGAAATATAAAATTTATCAATGAAATTTCATCTAGTAACCCACATCAATAATGCATTTTTCATTACATTTATCAATTGAATTTTATCCTAGGAAGGATTCACCTCAATCATATCTCTCTCCACATTCATATAAATTTTCCACTACATGCATTCAAATATCGTGTCAATTTAGTTTGGATCAGAATGTTAAATCATTTCTTTTTTTAATATATCCTCGTTATTATATATATTTCATCCCGCATTATTCCCATTTTAATTTTTAGGGTTAATATTTATTTAACATTAAAATTTAAAAAAATTATAAAAAAACCCACACAAATTTTGATTCATTTCCAGTTTTCACTACATATATATACATAAAATTTGGAATTATGTCATTATAATATATTTATACTATGTCCTAAAATATGGTTGGGAAATAAGGTTAATTTAAATTTCTCAATATAATATATGATTCTGATTTCATGTAATCTAATTTTTTGAAATTATATCCACCTCAATTTAAAATATAACCATTGAAAAAATATTATTCTACTTGTTCATCGTATTTTCAGAAATCTAAAATATTTATTTCTATCATTAATAGACTTCCATAAAATTAAAATTTCCACACTACTGGTTTCCAATTACACTATATCTTAGAGACCATCATATTTAAACCTGGTACCTTGATTTATTCATTTTTATTATGTTTGATAGCTGAAATATATTACATAAAAATATTATTACTGCTTCAGTTAGGCCACATTATATTTCAATATTCAATAAGTTATTTTTTAATAATCTATTTGTATACTTTATTTAATATGTCTTTAGGGTAATAAACTAATATTCCAATATATGCATATAGGTCAATGATTCTAAATCATTTTCACTGTATTTTATCCCTTCAAAATATTTTTAGTTTTTGATAGATAGTCCCTTTACCTTTTCATCACATCTTCAAAAAATATGGAACTATTGTAAACAATTATACATGATATTTCAAAAATATAGTAATTCTATTAAATTATTATATATCATAATGAAACAATGACCATCTTTCACTGAATGATGTCAAATTTTTCCTAATTGAATATGATGAATTAATTCATGTGGGCATTTAATCTGTATCTACAGTATTTATGACATCCTTATAACATGTTTCATTTTTTATGTCTTTTTGGAAATATATATTAAATATTAAATTTGGGAATATTTCTTAATTATTCTTTATATAAATTAATTTTACATGTCTATTGAAATAATTCTCAATTACTAAACTCTAGAGCTTCTTCTCATTCTTTTTAGATAAATAACATGACACAATTTTGTGGACACTAAGAAATAAATTTCAACTAACTCTTTATAAATTTGTGACAAAAAAATCCAACTATAATATAATATAAATATAAACATATTTCTCCAAAAAAAATATAATAAAATCACCACACACATTTTGTTAAAAACATAAAATACTATATCATAGCCCATTTATATGTAACCCTTTTTTACATCCACTTCGGACCATCAGTCCCATATGTGAATAATCATTCCCTATTCCAAAAAAATAAATATTTTAAATGTACATAACACAAAATCATGACATTTTAAATATATAAAAATAATTGTATCTCTATAAATGCTTGAGGATAAACCACTATCAAGAAACCACAACATTTCCTTTTTTACTTAATTTATATAAAACCAATCCAAAATGAATTCTCATTATTATTTTTCAATGAGAGTAATAAAATCTCAAATAGAGATGAAATTATACAATAATTAATGTAATTTATTATAAAATATAATTTAAAACCTACTAATATCATCTAAATATATTTCGTAGACATTTAAATTTCAATTTAGCATAATGATTCTAATTTCATTCATTCACACATTAATTTGGTTCAATGTTTTCCTTAATCAATATTGATGGAATCCCAACCAATACATGGAATAATTTAGTACAAAAATATAAACTACCAAAAAATAAAGAATAGTCCCTATAAACACAAAATCCACTACATTATTAACAACATGATAATATTGTCATTCCTAAGTAATATAAATTCTATCATTATAGTTTATGTTTATTCATATTTAAATAGATCTTATTTTTTCCGTTAGGATTAAGAATTTTTCCAAATAATATTACCAAAATATTAATTGTATAAGAGAAATATTTTCTCATAATGTGTAATAATCCAATAGTTCCCATAAAACATTATGACATAGTTTATTAATTGAAATTTATAAATAATTTTTTCAATGTAATACATTTTACTCTTTTCATTTAGATAATATCGTTTTTGACATTGTATGAATCAAATATTCCGAAATAGTTTTATTATAATCATTTATCTTCTTCCATAAGGTGTTTTAATACTATTATGTTGTTGATTATGATTTTCCAATTTCCTTTTAATGTTTTTTGAATTTTCAGTATTGAAAATAATTTTTTCCACTATTACTTATTTTTAATATTCACCAGTATGAGTTTTTTAATAAATTCATTATCCCTATTGATAAACATAACATGACATTAACTAAATATATTAGAATCCATTTTGAGAATAATTATACAATTGATGAGAGTAAAATTTTCATTTTATAAACCCTCATGTTTAAATTTTCAATTAAGATAACTACCAAATTCTTCATTCTCTATATCCCTACATATTGGTATATCCTAATTCTCAACATGAAACTTGATTTTATTAGTTAATTGTTAATCATAAACTCCCATAAATTAAATTTTTTTATTACGCTTTATTATACTAACAAATTAATAAACACATTCACATTCTTCTCGGAGGCTTGTTCTTCCAATCTAATTAAATCTGTTGTTTTTTATTTTATTTTTTGTTTGGGAAACTGTTATCTTTATCATCATCATCGTTATAGAATATATTTTAAACTAAAAATTATTAGATAATGTCTTTCTCCACTATTAGTAAAAAAATAATGGAGTTTTATGTTCTTATGTTCCACATCCTTTTCTAAAATTCAATAATACGAGAGACACGCTTTTTTAAATCTCCATCATTTGTCTAAAACCATTATAGAAATTTTTGGAATTCATCCTTCTCATAATTTATTTTATTAATTCATATTATCTTTATTGAAATATATCTCTCTAGTATGATATTATTTTTGAATGTTGGATCATTCCAGATCTCATTGTTATGACAGTTACTATACAACTCATCAGGCAAATGTTGAATTGAATTGTTTTCACTAATGAGGGATATAATATAATCAAATCTATTCAGATGATTCCTAAATATGTATTTATAAATATTTTAAATCTTGCATAAAATATTCTCTACATCATTTAATATCATTACCCAATTAATCAGTTTTTGGAATAAGGATATTATAGAAGGATACATTGACTTATATAAATTGAATATACCTTTTTTAGGATACACCATGAAAGAATGATTCTCCATATACATGAAAACAATAATAAGATAATAAAAAAACTATTGGTCTATATATAGAACATAAACAACAACAATATTTTTCCATCCATGAAAAACCATGAAATTAAATGTGGGAATTTATATAATGTTGATAGAATATGTAATATAAATATTTTATTTGGTAGTGATTGTATCCTTAAGAATGAACACTTATTTAAATGATGATAAGTTATATTACAATATTATCCACTGTGTTACATTTAAAATGTTATTTTTGAATGAGAAAGTGATCTATTGTGTTACATTTGAATTTTCCTATAAAAAGTGCCTTGTTGATGCAGTGGATTTCATGGTCCTCATCAAGTAAAACTTTTGAACCCAAGTAATTATTAAAATTGTGGGAATAAGGTTGTATCTGGATAATATGATGTTTGATTTTTTTAATAGGTTGGGTGGGTGATTTTTTTTATAAAATAGATATTAAGGAAGTTTATATGTGAAATTCTATTTTTTAAATTATGTTTAAAAACCATTGTGTATACTCTAATAATCCCCATAATTACCTATGAAATTATGATTCAAATTAAGTATAATTCACTATCTCTAATCACATAAAACCAAAAAATCACCCTCAACTAGTAATTTTCTATTGATTAAATACGTTTCAAAATCATGGAATTCCATATCCATTTATAAAATATTGATCAACTATCTATACTCACTCATATAAAATGTAGGTTTCAGGTGCAGTGGAAGCACGCTGGTGGTCATACCCAACATAAATTTTATAGTTAACAATGATCAATCCGAGATCCATTGCTATAATAAAATTCCAGATATTCAGAATAGAATGAAGAACGACAAAGAAAAGAGGGGAATACTGAAACCATATAAAGGATCATAATATGTTGGTTATAATTAATTTAATTAATTTACAATAATTTACTTGATAAAAATATTTCATCATTGATATTTTCAGTCAAGATATGATGTGATCAATTGTTGCGTCGTAGAATCCAAGTGTAGGATACCTCTAGAGTTGATCCACACATGCTCCATGTATCTATGGATGTCGCCGAAGGGATCTACGGATGCTAGTGCAGAAGTGCCTTTTCTTACAATGTCCTACATCGATCGCCCTGATCCAGTAGAGGAGGATCTCTCTCTCTGGTAGCTTGAGAGCATTCATGGAAGAAGAGGATTCTATCTTGGCTTTAGAGCTTTCTCTAGATCCGTTGTGCAGAACCACAAAAATTTTATAGGCTCATTATATATATATATAGTTGGTATTTTTAATTATATAGAATAATAAAATGAATGAATTACATGAAATCATTTATTCATTTCATTTATTTGTTAGTAATACCCCATTTTTAATTATACAAGTTGTCTATTATTATTACCAAACATGCACCCATCAAATTACACCTAATATTATTTAATTAAATAAATAATCTTATTTCTCATAAATTCCTAGTGAAAAATACATGGCGTGAATATTTAATATACATGTAGTGTACTTTTTTTCATTTTTCATTATTTCATCCACCACATTTATTAGACCTTGAATAATGGCTATTTATTTCTAAAATAAGTATCACTGCATTACTCGCTAATAAATATATTATTTCACCGACAATATACTCTCTCGAATAACTAGTGTCATAATAAATGCGATCTGAAATTCTTGTATAATTATTAAAACACAGTCGAGAATAATATTTATCTAACTTGTTAAATAATTATTTAACTGAGATACTTAGACACACATAGTGTGTGACCCTCTAGGCCTCATTATTAGTGGAATTAGGTGGAGCCAGGAAAAAGTCCATGTTTAGTGTCTATCAACACGCCAAGGCACCCATAGAGAAAGTAGTTAACGCCGCAATTATGTGTCACCTCCTACGAACACTTACTGTGTAACGTAATCTATTTTTCTCGATATCTCGAATCAACCTAGTTTCATGCTAGTGACATCAACGCATGTGCTCTATTATTATTTTTTTAAATTCCAAAATTGAACTTGACCATTCCTCACCATGGCCATAGATTTATTTAGGCTATATCAATATTATCAAAGGGCATGAGATATAAACTTATGTTATGGTACAGACAGAAAAAATCCTTTCTTACATTATCAATTAATTGAATATCACCCGTAACACACCCAATATATCCTACTACTCTGCGAATAGTGTGTCGTCACAATTATTGTCAATACATCTATGTGCACAAGGTATAATACACATTAATAATAATATTAAATTCTAAGGACCAATACTCATGTCCACAGATAAAAACATCCAATGAAATGATTAAATATTGATTTCCTACTTGCGGGTCTCGTTCTCATAATATCCTCTTAGATATTACCAAGGGAACACACAATGAGAAGGTGACTCAAAATTTTCGGAGTCCAGACCCCTAATGGATTGTATTATTTGAGTCCCTCAAATAACAGCATCCTACCATAGAATATATATTCAAGAACAGTGTTATAGATCTTCTGGGTTCTCATTATAGTAGGGATCCACTATGAACATTAAATACAATGTTATCATTGGGACATTATCAATTAATCGTCACACAAAAGAACAATAAAGATGTTATAAGGTATTTATTAATGAATAAGTTACAATGTAGTTGGTTCTAAGCCACCAACTCCAACAGACTCTGACCTGGACTAGAGCCAACTACTATCGAATTTTAATCCGCTAGCTCTAAAATGATATTCATGCGTATACTAAGATGGGCCTTTAGTCATTGGGTATGCCATGTTCCCTTCTGTGGACACTCATATCACTAAAACTTCACCCCTTTGATATAAATCTCTCAAGGGGTGATACTTTAGGAGTATGTTCTTTGTCCATTGAGGTAACCATGGTTATTTTGAAAGAGCCACTGCTGCAGTATTATCACAATATAATGTGATTGGATATTTAATGTTAGGCACCACATCAAGATCATGGAAAAATTTCTGAATCTATAAGGCGTCCTTAGATGCAACAGAAGACTCTATATATTCGAACTCTACAGTAGAATCGGCAGGAACTGGTTTCATTGAAATCATACTTCTCACAGCTCCTACATTTAGATAGAAAACATATTCAGATTGTGACTTTAGATCGTTCTGCTCTGTCTGACAACCAACATTAGCATACCCTTTGACGACAAGCTTCATGTCTCCTCTATCCCACAGGACCATATCATTAGTTCTCCTCAAATACATAAAGAATGTATTTGCAGCTGTCCAATGTTGTTCTCATGGATCTTCTTGATATCTTCCTACCATGCTCAATACATAGGAAAAATCAAGCCTGGTATATAACATGGCATACATGATGGATCATATAGCTGAATCTTATTGGATCTTACTCATTCTAGCATTCTCTTGTTGTGTTTAGGGAGCCATTTTCTTAGAAAGATGTAGGACATGTGACATTGGATCCAATCCCCTCTTAGTTTGTTCCATACTAAATCTCTTTAGTATTTGATCAATATATGTACCCTGACATAGTCTAAGCAACCTCATGGATCTTTCACGAATGATCTTGATCCCTATAAAGTTGGCTTCTTCACCCAAGTCCTTCATAGAGAAACACTTGTTCAACCAGTCCTTAATTGACTGTAAGACTGGTACATCATTTCCAATAAGTAATATGTCATCAACATATACTACTAGGATAATGACTGCATTCCCGTTATGCCGCTTATAAGAACATGGCTCACATTCTTTCTTAATGAAACCAAATTCATTTATGGATTCATCAATCAAATGTTCCATGACATGGATGATTCCTTTAATCCATAAATGGACTTCTGCAACATTCCAACCTATTTGGATTCACATGGTGTCACAAACCCTTCTGGTTGTTTTATATAGAGATGTTCAAGAAGGTTCCCATTAAGGAATGCTATTTTGACATCCATTTTCAAAATCTCATAGTTATGGTAAGCTGGTATGGAAAGTATGATTCTTATGTATTTAAACATGGAAACTGGTGAGAAAGTTTCTTTATAGTCAATTCCTTGGTGATATCAAAATCATTTATCCACTAGACTAGATTTATAGGTGCTAACTTGACCATCTATGTTCAGTTTTCTCCAAAATACCCATTTACATGCAAGAGTCTTTACATCAACTAGCTCATCGACCAGAACACAAAAATGGTTCTGATACATGGAATCAATCTTAGAATTCGTAACTTCGAGCCAAATTTCAGCTTATGATCTTTATACTACTTTTCTGTAGGAGATAGGTTCATCATTCTCCAAAAATAATGATTCATCATCCTCAGTGACTAGAAAACCAAATATCTCAAGTTCTCTTACCTCACATGAGCTCCTACATAGTACCTATGTTTCTGGAACCTCTTCCATGGGGACCTGTGGAAAATGTTCCTCTACCAACTCTTGTGTATCTTGTGCATCAACTTCGTCAAAGTCAATCTTTCTCCCACTACCCTTTTTTTGAATTTGCTCCCTCTCAAGAATGGCATCATGTCTAGTGACAATTACTTTCTTTTCTGAAGGGTTATTTAGGTAACATAATTTGGTTTCCTTTTGATATCCTATAAATATATACATCATGATATTGGGTGCTAGTTTGTTTCCAGATAAGGCCTTAATAAATGCCTCACATCACCATACATATGTGTGCGAAAAAATGGATTTCTTTCCATTCCATAACGCGGAGGAAATTCTATTTGAGACCTTACTTAGTACTCAGTTTAATGTGTATGTTGCAGTTTATAATGCATATCCCCAAAATAATAATGGAAGATCTGCATGGGACATCATTGACCTCACTGTATCCAACAAGGTGTAGTTCCTCCTTTCACTAACACCATTCCACTATGGTGTATATGGAGGTGTGAGCTGATATAAAATCCATGTCTCCCTTAAATGATCAATGAACACTTGGTTTAGATATTATCCACTTGGATCCAATGGAAGCTACTTTATCTTCTTACCAATATGATTTTCAACTTCATTCTTGAATTCCAAAAATTTCTATAGGGATTTTGACTTATACCAAATTATTTAGACATATCCATATCTACTAAAATAGTAAATAAAATTAATGATGTAAGAATATCCTCCTCTTGCTTATACTAGAAATGGTACACAAACAAATGTGTGTACCAATACATGAAGATCTATGGCCCTCTCACCCTATCTACTGAAAGGAAGGTTGTTCATTTTAACTTGTAAACAAGCATGACATCTATCAAGTTGTTTTAGCTCAGTAGAGTCTATATAGCCATCTTGGAAGGGATTTCTCAAGTGCTTTACATTTACATGACCAAGAAGGTGATGCCACAGCTGGGTGATGTATTAGTCATGTGAGTTTGTATCGTTGTCGATTTCCAACACTTGGTTTTTGTAATTTAATACATACAAAACATTATTTAAATGCCCCATACCATAGTAAAAGTTGTTCTTATAAATGAACCAACCCTTATTTCCAAACATGAAAATTAATCAATCCATATCCAAACATGAAATAGAAATTATTTTTTTGTTATCACTAGGCACATAATAATAGTTTTGTAAAACCAAAATCATCATCAATGGCAATGAGAGGTGGTAATCACCAATGGCCAATGATACCAGCCTCGCACCATTGGCACCTCGAAGATCCACTTCTCCTCTAGAAATATTTATAAATCTACGTGGTTCATACATTTGAATACAGGATTGAGCCCCACAAGATGTATCTAACACCCAATGTTTAGAAATGGAAATATTACACTCAATAACTAATGAACCTTTAGCATCCCCATGCTTCTAGGTGCAATTCCTCTTCCAGTGGCCAAGCTTCCCACATGCAAAACATATCGCCTCTTGTTCCTCGCACTGCCTCTGGATCTTCCACTTCTTGAAGGGACATTGCTTGAGGGCTTCACACCGTTTATATGTCCTTAGCCCCTTTTACTTGTCCTTCCTTTTCTTATTCAACATATGGACTGCAGGTTTCGCATGCCCTATGTCCTTATCTAGGTGGTGAATTATGGTCAGTAGTTTCAATAGACTCTTCTCATTGTTTCTCATGTTTTAGATGATAATAATCCAAGAGATGGTCTTATGTACTGATGATAGGATGAGATCTATATGAAACTCATCCGAGAACTTAATACCTAAGATGTCTAGGCATTCAATGTAGACAATAATAATGACTACATTTGGCCCAGCAGGCGTAGACTCGCCATGAATGGTTGTAAAAAAATCATTGGTGATATCATATATCTCATTTCTCGCCTTCTCTTGTTAAGGATCCTTAAGGTGAGACATCTTTCTATACGCGTCCTCATTTTTATATTTCTTCAAGAGATCATTAGACTTGGAAGATAGAATGAAATACTAGACATATATGGCATCATCTATATGTTTTATAGAGAGAGAGAGAGATCCTCATAACTAGACTCTTTCTTAGGAGAAACTGGAACAATCTCATCCAGTATATACAATTTCCTCTCTTGGAAAAGGATGATGTGTGAACGCCTCTTCCACTAATGTAAATTGGTACTGGCGAGAAGTTTTCTTCTCTATAGTATGGATCACAATGATATGTTTGAATTCAATTTTTCTAGTTGTTTCTACAAATTAAGATGAGAAAAGGTTTTGTAATTTATTATGATAAAACTGAGAAAAATAAATAAATTAATACTTATTAGTCTCCCACTATTTTATCGAAATCCAATAACCCACACAAATGATTTAGGAATATTCTATTTCCTGAATATTCTAGAAGAAATCATCCATATTGCCCATAAAATAACCCAAAATAAGGTGGGTCACGCAACATGAAGGGTTTTAGGTAGCCATTCAAAATTCCAACTACATTAACTTTCATCTCCTTGATCCATAGAGTAGACTCTGCAATCCTAAAATTATTTTTATTTTGGTGTTCCTCAACATTTGCATCTTGGTCACACCATGTCCTACTATGGCAGTCAACCTTGATGCAAACCATGTCATGTCATCCCAAAACCTTGAATTAGAATTCCCTGATAATTGAAATCACCCCAACTAGGGTTGGTCCATCACTTTGAACTATGGTTTGATTCTAACCAAGATTATGGGCTGCCATACTTGATATTTTCTTTGAGATATTTTATCATTATATGTAAATTCCCATTTTATTATCTTTGATATCGTGCTTTTTAATATTATATGGCATATACATAAGATATTAACCATTTTAAAGATAATATTTTAAGCATAAGTCGGTCATATTTTTGTTCCATCTTGCATGCTTGTTTAATTCATTAATTTTGTGATCGTGATAACACACCCAAAATAAATAAACCATCAACCTGACATAAATAAAATAAATGGAGTTATCATGAGCTTGTTCTATTGGTTAGTTTATCTAGAAGTTGAAAAATAAACCGAAGACCTAGTAGAGAAACACCTTGAAACTTTTGGGTTTGTGTTTACAACTTTCCAGCTGTCCAACTCTATATATCCATGGATTGGTTTCACCAAGGCTTCTAACTTGATTCACCTCCACTAGCTTGGGAGCTCCATCCATTAGATATGATTTTATCTCACATGAAATAAATGGGTAAAATTGGGTTTTTCATAAAATAAACCTTGGGCATGCATGCCCTTAATATTATGTTGGAGAAGTATTGTAGGACAACAAATTAAATTTAAATAAATAAATTAAATGAAACCATTCACATACAAAGGTCCTGGTCTAGATCATTATCATCCATGCATGTAATGATATTTACGCATAATTAAAACTAGCATTCAATTCTTTAATATGAAAACTAAGTTCCACCTATTCCTGGTCAACACACGTTGTCATTTAAGACTTAAAAATACTCCAACACACGGCCTGATTTGGCAGAGCAGTCTAATGCATTGAACCTAGATTATAGGGCGTGTTCCACAGAATACACACCATGTATTCTCGTGTTGTATGACCATGAATTTTTGGCACCATCTAATCAGATCTTCTATTTTATTTTATTAAAAATTAAAAGAAAAATTCATTTCTATATGTTGAAAAAGAAATGGGAGAGGAGGAATAGATCTTTTTATTCAGATTTAAAGAATGATTAACATTAATTGAATCAAAAAAATAATTAAATTATTAAATCACCAATGAAAAACTAAATAATTATAACCAACGATATGACCCCTCTGATACCACTTGTGTGATTCGGGAGCAACAGAAGCACGTTGGACGGTGTACCAAACATTAATTTTAGCGTGAACAACGATCAATCCATGATACGTCATAATAAAAGATGGTCAGATCATTGGAATAGAAGGAAGAACAAAAAAGAAAAGATGTGAGTTCTGGAACCATATATAGGATTATCATATGTTAGTTATAATTAATTAAATTAATTGACAAGAATTACCTTGATGTAATTCTTTCTTCATTGATGTTCCTAGTCATGATCCAATGTGATCTGTCTTCGTGTCATAGAATCCAAGTGTTGAATTACACTAGTGGTGATCAAAACGTGCTCCACATATATCTAGATGTCTCTGAAGGGATCTTTAGGTGCTATAGCAGAAGATCCCTTGCTGGTGATGTCCACCTTTGATCTCATTGATCCGATGGAGGGGGATTTCTCTATCGTATCTTGAGAGCGTTCTTGGATGAAAATGATTCTCTCTTGGCATGATAGATTTATCAAAATACTTTGTTCACAACCACACAAAGTGGCTTGGTGAATGAGAAATATATATAATTGGGATTTTTAATTATATAGAATAATAAAATGAATTAATTAACCTACAACATTTATTCATTTCATTTAATTATTAGTAATTCCCCATGTTAAACAATAATAGTTGACTATTATTATTACCTAACATGTGCCCCGTGAATTACACCTAATATTATTTAATTAAATAAATTGTATTATATCTCATAAATTCACAGAAAAAAATACACGGCTTGTATATTTAATATGCACGGAGTGTAATTTTTTTTTCTATTATTCATTATTTCCTCCACCACATTTATTATACCTTGAATAATGGCTATTTATTTCTAAAAAAATATCATTACATTACTCTTTAATAAATATATTATTTCTCCCACAATATATTCACTCGAATAACTATTATCAAAATAAATGTGATCAGGCATTCTTGAATAATTAGTAAACCATAGTTGAGAATAATATTTATTCAACTTGTTAAATTAATATTCAACTGAGATACTTAGACACACTTAGTGTGTGGCCCTCTAGGCTTCTTTCTCAGTGGAATTAGGCGGAGCCTGCCTAACGTCCAAGGTTAGTGTCTGGAAACATGCCAAGTCACCCATAATGAAAGAAGTTAATTATGAAAGGACATGTCACCTCCTACGAATGCTTACTATGTAATGTAATCCCTTTGTCTCGATATCTCAAATCAAGTAGGTTACATTCTAGTGACATCAACCCATGTGATCAATAATTCTTTCATTGACTTTAAGGAATTGAACATGCCCATTCCTCACCATGGCCATTGATTTATTTGGGCTATATCAATTCCATCATAAGTCCTAAGATATCTACTTCCGTTACGGAACAGAATGGAAAAATCCTTTCTCACATTATCTATTAATGCATTATCGGTCATGACACACACATCATATTCTACCACGCTGAGAACAGTGTGTCATCATGATTTTGTTAATATATCTAAATGCATGAGTTATAATACCCATTAATAATAATCATAATGTCTATGGACCAGTATAGACATCCGTAGATTGGATCATCCAATGACACTATTAAATGTGGATTTTCTACTGGCGGGTCTTGTTCTCATAATATTCTCCTAGATATTACCAAGGGTGCACACCATGAGAAGGCGCCTCAAATTTTAATGAGTCCTCACCCCAAATGGCCTGTATTATTTTTCCCCCCAAATAATATCCTCCGTCCATAGAACATATATTCAAGAACAGTGTTATGGCACATCTTTGTTCTCATTATAGCAAGGATCCTCTATGACCCTTTAACGCAACAGCTATCCTTATAAAATTGTCAATGCATTTCCATTTAGAAGAAAAATCATGATGTGATAATGTATTTATTAATGAATAAAGTACAAAGTAGTTTGTTCTAGGCCACAAACACCAACATATAAACCCTTTTTTCACTTGTATTGGAATTGAAGGTGTTTTAGGTGTCCCATGAATGAAAACCAGGGAATGAAAGAAAAAAGAATTCAAAAAAAAAGATCAATGAAACTCTCATACTCACAAAGAAATGAAACACTTCTAGATAAAATATTCATATTATAATTAATAATGAAGAATAAAATTATAATATATTGTAATTGTGATATTATTATTGGATTTACCACTATCAGTTATATTTTATATCCCTAGATTTGGAGTATAGCAATTAAAAAAAATTAAAAACCATTTAATTACCTTCTTATATCTATCGTTGATTAGAAATAGCCCCATACTCTATATTGTGTATCATATCATTTATAGGAACAACATTGTTACCATGGACCATGTGAGTGTAAGAAAATATTTCACTTCAATGTGAGTTCCCTGGGATTCATCTTCTTCATTCAGTGATTCCTCTTCCATTATAATTTTATAATGTTTCATTTCCCATCATTCAATCCATGTAATAGATTCTACTTGCCTTGGTTCTGGGTATAGGTGTCTTTAATCATTCATATACTAAATATCCTTCATTATCAAAAACCATCCCACGATCAGTCCCCCCAACATTAATTTTATGGGATTATTATGGAGGCTCGTTTGATGTATTTTACAATTTGAGTATACCTGGCCAATCAGAAAAAAATTCTTTTTACTCCCCAGTTATATTTGGAATTTTGGATATTAATTCTTGATGATTCAAATAGGAAAATTAACTATGTAATTTTATCTTTTTGATTTATTATTATAGGTTAGGTCACACATATCCAATATGTATTCATATATATATTACCATATGGGTAATAATTTATATGAATACTCTGATACCAAATATAATTTATAATGGATTCAGTTATATAATGTCTCTATATACCCATTAGATTTAATTTTATTCTTGGATTTGTATTAATTTTTTTCATATGAATCCACTCGTACATGTATTTCATATTTATTTTCATCATACATGGCTCTTATATATGGGGTGTTTCATAAAAAAAGAGAAAAAAAATATGTTTATAGTGTTTCCAAAAAATCATCTTGCATGTCCTTTCATTCATGGAATTACATTTTGTGTGTATTATGTTATGATATTCTTGTATATCAAAATTTTGTATCTTATATGTGGATATATTTCTTAAAAGGATGTCCTTTTATATGAACCTTTAAAACACATCCAAGAGACTTACAACACTATCCATTTTTACACATATTCTAATATGCATATGTTGAAACGTCGTGTATATATAACACATAAATTGATTAGTGGAGAAATCATACCCTAGATTCAATGAGTAATACATTAACTTCACCAAATAATTATTTTCGACCATAGAATAATACTCTAGGAAAAATAATCATAATGTATAATTTTTTTCATGATAATTTAGATTTAATTTAAAACAAATAATGATCATAGATACAATCCTATTAATTGTTAAAAATCCAAACGTAAAAATCCATGCATGGAATAATTATTAAAATTAACATAATTCCATATTTAAATCCATTTAATAAATAAAATTCTAATTCACATAATTTCTTAAATTAAACTATTTATATGAAATTAAAGAAAACTGAAGATTAAAATATGTTAAAATTCTGAAAAAGAAATTCAAAATTAATTACATTATCGGTGGTGGAGGTAGAAATAGATTTACCATACTTTAAAAATTATTTGAAAATAATACCTTTTGGATGGATATAATAATGATCATATATTAATATAAAAAGTCATGTTCACCCCAATACATAACATTAACATCATGAAAACACACCTCATATTTTTATATTTTTCTCCGATTACATGGGATACAATATCATTTTTTATTTGAGGAAATATGAGACACATGAGATACACATATATGATAATGTTAACATAATGAGGGAAGATTTCATCATTAACTAAGAATCAATTCCCAATATTTTTTTTCATGGATATATTTTTATACAAGATCATATCAATTTTGTAGGGAGTTAAAAACTAATATGTGAATATATGCTTTAAAATGAACAATATTTTGTTATTACTCATATTTTATCATTATATCCCGAAGAAATAAAAAATGAATATGACCATTTTTTCAACAGAATTGTTGTAAAATATATTTAACAGCAATATTAATGAGTCGACCTCAGACTCGAATTTTTTTTATAAATTTATAACACATTTATAAATCATTTAGATAATGAAATGGATTGTTTCTGTTTTATATATTGGGAAAAAAACTGTTATTTTTTCATATGACCATTAATCAAATTCTGCTTAATGATCCCCCAATAGTAATTTTTTTACATTCCATAATGAATGAAAAATATTACCTCCACTAACCACATATATTTTTTACAAAAAATATATTTGAATATCTAAGGTATTTTTAAATAAATTCTAGATGAAAAAAATATACTCATTCAAAAATATGTATTTTTCCAAAATATAATACATCGGTAGTATGCTATCAATGTTATATGGAACCTAAAAACATGTAGCTGAGCTATATTAAATTACATAAGGATATTAGATATTTAAACATTATTTTATGTAAATTTTTAATTAATAATTTATGATATTTATTCCTTCATATTATTGTAACACAAGAGTTAAATATTAATACATAATTGTTTTGACGTCTTTGGTTAATTCTAACATTATCCATATATTATTCTTATGTATATTTCATATTAATCACATAGAGAAGTTTAAATGTTATAGATACTCTTATTTTTTCCCAAAATAAAACATTCACACATGTTAAAATATTCAATTTTACCTAATAATAATAGTGATGTTTCAAGTTTACACATATAAATACATAAATGTATCTAGATATAATTTATCACCTTATATAAACTCCTCCATACTTCAACAAACCCCTTCAAACATCTCTAATTCACCAAAACAAATTAACTACGAATTTCAATGGTTAAAAAATGTATTTATTGACAAATATAATCTTTATTCAATAATTAGGATTTTTATCATATAATAATGAAACACTAACAATGAATTAATATATTATTATTGAATAAATATTTCATGTAGCTTCCAAGTAAAAAATTTATTGAAATTGTGGTTCAATCAAAATATTATATATTTAGAAGGTATTATGATCAAATGGAATAAATATAATCAAATATTGCCTCAATAAATTAAGTGTGGTTCTAGTTATTTTTTAAAAAATGTATTATAAAATAATAATCTATTAAAACTATATATAAAAATAACCCATATAAAATATGGGTGCTAGAAAATAATTTATAATTCGTAATATTGGAAAATTTGATCATGGAATTGTTAATAAATACTTGTATACAAAATGAAAATTTATTTGAAATAGAATAAAAATGGAGTCATATTACTCCTTATATTAAAAAAATATCTAAATTTAAATGTTTAAAAAACAAACAACTATTTTTTAACCTATATTATCATTTATAATAATAATCAATCTTAATTTTTCAATTTGTTATAATAGTTCAAATAAAGAATATGTGTATTTAATTTAATATGGTATGGAATTCAAATATGGTTGAATGAAATCACCCATATAATTAAATTGTAAATTTTTTACAACATATAACTACAGTGAAAGAGATGACATGTCATGATCGTGAATTATTAGTAATGAAAGAACTCAATTTACCGAATGAAATTGATATATTTATATATTTTCTTTTTTTCTTTTTTTCTTTTTATCATAATATTGAATTTTTAGTTAATTAGGGTAATGTGTTTTATTATATATTGGATACATTCTTGTTTTATTTATGGATCTTTATAACTTTAATATTATAAAATAAATGTACTTATATAATGTGGAATAATTATTTCATCTAAACTAAAAAAAGGGATGATCTAATGACCATCAAGATATTCCATACAATAATTCCAAAAACAATTCCTTAAAAAAATTAATAGTTTATTTACAAACCAGCCCAACAATTTATTTTTTAATGTTTTTTATGGTAGAAAATACCTTATTAAGGTACATATAATAAGAGTATTGAAACATTTTACCTCACCTAGATTTAACTATTACTCATGTTACATTAATTGATTTCAATAATTTTTTCAAGGTTAATATCTTGGAATATTATTATAATGAAACCTATATTTTTATTGCTATATGAAATGAACATGTATAAATTAGATAGAAAAAATATAGACATTATCCTAGTTCTCTATATCAGTTTTTGGTAATTAAAAATATTCTATTATTTGTTTCTATTTCTGCATGTGAATGTATTTTTTATTACTTATGATTATCTATCTTTTTAACCTTTTATGATTTTGTTTGATAATATTGGGATTTTTATTTTTTATGTCATTTATATATCATAATAATAACATGAGTTTTAGGGATCAGAATTTAATAATTTCTACTTCATATGAAATTTAAAATGTAGATCTCTATTTTATTAAATTTTATTGAAGTCTAATTATTCGTCTCTCATGTTTTCATTTAAGCCCAAACAATATTAATTATTTTACTCACAAAAAATATTTTTTATTATAAGCTCCATTATTATTTTTCTTCATATTTTGATGATATATCAATCCCCAATGTTTGGATTTCTGTGATTATTATCACATTCCATTGATATGAGATTTATCTAAACATATTTAGTTTAAGAGGATGTCTAAAATTTATTTTATAACACTCAAAAAGTTCAATGATATTCTTATTGTAGTTTTAGAAACTCTACAATGAGTTGTTTTAAAATGTTTCTAAATTTAATTTACAGAAAATTCCATATGTATCATATTTGAAGGAAACTATATTTTATAGAAATATAACTTCATTATATTTATTTAGTTAGATAAAGTAAATTCTACAATGTTAATTTGGATGGTCACTGAATTTTATGATGTTCTACACTACTGTTACTAAGTCGGTGTGCTTTCAGAATGTTATTTCTACGGGTTTTTATTATATTTGGAGCTATAGAAGTAATATTTATTGATTATTTATTAGATAGAAAGTTAAAGATATTTTATACAAATAATTAATATTCACAAAAGGCTTATTCTCATTTTAAGATCCTTTATAAATTCGTTGAAGTTTGTAAAAGTATGATGTCTAGTTTTTCATAAAGTATGGATGGAAAACTCTAATTTTAGAAGAGTGAAAATATTGTTTAAAAACCATACCTTTCAATGAATCCAAATTTCATTGAAACCTACTTCGGGAGAACCCTATATATAGTAAACTCTACTTTCATGTACCGTACTTTATTTTTACCCGACAATCATATACCCTATATTTTTGTACCCATCCTTCATGTACCGTAAATTCATGTATCATACTTTCTACATCCTACTTTTCTGCAAATGCCTTGTTATTTGAAATTGATCATTGATCTGCTGCACATTTATATGGATTATGTTCAATGAATTTTCTATTAGATAAATTTATATTAAATCTATGAATTATGACTAAACATATTTCGATGATTTTGGTGAAATAATTATTGAAAATAAATTAATAAATTATTTTAATAACATTTTCTAATACTGTCAAATTATATAAGATAATTTTATTTGAAATATTTGAATTTACATTGAAATTGTATAACTACTTTTTAGTAAATGATTTGAATATGTTTAAAGATATTTAAATGGATTTAAATCGTTCTTTTTAAAATATTCAATGATATTTTTATTCTAGATATATTTTTGGAAGATTTATTAAAATCTGTTTAAATTATTTTATTTTGGATTTTATCTATAAGAATAAAGAGGCTTTGGTGCTTCTAGTTTATAAAGATATTTATGAAAGCTCTGGAATCAATTTATTTTGGAATTCATAAAGAATCAATGTTACTGAAACTACTAAATATCTATTATATATATATATATCTTCTAATTTATAATATAATAAGACACAAAAACACCATGACCTGAAATCTTCAACGTAATGTAGACATTTTAAACCTACCATACAAGAAAAACTCTATGTGATTTTATTTTTTATTACATGTGCATTCTATCAGGTGATGAATTAGTTCTACTTCTTCTAAAAATGTCTGGATGAGATGTGCTAATCCAAATCACAAGAACTAGAACATGGTTTTTTATTTGTTTATCTTCTCCTGTCTAGTATCTAGGACTATAACACTATTTCCCATCTCTCGCACGCAATGTAAAATTTTCTATTTATTATATTATAAAAAAATTATTACTTTTATTATTCTTCCATTGGCTGTGACTCCCAGATTCTGAGTACATGATCCAAGGGTTGTGCAACCCTATATATAAAGTTAGGATTGTTGAGGCTATAACTTTGAGTCTGTGAAGTCATGTTGTAAGGGTTTTGACTCCCCATACAGAATTCAGTGTCATGTTTATCCCTCAAATAGAAACACATTCTGTAATTGGGTTATGATACCCAAATAAAAATAATTTTTTTGATCTTGTTTCTCTCTATGAATAGAGGGGGTTTAACAGAAGATCATACCCACATTGGACTGAACTACTATAAAAAACATCATTGTGTTATTTAATTTCTACATCTAATTAAAATAAATAAATATCCGTAATAATTTCTTAAATATATCACTTCCTATATTTAATTTTTTTAATCTAGTCTATTCTCTCTCCTCAAATAAATCAATCATTACCAAATCCAACTTATCAAAGGGTGTCAAGTGATAAATTTTATAAGAATATTTTAGCTCTATCATTCCCTTTTCTCAATACCTAACTTTTTCTTCATAGGTTGTTCTTTATAGAATAATAAAATACATCTAAAAATTCCTACTCTATATTTAACTGTGCAAACCTTTTCCAAAACCTCATAATCTAAGGAAAATATATTATAATATGGACTAATTGAACTTGAATGATGATTGGATACCCCCAAAACCACCTTACATTAATAGAATTTATTGTAGCTACTGGTGATCTTGAATAGAGGCATAACGGAAATCATTAAGAAATGAGCACTAGTCTATCATATCAAAATATAACACACTTCTTGAATCTGGCCCAGCTACTCATAATATAATTGATTAAACTAGATATGATTTTAATTAAATTTTTTTAATATTTTATATTTTCTTATAAATAGTAGTGTTTTTAGTCACATATATTCATATAATATAGCTCATGAAATTTGGTGGATTTTATAGGTCTATCACCTTGGATCTGTTAAATTGATCTGAACCATGTTTAGAGTACTTTGTACTAAGTATCAATACATCATGATTATTTAATATGAATCAACAAACCAAATTTTCAATAGATTCATATGCATTTTGAGTGGGATGAATTCACATGGAGATGATCTGTAAACCATAGTACTAGTTGAATGATTCATATGATCCTTACCACGTAAATTCAAATACATGATGTTTTACATTGTTGAAATAAATAACATAAAAAAGTAAAACATGGATGAATTGATTGGATCACTACTCTTATTTTAACTGGAATGGAATGACATAGTTGTTTAGGAGTCAAAAATTAATTATGTTTCTTTTAAATCAATAAATCTTTCTTCTACTAACTCTTCTGATTCTGATTTATAGGATAGTTAAAAGTAATACATGCCTTCGAATTTAATTATATTCTACAAACGAATTTATATGAAATTATTCAAAACCCATTTTAGAATAAACCCTAAAAAATAAAAAAAATTATAGAGGTGAGAAAGGTATTATAAAATAAAATTCCTTGGGTCTAACCTGTTATAAGATCTACAAGAAAATAAATATCAAACCAGATATTCCTATACAATATAATGAAGATAATTTCAAAATATGGGAAAACATTCACTGAGTTCTAGCTAGAGTCTTAAAGAAGAATCTGATTCCAGTGAATAATTTTGTATTGATAAAGAATCTATTAACATATACTTCATAGAATAATTGGATAAGTTTATTAATTATTTTATTATAAATTTTTTTAGTCTATATATTATTCTAAAGAACCTAATGTTTTTTAATTAAATAAAGAAATTGATAGATTTATGAAATATAGTTTCAATGTTAATGATTTATATAATAATATTAAATAAAACAAATAAGAAACTTATTTATGAAAATAAATTCATTTTTCATAAATATGTAAAATTAAGAAACACTGATTCTAATTCTCATTCCTTGATTTATAAAAATTTTATATCATCTCACAATTTGAATGAAGACTTTAAAAATAATGATGAATGTATTAAACAACATTTATCTAATTTTATTCATAGTCATGAAAAATATCATGGAATGATGTCTTTTACAAAAACTAATAAAATTATATATGGTTTTGGCTATGATAAATGATTACCCCAACTATATAAAACTCATTTTTGTAATGTAAAAAAATTATGTACTGAAAATGATACTTTTTTGAAATGTTTCATAAAAGGTAAAAATGAAAATGATTGTTCACTTATATTTAAACATTATCTAGGATTTACAAGAATTGATATTTCTAAATCCTGATTATCTATAGTACATAACAACACATTTTTACATTCAATTTTGGTACCTACAAATTGAATAACTAATTCCATTGGACCCAAAATATCTGGGTTACCAATATTTTCATGTAATAAATTTTTAATAGAAAAAATCTTTGGATTTCTCAAGAACAAAATATGGTACATGGATAGTAGATCATATGGGAATATTACTTGACACCCATAACATTTTTCCACATACAATACATGTGATTTAAGAACTATTACACTTAGAGAAAATTCAAAAAGAAAAAAAATATTTTGGTAATGTAGGTATTTCTTATTATACTTTAATTAATTAACTTTTATATGAAGAAAGATTAAAACATAATTAAATTAGTATATAACAATAATGAGATAATGGAATGGAAGTTAAATTTCAAAATTAATAATGTTTATTTTTTAAAGATGATTATTTTATCTCTTATGCTAATAATAAATATCATATTTATAGAATCGATTTTTTTAAACTACTTGTGTAACATGTTAAGTTTTTAAATATTGTACATAATGATAGCATTATTTTGCAGAGATTTTTAGGATGTGTCATTTTAATAACGCTACATAAGCTATAAAAATATGAGAATGTGTTACATATAATATTCATCAAGAATGTAAATCTTCAGGTTAGTAATTCCTACATGAATGAGAAGAATCGAAAAACTTATTTTTAACCCACCAATAAGATAAGCACCAATAGACCTTTAGAGTTAGAATATATTGATTTGTTTTGTCCCACTAAAATTTCCAACTATGTTGAAAATAAATATATATTAATAATTGTTGATGGTTATAGGTGATTTACCTGGGTAAATTTTCTTTCTAAAAGAAATGATATATTTTATAGATTTAATAGTTTTTTTAAATAAGTTCAAAATAAAAAAAGTTATATTATTATTTCTATTCATTTTGAAAATGGAGTTGAATTTACAAATCTATATTTTCAATTATTATAAAATAATGGAAATTTTCATAATTTTTCTTCTCCTAAGACACCGAAGAAAAATTGTGTCTATGAACAAAAATATAGAACTCTTATTGAAATTGATTAAACAACATTAATTGAATATAATTTGCTTAAATATTTTTAGGATGAATCTAATTTTACTACTTTTTATATGTCAAATATAATTATTATTAGAACTATGTTAAATAAAACAACTAATTATTGATTTAAAAACATAAATCCAAAATATGAATACTTTTTAGCGTTTTGTTGTAATGTTTTTATTTTAAATTTAATGGTTAATTTTGATAAAATTTATGTCAAAATTGATGAAGGTATTTTTCTTGGTTACTCTAATAATATTAAATCTTATAGATTTTAAAATAAAGGAAATATGGTTATTATAGAAACTTTTAAGGTTATATTTGATAAAGATAATTTAAAATTAAATTTTATTTTTATTTTTTTTAATATGATTTTATGGATTTTAATTTCAATGATGAAATACAGCAAGATAATATTGAAAAAAATGAGGGGGATAATAATCCTTCTCAACCTGATCAAATATCAATGAATATTCATAAATATCATTCGATTAAAAATTTAATTTGAAATATTTATTCTAGTGTTAAAACTAGAAACCCTATTTTAACATTTTGTGCCAATTAAAACATTATTTCTAATTTCTTCCTATTAATGTTAATGAAAAATTAAAATATAAAAACAATGTTATTTCAATGCAATATGAATTAAATAATATTGTAATAAATAATGTTCAGAATTTTTTAGAATTTCATGTGTATAAAAATGTTATTGGAATGAAGTGGATATTTAGAAATAAGATGGAATAACATTGACATATTTTCAAAATCAAATCCAGATTTTTTTCACAAGAATAATATCAAGAATAAGGTATAGACTTTTAAGATTCATTTTCACCAGTTTCAAAGTTATAGGCTATAATATTTTTGGATTTTTCTTCATTTCATTTTTTTAAATTATATCAAATGTATGTAAAAAGTGATTTCCTAAATAGTTTTATAACTTATGATCTTTATATTTATCAAACCTCATGTTTTTCAAATAAATGATCTCCAAATAATGTATTTAAATTACCTAAATATTTTTATTATAAAAAATAACCTAATTCTTGGTATAGAAGGATTCCGTTGTATTTATAAAACAATTGTTTCAATAAAAGAAATGTTTTCTCTAATCATTTTATAAAAATAACATATGATGACATTTTAATTGTACAAATTTATGTTGATGATATATATTTTTGATATTTTTCAAGTGAAATAATCTGTAATAGTTTTTATACTTTTATTTCTTTTGAGTTTGACATGAGTTTAATATGAAAATTAATGTTAGTTCATTAACTCATAATTTTTCTATGGAAGGATATAATTTTTATTAATCAGTCTATCTTTTTTAAAGTTTTGGTCAAAATAATTGGTCTTGATCCCAATAAATCTATGAAAAATCAAATTATAGCTAATTGTAAATTTGATATATCAATGGAACAATTGATTATGGTTTATATTATCTAAACTATAACTATTTTTATTTCACATCTTATTCAATCTCTGATTTTAAAGGATATATAATTTCCTAAAAATAACACTAGGTATATGTCATTTTATATGAAAATGAATAATTTCCAATTCATATAAGAAACAACGGTTTTTCTTTATATACTATAGAGGTTGAGTATATCACTATATCATATATTTGTGTTCAATGTTTATGGAATTAAAAAACCTTATTTTCTTTTTGTGTTTATCTAGATAAGCTTCAAAATTTATTTTTAATAATTAAACAATTTATATTTCTAAAAACCCCATAGAAAATTCTAGAACAAAAAATATTTTTCTTAGATTTAATTTTATTTAAGATCATGTGAACTAGGGTGATATTATTTTAGAATTTCTACTTTTTAAAAATTATATAGTGGATATTTTTAAAAATCCTTTAGACACTTCTTAGTTTGAAAACATTAAATTTGACCATGGTATGGTAGAGTTTCAATTTTTTATTAATTCCTATTTTGGGAGAGGTTTTTTTCCATTTTTTTAATTACCAAAAAAGTGAGAAAATTTTTTCTTATATATTTAAAAAATGGTGTCAAATGTTTTAATTTTTGTTTCTTGTAATAAAAAATGTGGGATATTATTTTTGTGTGTTGATGTTTTCTGTTTTTTAATATCATATTATTATATTTTTAAGTGTTTATGATTTTGTTTCATTAGAAGTTATTTGAAACTTTTAATTTTTTTCTATATATTAAGTATAATATGAGTTAAAGAGATCATAATTTAATAATTTCTACTACATATAAAACATAAAAACATTATAAACATTTTATTAAATTATTTTGATGTATAATTCTATGTCTATCTTGCTCGCATTTAAGCATGAACCCGATTCTTATATTTAGTCTCAAATAATATTTTTTATATAAAATACATTATTATTTTCCAATATATTTTGAAGATATATAAAATTAAGGTGTTTGTATTTTTTTTATTCTTATCACATTGGATAGATAAGATATTTATATAAACTTATTTATTTTCAGATGATGTCTAAATTCATTTTCTAGAACTCAAAATGTCCAACGAAGTTGCTAATGATATTTTTAGAACTATACTATATGTAGTTTTGGAATGATATTGTATTTAATTTATTAATAGTTATAATGATTTTAAATACATATTAAATTTGATTTTATAGGAATCTGATATGTTTATCTTGATTTCATTATTTTAAATCGAAGTCTAAAAAGGTTGTTTGGATGGACATTAAATTATTTGATGTTCTACAATGTCGTTTCACAACTGTAGTTTTTTCAGAATTACATTTCATCTATTTTTAAATGATATGAAGATTTGTATAAGTCATATAAAATTATTTTGGGATTCATTGAAAAGCTAATAAGATATTCAATAAATAATTCTTATAGACTAAAGTGTTAATCTTATATTAATATAATTTAATAATTCATTGATGTTAGTTAAAGTATGATTTGATGTTTTTCTGTATGTGTGGTTGGACAATCCTACTTTTAGAACAATGTAAAGAATTGATCAGAAACCCTACCTTTCGATTAAACCTACTAATGATTAACCATAATTTAGTTGAACACTACCTTTGGGGAACCCTATATTCATATACCTAACTTTTATGTACCCTACTTTTTATACCCTACTCTGATGATTTCTCTTTGTACTTTTATATTGAACATTGATCTTCTTCATATTAAGATTGATTATTTTCAAAGGTTTTTATACTAAATATATTCACATTAAAAATAATGATTATAATCAGATATATTTTAATGATTTTGGTGCAATATTTAGAGAAACAATTTTATAATTTTTTTAATGATGTTTCCAAATAATTTAATAGGATACTAGATAATTTGAATTCAACTATTTGATTTTAATTTCTGATTATGCTGCTAGTTTTTACGAACATCTTTACGCTGTTTAATGAGGATCTGTTGTATTTAAATAGAATATTTAAAATAATTAAACTCCATTATTATTCGAGATATATTATTGTAATAGTTATTTAAATTATTTTAAATTACCTTATTTATGATTTATTTTACAAGAATAAAGAGGAAGTAGTTCTGTAATTTTTGTAAAGATATTTATGAATTTTATTGACATAATTTTCTTTGAATATATAAAGTAAATAGAGCTGATGTGACTATTGAATATAAATTATATATATATATCATATATGTTAAAAAAAATACAAAAAACACTATGGGCTAGCATCAACAATGTGCAGGTAATTTTTTCAACCTGTCGTATAATCCAAAGTCTATGCGATACTATATTTTATTAATTGATAGTTCTATAAAGTTCTGAATTACATCGGATTAAACATAAATTTCCGTGATTAGGCGTGCTAATCCAAATCTCAAGAACCAATCCTAGTTCTTTCATTTTTTATCTTCTCTTTTATGTATTCTGAGACTTTAATACAATTTTACATCTCTCAAATGCAATATCTATATTTTATATTTATTATTTAACACAAAAAATTCATTATTTTTTATTAATTTCACTTTTATTATGACTCTCAAATTCTAAAGTTTGGATCCAAGGGTTTTGACTCCTTATATCTAAAGTCATGACTATTCAGGTTGTGACTCTCCATGTCTAATGATAGGATGTAATGGATGTGACACTCCATGAATGATTCAATGTTGTGGATATCCGACCACTACAAAAGTATTCTCTAATTGGGTTATGGTTCCCTCATAAAGATAATATTGGTGTACATGATTCTCACACTGAGTAAAGAGGTATAAATGAATAATATGTTCACATTGGACTAAACAACTATAAAAAAGATCCTTCTATTATTTACATTAATCCTTATTAATTAGCAATAATAATTAACATTGATAATTAATTTATTAAATCACTTATTTTGTTTATATTTTTTAATCTATTCTATTCATCCCCCCTATATACCATCATCCATTTCCCTATCCAACCGAAAAATCTCAATATTTCACTATATTTTCCTTCATCTCATTTATTCAATTTAATGGTTTATTCCATTAAAATTATAACTAATCATATTCCACAAATTGATGGATGTATTTTTGAAAATATTCAATTTTTAGAAAATTAACATTTTATGAAATTTTAGATTTACACAAAATATGATAAATCCAAGAAGCGACTCTTCCATTTTGAGCATGAATTCAACTATATATTTGAGAAATAAGTTTTATTGTAAAGACTCATTTCTCAAAATACACTATCACATTAAACCCTTATGTGAAATTATTTTATAAAAAATATTGTTTCATCATGTTAATATATTTAATATTCACTCACTATAAAATCACAATTTATTCTAAAATAAAGGTACCATGAAGAGAAGGGTTATCTATGTTGGTCAACCCCAAGGCATCTCCATTAAAAATGAAAAAAAATCGTGTGGATGGGATTTTGGGATATAATAAAAAATAAGTTTATCTTTAGGGCTTCCATTGCTTGAATGTTTGGAAGAAAAAATGTTTCCCACCCATAATGTAAATATGTGGATAAAGTGTGTCCTGGATGATTATATAGAATTCAAAATAATATTTTTTTAGATGTTATATAACTTGGAATGATGTGGACAATCCAAATTGCATTGATGAGAATAATAGATATCCCATGAAACATCGGTTATCTAGGAAAATTTGGTATATGATTGACGATTCGTGGAATATATATGTAATATTATAATTAAAATTAATTCTTATTAAATAAATAAAATAAGGATTTTAGTGTTAGATAAATATATAAATATATGGACTAATACTGAAGGCTATAATTAATTTTTTTAAGAAGTGATTAATAATTTGTTGATCGAGAGAATATTTTATGACTATATTTTATGATGTATCGAATTACCAGATGTTTGAGAATTATTAATATTGAATTTCTCTAACAATATAAATATGAAAATAGAACATCGAAAAGGTAATCTAGGAACTTTTTCATGTCAATTTTTTTACTGTGTTTTATAATGGTAAGTGTGCTTTGTGAATATGGTTCAATAAAACTAGGATCTAAAAGAAATTGAATCTGCACAACTAATGGACCGTATTATATTATGATTACTTTCTAGGAGCTGTATGAATATAATATGATCATGTATCTGTTTCAACATTGATTAACACAATCTATATTAGGGAATGTTCTCTCACTGCGTGTGTAAGACCCTGAAATTTAAGAATATATTTCTCATCAATATACATATATATATATATATTCATATAAATTGAAGCATGAAATATAGAGCATCTGTGAATGGTTTTCATAAATTACAAAATGAATCACATTATATGGTATAAATTTCATTCAAATGATTTATTATTTATTTAAGAAATATTTTGACTCTAATTAACTATTTTAAAGTATCTTTTTTGTAGTAGTTAATTTTTTCCCTATATATTTGAATAAATAATTTTATTTATACTATAATGATTATGAAAATTAAATTTTTAACCATTTAAAAAATTAATTCAATTTTTATCTATTTGTTAGAATTTAAAATAAAAACAATGTGTCTGTAGAAATAGAATATTTTCTAAAAAAATAAATTTCATCTCTGTGATATTTTTTATCTTAATAAATTAAAATAGTCACTATTGATGTATATTTTTTGTTGAAATGTAAATATAATATAATCTATAAAATATGTTTACATTCAAATTATATATTTTACAAGGCTTTTAATTATATTAATTCAAGTTTTATGCCTAAGATAAAAAATTTCATGAATTTGTTTTTATTGTGTTTTTAATGAAAATATTTCAAAATTATTATCATCTATATATAAAATTTGGATTTTATAGATTGATAAATATTTTTAATATACATGTTCATGTTTTTTAAATTGGACCCCATTCATTTTATTCATAATGAATAGTAAATATAATAAAAATCTATTATATTGGTTAGGGATAAAAAAATTTAACATGGGGGTAAACTAAATGAAAAAGTTTAAAATATAATATAAACTTCCTTAAAATTATGAAATTGTATTTATTTTGACAATACCATATCTTAGGTTATTAATTTGATATCATCAGTACCACTTTAACAATAAGAAACATTTTGAATATATATTAATTAAATATATAAAAGTTACCCCCACCTCATATATAAAAGGGAACACATGTCCTCTCATTAACAAATATCTAAATGCCCCACAACTCATCCAAAGCTTACTAAAATCCATTATCAACATTCCTATCAATGTTATATTTTATTTTTTAGTGAATACCAACCGAGTGGTCAGTAAAAAGTGATCTTAATGATATTTCTCAAATAGGATGTAATCATCTTCATCAAATCCTTTTTTATTTATCATCATATATATGATATAAATAATATATAATAATATTAAATAAAAAATTATCAGACAAATTGCAATAAAAAACTGATGCTTTGTTAATGGTATAGTAATTTTCTACCACTTTTACATCATTTTGGATATTATAATGTCATTTGTGTGTACATGGTTATTACCACAACCATGAAGGGATGTGATTTGTTTCTTATGTAATCCACCCAGGGTAAGTCATATAGTTGGATTTAGTGAATATATAACATATTTATGATATAATTATTATTCTTTAATGGTTAATTATTATTCATATTTCGTTACTTATTTTCAGTAAAAAGTGAAAGCATTACTCATGCATACATATGAACGCCATCTAAAATACAGGGATATAAATAATTTTTCAACTATACATTATATGAAAGGTAAATAAAGTATATATAATGTATAATCATAATACTTAATGCATGAATATTATCATATATATGATGAATCCAAGACCATGTTTCAGGGATCATATTCATCAAACAAAAACATATGTGGAAAATCATCTAAAATTCATAGAAATGTTGATACTAATAAAAACATGTTAATAAATATATAATCCAAATTATAATGGAATAAATTAACATAAAAATATTACTATGGTTCTTTTATATATTTATAATAAATATATAATTATTATTTATGATTGAAATAATAAATAGGAATAAATTCAGGTTTTTTGGTTAGAGTTTATACTGAAATATCATTTTAAATTGGGATTTTTTATGCATTAATCTCTTTTTGGAGAATTATATGATTTTTTACTAATAAATAAAATATATTTTTTAAAAAAATTTAATTTATCTTATTTTCAGGTTTTCGTATAATTATACACTATTTTTAAATCATGTAGTTAGTATTTTTAATAAATTTCAAAAATAGTTTATAGTAACCTCGACCCTAGTGGCTTACATTCGGTGCATAATTTATTAAATTAGAATAATATAAATTTAATAACATAAAAAATATTAAATACTTTAGTATTAATAGTAAACAAGAAACATACATGATTCTTACATTTCATTTTAATACACAAATTGAAAAATGAATTTTTTTTAGAACAACTATATTCCCTCATGAATATTCATTCATATAAAACGTAGTACATTTCATGGATTCTTGATAGAAGAAAAATGGGTGATATTAAATTCTTAGTAAGGGATATGTATAATAGAATTTATCATTAATCAATATCATTAATCATTATTAAATGATAATGAACTGAACAGAAATTCCATTTAAGTAACTCAATTGCATTAATTGATAAAGAATTAATCAATATGAAATGGTTAATAACAATAAAAACATTCCATTTAATCAAAAAAATAAAAAATAAATGCATCAAGAGATAATATCATAGTGAAAGTATCATGAATAATAAAAATTGGACTCTTAAAAAATGCAATTCATAATTATTGCATTCCATGATCGATGGATTCATGATATCTCTGCCATCAAGACCAATCACATGACAGTGTAAACTATATGTGAAAACTCGGTTACTTCTCAATTAATTTTTTTCATAAGGCCTAATGATTCATCAAGGATAAATATTATATTATGCTCCACTATTATATAATTTACTAATAAGTCCTCATATATTTGAATAAATTATTTAATTTAGTAATAAATGTTTCCGTAATATCAAAAATCTTTTTTCTGGAAAATTTATATATTTGTCAATATTTTTCTATTTAAATAAATAACATTCAAAGTTAACAATGTGTCTCAATATGAGATATAACATTCTCACTAATTACATCCATGATAAAAAATAAGGATATTAATGTGAAATTTTTTATTTATTGATAATACAAAAGTGTATATTTCAATGGGATGTTAATTAAAACAAAATGCAATAATTTTATGAATTTTAATACAGTAATATCTAAAAATAACCATAAACCATCTAGATGAAAAAAAAGGATGGTATCAACATATAGTAATTGGAGGAATAATAATTAATTTTTCAAATTAATTAAATAAAAATGAAAAAATGTCAATAAAATTCTCTTGTGAAAATTTTCATATTCATTAAAAATATTTAAAATCATTTTATATTAAAATCAAAACTAAAAATAGTTTCATTAAATAGATCCTCGTAAATTTGAAAAGAAAATTTTAATGAAATGGTGTTCATAGTGGTTGAAAACATCATACATTATATAGAAGATAAAAATAAAATTTATTTCTCACATTAATGATGTTAGAAATGTATTTCTTAGAAAATGTAAAAAAATATTCAATTCAAATTTTCAGTAGAAGACAAAAAGTATTTTTTTAAAAAAATAAATAACATTACAAAAGTTTCTAAAAAAATATGAAAAATTAGTGATATGTAATTTCATTTATCTGTTTGAAATGTATAATTTTTTTTAAATTGGTTTCTTGGAAGAAAATAGATTTCCATACAAAGTCAAGAATGATGTTTTATTTTCTTTAGAAAATCTATAAAAATTTTATTTACTAATTATTTTTAATTTTTTAGCATTACAATAAAATAAAACGAATAACTCGGTTATAATAAAATGAAATGTATTTTCAGTAAATGGTCAATTAGTTTCCAAAAACTATAAATCATGAGTAAGAGGTCTTGATTGGAATGATATTTTTGAAATAAACCCTTATAATGATCATAATTTTTAAGTGATAATTCACCCAAAGAATAAAATAATTTTTTCAAAAAATAAAACTAATAATAAAATTTTAAATAATATTTAAGTAATTAATTTCATTTGACACATAATCATATAATATAAAATATTAAGAAAATTTAGTATAACCTAATGAAATGATATTTAGTTATTAAATACATTAACAAGTGGTAGATTTTAATTGAAATAATATTTTATATTATAATTCAAATTATAACATATAATTATATTAATAATGTAGTATTAAAGATTTTATACATCAATGGGTCAGTATATAAACCATATAAATGAAATTTGATTCAAAACATTACAATGTGCCTCAATGAAATGATATTTTAACGAAATACGTAACCTCACACTCCCTTTTGTTTGAACGTTAATAAAACTCTAATTTAGATGTTGTTAAATTTTTATTAACAAATAAAAGGACTATAAAAATAAGTATAATGTCATTTCTGATCATTTTGTAACATGTTATCACCCTTTCATTAAAATAAATTCATTATTTTCAATATTGTAGGTATTAATTTCCTTGTTTTCTCTTGCATGTTTTATCCCGAATGATCCAGTAACTATTTATATTATATAACTCAATCATATAAAGAATCAAAATAATGATTTATGTATTGTATTTTTAGATAAGTTTTACATTTAAATACAATCATTAATGATGATTACTCTGAAAAATGATGTTTTTATGATCATGGAGACATTAGGTTGTACGTCTACATGAGTAACATTTCAGAATTTCAATGATCATTATGGAAATAAGGTAAACAATTTATTATGTTTATATTATGAAAATAATATTATATATAACATATAATAATTTTTTTTATCATCCATTTGGTGTGGGGGTGAAAAGAGAGTTTCATTGCTTAGTGAAGGCGGTAGTCCACACATACACGAAGATGATATCATCATTAAGTGAGAAACAATTTATGAATGAAAATGATATCTATTATATTTCAATAATGATAAATATTTCATAAATATCATAATTATTTAATTTATGTAAAATATATTTTTTGAATTTAACCTTATCACCTTCCATGTGAACCATAACTGAATAATGAATCATATCGCATTATGAGGTGGTACTCTATTTTAAACATAGGTAATTTTATCATATCCCCTATGGAATATATTTTAAAATGATATATATGAAATAGTGAATCATTTTTTATAATTATTTTATAAATAAAATATATATAATTTATATCCATCATCATACCCAACCATGAAATGTTGTAATATTAGAACGAATGACATCAGTTCGTGAGGTTGTAGCCCAATTTACACATTAACAATGATCTCATAATCCATTTGATGGAAGTGGATATGGTATTAGTAAATTACCTTATTATATAAATAACACACTATATGTAATAAATAAAATTAATTATATAATCATTATTAAATAATAATTTAATGGCGTGGAGAAGGATATAAAATAAAGACTCTTGCTGAAGAACATTACCTCATCTTCGAGTATCCTCCCTAGGTTTGTAGTAAATCCATTATAGGATGGATTTATGCCCAAACTAAGGGTGATAGGATGAAGGTAGTGGTTTTAGTAAGATATTGGGGTAGATCATGGCTGAACCAATGTGGTTTTATGGTGTTAAGGTTGGAAGAAGGTAGAGGCGTTTTAAAAGTGAGAGACATGACACACTTGGCATTTTAATAACGAATTGAGTACTCTCACTTTTTTTACATGTAAAAATTATTCAAAATGGTAGATACTAAAATTACAGAGTCTATTGGTCGATATATGCCAATAATATAATTTCTAAACAAGTTCATATGCCATTTTACCCTTATCTTTTTAGTTTAGCCCCCAGTAAAGACAATTTACATTGACCATTGTACTTGTTTTTACTATATTGATTAATAATATTGGCTAAAAAATATTATTACCTTATGAGACACTATAAGTAATTATTATTTTAAATAATAAATCCATTCTTTTAAATTTAACACACATAATTAAAAAAAATTGTTTAAAATTAATCCCACAACTCTGACGAGAAATCATGTTTTTCAAAGTGGAAATGTTCAAAAGAAATCATTGGTTTTATATCTAAATTAAATATTAAAATGATTAAAATGAAATATTTTTATTAGTTTATATATAATTTTAATGATTTTGATTTTAAAAAAAATTAAATATAATTTAGAATAATAAATTATATAATCAAATAGGTGGTTTTGAAATAAAATTAGCTATTTTTTCAATATTATTATAGAAATAAATTGTTTTATAAAAATAAAAAAACTCCCCCAAAGATAATTTTGATGTTCTGATTTAAAATATTAATGTTATTTTTAAATATAAATCATCCAAATTTCATTAAAATTAATTTAATATAATGTGCGCTGAGCTTAATTAAACTGTCCTTTAGAAAAGATACATTTTTTAATAAAAAATTATTTTTATTTTAAATAATCATTTATTAGTTATAATCAATAGATAACTTATAATACTATTTAATCTATTTATTTCTAAAATTTATTTAATCTTATTTATACCCTCCATTCAGATGGCATGGTGATATTTTTCATATAAAATAATAATATAAATAGTATTTTATTATTCATTAAAATACAGTCTTCTATGTAATGTAAGTTAATAAAGAAACATTATGTTGTGTGTATTGCAAGATAAACTATGGTCTACTTTTAAAAAATGGTAAACTAATTGATTTATGTAATTCAATCTAAACATAGTTTTGTGTATAATACAATCTATCGAATACAAGATTGTTCTTTTTCAATTTTGGGGTTTTACATTAAACCCACCATAAGTATATTGTGTCATCATAATGTAAACATGATCATGGAAATCAAGGATTTTAAATTTGGAAACAACATTACTAAAAACCCAACATCATAACATTGATAACAAAATATCCTCTTAATAAGAGAGAATGGTAAGTAGATAGTTCATTTGAATTGTCATATAACTATGTTTCTAAGTATGAGAACATCGGAGGTATGTGAAGATTCAGATATGGAAGAATAGAATAAACATTTAGAGAATGACTACGGTAATTGATCACAATAATGAAATTATTAATGGATTAATAAGGGCCAGAAAACACAAATAAAAAATGTAAGAAGAATTTCATTGACATCATCAGAAATGATGGTAATATGATAACAATTTATTTTAGGATCCTTTTCTTTTCCTATGTTTGAGAAATTATTTTACTATTTAGGAATATATTGAAAAATAATTACATAATATACATATGTTTCATAAGTAAAATTTCATTGTTTGGTTTTTATTTGAAAATTTAAAAATAATCACTTAATCCAATAAATTAACATCCCAATATTAATTTTTTATCATCTTTAGAAATAAAATTCACATTTAAGGGATCATAATATATATAAATGAGGGACAATTCATTCCATAATCCTTGAAATATTTTCCAAGAAAAATGTTTACCAATAGATATAGTAAATTAATTTCTTACCTCAAAGGTAACACCACTAGTTCAAAATTAATAGTTATTTTTCAATTAATTTAACAAAAAATTGAGATATTAACTATGTCATAATGTAGATAAATGTTCGGAAGTAAACCACTATCAATCTTTAAACATGGGTTCAAGTCCCATGACATTTCTGAATGTGACTATTTTTCACTTGGTTAATAAATTATCCTTTTCCTAATATATATTAATATAATTCCTATAACATTTTCAAAAAATGGTGGATATACTTGAAAAAAAATTAATAGTTGAAGATTTTTTTACTAAACATTTAATAAAAAGTATTTTTTTAGTAAATTTATACTATTGAAATATTAAATTTATTATAATAAAATTAATTATAATATTAACCATAAATAATATAAATATTTTTATAATTATATATATATATACATATATGTTGGACTCCTCATGTATTAATCATGTTTTAATGATAAAAAATCATATTCAACCTAGTTATCTCATGTAAAGTTTAACAAAAAAATGTATATTAATGTTTAATGTATTCTCATGCTTCAGGAAGATCAATGAAGGAATTTAATTTATCTATATTAATTCTACATTCTTTATAATATCATTGATCTACACTCAGAACACCTTCTTTGACAAATGCTTAAGTCTAATCCATTCTATTATCAACATTACTTACATCTGAAAATAGTTACATTGAAAAGTCTGAGACATTGTGAGTCCGCCATTGGCTACGTCTTTCTGGAACCGTGAAGCAGACACCGTGAACAAGACACCATGAACACAAAACGTTGTGAAGCAAGACACTGTGAAGTAGACACCGTGAACTAGACACTGTGAATTAAGACAACATAAAGCAGACACTGTGAACCAGACACCATGAACAAGACATCGTGAACAAGACACTATGACCATGATACCCCGTAACACTTAGAAATCATGTTCAATCTAGACACCATGTGAAGGAGACACCATTTAAATGACTTACTATGACACCATTTCATAAACGTTTTTGCCTTCATTCAATTTAATTTCTAACGGTCATATTTGATGTTTCTAATGAACTGACATAATTACGGTTACATTGTATACATATCATTGGACAATACGAGATATGAGGTGCAGAATACATGCAACCTGTCAGCTCCAACACATGCATTTCCAAGATAAAAGCTATGTTTTACCAGGAATCATTGAGTGTGATAGTAAATGAAAAACAATGTTGTTATCACCACAAAGAAGAACACACTTAGAGAAAGTGTCAAAAGAAAGGCCCACTGTATGCAACTCAACACTACTGAAGAACATTCGAAGCATATTTGATGCTTAGAGAACATCATCTCTCTATTGAACCTTACGAAGAACAAAATCTGAATCACGAAAATCTATTTTACAGACAAAGACTCGAACTTTGCATATGATTCATCTCAGATGTCAAAAGATTCAAATAGAAACACTTAGAGCATCTCTTGACCCATCTCAATATTTCTACTCTACTGTGTATCTATTTATTACCTTTCAAGTAGAGTGTGTACCTTTAGAACAACACAATATGTTTCCTATATTAAATAGAAGGATACAAGATATCCTTACAAATACTTTTTTTTACTCTTGTGTATACCCACTGATAAGTGTGGATGAGTTCCTTATGTGTCCCGGTTTTTTTATACCCATGAAAACTGTGGAAGAGGTCCCTATGTGATCTGGATAGTCTGTGTACTGTTTTTAACCCCGATACAAGGTGTGGATAAAGGTTTATTTATATAAATAGCTTGGTGGATGTTGATCACCATGTGGAGTGGATTAGCTATCATCTTGAGACTGAACCACCTGTTTCATATCTGTTGTGCTGCTTCAATTAGTCTTCTCTATTTTATTGCTTTACAATATAATTCAGAAACCTCTAATTCCACTTTGATATTTTATCTTTGATAGAAGGTATAACCGACTTGTCTTTGTATAATAACTTCAAAAGTAATATTAAAAACCCAAATTAAGATTACTAAGAATTAATCAATCTTCTACGAAGTTATGTAAACTATCAAACTTTAATAATAGTATAACCTTTATTTAGTAGGTTGTATTTAATCTTGGGGGAAACCTTTTTAGAAATAATTTTTACAGAAATTTTTATAGTTACTCAATTCACCCCTCCCCTCTTGTGTAATCTACTCCGACCAATATTTAGTATCAATGGTTGTTTATTAGGACTCTGTGTAATCATGTTTAACTGTGATTAACGTTTTACCTTAAAGATCTATAAATTTTTTTAGTTCTAAATTTCTATCTCCTTTAAAGTCATACATTTTTATGGATAATAGATTTTAAGGTGATGAAACCAACAGACCACAATTCTTTAATGGAACCAATTGTGCTCAATGGAAAATTGTAATGAAAATTCATTTAGAGAGTATGAGTTTTGAAATTTGGTAATCCATTATAGATGAATACAAAATTATTACTACTGATAGAATCACATGGGATGAACCTACCAAAACTACATATAATAACAACTACAAATCTATTAATGCTTTATACTACTCCTTAAGTGATTAAGAGTTTAAGAGAATTTCTGCTTGTAAGACTGCCCATGAAATTTGGGATACCCTATATGTCTCTCATGAAGGAACATCTATTGTAAATGAAATGAGACTTAATACTTATACGATCAAATATGATAATTTTAAAATGAAACCTGATGGGCCTATATATGACATGTATCTTAGGTTCAACGAGATTTTCAACACAATTATTTCTCTGGGAAGAGAAGTCACTACCAAGGAACAGATCATGAGATTCCTTAGATGTCTACCTAACAGATGGAGGGGAACCTTTGTCTCCATTAGCGAATCATGTGACATCAGTAAAATACCTGTAAAAGTACTCATTGGGAAACTGGTGATGTATGAGGAAGAGATAAAAGTAAATAAATAATAGGATGAACCAAAGAGGAAATATGTTTCATTCAATACCACCACCTCTTAGCACAAAGACAATGGGAAACTGGAGGCTTCTGTATAAAGCTCCACCAATGAACAATCCTAATATGAAAGTGATGAGGAGATTGATCAACTAGCCAGAATATTCAAATGATTTCTAAAAAAGAAGAACTTTTTCAGAAAGCCTAAATTAAAGGGAAAATATGACCAAAAAGGAAACTAGAAGAAGGACTGGAAATGATGTGACAAAAATGATGAAATTTTCTATTATGAATGTAAGCGCAAAGGACATATAAAGGATGACTGTCCAAATCTCATGTACAAAAAGAAATATGAGGAAAACGATAGGAATTACATAAAGGCAATCAAAGAAACCTGGAGTGCTTCTAAGGATAGTTCAAGGGACTATGAGACATCACATGATGAACGGGGAAACAAAGACAATATGTGTTTTATAACAAACACATTTGAGGTAAAATTGAACTCTTCTGTACATAATTCATACTATTTTGAAGATTAAAGTGACTCTGAAAAAATGAACAATGATGAAATGTTTGAATACTATAACATGGTTTAAGAGACATGCAATAAAATAAAAGACAAATATAAATCACAAAAAGAAACATCAAGCTCTCACTGTGAATGTTAAATCTGAACTTACTACTGAAGTAGAGAAAAATGCTCAACTTCACAAAGAAAACAACGAGTTAAAAATGTGTAATGATAAAATAAAGAGTGATTTAGAAATTTTTACTAATCAGAAAAATACCATTACCCAAATGATAAGAAAACAGATTTCCCCAAAATACAACAGCGGCATTGGTTATGAACTCGGTAAATAAAATCTTGGTAGAACAAAGCTTGTTTTAAGATCTAGGACATATAGTTTTACTCCCACCTTTGGACATAAATAAACTAATTCAATTCATGATACATGTTCTACTATTTGAATATTTTCTGGATTGAATACATTTTATTTTTTAAATACTTTACAGAATGCTTATAAGAAATATATGAGCCAAATATGGGTTCTTAAAGAACTTATTACTAATATTACTGGACCCAAACAAGTACGTGTACCAAAATCTATTTTTTGTATAATCTTTTTTAGGAATGATTCTTAAATATCTCTTGCATAAGTATATGGTATATGGAAATTAGATGTTCATGCCACATGACAAGAGACTACTTATGCTTCAAGATCCTCATAAAAGTAGATGGAGGACATGTCACATTTGGTGACAATGCCAAGGAAAAGATTATTGGACTAGGCCAAATCAGTAACTTTAACCAGTTTTAATTTCTAAAGTATGATTTGTTGATTGTTTAGAATACAATCTGCTTAGTATCTCATAATTATGTTATGATGGATTTCATGTTAGATTTGATAATTTTTCTTGTAATGTCTTAAATTCAAAAGATGAATTAGTATTTTCTACATTAATAAATGAAAATGTTTATTCTGGGAATTTTGATTCTTTAGCTTCTCAAAATGATTCATGCTTAAGTGTATTTCAAAAATAATCTTTGCTCTAGCATATGAGACTAGAACACTCTAATCTTAACTCCCTTATAAAGAAATCTAGAAAAATCCTAGTTAAAGACTTATCCAAACTTGAGTTTCCAAATGACAAAGTGTGTAATCCCTATCAAAAGGGAAAACAACACAAAGTTTCTTTCAAACCAAAGAATGTAGTGTCAACTTCTCAACCTCTTAAATTAGTTCACATGGATTTGATTGGACCTTCTAGAATTCCTAGTATTAATGGGAAGCAATATGTTTATGTTCTTGTAGATGATTTTTCTAGATATACTTGAACATTCTTTATGGAACAAAAAAGTGAGGTCTGCTCTTATTTTACTAAGTATTCCATGTATGTAAATAATATTAGTGGACATAGAATTAAATCCTTAAGAAGTGATCATGGTTTTGACTTTGAAAATAAACAGTCTAAATACTTTTTCTCACAAAATGGTTATAATCACAATTTCTCTACCCCTAGAATACCTCAGTAGAGTGGAGTTGTAGAAAGAAGAAATAGAACCCTAGTAGAAATTACTAGAACAATGCTTAGTGAATATGACTTACCAATTTATTTTTGGGTCGAAGCTATCAATATAGTGTGCTACATAATAAATAGAGTGTTGATTAGACCTATTCCTAAGAGGACTCCATACAAAATATGGAACAATATAAACCCAAGGTTAACTACTTCAATGTTTTGGGTTTTGAAGTATATATATTTAATACCAAATAAAAACCTGAGAAATTTTCATCCAAAAGTGATGAAGGAATATTTTTAGGATATTATATATATAATAAATCCTATAGAGTGTTCAATAAAATAATTAAATGTGTGGAAGAATCTATTCATGTAAAATTTGATTAAACAGATCCACATGAGCCTAAAACCATCCTAGAGAATCTAGAGGATGATTTATCAAATTTAAAAATCAATTAAAAATAATTAAATTCATTTATGAAGTAATCTGTGAAAACCCCAAACTATAAAGACTCCCTAGAATCATGTCACATTGAACCTCACTCTGTTGATGAACCTAAAATCACTAGTCCCATTTATTCTAGAACTTTTATAACCCTTAAGAACCATACCATGGAAGCTGTTGTTGGATACTTATACAAAAGAACTCAAACTAGAGCTTCTTTTAGAAATTAGGTTGAACATCAAGTCTTCTTGTCACAAATCGAGCCTAAAAACAATAATGATTCTATCAATGATGAACTTTGGGTGATTTCTATGCAAGAAGGACTTAATCTGTTTGAAATCAACATTGTTTGGAAATGTATTGCATGACCCAAGGACACATTCACCATAGGAACTAAATGGGTGTTTAGAAATAAGGTTGATGAAGCTGGTAACATAGTTAGATACAAGTCTAGATTAGTTTTATAAGGATATAGTCAAGAAGAAGGAATTGACTACGAGGAGACCTTTCCACCAGTAGCTAGACATGAATCCATCAGAATACTTCATGCCCATGCTACACATTTGAATTTCAATTATATCAAATGGATGTTAATAGTGAATTCATAAAAGGGTATATAGCTGAGGATGTTTTCGTTGAAAAAACACCTCGATTTATAAACCCCTATCTTCTAAATCATATTGGTAAACTATCAAAAGCGTTATATGATTTAATGAAAGATCCAAGATCATGGTAAGACAGATTGAGTACTTTTCTTATTTCTAAATATTTTACAAAAGGAATAGGATATCCAACCCTTTTTATAAAATGAATTTTTAATGATTTTTTAGTTGCTCAAATCTATGTAGATGACATTTTTTGGATATTTGAGTATTTCTTTATGTGTTTATTTATCTAATATGATGAGAAAATATTTTGAAATGAGTTTAATGGGTGATCTAAAATTCATTCTTGGATTTAAAATCATTCAAAATAATGGTGGAATTGTTTTCACACAATTTAAATATAAAAGATATCTTCTAAAACGTTTTGGATTGGAAAGAACTAAAAGTAGTTTCACTCACATGAGTACCTATTGTATGTTGGATCTCGATGAAGATGGAAAATCTTTTGATCAAACCACTCATAGAGGAATTATTTTAAGTTTACTCTACACAACTTATAGTCTTCCAATCATTATGTTTAGTGTGTGTATGTGTTCTCATTTTCACGAAAACCCTTAGGAATCTCATGAAAATTTTGTAATGTGAATTTTCAAATACCTCAAGCATACACCCAATCTAGGACTATTTTATCCTAAAGGAAAATCATTTGAATTAGTTTGTTCTTCTGATGCTGACTTCGGTGGCTGTAAGTTAAATAGAAAAAGAACCTGTGGAGCATGTCACCATTTAGGAATGTCACTAGTATCATGGTGTAGTATGAAACAATATTTTGTGGCATTATCTATTACAAAACCTAAATACATAGCTGCTGGCAGTTTTTGTGCACATATTTTGTGGATAAAAAACAAATTACTGTATTATGGATATCAATTCAGACATGTACCTACAAATTGTGACAACAGACGTGCTATTAAAATCTCAAAGAATCTTGTTTCACATTCGATGACAAACCACATTGATGTAAGACATCAGTTTTTGAGAGATCATTATCAAAAAGGTGATATCACAATGAAATTCAATAGTAATGAATATCAACTTGCTGATATATTCACCAAACCATTATATTCTATGAGAATATACTACATTATACAAGAACTAGGCATGATAAATCTCAAATAGATACCTTCCTTATTACTGATTTAGGGATTACTGTTCGATATCTTGCTCTGTTATACGTTAATTTTTCATGATTATGGTTTCTCAGTTACTGTCTCTCAAGTTTAATGTCTCATCGTAATGTTTTATGTTTACCATCTCACAGTGAGTATTTTTTACTTACTATCTAATGCTTACTGTCTCACTATAATGTTTTATATTTATAGTCTCACAGTTAGTATTTTTCATCTAGTGTCTGATGTTTACAATCTCACTGTAACACACACTAAGAAGATCGTTCACGGTCTCATGTGAAGCTTGTTTACTGTCTCACCGTAATGGCCAGATATTGTCTCACTGTAAAACTTTTTTGTGTTTTTCTTTAAACGTGTATTGCGGTAATTATATCTTTCACATTTTTTATTTTCCCGCGTTTTCATTTTTGCGACGTTTGGTATTCCTAAATGATAAAACAAAGATAGTATCACTCAATTCTTCACTCGAGGTTTCTTTTTCTTACTATATTTGAACCCTTCTTCATCACTGCCATCCTTCTCTCGCTCGAACTTTTATTGAATTCCAAGAATGAAATTTCCTTCATCAATGACACATGAGAAGCACATATCGAAGAAGAAGAAGATTTCACCTAAGCTGATACCCAATGGAAATTTTAATCCGAATCTGGTAAACCGTGTTGTTGTACTTGAGAATGAGATTTTCCAAAAATGTCTTATGTCTAGTATGTATATGGTATTGAAAGTGTTAGAAACACAGGGATTTCTAGAATGGTTCTCTAAGGAAGATAGGCCGATCTATCATATGTTAGTGGCTCAGTTTTACCAGTACGTTCAATTCTCCTTCAATTTTCGTGATATTTATATTGTAAGAAGCTGATTAAATGGCCAGAGCTGCTCATTCTCTTCGACGTTATGGGATGCATGCCTAATGATACCTCATGAAGGCATCTGTAAGGATTAACAGAGAGGACCTCCACCTTCAACCGAATTCTTTGATTTAGATGATGCCTTGAAAACCATAACTGGAAATGGCACCCAGAGGAGATCCATTGATGCCTAATTAGATATAGAATCAAGGCTTCTGTTCATGTTTATAAATAATTTGGTTAGTTTGAGAAATGGTTATTTTTCTATATTAAAATAACAAAATTTATTTGTAATTTACCTTATGAAAAATGCGCATAAGATCACCCTATGAAAGTATATCATACACCATATGTGTGATTTGATCATAGTCACATCCAATTCAACTTTCCTGTTTTACTCTTAGATAATATCAACCATGTTTCCTTCCAAATGTATGGTAGGACCTAATGAGGAAGTAATGAAGGATTGTGAGTACTGACTCTCAAAATACACTATCAAATGAATGAAGATAAAATGGAATCCTTATAAAAATAAATGGGTGGAATACAATGATAAAGTTTATGAGAAATTAAATCATGTAGATTATCCCTCAAGACAAAAAGACATTTATAATCCTAGTTTGGAACCAAATGACATTGTTGAGTATCCTGTAGAAGAATAAGAAATGGTTATAGTTCCACCTAGGGAAGCTGTTATTATTGAGGAATACTGGAAAACTGATCCTCGTGAAGTTCATGAAGAAGAAATTTCTACTCCTATAGAAGCTATTAATCTAGAAATGCATCCCAAGGCTAAAACATAATTAGTTTCCAAAGATTCTGAAAAGCATGCCATGGAAGATCCTATTATGGAAGAGCTACCTGTTTTTCTATAGTTCAATCATGAGGAACTCCCTGTGGAATAATCTATTCCTAAAATCATATCTTCAGCTGAAGAACATATGGAGATAGCCTTTCAGTGGGTGAGACAGGAAATGAGTGAGGAACTTAGATCTGAGTAAGGATGATCTGAAATAATTTAGTTCTACCCTCTTATCTAGAGTTGAGAAACTCATGAATACCCAACCTCATCTTGTGTCAAATTTAAGTGAGAGATATGCCACACATTTATTAGAGTAAATTATTTGGCAAATAAAACCTAAGATGCTTCATGAAATTCAATAAGTGAGGGTTGAAAATAAGCTACTCATTAATGAAGTAAAGACCCTAAGATGTATAGTTGAAGAAATACAGAGAGAGCTGAATTTGAGATCTAATCCTATTGCTCCTCCTATAGAACTTGTTTCTCCTCAAATCCCATAGGTTGGTCTGTCCAAGAATCAACCTTTTCTAGCATTCATAGATGAAAAGATCAGAGAAAGGAAAAATCAAATTGTGATGGAAATGAATGAGCTTGTTTCCAATCATAATAAACTAACTGATGAGTATACAGGGTGTATTCAAAAGGTGTTGAATCAACTAAAATCTCTGACCACAGATGTCAAAGCGTATGGTCAATCCTCTAAACCCTCCTTGGACAATGATTTGCTCAGAACTGTAGTCAAAGAAGAGCTTCAGAATATACTATGTGGTTTCAATACAAATTCGTTATCTGAAGTGGTCAAAAATAGTGATAGAGTTCTTGACCTAGTACAAATCCACTCCAAAATTTCTAATGATTCTCTACAAGAGATTTACAAGAATGTTATTTTCTACATTAATAGAATCTTCTCCAAGACCGATATGAAAAACGATTTCAAGTAACTTGAAGAAAATCTGTAGATTACTCATGTGACTCAAGCATTCAATACCCATGTCCAGAAGCACAAAAAGTTAACTTGACTGTTTGACATGTTTATGGATAATAAGGATGATTTTGAAAAAGACATGCAGTATGGTGAATAGTTCATTAAGATTTCATCAAACTCTTGAGACCCTATCATCATTTCAAGAGTACAGTCATTGTTCCCCCAGCGACTGCACCTCTTAGACCTGGGCTGCCTACCTTCACCTCTACCCTATCCTCAACCACCATTTCTGTCAGCCAAGAACTAAGTCATTTCAGGTCTGGGATTCTTGATCTACAACTACCTAGATATTCTACTGTCCATACATTGGCTCCCCTAGTATTTGAAGTCCTTACATTACCCTCTTTATCAACTACCTCATTGTCATCCTCTACCTCTATCTCTACCCTTATAGCTTATTCTTCTTCCACTGACGCTAAATACAATTAAAAGGCCATCCCCTGAAGAAGATCAATGATTACTCCTTTTTTATAGGGATGATTTTGATTTTGAATTGCACTTTTGATGTACTGATCCTTGTTTGATCTTAATGGAATGTTCATTTTTGGCCCCTCTAATTCCATCTTTTTGATAATCCAAAAAGGGGGATAAATTTCTATATGGTAGCCATTTATCTCTATATTTGAATCCAATATTAACTTTAACGTTACTTTATTTAAGATCATCAAAAAGGGGGAGATTGTTCGACTCCTTATGTATTAATAATGTTTTAATGATTAGATATCTTATTCAACCTAGTTAACTCCTACAAATTTTATCAAATCATTTATATTAATGTTTAAAGTATTCTCATGCTTCAGGAAGAGCCATGAAAGAACTTAGTTACTATATATTTAGTATACTTACTTTATAATATCTTTGATTTACTCTCATAATACCTTATTTGACAAATACTTAAGTCTAATTCATTCTATTATCATCATTACTTATGTCTGAACACAGTTACTTTGAAAATTATGAGACACCACGAGTCTTCCACTGACTATGTCTTTTTAGAACCGTGAAGCAGACACCACGAACAAGACACCGTTACTGCAAAACACCGTGAAGCAAGACACTGTGAACCAGACACTGTGAACAAGACACCATGAAGAAGACACCGTGAACAAGACATCGTAAACAAGACACCATGACCGCAAGACACCATGAAGTAAGAAACTGTGAAGCAGACACCATAAACCAGGAACCATAAAAAAGAAACTATGAACAAGACACTATGACCATGAGACGCCTTGACACTCATACACTGTGATCAATCTAGACACCGTTTGAAAGAGACACCATTAAAATGACTTACTGTGACACTATTTCTTAAACTATTTTTTCATCTTTCAATTTAATTTCTAATGGTCATAATTGATGATTTTAATGTACTGAAAAAATTAATGATTCTTTGTAAACATATCATCGGAAAATATGAGGTACGAGGTGCAGAATACATGAAACTTGTTGGCTCCAACACATGAATTTCCAATATAAAAGTGATGTGTGACCAAGAATCATTGAGAACGATACTGAATGAAATACAATATTGTGAGCACCATAATGAAAAACACAGTGAGAGAAAGTTTCAAAAGAAAGTCCCACTGCATGAAACTTGGCACTGTTGAAGAAAACACGAAGCATATTTGAAGCTTAGAGAACATGTTAGCTATGTTGATCCTTATGAAGAACACATGATGAATCGCAACAATCTTTTTTACAGACAAGGACTCGAACATTGCATATTCTTCATCTCAGAAGTCCAAAGTTTTGAAAATAAATACTCAGAGCTTCCTTAAACCCATCTCAAAATTTCATCTCTATTGTGTATCTATGTATTACCTTTCAAGCAGAGTGTATACCATTGATCAAAAAAATATTTTTCTTGTATTAAACTGAATGATACAAGATATCCTTACTAAAAATTTCTCTTACCCTTCTGTATACCCACAGATAAGTGTGAAAGTGGTCCCTATGTGGCCTAGTTATTTTATACACGCGAAAACATTGGAAGAGTACCATGTGTGATCTGGATGGTATGAGTACTTTTGATAACCCTGATCTTGGGTGTGGATCAATGTTTATTTTTATAAACTACTTGGTGGAAGGTGATCACCAAGTGGAGTGGATTAGGTCTTACCTTGAGACTGAACCGCTTTTTTAATATCCGTTGTGATGGTTAAATTAGCCTTCTCTATTTTATTGCCTTAAAATATTATTCAAAAATATCTAATTTCACTTTGATAATTATTTTTGGAAAGAAATTATAACAATCTTGTCTTAGGAGAATAGCTTCACAACTAATATTAATAGAAAAAATTATGATTACTGAGAATTAACCATTCTTATATGAAGATATTTAAATAGTCAAATATTTATAATATTATAACCTTGATTAATTAGGAAGTATTTAATCTTTTGGGAAACCTTTTTAGAAATTCTTTTTACATAAGTTGTTATAGTTACTAAATTCACCACTCCCCTCTTGAGTAATCTACTATGACCAACAATATATATAATTTTATGGATTATTTATCAAATAACATTTTCACTAATAGAGATACCTACCTTTAATTTCTCCCAAATAGGTCCTTATTCCGGTGACATTCTTACCACTAAAATTCATAAAAGGGGTATTTAAGACATTGAACTTACGATCAACATTATAACCATAACCACGATGGTGTTCAAAAATCATATGTTAATTTAGACTTATATTTTTATATATTTTACCCAATCCTTACATTTTTCATGATCCTTTTACCAAAAAATCAGTGAAGAAATAACATCAAATTTAATTTTTGAATCCTGATGCATACAAATTTCATCTCTTTTATATCAACATTTATCCAGCCTTGGTCTATTGGATACCCCAGTGTGTTCATTTTTACTATATATTAAAATATTTTATAGAAGTTTGTATATAAAATTTTAATTATCCTAATAATATCCTACATGAGTCTAAAAAGAGGTATACAGTAAGTATTTTTGTTGTGCACCAGGTCATGATGAGGCTAAGACCAATCTTGTCTTTTCGTATTTATTCATCCTAGGTATATGTATTCCCGAAATGTGTCCACTTGTAGTAACCATACAATGATGTAATGAAAGAAAAAACAAAATAATCTCTACCTTACCAAAACATTACAATGTTATTATATTATTATCCTTAATGTCTATCATACAGTTTTGTTCCCTAATATTTTATTTTCTTAAATCGAGATTCAAATGTTGTATCCAAACATCCTCAGATACAAACTCTAATAACCTTGTCTCCAATAGCATGGAGCTTATGAATGATTTTTGACATTGTTATAAGATATGGAGAATCATATCCTAAAGGACCATATAGTCTAGTAGTCTTGTTAAACTAAATACATACTTTAGTCTTACATTATACATGAATAAAAAATTACGACAAAATATTTCTTTTTAGAATATCCTTATTCCATATTGTATGTCCCCAAATATCAAATGTAGTACACTTCATGGATTATTATAAAAGGGAACAAAATATGGGTGATCACAATTGTTTAATAATTATTAAGTATATCAGAATCAATCATATATCAATAATAAAAAAAAATGTTCCATGATTAATAAATAAACCCACATAACATTATATATCATTACTATATAAATATATAATAAAGTATCAATAAGTAATGGTAAATAAATCCAAACATGTGAGCTTTAATAAATAGACTAAAAATGAAATGAATATTGAGATAATATCATTGTGAAAATATCATGAATAATAATAATGGAACTCTTTATAAAAAATGATTAATTATTTTATTCCATGATCTCTGGAATCATGATTCCTCCACCATCATTATCGCAGTAATGATGGTTTAAATTATAGGTAAAAAACCTACTTATTTCTATAGTAAATTGTTTTTATCATGAGACCTACTGATTCATTAAGGTGGTATATTAGTATAGGATCCATCCATCACTACAGGCCAAAATAATTCCACACATATTGAATAATGGATTTAATTAATAAATCAATATGACATAACATCAAATATCAATATTTTTTAAAATATGAAGATTTATCAAACATTTCCCTAGTTAATGAAATAATATTCAATGTAAACACAATTTGTATAAATGTTATATGGTTAAATAAATAAGAATATCCAGGAAAAATAATATAGATATTTAGGACAAATTTAATTTCTAACAGTCAATGTAATGTTAATATATCCAGAGGAAGTTAATGATTACGGAATGGGAAAATAATGTGAAAATTAATACTATCTTTCATTAATGTAATCATAAAAAATCAAGATAAATAATAAGGACTTAATCAAAATATACCCAATTGTGTGAGAATAAATTTTTTCTATCATTGATTAATATAAGTACCAAAAAAATATCATTTAAAAAGTTCTTGGTAAAAATATTCCATTTATTATAAGAAATATTTGGATATATTTTTCTATAAAATTAACATATAAAAATATTTTATTTAATAATATTATTATAAAAATACGAAGGAACATTCAAATAAATGATTTTAATAAAAATGGGTAATTTTTACATGATGTAAAAGATTAAAATAATAGTCCTTTTTTATGTGAAAAGGTTAAGAATGTGACCTTCTTCAAAAATGATATGATTATTCCTTTCACATTTTTTTGTAAAAGAATCACATGTATTGTTTTGAAAATTACAAAATATTCCTTTGAAAATATTTGGAAAAAATATATTTATTAAAATTAATAAGTTAAATCATATTTAAATGATATAAAAATTTTTATTTTTATTGAAAACATTGTATAGGAGGAAAACATATTTTTTAGTGAAGAGAGAAATGATGTCAGATTTTATTATAAAAATATCTAAAAAATCAGACTAAAACTGAAAAAATTGAACCATTAAGTGAAAATGCTTTGAATAACTATTGGATAAGTAAATTAAATGTTTTTATTATAAAAATTTTGAAATTATTTCCATCAACTCATATTTATCACTAAAAAATCTCTATTAGAATGATATTTTAAAATAAACCCTTAAAATGATCATAACTTTTATGTGATAATTAACCAATGAATTGATTATTTATATCAGATGTAAATCCACTTGAAATTTTTTTAATAAAGTAAAAGATAATCAAGGTTTATTTCATACATAATCCTTGAATATCAAAGGTGACCAAGAAGTAATATAACCCAATACAGATAAATTGACTTATGAAATTTTTTACCATTAGGGAACTTTTAATTCAAAGACTCTTAGATGAAATAATTATAATTAAAAAATAATATAAAAAAATAATTATGTATTAAATATCATAGATTTGAAATGGGTGGTATATAAACTAAATAAATTAAATCAGGTTAATAACATTAAAATGAGCATCTATGAAATAAAATTGAGGTGAAATCCATTACCTCGTGACTGACTGAATGGCCTAAAGGCCAAAAGTTTAATTAATTTTAGATATTCACCTTTTAAGGGTAAAGGGGGAGAAATCCAAGACATCAAGTACATCAAGATGTTAACAAAATCAAGAAAAAAGATGGTTTCAAACTACAGCAAAACAATGAGGTGGTGCTTCAACTGAGCATCAACATCATTAAGGCACACCTCCACTAAAGCATGTCTGATCAGCAAGTAGTCTTGTGCAAGAGTGCACGGGCACAATACCGATTGTTGCACCATACCCTATCAATTTTCCAAATCTGAAATTTCATGCATGGTGAAGACGACCAGATCTATTCGCATTTGAAGTAACACCTTGATGAAAGTCTGGATTCCCTACCTGACCATCCAATTCACCTGCAGCAACTCAACCAAAGAGCAGCCAATACCCCCTAATTCATAGCCATTCAAAGATAAACATAGCATCACCAAATCAGAACCTAGAAACACCTTACACAACACTAAAATAATGTCCTCTCCCTCCAAGACACTAGATCTTACCCCGATCACACCAGAGTACCGACATAGAGCTTAGATGACGCCGAAAAAGGAACCTGGAGCCAGATCCACCATTGAATTACAGTCTGATTCTGAGCACACCGTAACCACTATGAAATCTCGAAAAAACATAACAAGGCGACTAAGCACTTGTCCAATGACTATCTATAGGCACGATGGGTCCTTAAAGTCCCTAAAGGAGTCACAACGAGCATTTCCAAGCCGAAGCCACAATGGGATACCGAATCCGGACCTCACGGAGATGCACGCCGACATCGATCTGAGATCCTGCATCCAGGGGTGTCATGACCGTCACTGGACACCGGAGCCAACGACGATACGAACCCGAAGAAGAAATGAAGACACCACTGAGCCCATAGCGAAGCCGGAACTAGTATATCCATCACCTAGCGATGCCAAGTTGATAGGAGACAACCACTACTGAGGTCAGTCCATGCTGGAGGAGGGGAGGAGATAGCTTGAAGCAGAAACACTAGGCGCGAGAGGGAGGAGGAATGTCGCCGCTCAAAGGCCTTGAAATCCAAACCTCATGATTACTTTTTTTTGAACATTATTTATCCTCTTTTATATTAGTTTTAAACAAGTTATTAAATTATACCAGAACCATATAAATATTTTAATATCATATATTATCCTTTTATAAGATATTATCACATGTTTGTTAATATTATTACATTATTTTCATTGTTTATGGTGTTAGTTTTCTTATTTTAACACGCATTTTTCATCATGAAATATCCATTTATTATGAATATTATATAGTAATATAAAATCATGAGTAATAATCATGAAATAGTTATTATATATTTATAGAAATTATATATTTAAAATCTTTCGTAGATAAGGGTTATGAAAAATGATGTATGTAGAGATCGTGGAGACGGTATGTCGTAAGTACGCATTAGTAACATTTCCACATTTCAATAATAATTTTGAAAAGAAGGTAAGTAATATATTATCTAACAATAATGATCATATAATTACATATACCAGATAATACATGTGGTATGATGATGAAAAAATATTTGCATCACTCTATTAAGGTTGTAGTCTACACGTACAGAAATGATGTCATCATCTTTAAGTGAGGGAAAATGCCTAAAAGAAAAAATTATATATTATAAATAAATAATGGAAATTATTTCAGTAATATCATAATGATATAATTTATATAACATATATTTATTTATTTTAAGGTTATAACCTTCAATTTTAAGTGTTAGTGAAAGACTAATCACATCGCTTTGGAAGGCGGTGGTTCACTGTACATATGAGCGACATTATCATATCCCCTACGAAGTGGAAGGTAAAAAGTTATAAATGATTTAATAACTCATGTGGTATAATTGTGTTTTAAATATAATAAATATATATAAAAATTTTATATACATCAATATACTGAAATGTTAATGGTGGTAACGGAATAACGAATGACATTGGTTCATCAGGAACGAGTCTTCTGTACCCATGAATGATGATTACATAACCTATTTGATAGAAGAGAATATGGTTGTAAGTAATTAAATTGTTATAAAATAATACTAATATATAGAATACACTGAGGTTATTATATGAATATTATTTAATGATAATTTATGTATATGGATAAGGAAATAAAATAAATACGCATGTTGTAAAACATTACCTCTTCTTCGGGTATGCTTCTTAGGTTTCCACTAAATCCTTACTAGGATGGATTTATTCAATCTACATTTTTCTAGGACTTTGGTATGGAATATTAATAGATATTATTTGGATGGAACACCAATACCAAATTGTTTTGAAGGTGTGAAGTGGGGAGGAGAATGGATGTCCTTTTAAACGTGGGTGAGAGGACACACTTGTTATTTTTTAAAATAATTGAGTGCTACAACGTTTTTAAAATTTCACAAGAGTAAAAAATGGAATATTTTAGAACCATATAGGTTTTATGGTTGATATATATCAATAATGTAGTTTTTAGGAACGTTTATAAGTCATTTATAACCTTGTCATATAAGTTTAATCCAGGATTTACCCATATTCACTATAACTATAGTAATTGATTTTTAATTTATTCAGTATTCATTTAAGTCAATTATTAAGATTTAATTATTATAATATATAGATTATTATTATTCTAAATATAGTATTCATATTTATTAATATCATTTTCATCTGTGTAAAATTTTAATTTAAAATCAAACCATCAGATTTGATGAGAAATAAGGTATTTTACAAGTCATTTATACCCTTATCTTATAAGTCATTTATACCATTATCTTATAAGTCATTTATAACCTTATCATATAATTCATTTATACCGTAATATTTAAGTCATTTATACCCTTATATGTATTATCACTTTCTTATATTTTCATTCATATTATTTATCTCTCAAATCACTTATATAAAAAAATATAGTGATATAATTATATTTATTATATTGATATGTTATTATATTAATGGAATAAAAAATATTTATATCTATATATATGATAAGAAAAAAATATCATCATTAATTCATTATGAATAATATACGCTATATAAAGGGATGTCTTGGGTTTGTCATCAGAATCATCATGGTTGATCATTAGGGATGAAATGGATGAGTAAATATTTTATATACAGTATAAATATTAATATAAAATGTAAAATTATGATACACATTATTTAAATCTCATTCAGTGAGAGATGATAACATTAATCATGTGTAAGTGCGAAATATCACCTCATCGAGAAATGATTAACATTTTACCTCAACAACCATTATGGTGTAAATTAAAAATATATATAATATTAACTAATTATTTTCATGAAAATATTATGATTTTATATACTCTGATATAATTTCATAATTATTTATAACATACTCAATATGTATAATTATAAATGAAAAAGTGATCGAATAACATCAAATAATAGACGTAACCAAAAAAATAATAATACATGTAAATAATTAAGATAATTATAGAACCCTATTATCTTAAATATATTTGGATAAGTATATAATGTAAATGTTAAATAAAATTAATTTGTTTATTCAAGATATTAACCATGTTCATAATAAGAGTCTAGAACCTGAGTTAAGATATCTTATATACCACATCATGACATGGTAGTTGGATGTTCTCTTTCATTTTCACCCTTTTAGTAAATATGTATCTCATATAACTCTTATGTTTTTGTATATATGTAAATTAAATTTATATTTACTTAAAATCAAAATTTTACATTTTGTTTCATACATTTAACTCTCCAATATATGTTCTTACACATTAGAAAACCATGTTTTAGGGAACGTTCTTGTTTCGTGTATCATGTCGAGAAACACCAATAAAAATGAATTTTAAACAATTAAAACATTATAAAAACATCATTATTTATAGAGAATCATATTGTTCTTCTTATTATATAAAAAATAATATGGTCATTCATTCTTTAATATACTATTTAGTATTTTCAAAAATGATCCACCAAAGTTTTACATTTTTATTCTTCCTTCTCCAAATCCTTCCCATGATCTTTTTTAAGTGTAATTACATGTTAGAGACATATGTCACTTTTTTAATTATGAAATTCTAGAATAAACAAAATATTTCTCATAATATGAATTCGAATGATTTTAACCTTTCTTATGTATTAAAATCATAATTATTAAACTCACTTTCTTCTCATTAGATTGATAATGGTTATTATTTATGTAGATATATTTTTCACATAGGGAATTCATATATATAATTTTCATTAATTTGATGAGTATCCCAGGATTTTTATATCTCTCAATCACATTGGGTAAATCATTATATCTCATGAGACATCCATAATGTATTATGGAGTAATCCTAATCCAAAATGGAAATTTTATTAAGGTTTATGAGACTCAGGATTTAACCCGAATGACCATGGGACATTTTTCTACTTTATAGTGATTTACATCGGATAAAACCTTGAATTGTGATTAGTATATCATGTTTTATTTTCTTCCATATATTTATGATCATATTATATCAATTTTTAATTTTTTTGTCCATACCATTGATTAAAAAAATTAATGATATCCTATTATTTTACATGACTCTCATATAATAGTTTTTTCATTATTTATTCTGTTACATGAATTTTAGGATCACCATTTTTTCTTTTTTATTTAAAAGTATATCATATATTGATTCCATATTTCAATGGTAGTAAGTAGAAATATATGTATTCCAAAACAAAGATGTTGTTTTTTTGTTTATTTTGTCATATAATATATATAACCTCAAAAAGACAGTATATCTCTAGATCATTCAATAGTAGTTTTCGATAAATGTATGTTAATAATTTTTAAATTTTTTATGATTAAGGATATGGAATAGATTTTTGTATATGTCTATCAACTAGTTAATATTTAATATTAGTTTGATATAAACATAGTGAAAAACCCTTCGGAGATGATGAATTCGTAATTATCTGTAAATTATAACATTATAATGTTTTGATAAAGTGGGTATTTTATTGTATTCATATATATATACCAATGTTTGGATACAAAACGTGGATATGGTTTTATAAAATAATCATCAAGGGGTAATAACCATAAATATTAATTTTCGAGTATATCTCAACCATTATTCTAGGGCATGGTTGTGGTGCATTACCATATACCTAGTTTAAAAATTTGGGGATATGATATAGTCAATATAAATTCTATTTATAAACCATTATAATATAATTGAAAATTCTTTATATAACGTAATTGGTTGAGAAACTCAAATTGGATGATAACCATGGTTTACCTAGATCATATATTAAGAATTCACAATCTTCATTCATTAAATAATTTATCTGTTACTTCATATACATTTATATTTTTATTTTTATACATGTATTAATAAAGTTTTTTCTATCCATAACTACACATATTTCAGAAGCCTAAAGGATGTAAGAACATTTTATTTAATGATATGTGAAATGGACAATATTATGACTATAATATGAATTTACTAACATGATTATAGTAAGTGTTGAATACACCATAAAAATGCCTTAAAAACCAACTCATTTTATCAGTATTAACATGAATTGAGTAAAACATACTTTGAGAAATCATGTGGTGGTTGCAGGTTATATGGGTCGGAGACCCGAAAATGTATTGGAACTTATGTTCCACAGATTTTTAAACAATGTATTATCTCAATTGATAAAATATTCTATATCATTCAATGTTATGAGAATGAGAAGGTAATATAGGTTGTTTACTACCTTAAGCAAGAATCTTATTAGTGGTAGTTAAAAATTAGGAATACAAATCATATTGAAGACACTATATCAATGGTGTTGGAAGAATTTAAGAGGTTATTTATCAATAAATAATTCCTCATAATGATCCATATTAAAATGGATATGATGTTACTTAAACCTAAGAAAATGAAAAAATAATATATTTGATCATATGATCTACGCATCATAAGGTATGAAATGATAAACCTTTCATTTCATCGTTAAAATTGATTTTAAAATCGAAAACTTTTTTATATTCTCATGATCAAAAAGATATTTTGAAATTCTATATTTTAAAAGATATAATTTTTTTTGTGGTATTTTCTTATGTTTGAGATGGAAATTAGTGATATAAATTAGTGTCATCGTATTGGATGTAATATGTGGTTAATAGAATATATCTCTTGTGGATCACTAAATAATACTCATGGAATAAATAAAATCGAACATACCAAATGTTAATAGTATATAAAGAAGAATACATCATACTATATCAAGGGTCCATAAAAATTTAAATTCATGGTGAGGTTGTAAATCATGAAAACCCATACATAATTGATATAAATAAACCAAATAATTTTATTGAAAACAATGAAGATATTTCTTCATCCCACTCTCCATTATTTTATCTACAAGGTAAGTAGTAAATATGAAAATACATTCACTAAGCCTATGTTTGGTCAAGACAACCAAAAAAACTCCCACAAGAAAAGGGAGTATGGTTAGTATTATCCTATTACTACTTTAGTGGGGGGTCTAGGAAATATTTTAGTGATAGGTACATTATTTACAAATTCCTGAATACAAAACACATGATTGGATTATTATTATATGTAAAATTACATATCATGAAATTATACTAGAACTATTCAACAACTATAGAAATATATATATGTTCAAATAATATACTGTGTTATTATAGACTTCTTTTTCTTTCTCCAGAATATAATAACTTTTCGTTAATAGAATGCATAGAACTAAGTCAAAAATTCCATTAACATGGAACTAAATTTGAGTATTTCACATGTTGACTGGATTTTTATATGTTACATGCAATACCGACATGTCTTATATTACATGCCACACTGACTTGGAATATGTTACGTGAAACACTTAGTTTCTATGAAACAACTTTTTTTGTTATAATAGTTTAAATGAAAATATTATAACCTATCCATTATACATTGTAATTGTAATAGTAATAAATATATTAAAATATTTTTTATAATTATTTCATATAAGTAAATAATATTTAAAATTAAATACATAGTTTGTGGAAGTGTCCTTATATGTTTAACAATACTATTTTTTCAAAGGAATTTCTTTTAATGTCCTTCTGTAAAAAAAATATTAAATTAATTTTTTATAAAACGTTATAACTAAAATTTGATAAAATAATACCCTTTTTAATTTATAATTTATAATTTTACTTAGTGTGGTTTTGTTTGGATATTTCAGAGAAACATCATTTTTGGACTAATATTGAAAAATACCAGATTTGACTTCAAAAATTATATTTCATTTAATTTGTTTTTAAGGATAAATTATATTTAATTTTTTTAAAAAAATTAGTTAGATATTATTTTTATCAATTAATTCATTTTAGTTCATCGCAATAAATTTCACTATAAATTTTAATATAAAAACATAGAATCCTTTCGATCAATTTTACATTAAAACACAACGTTGTCGTCTTGTCATCGGTTTTAAATTTAAATAAATTTATACTAATTATTTGATTTTAATTTGAAAAAATGGGTTCTATAATTTTAATCAAAATAATTTATAATTTATAATAAGTTAATCTTTCTTTTTTACCAAAATTATTACTGAAATTAATTAAAATTAATTACAAATATTAAGAAACAATTAAGATTAATAAGGGACTAAACAGTAATCTTAAGTGCCCAAAAGACCTATAATCATTTTTAATATCCTATTATTGTCCATATTCATAACCTAAACTCTCTTGGATTTAATCTTGTTCATTATGGGATCCATATGACATGGGAAATATGTTGGTGTAATTTCTTTTCTCAAAATTTAAAAGAGTGCCACTCCTCCTCCACTATAAAAGGCCTCATATATCCCACTACCAAACACCTATCAAGAGTCATTGTCTGAATAATTATATTCCCAAATTAGCCTCCCCTTTTTTATAATGGATTCCATGGGATCCCTTTGGTGAATACCAACAGGAGTTACTTGAATAAGAGGTAACATTCTTCCTCAAGTTATTTTATTTTATTTAAATTCTCCATGTAATAATGTCTTATTATTACATTGTTTTATAAAAAAAATATCCTCAATATAATAGGATTTTGTTTTCTAATGGTTCTACCTATACTTATGCATGCAACCATTTAATGGGTCATGAACATACATCTTGCGTGTACGACGAACTACCACCTCACGAAATGATGATTGTTCATTTTTCTGCTACCACCTATCAAAGGGGAAGTTATGATGGAAAATTATGTTTATATAAGATATATATTCTGTATATTATGTATTTATTCTTCTTTGACCATTTTAAATGCATGTCATTTTAATTTCTATTTGTTTTAGATATGATCATTTTTGAGGAAATATGGACTACCGACCCCTCAAAGTGATTTGATTCATTCCCAAACTACATTGATGGTATTAAGAATGTGTTAAGATGAATTGTATGATATATATGATATAATAATTCCACTTAAATAATGATATATATACATATATAGAAACTTACATGTCATCTTTTTTTTCAATACGATAATAAAAACTGAAACACCATTCATTTGAATTTACAATTTAGTGTCTCCATAAATGGTGTATAACATTTCATAATTATATATCCCATAGATTATTATAATAATATTATACAGAATATACATTATATTAATGTCATGGTCTAAATATTTTAAATAATTATATGAGTATAAAGAACAAATATATAATAAATAATGATAGATATGATGAATTAAGAAAATATTACCCAAAGTAAAACTGTAACATAGAATTCTTAATAAGTGGGTAATATAAATTCTTAGTAAAAAAATTGTATTAGATATAATAATATTTTTATTTTAAATATTTATAATAAAAATACATTTATTAATCATGAATATTGTCTGATTATAAAGATATTCAAGATATATGGTATAGGGATTTCATCTCTCCTTTTTATTTCTATGAGATACATTCCTTATTCACCACTCACTTAAATTGTGGGGTGTATTTACTACCAATGAATATATTATATATATCATATAATTAAATTTTATGGTATTTAATTATCCTTTATATAACCTTTCATTCATGGGGTTTATGTTTAAATAGTTACCAATATTATAAGATTGTTTTGTCACAATTTTCCTTCTTTGAGAATCATGATTTTTTATACAGTTAAATTAATTTTCATGGTATATATAATTAAATTTTACCAGTTAATATCATGAATATTTTTAATTTAATGATATTTTAATCTTAATGTAACTTTATTTTCATTCATGGACTATGTGATCCCATGTTACAAATTATGAAGTGTTTATTGAAATAATATCATCACTTGTCGATATTGTTAATGATTATGCTTCGTTTGATGAATACCTACGATTCACCTCTCAAAAAATCCCAGGAGTTTCATTATAATCTACTTTTTCATGATATCTTAATGTATTGGAAATATTTTTCACTCTTTATTAGTTATGATAATTTACTAATGTTCTTTAAGAAAAAACTAACTGTATTTATCTTTTGGATCATAAACTTATTTTATTTCTAAAATCACATTTTAAAAAATGTTTTAAAAATATACATGAAGATATTTTTCAAGGAAATATGTTTTTTAATTTTTTTAATGGGTTTCAAAGCTTCCTTTATAATTTTTTAAAAAAATTTCATAGATAAAGTTATTCAAAAATGATTTATGTTCTAAAAACCATTTTTCAATTCGGAAAGGATATTTTTCTCAAAAAATGGTTTTAAATGATATATCAAAATTATTTCCCATATAAGATGATATCAAGTGGCGTTACTCATGCGTTTATATAGAAATATTTAAATATTTCATTTCATATTTTTTTCAATTAATTGTTTCTGTTTTGATGCCCAGATGATTATGAAACATGTTTCTCATTCACATGTTATATTCTATGAAACCCACTTCTTTTAACAAGTTACGATTTTGATGGAATGATTATGAAACCGATATTTTTTATAGGTTGTAATATGTTTATAAGTTTATGATACCCATTCTATTTCATGCGTTATTATATGATTTTTAATGATTTTGTGGAACATGTAAGAATCATTTCATTATTAGATGGGTGGGACCTATATATCCCTCCATTGGATTGGGTAATGATTTATTTCTCATGATCTAAACTATGATGGTATTTGGAGTGAACGTAGACTACTAATATGGTAATAGAAGAGAACCATAATTACCAAGATGATATATGGATTAAGTTTATACTACTAAGATGGCCATGGGAGTAAACTATACCTACCAATATGGTATGGTGAGCGAACCTATAGTACCAAGATTGAATTTCTAGTTATGACATTGATAATATGGAAATCATATTATAAGGTTATCTATCTTCTATAATTCCTGGTTTTTTTTCCTTTTTTATGTTTTCATGAATCATATTATGTATTTCTGTATGATCAATATTGTATGAACATCCATGATTTATTCTATGATTCATGTATATTATTTTATAATTATTGGGTATGATATTATATTTTCATGATCATGTTATTATGCCCTTTTTCTCATTATTATTCATATATATCCCCATTTTTATCCTTATTGGGCATCTTAGGTCACCCCTTTTAATGTTTCCTTTCTTAGGTTATGAATATATGTATTATGTTTGATGTATAAAATAAAGGTGATAGTCATATTTATATACAAAAAATGGATTATAGATTAGAATGGTGAGAGTCATGTAGAACCTAGAGGAGATAATGTTGCTCACTTATGTATCTGTGATTATGATTCAATGTTTCCAAAGGAATTGTACTAGAACAGTCCTTGAGTATCTATTTGTATAATTTTTTAAGTATTTATAAAATTTATGTACTGGTAATCAATAAATAGTGAGGGTTGTTATTTTTGGTATCAGAGAAAAGGTTCATTTTAAAATTACAATCTAGGATGCTAAACCCTTAGTGAGAACTATATGGACATGTTTAAGGATAAGTCTAAGGATAACAAAAATATAAAAAACATCCTAGAAATTTGGTAAAGGAAATAGTGAGATGTTTCCATGAAATAAATCCATGTCTGTAAACTAAAAGTGTATGTGGCTCTAGAACAAATGTTCTTAGATAAAACTACCGTGACAAGATGATCTGAGCCTAACTTGGGGAAATCTGGTACACGAAAACTAGGATTGCTACACACCATGTTTTTCATTCCCGAGGGAAATTCTTTGGGAATTCACAAACTCTATAAACCATCATGATGGATTTAAAAGGAAATTTTCGATGAAAACCCAAGGCTAAATAGAAGGTGTAATATATTAAGGATGGTTTCATAAATTTTACTTCATATAAGTGATTTTTCATGATTATGTGGTTCCTCAGTATGATAACTTTTTCTTACACTTTAATGTTTGTATTCAGTTGTCGAAACCTGAAGGAACTATGATAATGGTGATTTGTGATGGATATGTAATGATTATCCTTTTGAAAAACTGAATTTCATGGTAAATATAATGAAAAAAACATTTCTATTCTCACAAATCTTCATATAGCTATTAATAATGGTGTAAATACACATAAGGAAAGGAGGAAACATAATTTTGTTGAGTCCTTCTGGATGCAACATCAATATTATTTTATAAGCTCTTAAGATCTACTTATTAACTAAACATTGATCAGTACTATAGAAAATATATTCGTCATTCCCAAATTATTGGATCATGATAAATTCATTGTAGAAGTATAAAAATTATCTGTAGAAGTATAATAGTCATTGATGCAAATCATGAATATGAGGCAGTAAGATGAGATTGATTCCAGGAATTGGGATGAGTTCATGAAATTGTTTTTCAATAAGTACATTACGCAAATTATTTATGCAATGTGGGAGAAAGATTTCTGTTCCATAAATCTCTGGGATGATGAATCTATTGATACTTATGAGTAAAATTCCTCAATACTTTTGAGGTACACATCTGGAATTATGATCCACCCTAAAAGTAACATTTATAGGTTCTTCGGTGTCATAAATCCATATATCGAAAGGTAATTTTACATAAAATACTTTTGTAACTATGAATACATTGTGCGTTGTGAAATAAAGGTTTAAATAGAGGATTAATTCATATATAAATTTCATGTTATTGAGGAGAAATTGTAGATGGCATTTAAAAGAAAATCTAAAAAACATGAAGAGAGGAAAATTATCATTCCTTTATTCTCTATGTGTGGCAAATAAAAAAATAGAAAATTCCCTTCAGGTTTCTAATAAATTTTTTATTTCGTGAAGTGAATTCCATCAAGCATTTTATTTCTAATGTGGTGAGAAGAAGTATAAAATAGTGTGAATAAAGAAAAATGAAACACATAATGAACCTCCAATGATTCAGTGCTACAACTATATGGGGAATGGGCATTATGCTAACCACTTCCCAAAACCATGGCCTTATATTGATGAACCACCATCGAAACCTCTTAAGCTGAAGGAAAACGGGAAATATAATATAATAACAATTTCTGATGAGGGGTGTGATTATATTTTGATGAAAGGAAAACTTACCATTATCAATAGAATAGATAATGTCATATTTTATTCTATATCTACAAACTGATTCATAACTAAAGAATTTTATATTGGTTTTAATACTCTAAAAAAAAGAATAGACTGGGAATTAGCAGTGAAAACCCCTAATGGTATGATGATTTCAACCCAAATCTTTAAGTCCTAGATGATTGACGTTTGTTGTAATGTGAATCCTAATAATCGTCGACTTGAATTAATTTTCTCCTCATAAATACCACATAAATTATCAAGTAACAGAATTTATATTTGATTTTTCAAACCCTCATACGATCATCCATTAATGTGATGATAAGTATGAAATTATTGTGGAGATTACATCTAGTGTATGGGACTTAATCCCCATCCAAAAGGGTTCTTTATCTCAAATGGTTTGGGATAAAATCTATATTGATGATGTACTTATTGTTCAACAATTTCTGTATGTGTTTTTGTAATTTTTTTCAAGACTTCCAACAATATGTGAAGTTCACTACTTAATAGAACTCAAACCTAATTCCACATCAATTTCAAAGTCACTTTTTAGAATAGCCCTAATTGTGTTACACGAATTGAATAATAAACTCCATGAAAACCTTTATAAGAGACTCATTTGGTCAAGTGTGTCACATTGGGATGAACTTGTTATCTTTGTGAAAAATAATGATGGGTCATTGCTACTCGACCATGATTATTAGGAGTAAAACAATATAAAAATAATGAAAATGTATCTTTTTCACATATTGATGACTTTTTTTATCAACTATGAAGAGCTCAAAATGTTTCCATGATTGACCTTCATTATGGATATCATCAATTGAGGGTCAAGAGGAGGGATATTCCCAATATCAAATAATGTATAAGGTATGGACACATTGAATATATATTGATTCCTTTTTTTCATACTAATTCTAATGATATGTTTATGGATTTTATAAATATATTCATTTGAGATTTCAACAATCAGTTTGTGGTAGACTTTATAGATGATATTATTATGTGATCAAAGGGAAAGGATGTAAATGAATATAACTAGACTATTGTACTAGAGACCCTTAATAAGGGAAACTATATAGAAATTTTGAAAAGTGTGAATTTTTACTCCAAAAGGATTCATGTTTGGGTCATATATTCTCAAAAGATGGTATATGAGTAGATCCATCAAAGATGGATTCTATTGAATTCTATCATAGACCAACCAAGGTGACTGACATTTGTAGTTTTCTTAGTCTATCTTGATATTATGAACGGTTTTTCAATAATTTATCAGGACTATCTAATCCTATTAAAAAGTTAATTTATAAGGGTTTCAAGTTTCTCTAGAGAGATGAATATATGGAAAATCTCTAGGTACATAAGATGAGGTTAGTCTGTGCAGCTGTGCTTCTATAACCTTATTATGGATAAGGGTTTATAATATATAGTGATGCATCGATTAAAGGATTGGGATGTTTTCTTATGTATAATAATATTTTTATTGCTTATTCCTCGTGGTAGTTGAATATTGTTTAGAATAATTACCCAACTCATGATTTGATGTTATCAACAGAAATTTTTGCATTAAAGATATAGAGGTATTTTCATTATGGAGAAAAGAGTGATATATATAATGATTATGAAATTTTTAATTATATATAAATAAAAAAGGAGTTGAGCATGGACCAGAGAAGATTTTTAGAGTTGATAAAGAATTATGACAACTCAATACATTACCACCCTTGAAAAGAGAACGAGGTGGACAATGATTTGAGTTGAAAGGATAATTGTATCTTATCCAGGATAAGTATAATCAAATCTCTAATATTTCATGATTTTAAAATGATGGATCCAGAAATTCAAAGGGATGGGGAAAATATTATCTTTATAAAAATAATTTTCAACCCCTATCCAAGTGATGATTAAGGAGGATCAAAAGAAATATATAGTGCCGCAAAAAATAATAGAAATTTTCTTTTGTTAAGCATTAATCAGGATGGAATGATAAGGTTTAAAAAACATGTATGTATTCTTTCTATAACAGATTATAATAAGTAGATATTAGATGAATATCATATTTATTCATTCACTATTCATTTTGAAAATTTGATGATTTATCAAGAATTGAATGGTTACTTTGGGTGGGATGGATTGAAGAGATATATCATGGAGTTTTAATCTCAACACATAGTATGGAAACATGTTGAGGATGAAAGAGAATAGTAAAAGGGATTGTTGTGTCCATTATATAAAACAGAATTGAAATGGGAAAATATCATTATGGATTTTTTCATTAGACTACCAAAAACCTCTAATGGGATTAATTATATGTGTGTGGTTGTTGATATCCTTACTAATTCATCACACATCATTTATATCATAGAATAACTCTCTCTAAATAATCTTTCTAGGATATACATTAAAGGATTTTTAAGGTTTCATGGAGTACTAGAATCTATTGTATTTGAATAGGATTTGAGGTATACCTCTATGTTATGTTGAATTCTTCATAATGAACTTGATACATAATTGAGTTCTAGCATTGCAATCATCCTCAGACAAATAGTTAGTTCAAAAAAATAATTCAAACCCAAGTTGATATATTTAGATCATATTCTCTAGATTTCAAAGGTGCTTGGGATCAACACCTTCTTCTAGATGAGTTATGTCACTATAATAGATTTCATGAAATCATTCACATGGAACTATATGAATCCTTATATATGAAGAAATGTATAGATCTAACATGATATGATGTGGTTTGACAAAGAAATCTATCTATACAATAAATTGATAAAGAAATAGTTGAGATTGTAAGAACCATCCAGTAGTAGATCATTTTCCGTCAAAATCGGTAATAACATTATACTAATAACCAAATGAGTGATATATAATTTGAAGGTATTGAAAATTTGTTTCAACGAATCTCTCCATAGAAAAAGGTTATGAGGTTTAGAAAGAAATGTAAAATAATCCTTAGGTATATCAGTCCCTTTGAGATTCTTGATCACATCAAGACGATAACATATCACTTCGAACTTCCCCCCAAATATTTCTCAATTTCACGATGTGTTCCATGAATCCCCTAATTATGTATATACCTATCCTTTCCCATTTACTAATCTCAGAGGTCATACTGATGAATCATAATCTCTCTTATAAGGAAAAATATATTGAAATTCCAGATCATACAGAGAATATTCTACAAAACAAGACCACTCACCTAATCAATGTTTAATAGAGAAATAACCAATTAGAAAATACCATGTGGTAACTTGAGGATATTATAAAGCATAATTATCCCCATTATTTTACCCCAGTTATGAATCACTATGTAAAAATTAATTTTATGGGGGGTATAATATAAAGACCCGAGTATTTATAAACCTTTTATTTTCATTCTCAAGAACAAAATAAATTTTCATTGATATCTTGCATTTGAAAATGTCAATCATTCCATCCACATGAACCCATATTGGTGTATTTAACATGAAACACGGCCTTGTAATATGACATATGAAACATCGCCTTGGGGTATGTCAAATGATACTCTGACTTGGCATATGTTACACGAAAAACTGTGTTTCTAGGAGAAAATTTTTTTTGTTATAATTATTTAAATGATAAAATTATATACTAGCCATTAAATATAGTAATATGAATAAATACATTTAAAATATTTATTAAAATGGTTTTATATAAATAAAACTTATTTATAATGAAAGATACAATTTTTTATAACGTCATTAGATGTTTAAAAATACAATTTTCTCAAATCTACTACATTTAATGTCCTTCTATGAAAAATAATAAAATTTATTTTTACAAACATATTGAAATTTAATCTGAAAAATTATCTTAAATTTTTAATATGTAAAGTCTAATATATCATAAGGGTAATTTTTGGGATTTTTTTTAGAGGATTCATTTTTTGAGAATAGTGAAAAATTCTAGATTTTAATTCAAAATTGTTTTTTCATTTAAATTATTCTTTAAAATAAATAAAATTATAAATTCATTTAAATGTTTAATTATATCATATTGTTATAATTTAATAAATTTTATGAAATTTTATTTAAATTATATTTTAAATTCAATTTTAAAAAATAGCTAACTTTTGATGATTTTTACTTTAAAAACAAGTAGTGTCATCCCATCAAAAAGAAATAATTTAAAAAATATTCTTCCAAATTTATGCTTGGAATTTGAAAAAAGGATTCAATATTTTTAATCATAATAATTTATAATTTATAATATTTTAAACATTGCTTTTTTACAAAATTTTTTTTTAAATTAATTAAAATTATTTATAATGATGAAGGTATAATGAAGCATAATAATGGATTAAGCGTCAATCTTATCTTACCAAACGACCCAGAAACTTGTCAAAGAGCCATATAATATCCTTATTTAGACCCTACACTCCATTGATATAATTGTTTCCATTATTGGATCACCATGACATGGGGAAACTTGGTTGTAATTCCTCCTCCCAAAAAATACTAGAGTACCACTCCTCCTCTACTATAAAAATGCATCATATCCTTCCCCATAATCACACCTCTCAGCCAACATTTTCACAATGAATATCTACCATAATAGATACTCAATATCTATCCCTCATCTTAAATTCCCCCCATTGGTCATAAAACAATCCAAGAAATACCTTTTGTTCAGACCAAAAGGAGTTACATGATTAAGAGGTAACGTTGTTCCTCATGTTCTTTTATTTTATATCAATTCTCCACCCAATAAAATATTTTTATTACATTATTTTATAAAAAACACCATTATATTAAATATACTAGGATATTTTATGCTAAAAAATTTACCTACAATTTCACAAATTTCCATCTAATTGGAACCGAACGTGCTGTTTAAGTGTGCTGCATACTACCGCCCCGTGAAGTGACAATTCTTCATTATTCAATTATCACCTCTCATGGAGGACATAATGATGAAAAATATGATTATATATGTTATATATTATATTTAATATGTCTTTATGAATATTTAAACCTTTTATATCACATATATTTATACTTTCCATTTGTTTTAAATTTAAAAATTCTGTTTGAGGAAGTGTGGACTACTGCCCCCTCAAAGCGATGTGATTCATTCACACACAACAAGGAAAGTATTAAGGATTTGTTTAGTGAAATTATCTGATATATGTGATATAACCATGAAACTATTATAATTATATATATATAGTTACATGTCATTTTCAATCATTCTTTCAATACGATAAAAAGAATAGTAACATCATTCACGTATATATATTACATACCATCTCTCTGAACAGTGTATTCCAATTCAAACATATTTATCCTATATATTCAAATAATAAAAATATACTTCACATACATGATATTTTTATAATTTTTCAAATTTTTCAATAAATATAAAATCATAAGGATAGATGATATTACAAATTAAGACACATTCTAAGAAAAATGCGAATATTACCCAAAGTGAAACAAAAAGATGTAATTGGTTACAAGTAAGTAATATTCTGTCACAATAAAACCATATATTTTATAACATATAATAATATTATTTTGTGAAATATATATAATAAAAATATATTTATTATAAATAAATATTGTATGAGTATGAAGATATTCTAGACATAAGGTAATGGGATTCAATCTCACCATTTTATTTCCTTGAGATACATGCCTTATTCACCACTTACATTTATTGTTTGGTGTATGTGATGACCATGAATTTATTATATGTCTCCTATAATTAAATATATGGGTTTTTACATATCCATTTTATTATCTCTCTTTCTTGGGGATAATGTGTGAATGTATATCATATTTTTGAGATAATTTTGTCCAATTTTTTCTTCTTTGAGATTCTTGCCTTGTTATGATCCAAAATTATTTTTCGAGGTGTATATACTTATACATTACATGTTATATACTAATTATCCTTTTTAATGATAATATAAGATTAATTAAATTTACTTTTTTTACATTGAGAGTCTGATCACATATTACTAAGTAGTAATAGATAATTAAAAAAATCACATCGCAATTTGAGATTGTTCATTATTATGCTTTCTATGATGAAATTTTATAATCCAAATCTCAAGAATTATCATTAGATTCATTATCTTTTTATTATTAAATATATATCCATGAATTCATGTGTTTTTTAAATATTTTTTACTTAATAAAATTATGAAAATAATTTTATGAAAAAGATAAATGTATTTATCACATTGGTTTGAAGTCAATTTTATTTAAAAAGTTGGGTTTCAAAAATGTTTCCAAATGATCTATAAAGATCATTTTCAAGGAAAAAAATTTCAATATTTTTAGTGTTTTTGAAGATTTCAATATATGTTTTCAAATATACTTTCAATTAAAATGGTTCTCTAAATTTTTTTATGTTTCATGAATATATTTTTAGTGCACAAAAGATATTTTCTTCAACAAATGTTATTAAAGGATATCTAAAAATTATTTCCCATATATAATGAAATACTTGTATGTTACTCATTAATTTGTAGGGAAATTATTCAGTGTTTACGTATTTATTTTTTCAATTAATGGATTATGTTTTGATATCATGATGGTTATGAAACTCATTTCTCTTCAAAAAATTGTGTGCTTTTGAAACTCACTTGCTTTAATGAGATTACATTTTGATGAAATGACTATTAAACTTGTATCTTTCTTGCAATGGTTATGATATTTTTATATGTTAAAGATACCCATTTCATTTATTAGATTATAAAATTTTATTTTAATGATCTTTTTTCACATGTATGAATGATTTCATTATAATATGGGTGGGAACAATATCTACCTCTAATGCATATTATAAAGATTTATATTTCATGAGATAGACTAATATGGTGTTAAGAGTGAACCTTGACTAGTAATATGGCCATGAGAGTGAACCATGACTTCCAAGATGGCTATAGTAGTAAACCATAACTACCATGATGGTATGGGGATTGAGCATGTACTAATTAGATGGTCTTGGATGCGATTCCTTAGCTATTATATAAATAATATTATATGATAATGTGTGTGCCATAATTCATATTTATATTCTTTTGTTATGATTTTATGTATTTTGTTATTTTTTTTCTTATGATTCATGTCTTATGAACTACCATGATTTAATCCATGATTCATGTTAATGATCATTGATATATAGGGCACGATATTCTATTTTTATGAACATGTTATCATACCCATAATGTAATTATTATTCTTACATATCTCCCTTTTTTATCCTTACATAGAATTTTATCTCAACCATTTTAATTTTTCCTTCCCCAGGATGTGAAGATATGTATTATGTTTAATATGTCTCAAAAGGGTTCTATTTAAGAAGAACGTTGTGGGAGATAATATCGATCACTTATGTATCAATGTTTATGATTCTATGATTCCAATGGAACTAAAAGTGTATGGTCCTTGGGATTCAATTTTTATATTGTTTTTGGAATTTTGTAAAAGTTATGTAATATTGATGTATGAAAAGTAAGGGTCTATATTGTTTCATTATATTTTAAAACTATTAATGGAATGATTATTACACATCAAGTACATAACTCATCCCCCGTTGATATATTTTGGATGAATATCCCATAAAATCATATCATAATTTATTTAGTGATATTTGATTCTATTCTAATAATGGATTAGATATATCTATACAGATACCTCATAAACTAATGAATGAAGTAAATTATGTTCTATATCACGAAATACCCTATAATTAAATTTATGTATATGTCTGAGGAAGAATACACTTTAGAATATTCTAATGAAATGTGGTTATTATTTCAATATGAGAACGAATATATATATATATCAAATTTTTGGATCATAGGTTAGGATCCCTATTTAGAACATGACCATTATAAAGTATTATACCAATGTACTCTTATAATAATTACCTACTCTTCCTCCTGATATTGATGTGGAGTTAACAATTGAAAATATTACATGAATTTTTTTGATATCAAAACCCCTATATAGAATATCCACCATTGATCTTGATGAACTCGAAAGGAATTTACTATAAAATATAGGCACAGGTTTCATACACCTTAGTGATTCACCATGTGGGGCACTAGTCCTCTTTCTCAAAAATATTGAGGGGTATATGCTTCTTAGTATTAATTATCATGAATACAATAATATAACAATAAATAAAAATTATCCACTTTTTTTATAAATAAATTATTTGATCAGTTATATAGATCGTAATAATTTTATAATATGGAAAATCATTTGTGATATCATTAGTTATCAGTGATGTTGGATGTTATTACCAATAGAACACTTTGTTGAAAGTATTTTATCTATGATTTCATAGAAATTTCATTTGGAATCATGAATTATGAAATGATAATTATGGGAATAATGTATATAGTCTATATATATTAAATTTATAAAATTTTGTAAGTATTTAATTATGATATTCATATAAATATATATATAACAATTATGGAGAAACATGTTGAGAATTTGATTGTTTTGTGGAAAATCAAGAGAATATATTTTTTATATTCATGATGTACAAATTGTGAGTATTAGATTTAGAAACTAACATTCCCTAGGAATGGTAACAAATATAAGGGGACACATATAAACCCTTCGAAAATTATTATTATGTTTCACTTCCCTTTAAAAACATATATCATATATATGTTAGGATGGTATGTCTGAGTATGATATAATCTATAATACCAAACATATGATCGAAATAAGGATGAGATTCTAAGATACAAGAGGGGTGAATTGTACGTTTTAAAAATTCCTTTGGAACTTTTAAATATGGTTATTTTTAATAGGGTTAAACAAGATAATTCAAAATAACTCTATAAGTTATAATCACATGCTAAATTTTAGAAAAGAGATTTTTGAAATGGAAAATAGATAATGTTTACAAAGATGAAGATTCTACCTTAAAGTGTATATAATTAAACTATATTAGAGTACAAGAGTAAGGAAGTACAAGATAGTTATAATTTCCTTAACAGTACAAATGCATCGGAAAAACATGTAACAAAACAAGTAATAAACAATAACTCTTTTGACCCAAAGAGAAGGGTATTAAATAACTCTAGATAAGAGGTCCCATGATTTATAATTTCAGGAAAGTCTGTCATACCCACACCAGGGTAAGCCCTCGATACGAAGATCGGATTCTGTCTTGCTATCCCTGTAAGCCCTCAAATATCAAGTAGTCAGCACCTCGTTCTTCCTCAGCAAGGAATCCCTCAACTTCAAGGTGTTGGAACCTTCGTCTTCTTATCCCCAAAAGCCCTAAATTTTACACAACAACAAGCAGAGTCACACAAAGAAAATCTGCACAGGGAAAAGTTTTAAAAATCCGTTCAAACTTTCTCAATAGTGATTAAGATTTTATAAGAGCCTCTCTCTCAAGAAATCACTTCTACAGCATGTAGGCACAGATGTCAATGTTGTGTAGTGAAGTTGTGAGTTCTTTTCAAATGAGCTCTTATTTATAGGTGCAAATGTAACGGTCTGATCCCTCCTCCAACGGTCATATTTTTCCTTAAATTTAGGAGGGACCTGTACACGTGTCATGAAAACAACGGTTAACTGATAACTGAAGGCATGACATCATTTTATAATAGAAAAAGTGAAAGCATAACTAAAAATGATATTTGGAATGAAGGTAAATGAATGTTCGGAGTGATTAATGTTTAGGATCAGAGTCTATCCAGAAAATTAATTTGGAGTCTATAATACCAGAATATTCAGATTCATTTTTTCTAAGGAATTCGTAATGAGAATTCTTCATCATAATTCTTCATCACAATTCCCAATCAGAATTCGTAATCAGAATTTTTCATCCGAATTCTTAATGAGAATTCGTAATCAGAACTCGTCATCTGAGATTATAATGAGAATTCACAATAAGAATTCATCATCAGAATTCATAATGAGAATTCGTAATCAGAATTCATCATTATAATTCGTAATGTGAATTTGTAATCAGAATTAATTGTCAGAATTCATAATGAGAATTCATAATCAGAATTTGTCATCAGAGTTTAGAATGAGAATTTGGTATCAGAATTCATTATCAGAATTCATAGATAGACCTTTATATATGTTCGTAATCAGAATTCAGTGTTGAACTTCTTAAAAGTTGGTAACATGGAATTCAGAGTTGAACTTCATAAATGTTCGTAACCAAAATTTAGATCTTAAAACAGAATGCTTCATATCTAATTAGTATACGATTTCGAGGTTTTAGATATGAATCCATTTTTTATACTTAAAAAAAATATTGATATGAACAATAAAAATACGGTAGGGGTAAATTTACTTTGGGAAGGAAATTTTCCTTATGGAGATAAAATAAGGGTAAAAAGAAATTTCCCTTTAGATAAGGTGTTTGTGATTTTAAAAAAAAAGAGGAATGATCAAGTCATAAGGAAACCTTGATGACTTATCAATCTCCCCCTTATATGAATGAATGTAAAATTCATAAGGAAAACCTCATTGACTCAAAAATCTCCCCTTTTGGAAAGCACAAACATCCTTACAAAAAATAATGTAGGAACATAAAATAAATTTTAAGACTTTGAAATTAAAGCTCACCCCCCTTTGTTCATGATTAATAGTTAATACGACTAACTCCCCCTTAGGATTTGGAACTCTAAGGATCAATTTCTATATTTCCAGAATGGGGAAATCTTCATAATGATCACTCCCCCTTACTTAGTGATGATCTCCTTATTCTTAGACATATTCTCCTTTAGAATTTTAATCTCTCTTTCAGAATTCCTTTTCCTTTCTCCCCCTTTGTGATTTCCAAAAAGAGTTTAAGGGAATGGAAAAGAAATATTGTACCTGAAATATTATTAAAGACATACAAACAAAACAAGAATCGACAATTTCATTTTGATTTGAAATATTGGTACAAGGAAAAAATTGCAAGAAAAGATCGGAGTGGTCTATTTTGTTTCTTTTTTCCTTTTGAATTAGCATCTTGAAAATTGTATTCAGCTTCTTCATTTCTTTGTGGTCCTTTTCTACTTGCTTTTCCAAGGCTATGATCTTTTCTTCTTGAGCCATCAGGACCTCGGCCTGAGCCTTCATGGCCTATTCCTAAGCCTTTAGTAATTCATCTTACTTCACAAGTTTTTCTTACATCTCACTAATACGATCAATCTCTATTTTCAGGATTTGAACAATATAGCTCATCTTTCCATTCAAGTCATTTACATCGTGAATCTAAGTATTTTTTCTAAACATAGATTTTCCTGAAAACTGTATGAAAGAGCCTTGATCTTGGAATATTTGGTATCAAAAGACTTTTTTAATTACTCTTTAAATTGATCATGCTCTTCCATATTCTATATGATCTTCTTTGACTAGGTTGTCTATTTTCTTCAACCTTCTTGATTACATCATCAGAGATACCACTCATCTCAGCTTGTTGAACTTCTTTTGAAACATCCTTCTCTTCCACAAACTTCTCTTGTGGTTTTTCTAGAGTGAAGTAATTCTTCCCCAGAGTCTCAGGTAATTGTTCTATAAGGAAAGATTTCGACACTGGGATGTTCTCAGGTGAAATTTCAGCATCCCTCAGAAGGGATTGACAAATCCCGGCCTCTGCCATCTTTTTCTTCTTCTTTTTCTCATTTTAATGGTTCTCTAGCTCATTAGTAGATTTTTCTTTTAAGGCCTTTGCCTCAATAGGGTCCAAGACGAACTATGGCTCCCCTTCTTTCCACTATTCCTTAACATCCCTCCATTTTGAAACCACTTCGTCCGGATATGCTTTTTGCTTCTTCGGTTTAGGATGTGTGGATTGGACTTACATTGATTTTGGGGTTTTATCTTCATCTTGCACATCCTTCAATCTCCTCTTCTTACCAGACTTCTTTGAGGGTTCAACCTTTTCCACATTTACTAGAATTAGATTTACCTCCTCCTCTAGAAAATCATAAAATTCTCTTGTCTCTTTGGAAAAAACGACTTTCATCCCCTTTAAGGTGTCATCACTAATCAGCATCACTTTTCAATTTATTGGCTTGGAGCTACATGGGATTTTAAGGGATTCTAGGCATCGAAATATCAACATAGAAAGCAATGCCAGATACATAATTATCTGAGCTCTAAGATTGCCATTCTTGATGTTATGAATCGTATTGAGGATATGTATCATGAGATTCACTTTCCTTAGATTTACCAAAAAATCTAGAATATACATGTCGCTCTTCTTAAGGGTATCCTTATCACCCTTACTTGGTATGATAAACCCTTGTACCCAAAGCTGTAGAATCTGATTGTTGGTTGAAATATGGGAGATCTTTTTTGCAGTCTTGATATCAGAAAGACCAAGGTAGTCAATAGCCTTTTCCATAACAAAACTACCTTGAACATATAGCTACTCATGAGAGAAAAATTCTTCCTCTCCTTTATAGGGTATTCTAACCAGACTATCTGCCCTAGAATAGGATAAAGTATACGTCCTCCCATAGCTTTTAAAGGAGATCTTCTCCATTCCAACTTCCTTAAAAAACCTGGCTAACTCATAAAACTCAATAAGAAAGTCCTGATACACCACATCTTGTGTTCGAGTTTTAGAAATGGATGCATATTCCCATCCATTGAGTTTGATGTTCATGGAAATTAAAGAATCAGAATTATTGAAAAAGTTTTTTGTGTACCAACCTATCCCTATATATCTACCACTCCATTATCAGCTTGATTGAAGAAATATCCTTAGAAGGGGATTCTGCAGACATTTGGATTGAATAACTTTGAGAGAATTCGGAACGGGTTTATGAACTGCGGCAGATCATTGAGATATGAGAGCTTGGAAACTGATGAGGGACACCATTGGGGGTTCCCCCTTTATAATGGTGATAGAGGACCTTTCAAATTCCAATTCCAATATAACGGTGAAAAATTCTCTGATCTGATCTGACGGTTGAAGACATACCCACAAGGAAAACTTGAATCCAAAATTTTGAGGTTTTAAGAAAAACAATCGGAATTAAGGAAACTTGAATCTGAGAAATTATAAAAACAAAGGAATCTACCAACAAGTATAAGTGACTATGAGAACATATGTACAGAAATCATACCTCTCAGACTAGCTAGGATGTTTATTCGTAATAGGTGATATTTTTCTTAATGAAAATTTGACTACAAAAAACTCACTACGAAAAACTTACTACAAAAAACTCACTACAAAAAAATTAAAATATAAAAGTTTTATTGCGAAGAGTTTGAGAACAAAACATGATTACAAATATATTCATTACAAAAATTCCCATTACAAAAATGTTCATTGAGAAAATTTCCATTATGGAAATTTTCAGTACTAAAATGTGCAGTATGAAAATTTCTATTATGAAAATTTCTATTACGAAAATTTCCATTCTGAAAATTTCCATTCTAAAAATTTATATTACAAAAATTTCCCTTACGAAAATTTCCTTTAAAAAAATTTCAAAAACCAACTATGAAAAAATTTTATTACAAATATTTTGAATTACTAACTACAAAAAAATTCATTACAAAAATTTGAAAAACTATCTACAAAACCTTTCATTACAAAAATTTGAAAAAATTACTAAAAAAACATTCATTACGAAAATTTAAAAATATTACAACACAAATATTCATTACGAAAACTTGAAAAACAAACTACAAAAACTTTCATTACGAAAATTTGGAAAACTTACTACAAAAACATTCATTACGAAAATTTGAAACACTTTAAGGACATATGTACTCCCCCTCTGAAAATGATTTTATTACTGTAAGGAGATTGGTTGAATAGATTGTTAATAGAGGAATATTACCTCATGATTAGGATTCATAACTTCTGTTTAATGTATTAAAATCTATCATAGGATAAATATTTTTTGAAAATATTAGCAAGTTGAACTTATGTTCTGATAAATTGAAGAATGATATATTTTTTTAGTGTGTGATCCCTAAGGAAGTGATCCGTAATATCTATATGCTTTGTACAAGAGTTATGTGCAGGGTTTTTGCTAAGGGTAATGGAACTTGTGTTATCACAAAAAATTTGAGTCTTAGTAAAACTCAATCCATAGACTGTGAGTGTGTGTTTCATCCACAATACTTGAACACAACAACATCCAACTGCTACATATTTAGCTTCAGTAGTGGAGAGTTCTACAGAATGTTGCTTCATGCAATACCAAAAAACTAATGAATCTCCTAGGAAATGACAAGTTCTGGATGTGATCTTTCTATTCATTCTACATCCACCAAAGTCAACATCCAAAAAACACTTTAAAAAATCATTTCTAGAAGTGTAATATAGTCCTAAATCAATGGTTCCCTTTATGTAGTGAAAAATTCTTTTCACTGCCTTTAAATGAATTTCCTTTGGATTAGATTGATATCTTACACATAATCATATTGAAAACATTATGTCTTTCAGACTAGCTATCAAGTATAGTAGACTTCCTATCATACCTCTAAAAGTTGTTTAATCTTATGGTTTCCTAGATTCATCAATATCAAGTGGGTTTGAGGTACTGGTGGGAGTACATATACTCTTAGTGTTTTTATTTCAATACTTTTTAAGAAGATCATTAATATAATTATGTTGGGATATATAGATTCCTTCTATTTTCTGAGAAATTTTAATTTCAAGGAAAATTGTTAACTCACCCATCATACTCATTTCAAAATCATATTTTATTAGATCTGCAAAGGAATTAGTAATGATTGTTGAGTTGATAAAAATATAATGTCATCAACATAAATTTGAACATTCAATAAATTTTTCATATATTTCTTTATAAAAATGTTTGGATCTTCATTTCCCTTAACATAGTTATTTTGAAGAAACAATCATGTTAGTCTATCATACCATGCTCGAGGGGCTTGTTTAAGGCCATTCAAAGCTTCGGTAAGTCTAAAAACATGACTAGGATGCTTTGATTTTCAATGCAAGGAGGTTGTTAAACAAAAACTTCTTCTTGAACATAACCATTAAGGAAATAACATTTCACATCCATTTGAAAAAGTTTGAAATTGAAGAATGCTGCAAAGAAAATTAAAATATGAATAGATTTAGGTCGAGCTTTTGGAGCATAGGTTTCTTCATAGTCTATTCCTTCTTGTGGATTATAGCCTTTAGCAAATAATTCATATTTTTCTCTTACTATTATTCCTTTTTCATCACACTTATTTCTAAAGACCCATTTTACACATATAACAGAAGTTTCCTTAGGTATTTCAACCGAGGTCCGGACTTTATTCCTTTCGAATTAATTTAGTTCATCTTGCGTGGATTTAATCCAATCATTATCACCTAAAGCTTCATCAGTGATTTTTTGTTCTAATTGGAAAAGAAATGTTATATTTTGTACTTCATTTCATAAGGATCTTTTAGTCCTTATATATTGATTCACATCACCAATGATACTATCACTGGGATGATTCTTTTGAAATGACTGGTTTGGATTTTGTAAGACCTGTTCATCAATGTAGGGTGGAAAATCTTCCAGGGTAAGTGTTTCAGAAGTATCTTTATGGACATTTTCCTTACTAGAATGATTTATTATCAAAGGTTGATAATCATTTTTTCAAAACACATCTGAAGTTGTAGGTTGGGGTTATTTAAAAACAAAGGGACTAGTTTCATCAAATTTAGAATTTATTGTCTCTTCAACAGTACAAGTGTTTTTGTTGAAAACTCTATAGGGCTTAGAAGTTGTGGAGTAGCCAAATAAAATTCCTTCATTAGATTTTTGTTGAAAATTTATGAAGATTATCTTTCGTATTCAGAATGAATACCTTGCAACCAAAAACATTAAAGTATGAGATTCTAGGTTTTTTATCATTCTGTAACTCATAAGGAGTTTTATTAAGAATAGGTCTAATTAAAACTCGATTTATAGTATAACAAGGAGTACATACAGCTTCAGCCCAAATATTTTTGGCAACATAATACACACAAAACATGGTTCTAGTTATCTCTTGAAGAAATTATATTTCTTCTTTCAACAACCCCATTTTGTTGAGGTGTTTTGGGTGATGAAAACTTATGTGTAATGCCTTTTCTACTAAAAAAAGTTTCCAAATCAGAATTTTGAAATTCTCCTCCATGATCACTATGAATAATTTTTAATGGAAGTTTTTTCTCATTATTTACTTAGGCTCTAAAGCTTTTTAAATAAGTGAAGGTTTTAGACTTCTTTTTTATAAAATTGACCCACATAAATATAGTGTAATCATCAACTAATTCAAATACATAATACTTTCCACCAATGCTTCCAGATTGTGTTGGACCAAAAAGATCCATATGCACTAGTTGTAATGCATCAATAGTTGTGACTTCACCGACTGATTTCAAACTATATTTATGTTGCTTTCTATATTGACAAGGGTCACAAGCATTTGAATAATCAAATTTAAGCTCTAGTATATCCTTAACTAAACCTTTCTTAAGAAGTTTGGCATAAGTTCCTATGATTTCAATAACCTAACCTTCGATGCCATAACTAGTAATGATGTTCCATTTCACTATGGAAAGGTAAGTCATGGCTCCTAAGGACTTCTATGTTTAGTGTGTAAATATTCTCTTGACTATTGGCAGAAAGAATAAACTTTTCCGTGGAATTGTGTACTAAGCATCTATAATTTCTAAAATTCACAAGGTAAAATCCGTCAAATAATTGGCTTATGCTGATGGGGTTATGCTAGAGACCCTTAACAAATAAAACATTTGAAATCAATATTTTTCCAAGAAGAACGATCTTTCCTGTGCCAATAATTTCTCCCTGAGCATTATCTCTGAAAGATACTTTTCCTCCTTTCATATTGATAATCTTTTTGAAATAGTTTTTGTTACCAGCCATATACCAGGAACATACACTATCCATGAACCATGTATTTCTATTGGAACATTCCCTATTTTCCATATCCATTAAGTAATGATTATCAATAGGTATCCTGGATAAAAAACCACGATGCTTCTGTCCAGAAGATTCATAATCCAGAGATGCATCTAAAGAGTCTCCACCACTGGCACTCCATGTGTCATTGGCTTTCAACACTTTCTTAGCATTGGACTTGTAATACTTCTTTCTGTTTTTATCAAAATCCCTTTCCTTTATTTCTTTAATATTGATCATAGGGAAATCAGGTATTATGTGTCTATCTCTCTTTCATTCATAGCATGTAACTTTAGAATCATTCTTTTCATTCTTATCCTTCTTATTGTATTTGGATTGAAAGTTCCTATGTCCAGTTATCTTGTTCATCCATCGAACAAGATTTTAAAATTCATTTTCTGAGGATTCTCTTCCACTGGATTCGAAATGGATAAAAACTTTCTTAAATCTGGATCTAGAAATTCTCATAGGGTTCTTTGCTTTCATATCATTTGAAGTAGTAGTAAAAGCTACACTACCATTTCTATTCTTCTTCTTCACGATATCAACATCTCTCTTCATTCTAGTTTCATGTTGAAAAATTGTAACATACTAGGTAAATAAATAATATTACATTCTCATGTTTATCAATATTTGTGAAAAAAAATTAATATTACTTTAAAGGGAATGCTATGCTCGATGGAGTACCCAATATGAAACAATGAGTTTCTCTGAAATCTTACGTTGCACACTAATAATATAATATTATTATTTTAAATAGTTAATGCCAAGCCATTTTAATGGCGGGAATGAAAATAATGAACTAAAAAATATTACATATGTTTGTTAAATATTTATAAATTTATCCAATAAATTTTAGAGGCTTAAAATGCAAATGAATACAATTTTAAGAATAAATAATCAAATATTTTTAAAATATTGTTTTACCGCCTTTTGATGGAGAACCTTTTTAAAATCTTAATTCTGAAAATTTTATAACCTCTATTTGTCAAAATAAACTTATTCTTTAGAATTGGGGAATTGAAATCTACTTTGGATAAATTTCTTGTTTTTTCGAACAATGTTCATTTTTTTATGAAAAGTGAAAAATACTGCATTTTACTTCAAAACTGCTATTTCATCTAATTTAATTATATGGTTATATTATCTTTTTTAATTGTTTTAAAGTTTAATTATAGTATATTTTTACCATTTAATTCAATTGTGTACATTATAATTTATTTTACTTTGAAAATAGACATAAACAAGTGTCAATATTTTGATAGATATTGTTTCTTAAAAACACGATATTTGTCTTGACATCTGGAATTAACTATATGATTTAGTAATGAAACTTACATGTTTTGAATTTGGAAAAAATAGACATAATTTATGATTTTGGAATATAAAATATAGCTTAGGGTTAATTTTGGGTATTTTTTGATAATGTCTTTTTTTATGAATAGTAAAAAATGTTGTTTTTTATATTCAAAACTTCCTTTTCATCCAATTTATTTATATATTTAGATTGTCATTTTAATTGTTTTTAATGTATAATTGAATTATTTTTTTATCAATTAATACAATGTTGTTAATTGGAAGTAATTTCACTTTTCAATTGGATGTAAAAAACAAGTCAATCTTTTGATAAATTTTACTTCATAAAACAACATCTTTTGTTTTGACAACGAGATTTAGTTTTAAATTAATTAATTAAATTTTTGTGATTTTAATTTGATAAAATGGATTCCATATTTGGAATCATAAGTTCCAAATTATGTAATTAAGACTATTGTTTTTGGACATTATGAATAGTAACGATGGTAATTATCTTTAATTATCGTGTTTAATTATTAATCGGGTAATAAAGGGTAAGAAAATATTATCATAAAAATATAAAATGACCCCAAAATTTGTCATATTCTATTGTTCATGTAATGTCCGAACATTTTACAACTTGTTCCAACCTTGGGACCCCATGAAATCACTTTAGTGTGATAGTGAGCTTTTATCATTTTTTTAAAAAATGGAAAATGTAACCAAAGTATGTTACACCTATGCAAAATAATTTTAATTTTGTCTACCTAAATTATTTCATATACTATCAATATTAAAAGGAAATATAAAAAAATTTCCTATATTATAGTATTTTTCTTATACTTTTTAGACATTATATAAATTTATTTATTTATGACACCATGATGATGCAGCGATTATCTCATTAATGAATGTTTTAAATAAAATGAAAATATAATGAAAAATATAATACTTACACTTGTCTAAAACCAATTGGATGATTATATTTCCAACCCTTATCACCTTATCCTCCAAATATTTCATTGTGGGACCTTTAAAATCCAAAATGAAATTTAATATAAAGTAACATTTTTTGACTTTCCAAGAGTGCCCCTCCCCCTCTTATAAAAGGCCACCACCTCTACCTCCATAGCCACACCACTCAAGACATTGGCTCGGCCAAAATTTCTTCCTTTTTCCACTCCACATCTCTCTATTAATCATATAAGCCTTACCTTATGCAGAAAGCTTTTCAAGAACCCCTTTTGGTTCAAACCAAAGAGAGTTACCCGATTTAAATGTAATATCCTCTCTTATGTTCTTTTGTTTTATTTAGCTTATACAACAACCTAAACTCTTTTTATTACATTATTTTCTAACAAAAACAGTATCTTAAACATACTAGGATATGTTTACAAGATGTATTCAAGCTACACATACACAGACCTCCGTCTAATGGTTAAAGAACATACTGTTTCCGTGGATGGCGAAATACGGCCTCACGAAACGATGATTGTTCTATCTTCCTCTACCACCTCTCATGGTGGAAATTATTATAGAAAAATATTTATTTATGATATATATTATATTTATTTTGTCTCTATTCTTCTGTATTTTACATTTAAAACATAACTGTATTCTTTGCATGTTGTGCAAATGCTATAATTTCATTTGAGGAAGTGTGGACTACCACCACCTCAAGTGATGTGACTCGTTCATGCAACACATGGAATGTATAAATAATGAAATTAATGAATATATGTGAAATATATAACATATATATAATATTGTAAATATAATATATATATCTCATTTAGTTTTATTTCTATTAAATATGAAATAGAAATGAAAGTAGTGTTCATGTGTACCTACGGCTTACAGTCTCCATGAATGGTGCATTTCATTTCTTATCTTTAAATGTAATGTAATATAATAAATTCAAGTATATACTGGATTTATATGATATATATGATATCTAAATCATGAAGATAATTCTGGATATAATGGATATTTTACCACATGAACAACTTGTAATTATAACAAGTTTATTTTTGACTCAAATACCAAGGATCGACAAAATGACAGTTATTAACATAAATAATTAAATAATGTTCATAACATGGTAATAAGTTATATAAAAGGAATAATGAAATTGAAAAATGTTCTTATGAAAGTATAAATTAACTCTACTTTTTTATTCAGGAATATAAAGAAACGAACAAGACAAGTCGGACTTGAGGTAAGGGATCCTACCGCTCCCTTTCTTTTTAAGTACTCTCTTTTATGTCATTTATTTTAATATTATCTTTATTATGATTGGGGATGTTACTTTGTATTCCACTTTCTGTAATTTTTATGTTCATATTATGAGAGACCGTATTTGATCTCATAAATCCATTTTTGGAAGTTTTAAGTGGCGCTGTTATGCTGCCGAGTTTCCGTAAGGGATTTTTCATCTCACTTTTATTCCCATGAGATTTGTGCTACATTTTCCACCATTTCTATTAAGTGGTGTATGTAATGCCTTTTATTCTACTCTGTGTGTAATATACATTCTTTTATGAGTATTTACATCAATGTTGTATAGTCCTTCTTTCATGGGGTGTACGTTTTGAATGTTACCCAAGTCGGTAAGGGAACCTTTCACCATCCTCTTTTTGAAAGCCTTCCTTTTGTTTTTTCTATTAAATTACATCTTCTTAGGTTGGGATATGTTCTTATATATCCTTATTGCTGTAAATATTATGTCCAAGTGATGAGATACCCTTTATCTCTCACATAAACTCTTTTTTTAAAATTTGATGTGACGCCGTTAGGCTATCAAATTTTTGTAAGGGAACATCTTAACCCAATTCCAATTCTTTGGGTTAAACCTCCACTTATTGATTATGTCATGATATGAATATGTTTGGATGAAATATTATTGTTTTACACTGAGTATCCACTTATATTTAATGTATTTATATTTTTCGCACATAATTATGTCATTTCTTTATCCTTTCTCTAACGGCATGATCCTTGATTGGGAATACATCTCAGTTTCTTCTCATTGCGACATTTCTTAATGATATTCACTTTTATTCTTTTATAAAGTTTATATACAACCCCTTTGACTTTACATATCCATATTATGTCTATACTAATTTCATTTAAATGTTTTGAAAATCGTCTACTTTCATGTGGCTTATAATTTAAATGATAAAAATGGAAGAGGACTCTGTTATTAAAACATTGTTTGAAATGGTTTTAAAGATTTATTCTTTTAAAAATTTAACATCCATGTCCTTGTTTTAAAAATGGTTTTAAGGATTTATTTATATGAACATGAATGTTTTAAAACCCTTTCCATAGTTTCTAAGTGGCATGGGACACTTGGATTCTAAAAACTCTTTTAAATGACTTCTTTTAATATTTTCAAAGTCTAAAGGGATTTTTCACTCATAGAGTTTTAATGATTTTATTAGATGTTTTTATTTGTGATAATATCATGATGTTATCTCTTGTGATTGAAATTTGCAAATTTTAGTTTTCTTTTATGCATTTTTTAAGTGTTATAATTATGTTATGGTTCTTGGGAAGTGTTTATGAAATCGGGAGGTTACGTGATAAACTAAGGGCGGGTGAGTGAAGATATCTCTCCAATGCATTGGGTAACATGAAGGAGTTAAAGGCTAAGGTTTCTCCGAAGATATTGAGGGAATATAATAGGATGGGTATTCCAAACATAACCATGAGGGTTACTCCCTACGTAAGAATGTTATGAATACCTCAAGTTACCATTATGTCTTATTATTTCTATGAGTTATTCATAAATCTTATGATTTCATGAGGCAAGCTAATGTGCTTATGTTTTATGAGTAAAGTGAGTTTTCATTTATTCTTATGTATACTCGGACGAATGTTTACTTTCCATATTTTTATATCCCTTACTGAGATTTTTGTGCTCATCCCAATTTTTTGAAATGTTTTCCTCAGGAATTAAAGTGGAATACATTCAAGTATGGGATCAAGGAAATGTCATGATGTCTAAAACATGGAACTAGACATGACTCTTTTGTTCAATAGTTTTTATTTTGTTGAAAAAATGGGAACTGAGTAGATGTATCTACTTTGTAATCTTTGAAATGTAATAGTTATGTCCAAATTCTCTAAAACTCTAAACCTGAAAAGATCCTCAATGTGAATTATTCATATAATTCAAGATAAAGTAATTTTTTAAGGTTGGGTCCTTATAGTTGTTATCCGAGGTCGGTTTAGATAACATTAGAGTTTAGGGTATTCTTTTAGCACAATTGACATTACCATAATGGTTAAGATTTTAGAAAGAGTCATATTTTTAGATAAATGGAATGAGTTTATGATAAAATAAATAATTATATCATAGTATTATATGAATATTCTAATTATTTACTCAAACTAACCATTTTGGTTTTAGTAAATGGCTGGATCTATCAGGCTCCAAAGTGACAGTGGATGTGAAGAAAACTGTGATGGTTTTCTAAAAGAACAACTGAATGATATTTGAGCTTCTATGAGAAATATTGTGGTTATTCTAAACCAACTATCAGGAGTCAGGATCAACCACTTGAAACTTGGTGAGTTATATAATGCATCATGTACAAGAGAACCAACTCGATGTGGAAGTTCAGGTAATAATTATAAAGGTAACCATTAGGGTTTATATGATCCTTACTTTTGAGGTAATTATGGGTTACTATATGTTATGATGGAATATGAATGACATGAGATAAACTTTAGGTTAAATTATGTTATGGATATTTTTGAATATTTTATTGATTTTTGGGGAATTTTATAATAATTATGTAGCTTTTGGAAAAAGGACAACACGTAGTCCGTGTGATAACCTGTCGCGTTGGATAAAACTGCTAGAATCGAACCCACAACCAAAGTGTGACTGGTATTTATCACCTAACACTAGACTACGTGAAGTCCCTGGTTAGTTTGACTAATTATTTATAGTTAGATGATCTTATGAATCTAGAATAATTTTTTTTGGGTTATTTATGGAAAGTATTAACCTATCATGGAGGATATGTGATTAGGTTAATTACTTTTCAGTATAAGACTTTAAGAGTAATTGATGATTGGAGATAAATTTTAAGGTTTATCATAGAAGACTATGTGATTAAATCCTGCAGAGATTTGGGTTTCAATCTTAGTTTTGATTACTTTGAATAATTTTATGGATATATGTTTATTAAATGGTCTTTGTTGAACTTTTGGTATTGTTTGACAAATTTTTTAGATTAATCTTTTTTATAAAGGATTAACCTTTTTGGGTATTATCTGATCTTGTACTAACCTTTTTGGTTTTGGTTTTGGTTAAGGTATAAAGACATGGAAAATATATAGTTCCCTTTTTTGTATTCGGTGATTCTCATGAATTTGAGTATAGTACTCTTAATGTGAACAAGTCTTCCTAAATACTTGCCTTTTGGAGAAAATATGAGTTTGTGAAAGAAATCTAGTAAAAGTTGAAAGTCAACTTGACAAGTAAGTATGTTTCCTTATGATTTAGTTAAACTCGTAAATAAATTCCTCAATGAAAAGTAACTTAAAAATAAAATTTTGTCTGTTAACTTTTCCTATTGGGAAATCAAATACCATTTAACCCATCACAAGAGTGGGATTTTCTGGTGTCTAACTTTCTCCTAAATATGTTTTCTATCACTCTCCCTCATAGCATGCCCCTTTTTTTCATATCCACGTTTTCCTACACATAGTCTTAGTATGGGGTAACTCAGGTGAACTTAGTACATCTCTTTCTTTCTTTTAATGTGATCGTTTTGCTGACTCCTTTTTTAATGTGAGGATTTCAATGAAGTTTCGAAGCCCAACTTTAGAATTGCGAGGACGCAATTCCCAAAAGGGGGGAAGGATGTAACATACCATGTAATAAATAATATTACATTCTCATGTTTATCAATATTTGTAAATAAAATGTTAATATTATTTTAAAGGGAATGATATGCTCGATGGCATACCCAATACCCAACCATGAGTTTCTTTGAAATCTTACGTTGCACACTAATAATATAGTAATATTATTTTAAATAGTTAATGCTAAGCTGTTGTAATGGCGGGAATGAACATAACTAACTAAAAAATTATTACATATGTTTGATAAATATTTATACATTTATCTAATAAATGTTAGAGGATTAAAACGCAAATGAATCCAATTTTAAGAATAAATACTCTAATATTTTTAAAAGATTGATTTACCGCCTTTTGATGGAGAACCTTTTTAAAATATAACTTCTGAAAATTTTATAAGCTCTATTTGTCAAAATAAACTTATTCTTTAGAATTGGGACATTTAAATCTACTTTGGATAAATTTTTTGTTTTTTTTCTGACAATGTTCATTTTTTAATGAATAGTGAAAATACTGCATTTTACTTCAAAACTGCTTTTTAATCTAAATTAATTATATGGTTAAATTATCTTTTTTAAATGTTTTAAAGGGTAATTATAATATATTTTTACCATTGAATTCAATGGTGGTCATTAGAATTAATTTTACTTTGAAAATAGACATAAACACGTGTCAATATTTTGGTAATATATTGTTTCTTAAAAACATGCTATCTGTTTTGACATCTGGAATTAACTATATGATTTTTTAATGAAACTTATATTTTTTGAGTTTTAAAAAAATTGACATAATTTCTGAATTTGGAATATCATATATAGGTTAGGATTAATTTTTGGTATTTTTCTGATAATGTCTTTTTTTACGAATAGTGAAAAATATTGTTTTTTAAGTCAAAACTGCCTTTTCATCCAATTTATTTATATATTTAGATAGTACATTTAATTGTTTTTATAGTATAATTTAATTATTTTCTTATCACTTAATACAATTTTGTTCATTGGAAGTAATTTCACTTTTCTATTGGATGTAAAAAACAAGTCAATCTTTTGATAAATTTTACTACTTAAAATCACGTCTTTTGTTTTGACAATAGGATTTACATTTAAATTAATTACTAAAATTTCACGGTTTTTAATTTGATAAAATATATTACATATTTATAATCATAAGGTCCAAATTATTTAATTAAGACTCTTTTCTTTTCGAACATTATGAATAGTAACGACGGTAATTATCGTTAATTATCGTGTTTAATTAGTAATCGGGTAATTAAGGGAAAGAAAATAATATCATAAAAATATAAAATGACCCCATAATGTATCCTAATTATATTGGTGGTGTAATGGAAGACCATGTTTTTCCTTGTTCCAACCATGGGACCCCAAGGAATCACTTTAGTGTGATAGTGACCTTTTATCATATTTTTTTAAAGAAAGAAAAATGTAACCAAAGTATGTAACACCTAAGTAAAATAATTTTAATCTTGTTTAAATAAACGATATATTAAACTCTAAATAGTAATTGGAAAGGTAATATGATTTCATACATCATAGTGTTTTTCTTATAATTTTTATACATTATATAATTTAATTTATTTATGACACCATGATGTTGCATCAATTATCTCATTAATGAACATTTTAAATAAAAGTGAATGATAATGTAAAATCAAAGACATACATTTGTCTAAAAGCTATTGGATGATTATATTTAGAAACCTTATCTCCTTATCCTTGAAAAATATCAATGTGGGACCTTTAAAATATGAAACTCATTTTAATATAAAGTAACATTTCATGACTTTCCAAGAGTGCCCCCCTCTTATAAAAGGCCCCCACCTCTACCTCCTTACCCACACCCCTCTAGACATTTTCTCGGCCATACTCTGGTTATTTTATCTCTCTGCATCCTTCTATTAATAGTAGATTCCTTATCCTAGATAGAAGTCTTTTCAAGAAACCCTTTTGGTTCAAACCAAAGGGAGTTACCCGATTTAAAGATATTGTCCTCTCTTATGTTCTTTTGTTTTTTTTTTTGCTTCTCCAACCCCCTAAACTCTTATTATTCCATTATTTTGTAACAAAAAAAGTATCTTCAACATACTAGGATTTTTTCATGAGATGTATTCGAGCTACACTTACACACAACTCTGTCTAATGGTTAAAGAACATACTATTTCTGTGGATGGTGAATTACTGCCTCACGAAACGATAATTGTTCTATCTTCTCCTACCACCTCTCATGGTGGCCATTATGATGGAAATATATTTATTTATCATATATATTATATTTCTTTCCTCAATATGCTTTTTTATTTTACATTTAATACATACCTTTATGCTTTTCATGTTATGCAAATGTGATAATTTCATTTGAGGAAGTGTAGACTACCATCCCCTCAAGTGATGTGACTCGTACATGCAATACATGGAATGTATAAAGAATTAAATTAATGAACATATCTTACCTATATAAAATCTATATTACCCTGGAATTATAATATATAAATTTCTCATTTAGTTTTAATTCCATTAAATACGAAATATATATGAAAGTAGCGTTCATGCATATGTACGGCTTACCGTCTCCATGAACCGCACATTTCATTTCATACAATTAAATGTTATGTAATATTATAAATTAAAGTATATAATAAATATATATAATATATATGTTATCTAAATCATGAATATAATTATGGATATAAATGATATTTTACCACATTAACAACCTGTAATTAAAACAAGTTTATTTTTTACTCAAGTACCAATGATCGACAAAACGACCGTTATTAACTTTAATTATTAAATAATGTTAATAACATGGTAATGAGTGATATAAAGGGAATAATGAACGTAAGAAATTTTATTAAGAAAGTAGAAATTAACTCTACTTTATTATTCAGGAACATAAAGAAATGAACCAGACAAGTCGGACTTGAGGTAAGGGATCCTACCTCTCTCTTTCTTTTTATGTACTCTCTATTATGAAATTTCTTTTACGATCATATTTATTATGTTTGGGGATGTTCCTTTATATTGAAAATTCTTTAATTTTTACATTCATATTATGAGAGACCCTAATTGATCTCATAAATCCATTTTTTTTGTTTTATGTGGCGTTGTTAGGCTGCCAAGTTTTCGTAAGGGATTTTTCATCGCACTATTATTCCCATGAGATTTAGGCTACATTTTACACCATTTCATTTGAGTGGTGTATATTGTGCCAAATATTATACTCTTTGTGTAATATGATATCTCTTATGAGTATTTACATCAATGTTGTATAGTCCTTCTTTCATGGGGTGTACGTTTCAAAAGTTACCCAAGTCAGTAAGGGAACCTTTAACCCTCCTATTTTTAAAAGACTTATTTTTTTTTGTCTATTAAATTACATATTCTTATGTTGGGATATGTTCTTATATATCCTTATGCTCTAAATTATATGTTCAAGTGATGAGATACCCTTTTTCTCTCTCAGAAACTCTTTTTCTAAAATTTGGTGTGGCACGTTAGGCTATCGAATTTTTGCAAAGGAACTTCTTAAACCAATTCAAATTCATTGGGTTAAACCTCTACTTATTGATTATGTCATGCTATGAATATGTGTGGATGACACCTTATTGTTTTACACTGAGTATACACATATATTTAGTGTATTTATATTTTTCACACATAATTATGTCATTTCTTTATCCTTTCTTTAATGGCATGATCCTTGATTGAGAATACATCTCAATTTCTTCTCATTGAGACATTTCTTAATGATATTCACTTTTTTACTTTTATAATGTGTATATACATCCCCATTGACTTTCCTTATCCATATTATGTCTATACTAAAGTATTTTAAATGATTTGAAAATGGTCTACATTCATGTGGCTTATAATTTAAATGTTCAAAATGGAAAAGGACTCTTTTATTAAAACATTGTTTTAAATGGTTTTAAATATTTATTCTTTTAAACATTTATCATCCATGTCCATGTTTTAAAAATGGTTTTAAGGGTTTATTTGTATGAGCATGAATGTTTTAAAACCCTTTCAATAGTTTTGATGTGGTACGGGACACTTTGATTCTAAAATCTCTTTTAAATGTATTCTTTTAATATTTTCAAAGTCTAAAGGGATTTTTCTCTCATAGAGTTTTAATGATCTTATTAGATGTTTTTATTTACGATAATATCATGATTTTATCTCTTGTGATTGAAATGTGAAAATTTTATGCTTCTTTTATGCATGTTTTATGTGTTATGATTATGTTATGGTTCTTGGGCAATGTTTATGAAATCGGGTGGTTACGTGATAAAATAAGGGCAGGTGTGACGAAGATAGCTCTACAATGAATTGGGTAACATGATGGAGTGAAACGGTATGGTTTCTCCGAAGATATTTAGAGAATATACTATGATGGTTTTTCCAAACGTAACCATGAGGGTTACTCCCTACGTAAGAATGTTATGAATACCTCAAGTTACCTTTATGTCTTATTATTTAAATGAATTTTTCATAAATATTATGATTTCATGAGGTATGCTAAAGTGCTTATGTATTATGAGTAACGTGTGTTTTCATTGATTCTTATGTATACGTGGAATAGTGTTTCCTTTCCGTATTTTTATATCCATTTCTGAGCTTTTTGTGCTCATACCAAGTTTTTGAAATGTTTTCCTCAGGAATTAAAGTGAAATACGGTCAAGGATGGGATCAAGGAAATTTCACCATGTCTAAAACATGGAACTAGACACGAATCTTTTTTTCAAGAGTTTTTATTTTGTGAAAAATTGGGAACTGAGTAGATGTGTCTACATTGTAATTTTGAGATGTAATAGTTATGTCCTAATTCTCTAAAAATCTAAAACTGAAAAGATACTCTATGTAAATTATTCATTTAATTCAAGATTAAGTAATGTTTTAAGGTTGGGTCCTTATAAAAATAGTTCCAAACTACTTATCAAGGGTAATCTGAGTAACCTTTCTATTCTCATCAATTGCAGTCCATTTAGATTCCCACTCATTTGACATGATGTTGATGATTTTGTCAACAAGGGCATCATCATCCAATCATTTTCATCCATTTATTGTAAACTATTCACAATAGTCATGAATCTCTGTTGCACCTTGCATATGGGTTCACTATAAGGAAAACTAAAACCATTATATTTAGCTCTATGTAGGGCTCCTGTGGTCTAAATTACTTTGGAAGTTCCAAAGTGATTAACTACTATTTTATTCCATATAGAATTTTCTACATCACAAGAAGAAAATTGGCTATATATATTTTTTGTCATTGAACAAAGTAAAGTATTGTGTACCCTATAATTAAGTTTATATTCATGCTTTTCATGATTTGTAAAGGCATTTAATTCTTTATCAAGAATTTTGTATCCACCAGTAAGCATAAAAAAATTTTCAACCCCAATGTTGATAATGAAAGTCTTCATTCGATCTATCCAACGTTTGTAATCATTACCATCAAAGATAGGTGGTCTAGTTGAATTAAGATTGTCTATGGAACCAACATTGATTCCTTCCATTCTTATGAAATTATTTTCCACAAACACTTGTTAGTAGAAAAAATTTGTAAACAAGGAAAATATTATAAGAAAGAAAATATAGAGTAAAAGTATCTCTATAAAAAAGTGAATCCAAACTATATGATTCCGAAAAAATAGATTCTGAAAAAAAATATGAATCTGTAAGTGTGAATATGAATATGTTAATCCAAAAATTCTATTCCAAGAACTAATTCTCTTCTAAATCTAATTGTGATATTAATTCAGATTGAACCAATTACTCTGATACCAATTGTTAGGATGGTATGTCGAAGTATGATATACTCTATAATACCAAACGTGGGATCGAAATAAGAATGAGATTCTTAGATACAATAGGGGGTGAATTGTACCTTTTAAAAATTCCTTTGGAACTTTTACAGATGGTTATGTTTAACAATATTAAAAAAAGATAATTCAAAAGGCCACTATAAGTTCTAATTACTTGCTAAATTCTGGAAAAGTGATTCCAGAAATGGAACTTAGGTAAAGTTTACAAATATGATGATTCTATCTTAAATCATATAGAATCTGACCATATCAGAGTACAAGAGTAAGGAATTACAAGATAGTTATAATTTCCTTAACAATACAAATGTAGTAGAAAAACTTGTAACAAAACAAGTAACAAACAATAACTCTTTTGACCTAAAGAGAAGGGTATCCAAAAACCCTAGATAAGAGTTCCCTTGATTTATACTTTCAAGAAAGTATGTCTTACCCACACCCAGGTAATCCCTCGATATGAAGATCAGAGTTTGTCTTTCTATCCCCGCAAGCCCTCAACTATCATGTAGTCGGCACCTTTGTCTTCCTTAGTAAGGAAGACCTCGACTTCAAGGCGTTGGAACCTCTATCTTCATATCCCTAGAAGCCCTCAATTGTACACAGAAACAATCAGAGTCACACGAAGCAAATCTGTACAAGGAAAAGTTTGAACAATTTGTTCAAACTTTCTACATGAAGCTTAAGAGTTTATAAGAGCCTCTCTCAATAGAAATAACTTCAATGGCATGTTGGAATAGATGTCGAAGTTGTGTAGTGAAGTTTTGAGCTCTTTTCAAATGAGCTCTTATTTATAGGCACAGCTGTAACGGTAGGCTCCCTTCTCCAATGGTCATATTTTTCCTTGAATTTCAGAAGGACCTGTACATGTGTCACTCAAACAACAGTTAGTTTATAACTAATGTCATGACATCGTTTTAAAATAGAACAAGTGAAAGAATAACTAAAAATGATATTTGGAAAGAAGGAAAATGATTGTTCGGTGTGATGAAAGTTAAAGTTAGAAGTCTAAATAGAAAAATAATTTGGAGTCTATAATACAAGGATATTTGGATTCTTTTTTTCTAAGGAATTCGTAATGATAATTCGTAATCAGAATTCTTCATCAGAATTCGTAATGAGAATTTGTAATTAGATTTCTTCATCAGAATTCGTAATGAGAATTCGTAATCAGAACTCATCATCAAAGTTCATAATGAGAATTTGTAATCAGAATTCATCATTAGAATTCGTAATAACAATTCGTAATCAGAATTCATCATCATAATTCGTAATTATAATTTATAACCATAATTCCTCATCAGAATTTATAATAAGAATTCGTAATCATAATTCTTCATTATATTTCGTAATGATAATTCGTAATCAGAATTCATCATCAGAATTCGTAGTTAGAACTTAATATAAGTTCGTAATCAAAATTCAGAGTTGAACTTCATAAAATTTTGTTACATGGAATTCGGAGTAGAAATTCATAAATGTTTGTAACAGGAATTCGGATCCTAAAACGGAATGCTTCATATCTAAGTATTATTTGATTCCATAGTTTTAGATATGAATCTGATTTTTATACTTAATAATAATATTGATGTGAACAATGAAAACAAGGTAGGGGTAAATTTCCTTTGGGAAAGAAATTTTCCTTATGGAGATAAAATAGGGGTAAAAAGAAAATTTCCTTAAGATAAGGTGTTTGTTATTTTCAAAACAAGCGGAATCATCAAGTAATAAAGAAACCTTGAATACTTATCAATCTACCCCTTATATGAAGTAATGGAAAATTCATAAGGAAGACCTTTTTCTAAAGAGTAGGAGGAACAGGCACGAAGCGGCGTTTCTCCATCTCTTCGGCGCATCTAGGGTTCCTCTCTCGAGAGTGTCTCATCCCCCCCCCCCTCTTGTTTGGATTTGCGGTTCGTGCTAACATCGGGATCTACGGCATGCTCGGCGATGGTGTTTTAGTTTTCTTCTCGGCATTAGCGGTTCTTGGCGTCAACTTTAGTGTTCGGATCATTGAAGGATCGTCTTGGCGACGGTTTTCCATCCTCCATGGGTGTTCCAGCTTGGTGTTATATAGATAGGATTCGGTTCGGGTGTTCTTCTGAGTTCAGGCATCGACTTTGATTTGAGGTATTTCATTGGAGTGGTTCGGTGATGGATCTGGTGTGACTCGATTCACCTGTGGCTTTAGATGGGTGGTTTGGCTCATCTTAAACACGACTCAGAAGGGGAGGTTTTGGTCTCCGTTTGGTTTTGGGGTTTGGCAGTTTGACGTTTGTGGTTCTTTTACAGGTTTTTATTGTATTCTATGTAGTTGGTGTTCTTGAAGAGTCTTTGTTATCAGAGTAATCCCTCTTTGTTGTTGCCTTCGCTTCCTATGGATTAACAGGTTTGGATTTTGGTGAGGTTTATTTTCTAGTTTGGAGATGACCTACTTCATTCCCAGGGAGGCACTGTTGGATTTGTTCGACTCAAATCCCCTCAAAGTAAACACTTCATTAATGTTCTTTTGGGTCTTCTAGTCCTGGGTGATGAAGACTCAGATTCACATTCCTGTTGTGTCTTCCTCTTTGTGTTATTGCGTGTGGTGTCGGAGGTGCCCCATGGACCGACAGGCTTTTGTGGCATTGATTCCATCATTGTGTTTCACTTATTCTCTTTTGATGAGGTTTTGTCTACAATGGTTCTGTATGTGTTCTGTTGGAATGGAGATGAACCCATTTTTGATATCATGTAGAATGTCCCAGATGAGGTTTTAGAGTTTTTCTTTCATCTTTGCAGCACATTATGGATTTGGAAGTTGAGAGGGAATGGCGTCAGCCATCAGATTGGGCATGTTCTTTGACATAGGACACTGGCTTGTTGTACAGCCATGCAACGGTGGAGGGTTTTTCATTATCAAATTCTAGAGTGAGGTATCTCCATGTTGTTACGTTGGGTTGTATCTCTATACCTTCGGGTCGTTATTGTCCTATGTCCATGATGTATGTTCAGGTTTTCCCCCTTCATCCCTTAAAGGGGGTTTTATTTAAAATTAAAAATTTGAAGACCTTCATGCCGTTGGATGGATGGATGTAGAAAATGTAATGGTCAGGACCTCGCCGGACCATTCTTTTGTGGAAAAGAAGGTCATGAAGTGTTATGGAGGGTAGAATGGTCTTTTCCCACACTTTTCAGAATTTTGTAACTACACGCCGTGTAGTGTGAGTACACACTGTGTACCAACTCGTCGGGAATACCCCGTGTTGAAGTCATGTCCTTGCCTTGTGAAATAAATGAGCACACGTCGCGTAGCCCATACTTCACGCTGTGTAGTGTCTCCCCGCGTAAGCATTACCCTCAACCCATGTGTTGACCAGTCAATGGCCATGTGTCTTGTTGAATTTGTTTCCTTGTCATGTGAAATAAATGAGTATATGCCTTGTAACCCATACTACAGGCCGTGTAGTGTCTCCCCGCATATGTGTTACACTCAAACCATGTGTTGACCAGTCAACGGCTGTGTTCCATGTTGAATCTGTGTCCTTGCCATGTGAAATAAATGAGTACACGCCACGTAGCCCATACTACATGTCGTGTAGTGTCTCCTTGCGTATGTGTTACCCTCAAACTGTGTGTTGACCAGTCAACGACCGTGTGCCGCGTTGAAGGCTGTGTTGGAAGCCGCGTGGCGACCGTGTGAAATGGCTGCGTACACGCTGTGTACTATAAAGTACATGGCGTGTACTTTATTTATTCTTTCCTATAACAAGAGGGGGGCTCTCATCCTTTTCAAATCACTCCTCTCCTCCCCTCTCCTTCGATCAGAGCTCTCGCAAGAGACTCCGAAGCTCTTTTCTTCCATAACTTCTTCGTCATAGCTCCGATTTATGATCTGTCAGTGGACACAAGATCATAACGACGAGGCAGAACTTCTGAGCTTGGAACTGTTGTTTTCCCCTCGGCCTTTCCTTTCCAGCTTCCACACGAGGAGGTTTTGGCAGGTTTTGACAGAAGCGACGGAAGCCGACGGATGCCTTCTAAAACTGATTTGGGGGATCGTTGTGATTAGAACCTATTATGGTAGGGATCCTACCTTCGTCTCTCTAAATTGCGCATCATGCGGGGTGGGTGTCCTCTTATTAACATGAATCACATTTGAACTGGTTTAATAAAGATAATAACTGTCTTATTTAATGGGGTTGGGATGTTTGTGAATGCAGTTACATTATTTTTATCATGTGATATTATGTTGTGAACTGAATAGATTTATGCCTACTGAAAATCACGGTTGTTGGGGGCCTTTTCATTCAAAATTAAATGTTTCCCTATCTTTCTAGACCGTTTATGGATGGAAACTTTGATGAATGTTGAAATTGGATAATCACGTAAAGTTGGCTGATTAAATACCTGTAACCCTTGTGTGATCACCCCGATTGAACAAAACTGATATAATTAACATGTGGGTGCTAGTTAGGTTATATTTATGTGAAGGGGGTCTTTTATGGGTTGTTGTGGATCGGGTGAGCATCAGGGCTGTGGTCTGATTGGTTGTGGGTTGGTGTGAATGCCATGTTGGGGATGGGCAGTGGGGCTGCGATAAATGGTATCAAGGGATGATGATGTATGAGTTTCGGTGTGTTTGTGGTTTTGGTGGTTGGCAGTGGGGATGCAGGGATGGGTTTGAATGTGAACGAACTATGCGTTGTGAATAACAAATAAAAGTTGAAAAGTTAATGAATGGTGTTTCATGGTAATGTAACATATATAATAATCAATGGGGTTGGTTGGTTAATAAGAAGAGACTTGTTTGTGTTGTTTGTGTTTTCTAAACATGATTTGTGGATGGAAGGGATATGTTTTACGAACTAATGATATGATTGGTTGTGGTTAATTGCCTACTAGTTAAGGAACTAATAAACCAATTCTGTTGGAACATGAAAACCTAAATGGGGTTGGGGTAGTTTGTTATATGCATGCTTCAAAATAGCAGTGCTAAGGCATGTGCTCATTTCTCTGTTTAGAAGCCATAGGTTGTGTTGTGTGTTTGGTATACATTTATATATCTGTATCTTTTTGTGTTGTCGCACCCCACCCATGTTGAGCACTTAGTGCTGAACACTCCCATATCAAGTGAGAGGGTGTTTTCGACTTAGTTACTAGCTCTTTCCTGCTCCTTCTTCCATAGGATGTGATGGCTTGATGCAACCATACACCCAAGACTCTTTGGGTAGGTTTTTATTGGGGTAGTTTTAGCCCAAGACTCTTCGGGAGGGTTTATTATTTCCCAATAATCTTCGGGATGGGCCCCAGGTGTGTGTGGGTGGTATATGCGCTTGTGAGGCCCTGGTGTGTGTGGGATGGATATACGGTTGTGAGGCCCTGTTTGTGCGGGCGGGTTATGTGGTTGTGAGGCCCAGGTGTGTGTGGGCAGGAAATGTGTGGTAGCGGCAGGATGTTCTCCTTTAGGAAGAGTAGCAAACTAGTGGTAATTGGTGCGGGATACCCAGTACTATGTTTCTTATATAATACTACTATCTGTTGTTTGTGTTTTTAGTTAGCATGGCTGTTGAGGTTGGGTGGATAGAATTCCTTGTTAGGTTATGGTTTCTTCTGTTGTTCTCACGGGACATTAGGATGTCTCCCTACTTGTGTGTGAGGGCTTTGGGTTTCCCTACTAATTATACTTGTATTTTAACCCTACGTTTGGTTTCAGGTTTTCAGGAGGACTACCAGGGCCGTGTGGGACCCTACTAGTCTGGACGGTTGAAGTTTATGTAGTTTGATTTACTCTTTTTTCTTTGGGTATTGTACTTTTGAGCATTCTTATACTTGTAATTTGATTCAGAATTGTTTAAATATGCATGTGGGGTTGGTTTGGGTTTATTTCCATTTACTTGTTCTTTTTTCTTTTGGTGTATGACTCATCCTATGTCCCGATCTTAAATAATAAAAAGGGTAATGCCTCCCATATTTGTGAAAACTCATACCCTTGGTGCTAGTCACCACTATGGGGCCTACTGGAGGCGGGAATCGGGGGTCATTATCTCCCTTTCACCATTGCCAGCTCATGAGGGGCATCTTTGGTGGGAGGGGGTCATGACAGAATGGTATCAGAGGTGATTTTTGAGAGATAGGATGGAGTTTGGAGTTAGGAACAGTGAGGATTGCATGGAATGGTAGGGAAACAGTGTTGGCTTATCTTGGTGTGTGACATAGGCCAGGGAAGACTGGCTGGGACACGATATTTTAGGGGGCCTCGTGATCCGATGCAAGGACTCTGAGCCTACCGAACGGCCAAGTGAGACTACATTGATAGCAGGGTAGAGACCCTAGGGAAGGTGCATGCATCATCATGATTGTGTATTGCTTGATTTGGGTGTTCTGGGAATGAAATTGAAAAAATGTGATAAAATAAAACCTTGATAAAAATTTCCTTACTACATGGGCTTATGCTATATTTGTTTACCGTACGGCTATGGTACCTGGACATCATCCCTGGGTGACTTATTCGGCTGAGGCCCAGCAGATTCATGTGATTGATTAGTTGAGGATTGACTGAGAGGAGGAAGATAGCGAGTGGTAGAAGACTCTCTGTTCCTTCCAGCGGCAATCCCTCAAGAAGTATGAGGGTAGTACTTCGGATATGGAGACGGAGGGTTGGTTTGAGGAGCTAGGGATCACTTTTACTTTGATCTATACTCCAAGGGAGTAGTGGGATCCCCTATCAGTTAGTCAACTTAGAGGTGCGGCGCGATAGTGGTGGACGCTCTACCTCGGCAAGAGGTTAGAGTCAGAGGTCTCGTGGCTGACATTGAGAAGGAGTACCGAGAGGAATTCCATTCTTCCATGATCAAGGTAGAGAAGCAGTAGGATTTACTCTCCCTCCAGTAGGAGAGTATGTTAGTATGAGAATTGGGGATCATGTTCAAGGATCTCTTACGTTTTTCTCCAGATCTCTTTTCGGATGAGGAGTCTCGGGTGATACTTTTGGAGGAGGCGCTTCGTCCTTCGCTCCAGTATATTGTCACCCCCTTAACCCTTTTGATATACTTGGCAGTACAGAAGATGGCATAGGTTGTAGAGATGATGCACTACTAGGGACGTGCACCACGTGAGGGGATCCATCCGGGTTCATCGAAGGGGAAGGCAGTCAGCAGCAGGTCTCCTGCGACAGGACCTTCCAGATTCATGCCAGTAGGGAGCATGCCCCAGCAGTTCCAGTTCAGATCTTCAGGTCATCGTTCCTTTTTCACAGGACCAAATTGTTTCTATTTTGGAGGTTTCAGGCACATTTAGATTCGGTTCCAAACCCAAGCTTAGTACGGTGGAGGTGGGCAGGTTCAGCGCCCGCCTCAGCAGCACCAGTTTTCGGTGAGGCCCTTCCAGAAGCAGAAGTACCCTGCTCCTTCGAGGGAAAACGTTGCAGGAGGAGGCTGACCTCAGGGTGCTCCTCAGTGACCTCGACCAAGGAATGGTCAGGGAGGTGGATGAAATCAGATAGGTAGCAGAGTTGGCTGCTCCAACAGGACCAGAGGTGCTGCGAGGTATGATTTGTCTATTCAGCACTCTTGTTTCTTCCTTGTTCGATTCGGGAGCTTCACACTCCATTGTTGCACCCAGTCTATCCCATTCTTTGGGTCTAGATGTAGAGAGACTTTTCATTCCCCTGGTGCTGAGTACACCAGTTGGAGGCTAGACCATCGTATATTGTGTTTGTCGGGGATGTGGGTTGATGTTGGGACCACATCGATCTAGTGGGGACCTTCTTTTGCTACAGATGTTGCCATACGATTTCATCCTAGGCATCAAATGGTAGTTTCCTATTAGTGCCGTTATCGACTGCTTCTGAAGAAGCGTCGTGTTCTCCGAAGTGGATGGGAAACATGTATCTTTTGTTGGTGAGAGGAGTTATCAGGTGGGAAGCCGGCATGTGAAGCCTCTCTTTTCCTTGTTAGGCAGGTTATTAGTGGTTTCAGCTGATACTGAGATGATGGATGTCCTAGAGGTTTGTTGGGGAGTTCATCATTGTTTTTCTTGAAGAGGTTGTGACTCTACCCCCCCCCCCCACCCCCGATGTTACATTGAGTTCAGGATAGACTTGCAGCCTGGTGGCCGTCCAATTTCGATGGCCCCTTATCGGATGGCACCTTCAGAGTTGCGGGAGTTGTGAATTCAGATTGACAATTTGATGGAGAAGGGTTTTGTTTGACCCAGCATGTCGGCAAGGGGTGCTCCAGTTTTTTTTCATGAAGAAGTCATATGGTGGTCTCAGGTTATGCATATACTACCGAAGGTTGAATCAGGTAATGGTCAAGAACCGTTACCCCCTTCCAAGGATAGATGATCTCTTCGACCAGACGAGGGGAGCAGGTTGGTTTTCTAAGATTGATTTATGATCTGGATATCATTAGATGAGGGTAAAGGATAGTGACATCTCGAAGATGGCTTTCAGGTGCAGGTATGGGCACATCGAGTTTGTAGTGATGCCATTTGGAGTTACTAATTCACCAGCTATGTTCATGGGACTTATGAACATTTTCTTCCAAGAGTTTCTTGACCGGTTCTTCGTTGTGTTTATCGATGACATCCTGATCTACTCAATATTATAGGAGGAGCACGTTGAGCATCTCAGGGCAGTCTTAGAAGTCCTTCGACACGACCATCTTTATCGGAAATTGTAGAAGTGTAAGTTATTGACGCAAGAAGTACACATCCTTGGGCACCTGGTGTCTCATAATGGAGTTTCAGTGGACTCGTTGAAGTTAGAGGAAGTTGTTTCCTGGGCAGCACCCAAGAGTGTGGCAGAAGTTTTTAGTTCTCTGGGGTTGGAAGGTTATTATCGGAGGTTCATTTTGGACTTCTCTCACGTTGGTGCTCCATTGACATCTTGGAATAGGAAGAACCAGGTCTTCCAATAGAGCGAGCAGTGCTTGAAATCATTCGACTACCTGAAAGAGAAGTTGGGCAGTACTCTAGTACTATGGTATCCAAAGGAAGGGTTGTTGTATGAGGTGTTTTGTTATTCTTCTGGCCATGGTTTGGGGAGCGTGCTGATGTAGAAGATGGGTTTGATCTGTTATGGGTGTAGGCATTTGCGCCCTCATGAGCGTAACTATGCCACCCATGACCTAGAGCTTGCAGCAGTAGTGTTCGCACTGAATTTGTGGCAACATTACTTCCTTTTGGAGAGCTTTATGGTCTTCTCAGATCACAAGATATTACGTTATATCTTTTTTAGCATGACCTGAACTTGCGGCATCGGAGATGGGTCGAGTTTCTCCAAGACTATGACTTCGAGATATCTTACACTGAAGGTAAGGGCACTGTTTTGGCTGATGCCCTGATCATGAAGTTGCATAAGGAAGTGGTTTGGGAATCCACTGATGTCTGGAAAGCGATGTGAGAGTTGGATTCCTTGCACTTGGATGCAAGGGTAGAAGGTTTTAGAGGATGTTTGTTTCAGATGATGGTGCATTCATCCTTGTTGATGCAGGTGGAAGAGTCTCAGTGGGGTGACTCCGTGGCAGAAGTAATGCGAGATCGTGTTGATCAGGGAAACACTCCAGAAGGATTATTAGAGGACAGCAGGAATCAGATGCTTTTCCATGGAAGGTTGTTTGTCCAAAAGGTGATGCATGAGGGAGTTCTCCATGAGTTACATAGCTCAGCCATGGTGGTAAATCTGAGAGTTTTAAAAATGTACCAAGGCCTAAGGGAACGGTTTTGGTGGCCCTGGGTGAAACTGGCAGTGGAAGAGTTTGTGGCTATGTGCCTAGTGTGTCACCAAGTAAAGGTTGAACACCGATTTCCTAGTGGTTTGTTGCATCCTTTAGATATCATCGAGTGGAAGTGGGATGACATCTCGATGGACTTCATCACATGACTACCAAGAGCTTAGGGTGGTTATGATGCTATCTGGGTAGTGGTGGATCGACAGATGAAGTCAGCTCACTTCTTAGCAGTTAAGGAGTCGGGCCTGGTGAGTACCTTAGCACAGTGGTACGTAGACGAGGTGGTTCATTTTCAAGGTGTTCCGAAGACTATCATCTCAAATCGGGATACTTGGTTTACCTCACGAGTCTGGTGGGGGTTATAGCATACTCTTGGTACCCAGCTACGGCTTAGAACTGCATTCCACCCCCAGACCGATGGGTAGAGAGAGCGGACTATCCATACATTGGAGGACATGCTGTGGGCATGCGTTTTGGATTTCATAGGATCATGGGTGCGACACTTGCCTTTAGTAGACTTTTCCTACAACAACATCTCCCACTCTACTATTGGCATGGCACTGTTTGAGGCTTTGTAGGGAAGACCATGTCATTCACCCATTTTATAGGCAGAGATCGGTGAGACAAGTGCTCTTGGGCCAGAGGTAGTACAGTGCACCACAGAGAAAAGTTTATCTTGTGCGTGAGAGAATGAAAGCGGCATAGGACTGACAGAAGTCTTATGATGATCGTCGAAGGTGGACCTTGGAGTTCGAGGTGGGAGATCATGTGTTCTTGAAGGTATCCCCTGGACGGGGGCTGAGGAGGTTTGGGAAGGGGAGTATGCTCTCCCCTAGTTTCATCAGACCTTTTGAGGTGTTGAGGCGAGTTAGTGAGGTGGCATTTCAGCTGGCCCTGCCACCTCATTCGGAGAAGGTTTGTGACAACTTCCACGTCTCCTAGCTTCATCGGTACTTACACGATGAATCTCAGGTTATCGACTTGGGAGAGTTAGATATGGGAGATGATGCGACCTTTGAGGAATGACCAGTCAGAATCGAGGATCGTAAAGAGAAGGTGCTCCATAGATGAACCACCACCTTGGTTCGTGTGTTGTGGAGGCATGGTAGCCTCGAGGAGAGCACTTGGTATCAGGAGGCTTGGATGCGCATTCAGTACCTGGAGTTGTTTTGACTTGTGTTTTTCCTTGTTCTTCTGCTCTTTGTTTTGGTGTTATACTATGTACCTTTGATATATGGAATTCTTGGCCTATCGGTTGTGAGACCTTTTGTTTCCTTGTTCTCTAGAAGTGTGTAACATGTCCGGATGTGTGGGGAAGGGGAAAAAACATGATCCTTAATCAAGACGCATAATGCATATGTGATTGAACCTGTGCGGGTGAGTCAGTGCCGCCTAAAGCGGATAATATCTCGACATAAGAGAAGGAATTTCCCCAAAACCACGTGTTCGGGTAGTGTGTTGGTTGTACGGTGTAGGGGGCAATGCATGTTGAAATATCATAATGTATGGAAGTTGGAAGACCCAATTCTTTATCGAGACCCATTAATGAGGATGCGATTAAACCCGTGTAGGCGAGTTAGTTCCACTTAATGCGGATAATATCTCGACATAGGAGAAGGAATTCCTAACACTAATGATTAGGGTGGTTGGTTGGGTTCCTATTATAAAGAGAACCCTAAGAGGTATCTTGTTGGGTTCCTCTGGGTTGGTTTTGAATTCTCGAGGACGAGAATGTTTTAAGAGGTATCTGATGCAATGGCCCAGAACTCTCCGGCCCATTCATTTTTCGAAAAGAATGTCATGAAGTGTTCTGGAGGGTAGAATAGACTTTTCCCACACTTTTCATAATTTGGTAACTACACGCTATGTATTGTGAGTACACTTCGTGTAACACCTGACCGGGTATACCCCGTGTTGAAGTCGTGTCCTTGCTATGTCAAATAAATAATTACACACCGTGTAGCCCATAATACATGCCGTGTAGTGTCTCCCCACGTATGTGTTACCCTCAAACCGTGTGTTGACTAGTCAATGGTCATGTGCCGTGTTGAAGCTGTGTACCTACAGTGTGAAATAAAATAGTACATTCCTTGTTGCCTATACTACACCCCATGCAGTGTCTCCTCGCGTATGCGTTACCCTCAAACCATATGTTGACCAGTCAACAGTCGTGTTCTGTGTTAAAGCCATGTCCTTTCCATGTAAAATAAATTAGTACACACCGTGTAGATCATACTAAATGTTGTGCAGTGTCTCCCCGCATATGTGTTACCCTCAAACTGTTTGTTGACCAGTCAATGACCATGTGCCGGGTTGAAGGCCGTATTGGAAGCCGCGTGGTGACCATGTGAAATGGCTGAGTACACACCATGTACTTAAGTTATTCTCACCTATAAAAGGAGGGGGTATATCCTCCTTTTCAAATCACTCCACTCCTCTCCTCTCTTTCAAGCATAGCTCACCCAAGAGACTTTGAAGCTCTTTTCTTCCATAACTTCTTCGTACGAGCTCCGATTTATGATCCGTCAGCGGCCATGAAATCGTAGCGATGAGGCGGAACTTATGAGCTTGGAACTGTTGTTTTCCCATCGGCCTTTCCTTCCTAGCTTCTACCCGAGGAGGTTTTGTCAGGCTTTGACAGAAGCAACGGATGCCGACAAATGTCTTCTAAAACTGATCCAGGGGAGCGTTGTGATCAGAACCTGCTGAGGTAGGGATCTTACCTCTATCTCTATAAATTTTGCATCTTGTGGGGTGGGTTTCCTCTTGTTTACGTGAAACACATTTGAACCAGTTTAATAAATATTATAACAGGCTTATATAACGGGGATGGGAAGTTTGTGAATGCAGTTACATTGTTTATATCCTATGATATTATGTTGCGAATTGAATTGGCTTATGCCTACTGAAAATCATGGTCGTTGGGGACCTTTTCTTGCGCAATTAAATGATACCCTATCTTTCTATACCATTTATGGATGGAAACATTGTTGAATGTGGAAATTAGTTAATCATATATAGTTGGCTGATTAAATACCTGGAACCCTTGTGTGATCATCCCGGTTGAAAAAAACTGAAATAATTAACATGTGGGAGCCGTTTAGGGTTTATTTATGTGATGGGGGTGTTTTGTGGGTTGTTGGGGATTGGGTGAGTAGCAGGGTTGTGGTTGGCTTGGTTTTGGGTTGGTGTTAATGCCATGTTGGTGATGGGTAGCGGGGCTGTGATAAATGGTATCAAGGGATGATGATGTACGAGTTTCAGTGTGTTTGTGGTTATGGTGGTTAGCAACGGGGCTGTATGGATGGTTTTGAATGTGAACGAACTATTGGGTGTGAATAATAAAAAAAAAGTGGAAGAGATAATGAATGGTGGTGCATGGTAATGGAACGGAAATAATAATCAATGGGGTTGGTTCGTTAATCAGAAGGGACTTGTTTGTGTTGTTTGTGTTTTCCAAACATGATTTGTGGATGAAAGGGATACGTTTTACGAATGAATGATATGATTGTTTGCGGTTTATTTCCTAGTAGTTAAGGAAATAATAAACTAATTCTTTTGGAACATGAAAACCTAAATAGGGTTGGGGTTGTTTTTTGTGTGCATGCTTTGAAATAGTTGTGCCGAGGCATGTGCTCAGTTCTCTATTTAAAAGACATAGGTTGGGATGTGTGTTTGGTATACATATATATATCTGTATCTCTGTGTTTTGTCGCACCCCACCCTTGTTGATCACTTAGTGCTGAACACTCCCATATCAAGGGGGAGTGTGTTTTTCCCATAGTTACTAGATCCTCCCTGCTCCTACTTCTATAGGTTGTGATGTCTTGAGTCAACAATACATCCAAGACTCTTCAGGTAGGTTTCAATTGGGGTGGTTTAAGCCCAAGACTCTTCGGGCAGGTTTACTATTTCCCAAGAATCATCGGGATGAGGCCTGGGTGTGTGCGGGTGGGATATGCGTTTGTGAGGCCCAGGTGTGTGCGGGCGGGATATGCGGTTGTGAGGCCCAAGTGTGTGTGGGTGGGTTATGCGGTTGTGAGGTCCAGGTGTGTGTGGGCTGGAAAAGTGTGGTAGCATCAGGACGTTCGCTGTTAGGAAGAGTAGCTAATTAGTGGGAAATGGTGCGGGATACCCAATACTCTTGTTCTTATATACTACAAATATCTTTTGTTGGTGTTTTTGGTGAGCGTGGCTGGTGAGGATGGGTGGATAGAATTCCTTATTAGGTTTTGGTTTCTTCTGTTGTTCTCATGGGAAATTAGGATGTCTCCCTACTTGTGCACGAGATCTTTAGGTTTCCCTAATGAGTATACTTGTATTCTCACCCTACGCTTTCATTCAAGTTTCCAGGAGGACTACCAGGGCCATGCGGGACCCTACTAGTCAGGACAGTTGGAGTAGTTGCAGTTTGTTGTACACTTGTTTGTTTTGGTATTGTACTTTGGAGCTTTCTTATACTTGTACTTTGATTCATAATTGTTTAAACATGCATGTGGTATTTGATTGGATTTATTTTCATTTACTTGTTATTTTTTTCTTTTGGTGTTTGTCTCATCCTATTTCCAGATCATAAATGATAAAAAGGGTCATTCCTCCCATATTTTTGAAAACGTGTACCCTTGGTTCTAGTCGCAACACCAGGGCCTACTGGAGGCAGGACTCAGGGGTCATTATCTCCCTTTCACCATAGAAAGATCTTGAGTGGCATCTTTGGTGGGAGGGGGTCGTGACAGAAACCCTTATTGACTAAACAATATATATAGTTTCCTCATATTATCTAGGTACTATCGGTGAATTCAAGGAAACATATCAGGATTTTCTAACTCACTAACCAAGATTAATAGTAATGAAGTGAAGCATGTAATGATAGGTTAATGTGAATGGAAAATCAAGGGGATTTAGAAGAGGATAATAATAAAACCAATTTTCAAAATAGCTATATGAGGGGAATAACATGTGATCTATATTAATGAATAAAAATGCCTTACTCTGTACTAATGCATAATGATAAAATGATAGAATTTCTCTAAAAATAGTTAACAATTCACATAATGATAACATGTGATGGTATTATAAATTCATATATTTTGATGATTGATAAGTATCTTATATTGATATAAATGTTAAGGAAATACATGTAAATTGTGATAAAACATACATTATCCTACCTTTCTTAAATGATTATTCAGTTTTTACTAATTTAGAATATTAGGAATGCTCAATGTAATGACGTGGATATATAATATAATTTATATGTTGTGAGGAATTTAAAATCCTTTGAGTTCAAGGTTGATGATGGATTTATAATATTTTATAAATAACACTGTGTTCTATAAAATAAATAGATAATAAAGGTTCTACCAATTTATTCTCATTTATGGAAAATCTCTGTTTTCCTAGACATCAGGAACATAAATGAAGATATTAGAGAACACTATCATTGGAACAATATATAGAACGATATTGTGGAACATACAATAATGTTCATGGTGTGAATGAAAGTTATTGTTGAGATGTAAAATTCTAAATAGATGATGTAATCATATCCCATGCCTATATTGAAATAGTAAAACATCATTATGTATATTGTCATATGTATTCCAAAAAATAAATTAAAATAATTTTATTGGGTTTTAGATGATCAAATATATTTCACACCTCATTTTCAATTGAGAGGACATCTCACTTAATTAACATGTTAGGATATGTATTAGTGAAGTAGTAAGGATTCATGGAACACCATAATAAACTATATTTGATCAATATATGAGTTTGAATACAATTTTATGGAAGATTCATCATAATGTTCAAAATACGGAGATGATAAAAAATGGATTATCACTCTATGAAAAAAGACCAATATAAAATATCTTATTAACACACTTGAAGATATGTTGATATATTTCTCTATAAAATCATGGGAGTATGTGACCAAAATCATCATCTAGTCAAGTTATCTTACAAAAATCATTTCCACAGTAAAATAAAAATATCCATATATGAACCTGTTTTGGTAAGAGATGAAAAATGAAAACATTTTGGGATTAAGTATGTGAATTAATGTTTCTATGAAATGAGATATTCGATGAAATATCAGAAAATTTTGAAACCATTCAAAAATAAATCAAATAATTTCATGATCCACTAAAGAGTTGTGCTAAATACTATTGATGAAACCTAGAGTATACGGTCATTGAAAATTTTTCCCTTCATATATGTCTGTAAAATATAGTAATGAGATTTTGGAAGAATAAGAATATATGTCCATCATATATAGGATCTTATGATATATTTGATCCCATGAGATTGGTTTCATATCCTCTAACACCCACACCCAACCCTTCTATATTAAATAATTCTTTCTATATATCCCTTATAATGATATATATTCCAGAACCTTCACATGTAGTGAATTCAGATGTGGTATAGATGTAGATTCATCTCTATTATGAGAGGTAGTTGGTAAACATCTTGGAAATAGAGTAAATTTTCATTACTATAAGAAATATCTTTGTTTGAAATTACATTATAGAATATATATATATATTTATATATGGTAACATGATGAGTCTTTATATGGAATAAAATATAGATCATTTTGTATTATCTTAGTGTAAAAAATCATATATCTATGGAGAAATTTATCTAGGGGATATGAATTTAATAAACCAAATTATTAATGATTATTTACCTTTTAAATTTATTATTATTAGTATCCAATGGAACTTATAATAACAAACTAAAAAAAAACCTTGAAAATATAATCAAATTTATTTATTTAATAATCCCATTATCACAATTAAACCAGAGGTAATAGATTATAGTAAATATATTTAGAATTAATATATTTATAACACCATTAAAATATTAATATGACCACACTGAAAAAATGTTTGTATTTATAATATATATAAATTATCTTTAGATGAATTATTTGGATTTTTCAGAAAATAAATGATTTTTAGGTAAATAGTATAAATATTGATTTCATGAAAACGATCACTTTTATAAATTATGAATGAGATAATTTTTTGAATAAACAATTTAATAAAAAAATTATATTTCTTTAAAATTATTTAAAAAATAATATATTTAATCTAAAATTTAGATGTTTATCAATTTTAAAACTCAACTAATATATCATAATAAATATTATTATTACACAATTAAAATAAAAATTACTCATTATAACATTGATAAATAATATATGTAAAATTATCCCCAATTTGAATTCAATATTTCTATATTAGAATAAAATTGGAATTATAGATTCTGTTTCAAAAAGACAATATTGGTAATATTACTATCAATAATTATGATAATAATAAGATAATTTCATTAATGATTTTTTTATTCAATTAATTTTTTTATTAATATAATCTATATTATTATTTTAATAATAATTTTATTCCTTTTTAAAACTATATTAATAATAGTACAATTAGTAATCAAAAAAATAATATTAATAGTTCATAACGGTTAAAATTTCTACATTCTACTAAAACTGATTTTCTACATATTACCTTCTTTATATTAAAAGTATATATTATAACATTTAGAAATATAATTTGGTTAAATAGAAAATAAATTTAGTTCTATAAACCATATTTTTAATTATATGGGTTGTTTTATAATTTTAATGATAACCAAAATCATCTACATAAATCATGTTACCTAGAATAAAATGAAAATAGAAAAATGTAAATATTTAAATGTAAAAAACCTATATGTTGTTTGAAACATGTTTGGAAATAATTTTTTGACTAAAAAACGAACAAAAGACACAAAAAACCCATTTTTTTATCATTGGATCCATTTACCATGAAATAGTTTAATGTTTTCCTAGTAGTGTAATGGGTATTCCCAAATGTGACTTTTTCATCCTTTATAAAGGGGGTCACTTCAACCCCTCCATGGTTATGATTCACATTCTAATTTCTCATGAATCTCTACCCATACTACCCCTACAAGACATAATTTTTTCATCTATCATCCCCAATACTATAGATGTATGTTAAGGCCTTTAAATCCAATGTGTTTTCCATAGAATGATCAACATTCAAACATGAGTTTGTTATCTATCATAATATTTTTTTAATCATTTTATTCTAAAAATATTACATCCAAATAAATAAAATGACATCATCATATTTCTAATATTTATGAATTTTCATATGAATTTAGTAAAATTATTAAACACTAAAAAACATTTAATAAAAATGAAATGCATCGTGAGTTCCTTGTGTGTACTATCACATAAAACAAAGTGATGTCATGTGTTATTTATCACCACCATTCATGTTTTATAAAAATTATTTTATGGATGGGTAAATGTTTTAATTATATTATTATTATTTTACTAAAATTTCTATCCACCATACACTTTATTTCTCTTATTTTCATTGAGAAAATGAAATATTAATCATTTATACTTGCGAACTATCACCTCCATGAGCAATTAATTTCAGTTTTCATCTCCACCTAGAATGGTTGAATTAAAAATATATTAAATATATTTGAATAATTTTCTTCAAAAATGTTATTCCAAATACTATTTACCTATTTTACATATATTTCTACCTTTTTAAATATTGACAATGTGCTTTGGAATGATGATTAAAAACACACAAATAACAAACATAGGGAGGAAAATATATTATAAGCGAATAAAGTATTAATATTATGGGACATATAAATATGAAATATAGTTTCACAATATTATTATATAAATATTTTTTAAATTTAATCTTTTATTTTCAAAGTTAATTGTATGACAAGAATTAATCTATAACATGTGGTAAGGGATCTTCTATTCCTCATTCATAACATGTCAATTAAATTATTTGATTCTTTTTATTGATTTTACAAAATATTAATATCATTTAACAATTCATTCACTTTGTCAATTTCCCTTCTCTATGTACCAAGTAAAATATCCATTCATTTTTTTGTTTTATAAATATTTGTGTTCTATTCTAATTTCCCACATTTGATTTATCTTTATTTTAGAAAACTTTCTTATTATGTATAATGTCAAGAATCACCACAATAAATTGTTTCTTATAAATTAATATCTTCTAAAAAACTCATTATTTAATGAATAACCCAATTTTTTAATGTCCATTTTAAAAAAATAATTATAGACTTTTATTATTTAAATTATCCTTCAGTTAATCAATCCTCTCCTTATCATTATCAGGAATTGTCTACAATAGATATACATGTTCAAGAGATATGTACATATTTAAATTTTAAAATTATAGAAGAATTTAAATCTTTCCCCTATAAGGAATTTTTATTATCAATCCTTCTATTGTTCCATAAAATTAGAATTTCGAAAACCAATTTCTTTTCGTGGGTGTGATCTTTAATATGATTTATATATGGCTTATTTTATCATATAAAATTGATTTTTAGGATTTTAAAATATTTATGGTGGAAATAAAATGCTATAGACAGAAAATTAATTGGAGAGGTATTTATATCTCATGATGTTTTCTGTAATATATTATGGAGTAAATAAAATACACCATAATAAATTATATGCTGGTTTAATGAGAATAGAGAGTGATTCTATTCTACTACGAGGATTTTTAAAAGATAATATTATTTTCATTATAGTATCCCTTGAATTATTTTTATAAAATCTTTTCCTATGTTATTTCCAAATGTTTATGATTTAATGATATGATTTCCTTGTTTCAGGTCTCCAAAATTATGATCATCCTCATTATGAGATCATGTTAAGAATATTTACCATCATCTTAGGAATTATGATCATGTTTATTCCCTAACATTTATTTCTAGGTCACCATATTCTCTGTTTTCTTGCCAATGATGTAATTTGTAGATTTGGAATAAATATATAATTTAGGAGAACTACGTGTAGTATTAAATAAGGTTATTGTATTTTGGGTTAAGATAATGAATTATATGTCTAATATTCTAATGTCACTAGACCTCTAGGTCTTTCAACTGTATTTAATGGAAATGTATGTTATGAATAATGAAATATTTTTCCTTTCTTACATTGGTCTCAATATTAATAAAATTACGTGTTTACTAGTGCATTCTTCAATTCCACCAACCCTTTAGGGTCCTCATGTGTCAATAATTTTTCAATTTATTAGACATTTTTGTAAAATGATGCTATATTTAGATTTTTAATTCTCATTTCTCCTTAGTATGTATTCAATGGGTGTTTATATATTTTTTAAAATTGGATTTGAATAATATAATAATATAGAAAAATAAAACTTATTATAAATTGAATGTTATATAGGGTAAACATATATGTGACATATCTTGATAAGAAAGTGCCGTAATTTATGACATGTGATGAATGATTTTCATGATTATAAGTTTTCTAACTCTGATTATTGTAGCTTGATTAGTTTACTTCACTATTTCAATTATATTAATGATTGGAACATGGAGGAATCATGTTAGGAAATAATTTTGAATATAATTAAATGATTTACATCTAGATTGATCAAAATGAATGTTAGTTGGAATGAAAAATAATTTTTATATGCTCACATAACTCTATAATTCCATGAATCATGTTGAGAATAAATTAGGGAAATAGATGAAGAAATGATCTGTTGGTTATTTCATGAGTAAACTTGTACCTTATTTTTGTGGGTCCCTTGATCTACTATTCCACAAAGAGGAATTTTAAATTTGAACTGTGTATGTAATGGTAGTTTTTGATACCTTCAAGTGTAAGGGTTGTAACACCCTGCCCCTACCTTATTGGATTGAGGAGGCGGTGAGGGTTACATGGCCTTAAGTGACATTCCCAAGATGCCAAAGGATGGAAATAAATGTCAAAGGTTTTAAATGCAAGTGGGGTATGATTTACCCTTTGAGAAATAAACCAACCAAAAACATCACTAACAACCACTATATGATGCATGTTAATGAATCAACAAACTCATGCATTACCAAAATGGATCTAAATATTCTACAAACCAATACATAACCAACACAATATTAGAGTACCAATTATAAGAACAAACAAATAACCCTAAAAAAGCCAAGACACACTCCACGGCTCCACACTGAGCTCCATGCACCAAACACCACCACATATCCCAAGCATCACCATGGACCACTATCAATAAGATGTTTTACCTTTACATGTGTCTTGGAATACGACATATGCAAAAGCACCAATGTGCCAAAGTAGGGGTGAGTATAAAACTCAGTAGGTTTTCCCCAATGACTTCCCTAATCACACCACTATAATAGAAGAGTTATCCACATTGTATAAAAATAGTATATATAAAACATTTTCTCAAAACCATTTTATAATAAATTATAAACATGTTTCTAAATCCATTCATAATGAATGGAATTTTAAGAGAAATTGAACCCAATTTTTTCAGCAATTTATTTTTCCAGAAAAATAACCAAACAAGCTTAAGAACTATTTCACAAACATTCCTTTTTGGCATACCCAACCATTTCCACAAACCCATGCAACCAACCATGCATAAAACCTAGATGAGGGTAGAAGCCCTAACCCTTATCCATCCCAACCATGATGGGTGAGGCTTATTACCCTTATCCAACCCAAACACACATGAATGCTTGACGGGGGAGAGCCCTAACCCATATCCATCCCAAAACTGATGGGGGATACCCCTAACCCTTATCTGTCCCGAATGCAATATGAATGTTTTACTGGGGAGATCCATAACCCTTATACATCCCGACACTGATGGGGGAGACTCCTAACCCTTATCCGTCTCACATGACCATGAACACACAAACTATCATGTTATAAAATCAAGTGTGTTCAACCAATTCAAACCATTTAAATGCTTAACCATTTCAATTCCAAATCATTTCAATAAAGCTCCCATTTTATGGAAAACCAAATCTATCAACGTCATTTCAATCTTAAACCATTTCTATAAAACAACCTTTTTATTGAGAACCCATTTTTCATCAAACCATCTAAAATTTCAGAAAATCCATAATTTAAAATAAACATTTTAAATTCAACAAGCCAAATCACTTTGCACAACAACTCCCCAAGATTTCAAAAACTCCTCAAAATCATAAATCATTACTATAGAAAATTTATTATATGTTTTTCATAATCAAATCCATTGAAATAAACCAATTTTATTCTAATACAGTCAATTCAAACAAGAGGAGTCTATAGTGAAGCCTCCTACCGCAAGTGTTTTGACGAAAACCCTACCAAACGATGAACGCACAAGAAAACTGGGTCGATTCTCCAAGAATCCTCATTAGATCTCTTCTCATTACACAACCAATGCAAAATCTTTTCATATTTGGCATCCAAACACTTAGGTATACCCATAATGGGAATAGATATAAAAAACCAGGAGAAGAAGAGAAGTAGATCTAAGTAGATCTAAGAAACCAAACAAAAACAATCACATACCTCAAGAATTCGGCTTCGATTCGCCAAGAAAAGACTTTGGATTGCCTCTAGAATGATAAGAGAACCCTTTTTGACATTAGGTGAACCAAAATCCCGAGTTACGGCCACATAGTACAAAAAATGAGCTACATAGAGGCAAAACGCCTATGATCCACCTTTATAAGATCTTGTTTAAGTGGTCGCATGGTTAGTTCGCATGGTTTGACAAACCGTGTGCTAACTGTGAGTTAGCTACTGCCTCGACCGCCCTTCTCGCATGGTTTGGAAGCACGGTTAGACAAACCATGCACCAACTGTGTGGATGCTACTACCTACAAGACCCACTTTACACGGTTTGGCCACACGGTTTAGAAAAACTGTGCGCCGCCCGTGCGACTACCCCATTTGCCTAAAAACTCATTCCATGTTATCCCGACACTCTCATTTGTCACCCTTAACATTATAACAATTAAAAGAATCAATAAAGGGTTATATACCAGAAACCAGGGGTACTACATTCTCCCCACCATTGGTCTTTCCATCCTCAGAAAGTAGAAAACCTTCACCCAGCTAAAAGAGTTCCGACCATTGCTCTTTCGTTTACTTTTCACATTCCCAAGTATCTTCCTGAATCTGACCATGCTACCATAAAACCTGCACTAGACAGATGGTTTTAAAACACAAGACCTTCTCTTTCCTATCCACAATCCGTACCAGGATATGTATCAATGAAGCATCCGACTCTAGGTCAACATGATCCCTTCTGATCACATGGTCAGGATCAGGATGAGACTTTTTCAACTGAGATACATGGAACACATTATGTACCAAACTAAACCATGCTGGTAATGCCAACCGATATGACACCTCTCCAACCCATTCTAGTATCTCAAAGGGGCCAATGTATCTAGGAGAAAACTTTACCTACTCCCCGAAACGATGATGTCAAAGCCTTGGAGAGATCCTCAAGAAGACAAGATCACCCACAACGAACAACAACGGTCTTCAACAGTTATCTGCATAAGATTTATGATGACTATGAGCCATCTCATTTTTCTTTATAATCAACTGAATCTTCTCTGTTTTTTCTTGGACAAGGCTCGGCCCAACTTGTAAAGTTTCATCAGTTTCCACCCAGCATAGTGGAAATCATTAAGGACACCCTTACAATGCTTCAAATGGAGCCATGTGTATCAAGGATTGATAGCTATTATTGTATGAGAACTCCACTAAGGGTATATGCTCCTCCAATGAGCCACCAAAATCTATTACACAATCTTGAAACATATCTTATAATTTTTGTATCAACTGCTCGGATTACCCATCCGTTTGAGGATGATATGCCATGCTCATAGTCAAATGAGTTCCAAGGGCTTGTTGTAATGATTTATAGAAAGGAGATGTGAACCTCGGATCTCTATCTGAGAATATAGACACTGGTGCACCATGCCTCTTTACTGCTTCTCGGATAAATATTTCTGAAAGATCTTCCAACGTATGGGTTTCACGAATTGGGATGAAATGGGCCGACTTGGTTAGACGATCCACTATCACCCAAATGGCATCGTGTTTCCTGACCGTTCTTGGAAGACCTATAACAAAATACATTGCAATATGATCCCATTTCCACAATGGGATAGTTATGGATCGTAACATAACAGTTGGTCTCTGATACTCTGCCTTAACCTGCTGAAATGTTAAGCAATGTGAGATGAACTCACCCACCATCATTTTCATGCCACTCCACCAAAACTTCTCCTTCAACAACTTATACATCTTTTGTGTACCTGGGTGTATAGATCATCTTGAATGGTGATATGAATGAAGGATTTGTTCCTGATAATCCATTGGTACAACCATCCAATATCTGAAACACAAAATTGAACCCCCATCAAGATTCCAGCCATCAATGGTCTCCCCTCCATATAGTTTTGAACTTACAACCAGACTTTGTTCATCCAATGTCTGTGCTTCTTTGATCATATCAATTAAACTAGGAACAAGTGTTGCTGAAAAGAAAATAGAAGCATCACCTCGGTCTTCACATTTCACATGCATGTCAGCTAAGACCGACATCAACTGCCATTCGTCTGAAGCTTCTTTCACCAACTGAGCTTAAGACGTTCTACTCAATGCATCCGCCACGGAATTTCCTTTTCCATTTGTGTACATCAAGTCAAATTCAATCATTTGGAGATACTACATCCATATCATTTTCCTAAGATTCAAATCTCCCTGTGAGAAAATGTATTTCAAGCTTTTGTGATCTGTAAACACGGTAAACTTCTCACCAAATAGATAATGTCTCCATGTTTTCAAAGTATGGACGACTGTAGCCAACTCCAAATCATGCGTTGTGTAATTGTTCTCATGCACTCTCAACTTCCTTGAACCATACGAAACCACTTGATACCTTTGCAAGAAAAAAAAACCCAAACCTGATCATAAAGCATCACAATACACCACATACCCCTGTCCTGATTCTAGAATGATCAAGATTGGTGTCGATGTAAGCCGAAATTTTAGTTCTTGAAAGGATTTTTGACATTCTTCCATCCATTGGAATAGAGTATTCTTATTAGTCAGAGTTTTCATTGGTGAATCTAGTAGTGGTAAATCACACACAATGTGTCGGTAATAACTAGCTAGACCAAGAAAACTACTTATCTCGAACACATTTTTCGGTGGTTTCCAAGAGATAATTACTTCTATATTTTCTAGATCAAGAAAAACAACTTTCTCAGAAATGACATGTCCAAGGAAGTGTACTTCAGGTATCCAAAAATAACACTTTGATAATTTGGATTACAAATGATGATCTTGCAAGATTTGTAACACAATTTCCAGCTACACCTCATGATCATCCCTTGTCTTTGAAGACAACAAGATATAATCCACAAACACCAGAACAAACGTATCCAGATATCACTAAAATATCTGATTCATTAAATCCATAAATACCACTAGTACATTCATTAGACAAAAAGGCATGAATACATATTTGTAGTGTCTATATCTACTTCTGAAAGCTGTCTTTAGAATATCCTTCTTCTGAACTCGCAATTGGTGATATCCTGATCGCAAGTCAATCGTGGAGAACCACTGAGCTCCCCTTAATTGTTCTAATATATCATCAATGCTTGGATGTTGATATCTACTCTTTATTGTACCTTGGTTAAGCTTACGATAATCAACACACAGCCGAAGACTTTCATCTGACATCTTAACAAATAACACTGGTTCTACCCATGGAGAAGTACTTGGTCAAATGAAACCCTTTCTTTCCAGCTACTCTAACATTGATTTCAATTACCAAAACTATGTTGGTTCCATCTAATAAGATGGAAGGGAAATAGGACTGGTCCCAGAAGGAGATCAATCGTAAAATCCACTTCCCTTAGATGTGGTAACCTTGTGAATTTCTTGGGAAAGTCATTAGGAAATTGGTCCACCACAGCTGGAAAACTATTTTCCTCAATCTCTTCAATTGATGCCAAAGTCAATGATGCGATTTGTAAGAGATCGTTCCCACCATTGGTTCCAAAAAGATCTTTGCACCTTTCTTTACCATCCTCTCTCCTCTAAAGAGACGGTTGATGTCGTCCTCAGTCATGAAACTAACTGTTCTCTTATAATAGTTGATGTCAGTTTTAAACGTTGTAAACCAATCCATACCCAGGATTACATCATAGAAATCCATGTCCAGCATCGAGAAGCCCCATTTCAACTCAGCTCCAGCAAAAATTATAGCACGTGCTCTACACACAAAGGATTGATGTTCACTTTCTCCATGAAGTTTTTTTTAGTTTCAAAAGTGAAGGAATCATTTCCAGTTTTAAACATAGCAAGTCAATAGCACTAGAAGCAATGATGGAATGTGATGCACCAGTATCGAAAACCACTTGCATAAGGGTAGAATTAAAAAGAATTGTACCTTTCACCATAGATGGTCCAACCTAATCATCGACCATCATTTGATTATCTCCATACAATTGCTTCATCGCTGCATTGTTCTACTTGTTTCCTTGATGAGATTTCCATGGATGAGGATTCATGGTATTTCGAGAATCACCATGGATATATCTGTGATGCTATTGAGACTTACTCTGTTGTCCTCGTCCTGTCAAAGCATACGATTCTTACAATGCCTGAGAAGTGTCACATGCACTCGACCTTGGAGAATTCCTACAATAACACTGTAGATTCCCCATCTGCTTGAAATTGTGACATGCTCGTGGTTACGCCATAAAATCTCGACTTTTGTGGTCAAGAAAACCACATTGAAGACAACCTCCTTTTCTCTGGGGCCATGGAGGAAGGTTCATTGATCCCGCCGTCTGGTTCTGATTTTCACTCGCACTATGGAAATAGGTATCCCTTTTCCTCTTGTTCCCAACGATTGTGTTCCCACCATTTCCCATAGGTATCATTATTCCTCCTCATAAAGATCATATGATATCACGTTCATCAACAGTCTCTCTATTCACCATCTATGTATAATCCGTAATATAGTGCACCACAATCTTCGATCGAATCTCTTGCCTTAGCCACGATTCGAAGATGTGTGCCTTCATTGATGCACTTTCCACAACATCTAGTTCAATACTGAATAAATTCATTAATTTATCTACATACTCTATGACAATGAGACTCCCTTGTTTCAGGTTGAAGAAGTCCATCGTTTTTGGGATCTTGAACATGTGAGGATAGAATTGTTTGTTGAACAATTTTTTAAAATCCTCTAATGTAAGGCCTTCATCCTATTTAGCATGCACCTTTAAATACCACCATTGATGTGTAATATCCCCAAGAAAATACATCGCCAAATTTACTTTGAGCACTGATGGCGTGCTGAAGAAAATAATGATACGATCCTTCCTACTAAGCCACACCTCTGCCTTTTCGGGTTCAGCATCTCGCTGAACGTTCGATGGATTCTGCTTCATGAACTGGATGGTATAATCCACATGCCATGGTTCATTACTCCATTTCCCCGTATCCACAGATTTAATAGCAGGAACAATACTCTGAACCAACTCTTGGTTAACCCATGGTTCAAGTGCAACCACATTCTCCGCAGCTTCTTTGAGCTGGTTCCGACGACGCGTACCAGGTGCCATTTTCTAAACCAACAACAACCTATGTCAATCTCACTCTCTAGAAACTGATGGCTTAGCATTTCAAAGTCTATCACATCATCTATCACAAATTTTTTTCCCAAAAACTACCATTTTTATGTTCAGCCATTTTTTGAAAACATTCAACATGCTTTTTAAAAGTCAACTTGTTTTTAAAATACACCAAATACCGTATTTTCATAGTCATTCACTTGAAAACTATTTCTACATTTTAAAAAAATTAGAACCATGCACAAATACATTACTCATTACTCACAATGAGATATGCAATCCTAGTGGGAATTCATTCATCTATAATGCATGTCATTCTCATCTCATTGGATAAACCCATGACAATGAGATTTACAACATTCTAGAAGTGTATCCAAAACACTTATGCACCCAACACCCTGGTAACTTGATGTTCAACTAAATGGGTTAGCTACGTCCTTTTATACTATACATTTCATGTTTCAACAATCCTACTCATGTAAAAGATTTCGTACCAAGGAATAGACAAGAATGAATTTCATGCCCAAGACCGAGAACATTGAGGACCACATTTTAGGCAAAGACCGAAAAGCTGATACCATTTGCAACACCCCGCCCCTACCTCATTGGCTTGAGGAGGCGGTGAGGGATACATGGCATTATGCGACATCCCCATGATGGAAAGGGCATGAAATAAATGCTGAAGGGTTTTAATGCAAGTGGGGGATGATTTACCCTTTGAGAAATAAACCAACCAAAACATCACTAACAACCACTTTATGATACATGTTAACGAAACAACCAACACATGCATTACCAAAAGTGAACAACACTATTCCACAAACCAATAACTAACAAAAAACAACATCAGAGTACCATGAAGAACAACAAACCAAAGACCCAAAACAAGCCAACACACACTCCAAGACTCTATACCGAGATCCATTTACCAAGCACCACCACATCTCCCAAGAATCACTATGAACCAATAGTAATAGGATTCTTTACCTTTCCCTGTGTTCCAGAATATGAAATCTGCAAAAGCACCAACATGCCAAATAAGGGGTGAGTATAAAACTCAGTAGGATTTCCCCAATGACTTCTCAACTAACGCCACTAGTATAGAAGAGTTATCCACATTGTATAAAATCATTTTATATAAAACATTTTCTCAAAAATAGTTTATAACGAAATATAACCAAGTTTCCAAATCCACTCATAAACAAAGTCAATCCAAGAGCAATTGAAACCAATTTTTCCAGAAAGTTATTTTTCCAGAAAAATAACTAAACAAGCTTAAGATCCATTTCACAAACATTTCTTTTTGGCATACCCAACCATTTCCACAAACCCATGAAACCAACCATGCATGCTATCTGGAAGAGGGGAGAAGCACTATCCATTATCCACCCCCACCAAGGTGGGGGGGGGCTTCTTACCATTATCCAACCCAAATGCACATGAATGCTTGATGGGGGAGAGCCCTAACCCTTATCCATCCAAACACTAATGGGGGAGACCCCTACCCTTATCCGTCCCAAATACAATATAAATGTTTGACAGGGGAGAGCCCCAACCCTTATCCATCCCAACACTGATGGGGGAGACTCCTAAACCTTATTCGACTGACATGCCCATGAACACACACAACCATCATGTCAAAAAATCATGTTTGTTCCACCAATTCAAACCATTTCAATTATTAACCCTTTCAATTCAAAATCATTTCAATAAAACTCCCTTTTTATTGAAAACCAAATCCATTAACATAATTTCAATCATAATACATTTCAATAAAACACCCATTTTATTGAAAACCCATTTTTCATCAAACCATCTACAATTTCAGCAAATCCATAATTTTAAATCAAAAATTTAAATTCAACAAGCTAAATCACTTTGCACATAAATTCACCAAGATTTCACTAACTCATCAAAACCATAAATCATCACTAAAATAGATTTATTCTATGATTTTCACAATCAAATCCATTCAAATAAACCAATTTGAATCTATGCCAAGGAATTCTAATAATAGGAATCAAGAGTAAAGCCTCTTACCTCAAAGGTTTGGAAGAAAACCCTAATAAACGAATAACGCACAAGAAAACCGGGTTGATTCTTGAAAAATCCTCCTTAGATCTCTTCTCCTAACACAACCAAAACCAAATCCCATAATATTTGGCATCCACACACATAGATATACCCATCACAAGTGTAGATCTATGAAAATAGAAGAATAAAAGAAGTAGATCCAAGTAGATATATGAAACCAAACAAGAACGATCACATACATCAAGAATCCAACTTCAATTCGCCAAGAGAAGCCTTCAATTCGCCTCTGGAACGATGACAGAACCCTCATTGACCTTAGGAGAACCAAAATACCGAGTTAGGGCTACTTAGGAGGGAAAATGAACTACATAGAGGGAAAAGAAAGTGAGATACACCTATATAGGATCTCATTTAAGTGTCAGCACGGTTAGTTCGCATGGTCTGATAAATCGTGTGCTAACCGTGCGTTAGCTACTGCCTCGAATGCCCTTAGCGCACGGTTTGGTGGCATGGTTAGACAAACCGTGTATCGACTGTGCGGAAGCTACTTCCATCAAGACCCACTGCGCACGGTTTGTCTGCATGGTTTGGACAAACTATATGCCACCCGTGCAACTTCCCCTTTTGCCTCAAAACTCATTCCATGTTCTCCCGACTCTCTCATTCGTCACCCTTAACTTTATAACCATTTAAAGAATCAATATTTGGTTCTATACCAAAAACTGGGGGTACTAAAAGGGTCATGATGATATATATATGAGGATATTTAAAGGTATTTTGGACTATGTTTCATGATATACAATATATACCATTAAGATACATGGGTGTAACACTATAATTAATCATACAACATAATGGTCATAGACTATTCACATAAGTGTAACTCAGAAATTTTGAATGTTAAATAAGTGTCATCATTTCTGAACATGAGCTATGTGAATATTAACAATATTTATATAATATTATGCAGAGATTTAAAAATTTATATAATTAATATATTAAGGATTGGGATAAATATTTGACTCGACTATGACAATAATTTATTAAATAGTGGGATGGTGAAGGCTCTTCCATATAACATGGAAATTTATCATTTTAACACCCCTTCCATAGTTATCCAGAGTCTGTGCATTATTACATAACATTGGAATTATCACAAGAAATAATGTCTCGATAGACCGATTATATTAGTAGCCTTGGAAGTACTAGATACATATATAAGATTTATATTACAATACGAAATAAAAAAACAACAACATTGTGTCCCCTTTTGAACACACTGATATCCCTTATCCCATTTTTTTAGGTTAATCATAATATACTTATTCACATCCTGGGAAAAATAAAACATAAGAAAGGGGTGTGCTAAGATGCTCTGTAAGGATAAAAATATACCAGAAACTATCAAAAATATGAATAAACATTTAGGGAAATGTGTAATACTAAAAAAAATCCTTTTAAACTTAAAATTCAGCATAATATTGAATGGATAAGTAACATAATGCTATTTAATTATTCGCAGGGATATTATACTATTAGAATAATAACTTGTAATATCCACAGCTAATTTCATAATGATGGAATGCATAATGTCGGGGACCATAACCATATAGTCTAGGCCTCGTTCCAAGACTACAAATAATATATTGTCATGGCCTTTTGCCAAGTCACTAGTTTGTCTCATTAGACCTACCAATCCATCAAGGTGCTATAGCGGGCTCCACCCGTCACTTACTAAGTCCAACACATTATCCATATGAATGATTGAAACATAACATAACCATTTTATAATATAAATATCATACCCAATGTTAATACTTTAACCACAAACCATGAATTGTATAAAAACAACACATCCACAATCAAACATATAAAAATATTTAATATAATATGGAACATTGTATCATAATAAATCAACTTCAAACTAGTGTAAAATCCATCAAAGTATGTTGACATAGATGAAATCAAAAATATTTGAGGGAAATTTAAAAATCATCTAAAAGTCATGTTATTATAAAAGAAAAAATTTATTTATAAAATGGTTTGAAATAAATTTTTATGAAACATGGATGTGGAAGATAAAGGAGTCCCAGTAGACACTTACGTATAAACTAACTCAGATAAATAAAGTGATTGTAGAATTAAACCATACATTGTACTTTTACTTGGTCAGTGGAAAATTAACTTCCTTTATAATAGTTAAATAATTTTTTTTAAATTACACAAGAACAATATACATAAAAATGATATTATATATGATCTTCAAATATTTTTTGGTTAATAATAATTCAGTAATATCATTGTTTCGTGTATTAACTGATTTGTTTTCCTTTTTATGTTTTTCTAAATAAGTAAATTTTCTTATATATAGGATGTATTGGATTCATATCCAAAATTATATTATGTTCTCAAACAATATTTTTATTCATAAAATGAAAATTATTCTTGAATTGTTATAATGGGGAAATGAATATTATCTCGTTCGGGGAGACGGTAATCTGTATGTATGCATGAGCCAAAATATCATTCTATTGTGGAAAAAAGTATGTAAGATGATGGTATGTAATATATAAATAATCATTAATATGTTATATTTATTATTAACATCAATTATACTCATTATTATACCCATCCAAAAATGAAGTGTTGAATAACAAATTACTACAGGGCGTGGAGTCAGTGAGTCGTATGTACGCACATATGGTGACTTTTTCGCTCATAGGATGCATAGAATAATGAATATTGGTGTACCATATTTTTAATAACATATAACTATGAATAAGGTACTATATTTGTTATTTTCGTAGGGAAACAAAAAATAAAGAGGAAGTGGAAGAATAAAATAACATTGAAAGAGGTGATGAAACTATTACTTCTTCTTTGGGTACTTCCATTTGATTTGATCAAAAGTGATCTTTAGGTCAGCTTTATGATCAAAGTAAGGCCACTAGGATTATTTTAGGGTAATTGCTCATATATTTAACCAGGTTTTGACTAAGACAAAAGGCTTTGAAGGTGTGATTTTGAAAGAAGGGGAAGTACTCTTTTTTAAGAGAGGTGAGGGTCACTTTAGTAAAAGATTCAAATATTATTTTTGTATAAAATTATTTATTGTTTTTAATTGATCCAAATGGATTTATTTGGATTCTAATGTAGGGATGGGTTGAAATCCTCTCAACCAATAGTTTTTAGACTTGTTTAGGTCACCATATTAAATTTATCTTTAAGATTTAACTCTTAGTTTAATAGTTTAACTTTTACAATGACTTCATGTATTTTTATATTTCATGGTTAATAAAAATAATATAAAATTCCAAGATAACCCCATGTAGTTCATTAATTACATATCTATCATTATATAAGTCTTTTGGATGAACCGTAGTTTTTAGGAATATTATATGTTTTAATAATATAATATTTTTTTTAAAAACTCATTTGTGTCAATTTTGACACTATTTAGTATTTGGTTTTTTGTGAAACTCAAAAAATTGATTACTTAAAAAAATTATATCAATCCTAACATGTCATATTAACCTATTATATTATTTTAATGCATCGAAGGAATCAATTTAAATTTATTTGGATATTTATAATATCAATTATGTTAATCTTACATTAAAAAGGTAATTATTGCATCATCATTGTTTCATAAATAAATTTAAATTTATTATGTCTAAAAATTATAAATAAAATACCATAATGTAGGAAATGTAACACCCTAAGATTTTATATTGTGTTATTTCTTCAAAATAATTCAATAACTTTTACTACACGCAACACCGAGTTCAAGCGCACCATGACATACCAAACAAGCTGTTCAAAAGAGGTTATGAATAGTATTATCTAAATTTTAAACATTATATAATCCCCATAATTTCAGAATCTATATTATGAGTTTCTTAGACATAATTTAAGAACAAATTCATTTTCATTATTTCACTTTTACCAACTTTTAATAGTGAAAACCTTTTTAAATCTAATATTTTAAACTTTTATATATTCAATTTGACTAAATAAATTTAATTTTTAGAATGGGGACATCAAAAAATTTTACAATTAAACATCACAAGCTTCCACGGTACGTTTCCCTATGAATAATGCAATGGCGTGCATTGTACGCAACTTCGAGATTCCAACACACCACAACGAATCAAACTAGCTGTTATGAATAGTAATACCTACCTATTAAAATTTTAGAAATTTTATCTCTCTAAATGAACTTCATTTTTGGATTCGGAGTATCGAATTTATCTTAAGGTGAAATTTTGGTACTTTTCGGATAACTTTCATATTTTGATGAATAGTGAAAATTACTAAATTTTAATTAAAAACATATTTTTTAATCAAAATAATTAATAGGGATAAATTATGAATTTGAGTGGTTTTAAAGTATATTTAGAATATATCTTTACCATTTAATACAATTTTGGTCATTGGACATAATTTCAAAATTAATACGAATATAAACAAGTATCAATCTTTTGATAGTTATTATATCTTAAAAACACGCTTTTGGTTTTGACAGTGGGAATTAATTTTAAATTAATTTCTGCCACGTATGTGTTTTGAATTTGGAAAAATGGATTCCATATTTGGAATCAAGATGTTCAAATTGTGTAAATAGGTAACTTTTATTTTTATACATTTTGAATAATTACTTCGGAAAATATTTTATTTACTATAGTTAAAGGGTAAATCCGGTAAACAAGGGTTTAAAAAATATATTATAATAATAAACAAATTACCCTAAAACGTGTGATAACTTTATTGGTTGATATATGTTCGACCATGGGAATCTTTGGGTCAATTTTGGGACCCCATGGTGTCACTTTTAAGTGATAGGGACACTTTATTTTAATTATGTTAAAATGAATACAAAAATGACACAAGCATATATCTTTTAGAAAAACTATTTTTACATAGGGTTATATATGTTTGATATTCAACTATAATTATTAATTAGAAAGCTAAAATTATTTCCTACATAATTATAGTTTATTTATAATTTTTAGATATTAAATAATTTAAATTATTTATGACACAATGATGATGCAGTAATTACCATAATAGTGAAAAATTAAAATATATGATATTATAAATACCACAAGAAATATAAAATGAGAATTTTAATGAATTAAACTAATTTTATAGGATAATATTACATATTAGGATTTATTTAATTGACTTTTTTCGAATTAACAATTCTGTTATAAGTTTCAAAAAAATCAACTATTGAATAGTGACAAAATTGACATAAAAGAGTTTTTGAAACAAATATTATATTATTAATTGATATTAAATTCCTAAAAATCTAAGGATCATCCAATAGACTTATATCATGATATTTGTATCATTTATGGACCACTTGGGGGCCTCTTGGACGTATATAGTAAGTTTATTAACTATATAATATAAAAATACAAAGTGACATGGTAAATGTCAAACTAATTAACTAAGAGTTAAAACTAAAAGATAAGGTTAATATAGTAACCCAAACCTATATAAATTCTATTGGTTGAATGGTTTTCGACCAATTCCCACATTAACCTTTTGATAATAAACTTTTGATCCATTATAATCCGAATATGAATTAATTATAAATTAATCATTCTAGCTTTTCCAAAGGTTCCCCTCACCCCTCTTATAAAAGGGCACTTCCCCTTCTCATTACTTCACAGCGTCAAAGCCTTCTGGTTCTACCAAACTCTTCCCAAATACTCTCTCAACTTCCCTCACTACAACCTAGAGGCCTTAGATTGATCATAAAGTCATCCTAAGGATCACTTTTGATCAAATCAAAAAGAAGAACCCGAAGAAGAGGTAATGTTTTCACCACCCTTTTTCAAATTCATTTCTTCTTCTACTTCTTCTTTCATTTTTATTACCATTCTAAAATAATAAATCCAGTATCTTATATGTAGTGTGATGTTATTATAAATATTGTACAACCATATTCAGTATTCTATCCACCCTTTGAATAACATGTCACCATACGTGTGTACGTACGACTTACCGTCTCCATGTCGTGGTGTAATTGTTATTCAATATATTATTATTTGGATGGGTATAATAATGATGTTTAACTCATGTAAATAATAAATATAACATGATAATGATTCTGTATATATGATATACTATCCAATTATATATTATTTTAATATCAAAAGAATGATATTGTCGCTCGTGCGTACGTACGGACTACCGTCTCCACGAACTCGATGAGATTCATTCTCCATCGTATCCATTCAAGTATAATTATCATTCGATGAATTAAAAATAATGTTTAAAGACTTGATATCATTATGGATATGAATATGATACAACCTATCCATGACAAACATGGCTTAAGTAACAAAACATATAAAAGAAAACGAGTAAGTTAACACCCGAAACGGTGATAATACTAAGATATTATTAACAAATCAATGTTAAAAGATCATATATGATATCATATTAATATATATGATTCTTGTATAATTTAATAACAATTATTTCACCATTATACATGAGTTTAACCTACCCCAACCAAGGAAAAGTACAAGGTAATGGTTTATTTCGCAATCTCGTCATTATCCGAGGTTGTTTATACGTAATAATCTACTGGTATCTCTTTATCATCCACATCAATGATTCATATAAATTAATTTCAAAACATTTTTACTATCTACTATAATATAGGATGAAGTCATTTATACCAATTTTTGACTTCTTATAAGGGTTTTATAAAGGAATCATTCCATCATTTTCCAAACTAGGTGCTTTTTAATATTTTTGACGGAATTAAGGTAAGAATGTTTTTTTAACTTATACGGCGAGTGCGGCTATTTTCCACCATTATAAAATAGTCGAAGTTTCCCTCACAATCTTATAAGAATATTTTCAAAGAAAATTTTTTATTTTATAAACATATGACTCTTAAATGATTTCAAAATAGAAAGAGATATTTCTCTAAAAAGAGTTTTGATTTCATCTATGTCAACATCCTTTGATGGATTTTACGCTTATTTGTAGTTGATTTATTATGATTCAAAACTTCTATATTGTATTTAAGGTTTTGTGAAATGTTTTATTGTGGATGTACTATTTTTTATACCATTCATGGTTTATGGTGAAAGTATTGACATTTTTTATGCTAGTTTTCATACGAATGTTTATGTTATGTTTAAACCTTTTCATATGGGAATGCATTGGACTTAATATGTGACGGGTGGAGCCTGATATAGATCCTAGATGCATCGGTAGGTCTCATGAGACAAACTAGTATCTTGTCACAAGGCCTTGGAAAAATCTTATTTGTAGTCTTGGCACGAGGCCTTGGCTATGTGGTTATGATAATCTGGCATTATGCATTCCATCATTATGAAAGTGGTTATTGATATTTCATGTGATTATTCTATTAGTATAATATCCATGTGAATAAGTAAATTGCATTATTTCATTTTATTTTTTCTATACCATGTTGAAGTTCAAGTTTAAAAGGGTTTTGTTTTAGTTATACACTGCCTTAAATGTTTATTCTTATTTATGAAAGTTTCCACTGTATTGTTATCCTTACTGGGCATTTGGGCTCACCCCTTTTCTATGTTTTATTTTCCCCAGGATGTGAAGAAGTAAATTATGAATGACCTGCTGGGATATTATGATGGGATAATAGTGTGGATTATGGAGACAATATTTTTTTGTATTAGTTTTTCCCTTCATGATGTAATGTAAAACTTTATGAATATATCTAGTGTTTCCAATGCTACTAACCCAATCGGTCTTTCGAGAGTTGATCTTTCTTGTGATCATGCCAATGTTATGTAATAATGCACCGTCTCTGGGTTACTGGGGTCGAGGCGTTACATTTGGTATCAGAGGAAGTTTAGTACATACCTTGGATGCTAGATTTAGATAAACTCTAATTAGATGACATAGATTTAAGATGGACTATGAGGATTAGTATAGAATATATTCTTAGAATTTTGGTATTGTTGAGATTTTGTGATTTTTCCGATCAATACATCCGTGTCGGGATACGAGCAGGTAGAGGCAGCTCTGGCACAGATGTACCTAGGGGTAAAACCCAAAAACACAACTTTGAGCTAGACTCGAATGGGAACTGGTGCACGAAAACTGGCCTTGCTTCACTCTTGGTTATGACACTCCCGGGGGATATGCTTAGGATAATTCTCATTTTCTTTACAAACCATTACTAAGGGTTTATGAGTATATACTTCCTCAAATGAGACATTTTAATGATTATGTATTATATCCATAAACTATTTAATATATGTTATGTGTTTTACAAGTTTGGGATTAGGTATTGTTATTCATAACCTAATCTAGTGTATGCCATTTTTTAGAAATGGCACCCAGTAGAAGGAATGATAACTCCAGCAATGCACATGATCCAAAGAGAAAGAAGGATCATATCTTTCATGGTCTTAAGCCAGAATTTACAAGAGAAATAGTCTCCCATGTATTATCACCATATGAAGAAATAATATCATGTGTTGATAAGATAAGTAAAGTGTTTACTGAGTCTTATGGATTTGATGGGAAGTAAGAGAAGAAAAGGATGAAAGAGATAAATATGGATAATGGGAAGAGGGAAAAGAAGAATTTTCCCATATGTGATAACTGTGGGAAGAAACACCCTGGAACTTTCCTGAAAGGAATGGGTGTTTGTTATAATTGTGGAGGAAATGGGCACATGGTACGTGACTACAATGGTAAGAAAATGGTTTCAAATGTACAATGCTTCATTTGCAAGGAGTTTGGACACTACGCGAACCTATGTCCCAGTCATCAAACTATTTCGCAAATGATGTTATTGGATAATAATCATGTTATGATTCTACCAAAGATGAAGAGGAATGATTAGAGTTCTTATGTTGATTATGTCATTTGAGTGTTGTATCAATAATGTACTTGTAATAATAATTATGGAGTATATAAGGATTGTACTATAGTACTATTTCATTAAGGACTTGAGATTGTCTGGAACAAAGAAAAGTTACTCAATAGCAGGTTAAATTTTTGGAAAATATATGGTTGAGAGAAAGATAAACTATAATATGGTTCTGATACCAAGGTTGTGATTTTAGAATAATACATGATTGATTTGGATAAATTATATTGGATATTCTTGACTACCTTGAAACTGATTAATGATTTGTATATTCCATCATTGTTGGGGTTTACAACATTTTTGGATTTAAAGAGTATATCTATTATTCTATAAGGAATAAGGGATCATGAATGTAATCAATAAGGTTTTATGGTAATTCAGGATGTTGCAGTTTTTTAAAAGAATACACGATGAAGGTGATCACATGTTATTATGTGGAAAAAAAAGGGATCTTCATTGTTTTTACCTTCATTATAAATTTTGGACTGAAGTATTTTGGATAGTTCTAGTTTGGATTATTATGATTGCCATGAAAGGAAAACCCAGAGGTCGGGCGGCAACCCGTCGCATCCAGCAAGGCCACGTGACTTGAACCCACAACTGAAGGGCGACAAGGGTGTATCACCTACCACTGACCCACGTGATGTCCTGGTTTGAATAATGTCATTTTTCTTAATGGTTCTTCTAGATGAATTATTAATTCATTTTTAACCCTATACGAATAGGATAAATAGAATATTATTTTTAAGTTCTATTATCAGTTAGAGTGAAAGATGAGTTTGTGGTAGAACTTAGTTAATGTTTGAGACTCTACTCGTCATGTATATATTTTTCTTCTTCTCTTATTCAATGAATAAATTAATTCTTATTCTTTAGTGAAGGGATCTTCAAACAAAAAAATGTGTTATCCTAATAACATATGTTTTGCTGAACCGATGTTATTTTAAATAATCATAAATTAATGAATTTAAGGCCCTCAATTTTACACTTGTTTGTGATTGATGACCTCAATCACAACCTATAAATATTTATGTTTTTTCTCCAATTATATGTCTATAATTTCCACCAATGTTCTCCGAATAGAGTTCATAATTTGGTGGTAACACTTTCATTTCTCTTTTCCTCTTATTAAGACTAAATTTTATCAACCCAATTTCCGATGTGGGTTTTCCCACAAAAATAATTTCTATATTCAACCTTTTATTTTCAAAGAATAATTTCAAATTGCTAGGATGAAATTTATTGAAGGAGGGGAGAATGTAACACCCCAAGATTTCATAGTGTGTTATTTCTTCAAAATAATTCAATAACTTGCACTACACACAACACCGAGTTCAACCACACCATGACTCACCAAACAAGCCGTTCAAAAGAGGTTATGAATAGTATTAACTAAATTTTAAACATTATATAATCCCTATAATTTTAGAATCCATATTATGAGTTTCTTAGACATAATATAAGAACAAATTCATTTCCAGTATTGCACTTTTACCAACTTTTAATAGTGAAAACCTTTTTAAATCCAATATTTTAAACATTTATATATTCAATTTGACTAAATAAATTTACTTTTTAGAATGGGGACATCAAAAAATTTTACAATTAAACATCCCAAGCTTCCACGGTATGTTTCCCTTTGAATAATGCAATGGCATGCATTGTACGCAACTTCGAGATTCTAACACACCACAACCAATCAAACTAGCCGTTATGAATAGTAATACCTACCTTTTAAAATTTTAGAAACTTTATCTCTCAAAATGGACTTCATTTTTGGATTCGGAGTATCGAATTTATCCTACGGGAAATTTTGGTACATTTCGGATAACTCTCATATTTTGATGAATAGTGAAAATTACTAAATGTTAATTAAAAACAACTTTTTTAATAAAAATAAATAAATGTGATAAATTATTAATCCGAGTGGTTTTAAAGTATATTTAGAATATATTTTTACCATTTAATACAATTTTGGTCACTGGACATAATTTCACAATTAAACCGAACATAAACAAGTATCAATCTTTTGATAGTTATTATATCTTAAAAACACGCTTTTTGTTTTGACAACGAGAATTAATTTTAAATTAATTTCTGCCACTTCTGTGTTTTGAATTTGGAAAAATGGATTCCATATTTTGAATCAGGATTTTCAAATTGTGTAAATAGGTAACTTTTATTTTTTAGAAATTATGAATAATTACTTCGGTAAATATTTTATTTACCATGGTTAAAGGGTAAATCCGGTAAATAAGGGTTAAAAAAATATATTATAATAATAACAAATTACCCTAAAACATGTACTAAACTTATTGGTTGATACATGTTCGACCATGGTCATCTTTGGGTCAATTTTGGGACCCCATGGGGCCACTTGTAAGTGATAGGGACACTTTATTTTAATTAATTAAAATGAATACAAAAATGACACAAGCATATATCTTTTAGAAAAACAATTTTTACATATGGTTAAATATGTTGGATTTTTGACTATAAATATTAATTAGAAATCTAAAACGATTTCCTACATAATGATATTTTATTTATAATTTTTAGATATTATATAATTTATATTATTTATGACACAATGATGATGCAGTAATTACCATAATAGTGAAAAATTAAAATAATTGATATTATAAATACACAAATAAATATAATTTGAGACATTTAATGAATTACATTAATTTTCTAGGATAATATTACATATTAGGAGTGATTGAATATACTTTTTTAGAAGTAATAGTTCTGTTATAAGTTTCACAAAAATCACCTATTGAATAGTGTCAAAATTGACATAAAAGTGTTTTTAAAACAAATATTATATTATTAGTTTATATTAAATTTCTAAAAATCTAAGGATCTGCCAAGAGACTTATATCATGATAGGTGTATCATTAATGGACCACTTAGGGGTCTATTGGATGTATATTTTATGTTTATTAACTATATAATATAAAAATACAAAGTGACATGGTAAATGTGAAACTAATTAACTAAGAGTTAAAACTAAAAGATAAGGTTAATATAGTAACCCAAACCTGTATAAATTATATTGGTTGAATGGTTTTAGACCTATCCCCACCTTAACCTTTGAATAATAAAATTTTGATCCATTATAAACCGAATATGAATTTATTATAAATTAATATTTCTAGCTTTTCCAAAGGTGCCCCTCACCCCTCTTATAAAAGGGCACTCCCCCTTATCATTACTTCACACCTTCAAAGCCTTTTGGATCGGCCAAAAACTGCCCAAATACTCTCTCAACTTCCATCAATACAACCTAGAGGCCTTAGATTGATCATAATTCCAACCTATAGAGCCCTTTTGATCAAATCAAATGGAAGAACCCAAAGAAGAGGTAATGTTTTCACCAACCTTTTTCAAATTCATTTCTTCTTCCACTTCTTCTTTCATTGTTATTGCCATTCTAAAATAATAACTCCAGAGTCTTATATATACTGTGATGTTATTATAAATATGGTACAACCATATTCAGTATTCTATCCACCCTTTGAATAACATATCACCATACGTGCGTACGTAAGGCTTACCGTCTCCACGTCGTGGTGTAATTGTTATTCAATATATTATTATTTGGATGGGTATAATAATGATGTGTAACTCATGTAAATAATAAATATAACATTATAATTATTCTGTATATATGATATACTATCCAATTATATATTATTTTAATATCAAAAGAATGATATTGTCGCTCGTGCGTACGTACGGACTACCGTCTCCACGAACGCGATGAGATTCATTCTCCAGCGTATCCATTCAAGTATAATTATCATTGGATGATTTAAAAATGTTATTTAAGGACATGATATCATTCTGGATATGAATAAGATACAACCTATGTAGGACAAACATGGCTTATGTAACAAAACATATAAAAGAAAGGAAGTATGTTAACACCCGAAACGATGATAATACTAAGATATTATTAACAAATCAATGTTAAAAGATCATATATGATATCATATTAATATATTTGATTATTGTATAATTTAATAACAATTATTTCACCATTATATAGGAGGTTAACCTACCCCAACCAAGGAAAAGTACAAGGTAAGGGTTTATTTCGCAATCTCTTCATTATCCGAGGTTGTTTATACGTAATAATCTACTGGGATCTCTTTATCATCCACATCCTTGTTTCTTAAAAATGAATTTCAAAACATTTTTACTATTTACTATAATAAGGTTAAAGTCATTTATACCCTTGTTTGACTTTTTATAAGAGGTTTATAAAGGAATCTTTCTGTCGTTTTCCAAACAAGGTGCTTTTTAATATTTTCGAAAGAATTAAGGTAAGAATGTTTTTCTTACTTATACAGAGAGTGCAGCTATTTTCTGCCGTTATAAAATCGTCGAATCTTCCCTTACAAGATTATAAGAATATTTTCAAAGAAAATTTTTTATTTTATAAATATATGACTCTTAAATTATTTCAAAATAGAAAGAGATATTTCTCTAAAAAGAGTTTTGATTTCATCTATGTCAACATCCTTTGATAGATTTTACGCTTATTTGAAGTTGATTTATTATGATATAGAACTTCTATATTGTATTGAAGGTTTTGTGAAATGTTTGACTGTGGATGTGATATTTTTTATACCATTCATGGTTTATGGTGAAAGTATTGACATTTCTTATGCTAGTTTTAATACGAATGTTTATGTTATGTTTAAACCTTTTCATATGGGAATGCATTGGACTTAATATGTGACGGGTGGAGCCTGCTATAACTCCTCGATGCATCGGTAGGTCTCATGAGACAGACTAGTGTCTTGGAACAAGGCCTTGGCAAAATCTTATTAGTAGTCTTGGAATGAGGCCTTGGATATGTGGTTATGATATTCTGCCATTATGCATTCCATCATTATGAAAGTGGTTATTTATATTTCATGCACTACTGGAAATGGAGGATATACCAACGGTTCTAAATCGTTGGCATAGGCTGGAAAACCGTTGGTATATTCTATACCAACGGTTTTCTAAACCGTAGGGAAGTAAGGCATGGGGAATGATCTATACCAACGGTTTGAACTAAACCGTTGGAATAGCCCACTCTATGTATTGATTTGCCAACGGTTCTTGTTGAACTGTTGGTATAGGTTTACCCAACTGTTTAGAACCATTGGGAATTATATGATTTTGATATTATAACAACAGTTTACAAGCATTGGTATAGTTTTTTCCCAATGGTTTCATTGAAACCGTTGGCATATGTTCAATAAAAAATACTATACCAACGGTTTGTCACCGTTGGGATAGTTTTTTTACCAATGGTCTATTGAACCATTGGTATAACTATTTCTCAATGTATACCAACGGTTATAAACCATTGGTATTGTGTATTTCCAGAATTTTTGCACAAAAGCCCCTCCTGTGCATACACCTTCATACAAAACTACACTTAAAACAGTGACAAACTTAAAACAAAAAAAAATACCACCTCTTTGATTAGAGACAGGGTGAATAATTCCCCATTTGAATATTCATATGAAAATAATCATACAGTATAGTTGAATAAGAGTTTCAATAAATCAAATATTATTTACACCCATTTCAATCTTTATATGACAACCACTTTTCTAATATATGGGGAAAATGTATTTTCATAGGAGTCTCATCACTTGTGACTCCATAAGTTCCACAACGGGCCTTGGATTGAGGCGGGGTTGACTGGTACATGTCACATATGATCCATGAATCATTTTCCTAATGTTTCAACACAATCAGAATCCGTTTGATCGGTTTGGCGTATGTACGTAAAATATTGTCCATTTTGAACAAAAGAGAGGCAGTTTGGGTGGTCCTGGCCCCACGGTGACTCGAATTGAGGGGGGGGTTGACTCGTACACATCACATATGACCCATGGATCGTTTTCCTAATGTTTCAACAGAATATGAAGGCGTTTCGCCCGTTTCCCGTATGTTAGTTGTTGATATCACTTATAATTTAGTCCATTTTAACAAAAGAGAGACAGTTTGAGTGGTCCCGGCCACACTGCAACTCGGATTGAGGTGGAGTTGACTCTTACACGTCAAATATGACCCATGGATCTTTTTCTTAAAGTTTCAATAGAATCCGAAGGCATTTGGTTGGTTTGGCGTATGTCAGTTGTTGTTTTCACTTAAAATTAAGTCCATTTTAAACAAAAGAGAGACACATTGAAGGGTAATGGCCACACCGAGCCTCGTATTAAGGCAGGGTTGACCCTTACATGTCACATATTAGCCATGGATGGGTTTTCTAATGTTTCAACACAATCAGAATCCGTTTGATCGGTTTGGCGTATGTACATAAAATATTGTCCATTTTTAACATAAGAGAGAAAAATTGGGTGGTGTCGGTCACACCGCGCCTCGGATTGAGGCGGTATTGACTCTTACACATCACATAAGACCCATGGATCGTTTTCTGAAAGTTTCAATAGAATCCTAAGGCGTTTAGTTGATTTCCCGTATGACAGTTGTTGATTTCCTGTAAAATTTATTCCATTTTCAACAAAAGAGAGACATTTTCAGTGGTCCCAGCCACACTGCAGATCATATTGGGGAGGAGTTGACTCTTACATGTCCCATATGACCCATGGATCATTTTACTAAAGTTTCAACAGAATCCGAAGGTGTTTGATCAGTTTGGCCTATGTCAGTTGTTGTTTTCACTAAAAATTATGTTCATTTTAAACAAAAGAGAGGCACTTTGAGTGGTGTCGGCCACACCGGGCCTCGGATTGAGGCGGGGTTGACTCTTACACAACACATATAAGCCATGGATCATTTTCCTAATGTTTCAACATAATCAGAATCTGTTTGATTGGATTGGCGTACGTACGTAAAATATTGTCCATTTTGAACAAAAGAGAGGCAGTTTTGGTGGTCCCGGCCACACGGCGCCTTGGATTGAGGTGGAGTTGACTCGTACACATCCCATATGACCCATCTATCATTTTCCTAAAGTTTCAACAGAATCTGAAGGCGTTTGGTAGGTTTCTCATATGTCATTTGTTGATATCACTTACAATTTAGTCCATTTTGAACAAAAGAGAGACAATTTGAGTGGTCCCGGCCACACCACGGCTCAGATTGAGGCGAGGTTGACTCGTACACATCAAATATGACCCATGGATCGTTTTACTAATGTTTCAACAGAATCCGAAGGCGTTTGGTTTGTTTTGAGTATGTCAGTTGTTGTTTTCACGTAAAATTAAGTCCATTTTAAACAAAACAGGGGCACATTGAGTGGTGTTGGCCACACCGGGCCCCCAATTTAGGCAGGGTTGACTCGTACACATCACATATGTCCCATGGATAGTTTTCCTAATGTTTCAATAGAATCCGTAGGCATTTGGTCAGTTTTTCATATGTCAATTGATGTTTTCACTTATAATTAAGTACATTTAAAAAAAAGAGGCTCTTTGAGTGGTGTCGGCTACACCGTGCCTTTTATTGAGGTGGGGTTAACTTTTACACATCACATATGAGCCAAATATCATTATCCTAGAGTTTCAACACAATCTGAATACGTTTGATCAGTTTGGCCTATATACGTAAAATATTGTCCATTTGGAACAGAAGAGAGGTAGTTTGGGTGGTCCTGGCAACACTGTGCCTCTGATTGAGGCGTGGTTGACTTATACACGTCACATATGACCCATTGATAATTTTCCTAATGTTTCAACATATTCCAAAGGTGTTTGGTCAGTTTTCTGTATGTCAGTTGTTGATTTCACTTACAATTTAGTCCATTTTGAACAAAAGAGAGACAGTTTGAGTGGTCCCGGTCACACCGAAACTCGGATTGAGGAAGGGCTGACTCGTACACGTCACATATGACCAATGGATCGTTTTTCTAAAGTTTCAACAGAATCCGAAGTCGTTTGGTTGGTTTGGCGTTTGTCAGTTGTGGTTTTCATTTACAATTTAGTCCATTTTCAACAAAAGAGAGACAGTTTCAGCGGTCCTCGCCACACCATGGCTCGGATTGAGGCGAGGTTGACTCCAACACATCACATCTGACCCATGGATCGTTTTCCTAATGTTTCAATAGAATATGAAGGCGTTTGGTTGGTTTGATGTATGTTAGTTGTTGTTTTCACTTAAAATTAAGTCCATTTTAAACAAAATAGAGCCACTTTGAGTGGTGTCGGCCACACCAGGACTCGGATTGAGGAATGAATGACTCGTACACATCAAATATGAGAAATGGATCATTTTCCTTACGTTTCAACACAATCAGAATCCATTTGATCCGTTTGGCGTATGTACGTAAAATATTGTCCATTTTGAACAAAAGAGAGGCATTTTGGGTGGTCCCGTCCACACAGATCCTCAAATTGTGACAGGGTTGACTCGTACACATCACATATGTCCAATGAATCGTTTTCATAATGTTTCAACACAATCTGAAGGCGTTTGGTAGGTTTATCTTATATCAGTTGTTGATTTCACTTACAATTTAGTCCATTTTGAACAAAAGAGAGACAGTTTGAGTGGTCTCGGCCACACCGCGGCTCGGATTGAGGTAGGATTGACTCGTACAGGTCACATTTGACTCATGGATCGTTTTCCTTAAGTTTCAATATAATCCAAATGTGTTTGGTCGGTTTGGCATATGTCAGTAGTTGTTTTCACTTAAAATTAAGTCCATTTTTAACAAATGGGAGGCACTTTGAGTCGTGTTGGCCACACCGGGCCTTAGATTGAGGTGGGGTTGACTCGTACACATCTCATATGAGTCATGGATTGTTGTTCAAAAGTATCAACACAATCAGAATACTTTTGATCGGTTTGACGTATGTATGTAAAATATTGTCCATTTTAAAAATAAGAGAGATAGTTTGGGTGGTGTTGGGCACACCGCGCCTCGGATTGAGGCGGGATTTCCCTTTACACATCATATATGACCCATTGATTGTTTTGATAAAGTTTCAATAGATTTGGAACGCATTTGTTTACCTTCTCGTACGACAGTTGTTGTTTTCACTTACAATTTAGTCCATTTTCAACAAAAGAGAGACAATTTGGGTGGTCTCGGCCCCACGGTGCCTCGGATTGAGGTGGGATTGAATCATACACAACACATATGAACCATGGAACGTTTTCCTAATGTTTAAATAGAATCCGTAGGTGTTTGGTATGTTTTTTGTATGACAATTGTTGTTTTCACTTAAAATTAAGTACATTTAAAAAAAAAAGAGGCACTTTGAGTGGTGTAGGCCACAACTGAGGCGGTGTTTACTCGTACACATCACATTTGACTCATGGATTGTTTTCCTTAAGTTTAAATATAATCCAAATGTGTTTGGTCAGTTTGTTGTATGTCAGTTGTTGATTTCACTTAAAATTAACTCCATTTTTAACAAAACAGAGGCACTTTGAGAGGTGTCGGCCACACCAGGTCTTGAATTGAGGCGGGGTTTACTCGTACACATCACATATGAGTCATGGATCGTTGTGAAAAAGTATAAACACAATCAGAATCCGTTTGATCTGTTTGGCGTATGTACGTAAAATATTGTCCATTTTAAACAAAAAAGGGACAGTTTGGGTGGTTCCAGCCACACCGTGCATTGGATTGAGGCGGGGTTGACTCGTACACATCACATATGACCCATGTATAATTTTCCTAAAGTTTAAACAGAGTTAGAATGCATTTGGTTGGGTTTCCGTATGTCAGCTGTTATTTTCACTTAAAATTAATGTCATTTTGAACAAAAAAGATACATTTTGAATGGTACCGTCCACACCGCACCTTGGATTGAGGCGGGGTTGACTCATAAAAGTCACATATGACCCATGGATCATTGTCCTATAGTATCAATAGAATCCAAATTTGTTTGGTTGGTTTACCATATGCCAGTTGTTGATTTCACTTAAAATTAAGTCCATTTTTAACAAAATAGAGGCATTTTGAGTGGTGTTGGCCACACCGAGCCTCGTATTGAGGCGGAGTTGACTCATACATGTCAGATTTGACTAATGGATCGTTTTCCTTAAGATTAAACAGAATACAAATTCATTTGGCCGGTTTTCCGTATGTCAGTTGTTGATTTCACTTAAAATAAAGTCCATTTTTAACAAAACAGAGGCACTTTTAGTGGTAACCGCCACACCAGGCCTTGAATTGAGGCGGGGTTTACTCTTACACGTCACAAATGAGTAATGGATAATTGTTAAAAAGTATCAACACAATAAAAATCTATTTGATTGGATTGGTGTATGTACGTAAAATATTTTCCAGTTTAAACAAAATACATACACTTGGAGTGATTCCGGCCACACCGAGCATCAGATTGAAGCAAGGTTGACTTTTAGACGTCAAATTTGACCCATGGATTGTTTCCCTTATGTTCGAACAGAATCCGAATGTGTTTGGTCAAAGGGGAAGGGTCTAGTCGAGTACGCGGAGATGCTCGTCTACCTCTGGTACGAACCTCCCTCATACCATCGGCCTATGCACTGAAAGAATTGAATAATGAAAAGTTCACATACTTATGTACCTGTAAAATCTACACATAGACAACACATATCCACATCATGTCATAAAAAATAACACCAAGGATCAGACAGAATAGAAGTAGTCATGCAGAGTAATGACAAGTGCACATACAGATCAGAAGCAGCTAAAAAATTGTTGCATACATGCCATGTTTATTTCCTAAAACAAAGTAAAAAAAGAAAAATGATGAAACTATAGAATATGGGTTGCCTCCCAGGAAGCGCTATGTTTTACATCTTCATCCAGATGGATGGACACTGGTCAATCGTCTTGGTCCATAAGCTCAGAACTACTTTGCCTCTGACAAGAACCGGTGGTCGTGTCATCAAGCTCACATGGACGCTTAGTGGGATTGATCACTTCATGAGCGTAGCGGGCATGAATCTGGTGTTGAAGTAAGAGAATCTAGCGCTCGTCATCATCCATACGTTGAGTGGGATTGATCACTTCAGGAGCGTAGCGGGCGTGAATCTGGTGTGGAAGTAAGAGAATCTGGTGCTCGTCATCAGCCAGATGCTGAGTCACCCGTCGTGCGAGGTTAGATGGAGACGGGACATGCAGATCGATGATCATGGAAGAGGCAGACAAGCTAGACATTGTTGGTTAAGCTTCATCCACAAATAGATTCATTTTTATATATTGGAACCTTTTTAAATGTTTGTCCCATTTTTACAAACAATTAATGTGTGAAAATTGTGAAAAAAAACTTATCAGATATATAAAAATGGATTTACTCAGGGACATGATGCATAATATCTCAAATATTCCTCATTGGATCCCATTTTGAAATTTTAATCCATTATCAAATGACATATATCAATTTATTTTTATTTGGATCTTTAAGGTTGAAAGCTTTTTGTAAAACCAAGCCAAGGGAGGATAGACTAGTGACATGGAATACAATTGGATGTTATGTGGTGAAAACCAAATTATAATCATTGTTTAGGATATTATTGAGGTGGTTTGAGGATAAATCTATCTTTTTAGAGAAAATCCAGCATGTCCAAAATTGGTGGTCAAAGTTTTGAAGTGGGGAGTATTTGGTGGTTGAGGAGGGGGTGAGGGGGATGTCCAAGTTCTAGGAGGGGTGGGGGGCTGTCCAGGGTCCAGGAAGGGGGGCGAGGGGCTGTCCATGGTCAAGAAGAAGGGGAGAAGGGGATGTCCATGGTCCATGAAGGAGGGGGGGGGGGCTTTCCAGGGTCCATAGAGTAGGGGGCTATCCAGGGTCCATGGTGGAGGGTGTGGGGCTTACTAGGGTCTAGGACGGAGAGGGACTATACAAGGTCCTGGGAGGAGGGTGGAGGGGGGTTGCCCAGGGTCCAGTAGCGGGGATGTCCAAGTTTTAGGAAAGAGGGGGGACATGCTGTCCAAGTTCCAGGAGGGGGGGGGACTGTCCAGGGTCGAAGAGGGGGGGTGTCCGGGTCCATGAGGAGTGGGGGATCTATTAAAGGGAGGAAATCCCCAAATAATTCATTGAAAATTAACTAAACTTAATCCAAAAAAACCTCACAATTCCAATCCATCACCCAACCAACATCCAATTCATCCTCAATATCACTAACCTTCGCATGCCATAAACAACACAACATAGTTTATACCAAATTAAAACAGAAAACAAAAATAATAGATGAAAAACATTAAAACTAAGGTTGTAATTACATATTTAGAGTGTAGAACTACAAAATTGTTTGATTTAAATGGATCTATGAGTGGAACGAGTTTCTGAGTCCTTGTATAGAGAGATCCGATACATTTAGGTCAAATCAAAATAGAAAATAAAAAAATAGATGAAGAACATTAGAACTTACATATTTGAAGTGTAGAACAGAAAAATTGTTTGATTGAAGAGGATGGATGGAGTTTTGGAGACTGGGTAACGAGAGTGCGTAGGGAGAGCTTCAATTTAGGGCTGCAGTCAAGCGGCGGGGGACTGCAATCGAGCGAAGGGGATACTATATTTAGGGGAATACTTTCCCAATGGTTTTTAAAAACCATTGGGAATATATGTTTACCTAAGTCCTATACCAACGGTTTACACAAACTGTTGGTATATATTCCAACATATAATAACGGTTAGTGTATAACCGTTGGTAAAAGTGTCTTAATGGAGGCTTATTCCAATGGTTTTATAAACTGTTGGTGAAATTCATCATAAATGCCTCTATACCGACAATTTTTCTTAAAACCGTTCTTATACATAACCATTCCCAACGGTTTGATAAACTGTTGGGATATAAGCGTTGGTAAAAATGGGATTTCTAGTAGTGATGTGATTATTCGATTAGTAGAATATCCATGTGAATAATTAAATGGAATTATTTCATTTTATTTTTTCCATACTATGTTGAAGTTCAGGTTTAAAAGGGTTTTGTTTTAGTTATACACTGCCTTAAATGTTTATTCTTATTTATGAAAGTTTCCGCTATATTGTTATCTTTACTGGGCATTTGAGCTCAACCCATTTCTATGTTTTATTTTCCGCAGGATGTGAAGAAGTAAATTATGAATGACCGGCAGGGATATTATGAGGGGATAATAGTGTGGATTATGGAGACAATATCTTTTTGTAGTAGTTTTTCACTTCATGATGTACTGTAAAACATTATGAATATATCTAGTGTTTCCAAGGCTACTAAACCAGTCGGTCATTCTAGATTTGATCTTTCTTGTGATCATGCCAATTTTATGTAATAATGCACCATCTCTGGGGAACTGGGGTCGGGGCGTTACAGGAAATATATTTATATTTATAAATAATATTAATAGACAAATATATCATATGTATAACCCTATATTAATAAAGATTTAGTTATGAAAATTTGAATTTAACACTTTTAAATCATCTTTAAATAAAATAATTATTAATGTCTTAATCTAATCTAAGTGGATCCAATAAGATCATATTTTATTACTAAGGTTGATTTTGGTCGAAAACCACTTATACAATAGTATTGGGACATTTTTTAGGGAAATCATAAAATCCTTTTTACCATTAATTACCCTATTTACTATTAATGGCGGTAAATAAAAATCCCTGTTACAATTCACCGAAAATTATTTTCATCCTGTTGAACCAAATTTTAGTTACTGATGCCAACTGGGTCTCTCGGATTTGTGAAATTCAATACACAGAAGCGTTAAAATTATGTTTTATGGAAATTTGAAAATGTGCCTAGAAGGTCGGTAAACGACATTAACATTTTCAATAAAATTTTATACATCTAATTTTATTATAAAATGACTCCAATGAAATAAATTGAACATATATCAGTATTATGTATCTATTTTTCACTAAAATAAATTTAATTAAAATGAATAATTATTTCAATAAAATAAAGGTTTTAAATAATAATGAAGTGTTTTTCACTATTCACCAAAAATTGTAAGTTTTCAGAAAAATACCAAAAATTCACCGTAGATAATTATGATATTCCGAATCCAAAAATGAAGTAAATTTTTGAAAAATAAAATTTAAAACATTTCAAATATTATGTATTACTATTCATACTGGGTAGTTTGATTGGTCGTGGTGTGCTAAAATTCAAAGGTGCGTACATCGCAAGTTACTGGATTATTCCAAGAGAACCGTATTGTGGATGCTTGGGGTATTAAATTCTTCACTACATCAAATAATTTCATCCTCAAAATTTCGAGAATACTACTGCATAAAATGATTTGGGTTGTTCTTCATCACATGTTCTTTAGTTTCCCACATTGCCTCTTCCATCTTATGGTTTCTGCATAGAACATTTACCAGACGAGTCATCTCGTTTCTCAGCACTTGTTCTCAAGTATCGATAATCGTGATATTCTATTTACAACAAGATAGATCGGGATCGAAATCTATTTCATTATAGTTGAGTACTTGCGTTGGGTCATGAAATTATTTTCCCTATAGTCATACATGTAACTCATCATGAACTCTGGAGAGACTTAGTGGTATTGGAAAACAGTAAGTTATAACTCCAATTCGTTCTAGTATTTCAAAAGGTCTGATGTACCTGGACTTAATTTAACCTTCTTACCAAATTTTATAACCCCCTTCCATGGATATACCTTGAAGAAAACATGATCTCATGCTTGAAATGTTGTATCCTTCTATCAGTTATCGTCATAGATCTTTTTCCTACATTGAGATATTTTGATGAGGGTTTTGATAATATTAACATTTTACATTATTTCCTTAACAAGTCTTGGGCCTATGAGTTTTATTTCACCAACATCATCCCAAAATGTTGTTGTGTGACATTTATTTTAATATAACTCTTCATATGGTGCCATATAAATACTTCAATTAAATCTATTGATTTAGGAAAATTCTAAAATAGGTAAATATTGATCCCACATACCTTGAAAGTCAAGTGACCCAGATCTCAACATGTCTTCTAAGGTGTGAAAAGTCTAGTTTAATTGTCCATAGGTTTGAGGGTGTTCGGATTTTCTCCAGTGATGTTCATTATCCAGGGCCTTCTTAATACTTTTCGAGAATCATGTTATAATATGGGGATCACGATCAGAAATAATCGATAGGGGTACTCAATGAAGTTTTTGAACATCATTAATATAAATTTTTCCTAAATGTTCAAGTTGTAAATCATCTCTTATAGCATGAAAATGTGCTGAATTGGTAAGACGGTCAACAATGAAGCATATTTCATCATTCCTTCTTGGAGTCTTTGGTACCCCATGACAAAGTCCTTCGTAATAGCATCCCATTTCTACTCAAATATGGGAAGAGGTTGCATGACTTGTCTAGTATTTTTTCTTCTAGCCTTCACATATTGACAAACCAAACATCCTAACACATAATCAGAAATATACCTCTTTATGTTTTCCAACAAAATATGTTCCTTCAAATCTCTATACATATTAAGTGAGACCAGGGTGTATAGAGAAATTGGATCTAAGAGCATCATCCAACAATTCCATTTTTAGATTAGGTATATTGGGAACACAAATTCTCTTCCCAAATTTCAAAATTTCATTATCATATATGAATTCAATCTATCTCCCATAATTTAAAGCTCTAATTTTCTTTGGAATCTCCTAATAATCAGTCTGAGAAATTTTTATTATTTCAAGTATATATGGTTTGGAAACAATTAGGAATAGTATTGATGTTTCACCTTTCATGATTATTCCCATATCCATCTTTACTAGTTCCGTTAACATAGTATCCCTTTCTACTATTATCTTGTTCAAAAATCCATGATCTTTTCTTCTCAAAGAATATCCCAACTTATTTTCCTTCCCCGGGTGGTAATGTATAGTGAAATCATAATATTTGAGTGTTTCAAACCATCACCATTGCCTCATGTTGAGTTCTTTCTGTGAGAATATATACTTCAAACTCTTGTATTTGATATATATCTCAAATTTTCAGCATAAAGAAAATGTATCAATATCATAAAAGAAAATATTAAAGCTAAGAAATCAAGATCATGATTGGGATTGTTTTGTTCATGAATTTTTAGATGTCTTGATGCATAGGAAATAACTCTATCATTCTTCATAAGGACACAACCAATTCCTTTCTTTAAAGCGTCACTATAAAAAACAAACCCATCATTCCTCGATGGTAGAGTCAATATAGAATAATTGACTATTAATCTATCCAGTTCTTCAAAACATTCTTCTAAATATTTTTTCCAAAGAAATTTAACCCTTTTATGTGTGATCTTGGTCAATGGGTTAGCCAATCGGGAAATATTCTGGATGAAACGCTTGTAATAACCTGCTAATCTTATAAAACTGTGTACCTCAGTTATACTCGTTGGTGCTGGAAATTCTTGGATTGATATTGTCTTAGAAGGATCGACAATGATTATATATAAAGAGACAATATGGGCAAGAAAAAAAATCTCCAGAAGCCAGAATTTTCATTTGGCAAACATCCCATATAATTCCTTTTCTAAGAGTATTTACAATAGTGTGAAATTGATTTTCATTATATTTGTAGCTTTTGAATTATTCCAAGATATCATCAATAAATACTACTAAAAAGTCTTAGAGATATTGCTTGAAAACACTTTTCATTAGATCCCTGAAATCATAGGGTGCATTAGTCAGTTCAAAATGCATTACTGTAAAATCATAATGCCCATACCTAGTATGAAATGTGTCTTCAGAATTTCTTACTTCATCAAACGCAATTGGTGATTTTTAGATAGTGTTTTAATCTTTGAAAAATATTTAACTTCGCGATTTTTATCAAATAAATCATTAATGAGAGGTAAGGGGTACTTGTTATTTATTATTATAGCATTGATCTAACATAAGTCAAAGCACAACCTCGTAGATCCATCTTTCTTCTTAATAAAATGTATAGGGGATCTGCATGGAGAAAAACTAGGGTGAATAAATCATTTATTACTCAATTCCTATAGTTATTTAATTAGTTACACTAATTCCATAATGGTCATTCTATAATGGATCATCGATATGGGCCTTTAACCTAGAAATAAATCAATGGAAAACTCAGTTTCCTGTTCTAGAGGATGTATAGGTAAATCTTCTTGAAACACATTAAAATATTCATGAACAATATGTACATCATATATTTGAACATTAATTTCCTCACAAATAGTTATTTCAATATCATCCTCCCCATTAATTGAATTTAGTAGAGATATTGGGGGTGGATATATTTAAGAATCATATGGTGATGTTTCAACTCTAAAGATAACATATTCCTTATCATTATCTAAAATTTTATCCTCCTTCTTATAATAAATTTTCACATCATGTTTTGAAATATAGTCCATAATGATGATTATATCAAATTCAATCATGGGTATGGTGATGAGATTGATAGATAAAGCACATTCATATGCCCTATTGGGATCTAATTCACAAAATATTGTTGCAATGATACTTTTCTAAGAAGTTTTGACTGAAAAATACCTTATTAAATGAAATTAGAAACATCTAATTTTCATTGAACATTGGGAAGATATTAAATAATGTGATGATCAAAATCAAATAATGAATTGGCTAAATTTGAGGAAACCATTAAATTACCTACAACCATGTCATTCAGAGATTCCAACTCAATAGTGGTGATTTCATAAGCTCGGTCTTGCTCCATTGGCCTTTTCTGAGGTATGTTTCCCTTATTATTTGGACATTCATTTGTATAATTTCCCATTTCTCTATAATTGTAGCAATTAACATTGACAGCCTCTTTCTCTCCCTTGCAATCACAAGCTTAGTGGCCTTTTCACCACACCTGTAAGAGACTCTCATTCCCTTCGGGCATGTACCGGGGTGTTTCTACCAACATTTTCTATAGGATAGAAATTCAACCTTTTCCTTATTCCCCTTATTTCCATTTCCATAGTGCTCAACATAACTCTTCTTCTATTTCTTTTCATTAACGTCGTAAGACATAGAGAATTCATTTTATGTCTTGATAGCACCTGATACAATATCTTCCTACGATGAGAAGTATTGTGAGAATAATGCTTGATGGTGGAATGGTTTATACCCATCAATTAATAGACATATTTTACTCCTTGGGTTATGTATATAATCTTCCAAATTCCTTGATAACCATGTAAAGTTATCCTCATTCATTGCGACATTCTCTTCCCCTTTTTTACTCAAACTCGGAATTTGCCTTTCCATGTCAGCTCAATGGTCACGAGTAAAGTATTTTCCTATAAAATTCTATTTAAACACCCTCCTTCCATATTTGATACTTTTTCATCCTCCTTTGTGTTTATAATCAATGAACACCATTTATGTGCATCTCTTGTGAGGTGAAAAACTTCCATGAAAACTATTTCCCTTTCGCTTCCCCCAAAGTATGAAATATGTTTTCTAACATATCCGTTGCTCATAAAAAAATGGATTTGTAGTCCCATTGAATGTTGGTGGTTTTTCCTCATAATGTTTTCTATCATTGATCCTCCATGTTGTAGATTCGGGTTCTCCATACAGGTAAGATTATTATTCATAACCTAAGTGACTTGTCCTAGTATGGTTTTAAGTTGTTCAGCACCGGTTTCATCACAAGCTCCACTATAATTATCTTGAGTAGGAGGGAAATCCCTACATTGATTATGTGTATTGATATGGTTTGAATTACATTCAGTAGGCACCATTTCTAAATAATGTAATACACTAGATCAATTTATGAATCACAATACATAATTCTAATTTAGTAAAATACCTAACATAAAAAGAACATTTTATGTATACAATCCATAATCAAAAAAATAATGTTTTCTTTGTGTAAGTATTTTCTCATTAATCCTTCATAATGGGTTTTAATGAAAATTTGAACTATTCTAAGAATATCCCCTCGGAGTGTCATAACCATGAGTTTAGAAAGGCCCGCTGTCATTTAACAGGATAGCCCAGGTCATGCCCGAAACTCATTGTCAGAGTTTCCCTCCTAGGTACATCTGTGCAAGAGCTGCCTCTACCTGATCATATCCAGACATAGATGTATTGTTTTGAAAATACAAAAAATCTCTACAATACCAAAATTATAGTATGTTCTTCAATACTAATCCTCAAAGTCTATCTTAGGGTAATGTTCTCCAATCATAGTTTTTCTAAATCTAGAATGCAAGGATTGTACTAAACATCCTATAACACCAACTTAAATGCCCCAGACCAAGTTACCAAGAGTCGGTACATTACTACAAAACATTGGCATGATCACAAGATATCATGTCTTGAAATACCGATTTGTTTTGTAGGTTTGGAAGTACTAGACACATGCATAAGCTTTACAGTACATTATAAAATTTAAAATCCAAAACATTGTGTCCCCTTTCTAACACACTCATATCCCTTAGCATATTTTTGTAGGTTAATTGTAATATACTTCTTCACATCTTGGGGAAAAGAAAACATAAGAAAAGTGTGAGCTCAAATGCTCAATAAGGATTACAATATAACAAAAACTACCATACATAAAAAATAAACATTTAAGGCAATGTATAAGACTAACAAAAAAGCCTTTTAGATATAAACATTATAATAATATGGAAAAGATAAGTCCAATAATTCCATTTACCTATTCACATAGATATTCTACAAGTCGAATAATCACATGTAATATCAATATCTAATTTTATAATGATGGAATGCATAATGCCAGACATCATAACCACATAGTCAACGCATCCTGCCTAGACTAAAATAAGATTTTATCAAGACCTTGTTCCAAGCCAATAGTTTGTCTCATGATAAATACTAATTCATCTAAGAGATATAGTAGGATCCACTTGTCAATTACATTGTCCAATGCATTCCTCATATGAATAGATTGAAACATAAAATAAACAATAATATTAAATCTACCGTACGATATATTAATAAATTAACCATAAACAATGAATGGTATAAAAATAACACATCTATAGTCAAACATATCACAAAACCTTCAATACAATATGGAAGATTGAATCATAATAAATCAACATGAAATAATTGTCAAATCTAAAAGGATGTTGACATAGATTGAGAGAAATTTTGAAATCATTTAAAAGTCATGTAATTATAAAAGAAAACATTTATTTTGAAAATTTTATTTTCATATTGTATGAAAATCTTTTAATGTGTTATAATGGTGGAAAATAGCTGCACCCGTCATATAATATAAAAAACATTCTTACCATAATTTTCCAAAAAGGTCATAAAGTACATTGTTTGGAAAATTACAGATAGATTACAGACAATTTTTTTTATAGAAAGTCAAAAAAGGGTATAAATTACCTTAACCCATTTTCTAGTAATTGGTAAAAATGTTTTTAAATACATTTTTAAGATACACATATGTGGATGATAATGGAGTCCCAGTAGATACTTTTGTATAAACAACCTAAGATAAATAAAGAGATTGTAAAATTAACCCTTACCTTGTACTTTTCATTGGTCGAGGGTACGTTAACCTACTATATTATAGTTAAATCATTTTTATTAAATTATTCAAGAACCATACATATAAATAAGATATTATATATGATCTTTTAATATTGTTTTATTAATAATATTTCAGTAGTATCAATGTTTCTGGTGTTAACTGATTCCTTTTCCTTTATTTGTTTTGATACATAAGTTATATTTGTAATAGATATGACATATTTGATTCATATCCTGAATGATATTATGATCTTAAACATTATATTTATTAAATAATTGAAAATTATTCTTGAATTGTTAAGATGGATAAATGAATCTTATCACGTTCGTGGAGAGGGTAATCCGTACGTATGCAAGAGCGAAAATATCATTCAATTGATGGTAAAATATTATCAAATTGGATGTTAAATAATAAATAAATAATAATTACCATGTTATATTTATTATTGAAATTAATTATACTCATTATTATACCAATCCAAATAATTTAGTTTTGAATAAAAAACTACACCACAACGTGGAGACGGTAAGTCGTACGTACGAACGTATAGTGACTTTGTCATTCCTAGGATGGATAAAATAATTAATATGGTAATACCATATTTATAATAACATAATATTATGTATAAGGTATTGTAATTTTTTTTATGGAAATAACAATGATAGATAAGTGTAAGTAGAAAAGAATTTTGAAACAGGTGATGAAATATTACCTCTTCTTCTAGTGCTTCCTTTTGATTTGATAAAAAGGGTTCCTTAGGTTGGATTTATGAAAAATTTAAGGCCTATAGTTTTAAGTGAGGAATGTTTTTAAGATATTTGAGCAGAGGTTGGCTGATGCAAACAGCTTTGGATGTGTGATTCTAAGATAAGAGGAAGCGCCCTATTATAAGATAGGCGTGGATCACTTTCCAAAAAGCTTGAAATATTATTTTATTATAAACGAATTTTCAGTTTCTAATGGCCCCAAATAGATTTATTATTAATATAATGTGAGTATGTGTCGATATCCCATCAACCAATAGGTTTTAGACAAGTTTAGGTAACTATATTAAACTTATCCTTTAGATTTAACTCATAGTTTAATTGTTAATCATTTACAATGTCTTCTTGTATTTCAATATTACAAGGTTAATAAACGTAACATAGAATGCCAATAGAAACCCAAGTGGTTCATTAATGAAAAATATATCATTATATAATTTATTTTCATGATCCTTATATTTTTAATAATATTATATCATTTAATAATATAGTATTGCTTTTAAACAAACTTATTTATGTCAAATTTTACACTATTTAGTATTTGGTTTTCGTGAAAGTAAAAAACATGATTACATCAAAAAAAATTAAATAAATACATTAAATTTACATTAACATATAAAATTAGTGGAATGCATAAAAGGTATCAATTTAAAATTATTTGGATATTTATAATATCAATTATTTTAATCTTTCATTAATAAGGTAAATAATGTGTCATCATTATGACATAAATAAATTTAATTATTTCATGTCTTAATTTTTTGAATAATATAACATTATGTAGGAAATACTTTTTTATTTCAATGTAATATTTGTACTTTATTTTAGCTTATGTATAAACCTATATTAAAAAAAATTCGTTATGAATATTTGAATTTAACACTTTTAACTCTTATTTAAAAGAAAATAATAATTTACATCCTAATATAATTCATGTGGATAAAATAGAATAATATTTTACTAATATGGTTGATTTTGGTCGAAGAACATGTATCCAATAGAATTAGGATAAATTTAGGGTAATTATAATATCATTTTTACCTTTAATTACACTATTTACTTTTATCCATGGCAATTAAATTTAAAATGTAACTATTAAAAAATAATAATTTTATCCTATTGAACCACATTTTACTTAATTATGTCAACAAAGTATCTTGAGATTTTGAAATTCAATTCAAAGAAGTGGTAAAATTACATTTTATGAAAATTTGCAAATGTACCTAGAAGGTGGGTAAAAGATGATAAAATGTTCAATATAATTTTATACATCTAATTTTATTATAAAATGAATCCAATGAATTACATTGAAATTATATAGGTATAATGTATCTATTTTGACCTAAAATAAATTTAAATAAAATAAATAATAATTTAAATATAAATTTGGGTTTAAAAAATAATGCAATGATTTTCAATATTCATCAAAAATTTAATGTTTTCAGAAAAATACCAAAAATTCACCCATAGTTAAATTTGAATTCCGAATTAAAAAATGAAGTCCATTTGGAAAAATAAATATTATAGAATTTCAAAAGGTGGATATTACTATTCATAATAGATAGTTTGATTTTTCGTGGTGTGCTAGAACTTGATATTTCATATAGCGCAAGATATCGAATTATTCAAAGAGAAACGTACTATAGAAGCTAGGTGTTTTACATTGATATTGAATCCCCAGTGTGAAGTAGTGAATCTTAATGTTGGTATTTATATGGCCATGGTAAAAGAAATAATGTATAATGATTATTTGGAGTCTCTAAATAAATTATTTAGGGAAGAATACGACATATCACATGGAATTCTGTTTTTTATAATTTTTTTTGTATAAAATAGTGTAGACCAATATTCTCTAGATATTTATGATTCAAGGTGTGGAATATAAAATATGGTAAGAGGATAATGAATAAAACCATAGTAATGATTGTGGTTAGATTAAAAAAATATCTTAGTGAAGTATGGAGACACAAATACAATACAATCAATACCTTAATGAAGTTCATAATGATGGGAGATCTATTTCAAATGATTTGATCTATAGAATGGGGAGGAAAAAACATGACAATAGTTCTTCATGAATCACAATGACACATGGATTCATGGCATGGGTAATCTTATATAGCTTCTTAACGTATCATTAATGGAAAATTCAAATACATTCTGATTAATTTTATGAAGAATAAATTATGAAATTTTATATATATGAATTTAAAGATGATGATGCATTATTTAGGATCATATGATATATAATTTTAAATGAAATTCCTATCATAAGACATTATTAAATACTTATTATATCTATTTATAAAGATGAATTTTATCCAAAATATCAGCATTATAATATAATTATATGTTTCACTTGATTATGGTCTCTGAACTAGGATAATTACAAACACTGTGTTATGATCCATCATCCTCATTAAAATAGATTTTTTAATTTTATGAATATAGAAGATGTGGTCAGTTTTAACTATATAGTGATCAATATTCTAAATTTCAAAAATAGATAGAGAGAGATAGATTAGTAAAGATAGAGATAAGAATATTAAATATTTTGTATATACACATTCTATTTAGTTAAGGTTATATAATTGTGTTCTTATTAAACTAGAATAATTTATTCCCTGAAAATTGAAGAGGAATAAGATGAAGGGTGGGAGATTTTCATTGTACTTCAAGCCTATCGTAATCATGTTTATGTTCTATGAATTATAACCTACACTTTCCTACTATAGAATTATTAATATCATTATATATCACACATTACAACATCATGAGAAAATGGAGGAATAATACATTAATATATATGATAGATATTTGATGTAATTGTTAATTTCCAGCAAGTGGTATAGGAAAACTCAGTTACACTATAAGATGTTATATACTATCAATACCCCCATATCTAATACCTTACTAATGAAAATATGATTATTTTCAACTCTATACACTTAAATATTATTTTTTTGATAATAATATAGTGGATTTTCATGCGGGATAATAACCATGATACCTCAGAGATGCAGTCATTAATGTAGAGGTGATCCTCAATATGAAACCCTATCTTTATCTTATGTACCATTCCAACAACAGATATTTAGGTTAATAAATATATTTTCTAATAGATTTTTACCATATTAATGAGAATGTGATGAGGTGAAAATGGATAAAAATAAAATAAGATAAAAATCACTCCAACACTGATTCACCCCCAAAATCAATGTTGGGCATTTCCATATGTGATCCTAAAAACAAGTATTCGTATCAGCCATGCCACTCTTTAATAGTCATATTCTAATAAATTCAAATAACTTTTCACCTTTCAATTTTTATAATTTTTATATTTAATGAATTCTATGGATTTCTTATTAAATAAACCATGAATGGTATATCTACTAGGACCATAATGAAAAAGAAAAATATATATTGTATAAATTTGAAATTGTCGTAATCTAATAATGAATATAACAATTACACTAAATAATTTATTTTATAAAATTTATATATCATATAAATATTTTAATTAAAATTATACCTCTTAATGTATCATGTGACTAAAATCCATCTCGTTTATGTAATATAGATGAAAAATAATTTTACACATATTCTAATCCTGAAAAGTAAAATTCTATATAGAGATGATGAGGATATATATCAAAAGACACCACTATAGAAGTGGGAAATAGTTTGGTCTCATTTATTTTATAATATCTATAGGAAGAATGTGTTTTTAAAATCTTTATCAAAATTATCATATTGAATGACCTTGTATTTGTGGATAATATCACTATGACGTCAATATATAAGATGAACCAATAGGTTCCTTTAAAAAAATCAATATAACTACCTTAAATGTGTAGTATCATAAATATATTGAATTTATAGAAATATGTAAGAGAATATCACCCTCCATAAATTTTAGAATGAATAGACAATGAATGATTTCAGAGATATGGTAAAACTCTATGTTAATATCTCCAAACAGGTAGGAGTCACATGTGAGATGGATATGGTTCTTGATTAATGGTTATCTAGATACAAAAATTAATGGATCAACATATCAATATAGTGTGGTCGAGTAAATAAACTCCTTTAGGATAGGGTTCACAAATTATAATATGAAACTAATATTAAGAATTCTAAATTAATGATCTAATAATATATGATTAATGAGCTTGATTGTCTACTACAAGTTAAAACTCAATGAAATTAAGACCATGATTATTAAATAAGGTATTATTTTGAAAAATAAAATAAAATAATATTTTATATTTTGAAAACATCATTAATATGAAATTCTATGAAAACATGATAAAGAATTAAAATCTATAAAATGTTCATGTTATTCCTTTACAACAAACTACAATGAAAGATATTCCCATAGAAACTACTAATGTTGAATCTTATAATGAATAACCTTTATCTAGTGGAAAAAATACCATGATATAATCCAATATTCATTATACAATATCATCAAAATAAATTTTCTCATCCACCTCTAAAATTATTATCTATGATAAATATATATCCCTAATAAGTATATGCCTAAAGCCAAAACATATAAAAATATAGTTCATTATATATATTTAAAATCCCTCCACTATATCCATGGTGGTTGAAACCAAGAATATAAGGATATTTTCACTATGGAAATCATAAATTAGGATGGAATGTTTAAAAATATATCAAGTAATTATAGCATTCATTCGCATTTTAAAATGATACCATGGCTGGTTGGTATAAATTTCATATATAACAGTTTCAAGATTTTAGTTGATGAATATTGACACAATATGTCAACCAATAGAAACAAATTATATCATGTATCAATCATGATAAAATATGGAATTAAATAAATATAAATTCATATGAAGATAAATTTATTGAACTCAAAAAAAATTAAATACTTAAAAATATATATGATGTTTTCAATAGTTTTAAGAGGAATAATTCATAAACCTCATGAAAAATACAAAAAGTTAAGACCACAGAAAATATTATTCAGTGATCATTAAACCATTATATATAAGATAAAACCTGGTAAAATGATACTCTTAAAAATACTATGGATATGGATGATGATGTATCATTTAATAGCAAAAAAATAAATGAAAAATAAAAATCCAATAATACAAAGAATCATGCATCACTAAGTAGGTTGGAAATATTATACTATAGATAATCATGTTATAAAATGGATACTAGAATATAATTCATGGATGTTTGTGTTAAGGGAATCAGTATGAAGAAGAATGATAGTTCAATCCTAACAAAATATAAATAGACTATCATTTTGATGATGTCTCATGAGAACCACATGGATAAACTAAAAATACAAATCTCAGTCTAAAATAATTTTTTAAAAATCTATCCCACTAATTTAGAGAGTTCATGGAAAATGTATGTATATTAGGTGGAAAGAGACCAACTGAAAAAAATATATTCTCAATAATGGGAATTTAAATTTCCAGGACTATTTTCAAAAAATATCATCCAGTGGGATTCCTTAGAGTGTTGTGATAGGTTTAATAATACTGGACACTACTCAAAGGATTGATTAATAATTACATAATTTTATGAAGAAATCATAAATATCATGGATTATTCCCAAAGTGATGGTGATGCATTAGTTTATCACATTATAAACAATAGGTCACATAGAGATATTGGAAATGGATCCCTTCATCCAAAGACATATATAAAATCCATAAAAATTATTATTATTATTAAATATACAAAGGAATGATTTTTCTAATTTAGAATAGATTATTAGCCTTTTTTATAAAAGATGTTATAAAATGTTCTATAACCATATTATTTGATTCTTTATGAATTATTTTTCTGTTAAAAAAGAATAAAATTAATTTTAACGGATATTATCATTAATAGAAATAGATATGAAATGTGAGATATAAAAATTAGAAAAAAACGAAATGATATAATATATAATACATATTCAAAATATTAATAACTATTAAAATTTGAATGATTCATCAAAAATTAATTTAAATAAAATAAAAATAGAAAATCAACCATGATAATGTAATTATGGAGAACATAACATGTGGGGGAACATGCATGGGAGAGTTTGAGATTTAGGGAAGTAATATAAATTATATATAATATGAGTATTTGTAGTTCTATCCATTGAAAGAGGTATCAATTTCCATTCTCTGATACATTATGTTTTATAATTTATTCAATAATATAGTGGGAGAAAATTATTTTTTTCGAAGAAAAGTAGTTGAATAATAATGATTTTGTGTAGGTATGGAAATAGGATCTAAAACCTAAAAAAGTAGTGTTTTTAATGTTAAATACATGTCTTGAGATAAGTGAAGAAATTTCTAGGTGAACTTCTTAAAAATATATAAATATAAGTTGACTTCAGATGGTTCAACCTAAAAATATTTACGAAACCCCTAAGGATGAATATGGATATATGGTATGAGTTAATATCTTATTTTTGTCAGTCAATTGGAATTGTTGATGTATAAACAAAAACCACATTTTCAATAAATAGTGTTTTTATGATGTATACGTAGAATGGAGTGATTGATGGGATGATTCAAAAGGATGTATTGATAAAATTCACTTTCATAATATTTTTTGTTATATTCAATATTGGTAGATATAATAAAATAAAAAAGAATAGCGAAATATATATATTTTTCTTATATTTTCTTGGATGTATTCGAAATAAAGACAAATGGGTTGATTGATTATCATACATTGTGTATGTATTATATTTTTTCAAATGGAAAAAATTAATTAAAAACAGCAATTTATATTAATATTATTATGAAAGTTTTCTTATAAGATTTCATACAGTTATAAATAAAAGTTTTTTAAACATGATAGCATGGAATGAAGATAGTTGTTCCCATAAAATTTGAATAGAATATAGGTTATCCTGATCATGATGGTTTATGTTAGAAAATTGATAATATTAGTGATACATTATGGACCATGGATGTCTGTTACTACTATTAACCATTATTTGTAAAAAAAACTAATATAATGTGTTTCTAGTGATAAAATGGGGAATATATATATATATATGAATATTGAATGATATATTTGATGAATAAATGATGTTTTAGTTTAGTGAGATACCTAGAGGAAATATTGTGATTGAGGTTGAAAACATCTAAAACATTCATAATTTATTTGAGGGTTATATTGGAGATTAAATAGTTATGTAAAGATAACATGAGAAATTAAAAAAGGTATTAGTTTTACTGGATAATGGTGATTTATTATATAAGTTAGTTGAATAATGATTTTTGTGCATAGTATAAAGGTAACATTAAAACTCTTGACCTACATTACGGTAATGTATAAGTTTCGCTAGAAATGTAAAGGTAACCTCAATATGAAAGAATGTATATAAAGGTAATAATGATTTTCATTGGGGTCATCATTGAATTATACAAGATTTGTAAGGGTTATTTTTTTCATTACATGAATGTAATCTAGGAGTGCAGAATCTGCATCATGGTATGTCTTCTAAATGAACTTGTGGTGTAAATTTCTTCTGGAAATTAAACTAAGTATATAAAAAAATATTCTGAGAACTACATGCATATGTTTAATACCAAAATCCAAAGTTATACACAATGAATATATGGACTCTATGTCATGGAATATCAAATATCATAATGTTCTCTAAGAAGGAATCCCTATAATTCTAATAGTTTTGAAGGGTATTGAACATTCATCTAAGGATACCTATGATATTATGAAGGATGGGAGGATTTTATAATCACATATAAGGGAACTAAGTAGATATTTACTCTATTGAGTAAGATTATTTAGAGTGATAATATTCAACAATATTTTAATTCTATGAAATTTGTGTATAATGTGACTCGATGGGGCCTCGATATTTCAAAACTGCAAAGAGGTGAATGACACACCACAGTGCATGGAGTTTTTTATTGGATAATCAGAAATGTGATATGAACATTCATAAATTAGGATTTTTAAAATCCATTTTTAGTGAAATTATTTTCATGTATGTTCAATAAATTTGAATGTATTCACATAATGATAAATATATGGTATAGCTTGGTGTTTTCATATTGATTGGTTTAACGTTATGAAATGGGGATGAGATGTATTTCATAGAGATTTGGGTTTAATTGTTTTGTTTGTAGAAAATTTTGATATAATTATGAACACATCATATTGATAATCATGCTTTGATTATTTATTCTCTACGAGAAATGGGTAAACTCAACTATTCCATAACCAATTCCCTAATGTATTGCTGAAGGAGATAAGATACCTGTGGAGTTCATTTATCCATATAATAAGGATTATAAATAACATAATAGTGTTTCCTTATGTATGAGAACTCATATATTCATTGGTTTTTGAGTCTCATACAAAATATCAATGAATCTTAAATGGAAAAGTTATGAACAAAAACAAATCATCAATTATGATTATCATATTACATTGAGAGTATATGTCTTCATATACGATAATTTGTATTAAATAATCTTGTGACATATAAATTCATTTGAAAATGTTAAATGTCTTAATTTTACAAATTATTATTATATCTTTTTATTATAATTCATGTTTCAAAAACAATATATATGAATATATATTAATATGTTTTCCATCAATCTATCAGATGAATGATTTGAATCATGGAATATATTTTATAACCCTTTAACAGTATTAAAATTTATTTTTATATAATTTAATGACCAGATGTATTGATTCTTTGGAAATAGTGAAAAAATTTGATTGTGAAAATATCGTCACTTTACTAAAACTAAATATTAAGGAGACTTTATTTTTGAGAATTAATACAAAAAAATTATTAAAATTATGAGGAAAAATATCCTTGAATTATAATGTTTTTATATGAAAAGATTCAGAAATGAGTAATGGAGTTTGAATTCCTGCTTGTAAATATTTGTTGAGATTAAAAGCGAGAGGGTAATCAGATGGTTTATATATATAATAATTTTACTATTTCATGGTATGAATTATCTGTTCTAATGTAGTCTGAATAATTCCTCTATTTCAAATATAAGAAGATGAATAATAATGAATCCATATTATCAAATTTTTCACTACCTATAATATTTAGGATGATGTATTAGCAATTATTACCTAAAATTTCATATTATTGAAATCTAAATGTCTTTAGTTATTCCACATGACTAATACATGTGATAAAATAAGACAACTATTACTCTCTCCGAGGATGGAGAAGTGATTTAATTGTTTATATACTTCATGTTGTATAAGACAATGCCTTTATTCTATATAGAACTATATAAAAGAATTCCACTAGATTATAAATACTTATTTAGTGTATGGATAAATTGATTAAAGTCCAAACCCAATATTTTTCATTCATTAATAAGAATTACAAATTCAGTTACATGACTTAATCATCATGGTACATAGAGGTTGTTGTAAAACATAGGGATGAAACCCACATAAGAAATTCCATTTTTTACCTTGTGTGTGTTTTATATTATATATATGTATACCAACAAAATATATAAAATGAGAGGGTGATCCACTCACTTAATAAGTGACGTTTTTTAAATTGATACAAAAAAATTATAGTAAAATTATACAAAGGCCAACTTTCCTGATTCTCAATTTTTGACACATCTGTATATGATGATAATAGAGTTCTAGTAATATAAAAAATCTTGAATATAAAATAATCAAAATAAAGTATGACCATAATAAAATACATTTTCATAAAAAAGTGAAAATTTTATCCTCATCTAAAAATATAAATTATAAATACCTAATAAACATATTTGGTGAAATCAAGCTGTAGTTTTTCAATAAAATATTTCATTATTATTTAGAATCAGGACAAACACTATACTATCAGTCAAGATAATTACATACAATAATGATGTATATTTTAAATATATTTAAATAAATCCAAAATCAACTTTTTAGTCTTAGTATATTGTATGTACACGTTTTTTCACATAGAGAACAAGTAATCATATTTCTATTTTTCTAAATAGTTGTTATATTATCAAAAAAATCATGATATTGAATTATCAAAAAACATAAAAAAAAACTAATTTTTCATCCTAAAAATGAATAAATGAAATGATTTTATGTGAATAAATTTCAATGAATTGTACTTCATGAAATAGGAACAATTTTTGATGACTAATAAAATAATAAAACTAAATTTTTCATGATTAAAATTGAAATGAAAATCAATGGGATCTATTTATATTAATAGTATATTAAAATCCCAACTAATAATATCAAAAATAATAAAATTATTTAAAATTAATTAATTTAAATTTAAATACTTATAGGAATAATCTATTTCATTATTTTGTATTTAAATTCCTTACCATATTGGGTTTCAGCCATTAAAAATATCTTTTATAGAATTAATAACCAATGAGATATAAAATTATTATTCAAAAAATTATAATTAATTAATATTTCCATAAAAATAAAATTATGAAGATAAAACATTCTTTGTAAAGTAATATCCCTTGGTGATAAAATAAGTACGCAATTTAAATTTCATATTTTAATTTTTTATATAATCATTGGAATGATGGATTTTTTTCTGTTATTGATGACTATTTTGATTCGGTCTATTTCTTTATTTTTATTTTTTGTGGGTAATTCCTTAGTTTCTTTATAGAATGATATGTGGTTCTGTATGAGGATCATCTATTGGGGTGTGTTAAACATTAAAGACACCTATATTTTTTAACTATAAGTGGGTTGTGATACATAAAGGGATGTACAATGTACATAGAGAATATAGGCACAAAGTTTTTTTTTCTGAGGGACTATCATGAAACTGATTTTATTCTACCATCTATATGTAATATTTGATTTAACATTTCTATCCAAATTTTGGTTTTTTATTTTATATCAAACTCTTTTCACCCCATAATCTTATCTCACTGACCATATTCTGTCAGGATAATGGATATATCTACAATGGATCATTATACTAAACTTTCCCCATGAAATAATTCTTATAACAACTTTTATCTTTTTTCATATGTTAATTTTGAATATTATATGGATTATTTTAAGAGTTAGACACTGAAATGACATGAAATTATGTGGCCTGGTGGGCATGAAATTAATTTTTCATATATTTTGAAAGAAAATAAATATCATGCATGTGTATTTTTCCTAAAAAAGTGTAATAAATCTTAAATGGATACTCATATTAGAAATATATGGGCATCATTTAGTACAGGGCATGTAATTTACCCTAGTTGGGATATAACATTAGAGCTCTTGAGAAGATCGGGTTGGGGTAGTCATGTGATAATGGTTAAATGACTCATTTTATTACAAATAATTTATTTAACTACATTTTAATGACCTTATATGGTCCATAAATACATTTATTTGGTAAAATTCTTGGGAAAGACATGTAAACTTTGTTATTCATGAGAGATAATTGGAAGATCACACTCAAATGAGTTGTATCTAGATCATGGATTTCTAATTAGAGTACAAAAAATCATAAGTATATCACCAATAACACTGACACATATTCATTATTCACCAATTATTGATCCAAAATGAAGTTAGATGGCTGTTTTTGGTGGATTATTCCCCATTTTATTTATCTTATGATGAATAAAAATAAATCAAATAACAATTTTTTTTCATAGATAGAGCATATTTTTAGTAAAAATTATATATATATATATATATATATAGGATTGGTGACTTTCTATTGTTTTTAATATTATATCTCTTTGGAATTTGTTCAAATGGAAATGGATATCGGCAATCAAAAACATTAGATGATGACCATTCCTCTTTTCATTTTTTTTCATTTCTTCCATCATTCCTCACATGTTCATCATAAGGAATTCATTTGGCCAGCATTTAAATGAAAATTGATATTGTATTGTGGTGTGACCATTATTTTCTATAAAATATCAATACAGTGCTTATAGATGTGACTGGCGGTGCGTTTTTGGTGCATAAAGATAATGGATGATTGATTGGATGGGATTTTGGGATACCTATTGTTTGAATCGATTATTTAGAAATGGCATGACATGATGGAAGTGTATTTTCATTAAATTAGGTGACTATATTATTTTGAGAAAGAAAGATCAAGGCTTATTCGTTTAGATACATCACCATTGATGAATTTGGATTTGGAAAATATGGGTGGTAGAATTCAAATGAATTGAGTGAAACAGATCTATGGGATATAGGAAATACTAGTATACATAGTGTGCAATCCCAGAACACATGACATGTGTAACCCTCATAGAGGCGGCTAGGGTTTCCACTACGAAATAAGGATAATGCATCATGTGGTCCCTGCCACATGCTGTGTGGATCCTAGCTAGCCATATTGGCATGTACAATAGGTACAACCTAGGATTCTATGTGGAGTTAATGGCTTTGTAGTCTTTCCCACACTCCACGTACACCATCTAAAATTTCTAAGCATATACATGGGGTAATCACCCAGGGGTTCTTGTGGCCCCACTCACCGGAAAGATGGACACCATAATGGGAATGAGCTATGATTCACTGGAATACCTTATTCCAAAGATCCCTTCCATGCACTAATGTGCACACCATGTATTGTTTCAATAAATTCTGGGATCCCCTATAGTCTTTATCAAGGACATGTTTAATTATGTTGTGTTCCGTTAATATATTACCTGAAGGTTTTTTATAAAATTATGTTGTAACACCCTGACCCTAGAAGCCTAGACTTGGTGCATTATTACGTATCATTGGCATGACCACAAAAGATCATGTCTCGAAAGACCGATTAGTTTAGTAACCCTGGATGTAATAGATACATTCATAAAGATTACATTACATCATAAAATGGAAAACTACTAAAACATTGTTTCCATGTACACCACTAAGATCCCATAGATTATGCCTTCATGTCAGTCATAATATACTTCTTCGCATCCTGGGAAAAATAAAACATAGAAAGTGGTGAGCTCAAATGCTCAATGAGGATAACAATATAATGGAAACATTCATAAATAAGCATAAACATTTAATTAAATTTATAAAACTAAAACAAAATCCTTTTTGACATAATCTTCATCATACAATCGAATATATAAATCAAAAGAATTACATTTACTTACTCACATGGATAATCTACTTGTCTAATAATCATATGCAATATCAATATCCACATTCATATTAATGGAATGCATAATTTCGGACATCAATTTCTGTGTCAAGGCATCAAGCTAGGACCTCGGTGCTAACTGTAACTAGACCCCAACCCGGAGAGACTCTGTAACGGGACTCCAACCAAAAGAGCCTCTATTACCGGACTCCAACCTAGAGAGCCTCGGTAAACGGACTCTAACTCAGAAACCTCAGTAACCGGACTCCAACCTGGAGGGTCTCTTGTAATGAGACCCCAACCCTGAGGGCTTACTTTTACCGGTTCCCAACCCAGAATATACTAGTCCAATACATTCATCTTAAGAAGAGGTTGAAATATAACATAAACATTCATATTAAAACTAGCATACAAAATTTTAATAATTTAACTATAAACCATGAATGGAATAAAAATAACTCATCCAAAGTCAAACATATCACAAAACCTTAAATACAATATGGAAGATTTGTATCATAATAAATCAACTTCAAACAAGTGTAAAATTTATGAAAGGATGTTTGCATAGATGAAATCAAAACTATTTGAGAGAAATATCTCTTTCTATTTTGAAATCATTTAAGAGTCACATAATTATAAAGAAAACCTTCATTTTGAAAATATTTTATAAACTAGTAAGGGATGATTCGACGATGTTATAACGGCGGATAATAACCGCACCCTCCGTATTAGTTAAAAAAACATTCTTACATTAATTTTGTCAAGAATGTTGTATATTACATTGTTTGGAAAACGACGGAATGATTCATTCAAAAATGTATAAGGTCAAATAAGGGTATCAATTAAAACAACACTTTTTCTATTAAGCAGTTAAAATATTTTGAAATTCATTTTTAAGAAACAAGGATGTGGATGATAAAGAGGTCCTAGAAGATACTTACGTAAAAACAACCTCGGTTAATAAAGAGATTTTAAAATTAACCCTTACATTAAACATTTCCTTGGTCAAGGGTGGGATAACCTCATATATAATTGTCAAATAATTGTTATTAAATTATACAAGAATAAAATACATTAATACGATATAATATATTATCTTTTAACATTTCATTGTTAATAACATTGTCGTATTATCGTCTTGTCGGGTGTTAACTGATTCTTTTTCCGTTATACGATTTGTTATATAAGTAATTTTAGTTATGGATAAGATGTATCATATTCATATTCATAATGATATTAAGTCTTTAAACATTATTTTTAATCATATAATGAAAATTAGTCTTGATTGAATACAACGAGGAATGAATCTCATCGCGTTCATGGAGACGGTAATCCGTACGTACGCACGAGAAACAATATCATTCTTTTGATATTAAAATAATATATAATTGGATGGTATATCGTATATAAATAATCATTATCATGTTATATTTATTATTTACATCAATTACACATCATTATTATATCCATAAAAATCATAATGTAGTGAATAACAATTACACTACGACGTGGAGACGGTAAGTCATACGTACACACGAATGGTGACATGTCATTCAATGGATGGATAGAATAAAGAATATGGTTGTGCCATATTTATAATAATATAAAAGTATATAGATGATACTGGAGTAGAATGGAAACAACAAAGAAAGAGCATGTGGAAGAAGAAAGGAACTTGAAAGAGGTGATCAAATATTTACCTCTTCTTCGAGTTCTTCCTTTTGATTTGATCAAAATTGCTCTTTAGGATGGCATTCTGACTAACTGAGGGCCTCTTGGATTAAGGGAGGAAAGTTTTGAGGGTATTTTTTCAGGGTTTGGCCAATCCAAATGGATTTTAAGGTTTGAATTAAAGAGAAGGGGGAGTGCCCTTTTATAAGTGGGGTGAGGGCACCTTAAGAAATGCAAGAAATATTATTTAATTATAAAATAAATTTTTGTTTCAAATGGTTCAAAAATGAATTATTTATATTAAACATTGGGGATGGGTTGAAAAACACTCAACCAATAGGTTTTATATAGTTTTGGGTCACTATATTAACTTTATCTTTTAGATTTAACTCTTATGTGAATAGTCTGACATTTACCATTTCTCTATGTATTTTTATATTATATGGTTAATAAACTTATTATAAACATACATATGAACCCCAAGTGGTTAATTAATGATACACCTATCATTATATAATTCTTTTTCTTTAACTTATATTTTTAGGAATATAATATCAATTAATAATATAATATTTTTTAAAAAAACTCTTTTATGCCAATTTTGACACTATTTTGTATTTTGTTTTTGATAAATTCATAAAAGCATTATTACTTCAAATAAAATTGATCTAACCAACCTTAAAATGTCATATAAACCTATAAAATTATCTTAATTCATAAAAAGTCTCAAATTACATTTATTTTGATATTTATAATATCAATTATTTTAATATTTCATTAATTAGGTAATTACTCCATCATCATTGTGTCATAAATAAATTTAAATATTTAATTTATAAAAATTATAAATAAAATATCATTATGTTGGAAAACATTTTATATTTCTAATGAATATTTATAGTCAAATTTATCTTACGTGTAACCCTATATTAGAAATTTTTTAGTTATTAAACATTAAATTTAACACTTTTAACTATTCTTTGAATTAAATAATAATAAATGTCTTATTCCAATCCAAGTAGACCTGAAGGATCATATTTTATTTTTAAGGTTGTTTTTGGTCTAATTAATCTTATCCAATAGAATTAGGACATTTTTTATGGTAATAATAATATCACTTTTACCCTTAATTACCATATTTACTTTTAATCATGGTAAATAAATGTAAAAAGTTACTATTCACCAAAAAAATATTTTCATCTTATTGACCCACATATTAATTACTGATATCAACCATGTCTCTCATATTTATGAAATTCAAATAACAGATGTGGTAACATTATGTTTTGTGTATATTTTCAAATGCTCCTAGGAGGTGGGAAAAAGACGGTAAAAAGTTCAATATAAATTTTATATGTCTAAAATTATTATAAACTGACTATAATGAATTACATTAAACTTATATAGGTATTATGTATCTATTTTGAAATAAAAAAATTTAAATAAAATAAATAATTATTTAAATAAAATTTCAATTTTAAAATATAACTCAGTGTTTTTCACTATTAATTAAAAATATAATGTGTTCATAAAAATACCAAAAAGTCACCTGAAGCTAATTTTGATATTCCAAATTAATAAATGAAGACAATTTTAAAAGATAAAATTTATAAAATATCAAGAAGTTGGTATTACTATTCATAATGGCTAGTTTGATTGGTTGTGCTGTGTTATAACTCCATGTTGCATACAACACACGCTATTGTATTATTCAAAGAGAAGTGTACTGTGGAAGCTTTGGGTGTTTTAATCTTCAAAATTTCTAGAATAAAAATGCATAAAAAGACTCAGGTGGTTCTTCATCATAAATTTCTCAGGTTCCCACGTTGCCTCTTCCATCTTATGGTTTATCCATAGAACTTTTACCAGACGAGGATTCCGTTTTCTCAACACCTGTTCTCTTGTATCCAGAAACCTGATATGCTCTTCTCAATAAGACAGATCAGGTTCAAGTTTCAATTCCTCAAAGGTGAGTAAATATGTTGGGTCAGGCTTTTATTTTCTCAACAATGAAATGTGGAATACATCGTGAACTTTGGAAAGACTTGGAGGAATTTCCAAACGTTAAGCTATATCCCCAATTGTTTCTAGAATTTCGAAAGGTCTGATGTACTTGGGACTCTATTTTCCCTTCTTACCGAAATATATAACACCATTCCATAGAGATAAATTTATGAAAACATGATCCCCTAACTGAAATAAAAAATCCTTCCTTCGGTTATCAGCATAGATCTTCTACCTTCACTGATCTTCTTTGATGTGGTTTTGGATTACCTTTACCTTTTTCATTGTTTCCTCCACACATGTTCTGGGCCTATGAGCTTTATTTCACCAACATAATCCCAACAGGTTGGTGTGCGACATCTCTTTCAGTATAACGCTTTATATGGTTCCATCTGAATACTTGGAGGGAAGCTATTGTTATAGGAAAATTATACCAGAGGTAAATATTGATCCCACATATCTTGAAAGTCAACTGTTCTTGATCTCAACATGTCTTATATTTTTTGAATAGTCTATTCTAATTGTCCATCATTTTGGGGGTGGTAGGCAGTGCTCAAATGAAGTTCATTATCATAAGCATTCTGAAGACTTTTCTATAATATTGATGTAAAATGGGGATCACGATCGAAAAAAACCAATAGTGGTACTCCATGGAGTTTTAAAAAATCATTAATATATAGTCTTGCTAAACGTTTAAGTGGTAAATCATCCATTATAGCAAGAAAATGTGATGACTTGTTAAGACGGTCAATAATAACCCATATTTCATCATTCATTCTAGGAGTCTTTGGTAGTCACATTAAAAAGTCCATTTTAATATTATCCCATTTACACTCAGGTCTGGGAAGAGGTTACATGACTCATCTAGGATGTTTCCTTCCATCTTTCACTTGTTGAAAAACCATAAATCATGACAAAAAATCAGCAATCTCCCTATTCATGTTTTCCTAACAAAAATGTTCCTTCCAATGTATATACATCTTGGTGCTACCATAGTGTATAGAGAAATTGGAACTATGAGCATCATACAACAATTACCATTTTAGATCAGGTATATCAGGAACACAAAGTCTCTTCCCAAATTTCAAAATTCCATCTTTATTCACAAATCCACTCAATCCCCAATTATTCACAGCATTAATCTTCTTTTGAAACTCTTTATCATCAGTCTAAGAACACATTATCCTTTCTAGTAAATATGGTTTGGAAACTATTTGAAAAAGTATTGATGTTTCACCTTCAATGTTGATTCCCATATTGATATTTAGTAGACCCATGTATATAAGATCCTTTCAAATCTCATCTTGTTCAAAACTCCATGATCCTTTATACTCAAAGTATCTTCCACCTTATTTTCCTTCCTCGGGTGGTAGTGTATAGTGAAATCATAATCCTTGAGTAGTTCAAGCCATCTCCTTTGCCTCATGTTGAGTTCTTTCTGTGAGAAAATAAACTCCAAACTCCTGTGATCGGTATATATCTCACATTTTCACCATAGAGATAATGTCTACAAATCATCAAAGTAATGATTATAGCTAATAACTCAAGATCATCAGTAGGATAGTTTTTTACATAAATTTTTAGCTGTCATGATTCATCGGAAATAACCCTATCAATTTTCATAAGGACACAACCAAGTCCTCTGTTTGAAAGATCACTATAAATAACAAACCCATCATTCCCTGATGGTAGATTCAAGTTAGGATCAATGACTAATATTCTCTTAAATTATTCTATGAATTTTATCAATCTTTTTTTTCCAAACAAATTTAACCCTTTTTTTTGTGAGCTTTGTTAATGGGTATGCCAACTAGGAAACATTATGGATGAGACTTTGATAATAACCCTCTAAACCAATAAAAATGCATACCTCAGTTATACTCGTCGGTGCTGGCCATTATTGGATTTCTATTTTCCTAGAAGGATCAACAAAGATTCCATCCTTAGTGAAAATATGGAAAAGAAAAGTAATCTCCTAAATCCATAATTCACCATTGCTAAACATCACATATAATTCATGTCTTCTAAGAGTCTTTAGAATAATGTGCACGTGGTTTCCATGATCTTCGTATCTTTTGGAGAATACCAAGATATCATCAATAAATACCACTACAACGTCAAAAATATATTCCTTCAAAACTCTATTCGTTTGATCCATAAAGACAGAGGGTGCATTGGTCAGTCCAAAAGGCATTATTGTAAACTCATAATTCCTCTACCTCGTTCGAAATGTGGTTTTCGGAATGTCTTCTTCTTCACACAAAACAGATGATATCCATATCGAAGGTCAATCATTGAAAAGTATTGAGCTCCAAGAAGTTGGTCGAATAAATAATAAATGAATGGTAGGGGATACTTTTTCTTTATTGTTATATCATTGATCTCTTTGTAGTCAATGCACAACCTCATAGATCCATCATTCTTCTTAACAAAAAGGGCATGCGGCCCCATGGAAAAACAATAGGGTGAATAAATCCAACATTACTCAATTACTCTAGTTGTTTATTTAGTTACACTAATTCCACAGCAACCATTCTATAAGGCGTCTTCGATATGGGCCCTGATCCAGGAATTAAATCAATGTTAAACTCAATTTCTCGTTCAGGAGGATATTCAGGTAAATCTTCTGGAAACACATCAACATATTCATACACAATAGGTACATAGTATATTTGAAAATTCCATTCATCACCCATAGTTATTTCATTTTCTTCATCCCCAATAATTGAATTTAGTAGAGCTATTGGGGGTGGATCTAGATAAGAATTAGGTAGTGACGATTCGTCTCTAAAGATAACGAGTTTTTAATCATCATCATCAAAAATAGTATCCTCCTTCTTCTTACAATAAATTTTTGCATCATGGTCCAAAATCCAATCCATACCGAGTATTATATAAAATTACATCATTGGTTTGACAATGAGATCAGCAGATAAAGATCATTTATATTCATTAATGGGGAATTATTCACAAAACATTGTTGCAATGATACATCCTTTAAATGTTTTGACAGAAAACTCCCGTGATAAATAAAATTGGAAATATCAAATTTTCATAGCATACTAGGAAGATAAGAAACAATGAGATGATCCATAATCAAATAAATCATGGGATAAACTTGAGGAAACCATTATTTTACCTACCACTACATCGTTCAGGGCTTCAAACTCAGTAGTAGTGATAGTATAAGCTTGTCCTTGATCACATGGACTCTTCTGAGGTAAGTTCTACTAACTCTTAGGACATTTATTTTCAAAATGTCCCCTTTCTCTATAATTGTAGAATTCAACATTGATAGCCTCTTTCTTCCCCTTGCAATCATGATCTTGGTGGACTTTTTCACCACACTTGTAACAGACTCCCATTCCCTTTCTGGCATGTACTTAGGTGTTTCTTACCACATTTATTGTAGGATGGATATTCAACTTTTCTATTCTTATCCTTATTTCCATTTCCAGTGTGTTCACCAGATCTCTTCTTCTCTTGCTTTTCTATGAAGTCGTAAGACATAGAGAATACGTTTTCTGTCTTGGTATAACATGAGAAAATATATTTGTATGATGAGAAGGATTGTGATACTAATGCTCAACAGATAAATGGTTTTAACCCATAAAATAAATGATCAATCTTACTTCTTGGGTTATGTATATAATATGTAGCATGCCTCGCAAACCTTGTAATGTTATCTTTATACTTTGCGACATTATCATCCTCCTTTTGCCTTAGACTCAAAAATTGCCTTTCCATATCAGCTTGATGGTCACGTGGAATGTATTTTTCTAAAAAAATTATTTAAAGTCTCTAAATCCCATATTTGATACTTCATCATATTCCATTGTGTTTTGAATCAATGACCACCATTTATCAGCATCTCCAATGAGGCGGTAAACTGCCATGACAAATTTTTCCCTTTCACTACCCCCCAAGGCATGGAATATTCTCTCTAAGGAATTTATCCATTTATTAGCTACTATTGGATTCGTAAACCCATTGATTTTTGGTGGTTTTTTCCTCATGAAGTGATCTAACATTGATCCTCCATGCTACGGATCAGGGTGCTCTATACGGGTAAGGTTATTATTCATAAACTGAGTGAGTTGTCCCAGTATGGTGATTAGTTGATCAGCTCTGGTTGCGTCACCATCTCCACAATAATTATCTTGAGAAGGAGGGAAATCCCTACATGTAGTGTGTTCCTTGATACATTTTTCATTCCATCCACTGGGAACCATTTCTAAACAATGGCATAACTAGATTAGTTTATGAATCGAAATACATAATTCCAAACTTGTAAAACACATACATAAATTGAAAAGTTTAAGGATACAATACATAATCATAAAAAATGTTTTCTTTGAGGAAGTATATACACATAAACCCTTCATAATTATTTTCAATAAAATGAGAATTATCTTAATCATATCCTCCATGAGTGTCGTAAAAAAGTGTGCAGCAAGGCCTGTTGTCATGAACCAGTTCCCATTTGAGTCTAGCTCAAAAGGGTGTTTTTGGGTTTTACCCATAGGTACATCTATGCCAGAGCCACCTCTACCCGCTCGTATCCAGACAGATATTTATTTCTTGGAAAACTAAAAAAATGTCTACAATACCAAAATTCTTTTAAGTTCTTCTATACTAATCCTCAAAGTCTATCATAGGGTTATGTGATCTAATTAGAGTTTATCTAAATCTAGTTTCTAAGGTTTATACTAACCTTCCTCTGATACCAACTGTAACGCCCTAACACCAGAAGCCTGGAGTTGATGTATTATTATGTGTCATTAGCATGATCACAAAAGATCATGTCTCAAAAGACCAATTAGTTTAGTAGCCTTGTATGTACTAGATATATTCATAATGTTTACATTACATAATTAAATGGAAAACAATAACAACATTGTTTCCATGTACAAAATTGAGATCCAATAGACTATCCCTGTATGTCCGTCATAATATACATCTTCATATCCGAGGAAAAATAAAACATATAAAGGAGTGATCTCAATTTTTCAGTAAGGATAACTATAGAGCGGAATCATTCATAAATATGAATAATCATTTAATGCAATGTATAAAACTAAAAAAAACCTTTTCATCATAAACTTTATCCTAATATAGATAATATAAGTCCAAATAATTCCATTTCATAACTCACATGGATATTCTACTTGTCAAATAATCATATGCAATATTAATAGCCACTTTCATAATGATGAAATGCATAATTTTGGACATTATTTTCTGTGTCAAGGGCTCGTGCTAGGAACTAGGGTCTAACTATAATCGAACCCCAACCCGAAGAGCCTCTGTAACCGGACTCCATCCCGAAGAGCCTCTGTAACCGAACTCTATCCCAGAGAGCCTCTATAACCGGACTCCAACCGAGAGAGCCTTTGTAACCGGACTCCAACCCAGAGAGCCTGCTGTAACCGGACCCCAACCCTAGGGGATTGCTTTTTCCAGTCCCCAACCCGGAACATATTAGTCCAATACATTCATCTTATAAAGAGGGTGAAATATAACATAAACATTCGTGTTAAAAATAGTATAAGAAATGTCAATAAATTAACCATAAACCATGAATTGAATAAAAATAAATCATCCATAGTCAAACATATCACAAAAAATTAAATACAATTTGGATTACTTTTATCATAATAAGTAAACTTCAAATAAGTGTAATATTTATGAAAGGATATTGACATATATAAAATCAAAACTATTTGAGAGAAATATCTCTTTCTACCTTGAAATCATTTAAGAGTCACATAATTATAAAGAAACATTTATTTTGAAAATATTCATATAATATAATAAGGGATGATTCGATGATGTTATAATGGCGGATAATAATAGCACCCGTTGTATAAGTTAATAAAACATTCTTACCATAATTTTTTCAAAAGGATGTAAAGTACTTTGTTTGGAAAACGACAGAAAGATTCCTTCCAAAACATATAAGGTCAAATAAGGGTATAAATGAATTTAACCCCTTGTCTAATAAATAGTAAAAATGTTTTGAAATAAATTTCTATGAAAGATGGATGTTGATGATAAAGAGGTCACTGTAGATACTTACGTAAATACAACCTCGGATAATAAAAAGATGGTGAAATTAACCCTTACCTTGTACTTTTCCTTGGTTGATGGTTGATTAACCTCCTGTATAATGGTGAAATAATTGTTTTTAAATTATAAAATAAACATATACATTAATATGATATCATATATGATCTTTTAACATTTATTTTTTTAATAATATCATAGTATTATTGTCGTTTCGGGTGTTAACTGATTCATTTTCCTTTATATGCTTTGTTACGTAAGTAATGTTTGTTATGGATATGATGTATTTTATTCATATTCATAATGATATTAAGTCTTTAAACATTATTTTTAATCATCTAATGAAAATTAATCTTGAATGGATACGATGGGGAATGAATCTCATCGCGTTTGTGGAGATGGTAATCCGTACGTACACACAAGAGAGAATATCATTATTTTGATATTAAAATAATATATAATTGGATGTTATATCATATATTTATAATAATTATCAGGTTATAATTATTATTTACATCAATTACACATCATTATTACACCCATCCAAATAATAATGCATTTAATAACAATTACACCATCACCTGGAGACGGTAAGCCGTACATACACACGTATGGTGAAATGTCATTCAAAGGGTGGATAGAATAATGAATATGGTTTTACCATATTTATAATAACATCACAGTATAGAGAAGATACTGTAGTTATTATTTTATAATGGAATCAACAAAGAAAGCGGAAGTGGAAGAAGAAAGGAACTTGATAGAGGTGATGAAATATTTACCTCTTTTTCGGGTTCTTCCTTTTGATTTGACCAAAAGGGATACATAGGTTGGATTTATGACTAAATTAAGTCCCTGAGATGATGGGAGGATAGTTTATAGGGTATTTGGGTAGCGTTTGGCCGAGCCAAATGGATTTGATGGTGTTAATTATAGATAAGGGGGAGTTCCCTTTTATTAGAGGGGTGAGGGGCTCCTTAAGAAAAGTTAGAAATATTATTTTATAAAAAAATCATCTTCCGTATATAATGGAAAAAAATGAAGTATTTAAAGGATAAGGTAGTAATGGGTCTAAAACACTCAACCAATTGATTTTAGATAGGTCCGGGTCACTATATTTACTTTATCTTTATATTCAACTCTTAGTTGAATAGTTTGACATGTACCATGTCTTACTAATTTTTATATTATATGGTTAATAAACATATTATAAACTTCCACGTGATCCCAAAGTGGGTCATTAATGATACAAATATCATTATATAAGTATTTTTTCTAAAATCATATTTTTAAGAATATAATATCAATTAATAATATCATATATTTTTTAAAAAACTCTTTAATGTCGATCTTGACACAATTCAGTATTTTGTTTTTTCTAAATTCATAACAGCATTATTACATCAAAAATAATTATCTAACTAACCATAACATGTCATAGTAACCTATAAAATAAGTGGAGTTCATAAAAAGTCTCAAATTATATTTATTTAGATATTTATAATATCAAATATTTAAATATTTCATTAATTATGTAATTACTGCATCATCATTGGGTCATTTATAAATTTATTAGTTAATGTCTAAAAATTATAAATAAAATTCCATTATGTAGGAAATCTTTTTATCATTATAATGAATATTTATAGTCGAATTTATCTTATATGTAACCCTATATTAAAATTTTTTAGTTATTAAAAATTGAATTTAACACTTTTAACTCTTCTTTGAATTAAATAATAATAAATATCCTAATCTAATACAAGTGGACCTAAAGGATCATATTTTATTCATAAGTTTTTTTTTTCAACTTACACTTATACAATATAATTTTACCATTTTTAGGGTAATAATAATATCATTTTTATCCTTAATTACCCTATTTACTTTTAACCGTGGTAAGTAAAAGTAAAAAAGATACTATTCACCAAAAAATATTTTCATCTTATTATACAAAATTTTACTTAATAATATCAACCATGTCTATTGGATTATTTAAATTCAACTCACAGAAGCAGTAAAACTTTTTCTTATATAAATATGCAAATGCTTATAGGAGGTGGGTAAAAGACGGTAAAAAGATCAATAATATATATATATATATATAATTATTATAAACTAACTCCAATGAATTACATTGAATATATATTGGTATTAGGTATCTATTTTGATATAAAATAAATTTAAATAAAATAAATAATTATTTAAATAAAAATTTGTTTTTAAACTATAACTTAGTGTTCTTCACTATTCATTAAAAATTGGATGTTTTCAGAAAAATGGGAAAAATTCACCCTAAGCTAATTTATATATTTAGAATTGAAAAATGAAGTCCAATTTTAATGATAAAATTTATAAAATTTCAAAAAGTGGGTATTAATATTCATAATGATTAGTTTGATTGGTTGTTGTGTGTTAGAACACAAAGTTGCATACAACACATGCTACTGTATTATTCAAGGAGAAGGATACCATGGATGATTGGGGTTTTAAATATGTACTCTACTTAATATGTTGATCCCTTCTATGTTACATCAATCTTAGATGTTGTTGTTGGAATCCCTATATTAGACCTAGAGTGATATCCACTATCATCATCATTTTGTATATATGCGGTTCTCAGAATCATTGTGATAAACACTACTCGGGATTTAGTCCCCAAATTAGTGGCATAATCAAATTTGGGTTGTTGGTATACCCCATCGGCATGGGCTTGATCCCCATCTATGTATCGACCACTTCAGACATAAAGCGTGTACTTCTTATAGTGACACCCAATGAGTACAACATTTCAGATTGATGTCATTAGTTCTACATGACTCATTGACAGTGTTTTCCCAGATGAAAGTAATGTGCAACCTTCAAGAAGGAATCTTATTTCATCTTTATGGTAGACACTATACATCAAGGCTTTTCTCCAACTATGATTATATCTATTCGTTCATTTTATATATGTGGTGGACATATCATAGTGATGAGATGACTATTATTATTTATTTTATATGCTTACTGATTATATGTTATCATACTGACTATTGTTATAATCACCCCTATATGGCCTCTTCCCACATGAGTTATGTATTATATTGATGTCCGACCATCTATTGGAGTCCATGAAGTACATGGACCAGTTGAAGCATATTGAAACAGATATTTTGAGTTCTGTTTTAGTGGTTACATTGATAGAATCCCTCTCTTAAATTACATGTAACAAAATATTTTGGTTTCTTTTGGTTGGATTTTATTTGTCACATTCTTCCCAATAGTATTTTTATGTACTATGATTGTGGGATATTAGATGTATTCATAGTAGGTAATCTATTGTATTATACTTTAGAATTGTATGGGCTTTAGGTTTTGTGTGTGTTTAGAGGTACAATAGCATAAGGCCTCCCATGTGTGTGATATACCTATACTATGTTGTTCAGTTTCTCATGACCTATTGGAGGTAGGCTTGGGGTTGTCATTACTAATGAAACATTTGAACGGGTTATAAAATAGTGGTATCAGGGAAATCAATTATACATTAGGAGTAGAGTCTTTTGGTTTAGGTTTTATGGTGATATAGATAAGTGTTTGGAATTTTTATTTGATGACACATACTCTAGTGTTAGCACAAAAACTGATTTATCTATTCAACATGTCCCTAATCACCTTCCATATAGCTTAGTAGATATATAAATTGGTTGTAGGTAAACATTTGCACATGAATCATTTAATAATGGGTTGTGGTTTCCAGGTATTTATTGGGGCTTCTAAATTTATATACTCATTCTGTGTGTTGCATATTACCTTTTCCAGGTTTCCCCTATGACGATTTGGATTCATTAGTAGTATCATGATGATAATCCTAAAAGTTGTGAGACATTGATTTGGGGAACTTTTCATGAGGTGTAATCTTTTTATGATGCATCAATCATACGACAACCTATTGAGTTGAATATGGTTGTGCTAGTACAAGGTGATAAGGGGAAAATGTTGAGCGTCCTCCATGAGTTTTATCATTAGTGACCCCCATTATTAGGGGTAAATAAAACCCATAATAGTCTAAGGTTGGATTGAGGTGGTGATGTGAGTCTTTCATATTTTCATGACACTTTCACATCATGTGTTGGTCTAGGGCATGATCCATCTCTATTGCTTAGTTGGAAAATGTTGGGGCTTAGTGAAAATGACATATGATGTGGGGAAACATGAATTGTTAGAGTTCCATCTCCATTTCATATATGATTTTTTCCTAGATGCATTGAGGTTTTTGTTCATGTAGGTTTTTTTACAGCTTCAAAATTGCATTTAGACTAAGGTTGACTATTCAAAAAAGGTTCTCCAACATCTATTCTTACTCTATAGATATCATTAATCATCATATCCTTCAACCATGATCCATTGAGAGAGATTTATGTAGAAAAATTCAATCATGTGTGATAATGCTATGAATTTCTACCAATTTTGGGGTGTGAGAGTGTGATTTGGATGTTGATACTTTCCTGGATGAGCAGTCAAAGTCATTTGCTTCCAGTAGTGGTCACATGTTAGATAATTCTATAATAGAAGGGTGTCAGTGACAGATAGAGGGACCTAGATGTGTCATAATGTTTTGGATGGGATCACATGATATTGGGTAAGTCATTCAGGGATCTCATTATTGATCTAGTCATCCAAGATGGAGGAAGATATTTTATTTTTATGGTCAAGGAAATCATTTATGTGATTTATTTAACTAACATGTTTTTATTAAAGAGGACTATGGGACACTAATGAAAATGTAGCGAATGGAGGAGGCAAGTCCATAGGGAATAAAACATGGAAGAGGAGGATGAAAAAGATTTGGAGGTTGTATATGTTTTGATTAATTATCCGCCAAAACCCCTAGGTAGTGTGAACTGTACCTAAGAAGATGAGGGGGTAAGGGAGTGGACAACTATAGGTGGTTGAACACTATTAGCCAGAGGATCTAGGGATGATATGAGGTAAAATATATGTCATATATAAAATATTTGTGTTTTAAATAGAAATAGGTGAGAGAAACTCTTTTAGATCTACTGTTCTAGTTAAGGACATGGGGATTCATGTTGATCCATATGATTGAACCATATGATGGGAGACTCATACAAGAGATGACTTAGGAATCACAATCTTTTGCTGATGGTGTGAATTGACTCTTTGACGTGAGAGTATCTTTTGGAATATATTTTTCACAAAAATGTGTACTTATGATATTATCTTAGTTATACTGTAGTTATCTATACTTCACTATAAGATAGAATTTTTTAGGTGGATGATACAGTGTGTTCGCAGAGATAGGACAATGTTTTAATTTATGGGTGAAAAAGAAACCCACATGGATAAGGATGTGATCATACAAATTAGAGTGCTTCTGATTACTCACCAGTTCACAAGCATGAATATTGGTGCACTGGATTCTATGAAATTTCACTTTCATATAGAGGAGGTAGAGTTTGAGGAAATATTTACTAATCATGTACTCTGATTACCTCACCTAATTGATATAGTCATTGACATTGATTTACACCCTAGGAGGACCTCAATATCTACTTATAATATCGAATGCCTCCCACATAGCTTCAAAATATGAATGTGCAGTTGGAGGACTTGATGAAAAAACGATTTTCATGCACAATTTTCACCCAATGTCCCATGTGTTGTTTTCCAAGAAGGTGACTGGGAATTTCAGTTTTTTTGTAGATTACTGTCACATAATTCTAGTGACCATAACGAAACATTATATACTATTGATGATAAATTAACTCTTTGTTTATTTTGGAGGGAATGATGGTTCTCAAAGATGGATCTTAGATTAGTATATCTCCAACTAAAAGTATGGGATGACAATATTTTGAATAAATCATTCCAATGTTGTTATAGTAACTATAAATATTTGGTGACTCCATTTTTCATGATGAACACCCCAGCAGTGTTCATGGGTCTCCTCAACAATATCATTCATCATTTATTAGATCATTTGTTGGTAGTCATCATTTATTATATCATAGAGTACATGACATAAAATGGGAATAATTGGAGGCATTAGAAGATGGTTTTGAACATAATATAAGATCACTATTAATATGTGAATTTCTTAATGTTCCTATTTAGGATTTTGGTGGACCACTTCTCAAGAAATTTTATCTTGGTATATGGTGTGGTAGTGGACCCAAAAATTCATTGGGAAGACTTCACTTGGGAGACACCCAAGGGTCTGAAATAATTGTAGAGTATCCTTGGGATGGCTGGATACTATTAGAGATTCATACCTAATTTCTCCAGGATATCATCTCCAATGACAACATTTACATGAATGGGGAATCCCTTCATGTGGAAAGAGAGGTGCTAATAATACTTTCAAGAGTTTAAATATAGATTTATGAGTTCAACCATCTTGATTTTTTTATTTTATGGTGTCAACTACGTAGTGTTTTGCAACACATCAAGAAATGGGTTTGGGTGCATTTTGATGAAGAAGAAGGTGGTGAATTCTTATGGTTCAAATCAATTGATACCAAATGAGAGGAAAAACAAGTCCTGTTATCTTTATCTAATTGCCTTAGTCTTCACACTAAATGTGTGGGGATAATACCTTTTGGTTGATCGAGTCATAATATATTCTAACCACATTAGTCTCAAGTATGTCTTATCTCAAATGGTTATTAACATGAGATAGAGGTGATTTCTGGAGTTACCCCATGATTATGAATTAAAGATTTTATATATGCCAGGTAAGGGGAACAATGTTTCATTTTATCTCATCATATAATATTATTTGTAGCTACTGTTCAAGGAATCGAAGTTGTTGGCCTCATTACTGTTATCCTTAGTAGATTGGGATGGTAAAGCATACCCTTTTTCATTGATTGTTACGAAAATACTTCTACAATGATTTATGGACTCTTATATTGTAAATAATGACTGTGAGACACTACATTTTTATATGTCCATTATATGCGCTCTAAATGTATTTTATGAAGGTGGGGAACAGATTTTTCTTTTAAGAGGATTCACGATTGTATCAGAGAAATATAAGGAGTGACTAATGTAGATTAATATATATAATTTGGTGGAATAATTTTGTGTAGAGAAGTTATACTAGGACCATTGATATATATTTTGGTGGACATTGATGACTAAGGGATTTATAGATTTTTTCATTCAATTCATTACTTTTCATCATGTGAATGTTGAACACTAGGTTCAGTAGAGTTTTTCTCAACACCATGAGGTGCCCTATTGGATGTGATAGGGGATTTCCGTGGACTTTGTGAAGGGGTTAACATGTATATATAGGGGGAATGGTTCCATCTAGGTTATTGTAAAACAACTCAAAATGTTGTCAAAATTACTTGATTTCTCAAAGTAGAGATTCATATAGATATTTGGATGCCTCTACATTCCATAGATAGTATATATCCATGTAGTTCACTAGATGATCATTTATGAGCATTATTCTCGCTTAAAATGTATATTATAGAAGGTATTGCCGGAATTATATGGGATCTGGTTTCATTTGAGTAATGATTTTCACCCCCAGACTGATGGTAAGAATGAGAAAACAAATTATGTCCAAGAGAAAATGTTTTGGGAAGGAATTATAAACTATATACTTAGTATATAGGATCACCTAACATTTGTGTAGTTTGTGTATAACAATTGTGTCCATCCCACACCCAATATTGAACCATTCTAGCGATTTTATGGGAATCCATTCTAACCACCACTATTATGGAAAGACCCATGAGATATACCATTTATGGGTCAATAGTTGTTGTGAGATGCAATAGATATATTTTATATCATCGAATAGTGGATGAAGACTTCTATGATCAATTATAAGTCTTATGAGGGTTGACTATGAAGGCACTTGGAGTTTGAGGAGGGAGGCCATGTGTTCAAATGTGTATCACCTCGACTGGGATTAAAGATATTTTCATGTGAGGAAATCTATCAATGATATTCCTTGGACCTCCAAGATAACGTGTAGAGCTTGTGAGGTGTCTTGCAGCTCAACTCTATCATTTCAGTAATATGAGGTACAGTACATCTTCCATGTATTATTGTTGAAGAGGTATGTACACAACCAATCATATTTTATCAACTGGGGAGAGTTGGACATCAAGGATGGGGATACATTTGTATATACCATGTAATGATTTAGGATCAATAGGAAAGGATCCACCTTGAGATAAAATATCAATTTGTTCATGTTCAACTGTATTACGGGAATATTTTAGAGAATACCTGGGAGTTTGAGACATAAATAATTACCTAGTACCGACAGATCATTGTGTAGTAACTTTTTTTCTTTTGGGGATGAAAGGATCCAAGATGAGTAGAATGCAATGACCTTTTTTTGATTTATTACATTAGAATAAAATATAGATTATTATTTGAGCTAGGAGTTGTGACAACAAGAGATTCTAAGGCTCGATGAAACTGGATTTAATTTTTGAAATTTATAAAATATATTAAATATCTCATGTGTGTAGATTTCATGAAAAAGTAGAATAATTCTTTAACGAATAATCATTTTGGAAAAACAATTTTTTTCATTGAGTTCAAAGGATGGGTTTAAACCTATGTGTGCCATAACCTTGTAGTGAATCATATGTTCAGGTTGGCATCATTAATGGGAAAAAGTTCAAATGTATTATTTTATTTAATATATTATATAAAATTTAGTTGTTTTGACCAAATGTGGTATATAAATATATATCTATCGATAAATATTAGGTTTTTCTATATAACCATATATATTTTAGAGATAGTGTTGGATGATCATTCTCAAGAGAATGATAACTAAATCATGGTTCATTGATTAGTTTTAAAAAGTAATGAAGATATCACAAACAACAACATTACAGAATCCTTATTCACATGAAATTAATACAAACAATGTAAGATGTTTGTTTTATATAGATTTATCTCATGTATATTATTAATATGGAAAACCTGAATCAATTAACTAACAAATTGATTCTTGGATCGATCATATTGTGGGAATGGGTATGATATATCTGTTATTGAGGAATTTCTATTATTGATTACATTATATCTCTTTTACATTATTAAAATAGTTATGAATTAAGACCAAAGAAATTTTTTGACTTCCATTCCTCTTGATTTTTTGTTCATTCTTTACCCCATACATTTTTCATTAACTGTTGACAACATCTTTATCATATGATTTAATGAATAAATGGTATAGAACTTGATGTGGATGCTTCGTTTGAAGAGTACCCTATATAAATAATTTAATAGAGAACAGATTCCATCTGATGTACTTTTTCCCTTTAGTATGGGTGATAATGTATCCCAAAAATATAAAGGATGATTCATTGGAGAAAAATACTAATGTACATCCTCAATGGATGGATTAGTTCTCAAGATGTGTTTCTCTACACTTGGAAGGTGAATTCAAGGATGAGTTCCGTTATCGGGGGAAGACTTTAAAATAATAGGATTTATATGAGGTTTAGATCCTTTTATTTTAATTATAATTCATTATATTAGATATATTATTGATTCATAAATTGTTAATGGGATTCTCAGGGGTTGTCATCCTTTTTTAGAGCTCGTTACCTCACATCATTGAATGTCGATCAAGGTCTTCCAGTTAGTATAAAATGAGACGAAAAAAACATGGTTACTCATAAACATGTATGGATTAATATAGGGGTTTATGAGGAAGCCCAATTTGGAGAAATGATAACACATTAGGAATATTCCAATGAGAAATTTTATTTACACTAGAATTACTATTATGTCATGGTTTGCACACATTTTTTAAGAATGTGAATGTGAAATTGGGTGAGGCTCTCTTAAACTATGAGAAGGGCATATGGCCGACACATTGTTTGGATAAATATGTGAAAAAACTATGTTACCAAGTATTTCTTGGGGAAATTAAATTTTTCCCTAAAAATAATTATAGATTAAAATTTTTCCCCTCATCCCCTTTTGGATAGAACCCTCATGTTTGATCTCTTATTTGAATCATATTAAGGGAATTGCAAGATATTTACTATCTAAGATCATATTTGAGATATTTGAACATGTTTTACTCCTATAGGAAATATATTTAATCCACTATATCATTCCATCATTTTTATCTGACATAGAAAAGCTATTTTGATTAATTTTCATACGCCCTAATTTTACAATGTTGATTCATTATTCTATTTTCTTCTAATCGAAGACAATATATGTGATGATACTAGAGGAGTAGCATGATATAGGATCAAGATAGGTGGTTTATGACTTATCCCTCAATGTATCTCAATTTCATAAATAGATTCCATTGTTCATATGCTAGTTCCACTAGGATTTTCTTTTTAAATGTACATTCCATTATTATAAAAATTATAATACTATTCTATATTCCTTTCTATATATGTACTTCACATCGTTGGATGTTATGAATCAACACTGACCCCCCCTGAGTAGGGTGTTTCACTTAAAATTCATCTAGTTGCATGATATGGTTATCTGCACCCTTGTTTAGTGGACAATATACATAACCTTGAAAGGGCAACTGTTTTAAATTAATTAATTAATATTTAATATAATCTATTTGGTTATCACATGAACCTTCTACAAAAAGTGTTTTAAATTAAAAAATGAATCTTAAATGGATTAAGGAAGTGTATATTTTTATATATCACTTGGTCTATTTTAATTTGTATTCCCAAATTAGTATTGATTTCATAACATTAACCCACCATTCCATTTTTATGATAGGTAAAGGAATGAACCTAATAAATGTCTAAGTAATTAAAGTACTAAATGTTTTCATGAAATATTTAGCATTGTCACCAAGTATTAAAGGCAATGAAATATACCCATAAATATATCAAAATGGAATGTGTATTGCATGGACCAAATTAATTAATGAAATATTTATAATTATCATATTGAATTTTTTCATTTTTATCTTTATAGGAGTGGGAAGACATGAGAAATCCTTGGATTCATAAGGGAATTCCTTGAGCAAACAGAAGGCACCATTCATTTTCAAGGATCAAATTTCCAAAGGGGATACCCACCAAGGAACATGGTCCTTGTCTACTAGTGAATTCCTAGAATGATTTTTTTGGGCACCTTTTATCTCTTATGTATATTAGGATTCCTTATATAAAGTCTTTTGATCCGACTTGATTTTGATGGACATGTGGCACTATGGATTCACCGCATTGGGCCCAGTCATGTAGCGAATGATTTTACCTAGGATGATAACCTCACACTCAGATAGAATAATTTGTAGTGGAGTTACTTCATTCTCCCCCTTTGGATAACACTAAGGCACCCTTTATTCCCAAACATCAATTAACTTTGAGTTGGATCGACCGCTTAGGTAATGTATTCCTTGGTTACACCCATGACCCAATTTATTTTGTATTATCAATATATTTTTCCTTGGATACAAAATGGATCCTATTTCATCACATTTATCATATAAATTATGGTTGAAACATATTATAAAATGAACTCAATTAATTAATTAGATTATACATGTTTAGATACATTTCATTTTGAGGTCGAAGCAGGTATGAATTATTATATATGGAATTTATTTACATTTATATATACATTCACACTCATCATTTTAGATTCGAATATTATATTGGTATAGATGTCATTGGTGGTTGCCTTCAGATATTTATCTCACACCCTATCTGGGTTGTTAATAGTACCTGGGTATATTATATGTATGTAGTTGTTGATTAGGGTAATCTTCATACTTTGGAAACCTGAATTTATTCCTTTCTTAGGTTGGAACATGGCTGAAAATGACTGAGTAAGATCATGGGGTGATTGTTTTTATTTTGGATTATTTTTTGGTATTTTTTATATAATGTATTTCTTTCATCCACGTATATCTATTGTCCAATTTTATAGATATGTGGAATTACATCAACATATTTTGTATATTTTATTGTTCAGCTTATGATTTGATTATTATTGATGCATGATTCATCTTATCTTCCATTGTGAGTTTGTTTATTAATTAATATAAATATTAAATTCTTATCCGTATATTTTATATAATTATTTTCATATTCTTGTCTGTTGTGTTTCACTCAGAAATGATGAAATTGTCTCCACATGAACACATCATGGGCTGTTAGTACAGGTTGGTAGGCTATGGTGTACGTTGAGTTGTGCTTGAGGTCATTTGGAACACATGATTAGGTCACCATTGAATAGAACCTATTTTAGGACATCACATATTTTGATTATGGAAAACATTTACCCTATATTTGGAAATTTTTATTTTTGATAATTTTATATATCTTTTTCATCATTCAAATTTCATTGAATCGAGGTGAACACAAACATTAGTAGATTTCAATTAGTCTATTAGTTTTGTTCATTTCTTTCCCCATTATTTGTATGTTCATTATAAGAAATTAGTTTGGCCCATGATTTGATGAACACATAGTATTTAATTGGTTTATGAATGGTCTTGGGTTAAACAATTCAGCATAGGGGTTAAGGATGTGATCCTGGTTTCATTTATGGGGCACAATAATGGTGATTGATTCATTGAACCAAATTTCGGGATAACCATTGTAGGTTTCTAGAATATGTCAATAGAATACCATGAAGATAGTGGCTTCTATTTGAATTAGGTGACTGGATTCTTGAGAGAAAAAAATATTGTGGATCAGTCGTTTATACCTATCACCTTCAGTGACATTGGAGGTAACAAATGTGGGTAGAAACAGTCAAAGGAGACACATAAAATAGCTTAATGGGGTCTAGAAAATCCCGATACAAAATGGTGAAATCTGTGATTACACACAATGTGGAACAATTAGAGTGGTGACTAGTATTTAAATTATATAAAATTATCACATGTATTGTATTGCCAACAAGACACTATGTTTTCCCAAGCTGGCCAACACAACATCCATGTGAGGTATATTCCGAAGAATATGGGTGGTGATAAATACATTGTGGGTCATTCCACATGCTTTGTGTACCCTATAAGGTGGATTGGAATGTATTGGGGTGCATTCGCATACAATCGTGTTCCCCCACAAGCTGTTTGTTGCATGCCACATGTAGTGTACTTGATCAAAAACATGGGAAGGAGCTGTGAAACACAAATAGACCCACTGCTGAAGATACTGAACATTTACTCATTCAAATAAGTCTTGGTTCCCTATTCCTCTTCAACATGGACATGATTTATTACGGTGGTCTCCCTTGATCCATTACATGAGGGGTTTTTATTGAATCACTTAATGTTAATTTGATTTTCCTAACCTATGAGGAACTTATTTCTATGATATAGTTTTTGGAATCCCTCTATGTGGCTCAGAGTGAGATCTTCAATCATCATCATTTTTCATTACCAGGGGTTATTAAAATTTTTGTGACCAACAAATCATAGGTTTTATTCCAATAAATAGTAAATTAATACATATTGGGTTGTCAGTATACCCCATGTCCTTTGGTGTGATCCATATCTTAGTCTTGGTCTCTTCGTACATCCAACAATTACTTCTTATGGAACGACCCAAAAAGAAAAATAATAATGGAAATCTGCCAATAGTGCTTCCTAAATGATGTAGTGTGTTCTAAGAGACAATTGATATATAGACCCTTCATGAAAAAAATCCAATGAATGAATTATTTTTGTGACATAACATTGAGACCATGTATCCCCTGTGATTATATAAGGAATTTTATTTAATATAATCAATTTATATTGAGAGGACTATTATTATTAATGATAAATTATTAGGGATTTCTCGTTGTCCTACTAGTTATAATTATAGTCACCCTGGATGGAATTTTATTGTATGTTTCATGCCTTATACAGATGATTAATCTTTTGAAGGTGTCAAAGAGAGAGTAGGACTAGGTGGAGAATACTGATCCACACATACTGAGGTGTGTTTTGGGGATTTTGTTGACTATTCTCCTCTCCTACATCAAAGGTTTAAATAGTTAATATATTCTTCTTTAGGACTTGTATTTTTTATTTTTTTCATATTAGTATGTTTTTAACAGTTATGGTTGCGGTTCAGATGTATCCTTCTAGGGTTATCAATTATTTAACATTTTGTCATTTTATGGTATGAGAGACCGGTTTGTGAGTACATGTACATTATGGTAAGGCTTCCCAAGTGGGTGACATTCCTACTCAGTGCTAACCTCCAGCCCCTAAAATATTATAGGAGTGCATGGGGAAGTTGTACCTTGGGCCCCATTGGAATGGGTTGTTATTATATCAATATTATTAAAGGTAAATAAAATGGTATTTTTAAAACATTATCATTGGGACCCCTTCACATATACAATCTAATTACATTTCTCTTACATTTACACTATTTTTCAATTTTTGTTGGGGTATTGATACTTTTTCAGTATTTAATTGTGAAATCACATCCTATCATATTATGTTTTTCTTTTATTTCATTAATAGAAGATATTTATATTTCATTACCTTATGTTATCACCAATTTTCAATTGATTTTAATAATGTATAAATTATTATATGGTGTAATATATTGAGGATTAAATAAGATGATTCTTACAGTACGTTACTAGAGTATTTTATTAGTGAGTGTATTTTAATATATTTTCAGAATTATATACATTGTTTTTCCTTATGTTTAACATTATATGAAGATAATATATGATTATATGGGTTACTTTTATAATATAATTTGAATTAAATTTATATTAATTTTTATGTGATCATTGATGTGTATAGTGGATAATGATTGAGTTGTTAATAAACTCTAATTAAGGAATATTGTGTCAATTGATCTGGTGAATTTCAATGAAATTCCATGAACTGAGGTGAAATATATTTTCTCAAAACAATAATAATATGTGTATAATTATTTTCATTATTCATATTAAAATTTTAACAATAATAGTTTCATGTAATGTGTAATAATTTTCCAAATGTTATTTCATATGAAACTATACAATAATTAATTTATACATTAATCATGTATTTATTATCAAGCATTATAAATAAAATTACACTAAATTGTTAACTTTTATGTTTATAATATAGATTCACACTTGTATTAAATGGGTTTCATCAACTTGTGGTCTGACAAAATAGTCTATGTTAATATATTTAGTCTACCATTTTATTTTGTATACTTTATCTATCGATAACTTGATTAATATATTTTTATTTCCAAAACATTAATTTCTGTTACGAATGTTTTCTATATATAGAATCATTCATTGTATGCACTTTATTGAAGACCTTGTGTTCTTCCCCAGTTATATATAATTCATTTATATAATTATATGAATTCAAATGTTTTGAAAAAGGTATAATTATTTTCCAAAATATATATGAGATATGATTCTATTTTTTTATAACATATATGATATGATTTTTGAAAATAATGATATGTTAGTGTGACATTGAACAACTAAATGATGAATTTTACTCCTTTACTATGTTTCACTAACAATATCACTTTCCTTCAAAAATAATATAAATGAATTACATTTCACAACATTAATCATAACCATAGTTATATTATTTCTTTAGGGGGATATAATGGTTTGGTCAATTGCATAAGAATACAATAAATAATTACTATATGTGTATAGATTCAAAAAAATATGTTATTTTCATTATCTAAATAGAAAATTATTTCCTCAAATAAATTCATTTGTTCCATAAATAATTTATTAGTTTTATTAAAGAAAAATTCATATACATTATAAATTATTAATAGAAATATTTTATGATGATTGTGAACTATTAATCTAAAAACATTTACACAAAATTGAAACAACATAAACTAGAATCATGGTGTTTTTGGATGTATTTTTTCTATCATAGTGAACACACATTGGTAATATCCATTATTGTAATTTAATAATCAAATTTTTACTTATCGTGAAGTTATTTGTTTCCCTACTCCCAAATTAGTTCCTTATTTTTCTCATTATTATTCAACCAGGACTTTTTGTTTATTACATAGTTTTGGATTTATATAAGTGGATATCAAAATCCATTTATGTATTAATTATATCAGAAATCATTCAAAAACATACTTGATTATAGTATTTTACGTCACTTCAATATTTTAGTCACCTAATAGTATAATTTTTTATTATGTTTAAATTATATGTAACATTAATAGATTTGTTTTGAGTGTGGTGCTCCGTTGGTAGATAATAGAAAATCATAATGTTTATGAAATTCTTTTTATGTAGTTTTTTGGTAAAAAAAACTTCTAATTTCTGTATATTGTATATAACATGATATGTTTAAAGAAATAATGAGAATAATATCCCATATTTATTTTAAATTAATATTTTTACTGAAAGTATTATATTTCTTGTTATTTTTTTATATACTACATATTTACTAAGGTTTAATTATATATAATATGGGGGTCATTTATGGAAGTGTTATTTGAAGAAATTAATGGTTTATACACATTAACACAGGAACACATGAGTTTATGTTAGAATAGAAAAATATTAACTCATTGTAAGATGTGGTAGTACAAAAACTCAATTTTATCTGTGACTGTCTTCTTAAATATTTATCAGGGTACAAATTATAGTTATGACATCCCTTGAGAATGAACCACCAGAAACATTTATCTAGGAAGAAGGCCCATATATTAGGTTGTACAACAAAAAAATCACCTCATTAAAACCATAAATTATGCTATGTGAAAATTTATCATTAAGATGAATCCAATGGGTAAATCACATAGCCAATTTAGTGGGGAAAACAATTAACAGTATAGTTCCACCAAAGGGAACACAACATTATAGGGATATAATATTGATAATATCAAATTCATAAATGATCTATTCCAAGGTGGAACCATCATATACCTAGATATATGTCTCATACTGTGATAACTATTAGGTTATATCATGATTCAACATATTACAAGTTTTTTATAAAAAAATGCATCATTATAATTCTATAGATTATTTAAATTTCTAACCACTCTCTACCATCCACCCCAGATATTATGTTTAAAATATATATATCCTTTGTTGAACACTAAATAGAATCATTAAATATGGAACCTAGGTTTCACTGTATCAATAAAAAAGGATCATGAAATTTTATGTGTAACATGAAAGGTCATAGATGATAGAAGGAAAATAGTTCAATCCATCCTAATTACCCATCAAATATATTTTCTGCATTTGGGAACAAATAATATTCCCCTACAAAAACTACTTATACATTTCATGTAATTTCAAAAACAGAATACCACATAAAGAATGATCTTGGAGGGATGCAGAAATTTATGATTTTGTGATCAGGAACTGAAATAATAGATTAATGAATAAGGAATGGATCATTACATGTTTTAATTAACCATACATCTATTTATATATTTAATGATCACAATAATTAGTAAGACATCAAAACCTACAAAGGAATGTTTTATGGGGAGTATGAAATAATGATTAATGTCTCCATGGTTAGGAATAGATAACATTTGAGGATGTGTTGTTTATATGTTGATGACATGTTTGTTCTATGGGGGAGGTGAAGCACATAGAATGTGTATATGATCCAATAGTTCTTTCAACAGACCAATATAAAAATTGAGGTTATATTCCATATTTTTTGTTCCATTCACTATGGGAAAAATGGGTATTTGCGACGGGTTATTTGCGACGGGGATAAATCACGTCGCAAATAGCCCCGTTAAAAACTTATTTGCGACGGGGGTATTTTCCCGTCGCAAATAAGTAGTCTTTTGCGACGGGTTAGCTTTCCTCATTGCAAAAGAACTGGCGCGCTTTGCGCACCAAATCGCAGGAAACGTATTTGCGACGGGCGGTTATTGCCTGTTGCAAATAACCAGCGGCGGTAAAAGGTATTTGCGGCGGGAATATTCCCCCGTCGCAAATAGTATGTCGGCATGTGGTTATTTGGGACGGGTCCCGTCGCAAATAACTATTTAACCGTTGACCGTAATAAATGATGGTTAAGGTATTTGCGACGGGATACCCGTCGCAAATAATCTAACCTATAAATACCCCCATCCGTTTTTTTCAATTCATTCTCAAACTCCATCTTCTCCTTCTCTCAAAATTCTATTTTTAGAGTTCAGCGTTTCTTAAGTTTCATTTTTTTCTCCGGAGTTGATATTGAAATTTTCAAGAACGATCAGAGATCAACTTCAGATCAATTTTAAATGTATTTATGTTCATTTTAATTTAATATTTATTTTAAATTTTTTATTAGTTTCAATTATTCTTAATTAGTTTCTATTTAATTATGTTTACATTGTTTTGTTACTTAATAAATTTAAATTATTAGTTTTGTTTATTGTTAACGGTAATTAGGAATAATTAGTAATAATTTTCAATAATTAAGAATAAATACTAATAATTAGTAGTAAATACCAATAATTAGGAATAATAACATTATTACATTATTAGTATATTTTATTATTAATATTAAAATAATATAATTTTTTATATTATATACAATTCTCCATTCATCTGTGTGTTTTCTGTCTCCACATGTAATATTTGTATGTGGAGACAGAAAACACAGAGATGAAAGGAGAATTGTATATAATATAGAAAATTATATTATTTTAATATTAATAATAAAATATACTAATAATGTTATTATTCCAAATTATTGGTAATTAATGCTAATTATGGTAATTATTCATATAATTACCAATAATTATGAATAATTACCAATAATTAGCAATAATTAGGAATAATTAGTAATAATTTCCAATAATTAGTAATAATTACCAATAATTGGTAATAATTACAAACAATTAGTAATAATTACCAATAATTAGTAAAACTTACCAATAATTAGTAATACTTACCAATAATTAGTAACAATTACCAATAATTAGTAATAATTACCAATAATTACCACTAATTAGTAATAATTACCAATAATTACCACTAATTAATAATAATTACTAATAATTACCACTAATTAGTAATAATTAGTAATAATTAGTAATAATTTGTAATAATTAGTAATAATTAGTAATAATTAGTAATAATTAGGAATAATTAGTAATAATTACCAATAATTAGTAATAATTAACAATAATTAGTAATAATTACCGATAATTATCAATAATTTCCGATAAGTACCAATAATTAGTAATAACTACCAATAATTAGGAATAATTACCAATAATTAGGAATAATTACCAATAATTAGTAATAATTGCCAATAATTAGTAATAATTACCAATAATTAGGAAAAATTACCAATAATTACCAATAATTAGAAATAATTACCAATAATTCGTAATAATTACCAATAATTACCAATAATTAGTAATAATTAGTAATAATTACGAATAATTACCAATAATTAGTATTAATTACCAATAATTAGTAATAATTACCAATAATTACGAATAATTACCGATAATTACAAATAATTAGTAATAATTACCAATAATTAGTAATAATTAGTAATAATTAGTAATAATTACCAATAATTAGTAATAATTAGTAATAATTACCAATAATTAGTAATAATTAACAATAATTAGTAATAATTACCAATAATTACCAATAATTACCGATAATTAATAATAATTAGTAATAATTAGGAATAATTACCGATAATTAGTAATAATTAGTAATAATTACCAATAATTAGTAATAATTACCAATAATTAGTAATAATTACCAATAATTAGTAACAATTACCGATAATTAGTAATAATTACCGATAATTAGTAATAATTACCGAAAATTAGTAATAATTACCGTTAATTAGGAATAATTACCAATAATTAGTAATAATTAACAATAATTAGAATAATTACCAATAATTACCCATAATTACCAATAATTACCCATAATTAGGACTAATTACCAATAATTAGGAATAATTACCATTAATTAGTAATAATTACCCATAATTATCAATAATTAGTAATAATTACCAATAATTACCAATAATTAGTAATAATTACCAATAATTTCCAATAATTACCGATAATTACCGATAATTAGTAATAATTAGTATTAATTAGAAATAATTACCAATAATTAGTAATAATTAGTAATAATTACCAATAATTAGTAATAATTACCTATAATTAGTAATAATTACCAATAATTACCCATAATTACCCATAATTATCAATAATTAGGAATAATTACCAATAATTAGGAATAATTACCAATAATTAGGAATAATTACCAATAATTAGGAATATTTACCAATAATTAGTAATAATTAGTAATAATTACCAATAATTAGTAATAATTAGTAATAATTACCAATAATTAGTAATAATTAGTAATAATTACCAATAATTAGTAATAATTCACAATAATTAGTAATAATTACCAATAATTAGTAATAATTAGCAATAATTAATAATAATTACCAATAATTAGTAATAATTACCAATAATTACAAATAAATACCGATAATTACCAATAATTAGTAATAATTTCCAATAATTAGTAAACATTACCAATAATTAGTAATAATTAGTAATAATTAGTAATAATTACCAATAATTATTAATAATTAGTAATAATTACCAATAATTAGTAATATTTAACAGTAATTAGTAATAATTACCAATAATTAGGAATAATTATCTATAATTACCAATAATTACCGATAATTAGTAATAATTAATAATAATTAGGAACAATTACCAATAATTAGTAATAATTAGTAATAATTACCAATAATTAGTAATAATTAGTAATAATTAGTAATAAATACCAATAATTTTTAATAATTAGTAATAATTAGTAATAATTATCAATAATTAGTAATAATTACCAATAATTAGTAATAATTAGTATTAATTACCAATAATTTGTAATAATTACCAATAATTACCAATAATTACTGATAATTACCAATAATTAAGAATAATTACCAATAATTAGTAATAATTAGTAATAATTAGGAATAATTACCAATAATTAGTAATAATTAGTAATAATTACCAATAATTAGTAATAATTAGTAATAATTACTAATAATTAGTAATAATTAGTAATAATTAGGAATAATTACCAATAATTATTAATAATTAATAATAATTACCAATAATTAGTAGTAATTAGTAATAATTAGTAATAATTGCCAATAATTAGTAATAATTAGTAATAATTAGTAATAATTAGTAATAATTAGTAATAATTAGTAATAATTACCAATAATTAGTAATAATTACCAATAATTTGTAATAATTAGTAATAATTAATAATAATTAACAATAATTAGTATTAATTACCAATAATTAGCAATAATTACTGATAATTACGAATAATTATTAATAATTACCAATAATTAGTAATAATTAGTAATAATTACCAATAATTAGTAATAATTAGTAATAATTAATAATTCTTACTAATAATTAGTATTAATTACCAATAATTAGTAATAATTACCAATAATTACCAATAATTACTGATAATTACCAATAATTAGGAATAATTACCAATAATTAGGAATAATTACCAATAATTAGGAATAATTACCAATAATTAGGAATAATTACCAATAATTAGGAATAATTACCAATAAAATTAGAACTATGAAAATAATATAAAAATTATATAATATTAAAATTATCAATATTGGTAACATGTTTTGCTTTATTCTCAACATATTCAATTATTAAAGGGTCAATTTTTAGGTCTATCTCAATAAAAAGTTTGCATCAGTCGTGTATGATGTAAACTCTATAATTATCCTTGATTGAGTGTTTTTTCTAACAAATTATTCAAAACTAGTAATGATTTTATATTTTATAGAAAAATATGGATCAACGAGGTCGTCAACAATCATTATTAGGTGACCGCATATGGATAAATCAACGTGGAAATCCAAATGGTTCTGGTTTAAATCCAGTATAAGTAGAGGGTGTGGAGACTTTTTTATCATTTGTGGCATCAATTCCAGAATTTGTTTCAGAAGGAAAAATAAAATGCCCTTGTATAAAATGTGCATTGAGAACGTTTGACACGTTTGATAAAGTGGGGGGGACATCTCTTGCGTTTTGGTTTTCAACCAGATTATGTTTTTTGGTATCAACACGGTGAATGTAGTTCTAGAGTAGGTGATACCAACTTGATTCCGGATCCTTCCCGGTTTCAAGATTTAGTACATGATGTTGCAGGTTCATCTGTTCAACATACAGAAACTCCGGCTGATATAGCTTCAAATCCTGAGTTGGCATCGTCTGAATTTTATGAGTTGTTGAGGTCTACTAAGGATGCATTATATCCTGGCTACAAGATGAGAAAATTAGAAGCAATTGAAAAATTTATGGCTATCAAATCAGATAACGGAATGTCAAACACCTGTTTTGACTAGATATTTTCTTTGCTTAAAACATTGTTACCCGAAGGAAATGTTTTTCCTACATATTAATATGAGAGTAAGAGGCTGGTTCGAAATTTGGGACTTACTTGTCAGAAGATTCATGCATGTTCAAATGACTACATTTTATATTCTGGGGAAAATGAGTCATCGGATAGTTGTCCCACATGTGGGAAACTGAGATATAAAGAAGGACAACATGGGAAGTCTGGTTTGATTCCTGTAAAACAGTTGAGATATTTTCCGCTTACATCCAGACTTTAGCATTTATTCATGTCTAAGAATATAGCGACAATGATGTCATGGCATAAATAGAATATTTCAACCGATAAAAGCCTGAATCATCCAGCCGATGGTGATTCATGGAAAAATTTTGATAGAGTGTATCCATCCTTTGCTTTAGAGGATAGAAATGTTCGAATGGGCCTTTCCACTAATGGTTTCTGTCTGTTCGGATCTTATGATAGTCAATATTCATGTTGGCTTGTTTTTTTAACTCCGTACAATTTACCTCCATGGATGTTGATGAAGGAGCCATATATCTTTTTGACTTTACTAATTCCAGGACATCCGAAGAAAAATATTGATGTTTATTTGGAACCATTGATTGATTAATTAAATTTATTGTGGAGTACTGGTGTCAGTACATATGATGTTGCAACGAAAAAGAATTTAATACTGAGAGTAGTATTGATGTGGACAATTAGTGACTTCCCGGCTTATGGGATGTTATCTGGCTGGAGTACACATGGTCAAAAATCATGTCCTTACTGTATGGGAGAGAACAAAGAATTTATGCTCATTCATGGAAAGAAACCTTGTTATTTTGACTGTCATCGCAGTTTTCTTCCAGCTGATCATCCTTTTCGTAGAAATATATCTCATTTCAGAAAAGGAACAGTTGAAAGGGATGGACCTCCAAAAATGCTATTAGGTTCGGAGTTAAAATCAGTTGTATTTTCATTACCTCCCATCACTTTTGGTCCCACAATAAACCAATAGAAAATTTCTGGTTTTGGGAAAGAACACAATTGGATTAAACGTAGCATATTTTGGGATTTGCCATATTGGTCTAATTTGTTGGTCCAACACATGTTAGATGTCATGCATATTGAGAAGAACTGTTTTGATAATTTGTTTCATACAGATTTGGATACGCCAGGAAAAAGCAAAGACAATGTAAATTCACGTTTATATCTTACCCAAATTTGCAGGCGTCCAGAATTGGAACTGTTTGAGAATGTCAGAAGAAAAAGTTTACTGAAACCAAAAGTAGCTTATACACTGTCTAAAAAAACTGACAATTATTTTGTCAGTGGATTGCAGATTTGAGACTTCCATATGGCTGTGCTTCCAATTTGGGTCGATGTGTAAAGAATGGTCATATTACTAGATTAAAAAGTCATGATTGTCATGTTATAATGGAAAGACTTCTACCCATTGGATTAAGAGGTCTGTTGAATTCTGTGATTTGGGATTCCATAACAGACATGTCTCATTTTTTTCGGGAAATTTGTGTGGCTACAGCAGATTATGATGCTCTAGGAAAACTTGAAAAAGATGTTGTTGTAATTATATGTAAACTGGAAAAAATATTTCCGCTTTCTTTCTTCGACTCAATGGAACATTTTATGTTACATTTTCCATGTGAAGCCAAATGTGGAGGTCTAGTACGGTTTCGATGGATGTACCCATTTGAAAGATGCATGAAAAAATTGAAAAGAAAAGTACGTAACAAAGCATATATTGAAAGATCTATTGCAGAAGCTTATTTGCAGGAGGAAATATCTTTTTTCTGCTCCCATTATTTTGAATCTGAGTATCCTTCAAAACACAACTGAATGCGACGGAACGAGAGGAATATTGATGAAATCAAAAATCAATTATCTGTTTTCAACCAACCAGATCTTGGTTTTGGTTGAGTTTATGAACGCTGGCTTTCAGATGATGAACATCATAGAGCTCATACGTATGTTCTGCTCAACTGTGAAGAGATGACATCAGTTGTGTGTATTGAGTAAGCCACCTTACAAACTTGTTAAAACTTATAATGCATATGTGGTGAATGGATTTCAATTCCTCACACATGCATACGGGGAATCGAAAAAAACAATGAAAAGTGGAGTTAGCTTGAGAGGATCTCATCATCGAGAAAATGAAGTTGTCTTTTATGGAATACTTGATGAAATCATTGAACTCTGTTATCTTGGAAAACATTACATAACCATGTTCAAATGTTGGTGGTTGGATACAGAGAGAGGCGTGCGTGTTCATCCGAATCATGGAATCATCGATATTAAATGTAAAAGTATTCTTACAGTAAATGAACTATTCTTATTGGCTCAACAGGCACATCAAGTTTATTACGCAAAGTACTGTGAATCATCAAGAGACTTGACTGATTAGTGGAGTGTAATAAAAATCAAAATTCAAGACAATCAGTTTAGTCAAAGTGAATGTGCATTTACTGATGTGAAATGAATTGAAGTTTTTCAAGAGAGTACTAAAAATCAATCTTTTTTACAAAGAGACATGAGTATCGATGACGAAACACCACATTTAAGAGTCGGTGATGACGATGATGTTAATGATGTAACATATGAATTTGAAATGGTAAGAGATAAAGCAATTGTAACTCGAATGGATATCGATGATGTTGAGGAGGAATATGAAGATGACATTGACATATATAAAGATGATGATGAATATGAACACTGATAGAATTCCATGGTATTTATATACAATCATAATATGTATATATGTATATATAATAGTAATTATCAATTATTTTCTAACAACATTAACATTTTCTGTGTCAGATGGATGACACCACATTTCGTGAGTTGGCGGATGCTGACCTACCTTTCGATGCGGATGAGTTGCTGCCAGATGACCCTCAGCCTGCAGGCGCTCTAGGGAGTATGCGGAGGGGGCACGGTCTTGCACGATTGATGATTCCTGACCCCGTCCCCGAGCGACGTCCACGTCTTGGGTTTGATCCGCGCACACAGAGGTGTGATAACCTGTGTGATAACCTCTGGATTTGACTAAGATATCATTAATCTATTCACATAATAAATGTTTATTATTTTTACAGTTTTCCGCATATAGCAGTTGGACAGGGCAGCGCTATTTTGCGCAACTATTTCTCTCAGTCGTGGACCACATGGGAGCAGATTCCCATTGATGTGCAGCAGGCCATGTTCGACCATTGGTTGGGACGTATGTAAATAAATAATTTTTATTTTGAAAATTATATCATTTCTAACTTGATATTTTGATTTATTTGTAGGGTTTATGGTATCCGATCGAGAATACCATGCGTGACGCCATCCACGAGGCATGGGAGGTGGCCATGCGTGATCGCCTTCGTCAGTTTTTGCACAATTTAAGAAAAGTTGCCATGAAGAAAGCAGGAGTGTCAGATTTTGACGAGTCATGTAGAGCACACCGACCAGAGTACATTTCATCCCATGTATGGGATGGATTATGTGCGCACTGGTTGAGTGGTTCCTTTCAGAGGAGATAATCGGTGGGGAGGCAGAATCGGGGGAGACAGGAGGTGACTCATCGAGCTGGGAGTCATTCTTTCAGTACTCGAACACAACATCTGGTACGTACATTATTTATAAATATTTTATATAACTATAAATATTAAAAGTTTATTTTTTATTCTTATAGGCTGTCGAGCACCCCGATATTACGGAGTACGACGTATATCAGAGGATGTATAGTGATCCTGCTATTGGGGAGCTCAGAGGTGATCGTCAGCATCACATCATGGTCAGTATTATTTGTTTTCAAGTTTAAAAATTAACTGCATATAATATATTCACAATTTTAATTTTAAATTACAACTACAGGAGTCATATGAGGCCACAGCGTCACAGACCCGGCCTGAGAGTCCGGCCGAGTCATCAGATCATACCACTGGTCATTAGTTTGATGAGGCAGCTTGGATGCAGGCCACCCAGTATGCCTTCGAGAAGGGTCGGGTAGTTGGTATCAGCTCTCGACTGACTCTCGGAGATTATTATGGCAGTGCTGCGATGTCGGCGTCCAGCTCGGGAGGAGCTCATGCATCTTCTTCTGCTACACAGTATGAGGATCAGTTGCGATCTCAGACTACATTGATAGAGAGTCTCCGAAAGGAGAAAGAGCAGATGCATCAGCAGCATGAGGAGGAGTGTCGACACTAGCAGCAGCTGTACGAGGAGCAGACGAGTCGGTGGCAGCAGCAGCATCAGGAGCATCTGGAGTACATGCGCCGACTCACTCATGCTTTAGGGATGAAGTTTCATCCACCACCATCTGCAGATCCCCCCTCCCCCTCCTTCAGATTAGAGTTTTTTTATGTTATAAAATTTGTGAGATCAAAATGTGATTTTTTTTCTATTCGTAGTTTCGGTCTCATTATAAAATATTAATAATATTATATTTTGAAATAACAATATTAATATGAATAATAATATTATTTATATTTTATAATATTAAATTTTATATATATATTAAAATTTTATAATATTATAATTTAATTATATTTTTTGTAATACTTGAATTATTTTAATATTTGAATGTAAAATAATTCTATTATTTTTATATTAATTAAAATAACTTATTAATATTTATTTTATTTATGAATTATAATTCTAATATTATTATATTAATTAAATCATTTATTAATATTCTATTATTTTTTAATTTTGAATTATAATTCTATTATTATTATATTAATTGAAATAATTTATTAATAATTTATTATTTTTATTTGTGAATTATAATTCTATTTTTATATTAATTAAAATAATTTATTAATAATTTATTATTTTTTAGTTTTGAATTATAATTGGATTTTTATTATATTAATTAAAATAATTTATTAATAATTTATTTTTTTTTATTTTTTTATAGTATTTGCGACGGGATACTATGCCCATCGCAAATAGTATTATTATTATATGCATTAAAACAATTTATTAATAGTTTTTCAATTTTTTAAAATAGTTTTTTCGACGGGACCCGTCGCGAAAACTATTTGCGGCGGGCCAATCGCAACAGGTATTTGCGACGGGGCCCGTTGCAATTACTATTTGAAAACTTTTTTACAAATATATGGAGTACTATTTACGACGGGGAGAATCCCCGTCGCAAAAAATGGCTTTAGCAATGGGCCCGTCGAAAATAATTGTTGCTGCGACACCGTTTTCAGCAACGGGCCATTTGCGACGGGCCCCCGTCCCAAAAATCTATTTGCGACGAGATCCCGTCGCAAATACCTGTTTTTCTAGTAGTGATTTATTGGAGTTGTATTTATATTAACTTGCGATTATATATGTATTGATGGTGTTTTTTTTATTTTTCCCAATTATTGTCTACATATAATAACTGATTTTATTATTACGACATTGGAATAAAATGAATCCACTATAGTTATAATGGTTATATTAATATAATAGGTTTCAGTGATATAATTAGAGAGGATATTTTCAGTTGTAAATACAATTTAAATGCATGATTGGGAGGTCGTTTTGTGTAGGAGTGTGGCAGCTTATACAATGTGTGATTGAAAATCTCCCATGTTGTACATGAGAAAAATTCCAAACACCCATCCTCTTGGAATAATTATTTCACACAAAGGTACAAGAATATAAATCACCCAAATAATTATTATTTTGTTAAAAATCCATCTACAACCCCTATTTTCAAATAGAAATCCCTATAGAGTTGTTAATGTGATTAATTTTAGGGTATTTTATGATGGTTTATCATAAAAAATATATAAATATTATGTACATCATAGTGATTTATATTGTTTCACTTATCATTATTGTGGATAAAAATCTAGTGGATTTTAAAACATTTTTTTTAATCATAAACTGAATTTCTCTTTATTGTAATCACATCTACCTTTTCTACACACATTGTTACACACTATGTTTAATTATTTTCTTCATCACATATTCAATTTGACTTATGAATTCCATCCATTACATATTGATATTAATGAGTACTCTCAAATTTTATGCTTCATTTTATGGTACACCTATTGGGTAATATTTACATTATGTATAGATTTTAATGATTCATTTTTTCCATATTTATTAACGAGAGTTGTAGGATATACATGTTTTTTGGGAAAATTTAAAAAAACATCTAAAATATATAAAATTATAATAATATGGGTTTTTTTCTTCCCATTTTAGAAATAATTTTTATATTTTCTATCGATAATATTTTCTTCTAATTTTGTTTTATTTTGATATCAACATGACATTTTTATTCTCTTTTATGTTCTTATTTGTGTAAAATAGAAATTATGGATTCAAGAGATATTCAACAGAATATAGAGTAGAGGTTAAATTTGTATACATCAAATTTAGGAAATTTATGGTTTAAATTAAATAAATTACCTAAGATAGATGTCTAAAAAATGAAATTGATAAGAAAGTTTTATGTTAGGTGCAAATGTACAATACAAATCAAAAAAGACACAACAAGAATACCCTATCATTGTTGTGACCTCATTTAACATAACAAAAAAAAACAATATATTGATTGAGGATTAATGATTTAGTCAATTATAATAAAAAAGTGAACATTAATTGGAATTTGTGTATAACTAAATAGGGATTGCTACAACAAACACTTGGACTCATAATGTGGTCATTTTCATACAAAGGATATAAGGATAATCCAATTTATGTTGTTTTTAATTAATTAACACACTCCCCCAACTCATTATGGATAGTTTCAAATTGAAATATTGGTTAAAGGGACTCATATATAGTTAAGTTTTTTGAGAAATTTTGAACAAAATATAATGTTTTTTATAGATATATTACATTTAAATTTTAATTAATCAAGATTATACACCATAAATGTTTTCTGTATATTTTAAAATAGAATTCGGAAAGAAATATAGGAATAAAAAATGATGTAAAATAAATTTCCTAGAAAAAGATCCATTGGAGGGGCATACTATTTTAATCATTTTATTTATTTAAATTTCATTTTAAATAATTGACTTTAATTCTATAATTTTATCATTTTGATCATAAATTAATAACCAAGAGTGGGGAAAGTATTATGTTCACATATAATCTTTTCTATGATAAATACCAATATATTTCTTCTTTCTATCAATTATGAGGATAAATAATAAGACAATATATAATATAATTTTTTAAATTGTTGAAAAATATAGTGTAAATGGGTCGAACATAGAAGAATAAAACTTATGCACTGTTTTCATAATATTTTTTAATGTGGCCAATGTTTTTTTTAAAAAAAGTAACACCTGAGAGATAAATCATACAACCCAGTTTTATATGGTATATTACTAGATAAAATGGTGGAATATTTGTCTTACTCTATGTATCCAAAAATTTCATGATGATCTATGTATTTTTGAAAAATAAAATGTATCAATGAGAGCATAATAAATACTTAAGCTCGATTTTCCCTTATCCTAGTTCAATTCTATATTGTTGATATTCGTACATGGATACTCCCACTATAATGTATTTTTGGGATCATGGAGAATCATAACCACTAAAATTGTAAAATATATTATTATTTTATGAAAAAACCATATGTTCTATGATTTTTAGTGTGCTTGAATGAAAGAGTTATATTTAAAATTAAAAAAAAATGTGCCTATGAAGTACAAGATTGACGTGTCACTTATATTGAGGTAGTATGAAATAAATATGTGGATATTAAATGGGAATACTATTAATTTTGAAATGTGTGAAATATTTATATTTTGATTCAACTAAAAATTTACAATTTAATATTCATTAAAATAAGGATCATATTTATTTGAACTAAAAATGGGTAAATAAAATTTTTGGTGAGAAACTACCAGAGGAGAATTGATTGGTTGTGTAGTGGTTGATTAAAATATTTTTACTATGTATTTATAATTAGATTCTCTATCTTTTTTAATGATTTTACGGTGGTTTTAGTAGATATTATATTGTATTGATGTTTTCTAGAAATATTGAGAATAATATTCCATCATTTAAATTAGATTTAAATCTATTGAGAAAATTATATATTTTTAAATAGTGAATATGGAAATGAATTTTACTTGGTTATTATACTAAAATATTTAGTATAAATAGTAGTGTAAGAGATAATTGATAAAATTATGGGTTAAATATTTTTTGATAGGGACAATTGAGTTTACATTGAATAGAAAATGCACTTTAGTATTTTGGGATTAAACTCTACCACAACTCTAATATACCCTCTGGAATCCCCATGAAAATGAATTGAGGTGATAATTATAGCTGTAGTATCCCCTGGGAGTGCACCACCCCTCTGATGTATTTTGGACCAATGATGTGAGAAAATCTTTCATGCTAAAATATCCCAAAATACAAGATAAAATTATATCATAGTACAAATATAGAAATATATAGAATATTGAGTGTACATCACATAACCAACATAGTATAGAAACCCAATATACACACAAAATTCTCCCTCCTATACTCTCTTCCTTCGAAGGATTTGTTTTAAAAAACATGAAATACCAATGTGGAATATTATTACTATGATCAGACATAGGGTGATGTCCATGCCTTACACTATAAAACAACCAATTCTACCACAGATATCAATGAATCATCCCATAATGATCTAAAACATATTCATGAATGGACCACACATGATGTAAGTTCCTCCATGATTTATTTTATCCAACCTAAAGAAATATGTCCACCTATTAACATAGTCAGTATCGATTTTAAAAATAATTCCTTGCATTAGGTACTAATGACTCCCCATAATATTATATAAGTATTAGAAAAATAATTAGTGATTAAGGAATGACCTTTTTGGTCAAAGGAGTTACATTAAGAACGTATCCACTCAAGATATAATGCATGAAATACCAAATGGGATCAAACATATCTGTTAACTAAAAATGATAAATAAATAGGGTAAAAACTAAAACAGAATACCTCATAGAGTAAGATATGGTAGAGGGTGTAGAAATTATGATCAGAGATTCATTTATTGAAATTGAGGTATATTGATGAATTAATAATGACTCTCATTTCTAAATTGTGCAAAAATCCAATACTATACAGACTAATTTCAATAATTAACACGTGAATAAAATTTCAAAATGACAATAATAAGTCGATGAATAAAAATTAATGGAACTACACTCATAGAGGAAGAGATAACATCAAAAGAAGTAATTTTTAGAATTAAAATGTTAGTGAAATTTGAGAGGAGTCTAAAGGTATAAGAGTTCACATTCAATCTGGTTGTAATGGTCATAGATCACCTTACACATAGACATTATATTATGGTATTTATATTTATTATATTTTACTATTATGTAGCATTTCGTTAGAATAAATATAATTGAATTGAACTTATTTGATTCAGTATTAATGTTTATTCATAATATTAGTAAATTATTTTATGATTCTTAAAATATCATGAAATTCACCAACAAAATTTATAATGGTTATATGAACAGATGGAGATTGAGTGAAGTATTAAGGGTGAATGTTCATTAATGGATATTATCTAATGAATCCTAAAAAATATAGAGGGGTGTTTTGGAATATGAATTCTTATAAACTGGGGGATTAAAAATAAACCCATTTTGATTTGATTAAGCTTGTACATCACCCACCCTATTGGATTAGTGTTAGCACAAACACCATAAAAATAGAACTTAATGATTCAGGTTATATGTCTTTACACATTTCCATAGGAACATAGATTTTATATCAGGGATGCATAGGGAGTGACTTAACATATTTATTTCAAGTTATTCAATGATGGTATATCGTATCACCATAAAAATAGATAGATGTTTTGGGTGATTTTAGTGTATTCACACCCTCTATAAGTGGGTAACATTAAAGTGGATTCCAATTTGTCAATATTTATATCCAACAGAAACAAGTAACTCAATATATTCATATATATCATTTTCATCAATAAATTTTTACTCTATATGTTTTCTTATTTTTGATTACCATCATCAAATTTCATTGGATATTTCCCACATATACCTATCAATATGAAATACTACACACTAGTGATCTGTTTCTTTAACCCTACTCACTATGTGGTGAATAAATTATGTATTAATTTAACTTATTTAAGAAATAGTATTGGTAGAATAGGTTTCCTTATTATATATACATTTTAATAGGGTATATCATTTATAATGATTTTAAATGGTTTGGTCTCACAATTTCACAACATTGTAATGGAACACCCCAAATCCATTATCATAATGATACAAAATTTTAAGGCACATATTATACACCTTCATATTTTCTTTGGATGATTTATATATTGTGTATATCATGTCTTTGATAAGTTGGAATGAGAATTATGTTTTCCCATTCAACATTGAAATAGATTCAAAATAACATTCATAAATAAATTATATTATGAATGAATCCTCATTGTATACATAGTTTCTTATTATTTTTTATGTTAACCTATGAATTTAATATTTATTTATTTCCACTATAAATAGGATTTTAAATATTTGAAATATTATTTCCTTATTCTATATAAGGTTAAGATATATTTTATTGATGAATCTTTATATTTTATCCCTTTTTTGTTTATAGGTATTCTATATAATAATTCATAAATACTGGTAAGAAACAAATTATCATGTATAGAGTAAGGGAAACAATTTACATTAATTCCTTATAATTTATGAAGGCTTTTCAAAAAAACATTTACGTTTTTCTAAATTATAATTGAAAATTGGTAATCTAAATATAAATTTTAATAATAAGAATGTTTAAAAAAATCTTGTTTATTTTGAAAGGGATAACAAATTATATAAATAAATAAAAATTTATTTCAGGTAAAATAAATATTAAATTTTGGATTCATTAATAAAGGAGAAATATGTGGTATGATAGGCACAAATAAATAGTTAATATTAATTATGTTATAGTGATATGTATGTGTGAGTGATAATTAGTGTATAGTGTTCTTGGTATAATAAGATTCTAAAAATTTCATAATTTTAACATAATTAAGAATATAATGATTTCTAATGATATAGAAGGATATTTTTACAAAAATGGGTGTATTCATTAAATTTAAATTGGTTCTTTATAGTATGTGAACCTTATTGGTTATATAAATGTATTTTAATAGGGATGGTTATGGAATTATGAAATTGTAAATTTAAAATGTAATGAAAATTTGTGATTTTTTGGGGTGTTCTAGTGGTTTATATAAATTTTTGAAAAATTAATACTCTATTTTGGGATGATTTGAGTCAAATAAATCCGTTTTGTATAATTTTATAAGTATATTAAGTGGTATATATATGTAATAATTTTATTCGACATACATGATGATATTTCCAATTCATTTTCGATTTCAAATTTGTGTAATAAAAATAATTTAAATTTATGTAATTTATAGGTTTTGAGGGAGATTTTACAATGGATTGATCCTTGGGGGATGAAATAAATGTCAAAATTGTATTTAATATTGATAGTTAAGTGATTTAACCTCAATATAGTTTTTGTTTTGTCATTTTTTATGGACAATCAATTTCTAAAGTTGGATTCAGTACTTAATTTGATTCTTTTGGGTTTTATCTATGATTTTATGATTGTTTTGTTTTATTAATAAGTTTTTAAGTTGTTTGAAGAGGCTATAAATAGGTTTAATTTTCATTTTAGAACAACAACATCCATCAATTACCCTATGAGAGTTACTGGGAACCCAGTGAATAATGTTTTTGATGGGGTTGTTCTATATAGAAAACTATGTTTTCGTTCTCAATGTACTATTTACCATGTTGTTCGATATTATTTTTTTCATTTACCATATATATTTTTATGTTTTCATCTACTCCTTTTAAACAGAAAACATGTTCATCAACACTTCTTCTCCTAGTCCAATCAAGAGCTCCACAATGGATATTTTGTTTTCACCGTCTCTTACTCTAGTTTTCATATAATATAACATAGATCCAATGGTTTTATTAATTCCAAATAAAAATTAGTAATCACCTAAAATATCTTATTCCTTTTATCCCATATAATGTTTTAATATTTAATTTTAGTTAAAAACATTTATTTTGTATTTTATCAAGAAATGTGAGATCACATCATAAAATATGGGATTTATATCCTCTTTTTTAAAGGAATGTATGGTTAGTTATTTTAATATTATTTATTAGTGTTTTAGTTTTTTGAATGTGTTATGTGATTTATTAATTGGATTAAATATTGTAGGATAAAAGTTAGTGATTTTTTTCCATTAAATAGTGGATTTTGGTGTTGATTTTAATATATAAAAATTTATAGTTACATCTGTTGGTGTTCTTAAGGGATTAATATCCATTAATTACGATAAATGCTTATTTCATATCATTTGGATATAGAATAATATAATGATAAGCGTCTAGGTGTTTCTAGTAGTCTTATTTATATTCCTTGGAGGTCATTTGAAATGTTAATGTAATATAATTAATATTGGTAATCAGAAATATATGCAATATTTTTAGGCTAATAGAAGAACATTCTGACATTTTTTTCTAATATTACTAATAATAATGTATTAAATGTTTTAAAAAAATAAATATTTTGTTCCAATAATATTTTAAAATAATATGTAAATAAATTTTTATGGGAATTTTACTTAAATGTTTTTAGTGTTATGTTTTTAAAAATATTTACTAAAAATATTGTTATAAATCCCTATGAAGTGAAGTATTGATAAAACCTTTTTTCATGTTAATGATTTTTCCAATAAAATAAATCTAAAATATTTTCAATGAATTAATCATATAATAGGTATGATTAAACATTTAATATTATTATGTGGACTTGATAACATGATAATTTATTATTTTTATATAGTTTACTTATCCATTATATGTTCATGATTTCATTAATGAAACAATATTATCTGTGTTTTAATTATTAATTATCATATAATCTTTAATCCTTGGTCGTGTAATTATTTCCTCAATAGTTAAAATGATTTCATTAACTTATTTATTAGATTGTAATGTTTTCCAATATAATACTACATTTTTGAAAGATTGAATAGAAATATTCAATGTTCATGTTTTCTAAGACAAATGATGTTATTTTTAAACATAACCTTTGGAAAAGTGGATATATTAAGATAAAGCATTCATTTTTCAATATTTATCTTATTTTTTAAATATTATCAATTCCGTCAACTATAAAATGAATTTTCTATATGTAACAAATGTATATCTAACCCCTAATACATGTTTAAAACAATAAAGAAATAATATATAAGATGGTTTAGTGAGAGGTTTATTTGTTTTTAAATAATTTTTTTTTCAATATATTTTTACAAAAATGAAATTAAAAATTATATATGTTTGTATAAACATGCCATTCAAATTAAATGTCTTAATAGATTTAATTAATTTTTCTTTCTATTTAACATTTTTTTCATTAAATGGACTATGGATGTAGAATTATTATTAATGTAAAAACTCATTCCATGTAATTATGGTGACTAAATATAAATCATTAACATTCTTTTCATTATGTAAATAATAATGAACAGATGTTAGTCTTAACCATTTTCATACCTGAATACTTAAATTATTTCACTCTAACTATGAATAGTTATTTATTATTCCATTTTGAGTTATTTATATAGTTCATAATTACTACTCCTTGAGTCTTAATTTTGGTTATACTATAAGATTTTATTATGAGTTGCTTATGTTTTTTATAATTTATGATATGAATTATTTCATGAATGACTTCATACATCTATCCCTTTTTGTTACCATATTTTTCAACTTGTTGTATTGTTTTCCAATATGTTCAAATTAAATGTAACATCGATTAAATATTTTTTAATCATGGATAAATTTATTTATTGATTATGAGTATTAAATAATGGATGTAATTGTGTTATTTTTACAATAAGAGTGAAAAATATATGGATAATGATGTTTTCGATAGGATTATAACAACTATACAATGTTATACCACATCTACCATCCCAATTGGGATGGGTAATATGATGCATTGAATTTAGTATTCACCTTACCATTCTTAAATTGTTTTTATTTTATCTTTATTTTCTTATGGTAGATGTATTTCTATTGAAGATATGTCCTAGAAAAAGCATGCATATATTAATTATGAGTAAAAAAATTTAGAATAAAATTTTACAAATATATATGAATCCCTATAAGTCAAATTATTAATGTTTTTATGGATTTTATAAATAATTTTTTTAATTTCCCATAATGTAATCATAACCTCAGACACCATCTTTATATTGTAATTAATTATATATAAAATCCTCTATATAATTTCCTTGGGTAATGGGAATCATTATATGGGATGATACCAATTTATTAGTGAAGAAAATGATATCAATGTGTTATAAAGGGTTTAAGAATAAGTATATAAGCAAACATGAGAATATGAGAGATATCTGATTAAAAATATAATTAAACAAAATTAATTTTCATGTGGTAATAGAGAAGAATATATAAACACTTATGATCAAATATATCACCTTGAAAAATCATGTGGAAATGTCATATAATAAATTAGATCCATATAGATTAATATAAACATAAATAATTTGTATTCCATTTAAATATTTCATAAAAATGAACTATATGATAAATATCAATATAGGAAGCCGTCAAATTGGGAGAAGGCCTAATCATTCCAATTACTTAAATTAGGAGGATAAATAGTCATCAAAACACATTATGATATTGATAAATGAAATCATTTTAATTCATTATTTTCTTAAGAGATATATTAATTTAACTATTGTTTAGAGTGGAAATATAGATCCCCAAAAATATCATACAAATATATGTGTTTCATATTAAATAAATAAAATATTATATATTGACAAATTAATGGATGGTATATGTTTTTTTTGATATCACTAATTTTTATCATTTAAAATCACCAAAATAATTAGACCAAATGATTCAAAAACATAGTCACCCAAAATGAATATTTCATAATTAAGTTAGAAGAGTAATTATAAAATAATAAATACATTAAAATTGATAAATAATATATATGGTAGAAAATGTGATGAAATTATAAAAGGATTTTAAAAAAAATATGTAATAAAATTGGCAAAAAGTGATGATATTTTGAGTTAATTTCAAGGGATCATTTTTTTAGTAGTTAATATAAATATTTAAAATTTTATTTTGAAATAAATCCAAGAAATTTGATCCTTGAAAATAAAAAATTGTTATGAAATGTAAATATATAGTGTAACATAAAATAAAATATCATGAAAGTAATAAAAAATTTATTTTAAAATTTATTTTTTCAAACTGACAACATAAATATAATAAAAATACATTATATTTTAAGAAAGATAGGCATGTATATAATTATAACATGATATAATAAATATTTTAGTTTCAAAAAAATATATTAAAAAATTTAAATAAATATTGAATATAGATATTGTATAAAAAGTTCCACTTGAGTGAATGATAAATATTGTTTGCTATGTTACATTTTTTAAAGAATACAATACATCAAAGAAGAATATTTTGCTGAGAAAATGTAATTTCCATAAAAAATGAATATATAATATGATAAAAAATTGGGATTAAAAATAGAAACATCAAACAAATAAGTTCAAGAATAACAGCTATAACAAAACAAAATTGTTTTATTAAAAAAAACCGTAATAATATCTCACTCTTCAAAGTAACAACACCTAAAAAATATATTTTATTAGAACTAATTTGGAATCTAATGAAAATAAAGTGTTATTAAAATATGATTCAATCATAATATATAATAAATAAATCATTAATGAATGTGGTTTAAAAAATTATTATAACATAAACAAAGGAAAATTAAATTTTGAAAAAACATTACCATTTCTATAGACCTCCACAATTGTTCTTTATCCAACATTATAATACACATAACCATACTAATTACATATTTCATAAACTTATTTTTGATATATTATATTTTTTTGAAAATATAAATACAATTATTAATTATATATTTATTTTTGAAATATTCTTTATTCCTATCATCAATAGTTAGTAACATTATTTGATTGGTAATAGTCTTGTAATGCTAACGTCGATACACATTTTATGATAAAATTTCAATCATTTCTATATTATTTAATGTTATAAAATGTTTATTCCATAATGATTTATTATTTTATATTTTAATTCCATGATAATTATAGTTATTATTCATGATGATGAAATTGTTAACGAGATCATTTATTCAATGTCATGTTAACAAATGTTATTTTATTAATAATTATATTAAATATTAATATTTCAAATCTTGAATATTAATCATTACATTATTTTAAATTTTTTCATTAAATATATTCTTATAATATTTATTTTTTAGGGGTGGTTAAAATTAAATACATCACGCATGGAGGCGGTAGATCACAATAAACATGATGGGTGTTATCATTTTCAAAAGGATGTGTGATATAAAGATAGTGGTTATGAAATTGTCATAATAACATTCTAGCAAACTAATGATAAGGATTTAATTATACTAAAATTAGTATAATAGGTCTTGTGAAGTTTCTGATTATAATTGTGGAGAAAAAATGGTTAGGGATTGAATAATACTAACCATGAGGGTATGAATCATCTCTTATAGGGCCTTAGTGAATTGTTGGACTTCGGATACATTCTTGTATAAATGGGATAGAAAATAATAAATTTGGTGTTATGGGAGTTAAATTGGGTTATTCATCAAGGTAATTTTTATGCATAAGTGTTTCTTGTATTTCATGGAATTGATCATATTTTATATGTCAAAAGGATAGATAATTTTAGGGAAAATTAAGTTATGTGATTCATAATAATGGAATTACATGGGTGATTAGTCAGATAGGTGAAAAAAATATAGTGAGATATGTGGGATTGAATTAACCACTTTAAAATATGTTATTAAATTTTTTTGATTTGTGTAAGTTTATATAAATTCAATCCATTTTGTACTTCATCCTTTTAAATTATTTTATGTTATATAACTATTTTCTATGGAAATTACATTTTTGAAAAAAAATAACATAAACCTATCTAACCAATTTTTTTGGGATGAATCACAATTTTGACAAAATTAGTCTAATTCAATATGTATATGAGGGAAATTTATCTATTATGTTAAAATATAAGATATATGGAAAAAAAATTTCAGTGAAAAAATAAATAATCCAAAAATAACTTTACATAAAAATAGATATTATCAATTACCAATAAAATAACTATGAATATATTTTTCATATGGAAAATTTATTTTAGGAAAATTTAGATATACTATATTTTCCTTTGTAAAATGAAAATTCATGGGATATTTAATGTATATTATTATTAGAATATATTAACAAGAAATTTTAGATATTTAGATAATATAATTGAATTATAGCAATAAAAATGTGTTAAAAATAATCTTTCATTTTTATTAAATAATAGAATGAAAAATATAAAAAAATACAAGATAAATATGTATATATATTTTGTTAATTTAAAATTTTAATTATTATTTCTTCATATCATTATTTACATAACCGATAATAATCTGTTCATAGGGCATCTAAACACTATAAGAATTGTAGGTTCTTTCAAGTTGTTATTTGGCTATTATTGATATCATAGTTGTTTACATGTGCTTCGACATCTCCTATAATATTTTTTCTAAATATGCAATGAGAGCGATATTGGAATGGGATTGGTCTATGGAAAATCGAGTAAAGCTACATCCCATCATTGATTTCCAAAATTGAGCCTCAAATGTTGGATTATATTGCATGAATACATTTATTATTATTTTGTTCAATGTGGGGAGAAGCGCTTTTATTGAAAAATAAAACAGTCTGGAAACTAGAAGATGCGCAGAAAAGTTCACGTAAGTCATCAATGGACTCATAATAAGGAGCTGAGTTTCTTCCTAATTTTTTCCAAAATTTTGCAGTCTACATCCTATAAAGCACCCCAATCCACTCATCTATCTCATCGACGCCCATGAACACTACCGTGGAGAGCTTCCAATTTTTTCTGTTGAAGAAGACTTTCGATGTTTGATTCATCTAATTTAGAAACATCAATTTCTGACTTATCTTTTGAAGTAGGACAGTTCTATATTCCAAACCCTCATCCACTACTTTGAATTAGTGTCCTTCTTTCAAATTGGCATGTCTCTAGGATCCTTCTGGATCTTTCATGAACCAACCCGTGTCGACCCTTAACCGGTCACTCGAGCCAATCCGTAGCAAGGCCTGAGAGGCATTCCTGATCCTCCTGAGCTGGCGATAAGGGTCAGGGCATCAACAGAGACTATGGGAATGAATTTAACAAATATAAATAAATAATTCATCAGAAATAATAAAGAGGATCACGGGATAAATAAATTGAATAAAACAACTAAATCAAAATAAAGCTAACCGAACTCGACGTCTGAACTAACTCCCTAAGACCTTCTGGGTCACTCTTTGACTCAACGTTCAAGCATCGTCCAAGGTGACCAAACTCAAGCTGTAACCTTTAAGAACACTAAAGACAGAAAATTACTATAGGTGTGAGTATTAAACATCAATAGGATAGCCCGATATATATTCCCAATGCACTACCATTAAAATAAATGAAACATCATTTAATGTTTGAACTACTATTTTTAAAAGTATTTTTTTCTATTTATTTTACTTAAAAGAAATGTATGAACCGTTTGCCTTAACCATTTTAGAATTTAGACTCATATCATCAGTGTCAATGAAATTTCAAAACGGGAATGTGATGTTTATATTTTCAAATTTTTTCAAATAGGAATAAAAACTTTTATCTAAAACCCATTTTTAGAAACCTAATCCAAACCATTTTACCACTTTCCAAGGAAAGAAATACACAAAAATACAAAATAGTAAGTATAAAACAAGTAAAATGTAGATATGCAGACAAGTAATATATTCAACACTGCAATTATCTGAAAGTTAATAGACATGGTCAAACCTTGGAGATCACGAATAATCCAGAAGACTCCAATACATGAGACCTAATCATCGTTGAAATGTCACAAACGGTGAAATCAAAACTCCCAAAACATTGGACCATACTTTCTCAGGAAGGCCGAGGTAAAATCACATAGAAATAAACCCAATATATCTACCTATTATGGGCCACTGGTCAGTACCATAACCTACTAATGCAACAATCATTCTTAGAATATTATATCAAAATTTCGGATTCCCATGTCACAAGTTTTTTGAAAAGGGGGTGATACAACTGATGTCAGCCGAGCATCCAATCACACACACACACACACATAGACATATATATATATTATATATATAATGCACAATAAGTATCACCCTGAGTGACCCCAAGGACTAATTTCATACCATTTATCAAAGAACATAAAGTGTCTAACATTAGACACTCTCATAATAGATCTTGAGGATTCCTTACTATGCACATACCATCCCTTATACACCCACATATATGGCATAAGAAACATCCATAAGAGGTTTTCATAATAAAAAAATTTTCACTAACTTCCACAAAGTATTCAAATGGGCCTTACAACCATTTATTCTTCACAAACCGGTATAATAATTAACAAAAAAACCACATTATTTATAGAGGGAAAAATTTTTCTCAACACCAGTACATTGATAAATTATCTCAAAATATTAAGGTTACATTTCCCTGGGCACATACATTTTTATAAACGTTTCAAATGGTGATTAATCGACAATGCATTTTAAAACACACCAAAACAAAACACCCATTTGTTTATAAAACCAAAACCCACATTAAAAACCAAATAGAAACATCTTTTAGACATAAAACTACTTAAAACACTTTCAAAAAACCCATAATCACTATTTTGTAAGTAAAATATTTATTAACAAGTCCAAACCAACCTTTTCATGCTATATAATGAAAACAATAATTATACTTCAATATTTATAAATTAAATATGAAGTGGATAGAATGAGATAAATGGATCTTGAATTAAAAAGGAAGTGCAATAGGAAATCATTCATCGATATCAAAGTGTGATGACATCACAACATTGGAACCATAGCGTGACGACAAGGAAAATTTTATAACAAGGAACGACGTTGACGCTCACATGGAAATACCCCACGTGGGTCCTAAAATATCAAAATGACCCAAAACAACAATTAATTAACCAAACCCCTAATCAAAAAGTGGTAATATATATATATATATATACACACACATATATCAAGTAGAAATGAAAAGAGGTTATACCGTAGAAAGGGAAAAATGCACTAGAAATGGTGCGGCGCACTGTCAGAGGAGACGTTGGGAAAACACAGACTGGTTGGGGCAATTCCGACAGTGCGGATTGTTCGGAGGATGGTCGGAGAAGATGTGGCTTCTTGAGGAAATCATCCAAAGGGGTCGACGGCCGGAGGAATGCCTCCCCGGAAGTTCGAGGGGGGTGGGGTGTCACACTGGCCAACAAGGGATACACCAGAGGGTGTCGCACCAGACCAGCTAAAGGGGTCCGTGTGGCTGGAAGCAGGATGACCAAGGGTTTTGGGCGAGGGATGCAGAACATCGGGGGAGCGAGGATGTCGGTGGGTAGGGTGCGGGTGAACCATATGTGATCTAGGGCGCCGAGTAGCTATGGTTCATGGAGTCACTACAAGGGGAGGCCGACTGAGAGGGAATAGACAAGTGAGGGAGATGCACTGGCAGAGGCATCTGGAGGAGGAAGTAGTGTTGGGAGGGCCTGCAATGGGGAGGTGTGGGAGCTCGATGCTGGCTGCTGCACTGGGGAGTGACCGAGAGTGGGCCAACCGGGGGTCAGGGCGCCTGAAAAAATAAGGGTCACGCCGGGATGATGGGGAACGTTGTAGAAAAGTTGAGGGTGAGGTGCTGGAAGCAAGGGAGGAGTCGGCTGGGTCTAGACCAGAGGAGTGGGGCAGGACAATAGAGAGGATGGGAGTTTGGGAGATTGGCTTACTACGCGAGGTCGATGGGGGCAGCGTAGTGAAGGGGGAACTGGAGCGCACTGCAAGGGGAAAGGGAAGGGTGTTGGAGGTGGGTGAGTAGGAGGGCAGGTCAGGGTTGCGGTCTGCAGAAGGAGTGCAGCGCATCCAAGGGAGAGGAGGGGGGCGATGGGAGTAGTGCTACGGATGGGGGTGCACCACGTGGGAGAATAATCAGGGCGGGGGGAACACCCACATGTAAAAACTATAAAAGAAAAAAAGAAAAAAGGAAGTGAGGAAAAAAATAAGGACAATCAATAAAAAAAAGTAAAAGTAAAAGAAAATAATTAAAAAATAATACAAATATTATTTATAATAAAAATAAAAAAAATCATCGTCATCATCATAATAATATTAATAGAAATTATAATAACAATAATGATAAAATAATAATAAATGAATTCATATTATATTAATAATAATAAAATTAACGTAAAGTCCAATCAACTACATGGGTGAAGCCTTGTTGTGCCACTCTCGACCCGTTTGTCTAACGACGTCGAACCCAAAAAATGCACATTTTATCAAAACAAAAAAACATCGGCTAGGACTCACCTCGGACACCAAAAAATTTTAAAGGTAAAAATATAATTAAATAAATTAAACACATAGGTCAGGATATTAATATTCTCCCCAAAATAATGCTTTTCATTCCTGAAAAGTCACAACATCATCCAACCGATCGATCAACACCTAAGGATTTCAAACAACATGATCCAAACTCTTGACACATGAACATTCCATCGACCACCAACGAGACATAACCATATTTCATGAAACAAATTACCAGGCTAGGTGGGGCCTGAATAGACTCCCCACCATAAAAATTCAACTGGTATCTAAACAAGGCCTTACTCAAGCTAGAAAGAATACAACAAGAAGATTTAAACAATTCAATCTCTTCCGAAAGGGATAGGAGTTGAACCGAAAACTCATAATGAATGAAAAACTCTAACCCAATTTTCGGGTTAAGAGGTCCCAAAGATTATATCAATGAAATTATGATGGAAAACTTCTCATGGCTCACCACTTTGGGGTTGACAGAAAACATAGTTGAATCTAATTCACATGGTTTGTCCATGAAAGGCCACTGATCATCAACTTTCATCCAAAAGGCACAATTATTGACATTGCACGAGGGATAATCCCATCATAATTTTTTTGACAAGAAGAGAAATTCAACAACCAAAAAACCACAACATACACACTAAAACTACCCCACCACAATGATAGAGTCACAACCTTATCCATGCTTCTAAAAATTCATCGGGGTTCCTGACTAAGCATTGGATTCACTCCGAGGCCTTTTGACTAGAGCTCTAATGGATGAATCATCATATGCCTCGCATTTAGGTTCTGATAATCCCAAAAATATATATAAATATTTTGATTTGACAAAAGAATTTATAGAATTTTAAAATCAAACCACACTGGAATTTAAAACCAGAGTTCATAAAAAGACCCATGACATTCCCATACATTTCCAAAACCAAAACTCCATCAGTACACTATAATGATAATATTACCCTTACACTATAAGGAATCATTGATATGAAACTTTAAACAAAAATCCAATAGCACATCACTTCTCATATCTTCAACTGTGATGCTTTCTAGCAATTCCCCAACAAAATAGCCGCAAGTGACCCTGGCGTCCACATGCCTAGTAGGGCTTTAGAGAACTTGTACAAAATGTCTTTTTGTGACTCGGTTTGCTACAATGATATCAAGTGTGGATCTCTCTCTCCGAAGAGGTTGATAAAAATTACTATTGCCTCTTGATTCCATGACCTTCTGCATCGAATTTTGATCGCCTACTCAACTACTCTTTGGATGTTTCCTCACTACACCTTAGAATTGAAGGTGGGAGGACCACTTAGTGCACTCCCACCAACATGGCTTTGACATGAAAAGCTTGTGTTTCCACATCGACAAATGATGCAATGTTGTAAACCAATACCTTCGATTGTAGATCGGGGTGGATACCCGCCTCGAAGCATCCAACCTTGAAGGAGTCAGTTGTAGCATACCCAAAATCATAAAGGACTAGCTCCACAAAGCACTAGAAATATTCCAACACAGATATGTCACCCTACTGAGAATAACACATCTCCATCTTCTTTCTCTCCCTTTCTTCTTTAGAAAAATACTGAAAAATGAACAATGTCTTGAAAAAAATCCTATGTAATCTCTGGACATGGCTTGTTCCAAGACACCAACTTCCACCACATCAACAGTGAACCACAAAGCATGAATGTTGCAAACATGACCATCAACAACTCAAGAATATCAATGAGGTTAAAGCCCATTTAAATCTTCTGCATCCAATCCTCTACTATGGAAGGGTCTGCATGACCATAAAAGGGAGGTGGATCTAAATTCCGAAACTCAAGCCTAAAATTCATAGGTTGATCAACCTCACTACGATCACCCATTAAAGCTTCAATGTGGATACCACTAAAAAAAGTCAAGAACTCAATCACAGCCAGATCAATAAATAAAATCCTCGAAATCAAATAGCACATAAATGAAACGCTCTAAACACAAGAAAATGAGCCATCATAAAATCAAAACATTTCTTTTGAAAACATATATAATTTAAAACATGCTCGGTGGGTTAAACACTCGCCATTGGTATTCCCTTGAGTCTCACTCACAGACATGTATTTGTGCCACCTCGGGAATCCATTAACTATACCAGACATCTATCCACATTTCTAACATATTATTATGCATGTGAGAACCCATAGAAAGACTAAGGCCAAAACAAGGTGACTTTATTTTTTAAAAAAACCAAGAGTAATCCAATTTCCTTTAAAACAATACTCAGATTAAATATTTCATTCCAAACAACCAGTGTTCAAAACCAATTTTTTTCTGATACAAACATCTTCTAGAATACATAAGAGTCCCAAAAAAACCAAAAAGGAAATTAGTGTTGGTGGGTGACTAGACCATATGGTTGCCTGCCATATTCCAAACACATCACCGACATAGAGAGACTTTTAATACCATTCCCCTAGCTTCACATGGCTTTCCAGGCCATGTGGATTAGGACTACTATTATCCCAACACCCTTGGTCATATCCCAATATCAATACATTCCATTAAAACCCAATGAAACTAAATAAACTAGATTTCCCATGGAAACTAGACGATCATAATGAGAAAGAGTTCACGACGCTCTTCCCCCAACTACCCCTCAACACAAGAAAATCCTACTTCACCTTCCTTGATATACCAAATAACAATGGGCCCTCTAAAAAGTGAGATATTCTAATAGCCAACCTCCTTTGATACCATTTTTTTCGTAAACAACCTAGGTTGACCTTGAACCGGTCACCTGCGTCAATTCACATCAAGCGCAGGGAGGCATTCCTGATCCGCCGTGGTTGGCGACAAGTGCCAGGGAATCAATAGAGACTGTGGGCATGATTTATCCCAATATAAATAAATAATGTTGCATAAATAATATTGAGTTGTGCAGGAAAAATAAACTGAATAAAACAACTAAAAGAAAATAAAGCTAACCAAACTGGTCGTCCGAATTAACTTTGTGCGACCTTGCAGGTCAGTCTCTGACTCAATGATCAATGGTCGCACAAGGTTAGCAGACTCATGTTGTAGCCTACACGAACACTAAAAATAGAAAAGAATTATAGGCATGAGTATTAAAACTGAAGAGGCTGGCCTTATATTTATTCCCAATGCACTACCTTTAAAAAAATAAAAATAATTTCAAGTTTTAATGACAATTTATAAATGTCTATTTTTAAAAGTATTTTACTTAAAATCTAATTATGCACCATTTCCCTAAACCATTTTCAAATCTATATTAATTTTATTAGTTACAATGGAATTTTAGAAAGGGAAAGTGATGTTTATAAATAAAATTTTATACAAAAAGGATTATACAATTTCATTTGGAAACCATTTTTAGAAACCTAATCAAAACCAATTTACCACTTTCCAATGAAAAAGATATAAAAAATCCACATGAGTAAGTACAAAACAAGGGAAATATAGGTATGCATACATGTAAAATATTCATCACTGCATGTAACTGAAAGTCATTAGACATGTGTGAACCTAAGAGATCAAGAATAATCTAGAAGACGCCAACACAGGAGACCTTATCCTCATTGACATGTCACACACGATGAAATCAAAATGCCCAAAATTTTCGACAATCTTTTCTCGGGTAGGCTGAGGAAAAATCCCATAGTAATAAACCCAATATATCCACCTACCATGGGACACTGGTCAGTACCATAACCTACCAGTGTGTAAATTATTCTTAGAATATTCTCTTAATAATCTAGATTCCCATGCCTCATGTATTTAGGAAATTGGGTGAGCCAACTGATTCCAGTCGAGCATCCGATCACATACATACATACATACATACATATATATATAATGCACAAAACGAATCACCCCATGCTAGCCCATGGACTGATCTCATACCATTTATCAAAGAACATAAAGAGTCCAACATTAGACACTCTCATAATGGATCCCAAGGATTCCTTAATAAAGACATCTCATCCCTTATGCACATGCAATTATACCAAGAGAAACATCCACATGATGTTTTCATAATAAACGAATTTTCACTAACTTTCACAAATTGGAAAAATGGGCCTTAAACCATTTCTTCTTCTTAAACAAACATTTATCATTAACAAAAAATCCGCTTTATTTAAAGAGAGTAAAAATATCATTTAAACACCAATTCAATGATAAATTCTATCAAAATATTCATGTTACATTTACCAGGGCACACACATTTTTATAAAAGTTTCAAATTGTAAATAATCGACAATGCATTTTAAAACACCCCAAAAATCAACACCCATTAATTTATAAAACCCAAACCCACATTGAAAACCAAACACACAATTATTTTAAATGTAAATCTACTTGAAAAAAATTCATGAAACCCACATTCACTATTTCCTAAGTGAAATATTTATTAACATGTCCAAAATAACCTTTACATGCTAAATAATGAAACAACGAATTATACTTCAATATTTATAAATTAAACAAGGTGAGGAAAGTATGAAATAAAAGAATCTTGAATTGAAAAGGAATTGAAAATTAAAATCCTACCTCAGAATCAAATCCTGATGACAACACAACCTCAGAACCAGGGAGTGATGACAAGCAACTTCAGAAACAAGGAGTGATGATGACACTCACTAAGAAACACCCCGACTGTTCCTAAAATATCAAAACGACCCAGAACAAAAATTAATTAAAAAATAACCTAATAAAACCATGGTAATATATATATATATATATATATTAGAAATTAAAATATGGTATACTAGAGGAAGGAGAAAATGCATCGGAATGCATGTGGAACACTAACAGAGGCGACATTGGGAAAACGCAGGCTGGTCGAGGCAAGGCCGACAATGCAGATTACCCGGAGGAAGGCTAGAGGAAGGCTGTTCAAGCTGCATCCACTGAAAAAGGTCATCCAAAGAGGCTTCCGCCTAGTGGAAGGCCTCATCGAAGGTTCGGGTGGGTGTCACGTCTGCCAGCAAAGGCCGCACCGGAGGGTTTCGCCCCGGACTAGCGAAAGGGGTCCACGTGGCTGGAAGTGGGATGACTAGTGGTTGTGGGTGAGGGCTGCCGAATAGTGGTGGTGTGAAGTGGCCAGTGGGCAGTGTCTGTGAGAAATAGTTGGTGGTAGAGGTGTTGGGCATATGCGGTGCAATGCGGCGCTACAAGGGGATGGCCGACTGAGAGGGTTGAGGCAGGTGAGGGATTTATGCCGGCCGGGGTAGCTTGGGGAAGAAGCAGCACTGGGAGGGCCTATAATGGGGAGTTGAAGGTGCTATACCCCGTCTTCCACACTAGGGAGCAGTTGGGAGTGGGCAGGACGAGGGTTAGGGAGCCGGGAAAAATAGTGGTTTCACTGGGTTGATGGGTCGCGCTACATGGAAGTCGAGGGTGAGGCACTGGATGCAAGGGAGGGGGTGGCTGGGTCGAGACCAGAGGAGTGGGGCAGGATGATGGAGAGGATGGGAGCTTGGTGGAATGGATTTCTACATGAGTTCGGTGGGAGAAGCGCTATGGAGGGGGTACTGGAGTGCGGTGCTAGTGGAAAAGTAAAGGTGCCGATAGCGGGTGAGTTGGAGGGAAGGCTAGGGTTGCGGGCTACATGTGGATTGGAGCCGAAATGCAGGGGAGAGGAAGAGACTGATGGGAGAAACACTACTAAGGGTGGTACACTGTTTGGAAGAAGAACATGGGTAGGGAGGGGGACCACCAGCGTTGAAGGATGAAAAGAAAGAATAATAATGGAAGAGAAGACAAAAAGTAGATTACGAAATAAAATTAAAAATAAAAGTAAATGAAAAGTAAATAATAAAAAATAATACTAATAATATTATTAAAAATAATAATAATCATAATGATTAAATAATAATAAATGAATTCATATTATTTTAATAATAATAAAATTCACGAAAATTCCACGCAGTTGCGTGGGTGAAGCCACTCGGTGTCACACTCTGCTCGTGCGTCCAACGACGTCAAACCCAAAAAGTGAAATTTTTATCAAAACATAAAAACATCGTTCCAGACTCACCCCAGACCCCAGAAAAAATATTTAAAGGTAGAAAAAGAATTAAATAAATTAAATCCATATATTGGGTGTGGCATAATCAATTTTTTCTATAATAGAAAGTTGTTTCCCCTTTGATTTTTTCTCTTCTATCACCTTCTAAGAATGCAACAAGACGGTACTATCAACATTATCCTCCTTGTGTGGGTCAATGAATTCTTCTATATCAGTGATACCTACGTTATCAATTTGGAAATTGATAGAACAATGGGTATTTGAGGGTGTCACATGCATCTCATTTATCTTGTGCAATGGTGGGGGATGTGTAGGGTGGTTTCATCCTAATTTGTTCATGGCCTCCCCATTAAATCAGAAATAGACCCAATCTGCATTCTAGGCTAGAAAGCAGGGGGACAATCTAGTATCTCATTTCTCATAAGAGCAGTTTGGGGATTTCATGAGAAAGAATACTTTTCTAGTAAGGGAGAACCAAATTGGGGGTTCTCACTTAAGATGCTATTGGCCTCTACCTTTAAAACAGAAATAGATCCAACCTTCATTCCATGTTGAAAATCATAATAATAGTCCTTCTTTGTGGAAGGAATACCATAAATTGTATTCTCATCCATGATAACAATAGAAAAGGTGGATTTAGTAACTTTTTTGACAGCAGAGGAGGAGGGGACTTTTGAATAGAATCCCAAGGCTCTTTCCATTATACTATAGGATTTCCTCTAATGAATTATAATTTTATGATGCCACATGAGTGACCATTCCCACCATTTTTGAACCCATATTGTGTTCTATTTTATCATCTGATGACTATACCATAGCATTTTTCTCTTTTTCAATAATATAATCCCATGATTTTCTGACATGGGAACTAATGAACTCATTTTGTTGTAAAATATTTCGAGTGGGAGACATCAATGGGCCTTCAGTGTGAGTTTCTTCACCACTGCATGCCTTTAGGTTAGTCGAGACATCCACCCTAGCATGAGATAGGTTCTGGGAATTCACAGCCTTTCTATCTTTATTTTTTTTAAAGCATGTGTTTATATCATGTCCATAGTTAGAGTAGATATACCCCATAATAGACCTCATATAATTTAATGAGTCATGGCCTATTACCATGATATCTAAAAATAATCTTGGTAGGTTTTCAAAAACAATCCTTAACTATAATTATTTTTCATCAGTCAAAAGGAAGACTTTAACAACTAGAGTAGTAGCTAAATTCACTTCCACAATGAAACGAGAAAAGTGTCCATATCTAGCCACTTCGGTTTCCTTATCAGTTTCAATGGGGATACTTATAGACAATACGATGTAATATATTATTCGAGGATGCCAATAGATCCAGTTTATGTTTTAAACATTAACCTATATATGGACCGAGGAGTTACTGATTTAATGAGGGTTGCAATTATGGTCCCATTCATGAATGTGAAGTGTGCCAGGATTGAACAAGATTGAGAAAAATACCCCATTAACATCTATTTTTAAATGTAAATACAATGGATATGATTTATTTTTAATATTTTAATAAAAATATATTTCATTTTATTTTAGTTTTTTTCATAAAACATGAAATCATTGATTTTGGGTATTGTAATTTCTAGGCTTTTATATTATACCCCCACAACCTTATAGAAATTTTATCCATGACCATATATTAGTTAGATATTAATAAATGAGTTATTTTTGTCTCATAATATTACTACATTCCCACATAGCTTCCACAATCATATAGTTTTAACATAGAACATTTTTCCCATGGGATGTCTTATTCTGTGGAACCATATATTTGTTATCCAAAATATCTAATAATTTTCCATATGATAGACAATATACCAATAAGAGAACATATTAGTTTATTATAATTAATTAATTTTTTATTTATATCCTCAAATGAGATATATGGAATACTTTATGTTGTTGTGGGGAACTTGGAGGTAGTCCTAATTGACATGATATTTCCCATACAAGATCATTAATATCAACCTTTCATTCATAATATCATAAAATAGTTCCAGTGATCTTTATTGATGAACTTCATGTTAACAACATCAATATAATAATTTCACATGTGGTTATCATCATCACTTTTATGTCAAAACTGTGAGTGTTTCATATTTTGGTTAATGGTTTTACCCCACTCTATTATGTCACAGATATGTTCATGTCATAATAGCTTCCCTTTGAAATTTCACCGGACATGGTGGAGTTGAACATATCTTCCCCTGTAGAGCCTCATATGGTGCCATTTGAATACTGTTGTGGAAGAAATTACTATATCATATATCACACCATGGTAGATAATGATCCCAACATACTTTGGGATCCATTGAGAACGAAAGTAGAATATCATTAATTTTAGAGTATTCCATTCAGGGTGGCCCTCATTTTGAAGATGATTAGTCTTTCTAATAATCCCATCATTTTAAATTCCTACCGAAGGATCCACTAAATCATTGATATGTGCCATATATATGAATCTAATACAATTTAATGTAGTATTTCAGGTATTCATTATAATTCATTTATGTGTGATATTTGAATTTTATCTAGGGGAAAGATCTATTTCATATATGTGAAGTGTACATATTTTATATTCCTATACACCAATACCTAGATTTAATAGTATCTAGTAGATTTATTAGAAATACTCATGATGAAATCCTAGGAGAGGTTCTCCTGCATTAATACCAATACAAATAATATTTTCATTATCTCATTAAAATTTGGATGTTTGGTAATTACATTTGGGCATACCATCATCAAGATACATACAATGTAATCCCTCACTTCATGTTATCAAATTATATGTTTATGAAAATTTCTATATATCATAGATAATTATGGATGATTATAGAAGGATGAACTATGTGAATCATCAAAATTCTCCTTCTATATATCGATCATAAAAGGGAATGATATTTCGGTTATAAGTTGCATAAATTGATCACCATCAATATTTAAAACATGAATATATCATATGTTCATCTATACTTATATATCTTTATCATGGACCTCCTTAATCCTTACATAAATTGATTATTATGAAATAATTTGGAAAATGTATAATTTCAACACTTCCTTTTTGATATATATATTCATACAATGAAGATATATAATGATATAATAATATTAAATTCTCATCTTTTATATGGTTGTATTATCACTTTGTTAGAGATAATATTATACATTTTTTTATTTCCCTGTGTGGTACTATAATATAATGAAATAAATAATTATTAATTCAAATAATCTCTTTTATATTTTATTTATAACATTATATGAGAATACATACATTATGATTATGTGGTCAGGTTAGATATCATATATTTCACGAAAGAGATAATTCCAAAAAAATAAATGTAAATAATAGTAATTTTAACTATTGACCTTATGATGGATACTTTTTCTCACGATTCTTTAATTGACGTGATGCATAAGCTTTTTCATTTTTAATTATTGTATGAAAAAATCAAACCCATTAATAATGAATCACTTTAAATTAAACACCATTGTACTCTTAAAAAACCTAAATTTTTTAATAAAATAGTAATTATATCTTTGTTCGAAATATAAAAAATAAGGACCTAGAGGCATTCAACCTAAATGGAAGGTCTGGTATTAACATAATATTATCTAAGAGATTGATGAGTGGGACTAAGACATAACACATTGCTAGAAAAAATAGGGGATATGCCTTATTCAAATAACTCCTCAAAATGATCTAATTAAAGGGATCTATTATGTTATGGAATTTGATTAATGAATTTGATAGAACACAACCTAAATAAAAATAGATTGAATCACCAAAAATTTAGGTTTCGTTTTATGTTAATGTGGTGGTTTTAATGATCAATTGATTCAATGTTTAGTTTCCATGAGATTGTTATGTTTAATTTTTATGATGTTATTTTTTCATCCCTGAAATTATCCCATTTTAGTATAGTAAGGGATAAAACCATAATGATCCATGTTAAAAATGGATTCCATGGATAATTTTAGGGATTTCCACAATAAGAAAACTAATTTTATAAGAGTGGGAGTGATTAACATTGTGATTATTCACAACTTTGTATCATTAATTATGATTAAAATTTTGTTCTTAGTTTTGTTTCCAAACATTCCGAATAAGAAAATGATGGAGTCTCATTGATGCTTAGTGATAAGATGATGAAGTAATTTGTTTTCAATCTTTTTTATATAAAAAATTTAAAATAGACATATGGGGGAATGTCTTAATGGAACTACAAAATGATTTATATGGGGTAAATGAGGTGATACAATGATAATATCTGAAAGAATAAATGAATATTTTAGTAAACACAATTAGTATAAATAGTTATCTTACAAAGGATATAGTTTGAAATAAATGATTTATATGTGAGGAATTTACGCACTACATAATATCAATAATATATTAATGGGAAATTATCCACTTATATAGAAATTATTTTTAATGATTTTATTGAATTTAATAAAACCGTGAATTAATTAAAAATAAATATATGATATTTAATTTAAAAATAATAAACAATATTGGATATTCATGATAATTTATTGCTTTAATTTTTTCACTATAAATTTGATATATATATCTTATTATGTTCAATCATGTATATAATTATTTTTTAGTAATTACTAAAAATGAAAAGTAAAATTAATTTTTTTATAATCTATGGATTTTATTAAATTTAAATCAATTAAATTTAGATATCGAAGAAAAAAATGTATTTTTGAGATAATGAGATAATATGTTTTATATAAATCAATAAATTTAATTCATTTCTTAATTTTTTCCCATTAATATATTTTATGTCATATATTTCAACATTGATAGTTTTATTATTATACATCATATGATATTGATTTATGTTAGTAGTGGTCAATAAAATGTGGATTTATATTTATTCACATTTTTATTTAGGGAATTTCCACAATAATAATCTATAAAATTACCTTGTATTATTAATTAACATTTGGCTAAATTAAATATCAATAATTATATAGCTATAATAATTATTACTCCAAAAAACAACTCATTCCTCAATAATGTCATATAATTTTTATTTCTATCTATTCTATAATTAATAATTTTTAATCAGGTCAACTGACTGTCCTAAAATTGTTTTATTTGTTATATAAGAATAATTCACAGTTGACTCACATTTGTTATATAAAATTATATATTTTATCCCATAGAGATGTGGACATAAAAAAATTCTATTAGGATTCAAGTTATTGGGAGGGAGATTGTTCACGGGTTACTCTCACATGGTTGGAATCACATCATGACCCCTTTTACCATTATTTTTACATCAATAAAATGGATACAAAGGTATATGATATAATTTACATCATTTTAGTGTTAGATAGTGTATCCCTTAAAATATTTTTGGATGATATTTGACATAATATATGAATATGAACTTCAACATATCATTTCTATATAATATAAAACCAATTTATCTTGTTTTATAATACATAATGTGGAATGGTCAAAATTATTTACTTTCAATTCTCTTTTGTTATATTAAATAAGTAATTCATAGCATGAGGACATCGTATCCATGAAAAGTAATGTAATATAAGACTTGTAAGTAATGTATTGATATTTAAATCTATATCACCCTCTATTAAACAATTTTCTAACATGATCAATCCAAAATATGGAAATAAATACATCTTTAATGGTGTTTACCTTCATTATTTATTAATTTTTGATGATCACATCTCATGGACTGAATTCGAATGTTATGATTTGAAAGAGGTTGAGGAATTGATATATTTTATTGTTCATCATTTACCAATAGTACAAAGTAATATAATATATAGATAAGACATTAGGAATTCATTATATATATATATATATTATCAAATTACCTTTCCACATTACTATGTGTGACAACAGAATAATATAGTTATCCACTAGTAATTTATAAAAAATTCTTAAACATAACATTCCTTATAAATATACATAACTATCTCTTATTCCTAACAATTTTTCAATAGATCAATGAGGAATTTTTAAATAATTTTATAATTAAAAGTATTGAATTTGTTTTATAACACATTGGATAATAGAATGCAGTTTTGGTGGATCATATTCCATTTTATGATACTATGTCTCTTAGAATGAACATACACAGGGGAATGAGTCATCAAAGTCTATGGAGAAGAAAAAGCTTGATTCCACAAGGGAATACCATGATGACACCGTCTAGATTTTTTGGTTGGGGAAACAATGTAATATTGAAAATAATCATTTACATTGTGACTATCATTTACTAATAGAGTCCTCTAAAAATATAGTAGTAGGAATGTCAATGAATGGTAATGAATTGAATTTTCTATAATTGTGATCTCATATGAACTATTTTATCCTCGTTAATGTGATGGAAATTATGTGATGATGGAAATTCCTTTCAATTATATCCACAAAATATTTATATATTCCATATCCATGGATTTTTATATGCAGTATTCATTTTTTTGATGACACACTGATACCTTTTCAACATATATTTCTATTAGTTAGATTATAATGAGATAGGTGATCTCGGTGCTCCCATCAAAGGGGGATCTTATTTGGATATTAGTCTCCCAACATAATAAAATTATTAGAATGAATTAAATGACTATTTAAAAATATTTTCTACTCATAAGTTATATTTATCATTTTATTTATCTTGTAAGAGTGTAATATGATATATTTTAGAGGCCCTAATCTTTAGAGTCTTGCAATGGGAGATTCTGTGGTAATTACAGTTGCAACTATTAGATCCATTCATAGAATTATTATGAAGTGTGAATGATTATGAAGTGTGAATGATTATGAAGTGTGAATGATTATCTAACATTAAAGTGGTAATGTCACAAAATTTATAAACAATCATGTTTAAAACATGAATTCCTTCCCTTTATGCATTATCTATAGTGGAATCCACGCAAGTCATATGTGATTCAAAATTAATTTGAGGTATGAAACCTTCACATATCAATCTATATAGTAAATTATTATCATAGATATTTTCATGAATAGTGTAAAAAAATATTTAGTGGTAGGCGAAATAATTGTGTGACCATCAATACATAAATTATTAATCCCATTACTTTATGGAATCTCCATCATGTTGTGGTCCAGTACAAAAATCAAATATCCTAAATCATGCTACAACTTAAGGGAGTAAATCATGTTATTTTGATTATCAATGTGACATATAACACCCATGTAATTCCTCTCTATATAATATATATTAGTAGATTTATATATCTATATTTACTAGGAGTTAGTTATACATAATAAATTATTTTTAGGTCAAACCCCAATATTTTAACTCAAATAATGGTTAAATTTACTTATCTCGCCAATTTGGGAGCAATTCATTGTAATGATGGTTCCATAAGATATTTTATATTTTTTTTGATTTTATTTAAACATTAAAATATAACATGGTATCGTAAAATAAAACATTATACATTTATATTATTATCATTTTGACAAATTATTTTTTCATATTAACTAATATAATTTTTTATAGTTTCACTTGGTTGAGTTGTATCCCTAGATATTATGTTCGAGTATTCCTTTGAGGGTTGAATAAACACTAAATATTTCAAAAAAAATTGCTTAGAGATTTCATTAATTCTTATTTTATTGATTATTATATAATTATTAATTTTGTTTTTAGGATGAGGGTTTTTAAACTTCAAATGAATATGCATAAGTTGAAGAAGAAAAATGATTTTGGGACATTATAATGTTTTCTTAAATATCCTGAGTTTAATTATTTAATGTTATATATTAGACCATGGTTGTGTACCACAATTCATGGAAATTAATGAGACATACTACTCTAGGTAACTCTTTTCATTATTGGATGATCAATAGTGAATTATAAATTTTTAATGAGTTACAGAATCTACGAACTCTGAATATGGTTGTAGTTAATGTTAAAATAGTGACTAACTATATAATTTTGGATAATAGTTAGGTTGTAGTATTTTAGAGTATATAATCATTGGAAACTACTACATATGTCTCTATAATAACTAATGTATTACTATGAAAATAAATGTTTGTTGAATCTATGGATAAAAGGACTAGATATTAAATAAGGTGTTGTTTAAAAAATATGGTGATGAAACTATAGTTTAGTTAAGTATATGGGTTCATCCTATCTACATAAAATGAATCTCATGCATCCTTTTTAATAAACTAGTAGAGTGTGGAATTTAATTGAAGGGGTTTCATGATGTTACATTTCCCTTTAATTAACAATTCCTTGATTTTTCATCATTTGATAATTTTATTTTATATTAGGCAATATTTTCATTTAAAATATAGGATAGACTAACCTGACTAACTAGTAGGTAGAAGATATTTATATCCCTTTTTTTCTATCCATTGTATTAAATGTTTCTTAAAATGGATGATTCTGTGAAGATCCCAATTCTTAATCTTGAAATTGGAATTTAGTGTACATTGCAAATTTATTTTTTCAGTTAATGAGGTTCGTTCTAATAATAGATTATCCCTTTTTAGATCGTCATGGATACCATTATTTTATGGAATCAATGTTCTAACCTATGATATAATTTAGTAATGGGAAACTAATGAAACTAGAAAATATATATACATTAAAAAATTTCCAACATTATCTAGAATCAATGTAATCATTAAGGGTATCCTTATGAAAAACCGTAAATAATATTACTTTTGGGAACTCATTAATTTTATTTCGGTGAAGAATTTCATCATATGATCCTAATGATACTAGTACGATAACACAATACATTCCAAATCACTCATGATTATATTGAATAATATAATACAATTTATATTGAATATTTCAAATATTTTATTTCAAAACATTAATTAATAACATTTTTCATTATTTTAACTACTATATTTAAAAAAACAATAACATTCACTTGTTTTTGGTATTTTATATAAAAAAAGATATTCAAATATGCCGTGTTGAGTATATTTTTCTATAATTTCATGTATACATGAATTGAAATATTATATTTTTTAATTTTCTAAATGAATAGGGATTTATAAATTGACATGACTGCTAAAAATCATCTTTTAATTTTAATTTTAAAAAATACATGTGATATTCGATAATCAAAAAATGTATTTTCTCATTTTGGTATGATTAATTTTTTAAATTAATTTTTTTAAATGTAACATTGATTATCTTTTCAGTGTAATAAATTTATTTAATATATATATATATTATAATTTTATAATTGTGGTTTTCATACTTTCTAAATTAATATTCTTATACCAAAAACAATTTTGAATTATGAATATTTATAATTTTGGAATTTTAGTTTCATAATAGACTTAATATAGTGGGTTTGATTGTAATAACAAAAATTACATTTACATTTATTACTTAATTAATTTAAATTTACTTCCACCTAATTGTATATTTAAATGTTTTCTGAAATATATAATGGTTGGGTTGTAACATACCAACATTCAATGCCATATAAACAATATGGTTTTCATATATTCATATTTTTCACCTGACATACTGTAACACACTGAACCCAGTTACCTAGACACGGTGCATTATTACATAACATTGGCATGATCACAAGAAAGATCAAATCTCAAAAGACGGATTGGTTTAGTAGCATTGGAAACACTAGATATATTCATAAAGTTTTACATTACATCATAAAGTGAAAAACTACTACAACAACATAGTCTCCATTTCCCACACTCATATCCCCACATACTATCCCTGCAGGTCATTCATAAATTACTTCTTCACATCCTGGGAAAAATAAAACATAGAAAAGGGGTGAGCTCAAATGCCCAGTAAGGATAATAATATAGCAAAAACATTCATAAATATGATTAAACATTTAAGGCAATGTATAACATAAAACAAAATCCTTTTAAACTTGAACTTCAACATAGTATGGAAAAGATAAAATGAAAAAATTCCATTTACTTATTCACATGGATATTCTACTAATTGAATAATCACATGCAATATCAATAACCACTTTCATAATGATGGAATGTATAATGCCAGACTATCATAACCACATAGCCAAGGCCTCGTGCCAAGACTACAAATAATATTTTTCCAAGGCCTTGTGCCAAGACGCTATTTTGTCTCATGAGACCTACCGATGCATTGAGGAGCTATAGTGGGCTCCACCCGTCACATATTGAGTCCAATTCATTCCCATATTAAATGATTTAAACATAACATAAACATTCATATTAAAACTAACATACTAAATGTCAATACTTTCACCATAAACTATGAATGGTATAAAAATAGAACATCCATAGTAAAACATATCACAAAACCTTCAATACAATATAGAAGTTTTGTATCATAATAAATCAACTTCAAATAAGCATAAAATCCTTCAAAGAATGTTGACATAGATGAAATCAAAACTCTTTTTAGAGAAATATCTATTTCTATTTTGAAATCATTTAAGAGTCATATATTTATGAAATAAAACATTTTCTTAGAAAATAATCTTATAAGCTTGTAAGTGAAGCTTCAACGATTTTATAATGGCGGAAAATAACCGCACCCGCCATATAAGTTAAAAAAACATTCTTACCTTAATTCTGTCGAAAAGGTTGAAAAAGACCTTGTTTGGAAAACGACAGAACGATTCCTTTATAAACAACTTATAAAAAGTCAAACAAGGATATAAATGACTTTAAACCATATTCTTGTAAATAGTAAAAATGTTTTGAAATACATTTTTAAAAAACATGGATGTGGATGATAAAGAGATCCTAGTAGATTATTACGTATAAACAACCTCGGAGAATGAAGAGATTGTGAATTAAACCATTTACTTGTACTTTTCCTTGGTTGAGGGTACGTTAACCTCCTGTATAATGGTGAAATAATTGTTATTAAATTATACAATAATCATATATATTAAAATTATATCATATATGATCTTTTAACATTGCTTTGTTAATAATATCTTAGTATTATCGTCGTTTCGGGTGTTAACTTACTAGTTTTCTTTTATATGTTTTTTTACATAAGCCATGTTTGTCATGGATAGGTTGTATCTTATTCATATCCAGAATGATATCATGTCCTTAAAAATTATTTTTAAATCATCAAATTATAATTATACTTGAATGGATACGATGGAGAATGAATTTCATCGCGTTCGTGGAGACGATAGTCCGTACGTACGCAGGAGCGACAATATCATTATTTTGATATTAAAATAATATATAATTGGATAGTATATCATATATAAAGAATCATTAACATGTTATATTTATTATTTACATGAGGTACACATCATTATTATACCCATCCAAATAATAATATATTGAATAACAATTACACCACGACGTGGAGACGGTAAGCCGTACGTACGTACGTATGGTGACATGTTATTCAAAGGGTGGATAGAATAATAAATATGGTTGTATCATATTTATAATAACATCACAGTATATATAAGATATTGGAGTTATTATTTTAGAATGGTAATATCAAAGAAAGAAGAAGTGGAAGAAGAAATGAATTTGAAAAAGGGTGGTGAAAACGTTACCTCTTCTTCAGGTTCTTCCTTTTGATTTGATCAAAAGGGCTTCGTAGGATGGCTTTATGATCAAAATAAGACATCTAGGTTGTATTGAGGGATGTTTAGAGAGTATTTGGTCAGAGCTTGGCCGAACCAAAATGCTTTGAAGGTGTGAAGTAATTAGAAGGGGGAGTTCCCTTTTATAAGAGGGGTGAGGTGAACCTTTGGAAAAGCTAGAAATATTAATTTATAATAAATTCATATTAGGTTTCTAATGGCTCCAAAGTAGATTATTCTAAGGTTAAGGTGGTGATAGGTTGAAAAGAATTCATCCAATAGAATTTAGACAGGTTTGGGTTACTATATTAACCTTATCATATAGTTTTAACTCTTAGTTAATTAGTTTGATATTTACCATGTCACTTTGTATTTTTATATTATATAGTTAATAAACTTACTTTATACATCCAAGAGACCCCCAAGTGGTCAATTAATGATACACCTATCATGATATAAGTCTCTTGGACGAACTTTATATTTTTAGGAATTTAATATCAATTAATAATATAATATTTGTTTTAAAAACTCTTTTATGTCAATTTTGACATTATTCAATAGTTGATTTTTTTGAAACTTATAACAGAATTATTACTTCAAAAAAAGTCAATTAAATCAATCCTAATATGTCATATTATCCTAGAAAATTAGTTTTATTCATTAAAAGTCTCAAACTATATTTATTTGGGTATTTATAATATCAATTATTTTAATTTTTCACTATTATGGTAATTACTGCATCATCATTGTGTCATAAATAAATTAAATTATTTAATGTCTAAAAATTATAAATAAAATATCATTATGTATGAAATATTTTTATCTTTCTAATTAATATTTAAAATTGAATTTATCGTATGTATATTACTATATTAAAAATGTTTTAGTAAATAAACATTGATTTTATCTCTTTTAACTCTTCTTTGAATTAAATAATAATAATTGTCCTAAACTAATCCAAGTGGACCTAAATGATAATATTTTATTCCTAAGGTTGTTTTTGGTCTAGATACACTTGTCCAATAGAATTAGGACATGTGTTAGGGTAATATTAAAATAATTTTTACCCTTAATTGCCCTATTTACTTTTAACCGTGGTAAATAAAAGTAAAAAGTCACTATTCACCAAAAATTATTTTAATCTCATTGAACCACATTTTACTTCCTGATATCAACAGTGACTCTCGGATTTTTGAAATTCCATTCACAGAAGCGGTAAAATTAATTTTTATGAAAAAAATCAGTTTTTTAACTACAACTTAGTAGTTTCACTATTCATCAAGAATTGAAGTTTTTCAGAACAATGCCAAAATTTTACCCTAAGCTATAATTAATATTCCGAATTCAAAAATGATGTCTATTTTAAAAAATTAAAAACATATAAGTTTCATTAATTAATTTTATAATTAATTCCCGTTGTCACAACAAATAGCGTGTTTTTAAGAAATAATATATACCAAAAGATTGACAATTGTTTAGGTCCAAATTCAATGTGAAATTAATTCTAAGGAACACCATTGGATAAAATGGTAAAAATATATTCTAAATTTACTTTATAACCACTCAATGAAATAACTTATCACTATAGATTATTTTGATTAAAAAAAATTTTTTAAGTATTTTTCACTATTCATAAAAATTTGAAGTTCTCAGAAAAATACCAAAAATTCATCTTAGGATAATATCGATATTCCAAAACAAAAAATGAAGTCCATTTTGAAATATAATATATATATAAATTCAAAAACAGGTATTACTATTCATAACGGCTAGTTTGATTGGTTGTGGTGTGTTAGAACTCGATGTTGCGTACAACACACGCTATCACATTATTCAAAGAGAAGTGTACCGTAGAAGCTTCGGGTGTTACATTCTCCCCTCCTTCAAATAATTTCTTCCTCGAAATTTAAAAAATACTACCGCATGAAAAGACTTGGGTGGTTCTTCATCACAAGTTCCTCATGTTCCCACGTTGCCTCTTCCATCTTATGGTTTTTCCACAATACTTTTACCAGATGCGTCGTCCGGTTTCTCAGTACTTGTTCTCTTGTATCAAGAATCCTGACGGGCTCTTCACAATATGACAGATTGGGTTCCAGTTCTAATTATTCATAGCTGAGTACATCTGTTGGGTCAGGCATGTATTTCTTCAATAGAGATACGTGGAACACATCGTGAACTTTGGAGAGACTTGGAGGCATTTCCAATCAGTAAGCTACAACCCCGAATCATTATAGAATTTTGAAAGGTCCGATGTACCTGGGACTCAATTTACCTTTCTTACCAAAATGTATGACTCCCTTCCATAGAGATACCTTCAGGAAAACATGATCACCGACTTGATATTCCAAATCCTTCCTTAGATTATCGGCATAGCTCTTTTCCCTACTTTGAGCTTCTTTGATGTGATTTTGGATTACCTTCACCTTTTCCATCGTTTCCTCCACCAGTTCTGGGCCTACAAGTTTTCTTTCACCAACGTCATCCCAACAGGTTGGTGTGTGACATCTCTTTCCATATAATGCTTCATATGGTGCCATCTGAATACTGGAATGGAAGCTATTGTTATAGGAAAATTCTACCAAAGGTAAATATTGATCCCACATACCCTGAAAGTCATCTGAGCACGTTCTCAACATGTCTTATATGGTTTGAATAGTTCGTTATGATTGTCCGTCTGTCTGAGGGTGGTAGGCAGTGCTCAAATGAAGTTCAGTATCCAGGGATTTCTGAAGACTCTTCCAGAGTCTTGAAGTAAAACGGGGATCACCATCAGAAACAATCAATAGGGGTACTCCATGAAGTCTCAAAACATCATTAATATATAGTCTTTCTAGACATTCCAGTGGTAGATCTTCTCTTATAGCAAGAAAATGTGATGAGTTGGTAAGACGATCAACAATAACCCATATTGCATCATTCCTTCTAGGAGTCTTTGGTAGCCCCATGACAAAGTCCATCGTAATATTGTCCCATTTCCACTCTCGTATGGGAAGAGGTTGCATGACTCTTCAAGGATGTTGCCTTTTAGCTTTCACTTATGGACAAACCATACATCTTTACACAAAATCAGCAATCTCCCTCTTCATGTTGTCCCACCAAATATGTTCCTTCAAAAGTCTATACATTTTGGTGCTCCCAGGGTGTATAGAGAAATTGGAATAATGAGCATCATCAAGCAATTCCCTTTTTAGATCAGGTATATCGGGAACACAAAGCCTCTTCCCGAATTTCAAAATTCCATCTTCATACACAAAGTCTCTCAACCTCCCATCATTCACAGCTTTAATCTTTTTTTTTAATTCTTAATCATCAGTCTAAGAATTCTTAATTATTTCTAGTAATGATGGTTTGGGAACCATTTGAAAAAGCATTGATGATTCACCTTCCCTGGTTATTCCCATGTCCATCTTCACTAGATCCATGAAAATTGGATCCCTTTCAATTCTCATACTGTTCAAAACTCCATGGTCTATTCTGCTAAAATCATCTGCCACCTTGTTTGACTTCCCCAGGTGGTAGTGTATCGTACAATCATAATCCTTGAGTAATTCAAGCCATCTCCTTTGCCTCATGTTGAGTTCTTTTTGTGAGAAAATATACTTCAAACTCTTGTGATCTGTATAAATCTCACATTTTTCAACATAGAGGTAGTGCCTTCAAGTCTTCAAAGCAAAGATCATAGCTGCTAACTCAAGATCATGAGTAGGTTTGTTTTGTTGATGAATTTTTAACTGTCTTGATGCATAGGCAATAACCCTATCATTCTGCATAAGGACACAACCAAGTCCTTTCTTCGATGCATCAAAATAAATAACGAACCCATCATTCACCGATGGTAGATTCAATATAGGATCATTGAATAATCTTCTCTTCACTTCTTCAAAACATTCTTCATACTCTTTTTTCTAAACAAATTTAACCCCTTTACGTGTGAGATTCGTTAATGGGTTAGCCAATCACGCAACATTATGGACGAAACATCGATAATAACCTGCCAAACCAATAAAACTACGTACCTCAGTTATATTCGTTGGTGCTGGCCATTCTTGGATTGCACTGGTCTTAGAAGGATCAACATAGATTCCATCTTTAAAGGCAATATGTCCAAGAAATAAAATCTCATGAAGCCAGAATTCACACTTGCTATACTTTCCATATAATTCATGTCTTCTCAGAGTCTTCAGGATAATGCGCAAGTGAATTTCATGATCTTCGTAGCTTTTGTAGAATACCAAGATATCATCAATAAATTCCTCAAAAAATTCATCGAGATACTCCTTGAAAACACTGTTCATTAGATCCATGAATACAGAGGGTGCATTAGTCGATCCAAAAGGCATTACAGTAAACTCGTAATGCCCATACCTGGTTCGAAATGCTGTCTTCGGAATGTCTTCCTTCTTCACACACAACTGATGGTATCCAGATCGAAGTTCAATATTTGAAAAGTATTGAGCTCCATGTAGTTGGTCAAATAAATCATCAATGCGAGGTAGGGGATACTTGTTCTTTTTTGTTATATCATTGATCTCCCTGTAGTCGATTCATAACCTCATGGATCCATCTTTCTTTTTAACAAAAATTACATGGGCTCTCCATGGAGAATCACTAGGGTGAATAAATCCTTTATTACTCAATTCCTCTAGTTGTTTCTTTAGTTCGACTAATTCTACAGTGGACATTCTATAAGGGGTCTTCGATATAGGCCTTGATCCAGGAATTAAATCAATGGAAAACTCAACTTCTCATTCTGGAGGATGTACAGGTAAATCGTCCGGAAACACATCTACATATTCTTTAACAATGGGAACATCCTCTATTTGAACATTCCTTTCCTCACCCATAGTCATTTCATTCTCTTCCTCCCCAATAATTGAATTTAGTTGAGCTACTGGGGGTGGATCTAGATAAGAATTAGGTGGTGACGATTCTGCTCAAAAGATAAGGTGTTCCTTATCATCATCATCATGAATCGTAACCTCTTTATTCTTACAATAAATCTTTGTATCATAGTCCAAAATTCAGTCCATACCGAGGATTATATCAAACTCACTCATCGGTATGATGATGAGATTAGCAGATAAAGAACATTTATGTGCTCTAATGGGGATTGATTCACAAAACATTGTTGCAATGATACTTCCCTTAGGACTTTTAACTGAAAACTCCCTTGTTAAATCAAATTGGAAATATCTAATTTTCTTAGCAAACTGGGACGATATGAAACAATGTGATGATCCAGAATCAAATAATGCATTTGCTAAACTTGAGGAAACCATTAAATTACCTTCCACCATACCTTTTGGAGATTCTACCTCAACAGTAGTGATAGCATAAGCTTGTCCTTGATCCCTTGAAATTTTCTGAGGTAAGTTCCCCTGACGCTTAAGACATTCATTTGCATAATGCCCCATCTCCCTGCAATTGTATCACTGAACATTGGTAGCTTCCTTCTTCCCTTTGCAATCACGAGCTTGGTGGGCTTTTTCACCACACTTGTAACAGACTCCTGTTCCATTTAAGAGAGTACCGGGGTGTTACTTCCCACATTTACCACAGGATGGATATTCAACATTTCCCTTCTTCCACTTATTTCCATTCCCAGATTGATCAGCAGATCTCTTCTTCTCTTTCTTTTCTTTAAATTCATAAGACTTAGAGAATTCCTTTTCGGTCATCATAGCACATGAGACAATGTCTTCATATGATGAGAAGGATTGTGATACTAATGCTCGATGGAGAAATGGTTTTAACCCATAAAAGAAATGATCAATCTTACTTCTTGGGTTATGTATATAATCTCCAGTATACCTTGCTAACCTTGTAAAGTTATCCTCATACTTTGTGACATTCTCATCCTCATTTTGTCTCAGACTCAGAAACTCCCTTTCCATATCTGCTCGATGGTCGCAAGGAAAGTAATTTTCTAAAAACAGATCTTTGAACTCCCTACATTCCATATTTGATACTTCATCATCTTACTTCGTATTTTGAATCAATGAACACCATTGATCAGCATCTCCAGTGAGGCGGTAAACTACCATGATAACTTTTTCCCTTTCACTACTCCCCAAAGCATGAAATATTTTCTCTAGGGAAAATATCCATTGCTCAACTAATAAGGTATTTGTACTCCCATTGAATGTTGGTGGTTGTTGCCTCATGAAGCGATCTAACATTGATCCTCCACGCCGTGGATCAGGGTGCTCCATATGGGTAAGGTAATTATTCATAACCTGAGTAAGTTGTCCCAGTATGGTGATTAGCTGATTGGCACCAGTTTCATCACCAGCTCCACTATAATTATCTTGAGCAGGAGGTCAATACCTACATGGAGTGCGTGCATTGAAACAGTTTCCATTTCTTCCAATAGGGGCCATTTCTAAAAAATGGCATAAACTAGATCAGTTTATGAATCAAAATACATAATCCCATACTTATAAAACACTTAACATAAATTGAACTATAGATGGATAAAATCCATATTCATAAAAAAAATTAATTGAGGAAGTATATAATCATAGACCGTTCATAATGATTTGTAATTAAAATGAGAGTTATCCTAAGCGTATCCCCCGGGAGTGTCATAACCAATAGTGCAGCAAGGCCTGTTGTCGTGCACCGGTTCTTGTTCGAGTCTATCTCAATGTGGTGTTTTCAGGTTTTACCACTAGGTACATCTGTGCTAGATCTGCATCTACCTGCTCATATCCAGACAGGGTTGTATTGCTCTAAAAACTCACAAAATCTCTACAATCCCAAAATTCTAGGAAGTTCTTCTATACTAATCCTCAAATTTCATCTTAGGTATATGTGCTATGATCAGAGTTTATCTAAATCTAGCTTCCAAGGTTTGTACTAAACTTCTCTGATACCATCTGTAACGCCCCAACCCCAGTTACCTAGAGTCGGTGCATTATTACATAACATTTTTATGATCACATGAAAGATCAAATCTCGAAAGACAGATTGGTTTAGTAGCCTTGGAAACACTAGATATATTCATAATGCTTTATATTGCATCATAAAGTGAAAAACTACTACAACAACATAGTCTCCATATCCCACACTCATATCCCCACATGCTATCCCTGCAGGTCATTCATAAATTACTTCTTCACATCCTGGGAAAAATAAAACATAGAAAAGGGGTGAGCTCAAATGCCCAGTAAGGATAACAATATAGCGGAAACTTTCATAAATATGAATAAACATTTAAGGCAATGTATAACATAAAACAAAATCTTTTTAAACTTGAACTTCAACATAGTATGGTAAAAATAAAATGAAATAATTCCATTTACATATTCACATGGATATTCTACTAATCGAATAATCACATGAAATATCAATTACCACTATCATAATGACGGAATGCATAATGATAGACCATCATAAACACATAGCTAAGGCCTCGTGCCAAGACTACAAATAAGATTTTCCCAAGGCCTTGTGCCAAGACACTAGTTTGTCTAATGAGACCTACCAATGCATTGAGGAGCTATAGCGGGCTCCACCCATCACATATAAATCCAATGCATTCCCATATGAAAAGGATTAAACTTAACATAATCATTCGTATTAAAACTAGCATATGAAATATCAATACTTTCACCATAAACTATGAACGGTATAAAAATAGCACATCCACAATCAAACACGTCACAAAACCTTCAATACAATATAGAAGGTTTGTATCATAATAAATCAACTTCAAATAAGCGTAAAATCCATCAATGGATGTTGACATAAATGAAATCAAAACTCTTTTTAGAGAAATATCTCTTTCTATGTTGAAATCATTTAAGAGACATATATTTATGAAATAAAACATTTTCTTTGAAAATATTCTTATATGCTTGTAAGGGAAGCTTCGACGATTTTATAATGGCGGAAAATAACCGCACCCGCCATATAAGTTAAAAAAACATTCTTACCTTAATTCTATCGAAAAGGATAAAAAGCACATTGTTTGGAAAACGATGGAAAGATTCCTTTATAAACAACTTATAAAAAGTCAAACAAGGGTATAAATTACTTTAACACATATTCTTGTAAATAGTAGAAATTTTTTGAAATACATTTTTAAGAAACATGGATGTTGATGATAAAGAGATCCCAGTAGAGTATTACGTATAAACAACCTCGGATAATGAAGATATTGTGAAATAAAACCTTACCTTGTACTTTTCCTTGGTTGAGGGTAGGTTAACATCCAGTATAATGGTGACATAATTGTTATTAAATTATACAAGAATCATATATATTAATATGATATCATATATGATCTTATAACATTGCTTTGTTAGTAATATCTTAGTATTATCGTCATTTTGGGTGTTGACTTACTCGTTTTATTTTATATGTTTTGTTACGTAAGCCATGTTTGTCATGGATAGGTTGTATCGTATTAATATCCAGAATGATATCAAGTCCTTAAACATTATTTTTAAATCATCAAATGATTATTATACTTGAATGGATACAATGGAGAATGAATCTCATCGCGTTCGTGGAGACGGTAGTCTGTACGTACGCACGAGCGACAATTTCATTCTTTTGATATTAAAATAATATATAATTGGATATTATATCATATATACAGAATCATTATCATGTTATATTTATTATTTACATGAGTTACACATTATTATTATACCCATGCAAATAATAATATATTGAATAACAATTACACCACAACGTGGAGACGGTAAGCCGTATGTACGCACGTATGGTGACATGTTATTAAAAGGGTGGATATAATACTGAATATGGTTGTACCATATTTATAATATCATCATAGTATATATAAGATACTGGATTTATTATTTTATAATTGTAATAACAAAGAAAGAAGAAGTGGAAGAAGAAATGAATTTGAAAAAGGGTGGTGAAAACATTACCTCTTCTTCGAGATCGTCCTTTTGATTTGATCAAAAGGGCTCCATAGGATGGCTTTATGATCAAACTAAGGCCTCTAGGATGTATTGAGGGAAGTTTAGAGAATATATGGGCAGAGTTTGGCCGATCCAAAAGGCTTTGAAGGTGTGAAGTAATGAAGTGCCCATTTATAAGAAAGGTGAGGGGCACCTTTGGAAAAGCTAGAAATATTAATTTATAATAAATTCATATTGGGTTTATAATGGCTCCAAAGCTTATTATTAAAAGTTTAAGGTGGGGATAGGTCGAAAAAAATTCAACCAATATAATTTAGATAGGTTTGGGTTACAATATTAACCTTATCTTTTAGTTTTAACTCTTAGTTAATTAGTTTGACATTTACCATTTCACTTTGTATTTTTATATTATATAGTTAATAAACATACTATATACATCCAAGAGACATTCAAGTGGTCGACTAATGATACACCTTTCATGATATAAGTCTCTTGGCCGAACCTTAGATTTTTAGGAATTTAATATCAATTAATAATATAATATTTTTTTTAAAAACACTTTTATGTCAATTTTGACAGTATTCAATAGTTGATTTTTTTGAAACATATAACAGAATTATTACTTCAAAAAAAGTCAATTAAATAAATCCTAATACGTTATATTATCCTATAAAATTAGTTTAATTGATTAAAAGTCTAAAATTATATTTATTTGTGTATTTATAATATCAATTATATTAATTTTTTTACTATTATGGTAATTACTGCATCATTATTGTGTCATAAATAAATTAAATTATTTAACGTATAAAAATTTTAAATAAAATATCATTATGTATGAAATCTTTTTATATTTCTAATTAATATTTACAATGGATTTTATCTTATGTATAACCCTATATTAAAAATGTTTTAATAAATAAACTTTGATTTTAACTCTTTTAACTCTTCTTTGAATTAAATAATAATAAATGTCCTAATCTAATCCAAGTGGACCTAAATGATAATATTTTATTCCTAAGGTTGTTTTAGGTCTAGATACATTTGTCCAATAGAATTAGGACATGTGTTAGTGTAATATTAATATCATTTTTACCCTTAATTACCCTATTTACTTTTAACCGTGGTAAATAAAAGTAAAAAGTTACTATTCACCAAAAAATATTTTCATCTCATTGAACCACATTTTACTTCTTGATATTAACCGTATCTCTTGGATTTTAGAAATTCCATTCACAGAAGTGGAAAATTAAGTTTATGAAAAATTCAGTTTTTTAACTACCACTTAGTAGTTTCACTATTCATCATAAATTGAAGTTTTTCAAACAATGCCAAAATTTCACCCTAAGATATAATTGATATTCCAAATTAAAAAATGATGTCTATTTTATAAGATTCCAAAAATATAAGTTGAATTAATTAATTTTATAATTAATTTCCGATGTCACAACAAATAGCGTGTGTTTAGGAAACAATATATACCAAAAGATTGACAATTATTTAGGTCCAATTTCAAAGTGAAATTAATTGTAATGAACACCATTAGATAAAATGGTAAAAATACATTCTAATTGTACTTTAAAACCACTCAATAATATAATTTATCACTATAAGTTATTTAGATTAAAAGAAGTTGTTTTTAAGTATTTTTCACTATTCATAAAAATTGGAAGTTCTCAGGAAAATCCCAAAAATTCATCTTAGGATAATTTCGATATTCCGAAACCAAAAATGAAGTCAATTTTGAAATATAAAATTTATATAATTTCAAAAAGTAGGTATTACTATTCATAACGGCTAGTTTGATTGGTTGTGGTTTGTTAGAACTTGATGTTGCGTACAACACACGCTATCGCATTATTCAAAGAGAAGCGTACCGTAGAAGCTTGGGGTGTTACACATACCCAAATTTACCAGATATGTTGATATATATATATATATATTCAGTATGTTTATTCAAATAGGAAAATCTTGTAACACTCCCCACTACCCATATTTTCTAACAAAGTATACTCAGGTTTGTTTTTGATCAAGTATGGATTATTTCCACTATAAGATAGCCATCCAGGGATCTAGTTTAGATCATTTTCGCTTTCTATTATTTCATTATGATGTGAAAACAAAGATTCTCATGTTTATCACGTTCGATATCCATGTCATGAATCAACTACATCAATAAGAGAGATTCTTCCTTTAAAAAAAATCACAGTAGGATATTTCTTTTAATTGAAATGAATTAAACATACATGTATCAATATAATTCAATTACTCAATGGTAAATATAGATCACAATTGTGTGATGTCATTTAGGTTTTTGTCATGTGTTATAAATATAAAAAATCATTCATTTTGGTTCATAAGTATGATGATGTGGTGGATTAAGTCTTCTTTATAAAGTTACTAAGTCCATTATTTAATATACACTAATATAAAGGAATAATTACTAATGACTATTTATTATTATGTTTCGTAATAAGATGAAGTTGAGACCTATCTTGGGATCGATTATGTGAATGATACTGTAATGGGGAATCTTATCTTCTATTTCAAGGTTTAATTGTTTTTGTATAGGGTATATTAAAAGATATTTTTATGATATTTTACGATTAATAATTATGTATTTATAATCATATATTTTTCATATTTTTTGGGTTTTCACAAGAAATTGGTATTTGAGTTTTATGAAATAAATTAATAGATGTTATTTGGGTTATAATGAGTTCCCCATAACAAAGAATCCTAGTAATATTGATTTCAACAATATTAATAAATATAATTTTACATAATTATTGATTTTATATATAATATTGTTATGAAAAATCCATTATATTATATTTCATGAATAATGGTTTTTGCGAATCCCTACTATAGTGAGATTCTAGTTATGGTAGCATAAATTTCATAAATGACATGTCTTTGTTATAAATAACTTTTATCAAACATGAAAGAAATGTCTTCTATATTAGGTGTTGGATATCATAATACATTGAGACTTCTTCTCATGAATTTCAAACATTTTAATCTCTATACTGATAGGTTATGTTGATTGGCTAATCAAAAGGGATTACATAATTTATATAGGTTATTATATATTTATACCTTTATATTTGTGTATTGTCCCATAGATGTTTCATTATTAATAGTATATGTCATGAATGAAATAATTTGATATATAGATGAAAATAATTTTGAATTATTCTCACTACTATGTAATATATGTAAAATACATCATTAGTGATATTAAAAAAATTGAATATTCTATACATTATTTTCCCGTCTTAGATACAGAATATATATATAGTTATAATGTTGATGGAAATGTAACTATCTTACTATATCCATTGAAATGGGAGTTCAACGATGATTTCATTCAAGAAATTAAAAAAATATAAATCAATCATAAATGGTGATGACCACAATATACATCCTAGTGGATAAGATCTCATGATTATGGGATTATATTAAATATTAGAATTCATATGATAGTTTTTTCATTGTGATGGTAACTATATTTAATAGGGGGTTCTTTTAACTTCTCACCACCCTAAAACATTGACTGTTTCCAGGAATAGTTGAATACTACATGACCTCAGGCATGCCTCCCCATATTCCAGAGGTTTTTCTCTAATAGTGAGAATATAGGGTGGAAAGGTTGGGAGACTACAACCTTATACAATATCCCCTAATGAGTCCATATTAATATAGGGTATCATCCCCTGGAAATAAAAAATTATAGATCATACTCAAAAGTAAATACAAAACACCAATATCCATATATCTGGATGACTAATCACAAGGCAAGAAACCATGCATCGAGCTCTAAAATATAATATCCATAACATTATACTAGTATCTTAATCCAAGTGAGATAAATTCATATAATGATATCCCAATATAATATTGAAATTATCACAACATTACATGTATACGGAAACTACAAACCATATTCTAACTCCATATCATGTAATCTCTTCCCTACACATAGATCCATATCCTTGGTATCCAAATCACTAATCTGGTATAATATCAATAGTGACACCTATTATCATTTATTTATCCCCCACTCAATGTTGATCTCTCAATATGGATCCAACTAGCACCCCTGGTCTCAGCATAGTGGAGGAACCCAAATTTGGTTAATCAGTCATCACTACAATTTCTTGTCAACACTCTACACTCTAGGATGTCACACCCCTCATCATCATCAATAAGGTAACTATAACTTAAATATTATTTATTAAAATAAATACTACATTTGATAATGTACATGACACGCCACATCAAGCTTAAACAAAAAACTAAATCTTATTATTTAAATGTTATCATTATAAAAAAAATACATTAGAATTGAAGGTATTAATATGATGATTTTTTTTTAAAATAATGCTTACAAATTTATATATAATTAATTATTTGGTTTCCAATTAATTATAAACAAACATAAAACCCTTTTGAAATCCAAATAAATTCATTTTCTAAAAAATAGTTAAAATAAAAAAAGTATGTTTATAAAATAATAAAATCAAACAATTTAGATTACATTAAATATATATATATATAATATATTCAACATAAATTTTAACATTAATTGTATATGTTTTCTAGACATGATATTAGAACAAATCCAATTTTATGCATAAATGAATCAATTTTCTAGATATATTCTATTGTAGTTGTTTGATGGCACAATTGTTTTAAATATAGTTTTTAAAAAATTTAAAATAATTTTAAAAAAATAACATTCTTATTTTTAATTGAAATGTCAAAATTTAATTTGGTTTAATTTATGGTATTTCTTGACATGCTTTATGTTTTGATGAATATCACAATATTTTAATTTGAATTGTCATTTTCCTCAAATTTATTTGTAGTGTTTAATTGAATATTTTTTTGGTTTTAACTTGTGATTAAACCATGTTTTTATCATTGAATCAAATTTAGGTCATTGTGATCAATTTCAAATTTATTTTTGTTATAAAATATTTTCAATCTTTTCAGCAGTTTTACTTCTAGACATGTTTTCTCATTCATTCAACATTATTAATTTTAAATTAATTTTTTTCAATTATTTTATTTGAATTTTTATAAATAAATTCTATATTTGGAATATTAATATAAAAATTAATTAAATTTATCCATTTTATTTTTGTACATTATGAATAGTAACTTTGGTAATTTTTATTACCATAGTTAAGGGTAAATCGGGTAATCAAGGGCATATATAATGTTATAAATAATAATAATATTACCCAAACACTTGTAATAATATCATTTTATGAAAAAATTCTAAACTATTTGATCCATGTAAATATTCTATGACCTCTTGGAGATACATGGATGAATTTAATCCATTTATAGTAATTAATTCAATGAAAAGTCAATTTTTTCTTACCTTTGTTTTTAAAAAAGTAAATATTTTTAATATGGGGTTATATAAAGGATATGTTCAACTATATATATTATCTTTAATTATATAGAGTTTATATTTATCATGATAGTTTTTTTGTAATTTTTATACATAAATAATTAAATTAACATCTTAAACATTGATGATGTAGTAATAGTTTAAATATTTTAAATTTTAAATAAATGTTATTAGAAATATTAATATAAATAAAATATGATATAATTAATGTCTTTCAATGATTTTCAAGATGACTTTGACTTATTATTGATTTTTGAATAGTGTTTATTTCAACATATCTTGTTGTTATGATAATTTTAAAAAGTAAAGTAATAATTACTGTCAAAATTGACATTAATGATATTGTAAAATAAATAATATTATATTACATGATAAAAAATTAATTAAAATATAAACGTCTGAATAATTATTGGGTTGTTGCTCAAAAAATATTTGATGACTCATTTATTGGCATTTTGACATTTTATAGTAATTATTTGAACCCTCAAATTATAAATTATATGATATTAGTGTATGAAATAAAGAGGTTAAATAATTTTTAAAAGAAGAATATAAGGATTAGAAAGTAATAAAAACGTATCTAATATTGATTGGATGAATTAATGTTGACAAATAATCATCATATGTGGAAAATTAATCATTTTTCATCAATCTGTAATATAAAATTAATATATATTAATTTAATAATTTGATGAATTACTAGAGTGCCCATCCCATCTCATATATAAGTGAATCCATTATTATATTTTATTTACACTAAAAATTTTATTTGGTTCATCCAATATCTAAAAAATTAAATTCTTATAATCCTTCCCCACATTCTTGAATCTCAGTTTGGGAAGAGCACTCACTATATATTTGTTAATGTGTTAATCAAAAGAGATTATCCAGAAAAAATTATTTATCATTTTTTGTTGAGTATTTTTTTGTTTCCTCATCCACATCATTCAAATATTAATCCACCTCGATTAAGTAATAACCCCATTATCATAAATATTATGATATGTTAATGTGTTAATCAAAAAAGATTATCCAGAAAAAAATTATCATTTTTTGTTGAGTATTTTTTTGTTTCCTAATCCACATCCATCAAATATTAATCCACCTCGATTAATTAATAACCCCATTATCATAAATATTATGAGATTTTATTATGTTAATATCATCACATAAATCCATCTCCACTACCAGAAAATGGTAAAAGAGTTCATTGTTAGTGTGTACGATGAACTACAACCTCACAATCTAACGTAATTAAATTTCCATAACCATTTATCAATAATTGTTGTAATTGTGTAATTAATTATTACATATTATTTTCATGAAATATTTAACAATTTTAAAAATTATAAATTTTCATGGTTCATATCATTCCATGCAGATAAAATTGATAATATTTTTCATGCGTACATGTGAACTATCACCTCCACTATATGATGTGATTCATTTTTCATCACCACATCTCATGAATGAGATAAATAATTATATTTAAATTATTATTAAGATACTAATGATATTATTATAATTAATTAAATATAAAATTATATTTACATTCTCAATATAATGATCACCGAAAAATGAAAAAAATACTCATGCGTACATACAACTTATCATCTCAATGATTGTAACATAGTTCATTTTTCATATCCATATTTAATAGATGTATTTTAGTGTATAATTTATATATAAAAGTGATTTTTATGTCATGATTTATATTTTTGATCTGATTTAATATTGACCACTTTGACTATGGTCATCATACCAAATACATTTTGGACTCAAGTGTTGAATATCAACAAAACATTAGACATGAACTTAAATAATTAAGTAATTGTTATAACATAGTTATAATTGATATAAAAGGAATAAGAAACATGTAAAATTTTAAAATTTATTTTATAATTAACCAATGTTTGTTATTCCGGAATATAAACATTGTGCATGAGGATTCAGACACAAGGTAAAGGATTTCATCTTAATCACATTTCATTGAGGAATATATCGATGTTATACACACACCTTCTTTTATAGAGTGTATATACAGCCCCATTTTAATATCATTTAATGAATATAATTTTTCTAGGTTATTTAATTTATTCTTAAATGTTATTATTTTATGGTTATTATGATTTAAATGCTTACTGTAGTGTGGGACAAGTTGAATGTTTAAATATTTAATTATCAAATATTTTTCTCCATGTTAATTATCTTGATATTATTTTATGTATCTATTTAATAAATGGATTATTAAGTTAATGTTATCAATATATTTAATTTCATTAAATTTATTTGAAAATATAATCTTTTATGTTTTATGTACGAATGTTTGACTTTTATTAAAAATGACAAGAGGCTGATTTTTTAACATATATAGATACATAAAATTCTTCACAACCTTGACCATTATTTGATATTTAGATTCGTCTAAAACTCTTCATTTTTTAAAAAGAAAAATAAAAACCTATTTTAATTTTATAGGTATTTTGTTTATTGAAAATGTGTTTTTAAAATGGATTTATTATTTCTCTGACATGGAATGTTTTCTTGATGGCCTTAAATAAAATATTAAGATTGGCATGTGAAAAATTGAATGATTTTTACTATTATAATTATATAATTGTACTTAAAAAGTGTTCAAGTGGTTATATTTTAAACCAAGAATGGTTGGGTTGTGATAAATCTTGTGTAGGTGGTTATGTTATAATATTCAATGCATTTGGTATGTAAGTTCACCATATGGTTATTTCATTTGTAGGAGTGACATGTATTAAAGTAAATCGCATGGTTATTCAATTTCCATAAAAAAATTTCCCATGATAAATTTGTTTGTTATCTATTCATGCAATTGTTTTTTAGGTAATCTACGGACTAAAAAAATGTAATAATTATACTTCTTTTCAAGGGAATATATTTACTTGTTTTAAAGGGTGAAAAGTATAACTTTATAATTGGTTTTCATGGGTTATAAAGTTTCTATAATACTAACAATTTTCCTTATATGTGTATCCATTATTTATATTTTTATGCTCATCCGTTTTTTAAATGGGAATTAATATGTTATAAGGGGGGATATATATAAGGATGAGATCAAGGGGACAATTGTGAATATTTTTCATAAAGATAAATAATATTTTTTTAATGAGTTATATATTATAAAAAAATTGATACTGAGTATAAGTGTCCATTTTTAATGTATGGATTTACTTTGTACGAGTTTATCCTGATCCTATAAAACATTAAACTAAAAAGATCCTAAAATGTGAATTAATTTGGAAAAAACACTATAATATGTAATTTTTATGTTTTGGTCCATACATTTGGTATCAAATTATGGTTTCAACAACTTTTGGGATTAGTATTTTTTTATGATTTAAGGATATCATCGTGGGTTTATAAGGTTAATTTTGATCATAATGTTATTATCATAAAAACCCTTTTGAGGGTTTAATTTCTGAAATTTTATGGTGAATAATGGTTTTTTTAGACAATCATTTTTGATGTAATTATGGGATATTAAAGTTTTGGATGAAAATTGAAAGTCAGGACATAACCATTGTTGATAAATCAAATTAAGGTTATTTTTAAGTATTTTATCAAATTTTTGTAAATTTTATATGAACTATATAGTTTTCTAAAAAGGATAACCCAAAAGAGGATGTGACAAACTGTCGAGTCCAGCATGGCCATGAATTTTTAACCTGAAATTTAAGGTCAGTAAGGGTGAATCACCTACCAGTGGCCTATATGAAGTCCTGGTAGGTAGGGATTTTTTTAGTTGAAATATTTGATGGATGACGATTATTTTGATTTTGGGAACATATTTTTTATGGAATAGATATCCATGGGATTAAAAAATTATTTAGTTATTATTTGAGTATTGTTATTTTTAAAGACGTTAACTATTTTGGGAACATTATAATTTTATGTTAAATAGAATACTATATTAATCTCATTTAGGAGTAATGCTTGAAAATTATTTTTAAAGCCTATATATTTTTATTATGGATTATGGTGATTCATTTTATTTATGGAAATAATTATCATATCTTGGAGATTATGTGATCCATGTAATTTCATTTTTGTAATGAGGCATTAAGAGTGATTGAGGTTATTCTGTGATAAATGTTAAAATTTATCTTGGTAGAATATGTGTTCAAATACTTCGGAATTTTATGATTCAATCTTGGCTTGTATTATTATGTGGAATGTTAAGGACAACATTTTTTAAAGGACTATGTTGAACCATGTGTATTATTGTTGAATTTTGATGATTGAAGTAGTATTTAATCATATAAGGTTTATTCACTTTAAGAAATTATATAACATTGTAATAACTAATTTTTTGGTTAATATCTAAAGATGTGAGATGTATAAAGTTAATCTTATTTAGATTATATGATTTTATATAATTTGATTCAAGAGCTTCTTGCATAAAAAATCATCTTGAAGACTCATTATTTAATGAGAAAGAAGAGTTTCTAGTGGAAATTGAATAAAAGATGAAGGTCTAATTTTCAAGTAAGTAAGATTCATTATATTTATAGTAAAATTTGAAATATAATTCCTCACCTCTATGTAAAGGATTTCAAAATAGAAAATTTATCCTCATACTTCCCTTACTAAGAAATCAATGAATTTTAATGCATCAAAGATTTATGGTATTGTGTTTTTTAACTTTATCATGATCTTGTTCTGTATCAATATGCATCAAAACATGATAGTTTTTTTTCTATTAAAAATAATTCTTTTCCGATATGGAACCCCAGTATGTGTTTTCTCAGATTACATTAATACTTCCCTTTCTTTCTTACAATGTGGATGTTTTGTTAATCCTTTTTCTGGTGTAGGATTTTAATAAAGATATTTTGAAAATTAAAACCATACTTACCGAGCCCAAATTCAAAATATTAAGGATTTATTTCCAAAATGGGGGATAATTTCATCTCCCATGTTTATTTAAAATAAATATTATGTTTTATAGCATACATGATATGACACATCGTGCTTAAACATACAACAAATATTATTATTTAAATATTATTATTATAACCAATTAGTTAGAATATAGGGTATGAGAATTATTAAAATAATTATGAAAATATAGTTTATTAATTTATTTATAAATAATCAATTGGTGACCAATTGATTATAAATGGAAAAACCCCCATTTCAAAATAAAATAAAATCATTTTCTGAAAAAATAATTTAAATGTGAAAAAATGTGTTTATAAAATAATAAAAGAACCATTTTTAAATTTTATTAGTGATATATATTTATATATAATATTCAATATAATTTTAAAAACTCATAAATTTTTTTTCCAGTCATTATATAATAATAAATACAATTTAATGGAGAAAAGTAACATTTTTCTAAAAATGTTGTTTTACCACTGTTTGATGGTACATCAGATTTAAATATTGTTTTAAAAACTTTATATTATATTTGAATCAATAAACTAATTATTTTAAATATTAATATAAAAACATAATTTGGATAATTTTGTGGCCTTTTTCTGATAAGTTTCATGTTTAGATGAATAGTGACAAAAATACAACATTTTAATTGAAAACTGATTTTTCATAAAATTTTCTTATAGTGTTAAATTTTATATTATAATGGTTTTAAATTATAATTGGATCCATGTTTTATACATTTAATCCAATTTTGCTAATTAGAATCAATTTCACATTGAATTTGGGTATAAAATTATTTTAATATTTTTATTATTTTTACTTTAAAAACTTGTTTTCTTAGTCCATCAAAGGGATTCATTTTAAATTAATTATATCCAATTATGTGTAATTAATTTTGAAAAATATATTCTATATTTCTATTCTTAAATTAAAATATTAGTAAATAGTTCCCTTTAATTTTTTGGCATTATCAATAGTAACTTTGGTAATTTTTATTACCATAGTTAATGGTAAATCGGGTAATCGAGGTTAAACATAATTTTATAAATAATTGAATAATTACTCTAACACATGTAACACTTTTACTGTATGAATTTAGTTTTACAAAATTCATCTATAGGATTATTTTATGAGCTCTTGGATACACGTGGATGGCTATAAGTCATTTATATAATTTAATTCAAAGAAAAGTCAATATTATTATAGTTTGGTAGTTAACAAATGAATGATTTTTAATATGGGTTATATAAGGTATTTGTTTGAATAGAAATATAATTTTTAAATATTATGTTTTTATATTCATTATGATAATTGATTTTTAATTTTTTGGGAAAATAATTAAATTAATGTATTTGACAGGGTTCATGTCGCAATTATTTAATAAATGGAAATGTCAAATAAATGATATTAAAAATATTAATTTTAATATAATCAAATATAATTAAATTTATACCTGAATTTTATATAATATATTTATATTTTATTGATTTTTTAAAAGTATTTTTTGATATCATGTTGTTATCATCATTTTTAAGGGTAATGAATAGTGTGAAAATTCATAGTAATGATATTTCAAAATAAATAATTTTCCTTAAATGATATAAAATACATAAAAATATAAAATCTTGAAAAATTATTGGGATAAGTTACAAAATTTCATAAATTACTCATTTATTGGTCTTTTAAAATCTTATAGTTATTATATAAACCACCAAGGTGTAAATTACATTACATCACATTAAGAATTAATGATGTTAAATAATGTTTAAAACAAAAAGATAAGGATTAAAAGAAACATGTATAATTTTAATTGGATGAATGAATTTATACCCATAATAATACTATCATGTTAATAATTCATTATTGATCCATTTTTAGTATAAAATTTATTTATATTATTTTGATAATTTGATGATGTACCAGAGCGCCCCTCCCGTCTTTTAAAAAAGACAACCATGTTTATCTTTACATCACACTTAAAAACCTATTTAGTTAGGAAACTATATTCCCAATTATTTTGCTAGAATATCTCAAAAAATTATATTTATCTTAGGTAAGTCATAACATTCAACATAGAAGTGTTAAGGTGTTAATCAAAGGAGAATTTCTAATGAAAAGTTATCATTTTTAATTAGGTGTTTTAATTTTTTTACTTCTATCACATTCATAAAATTTTATTATACCATAATGAAATAACAAATATAGTTTTCTAAATATACTGGTATGTTATTTGGTTAATATCATTGCATAAATATATATCCACTTCAATCAAATGGGAAAATAATTAATTATTCATGCATACGGTGGACCACTACGCCACGAACCGATATAATTCGTTTTCCATAACCATCTCCTAAGACAGGTTGTAATGATGAAATTTTCATTTATATATAATATTAGTGACATATTTATTTTTATTAAAATTTAATACATCATTTTTTTCTTACCCTTCCATGCCCATAAAAATGATGTTGTTGTTCATGCGTATATGAGAACTATCACCTTGATGAAGCGATGTGACTCATTTCTCATTTCCAAATCACATGGATAATATATATATATAATTATATTTTAATGATAAATATTATATTAATTAAATTAGAATCATTATATAAAGATAATTTTATACTTACCTTCTTTACATAATGATCACTGATAAATGAAAATGTTACTCATGCTTAAGTACGACTTACAGTATCCATGAATGTACCATAGATCATGTTTCATATCTATATGTAATAGATCGATGTAAAGGTATAATTTATGTTTAAAAGTGTTAATAATTTCATGAATATTATTTTTATATTGACATTATAATTACCACATTAACTATTGACATCATATAAATTCATTTTTGACCCAAGTGTCGAATGTCGAAAAAAATGTTTGACATGAATAGAAATAATAAAGTCATTGTTAAAAAATGGTAATAGGAGGTATAAAATAAATATTAACCCTAAAAAAAGTTATAAATAAAATTAATAATTAATCTATGTTTTTTAATTAGGAGAAAAATGATTTTTCATGTCAAGTGAGACACAATATAAGGGATTCTATCTCAATTTTCTTTCATTGAGGAATATCTTGATGTTATACATCCTACTTATTTAATGAAGTATATATAAATAAAAATTGACATATGAAATAATGAATATATCGATTATCATGTTATTTAATTATTTTAATTTTATTATTTCATGGGGATTCTAATTTAAATGCTGAAAGTTGTATGGCACACCTTGAATATTTAATGATTTAAGTATCAAATATTTTTCTCCATGTCAATATTCTTGATATTATTTTATACATTTATTTTGTAATATAATTTTGGTGGAAATTTTATGAATATTTTTAATTTCATCCAATGGTTTTAAAATAGAAATATTTTAATTTTTTTTGTATAGAACATTTTTCATTCATTAGAAATAACAAACAGAATGGTCTTTTTAACTTATATGGTGACAACAACATCTCCACCACAAAGCCCGTTATATTGTATTTGGATTTCTCAAAAATCGTTGATGTTTTTAAAATTAAAATAATCCCTTATTTTCATTTTCTACGTATTTTTTTGAAATAGTTTTAAAAAATTATTTGTTATTTATGAATCATGAAATTCTTTCTTATGATTGTACTTGAAATATCAAGAATGACAAGTTAAAATTTTCATGTTTTTCTGAGTTCCGATTATATAATGTGACTTGGACATTTGATGGGTGATTACATGATAAAATAAGGATTGGTGAACTGTTATAAACCAAATATGGGTGGTTAGGTTGTAACCTATATTTCATTCGGTATATAATTCAACCATGTAGTTATTTCATTTATAAGAGTGACAAGTATGAAAGTCAACTACATTTTTATTCCATTTTAGTATAATTATGTCTTAATATTTATATATGTGTCATATAAGATTTATATGAATTTTATGGTAATATAATAATTAAAAAATGTATGAAATGAATTATTTTTGAAGTAAATATTTTAATACTTTTTATGATACAAATGTATTTCTTTATGATAATTTTTCAGGGCTTTTAATGTTTCTATAAAACTAATATATTTTATTCTTTGTGTATCCCTTAATGGTATTTTTATTCTCATCCCATGTTTTATAATGTATTTAATTAGGTTTAAGGTGGAATATATAAAAAGATGATATCAAGGGGATAATTATGGAAATTTATTATAAAGAGAAATATTTTGATATTTTATTTTATTTTATACTGTGAAAAAATAATTACCGAGTATATGTGTCCACTTTTAATATATGGGATTACATTGTATGATTTTTCCTTTATTCTATAAAATTATAAACTGAAAATATAATTTAATGATAATTATTTTAAAAAAAATAAAAAATATGTATTGTTTATGGTTATGTCCTTATTTTTATATAGCCTCTCCAACAATTCAAGTTGTCACCAAAAGGAAAAATGTCTACAAATGTACCGTGACCCATATCATCTCCAAGGACAATCTGTGTTTGTATGCTCACCCATCTAAAACCTAGTCTACCTTATTTATTCAAAACATGGATTGGATAGAATTTTTGAGAGTGTATCACTCATCTCGTACTCATCCCAATGAGCTCAAGCTTCTCTAAGGAACAAAATACAAATCGAATGAGGTTTATATAGCCTATAATCACAATTCCACTCTTAAATCTATAATTGATGTGTATCAAGCCCATAAACATTGTAAAAGGGTCTCATTTATCCATACTCATTTATCAAGAGGTCTGGAGGCAGCCCAATATTATAATAATTTTTTCTTTAGCCTGCAGCGGCTGAGGTGAAAAGCTAGAAGAAAAGGATTATTCATAACACTTGACATTATCTTGTTTTTCAGAAAAATTATTTTAAATAATAATATTGAATTTAATTACATTAACTATTGTAATTACACTGATTAGTTTTATAATTAATATAAATTCCATAAAACTAGAACATAATCTATAGGGAAAGATCGAAATACCATCTTCCTCATTAAGAGATTCTCTCATTTATATCCAAGGGGTGACATCAGTTTTCAGACACTAAACAATCCCATAAAACCTCAACAGTGGTCAAATAAAATAATATAAAATCCTTGGGATCCTAAATGAATCTAATAAAAATGATTTTTTTCTAATTTATAGCTAAATATATAATTCAAATCTGACTCGGCATAATGACAAATAACATACCAGTTCACTACTCCACACTATAACTACAGCCAACAGATCCCCAAGGTACTACATAACTCTATCATCTCAAAAAATGTAATATATTTAATATGATATTGAAAAACAAATTTAATCTATCTATTAATAAAAACATTAAATAAATTTATAGAGCAATTTACTGATACAAACATGATGATCCAACACATACAGAAAGCATCCCAAGTCAAGAACGTCATAAGAATAGTAGAAGACCCATCCTTCTCAATCTATTATACGATGAACCTATGAAATACAAAAAAATCCCTATCTAGGGAAAATAATAATTAGAATTATTGGATGATAAATATAGTAGAGACCATTAGAGAAAATTACTTACATCAGATCATAGATTAATTAAAAAAATAATCCCCCATAGTCAACAAATAATAGATGGATAGAGGGGTTTTGGGCTCTAGTCTTTAAAGGAAATAATGTCTGGAGATATGAGGCCTTCCACGATGTGTAACAATGTAATTTTTTTCAATTTAATGGCTTCTTAATTTTTTTTATGCTACTTCAACATTAGTTGGTGATTCCATAAATCAACTCTATAACTTTTTTGATCCCTTCAGTTGAATCTCAATACATATAGAATGTTTAAAAACTATTTCAACTATATAAAACTCTTACAGTTTTATTATAATCATATGTTTTAGAAAAACCTAGACATTTATTCCAAAAATTACATTTCTACATAATTATGAATGATCATATATATAATAGGCACTTCAAACTGTCCACTATAACAATTCTCATCCAAAATAAGTCTTGGTGGTGACCCGACTAAATAGTCTACATCCCCATCCATTAATTTATGCTATAGTGGTCAAATCACATAATTTATTTCCCAAGATCCTTCAAAATAAAAACCTCTATAATAGGGTTCTTTAGCCACCATAAAATGAATAAATTCATGTTATCATGAATAAACATCAATATGGTGCTTGTCCCAGATCTCCCACCACAAGGCATGAATATATTACATTCCCACCAATTATTTTGATGTTGATGTACCCTAATATATAATCTTTCCAAATGTGGGAAAAATTAATATGTGTTCCACTACATCATTGGAATTTAATATCAAAAGAATTTTATGGTGTTCTAATGACATCGCCGATGTGTTTTCTAAAACACATTTTCTATCATGAATTCAAAAAATTATCCAACACAAATAAAATATCTTCCCCTAATTTGGGCTCGAATAATTGATCCCCATTATAAAAATAACAATACGGGAATAATAATATTTTCGTGATAATCCACATCCAATTAATTAATCAAGAAAATTATTTCTAGAATGATATACCTATTAAGGTTAACATTCCACCAAATTCAATATCTCATAATAAAAATGGTCGATCCTTTTATGGTTGAACATCCATGGAAGTGATTCACACTATCCACATACATATCACTAAAACCTAGAAATTATTCCCTCATTCCTATATTCTTCTCATGGTCACCCAAACATACTAACAAATGTCAATAACAACCCTCAAGAGAATTCTCATATTTAGAACATAAATTGAGTTAAATGGTATCATTCATTCCAAAAGTTATTATGAATTCTATATCCATTATGTATATGATGTTTAAAATATTGATAGTGATTCCCACACTCATATTCCTCCAAATATTATACTTTAATTATCCTTCTAATTGACATATGAGTTCAGTTGTACATGTTTCTATTGATTGATATTCATCATAACAACAAAATTACTATTCCCATCCACTAGAAACATATTTCATGTGACGTAAAAAACTCTTAGATAATATAAAAATCCCCTCCATAGGATAATCAGTATTTTAAAACAATTAATACATTTTTTGATCACCATATATAAGGGCTTGGCCCTAAACATTACATAGTCTAGTAAATTCTTTTAGAATTATCTTATTTACTATCCCAAAGATATTTCTGGTTTAATGTTTTAAGAAATCTAGGAAATAATCTATACATATCAAAAAGAAAGACTAATTTTTTTTAACACTAAAACAATATCCTTTTATTCATTATATAAATTTATTTAATAGAAAACATGAAATCTATTAATGAAAATTATTCAAAACATTTATCTTGGATTCTCTTTTCCTCTTACACATCCTCAAACTATATGGAAAACATTCTAAAAATGGGATGATAATAAAAACATAGTAAGGGATTTAAAAAGAAGGGTATAAACCATTAGTGCATGAATACTAATAAAAAAATGAAACAATTTTCAGAAATACATACATCTCAAAGAAAATGTATCATATAGTTACTTTAAAAAAACAAGAGATTTCCATAAATATAAGAAAACCTCAACAATGCAATAAAGGTCACATAGTGAATTAATTTCTTAATGTTGTAATAATAATGGCTACCATATTATTGGTAACTATCATGGCTACCTTAAAATGTAACCCTCATGTCTACCTTATAATTTTACCCTCACGGCTACCTTACGGTATAACCATTACAGTTACACATGGAGTAACCATATGAATATCCTTAAACATAAAAATAACCAATTATTTTTAGGGAGATATATGTCTCTCCATTCATAATAAAAAAAATTCAATAACCATTATTATAAAATTATAATACTTTTATAAAAACATCTCATTTTATATGTATAAAAATATAAATTAAATAGTGGATTTTTAAAGAAAATCAACTGACAAATATCATATAACTGATTGAGAATAAGAAAAAGAGTATAATATATTTATAAACTATATTGAAAATAATATGACATAATATAAAAAAATTTATTTCGAAAATAATCTTACTACCATATAATCAATTGAGAAGAAGTTTAACTAAATGAATGTAAATTGGGTTAAGAATTCCCTTACCTTGGGTTTTTCATACATTAAATATGATAATAACTCTATAATAATGGTTTCAATAGTGTAATTAATATATTAAAGAACTGTATTAATATTTATAATTACATATATTATATTCTCATAACATATTTCCACCCATTTATTAATAATATTGTGTTATTTTCATTTTTTTCATGTGCATTTATTTCATGGATTGTTTAAAATGTCTTTTCTAATATGAAGGGATAAAAACTACAGAATTGAAATTAAATTTTATTAATGGAATTCAAAAATATTAAATGGTCTTATATATTATTTTGGTTGTATGTAATTATTATGAATCCTTAGATAAATCTTTAGTGATGTACGTTAGTTTATTTTGGTGAATTTTGATGTTTACGAACCACTTTTGTTTTATTAATTAATATTTTTTATAAAAATGGTTCCTAAAAATAATTTTATGTATAATATGTTTTATTATGTTTTATTTAAACATAATAATGGTTATATGACCAGAATTTATGGTGGTAATTGAAATTAAAAACACATCATCAATGATGTTAGTAAATCAACACATCACATATGATGTTTTTATTTTTAGAATAAAAGGGATATGATAAGAAGCATGATTGTAAATTTTTCCATAAACATGATAAAATTGAAGTATATATAAGATAATATATTTTTATTGCCTCTTGTTTAAAGGTAACAGAATATAGTATAAAAATTAAAATAATTGAAAACAAAATAATACAAAATGAGAGAGGATTTTTTTCTATTGAATTATCCTCATTCAGAACCTTATTGAGGCCCTTTGTTTTGGAATTTTGTTGATGCCAGTTGAATTTGGATGTGGGAAGAGGCTTAGGAATGGATTTATATAGATATTATGAAATATATAATTCTTTTAGCTGTGAGGGGAACAAATGTTGAGGTGAGGTATTTACAGTTGAGGAGATGGGTGTTTTCTCATTATTATATTAATTATTTTATTAATTTGGCTAATCAATATGAATAGTTTTTGAATTATCCCAAAATATATTAACATAAGGAAGGTTAGTGTGTGATTTTTGGATTAAATCATCATTAAATAATCTATCACTGAAAAAGTCCTGTATTTAACTTATATAGTAAATTACCATATTTCACTATACACTAAAAATTGAAATCCAAAAAAATAAACCCCGACCATTTTTCAAAAACTAGAAAAAAACTTGAAATCCATTTTTTCAAAATAATTTTCAAAACATGATAAATTTAATTTTAATTAAAATCCTAATTTATCTGGAAAAAAAATTTATAAAACTATAACCTATTTTATAACACTTTTGAAATTTAATTACAATCCTATAAAATTATCTTATAATCATAAGAAAAAATAAAAAAAAAATTATGAATCTATTTCATGAAAATAAATTTTCATTTAAATAATTATGATAATATTAATATTTCAATAAAACTGTTTTGAGTTACAAAAATACCAAAAACATAATTTATAACTTTTAAAAAATTATTTGGTTCTTCAATGATATTAATTTATAATATTTTAAAAAAATTGGATATAATTTATTTATAACTTCTTTTATGTGGTTACTATTCTATTAGATATATAACTTCCCTAATACCCATGTTATTATTACTAATGTCAAGTTATTATTCCATTAGTTTAAAATCATTAATTTTTAAAAATACCATTTATTTTGTCATTCATTTATAATGAATATGACTATTTAATTCTAAAATGAAATGAAATTAATTTATATGTTCCTGGGTTGTTACATTTTCTCCACCATCTAGAAATTGCATCCTCACAATTTTTATTGACTTATTAACCAAATGATGGTACCTTTCCTCATAAAATTTTCATTTTCACATGTTTCTTATTCAACCATGTGGTTTCTACACCAAACCGTAACCGGGTGAATTACCTTTTCTTGCAATAATTTCTCTATACAATAAAATCTCAAAAAAGGATTTTTCTTATAAGAAATATTTTATTCCAACTGAACTACTTCAGGGATCAAAACATGAGATTGATTTGGAACATACTTTCTCTTCCTGGAAACATGAAAAACATTGTGTACCTAAGATAAACTCATAGGAAAATCTATTATGTATGAGACTCATCCAAAATTATCCTAGATTTCATATGTTTCAATGAACCATAGACATATCTTTCCTTTATTACCAAAAAGAAAAACACATTTCTATAGTTAGATTCTCAAAAAACCAATATCACATACCTCAAAAGAAAACAATATCCTCCTATTATATGCATAATAATTCTACCTACTCTAAGCTATCACCATGTGTTGTTGGATCATATTCACATTATTATCCATTTCCTCTAATAATTTTGGTCTCACCAACTTATTTTCCTTAATATAATTGCAAAATGCAAGAGTTTGAAACTGCTTTACATATAGTACCTCAAAAGGTTCAATTTTTATACTAGTATGAAAATTGTTATTATATTAATACTAAACTACAAAAAAAGTTATTAATTCCAACTCCCCTGGTAATCCATTGAATAAGCCTAAATAATGTCCTCCTAGTTCTGAATTGTTTTCTCAGCTTATCCATCAGATTGAGTATGAAAAGAATTGATGACATTTAATTTTTTTGAAATGAATTATGAAGGTCTTTCCAAAAGTAAAATTTTAACAATGGATCATAGTCAAATATCATGTAAATAGGAACTCCTTGTAACTTGATGATATATTTAATGTATAATCGAGAAATTTGATCCAAATATATAGTATCTCAAATTGGAAGGAAATGTATAGATTTAGTCAACCAATAAATAATAACCCAAATAACATTGTGACCTCGAGAATGAATTTGGCAGTCCCACGATGATGTATATGGATATATTTTCCTATTTATAATCGTTCACTATAAATGGTCGAATCATCCCCTTCGATGGTTTTCTCTCTATATTAACCTGATTAAATGATAAATATTTCATGGTAAAATTTTCAATATCTTGTTACATTTCTTCCCATAAGTAATTCACCAGAAGGTCTCTATGCATTTTAGTACATCCCAGATGAATTGAAAATATAGAACAATGAGCTTCAGAGAAAAATTATTTCTTCATTTAGGAATCAAAAGGAACACCTAATCTCTATACGAATAAAAAAACCCTATCTTTATAAATGTTATATTCTGGAAAATTACCCCTTTTAACCAATTTTATTGTTTCCTATAACTCATGGTATTATTTATGTACATTCTTAATTATGTTTGATAGAGATAATAACCCTGTCACATGGAACAAAATAGAATAATATTATACACCAACAACTTCCAAGAAAAAATTCATCTAATCCTTAATCATGGGACATATTCTATACATAACATAGTTAATGTCTCCTGATGTTTTTGACTCAAGGTATATTCTACATTATTTGATTTTATAGGATGGTAATTGATCATGAATTCAATATTTTTAATTATTTCAATACATCTTATTTACCTCATGTTTAATTCATTTCGAATTAATATATACATCAGACTTTTATGGTACGTATATATTTCACATTTGGCTCTGTATAAAAGATTCCTCTACAATTTAAAATAGAGTACCACAACTACTAATTACAAAAAATGTGTGGGATTATTTAACTCATTAGGTTTTAGTTTTATAGAAGCATAAGCTATTACATGATCATAAGGCCTCATCACATAACCAAGTCCCTTCAATGAAGCATCAATTTAGATTGAAAATTAACCATTTCTAAAAGGCAGGGAAAAAACTGGAGCATTCACCAAACTCTTCTTCAGTTTCTCAAAACAAACATCACATTCTTCAGTCCAAATAAATTTAACCCATTTCTTGGTTAACTTATTTTGCGTGCTCGGTTATCATGCAATTTTTTTAAAAAACTATCGATAATTTCATTCTATTCAAATAAAAATATGAATATTTTTAAATTTGTTGGTATTGGTCATTCATAGACCACTTTTTTGTGGGATCACCTATTATTAAATTCACATTTACAATGTTCCCATGAAAATACATCTATTGCAACCAAAAATAATGTTTCCTAAATTTTCTTTATTGCTTATTTCCCTTTAGAGTTTTAAATACAATCAATAAATTATTTTCATGATCTTCATAAATTTTTAAAATGAACAAATATCATCAATAAAAACTATAATTAACTTATCCAAATATTGAAGTAATATTATATTCATAAGATCCATAAATACATTATGAGAATTTATTAAACCCTAGGGCCCAACAAAAAACTCATAATGCTTATATTTTGTATGAGATGTTTATTTCAGGATGTCATACCCCTTCACCTTCATCTAATGGTACCTAGATCTCAGGTCAATCCTGGAAAATACTAAGCTCTATAGATCTATTCAAAAAAGACATCAATATGAGTTAATTTATAATTATTATTAATATTAATGTTATTCAAGGCACTATAATCAATGAAAATTCTCAATGAAAAATATTTTTTAATGAACAAAATAGGAGCACCCCATGGTAATGTTCTATGATTATTGAAACCATTATTAAGAAACTCATGCAATTTATTTTCAATTCAAGATGATTCTCATGAGACATTCGGTTATAGGGTTTTGAAATTTTATTAGCATGAGGAACCAAGTCATTAATAAATTCAACTTCTCAATCATGTATAACATAGGGAAACACCTCCGGAAAAACATCCATGTATTCATTTACCACTAGCACATTATTAATTAGAACATGCCCCTTATTTTCAATAATATGAATGCGATAACATTAATTTAAATATTTTAATAGTTTCTAACCATCTTGATAAGTTATCAACTATATAAGTTCATTCATGTATACAAACTGAAACACATTATAAAAAAATTCTTTATCTCTACTATAATTCTTTTCATGCTAAACATAAATATAATTGATACCCAGAATGACATCAAAATCTACTAAGGTAGAAACAACATGGTTTTCTGGTAATGTATTTCCACATATAATAATAGGAATATTGTTATATTTTCTTATGGTTGTAATATTTCCCCCATTGTTTTATCCATATATTAAAGTGTCATTTAATGAGGATAAATTTATAATTTACAAGAAAATTTAGCAAAAATAATGTAATATATAGACCCCTTGTTAAACAAGACATTAGAGAAATATGAGCAGAGATAAAGTTAACTAATACCACTTTATTTTATGCCTTGACATATTCTGATGTAGTAGAAAATGATCTCACTTCACCTTTATACTTATAATCTGGCATCTCTCGATCATTCATTTCTTTCTTTGTGTAGGTATTTACAAAATTACCCAACTCACCACATTAAAAATACATTACAGTTTTCATATCATAATATATATTAAGATAATTTTTAATACAATCACTTGGAAAATTTCAAGACTTAAAACATCAAATTCAATTCCCAGTATTTCTACATCATTTCCCAAGGTTATTTTTAAAGCACATTTCGCAAACTAAAAATTGAACTTCCTTACATTTATATTTCATTGATTGATTCTTACACATCATTTCTAATTTGGTTATCTTCGTCTTCTTCTTTTTCAAATTACACATAATCCTCAAATAATTCATTTCTACCCTCTCACCACCTCAGATAAGTTTCTTATAACATTTTAATTAAATGGAATCCAATTCCATTTGATATCATGGATTAAATCATGAGTAAACAAGATTGATTTTCCTATCAATATCCTGAATAATATTTGGAGTATACCTTTCCAATCAGGTTAATTTTTCATCATACATGTATGTTTAATCCTCCTCATTTTGTTTCTATTTATGTAATTTTTTCCATCCTAATTAAAACCACCTTAGGAATATAAATTTGAAGAAACCTATTTTTAAATTCATACCATTCAAACACATCAACCTCATTATTATCCCTAATAATCTTAACCATTGGCCACCACTGGTCTGCATCACCTTCAAAAAAATAAATGAAAAGACTATAACTTTGATTATATGAACACCCCATAACATGGAATATATTTTAAAGAATTTAATCCATCCTTCAGCTACCCCTTGGTTAGAAGATCAACTTATAGATGGAGGGTGTTTCCTAATAAAATGTTCCACTACCATCATGTTACTTTATGACAGCTATGGTTGTTCTCTTTCATGGATTCCACAAATATTAATTGCATTTTTCAACTAATAATTTACTATCACATTCATTTTAGTTCTAATACCCTCCATTCCATCTTGCCGATACGGAATGATATCATCCTCTCAGTTCCTTCTAACTATATATTCCCTATTCATTCTATGGAAAACCATTTTGAACCAACATATCATGATGAAGCAACATTGTTATATTAAAATGATATATCATTTCAACAGAATCATAAGGTAAAAATTATTTATGATTTTCTATTAAAATCATCCTAACCCTTAATCTTTGATTAAATCGTTCTCTAATACCAATTTAAAGGACTTAGCCTTAAACATTACATGATCTAGTAAATTCCAATATAATTAACTTCTATAAATTCCCAAATATCATTTTGGTTTATAGTATTATAACATTAGGAAATAATTCATAAATATAAACTCATAAGAATAAAAAATGGTCACTACTAAAAAATATCCATTTTTTCATAACACAAGTATTTAATAAAACGAGTGAAATATATTCAGGAAATGTATTCACAACATTCATATTGGATTCCCCTTTCCTATGACGCATCTTTAAACTCATTGGAAAACATTTTAAAACATGGTATAAGGAATAAATAAGGGATATCAATAGGAGGATAGAAACTATTAGTATAATAATAGTTATAAACATATGAAATCATTTTCACAAAGACATAATTCTCACCCAATAAATATCATATAGTTACTTTAGGAAAACATGATATTTCCATAAAACATGGAAAACATAAAATAATACCATAAAGGTGACTAGGGTAATTACCTATTTATGATTTTAACCACCACAACTATCTTGTGATTTTTAACCCTCCCTTAAAATTTATAGTGTAACCATCATGGCTACCTAATAATGAAAAACTCACGGCTACCTTTTGGTGTAACTATCACTGTTACACATAGAGTAACCACGTGGTCAACCTCTAATATAAACATACAAAATTCATAATAGGGATATATAGGTACCTCCCTTCATCATAAACAATTCCCAAGAACCATAATCATAATATAATAATACTTTCATAATAACATTCATTTTACATTTTATAAAAATAGATATTAAAAAAATATTTTTAAAAAAAATCTCCTTACAAATATCTTATCATGGAAGTGAGAATTAAAAAAAATGGAGTATGTTAATAAATTATAAATAAAAAAAATATTATATAATATAAAAATATTTCCTTCCCCAAATAATCTTACAACCACATATTCAATAAAGTAGAAAGTTAACCCCACCAATTGATATAGGGTTAAGAATTCCCTTACCTAGAGTTTATCTTAAATAAAACATATTCAAACCTATTGTATAATACTATAAATTTTGTTATTAATATATTAATGAACCATATTCATATTTAAAATTATTTATATGATATTATCATAAAAAGATTCCACTGATTTATTAATAATATAATCTTATTTTCATTATTTAAGGTGCATTTATTTCATGGTTTCCGTAGTTGGTTTATTATGTATTTTCTTTTCATAAGGGAGTAGAAATATAGAATTTAAATTAAATTATTATTAATGAACATATTGAATATTAAATGGTCTTATATATAATATTCTTTATATTATATGTGAATTAATAGTTAGATAAAACATTTGTGTTGAAAGTTAATTTATTTTAGTGAATTTTGATCATTACAAACCATTTTTGTTTTACTAATTAATATTATGTATAAACACTAGTTATAGAACATAATAAATCATTTAATATGTATAAAAAATTAATGTTTAAAAATATTAATGGTTTTATGACCATCCTTAAAGTCGGTAATGTAAATTGAAAATGCATCATCCATGATGTCGGTAAATTGACAGGTCGCGGAGGATGTTTTTTTAGAATAAAATAGAGAGAAGAAGAAGTGTGAAGATGAAATTTTTTCATACAAAATATTTAATTATAGTATATATATGATATTTCACTTTAAATATATCTTGAATAATATAGATTGAAAATAGTATAAGAAAAGATAATTAATTTATAAGAAAATAAAAGAAAATGAAACAAGTTTTTTACCTCTTGAATTCTCCTCCTTGAGAACCTTCTTTTGTCCTTTGGTTTTGGCCTTTTTCTGAGACCAGAATGCCATGGACGTGGGGATGAATCATTGGAAGGTATTGGGGTATAAATTAATCAATCAATAAGTCTTTTTAGGGGTGATAGGATGATGTGGTGACGGGAGGTATTTATAGTGGTGGAGAGGGGTGCTTTCTTAGTATTATATACATTAGTCTGTTAATTTGGCTCAATCCTATGAATAGTTCGTGAATTATCCTCAAAAATATATAAATAATCAATTACAATTCAATATTTTGGGCTTAAATCAGCCTTACATCTTTTATGACTCAATAATTCATGTATTTAGCTTATATCGTAAATTTCTGTATTTCACTATTCACTAGAAATTCATCTATTTCAGAAAATCCACAAAAATTAACCTACCCATTTATCAACATGTTGAATTAAAAACTGAACTCCATTTTTAGAAAATAATTATAAAAATATTTTAAAATTTATTTTTATTTAAAATAATAATTTATTCAAAAAATACATTTTTTAAAATAATAAAATATTTTATAACACTATGAAAAATTAATTAATGTATCATTAAATTATATTATAATCATAAGACACATAAATTAATAATTTGCGAATATATTTTTTGAAAATATATTTCCATTTAATTATTTATATTAATTATAAAATCTTAATTTAATATTTATGAGTTACAAAAATTCCAATAATTTATATATAATTAACCAAAAAAACTTATTTACCGATTCAATGATATAAAAATATATTATTTCAACTTATAAGATTTATAAATTTTATTAATAATTTCATAGATTATTTTACTATTCTATTGGCCATATTACTATTCTTAATTATCATATTACTATTCCTAAGGTCAAGTTACAATTCCATCAGTTCAAATTCCATAATTTCTATAAAAAGCATTTATTTCATCATAAATTTATAAATAATTTGAAATTTTAATTCCATAATGAAATAAAATTAATTTATAAGTACATGGGTTGTTACTAAATAGACCATATACTATCATTTACTGGATATACCTAACATCCTGGAAAACCTTTTTATTCATGGGCACCAACCTACATCACCTTCTGGGTTTCCATTCTCCTCCCAAGTGGATATTTTCCATGACTTCTACTAAGACCCATGTCATATAAGGGGTTACCACACTCATCTAGTAAGTGGATTACTTAACATGAAATATATTACTTTACTATGACTCTTTATCTCATCATCGGTATGTTTCAATTCCAACCACATTTGTTTCTCCTTCCAAACCACAGTATCATACCGCTAACTCCTAATACAGTCTATCCTAAACATGTGTGTATTTTTCTACCCTCAAAATGACCATTCCAAAACACATGATCCCCATCCAAATACCATATACTATAAATGAACTTTTTAATAACCTATCACGAGCCATAAGTCTCCATTACTGTACGTGTCAAGTAAAACTCATGAATCCTCTGTTCTCCCACACCCACTCACTGATTCAAAATCTAGAAAGTTCAAATGGTGAACAAAATGTGTCATATATATCATTTATATTCCTAGAAATAGAATGCACCCATTCCACCTAATTCATAGAGCCCGACTCATGATCTGGTGAGTCTCACAAAAATGAAATGAGGCATGTACACTAAAACAATCCCCAAACAATGCCCTAAATCATGTCATTCTCGACCTTCTTGAATCTCTCTTGGAACTCCACTTCAACATTGAGCACCTTTCATTCCACAATTCACCAAAAAACATACCCTAAGGATAATATTAATGTATTAAATAGTTTTATCCTTTTATCTATCTCTTTTAGTTCCATTTACACTCATTGTCATCACATAGATCCATTCTAATCATGGTAATCCACTCGATCTCTAAATATATTTTCTAACACGGCTAGGGAACTAAAATTCGTTGTTCCTTACCCAAGAGATATAATCCATTACCAAGGTTTAAAAGTTATCTTAGATTACAACACTTTTCATTTTTTGTAAAACCTGAACCACTCACTTATATTTCTTATATAATGTACACTGTAAACCCCATTGTAGGTCACCATCAGTCTAGCCAATCCCTGACTCACTATTTTATGAGTTGTGACTATCATACTCTATGTATCCAACCAAACCCTATGATCCATTTATCATGTTTGGTGAACTATTCCAACCACATACCCATAGTCCCATCCATCCCACTATCCAAAAATCTTAGTGAATTTCATACACATCATATTATTGTACCAAAAAATCAACATGCCCAATTACTCACTCAGGTTATCACATTAATCATCCATTTTAAAAACCTGAAAATTTATAAATGAAATTACATTTTTGAATAAATATATTTTTTATTAAATATTCTATCTATATAATATAAATTCATTAATTTGATTATTTTTAACATTATAAGTTATATCATATCAAATATAAAAAATTATTATCTAAAAGAAACGTTAATAATACATCTATTGTATAGTGACTATCAATATTATTATATTATGGGTTATGATAATGTAAAAATGACATAGAAGGAAGGAATGTTCACCTAAAATACTTAGATCATTGATCATACCTTGATTCACCATTTCATTTTCACACGTACACCACTATGTTAAACTAGTATTGTATTGAAAATTTTAAAAATTCCAAATTTATCTTCTGGTCTAATTCAATTATTTGATTTTTACCACTATCAAAAATGATAATGTTACTTCTTTTGATAATTATTTTGTATGTGGAATTGATTTGTAAGGCCTATGATGATTTTCAAGAAAAAGGGATCAAAATGTGCAAGAATCTAAGAAAACTAGATGATTGAATCCCAAACTACATCTAATACGTGAATCTAATTGGGATATGATTTTGTAAGATGATCCAAAATTAAATTGGATACAACTCTAATGCAAACACTCATTCCCAATGTCCTTATTAAGCAGTAAAACTGAACTTATATATTCAAGGAACCAAATCTTCATGAACTCAAAAATGGTGAGCAATTTTTCAGACATGACACGAGATTTTGGCTACTAAAGTATTCCCAACTTTTAGTGTAGATAGTAAATATATGGATAGATAACTTTCTATTTTTCTATAAAGAATGATAAAACTATATGGATGTAAAAAATCATTGGAAAAATGGATTTAGTAAATACGTGTTCCCAAAAACACCTTTCACATTTCATGTAAAATGGATCCTTGGGAACCCCATTTTCAGGTTCAACCAAGAGACAATGCACTAGTATTTTGGAGACCCCAAGGATTTTTATCCTTATAAATGATGTTATAGTGGCCCCTATACTCCTATGGGGATCACGAATGAGGGTGATTTTCTATCTAATCATCCTTTTTCTCTCGATGGTGAGATAAATGGGGGACGGTCATTTTGAGAGAGATACACATACATTAGAGGAGGTTCTGATGATTGTTATTATACTAGTTTTTTGAAATTTTTCGGTCATATATTTCACTTAGGTTAAATATTTATCTTCTTATCCTTTGAATTATTTCATTTTATTATAATTATGTGAAACACTTTTTATCACAACACTAATTGGGTTGATATTTCAAGTGGGGATCTTTGTTTTTTCTGATTGGTCAACATAATAATTATTTTTCTCACAAACAATCATGAAATTTTAGAATTCTTTGGTATCCGTTATTATATTCTTGATGTCCAATCCTTGGAATCACAATTGTTTTTCAAGGGTTTCTTCTTATAATATTTTTTTAAAAGGTAAGAGGGGAATCATGATCTTGACAACCCTCAACCAAATAAGTACATTAAAAAATATAACATTTTTAGAACAATGAACTATATAAGATGTGTAGTAAACATGAAATAACCACTTTCAATAAAAATTCGTAAAACACTACCATAATTTATATACTATTATCATCTTCAATTAATCACTATTTTATAAAAACTTCTTTCAAAACAACGCACAATTTATTAATTTTTATTAATAATACACACCTTAAAAAACCAATCTCCTTTATAAATGACCTAGGGGTTTCCCTAAAAAAATAAATAAACATTAAAAACATAATCAATTTTATGTCTCATAACAACGTAATGAAATGTTTTCACCATTGTCTGGGATAATTTTTTTATTGTGCCTTTTTTATATTTGTGTGTGATTAAGTATTTTTTTTATTTCTATCTTCAAATTTATTATATAAGTGATATTATAAAATCTTATTATTTGTTGTTATATTGTATTAAACGTTATACATTGAGTAAACATGCTCCTTTTTAACATGAACCAGAGAGGATACTATGTTAATGAAACAAAGACACACTAATAGATCCTTTGAAGGAGGACACACCACACCTTGAGACTCCTCTAGACCCCTCTTCTTCTAGAACTTAAATAAAAACTGAAATTACTGTGCATAAAATGGTATAAAACAACCAAACCATAAAATAACTAGACAACCAAGATGTGGAGTACAAAAATTCTTATATCAAATACCCTAAGGAAGTTGTAACTTTCATTTTACATCGGGCCTAATACACCTCCTTACTGAATTCTACGGTCTTCTTTGTGAGGACCCTCTCAAACATCTCAAGGATTTTCATATAGTGTGCTTCACCAAGAAACCCCCAAAATGTGAGTGAGTACCACATTAAGTTTACAGCTTCACATTTCTCCCTTTATAGTATATCCAAAGACTAGCTATACTCCCAGTATACCATAATTGGGTGCTCAAATGAGATTAAATTACTCTTTCTAGATAAGTTTTTTCCTACCACACTAATTGCAATAATTAAAATGAAATCTTTGGCATTAAGAAATCACAAGGAGAGACCCTTCATGAATATTGGTATAGATTCAAAAAATTATTTCTCAGGTATTCCCCACCACCATATTAGTGAATAATATTTAATTAAATACTCCAATGAAGGACTTATTACCATGGATCATATTAGGATATATGCTGTAGCTACTAGACCACTTTTTGATAAAACTCTTACCACTTCATGTGAATTAATATCTTACATGGCTAAAATTTCTTAAAATTTTGTTTCCAGAGAAATTTCTCCTACTCGAAGAGTTCATCTGGTAATTTATTCATCCCTAGAACAAAAGCTATATAATAAACATGATGAGATGCATTCTATTATAAGGAAATTTTCTCAAGAACATTGTAATTTAAACAACTATTTATTCTATTACATTGTGTTATGTTTTCTCATAAAAATAATTTTTTTACTAGTTCCCTAAACATCAGGGTTCACCTATGTCTTGTGTGGTAGTATTCCCTAGGCTTATATTCCCACAAGCAACTAACCTTTGATCATGAATCAATTCGGACAAATCTAAACCCTAGGTGGAAACTACAACCACAAACTAATAAAAAGGAAAACTGAGATACCCCAAAAAGAAATGGTATCCACAAGGTCATGGTAATAATAATTATTATCATTTACCTACTCAGTAAAATCCTCCTTCTCTGAAGTCTGATCCATTACATGAGGATATAGTGAGGCAAAAGGAATCCCAGAACCTCTAGTTCCAATAGACCAAAAAATCAGTTATTTAAGACATAGAAAATCATGTGGTACAAAATGAAAATAACATTAGTTAGATAATGATGGAAGGGTCAAGATAAATACCATCCCAACATATTTCTAATCCAAATTGAAAAGGTAATGTTTCTACAATAACACTTCGTAGTGGTAAATAATTTTCTTCATCCATGAACTCTACAAAATAGGTAATTCCCCCACATGAATACTCTCATTCAATACCAAAAAATTGATTCCAATGAAAAAAAAATAAAAAGTGGTAAACAAATTATTATTGAGGATTCCCAAAAACAATTAATTCCTCTTCCTTTCCACCAAAGACACTCTAAACCTATGAAATTTTTTGATAATGTGATTGATAAAGAAATAATGGATACTTTCAAAAAGGTGAAAGATATCATTAATTTATTTTATGTAGTTAAAAAAATACCATACTAAGCTAAATTTATTAATTATATTATCACCCATATATGGATACAAAAGGGGAATTAAGGAGTAAACATTGGTAAAAATGTCTTCACATTGATCCAAAAATCAATGCCTCTAAATGAATGGATCTGAGCACTTTCATGATACATTGAACAATAGGGGAGAACATTTTCCTATTTAAAACTAGACTTGGGTGTTTTAATTAATTTAACACCTTACTCAATGTATAATTATTTTTAGGTTGGGGATCTCCAACCGACATGATTTTCTCAGGGAACATTCCAAATATATTACAACACACTCGTTAGGAGTGATCGAGGATTTCCTCACTTGAGTGAAACATTTCATCTTCCCTATAGAAAAATATATTCTCATGTTTGAAGATACCAAAACCCAAAGACAATCCCCTATCATTATTCTATGTCCACTCTTGAAAATAGGAAATATTATCATTGATGTTTATAATGGTACACTTTCTAGGGATTCTGGTAGAGGAAATATATGTTTTTACATCCTTTATGCTAAGAGACTGCCCACTGAAGATCGCTCCACTCTTCCAATCTATTCATTGGAAGTGATCTCTAATTACACACACACACACAAAATTATCTCCTCGACCCACACTACGATTCATTTTACTCTCCCTCACCCTTGTATGATTTGTGTTTTGATTCATGTTTTGAGTGTTGTGTGGGTTGAAAATAGTGTAAATGTTTTGATTTAATTGATTATTGTTTCAATTCTAAGGTACCCATGACCATCGATGATGCTATAAATCACTTTTTCATGGCTTTCATTTCCTTATAAAATAAACATAAGAAAATTAAAAGTTTCATAGACCTCACTCCCCCTAAATCCCATACCTCATTCCATTAAAAACCATTTTCACAATTTAACCCACTACCATATAATAAAAAATATTCCTATATTAAGGGTATTAACCAATTTCCAATAATTTTTTCCAATAACCTCTCTCTATAATATGAATAAATACTACTTGACATTTTTAGAGAGTGTAAAAAGTCAATGGGATAGATATTGGAGAATACTATGGGAATTATCCCATCTATTTTTATGCATCTTATACTTTTAGAATATGTTTATCTGACTGTAAGCCATGCTGAATGCCAATTAAATCCCACATTCCAAGAAGTGGTAAAATTGGAAGTTAGTAAATTATATGCATATTGGATCATTTAACTATTATCTAATAGTTAATGGGTTATACCTATGCAATTTGTGACTAAAAAATTAAAATAAATATGGTTTCTATTGAACGTAGTGGATTAGTACCAACATGTTTGAAAAATAGTTGGCGACACTATTTTAACTACCTTCTACAGAATCAGTCCATGCGAAAGGACCACTTTTCTCATCCTCTCAATGAACAGATGTTCAAAATATTGGATGGTAAGTCCCACTATTGGTTCCTTCATGGATGTTTGAGTTATTTATAAATCCATATATCACTTGAGGATAAATTAAAACAATTATCACTAGTCCATTCAGAACATTTGCCTACTGAATAATTTCTTTTGGTCTATGTAATGATCTTGGAAACTTATAGTGATGTATGTTGAGTATTTTTTCTATGTACCCTGTAACTTTTATGGATCTATTAATGGTTAATTAACCTATTTATGGATCTTCCTTTGTAAACTATTTGGAACACCTTGGTTAAGTCCTTGGTCATTGAATTAAAAAATATCTCTTATCCAATTGTGTAAAATTCAATTTTATAAATGCGTGGGGGATATATACGGACCTGAACCCAGTTTCCCCAGGCTAGTGCCTTATTTGATTACATTGGAATAAAAAAAGGAATTAAAATCATGAAGGACAGAGTAATTTAGTATTATTGGAACCAAGATTCATACATAAGTTAAACATTACAACTTTAAAAGAAATACAACAAAGAAACTCCTTAGACAACATCCATAATTCCAAGGTTATTTCAGCATGTCATTCGTAATAAACATCTTCATGAACTAAGATAATGAAACATAATTAAGGGGTGAGATAAAATTCATAGTAAGGGTAAGGAATACAACAGAAGATAACAAAAACATTACACATGGAGAATAACTGAAAAAACATGCCTCTAAAAATAAACATGAGCATGATATGGTAGAAAATGAGCTATGTAAATATTACCATAACATAACATAATCATGGGTATTCGAATATTCAAATAACCACATGAACCATAAATACTATATTCATAATGAGGGAATGAAAAATTCAGGACAACATAACTATACTATCATGGCCTCGTGCCCAGAAGATAAGTAATCATTTTGTCAAGGCCTTGTGATGTGACCGTAGCTTGACTCATGAGACCTAACGATACAACAAGGGACTATAGAGGGACCAACCTGACACTTACATTGTACAATTAATTCCTTATTTGAATGAGGATAAACATAACCAACATATACATTCATATTAAAATGAATATATGAAATGCAGAGAACATTTCTCTAACATTTAGCATAAACACTAACCATTCAGAGTAAATTGGGGAATGGATTTAAGATAGAACATCCACATCCAATGAAATCATAAACAAATAAATTAGATATGGTAGATGATAACATGTCTTACTAATCCCAATAATACATATGAATCAACAAGAGTGTTTTAATATATGAGGATACTCTTATAAAATCTTCATGTAAATCTTTAGATAAATACTCTTTTACTTGGAATAGAAGAGTACTTTTGGAATAATAATTGAATAAAACCCAAAGTGAAGTAAGATATTATTTTCATAATAATATTATTTATTTTATGAATATAATGGTTTCCAAAAACAGATTATAAAATTCCATTTAAATAGGTAATAATTAGAAAAATTCTATTGGATCGGGCTTGTATTTCGGACACAATTACAAATGTTCTTTTTAAAACATCTAACAATACATAAAATAAAGAATTATTATTGTTGGTAAATATATATATAACCAAATAACATAATTTTTTAGGATTAAATAATAATAAAAAGGAATTTCATTGAGGTAATAGACAATAATAATAACCCGAATATAAATGGATGTTTGGGTGGAAAACCCCTTACCTTAAATATGAACGTGTTCCGCTCGTGAAATTAAGCTCCTAGAATATGAAATTATACTTATTAATAACCTATTTCATATCCTATTAGAGATATATTTATTTTTTTCATAATTCTATTTAGTTTATTTATACGATTATTGATAAGTTATTATATTGAATTTTGTCGTTCTACAGTGTTCGTTTTCATTATTTTCATAAATGGTTCACTTGATTTTAATTAATGGAGTTCATGTGGAATGGATGTAAATCTACAGAATTGAATTAAAATGTTATTTATGATCATCCATAGGTATTATTTTTCATTTCTATAAATTGGTTATGTGGAATGAGGATGAATTATTATATAGAACATTAATGATAACTGTTTCGGTTAATTCGTGGGTTTTGATTACAACGAACTCATTTTTATTTATAACATAATTTAATTTGTACAAAAGGATTAAAGAACTATAAATACGGTATATTACATATATAATAATATTTTTCAACCATAAAAAAATAGTTTCATGACCAAAATTCAGAATTATAATAGAAATTGAAAGCCCATCGTCCTTGAATGTGGTAAATTGATACATCTCGAATGGAGTTCTTGATACTGTATAAAAAAAGATAAAAGGAAAAAGATGATGATAACTTATTCCAATTCCAGGAAAACATTATAGTACATGTAAGGTGCTGGAGACATCACAACATTTGGATATGCAGAAGAAATAACAGAAAAAAACAAATGAACATGAAAGGAAAGACAAATAATTGAAATTAGGAATTTACCGCTTAAACCAAACATCAATGAGAGCCTCTTTAAGGTTGAGGTTTTTGTCTTTTAATGAGACCAAGGCTTTTTGGACGTGGGAGAGGAGGTTGGGAGAATATTTACATAGAATTTAGTGATGGGCCAAGGCATGAGAGGAGTGAAGAGAAGAGGGGGTGATGGAGGGTTTTTATAGTGGATGAGAGAGAGGATTTCTCAATTTTATATTAATTAATTTATTATTTATCCATAAGACAAGGAATAGTGAGTCTACCATGACCATGAATAGTAATTGTATCATGTTAATCCTAATCAATTGAGATTACATCAATAAAACATCATACATGACTCTATAATTACTGTATTCAGCTTATTTTGTAAATTAGGGAATTTCACTATTCTTCAAAAATTAAATTATTTCAAAAAAATCCCAAAAATTTACCCCAATCATTTTTTGATGTGTAGAATCTGAAAACTAAGTCTATTTTTAAAAAAAATAATTTTCTATGTTTTATTAATTTTATATTTAATTAAAATTATATTTTTTCTAAAAAGATGTTTTAAAACATTTATTTACTCATTGCAAAACATAGGTATATCATACTCCAACTTGGATATTATTTATATATTAACATAGCTAAGGTTATTATTTATTAGGGTATATTACTATATACAAGGTTATAATACTATTCAATATGGTAGGTTACTATTCACAAAAAATCATGTTTTTTATCGGACTCCAAATAACTTACTCATCACAACCGTGTATGTCATATTTCCAAAATTCACATCACAGAATTGAAAACATATGTTTACATGGCTATGTTATAACAATGTGGTGATTGTATAGACTAAGTGATCCATGTATTCTATAATAAATATATTTGAATATTCTTGGGGTGTTACATTATCCCCTCATTAAAAAATTTCATCCTCCAAATTTGAAATTGAACATAGAATGAAAATGGTAGATACTTGAAAATTATCTTATGGAAACCCACATCAAAAATATGGTTAAAAAATATCCCCTAAAAATTTTATTGGAGATGATGTTGTCTCCCCAAAAAGTATGATTTTGAATGAGGCAACATTACTTGGAAGAAAAAAATTGGATATGGATGAAAAATCTAACAGTGATGTTCTGATAGAACAAGATAGAGGACATGTTAAGATGATTGTTGATTACCAAAAAACTATAAACTAAAAAATAATATATATAATAAATGTTAATTATAATAAGAAAACATTTTATATGAGACTATTTTCCTTGAGTCAATGAATTATTCCACTCTATAAGAGTATAAATATACATTTCTACTTGTAAACTCGTATTTTTATTGTAGTTTAACTATCTTTACCTCATCACATAGCATGGGTTATGACATTTTTTTAAGCAATACATTAACCTCAAAAAGCTCATAAAATTAACAACTTAAAACATTTTATAAATGGTTATAAAATTCCAAAATATAATGAATCAACACATTATAATAAAGTCCCCAAAATTTCCAAGATAAACTTATCAGCAACCCTTAATCAACAAGAAGTATCTCTAAAATTCACATTCCAAACATGTGAATAACTTTATCATGTATCCTCTTGAAATATTGTATGAACATGAATTACAGTAAAACCTATATTGGAAACATGCATTATTCCATATTCCATAAGTAAGATACATGTTATTGGATATATTCCGTATATCCAAAAATGCTGAAAACTACATTAATGATAGCATAGACCACTTCTCGACAGGTCAATAATCAGTTTCAATGTAGTCAATACATATCTAAATCAATCATGTCTTCATCATTATCTCAACATCATATATATATTAAGGGTTTTCTTTCCCTCAATAATGATTTTTTAAAAGTTTAACTTTCCATTGAATCACTTTTCTTTGTACCATTCATCGTATGACCTCAAATCCTTAATGAAAGAGTACTGTAGTATAGTCCTTATATATCTCATAATACATACAAATAGTACATTACAAACAAAATATAAAAATGGAATGATTATTGAATAGGAATATTATTCATTTTACTTCAAATGTGGTAGCATCATAACTTGCTCATTATAAAAAAACATCATTTCGGGTATATTCCTTTGAATATAGGGAAATTGATTCGCATAGTGTCCCATCTCCTTGAAATTAATGCATTGTACATTAGGAAACTTTTTCTTACCCTTTAAATCATGAACATGGTGACCTTTTTCTCCACACTTGTAGAAAACACCCATTCTTTTCAAGCATTTACCATGGTGATTCTTTCCACAGTTATCAAATGTGGGAAAACACTTATTTCCCTTCATCCCTTTATCCCAATATCCCTCTTCCATCCTATTATTCTTTTTCATCCATTAAAATCCATATGACATTGAGAAGTATTTACATACCTTATTAACACATGATATTATTTCATTAAATCAAAAGGTTACATAGAAGAAAATCTTCCTTTAAAAATATGTCTTAAGACCATTAGAGATATAATACTTATTACTCGTTGTATCTTGTGCATTGTTGATGTTCTCATTCCTTTTTCTAGGCACCATATCTAATAAATTCCATATTATATATCATCTCATACAATTATGAACTCTCTATACCTCTAAACATGGTATAACACAAAGCATAAATTTATGCCTCGTAAATCCAAAAATCATATATTATGGTTACATTAGGTATATAAATACATCACAATGGTGGGTAAATAATATTTGAATTGTCCTAAGCATATCCTCCACGAGTGTCAAACCAAGAGTGGTTCAAGGCCCATTGGCGTGTACCAGGATACCCGGGTCAATCCTGAAACTCCTTGTCAGAGCTTTCACTCTTAGGTACATCTCTGCCAAAGCCACCTCTACATGTTTGTATCCAGACCGGGATGTATTTTCTATAAATATCTACATAATACATTACATACCAAAATTCTATTATGTTTTTTTTTCTTATCCTCAAAGACCATGTTAGGGATTTCTTCCGTAACCGACGTTTTCTAAATCTACTTCCCAAGGTTTTTACTAAACATCCTATGATACCAACTGTAAGGGCCTGACCCTAGTTTACCCGAGCTGGTGCCTTATTTGATTATCCTTGCATACAAACTAGGAATAAACATTCTGAAGTAATGATTTGTATAGTATTATTGTAAGGAAGATTCATACGTAAGTTAAACATTACAACTTGAAATGAAATACAACATATAAACTTTTTTGACAACATCCATAACTCCAAGGTTATTTCATCATGTCATTCATAATAAACTTCTTCAAGTCCTCAAAAATTGAAACATAATAAAGGGTTGTGCTAAAATTCCATGTAAGGGTAATCAATACACAGAAAGATAACAAAAACAGTATACATGGTGAATAATTGAAAACACGTGCCTCTAAAAATAAACATTAACATAATATGGAAGAAAAATGGGATGAGTAAATATTGCCAAAACATAACATAATAATAGATATTCTATTATTCAAATATCCACATGAAACATTAATACTAATTTCATAATGAGGAAATTCATAATGCAAGACAACATAACCATACTGTCAAGGCCTCATGCCATGACCATAAGTAATCATTTTTCCAAGGCCTTGTGCCATGACCTTAGATTGTCTCATGAGACCTACCGATGCAACGCGAGGCTATAGATGGATCCACCCGAATGTTCGTATGTCCAATTAATTCTTAATATTAATGGGGACAAACATAAATAACATATACATTCATATAGAAATTAATATATTAAATGAAAAAAACATTCCCTGATCATTAAGCATAACCGCTAACCATTAGGAGTAAATTGAGGAATGGATTTAAGATAGCACATACTCATCCAAAGTAATCAGAAAACATGAAGTTAAATATTTTATATAATAACATGGCATACTAATCCAAATAATACATAAGAATCAACAAGATTGTTGAAATAGACGAAGACACTATTATAAAATCTTCGAGTAAATCTTGAGATACATAATATTTTACATCGAAAAGAATAGTTCTTTTGGAAACATATTTGTATAAAACCATAAGTAAAGTAAGATAGATATTTCATAATAAAATTATTGATTTTGTAAATATAATGGTTTCTGAAAATAGATTATATAGTTCCCATGAAAATATGTAAGAATTAGAGAAATTCCCTTAGATTGGGCTTTTATTTCTGAAACCATTTCGAAAGTTCCATTAAAAAAGTGAAATCATCATTAAAATAAAGACTGATTCGGGTTGGTAAAGGTATATATAACCCACACACTTAAATGTTTTGGAGTATATATTAATAAAAAAGGGGGTCATTTAGGTAAAATATAATAAAATTAACCTGAATGAAAATGGATGTACGGGTGAAAAACACTTCGCTTAAATCCGAACGTGTTCCACTATTGAACTTAAGAACCATGAATATGAAATTATAATAATTAATAACATATTTAAGAACCTATTAGACTTTTATTTAGTTTATCATAGTTATTTTTAGTTTATTTATGCCCTTATTGATAAGTTATTATATTGAATTTTTTCGTTTTTCAGTGTTTTTTTTCTTTATTTTCAGAAGCAGTTCACTTGTTCTTAATTAGTGGTATTCATGTGGAATGGATGTAATTCTCTAGAATTTAATTCACATATTATTTAAGATCATCCATTGGTTTTAGTGCTAATTTATATTACTTTGTTAAATGGAATGAGGATGAATGTTTATATATAACTTTAACTATAACTGTTTCAGTTAATTTGTGGGTTTTGATTACAATGAAGCCTTTTTTATATATCTTAATAGATTTTTAAAAAAGGGGAAATATAACCTTAAATAGGGTATATTAGATATATAATAATATATTTCGACCATATAAACAATGGTTCAATTACCAAAATAGATAATTATATTAGAAATCGAAATCCCATCGTCCTTGAATGTGGTAAATTGACACATCTCATATGGTGTTCTTACTACTAGTATAAAAGAAAGTAAAAGGAAGAGATGATGATAACTTATTACACTATCATGAAAACATTCCAGTACATGTATGGTGTTGTAGTCATCACAACATTTTTAAAGGGATATGTAATAATAGAAAAATAAAACAAATGAAATTGAAAGAAATGACAAAGAATTGAAAAAATGAATTTACCACTTGAACCTGACATCCATGAGAGACTCTTTAAGGGAGAGGTTTTGGTCTTTTCATGAGACCAAGGTTTTCTGGAAATTAGATAGGAGTTTGGGAGGATATTTGGATTTATTTTAGGGAAGGCACAAGGCTTTAGAGGAGTGAAGATAAGAGGGAGTGATGTGGGTTTTTATAGTGGAGGGGAGAGAATATTTCTCTATTTTATATTCATTAATTTATTATTTCTCTCCAAGAAAAGGAATAGTGAGTCTTACCTGACCATGAATAGTAATTTTATCATGTGAATCTAAATCAACTGGGATTACATCATAAAAACATAATTCATGACTCTATAAAGGTTTGATGATAAATCAGGATAACCCGGTGGTAGTGGAGGTGTTTAAAAGATTGCGACAGGATTTGGGGGGCTACTCTGTCTCTATTTCTCGAAAGGAGACTGATCTGAGTCTTAAGGGGGATTTTCTGGACCAACACTTAGCTAGGGAGAATACTGTGAAGACATAGAGGATGTGGAGAAAGGGAGCTACTTCGGGAGTGTCCAGTCCGATTAGTGCTGGGGGTCCTAGAGGTTTAGACCCTTAGGCCATGCCCTTCCTTGCGTTATACAACATGTATGAAGGTCTCTTAGAAGGTATTCGGGAAATGGGTCTGGAGATGGTTGTTGTGAATGGTGATGATGTAAAAGGGACCTATGAGGAAGTCCCTATAGTTGGGTAAGAGACTACTAATGTGGTGGGGTGTCTGTCCGTGATTGTCATCAACATGCCGGAGTTCAGGTGGGGGAGTAAAACTGCTCACAAGGATGATGGTTCGATGTGGAGAATGGTTTCCGGAGGGAATAAAGAAAATATGAGCGGTTCAGTGTATCTATCATACAGTGATGTTGTTCATAATGGTAATGAATAGAAGACCGAATGTGAAGAAACTCTATCTGTTACACCAAGAAGACAGACAAGGAAAGACTACTCTTACCTTCCGAGACCGGCATGAACCCGATCATCCCTCATGCGGGAAAAAGGTGTTTTTCATTCTTTCAAAAGGACATTTTGGTTAAGAAAACTAGCACAGTGCAACCTTCACTAGACCAGATGAAGAACATTTAGAAAAGTGATTTTTTTTGAAGTGGCATAGGTTGGTCTCTCAGTGGGAATCAATTACGGCGGAAGGGGACTCTTGTGTGGGATGCAGAGATGATTACGGGTATTATGACATGTAGGTCTGTAGATTGATGTTCGGTTTTTGGTTGTCCAGCTGATATTTTTTTGAGAATGTATCAAGTCGCGTTCGGGTTTGTGTTATGGTTTATGCCGTTTCTAACTTTTCATATAAGTGTTTGGAAATAAAAAAATTTAATTTTCATAAGTTCATTTTTCAAAAATAATTTTCTAAATCTGATTAATTTAATATTTAATTAAAATCATAATTTTTTTTAAAAATAGTTTTAAAACATTTATTTACTCATTCAAAAATATAGTTATATCATACTCCATCTTGATTATTATTTATATACTATTATAAGTTGGGTTACTATTCATTAGGTATATCACTATTCATAAGGGTAAGTTGCAATTTGCCAAAAATTTAGTTTTTCTTATCGGACTCCAAATAACATACTCATCACAACCATGCATGTCATATTTTCAAAATTCACATCACCAAAGTGACAAATTATGTTTCCGTTTCTAGGTTTTAAAAAAGTGGTGTTTGTATAGACTCAGTGATCCATTAATTCTATAATAAATCTATTTGTAAATTCTTGGGGTGTTACAGGATAGTTCTTTTCCATGTTATTTAAATTAAGGGATTTCATGTAGATAATTGAAAATTTGAATTAATATATACTTATCCATATCCAAATTGTGTTCTTGAGCAGCGATATTTCTTGGGTGACATTGGTTTATACTACTGATTTGTTGATGACATTAGTAATATCACACTTCTCTTATACATATTGATATATAATGATTCTAAATTTCTTTTCGATAAAAATTATTTGAATGATTTAAATTCATTAAAAAGGAGTCTCACATCGCCTCCCATCATCCAATAACAAAGGTGAGATCTCCCATTTAAACTTATGTTTGACATGACGAACATTGTAGTAGGGGAAGTTTTATCATAAAGGGTTTAGAAGGCTCCTCGTTTAATTGAATATGTATCATGTACCCTTGACCCTACCCAGTAAAACAACATGACCACTGAAAAAGAACATATTTCAATTTTTTCCCATGGAAAATTTCTGTTTATATCATAATGGTCCAATAATAATTTTTTCTCTACTCATGATTCCCTTAATGTTCTCCTAAAAAAACAGATGTTAAGCCTCACCTCATTTGAAGGATGCTCCTCCTTCAAGAGTTTGACCTTGTGATTTAGGATAATAGAGGAGTGTAAATCATGGTAGACGACCACATTATTATGATTTTTTCACCACTAGACCACCGCGATGACACATACTTCCCCATTGGATAATTATTTCCTCGTGAGAACCTTTGTGATGTAGTCGAGTATACACCTTAGTATGTATACATTGTGAGTTTTTGGGTAGTATCCTAGATCCCCATTTATTTTAGCACTTCACAATATCAATTACATATGAATTATTCATGATGGTACATTTGGTATGAATAATAAATGTGTATAATTTGTAGTGATCGTTTCTTTCGAAGGTGTATCATTGGCCCTGACTTTCAATCTGTCCTTAGGGTTTTCCAAAAAATTTCATGTGGGGGCCACATTGGATCCCAATATATAGCTCTAATGATTCTTGACTCTAGACTTTATTATCTAACATTATTTATATATTCTTATAAGATTTTTTAATTCATGAAAATGATGTTAATTCACAGAGAATATCTCAAAGTGGTATCAAATTCCCAAACAACCAATGTTATTTATTAAGATCACTAATGCATGGGGCATTGAATTACTGTGACCTTCTCCAGATTCTTCCTGATTTGGGTATATAATCTTGAGTGTTGATTATATTTCTTAATCGGTGTAAGAGAAATCGACAATTATTGATGACTCTAAAGTGGTTGTAGATTTTGTGATGTCCCAGATTGTTTTTGTAGGTTCAGTTTTCCTAGATTCATCCTTAGTCATTAGGGATCACATTTTTTATTGCAACATTAAAAACATACTCTATAAATAAGGATGTTTTCATAATGGCCCCTCTGTATATCTCACTAAAACTAAAAGACAAGCCTAAATCTCAAATCATGAATTTAAGAAAATCATAGAAAAAACAATACAACCCAATATGAAATATTGGAATTTATGCATGAAACAATAACTTTATGAATAGTTTATATCTTTTGAAACCCCAATCGGAATTCCAGAGTATCATATTGTCTTTGTAATGTATTTTCACCTCATTATGGGGGTAGATAACTATGCATACTGGGCTATCAAACAATTTAATATGAACCTCTCAGATGTAAGTAAGTATAAGAGGCTGTCAATTTAGTAGATGTATAAAATTTATATTTATTTTTATAAGAACTCCTGAATCTATAAGATGTAAACCAAGGGTGTGCACCTGAAAATATTATCCTTCATTATCAATTATGAATTGGGTAGATGGTCCTCTTTCACAATGAAATTATGAAGTTGCATTTAGTTAATCATTTTTTCTAGCTGGGTTGGACCATATATTATTACAAATGTTTATCTATTTGGTGTTGTTCAAGTACAAAATGATGAAACAAAACAAACATTTACTACTAATGGACAGTGGCTGAATCTCTTTGATTATCCCACCCTTGGGTCCCCAACGGGGGAACTCCTTGTTCATAGAGAATCATATTAATGAAATAAACGAATTTATATCCTTCCTTCAAAAATATCTTATATTATAGTGAGAAAGCAGTATTCCCTAGGTGGGAGGGGATGGGTATAATACTAGGTTAGTTAGGAATTTTCATCAGCTTTCTTATTTTTCAATTTTTAGTTTGCTAGAATGTATTATCACTTTTCCCCTCCTTTAACCCTAACTTTTTTTTCCAAAATATTCATTTTTAGGCCCAATTATTTATGGATATTGATGCCCCATTAATCATGTAAATTAAAGAACATGCACGGGTAATTTCCCTATTTCATGTTTTTTTCCACTTAAAAATTATTCATTGAATAAATGTGTATTTTAGAATGAATTTAACATTATTTGTGTATTTATATTGAAAATTAATCTCTCAAAAATTTTATAAATTGTGTATCATTATGAAACGTTTGATAATAATGGTATCCTTTTTGTCAGTAGTTTATGGTAAGTTCACACATTTTCCCCCTACCATGATGTTTGATTTTTTCTTACTCAATAGAATGTAACTATAAGTAAAGTTAATATTTATCTTCTTTCCAAAATTATTTTTCCAAATTTTCATTCCTTATCGGATCATTTTCATTAACGTACCCGATTAATCTACGAGTGTGTACTTGTTATTCGATTGTTGTATGCCCTAAAAACAAAAAACCAACAAAAATGCTTGTTGTATATCAGGTTGGTTAAAAACCACACTTGCTAAACATTTTATCTTTTTATAACTATTATAATTATTATCTAGAGAAAATTAAACAAAGGTTTAGATATGAGTGTGAAATTTTTTCCAATTGAAACTATTGAAAAAACAATAATAAATGAGGGGAGTGATAAAATGTACAACATATGGGGATATATATGTTAAGAGCATAAGGTTTGACTTCTTAGAATACATAATTGAGTGGGTCTGGAAACTTGATAGTAAAGGATATAGGCTAGGCTGAGTGGACAAAATCATTTAAGTATAAATTTTATAAAAAACCTATATTTACTGAATATGTAGTGGAAATAATTTCATCGCGTGGATTTCAAACATAAACATTGAAAATTAGTGACATGGTTATCGTTTGCATTATTTTCTCAATTTGGTTTCATTCATCTATATGAATTTCATGCTAATATAATTTAGGAGACATCTATTTTTATGACCACTGATAATAACTCTTTAGTGTGACTTGTTCTGATGAAATTTATATTAAATTTTAAATTTTCATTTAATAAAAAATATTTATGATGTTTGTATTATCATCATGCAAAGGTTTTTGGAAATGTGAAATTTCCCAAGAGTTCACATGTTTATGTTTGGGGTGTGATCGCATCATGATTCACTATTAAATTTTCACCCTTAAACCACTATGTTAAACTAGCTTTGTAACGAAAATTATAAAAATAATAATAAAATGAACTCCATTTATTTTTCAATTATTTTTAATATCACTATTAAAAATGATACTGTCAGTTGTTTTGATAATTACATTATGGGTGGATGTGGTTTGGAGGGCCCATAATGAATTTCAAGAGAAATGGGCCAAAATTTTCATGAATCCAAGAGCATTAGTTGAATCATCCACAGACTTATACAAATAAATGATTCCAATTTTTTTGAAATTTTTTAGACTAGTCCAAAATTAACTGTTCTTCATCTCTTTTGAAGACACAAAATCCTAATTTTTCAATTATGTGGCCCATCTAAACAAATCAATCCAAGCCACTTAATCTACACAACATCAAAAGTGGTGTGTTGTATTTTGGCTATAACTCGAGCTTCTGGCCACTAAATGATGCCATAGTTTTAGTGGATATAGAAAAGGTGTGGGGAAAACATTATATTTTTTCAAAATAATGATAGGAAAATATGAATGTTGAAAACCATGGGCCATGTGGTTTTATGAAATCTCAGCTAATCTAGGATGTTCTAGATTCCCCTATCTTCCTAGGGGGTAATGGATTAATGAGAAGTTCCACCCAATCATCCTCCCCCTCTCGATGTCGATCTAATTGGTGGAAGGTAATTTCGATGGAGATACACATACTTGATAGGGGGTTATGATACTTGTTCTTTTACTAGTATTGTTTAATTTGGATGTTAAGTATTTCACTTATGGTAAATATTTTTGTGCTTCTCCTTTAAATGCATTAATTTTATCATAATTAAGTGAAATTCTTTTTATCTCAACACTAATTGTGTTGATATTTCATGTTAATATCATGGGTTATTCTAATTAGAAAAAATAGGAATCCTTTTTCTCACACACAATCATGAGATTTTAGTATAACTTTGTATCACTTGTTCTATTCTTGAGGTCCAAACATTAACATCATGATTTCTATGTCAATGGTTTTCGCCGATTATATTGGCACTTATAACGGCACTGTCAGTTCCCCTCTCCCCTTTGGAGGGGGGAGGTCCTCCATTTTTAGCCTCCCCTTCTCATCGTCACCCTTGCATTTGCTTCTCCAACCCCTAATCTCTTCCAAATATTCTAGAAATCATGCTCGTCTTGATGGTCCCTAATATGATCAATGGTTCTCTTCGTCTTACAATCTCTCTTTCAGGGTACTCTTATCCCCCGAGTTTCTTCAGCTTAACACTAGTTTCTAAATTCTGGTAGCATTGTCCCTCAATCGATGAGTTCGAACAAATCATTTTCAACTCCTATTGTTTAAAGAATCACTAAGTGGTAGGGATTATCAATCGCAATCATGTCATGGCGAGGTTCGCGACTGTGGAGGATCTCGTTATTGCATGGTCCAGTGCCCCTTGTAGATGCAATGACTTCTCCTTCTACGTCTTTCTTGGGTCCTTTGATTTCCACACGAGGAGGGATCATCCAACAACAACAATGTGGTTATGTCCTTCGGGGCATCCTCTCCCATTTCAAAACCCTTATATCTTGAAGGTTATTGGAAACCTTGCCGGTAGATTCTTGTGCTCCGACAGTTGAATGAAATTTGTTTGGTACCCCTTTCCCCCCGTATTTGCATTGAGGTTGATATTTCGAAGGCATAGATAGAATAGGTATGTAATATAGTAGGAGATGAACTTCAGTGGAAGCAGGCTGTTATATACAAATTGTGACATGATTACTGTGATTCCTGTGACTAGATCGGGAAATTGGATTCTGTATGGTGCAGTGGGTCTCTAAACTGTAATAAGGATCTTCGTAAGAAGATGCCAGGGAGGGATGGTGGCTCTCTCAACCTGTGGTCTGTTGTTCCCCCTGATCATGGATGCAAGTTGAATAAGGACTGATTTGATACTATTTAATGTTGAAGGGTGTATGGGCTTTAGCATACCTCTTCTGGTCCTATGCTCCTTGGTTTTGGTGCACATGCAGTTCAGAAATCTCCAACGTCCAGGTGGCCAAAACCAAAAGTATTAGACATCTTTAGAGCACTAAAATGTGATCTGGGATCTAATGGTTATTCTCAGGTAGTGGAGTAAGTGGATTTTGTTCGTCTTTGTAGTAGTTTGGACCACTTAAATTCTAAAATTTCAATCTTTGGAACACTAACAAGAAGTAAAGGGGCTGGAAGAATTATGCATCTGGTTCCATCAACACAAATCATTGGAGATGTGGTTTTTGGATAAGTCTATGTAGATATAACCACTTGTATGGATCCTCAACAGTTGGTCCTAGAGATTTCAAATACTCAAGTCCATTTTATGGGCCATAGATATGAGATTCCATGTGGCCCATAGATGCCAGTGCTGGTCATGCAGTTGAGGAAGTTTTATACTAAGAAGGTCAAGTCTTGGGGTGTCTTGGGACCCTCAGTCTGAAACAACCTCACTTTTAAATATCCAATTTACTATAAGGCTGAGAATGGGGGGAATAATAATGGTATTGAGAATTAAGCCAAAGAAGGCTTGGTGTTCAAGTTAGGGAACTGATTTGAATGTATGGATGTTCATGAGAAACCATTAACTCAAGAGGCATATACTTCAGGTGATGACAACTATAGTCAATTATCAGTGGATATCATGGAACTACATCATGTGAAACCTCATAGCCATAGATGGAAGAATGGAAAAATGAATTTGAGACTCAAGGAAGTGAATAGTGGTCCAAGGGAAAAAATCGAATGGACGTAAGGATTACTCCCACTTGTGAAAACTAATGGAGATGTGGTTGGTAACGAAGGAATGAAACAAGGAAAGAAAATTCCTTAAGAATGGGGAAAGTGAAGAATCAAGCCGGAAAACAACAAATATGGAGGAATAGCATGGAGAGTGATTGAAACTTATCATACACTCCATGGAAGAAATTCTAGATAAGGTTGTCCATCACAATGTAACATAAGAGGTGATTAAAATAATTTATGCAAGAAGGTTTCAACTTGATTCCAAAAAGGATCAAGAACCGTGTATAGATAAACAAGTTCAAATTTTGTCCTAGTGCTTCAACCAGAGAAAAATCAGCTCAGATGAATTAATTCAGACAATGGAATGGATGATCACTCACCTTGAAGAGCTTATTAGAGAGGATCCAGATATACATGTTAGTATGCAGCAATGGGAACATTATAGATTAGGTAATTCAAATAATCATAGTCTAGTGTATAATAATTTTTTGAGATCCTTCATCACGTAGTGTTATCTTGTTTTTGAACTTTGGTTTTCCATTTTTCCATCAAATAGAATAATAAAAATTAAAATTTGGATAGATGGAGGGGGGATGGATGTCAAGGGTTTCTTAATTGAGCATCGTTTTAAGATGTACGAGTGTAATACAGATCTTGAAAACCCTAAAAAAAATAATGACCTTAAACCATATAAAATTTTATAAAAAATGAACTATACAAGATGTGTAGTGAATATGAAATGAGCCCTTTCTCTCATAATTCTTAAAACACACCATGATTTATTAACTGTTAAACTCTATAATTAATTCATTTTTTTACAAATGTTTTCAAAATCACCCCCTTTTTAGTAATATTTATTAAAAATACACACTTTAAACATCAAATACTCCTTGAGAGATGACCTGGGATCTTCCCTATACTATAAATCCACTTTAAATACATAAACAATTTGATGTGTTGCAACAACACAGTCAATCATACCCTATTAATCACATTTATTAAAAATATTCAACGAGATAAAAATAATGGTAATTTATGAGGAATGGGAACAAGATGAGGTTCAACAAATAATGCCTGAGTGAAATCATTTATAAGATAATACCATGTACATAGATTTCCTGAATGAAACCATGCTCACTGAACCAACCCATTAAAACCCTTCTATCACACACCTTATCCTTTGAGAATTCACTGGTATAATAATGGGAAATGTATATAAATCTAAATCAAATGAAATTATATTTTTTTAATTTTAATAAAATATTGATTTTATTTATCCCTATTTAATATCACATTTTATATAATTATTTTCATAAACCCTTATTGAATCCTCCAATATAATATAATATTACAATATTATAAAATGAATTATTTAATACAATCACTCACATCTATATCACCATGGGTATTATATTAATGTATTTAGTTTTCATCCCTTTAAAATAATGAATAACTTTACACATTGTATAAAAAATGGTATAATATTGGATGGTATGTATTTTTTATTATTATATCATATAGAGTTAAAAAAATAACTTTGAATATTTTTAAATAACTCTCCTATATTTTTCTATATAAACCCAATCATCCACCAATTTATCTTAATTAAAAAAATTAGATCAATAAATTACTATACCATACCCTCTATAGATCCCTCCCACAGTTCCCCAATAAATTATGTATCTCATACCAAGATTTAAGAAGCACCCTTCAATGTTAGGGATCTTCTCATTCTCAATAATCAAAATCCTTCTTTGTATTATTCCATTTAATTTCAAATTGATCATTTTGATTTATGTTCTTACAAACCCCTGTTACTATAAATATAATTTAAAAGTAAATAGAGGCCTCTATCACTCAAATTAGAACTCCACATGACCCATTATTTACCTCTGTCATGCTGCCAAAATTTAACTTGAAATTTTCCTTGCCAAAACAATATATAGTAAATATCCATATCCATTTCAACTCAAAGGAATTAAACTATATGTAACTCAATGTAATTTATTGTATAATTTCATTTATATAACCCACACTATAAAATATTGGTATTAAATGCAGTAAAATATGATCCTTTGACTCATGATATTAGTAGGACACATATGAATGTATATATATTAATGTGACAGGTGGGATCAAAATAATATAGTCATGTAATGAATTGGGTACTATTATTATCTAATGATATTACATATATGGTTCATAAGAGGTTATCCTAAAAACACTATGTCTTCAAACCTTGGTGTTCATCATTGAATTATGCTTATTATGTAATGATTTATGTTGTTGTCATATTCTTATGATGCCTTTAAGTTATCATATTTATATCATGAATTATTTTTAATTATTATAATTTTCACCCTAACAATATTACCTTTATATGCTTATTGGATCACATGTACTACATTTAATTATTCAATTCCATTTTATCCAATTGATATGATTTATTTATTATCCATTTCTTTTGTATGATCATTGGTTTTCGCACACATTTTTTGATATATGATGACATTTTAGGAGAAATTTAAGGAGCATTTCGAATTTATCACTATATTCAAATTTCATGTTTTTATTATATATACCTAATTTAATAATGAACATATTCTTCATCATATTCATGTATTTCATTATGTGTACCATTTTATAATAAATCAAGAATTAAGGTGTAATAGATCATGGTTTATCATTTTTGGTATTAGAGAACAGTTATGTAATTTTTTTGTATTATAATTATAAAAGACTTTGTGAAAGGATTAAGGAAAAGAATAAACATTGGAAAATATCCTAAAATTTTCATAATTTATATAGTATTTTTTACAAGAAAATGCATCTCTTTCAGGTTACTATAATTAGATGTGTATCTACACATCAGTACCAAGAGTTATTAATCTCAAAAAGGCTGCATTACATTGGACTTGATCGCCAACTAGTGATTGATAAAAACCAGTCTTTAAACTTGTCATTACATTCCAAGGTAATATTATTTAGTAATTTCATATTCTTTTTATGAAATATTTATAAGGGAACAAAATTCCAATATGATTTTATATTTGGAAATGTTTCATCGATAATATTGATATAATCCTTGAAATTCAATGGTTATGGAATAAATTTCATTTGTGATTTACCACTTAAAAGCTAATGTTTTCTGATTTCTAATTTTATTTTAAAAATTATCATCTTTAGTTTTAACAATAGTTTTATTTAATGAATGGTAATGGGAGAAATTGAGCCAACAACCAATGTGAGGGTAAATGTGATGAGGACCCAAATGAGGTGTTCAAACCTATGAGAGAATGAATATTTATCTTTGTGATAATACATTCTTGGTTAAATAATGTTTTGAATTCAAACATGTATCATTAGGGATTCTTAAAACCCCCAATGAAATATAATCTTATAATTGATCCCTCTATGATATATAGGCCTCTAGCATTTAGTGGATCATCTGATTCTCTAATCATAGAGAAATAGATAAACTACATTTAAATGGTATTCTATATCATTAAATTTTCATATAATGAGAAGCTTATGAAAAATATATATCATATAGGATGATAATTTAATAAATGTTGAAATTGGTAAAACAAACAATATGCTTATCGATATGGATATTGATGTGATGGATTTGAATAAATTCTTGAAAAAAATTAAAAAAAGTATATTCCTCATACTCGATGACATAAAATTCAGAAAGATTTATTATTACATAAGAAGTTGGATGATGAATCCATCAAATAGTATGAAGAAAATATCACAATACTTTTAAAATAAACCTTCAACATTTCTACATCCCTAGAATGTAATGTTAACAACTTCATTGTTGTTCTAAATATAAATCGATGAAAATATTTAGAAATTTTGTAATTTGAAAACTATAATAAAATTTTTCACTATGCCCATAATGTTGAAACGGTTATCAATGAATCTCAAGAGTCTGAAGGGACTATAGATAATAAGTGAAGACTAGATTTTAATTTTTGATGTATGAAGGAAACATATCATTAGGTTATGAAATTACATCACCCCACTTGTCCAAAGTGTGTGAAAATAATTGTATAAATTTACTTTAAGGGACAAGGAAATGCTTTATGTTTGGGAAATAAAGGAACAACGATACCAATTGCTGAAGGGAGAGACCCAAAAAAAATTTAGATGAAATGATTCTAAATCCAACCCTCGTCCTATCATCCAATGATTAAATTATAAGGAATAAAAACACAATTCGAATTAAGGACCTTAGCTAATGGCCTTCTGTAAAAATGGAAGGAGAAAAACTATCATCCCTAGGGAAAAAGTTCATGAATATTCCACCACAACTCCTAAGTTTAACACTAAAAAATATGTATTGATAGGTATTCTAGTTTTTTGTTAATGTATATAGAATATACAATTTTTTATAGATTCTATGGATTCTAAAATATCACACATGTATAGTAGACCAACTTAAACACCACCTCAAATCATGGAGGTCGAGTTATTAGTGAAATCAAAAAAATGGGTCATTTATTACATTCCATGCATATTTCCCATCCCATATCCATATTTATAGGTTAAATTTCTTAGTTGACCTTGTTATACTCACCATATTGTAAATTGATTCTATTTTTTGGATGTATTTTATATCAATTTATAGATCCCACATAAATTTCAACAAAAATGAAATCACACTCGATATTAAAAATCACCCTTTGATTATATTCATGTGCAACGAGGAAGACGAATCATATTTGGAACCAATATCTCAAGCATGGTTACTATTTCCTACGGACAAATTTAATCTATATCAAATGATTGATGCTAAATATAAGTTCATTATGGATTGCATTATCATTTTAACAGAATGTAGTGATTTATTTCCCAAATAATTTATTAGTCACCCCCTTATACATGTGGATGAGTTATCAATCATTTTTATACTCAAATCTTTTCTTACATCAAATAACCTATATAAAATTTAATATTATTGACCGGTTAATCTGAAAAAGAAATTAAAAAATAAACAAGTTGATGTTCTTACACACCTATGTTCTTCACGAAAGGATGAAAAGATCCCATTAATCATGAATATGTGTTGTTCAATTATCATCTTCATTGATTATAATTGACTTAACTATTTCAGGATAGAGATAAATTATATTCTTGGACATATTAAATACATGTTCGATTAGCTAGGTGAAAAATAGCACATCTCTAGGATGGATCTTTGTATGGGATATTATCAAGTAAATTTTAATAAATTAGATATCCCCAATAATTATTTTTATACATGTAAGGGAACCATGAGTTCATAAGGATTACATTTGGACTCACTAATTCTATAGTGTTATTTTTCAACATGATTAGTAGATTCTTGAGGGGCTACCTTAAAAAAATTATGGTTTTATTTGTAGATGATATTCTTATATACTCCAAAAATAATGTAATACAAGATGAAAATTAAAATACATAAATTAAGACCATAAAAAGGGAATGTGATATGAAATTTATATTAAATTTTATTTTTAGTTAGAGTATGTAACTTCTTTGAGAAATTTTATCACACAAAAGTGATATATGTGGATATATCAAAAAAATGTAATTGAAGGATGTCCAAGGCCAATATCAATGATATAAATTCATAGTTTTATTGGATTACATGTGTACTATCTTTGATATTAGAAATAAATATTATTATTTTGATTCCATATAATTTAGATTACATATAAGGGATTCATGTATTTTTGGAATATTGAATAATAATAATGATCCAAAGAGATAAATAAGAGGTTAATCACTCCAATGGTTCCCTCGTTACCCAGAGTGGGAAAGGATTTTTTATAAAAAGCGGCGTTTCACAAAAGGTATTGGGTCTTATACTCACGAAACATGAAAAAATTATCATATATTCCTCCCACCAAATAAATATACCTTATATATACTACCCAACACATTTTGTGTAATTGGATACAGAGATACTTGCATTGAATATATTGATACAATAACAATATAGAAAAGTGTGAAGAATTTATATGGATCAAAAAATACTCATGTATATATTCACACTAAATAAGGTTAATATATTACAAAAAATGTGATTTTAGAAAATAAATGATTAATATTATTCAATCCACTACAATAATGGGTAATAAAACCAAATGGTAGATGCAGTAAGTTGATTGGAATCCTCAACTCTATCTATAACGAGGATTGCATGGGATCCAATCTTCTGAGATAAAAAAATAATTGAAATTGGAGTAATAAAAGGATATTAATCATACATATTTCAAATAACTACTCTAATAATAATCCATTATATGATCATGGTGGCCTAAAAATATGATGAGGTTAGATAGAAAAATGTAACTAATATTCTAGTGTTTATAATTACTAATGAAGGAATTATAACGTTTGGAACCTATATATGTGTCCAATAAAAATTAGAATATGATAGGAGTATCTGGATAATGGGAATAGATCATACATATTTATTAATCCTAAATGAACTGATCATTATAGATATTTTATGTACAAAATATTTTGAGATAACTTGATGTGTCAGATTGTGGGTTTTGTAGCTTGATACCTTGTATGCCAGCAAGTCAAAGAATAATGATAGAAGTTTAAGGTTATGACTCAACCATTTCCATTATTACTCTGAAAATGAAAAAATATTACCATTGATTTAATATTATAACTCCCTAAGAAATATAAATGATATAATTACACCTGGAGGGTAGTCAAACACCTTCTAATGGTGAAAAAATTATATTTTACCTTGGATGATTTCTCTGAGGAACAACTATCCATGATATACATAAAAAAAGTGGTAATAACCAATTTAGTTTCACTATATATTTTATCTAATATATATCTAATTTATACCTAAATGTTTTTGAGAATCCATCATAAAATTTATAACCCAAAACTAAGCTTCAGTGCTACTTATCACTCTCTAATTGATAGTCAATCTAGGAAAACCATTCAAAATATTGAGGATATGATGATATCACATTCAATTGATTTATAAGTATGGTTCGACTAGAACCTTCCCCTTATGGATTCTTATATAACAGTATTTCCCATTCTATTATTAAAATGTTACCATATTAGGTTATGTCTGGTAATACTGTAAGAATCTAACATTATTGGATTATATTGGAGTGCATAAGATGATGTGAGATGATATTATCGATGAAATGTTAGAAAAGGTTAAAACCATTAAACACCATAATAAGTCTATAAAAATTATATTGAAAATATTTACAAAAAATTTCAATGAGACCTTGAGTTTGAGTTTGGAGATAATGTGTTCCTTCATATATCAATATGGATGAATGTAATTATGTTTCGGAAGAAGGGAAAGCTTATTCCAAGATACATCATCCACTTTAAGATTATTTATCACATTTGAGTGTTTTTATATGAACTAGAACTACCACATATCCTATCTAGATTTCATGATGTGTTCAATTTATATTTATTTGGATGTACACACTAGACAGCACATATTCAATAAATCTAGAGTAAGTACCGTTGGAGACTGATCTTTCATATATGGAGTAGTCAGTAAAAATATTCGATCATAGAGTAAATATTCTACAAACAATACAAACCAATTGATCAAAGTTGTTTGGTGGAACAAATATTTTGGGTAAGTGACTTGGTATTAAGAATAAGAAATTGAATAGAAGTACTCTCATCTATTTTAGTTCATGGAATGAAAATTTTCAGACTGAAATTTCTGAATGGGGAGAAATATAATGACCCAAAATTTTATAAGTGAAATTACCTTATGGAATTAATGAATACATTATTTTATAATGTATATATAGAAAACACATGAGATACCACTAATAATATAATCATTATATAGTGACAATCTATATTAGTATATTAATCATTACGATAAATTATATGTGACATAAAAAAGGAGTGATATCCTTGAACTAAAGGATCATACCCTTTAAAACCCATTTATCAGAGCTTCCAAGGGAGATATAATCATAAGGTATTTCACTAAATATATCACAAGATATGATTAAACAACTATATAATATGAAAACCCATTTATGGTAGATTTTTGAACTCATCGATAGCCCAAACCATGTACATAGAATCACCTCATTAAAATCCCACCATCGCACACCTTTCCCTTAGGGAATTCACTAATGTAATAAATGGGAGTGTATCTAGACCCTAATAGTACGAGTTTTTTTAATTTCTTTAAAAATTGATTATATTTACCCCATTTTAATATTAATTTTTAATAATTAAATAATGAGATTAATAAAGATTATATTCTGATATAATGAAACAAAAATTATATATTTTAAGAAATATATAGTTCTAATTAAGACACTATTTTTGTTGAATAAAATGAATTTTAAAACAAATGATATTTTCAATTAATAATAATATTATTATTATTTAATATAAATGATTTTATGATTTTATGAAGACAATTATATTTTTTATAAGGGTCAAAAAATAGTTATTGAAGAAACCTAGTAGTTTTTAATAAATGTGGATACTTTTTTAATGGTGTAAATTCTCAATATTTATAAAATTATTTTTCTAAAATATGTAATTTTTTAAAAATTTATTTCAAAATTATCTAGGGATGATGTTTTATAATTTTCATACATATTCCAATTTTATGGTGAATATTAATTACGGTAAAAATATGTTGAATGTGTTACAACAACATAATGACCCATAAGTTTTTAATATATTTCACAAATATATTCCATGAACAAAATATTATTTCCCATTTGATATATATATATTTTTTATATTTATATTATTATTTTTATAAACCATTAATTAATCCCCTAATATATATATTGTTTCATATGTTTTTAAAAACATTTCATTTTAAACATGACACACTTACACATCACCAAGGGTGTTATATTAATTTGATCAAATATTAACATTATAAAATAATAAATGCCAATACTATTTGTAATAAACAATGGGGAAACAGATTATTGTGTCTATTTTTTTCATTTCGTCCCAAATTGAGTTCAAAAAATATGTTTGAATGTTAATAAAGAACTCCACTATCATTCTCTATATAAACCCATGAGACATAAAATTTATATTTACTCATAACAATTAGAGAACAAAATATTTCTTATATTACCTATATAGATAACATCCATGTTTCCCCATGATCTTATGGATCTCCTCCCATGATTTAAGAAGTACCATATAAATGTAAGGGATCTTCACCTTCTCCTATTTATTCAAGCATCGTCATTGTATTATAGCCTTTAATTTAAATTTTTTTGTGTAGGATTATATTATTAGACATCCTTATTAAATTAATTATTATTTCCTTACAATTAGAGGCTCAAACCATTCACATTAATCCCTTCCTCGAACCATTTCTACCCCAGTTATGCTATATATATTTTTCCTTTTCTTTTCCTTGCAAAAAAATGTGCACTGAATACCGGTACCCATTTACAGTAACAGTTTTTCACCTAGAAGATCATATACTTCATTCGTTTGGTAATTTTATATATCTAACCTATAATCCTGATTCATGTGACTAAATGTGATGAAATATTACCATATATTGAATGTTCTTTATAGCACACCTATACTTGTACATCATATGAATATGATAGGAGAAAATAATTATATATCTAGAAAATGTATTTTGTAATTTTTTTATCTAATGAAATTCCATATATGGTTCATTGTAATTTATCATGTCCCTGCAATTTTATGTTTTGATGGTAGTTATCATTAACATATACTAATAATTTCAGTTTTTATGTTGTTTTTAGATTCCTATGTTTTCTTAATGTTATAATTTTATATCATTCCTAGTTATAAAGATTATGATTCTTGCCCCTCTTATAATACATTGAAATTCCACATGGATAACATGTTCTAATTCAACATATTTTTCTTTATTTATTCCCTTTTTATCCTTTTGGATCATCTAATTCTTTTATAAATCCCAAGGTTTTCCAATGTGGTTTTATAATAATGATGTAATTTTTTATGCATGTTAATTAAGTATTAAATAATTTCACTATAATCCAACTAAATGTTGTTATTCTCTTTACCTAATTTCAAAAATACACCAGGCTTTATGATATTTTGAGATTATATCATGTCCACCTTTTTCTTATAAATCATGAATTGATGTATAAATATTTTTGTTTTGTCATACGAATAACATTCCAATGCCACATCCCACAAAAAGGGAAATCATCCTCATAACAATCAACATATGGGAATGGTCCCCAGAGGATAAAAACTCATTAATCAACTCTTTTCATATCCAACATCATCATCCTTGGGTAATCGCATTAGTTAAATATAATAAAACATATGGTTAAGTGGAATTTTATTCCAAGACATAGGGGAGAAAAAAATATAGGATGTTTTTTGTTATTTTTAACATTATAACCTGAAAAATTGCAACCCAAAAGGGGTACAATTCTTAGTAACAATGTTCCACAAAATCCCGCATGGCCCACTACACTTCTTGGTGCATAAATACTATATAATCGTCTTCATAAATATTTATTTATCTAAATTCCACATGAACTACCAAAATAAGAATATATATATATATATAGTTTCTCCTAACTGAGTATAATACCACCATGTACTTATATGGGAAGACTCCATATGAGATGTTACAAACATAAAAAGTAGTTGAGCATCAGTTACTAGTGAAATCTCACACTGGAAGGCCAATATGTCATATGAATACAAAATTCCACAAATTATTCATTATATTCCCATTTAGTATATGATACAAGTGTCAAATCCAATAAGTTGCCTCCAAATAATGAGTCGAGTGCATGAAATATATCTTAAATACTTTAAACCAAATCCCTTATATGTCACCGATGTATAAAATAAAATTCAACTAAAAAATTGAACATTAATAACATCAATCCGAGAACTAGTAACCATTATTTTATATTGGAATATACACTCTAGTTAAACTAGTTCCATAATTGTTATAGGCACCACATGTTCCCAATTTTATGACTATAAAAATACCAAAGCAAAATGTCAAAAATAAATATTATTATCTGATATAAGATTGTATCATGATACTAATAAAAAAACTGGTCATCACCCATGATATTACAATGATTCCTTATCACATGATGGAATCAGTTTACTCAGTAAGGCTACTGAACAATAGTGGGGTTCTATAGTGATACTGTGGTGAAACTATACCCCTATTTCAGAGTCCACTATAAAAAATATTTGAACCATGTGTCACACGCGACAAATGTGACACCCCAAAATCCAAAAATAATAACATTATATTCAAAATAACATTACATGGAACATTGAAATTATCTTGTGTTACATGGAAAACTAAGTTTCTCTTTCATCACATGAAATGAATAGTTTTATCGATAACTTCTGTTACAGAAAATAATTATTTTCACCGAACAACAGTATACTATTTATATTATTATTTAGCATGATAGATTTATCCAATGTATTGGAATAAAATGTATGAATATGATTATATAACTTATTAAAATTGATAGTTTACAATAAAAATTATATATTTATTATATATAGAATATGAATCATTTTAAATAAAATTAATATTTTTTATAAAATATTATTTAGTCATCCCTTGTGCACCAAAAATTAAATTAATTTTAACCAATTTTGGATCCATTTGTTGTTAATTTAAACATAATTTTTTAAATTAGAATATCTTTGTTATTTTCGAGTGACTTTTTTCATTTTTTTTGAAATTTTTTATTTTTTGATGAATAGTGAAACATACTAAATTTTAATTGAAAACATCCTTTTCGTTTGAGTAATTAAATATTCTAAATAATATTTGGAATATTTTTTAAAAGAAAAACTAGTTAGATTTTATATCCATTAATAAAATTTAGGTATTTTGAATAACTTTCATAATGAATTTAGATATAAATACTTTGTATAAATTTAAAAATTTTCACATGAAAAACATTATTTCTCTTCATATATGTGTGATTAATTTCAAATTAAATTTATCAGATTCTGTAAATTTAATTTCAGAAAATGGATCCCATATTTTTATTCAACATAATTGTAATTCATAATAATTTCAACATATGTTTTGACCAAATATATATTGAATCTCATAAAAATTAATTATCATGGTTCACGTAACAATTCGTTTACAAAGGGGTTAAACTAAAAAGATAAGGATACATATGACCTATACACATGCTTAAAAATAAATTTATATAAATATTTCGACAATTAAATATGTAAGGTTAAATAAGGGCCCATTTTTACCCTTGTGAAATATAAACAATGTGGCAGGACCTGATTCTTTTAATAAATACCAAGTGTGTCCTATGCCCCTGTTAAAAAATTCTACCCACTCTCTTCTCCAATTCATACTATTAAACCACATTTGTTCTACAATTACGACACAAAATAACATCCCAAAACCTATAACCTCATCAGTGAATAATTTAATTTCCTAGAAATTTCCTCTATTAATTATTTAGTTATAACCTATGGGGGATACTTACAGTAGAGGAAATGTTCTTCAATAAGAAACATTATTTTATTTACTTCCCCACCTCCTTGAATTTTTATTAAAATATGATGACATAATAAAATAAATATATTTTATATAATTTTTTTCAAATAATTATGTTACCTACACCCATCTCCACTTCCATAATGTGGGTTATAAACTCATCATTCGTGTGTAGAGTGGACAACCACATCACCAACTGACGCCATTCGTTCTTCAATTAAAAAATTTCACTGATGGTTAATATGATTGATAGAAATTATATATATATATATATATTATAATTTTTAAATTTTTATACATTCTTATTCATTAGAAAATACTTATATATATATTTACATTCCATTCCATAAGAGTTACAAGAATGTCACTTGTGTGTATGAAGGACAACCACCTTGCAAAGCGATGTGATTCATTTTTTACTAATACTTCCCATGAAAGATAATAGGGTTAATGTTAACAAATATATGTGATATACATGAAATAATAATGATATTCATGAAATTTTATCATTATGTACAAATAATATCGATCATTTTCTAACTTAACTTTTCATTCAACTAAATAAGATAACATTGTTCGTGTATGTGTGGACTATCACCTTCAAAAACAATGTGACTCTCTTCTCATCACCAAACAACATTGATCATATATATATATATAAGTATATAGTATTTTATATCTATAGAATTATTATAAATATAGAATTATTTTTTATTACATAACTTCTCCACATATTGATCACTAGAAAATGGAAACGTTACTCATACATATGTATGACCTACTATCTTCATGATTGTAACATTATTCAATCTTTGTAACAATATTTCATGATTGGTTTTAAATGTATAATTGATATAAAAATATTATTATTATATCATTATTATTATTTTATAGATGATATAATTATTTATTATATAAAAGACCAAGAACATTGATACAAAAACATGCATGAGAATACATGGAAATTAACAGGTGAGATACAAAATATAATGAAATATTATTAATTAATAGTTGATAATATGTTATACAAGAATAACATATGATATTATAAATCTTAATATATTTATGGTATAAGTTCATAAATTATTTATAACCCATATATATGAGGTTAAATCATATTCCAACAAATGGTAGTGTGAGGTAAGAAAATTTATCTCAATTTATTTTCATTGAGCCACATAATAATTTTATGTACCTACTTTATATTATATGTTGAAAATAATACCCTATTAAAATGTAATATAAAGAATAATACATTAATAATGGTACTTTATGTTTTCATTTAAACTATCTCACCTAATTATATTTAAATTATAAGTTACCTAGTGGTAAAAAATTTCATTACTCAATTTCCTTTCATTGCATCATGTAACTTATTTTTCATCATTGATTTCTAAGATTATTTGTCAATATAATTTTTTATTATAATTTTTTATTTAAAAATATCTATTTATAGCTAAAACATATTATAAATTCATTTTTCTATTATTTATTTACTTTTATGATCATTATTAGGGATTATCTCCCAACATCATTTTAAATGAGATTTTTTATTCTTGTATTTCAGTAAAAAAATATTATCTTTATTATTATCTAATAAAACCATTCATTTTTTCCCTCTTATATTTATTCATAATATTTTCATGTAATTGTACTATTTTCTCACTCTTTTTATTAAAAAAGTTAACAAAATATGACATCATTTCTCTCATTGTTCAGAAATCTGTTTTCTTCCAAAACCATATTTTAAAAAAATGAAAAAAATAATAACATTTTAAAAGTAAATCATAAAATAAATTATAAACCATTTTTTATCTTTAAAAACAATTTTCAATGTAATATTATTTCGTTTTCAAAACATGGCCTGTTTGGATTTTACAGAAAATGTGAAAGTAACATAGTTTAATTTTCTTAACAAGGAAGATTCTTAACCATTTTATCGTAAAAAATGAATATTCTTTTTAACTTTAATAGGATGTACATAATTACCCACCAACTTGAAATTCATTTCATTGAATTTTCCTTTTTAATTCTAGGACTATTTTTAAGGAAAAGTTATTCCAAAAAACTTAGGAAAATTTATTCAATAATATTTCTAAAGATCAATTTAAGGTATTTTATTAACCAATGACAACAATCCATTACATTTACTCTAATTGGTCTGTTTTGTTTCGATACCATCATTATCCTTTCAGTTGATGGTTTACTATCATTTTGACTAAGGGTAATATTCATATTAACTTCCTTGATTTAATTTTAATGTCAATAACAATACCATAAAATGTTCAACATTATTTGATCATTTGTAATTAAATATCCCCTCATTATTCATATAATTTATCTTTCATAATTTTATTATGTAAACTGTATATCATTTATACAAATGGTGTTCTGTATTGGATGTTATTTGATTATCTTGTGTATTATTGATAAATCTGTATTCTTTACCCAATATAGATTCATGATGAGAATGAACAATTTTAATGAATTAAATCTATTATTAGATATATGAGGAATCCTCTTGACATGTCTGACCTGGGATTGGGATAATTTAAGAAATCCCCTTGATGCGTCAATATTATTATGGGATGAATCAATTAGCTATACATAGTTAATCAAATTTCATCCAAGTATGTTTTAAAATATATTGTAAAATTTCATGATAGTAAAGGAATCATGTTCATGAAAAACATGTTGTCTAATAATTAATCATTTGCATCAATCAAACTCATTTCTCAATATCCTTGATATTTTACCTATTAAATTGTAAATGTATTCATTTCATTCTCACATTATATATTAAATGGAATGTGTTTACAAGTTATTTTTTCTTCCATATAGGTGATTCTTTATCTTACCATGATATTTAATTTATTTAAATGGTGTGTGTGTTCAATTGTTTACCCTTCCAAATTGATTATTCTTCTTGATTCGTAATATCTTATAATTTTATTAACCCATACGAATCATTTTAGGTCATACTTATTTTTTTCCCTTCCCAAGGATTTTATGAACACTATAATCACTGATATGTTGAGATATTCAAGAAGTAATATAGTTATTCTATAAATATAATATTAAAATTTTTGTATTCAAATTTAATGTGAGACTCAAGTATGTATATAGTTTAGAAATACAACTAAACAATCTAGTCCTTCAATATGTGATTCCTTATATCTTAATCCAATGTAATAAAGCATGAAACAGCTCCATGTTACAAGGTTTTGGGTCACTATAATTAGTCATAGAGGAAGTTTAGTAGATTCCTTGGAAACAAGATTTATATAAACTTAGATTTGGGATTATAGCCCTATTATAGACTCTAAGGATAAGTATATAAAGACATCGTAAAGTTTTGTTGAGGTGGATATTTTACATTTTCTCTTATAATACATCCCCATATGGATACTAAAAGTGGATGAACTTCTAGAACAGATATAACTATGGGTAATAACTCCAAAAAGTGAGCATTGGTCTTGAACTCATCATCACATGTTACATGACAATGAGCCTTGCTATGCATCTAGTTTTACACCCATGAGGGATATTCTTAAGATAATAAACACTTTCTTTAAAAACAATTAGGAAGGATTAGAATAGATAATGACAAATAATGTCCTATATTTACCCGTGGAATAAGGAATGACCTATGTTAACATAAAATAGATGATTTAAATAAGTATTTGGATTCTCTAATTAAATTAATATGTATTTTTACCAATGGATTTTTGGTATATGAATCATGAAACATCTACGGATTGTGTTAAATTTCTAAATAATATATGTATTGATTAACATAAGGGATATAGATACCATCATGAATTAATTTCTTTATGGTTGATCATATTTTTAATGTCATAAACAAAAAATTTATTGAAATTTGTGTCATTAATATCAAAAGATTAAGGACATTTTGGGAGAAATTTATGGAAATTATATGTTTTACAAGAAAACATATGTTTGTAATAGTACATTAACATTTTTTAGACACAATTTTTATGTTATTGATAAAATTTATGATTAATATTATCATTAATGAAATTTCTATTATAGTAAATTAAGATTAGTTGACTTCATAAAAAATTGTATTGAAACCCTTAGTAAAAATGTTATTTATTGATTAATTATATTTCATGTTTTTCTATCATATTTTTTTGAATATTGTTAGAATAATATTAATATATAATAGATAATGGGAAACCTACAAGAAGGATGAAAACCTACCATGTTTGGAAGGATTGTGCGACATGAACCCATAACCAAAGGACGACAAGGGTTTAGAAACTACCACTATCCTACATAGTGGAAAGTTTAATATCTCATTGATTTTGGTTAAATGTTTTGGTGTATAAACATTAATGATGTACCATTGGTGAAATACTTTAGGATAAATGATGATGTATTATATTTGATAACTTGTGGTAACCATATTGGTTTTGGAAAATAGTTAGAGCTAAATGGAAAGACTTGTTACCATATTATGGATGTTATGATATGTTAAAAGATTATTTTAGTGTGTCATGAATAAATTTTTTATTTCCCAATATGCATTTATTATAGTCACGTAATAATAGGAAAATGATCGAAGAAAAACCAAAGGATGATAAATTCTTCTAAAATAGAAACATTTAATGTAATTATATTTCCTTATTTTCTTTGACATAAAAATGATTCTTCATATTTATGAAAAGGATCCTGAATCAAATAAATAATCCTTTTAAATTCATTTTTTAAAATTGAGATGGTCTTTTAAATTATCATAGATTTATGTTTTCTCCCCTAAAAATTTCATTCATAATTCCCTTCCTTATGACCAACGACCACAATCACCCTTGATACATATTTACACATTTCATCCATGTTCATATCCTCGCTTTCCACCAATGTACTCTTACATATAAACATTGTTATATTTTAGTAAAAAATACCTTGGTAATTCTTATTCACTCTTATTAAAAATTTTCCTTATTAAAACATTTATGTCCTATGTTTTTCGACCATGTTAATTCCAAATTTCAAACCATGGATTACTAATATCATGTTTAAATTTTGAGGAAGTAATTCATTTAAGGTGCATAGAATGTAACACACCAAAATTCAAAAATAATTACATTGTATAAGTTATAATTTGTTACATGAAACACTGATTTTATCATTAATTACATGAAGAACTGGTTTTATCATACATTACACACAATAATGATTTTCTTCGATAATACATATTACATGAAAGTTGGGGTTTTACAAAACTATTTATACTATTAATTTTATTATTTAATATGAAATATATCAACAAGAAATTTTAATGGTGTGTATTAATATGATTAAATAAATTATGAAATTATATATATTCAGAAAATATTTTTTAGTTATATATTTCTTATAAAATGAATAAAAATCATTTAAAAGAAAAATAAATTTTTTCTTAAAACTCTTTTTTCTAAAAGACAGATTAATCATGCCTTTCAAAAATAGTGTAATATGTTTTTTCATAATTTATTTAAATTTATATTCTTTATTTATAAAATTATAATATTTAAATTATCTTATGGTGAATTACTGCTATTTTTTTGAAAAGTGTATTTTTTCATGAGTAGGGAAATATATTGAATTATAATTGAAAAATTACAGTTTTTTTAGATAATTAATAATGTTTAAATATATTTTTATTTGGTATTAAAGTAATATTATTTAAATTATATATTAATTAATATAATTTAGGTCACTTGATTCATTTTAGACCTGAATTTAGATATAAAAATGAATATACTTTTGTACATTTTTACTTTAAAACCCCACTTTCTTATCATGAATGTGGGATTCATTTTAAAATAAATATTTTCAAATCTATTAACTGAACTAAAAAATTGATTCCATATTTAGAATCACAATAAGTTTTTACTTCAAATAATTTTAACTTTTTTTTATTAATATTGAATGTACTGAAAAGTAATAACCACTATCAAAGTAAAAATTTGTTTATTGGGGGTACCTAAAATGATAAGTGTAAAATGACCTATATACATGCCTAAAATATATTTTATTTCAATATTTGAGCTATTTCGCCAATAAGGTTCAATAAAGGTTCAATTTTACTATTTTGACATATGTAAAACATTGTATTACTCAATTTGTTTCAAAAATACGAAGTATAAAATATCCCCCACATATAAAAGGCCACCACTCTCCCCTCTATGTATCAAATTGGAAAACCTTTTCTGAGCCAATACCAGCCCAAATCACATCCCAAAATCCATACCCTCGTCTTAGGAGCCTTATTTTGGGCATAAATCCTACAAATGAAGGATTTAGTGCGGACATAAAGAGGATACCCAAAAAAGAGGTAATATTACTCATTGAGCGTCTTTATTTTATTTATTTCTACATATCCTTCAATTATTATTAAATTAGGATAATATAATAGCACATTTTCTTCCATATACTATTATTTTATAATAATATGGTCCTAAATTACAAACATTTCAACTTCCATCAAAGGGTTTCCAAATCACAATTCATGTTTATAGTTTATTACAGCATCCCGAACCTTTTTCATTCATTCTTCGATTACCAAATTTCATGGTTGGGTATGATTATAGATAAAATGTATATATATATACTATATTTATAACATATCTATACCTCTATAGTCATTATATAATGTATATTTTTTTGTGGTACACTCCATAGTAGATTTGATAACCTCACTTGTGTGTATAGAGTAGCCCTGCCTCACAAAGAGATGTGATTTTTCTTTCACTAACTCTCAACCTGGATAGTAATAAGGATACATTTACTCAATATAACGTGTATAAATGACACAATCATAGTATTAATGAAATATTTATATTTCTAGAAAAATAATATATTTATTTTTATTTTTTACCTTTTCAATTAATTAAAATGATAAAATTGTTCATGTATTTGTGGACTACCACCATTATGAAGTGGTGTCCCACAATTCTCATCACCAAAAGACTTTAATGATATTAAAAAGTATATAATATTGAATATTTGATATTATGAACATCCATTAATGATTATAAATTCTTTACCTTCTTTCTATAGTTATCATTGGAAAATAGAAACGTCACCCAAGTGTATATATGACCGACAATTTCTATGTTTATAACATACATAATTTTTCATATCAATGTTCCATTATTGGTTTCAAAGGTATAATTTTAGTAAAAATATTTTAATATTGGAATGATGATTATTATTCTTTTTATTTTTAAATATATAAGGACCCGACCTTATTAAATACATAATCATGAATTTAGTCAAGAAAACACTTCCTTTTACATTGAGGATTTTTCCATGTTTAGATATTTATAGAATTGGGACATAATACATTCATAACATTACACATTGTTACAGAGTGGATACCATAAAATCAGTTTCTATTTTTCTTCAAAATTTAAAACATTAAAACTTAAACATGAATCCTTGACAATTCTTCAACATTTAACATGGATTCCTTGTTTAACATAAAAATCCATTAACCTGTGAAAATCATTTAAAAACCTGGAAAGAGCATAAAAATCAGTAAGGGATATGAAAAGAGGGAAAGAGTACATTAGTCCATGAATACTTGTAATGTATGAAATCATTTCCAAAAGACTTACTTATCACCTGTATATATATATATATACTTACCTGGTGAAACATGATATCTACACAAATACATAAGAACATAATTTAAACCATAAAGTTATCTTGGGGCATTACATACATAATATTGTAACCCGCACGACAACCTTATAATTTGTAACCCTCAAGACTACCTTACAATTTTTGTAACCATCAGAGTTACACTTGGACTAACCATATGGCCGACCTCCAAATTACACATACCCAATTAATTTAAGGGAAATATAGGTCCCACCATTCATCATAAAAAATTCCAAAGAACAAAAACATAATCATACAACATTAATAATATCATAAAAACAATGCTTTTGAATTTTGTAAAACAGAATTTTAAAAGAGGATTTTAAAAGAAAAGTCCCTTATAAAAACCATATACATGACGTGAGACTTAATAGAGTGGATGGAATATGTATATAAACTTTAATTAGACATAATTAAAAATAATATAAACAAAAACCATCCCACAAAAAATTTAAATACCATATAAAAACAAAGTAGAAGGCTAACCCAAAGAATGATAATTGGGTTAAGAATTCCATTACCTCGGGCTTGTCTTACTTCAAACATGTTTAAGACACCAGTATAATCGTTAAAATAGTGTTATTAATATATTAATGAAATATTTACTTGTTTATAACATCTTATATTATCATTACATAACCTTATTTCACCCCTTTAATTGTTAGTATTTTGTTCTTGCGCTGTTTTGGTTGAGTTCCTTACATGATTTTAATTATTAGTTCATGATGGATGTTATTTTGCATTGTGATTGAAACACCATAATTGTAATGAAATGGTATTTACATATTTTTAGTACCATAAATAATACAATTTATAATTTTTATATTTTATATGAGGATGATTCAGAATTTTAAACATTAATGATATTCGTTTAGATCTTCTAGTGGTTCTTCGATAACAACAACCTCATTTTTTCTTATAATTTATAACCATGAGCACAAAATAATTTCAGAACCATGGATGAGAAATAATAAATATATTATAACATGTTTCAATCATAAAAAGGGATTGATGACCAGAATTTAAGGAATTAATGCAAATTGAAATCAGATCGTCCACGGTGTCAGTAATTCGACACATCACGAACAATATTTTAGTTCCTTGATTAAGTGGGGGAGAAGAAAAATAATGAAGATGAATTTTCCATGAACAAGAGATCATCCAGAATATACAAGATTGTAGAGATTCCGTGCATCTTGTTTAATAGTATGTGAGGAAAGAAGATGAAAAGAAATGAATCTTAAAATAAAATAAAATATGATAAATTTATCACAAAAATTCGGCCCCCTAACAACGTCTATTAAAATTTCATAAAAAATACTTTGATGAGAGGAAGGGGATATATAATAATTCATAAATAATATGGTCAGTAAGAGAGTATATTTAATGAAATATTCCATCATAAGAAAAACAGAATGGAAGATAATAAATAAATGAAAGAAAAATAAAATAGGATGCTTACCTCTTGATCTCTTCTCCTTGAGATCCTCCTTAAGGGCTTTGGTTTTGGTCTTTTGGTGAGACCGGAATCTCTAGGACATGGGGAAGTAGATTGATGAATTAATTTGGAAGAAATTATAAAATTATGTCATCTTGAAAGGTGTGGGTGGAATATGGGAGTGAGGGTGGTATTTATAGTGGATGAGAGGGGGTATTTTTCATTATTTTAATAATTATTATAATATTTTTGCCCAAGATTATGAATAGTTTTAGTTCATGTGACCTCAAATAGTGATAACGACATGTGAGTTCGAAACAAGTAGGCTTACATCATCCTTGCATCAACTATTATGTAGTAAATCAAGTATTTAGAATTTATCGTATTTTATCATATTTTACTATTCAGAAAAAATTCTTGAATTTTAGAAAAATCCCAAAAATTTACCCTAACCATTTTTCGGCATGTAGAATTAAAAAATGAATTCCATTTTTGAAGAATAATTTTCAAAATTTTATTGATTTAATTTTTAAATAAATGAATTCATAAATCAAAAATTAACATTTCTAATTCTAGAACTACCTCTTTATCACAATGAAAAATTAACCAAGATGTAATTATCTTATAGACATAAGAAAAAAAAAGTTATTTTCACCAAACTCCAAATAACATTATTGAACACAATTGTAGATGGCAGTTTCTTGAAATTCAAAACATTATTGTGGTAAAGTTATTTTTAAAGTCTAGTTATAAATATCTAGTTTAAAAAAAGTTTCATGCATTTCAATTAATTTTTATAAAACCCTGCGGTGTTACATTATCCCCAACATCTGGAAATTGCATCCTCACAATTTTATTTACTTATTAAATAAGTGAGGGTTCCTTTATCTCATAGAATTTTCAGAAAACCATGTTTCTTCATCAACCATGTGGTTTCTCCACAAATCCTTTTCCTGGTGGATTACCTTATTCCGCAATATCGGTTCCCTTCGATCAAGAATCCGAACTGGTTTTTATGTATAAGAAAGGTTCAATTCCAGCTGCACTGCTTCTAGGCTCCAGACATGTGATGAATCTAGCACATACATTCTCAACATCAAAACATGAAAAAAAAAATTTCCTGAAACAAACTTGGAGATATTGCTACACGATATGTACCTATTCCAACATTCTCCAAGATTTCCAAAGGACCGATGAACCACAGACTTAAAATTCATTTTCTTACCGAAACGCATCACAATTTTCCAAGGAGTGATTTTATAGAAAACATGGTCACCTACCTCGAAATATAATTCTTTTCTTCTGTTATCTTCATAACATTTTTTCCTGCTCTGAGGTTTCCTCATGTGATGTTGGATCATCCTAGCTTTTTCATCCAATTCTTCAACTAATTCTAGCCCCATCAACTTTCATTCACTGAATTCATCCAAAAATGTTGGAGTCTGACAATGCTTCCCATACAGGGCCTCAAAAGGTTCCATCTGAATACTAGAATGAAAACTATTATTATAAGAAAACTCAACTGAAGAATTATGATGATCTCAACTTCCATGATAGTCCATTGAACATGATCGAAGCATATCCTCCAAAGTTTCAGTCGTTCATTCTGATTGCGAATTTGATTGAGGGTGAAAAGTTGTACTGAAATATAACTCTGTGCCCAATGACTTCTGAAGTCCCTTCCAAAAGTTAGAAGTGAACCTGGGATCTCGGTCAGATACAATGAAAGGTGAAACTCCATGTAACCTGACAATCTCTTTGAGATAGACATGAGAAATTGATCCAAAAACATTGTATCTTGAATTGATAGAAAATACACAGAGTTTGTTAATTGATCAACAATAACCCAAATCACATTTTTATCTCGATAAGTATTTGGTAGTCCCACCATAAAGTCCACCAATACATTCTCCCATTTCCACTCTGGCACCGAAAAAGGATGACGAATCCCCTTCGTTAACTGCCGCTCTAATTTAACCTGTTGACACGACAAACATTTCATGGTAAAATCAGCAATATCTCTTTTTATTCCATCCCACCAATAATACTCCTGAAATTCTATGTACATCTTAGTACTTACCGGATGAACGGAAAATGGAGAACTATGATCTTAACACAACAAATCTTTCATCAATTAAGAATCACTAGGCACACACAACCTTTATCCTAATCTTAAAATAGAAATCTTATCAAGGCTAAATTCTGGAAACATACCCATTTTACCCAATTATAACTTTTCCTGTAGCTCAAGGTCTTTCTTCTACGCTTGCTTAATTTTGACTGACAACAAATACTACACTGAAACTTGAAACAAAACAGATGTATTCCCTATACGAACAACTTCTGAACCAAAATTCATCAAATCATTAATCAACGGATCATGTTCCAAATGTAGCATGGTTAATGATGCATGATATTTCCAACTTAAGGAATCCGCCAATTTGTTTGCCTTCCCAAGATAGTAATTGATCTTGAAGTCATAATCCCTTTATCAGTTCAAGAAATCTTCTCTTCCTCATGTTTAATTCCTTCTGAGTGAATATATACTTCAGACTTCTATAGTCAGTATATATTTGGCATTTGTTTCCGTATAAATGATTCCTACAAATTTTCAAAGAAAAAATCATATATTCCAATTCCAAATCATGTGTGGGATAATTTAGTTCCTAAGTATTTATTTGTCTCGAAGAATAGGTAATTACTTGATCATTCTTCATCAAAACACAATCATGTCCCTTCAAAGAAGCATCACTGCAGATGACAAACTCACCATTTCGGCAAGGTAAGGCCAAAACTGCAGCATTCACCAATATCTTCTTTAGTTCTTGAAAACAAACATCACATACCTCTGTCCAAACAAATTTAACACCTTTCTGTGTTGACTTAGTTATCGGGAAAGATAACCTTGGAAATTTCTTAACAAACCGTCGGTAATAACCTTCTAACCCACGAAAACTACGAATCTATGTAACATTTGTGGGTCTTGGCTATTCATCCCCTACATTTGTTTTGTAAGGGTCAACAGTTATTCCATCATTATTTAAAATGAGCCCAAGAAAATAAATATGTTGAAACCAAAAATCACACTTGTTGAATTTTCCATACAGTTTAATTTCATTTAGTGTTTGGAAAACAACCCTTATATGTATTTTATGCTCATATTTATTCTTATAAATACTCAAATTTCATCAATTTATACAACCAAAAACTTATCCAAGAACTCATCGAATACTCTACTCATAAGACTCTTGAATACAGTAGGTGCATTAGTAAATCCAAACAACATAACAAAAAATTCATAATTCCCATATCTAGAATGAAAGGTTGTTTTCAAGATTTCATCCTCCTTCACCTTCAGATGATGGTATCCAGATCTCAAGTAAATATTAGAAAAGTACTGATCTCCCTGGAGCTGATAAAAAAAGTCATCAATATGGGGAAAATGATACTTTTTTTAACAGTGATGTTATTCAAAGCTTTATAGTCAATGCAGAGTCTCATGGAACTATCTGTCTTTTTAACAAACTAAAACAGGGGCTCCCCATGGTGAAGTTCTAGGATGAATGAATCCTTTGTCAAGAAAATCATGCAACTGATTTTTAATGTCAATAAGTTCTATTGAATTCATTCGATATGGCGGTTTTGAAATTGGTTTAGCATCAAGAACTAAGTAAATTGTGAAACCAACTTCTCGATCAGGTCTGACACCAGGTAACTCATCAGGAAAAACATCAAGGTACTCAATTACCACCGACACATCATTAATTTGAATAGTCACCTTTTTAGAATATATGAGGAAGATAACTTTCATTTCAATATTTCAATTGTTTCGCAGCTTCTTGATATGTTATCAATTGTATGGGTTTATTCTTTTATACAAACTAGATATCTTTTTCAAAAACAACTTTTTTAGCTCTACAGTTAATCTTATCACGATAATCAGAAAAAAAATCCATCCCTAGAATAAAATGAAACTCGACTAAGGGTAAAAAAGGTTTGCAGGTAAAGTGTTTCCACAGACCAAAATAGAAAGATTATTATAATTCCTCTTTGCTATAACATTTCCCCCTCGTGTTTTAATAACATGTTCGGGTATCATTTTCTGAGGTACTATTTCCTATTTACCAAAAAATTCCTCTGAGATGAATGAATGAGATGACCCTATATCCAACAAAACATTTGAAAAATCTGAGTGAACAAACAAAGTACCTGATACAACTTTGTTGGATGACCTGACATCTGCTGATGTAGTCTCAAAGGATCTCACTACACATTTCTTCTTGTAGTCTGACTTCTTTGCATCATTCAGATCTCTCTTTGGGCAGGAATTTGCATAATGACCCATCTCACCACATTTAAAACACTTTACAGTTTTATTATCATGATTATTATTAGGATCATTTTCATTGAAATCTCAGGATATATGTCAAATCTCAACACATTTAAAACACTTCCTAGTTTTTCTAAGTCATTCTATAGGGTGTTTCTTGCCACACTTTTCACAAACTATAAATTGGATTTTCTTACCATCAGAGTTCATTGGTTGATTCTTACCCATTGCTTCCCAACTAGACCTCTTATTCTCTTCATTTCCAAAATGCACGTGATCATCAGTAAACTCCATCTCTACCCTCTCAGCACATCAAACCAGTTTCTCATATCTTTTGAATTCATGAGAGGCCAACGCCCTTCGATACCTTGGCTTCGATATTGAGTAAAATTAGTTGATTTTACTATCAAACTCTAGAATAATATTTCGAGCATACCTCGCCAGTCGGGTGAAGTTTGCTTCATACAAAGCCACTGAATCATCCCACTTCTGTTTCAATTCAGTTAATTGATTCTCCATTATATGTCGCACCACCTTAGGAAAATATGTTTCATGGAAAATACTTTTAAATTCATCCCACTATAAGGCATCAAAATAATCTCTAACCCTGATATTCCTTACCATTGACCACCACTGATCAGATTACCCTTCAAAACGTTAAATGGAAAGACTTAACCTTTGATTGTCTAAACATCTCATAACATCAAATATATTTTCAAGGGATTTAACCCATCCTTCAGCTGCTACTAGGTCTAAAGATCTGATGAATGTAGCATGATGTTGTATCATAAAATGTTCCACTACTATCATGTTCTGTTGTGGTACCTCTATTGGTTCTCTTGCATGGATTCCACCACTATTTATTTCTTGTGTTAGCTGATCCATTTCTTTCACAAACTGCTCATTTCCAATCCCTACCATTCCGAGCTGTAGTTCTGGAAGGATGTCATTCGGTCAGTGCCTCTCCTCTTCAGCATCCCAATTCCTTCTGCCGATAACCATTCTGAAAAAACATGTCTTAGATAAATTAACATTGTAATATCTAAATTCTAAATCATTTCAAATTAAACATATAGTGAAAATCATTTATGGTATTCTATTAACATCACCCTAACCACTATGGTTATCTAAACCATCCTCTGATACAAACTATAAGGACCTGAATTTATTACTTACATAATCTTGAATTTAGTCAATAAATCACTTCCTTTTACATTGAGGATCTTTTCATGTTTATATATTTAGATAATTGGGACATAATACATTCATAACATTAAAAATTGTTGAAGAGTGGATACCATAAAAATAGCTTCCATTTTTTTCAAAATTGAAAACATTAAAACTTAAACATGATTCCTTAATAATTATCCAACATTTAACATGGATTCCTTCTTTGATTTACACATCCATTAACCTGTGAAAATATTTTAAAAACATGGGATGAGCATAAAAATCCAGTATGTGATATGAAAAGAAAGAAATAATGCATTAGTCCATGAATACTTGTAATGTATGAAATCATTTCAAAAAGACTTACTTATCACTTGTGTGTGTCTATATATATATATATATATATATACTTACCTGGTGAAACATAATATCTACAAAAAGAAATATGAACATAATTAGAACCATCTAGGTATCCTGGGTCATTACTTACATATTATTGTAACCCTCACGGCTACCTTATAATTTGTAACTCTCACAGCTACCTTACAATTTTGTAACCATCGCAGTTACACTTGGAGTAACAATACGACCGACCACCAACATACACATACCCAATGCATTGAATGGAAATATAGGTACCACCCTTCATCATAAAAAATGCCCAAGAACCTGAACATAATCATAAAACATTAATGATAGCATAAAAACATTGCTTTTGAATTTTGTAAAACAGAATTTTAAAAGAGGATTTTAAAGGAAAATTCCCTTATAAATACCATATACTTGAAGTGAGACTTAATAGAGTGGATGGAATATGTATATAAACTATAATTAAACATAGTTAAACATTATATAAACAAAAAAAATCCCACAAAAAATTTAAATACCACATAAAAATAAAGTAGATGGTTAACCCAAAGAATGATAATTGGGTTAAGAACTCCCATACCTCAGGCTTGTCTTACTTAAAACTTGTTTAAGACTCCTATATAATGGATAAAATAGTTTTATTAATATATTAATGTAAAAAATTAATGTTTATAACATATTATATGATCATTTCATAACATCATTTCACCCCTTAATTGTTAGTATTTTGTTCTTGCACTGTTTTGTGTGAGTTCCTTACATGATTTCCAGGATTAGTTCATGATGGATGTTCTTGTCGATTGGAAGTAAAACTACAGAATTTGAATTAAATGTTATTTAAATATTTCATGTATCATAAATTATACAATTTATAATTTTGATGTTTTATATGAGGATGATTCATAAGTTTAAACATTAATGATGTTCGTTTAGATCATCTAGTGGTTCTTCAATAACAACATCCTCATTTTGTATTATAATTTAGAACCATGTGAAACAAATAATTACAAAACCATGTATAAGACATAATAAATATATTATAAAGTAGTTCAATCATAAAAATGGATTTATGACTTGACTTAAAGGAATTAATTCCAATTGAAATCACGTCATCCAGGATGTTGGTAATTTGACACATCACAGACAATATTTCAATTCCTTGAATAAGTGGGGGAGGAGAAAATTAATGATGATGAATTTTCCATGAAAATGAAATAATCCAGAATATACAATATTATGGAGCTTTCATGCCACTTGTTTAAGAGGAGGTGAGTAAATAATAAGAAAAGAAAAATATCATAAAGTAAAAGAAAACTTGATAAATTTCTCATGAAAATTCGGAACCCAAACGACGTCTCTTAAATTTTCATAAAAAATATAGTTTGATGAGAGGAAGGGGATATCTCATAATTCATAAATAATATGGGTAGTATGGGGGGTTATTCAATGAAATATCACATAATAATCCAAATGGAATGGAAGATAATAATGAAAATAATGAAAATAAAAGAGGATGTTTACCTCATGATCTCTTCTCTTTAAAATACTCCTTAAGGGCTTTGGTTTTTGTATTTTGGTGAGACCAGTAGCTCTAGAACATGGGGAAAAAGATTGGGGTGGGATTTTTTTAAAAATTAGTCAATGATCATGGCTTGAGAGTTGTGGGATGTAGAGGGGAGTGAGGGTGGTATTTATATTGGATGAGAGGGGGTATTTTTTATTATTTTAATCATTATTATAACATTTTCCCCATGATTATGAATAGTCATAGTTGATGTGCCCTAAAATAGTAATAATGGTATATGAATTCGAACCAAGTGGGCTTAAATCATCCTTGCATCACCTATGATGCATTAAATCAAGTATTTACCATTTATCGTATTTTATCGTATTTTGCTATTCATAAAAAATTCTTGAATTTTTGAAAAATTACAAAAATTTACCCTAACCATTTTTCAATTTGTAGAATTCAAAAATGAAGTCAATTTTTGAAAAATAATTCTCTAAATATTCTTAATTTAATTTATAAATAAAATCATACTTAATTCAAAAATTAATAGTTCTAATTCTATAACTACTTCTTTATCATAATGAAACATTAACCAATAGGTTATTATCTTCTATCCTTATGAAAATAAAATGATAATAAAATTTACTATTCATTAGGGTCATATTACTATTCATTTTACTATTCATAAGGTTATGTTACTATTCACAAAAAAACAAGTTGGTTACATTAGACTCCAAATAACTTACTGAACATAATTGTAGATGACAACTTCTTGAAATTCCAAACACTATGGTAGTAAATATAATTTTAAAGGCTATTTATAAATATCTAATTTTAAAAAGGATTCATGCATTTCATTTTATTTTTAGAAGAACTTGTAGGTTTACAATATAAATGTATAATATTCCCAAGAACCAGATCATTCATAAAGAAAGCAACATGAGAAAAAATGTAATTAATACACAAAACAACAAAAATAATGAATGATTACAAAGAAACAAGTGATAAAATGTTATAAAATGATAATATATGATATTATAAATATTAATTCGGTTCATTAATATGTTAGTAAAATATCTAAACCACTATACATGATGTTAAATTACATTTAACAAAAATTATATGTGAGGTAATGGAAGTCATACCAATTTTATTCTATAGAGGCACATTAAAATGTTATTCACCTAATTTAAATTTTATGGGTCATGAAATTTCAATTTGATATGTAATATCAAGAATAACACATAATTATTGGTAATTTATGTTTAAATTCAAATTATATTATCTAAGGGTAATTGAATTAAAAGTTAGCATGCCATGAATATTTTCATAACTCAGTTTCTTTTCATTGGATTATAATACATCTTCATAATCATGATATTTTATGATTATGTGTAAAATGACTTATGATTATATGATTTTTTACATGTGTTTTCTATGGATTTATAGTTAGACCCCAAAATTGATTCATTGGTTAATTATCACTTTAACGTTTTGATCGTTGTAAGGGTTCATTTCACAATCTCATTCTAATCAAGATTATTTATTCTTGAATTTCAGTTGATGTAATTTTTTTTAAAATTATACAATAAACACAATTTATTTTATTTGACTTCATTTATTGAAGATATTTTTAAGTAATATTACCAGTTTTACAATCATTGGTACATAAAATGTAGTAGAATTGCGTTATAAAATGTTGATGTCATTTATCTCCTCACACTGAAATCTGTTATCTTCAAAAACCATGTTTTCTAAAAAAATCAAAAATATTTTTTACCATTTAAAAATTATTTATGAAAGTAATTATTACTATTTTTTACCATTAAAAATTATTTCAAATTAATCTTCTTTTTTTCAAAAAAAAATACTAGTTTTTATTTAACAATAATTTGAAATTAATCATATTGTAGTTTTCTACACAAGGATATTTACTACCCTTTTGACATTATACAAGTATTGTTATTTTCAAATTTAATGGCATGTGAAGAATACCAACCATTATGATTCTCATTTCTACGAAGCTTCCATTGCATTTTTATGTGTATTTATTTTAATGGGGGAATTTTAAAATTAATTTTAATTAATATTATTTTTGAAAACTTATTCAAAATAAGTGTATATTTCCTCACGAATGTTTTTAAATATATTTTTATGGAATTTCTATTCATCAATGAAAAAACATTACGTTCAATCTAATGGCGATGTTTTTTATTCATACCACAATTATCCTTTATTTTGGTATTGTATTATTATTTTGACCAAGGATAATATTTTCATTGACATCCATACTAAATTTTTTAGTCGATAACGTTCCCTTAAATGTTTACTTTTCGATAACAATTTGAAATTATATCTACCAAAAATATTAATATTATTTTTAATGTATATATTTATTTTATAAACCATATATCATTTCTACATATTTTTATATACATTGAAAATCCATTTTTTTCTATGTAAATCTTGATAAATACATATTCATTACTTAGTACAGATAATAGATGATAAGGCAGATTATTTAGGAATGAAATTGATTATTTGATATATAAACAATTATTTGGGTGCAAATTACATTAGTTGGGAACCATTTGTGGAAATCCAATCAATGAATGGGTAGTCTCATTATATGAACCAGTTGTATAGCCTTAGTTAAACCGATTTTCTACAAATATGTGTTAACCATCTTGTGAAAGGTATTGATGGTAAAGGTTTCAAGTTCAAGTGAAATATGATGTATGATAAATAAGAATTTCCTTCAATAAAATTTTAGTTATTAGTATATATGCTATTTTAAAAATGATTTTTTCTCTAGATTCATTTTATTCTAATTTATAGACTGAATGAAAGGGGTTTTAGTTATTTAACATTTTATACTAAATATGCCTTTATCTATTCACGAATTCATTTTATTAAAATGAAATGTATGTTAAGTTATTTAATATTCCATTTCTATTATGCTTATTGATTCATTATAGCTTCTATGGTACATAACACTTACTAAGTATTTGAGCTTACCCCCAATTTTATTTCCATTCACCAAGATTACCTAAAGATTACTATGAATGATATGCTTCAATATGCTATATCGAATAAATTTATTCATTATAATAAATATTTGTAATTTTTATATTCAAATTTAATGTATGACATTCATTTGTATCTATTTTACCAAGATTAATAAACTATTCAATGATTCGTGATTAAATTAATTGTATCTTATGCCAATGTAATAAAGAAATCACTATCTTCGGGATACTGGAGTTGGTGTCACATCAACAAATGAAATGAAAGAGGATGTAGAAAAATATATAATTTATATAATAAATGAAATTTTATAAGGTCATGAACAAAAATTTTATACATAACAGTAATATCCTACTCATTCGATCATTTATATTTATATATATTCTAAAATAAAAATGGCTCTTGTTTTATAATATCTATGATCAAAAACTCATACCCAAAACTTTTTACACATCGGATATCTCCCACTCAATAAAAAAATGTCTTTATTCATAATAATGAATGTAATAACTATGTGAGATATGCTTAGGTGCATATGTGGAATAGTGGCCTGAGGTGGCTGTGAGTACATAAACCAATATAGAATCATCATCATAGTCCTATACTAAGAAAAACTCCAATGACATGTGATTGTGACATTATCATTTGAAATAAATAAATAATAAATAAATAAATAAAATCAACACTGATCTATAAGAATTTGAAACTAATAAATCACATATACTTTCTGATGAGATGGGCTATCTGTAAGAATTTCATGATGAATGTTCATGACAAGAAACACGTTGGATACATATCCTTGTTATCCCCCACATTATCCTCAAGACATCAGACTCCCAAAGCATGGTAGTCCTCGAATCAAAAGTTTGAATCAAAGGAATATCTAAACAGTGATCTCTTTATATATGTGAACACCATCAAAATAAAATGAAATTGTGTTTGAAAATCAACCTCTTGGACACCATAACCATATATTAGGATCACAATCTCTGTATGATCCAAAAGTATTCCAATCTCTTAATCCAAATCCACTCCAATCACCAAGCTCTATGTCCAGGGGATCTCCCACCCATATCTCAACTATAAATCATCGCATCTCATCTATGTACAGATCTATATATCCGTTATAGATTAACCATTTCAAAAATTACCTGCTAGAACATTACATATCCCACCACCAGGAGAGAAAAAATGAGGTATGGACTAAAGAAAAAAACCCAAACTATTATTCACTTTCCCTTAGGCTCACTGATCTAGTATAAGGTATATGGACACACCTAGTACCATCTCTCTAGACCTTTCTCTATTTTAGTCTCTCAAAGGGGCACCAACCCCCCCCTGCCACAACACCCGTGAACAAATCATATTTTCTTTTCTATTTTTTAGGAAGAACCCTCTTTTAAAGAAAATTGGTAAACCATATAGAAATGATATTGCACTAGAACAATAAAGAAACCAAATAGAAACACTGGAACCATCTATACTAAATAGTCTTCCTAGGTGGGTCAGACAAATACTTCAAATATAATTTTATAACAATAGATTCATTGTTTGAGTCATCTTATCACACCGACAAGGTAGATATAATGTGATTTATCACCAAAAATTATTACATGTGAATCAAATATCAAAAATACATGAACAGTAAATTTAAATAATAGGTATACCACACAATATGTTATCAGACGAGATTATGTGGATATCTCCCTTGATGAATATTTTTTCACTCCTACACTATCAAGGAGTCAACCCCATGATGTTCCATGATGATTTCTTTTTTTTATCCTTCCTGAATTTACTAAATGATGATATTGTCATGGAATTGATATCTCTGGTTCGTAAAGAGTCTCCCTCATTCTTAACTTATGATAGTCTACCCACCGTTGGGGGATTGATTTTAAGATCACCTTATAGGTCAAGGGTACCCAATGTGTTTTGTCCATAGTTCCTTGGGGTACACCTAGCTTCCCTGATGATCAAGTCAACATTGGTTTGGGAAAGTTTGAGAAGTATTTTAAATTATTTGACTTCTTTTTGGAATGACCTAAAATGTTATCAGAATCTCTAGCAAAGTTTTTCCATTTATACCATCCTGAATAGAGAAAATATTCCACAATTTTCTTCTCTTTCAATTCTTGTGTTGAAGTATAACAATCATCAACATCACTTCCATTAGGGATATTAAATTCAAGAGAAAAATTCCATCATATGACCTCATTCATCCCCTAGGTATCTTTTATTATTATTTCTGGATCTTTCTGATTTCCAACCATAGTCCTCATTGATGTTTATGGAAACATCTCCCTGTGGCCCAAGTCAGCTGGTCAATTGTGCCCCTATGTGTCCATCATCTCCAAACGGAAAATTATGAAATATATTTTCTAGAACCTTATATTTCTACTTACTGAAATGACTTAAAACCACCCCTTGGATATTTCATAACCCATGATATCCCCTTAATATTTGGAAACCTATCCAAAATTGCATAATTCTATTCAATATTTGTGTAATTGGACCAATCATTATTTATTTCCAAATATGATATTGGGCCTTTAAAATAGTTAGACATGTTGGGATCCACTTACTCCCACTATGAATCCTTCCTCCCATTAGTGAAGGTGTCTCTATGGAGGGACAAAACATTCATAGGAGAAGGTAACCTAACCACCAGGAAATAGTTTAACAACCCTAAATTTTGAATAATATTTTTTCCTGAAAATTTATGTTTTACTATGACATAATAAATAAAAATATATATCTATAAAGAAAATGTGACCATCAGGTTTTGATCATTATTTGACCATTTGTTAATATGACCATTGGAAACAATAAAAAATTATAAGGTTAAAATTATTATTAATTAATAGTAATGATAATGGAAAATTAATGAAAAAAGAAGAGTTGTTGGCCTCATCTAGTAGACTCAGGCAGTATGAATCCCATTTGTTAGAGCTTGAGAAGGAGGTATCGCCACTAGGATTCACTCTGGACAAATCCGATGTTGAGATTCAACATGTTATGTTTGAATGAAATAACATGTTAGAGAAGTTCAAGAGAGTAGAGATTACAAGTCTGGCGATGTTACCCGACTTTCCCCAAGAGTCTATCAAAATCGGACATTATACCCTTAGGTAATATGTATGTATATTATGGGGTTATGTGTTGAGGCCTTATATTATTAAAATATAATACCTTTTTTTAATAAAAAATTTATTTAATCATTTAATTTATAATAATACATTTTCTTAATAAAATATATGTTTAATTGAGACAACTTTGAAAAATTGATTTTCGAAGTAAAAAATTTGTACTTTTGAGATATTTTTCATAATTAGAGAATTATAATTGTAAAATAAAAATCATATTATAATTTCTAATGACAAAATTAAACTAAAGTGATTTTCTAGTAGCATTCTAATAAGTTTCAATTTTTTGATGAATAGTATTGATGAATAGTATTTTCTTGATGAATTGTATTTGATAAATTGATTATTTTGATTAATAGTAAAGAAATATTCTCTAAACTAATTATTAAATAATTTATTTTGTGAAATGATTTTCAAGAAAATGGACATACATGATAAGGATTTTTAAGATATTTATAGTCTAATAGGATCAACTTAAGTTTTTTATGGAATAGTAACTTGAACCTTTCAAATAGAAATGTTACCCTTATGAATAGAAATTTGAAAAATATAATATTAACCTCACCTAAGGATGTACTAATATATTTTAGTCGAATAAAATGGTAATGTGATATAATTATATCATAGTATAAGAGAATTAAAGTTTTAGAAATTATTAGTTATGTATTAATATTTTATTTATTTATTTAATTTAAATTATAATTTAATTTTTTAAAATGGAGTTCATTCTTGAATTGGACATGTCGAAAAATGGTTATGGTGAATTTTTGGAATTTCTCTAAAATAGTTCAATTTTGGATGAATAGTAAAAATATAGTTTTGAGTTTTTGGTATGTTTAAAGACATCATAACTTTGACATAATGATGTAATGGGGAAGAAAAGATGTTTGAAGACTCTTGTGAAATAAAATATGATTTGATGTGTCCCATGAAAAAAATACCATTGGTAAATACCATTGAAAAGCTCATCATTTTGCAAATACCACTAAGGAGGAGTCCTTTGAAATTAATAATAAAACTCCATATTTTTTACTATTAATGTGCACAAATTCCTTATTTTAATTTCATTAAAAAATTATTATCCTTGTTGGTATGATTTTGTTACCTCCCAAGGTGTCCTCTCAATGCTCCCTTATTCCCCAATGGTCCCGATCTTTTGGTTTTAGAAGTTACTCTTCTATGTAAGGGGGTTCCCAACTTCTAATTTCTTTTTCAGTTCTCTTTTAGGTGGAAAGTCTGTCAAATTTTGATTTCATGTTATTATTTATATTTTATTTTTTCAATATATTATATTTTGAGTCTTTTATTAATGGTTGACTCATGTATCATCCCTTTTTAGTTTTTTATAATACCATGTTTCATACCTGTTATGCTACACAATTTTCATTTCAAAATCTCTCACTTTTTCACAAGAAATTATTTTATTTTTTTTATCTGAATACCCAGATGTCGTTAATTTTTTGGGTTATTAATCAATAAATAATAATGATTTATAATATTTGATATTTTATATACATATAACCCACAATCCCTTTCCTTGGATTTTAAATGATATAATGATCATGTTTTTAAGAACTTTTTAAAATTCAATGATTTTGATATGATACCCATTTTTTTATCCCAATTAGGTTATTTATGAAATATTTTATTATGATATATATGGATCACATGAAAACAAAGAAATATTATGGTTTTTCCCTAATATTTCTCTAATTCATTGGTTAAATAAATTAATATCTAGAGATGATAAGCTTTATGATACCCTAGTAAATAACGAAGATAATGTTTATGGAATATTGGGGATGGACATTGGTGATAAAACATTGAACGTCTAAATTAAATATTTTAGACAATAATTCAAGTTATGATTTAATTATGATATTCCTCTTATTCTATTTCTCATGCTTTAATGTATTTCCTCATTTTTTTATTGATGTGTCTCAAGTTCACATGTAAATTTTTTCCCATGTTTCCCTTTACTAGACCTTATTGTCACCCTTTAATATTATTTATGACCCCATGTTATGAGATTTAGTAATTGTACTTAAGATTAACCAAAGAAGAATCCTTACAAATGGAGTAGAATAATGTTTTATGTTTTCATGTATTATGTACCTTTTTCTAATACAATGCACTTTAAAAAATCCATTGTTTTTTAAAATGTAATGATAAGTTATATAATAAAAACATAGGATTACATAGCTGATATCATTGGATAGTTTAATTATTTGTGGAAATTAAGATATTAAATATTCATGAATAAACCTATAGAAAAGTTTAAATATAGGATAAAATTCCACGAATTTTAATGTAATATATATTAAGTGGTATCTGAACAAATAAATCCATTTAGGGGTATGAAAAAGTTGATGTGGATCAGGAATATATGTATCTAAAGGTAAAACACGAAAAAAAAAAACAATTTGAGATAGACTCTAATGGGAATAGGTGCATTAAAAAAGGCATTTCTGCCCTCCTACTTTGACACTCTTAAGGGATATGTTTGGTTAATCATAATATTTTTATTAACCAATTTAAAGGATTTATAGAAAACGTAATTGATGAAAATTAATAGTATGTTTATGATTAATTTTTTAAGACAATATAATCATTTAGAGTTATAACATTATTAATGAAAACCTGTTTCTCAATAAATTATTTCTTATTAGAATGTAGTGGAAAATAGGAGGAATCGTGATAATGATGACATCAAAGAACCATGCACTAACAGTCCTCCGATTGAAGTTGGAATGGAAAAATTCATGAGAATGATGAATCAAATGACTCATTTTATGCAAAATATCTTGAATCAAGATGAACAATCCAATATCACCAACTAGAGAACAATATTCCATTGAGTCTTTTATGTGTCAATGGCCACCAATATTCAGTGGATCAATAGACACACTAACTTATGAATAGTGGATAATCTCTATAGAAATTATCTTTTCTATACATCATATTTAGGAAAAAGAAAATGTCACCTTAGTTATTTAATTCATAGAGGGAGAAGTTGATCAGTGGTGGGAATTGATTAAAAACATGAGGTCAATATGGTAGATTGAAGCTATTGAGTAGGAAGGGTTCATAGGGATCTTCTTCAATAAGTATTTACCTCATTCGAGGAGAATGAAAATAGTGAAGGAATTTGTCAAACTAATGTAGATGGATAACGAATTTGTGGGAAGCTATTAGAAGAACATTACATGGCTTTCACTTTACACCACTATATTTATCATGGATCCGAATTTGAAGGTTGACAGATTCTTTGGTGGACTAGGACCTCATCTATGGAAAATTTTAGTCAACCGAGACTATTAAAAGTACGAGGAAATCATATGAAGTTCTATTAATGTTGAAATCGAGCAGATGAATGTTAATTGAGATAAAGATAATGAACCTAAACAAAAGTCAGTGGATTTCAAAACCACTTAATCTAAATAGAAAGAGAAAATTTATGTTCATAATCAATGATCCAGTAATGAAGATTCATCATCTAATAGTGATGAGGAAAAAGATCATCTAGCCAGGAGATTTAAGAAATTATACAGAATTAAAAAGTTCAATATAAAGCCTATCTATAGAGGGAAATAAGACAAAAAATGTAAATAGAAAAATGATTGGAAAATAATTGAGAATATGAATGATATAATTTTCTATGAATGCAAAAGAAAAGAACATTTGAAGGCTGACTGTCCAAAACTGTAGTACCAGAAAAAATATGAGGAGAAAGAAAAGAATACAAGAAGGCTATGAAGGTTACCTAGAGTTGTTATGAGGAAATCTCTAGTAAATCTAAACCACCTCATGATGAAAATGATGAAAAATCCAACATGTTTTTTATGAAAAAAAAACATCTGAGGTATCCTTAGTATCTCTTGCACAAATTTCATACTAATCTGAAGATGATTCTATATCTGATGCTTCTGAAAATATGACCAATTAGAAAATGTTTGAATAATGCAAAATTCTTGAGGATACGTTAAATTAGATAAAAGATAAATATAAATTCTTCAATAAAAAAAATTCTATTTCTACTAGTGTTAAATTTTAAGTCACTATACAAAAAGAGAAGAATTCTCAACTTCTCAACAAGATTACTAAACATAATATTTCTAACGAGAAATTAAATAGGAATGTATAAAAATTAATAAAATGGTTGAAATACATTAATTCATATAATTGGAAAACAATTTTCTCCTAAATATACTACATGCATTGGTTATCTACCATGGTAATGAAATTTTGTTAAAAATAGTTTTATATCCAAATATAAAAAATTTCGTTTTATGCCCATACTTAAAAAAAATATGTAAGTTCTAGTGTTGGAAAATATTTTACTGATCCTAATTCTTCTATAAATAATAAATTTTTTTTCTAAAAATTTTCTAACTTCGTAAAGAAAACTCGTGAAACAAATATGGGTTCCTCAAGCCTTATTTTATAATATTACTAGACCCAATCAAATATGCATAGAAAATTCATTCCTTTTTAATACGATTTTTGTCAGAAATATATTTGAAGAGTTCATGTAAGAGATTATGATACTTGGATAGAGGGTGTTCAAGACACATAACATGGGACAACTCTAGATTCAAGAACCTCATAAAAATTTGTGGTGGACATGTCACATTTGCTGACAATGAAAAAGGGGAAATTATTGGACTTGACCAAATCAGTAAAAACAATTCAGTTTTAATTTATAATGTTATTTTTATTAATGGTCTAAAGTACAATCTGATTAGCATTTTACAGTTATGTAATGATTTTTTTCATGTTAAATTTTAAAATTATGCTTGTAATGTTTTCAATTCTATGAATGATTTAGTCATTACTGATTTTTGAAATAAAATTGTTTATGCTTCTAATCTATATTCCTTAGTCTCCCAGGGTGTTTCTTTCATATGTACCATTCATAACCGATCTTGGCTCTCGAATAATATATCAGGCCATTGTACCATTAGATATCTTTAAAATATTACTAGAAAAGGATAAGTCAAGGATCTACCTAAACTATAGTTTCCAAATTATAAATTATATAATACTTATCAAAAAGAAAAACATTATAAAATATATTTCAATAAAAAGAAACAAGTTTCAACTTCTCAACCTCTCAAGTTGGTTCACATGGTTTTTTTGGACCATCTAGAGTTTAAATATGAAATGGGAAGCACTGTGTATATGTTCTCATAGATTAATTATATAGGTATAATTGGACCTTCTTTTTATAACATAAAAAGAGAGGACTATTCTTATTTGACCAAGTATTCTAGATCAGTAGATAACATAAGTGGGATTAGAATCAAAACATTAAAAAGTGACCATGGTTGTGTGTTTAAAATCAAGAATTTGAATCTTTTGGCTCGAAAAATGGTAATAGTCATTACTTCTCTTCTCCTAGGACTCCCCACAAAAATGGAGTTATATAAAGAAGAAATAGAACCTTATAAGAGATATCGTAGAATATTCTTAATAAATATGATCTACCAATTTATTTTTCAGAAGATGATATTAATAAAACATTCTATATAATCAATAGAGTCTTAATTAGACCTATCCTAAATAAAAACCCTTATGAGCTATGGAATAATAGAATACCTAAGGTTATTTACTTCAACTTTTTTGGTTTAAATGTATTTTTTATTAATAAAAAATATAATTTTGTCAAATTTCCCTCAAATAGTGATGATGGTATTTTGTAGGTTATTCAATACCTAGTAAAGCCTAATGAGTCTTTAATCAGAGAACCAAATGTGTGGAAGAATCTATGCAAGTAAAATTTGACGAAACAGATCAGTATAAATTTAAAAAATCTATAAAATATATTGAGGATAATCTGTCAAATCCAAACATAAATTCTAAATCATCTTATTCAATTGTGAAATAAGAAGAAAAATCCTCTATTTCTAGAAAAATTCAAAATTCTGTTAAAAAAGAACCTAAAACTATAGAATAACCTAAAGTGGTCATCCATTCTTTTTATAGACCAATTAGAACTCATAAAACCATCCTTTAGATGCTATAGTTGGATACACAGGCCAAGGAACACAAACTGTGGATTCTCTAGGAAACCGGGTTAAAAATCGATCCTTTTTGACATAGCTTGATCCTAATAACATCAATGATACAATAAATGATTAATTATGGATGATGGATATGCAAGACGAAATAAATCAGTTTAAATGAAAAAAAGTATGGAAACATGATGATAGACAAAAATAAACCATGACCATTGGCACTAAATGGGGTTTTAGAAACAAAGTGGATGAAGATTTCACTATATTAAGAAATGAGGCCACACTAGTTATATAAGGTTATAGTCATGAAGAAGGAATGAATTATGAATAAACCTTTGAACATGTGTCTTTGATTGAAGCCATTAGAATACTACTAGATTATAAAACAAATATGAATTTCACACATTATCAAATGGCTGTCAAAACCACATTAAAAAATATTTATATATTTGAGGATGTTTTTATTGAATAATCCCCCTAGTTTTAAAAATCATCATTTTCAAAATCACATTTTCATGTTAAAAAATTCTTTGTATGTTTTAAAACAATATCTAAGAGATTTTTATGATTGGGTCAACACGTTTCTTATTTATACAGGTTTTTATAATGGTATATATGATCATACTAATTTTTTAAAAATAATCTCTAATGATTTTGTAGTTTTTAAAATATATGTTAATGATATTTGTTTTTGATCTTCAAAAAAATATTTATGTATTGACTTTTCAAAAATGATGCAAAATGAGTTTGAAATGAGTTTAATGGGTTAAATCAAATTGATTCTTGGATTTAAAAATTTTCAAAATACAAAAGATATTATGTTAAATCATATTAAATATAATAATGATCATTTAAAACGTTTTTTCTTGGGTATCACTAAAATTTTTCATGCTCCTATGAGTACCACCTGTAAATTAGATATTAATATAGATGAAAAATCATAAGATCAACACACATATTGATTTATGATTGTAATTCTTCCCTACTTAACTGATATATTACCTAATATCATTTTTAGTGTATGTATGTGTGATAGTTTAAAGTCCATGTAATGGGTGCTCTCAAATGAAGTCCAGTTTCAGGTTTTTTGGTGTTGTAGAGTGGCTAAACAAGGTCATCTCTAAAAGGAATAAGTAATTTAAAACAACATATTATTTGTATTTTTAAAAGAATATAAATTAAATTAAAAAATTATAGGAATGGGGACATTTTTTATAAAATCATAATATAATGTATGCTGGAAGAAGATTGTTTTTTTTGGAAATGTGGATGAAACGCAATGAGAAGATATTTTTTTATAAAATATTTTTTAAAATAAAAATCAATCTAACTCTTACTATTTATTTTCTTATTAACCATTATAATTTATATTAATATCCATTTAAATATGATCCCATAATTGGTTAACCCTTCAAACCTATGGGAGTAAAATTAACCACAAATATGAAATTAATTAAGCCCTAGGCTAGATTTGGAACATGCAATAGTAGCACCCTACTTTTATTGGTGTTATAAATATAACTTATGATTAGAGGAAAACAAGGGAAAAATATACTTTATAAATGAAGATTATTTTAGTTTAGTAATTATGTTTTAACTCTACAAATTTATCCCTTGTGGGTAGGTTTTACCGATTATGTATTCACTCTCAAAATTTACACAAATCGTGACCGCACAAGTTTTTTGTTAAGTGTTAAATAGCATGCTTAGTTTCATTTAAATTAAAAAATATATTAATATATCATATTTATTTAGTTATAAAATATCAATTATTCGTTATATATTAATGAATAAGGTAATAATCAGATCAACTATTATAAATAACTACTCTTCCATGCGCGGTGTAGTCATCGTGGAAATGAATTGCATTCGTAAATGTTAAAAATGGGTATAACTCAATATCATTTCTAATATTGATTTCTAGAACAAATAGGAAGATTATATAAGAATATAATTGAATAAAATTGAAGAAAATATAATAAATAAAAGAGTATATAATAAATGTTTTTCTAGAATAAAAACATTAACAAGTGAAGAAGAACAAGAAGAAGAAGGCTTCGGTGAAGGGATTATAGTTTCAACAACAATCCATATTGAAATTCCAAGAGAAATAGAATGGAACTAATTATATTCTACCTCAAATATCTCAATTCACATCACAAATACTTTAAATGAGAAAACTCCAATTTATAGAGTGGAGGGGTGGCTTGGTTTTAAGAGGATTCAAGTGTGAACGGGGAAATTCGGCCAAATAAATTAATCCAAATTACATAGGATTTTTGAACAGAAAAATGAAGAACATGCTTTCATTTTAGAATGATTATTTGTGAAAAATTGGGTTCTCAAGTTTCTCTCCAAATTTGGGCCCAATAAAAGAACATATAAATAAGTTATGGACCAAATACACTACTCATGTTCAATCTGGTGTGTCCATCCCATCATTGACATCATATCCCTTTTACACCAATCAAATACACAATTTATCTCCCATATAATGAATGATATTGGTATCCCATTAGGTTATAAACACATTTAAAAAATCTTAAATTCAAATAATACAAAGAAAAATACTATTGTCTGAATTATTATAGTACAATTTAATGGGTAAAACCCGAATTTTCATCCAATTTTCAAATGACTAATATAATCCCTAATAATTTATAAATAAACATATTTTACATAATGTGAGGAAATTATATCATTTATTACCATTAAAATACACAATAAGATTTTGATTTATCTAATCCACCACACTTACCCTTTTCACTCTTGAGAAAAGTCGCATTTCATGTATTCCAAAACAATTGTGATAAGATATGCATGTTCATATTCATGAATCCATATTGACAATATAAGAAAATTAAGATTCCCATAAAGAGTCTGTATTAATAAATTTTAAATCCATTGTCTCATAAGTTGTTTCAAAACAAAATTTAGTGAGATTAATAATACCAATCAGATTGAAAACAAGCCATGGTTCTACCATGGCACTAATTCACTACACGAGTGTGCATGTCAATCATTTAAAGTGTGTACATACACCCTTTATCTAGTATATTAAGGTCAATAAAAACGTTTCTTATCAAAAAATTCTATTCCAAATATCCCCTTCAACATCCTTTGTAATAAAATTCCAAACCCCACTCACTTGATCATTCATAGAATTCAACCCATGATCTCCCACAAAAAAATCCACAGATGTTGTACATTTCTTCACCCTACAATTTATTAATTTTTTTATATTTAATTATATTTGGGTTTTTTAGGGCATCCAATAATCTGATATTAGGTTCACAAACATAGGTAAATCCATTATAGTTACTGAAATGATTAGAAGATAAACGAACGTATGGAAAGATCACGTTATAAGAAGAAAAGAAGTACTTACCCTGAATATACATTAAATTGGTTAAGAGAAACTCACTAGTTCTGATTGTTTGAAAATATGTGTGGAGAAATCAATGACACAATTTATCCTGAAAAAAATAACAAATAATTGTATCAAAATATATAAGGTTTTATTATGGCACAACAAATTATATCATTGATGACTTATATTTTTATAAAAATTAACCCTTAAAGATGAAATTTTCCTCATTATTATCATTCCACCAATGAGTATTGAAAATATTAATCTTCCATATGTTGCACATGTAAATGATAATGTTACATAATATGTTTTTTGTTTTTTTCATTGTTTTTTGAAAACATTGCTTCCAAATTAATCGAAAATACACACAAAACACCTAAATAAAAAACCTAAATATCTACCCCAAAATGTTGTACCCTCCCCCACACTAAAAATATTTCATTATCCTCAATGTGAACCTATGAGATAATATGATCATACAAAATGTTGAATTTTCAATTGTAAAACTAATATAAATGTGAAAGGGTTAAAACATCCAAATATTCTCAAATGATGATGGGGTCATGCAGTGTGATGAAGTCCATTACGTTAGCAGAAATTCCCTCAATGTATTTATTCAAACATTTCCAATTGCCTATATATCTCGATTCTATGTCCTCTTTTGTGATCTCCACTGCACCATAAGGAAAAACATTAGACACAGTATGAGTATCGAACCATCTAGAACACAACTTACCCCACACCAGTTTCAATCATGAACAGTAGAGTAGAACATTCACTCTTACATGAAACTCCCTTTGTCGGATCATTCTATCACATGCTTCTTTGGATATTTACTTCTAGATCCATGAGTTATCATATGATTTCAATCTAATATCATCATGCTTTTGAATTTTCATCTATTATTGAATTCCATCACGGCCAAAATCGTTGTTACATTTCATTACAAACTAATAAGTATAATGCTCGACCTCTACAGGGAGATGAAATGCATTCCCAAAAACAATTTGATATGGGGACATACTGATTGGGTTCTTGTATTCTATCCAATAATCCCACAATGCATTATCCAAGCACATTCTTCAATCCTTCTTATTTGGTAGCACGATTTTGTCCAAAATTTGTTTCAACTCCCAATTGGAATCCTCATCATCGCCATTTTTAGGGGGTGTGGTATGGTGTTGATGTTTTGTGTGTCACCCCATACTTCTAAAGGAGGGAAGACGAATTTTGATTGCAGATGTGTGTCCCTTGGTTAGTGATTATGGGCTTTGGTACTCCAAACCTACCAAAAATTGGTTTCATTAAAATTCAACTACAACATGAGAATCATCAGTCCTAGTGGCCTTATCCACAACCTATTTACTCACATAATAAATAGAAACCAAAATATACAAAAAACCAAATAAACAAAGAGAAGTACCCATAAATTGGCTACCCCTACATCAAAAATCTGACAAAAATAATATGGGTTTTTTGGGGCATCTTTTCCCTCCAAGAAATATTCCCACTGTGTTGGGAATATCAGTATAACATACACAACACATGAGCATTAGGGAATAAGATACGACAATATAATATAGAGTCTATGACTTTCCAAGCTGTTCATCGGGGTCCCAATTTTATTCCACATGAATGTGTATAGAGAAAATACAGAATTTAATCAAAATCCTAATTCAGAACACACCTCTTTATAACATGAATAGTAAATATGTTCCATAATTATGTATAATCCCAGACATAAAATATTGTGTCACTCTTTATTTTTGAACGTTTTGTTTCTTTAAATATATATATAAATTTCATAAGGAACAAGGTAGTTCACTAAATCAACATACCATGGATGCATATCTGAGATGGCATAAAGATGATCTTCGAGGAAACTGTCCTGAAGTGGTACCGAGTCCAAGGTGTCAAACTCTCGTGTGTGAATAAGCCTACTCATGTGGTCCTCCACAAAGTTATCTGACCCCTTCTTATACTTTATCTCAATATCAAATCCTTAAAGAAGGATAATCCATCAGATTAGTCTGTGCTTTTCATTTTGCTTCTTCATGAGGTACCTCAGTGCTGCATGGTCAAGAAATCAACTACTTTAGAGCCCAATTAATGTTAATAGAATTTATCTAAAGAAAATATGATGATGGGAAACTTCTTTTCCATGTTTTGGTATTTTTATTTGGATGAATCCAATTTCCTTGAAGTATAGACAATCACCTGTGAATGTCCCTCCACCCTCTTGATAAGACTGATCCAACTGTGATGTTTGAAGCATCCCACATCAGCTCAAATGGAATGTCCCACTGTGGGGACTATATGATAGGAAGAGTGGTTAGACCCTATTTTATCTCACCAATGTAATTCATAAAATAATCATGAAACACAAAATTAGAATCATATTTAAGTAATCATGACATAAGACAAAAAATCTTACTAAAATATTTAATGAATTGCTGATAAAATCCTATATTCCCTATTAAAGATCTAACATCACACAAACATGAGGTATAAGGTAAGGGTAAAATAACATCTAACTTATATCTTTCAACCTCAATCACATGTTTTGATATTACATTCCCAAATACAATCCCATGATCTACCATGAAATGACACTTTTAAATGATTAAAACTAGATTCATCTCAATAAAATGATTCAAAAACTATCCCAAACTAGAGATATAATAAACAAATAAAGACCCATAAACTATAAAATAATCCCTAAATACCTCCATTATGGTCTCAAGAACATAAGAAAAAAATATTCACCATACATCTCTAAAAGCTACCTAGGACGTTGCAAAGTCCAAATGACATCGTCCGGTAGGAAAATGTACCAAATAGACAAGTGAATTTTGACTTATCCTAATCTTCTAAGGCTATATGAACCTAAAATATCTGGAAACTTCATTAACTAAACAATAATGTGTCTTCTTAGCTAGTCTCTCAATAATTTGATCAATATATGGGAGGGGAAATGGTCTTTGCGAGTGGACTGATATAGTTTCCTATAACCAATACACACACGCAAATTGTTTTTCACCCTCGTTGGAACTAACTCCTCTCTATAATTCCTAACAATAGTAACAACACTTTTCTTAGGCACCACCTGAATAGGAATCACCCACCGAGAATCTAAAATGTGAAATATTATAACTTCCTTTATCAACTTTTCCACATCTTTTTTAACAACATTAAGAAGAGTTCGATCATGTCTCCTTTCTGTCTACCTCACCAGTTTAGCCCCATCTTTCAAAACCGTCCTATTCATGAAAATGGAGGGGCTAAACCACACATTTCATCCATGATCCACCGGATAACCCTATTGTTCTCTCTCTCCAAATATTCAAAAAAAATTCTTCATTTTCAAAAGTAATATTGTTATAAATTATAACTGGTAATATCTCACCACTTAATAAGTTTGTATATCTTAGACTTTGGGGAATGGATTGAGTTCCAATGAAGGGGGTGAAGTATGGATGGATACATTGAAGGAACAAAAATATGTACACAATGAATGATTCGTCACTAAGTATACCAACTATCAAATACAAGCCACCATCGAGTCGAACTATCGACAGAGAAACTTACAACAAAGTGAAACACTATTCTTCAGTCACCATTTCAAAAAGATTACATAATGTATTAAGTATGAGTCACCACTCTAGAATCACCACTCCTAAATTGTTGTTAAGTCCAAGACACTATTCAAAGACATTGTCACAAGACACCGATCAGAGACACTGTAATTCCAAGTCAGCATTCAAAGAAAACGTAAATTCTTCCTTTGTATTTTAAATTAAATTTAGTATATAACAATCATATCTATGAAACCTAGTAATTCTAATTATTTTAATGACCATTTTCGGTCTTTTACGGACAATGTTTAAATCAATGTCAAACTGCAGTATGAGGTATGAGGTACTATACCATGATTAAGATCACACTCTATGATGGTTGTAGTGTATAAAGAAAATACATTATGAAATTAGGAAAGGTCCCAAGTTTTGATGTTGTGGAGTCACGCACCGGATAAGAACACAAAAACTTCTAGTTATGTATACAAGAAGATACTACTGAGAACATAAAGAGAAGAACATTTTTTCAGAAACAAACTAAGAGAGGAGAGGAACATAATGATAAAATCAATACCTCACTAGAAATAGAACGCAGAAGCTCTCACAAAGATCTTTTTTTTACAAGTTTCTGAAATTATACTGAAGTTTCATTTCAGGATAACTTCCACGAGTCTCAATCCACATTTCCTATCACACAAAGCATGCTAACTATCTTCTCTCTAATATTCTTTGCTTGTGTACTATTTTTACATTTCAAGAACTATGTCTCTATATAAGTTCAATGAACAAACACTAAATCCTATGCACAACTAGATGATAAACATATTACTTCAAAATATTTCTTTTACACCATACACTACCATGAATAACAGTGGAAAATGTTCTTTTGCGGCCTATTTGTTTTTGTACACCCGCAAAAAATGTAGATATGGTCTTGTTGACATGGATAGTTTTGTGTGTTGTTGTTTACAATAAACCAAGTTGTGGATCAATGTTTATTTATATAAACTGATTGTCATCATCTGATCTCTAAGTGGAGGGGCTATGTCTCAGCTTGAGACTGAACCTCTTGTTTAAATTTTCCTATGTTCATCCATGTTTAGTATTCACTGTTTGTGTTTATTTAAATTAGAAAAAATCACTTCACTTTGATTTTTATTCATAGATAGTGTTCATATTTTTATTTTCATTAGAAGATCATTTTAAAATGTTAATGTAATAATTCATATTCTTTAACTGAGAACTAATAACTCTTTGAGAAATCATTTGAATTACAAAATCTTTTTTAAACATCCCCTTTGGTTAACTAGGCCATTTTATTTCAAATTGGGGTACTTCTAAATTAATGTTTTAGACACAAATTTTTATAAGAAATCAATTCACCCCTTATTTTATGAACTAATTTCACTAACACTCTGCCATTAATCATCCTCCTTAAATGGACCAACCCTTCGATGATCAACCAGATCAGCCTGCTAAACCTCCACTGCCGAAACCACAGTCATACGATATTCAGGATCCATATATAAAATTGAAAATAAGATTTCCTAATCCCAATAGTAGGGAATTAATACTTATTTATTAATTTTAATTCTATTCAAATTTCCCAAGAAAACAAATTCAAATAGAAACACCATTTTACAAGATTTATATAAATCTCTTTAGTCTCATCCCGGCAAATAGGTCTGCAACACCAGATCATTGAATAAGATTAGATTCAATGTACTAGATCATGGGGGCCCCTAAAATAATGTGTTCTAGTTGGTATCCCTGGTATATGTCATGCTCCAATATTAACTAGATATGTTTCCATACCAACCCATGCAATATTCACATAGCCTAATTCTTAAAGTCATCCTATATTCTAAACATCACCCATGATACCACTTTCTCATGACCCTCACCCACCAAATATACTATAATGAAGGGAGAGAGATAATGACCCCCAATTAATGCCTCTAGTAGGCCCTTGGTTTGTAACAAGATATTAGATTATAAAAATATCATAAATTTGAGGCATTATCCTCTATAATAATATATGATCGAGAGATAATATGAATCAACTGCAATAAAATCAATTATATAACATAAAAATAAATCCAAAACCATCCCATAATGAATGTTTAAAGTGATCATATACAAAAAAGTCTGTAAAGTAAATATCCAAAATAAAACTAAAGTTGTGACATATCAACAGTCTAAGGGTCTGATCTAATTATGTTTAGAATGGTCTAGGTAGTCCTCCTATAAAATTTAAAATTAGTTTATATACATAGGTTTATAATACACGTATACTTAGTAGGAAAACAAAATTCTCTCATGCACATATGAAAAGAGAAAATTAATGCATCTGTGAAAAAATAGCTGAACCAAATAGCACCTAAATATGTTAACTATCAAATATCATCCTTACCAGGGAACTCTCAACAAATAATGCAATCCAAGTATATTAATATAATATCAATCATATCGATAATGGGTACCCCACATTGCTTTTCTGCTAGTGTGTATCTCTCAAACCCCAACGTTGTATGCCCTAGTGCTTCCATATCATTTTTATAACATACATAACCACCACAAAACAAGACAACATCAGATCACACCTGAAAAAACATAGTCCACCTCCCTAGAATAAAGTCACATCACGTCTTTCCTGAAGACACATTGTAAAACCCAAGATTTTTATGAGAAATATTTTGTTTTTATGTTATATACATCATTAAAGGAATCTTTCACTTCACACAACACTATCTTGGATTTCTTTACACGCAATCACAACCTTCCTCGATAGCTTGTGTTGTACGTAATACCGAGCATCACTAAAAAATGATATGCTATTAAAATATTATTAAAACTAGCCATTATGAATAGTAATACCCAATTTTTGAAATTTTATAAATTTTACCTTTCAAAATGGACTTCATTTTTGGATTCGGAATATCGAAATTATCCTAGGGTGAAATTTTAGTATTTTTTCTGAAAACTTTCAATTTTTGATGAATAGTGAAAACACTAGGTTACTATTTAAAAACCGAATTTTTATATAAATAATTATTTATTTTATTTAAATTTATTTTTGGTAAGAATTGATACATAATACCTATATTTGTTCAATGTAATTCATTGGAGTCATTTTATAATTATATATATATATATATATAAATTTTATTGAACTTTTCACCGTCTTTTACCCACCTCCTATGAGAATTTGCAAATTTACATAAAACATAATTATACCGCTTCTGTGAGTGTAATTTCAAAAATATGAGAGACACAGTTAATATAAAGGAGTAAAATGTGGTTCAATAAGATAAAAATATTTTTTTTAATAGTAACTTTTTACTTTTTTAAAAACAGTTAACAGTAAATAGTGTAATTAAGGGTAAAAATGATATTATTATTACCCTAACACATGTCCTAATTCTATTGGATAAGTTTAATTTGACCAAAAACAAATTTAGGAATAAAATATGACCATTTAGGTCCACATGGATTAGATTACGAAATTTATTATTATTTTATTTAAAGAAGAGTTAAAATAGTTAAAATCACAGTTTAATAACTAAAACATTTTTAATATAGGGATATACAAAGGATAATTTCGACTATAAATATTCATTAGAAAGATAAAAATATTTCATACATAATGGTATTTTATTTATAATTTTTATAAATTAAACAAGTTAATTTATTTTTGCCACAATGATTATTAAATAATTACCTTATTAATGAAATATTAACATAATTGATGTTATAAATACCCAAATAAATGTAATTTGAGACATTTTATGAATTAAACTAATTTTATTGGTTAATATGACATGTAATTATATATCTAATTAAACTTTTTAGAACTAATAATCTTGTTATGAGTTTCACAAAAATCAATTACCAAATAGTGTCAAAACTGACATAAAATAGTTTTTAAAACAAATATTATATTATTAATTTCTATTATTCCTAAAAATATAATGTTTCAAACAATTACTTAAATAAGGATATATATATTAATAAATAACAACTTGGGGTTCATTTGGCTTGTTATTGAAATTTTATTAACCTTATAGTGTAATAAAATAAGAAGACACAGTAAAAGTAAAATTATTTAACATAAAGTTAAATCTAATTGATAAGGTTAAAATAGAAAACTAGAATTGTATAAATTCTACTGGATGAGATTATTTCGACCTATACCCGCCTTAGATTTGAAATAAATCAATTTGAAGCTATTAATAACCGAATATGACTTTATAATAAAATAATATTTTTAGTTTTTTCCAAAGGTGCCCCTCTCCTCCCTTAAAAAAGGGAATCTCTTCCCTCTCCTCCTCACACCACTTTGAGCCTTCAAGCTCATCCAAACCCTGGAAATTTCACTTCTACACTTCCCTAGTAATATTTTATAGGTCATGGTCATCTTCAAAGACCAATTTTAGTTCCCTAAGAGGAGGTTTCAAAGAGGCGTGTCGAATAAGAGATAATATCCATTACCGATTCTTTCAAATTTATTTCTTCTTCTATTTCTTCTTATTTATTTGTTTAATTATGGATTAATAACATCAGTATCACTCATATACTTATATGTTATTATAAATATGTAACAACACTATTTACCATTCTATTTATCCTATGAAAAATGAAATCATCGTGCGTGCGTACGTACGGAATACCGTCTCCACGCAGTGGTGTAATCTATTTTCCAAAACCACCTTACTTGGATGGGTATAATGGTGTAAAGAACAACTATATATGATTATTGTAATGTGATATTGATTCTAAAATAGTATATATATACACTCCAATACAATTCCACAATCATGGTAATGATATCATCACTCGTGCGTACGTACGGAATACTGTCTCCACGATGTGATGTGAATCATTCTACATGATCTTCATTGCATAATGATTATATAAATGAATTGAATGAATAAATATGCTATATAATACACTAATATCATTCTGGAAATGAGGTATATATAACCTAAAAATAATAATAATAATTTATTCTACAAAACACGCATAAGAACAAAGAGCAATAAACCCCCGAATAACAAGTAACAATGAAATATTACTAATAAGAAGCTAAGAATCTTAGAATATGACCATATATGATATAATAAAATGTGTATGATTATTGAAAAAGTCAATGAAATTATTTAAATCATTACACAGGAGGTTCGGACACATACGAGGAAAATCAGACCTAAGGTAAGGGAAAATCTCACAATCTCATTTTTATCTGAGATTTTTTATACTTTGGTATTTACTGGGGTTTATTTATAATCCACATACATGTTTCCTCAATATGTAATATTATTTCTGTCCTCCTACAATTTTTTAAATCCAATTTTACAAATTGTTTAGTTTTAGTAAAAGAAATTAAAGGAATCTTTTGTTGTTTTTATTACGAGGTACTTTTTTACTTTTCCGGCCAAAGTATGAGAAGAAGGTTTTTTTAAATTATACAGCCTGAATGGATTTTTAGAACATTATTTCCATGAAGATTTCTTTTAAATGTTTTCAAGTTTATTTTTAATCAACTTCTTTTAGTTTAAAATTTTATGACATGTTAAGAAAGGAAAAAGGTTTTTGAATTAGAAAGGATATTTTCCTCAAGAATGAAGTTCAAGTGTTTTATCAAAATTATTTTCCATCTATGATAATATAGGGTTCTGTTTCTATCCCTATTTTTATATTGACTTGATTATGTTATGATGGATTTATTTTTATGATGTCCGTTTATCATATATGGATTATGAAATTATGGCATGATGTTTATGAATCCCATTATTATTATATAGGTTATTCTATAATGTGTGATTTATGATTTTGTGGCACACATAAGAATGGATTCATTATGAGATGGGTGGGACCTATATCTCCCTCCAATGCATTGGGTAAAGATTTATATCTCATGAGATAGACATGGCTGGAATGGTAGGTTAATCCGGTTCAGTGAAACATGACTGAAACGATGAGTGAACTCGGTTTAGAAATAGACTTTGTCTGCTAAGATAGTCTTGGAAATGAGTCTCGACAAATGAGAAATGATTCACTATGATTATGTGTGTATGAAAAAAAGTTTCATGTTTTAAGTTATGATTATTTGGAGTACATTTCACTATTATGATTGATCCCATGTCATAATATTATGATCTCTTTTGTAGGATAAGATTTTCAAAATGTTATGTTCATAAGAATATTATATGATTGATATTTCTTTTGTTTACCCTTACTGAGCATTTTAGCTCACCCTTTTGTATTTTTTCTTTTCCCCAGGTTTGGAATAAAGGTATTAAGTAGAATATGCCACAGGGACTCTAGATATGATGAAATAAAAGGGGGACAACATAGATGATTTATGAACTGGTTGTTTATGTTTCCCAGTTTCTAAAGACACTATACCTATATGGTCCTTTCATGGTTTTGTTATATGTTATAATAAGTGTGATTCAATTTTGAAGAAATAAAAATGTATATAATGTATGGGTTGTTATACACATGGGTCGCCACCCCACAATATGGCCACATCCCATCTCACCCAAAGACATCCATGTCATCACATCTCATATTAACCAGAGTAGTAGGCTGTAATGAACATGAAGGGAATCAACCTCGTTCCCACCTCCAACAATTCCTGATCCCTCTATAGGATGGCCCACAACATGGTTACATCAAATCTCATCATCCCATAGTATGGTCACATCACACCTCACCTACAGACACATGGGCCATTACCTGATGCACTATCCATCCTCCTACCATCATAGCTTGCTCATATATACTCACCTAGAATTTATAGCAGGAAAGAGTAGGTTTCTAGTCATCTATACTTATTACTAAGATGTTGGAAAAAACCCTATGAATGTATGGGTGTTGGAACATGGTTCTCAATATGTGTGGGGTGTATATAGAAAATCATAAGGAATATACAATGTATATATAACTATATACATAATCACATACTATGGTTTTACCGGAAATCACCAACAAAATAAAAACACCACCACTTTTTCTACCACTACTATGTGAACAACACCACACAAGGCACAAGCCACATTTAGCAACTAATTCCTTTATCCAAACCATTCAGTTCAATATTAAACATTAACCACATTTATCCACACTTATAATGTTAAATTAAATTATAATCCACTATATTTATTTAACCAAAACATATAATACCATTTCACATTCAACATCATAATTTAATTATATTACTACCTAGGAAATTATCATAAATCAACATATCTATTGCACACCAACCGCATCTCTACCACACATCACCTCTCCACCACATGGCCTTAATCCGAAAAATAACACCATGTTCCTTTATTTAGGTATTTTTAAATCCCCTTTTAATCATTATTTAGTTATGTTTCATTTGGGGATGATTCAGGTGAAATTGTAAAAAAATTGGATGTTTCTATGCTAGTGCATTATTGGCACACAATTTTCCCAAATCGTGCACCATGCTAAAGAAAATTATGAAACTCAAGGCATTGGGAGTTTTATGGTAAGAACATGGTTTACAACCCATGAACCCTACTATGAGGAAAAACGTGGTCCATTTAAAATAGTTTAAAACTTGGACAATGATTTTTCTAAATCGTGTGCCTCTGCCCAGGAAACTATGCAGATGGGTTTTTAATTATTACAAATTTTGATTAAAATTTCACAATACCATATTTTAGGCCCTCGATGAACCAATACGACCAAATATTAGTTTAATCCAAACATAGAGCTCTCAATAAGAGTTTTTACCACTTTTATCTCTCTTAGGAGTGATTCAAAGCTTGTGGATCACACTTCGTTCTTCTCGTGGTTAGTTTCAGCATCCTGATCTCTATCTCTCATGATCTCTCTTATTCTCTATAGGGTTTCATGGATCCCCATGTTAATTTTTAGATCTAATACCCACTACATTGGACATAAAACTAGGTTCGATTCATATTTCCTTGTTTTCATCGTTTTTCATTAGATTTTTTTGTGTATGAATTTGTCATTCAAGATCCATTAATCTCTAAAGAGGCAGTTTTGTTATGATGCTCAATTTATCTTAACCATAAATTAATGTATGAATTTCAATTTTTTATTTAAATGAATTATATTTTTTAATTAATTTTTTTTCAATTATTTGATTAAATACCGAATTCCATTGAATTGTAGTTTTTGGGAATTTATTTGGAATGAATTTGGGGAAACCTGTAATTCTATTATAGTGGGGTTTATATGTGAAAAACCCTAATTACATTGAATTGGCAGTTTTTTATGAAATTTTTGAAATTTTTTGGAAAATTAAATTTTTGATTTTTATTTTGAAATTGTATATTTAAATTAAATAGTGCATTTATTTCAAATAAATATTTGTTTAAATGGATTAAAATGGATATGATTGAAACCATAGGGTATCATGTTTCTGAAAATAAATATTTCTTATTAAAAACATGTAGTGGATTTAAAAGGGAAAATATGAATATTTGATATAGAATATGAGATGAATTATATTTTAAGGATTCTTGAAAAAAATTACACATAATTGTTTTGTACTAGAGAACATGCATGAATTAGGTAGTTTGTGAGTTATTTGGATGAAACTTTATGATTTACAATGTTCTAAAACCACATATTCGCACATCACATCCCTTAGGTGACAGTGATGAGTTCTCTTTGGTCTGAGTTTAAAGGGGAGTATGTATATATTTGTGGTGTCAACATTAGTTTGGATTCATTTTACATCAAAATTATCATACCTTCTATGGAATATAACCATGTTGCTCTCATGTATTAATTTTGAATGAATACATGCCATTGTTTTAAACTATTTTACATGCCTTATGATTAATATAATCTATTTTATATAAAACTGTTTATTTAATCCATTTTTGGAAAGTTCCCTTTGTGCAGAGAACCATTTGTATAATGGTAATTCCATCATTTGAAATGTGAAGTAAGAATTTCTAAAGTATTTCAATCTTTTGAAATGAAAGTCACAAATTGTTTTAATTATGCTTATGAAATTCAAACCCTATTAGTTTTAAGCTGAAAGCACTCTGTTTTTTCTGATTTAAAATTTGATTCTTTTATGGAATCATTTACAAGACCCTACATGTCTTTTTAGCTCACACCCTAACAGTGACTTTGGGTGTTTGTAGATTATCTCCTTCTGGGATCGAGCAGTGGGTGAAGAACCACTTGGAGGTTGTTCTCGTTATTGATACGTGGACTTGGTTAGTTGTGTTCTTTCAGAATTGGGCAGTTTTTCCTATTTTATAATAATTGTTTTTTTTACATTGGGTTGTTACACAAGTTTGACATATTTTACATTACTCCCAGTGTATTGTATTTTGGATTCATATTGATTCATTATCTTGGTACAGCATTGTTTGTGGAAAATTTGTACCCTCTTTATTTTTTGCATGATTCTAAGTGCTAGTCACCCAACCATGGGGATTGGAAATTCCCCTTGAATGTATCTGGTCTGAATCTCTAATCTGGTTACCAGGGTACTTGGGATGGTTCATGGACAATTGGTATCAAAGGTGCAGGTTCATGAATCATACCTTGATTTCATTATGAATTTGTGAAATCTTGTCGGGACATAAGAGGTAGTTTTGATTGAGTGTCTAGAAAGATCTCAACTTAATGAACCATATGTTTCTATGGTGGTTAGTTAAAGTCATCCTGAAGATTAGTTATAGAATTTTCACTACAATTTATTTCGATAGATTGAAATACAAATATGTTTGTTCCATATGTTGGGTTAAATTTTCCACTTTTTCTCCATTTGAGTGTTATCTAGTATCTTCATTATTTTCTGATGATTTTGTGTACCGTCATTCATTTGAAAATACTTTTGAATAAGATCTATGAGGAAGTTTCAACTGAACTATAGTGATAAATCCTCTAGTGGACCCAAATCTGGTAGAGGTGATTGTGTGTGCTATCCATGCTCTGGTACATGTACCACCACCTGTTCTTATTCAGGATATAGTTGTTGAACCGCAGTGTTACATTCTCAAGATTGGTTCTCATGAGTACCTCTTCCATAAGACAATTTAGTTTAAAGTATCAAATGACCCTCATGAAACTGATGAGTGGTTGAGTAGAATGGAGAGTTTTTTGGGTTCTTGGACACACCCAATGAAATCAATGTGAAGTATTCCACCTTCATACAGGAAGGACCAAATAAGAGATGGTAGGATTCCATACTGACAAAGAATAAGAATGAGGGATTATATTGGAAAGAATTCAAAGTTATTTAAACTGACCAATTCTATCCAAATTCAATCTTGTTGGCCAATTCTATAGTGTTTTTAAAAATTAAGTAGGCTGATAGGACCGTGACGAAGTATGCAAACTATTTTGCTGAGCTCATATAGTTTTCATCTGAGATCATATTAAATGAGAATATTAAGGCATGAATGTTATATTTGGGACTTCTTTAGGATGTTCATTCATTGGTTTTCTTTTAGAAACTATCACCTTATACTGATGTATTAAATAGAGTGATGATTTTCGTGATCAACCTGGCTGGGAAGTCAGGGTCAACTAGAGTTTCTTACACTCTCAGTAATAGTGTGCAATTATCTAAGGGAAAGAAGTATTGAGATGATTGTCATTGTGGTTCATGATAGCAGGTTCATTCTATACCTCCTGAAATTTTTGTTAGATATCATTTTGTTTCATACCAGTATGGATGTTTGAACAATCAAAGAAGTTTTTCATTAAGGCACCCATGAATTATGGCTCCTCCGGATGGTCATCTCACATACAGATATTTCACCATGATTATTCCACTCTTTATTGTGAAACTATATTATAATCACCTTCTAAAACTATTATATAATCATATGCTTCATGTGAAATATCCTTCCAGCCATACGCATCAAGAAAAAGAGCTTCTTCATGGAGTGGAAGAGACTATATAGGAAGCAAATATGGTGTAGTGACTGTGAGAGGTACCATCAATATAGATTCATCATTACTGGATGCTTTATTTGATATATAGATGTATATCATTCATTTATTTCAATCCATATTATTTTTATTCTATATATTTCTATAGATATCTTATATTGTGCAATGGATATTACTATGCCCCTTTATACGAAGAGAGAGTAGGGTCTCTAAAGATCCTATTATGTCTTTTCTATATCAGATGTACACATTTATTGTAGTTTTCCATGTAATAGCATGAAATCAATTGAAATTAGATTCAAGATGGATTGGATGATTTTCAATAAAGCCGATGTTGATTATTATCTTTGACGGGTATCCTTCACTGCACCCCGATGGTGTGGGATGAATCTTTCAAGGAGAATGGGACCTAAGGTCGAGTAGATCCATACCTTTTAATCTAGAGTTAGGGATAGAGATATCAATGTTTTCTCTTGATATGGAGTGATAATATTTTATTGGTGATCTCCCTCTAGTTTTCATTGAGTTTCCTGATGTGAATTCTTCTGAATTCTCTAGTCTTCCACTAGTAAAGTAGGTAGAGGTCATTGTAGATGTAGTGCATGTTTCTCAACTAGTTTCTATTCCATCTTACTACATGTCTCCATCTGAAATTAATGTGTTTAAATTCTAGTTGTATGATCTTCTTGAGAAAGGTTTTGTATTCCTGAGTGTGTCAGCTTGGTCCATACCAATTATCTTTTCGAGGAAAGCTGATGGTTCACTCCACCTTTGTGATGATTATCAAAAACACAATCAAGTTAAAATAAATAACCATTATCAGTTATCATAGAATGATGATTGATTTGACTAGTTGAAGGGGGTAAAGAGATTCTCAATGATCGACCATTGATCTAGTCACAATCTATTGAGGATAATAGAATATGAGATTGAGAAAGATATCTTTTGGAGTAGGTATAGTCATTGTGAGTACCTTGTCATGCCCATTGGTCAAACTAATGCACTTCAATTTTCCTAGATTTAATTAACATGATTTTCCCTGGGTATCTATATACATTCCTAGTAGTATTTGTGGATGATATCCTCATTTACTCTAAATATTAAGAGGATAATGTGAATAATCTAAAAATAGATCTGTGTTTGTTGAGAAATTGCTAACATTAGGACATGATTTTGAAAAATGATTTCTGGATCAAGGAAGTGAAATTATTAGGATATGTGGTGTTAGAATATGGTATTTCAATTGATCCTAAAAAATTTAATGCTGTTATGACTTAGGAATAGCCATGAAATGTTTTCAAGATTTAGAGGTTCTTGTTCTTATCTTAATATTATCTCCAGTTTAGGAAGGAATTATCAAAATTGGATTCTCTTATGACTGCTCTAACATAGAAGGGAGTACATTTTTATTGTAATGGGAAATGTTAGGATTATTTAGATGATATAAAATGTGTTTTGAATTCAATGTATGTGATGACTCTTCAATAGTCCAAGTAGGGCTATGGGGTCTTTTTTGATGCATCAGGTTCAGGCTTGGGATGCATTATTATAATAGTTGATCATGCTATTGTCTATGGATCTCAGAATCTTAGGTCACATGAGAATAATTATGCAACTCATGACCATGAAAATGTATCTGTGATGTATGCACACAAGTGTTTGCAGGATTTCATTTTAGGAGAAAGGTTTACCATGTTTTATAACCCCAAGAGATTTAGTTATACCTTATCACAAAATTATTTGAATTTCTACTTGAGGCGTTGGGTGGAATACCTACAATCTTTCAATTTAAACATTTCCTTTACCCTGGGGAAATTAAATTGCAGTTTAGAAGATTTGAGTGCGAAACCTCTGACCAAAGATGTGATGGAATCATTTGAAGAGTGTAACGTGATGGATCTATTTTCATAGTTTCATATTGGAGTCCAAGAATCAGGGGATGAATATTACTTGTCTAGTATTCAGTTGAAATCTACTCTTCTTCAATTGATTATTTAAGAAAAACAGCTTGATGATGAGTTTTGTAGCATTAGAGACTCTCTTAATGGTGGGGAGACCGTTCTTGATTGCCAATTCTCCAAATAGGGCATTTTATATTTTTGGAATTATTTTTTGGTACTGTCTTCGATAAGAAGAGAGGTGATAGGTGATTTCTATAGTTCCAAATGATTTTTTCATGAAATAACCACAAATATGTTCTATGACATACGACAAGAATTCTTGTGGTAAGGTATGATATGGGGAATTACTAATTTTTTCTCTTATTTCTATATGTTCCAATTGGTTAAGGTTGAACACTGGAAACCTTCATGTTTTCTGCAGCCTCTTCCAGTCCCTATATAAAAGTGGGATGAGATCTCTATGGATGTTTTCATTGGGATTCCTCGTACCAATAAGAATAATAATGTGATATGGGTTGTGATCAACCGGCAGACTAAGTTGACTCACATTATATTCATTCATGATTCAACCAAACATGAGGTGTTGGTAAGTCTCTATGAGAAACATATTGTTCGTTTGTATGGATTACCATCTTCTATAGTATTTGATATAGATCCTTGTTTAACTTATCACTTTTTGTGAAGAATTTAGGAGGAATTGAGAACTCAACTTTGATTAAGTATAGAATACCATCCATAGTCCGATGGCTAGATTGAAAGAGCTATATATATACATTAGGATATACACTGCTCCAATTTTCTAAAATTTATTGTAGCATTAGATGGTCATTTGGGACTGGTTATGTTTTATTATGACAATAATTACCCGTCTAGGATCATAATGGCCTATATTGTGGCATTGTATGGTCCTCCATGTAAATCTTCACTATGTTGGTCAAATATTGATGAATGTTCTTTGGTTTGACCGAGCTTCACCCCAGAGATGAAAATCAAATCAAATTGATTCATCAGAGATTCTTATGGAACATCTTCGATATAATTCTTACGTTGATCATTGCTGTAAACCTTTTTAATTCTCAGTTTGTGACCAGGTGTTCTTGACGGTTTCACCTCGGTCGGATCATCGACAACATGGGAGGAATGGGTATCTTTTTCCTTGTTTCTTAGGACCTTTTGAGTTTGTTGACTAGCTGGGTAAAGATGATAACCGTTTATCACTACAACTGTAGTTGAGGTAAATATATAACATATTCCATGTATTGCAGCTAATATGTTACCTATATGATCCATCTCATGTTCTGAGGTAGAGTGATCTTAATGTTGAACATGATTTATTAGTGACTGAATGGAGAGTCATGATAGTTGATTTTGAAACCATGGTACCTAGTAGGAGGTAAATACCTTTGGTTCATGTGCTATGGCAGCACAATTTTTATTCTCATTAGGCATGGGAGAGGAAGTTCATGATGAGAGAGTAGTGGACTCATTTTTTAGCAAGAAAACTTCTTCGTAGGATTTCTGGGGACATAATGTTCCTATGGTTAAGAGGTTGCAACATCTTATTATAGTGTTTAGGTATTCCTAAATCCCTCTTTTTAATCTGGATTTCTTTGCGTTTCATTTGAAGTTGATGCAGGGGAAATTTTTTAAAATTTTCATGTTTCTAGGCTAGTACATAGTTGGTGCATATTTTTTCCAAACTGTGCGCACTACAAGAGAAAAACATGTATCCTAAGGTAGGGGGATTTATATGATTATCACATGGTTTGAAAACCATAATATATCTTAATAGGAGTCGTTTGGATTGTATAAAATAGGTGAATGGTGTTTTCAAAGTTTTTCTAAACCATGCTCCACTATCTAGGAAATCATGCAGACGAGTTTTTAGTTAATCCCAATTTTGTATAAAATATCCTAAAACCCTCTTTTAGGCACCCAATGGACCAGTACAACCCAATATCAGTTTCAACCATCCTTGGAACTCCCAATAATATTTTTTTCCCTCTCAGATTCCTCCTAGAAGAAATTAAAAGCTTGAGGGACACCCTACAATTCACTCAGGGTTAGTTTCCTCATCTCTGTCTCTATCTCCTGTGATGTATCTTCTTCTGTCTAGGGTTTGTACATCCCTGTGTTGATTTATATATCTAATTCCCATTCTTTTTTATTTAAACCTCTATTTTATTTCTAGATACATGTTTTTTCATTCGATGTTATATTTTTATGTGTATGGATTTTTTATTTAATATTTTATCATCCAGAGGTAGGTTGTTATGTTCTGATGCTCAATTCATCGTAACCCTAAATTGTTGTATGAATTTCTGTTTTTTATTTAAATGAAATTTCATGGTATAAATGAATTTTATTTTAATAGTTGGAGTAAAAACCCAATTTCACTAAATTTGGGTTTCTGAAAATTTGTTTGACATTAATTTGGGAAAATCCCCATTTACATTGAATTAGGGCATATTTTTGAAAACACTGAATTCCATTGAATTGGGCGGTTTGTTATAAAATTAATAAAATGTGATTGAAAATTAAATTGTTTACTTTAATTTTCAAATTGGATTGTGAAATTTAATGGTGAATTTATTTCAAATATCTATTTGTGAAAATGTATTAAAATGGTTTTAATAGAAACAGAAGGGCTTTATCTTGTGGAAAATGCATGTTTTTTTATTAAAAATCTATTATGGGTTTTAAAGGGAAAATTTTCTTATTTGGGATGGATAATGTAATGAATTTTATTTTAAGGTTTCTTGAAATAAATTGTCCATTATTTCTTTACTATAGAACATTCCAACGTTAAGTAGTATGTGATTTATTTGGAAGACATGTTATGATTTCAAAAATTCTTAAAAATTGTATCAGGACATCACATCCCATAGGAAATGGTGATGAGTCCTCTTTGGCCTGAGATAAAAGGGGAATATATGCATATTTGTTGTGTCACCTGGAGTGTGGAGTACCTATATCCTAGAACTATCATACCTTCTCAGGAATATGACCATGTTCCCTTATTTTTTATATTTCAAATGAATATATGTCATTGTTGTAATCAATATTTGTAACATCCCAAGCTTCCACAGTACACTTCCCTTTGAATAATACAGTAGTGTGTGTTTTACAAAATTTCATGTTCTAACACACACCACAACCAATCAAACTAGCCATTATGAATTTTAATACCCACTTTTTGAAATTTTATATATTTTATCTTTCAAAATTGAATTCGTTTTTGGATTCAGAATTTCGAAATTATCGTAGGGTGAATTTTCAGTACTTTTCTGGTAACATTCGTATTTTGAGGAATAATGAAAACTACTAAATTTTAATTAAATACAACTTTTTAATATAAATAATTAATAGTGATAAATTATGAATTTGAGTGGTTTTAAATTATATTTAGAATATATTTTTACAATTTAATCCAATGTTGGTCATTGGACATAATTTCACATTTAAACCGGACATAAACAACTGTCAATATTTTGATAGTTATAGTTTCGTAAAAACACGATTTTTGTTTTGGTAGCGGGATTTAATTTTAAATTAATAAATTCAGCTTCTATGTTTTGAATTTGTAAAATAGACTTCATTATTGTATTCATAATGTCAAAATTAGATTAGGGTAATTTTTTTTCTATTTTTCTGAAAACATTTAATTTTTGATGAATAGTGAAAAACACTGAGTTATAGTTTAAAACTAAATTTTTATTTAAATAATTATTTTTTTTATTTATATTATTTAATGTCAAAATAGATACATAATACCTATATAAGTTCAATGTAATTAATTTGAGTCATTTTACAATAATTTTAGATATATAAAAATTTCATTGAACTTTTCACCGTCTTTTACCCACCTCCTAGGAGCTTTTGAAAATTCACATAAAACATAATTTTACCACTTCTGTGAGCTGAATTTAGAAAATCAGAAAGACACGGTTATTATCAAGGAGTAAAATGTTGTTTAATGAGATTAAAATAATTTTTGGTTAATAGTATATTTTTAATTTTATTTACTACGGTTAAAAGTAAACAGGGCAATTAAGGGTAAAAATGATATTAATATTACCCTCACACATTTCCTAATTCTATTGGAAAAGTTTATCTCGACCAAAAATAACCTTAGAAATAAAATATTATCATTTAGGTCCACTTGGATTAGATTAGGACGTTTATTATTATTAAATTGAAAGAAGAGTTAGAAGAGTTAAAATCAAAGTTTAATAACTTAAACATTTTTAATATGGGGTTTTACATAAGATAAATTCAATTATAAATATTATTTAGAAATCTAAAACAATTTCATACATCATGGTATTTTATTTAAAAATTTTAGACATTAAATAAATAAATTTATTTATGACACAATGATGATGTAGTAATTACCTTATTCATGGAAGAATCAAATAAATGGTATTATAAATATTAAAATAAATATAATTTAAACGTTTTTATGATATAAATGAGTTTTATCGGTTAATATGTCATTTTAGGATTGGTTCAATGATTTTTTTGAATTAATCATGTTGTTATTATTTTAACAAAAACCAAAAACCAAATATTTTCCAAATTGTCATAAAATAGTTTCTAAAACAAATATTATATTATTAATTGATATAATGGTCCTAAAAATATTTGGTTTGGCCAAAATACTTATATAATAATATATATGAAATTAATGAACCAATTGGGGTTCTATTGGCTGTATATAGTATGTTTATTAACCATATAGTGTAAGAATACAAGAAGACATGGTAAAAGTTAAATTATTTAACTTAGAGTTAAATCTAAATGATATGGTTAAAATGGTAACCTAAACTTGTCTAAAACCTATTGGTTGTGTTTTTTTCAACCTATCCCCGCCTTATACTTTAAATAATAAACTTTTGATCCATTAGAAATCGAATATGAATTTATTATAAAATAATATTTTAACGTTTTCCTAAGGTGCCCCTTACCCCTCTTATAAAAGGGAACTCCCCCTTCTCTCTAATTCACACCATCTAAGCCATTTGGCATGGCCAAAACCTTCCCAAATACCCTCTCAAATATCCTCATTTAATCCTATAGGCCTTAGTTTGATCATAAATCCATCTTACGGAGCCCTTTTGATCAAATCAAAAGGAAGAACCCGAAGAAGAGGTAATTATTTCACCACCCTCTTCCAAGTTCCTTTCTTCTTCCACTTCCTTTTTTGTTGTTTCCATTCTAAAATAATAACTCTATGGTATTCTATATACTATAATGTTATTATAATTATGGTATAAAAAAATTCATTATTATATCCACCCTTTTAATGACAAGTAACCATACGTGCGTACGTACGGCTTACCGTCTCCACGTCATGGTGTAATTATTATTCAATACATTATTATTTGGATGGGTATAATAATGATGTGTATTTGATGTAAATAATAAATATAACATGATAATTATTCTTTATATATTATTTAACATCCAATTATATATTTTTATTAATATCAAATGAAGGATATTTTTGCTCGTGCTTACGTATTGATTACCGTCTCCATGATGCCATGTAATTCATTTCCAAGTTCACCATTAATCGACGACTATAAAAATATATATTACTAATAAGTATGTAATATATGACATAATAATGCTATTAGAGATATATATATATATATTTGTATATATAAATATTTATTTAATTACATATATCTTATTCATTTACTTCTGTTCAATACTATATGAAAATAGAAACAGCGTTTATGCGTACGTACGGACTACCGTCTCCATAAACAGTGTTTTCCATTTCATATATATGTCTTTTATAAATTTTTATATTCGAATATATATGATTAATAAATCATGTTTTATATTCTTTAAGTATTTAAATCATGGTCTAAGTGATACAATCAAGAGTAATAAGTTAAAACACGTACGATAAAGAAAGCAATTATTACCCGAAATATTAATATAACATGGAAATTATTATTAAATGGGTAGTATAAAGTCCTAAATGAATAATTTATGATATCATAAATATTAATATGGTTCTGTTATAATTTAAAAACATACTATAGTCTTCATACAAGAGGCTAAATGTACACTCGACTAAATGAAAGTGCAAGGTAAGGGGTTTTCATCTCTCTCCTTATTCCCGTGAGATTCGTACCATATTTCCACTATTACCTTTTGTGTGGTGTATGTACTGCCCATAATTGTATTCTTTGTGTAATACAATTTAATTTATGTGTATCGAAAAATTCATTTTATGATACCTCTTTCATTGGGTGTATGTTTCGCAAGTTACCAAATTGGTAAAGGTTTATTTAACAATCTCTTCATTATCTGAGGTTGTTTATACATAATATTCTACTGGGACCTCTTTATCACCCACATCCGTGTTTCTTAAAAATGTATTTCAAATCATTCATACTATTTTACATACTATGGGTTAAAGTCATTTATACCCTGTTTGAATTTTTATAAGATTTTTATAATGGAATCTTTTTGTCGTTTTCCCAACAAGGTCCTTTTTAACCTTTTTGACCAAATTAAGGTAATAATGTCTTTTTTTAACTTATATGGTCAGTGCGGCTATTTTCCACCATTATAAAATCGTCGAATCTTCCTTTAAAATATTATAATAATATTTTCAAAGTGAATGTTTTCTTTTATAATTATGTGACTTTTAATTAATTTAAAAAAAGATATATTTCTCTCAAATAGTTTTGATTTCATCTATGTCAACATCATTTGATAAATTTTACACTTGTTTGAAGTTGATTTATTATGATACAAATCATCCATATTGTATTTAAAGTTTTGTGATATTTTTGATAATGGAAAAGTCATTTTTATTCCATTAATGGCTTCTGATTAATGTTTTATCATTTCGTATGCTAGTTTTAATATGAATGTTCATGTTATATTTCATACTCTTCTAAAGATAAATATGTTGGACTAATATGTTCCGGGTTGGGGACTGGTGAAAGTATGCCCTCTGGGTTGGGGTTCGGTTACACCATATCCTCTGGGTTGATGTCTGATTATAAGAGGCACTCCATCATGGTGTCCGGTTATTAGAGGCACTCCAGGTTGGTGTCCGGTTATTAGAGGCACTCCAGGTTGTTGCCTGGTTATTTAAGGCACTTCAGGTTGGATTCCGGTTACAGAGGCTCTCCGGGTTGGGTTTCGGTTACAGTTATCCCTTGGTCTTGGCACGAGGCCTTGACACAGAAATTAAAGATCGACATTATGAATTCCATCATTATGAAGGTGGTTATTGATATTACATATGATTATTCGACTAGTAGAATATCCATGTGAATAAGTAAATGGCATTATTTCATTTTATTTCTGCCATATTATGTTGAAGTTCATGTTTAAAAAGCTTTTGATTTAGTTTTATACATTGCATTAAATGTTTATGCTTATTTTTTAACATTTCTGCTGTATTTCTTACCCTTACTGAGCGTTTGAGCTCACCCCTTTCAATGTTTTATTTTCCCAGGATTCCAAGAAATGTATTGTGATTGATATGCATGGTTAATCCAAGATAATAATGGCGTTCATAAAGGATTATTATTTTTTGATTGTATTGTTACATTCATGTATGTAATCTATTTTCCAAGATTAATAAACTGATCGGTCCTTCTGGACTTGATTCCTTGTAATCATGCCAATGTATTAAAATAATGCACCAAATCTGGGTAACTAGGGTCAGGGTGCTACAGTTGGTATAAAAGTATTTTTAGTAATAACCCTGGAAACTAGATTTAGATAAACTATGATTAGAGCACATTAACCTAAGATAGACTTTGGGGATTAGTATAGAAGAACTTCCTAGAATATTTTTAATGTAGAGATTTTGTGAGGTTTCAAAGCAAATACATCCTGGTCTAGATAAGAGCAGGTAGAGACGGCTCTGGCACATATGTACCTAGGGGTAAAACCCGAAAACACCGCTTTGAGCTAGACTCGAATGGGAACTGGTGCACGACAACGGGCCTTGCTGCACTCTTGGTTACGACACTCCCAAGGGATATGCTTAGGATAAATCTCATTTTCTTTACAAACCATTATGAAGGGATTATGAGTATATTCATTGTCGATGAAATTTTTTTTATGATTATGGATTATATCTATAAACTTTTTAATTTATGTTAAGTGTTTTACAAGATCGAAATTAGGTATTTCTATTCATAAACTAATTTAGTGTATGCCATAGTTTAGAAATGGCACCTAGTAGAAGTAATGAGAAGTCCAGTAATACACATGATCCAAAGAGTAAGAAGGATCATGTCATTCATTGTCCTAAGACAAAATTTAGAAGGGAAATAGTCTCTCATGTATTATCATCATATGAAGAAATAGTATCATGTGTTGATATGATTAGTAAATAATTCTCGGAGTCCTATGGCTTTGAAGGGAAGCCAGAGAAGAAAAGGATGGTAGAGAGAAGGAAAGATAAAGTGAAGAAGGTAAAGAAGGATTTTTCCATATGTGATAACTATGGAAAGAATCTCCTTGGAAAATTTTTGAATGGAATGGGAGTATGTTATATGTGTGGAGAAAAAGGACACCATGTATGTGACTGCAAGTGTAAGAAAAAGGTTTCAAATTGATAATTCTTCATCTGCAAGGAGTTGGGACACTATTCTAACCAATGTCAAAATCATCAGAGTGTTCCCCAAATGATGTTATTGGATAATAATCATGTTATGACTAGTGTTCTTATGTTTTTATTATAGGATTATTTCATTTGAGTTTTGTATCAATAATGTACTGGTTATAATAATTACTGAGTATATAAGGATTGTATTATAGTACTATTTTATTATGGACTTGAGATTGTGTAGAACCAAGAAAAGTGAATCAATAGCAGGTTAAATTTTTGGAAAATATATGTCTGAGAGAAATATAAACCATAATATGGTTTTAATATCGTGGTAGTGATTTTAGAATAATACAAGATTGATTTGGATAAATTATATTGGATATTATTGACTACCTAGAAACTAATTAATGATTGTTCATCGTTGGAGTTTTCAACATTTTTGGATAGAAGTAATACATCCATTATTCTATAAAGAATAAGAGAGCATGAATGTAATCAATAAATTTATATGGTAATTCAGGATATTACCATGTTTTAAAATAATACATGGTGAAGGTGTTCCCATGTTATTACCTGGAAAAAAGGATTTTCATTGTGTTTAACTTCCTTGTAAATTTTGGACTGTGAGTTTGGATAGTATTATTTTGGATAATTCTAAATGTTGGAAGGGATTATATTTGAAAGGGTGTTTTTGGATTTTTATAAAAGGACAACACACAGACCGTGTGACAACCCGTCACATCGGAAAAAGCTACGGGAATCAAACCCACAACTATTGTGCGATTTGGATTTATCGCCTACCACTGGACTATGTCATGTTCTTGAATGGTATAATGTAGTTTCTTTTTTTAAAGGGTCTGATATGTGAATTATAAATTCATTATATTTGGAACCCTATATGATTAAGAAAAATAGAGTATTTTTTAGTTGTAATATCTTTTGGGGTGAAAGATGATTTTGCGGTAGAGATGTATTAATGGATAAAAATATAATTATAAAGTAAGTATATCTCCTTATGTTCTTATCCAATCTCAAAAATAAATTTCTCAACATTAATAAAAGGAACATAGAACAAAAATGTTGTCCTAGATGGTACCTTAGATCATCACAAATTTATGGCTTTGTGATTGTTGTCCTTTTCATGTCCTTGTTCTCTACCACTCTTCATAAGATATTTATTGTTAAATTTCTCTTACATTTCCATATATTCCTATATGGAACCCTAGTATGTGTTATTTTTGGTAACCTTCATACTTACCACTCTTTATTTTAAATAGAGGCCTCATTAATCCATTTTTCGATGTGGGATTTCAACAAAGATATTTTGAAATGTCAACCCCAAGTTTCCAATACCAAGCATAAATTGAGAGGATGCAATTTATTGAAGGAGGGGAGAATGTATCACCCCAACCATCCATGATACTCTTCTGTTTGAATAATATAGTACTCTGTGTGGTATGCAACATCCAGTTCTAACACACACCACAACCAATCAAACTGGCCATTACGAATTGTAATACCCACTTTTTGAAATTTTATACCTTTTATCGTTCTAAATTGACTTCATTTTTGGATTCGGAATATCGGAATTATCTTAGGGTGAATTTTTGGTACTTTTCTGATAACTTTCATATTTTGATGAATAGTTAAAATTACTAAATTTTAATTGAAAACATTTTTTTTAATAGAAATAATTAATAGTGGTAAATTATGAATTTTAGTTGTTTTAAATTCAATTTAGAATATATTTTTGAAATTTAATCCAAGTTTTGTCATTTGACATAATTTCACATTTAAACCGAACATAAACAAGTGTCAATCTTTTGATTGTTATTGTTTCTTAAAAACATGCTTTTTGTTTTGACAGCGGGAATCAATTTTAAATTAATAAATGAAACTTATATGTTCTGAATTTGGTAATATATACTTTATTAATGAATTCAAAATATCAAAATTATCTTAGGGTAAATTTTTGGTATTTTTCTGAAAACTTTTAATTTTTGATGAATAGTGAAAACACTGAGTTATAGTTTAAAACCGAATTTTTATTTAAATAATTATTTATTTTATTTAAATTATTTAATGTCAAAATTGATTCATAATACCTATATAAGTTCAATTTAATTCATTGGAGTCGGTTTATAATAATTTTAGATATATAAAAATTTCATTGAACTTTTCACCGTCTTTTACCCACCTCCAAGGTGCTTTTGCAAATTCACATAAAACGTAATTTTACCGCTTCTGTGAGCTAAATTTCAAAAATCCGAGAGACACGATTAATACCAAGAGGTAAAATGTGATTCAATGAGATGAAAATAATTTTTGGTGAATAGTAACATTTTTACTTTTATTTACTACGGTTAAAAGTAAACAGGGTAATTAAGGGTACAAATGATATTAATATTACCCTCACACATGTCCTAATTCTATTAGACAAGTTTATTTCGACCAAAAAAACCTTAGGAATAAAATATTATCATTTAGGTCCACTTGGATTAGATTAGGACATTTGTTATTATTTAATTCAAAGAAGAGTTAAAAGAGTTAAAATCAAAGTTTAATAACTAAAACCTTATTAATATGATATTTTACATAAGATATATTCGATTATAAATATTAATTAGAAATATAAAAATATTTCCTACATCATGGAATTTTATTTATACTTTTTGGACATTAAAAAAATATATTTATTTATGACACAATGATGGTGCAGTAATTTACTTATTAATGAAAGAATCGAATAAATGGTATTATAAATATTAAAATAAATATAATTTCAACGTTTTTGTGGTATCCACTAATTTTCTAGGTGGATTTGACATTTTATTATTAATTAAATGTATTTTTTTGAAGTAATCATGTTGTTATTTTTTTATCAAAAAACAAATACCAAATAGTGTCAAAATAGACATAAAATAGTTTCTAAAACAAATATTATATTATTAATTTATATAATGGTCCTAAAAACGTAAGGTGGGGCCAAAAGACTTATATAATAATATATATTACATTAATGAACCAATTGGGGTTCCATTGGCAGTATATAGTGATTTTAATAACCATATTGTGTAAGAATACAAGAAGACACCGTAAAAGTTAAATTATTTAACTTAGAGTAAAATCTAAATGATAAGGTTAAAATGGTAACCTAAACTAGTCTAAAACCTATTCTTTGAGTTGTTTTCGACCTATACCCCCCTTATAATTTAAATAATCAACTTTGGAGCCATTATAATCCGAATATGAATTTATTATAAAATAATATTTTAATTTTTTCCTAAGTTTCCCCTCACCCCTCTTATAAAAGGTCACTCCCCCTTCCCTCTAATAGACACCTTATAATCCATTTGGCTAGACCCAACCCTGCCCAAATACCCTCTAAAATATCCTCCCTTAATTATACAGGCCTTAGTTTGATCAGAAATCCAACCTAAGGATCCATTTTGATCAAATAAAAAAGAAGAACCCGAAGAAGATGTAATGATTTCATCACCCTCTTTCAAGTTCCTTTCTTCTTCCACTTCATTTTTCTTTTTTGTTTCCATTCTAAAATAATACCTCCAGTGTATTCTATATACTTTGATGTTATTATAATTATTGTACAACCAAATTCATTATTCTATCCACCCTTTGAATGTCTAGTCACCATACGTGCGTACGGACATCTTAAAGTCTCCACGTCATAGTGTAATTGTTATTCAATACATTATTATTTGGATGGGTATAATAGTGTTGTGTATTTGATGTAAATCATAAATATAACATGATAAGGATTCTTTATATATTTTATACCATCCAATTATATATTAATTTAATATCAAAAAGATGATATTTTTGATCGTGCGTACGTACGGATTACCGTCTCCACGACGCGATGAGATTCATTTCCAAGTTCACCATTCATCGACAACTATAAAAATATATATTAATAATAAGTATGTAATGTATGACATAATAAATCTCCTGGGTATATAAGTATATATATTTATATATATAATTATTTATGTACTTACATATATGTTATTCACATACTTCCGTTCAATACAATATGAAAACGGAAACAATGTTTATGCGTACGTACGGACTACAGTCTCCATAAATGGTGTTTTCCATTCCATATATACGTCTATTATAAATTTTTATATTCTAATATATATGATAAATAAATAATGTTTTATATTCTCGATGTATTTAAATCATGATCTATGTGATACAATCAAGAGTAATAAGTTAAAACACGTACGATAAAGAAATCGATTATTACCCGAAATATTATTATAACATGGAAATTATTATTAAATGGGTAGTATAAAGTCAGAAACGAATAATGTATGATATCATAAATATTAATATGGTTCTGGTATAATTTAATAACATACTATAGTCTTCATACAAGAGACAAAACATACACTCGACTAAAGGAATGTTCAAGGTAATGGGTTTTTATCTCACTCCTTATTCCCATGAGATTCATACCATATTGCCACTATTACCTTTTGTGTGGTCTATGTACTGCCCGTAATTGTATTCTTTGTGTAATATAATTCAATTTTTGTTTATCTACATATTCATTGTATGCTACCACTTTCATGGGGTGTATCTTTTGTAAGTTACAAAATTGGTAAGGGTTTATTTCACAATCTCTTCATTATCTGAGGTTGTTTATACATAATTATCTACTGGAACCTCTTTATCACCCACATCCATGTTTCTTAAAAATGTATTTCAAATAATTAATACTTTTTACAGACTATGGGTTAATGTCATTTATACCCTTTTTTACTTTTTATAATACTTTTATAAAGTAATCTTTCTGTTGTTTTCCAAACAAGGTCCGTTTTAACCTTTTTGACCAAATTAAGGTATGAATGTCTTTTTTTAACATATATGGTGGGTGTGGCTATTTTCCACCATTATAAAATCGTCGAATCTTCCTTTAAAAGCTTATAAGAATATTTTCAAAGTGAATGTTTTCTTTTATAAATATGTGACTTTTAAATGATTTAAAAAAAGAGATATTTCTCTCAAATAGTTTTGATTTCATCTATGTCAACATCCTTTGATAAATTTTACTCTTTTTTATGTTGATTTATTATGATACAAATATTCCATATTGTATTTAATGTTTTGTGACATTTTTTACAATGGAAATGTCATTTTTATGCCATTAATGGATTATTATTAATGTTTTAGCATTTCTTATTCTAGTTTTAATATGAATGTTTATTTTATATTTCATAATCTTCTTAAGATTAATGTGTTGGACTAGTATGTTCCAAGTTGGGGACTGGTAAAAGTAAGCCCTCCGGGTTGGGGTTCTGTTAAAGTAGATCCTCCGGGTTGGTGTGCGGTAATTAGAGGAACTTAGGTTTGGTGTTTCGTTATTAGAGGCACTCTAGGTTGGTTTCCGGTTATTAGAGGCACTCCGGGTTGGTGTCCTGTTATTAGAGGTACTCCGGGTTGGAGTCCGGATACAGAGGCTCTATGGGATGGGTTCCGTTTAGAGTTATCCCTTAAGTATTGGCACGAGGGCTTCACACAGAAATTAAAGTTCGGCATTATGCATTACATCATTATGAAAGTGGTTATTGATATTCCATGTGATTATTAGACTAGTAGAATATCCATGAGAATAAGTAAATTTCATTATTTCATTTTATTTCTTCCATATTGTTCGGAAGTTCAAGTTTAAAAGGCTTTTATTTTAGTTTTATACATTGCCTTAATTGTTTATTCTCATTTTTGAAAGTTTCCGCTGTATTGCATACCCTTACAGAGCGTTTGAGCTCACCTCTTTCTAGGTTTTATATTCCCAGGATTCCAAGAAGTGTATTGAGATTGATATGCAGGGTCAAGCCGAAGGAATAATGGCATTCATAAAGGATTATTTATGTTTTTTTGTATGTAATGTAACATTCATGTATGTAATATATTTTCCAAGACTGCTAAACTAATCGGTCCTTCGGTACTTGATTCCTTGTAATCATGCCAATGTATTAAAATAATGCACTGACTCTGGGTAACTGGGGTCTGGGTGTTAGAATATTATTTTTCAACTAATTTATATAATAAATTTTATATAAAAGTTATTATTCAATCCATTTTTGAAAAGTTACCTTTTTTTTAAACCACCTTTTGTTTAAAGGTAATTCCATCATTTTAAATGTATTTCCATAATTTGAAATGTAAAGCAAGAATTACTAAAGTATTTCCATCTATAAAAAATGTAAGTCAGGAATTATTTTAGTTATTATTATTTAATACCAAACATATTTTTTTAACTTAAAAGGACTATCAATGGTTAATTTAATATTGGAATATTTTATGGAATCCATGGTGAGACCCTACTGGGATTTTTAGCTCACACCCTACTTATGCCTCTAGGAATTTGACGGTTATCTCTTTATAGGTTCATGTATGGGAAAACACCACTTAGAGATGGTTCTAGTTATTGATATGTGGAAATGGTGAGTTTTGATCATTAGGACATGAGTATTATTTCCTATTTTTTTGAACATGGTTGTAGTACATTGGGTTGTTACACTTGTTTGATTTCTGGTAGATTACTCCTAGTGGAGTTTATTTTGTACACACATAGATTCAATATCATACTTCTACATTGTTGTTATAAAATTTATTCCAACTTTATTGGTGTATGATTCCATGTTCCATCCATCAAATATTGGGTAATAATAATCCCCTCTTGGTTATGTGAGGTCTTGCTCGGTTATCGGGTTACCAGGGTACCTGAGATGGTTCATGAGATGAAAACATGGAATCTCACCGCCCTATAGAATGGTCACATCTGAAACCAAATCAACCCCACATCACCCAATAACATGGTCACATATCCAAACACATACTCCCCACACCACCCCACAACATGGTCACACAACAAGCACAACATTATTTTTTTCATATATTTCTAGGGGCATTTTATAACTTCCATAATCATTATTCAGGGTATTCGTACATAGAACAAAATCCATGGGAAAGCATTTTATAATCAAAATATAAGTGGATTTCCAATTTAAATTTATTTAAGGTGATTCCAATCAATTACAACAAGGTAACATTATCCCAAAAAACACTGGACAATAAAATCACCCAACGACTATAATTTTTAGTGGGGAACTTTTCCCATATAATCACAATATAAATATAATATCAAATTTTCTAAATACCTGAGAACCAAACCACTTTATGTTTTAATTTAAATTAAACCAATTTATTATATTTATTAGTCTGGACTTACTACTTCTAAAAGATAAATAAAATTATAGCCCCTCACGCATGATACAGTATATGAGAAACAAAAGATCACCAACCTTAAAAAAGCTTTATGATATCGCTGCGCACCTCAAGGGGAAATAATAATCACTCACAAACAAAAAAAATGTATAATAGAATGATTGATCAATGTAAACTACACCAACGATCCATCAAAACACATCCCACCCACACCCGAAACCAAAACCACAACAGCACAACTAATCTTCTAAAGAAGACTAAGAGAAAATAAATGAAAAATTAGAATAAATCAACATCAATATGTAATGATCAACAATTGGAACCCATGGATCAAGGAGGTGTAATATGGGACATAAATTCTTCCATAATTACATTGGAATCTCCTGTAATAATAGACAGATCATGATTGATGATGAAATAAATGAAAAATCAATCAAATTTAGTTTATAAACATCCTGAAACTAACCCAATTTACGACATAAACCACACTATTACACTGTAATTTCCATGTTCTATGGATTTTATGTTTTAAACCCCACCTTTTCATAGAAAAATCATAAAAACTACAAAAAGATCTAAAAAACTAGTTTCATAGGACTAGAATTAATGTACAATGTAAAAACCTTGTTATGGAGTAAACTAATTTTATGCTCAGCCCCTCTACCACATACAATCCATGAACTAGCTAGCCATATATGCCATAAACCACTCTTTCATTTTTAATAAATCCACATTTTACAACAAAATATTCCTACTATAGTTCAGATTCAACTACAACACTATCGAAGCTCATCCAGCCTCCTCTAAAGACCTTCAACTACCTCAAACGAGAAATGTAATGGCCTAGAAATTTCACACATGACCTTTTTAAATTATTTATTTTATTAATTCTTCGGGCATCGGGTAGTTTGGGTTGAAACCAGATTTAAATTTTGAATTTTTATTAAAAACACATGTTTTGGGGATGCATCATTGGGCACATGAGCATAACAGGGTCTAGGAAACCATGTGGCATTACCCAGGTCCTCATGCGGCCTGGCTGATGTTCAAAATTAATGAATAAAATGAAATTAATAATAAATTGAGCATAAAATTAAATAATAAAAATAAATTGAATTTTAATGATTTTTTAATAACAATAATAATGATAATATTATTATTAAGAGTTTATTATTATTATTGTATCATAATTATTATAATTATTATTATAATTTTAATTATAATAATAATAATAATAATAATAATTATATTTTTATTTTTTTCTTTTGTTCTTTTTCTTTGTTTTTGTTAGGGTTATCCCCCCTCCATGTCATGTCAGATCCCTCATTTTCCCCATCCTATCATGCCTGCTCCCTCATCCCCCTCGACCCATCGCACCAACCCCCTCCTACATTCTTTCCAGGGAAACCCCCTGCTCGACCATCGTCTTCACCGGTGCACAAACTGGGAAGCTTACCACCTCTAGAGTGCCTGACCTAGCATGGATCCATCCAATGAACCACTTAGATGACTTTCCATCCTCTCCCTCTTCTATGGCGAATGCTACACTGGTGGCCCCTCCTCCAGTGATTGCGACCTTCACAAAATCCCTGCTCACATTCCGCACATGCAACTCCCCTTTGGGTAAACATCACCCTCGTTTTAGGGCTTTTACTTAAAATTTTATGGAGTTCATTTGGGTTGGGCTTTAATATTGGTGTTTTGGTTAAATGTTGTTGTATTAGGGTCCATTCTTTGTCACTTTCGGTGCGGTTGGAGTTCCATACCAATTTTCAAATGTTTCTTTATAAGTGGTAGGTGAATCAATGTTTTACCATTAATTTATGATTTTAATATGCCTTCTTAGTTATTTTTATGTGTTATATGGGTTAATTTTGTTGTGTGAAATGTATTTTAAGATTTTTTTTGGCATGTGTATATGATGAATGTTGGTTTTTTAAAGGAAAAAAGGACTAATTTGAAAAATTAGAATTTTTTGGGAATATTTAATATTGATTGTGAATTTTTTAAATTATGGGAAGTATTATTTAATGTTTAATTTTTAGATGTTAGGATTTTAATGGGGATTGTCCATTGGAAATAGTTAAATTAATTAACTGATTTTCTTTTAATATTAAAAAATGGGTATTATGATTTATGTAAGTGGTGGGAGATGTATTTTCAAATGGTTTTAGTGTGTATTTGGGGTTAAAGAGTTATTTTGGTGTCAACTTTTGTGGTGCTTTTTTTGAAGTGTTTCATAATTTGTTTTATTGATTTATTAAATAATATGTGTACTATGAGGTCCCTTTTGTAGTTTCAAGTTTTCGGGTCTAAGGTGAGTCACCTGCATCTTCATAGGTAACAATATATATAGGTGGGTTCCTCGGTTACTTGTACAGTCATCCATAGAAGTGAACATACATGTAAGGGGCTAGATGTTCCCATGTGTACATATAAAAAAGCATACATAGGTGAGTGGAAACTACTACATTTATATAAGTATAAATTTAAGGATCCCCTTTCATATATTCATGGCCGTGTATGTGTGTGAATTGGGGATAAGTGTTCCTGTATGTATGTAAAATTACATATGCTTAGTGGGGGTTTAGTAGTTCTTAGTTTGAAAGCACCAAGGTCTGTTTGTTCAGTGTGGTTCCACCCTGAGGTAGGTCCTCTATTCCCATGCCATTAATTTGAATCTCATGAATTCTTTCTTATTTTAAAAACATGTTTTATATTTTTTATATATACACATTCTATGAAATCTAGTTGTTTTTTTCTAGAAATTATTATGCCTTTGTTTTCGGAAATTGAAATGTATTTCTAACACCAATTCAGTCTTAAATGAATTTTCTTAAAAAGTGATTTCCTAAGTGGTTTTGAATTGGTAATGAATATTTCCAATGGTTTTTGTCCTTTCAGACGATTTAGATAGAAAATTGTACTGACATGTTTGGTTTTCCAAAAAACTCCAATGAGTTTTTCAATTGTGGATTTTGGTGTAAACTCATGGTGAAATAGTGGTTTTATTTTATTAAAATAATTACATCATTGTAATAACAAGTTCAATCTTGTTTTCAAATCTATAATACATTGGTTGTCTAATTGAATTTTTTATGATTATGGAATCTTAAAAAGTTTTGGTTGATTATGTTTTTTAAAATGAAAAGTATTCCATGAAAATAATTAAGCTTGTTTGGAACATTATGAGTGGTTTGTGAGAAAGGAATACCCATCTTGAGGCATTCCCCCCTTGTTTTAAAAAATGATGTGTATATTGAATGTGTTGATTGTGATGTGTACCTATTAGACATGAAGTTTCGTTTTTGTGTGATGGAAAAAGGGTGTATTTTCAGATGTAGGGAGATCAGTGGTGAGAGGGTGAGTGGGTTTTTGGATACAGAGAATGATATGTACATGTATTGTAGTTTTATGAAAACTCATCACCACATGAAATAGATTACATATGAAGCGGGAGTTATCTAGGTGGGTAGAAATGGACTAGTATGGTAGATGACTCGGAATTGGGTCGTCCAAGTTTCTTCTACTAGGATTGATGCTACAACACAAACTAAGTGATTATGGATGATGATGGGAGACCACTAAGGTTACAGGGGTGTCCCCTACTAGTGGCTCATGCATGCGTATGTTGTTTATCGTGGTTTATATACCACATTTCACTGAGGTACATGGTTCCTAGGGTCCCATTTGTGATTTTTACTTATAGGGATTAACCATGGTACTCACTTCTGACATGGGGTTTTTGAAACGACTTCCATTTTTTTTTGTTCAAGCTAGTTTCCTTTTTTGTAAAATCTATGTTTTTAATTTGAACTATTTGACTTTAATTCAATAATGTTAAATCATTTTTGGAAACTATTTTGAAAATATAGTGGTATAGAAGTTCTTTCTCTAAAGATTAAAACTCATGAATTGATTTTGAAAAATAAGGAAAATCATTATTTTATTCTGTCTTATTTTCAATCTATCATGATTGGATTTATTTTTATGGGAAAGGGCATAGGGAATTGAGGTATTTTTTGGAATTCCTACTAAGAATCTTGGTAATCATGACTACTTTTTGTTATCAGTTTTAGGTTCTAGTTTTGGATCAATCTTGGAGTAATCCTGTTTCTGTGTTTGATGGTGACCCGTGAGGTCACATGGAGGTATGTTTAGATGGAATGTTTTGTTTTATTTTCCATTTCTTTTGTTTACAGATTTTAATCAGTTTATATTTATTTATTTACTTGTCTTTTTTTATCATTTAAATAATTCCAAAACATTTATTTCATACTTGGAAAATTGTTCCATCCCATAGGGATCAGTAATTCCCCACGGGCCTTACCATAGACTAGGTCAGGCACTAGGTCGTATGGCGACCCAAACTGGTTCAATAAAAAATGGTATCAGAGAATGTTACGATCTTTTGGTCATGATACTTGGTAAGAGTCTTGGTATAATAGAGTTATGATTGTTCGAACTTGATGTTTTGGTTTCAACTATGGTTCCTAAATATCACACCTCGTGACAGAACTTGAGTTAACATTTGATGTCGAGTTTCATCTGAGTTCTGTAGTCCTTATATTAACTTGTTGTTTGGGAAATGAAAAGATGGTTGGTTCAATCATCTCAGTGAGCTCACAGGGCTTGGAAATCCATGTGAAGCTAGAGATATAGTCCTAGAACACTCACTGTGATGGGGTTTTGACTGTAGTATTGATACCAAAGATATGATTGAGTCACCCATAAACACTAGTTTCCACATAAATCATCATTTTTCTTCATATATTCCATTGAATGTTTTTGTGGGATGTATTGAGTTTGAATCCCTTTGTTTTAATTATGTTTTCTGTTTTTTTATCGTCGATACTTTGTTCTAAAATAATGGTTTTTGTTCTCTTTCGAGAAATGTTTCAAGAAGCATTTGTGGTGGCTCCCCCATTGTGTTTTGTTTTGGTTTGTGGCATATTTTTGCCAACATTATTGTTTGATTGGGTCCTTCGGTATTTTCCTCCTTGGTTAGTGTAAGCTCACATAATGAGTTAGTTCATAGTTGAAGTGTGGCCAAGGGTTATTCTATATGGGTAGATCCTCTAGTTTATCAATGAAGAACATTCTTCATCATGAACATCAAAATACGAATCTTCTTCTCTTTGTGAGGTATAGTGGATCCTCTCATAGTGGGAGAGCATATATAAGAGGAGTTGGAAGAATGTTTTCTCTACTCGGTTTCTTGGGTTTTTGACTATATAGTTCGACATTGTTAAGTCTGTAGGTCCTTTCTGGAAGTGGTGAAATAAATTCCAGTGGGTAAAATTGGATGTTGTCTTGAGTTTTCAGTGTATGGTATAATTTCAAAATGTGACTTTTGGTCTTTCATTGGTTTTGTCTAAGTAAGAGATCGTGTTAAGCCGACCATGTAGTGAATCTAGTTATAAGAGGTTATTATGGTCGCTTGGAGTAATTGTATGATATTAGAGACTCAGGATAAGATCACTCTCTTCGAAATGTATCTTTCAGTTTCAATTTTCATGTTTGGTGACACTTTTCTATGACGTGTTCTCGCTCAATAGTAGAGGTGATGGTTGTGTACCCTTTTGAGAACCTGAGTTCTGATAAAAGCGTGTTTCCTTTAGGAAATCCTGAAATTATATATTTTAGAGGATGGTGTCTTCCGTGTGTCCTTCCTCTCGATGATTCTAATTCTCTGTAATGATGGGTGATGTCAACACATCTTCTAAGCCTTTATTTCAGTGAAGTGATGTGTGAAAAAATGAATTCCCAAGTGAGTTGCAACTGATGGTGTTGTTTAGGTTGTGATATGGTCATTTATGGCCCGAGAAGGAGAAGTTTAGAATGATGGGATTTAGTACCTAACTTTGAGGTAGAAGATACTTCAATCATCATAGCTCCAGTTGTAGGTCCTGAAGTGAAGTTGGAACATAGTCAATAGAACCCCAATCGTATGAAAGGTTTGGATCTGAGTTCTATTATTCATGTGGGACATAGATATAGCTTAATCCTTCGGTGTAGTTTTTTTGTTATAATTGTTCCTATTCGGTGGAAGGAGGTTAGAGGACCTAATTTCCACATTATGACTGGTTTTGTTTGAAGAGTTTCTCATTTTTATAAGAAGGTATAATTGTCTAGTTTCCTTAGAATCCAGATGATTTTGTCCCACTAATGGTGGGTATTATTTTGATGTCCCCTACGCAGAGCATGCTTATAAATCAATAGTCACTGTTTTTTTTTCTTTTGGGGGAAAATGAACCATTGGGAAGTATCAGTGGTCATTCTGTTGTATCATTTTGTTGGCACATTTCCTCTCCTCCCCATGTGGTGGTGGTTATTTGTCCTTTTAGATAAGTACTCAAGTTAGAATAATATGGCTAGTTTTTATAGTGGGGAGACCAATCATGAGTCTCGCTGAAATTCCTCCGTAGTAAATTGGTGTTAGCCTAATTCTTATGCTTGGGGATCTATTCAGTCCACCCCACATTAGTGTCCAGGTATCCCCTCAGCTGTATGTTGTGTTTTATGGTGGAGAGTCTGTTCGGGCCTTCCCGTGTCACCAATAAGTATTCTTTTTTCTTTTCAGGTGGACTGAATAAGCACTTGGGAATGTATGAAGTGTTTAAATCAGGGTGTCTGATTGTGTACTATGAGAGGATCCTTTCATATTATTGATCAACTATAGGTACTTTCTCTTTTGTGGGCAGGTGACTATTGGCGGGGATTTTGTTTTGGGTCTCCAAGTTCAATTGGTAGGTCCTTTTCTTTGTTGGTTGTGTTCTTGCCTCACTATAATATTTAGATCATTGGAATTATCTGTGAACGAGTATAAGTTATTGTTTTCTAAAATAGTCTAATTGTGGTTTTGTTGGGGTGGAAAGCATTATGGTGGGGCTAATTATCACACTCGACCTTTATAAATTAGTTATTTTATTAATTCTAAGGTAATCAGGTAGTTCATAGTTAAATCTCAATGAAAATGTTGATTTTTTATTAAGAAATTCATGTTTCAGTAATGGATGAATTAGGTGAATGGGTAATGCACGGTCTGAGAAACCTTTTGGAATTTCCCAGATCACTGTGCGGCTTGCCCGATGTTCAAAATAATTGAATAAAATGAAATGAATAATAAATTAAGAATAAAGGAAATTAATAAAAATAAAAATAAATTTAATGAGTTGTATTAATAACAACAATAATGAAATTATTATTATTAAGAGTTTTTTAATAATAATTATTATTATAATTATTATTATCGTAATTATTATTATAATAAATATTACAATTTCTATTATTATTAACTTATTTTTCATTTTTCTTAGTTTTGGTTAGGGTTATCCCCCTCCTCATCGCACCTCCTCCCTCAACTCCCCCATCCCATCATGCCACCCCCCCCCTCCTACTTTTCTTCCTGTGAAACCCCCTGGCTGACCTCCATCTTCACCAATGTGAAAACCATGCGGCTTCACTTATCTAGTGTGTAGAACACATCGCGGCTCTATCCGGTGAACCCATTACAAAACTCACTAGTCTCTACATCTCTTATAGTGAATGACACATAGGCATCCCCTCCTAGGGTGACCCCAACCTTCTCTGGTTCCCCACTCTTCTTAGGCATGTGAAACTCCCCTTTGTATAAACCTATACCTCAATTTAGAGGTGGGGTTCCATTCATTTTTAAAGAGTTTAGTTGGGTTGGTGTTTAATATTTTTTTTTGGTTAAATCTTGTTGTGTTAGGGTCCATTATTAGTCTTTTGAGGTATGGTTGGGGTTCCACACCAATTTCTAGATGTTTCTTCAAAAATGTTTGGTGAATCCATGTCTTTACATTATTAGATGATTTTAATATTAATTCTTGGTCATTTATATGAGTTATATGGTTTAATTTTTTTGTGAAAACAAATTTTTTGAGGTGTTTTGGCAGGCATATATAATTAAAGTGCTTTTCTAAAGGAAAATGGATTACATTTGAAAATTGTCTTTTTCGGTCACTTTTAATGTAGTTTACGAATTGTCTAAATTATAGGAAGAATGATTTAAAGTGAAATTTGTTTATATGATGATTTGAAATGGGCATGGTCATTTGAAACAATTAAATTGATTGTGTTATTTTATTTTAATATTGCCAATGGGGAATTATGAGTTATTTAAGTGGTCTGAAATGTATTTTCAAATGGTTTGAGTTTGAATTTTGGTTTAGAGAATGTTTTTTGTGTAAATTGTTTGGTGTTAATTTTGACATGTTTCATAAATTAGTTTAATAATTTATTAAATTATATGTGTAGTGTGTGGTTCCATCTTTGTGGTTTCTAGTCATTGGGTCTATGGAGACTCGCCTACATGTGCATTGGTAAGTATATATATATATATGTGTGTGTGTGTGTGTTTGTGTCAGTCCCTCCGTTACAATTATAGTCACTAATGGAACTAAACATACATATATCGAGCTAGGTGTACCCATGTTTATATCTAAAAATTCATATGTAGGTGAGTGGCGACTAGTATATGTATATATTCATATTTGTAAGGATCCCCTTGCACATGTTCATGGCCATGAGAGTGTGTGGATAGGGTCCATTTTTTCTTATATGTATGTGAAAGTTCATGTTATTAGTGGGAGAGCTTCATCTCTTATTTATAAAGCACAAAGTGCAGAATGTTTGGTTTGGTTCTACCCTGTGGTAGGTTCACTATTCCCATGCCTTTAATTTGAATCTCTTAATTTCTTGCATGTTTTAAAAAAATTATATTTATTCTATATACACATGATATGAAATATTCTTTCTATTTAAAGAAATGATTATACGTTTGTTTTGGGAAATTGAAATGTATTTCTAACCCCATTTGTTCTTTCATGACATTTTTTGAAAAATGATTTCCTATGTGGTTTTGAATTGGTAATGAATATTTCCAGTGGTTCTTGGATTTTCATCCAGTTTAGTTATAAAATTGTTATGATATGTTTGGTTTTCCAAAAGGATCTAATGTGATTTAAAAATATGGGTTTGGGTGTAAACACATGTTCAAATGATGGTTTGACATTCTTTAATGAATTACATCATTGTAAGTATGATTTCATGATTTTTTAAATGTGTATTACATTTTTTATTAAATTCATATTATAAATGATTTTGGAATCATAAAAAGTGGTGGGTGATTAAGTGTTCTAAAATTAAAATAATTCCATGTATATAATTAATCTTGTTTTGAAATTTAATAATGGTTTGTGAGAAATGAAAAACACTCTTGAGGCATGCCCCCTTGTTTTAGAAAATGATGTGTATATTGAAATTGTGGATTGTGATATGTTCTTAGTAAATAGGCTTGTGCATTTTTGTGTGACCAGAAAGGGGGGATGTACTCAAGGAGGGAGATTGATGGTGAGAGGTCGAGTGTGTTTTGGATAAAGAGAATGATATTTCCATGTATGTTAGTTTTATAAAAACTCTCTAATACTTGAAATGCAGCAGGAGGGAATCCTGTGGTATCTAGGTGGGTGGGCTAGGATTAGTACGCTAGATTTTTCATAAGTGGTTTGTCCCAGTTACGTCAATTAGGATTGACAACACAACATTAATTAAATGATTATGATTGATAATGGGATACCCCTAGGGTTATGAGGGTGTCCCCAACTAGTTGCTCGTGTATGAGAATTATGGTATTTGTGGTTTATATACCACATTTTACTGAGGTAAGAGTTTCTTAGGGTCACATTTGTGCTAGTTACCTATATGAATTGGCCATGGTGATCTCTTATGACATGGTGGTTGTGAAATGATATTCATTTTTTGTTTCTTCAATCTTGTTTAATTCTTTGTAAAATCAATGTTTTTTAATTGAACTATTGACCTTTCATTTTGGAATGTTAACGCTTGTCGGGAAACTATTTTCAAAATATAGTAGAATAGAAGAACATTCCTTAAATATGTAATCTCGTGACTTGAATTTGAGAAAAATGGGAAAAAGTTATTTTATTATGTATTATTTTCAAACTAGAAAGATTTTATATATTATTAATGGAATGGTAATAGGGATTTGTTGTATTTTTGGTATTCCTACTGAGCATCTAGGTGCTCACACAACCATTATATTTTCATGTTTATGTTCTAGTTTTGTATCACTATTACAATGAGCGTGTCTCTGTGTTAGATGGTGAACGATGAGGTCATTTTGAAGTATGTTTAGCTGGAAAACTTTGTTTTATTTTCTGATTATAGTATTTATCTATTTTCTCAATTTAAATTTATTTATTTATTTATCTACTTGTACTTATTTTATTGGGTAAATCATTCCCAAATGTTTATATGATACCTAGGCACTTGTTCTGGCTCATGGGGATCAGGAACGCCCCTCGGGCCTTGCTGTGTATCGGGTCGGGCATCGAGTTGGATGAATACCTAGCATGGTTCATGAAAAAGAAGGAACAAACAATTACATTCATCATATAAATGGAATGAATAACAAAAAAATGGTAATCAATAATTATCCAAATTGAAATAAAAAATATAATGATTATCAGTAATTAACAAATTATTAAATTGAATAACTTTCTTGGTAAACACCATTCAATTTATAATGTGTTCACACTGTATATAGTAATGTATATATGGTTAAGTTAATAATAGAATTGATATATAATACATCCATGAGACTAAATAACATGGACATGAAGGAGAAAAATTATGTTTATATAGATATAGAAAGTGATAAATAATATAACCCTTACGAACAATGTGAGGTATGAACTATAAATTCTTATGGGTGTAAATAAAAACATTAATTCATCCGAAATGAGAGTAAGAATGTAAGAAAAAATTTCTTGAAAATTAACTAATTAATAATTACATCATATTTTAACACACATTTGGGAAATAAGTGGGTTTCATAAAGACAACCTTATGATGTTATCTTAATCCATCCATAGAAAGAAAGTGGATTATATCATTAGAACATTTACACATCTCTGTTTAAGGAACATTAAGGAATATTGATAATGATGAAAAAAATTTATTAAAAGTTGGTTTACATAAAATTTTTGAATGATATCACAAAATAATTGATCAAGGGTAATATTTTTAATATCACAAGTTAAATGGTTCATAATAAGCATGTGAAATATCGAAAGAATATTCAATGGGAGTGTCAAATCAGGTGTGCCTTTTTTACCATGAGTTTAGAAACAAATGATTATTGAGTTAACACCCAACCAAAATTTTCAGATTTATTCAACCTAGGTGTGTTTTTCTTAAAGCCTATATCAACTTTTTTGTATCTAGAGAGAGATATCATGTCTAGAAATGCACACAATTTTTTATTATACCCAAATTATAAGATGTTAATATATATTTAGATTTATCCCTAGGAATTCCAATATTGTATTCTAGTCAAAATTTATAATTATAATTAAACATTAAAAATAAATAATGATAAGTATAATAAATTTTTAGTGGAAGATAAAAATATACATTAGTGGAATGAAATACTTTTTCAAAAAATTTATGATAATAATATAATTTTATATTGAAAATTTTTACATATTAATGAGAATAGATATTACATTGGAAAACAACCAAAACATATAATTGAATATAAATAATTAATAATGGTTAGGATGGAGTGAAAATATGATCATTTGGAAGACATTAAAAACATATTCTTTTTCATGATTTTGTAAAGAAATTGAACAATGAATTGCATGTAAATCACTTCAAATATTTATTTTATCATTTTTATGAAAAATTAAATGTTAAAAAATTATCCATTAGAAATTATTTATTTATATAAAATAATATTCTTGAAAAAAATTAAATAATATGGAAAAAATGGAAAAAATGGTGCCTGACCACAAATGAGAAATAAATTTGACATTTTTATAAAAAATATTTTAGTGGTTTTGAGTTCCAAAGACATTAAAAATGGAAATTAAACATTAAAAATCCAAAATTAACAAGAGGATAATAAAATATATGAGGATTAAGTGATAAATATGATAAGATTGTTATGTCTGTAAATTGAGACATAAATAATCCCGATAAAAATGAGATCATAAAATAAACCTTTACTAAATTTGTAACAGATGGATAAAAAACTTAAAAGAGAAAAATTAAAATGAAACATTGATTACACTGACTCCAAATTGTATCATGATATAATATTTATAATATGAAACATATAAACAATATAATTTAAATTGGTGTGTAATTTAAATCATATCTCAAAGAAGAAAGTTTTAGATAAGAAACCTTTACCTTGAATCCATTCTTTCTCACAAAATATGTTAACTTATTTTATAATAAAAAAATATTAATTATTAATTTATTTCATAACCTTATTCATGATTATTACCATTTATAATAATATTTTATATTCATATATTATATATTTATTACATATTTTTAGTTAATATATATTATTTGTTGTTAGTTGTTCAACCATCATTTCTTTATTTTGGTGTAATGGTTTTAGTCGTAACTTTATGTCCATGATTTCATCATATAGAATTATTATTAAGGATTATATTATTTTTTATGAATTTATTTAGTTCCATGGTCACTTCATGGAACTTATGGTGATGATTCGCATGGAAATCATAAGATATCCCTTTTTAAGAATTTTGATTCCGTAAAAATGAATTTATTTTTTATGGAATAAAAACATGTATATAAACATTAAATAATCTTAATAATTTTGTCAATATAATATTAAATCATTAAATTTATGATTACAACTATCTATATTAAGTGGTGATGGGAAATAAAATACATGAATGGTGGAAGTTGTAGTCTGTACGCAATCTCAGGTGACATTTTCCATTTCTTATGAATGGGAGGTAAAGAATATAAAGAGTTTTTTATGTTTAAAAAATAATAGTAATGTCATAATTATCATATTTATTCATCAAATAAATCTTATATAACTCTTTTTATAAGGTGGTGATGAAAAATAAAGCATGTCATCTATATAGGAGTAGTATGCATGTAACACGGGTGAAGTTCCATTTTTTATAGAAAATGCAAGAGGAAGGTAGTTAAGGGGTATCCTATTAACAAAATGACAGTTTTGTACATTAATGATAATAAGGTTATTATACTATATTTATTTTGATATATTTGAAGGATTTATGAGAATAAAATATAATGAGAACACTAATTAAAAGTTATCACCAAAATTCCTATGAGGGATCCTTCACTAAGTGGTTTACACCTTCAAAGAGTGATTCATTTGTGATTCCAGAAGAGTTATTATGTGTATAATCGTTTTCCGATGGGTTTTTGTATACTCTGGTTTGGATAATATTCTAAAATAGTGATAATAAGTGAGGGGTTTAAGGGATCCTTTTATAAGTTAGAGAAGAGAGGTGACACTTTTATAAATACTCTTCACTTTACTAGAAAAGCCAAGAACAGGTGCAAGCTGGTCCTAATAAAATTAAATAAAAAGGAAACAAGTCTAGCATACATGGGGTTATTACCTAAATTATTGTGCATTACACCACACCTATTTGCATCCAATAGTGGGGCATAGTATTATGGGGTCTTGAAAGACCACATATCTCCAGGATCAGTGAGCGCCCTCTTTGCCAGTGCATCTACCACCTGATTAGCCTCCTGGTAGACATGTGAAATGTCCACCCGCATCTGAGCAATATCACTAAGGCAACCAATCCCCTAAGTCAGCATTAACCAAGGAACCTGGCGTTTCATGGTTCTCAAGGCATGAACTACGATCTGAGAGTCAGACTCAATACATATATATTTCCAATTGAATCGGATAGCGTACCTGATGGTATAGACCATTGCCCAAAGCTCGGCCTCAAAGGCAGTGCCAACTCCAATGGCGGGGTGGAAGCATCCTATAACAAACCCCCAAAAGGTGTTGAACACTCCCCCACATCTCGATGGGCCTGGTGCACCCAAATTAGTCCCATCAACATTTACCTTGAGGCTAGGTCCAATGGGTGGGATCCATTGAATATACTTTAGCATCTGAGGCTTGTGTTCCCGACACGAAACACCAAGTGTTCTCAGATTTTGAATATCATTAACTGGATTATACATAGAACCATCATACACAAGGGAATCATCATAAACATATTTGTGAACCACTAAATTTCCTTACTGAACCATGGAATGCACACTAGTGAACACTACAGTGTTCTGGCTTCCCAAATGGCTGCAATAGCAACATCAATTACAACCAAAAATAGATTAGAAATATGCTTGCTGAAGTGTCCATGAGACAGACTAGACAACAATTGCAAACCTGACCAACATGTATTAAATACAAACCCAAGCAGAGAACCTCTATATTCCCATAGCTGTTTAGCATGACAATAGCCCATGATGATGTTCTGAACAGAATCCTCATCAGCTTTGCAGATGGAGCGCATAGAAGCCATCTGAATGTCGGCCCTCTTATGAACATCAGTTGTGGGAATTAGATTGTTCCAGATCCTCCAGATTAAAGAGAATCTAGAAGGCCTAATAAACCAGACTATGAATTTCATAAGCCAAAAAGGTGGAGGAGATTGACCCCCACATATATTCCTGTAGTAATTCCAGTAGTTTAATTGCCTAGTTCTGCTATGGATCCAGATCAAAGTGCCATGCTCCATAAAGACATAATTATTTGCATCAGTCTCCACCTGCACAAGAAAAATAAAATTAGAAGATTGCATTTGTGAGGTCAAGCCCGAAAAAGATCAAGGGGATGCTTCAGGTGGCATATTTAGATCACAAAGGGGCGGTGTGAGCCACATTGTGTTCCAGCAATTCAGTGTGGAATCCTTACCAACCAGCCATCAGGTATCTTACATAATTCTAACATATCCCTGCTTGATAAAGGCCCAAACCGATGAAGCAAGATAATATTTGTATCCATGTTCCAAATATTAGGATATTAAATATTATAGGTTTTAAATAAACCCATACAATCAAATTTTGACTAGATTTAGTGATATTTTAAATCTTATCCCTTAGTTTAACCCCCCATTAACCCACATAAATCCTTTCCATGGTGAAAAAATATTACTATGGAAACTTAATTATATAACTACAAATTAAACGTAACTTGTAAAATAATAAAAATATTATGATACCAAATATACATTCGATTTTTAAAAGTTCAATTTCTTGAGGTTGTAATAATTAATTATTATCTTATCACATAGAACACATAAAAACAATTTTTAGAATATGATGCATCTTTATGCATAAAAATGAACTTTTATTCAAATTCACAGACTAGTAAAAATACATTCGATGATTATTAAATTATTTTATTAAATATATTATCAATAAATTTTATAAATAATCATTGATAAGTATTTATTAATTTAATTTTATTAAGATAAAATATGTTGCGTTTATAAAAAATGTTTTCTGAAAAAATGTCACATTTACCATAAAAATATTTCATACCAATTAAATATTAATTTATAATAATTTTATGAATGTTTATTCATGTGTTTATATTTATTTTATGTTTATTTAAAAAAAATTATTGCTCAAAATATGATAAATTTAGTTTTTAGAGAAACACAAAAATGATGTTTTTAAATAAAACATTTCCATGTATCCAAGAATTATCAGAATAACGCTCATTATAAATACCTAATAATTTTTTGAATTTTATTAATTTAATTATCTAATCACTTAATTAATTTTTTTAATTCATTTTATTGATATAATTTCCTAAAAAATTATTATATTTATCTAATGTATAGGATTCATCAACAGGGTTTCTCTAGAATTAATAGAATTTTCGTAAGTAAAATAAAACCCATTTAATTTTAAAAAAATATTTTATTTTTTCAATTATGTCTCATTTAGCTATTAACCAGAATTGTAAAAAAGTGATATTCACTCTTGTTCTTTATTTCATGTATCAAAAATTTTGGGACTGAAGCCACTTTTTATTATGAAAGAAGAGACCTATTTCTATCTGGGTATAGGGAGACCCTTTATATAGCTTGTAGGTCCAAGGTCAAGTAGGTCATAAACATTAACCAAAGTCCTAGGGGCATGAAAGCCCTAACACTAGGGCCAAAATCCCATTTTGTGGCTCAAAGGACCCTTCGATGAATAATACATATATAGTAGTCAGGATGCTATTGTACCTTCTACAACACCACCACTGCTACAGTCCATGCTATCGTACCTTCGACCACTACAGTATCATTGCTACTATAGTTTTTCTGCTGCTACAGTTCTTCTATAGTCATGTTCTAGTAACACAAGAAATTGACCCCACTCAATTTTGAACTTGGGTCTTTTTTTATGCCAGATTATGTGGTTTACCATTCTGAAACCACACCAACTGCATCATGTATAACAAGATATCATACATATTGGTTTTATTTATAGGATAATAAATATTGAAATATTGCGTTGTTACATTTCCCCCCCATAAATAAATTATTTCTTCATAATTTTCATTATTCATACCAAAATAATATAAATTCATATAAATATAATCTCAAATGTTGATCTTATCATTATAAGGAATTTATACATTACAACTAGGTACCTTATGTAATATTATACGACTCATACTTGTGAATGATTATCCAAAATAAAACCATGATAGTTGAGTGGTAAGACTATATAGATATATCACCCATTAATTTGATTTTGAGGATTTATTTTTCCCTCGAGATAGAAAATACTAAAAAATATACTTATATGATTTATTCACATACTATAAGTGTAATTTAATCCCTTGTTTGTGTATTTATTATTTTTAAAAGTTTAATTAATGTCATACTCTATATAATGAATAGTCATGATGAATTTTTCATGTCTAAAGGATGAAAATCAACTTTTAATGGATTATAATATCCACAAAAGAATTAAAATATATTCCTCCAATCTATTTCATTTTACTAAAACCAAAATGGTTATCAAAATTTAAAGGAATTCTAAATATGAATAACCCTTTATGTAAAGATGTAATAAATTAATCCAAAAAACCACAACATTAACAACCAAAGTTCAACTTTAATTATTCCATAAATAATTAAATAAAAAATATTTTATAAATATGTTTAAAGAAATAAAAAACAGTGAAATTTGACTGATTTGATCACATTTTCTTTTGAAATTAAACTAAATTTCATCTAATTTTTTTAAACCTTAATAATTATTAAATAATTTTCTTACTATATAATAAACCCAAATATCATGGGAATATATTCTCCTATAAAAACATTAATAAAAACCAAAATAAACTGAATCACATTGAATTAAATTCGTATACTAACACTAATTTTTATTTATACTTAAAAGTTTTCCCTAAAAATACAAATATTCTTAAAAAAATTCTATAATAAATGAAATATTAATCCCAAATTTTATTTTCACTTTAAATACATATTTTTATTAATGTCTCCCAAAATATCTATATTCCCTTTAAAATCAAGTCACATAAGACTCCAAAAGGTTATTTATACCTTTGAACAAATGATCAAACTTAAATTATAAAAACTTGATGATATTTATAAATCTTAAATTATTTGAAATAAATAACATCCTAATATCAAAAGTTATCTAAACCTTTTTTAATACCAGCTGTAACACCCTAGACCGTTACACTCGAATCATGTGCTAAAAAAATAATCTTTACATACTAACTTTGAGACCAACTAACATCACCCAAATATAAACATTAGTAATTACAATATCATTAATAAAAATTGAGACACATTCTTATTCAATGAATTTTAGTTTTATATATTTAGATAATTAGTATTACATATTCTTAATAAAACTCATATATTTCTCACATATTGGATATTTTTTCCACTGTACCCTTATTTGATGACCCTATACCCTGTCTTCAATATCTCCCACCAAATTCTTCACAAATAATACACTTATAGAAACATTATTTCTATTACTCTTCATCATATCCTAGGGAAATAGAAACATAATATGGGGTGAGCTCAAATTCTCATTAAGGGTTGACATACAATATAATCTATCATGGAATAATCAAGGCATGACAAATATGCTAATTATAAATAATAATAAAATATTCCATAATAAATTTTTCATGAAATATATCTGAGGATAATATAGTAATGAAAATAATTGCTTGGGAATCAATAATAGATTTAAAATGATAGAATTAATAATGTATAACTTCTTACCCTTAATATCAAGGCCTCATGAAAAGACATTTTAAATAAATTGGCAATGCATATTCCTAATAACCAAAGTATTTTATCTCATGATACCTATCGATGCATCAAGGTGATATACAATTTTTTCCCCACCAATCATAAAATAAGTCTAATGCATTCATCATATGGAAGGATTCAATAAAAAATAATTAATATACATGGCCTAGTAATAAATAGTTATCTATATGTAAATAGATAGTATACAAATTATAAATAATTACCCAATCAATAAATGGAATGACTTTCTTGGTAAATACCCTTCAATTTATAAATTTTCAACATCATATAGAGTAATGGATATATGAAAATTCACTAATGGAATTGATATAGAATACATATACAAGATTAAAGAACAGGTTCATGGTGGTGAAATATAAATTCCAAAGATATATGAAGAGTGATATAGAGAAAAATAATAAAAAATAATGTGATGTATGAAATATAAACTCATAAGGGGGAACATACAACCACCAATTCATTAGAAACATGAGTAAGACTCCTAGGTAAACAATAATAAACATGGAAGAATTTATAATTTCATCATATTTTACTAACCTGTGGGAAATAAATGTGTTTCATAAAATCACCCTTAAGAAATTATCTTTAGTCATCTAGGGAAATAATGAGGATGGTATCATTATAACATATAACCAATGAATAATACGAAATATTAAAAGACATCAACATAGATAAAAATAAATTTTAAGAGTAGATGTGTTTCATAACACTATTGAATGGTATCATATAAGAATAGATCATATTTTATATCATTTTATTCACAAGTTAAATGGTTCATAAGAATAATATAAATTATCAAAATAATATCCCTTGAGAGTGTCAAACCAGGTGTGCATTTAGGCCCCCTAATTGTGTACTATGAAAATATCAAGTTAACAGTTAACTAATATTTTAAGGGTTATTACCCCTAAGTGAATCTATGAAAAACTTGCATACACATTTTTCTATCTAGAAAAAGATATCATTTCTAAGAAACCACAAAAATTTTACTTCACCATAATCTTAGGACGATGGCATATATATAGATTTATCCTCAGAGATTCATTAATTTATTCCTACCCTAATTAATATTTATAATTAAAACATTAAAAAATATATAGTAAATTATAATAATTGTCGTGTGAAAAATAAAAATATACAAAAACTTTAACATCCCCTGAACTCACACTCTCTCACATGCCCAAAAAGGGTTGTTTATGAGTCCTCATGCATGCCTCCCATATGCCAGAGGCTTCTGATTAGTTGTGGTGTTGTGATGTGTATAGTGGGAAGACTATAACCCCATGTTTGAAGTGTAATAGTAGTGGAAATAATTCATATAAATAAAATAAAATAGGGTAATAGACATATTGGAGGTCATATAATAGAACTGGGGAAATAATAGAGAAACCAATATACCAAAAAATGAGGAATAAGGTAATGATATGATGATATGTATATAAATATCAAACTGAAATCAATATAATAAATGAGTTATTTGACATAAGAAAAACCACAATTTCTCTTGTCCGGAACCCCATTTTAGACCCATATCATAACTCTATCACATTCAGTAAGAAATAGTGTTAACAACAAGGGGTATTTCCCATGTACAAACATGCATCCACAAAATCTGCTCGGGTAACAAACAATAGACCGAATAGGTTGTGATTAAAACAAATTATCTCAACAAAATGAAGTTTAAATTAACAACTATGATGATAAATGTATGTAATAATGTGATAAAAAAATATTTAATTAATTCAATAATTAATAAAATACAACAACAGCCCACATCGGCACCATGCGGGAATATCTTTGAGCATGTCTCACAAGCATTCCAACCATAAACATATAACCATTCTACTACATAACCTTCCTTGGTGCATGCCATAACGTCTCTAATCATGTCTCACAACCATCCCAACCACTAACATATAACCATGGGTAAATGAAACAGTAGGCCAAGCTTGCAATATAAGCTTCGCAACATATGTTAGGGCCTACACCGATATATAAACATCTCATCTTGTTCCAGGAAGTATCTTCATATATAAACATCTCATCATGTTTCAGCGAATAGCCTGATATATAAGTATCTCAACCTGTGTTAGGGTATAACCCAATCTATAAGAATCTCAGCATGTTCTGGGGAATATCTTGATATATAAGCATCTCATCATGTGTCAGGGAATATCTCAATATATAAGGATATCAGCATGAGTCAGGTTATAAACTGATATATAAGCATATCAACATGTGTCAGAAGTGTATATGAAAACCACAATCATATCAAAAAATGACCACATAAGACCAAGTGCTTAATCCTTCTAATTACCATTGTATTTCAAATCACACATTATCTAAATTTTAACAACCCAATATTCCATGGAATGCTTATCCTTTAATAATATTGTAGTTCTCTTTGTACGCAACATCGAGTTCTAGCACACCATGACCAATCAAACTAGTTGTTTAAAAAGTAGGTATGAATAGTAATACTCAATTTTTGAAATTTTTACAATTTTATTTTTCAAAATAGTCATTGTCTTATTGTTTCAAAATATCAAAATTATATTAGGGTGAATTTTTGGTACTTTTCTGAAAACATTTAATTTATGATGAGTAGTGAAAAATATTGCATTATTGTTTAAAACTGATAATTTTTTTAAATATTTATTTTTTAATTTAAATTTATTTTATAGTAAAAATAGATACATAATACTTATATTAGTCCAATATAATTTCATTGAAGCCATTTTATAATAACATTAAATATATAAAATTTTATTTAAATTTTTACCGTTTTTAACCACCTTCTAGGAACATTTGAAAACTTGCATAAAACATAATTTTACCAATTCTATGAATTGAATTTAAAAAATCCAAGAGACATGGGTGACATCAGTATGTAAAATTTTGTTCAATGGGAAGAAAAAAAATTTTAATAGTAACATTTGAATTTTATTTACCATGGTTAAAAATAAATAGTGTAATTACAAAGTGAGCGTTAATTATACATTCTCATTATTATCAAGGTTGTTTATACGTGAGTATCTACTGGAACTTATTTATCATCCACATCTGCGTTTCATGAAAATGTATTTCAACATAGTTTTATTGTTTCCTATAATATGGTTTAAAGTCATTTATACCCTTTTCTGTCTTTTTATAAAATGTTTTGAAAGTAATATTCCCGTCGTTTTCCAAACTAGTTACTTTAGGACCTTTTAGACAAATTATGGAAAGAATGATTTTTTAACTTGTAAGGAGGGTACATCTATTTTCCTCTTTTAAAACACCTTTGAAGCTTCCTTTAAATTCTTATAAGAATATTTTCAAAACCAATGTTTTCTTTAATTATTATATGAATTTAAAATAATTTCAAAATAGAAAGAGATATTTCTCTCAAATAGTTTTGATTTAATATATGTCAACATTCTTTGTTGGATTTTATGCTTGTTTGAAATTTATTTACCATGAAAAAATCATCCATATTTTATTGATGGTTTTTTGATATGTTTAACAATTGATGTTCTATTTTTATACCATTCATTGTTTATGGTTAAATTATTAACATTTCATATGATATTTTAAATATGAATATTTATGTTATGTTTAATCCTTTTCATATGAGGAATGCATTAGATATAGTAAGTGATGGGAAGGGCATACTATAGCCCCTCGATACATCAGTGGGTCTCATGAGAGAAACTAGTTTCTTGGTACAAGGTATTGACCAAATTTTTTTATAGTCTTGGCATGAGGCCTTGACTATGTGGTTATGATGTCCGTAATTATGCATTCCATCATTTTAAAATTAGTTATTGATATTACATGTGATTATTCGACTAGTAGAATATCCATGTGAATATGTAGTGAAATTATTTGATTAATCAATGCCATATTATTCTGAAGATTATTTTTAAAAGGCTTGTGTTTTAGTCTTATATATTTCCTTAAGGGTTTATTCTTGTTTATGATAGATTCATCTATATTTTAATCCTTATTGAGAATATGATCTCACCACTTTCTTATGCTATATTTTTAATAGGATGTGAAGAAGTATAGTATGCTGACCTACAAGAATATACTAAGGGATATGAGTGTGTTCAAAGAAGACATAATTTTGTGGTTTTTTCATTTCATAATTTAATGTAAAATTTATGTATGTGTCTATTACTTCCAAGGCCACTAAACTGATCGGTCTTTCTAGACTTTATATATTGTGATCATACCATTGTTTTTTAAAAATTAATCAACTCTAGGTAAATAGGTTTGGGGTATTATAGTTGGTATTATAGGATGTTTAGTATAAACCATGGAAAATATATTTAGAAATAGCTTGATTAGATAATATTAACATAAGATAGACATTGAGGATTCTTATGTAAGAACATCCAAAATTTTGGTAATGTAAATATTATGTGGCATTCCCAAAAAATACATCTAGGTAATGATATTATATGTGGACATGGTTCTAGAACAGATGTACCTAGGAGTAAAATTGTAATAAGGTGTTTCAGGCTTAACCTAGGGTATCCTGGTACACGACAATGAGCCTTACTGCACACATGATTTGACACTCTCGGGGGATATGCATAGGATAGTTCACATTTTCTTTATAAACCATTATGAAGGATTGTTGAGTAAATACTTCCTCAAAGAAAACATTTGTATGATTATGGATTACATGTATAAACTGTTCAATTTATGTTAGATATTTTACTTGTTCGTAATTATGTATTGTAATTCATAAACTAATCTAGTTGATGCCATTGTTTAGAAACAGTTCCTAGTAGAAGGAATGGAAATTTTATCAATGCACATAATTCATTTAGAGATTTACCTCCTACTGATGATAATTATTGTGGAGATGGTGATGTAACTGGTGTTGAACAGCTTATAACCATACTGAGATAACTCACTCGAGTTATGAATAATAACCTTATCCGTTTGGAGAACCCTAATCCACAACACAGAGGATCAATGATAGACCTCTTAATGAGGAAACATCCTCCAACATTAAATGGGACTGCAAATCCATTTGTAGCTGAGCAATTGATCAGTTTCATAGAGGAAATATTTCATGATTCGGGGAGTAGCGAAAGGGAAAAAAATTTCATGGTAGTTTATCACCTAAACAGAGATGCAGATCAATGGTGTTCATTAATTAAAAACTAAAAGATGGATTAAGAGGTATCAAATATTAAATAGAATGAGTTTAAATATATTTTTTTAGAAAAATACTTTCATCGTGAACATTGAGCGGATATGGAAAGACAATTTCTATGTCTGAGGAAAAATGAGGATGAGAATGCCGCAAAGTATGTGAATAACTTTACAAGGTTATAAAGGTATGCTTCATATTATAAACATAACCGAAGAAGTATTATTGATAAATTATTTGATGGGTTAAAATGATTTTTCCATCGATCATTAGTCTCACAATCCTTCTCGTCGTATGAAGATGTAGTCTCATGTTTTATCAATACAGAATAAAAATATTATCTATGTCATACGACATTAATGAAAATAAATAGAAGAACTATAACGACCTGAATCTTGACATACATGGACATTACATTACTTTTGCGGAATACTTAGTATATTACAAAAACACACACACAAGGACCGTAAGAGTTTAGTGTCTTTGGAAACTCGAAATATAATCTTCTAATTGTGGTGAAAGATCTTCAAAATCTCCCATAAAGATCTTCCCTTTTTATTCTTACCTAAAACCATTCTTTATATCTTGGGGTAAAGAAAACATAAAAGGGTGAGCTCAAATGCTCAGTAAGGGTAAACAAAAGAAATATCAATCACATCATATTCATAAGAACATAACAATTTGGAAATATTACCCTGCAAAAGAGATCATAATTTCATAACATGGGATAAATCATTGTAGTGAAATGTAATCACAATAATCATAACATAAAACATGAAGCTTTGTGGAATACACACATAATAATAGATAATCATTTATTATTAGTCATGACTCATTTCCAAGACTATCTTAGTGGACAAAGTCCATTTCTGAACCGAGTTCACTCCTTGTTTCAGTCCTGTGTCACTGAACCGGTTTAACCTGTCGTTCCAGCCATCTCTATCTCATGAGATATAAAATATTTACCCAATGAATTAGAGTGAGATATAGGTCCCACCCATCTCATAATGATACCATTCTTATGTGTGCCACAAAATCATAAACCGTACATCATAGCATAACCCATGTAATAAATATGGGATTCTTAAACATCGTGACATCATAAAAAAATTCATATAAGATAAAGGAATTCATAAAAATAATTCCATCACAACATAATAAAATAAATGTAATAATAGGGACAGAAACAGAACCCTATATTATCTTAGATGGAAAATAATTTTGATAAAACACTTGAACTCCATTATTGAGGAAAATATCCTTTCTACATTAAAAACATTTTTTCCTTTCTTAACATGTCATACAATTTTAAACAAAAAGAAGTTGATTAAAAATAAACATGAAAACTTGTAAAGGAAGATTCATGGTAATATTTTTTAAAAAATTCATTCATTCCGTATAAGTTAAAAAAACATTATTCTCGTACTTTTGTCGGAAAATTCAAAAGTACCTCGTACGAAAAACAACAAAAGATTCCTTTCATATCTTTTACTAAAAATTCACCGAACAGTAAAATTTATTTAAACAATTGTAGGTGGATGGAAATAATATTATATATTGAGGAAACATGGATGTGGATGATAAAATACACCCTAGAAAATTCCAAAGTATAAACAATCTCGGATAAAAATGAGATTGTGATATTTTCCCTTACCTTAGGTCTGATTTTCTTCGTAAGTGTCCGAACATCCCCTTCTTTGAAGCGCTTCTTTGAGACCTCCTTTTACGGCAATAAAATTGGTCTTTAAAGAAGACCAAGACATATAGGTTGTCTCTAGGGAAGTGGAGAGAATAAATTGACAGGGGTTGTCCGAGCTTGAAGGCTCAAAGTGGTGTGAGGAAGAGAGGGAGGAGGTGCCCTTTTATAATGGAGGAGAGGGGCACCTTTGGAATAACTAAAAATGTTCATTTATTATAAAGTCATATTCGGTTTTTAATAGCTCCAAATTGAGTTATTTAGAAGATAAGGTGGAGATGGGTCGAAATAATCTCATACAATAGAATTTGGAAAAGTTTAGTTCACTATTTTAACCTTATCATTTAGGTTTAACTTTATGTTAGATAATTTTACTTTTACTGTGTCGTTTTGTGTTCTTACACTATATGGTTAATAAACTTACAATAAGAAGCCAAACAAACCCCACGTTGTTTATTATTAATATATATAACCTTATATAAGTCATTTGGCCAAACCATAGAATTTTAGGTATAATGTACCAATTAATAATATAATATTTGTTTTAATAACTATTTTAGGTCATTTTTGACACTCTTTAGTAATTGATTTTTGAGAAATTCATAATAGAATTATTAGTTCGAAAAAATTTAATTACATGAATACTAACATGTCATATTAACCTATAAAATTAGTGTAATTCATAAAAAGTCTCAAATTACATTTATTTGGGTATTTATAACATCAATTATTTCAATATTTCATTAATAAGATAATTACTGCATCATCTTTGTGTCATAAATAAATTAACTTATTAAATGTCTAAAAATTACAAATTAAATACCATTATGTAGGAACTCTTTTTATCTTTCTAATTAATATTTGTAGTCGAATTTATCTTATGTACGACCCTATATTAAAAATTATTTACATATTAATCATTGATTTTAAATATTTTAACCCTTCTTTTAATAAATTAATAATAAATGTCATCATCTAATCCAAGTGGGCCTAAATGGTCATATTTTATTCCTAAGGTTGTTTTTGGTCGAATAAAACTTATCCAATAGAATTAGGACATGTGTTAGGGTAATAATAATATCATCTTTAGCCTTAATTACCCTATTTACATTTAACCATGGTAAAAAAAGTAAAAAGTTAGTATTCACCAAAAATTATTTTCATCTCATTGAACCACATATTACTTAATTAAATCAACCGTGTCTCTCAAATTTTTGATATTCCATTCACAAAAGTGGTAAAATTATGTTTTATGTAAATTTGCAAATTCTCCTAGGAGGTGGGTAAAAGACGGTGAAAAGTTCAATGAAATTTTTATATATCTAAAGTTATTAAAAGATTTCTCCAATGAATTACATTGAACATATATAGGTATTATGTATCAATTTTGACCTAAAATAAATTCAAATAAAATAAATAATTATTTAAATAAAAATTTGGTTTTTTTAATAGTAACCCAGTATCTTCACTATTCATCAAAAATTGAAAGTTTTCAGACAAATACTAAAATTTTACCCTAGGCTAATTTCGATATTCCGAATCCAAAAATGAAGTCCATTTTCAAAAATAAAATTTATAAAATTTCAAAAAGTGGGTATTAGTATTCATAACGGCTTGTTTTAATAATATTTTAATAGCACATCATTGTTTAGTGAAACTCGGTATTGCGTACAACACATGCTATCGTGGAAGGTCGCGCTTGTGTGTAATGCAAGCCAAGTCAGGGATGTGTGTTATGCAAGCTCCTTTTGGTGTAGAGTACAACACAAGACATTAATGAAATTAAAAATAATATTTTTCGAAAAATCGTGGGGTATTACATTCTACCAACCATAAAATGAATTTCACCCTCGAAATTTGTCAGGGTTATAAATGGTTTACTACTCGAAAGTTTAATTAATAGAAATCCACATCATAAAAAGGAATACCGAAACTTGTCTTTAAAAACTAAAGTATAAAATTTAATGGTTACCCAAATTAACTAATCACTAGGTTTCCACATAGGATAACATAGGTGAAAATATGGATATGGAAGAGAAATATAACCATCATGTTCTGATGGAGAGTGGTAGAGAACATGGCTATGAAAAATCCAACAATCCCAAAGCCATAAATTTTTGATGATCTAGGGTACCATCCGATTCATCAGATATTAGGGCACTAGGAAAACATTTTTGGTTTTCAAGATCATTTCCCTAAAGTTGAAAATTTTGAATTAGAATAAATACATACTTTATTTTGGTACAGTCTCACTGTTGTTCATGCTTTGAATAACTTCCACATCATCTCTTAAAGAAATTAAGTTTAATTTTTTGTTCATGAAGTGTTAATAGATCACGTGATAGAATGATGGGTCATTCCATCTGTTTCAAACAAAAGGTTAGAAAAAGTTATCAAATATACAAAAGTCCATCTATGGTGAGGTTAATCATATACGATTCCAAGAATGAACTTATACTTCATATATCATACCGCGTAATAAAATAAAACTAGTTTCTACTAACCAGGGACTTCCAGTAGGCCAGTGGTAGGCGATAAAGGCCAGTCGCATTTCGGTTGTGGGTTCGATTCCCACAGCCTTGTATGACGAGATGCGTTGTCGCCCGTCCTACAGGTTGTCCTTTTTCTAAAGCTATATTACTATAACATCCCATCAATAATATAGAAAAAAGTTCTATCCTTAAACAATACTAACTTATGTCTAACATAATCCATACCAATCATTAGGCTTCTCTAAAATACTTCGGTCCAATCTCATAGTATAATGAAAATGATTACTTGAAATGTCATATAACAATCACGTGAATGTCATCATTTATCCCCCATATATCATAAGATATATCTTGTTGGTCAAATTATAAACATGTTAATACCTTAATCATGTATTCTCTTGAAGAATGAATACCCATTTAACCTTAGTGAAAACATGAATGCAGTTAAAAGTTAACACTTTCCACAAACCAAAATCCTCAAAAATCTTTATACTCAAACCATGATATCACATTGTCCTTATATCAATCATGAGCTCATGAATACAGTCAAAAATCTCATTATATTTTTATCCCTTCATTAAGCGCATATCATCTGATTACCAAAAATATCTCCATCACTTTCCATGGTTATCGGTACCATAGAATTATTGAAAACCACAATAGACCAATACATAAATATTCCAATATTTCACGATACTATATACAACATTATTTTGGAATCCCATTACATAAACACTTAATCATTCCACCACATCGTTTTCATATTCAACATCGCCAATAGTGATCGCATGTGTCTTCCCTTTGTCATTTTCCTTATGTGGTTGCTCATGTCGATCATCATTAACCCTTGGATTAGGGAATTTATTAGCATGATGCCCCATTTCATTTCACTTGAAGTATTTAAGTGTTGTTGGTGTGTTCTCTACAATCTTTTCTTTATTCACACCATTAGCAACCCTTTTTCCTTTACTTCGACACTCAGCTGCTCGATGACCTTCTTTTCCACACTTAAAACATTTTATAGTCCCTTTAATACAATCTCCACCATGCTTCATTCCACACTTTGAGCATATGGAAACATTCATCTTCTTTTCACCATTATTCTGAGATTTCTCCTTGAACTCCATCTTTCGTTTCCTGAAAAAACCATGAGATGGATATGTAACACCAACTTCCATTTCTACCTTAATATCATATCGCACAATGTTTTCATAGCTACTGAAGTCTCTTATAGCTAATGCCCTTCGAAGATTTGGTTTTAAGCCACTGAAGAATCGATCAACTTTACATTCAGATTGGATGATAAAGCCAGATGCATACCTTGAAAACCTTGTAAAATTCACTTCGTATATACCAACAGATTCATCATCCTTTTGCTTTAGTTAAAGAAACTCCTTCTCCATCATTTTTCGAAGAATACAAGGGAAGTTCTTATTGAAAAATAATTTCTTGAACTCATCCCGTTCCATGGACTCAATTTCATCTCTTGGCCTCGTATTCTTGATAAGATTCCACCATTGATCAGCATCACCTTCCAAACGATAAACTACTAAGATGACATTATCATGTTCAGAACATTGAAGAAATGAAAATATCTTTTCAGTGGTACTGATCCATTGTTCAGTAACAAGTGGATCAGAAGACCCACTGAATGACGGTGGGTGTTGCCTCATGAAGGACTCAATAGAATATTGTTCCTTTCTCTACTCATTTGGAAGTCTAGAATGATTCATAGCTTGTATAAGTATAGAAATAAGACTTTTCACTCCATCTCCCATAACGTTGGTTTGTTGAGGAGGACAATCATTGCATAGTCCATTACATTGATCAATACGGTTCCTTTGGGTTCCAGCCATCGCCTAAAACCCAAAAAGAATAGTGTGAGAGGAAAAAATCACACTAGGGAAAACAACATAATAAAGGGGGAGTACCATCAATATCTAACATATTAGGTTAAATTATAATATTATTACCATAGTTCTGGGACTATATCCAATACATATACTTATCCTTAGGGACATCCCTAGACATACCTTAGAAATATCTCTAAAGATCTTACTAAAGTTATCGGACACTAGTTTCTAATGGTTGACTAAACCATTCCTCTAATACCTACTATAACGACCTGAAGCATGACGTACATGGACATTACATTACTTTTTCAGAAAAATTAGTACATTACAAAAACACACACACAAGGACCGTAATAGTTTAGTGTCTTTGGAAACTCAGAATATAATCTTCTAATTGTGGTGATAGATCTTCAACATCTCCCATAAATATATTCCCTATTTTTCTTACCTAAAACATTTATTTATATCCTGGGGAAAATAAAAGATAAATGGGTGAGCTCAAATGCTTATTAAGTGTAAAAAAAATAAATATCAATCACATCATATTCATAAGAACTTAACAATTTCGAAATCTTACCCCGCAAAAGAGATCATAATTTTATAACATGGGATAAATCATGGTAGTGAAATGTAATCACAATAATCATAACTTAAAACATGAAGCTTTGTGTAATACACACATAATCATAGAGAATCATTTATTATTAGTCAAGACTCATTGCTATGACTATCTTAGTGGACAAAGACCATTTCAGAACCGAGTTCACTCCTCATTTCATCCCTGTTTCACTAAATCGTTTTAACCTGTCATTTGAGCCATCTTTATCCCATGAGATATAAAACTTTACCCAATGCATTGAAGGGAGATATAGGTCCCACCCATCTCATAATGTTACCATTCTTATGTGTGCCACAAAATCATAAACCATACATCCTAGCAAAACCCATGTAATAAAAATGGGATTCATAAACATCGTGACATTATAAAACAATTCATATAAGATAAAGGAATTCATAAAAATAATTCCATTACAACATAATCAAATCAATGTAATAATAGGGATAGAAACAGAGCCCTATGTTATCTTAGATGGAAAATAATTTTGATAAAACATTTGAACTCCATTCTTGAGGAAAATATCATTTCTACTTCAAAAACATTTTTTCCTTTCTTAACATGTCATACAATTTTAAAGTAAAAGAAGTTGATTAAAAATAAACATGAAAACTTATAAAGAATGATTCTTTGAAATATTGTTTTAAAAATTAATTCATGCCATATAAGTTAAAAAAACGTTCTTCTCATACTTTTGTCGGAAAATTCAAGAAGTACATCGTACAAAAACGAAAAAAGCTTCCTTTCATATCTTTTACTAAAAACTCACCGAAGTGTAAAATTGCATTTAAACAATTGTAGGTGGATGGAAATAATATTACATATTGGGGAAACATGGATGTGGATGATAAAATACACCCTAGTAAATTCCAAAGTATAAAAAAATCTCGGATAAAAATGAGATTCTGATATTTTCCCTTACCTTTGGTCTGATTTGCTTCGTAAGTTTCCGAACCTCTTCTTCTTTGAAGCGCATCATTGAGACCTCCATTTAGGGCACTAAAATTGGTCTATGAAGAAGACCAGGACCTCTAGGATGTCTCTAGGGAAGTGGAGAGAAGAAATTGGTAGGGTTTTGCCGAGCTATAAGGCTCAAAGTGGTGTGAGGAAGAGAGGGAGGAGGTTCCCTTTTATAAGGGAGGAGAGGGGCACCTTTGGAATAACTAAAAATATTATTTTTTTATAAAGTCATATTCGGTTTTTAATATCTCCTAATTGAGTTATTTCGAAGCGAAGGTGCATATGGGTCGAAATCCTCTCATCCAATAGAATTTGGACAAGTTTAGTTTACTATTTAACCTTATTATTTATATTTAACTTTAAGTTATATAATTTTACTTTTACCGTGTCTATTTGTTTTCTTACACTATAAGGTTAATACACACACTATAAGAAGCCAAATGAACCAAAAGTTGTTTATTATTATTACATATAACCTTATCTAAGTCATTTGGCCAAAACTTATATTTGTAGGAATAAAATAACAATTAATAATATAATATTTTTGAAAAAAACTATTTTATGTCAATTTTCACACTATTTAGTAATTGGTTTTTGTGAAACTCATAACAGATTTATTAGTTAGAAAAATGTTAATTAAAGGAATACTAACATGACATTTTAACCTAGAAAATTAGTGAAATTCATAAAAAGTCTCAAATTACATTTATTTGGGTATTTATGACACAATTATGTCAATATTTCATTAATAAGATAATTATTGCATCATCTTTGTGTCATAAATAAATTAATTTATTTAATGACTAAAAATTAAAAATAAACTACCATTATTTAGGAAATAATTTTATCTTTCTAATGAATATTTATAGTCGAATTTATCTTATGTATAACCCTATATTAAAAATTATTTACTTATTAAACTTTGATTTTAACTATTTTAACCCTTTTTAAATAAATTAATAATAAATGTCCTAATCTAATCCAAGTGAGCCTAAATGGTCATATAATATTCCTAAGGTTTTTTTGGTCGAATTAAACTTATCAATTTGATTTAGGACATGTTTTAGGGTAAAAATAATATCATTTTTACCCTTAATTACCCTATTTACTTTTAACCGTGGTAAAAAAGTAAAAAGTTACCATTCACCAAAAATTATTTTCATCTATTTGAACCACATTTTACTTACTGAAATCAACCGTGTCTCTCGGAGTTTTTAAATACCATTCACAAAAGTGGTAAAATTAAGTTTTATATAAATTTTAAAATTCTCCTAGGAGGTGGGTAAAAGACGGTGAAAAGTTCAATGAAATTATTATATATCTAAAATTATTATAAAATTACTCCAATGAATTGCATTGAACATATATAGTTATTACGTATCAATTTTGACCTAAAATAAATTTAAATAAAATAAATAATTATTTAAATAAAAAGTCGGTTTTTTTAATAGTAACCCACTGTTTACACTATTCATCAAAAATTGAATGTTTTTAGAAAAATACCAAAATTTCACCCCATGATAATTTCAATATTCCGAATCCAAAAATGAAGTCCATTTTCAAAAATAAAATTTATAACATTTCAAAAAGTGGGAATTCCTATTCATAAAATCTAGTTTTAATAATATTATAATAGCATATCGTTGTTTAGCGAAACTCGGTATTGGGTACAACACACGCTATCGTGGAAGGTCGCGCTTGGGTGTAATGCAAGCCAAGTCAGGGATGTGTGTTGTGCAATATCATTTTAGTGTTGTGTACAACACAAGACATTAATGAAATTAAAAATAATATTTTTCGTAAAATATTGGGGTGTTACAAGAAGAGATGTTTTGAACACTCTAGAAATGGAAATAAGGTGAAGAAGGAAAATGTTGAATTTCTATCCCATAGTAAGTGTGGGAATAAACACCCTAAAACATGTCTGATGGGAATGGGATTTTGTTACCTGTGTAGATAAAGTGGTCACCATGATCTTGATAGCAATGTGAATAAAGAGGATGTCAATGTTGAATGATACAATTGTAATGAAATTGTGAATTATTCAAATTATTTTACTAAGCATCAAGGAAACCTACCTCAGAAAAGGCCAAGGGGCAAGGCCAATCTTATGTGATCACAACACCAAAGGTTGAATTTTAGAATGACATGGTGGCATGTACTTTAATCATTTCCTCAAAATTAGCCAATGCTTTGATTGATTCTGGATCATTGCATTCAATCATATCTTCCCAGTTTGCAAAGAAAATTAGATATTTCCCATTTTAATTAATAGTGGAGTTTTAAGTCAAAACACTTATGGGGAGAATCATTGCAACAATGTTTTGTGAATCAGTTACCATTATGGCATATAAACGTGCTTTAATTTATGATCTCATTTTCAAATCCATGATTGAATTTAATATAATCCTTGGTATGTATTGTCTTTCAGACCATGATGTGAAAATTTATTGTAAGAATAAAGAGGATACAATTTTTTATAACGATAAGGAATCCAATATCTTTAGAGTTGAAACACCACTATCTTATTCTCATCTAGATCCACCACTAGTACCTCTACTAAATTCAATTACTGCGGAGGAAGGGAGTGAAATATATATGATTGAGGAAAGGAATGTACTAATAGATGATGCATTGATTTTTCAAGAATATGATGATGTGTTTCCATAGGATTTACCTAGAAATCCTTCAAAACAAAAAAATTGAGTTTTACATTGACATAATTCCCTTTTTCAGGGCCCATATCAAAGACCATTTATAGAATATCCACTATGGAATTAATGCAACCAATGAATCAACTAGAAGAATTTAGTAATAAGGTATTTATTATCCCTATTGTTTCTCTATGGGGATCCCCTTTTCTTTATGATAACAAGAAATATGGATCTATGAAATTTTTCATTGACTACATGGAGATCAATTCTATAACCATAATGAACAAGTATCCCCTACTGCGTTTGATGATTTATTTGACCAACTTAATGGATCTCAATATTTTACAAAGATTGAACTTATATCTAGATATATTGAGTTGTGTGTAAAGAAAAAAGTCATTCCAAAGACAATATTTCGTACCAGGTATGGTAATTACGAGTTCATAGTAATTCATTTTTGGCTGATGAACGCACCCGTTGTTTTCATGCATCTAATGAATGGAGTTTTCAAGGATAATTTTGATGAATTTTTTGTGTTATTTATTGAAGATATCACAATATACTCCAAAAGAAAAAAAAAATTTCAGCATAAAAAAATGCTGAAAAGTGTTTCTTCCATTTAATTGATTAACTGAATATGTGATTGTGGGATGAGATCAAGGATTTACCTGAACCTTCAAGTGATTTCTATTAGAAAGCGATGAAAGATGAATTGCCAACAACGAATCACCAACGATGATGGGTTGATGATCTAGGAACAATAAATGATGGTGGTGAAACTCTGATCATTGCCATAAAACGATCTAACCTTGAGGTAGGGGTTTTAATCTTTTTGATCAGGAATTCCTATTATTTCATTCCAAATGATAAACGCAAATCAACCCACTAACATGTGAATATGTGGGTCATTTGTTCATACAGTATGGGTTATATATTGAGGGAATAGAAGGGTAGGAACATGTTAATTACTCCCTTCTAAATTTCCTTCTAATAGAATGAATGAATAACAAATGGAAAAGGCCATCCTCTATTCCTCAGGTGTTCTTGGTGCTCTTCCAAACGATGTCCCATTGATTCTTCACCAACGGGCCCCCATGGTCACGTTAGAATTTTCTGTGGGGGTGGTTTGAGTGTGATTGGACCCTGAATCGATGATGATATTAATTGGAGCATGTATTAGTGACAACAACGACCTGAAAAATCAATAGGATATCAAAAATCAAAGAACGGACCACTAGATCATGTCTGGTGGCCCGTGGAAGAAACTGTCAGTATGCCGACGGCATGTGAAGGAGATGGAATTCCAAAGGAAGTGCACACCAGTGGTGCTCCACGATAGTGGAAGTCCATAAAACATCGGTTATGGGGGGGGGACAAGGGTTATTGGCAACAACCGGTAGTGGTGTCTCTGGAAGACGGGACATAAAGCCACTTTCCAGCGGGACCGCGGAAGGCAGCCCATGCGGTGACCCAAGGGGAAGTAACATGGTGAACCCCCTGCGTTGATTGGGAGGGGATGTGATCAGTGCTATAACATACAGGTGTGGAAATATTTAATGATCATTGAAGGCCAGGCTGGAGAAGGTGGGCCCCCCCAGGAAGCATAGAGGGCCAGACCTCGGGCAGTCCAGCAGGCCGCACCAGTGACCCAAAGTGCTAGACCGAGACCAGCCTATGCAGGTCAGGCCCTGCTGGACAGGGTGTATCAGGCCAGGTCGGGTCTTCTGAAATACGATGGGATGGTGGACCCCAGTCCGGGACTAGGACCCAACCAACCCGGTTTTACTAAAAACAAGCATAATATTCAAACAATGCATCTGATTGATGAGACATTTGGAGTGTTGGGACCCTTGTAATGATACTATCCTTTTTAAATAGTAAAGGTGAGTTTTATTGGTGGTTGAGTTATGAACAATGTCTTGAGGGGTATATTCTCCCAGAATCAAACATGATACGATCAGAGATCCTATGGCTTGCGTTGAAGTGAAGGAAGTGACAAGCAGACTCCGTGGCCCTATAGCCGAGCAGACCTCAGTGGCCCATCCGAGAAGATGACCTCAATGGACCAGAAGCCGAGTGGACCGTAGTGTCATGGTAGACGATCAGATCTTATTGGACCAGTAGATATGTGATCCTCAGTGGCTAGGCAGACAAGTGGACCTTAGTGACTCTGTAGTCAAGCAGACCTCATTGGCCCCACAGACGAGCAGACCTCGGTGGCCCGATAGACCTTTGTGACTCATCAGGGGTGAGTCCCTCATCAATATAATATATGCATCATTTTAATTGATAATATTTCTTTCTATAATTTTGGTTATACCTATGTGAGCTAACAATTATTAGTGTGTACTTTTTTTTGTGGTTTTTCTTGGTGGTTTGTGGTCTTTACTATGTATTATGTCACTAACCCCTACACAGGCGTCGCCTGCATGTGTCTTGTCTTGTGTAGATGACTGATGCTTTGATAGTGACCCTAGTTTTTTAGGACCAGGTGGTGCCTAGTGAGATTGGATAGGTGAGGCATAATCCTAGGGCTTCTAGAAGCTACTCTACACCTACCCTTCAGATTAGGTTTTATACGGATGGATTATTAGAGACCTTGTACTCCCTTATTTAAAACTTTACTTTTGTTGAGTTGGTATTCTAGCCCATTTTCCTTATAGCTTGAACTTCTACATTCATTTTTTGTCTTAGTGTCATGCATGTTTTCTTTGTTATCGTTTTGGGATGGGGTTATGAGTGCACATGTGTACAGGTACTCGGAAAATGCCTCCCACTTGCAAGAAAATTCCTCCAACACTAATCGCCAGCCCGTGGCCTTTGGGAGTTGGGATTGGGGTAGTCGCGGCATAGGCCTCTTGTGAATGGTCGTGAAACATATCCTAATTCAACAACTTCCAAGTGAAAATTCATCAAATCATTTACCAAGGGGTCTTGTTCCAAATTTAACATGGTTAAAATAGCATTATTTTTCCAACTCAAAGAATTGGACACTTTATTTATTTTTCCAAGATGGTAATCAATTTCTATAATCATTATCCTTAATAAATTATAGACATATTATTTTCCTCATGTTAAATTCCTTATATGTAAATATATATTTCAAACTTTTTTTTATTAATATATAATTCACATTTTCCCCATATAAATGATGCCTCCAATTTTTTAATGAAAAAATGAACCAACTAATTCTAAAGCATGTGTATCATAATTTAACTCATTAGGTTTCAGTTTCTGTGAATCATAGGAAATTACCCGATCTTTCTACATTAAATTTCATCCAAGTCCCTTCAATGAAAAATCATTATAGATGAAAAAATATCCATTTCTCAATTGTAGATCCAAAAACGGATCATTCTCCAATATCATTTTTAATTCATGAAAACAGTCATCACATTATTTTTCCCATATAAATTTAACTCATTTTCATGTTAACATAGTTAGTGGGGTAGATAGCCATGTAATGTTTTCAAAAATATCTACCAGTAATAACCATCTAATCCGAGAAAACCTTGTATTGTCATATTGTTTGTAAGTCTTTTCCATTCATCAAATGATTTTTTGTGGGATCAACTATTACGAATTCCTTATTTTAAATGTTCCCTGGGAAATAGATTTTTTATAACCCAAAATTACATTTTCTAAATTTTTAGTATTACTAAATTTCTTTAATGGTATATAGAACAATACTTGGATGTTTTTCATGATCCTATTTTTTTTGAATAAACTAATATATCATCATTAAAAAACAAAAAACGCATCCAAATATTCACAGAATACTCTATTCATATAATCCATAAATATAGCCAAGAAATTTTTCAATCCAAAGGTAATAACTACAAAACTCATAATTCCAATATCTAGTTCAAAATATATTTTTTTCTGAAATTCATCCTTCTTCACCTTCATCTGATAGTACTCAGATCTCAAACCAACCTTAAAAAATACCGATCTCCCTGGAGATGATGAAACAAGTTATCGATATAAAGAAATGTATACTTATTCTTAAAGGTAATGTGATTAAAATATATATATATATATATAATTATATGACTCATAGAAACATATTTATTTTTAACAAATATAATAGGTTCCCACAAGGTAAATTTGTGGGTTGAATAAAAATTTATCATGAAACTCATGTAACTTATTTAAAATTCTATAAGTTCTACTTGAGCCACTAGATAAGGGGTTTTGAAATTGGATTAACATCAGGAACTAAGTAAATAGTAAATACAACTTCCCAATAAAGTATAATATGAGGAAACGCATCAAAATAAACATCCAAATACTCATTTACCATCAGGAAATCATTAATATGAACAGTTCCCTTACATTCAACAATATGTGAAAGAGAACATTCATTTCCACCTTTTAATAGATTATCAGCTTCCTAATATGTTATAAATGGAATTATTTACTTCTTATATATAAACATAAACTATTTCTCTAGAGAAACATCATTAGATCTAAAATCTATCTTACCATGGTAAACAAAATTTCAATCTATGCCCAGAATAACATCAGTGAAAACTAGGAAAAAATAACAAGGTTTTTAGGAAAATTCCTTCCACAGAAAGTGAATGTAAGATTATTATAATTAATATTTTATTAATATTTACCCCATCTGTTTTAATCATGATTAATGGCTTCATTTATTGAGGTGGAATATAAAATTTACATGAAAATGTCTCAACAATAAAATAACGTGAAGCAACTGTATCAAAAAAACACATTAACGTAATCTGAATAAAAATAATAATGTACCTGATGCCACTTTGTTTGATAGCCCAACATATGATGAAGTGGTTTAAATTGATTTCATCATAACATTTCTTCTTATATTTTGTTTACTTCCCATCATTTTGGTTACTCTTTAGACACTCAATTACATAATGAACTATCTTATTATTTTTAAAAAATATTAGTGACTGTACATCAAAAATTTTCTTACCACTACCAGGATCTTGTTCATTAAACTTATGAGTCATATTCCCAAACATAACACATCAAATACACTTACTAGACATAAAAAATACTTACTTGGTGTGTTTTTACCAGAATTATCACAAAACAAAAACTCAATTTTTTTACAATCAAACTTCTTTGATGCATTATTCCCTTTTCCTACCACCATGAAAACTTTTTCTACTAGTTTTAAAAGAACACATGATCATATACAGACATCATTTCTACCTTTTATACATATAAAATAAGTATTTATAACATTTTAATACATGAGAATCCAATTACCTTAGTATTTTGGCTTCAATCCTGAGTAAAAACTATATATTTTACTATCAAGATCCCAGATAAAATTTGTATCATACACTACAACATTATTATACTTTTGCAGCCGTTTAATAATCCATTGCTATTTTTTAAAATAAATTTGTTTCTATTTTAATAAACCACCATAAAATGTGTGTTCTTTTTATAGTTGCGACACTTCTCCCCCCAACTCCCCCGACACCCCCAACCCCCGACCCCCAGGACCCCTCGAAACCCTAAGACCTCAACGACCAGCACGACCCTAGATACACCTTAAAGACCTCACCACACCTCACTGCCCCTCAGAATGCCTTACCACCCATCGCAACCCCTACAACCCTTCGAATTCCAAGTATCCCGCGACCCAGACAACCCCCATGACCCCAATGACACCCTGAAGCCCTCGACGTGTCTCGTCACCCCTCACCACACCTCTCTGCATATCATCGGCCCTCTCAGAGCCTCATGGCCCATCACCACATATATTTGCTCAATTATTTCAAATATGTTTACATGTTAAGAAACATAATTTCATACGTTTAAAATTTTTATAGGTTTTTGATCAAGTGTCGTGTTCAATGAAATAATATATTATAATAGGGTGTGAAACGAAGTTGATTATGAACCTACACCATTATTGATATAGATACATTTTATGGTATAATTATATAACTTTCATTCAAAATAATATTATATTATATGATATAGTTATGGTTACCATAAAGAGGATTAATATGTTCCTATTATTACTCCTGATATTTATCTAATATTCCATATCAAGTATTTTATTGGGATTTATCCATAATTCAATCATTAAAACATTAGTTAAATTCAATTCTTATCACAATGTCTGGTGTTAGTTTTTCATTTGGTTGGTAAATTACATGGACCAACCATGTGGGTAGGGGTGTTTAATACTATTCTTACAATGTTGTTGATGCATGATTTGAGGAACTATGAATCCAAACAATAAAACACTAAAAAAGTGGAATATTACTATTTTACTTTAAGATTTTATAATCCAATACACCTCATTTTCCTCCCATTTGTTTTCAGCAGCCCCTCATGCTTAAACTTCCCACTCCCTCTCTTCCATGTGGAGATCTTACTCATCCCTTGTCTGAATCGAATTTCATCTGAGGTTTTGGTGTGCATAAGATAAATCTACAACTTTGTCTTCATCCCTTATTCTCTAATCTCACTGTTAAGTGAGATATTTCCATTTATGTCTTATATTCCCCATTTTCGTGCCTTTTATCACATTTTCTCTTATTCTAGATTAAACCAAATGCCGATATTAGATGATTGGAAGTCTATTATTCTAAGTTAGGTGGTCCTTGGAATTAACCCATACTTCGAAATTTTTTTAAGTGATGCATTTGTGGTCATACCGGTCTATCCTTGTATCGACCTAGTTTAAATTTAAATTTAAAGTTATAATTTCTATTTTCCTTAATTAAACAACCCCTTTCACATACCTTGAACCTTACAAAAAAGAAAATACCAATTAAATTCCATAATGTTGAATTGAACCAATAATTAGACAATAAAATGGAAAGTCATGTTTTATAAAAGTGGATAATATTAAAGGGTGAACTATTGTTGAATCCTTGACCATGTTTTGGATTGGTATCATTATATTACTCATTTTGTTTATGGGGTTTAAAAATAAATTGTGAGATAAATCAATGGTTATGAAATGGAATTCCACAATCATTGATGTTGTAAATGTAATTGAAAGCATTATAAATCATTATGAAATGAAGGGTGAATCTTAAGAGAATCCTAATATTGGGATCTGAACCTTGTGTTGGGCCTAATAAATTGATTAATGTAAAACTATAAAATTATGAATTATGATTAACCTGGTATGATGAAATGAAATGGTGAGATTATGATTTTATGTTGACATAGAAAGTGGGTAAAAAAATAATCTCAAGTTAGAGATAGATGTTATGATGTTATGATGTGAATGGATAGATTTTTAATTTAAATGATATTTTAAATTTAATTATTAAATGTTAAAAATGTTAAATGGGATAAATAATGTAAAAGGATGTTATAGGGGTTGATTGGAATTGCTCTTATGAAATGATATTGTTATATGTATCGGTTTGGAAAATTATCATCAAGTAGTTTTGATTATAAAAATACAATCACTCTCCTAAGAAGTGTTGAGTTATAATAAGAAAATGATCTCATTGATGGTATTGAGTAACTATAAGAATACACCCTCATTGGTCGTGTTGAGTTACTAAATGAAAATTCCCTTATAGGAATTTTTTAGTTACTAAATGAAAATTCCCATATAGGTGGTCTTGAGATAATAAATAAAATACCTATAAGGATAGATATTATTCAATGGTTGGCACAATCCATGCGATGTGCTCATAGACACTCCAATATTGGATGAATTAGGTATGGTTGATCAAGGTCATAGGACTACGGATCTATAGTGGTTGATACAAGACTCAGGTGTCCTCATAGAGCCCAAGAATTATTGTTTACTTACTTCATTGTTATTAAATTATAAATTTATTTATATGTACCTCTTCTACATATACATTACTATAGTCTGGATATTTAGGGATATCATTGGTGTTGGCCAATTTAATTATAGTCGAACCTTTCTAATGATTCCATTGAACATGGTACCAATGTTGATGCTACATGATTGTAGGATTGATTTTGGAAAAGGTTCAATTCTTGATGATTGGATTAATAGGAAAAAGAATGGGAGTTTGGGACTAGGATTGGACTTGGGACCAAATTCAATGTTTTTCCTAGTTTTTTCATTTAAAATATTGGTTTCTATTTTATATGATCTTCTTATGATGTATTCATTTCTTGACATGTAGTATATAGTTTATTGGTTATATCATAGTTTGTTTTTTATTATCTCTCTATTATTTTATGTATATTTTTAGTTTTCATGATTCAGTTTTCTAGTGGGTATGTTCATTAATTACGATATGTATTTATATATGAATGACTTATTTAACATATTTACATATTTTATCAACAAGACTATATGAATCTATTTCACTATTTAGTAATAGTTATGTGTGTTATTTATTTTTTAATATTGCATAGGCACATTGTGATCCACATGGATAAAAGCTGGATGACATTACTGAGGAACACACCCTATTATGCTAATTGTTTGTAGGAGTTTTTTGATTTTTCTATTTCCAATCGATCTGTGGAAGGGAGAAAAATATGTCCATGTCCTAAATGAAAATTTAGAATATGGTTTAAGAGAGATTAGTTAATGAACATTTAATATTTAATAAATTCTATACTCAAATTTTTTTTATATTTGGCAAGGAGAATCGAACGTTACCGAAAGGTTGAGCAGTGATATTAATCTACAAAAAGAGCCCCCAACTTCATCGACATTGGAATATGAAATAAAAAACCTTATAAATGATTCATTCGGTATTACAAGACCCCTCCATCAATATAAAAATATATCAGAACAACCAAATAAGGGTGATACAATTAGAAACGTGACAAGTTGTGTTTATGAGACTATATGAGAACTAGATCAAGATTGTAACATATCAACAAGTCCTCCTCTTGATACTATGGAGAATAATGTAAGAGTAAACATTGCTGAGGAAAATACATTTCATGGTTTAGTTTATGATGGATATCAGTGTTATATAGTGGATGTTTGATATATTCAAAACTTTTTTTCTCATGAAGTTGTACTATATCAAATGTCTATGTGGAATTACAAATAATGAAATGTCTATGATATTTTAATTGTTGTGAGATTGATTTCATAAAGAAAACTTCCACGATATTTTTATGATATGAAAAACGTTTTTAATAGGCTTGCTCTGAATTATACAAAAAAAACATGTGTGTCCCAATGATTGTATGCTTTATTAGTCAGGGGATTCAAGTAGACGGGATCGCAAAAAATGTTGTTCATCTAGATGGAATTCAATGGGTGATGTTGGAAGTCTGAATCAACATAATACCATTATGAAGAAGAAATGGAACAAACCTGCAAAGTTTTTGCATTACATTCCTTTATATCGTTTTTTGAAAAGATTATTAATGTCATCCAAAATCGTGGGACACATGATGTGGCATTCTATAGATAATTAATATAATGGGTTAATGCGACATCCATGAGATCAACAATTTTTGGAAAACATTTGATTCATTACATACAGATTTCTCTACTAATCCTAGGAATGATCGATTAGGATTCAGTGCCGATGGATTCAACCCATTTTCAACTTTAAGTGTCAGTTATAGCATTTGGCATGTTGTTTTGATCCATTACAATCTGTCTCTATGGATGTGTATGAAAAAAACGTATTTTATCATTTAGATGATTATTCCTGGGAAAAAATGCATGTAAATGAAATTAATGTATACTTTTATCCTTTAATTGAAGATTATAGGATTTATGGAGCAACGGTATTGATACATATGATGGTTCTTCAAAAACAATATATAAAATGCATGTTTCTTTAAGGTGGACCATTAGTGACTTGCATAGACTTGGAAATTAATCTTGTTGGAATACATAAATGGGATTTTATTTTCCTATTTTTAATTTTGATTTTGTGTCCAAATGGAAACCTCACAGTAGAAAATGGTGCTCCATGATCCATCAAACTTCTCTTAGTGCATCTTATAGGTTTTGTCTGAAGAGATCAAAATTTAACGGTTTTAATGATAGTAGACCACCTCCAAAGTTTTTAACTAGTTATAAAATATGGGCACAACATGGAAATGTTGAAATAGAATTTGGAAAGGTTCATAATTTGAATGATAGTGGGAAACACGTTTGAAGTTCATCTTCATGTGAAATCCGAATGCCATAGTGGGAGAACAAAATATATTCTTCAAACTTATGTATTGTGAATTTAGTTTTTTTCAGCATAATATTGATGTGATCCATATTGAGAAGAATGTAGGTGAAAATTTGATCTTACCATTGATTAATGAGATTGGAATATCTAAGGATCATCTCAATGCTCAGAATGACTTACATTTAATGAACATAAAACGTGATCTCTAGATAGATGAGAATGAAAAGTATGCTTCAGAAATTTTTTCAATGAAAAATAGGAATAAAAATAAATTCCTTTGAAGTTTAAATCATGTGAAGGTATCTGATGTGTATTCAAGTAACATACCAGGGTGTTTTTACATAAATAATCATAGGTTACTTGGATTGAAAATTCATGATTTATATATTATTTTACAGTTGTTACTACCATTAGCATTGTATACATTATTACCTGAAAAAGTTACTACTGTTGTACTCCAATTTTGCAGATTTTTCAGACATCTATGGGAGAAATATCTATATCCACTTGAGTGTGGAAACCTTCAAGAGAGGTTTTTATTGACACTTTGAGAAATGGATATGATCTTTCCTCTATCATTTTATTTATCATGATGCATTTAACTGTCCATGTTTTTAAAGATGATAAATTAAGAAACCTCGTACATTATCTATTGATGTCTCCAATTGATTGGTACATTATTTAGAAGTTTTTCAGTTAAGTAAAAAATTCATGGAAGTTAATTAAATGCATAATTTTTATTTTTTATTTTTTTCACATATATCTTCGGCATTTGAAATCATACGTGAGAAATAAAGATCAACCAGAATGATCTATTACAAAACGCGATTTGGTAGAGGAGTGTCTTATCTTTTGTTATAGTTACTTGGATGATATTGATACAAGATTTAATCGAGTTATAGTTTTTGAATTCACATCGACTCAATCTCAAATAAATGGGAAATAAAAACTATTTCCTACTTTTGTCATATATGTTTGGAGGAACTCAAATGTTACAGTGAGAGAAATGGAATTATTATAGGAACATAGATTTGTGCTGCTGAATTGTGAAATTATAGATCCATTTATTGAAGATTTGAGGATATAATCAAAGAGATGAATGAGAGTATGAACACGAAAATAGAAAGATATAATGAAATCTGTTAATAGAGTGATTGTACAATTGATTTTACAATGTGTAAGTTCATAAATATTTCATTAAATATGGAAATTAGGTTGACCCATTTATTTTATAAATTTAATAATGTAAACGTTTTTAGATCATGAATTCTGATACTCGAGTAGAGTTGCCTGAATATTTGATTTTTCTTTTGTGAGGTCCCCTAAAACAAGTCAGAACGTTCAAAAATTACAATGTGAATGGATTTGGATTTTGTACAGTTGATTAAGAAGTGGGTTTGAAAACATAGAATAGTGGTATACTAAGATTTTTTGAACTGGGATACAATGGAAAGTAGAATGATATTATTGAAATATACTACCATGAGAATTTTTTAGTTGTTTTATTCAAATTCATTTGGTTTGATATTATCCAAGGTGTTAAAAGAGATTCCTTGCAATTTACTTATGTGAATATTTCTTTCTTGGTGTATGTTGGTGGTCATGAACTACATGATCTGTATATATGATCATTATAAGAGAAAATGCTATATTATGTGGATGATGTTTTTTATAAAGGTTGGAGTGTAGTTTCTCACGTAAGACAAAGATATCAGTATGATATGGGTGATGGATTGAATATTTGACTTCTGACATTGAATCTCTTCAATATTAAGAAGTGTACTTATTAGTCCATCATGATATTGAAAATATGAGTCAAGAAAGGATAGATGAAGTGGATTAAGTAATAGAGCAGAAAAATATACATTATTGAAGGGAAAAATGATTATATTTATAGTTATTCGTTCATTTAGGAACAACATATTTCATTTGTGCAGTCATTCATTATCATTGTTATGCATATTTTTTTGTTTGTAATGTACATCTATTATCATTTTTAATTTCTTTTTTTTTCTACATAAATTTGTTGAAATATATGTTATGAACATAATTTTATTTGATTAACTGACAGGAAATCCAAGGACTAAGGGTTATACTGTTTCACAAACCACTGTGACAGATGATGATCCATATGTATACCTCACTACAGTATCTGAACCACCATCCAATTTCCCCCTACACCATCTCCCCTTGCACCATATCTCACACCCTCTTTGAGCCTCCCATTAGTAGCTCATTCGTCTCATCCTTCTTTAAGAGCCTTAGTAGTGAGGGAGTATCGTGCCACATCTAGTTATTCACAGAGATATTGGACGGTGACTAATAAAGGTACAAATTTTAATATAAATAAATTTATAGCACTTTTTTATACTAACTATTTGTTTATTAAATATGGAAACAATGCATGTATGGAGAAAAATATAACAATCTCAGACATGTGGAATATGACTGGAGAGAAGATATTTATGCCATTTGATTCATATGGGTTCCCTACGGATGACGCTGTTGGATTACTTGACTAGATTATAGGCCAGCTGGAAGTGGAGGTAGTTTCCCTTATTATTCTGTATGATGATTGGATTAATATGACTCTAATATGGAAAATTGATGTTTTTTATTCCCATATAATTTTTATTTTAATACATTATGGTGTAATTGAATGTCATGTTTTTAATTTATAATATTTTCAAAATAAAATTTTGTGTATAGATGTTTTTCCACATTACGGTTGCTGATATTCCAGAATGAATGTGAACATAAAAAAATCTAGGTAATAAATGGAAGGACATTAAATGGAGATTGTGGAGCGATGTCAATGATACTTCATTGACCACCCAACTGATGTAAGACTAGCTACCCGATAAGGTACCCAAATAACAATGTATTGTTTTTGTTGACACACATCATTATGAGAAACTAATGGTATTTAAATATATATTATTAGATTAATTTCATTTTACACTTATACATGTATATGAAGAGAAGATTACATTGGATACATAAATATTAAATTATATTTTATTTATTTTAGGACCTTTCAAGGAAGAATGCATCATGTTGGGAAAATCAAGTCATCCCTCACATTGTAGGGTCAAATGTTTTTTCTGGAAGTTTATTGTGGTAATATAATTATTAGTTTAAATATTTATAATACAATAATATCTCTTTAATATATTAAATTTTTATTGATATTTTTTTAATACATTCACAGAGTTTAGGGTACCAAGCTTCCTTAACCAAACTATGGTTGAATGTTTACAAAATATCTTATAGAAGTTTGGTTAATGATCTTACTAAATAAGTTGGTGGTATGAACTCATTTTTCATTATAATAACTTATTATTAGTTGTTACTATGTTAATATAAATTAATTATAATATGATTGGTATTTTATTTATAGGATAAAATTAATTAACTATTAGATGAAAATATTATGTAGTCCTACTCAGTCTCGCAGAATGACCTAGTGGATAAATCCTTCTAAAAGAGTATCATGGTAGAGTGCATAGGTTGGGATTGGGACCCATAGTATCTAAGGTCTTAGGAAGGCCACCATCGATTAAATATGTTTCTAATTATGGTTGTAGTCAGTCCATACATCATGACACTCAGAGAGAGATTGTTTCTCAAAGAATCATAATTCAAGAACAGGGGTCTCAGATATCAGCTTTGCAGAATGCATTGATTGATTTATATCTGAAGATGACCAGATCATCTCCTGGTGGTATTAAATCAATTGGTGGTGAGTTAACAAATCACAAAAAGTCAAAATCATTTATTTTATTAACATTTATTGGTTTTCAAATTAAATATAAATATACAAAAGTATTTAATTTTCAAGTTAATATTCTTACAGGTGGTAGGACAAAGTAGAGATCAATTTGGGGAGGTTGATGAGTTGTGTTCATCATTGGACATTGATTAGTTGTATTATTGATATGTTGGAAAAATATGGTAATATTATGTTTGTAATGTATCATGTGTGGCATAGAGTTGCCACCGAACGTTTTCATGACCTATCATTTTCTTGATTTCTCATGTTTCCTTTTATTAATTATGAACCTTGTCTTCCAATGACCCTATTAATTTACAATACTTATATTGTATTAATGGATATTTATATTTATGACTAATAAAATATTGTGTAAAAAATTTGATATTGTTATATCTATGGTGTATAGGATGAGGATGATTTTTTTGGTGATATTTCTAAAATAATTATAATGTATTCAGGTATATTTACAACCTTCTGGGACTTCCCACATGGAATATTCTAAGTTTATTTACTGTCAAGAGTCATTTTTTATGATTCATTTTTCGTAAATTTCTTAGTTTTGTTACCCAAGGATAAACTATAAACTTTCTTGATGATTGTTTTGGAAATATCCAGTTCTATAACTCCGTTCAACTTCTTTTTAGTTGATATCCCTTCATTCTCCAAATTGTGTAGAATTCACTTCTCATGTTTTATAGTTGGAATTTGATCACCCCGCATATGATTTCCAATTATTAAAAACAATTTTGATTAGAATTTATAGATATCTATTGATCCCTTCAGTGTCTTAGTCCTGTTAAGGTAGAGGGACTTTACACTTTATTAGTAGTATAATAAACCACCATCATTTATCCTTGTAAACTAGATCCATCATATTTATCATTGTATAATTTATAAACATCATCCTTTCACAATAAAGACATTTTATAATTTTCTTCGTCTCTTTAGTTTTCATTTTTATCAAAGTTATAGAAGAAACTAAATTATTATCAAAGTCAAATCATTCTTATATAAAACTAAAATTTATCAAAAACCATGAAAGAAAATTAAATTATTAAAAAGAGAATGAAAATTCAATAGATAACTCAATCAGATATGGATCTACACTCTAATACCAATTTATAGGATCCAAGGAGGGATGTAATTAAGATTTAATGGGTTATTGAATCAGTGTTGGAGTCTAATTAATAATTTTAATTTCCTATTAACTTTTACTTTGCCACATTTAGGTGAGTGATTCTATTATTCCCTATCTCTCACATTATCTTTTTAATTTAGATAAAGACAACCCAATAGACACACACAAGAGACGCAAATATTGACAAGTTTCACCTCTCAAAACAAAAGGCTAGTCCTTGGCATGATCTAGAATTTCACCAAGATTATATGATCCACCAGTGTCATGCTAGGAATACAATAGGGAAACTTGTATACAAGTTTCCATATATGGTGCATAAAACACTTGACATCATCCCACTAGATCATTATATTTTCATCCTAATAGTTTCATAATTGTAGAGGAATCAAATAAGGATCTTTTCACTAGTACAACATGATGATGGTATTGAAAAAAGGTAGAATGAATAGTTTTTACACGGTTTCCCAATTTTTCTCATGAACAGTGAGGACTCCCTCCATAATCAGTGTCATGATAATGGTTGGTTTACAGTATGGATAACCGTCTAGAACAATTTTGAGCCTCATTAAACGGGCTAAAAATTGAAAAAAATCCCCACTGACCTTATTTCTTTTCACCCTGTATTTATTTCTCCATGTGCTCAAGGGGCCCCCCACCCATGCTCCTCCAATCCTATCCTCTTAAAGGGTTTTATTGAACCCCATTATCTGGTATTGAATTAAACCTCTTTCAAGTGAGTTTTATATCACTCATTGAGTTTATAAATCATCACACCTTTATACATTTACCTCCTCTCTAGATGCATTATTTTGGTGAAACTAAAATCACCATATTATCAAGGTATTCATATATTTATTGAATTTCTATCTATATGGACCAAAACATGTCTTGATATTGGTCATGTCGGTCATATATTGTATTTGGTAGGTGGTCTATAGAATTTCCCTTAGATTCCTATTTCTTTATAAATTGTGTAACAATGATTTCTGGTGGGAAGTATATGTGGTGACTTGTGAATTTTTTGTTTAATTTTTTTTAACATAGTTCATTAGGATTAGTGTCCCTTGTTTATTAAATTAACCATGTTAAGGACCATGAACCTCAAATTTTAACCACACATAAGGGTTTAATCCTTGAATAACATAATATAATTAATTTTTTTTCTAATAAAACCCCATTTTAAGTTTATTTTATTCTAAAATATCAATGTTAAGATCAAATTAATTATGGGAGGACGTGACAACCCCCTATGCATGATTTTGGGACCAAACCCTCTTTTAGGTGTATAGGGACTATGTCTTATTGAGCAAACTAGATTTTCTCATATGGAATGAATGCTAGAATGGCCTACCACATAATGTTTCATGTATGGTGTTAACTACCATGGGTAGTCCACATGAACCTATTACTTATATTCAATTCTCAAAAACCTTTAATTATAGAAAGGACTACCAAATTAATTAAATAAAATGGTTTGAGTAGTGGAGTGATTACTACCATTTCCTTTTGAATTTATAATTGAAATAACTTATGGGTGTGAAACTCATTAAATCCACTTGATTTATAAGATGGAAGGACTCTACACATGGCATCATTGTTATTTAAAACATAAAGAAAATAAATGTATTAGTTTCAAATTTAAAGACACTTGTTTTCCTTTTTAGGGAGTACTATGTATGGGATCATATGTTGTTGATACATTTTATGTTAGGGGTGATAAATTTTATATCATGGATGACCACACTATTCGGGTTACATAGCTTCATATGAGTAATATCGGTTCCCAAGGGGGAACACATTGGTTGGCTCAGTGGAAAGATTATTACACCATGCAATGAGTGAAACTCAGACAAGTGTCTGTGGATTTGAATGTTCTTTTTCTTATGAAAAAATTGGTTTCCTTGTATTATTTTGGATATAGGATTTATGTTCATGTGAAATTGAAATGGTTTTTTTTCAAGGAACTGGTACTGGGGCTGGAGAATCAGCTGTGTTTTTTATAAATCTAGCTTTAGTGGTAGTTTAAACTATCTCTATGTAAATGGATCATATTTAGAATTGGTCAAAACCACCACTATAATATAGTATTTTAATATCAACGATGGTTAAAACATCCTCTTATAGAGTTTCATCATCGATTATAATTTTGCAACAGTTATCTTGGTTTTAGGGGTGGTTTTCTTGGAGAATATGAAATTATTTTTTAATGGCGGTGTAAACAGTTGAGAAAAAAAATCATTTTCCATCAGGGACACGACCGCTAAAACCACAAAAAAACCTCCTTGAAATGTGTTCACTATGATGGTTACCATAAACTGCTGCGAAATTGAAGAAACAATAATGTATGGTATTCTAAGACACATTTTAGCAGCGGTTTTTTAAAACCACCGCAGTAGCATATTTTGGCAGTTTAAACCACTACTATGTGGTGATTTTCCAATAGTGATACCTTGAAAATTGTGTAAATTTTTCTTCATATGCTGACATTTAATCCTCATACTATCTGAATTCCAATAATTTTTTCCACTCTAAGTATAATAACCATATGAAAATTTTTCTTAATAGAAATATTTTTGAATTCGTGTCGTTTGAAAGCATAAATATCCTCACTATCCCTAATATTCTTGACCATGTTCTGCCACTATTCAACATCACATTAAAAATAGTAAATAAAATGACTAAACATTTGATTTTTGGAACACCCCATGATATCCAAATCTGTTTCCAGGGATTTAATCCATTATTCTGCTACCATGAGTATATTAAATCCACTAAATGTTGGAGGCTGTTTCCACATTAAATGTTCCATTATTGTCATGATCCTCTATAGTAGATATATATGATATCTTACATAGATGAAACAACCATTTATGGTCTGTATTAACTGATTCATTACTACTAAAAACTTCTTAGTTCTAATTCCAACGATTCCATGTTTCTAATTCAGAATAATATTTTCTTCTCAGTGCCTTCCCAATTCAGCTACTTTATTTCCTCTGTATAAAACCATTATGAATTGACATAATTTAGATGAGAAAACATAGTAATATTAAAATGTTATATCAATTAAACATAAAATTAAATTCAAATCTTTTATAGGTATTCAATTACCATTATCCTATTCCTCTAAAGTTATCTAAACATTTCTCCAATAACAACAATAAAGAGAGAAACTTAAACATTATATATTCTAGAAAGGATGACTTGAAATCACTTTTTTACATCTAATAGATCATTTAGGTTTATATTTTGAGTCAACCAAATCATAATTCATACAAGAAAAAAACACATAATTACAAGATATAAACATATATTCAGTGTTAATTTTTCCACCATATATAATTTTTCAAAACAAAACATCATTTCATTTATTGATGAAAAATCATCAAGATATTAAAAATCAACTCTTCCATTCATAAATTATCGTTAAATCATATGCAACACATTTTCAAACATTGAATGATCAAAAAATATATCAGTACGGGGCATAAAAAGGAATATAAAAACTATTATTCCATGAATAAAAACATTTACCAAAAGTTATAACTTTTACACATAAAACATAATCTATTTAGCTAACCTTATGAAATCATAAATTTATTGTAAAAAACTAGCAAGAAAATATAATAAGAGTACCTTGTGGAATAATTTTCATATCACTGTTACATGTAATTTATCTCTCATAGGAATATAGGGAGTAACCTTTATAGTTATATTTGGAATTGCCCACATAGTATTTTCCCTTAATCTCTTACGAGAAAAATAAACAATTAACTTCGTCCCTTTACCCAATGAATTATATAGCTATAATGGTCTCTCCTACCATCATTTTATCATTGATTCACCCATACAAAATGAAACCCTAGAACCATAACATAATCACAACACATAAAAACTTTCTTAAAATAAACACTCTGGATGGAAAACAATTTTCATTTTAAAGTCAAGTTTCATTATTACAAATCCATGCACTCAAAAATGAAAAAAATTAATTTGAAAATAACACTCTAAAATTGAAAAGGAATATTAAAAAAATAATGTTTCGTGAAAGTGTTAAATTCCATTTATTATATATATATTTAAAAAACATCACATCTGTCTTTTTTAAAAATAGTTGACAATGTAACTTTAAAATATGGTTTTTAAAAAATAAATCCCTTACCTTGAGGTCGACTAGTCACGTACAATATCTATCTTCCTAAATAATAAAATTAGGTTAATTTAAAATTTTTTGATTACCCTTCCTGAATTTATTATTCCTTTTATATAAATTATTACCATGTTATTAATCATTTAAATTCATGTTTCATGTTTGGATGATATTCAGTTCATTAGTCCAAAATGAATTCGTTCGGTTGACTATAGTCGAAGATGACATTATTCCATCTTATCCATAATGATATGATGGAAGTAATTATCATTAATATAATCAAATAATAATTTTAAATCTATACATTAATTATGTTTATGAAAAATAAACTATGTTATAATCATAGTGACGGTAGGTCATACGTACGCGTGAGTAACATTCCTATTATTCAATTATCATTATAAAAATATTTTAAGTTTTATTTTATATTTATTTAATTATCATAATATCAAATATTATATCAATAAATTATAAATACTTTTATATATCCTTCTTGTGTGATGGTTATGAAAAACGAATCACATCCCTTCATGGAGGTGATAATTCACACATACGCATGAACGACATTATCGTTTTACTGTGCATTGAATGGTAAGAAAATAAATGATATATTATATTATAATAATGATATATATTTCATTAATATCATATATAAACAATAATTAAATAATTATAAAATGAATAATAGATGGTTATGGAAAATGAATTACATTGGTTCACGAGGTGGTCGTCATTCGTACACATGGACGATGGATTCTTTTCCCATTTGTTGAAAAAGAATATGGATATGTATTATTACATATTCAAAATAACATCATAGTATATTTAGGATACTATATTTTTTTCATGATTTAATAAGAATTGATAGATTTTTTAGAAGAAACAAAACTAAGACATGTATATAAAAACTATACCTCTTCTTTATAAATACACCATTACTTAACAGCTTAGGACCACTAAGGTTAGTTTTATGCTAAAAATAAATCTATAGAATGTGTAGATAGATTTTTGGAAGGTATTAATTCATATATTTTCTGAAAAAATTGTGTTTAAGTGTATTTAAAATTAGAAGAATTGGTTCCGTCTTATGGGGGAGGGGAGGGGCACTCTTTGAATTTCTCAAAATATTAAATTAATGTAAATTAATATTCATTTTGGAATGGATAAAAAGTGATTTATTTTATAATACAGGGTAATTATGTATCTAAATAATAATATATAATATTTTTGTGAGATTTTTATGTCCCATTATAACCCATATTATTTAGTTTTAACTGTTGTTTATCCCATTTTAACTATTGTCGGGACAACATAGAAATTACTATTTAAGGGTAAATATAGTTACTATAAAATATAAAAAGGCACATAAATGAATCATGGATGATATATTAAACCTTATTCATATAATTTGGATGAATTTATGATTTATAGTAATTTCATATAATTTAATAAAAATATTATTTATTTTAAAACATTAATAATGTAAAATTGGTAGTATTCATTACTTTGATTTTTAAAAACATCAAGATGACTGCTATAATTAGAAAAAAAAACAATTTTCTTAATTCATAACATGTCAAGGTAATATAGAAAATTATTTTATGAAATTAATTATATCAAATATATTTATTTAAATATTTTTAATAACATTTATTCTATATTTCCATTAATAAAATAATTAATTCTTCTACATTGTATAAGAATTTACTGTAATTATTTTTCACTAAAATTTACAAATAAATTCCAAAGATATTGATAAATATTTTATCTTTCCAAATAATATTTATTGTTTAATATATCGTTTTTATGGATTCATATTTAAAATTTGATACTTTTTAAAAACATTAGTATGCCATCTTTGACATGACTTCAAATTAAAATTTTATAAATATCATACTATCATCAAAGTAGATTAAAAAATTTATAAATTCAACTTAAGTATGATTTTGGTAAAAAAAAGTCATCCATTAAAATTATTAAATGTTTTATAAAATTGTTATAACCCTTATCACATTATTTTTACCCATAATTACATAATTTACCCTTTACTATGGTAATAAAAAATACTAACTTTACTATTTATGTTGGCCAAAAAAACATACCTATTAAGTAAATTTTCAACATAAAATTTTAAAAATGGAATAGATTTTTCAAAATTGAAATCATGGAATTTTTAGATTTTAATTTAATATAAATTCTGAAAAACAAAATGAAAAATAGTTTTTCCAAAAAAAATCCCATTTTTAAACATAACATTATTTTACAAAATTAATGTATAAATTATATATAAAAATCCATAATTGTATTATTTTAAATGTAAATGAACTAATTGAAAGTAAAAACTAATTTATGAGATAAAATTTTCATGTAAATATTGTTTTCAATTAAAACTAGTATTTTCCACTATTCATTGAAAGATTAATATTTTTTTAAAATTCTCATAACTTCATTCAAACATACCAGATAAAAATATATTTTTTCAAAATAAAACTAAATAATAAAAATAATTATTTTATACATAGTAATTGAATAAATCTATTTAATAAATCTATATTCCTTTTGATTTTAAGAATTATTTAATATGAATATCAAAATACTACTAAATATGACAGCAATTTATTCTATAAATACTTATGTTGTCACATTTAAATTAAAAACTCATCCTTTAACTTCATCTCTTTTTCATTTCATTGGTTAAATCGATTTCTCCCTTTGAAATCATAATTTAATCATTCAATATAAGGATGATAGAATGTTAATATATAAATTTCCAATGATTCAATTGACGTAATTTATATACATTTTTTATTTACGTAAAAAATATAGGTTCTAGAGTATTCTCAAATTACCCACTTAATGGATAAATTCTGTCTTCACTTCATCAAAATTGGTATCTTCATTAGATAACATTTATGATACCAATTATTAAGATTTCACCAAGATGATATCTTTCAGTTTTGTATTAATATCTTGAAATATTGCTCATTTTCATAAAGGATGATCATTTTTTTAATAAATATTCTTCAATATATCAATTTCTTTGATAATTCCTAGATGGTGACATCTTATCTGTTGTCTTATTTTGATATCTTACTCATTTTCCTTAGTTCTATTTAGAAGAACATATATCACCTTCAATTTCTTATATAGATAGCTTCAACACAATACATGGGAATAAGGTTGGAATTCTTGGTTCCCTAGTGAGAGTAGAATATTTTAGATTTTCATATCCACCAAGGGACTCTTTATTATTTATCTTCATGTTCTAGTGAACTCATCATGATTGGACTTTAGATTTTCATGTTTTTAAATCCCTTTGGAATCATGGTTTCTTTTAATATTTCAAGTTCTTTGTGTGGGAATTTCTTCATTACAACAACCATAAAATCACATTTATCTCTTGATGAAAGCTTAATTTTGTTGAGAACTACTTATTGAACTAGAATTATTATTAAACAATCCTTTTAGTTTTGTGTATCCTACATTCACCTACCATATAGTACTTTTTAAATTATTGGGCCATCGGTTGTTAACAACATATCCTGAAATATGATTTCATCTTTATGTGAAATCTTTTGTTTCCATTTATCACTTATATACTATATTAATTATTCCATATTTTTTCTTTTTCCAATTGATATCTTTATATGAGGATGAAATATTTTAGAGTATGGTAATATTTCATAGGACTTAAACATGGTTCCTCAAAAATTTACTCCACTAATCTAATTATCTTATTCCATTCATGAATTGGTACCCTTTATTTCTTCACATTTTTTCCTTAAATACATATTTCCATGTCCTATTTTCAATGACCTATGGTGTGATATCTTCTTCCACAATAAAGGAATATTTTTCTAGGTGTTCGGGTAACATTCTTCTTGGTCTTCATGGGTGTGCTTTATTTAATATTTTTCATTTGTTTCAAAACCAAGGATGAGTCAACATTATTCATCGCATACCTTTTAATTGGAAATTTTTATCTTAAATTTCAGAATTATTAGATATATTAATATTATATTTATATTACCATACATATTAATTGTGATCACTACTGTTGTATCTTCCACAAAAAATTTAAATACTACCAAATCTATTCTTAATAGATAGATGATTCCCTTTCATCTATAGAATTTTCATAATCACATCATTGTTACCCTTGATATTGGTTTTCATTATACATCAGATGTTTAAATAATGGTATAAAAATAAATACTCATGTTTCTGAATCTATCACATTACCAACAATATCCAACAAAAATTGTTTTTCTTCGTTGAAAAGTATCCTAGAAAAAATTTAATATTTTTTTTATTGTGATATTTTATTCTATACATAGGATTTATTAAGGTGAAAAATTATTTCGTACATAATTACATCCACTTTTAATATAGTGGTTGTTTCTCAAAAACATTCATTATCTATATTTGTATAGATTCTGTTTTGAAACTTTCACGTTACAAGGAACTGTAATTAACATGAACATAATTATCTAATATCACCATTTCTTTTTAGCCTATAATATACTATCCTTTAGATGACCCCAAACTATTGTTTCGGCCTAATAGTTGTATTTTAGAATAATAATACTCATTAGAATAATGAGTGTAAGTTTATCCCCCTTAGATTATTTTGAAGACTCGGCTAGAGTTGTTTAAATATTTACTCATTTGATTTCAAGCATAAGATAACTCATCTTGAGGATATTAATCTCTTACTCCACTAAATGTATTCCATATTCACTCTCTATCTTGTTCTTCTAAAAAATATGTCATGAATTTTATTATTATCATATAGAATATGATCAATCTATTTAATCCTTTTTTACTTGACCTCAAGTTGTGAATTCTTTCCCTCAATAAAATACTTTTACTTTTCTTCCACAACATTGATATTTTCATGAAGCTCATTATTATATTATTACATTTATTGAATTTTATATAGTCATTCATAATAAAATCTATAGTATCTTCCTTCAACACCCACATATATTACACTTATTCATCCTACTTATTTGGAGATCTTTACACATGTAAATCATTTCCATTCAAAAGCTTTCTCCATAGAATCACACTCATATTAATATTTGATGATATCCTTACAAAATATTTGAAAATATCCCCAAATGATATTGAATATTTATTTGGGATTATTATAAAGAATATCCTTTAAATTACTAATTAATTAATCTTGTGAATCCTCTAAATTATAATCTTCTCCACTTTTTCTTGGTTCTTCTATAATATAGTTTTGATAATAGATGTTTATTACCCCATATATATTCAAAATCATTGAATCCTTTGAGGTGGGAAGGTTTAACATCTTATTATTACTGGTTCCAGCACTAAATTTTGTTCTTCATTACTTGATAATCATTATTTAGGATTAGAACATGGGGAAATAGATTCTTATTTCTCTCTCGATAAAAGGAATATCATCTTCCTTCTTCCCTATTTAGTTCTCTTCCAGCTTTTCAGGTCTGAGAAGAGATAGAGTACTGATCAGTAGTAAATTAATCATATCTAAGTATTCAATACATTATGATTTAAGAGGGAGAAACTTAAAACTTTAAATCATGATATTTTTGAGAATCTGATCATAGGTTGAATTGTGTGCTATGATACCAATTTTTAGGATTAGTTGGGTTATGGACAACACTAAAGGAGGGGGATGAATTAGTGTTGGTTACTTATTTAAAAATTAAATACATTCACCCTTATTTTACTATTAACTTATTAAATTAAGGTACATATCTATCTATTTTGGATTCAATTATTATTTATAAGAATATGATATGATCATAGAAGAACAAAACACTAGAACCTAGAAGTTTTTAATTAGGTTCACCTATAAGATAAATGATTGTGTATTCAATGTTCAATGGTTGTTATCCCACTCACAAATTTCTCCCATTTTATAATCAATATAATCTTAAGCAAGGGAATTTTCTTGGATCTATATTCATGTCACCAACTATCTGTGATACAAACACAAACTTTTAGCTTCATGAAAATAAAATATTTAACTTATACAAATTTGAAGCAGATTATTAGTGATAAATTAGTGTGTCTTATTTATGTAATGGATATAATCACCTTCCTTAATGTGTTTAAATCCATGAAACTACCTCTTCTATTCTTCAGACATTATAATATAATGATATTTTAGGTTGTTCTTTTCAATCTTCTTCTTTCTCCTAAACAATGATAAACATGTAATTGGATAGTCTATCAGTTTATCTTCATATTCTTGTTCAACACATATTGTTGGTTCTCTATAACACTTGGATACACAAGACATAAAACTAGATCATAAGGTCATCTCTCCCGTTCTCTCTCTTTGATACCCATGGTTTGAAATATGATGTAGTGTCATCTCTCTCTATTATTCATCATTTTTCTATTCTTCTTCATCAACTCTTATAATATAGAAGATAATATCATCGTCAGATATCTTTTTTCCTTTATTTTACTCATATTACATTTAAAACATTCCCATAATATCATCAATATAGTTTCCAAATTCGAAGTTGGAAATCCCCTTGATTTGAGACAATGTATCTTCTCCATAATTCTATTTCAATATCAAATTTTTTTATCATTTAAATATTCATGATACATATGATTAAAAATATCCACATGATATTAAAATTATCATGGGTTTCATTATCACTAAAAATATATATCCATTAAATCCATGGTGGTATTGATCCTTATGGCATGGAATATTATATTATGGTGTGAATATCTCTTTACAACTCATTCTTGATAAAGCATCACAATGTGATCTTCTCCTAGTGGTGTGACTCCTCTATGAAAATTCTCATATCCATGGTGTTTGGATAGAATCATGACATAAATTATACCATCATGAAATTAAAGAAATAATGATCGACAGAGAATACTCCGGTTATATCGTTCAAAACACCCTATATCTTTTAAAACGTGTCAACATTTTAGGAATAATTTTTTAGAAGAGTTAAATGAATCATTTGATTTTGGACTTTTCTAAAATTATAAACTATAATTATTTCATAAGAGTTAATAACTCTTAAATTTCATTAAACTCCCCTAACATTTATATTTTTTACTTAAATGATATTTCATCAGAGTAAAATGAATCTTATGAAATCCAACATCATGTCAAATGATTGTTAAAAAATGATTCTTAATCTTACGTTGGGTTCCAATGAATCTTACAAAATTAACTAAAAAAAAGAAAGACTCTTATTGATTTTTAAAATGACTATTACAATTTCTAGATAACTCTTACAGAATTTTAGATGGATCTTACAAAATATAAATGAATCTTATGATTCTCAAGGGCTTTCATGCCTTTTTCATTTTTTCACTCCATTGTTAAAATTAATATTTTAAAGTAGTACTTAGATAATTTTAATAACAATTATAAAATTAAAAATAAGTACACATGTTCCTCAAAACCATATGAAAAATAGTTCCAGTAGCCTCATATCATCTCAAATAACTTCAAACACCTCATAAAAAATTGTTGGTATATATTCTAAAGGATATAGAGCATATAAATACTCCTTATAGTATTCCAATGAAATTTCACTACCACAATTAACCCCTTTATTATAAGAAAAGATTTTATTTACTAATAGTGAATAATAAATCATCATTAATTACACAACTCTTAGATCCAACGTAATTTCTTTAAACATAATACAAAAATATTTCTGCAATAAAAATAAACACTAGGATCAAACTTTATATATTACCTTCAAAACTACTTCAAAAATATATAAAATTCATCAATATTCACACTCTAAAAACTAGCATATCTACAAATGCTTCAAAAAAACTTAAACATGGTATGTATCAAAAAAATATCAAATATACTAAAACCTCAAAAAATTATTCAAAATTTTCCAAATGAATATAGTTATAATATTTTATAATGGTATCATATCACTTTTTTGTAATTGGGACACAAAAAAATGCATGTATCTACATGAAAACATCACAATTGCATCTTATTTTCAATAAGAAAATTGTAGCAATAAATTTATATGCTTCAATGTGCATCACTAATATGCTAATCAAATAATCACAACCGAATAATTTTTAATTTCACTTAAACATATCATTAATATGATTTGGAACTTCATGATTCATCCAAGTTGTTCTCATTCATCACTTATTTCCAGATATTTTTAGTAACAAATTCAACCAAATATAACATTCGTTCAATATAAACTATTTTTATAACCTAAATATCACATAATTAACAATATTTAGACCCCATTCAATTAAATAATCATAAATTATTTTGATATGGTTTAAAAAATATCCCAAATAAGTCCCTTAATTTGAAAAATTAAAATTAAGTATTATTAAATTTTGATAATCATAAAATATAGAATGTTTATACTTAACATTATTTTTTAATTTATAAATACTTTATTTTTATTTCATAATGAGTTCTATAAAATTTAATAAAATGAATATTTGTTTGGATCACGTTGGTATGACCACACTAAGAGATAGGGATCTCAAAAAATACATCGATATTTTAGGTTTTACTCCTCTTCTTATGATATTTGAAAAACAATATGATATATTGAATTACTATGTCATGTTATAAATATCACACAAAAATTATGTCATTTAATGTAGAATTAGTTTCAATTTGGTAAAAACTATTCATAGTGATAGTGTAAGATTAATTTCATTGTACGATATCTTATCGCATTAACTTATTTCATTAACGAACAATTGTAAATACATTTTTTCATTAAATATTGAATCTGAATAATTATGATTTCATGTACTATATTCATTATTTTTTCATGAACATTATAATCAGTGTCAAAATTATATTTCTTGAAAATATATTACATGTGTTTTATTTCATGACAAAAAGTTGGTTGTTTCACGATACTCCCATACAGTTGAATTCATGTAACGTAATTTTTGGTGTCTTTTTTCCTTCATGAAACACTAGATGGATTCATAAAACATTAATATATACTTTATTTTTGTAATAGTGTAAATACACTAAGACAATATTCTCCTCTTTGTGTAACCTTCATGTGTTATTTGAACAGGAAAGGGTACATGACGATTATTTACAATAATGGATGAAAAAAACACTTATTATCATATCTGAGTGACTCATGGAACAAATTCTCACTAATAAGAGCATGAAACTTCTTTTTACCAAAGCAGAGTCTCTCTTAGTTGATCTATTTTTCATGATAAAAAACATGATCTCTCAAAGAATAAATAATTGGATCTCAAAATTGGTACCTATGTACTTATATACCAGGTTCAACATATCTTTTCTAATAAAAAATTTCATTTCAAAATCTCATTCATAGTCCTAAAAAATGTTCCATGTCCATAATCAATTGTGGATTCTTGACAGCCTCAACATTTTTCAATCATGGGTTTCCTTCTTATTTTTCGACATCTCACAACAATGAGAATCATATCATTTTCATGTAATTGGATTTTTCATTCTCAATGGTATCCTCATGTGAATGAAATTATAATTAGATAAAAATCTTGTTGGCGCCACAATTCAAAATGAAGAAAAGGCCCACAGACAGCCCCATGAGCTGCCTCACGAAGCCACTTCACCTAGTCCCCCCTACACCGCTACTACTGCAAAGCAAAGGAGGCGGGTCGATCCATGAACAAATTTGACATTCACGAACCCTCTGCGAAGAAAAATAGGCAGGATGCTCTGTGAATGGATTTGTCGTTCAGGAACCCTCTGTGAATCCCAGAACGCAGGATGCTCCGTGAACCCATTTGACGTTCGCGAGCCCTCCATGAAGCTACCAAGCCCCTCTTTTCACCACGTGAGCTCCACTATGTGGCCCCTATTCCCTATAAATATAGGTATCCCCCTGACCTCTCTGAACGGACAATCTGACCCTTCAGCTTCTCAACTCCCGAATCATGAAGCACTCTTCTGCTCGGTGTACTATGTGCTATGAGAGATACATCTACTACAAGAAGTGCCTCCCCATTGTCTCGTTTTGATCCCCTCTTCCGAGAGGGATTCCTTTCATGAAGCCTAAGGTCTTTCACGAAAAAGGGGATCCCCAAGGGGACCCGGGTCATCGCAGAGCGTTTATGCTTCACAAAACAACCTTCATGTACACATGGTACTCATGCTAAGGTAGAGTCATTGTACTTCATGAAGCACATTTCTTCCCAACACTTTGCTTCGCGAGGAACCTTTTCTCCATGAGGTTGTGCTCTGTGAATTCCCTTCACTTCACAAAGCACCTCTCATTTTCACTTTTGCCCCATGCTATGTCTTAGGCACCCCACTTCACGAATCTTTCCCCTTCGCAAGTGCCCTCCGCCACGCGGAGCAATAGAGCTCCACAAGGCCCCTGCCTATAGATCCCTCTACTTTAGAAATCCTTTTACCGTGCGACCCTCCAGGTTTTAAGGATGTGACTTCAAAGCCCCTTGGATGATACCACCCGTAGTGTTGTCGAGCCTAATGCTTCTTCTCATAGGAACACTAATGTCTATTGCTTCTTTGCATAGCCATGATAACGTTGACCCCTCGACGGTTCGCTCCGTGAGACCCCCTCAGTACGGCCTTGCCGGGGCCTTCCCTCCCACAAGGAGCAGAGGGTACCAGTTATGTAAGTCCTAGCTGTGCGGAGTAATCCTACCTCGTCCGAGCTACAGGATGTTAAACTACCAAGTAACCTTATCCTCAGCACATGTTGTTAAAATGTGTCCTCTCCTCGTGCCTCGCACTCCAGGTCCCCCCACCTTGGACATTCTCCACGCCCCCTGGTCTCCACAGGGGATGATATCTTCCTTATGGGAGTGGAGTTTGTCCGCGGGGCAAGGGAATACACCTTGGTTTATGCCCACAATCTTTCTTTCAGAAAGCAGCACTCCTGGTCCTCCGCACTTCCACGGTGCCAAGGCCAGCGGAGGGCGTGAGAGGGAACTGGGCTGCTCTTTTATTTAGCTCCAAGTCCCTATCCCACTGCGCTTTACTGGCCACAGGCCTCCATACTGGAGTGAGCCACGACACTGTTTGGGCCGCCTCAGAACATAAGTCCCACTCCTCTTCACTTCCCATGGATGACCCTTTCACGACGTGGTCATCAGGACATTGCAGTCTCTTACTTCTCACACCGAGCATGACTCACATGGACTTAGATTAAGTATCGACCATGACATTTCCCCATCCCGCATGATGTTTAACTGCATTCCCCTCTCCATCTCTAACTATGGTGACTTTGATCCATGTCAATGCATGGTATGTAGGAAGCCTCTATGAGGTTCAATCCCCTCTCCATCCTAAACAACGGGGACATTGATCCATGTCAGGTCATGGTACGTAGGAATCCTCCACGAGGTTCAAGCCCCTCTACATCCCAAACTATAGGGTATTTGATCCATGTCAAGGCATCCTACGTAGGAAGCCTCCATTAGGTTCAAGCCCGTCTACATCCCGAACTAAGGGGACTTTGATCCATGTCAAGGCATTGTACGTTGGAAGCCTCCAAGAGGTTCAAGCACCTCTCCATCCCAATATATAGGGACATTGATAAATGTCAAGGCATGGTACATAGGAATCCTCCACATCGTTCAAGCACACCTTGACACCTGGTTAATTCACGTCAGTTCACCGACATCCACCCGAACTATGGGGACTTTGGTCCATGTCAAGGCATGGTACGTAGGCAGCCTCATGGGGTTCAAGCCCACCATTCACTTGGACCAAGGTCCTCATTCACGTCAGTTCACCGAAACCCATCCCAAACTGTGGGGACTTTCATCCATGTCAAGGCATGGTACATAAGAAGCCTCCACGAGGTTCAGGCCCATCAACCATTCACCCTGACCATCTCTGTGTCAGTGCAACAAGCTCACACCCACCTGGACCCCTGGTCCCTTCACATCGGTTCACAAACACCTCTGGTAGCCTAGAGTGTATGCCCCACCCCATCCGAAATATGAGGTATTTGATCCTTTCTAAGGCATGGTATGTTGGAATACCCACGAGGTTCAATCCCAACTCCCATTGGACCCCTGGTCCATCATCATGTCTGTTCGCCCCCGTCTCGCATGACGTTAAACTGTACACCTGATCTACGTGGTCTTTGATCCATGTCACGGCATGGTACGTAGGAAGCCTCCCTAAGGTTCAATCCATATGCCCAGTTGTTCCAACCTGCTTCAAATCAGTTAAACCTCATCCGGTGGTAAGCTGTTGCGACCCTATTCTGCGGTAAGCCATTGACATCCTTATCCAGCGGAAAGCTTTTGCAACCTCATTTAGTGGAAAGCCATTGTCAGCCTCATTCGACGGTATTATGTTGCTATATGAACTATGAAAACATTAATTCCCTACCACGGGGATACGTAGGAAGTCTCTTTGATGATCATGACCAAAACCATCGTCCATCATGATTCTTACCAGAGCCACCACATCTCGGTGAAATCATGCCACCTCATTCCTCTCCACAGCATTCGGGAAGACGCCCACGCACTGGCCCCAATATTGGTGTTCCCTCCATGGGGGTTTTAAATCTGATCCACTAAATTTATAGTTTTGATCAGTTCGATCCATCTCCACTGGATGTTAAACATACAGCATACCTTGTGTTAAACATGGAAAGCTGAGGAAAACCTTAGATACATTCAAATGGCATATGATTCCCCACGCTCGATGTGGGATGCCTCGGGCTTCTGAGCCCTTTAGAAGCCTAATGATAAGGGAAATAATATAGAAACGCCAATCCCACAGTCTCCAGACATGCCAGTGATGCCCCACGTGACTTCACCCCTAACTGAAAGTTGCTTCCCTAACTGGACCCCTTGGAATGTCCTGACAGAAGCAGCGTAATTAACTGGTGTCCATGAAGATACGATGTAGGGAAGAGTTTCACCAACAACGTATTAAATCTACGAGGGAGACCCAGACTAGGTGACAAGTTTTGAGGAGGACTCCCTGGAAGGAAGAACTGGCATCCCATCATCATGTTTCATTCTTGGAGTAGACGTCCCCGAATAAGGAGTGGATGTCGCCCGCCTTTGGAAAGTGGGAATGAGGGGAAACCGTTCCGCGTCCTTTACAGACGGATGTGTGAACCCTGGAGAAACTGTCAGAAACAGAAATGGTGAACCCGATGTAAAGTACTTCACTTCAATATGGAGATTAGTAGCACTCAGGGCATCCATAGATTGATGTGTCACCAGATCCAGACATCCGGTGCTGGGTCCCTCCATGAAAATAGTGGGTCTCGCATGAAACTCCCCAGAATTTGGGGTAGTAGATCATTGGAAATCTTGTTCTGTGATGTTGTCAGTGTAGATCCCTCTTTCTAACCATAGAAGACAGAATGGCGCTGGGGCATCAGTTGTCGACTTATTTTTATAGAAGTGTTAATGAGTTTATCTCCCTGCTTCCAGTAACCAATTTGTTGCATCCAGAGCCTGATCACATACCCACCATTACAGGGGCAGGGGAAATACCGACATGGCCACCCCACATGATTTTGCCTCTTCCATGATGGCTTTGACAGCCATGACTGCTGGGCACCCATGCCCCATATCTCTATCAGAAAGTATCCAGTAAAGGGTAATTAATGACCTTATACGTAGGTACGAGGAGGAGAGGATCATCCCCACCCGGTAAATAGCCCAACTGGACCTGGAGGCATCAAGGCCCAACTTTCAACACATCCCTCGACGGCCGTGCTGGGAGCCACTGCTCCCCACCCCCACATTCAGTTATTTCAAGAGTTTGTCCCCATAGACTTGTGACGACTCCCTGCCTTACGCTAATGAGGTGGTTAACGTACAGACTAGCCCAGTCAGAGTCCCAAACCAGGGGATCTCAGAAAGGGCCCCCACTCGGCCACGTCAGCTCCACCACCCGGCCTTACCGGAGGAGCAGGTAAGCTATGCACCTGCACCACCAACACCAACTCACCTGACCTGACAACAGCATCGGGCACAAGCTGAGGAAGCCCGCCAAGGGGAGTCAATGTCGTTGGTTGTTTTGGCCCGAGCCATTGCTGACGTGTATCATCAAGTCCCTGCACACACTGAGCAGAGGTGCTTATATGCCCATCTGGGATCGAGCCCCCAACCGCCCCACATGCAGGCTGGGTCGACTCTCCTGGTCACAGGCACGAGTGGTGGTCATCGTGAACCAAACCACAGCGACGCCACCCTGTACAGAGGTCCTCCCCATTCCACTACCACACAGAGCGTGGGTCTCCCTCACTCTGAGGCTCACCATGGAGGTTTTCCCCGTGCTACCCCCAACCCGAATGACGGTCCACCCCGCGACAGTGATGTTCATTACGGAAACCTATCTCATTCCCATCACAATGGGTATGGAGTCCTTCTTCCTACCCTCAACCATCGTTGTGGAGACATCACCCATCCGGTCCCTCTCAAATGTGGGGATCCTCCCTACGTCCTTTTCGTAGCTGGAAAATGTCCTCCTCACCCAGGAAACCAGAGAGGTTAAGGCCTGCCTCACTCCAATCGCACCAAGCATGGAGGGCCTCCCCATGCTCCTATCGGTTTCGGAAGAGGTTTTTCCCACTCAGGTTCTGTTTATGGAGGTACTACCCATGTCCCCCTTCTACATTTCTCCTGGTGATCCTCGCACCTCATCTTTCTCAGGTGGAAACCATCTTTGCCCTGGCACCAGTGCAGCCAAAGGACCACATGTCGAAAATAAGCCCTATCCCAAGGAGCCACCCAGGGATAGGAAAGAGGGTTGTTGCCACCACAAGAAAAATCCTGGGAAAGCCTGAACAAAGATTAAACTGGTCCATCTTTCAGACTCTGAAGAGGAGTAAAACTCAGCTCGGGAGCCCTCCCCTCACTCATCTGAGTCAAGGGTCGGGGTAGGGACGTGGCGCATCAGCCTGGTGCTCTGGGAATGCGAAGTCCATAGGATTCCCACTTCCCTCTATAGGTTTATCCAGGATGATGAAATCCTAGCGACCCCATAGGTTATGGTCATGTAGTCCCCACCATCATCGCCAGAAGCACTTTATACCTCCACAAGAGATCACATAGAGCTATTTTGGGGATCGATGGCAGGCAAGAAACATCACGACCTATCACCAGTAGCCCTGGACCCTGAGCCATGAATGGCAGCCATCATCCCCACCTACCGCAACATAGCGGCCATGTCTCTCCACTCTTCAGAGGACATACCGAGAATCAGCGGCCAGTCATCTCATTCGTCATATTCTCCGCCAGCCAACCCGTCATCCCAGCGGTCTGCCTTAGTACCACTGTTGACGCTCCTTTTCATCACAGATTTCAAAGGAATGTAAAGGGAAATGACTTAGCACAAATTGATTCATCCTTTGAAGAAAATATCAAAAATCAAAAAAGGGATGAACAAGGAGAACATTGCCCATAGGTCGCGCAAGTTCTCTCATAGTCGTGCAAGTCCACTTGCGTGACGCATGATGGTTGCGCAAGTGACATGCGCGACATAAGTGATAACCGCCCAGGGTCTTCTCCTACCTATAAATAGACACTGTTGGCCACCCATTTGAGAGGAGGATTTTTTTCCAGAAACTCAGATTTGAGCTCCTGGTGCCCTAGTCTCATCTCAAAGCTTCTGAAACACTTATAAGGTAATTTCTAACCTATAATGGAAGACCTAAATAGGGGGAGGAAGGCCTAAGTGTTGAAACTCATCAACACTTGAACTCCTGAGTGCCCAGCCCTTATGGGAAAAGGCCACACTTGCGCGCCACCTTACTCCTTCAATAGAACTTGCACGCCCCTCTTCTGGAAGAACCTCAAGAGGATTCTAAAGGCTTTAATCAAGAGTTTCTCAAGTATTACTCTACTGGCTAACCATCGCGCAAGTACACCATGTGTCGCGCAGACATACCTGTGCGACCAGGACTTGCGCGCCCACGCAGAACCTGCGCGCCTACCAGGACTTGCGCGCCTCTGCCTTTTTGGGTTCCCTTTTTTCCCATTTCACCCCTCCTAATCTATTCCACCTCTCCAATTCAAGATTCAATCTTAAAGACACTCTTCAAAGCCATTTATGGAATGATTTCTTGATTTTTGATTCCTTATCTGAAAGGAACTCTGTAGAATATCTCTCAAAACCTAGTGATTTACACATCTTTATGTCACTAAAGATTTAGATTTCATTCATCCAACATCATCCTTTTAGATGAGAGAACTCAATCAACCTGGGCCTCTTTTTCAGGAGTAAGTCCCAGTCATAATTCTTAACTTGGGCATCCTCCTTAAGACTAAGCCCCAATTCTTAAAATTCCCAAATCTGGGTATCCACATTAGGAGTAAGCCCCTGTCCCCAAATCTGGGAATCCTCCTTAGGAGTAAGTCCCAGTCCCCAAATCTGGGCATCCTCCTTAGGAGTAAGCCCCAGTCCACAAATATGGGCATTCTCCTCAGGAGTAACCCCAAACCTTAATTCCCTTAACCTCAGCCTCTTTTTCAGGAGTAAGTCCCAGTCATAATTCTCAACTTGGGCATCCTCTTTAAGAGTAAGCCCCAATTCTTAAAATTCTCAAATCTGGGCATCCTCCATAGGAGTAAGCCCCAGTCCCCAAATCTGGGCATCCTCCTTAGGAGTAAGCCCCAAACCATAATTCCCTTATCCTGGGCCTCCTTTTCAGGAATAATCCACTGTCATAATTCTCAAATCTCGGCATCCTCCATAGGAGTACGCCCCATGTCCTCATTAACCTGGGCCTCCTTTTCAGGAATAATCCACATTCCTCTAATTTGGGCATCCTCTTCAGGAGTAATCCCCAAATCCATTAATTTTTCAAGTCTCTTAACCTGGGCCTTATTTTCATGAGTAAGCCCCAGTCTTAATTCCTCTTAACCAATCCTCATTTACCTTTGATCTGGGATTACTTCTTAGGAGTAAAAACCCAATCATTTTTCCTCTCCTAATTTGGGACTCCTTTTCAGAAGTAAGTCCCATGTTAGAGTATTCAAATCTCCGTGAAGCACATATACCTTTATGGACCCTGTTCCTGGATTTCTTCCCTGATGTAAATCCAAATATTCTTTTATCTGGGAAGTCATACATACATAAGTCCCACCTTATTTCTTATGATTTCATCTTTCATGGCACAATTGTCTGATTTTTACCAATACCTCTTGTTTCTCACACCAATCATGACTCACGTGAGCTTAGAGTGTAAAAGTAATTATGAAATCCTTCTTTGAGCCATCAATCATAAACATCATACTCCCTTACTCAAAATACGTGGGTTCTGATTCCTTTTATAAACAAATGATATGTAGGTAGCCCATCTGCGGGTTCGATCCCAACTCTGAAATAATTCATGTCATTCTGAATGACAATAAACTTCAAGTGCCCCACTGAGTGGCTTTAAAACCAGTATGGTCATCATAAGGACCAAGATACTTTTACGTATCAAAAGATACCATTGACTAAAGAATCTCTAACAAATACAGATGATTCTCTATCGATGTATAACCTCAAATACATATAAATGATTCTATAAATTTCCTATATATCGATCATTGATTGTCAGATCTGAAGGAAAGCTCATTTTATACTTGGTAATGTAATAAGGATTCACGAACATAACTTAAATATATAAAGAGAGTCCCGGAGTAGGCAATAATTCCCCTAAAAAGGTGTGATGAGTCTGACCTCCCATCCTCTCGACCAATGAAAATTCCTAAGCCTCATCAGTCCACAAAATATTGAGCACCTACCTTTGGAAAGTAGGTCCGAATTGATGTGGAATCATTGGATGTTTCCGGTTCTATGAACAAACCCGTTAGACACCGATCTGAATGTTTGAACCTCCCATCAAAGGCGGTCATCCCCGGAGTCCGACGGAAACGAAAATGGTGAACCCGAAGTGAATTCTAAACCAAGTTAAAATGATGTTTTACCTATTTTATTAGGCCCCTATTTAAACCTCAATGAGAGGGCCAACAAAAAAAATCATTGACATATGTGCTCATCCAAAAGATGTAGTGGATGAATTTATCTAGATTACGTATATTATATCTAAGTCACTATTTTCCAAGATCTTCTGCATTTCTAGAATGGCTTCTCTCAAGTTCACACCTATGAATACTACTGCTGCAAATTCCACTGCTGCTACTCCTGCTGGATCATCGTCTGTTCTAAGTACAATATAACCTACTCAGTGTCTTCAATGCTGGGTATCAAACGTACTGGTTAAGAAGTACCGTCAACACGGTACCATCCCAACTCTAGAGGCTACCCGACAAGACCTCCAAGTAAAAAACTCACATCGGTTGTCCGGACAATGACGACCAGTGATCAAGAAGCAGGCGGTGTTGACTACCGTCTCCAATAGTTTCGGGTCTTTATCCCCGGAATGCAATCACCATTCGCTCCTTTATTCTTGGGAGGTGAATGAGGAGGTCCCTCAGGGCCTTAATTCAAACAGACAGGAGTACTTCCTGAGGGCTCCCACAAACAATCACCGCCAGACTTGTGCGGCAGTGCACCCTCAACATGATGAGGGTACCGACTCCAGGCGTTTGGCTCAGGTTCCTCAAACCCGAGCAAGCAAGACGAACCACTAGAGGCGGAATCCGGTCAATAGTGAGCAGGTTCTCATCTCTTCCATCTCCGGAGAAGTCCACCAACCTAACTTGGTGGCAAGAAATGAGCGGGCACATACACCTACTCATTTTAATTCTGATGTCCAGTAGACTCGTCTGGCTGCATCACGCCAATCCCGCCAGGAAATTCCGGCAGAGTACTATAGGCAGGAACATACACCTGTTTATACATCATCATCTAGTCAGCAGACTCGTTTGACTACATATGATGGATCTTGTCAACCACGTTTGGCGAAGTGCAATCAGCAGGAACATACACCTACTAGTATTAATCAATCCTACCAACAGTCTCGCTTGGTAGCATTCAGCGAAGTTAGTAGGAAAGCCCCGAAAACAAATAGGAGGAAGACTCAACTCTCTGCCCCCACACTTGAGTACTGTTAGGACTCATTGACAGGAAAAGGAGGACAGGAGCAGGCAAATACACCTGCTCCAAGCCCGAAATGGACGTATATTCCCGTTCCGGCAGTTGATGTCACCAATCATATTCTATCAATGGTGAAAGAGCATAAGCAAATCCCTACTCATATTCTGGATTCCTTCCAGGATATTATAAAAACTTCAGCGGCATCTCAGGAGAAGATACATAAATCTATCCCTACCAATGGAGTGACACATCAACAATTCACTCCGGAACAGACACACACATTTTTTCCAATCCAAGAGGGTTGTGGGGAATACTCCCCTTATCATACGGACAACCAAGTCAGGCACATCCACGTGATTTGAGTAGAGATCGTCTGCCTAAACTGGCCATATTTCCTTATCAGGCATATACACCTGCTCAGAGCAGCCACTTTCTTCAACAAGTGGTTTCCAAGGCGAGTAAGAAGGCGTCTAAGAAAAAGACCCGCCCATCACAGTCAGGAGATCAAGAGCCAATCTGTAACAAGGCCTTTCTCGATGCTGGAGTTCGTGAAGCCCTCATACAAATATCTGTTGAAATTAAAGATTCTACTCCCTCATTTCCCAATAGTGGGAACATTAATTCCGAAGGTCTTCAACAGACACTTCCTCATGAAGGCTTGCTTCATGAAAATTCGGTCGATCTCGAAGTTTCATCTTCAGATGAGAGCCACAGGAACCATCTGTGTGGTCAGAAGACCAATGAGCAAGAGATCTCATCTTTTGATGTAACCCATTATGGTGGTCCTCCCCATGATGATGAATTTCGATGTGAAAGTCCACTCCGCATTAGTGATGCACATTTCCCGAAAAATGCTCCAGTGGACAATGTAGTGCCGAGAAAGCCCTATTATCTTGAGGCACATAAAAATGTGAAACCAGTCATATATGAAGTTTCATCACTAGCAGGTGAAATACTTTCTCAACTAGAAGATAGCACATTGTGTAGGTCATTCTCTGAACCACCCCTAAGTCATGCATCTTCTAGTTTGATCAATGATTTCTCTACCAATCCTATTGAATCCAATGAAGATACCAGGAAACAGAAACTCTGGTCAAATCAGGTAGAAGAATCTTCATCAAATGAAAAAGAAGAAATTCTGAACATGAGAAAACAACTTATGAATGGTGAAGTTCCAGTCATGTTTTGGCCTTCGGCTCACTCTCAGTATAATATTCCAGAAATGTTGACGGAAGATGAAATTCATGATATTCATCTCAATATATGGAAAACTCTTTTTCAGTTGAAAAAGAAGGTATTATTTTATGATGAATATGAAAATCATCATAAGATAATAGAAGGGTTACAACGTCAGATTGATTTGGCGTCTCTATCAGTCTCTCGATATCCAAAGGCTGAAAAGCAGCAGAGAGCCCTTCAACGTTTATGCCTTGGCACACTATGAAGATTACGTCAATTAATTTCCAATGCCCCATCTAGTATTCGTGTTAGAGGATGGGGTGTTCATGGAGAAATGCATTTCATGGTGCTCTCCAGTCAGCAAAGCCCACCGAAAATAGTCTCATGCAATGTTATTGCCCATGGCCGGCCACAGTCAATGGGATTTGTTTGTAATCAAAGTTTTCCCAAGAACATCCTTCAACTTGTTCCTCTCGAAATCAAGAATACAGAGAACGAGTTGTTGAATTACACTTGCATCAAGAAAATGAGAATATTAAACAGGCCTCTCGTTTGGAGCAAGCACGTCATCAAGTGACACAAGTGTCAGAAATCATCCAATGGTCTTTTGAACCGGGTGATAAAATCGGATACAGGTTAATGAATCTAGCTAATTTCCGGACTAAGGTTCGCAAGATCATGAAGACTTTCAAGAAAGTCTCAGACATAGCATGTCAAGAACCACCCCAGCTCGCCAGACTGGGGACTCTTTTAAACCAACCCTCGGAATCAACAAATAGGATTCGAGAAGTAGAGCGAGAACAGCAGGAATAGCCCCAGTCCACTGGATTGGGGACTTTTTCAAATAATTAATCCCCTCCTCAGAGAATGTCAGTCTTTTCTCGATTGGGGAAGAAACCTCAAGAGGAACGAAGAGCCAAATTATCATGAGATTCCCTCCAAATTACGGTTCTTTAAGAAGTTCTGGAGGGATCGAATCAACAAAAGGCAATGTCTCGTCAACGAAATGGAAGAAGACAATATCACGGAAATGCTGATAGAAGGGATGCGATGATTTATGCATCAATCAATGTCATCAATGCCATTGTTGCTGATCCACCAAATGAGGCTCACTCATGGGACTCAGATGAAGAGGTTCCTGCTCAAGAAGATGTACGCACCGACACAAATGAAGAAGGTATGCATACACAAAGTCAAATGATTACTCATAACCTAGGTAATCCTTCGAGTAACCCACTTCCCCCTCTCCAAAAAGGATCTAACATAGGGAAGGGAAAGAACCAGGTTACATATCCTTCCTCTGGAGAAGGTCAATCGCTCTCACTAGAGCAAAGTTATGAACAACAGGAGGAAGAAATGATGGAATTAATAAGGTTGAATGCAGAACTACTTCAGAGTAGTCTTCTTCTTAAGCATGCTGGAGTCAGTCAGCCAAAGGAATTTGTTGCATCTACTGAGATGGATAAAGAATATCCTCCTCTATCATACATCCTCACAGGTCTAATCCTATGGGTCAAGTGAAACAACAGTTGGCAGTGCTACCATCAATTGCAGAACCAATCGCCACATCTGTCCAAGCTCCAGTCATTGCACCTACCCATGTCCAAGTTCAACTGGATGTTTCTCAAATGTTAATAACTACTATTGAGTCATTAACAGATCGTTTAGAAACTATGGAAGGGAAACGTGCGCAAGTTTAACCAGAAAAGAAAGCTTACTGTGAATGGGTAGATTCAATTTCTCCTCCATCCAGTTTTGGGAACCCTGTATTCACTATTTTCAATGGATCAGGCGATCCTGAGCAGCATTTGACGCATTACGTGTCTTGTTGCGATCCTATGATGGGAACTCCGGAGCAGCGAGAAGCAGTGAAACTCAGATGCTTCGTGCGAACCTTGCAAGGACCAACTTTTGTTTGGTATACAAGCTTGCAATCCCAGTCAATTACCAGATGGGAGGATCTTCGCCAAAAATTCTTCCTTCAGTTCAACTCAACTTTGCCAAAGACAGCAGTTTTTTATCTTACAAACTGTAAGCAATGGGAGAATGAAAGGGTCTCTGATTTCATTTCTTGATGGAAGGGATTAACATATTCCTTGAGTTTAGCACTCCCTCAATAATAACTGTTTCTAATATGTGTGGAAAATCTGCATGACTAATTACGCACGCCATTAATCCATGTGAAATACATAGGAGGGTTTCGAGACCTTACTTCAATTGCTCAGCAGATTGAAGATTCCCTTATATAGGCTAAGGCTAAATCTCGTGTAATTCCATCAGCTCCAGGAAGGAGAATGGGTAAAGATGAAACTGCTACAGTTATGCTTAAACAAGAACATGTACATGTTTCTACCTCAAAACCTTCATCTTCTTGAAGGGCTCCACCTTCTGAGCACCAACAGCAAAGGCCTTTTCGTCTATACGATCAAAGATATCAAAGAAGAAAACAATTTGAGGATCTGAAGAGCAGAAAATACTCTTTCTGAAATGAACAAGTTCCTGGTTATTTCATTTCGGCTCTGGAAAACAATTTGGTTCAATTCCCAATGCCCAAGAGGCCAAACAAGAAAGGAGATGAAGACCATCCCAATTATTTCCCTTTTCATCACATGTTGGGGCATCCCATCCAGGAGAGTTTTTTCTTCAAAGGCCTCCTGCAAAATATGGTCGACTCGGGACAGGTCACATTGAAAGGCTCCTCAGCCCAGGTAGCATGTGTCACTACTACAGTTCCATAGTAGGAAAGTGAATCGCAATAAGTCAAAAGCAAAAACTCACATAAGTATGATGATTGGATGGTCAGAAAGACAATCAATCAGACTCATGATATTTTTCGAACACAATTAAAGAAACCAATTGTGTCTTCTTCCATGAATCTAGCAGAAAAACCCTCTTCTTTAGAGGGAAAGTCCTCAAAGAAAAAGCATGATTCATATAAAGAAAAAGAATCAGAAGAAGATGAGTATGTGTCAAAGCCTAAGTTGTCTTTGAATTTGGTGGACTTCATGGAATCGACTTCAAAGCCACGGGCACCGCCCCACCAAACGGCACAGCCTAAACAGGCTAATCAGGTAGAGTCATCATTAGATGAAGATTTAATCTTTGGTTATGTTAATATGATTCAATTAATAGAACCATATTCCAGTCAAAGTTTTGATTTCAATGAGCCTGAATTCCCTGTATCAAATAGAGGAGTCAGAGGAAGTTCCAGGGGCTCAGGATACAGGGGAAGACGTGGATCTTTCAGAAGCCACTATTCTAATTCTACCCCCGCTAGAACTGTGTACGCAGCGGAAACTCGTGGTAGAGCCCTTCAGCGAGCTCATCAAGAACAAGCATGTTCTTCTACCAATAGAAACTTCGTCCTAGCTACATGATGCTAAACTGTACAAAAGTCCTTTAATACGTCCTACATGACATTAAACTGTACATTCGTCCTAGCTACATGACGCTAAACTGTAAAAAAGTCCTTTAATACGTCCTACATGACATTAAACTATACTTCGTCCTAGCTACATGACGCTAAATTGTAAAAAAGTCCTTTAATACGCCCCACATGACATTAAACTGTACTTTGTCCTTACTATATGACGTTAAACTATACAGCAATGGTCCAGTATGACCTTAAACTGAAAATTCATCCCTCTCGATGTTAAACTGTGAAAATGTTCCCTAAATAGTCCAGTATGACCTCAAACAGCATCTAGGTCCTCTATGACCTTAATCTACATCAATGGTCTTGTATGACCTTAAACTGCAACTTGGTCTTGTATGACCTTAAACTGCATCACCAACAGTCCATGCATATGACCCAAAACTATTTGCAAGTCCCTTACGTCCAGCAAGATGTTAAACTATGACGTCCTAACTACATGATGCTAAACTGTATAAAAGTCCCTTATGTCCGGAAAGACGTTAAACTACATAATCATCAAAGGTCATGTATGAACTTAAACTACACTTTTGTCCAACATGTCATTAAACTGCACCATCCACGGTCCATGCATATGACCGTAGACTATTCTCACTTTCGTCCAACATGACGCTAAACTGTGAGAAAAATCCCCAATGTGTCCAACATGACATTAAATGGTGTACTCTTTTGTCCTCACTGCATGACATTAAACTGCACAGTCCTCCTTTCGCCCAACATGACGTTAAACTCTTTTGTCCCCATCGTCCTTACTACATGACGCAAAACTGTACAGAATGTCCGTGATACGTCCTACATGACATTAAACTGTACTTTGTCCCTGCTACATGACACTAAACTGTGTCGCACCAATAGTCCTAACTGCCAGACTCTAAACTGCATAATCCCTTTATATGTCCTACATGACATTAAACTATGCATCGTTATGGTTGTTGTTACCTCTTGTTTCTCACACTGAGTATGACTCACGTGGTCTTAGAGAAAACTTCAACCATAACACTCTCTTTGGGCCGCTAACCATGTGTAAGTCTCAACATCATTTTTAGGTCATTGTCCCCAAGAACAACATTATCATTAATTCATTCTTTAATTGAACTACACGAACTTTGATTCTTTCCTTCGAGGTTGGGTATGTAGGAAACCTCCCACGGTTCAATCCCAAAACCAATCTCTTCACATCGGTTCAACTCCATCTCATACAATGTTGATTCGTGAAACCTCCCCTAGAATCAGTATCTTTACATTAGTTCACTTTGGTCCTTGTTATACGACGTCAAACTATATAACATTTCTGTACAGTATGAAAATAAACTCCAATATTCTTTGATACCCTCACCTGAGAGGGAACCATTATTTACATTGATTTTTCAATCATGTTTCATTTCAAAGACTGCATGCATACATGGAAACACCCAAACCTTTTATCTTGGGTTAAACCATCATTGTACTAAAGTCCCCTTTCACCCTTAATATGTATGAACCAAATTTGTACAAAGGGTATTTCTAGAACTACGTGGGCTTGATTCCCATCCTTATGGGATATGTAGGAACGTTCGAGTGTCCCTCGAATCCAGCCCCAGGTCTTTGGGCCTAACCCCAAATTCCATTTTCAGTTCCTTGGCTGAAAAGTCCCCATGAAAACACACACTGTGTATTTCTTATAATGGTCCAAGATCTATGTCCCTAAACTAATATCTCTAATCCTTTTGTCCAACACAACGTTAATCTGTTGTTTAAGAACTATGTATGGCTTGATTATCATCCTTATGGGATACGTAGTGAAGTCCAACATTTCAATTCAGGACCCAGCCACAACATGATTATGGTTATCATTGATCTGTGTATCTCTGTATACATTGAACAATACCCATCATTATGTGTCATAATAATTACCTTAAATATTTTCAGATCATCATAACCCTTTTCATGACTTCTAGTCACAAAAATGTCAAAAATCTGAGAGTTCTTTTGCCTGACTATGAAGCACGTGCCCATAGGCGGCGTTGCATAAACAGTCTACATAACAGACTTGTTAGCAAAAAGATACTATTTTTTGACTATGCATCCAATGCCCTTAGGTGGCCCTGCATAATTCAACCCCCTAACTGGTTTTTCGGATAGTGATAACTTCATTCTTGGGAAGAATGCCTCTTTTGTCCTTATTTTTCATAAATGACAGTATGTAGGGATCTGCAAAAATTTCCATCCATAACATATTTGTCCCATATCATTTTTCATGATCTGAAAGTATTCAAGTCAATGGTTTATATTCTCCTTCCATGCGTTTGGGTTAGACCTTCGTAGGAGTGATATTCATCCAATTCTTCGATAATCTTATTTGGAAATATCTTCTTCATATTCAAGTACCTCTTTCCATACAGCAAACTCTATACTTTGGAAATTTTTGACCTCCATAAAATTTCCCTGGCTTTTAGCACTAGGAAATTAAATTTCTGAGAGTTCTTTTGCCTGACTATATAGCACGTTCCCATAGGCGGCCTTGCATAAACAGTCTACATAATAGGTTTGTTAGCCAAAAGATACTATTTATTTGACTATGCAGCGAATTCCCTTATGTGGCCCTACATAATTCAACCCCCTAACAGGATTGTTAAATTATGGTAACATCATTCTTGGGAACTACTTCTTCTAATGACTTTTAGCTCTTTTTCATATCATTCCTCAGATTCAAATATTCTTAAGTCATAGTTTACATTTTTTCCCTCATACTTGAGTATGGTACTTTGTTTTCAGAAGAATTGTCATGGAATTGAGTCAATTCTAATTCATTCGGTCAAAGCTATTTTGACCTTACACATTAGCCTTCTTATAGTCCAACATGCATGACGTTAAACATCCATATTTCTTCTCACCTCAGAGTCAAATCCTCTTTTCTCTCTGGATCTCACTCTGAGGGGGGACTTTTTTTGACGCTCCTTTTCATCAAAGAGTCCAAATAAATGTAAAGGGAAATGACTTAGCACAAATTGATTCATCCTTTGAAAAAAAAATATAAAAAATCGACAAATGGATGAACAAGGAGAACGTTGCCCATAGGTCGTGCAAGTTCCCTCATTATTGCGCAAGTCCACTTGCGCGACGCCTGATGGTCGCACAAGTGACTTGCGCGACCTATGTGATAACCGCCCGGGGTCTTCTCCTGCATATAAATAGACCATGTGGGCCCCCCATTTGAGAGGAGGATTTTTTCCCGAAACTCAGATTTGAGCTCCCGGTGCCCTAGTCTCTTCTCAAAGCTTTTGAAACACTTATAAGGTAATTTCTTACCTAGAACGAAAGATCTAAATAGGGGGAGGAAGGCCTAAGGGTTGAAACTCATCAACACTTGTGCGCCTGAGTGGACAGCCCCTAAGGGAAAAGGCCACACTTGTGTGCTGCCTTACTCATTCAATAGAACTTGCGCGCCCCTCTTCTAGAAGAACCTTAAGAGGATTCTAAAGGATTTAATCAAGAGTCGCTCAAGTATTACCCAACTGGTTAACCGTTGTGCAAGTACACCATATGTCGTGCAGACATACCTGCGCGACCAGGACTTGCGCGCCCACGCAGTACCTGCGCGCCTGCCAGGACTTGCACGCCTCTACCTATTTGGGTGTCCTTCTTGCCCATTTCACCCCTCTTAATCCCTTCCACCTCTCCTATTCAAGATTAAATCTTCAAGACACTCTTCAATGCCATTTATGGCATGATTTCTTGATTTTTGATTCCTTATCTGAAAGGAAGTCTGTAGAATATCTCTCAAAATCTAGGGATTTAAACATCTTTATGTCACTAAAGATTGATATTTCATTCATAAAACCTCATCGTTTAAGATGAGAGAATTCAATCAAATTGGGCCTCTTTTTCAGGAGTAAGTCCCAGTAATAATTCTTAACTTGGGTATCCTCCTTAGGAGTAAGCCCCAATTCTTAAAATTTCTAAATCTAGGCATCCTCATTAGGAGTAGGCCCCAGTCCCCAAATCTGGGCATCCTCTTTAGGAGTAATCCCCTGTCCCCAAATCTGGGCATTCTCCTCAGGAGTAAGCCCCAAATCATAATTCCCTTAACCTAGGCCTCTTTTTTAAGAGTAAGTCACAGTCATAATTCTTAACTTGGGCATCCTCCTTAGGAGTAAGCCCCAATTCTTAAAATTCCAAAATCTGGGTATCCTCCTTAGGAGTAAGCCCCAGTCCCCAAATTTGGGCATCCTCTTCAGGAGTAAGACCCAATCCTTAATTCCCTTAACTTGGGCCTCCTATTCAGGAATAATCCCCAGTAATAATTATCAAATCTGGGCATCCTCCTTAGGAGTAAGCCCCAAGTCCTCATTAACCTAGGCCTCCTTTTCAGGAATAAGCCCCAATCCCCTAATTTGGGCATCCTCTTCAGGAGTAAGCCCCTAATCCCTTAATTTTTCAAGTCTCATAACCTGGACCCCTTTTCAGGAGTAAGCCCCAGTCGTAATTCCTCTTAACCAATCCTAATTTACCTTTGTTCTGGGATTCCTTCTCTGGAGTAAAAACCCAATCATTAGTCCTCTCCTAATTTGGGCCTCCTTTTCAGAAGTAAGTCCCATGTTAGAGTTTTCAAATCTCTGTGAAGCACATATACCTTTATGGACCCTGTTCCTATATTTTTTCCCGGAAGTAAATCCAAATCTTCATTTATCTGGGAAGTCATACATACATAAGTCCCACCTTATTTCTTATGATTTCATCTTTCATGGCACAATTGTCTGGTTTTTACCAATACCTCTTGTTTCTCACACTGATCATGAATCATGTGAGCTTAGAGTGTAAAAGTATTTATGACATCCTTCTTTGAGCCATCAATCATAAACATCATAATCCCTTTCTCGAACTACGTGGGTTCTAATTCCTTTTATAAACAAAGGATACGTAGGTAGCCCATCTGTGGGTTTGATCCCAACTCTGAAATAATTCATGTCCTTCAGAATGACAATAAACTTCAAGTGCCCCACTGAGTGGCTTTAAAACCAATATGGTCATCATAAGGACCAAGAGACTTTTACGTATCAATGGACACCATTGACTAAAGAATCTATAACAAATACAGAAGATTCTCTATCGATGAAGAACCTCGAATACATATAAAAGATTCTCTAAATTTCCTACATATTGATCATTGATTGTCAGATCTGAAGGAAAGCTCATTTTATACTTGGTAATGTAATAAGGATTCATGAACAGAACTTAAATATATAAAGAGAGTCCCAGAGTAGAGAATAATTCCCCTCAAAAAGGTGTGATGAGTCCGACCTACCATCCTCTCGACCAATGAAAATTCCTAAGCCTCATCAGTCCACAAACGAATGAGCACCTACCTTTGGAAAGTATGTCCGAATGGATGTGGAATCATTGGATGTTTCTAGTTCTACGAACAAACCCATTAGAAACTGATTGGAATGTCTGAACCTCCAATAAAAGGAGGTCATCCTCGGAATCTGAGGGAAACAACCACTTTCAGTTCATCAACCACCCCCAGTTGGCTAGTGGACAAATCAAGGGCTAGACCCTGAATTTGAGTCGAGGAGATTTTGGATCATTCTTATAGTGGACCACTTCCCTGAGGAGTACTGGATTATTGCAGCGTAGGATTTCTGCATATCCGAGTCTCTCAACCTAGAGGAAGTTGAGTGCTTCTGCTACACCCTCTAGGCGATGCATTTCAGTTTCTGTCATTTGCGAGTGGTCTATCCAAGGAGCCAAGTGAATTTCAAATATGTCAGCAAGTAGTGTCATCTATTCGATCTGGCTTCACTCCCTGTGGCCCAGCGCCCTGAGTCCCAGGTCATCGTGAGGCTCTCGAGCAGTAGTGCGTTCAAAGTATTAAGGTACTCTGAAAAATTATCAGGGAGGATACCCCCAAAGTGAAAGCCCTTGGATGGGGAATGTATGCATCCCTCCACATCAGTCCTATCCATTGGTATCCCGACTCGCTATGCGATATTGAAGACATTCACCTAGGAAGGGTGATGGTCCACATGGCTGATGTCGTGGACAAGGAGGAAGAGCTGGAGATTCTCGATGGAGACACACCTCCGAAGGGTATACCACCACGGTTGGACCCATCATAGAGGATTACCCATCAGCAGAAGAACCTTCTAGGTCTCCCTATGCCCACCGAGGTGTTGGTACTCAACCGGAATGATGGTAAGGGAAATGAGAATGTTAAGGATATCAATCTCTCTGACCCATACACCTTGGTGCAGAAGACGGAGGAGGACCCCAAGGAGGCCATGTTGCGCCAAAAACTAGCTGAGAAGATGGGGTTGGTCGATTTTCTCCTGGATAAATTCACTATAGAGCGACGACCTGACTACAATGATCCTTGGCTAGGGCAGCAGGGGCAGGAACAACTTCCCCCCCAGCGAGATTCCCCTGGGCTACCATGATCATACTACTCTTATGGACAGGGTTGAAGCTGGAACTCATGGAAATAGGGTGCAGTACGTCTCACCAAACCCTCCTGAATGGCACCAAAATTTGAGGAATCTGGACCAGGTTCCCCCAGATTCCCCACAGGTCGCTCCACCAGTTGCTCCACGAGCCACTGATCCTATCTACTGTTATGAAGAGCCCAACAATGAACTCGTGGTAAGGGATTCCGGTCAATATAGGGACCCCCACCCGGATGATACTCTGGCAGCACTCAAATCCCACCTTGAGGCATTGGAGACACGGAAGGTGGAAATCCCACCGGATGGCAATCCATACCCAGCCAGGTTCGATGATATGACGGCACCTCCGGGTTTCAAGAATACCACCTTCTCCCCCCTATAATGGGACGGAGGACCCACCACATCATCTCACCCACTTCATCTCAAGGTGTAGGCCCATGTTAGGGACCCCAATGCAGCAAGAGGCCGCCAAGCTTTGCCGTTTTGTTCAGACACTGGTGGGGCCGACGTTCGTCTGGTACAGTCAGCTCCCCATCATATTTATGACAAAAAAGGAGGACCTTCGTAGGGAGTTCTTCTACCAGTTCAACTCTACCACCCGAAAGACCAGCATCGCAGACCTCTTCAAGTGTAAATAAAGTCTTGATGATCAAGTCACGGAATTCATCGCCTAGTGGAAGGGGCTTACATACTTACATTACATGCCATTGACTCATGAGAAATTAATGACAATGTGCGTGGTAAATGTTAAGATAGAGTTGGTTCCCTCTCTGATCTCTCAGAAATATCCTGGAGGGTTTCAAGACTTCTCCGATAAGGCCCAGCACCTTGAGGAAGCCCTGCAACTGGAAAAATAGGCACATCTGTTGCCCCCTGCAATCCCAGCATGGAGGGATTCCAGAGCCGAGCCCGATGCAGTGGCCCAGATAGAGGCCCCCAGGAAGATAGGGTTGCTACCAATATCATTGGACCCACAGCCTCATAGAGTACCTCCACATTAGGCACAACCTCTGGCTCCGTAGCATCCTTAGAATTGGCAGGTGCTCCCGCGTAATGCACTGCCACAACCTAGGCGGGACAATCAGGTCCCACTCCTCGACAAGACCCTCTGTCTCCTCATCAAGGCTAGGCTCCAATGGCTCCCAATTCTGAAGGAAGACACCATACATACTCGTTCAGTGAGAACCAGGTCCCCGGTTACATCCATAGTGTCCTAGAGCAGGGGATTGTATGCTTTCCTGAGTGCAGAAGGCCGGAAAAGGCGAATCTCACTGATCACCCTGACTACTGCCTATATCATCGGATTATAAAGCTCACCCTCAAGAAGTGCTATGTGTTTAAGGAATTTCTCCAATACTAGGTTGATAACCACATATTCATGTTGGGCCTAGCCCCGACACAAGTGGTCTGTGTCTTTGTGAGGTTAGATAGCAGTAGTGATGGCGAAGGTGAGTGGATGCACGTTCCCATCGGCAGATACCAAAAGTACGATGACTGGATGGCTCATAAAATGGTTTCTCATGTATGTGGAATTATCCATGAATGAATGAATCATTTGGAGACTTCTGATGCTATGACCAACACTTCTACATCATCATCTAAGCCGGCCTCTTCCCAGAAGAGAAAGCATCGGCAGTGCAAGAAGAAGTAATGCGCCCCACCAATGTCGTCGTCGTCCTGCACACTCAGAGACTTCATGCCCTCTGAGATGGGGATCCCTTCCAGAATCCGTCCAGTGGTGGATGATTTGTCAAGTGACAGTCAAGGGTATGCCTCAGTCAATACCGTCGAGTTGGTATACCCCTATATGACTCCTAATGAGAGGGAACCACATGCAAACATTCCAAATGTCCGCAGTCGACACCAACGTCGATGGAGCCATGACTATATGGGTCATCAAGGTATGTCAGTTGGAACTTCTAGCCAGGCTGTGCATGCTGATGATACCAGAGAGCAGGCCTAGCACAGAGCTCATCACTCATAGAAACATCATTCGGTGTCGTCAGGATAGCCTCCACCACCGTTTGTGCTATTGGATTAGGCAGAGCCACTTCTGCTGTACCGCGACAGGCTTCACCCCATTACAGTACAATCTCATCCGGATGGTCCTCATCAGTCAGCTACTCTTCAGGCTTTGACTAGTGGTCAGTAGGATATTCCCAGTACCATTCAGCTGCCGATCCAACCGGCAGGGCCCGTCATGCATTCCATTGCAAAGCTGCCTCTTGTAAGCCGAAGATCTCCCTTGACATGGAAGTATGATTTCCTCAAGAACCTCTTTAGCATCCTAGTGAGGCCTTCCATCCATGAAGACCTCCACCTTTCGTTAGATATGTGTGAGGCCCTCACTAAGGCTTTAAGGAGCCTCATCTTGTTTGAGACGGAGGTAGCAGCTGCAGAAGCCTTCCATGCTGAAGTAGTTGAAAATGCCAAATGACAGGCCATCATTTGATTCTTAGGAGAAGATGAAGGCTCTCCCATACAGAGGCACATCCTCCTGCTGTACATCACTATCCAATTCAGTAGTGTGGAGTTTCGCCGTTGTCTCGTTGACACCGACTCCGTGATGAACCTTATCCCGACTCAAACACTGTGGAAGTTGGGGTTATCTAAGGATCACATGAATCCCTCTAATTTAAGGATCCAAGGATATGACAGGACAGAGCAGACCCTGGCCGGTGTGATCTGTTTGAAGACCTAGTTCGGTTTCCTAGTTACTGGTACTAAATTTATGGTCGTCTTCTAGGACACTCCATATAATTCATTAATGGGTAGGTCATGGCTCCACCTGCATGCGGCAGTCCCCTCATCATATCACCAGTGACTCATGTTCTCCCTTAATGGTTGAGTAGTCATAATCCAAGGTGATACATCTCCTTTATCTTCTTGTAATGTCCGTTATCTAGAAACTGACTATTACAATAGCAAGGATATGCAGATACTGGCAAGTGAGGTTTCACCCACCACAGTCACAAGTGACCCCTGGGCAGGTCTGGATGATGCCTATATCATCCCATTTCATCGATTGGAGGCCACGACCCCCATCATGAGCCGATGCTTTGTTGTCTCTGGCACAAGAGTAATGCATATTCTTAAGTCCAAGCGACGATGAAAAATCACCTCGTACTCCTAAACAAACTAAGCTTAGGTGATTCTGTAACCTCCCACCCCTATACGATATCAGGATGTCCACCCCATGGCAACGGAAATACATTATATGTGTCTGTTCTGATGGGATGGAATAAACTAGCCCAAGCCGACGTGCAACTACTGCTTTGTTATTATCAAGCATGGAACCTTGGCCCGACGACCATATGGGATCGGGTCGACATCCTTCATCGCTATGGTCACGGCTGTGCCAAAGTGGCCCGATGTAATGACCTCGGCCGCTCAAGCTGGCACTAGCCTCCCATCGGGGTATAGTATCTTAGAAGCAACTTCCCCCATGGAATATCCCTCCATTAGTGGAGAAGAGGATCTAGAGGATGATCCTGATGCCTTTGAAAAAGGCGTATCTAACACTATCGATGAACTGGTATAGATGAACCTTGATAGCAAGGAAGATCCGAGAAACACATGGATCAGTTCTACCTTGTCCCTCATGGAGCATCAGTGGTACATGTACTTCCTAAAGCGGAATCGTGATGTATTCCCCTGGAGTATTGACAAGATGCTAGGACTAGATCCTCAGGAAGTTGTCCACTACCACGGTCTCCCAGAAAACCATCACGGGTTCAAGAAGCCTCCTAGAAATATGCATTCATCTCACAGTGCCATGGTGAAGGCAGAAGTTGAAAACCTCATCAGATCCAACTTCATCAAGGAGATCTAGTACCCTAAGTGGATATCCAACATCGTGCCAGTCAGGAAGAATAACGGGGAAGATCGGGGTCTGCATCGACTTCTGGGATCTCAATTGTCACAATCCGAAGGATGATTTTCCCCTTCCAATGACAGAATTGTTGATCAAAGCTACAGTGGGGTTCCAAACCCTCTCCTTAATGGATGGTTACTCCAGATATAATCAGATCCGGATGGCCCCTAGAGGATGAAGTGTCCACCACTTTCTGGGCTCCCCAAGGTACATTCTATTACCAGGTTAAGCCCTTCGTCCTGAAAAATGCAGGTGCCACCGATCAGTGGGCCATGTATCACATATTAAAGTTGATCCTTGGGACATTGTTGGAGTGCTATGTGGATGATCTGGTGGTCAAATATCACCAGTTCCAGGACCATCTTGAGGATCTTGAGAAAGTGTTAGGCTTTCTCTGTTCCCACCACTTGAAGATGAACCCGTTGAAGTGTGCCTTCGTGGTCACCTCTAGGAAGTTTCATGGAATTGTTTTTTGGTACCGAGGCTTCGAGATTGACCCAGAGAAGATCATGTCAATTAGACAAATTCCTCCCCCATGAAATATTTGGGAGATTCGAGGTTTTCAAAGCCACTTAGCCTATATACCCTGATTCGGTGCAAATATGGCTGGCAAGTGTAAGCCTGTTTCTTGGATCATGAATAAGGGCACTGATTATGAGTGGGATGAAGAGTGCAAGGCCGAATTTTAGGAAATCAAGCAATATCTACTCCAGCCTCTAATATTGATGCCACCTGTCTCTGGGAAGCCTCTAGTCATCTATGTCACCGCCTTGGAATGACCCATCAGCACCCTTCATGCCCAGAACAACGAGGGGATGACGAAAAGCCTCTACTACCTCAACTGCATGCTCCTAGATATGGAAACCAGATACTCATCCATAGAGAAGATCTTCCTTGTGCTCGTATTTGCTATGAAAAAGTTGTGATATTACCAGGATCACCATGAGGAACAGTTGGGGTCTTGAGTAGAACCGCTGAAATATATTCTGAATCACCCCATGTTGACTGGCCGATTAATGCCATGGGCGGTAATCTTTCAAGAGTTCAAAATGAGGTTCGTGACTCAGAAGGATATTAAGGGACAGGCATTGGTAGACTTTCTATCTTCCCATCCAACCCCTACGGAGCAGTCACTAGATTAATATTTTCTAAATGAGGCAATCCTCTCAGTCGATCAAGCCGTTTTATATTGGCAGATACACTTCGATGGTGCCTCCTAAAGCCCCAATGGTAGGAGGCTCAATGATCCTAGGCTCAATAGAGTAGGCCTGGGTATCATCTTCTTCAACCCGGTGCAAGCCATCTTGTGATAATCATTCCTATTGTCAGAAGGCTACACCAACAATGAGTTATAGTATCAATCCCTCATTACTAGTCTTGAGCAGGACATTGAGATTGGCATGCCCAATTCTCATGTGAAAGGAGATTCCGAGCTAGTCATTAAGAAGGTCAATGGAAACTATGTTGTCAGAAATCCATAACTTGCACCATTTTAGCAGCACACCCTCCATCTAATGGCTCAGATCTCTTCTTGACCTGAGGTTACCCATGTCCCTCAGTCACAGAATGGTCGAGCAGAAGCATTGGATGACTTAGCTTCATCACTTGCATATCCCAAGAAGGATGATCTGATTATACATGTGGCCTACTGAAGGGTAATTTCTACTGTCACCATAGAGGATGACGATGGCCTGCGGGTAAGCCATCTTTCCACCAGATCTTCCACGTCAGGAACCCAAGGCTCATCAGATGCAGTGGTTGAAGCAATCACCGACTGGAGAGCCCCTTTTGTCAAGTATCTCCAAAATGGTTTCCTCCCAGCTAATCGGGCTGAGCATGAGCGAATCCAATGTCGTGCGTTGTAGTTTACCCTCTAGAGTGGTCCCAACCATGAGCATATCCTCTATAAACGGAGGTTAAGTGGTGTTCTCATCCGTGGCATCCAAGGATTTGATATTTCTCAGGTCATGAGGGAGGTTGATGCTGGTTCCTCTAGTTCCCACCAGGCTGGGCCAAAGCTGTCCCATCAGATCCGGAGACTGGGGTACTTCTGGCCTTCTATGAACCATGATTGTATCGAGTTCACCAAGAGATGTCACACATGCCCTATTCATGATAACTTCATGCATCATCCTCTAGAACCTCTCCACTCCACAAATTACTCTTGGACATTTTCGGTGTGGGGACTTGATGTCGTGGGACCATACCCACCGGCGATACCTCACAAGTGCAAGTTCATCCTGACCACCACTGATTTTTTTTCAAGTGGGTAGAGGAAATTATGATCAAGGAAGTTAAGTAATGTTCCATTATTGACTTTGTGAGTTATAATATCATCCATCAATTTGGAGTCCCACATGATGTCTGCATCGATAACGACACCAACTTTTGTGCAGCCGAGCTGAAGAAATTGTACGCCAAGAACAATATCCGTTCGAACCATACCTCTCACTACCATGCTCTGGGAAATGGACAGATTGAAAAGTTCAACAAAACCCTCTCTAAAATTATGTAGAAAATGGTTAACCAGAACAAGAAGAGTTGGATAGACAAGTTCCCCAACGCCCTCTGGGATTATCAGACGACGACTCCCAATTCCCCCTAGGTGCTCCATATTCCCTGGTGTACGGGGTTGAGGCCGTTCTACACATCAAGATCCAGCTACCTTCGTTATGCACTATGGTCTATGACTAGAAGGTTCCAGATAAGGTGGACAAAATCTGTCTTGGTGAATTGGAAGCACTTGACGAGAATAGGCTCTGTGCCCTACACAATCTGGAAAGGCATCAGAATAAGATGGCTAGATCCTTAAATAAGAAGGTTTTCCTCCCCTCTTTTCTGAAAGGCGACCTGGTATTGGCCTTCCGAGCACCAATGAACCCTTGCAGGAAACCACCCAAGTTGGGGCCCAAATGGGAGGGACCTTAAATAGTCCACAAAGATTACCCCAATAGAGCATACTCGTTGGTAACCACGAATGGTGAGCGCATAACTCCCCTCACTAATGCGATGTTCCCCAAGAAATACTTTGCCTGAGCCTAATGGTCCTGCATGACCTTAAACTGGATGGTTCATCATGACCCTAAACTACACACTGGTCCTGCATGACCATAAAATTTCTAGTCCTACATGACTTTAAACTACGCATCATCCAGCATGATGTTAAACTACGTTTCATGAAATATGTATGGTTGGATTCCCATCCACATGGGATATGTAGGAACACTCAGACACTTTGTCTTGAGCTAAGCCCGAACTCTTCTCTTTGACTATCACCCTCTGGTAATAGCTTTCTCGGTGGATCCTCACGTGATATGGTATTGGATTCCTTAGCCCCACTCATAAAAGGATTATAATGGTCAAACCACGTTCCCACTCCCGTTATTTTATCCTACCATGTATTCACCACACTACGTTAAACCGCATGGCCTTAAAGAACTACATATGGCTTGATTCCCATCCTCATGGGATACGTAGGAATGCCCAAATATTTCATTTTTTGGCCCATCCCAAACACCAGGATCTTCCCCCTAAGTCAAGACGTATGGGAGGGGTGTAAAAGTTTTCCCCAATTAACGTTTATCCAACATCGATCTGGTCGTACATCCCGCTCTTTGGAGATTTTCACCTCTTTTAGAGATGGGAACAACTATGCATCACCCACTACTTGACTGGTATTCCATCACCTTCCCCGTTTGGAAGGTCCCTTGAATGGTATGGATTCTAGGCCTAAGGGTTTTATTACCACTTCAGGACAACACCCTCGAGGATGTTGAGCAACAAGCTGATACAAGTCCCGCATTTCGAATATGGTTAGCGTTCGACACTCATTTGTTGCTCCCATTTCAGGTCACTATAGAGATGTTGTGTTTTGAACGTGGTCAAAAGCTATCCTGGATTGTTAGGACCACCCCAAGATGTCCCAAAAATCGAGTGAAGTTGTTCATTATTTCACATTGTATTTCCAATTTATGAAATTACTTTAGGAAAGGGGGGCGTAGGGCCTTCCATCTGAGGCCCAGCCTCAGGCCCCTTGGCCATTCGGGCCCTAACCCAGGTTCTCTTATGGGTGTTTTTGGTATGGTGAGGGATTATTTCCTCATTCACGTCGGGTTAGTCGCCATCCCATTCACCACCCATGATTGGGGTATCCAACTCCCCTCCTCGTCCTCGCTATAAGACGTTAAATTGCATGCTGGTCATGCCATCCTGATAGAGGCACAGCCTCGGGCCCCTTGGCCTTCTCGGGGCCCCAACCCCCGTCCTCACTACAAGATGTTAAACTATAATCTGGTTAGTTCTTCATGATTGTGGCCCAACCTCATGCGCCATGGCCTTTTTGGGCCCCCTGCCCTTGTTCTCTTTTATGGGATTATCCAGTGTGGTGTGGGATTATGACCTCATTCACTTCGGGTTGTTCTCGATGTCGTACACCCCCTTTTAATACTATATCATTCCCCCCGTGTGTCTTCAATAACTATGTGTGGATTTATTCCCATACCTATGAGATATGGATCACTGCCTGGACATTTAGATTTTGGGTCAAGCCCCATCTATTAGAGATAACCTGATCTCCCAGTCACTTAGGCCCCTTGTCCTTTCCCTCTCCACAAGGGGGATATATAGGTGTGGTACAGGGTTATGCCCTCTTTCGCATAGGGTTTTTGGCACCATTCCCCCCTTCTCTCGGGAATCTGCTATCTCTTGGCAACCCTGAAGATGAGCCCCTCGACCTCTTGCAGTGGTTCGCCAACATGTTAAGAGTACTCTGGTCTAGGACCAGGAGTGTTAGATTCAACTTAGGCAAGTTTCTTCCACTTGTCAAGCTTCGTGTTCCCCTTCATTTGGGCCTTCGTTTTCATTCACACCCAAGGGGACCCCCAAGAACGGCATGGATACCATGCCTAAGGGCTCTCCTACCATTACGAACCAACACCCTCGAGGGATTCAGACAACAAATTGATACAAATCCCTCGTTTCGAACATGGTCAGCAATCGATGGTCATTTGTTTTTCCCCATTTCAGGCTAACATGATTGGATGATATGTTGTGAATATGGTCAACAGTAGACCTCTGTCATCATGATTTCCCCTTCAGGTCTAGAATATTTGTTGCACAATTCACATTATGTTCCACCCCATCATGTCCAGGTGGAATTTCGATACTCTTGGCGCTATCCCTCAGTGCACCTATGCATGCCATGGGGACAAAGCTGCAATACAGCGTCCGTCGGGGCACCCACGATCCAAGATCTAAGATTGTACACTACGATCTTAATTAAGGGCTATGTGAAGCTTGATCCTCGTCCTTATGGGATATGTAGGACCACACGGACATCTTGTTTCCAGGACCAGCTCAGTTGGGAGTTAGTTTCTCCTACCCCTTTCCCTCTTACCTCGATTTGGGCCCCTTGCCCCGAGGTTCCACTCTCGGAATTGGATATGCTATGATATAGGATCATGTCCCCATTCATGTCAGGTATGTATTATTGCACCGTACAAATTTCCCAGATATATACACTACAAGAAGTTAAAATTCATGTTTGGTCCTATCACATGACCCTAAATTGTGACATTATCATCCTTGGCGCACGACAAAAAACGGGACTGCATTGTGAATTCCTCACTCAAGGGGACACCATGTTTGGTATTGGAATCACACCATGCCATTTTTCAACACTTACTATGGATTGATTATTTCTTTGATACCAAGGCATGCTACCCTAGGCATGTCACTTCACAAAAAACCACTCACCTTAATGGACAAACAAGATTAATCAAATAATGTTTCTTTGGTGCGAGGGATACGCTCGCGTGCCTCTTTTATCCATGGAACTGGTACATTACCATGTCACCTCAAGAACTATGTGCAGCTTGATCCCCATCCTCATGGGGTACGTAGGAAGGCCTTTTAAAATTGCCTCAGGTCCAGCTCAACTCTCGTTTTTGGTCCCTTGACCTAAAATCCTCTCCAAGGAACACATCGTAGTTGGTACCCCTGGTTCCCATTCACGTCAGGTTTATGTAATTAATCACCACATGTCTCCCGTGTTTCCTACCATCCATGGTCTGAATTCTACGACCCTAAACTAAGATCTCCTCATGTGAAGGGACTCGACACCCTATATCTAATACGTCTCATTTTCGTATTCAGATGTGTTTTGAGAAAGAGCCCGAAGTGTGGAATTTTCATGGAGACATTCCCCTCATTCCATGTTCAATCTTTGTGAGCTCGCTATTTGGATCCTAATCCTCTTACACATCCAAAAGGACCCCCAGATGGCATGGATGATAGGACTAAGGTCTCTGTTACCATTTGGTCCAACATCCCTACGGACCTTGGATGACATCTGCAATAGGTCCCATATTTCAAAAATGGTCAATGGTCGACCATCATTTATTGTCCCCACTTCTGGATAATGCGATGTGGATGCTATGTTTCCATCACACTCAACAGTTAGCCTCCATCGTCACGCCACCATCATTGTGATCTAGATTTTGAGCACCATGATTCCTACATTCCCACTTCCTCGTGTTCAAGTGGAATTCTGACATACTCAACCTTTCCTCTTCATGTGTCTAGGTGCGCTACGTGGACGGGTTAGCATCATTGGGCCGACATTCACTGAGTGTCCCTCCGCCCTAACATTCCCCTTACTGTGTCAGGAAAGTCCCCCAATACTTGTTATTTCTCACATCGATCATAACTCACGTGGGCTTAGTAGTTTTGGTGAGATGTGTATCAGCGCAACCAGGCTTATCATCGTACCGAATGAAAATGAATTGTGACTCCAGAACTACGTACATCTTGATTCCCATACTCATGGGATATGTAGAGACACCACATTATTTCTCCTAGGGTCCAACCACATGAATCATGAAATCTTGTTTCTCTCCATTTCCGGCCCCAATCCATACGACTTGTGAGGAACCGCATAACTGTGACTTTACCCCAAACATGTTCGGGATGCCCAAAGATGACATTGGGAAGTAGAGGCTCCCTCACCAGAGAGGCCCAGTCTGAAAGAAGGAATGATCCATGATCAAACCAATGCATCCATCCAGTGTGCTTCCACCACGGTGTCATAATTTCAAGAGTGTGGGATTCTGTTCGAACAAAACCTCACTTCAGATTCCACGATTTGAATGCCCTTTATTTGTACCCTCATCATCTTTCATGTCTGGATGAACCCCCTAACAGTATGGATGCTCAGCCTATGGCCCGCCTGCTATCCTGGGCCAAAGTTCCGGAAGACTAATGCATGAAATTTGCGACAGGTCCTATGTTTCAAATATAGACAACAATCGACCCTCATTTGTATGTCCCCATTCTAGACTAATGCAATAATAATACTGTGTTTTTAATGCATTAGACAGTTATTCTTTATTATCATGCCACACCCACATAATGTTCTGAATCTTGGGTATTGTGATTTACACATCCCATTCCCATATATTCGAATCGAATTCAGTGCCCTTGGAGTTACCTCATTCATGCACAAGGGAACCCTAGGAAAATTGTAATTAGGCTATTCTGAGAGCTTCATTCTCCAGTCAGGTCTCCCACATTTCCTCTTGGAAATCCGGACGGGTTGTTCAAACCCCGAATGCCCAAATCATGGTCTGCACTCCTATATTTGGATAGGGTGATAAGTTCACCATCCCTTGTTTCTCATATCGGGCCAGACCCACGTGAGCTTAGGGAAAGATCGCTGGATGCTACACGAACAATGCAAGGATGCAATAAACCAATGAAAACAGCGAAACTCATGCATGATACGACATCAAAAAATCAGAGCATGAAAGTACATTTGAGGGTTTTTAATCATTAAGTACCTGAGGGTCGACTCCCACCATGGATGGGTTAACCTCATCAAAAGATTGTAGAAGCTCCGCCACCCTATGGCGGTGGTGTCCAAGAGTTGCTGCCACTTGTTCAGCTCTCGCTCCTCCTCAGCGGAGAGAGGTATAAATCCATTGGCTGCAATCCAAGCCTACTCCACATCTGCCTAGATGGTGGTTATCTCCTCAAAAGCTCGCTTCAGGCCCTCTTTGGCTTCTACCAGCTGGGCCTTCATTCGCAATATTAGCTCAGATTTCGCATTGAGGGAAGTCGAATGCCCATCCGCCTAATTTTGAAACCACTAGACCTCATCATTGGCCTTATATAGCCTCTTGATGTTCACCGCCTTCCTCCGATGCCAGCCCACACTGAGGCCATGGTCATACTCCCAAATCCTATTTGCCATAATATCGTGGACGAGCATGTGAGGGCATTGGGAATCCACTACCCAGGCACATAGTTCGCGCAGTCGCAAGCGAAGTCTGTCCATATCATCCAACCATAGTGCTTGGGGGTGTCATTAATGAAGCAGGTTATCAGCTTCCATGATCGCCGATGAACTATTTTGTTGTCCTCCTCGTAAGAGGCTGTCTCGTCCCAGTCGGCGCGATTGGAAGGCTCGTAAGTAAGGAATTCCCCCAATCACTCCTCATCCGGATCCACATTTGGCATTGGATCGGGCATGGCTGAACTTGAATCATCTGGTTGACCCTCATCATCAGATCCCACCTCAATAATCACATGCACGGTCCCACTGGCATTTCCACCAGCGATCCGGAGTGTTGTAGTCCGGTCAGGCCAGATGTCCACCTCCACGACCATTGGCATGCCTCAAAGAAAGGTGATACCAGAAGCTCTGACCAACATTGTTGCAGTAGCCCATGCCAATTGAAGGACTTTACACGCCAAGAAGGGGATGTGAATGTCACTTAACTCGGTCAGGGGATAGAAATCTTGAATTAGGTAGATGAGAAATACAGAGGTCAAAACCCTGGTCTCACTCTAGGGCCGATGTCATCAGAACCCCAAGAAACGGCCCCCCGTATATGGTTGGCAGGTGTAGATACTCCGCAGGAACCACCTCGACTGTCCAAGCCCTACCAGATGTTGATGTTGGTGTTGCCACAAGCATCGATCCTGAAGGCCCCGTGATGGTACCCGCAAAGTGGAAAGAACGAGTTCTATGCACAAGTTCCTCCTGTATAGTACAAATGCTAATAAGAAATCTAGAGTAGCCTAAGGGCAGACATTGAAGAACAAACATTGGATTTTACCTCGAGGGCCTCCCCGAATCCTTGTACATCTATGGACTGATCGCATACTTCACCCTCCTCCAGCGAACATTCTCTACCAGCCTCGTCTCCCCATGAGGACTTGTCTGATTCATCCAGAAAAGGGATGCACTCCCTCAGATCAGCTGCTGAAAGCTGCGGAGGGACCATATGACCCAACATCACCTTTACCTGATCTGTCATCGGGTGCAGGGCACTCTAGGAGTGGATGATGTGTAACGCCCCAAGATTTTATGAAAAATATTCTTTTTAATTTCATTAATGTCTTGTGTTGTACGCTACAACAAAAGAAGCTTTCACAATACGCATCCTTGACTTTCCTTCCGTTACACGCAATCGCGACCTTCCTCGATAGCGTGTGTAGTACGCAATACTGAGTTTCACGAAACAACGATATGCTATTAAAATATTATTAAAACTAGCCGTTATGAATAGTAATAACCACTTTTTGGAAATTTTGTAAATTTTATTTTTCAAAATGGAATTCATTTTTGGATTCGGAGTATCGAATTTAGCCTAAGGTGAAATTTTGGTACTTTTCGGATAACTTTCATATTCTAATGAATAGTGAAAATTACTAAATTATAATTAAAAACAACTTTTTTAATCGAAATAATTAATAGTGATAAATTATTAATTTGAGTGGTTTTAAAGTATATTTAGAATATATTTTTACAATTTAATACAATTTTGGTCATTGTTTGTAATTTCACATTTAAACCAGACATAATCAAGTGTCAATCTTTTGATAGATTTTGTTTCTTAAAAAACACGCTATTTGTTTTAACAGCGGGATTTAATTATAAAATTAATTAATGCAACTTCTATGTTATGAATTTGGTAAAATAGACTTCATTTTTGAATTCGGAATATGATATATAGCTTAGGATGAAATTTTGGCATTTTTCTGAAAACTTTCAATTTTTGATGAATAGTGAAACCACTAAGTGGTAGGTTAAAAACGGAATTTTGCATAAAACTTAATTTTACCGCTTCTGTGAATGGAATTTCGAAAATCCGAGAGACACGGTTAATATCAAGGACTAAAATGTGGTTCAATAAGATGAAAATAATTTTTTGGTGAATAGTAACTTTTTACTTTTTTTACCACGGTTAATAGTAAATAGGGTAACTAAGGGTAAATATGATATTAATATTACCCTAACACATGTCCTAATTCTATTGGACAAGTGTAATTCGACCAAAAACAAACTTAGGAATAAAATATGACCATTTAGGCCCACTTGGATTAGATTAGGACATTTATTATTAATTTATTTAAAGAAGGGTTAAAATAGTTAAAATCAATGTTTAATAAGTAAATAATTTTTAATATGGGGTTATACATAAGCTAAATTCGACTATAAATATTCATTAGAAAGCTAAAAAGATTTCCTACATGATGGTATTTTATTTGTAATTTTTAGACAGCATATAATATAATTTATTTATGACACAAAGATGATGCAGTAATTATCTTATTAATGAAATATTGACATAATTGATAATATAAATACCAAAATAAATGTAATTTAAGACTTTTTATGAATACCACTAATTTTCTAGGTTACTATGATATATTAGTGTTGATTTAATCAACTTGGTTCGAATATATAATTCTGTTATGACTTTCAAAAAAATCATATATCAAATAGTGTCAAAATTGACACAAAATAGTTTTTAAATCAAATATTATATTATTAATTGTTATTTTATTCCTAAAAATCTAAGGTTCGGCCAAATGACTTAGATAAGGATATATGTATTAATAATATACAATTTGGGGTTCGTTTGGCATGTTATAGTAAGTGTATTAACCATATAGTGAAAGAAAACAAAAAGACACGGTAAAAGTTAAATTATTTAACTTAGAGTTAAATCTAATTGATAAGGTTTAAAATAAGATCCAAACATGTATAAATTTGATTGGTTGATGAGATTACAACCCTATCTCATCTAAGCTTCGAATATGAGTCATTTTTGGAGGTTTTTAAGTGGGGTTATATTTATTATAAATTAATATTTTTAAGAATTCCTAAGGTGCCCCTCTCCTCCCTTATAAAAGGACACCTCCTCCCCCTCCTCCTCACACCAATTTGAGCACTCAAGCTCGGCCAACCCCTGCCAAAATCCCTTCTCCACTTCTCTAGCAACATCCTAGAGGTTCTGGTCTTCCTCAAAGACCAATTCTAGTGCCCTAAGAGGAGGTCTCAAAGAGGCACTTCAAAGAAGAGGTAATTACCGTTACCAATTCTTTCATCTTTATTTCTTCTTCCACTTCTTCTTCTTAGGTTGTTTCATTATGAAGTAATAACATCAGTATCACTCATATACTGATATGTTATTATAAGTATGAAACAACCCTATTTCACCATCTATCCATCCTAAGGAAAAAGAAATCACCGCGCGTGCGTACGTACAGAATACCGTCTCCACGCCGTGGTGTAATCTATTTTCCACCACCACCTTACATGGATGGGTATAATGGTGTAAAGAATAACTATACATAGTTATTACAACATCATAATGATTCTGATATATTTTATAATCCACTCCAATTCAATTCAATATTTATAGAAATGATATCATCGCTCGTGCGTACGTACGGAATACCGTCTCCACGACGCGATGAGATTCATTCTCCATGTTAACCATTTAAGAATGATTATAATGTATATATAAGAAATAATAATGAAATACATGACATTATAAAGCTACTGGATTTATGTATATATATATATACATATGTATGTCATCTACTTACTTCCATTTCAAGACAATAAGGAAAGAAAAACAGCGTTCATGCGTACGTACGGACTACCGTCTCCATGAACGGTGTTTTTCATTTTATTTATCTATCTATTATATATATATATATATACTGAATATATATGATATATAAATAATATTTTATATTCTGGAAGTAAGTAAATCATGATATAAGTAATAATGATGTCAAGAACAACAAGTCAAAACACCTACGATAAATGAAACGATTTTACCCAAAACGCTTCTTTAACATGGAATTTACAAAAGAACGGGTAATATAATGTCATAAGTGAACCATATATGATATCATAACAATGAATATGATTCTGTAATAAGTCAATGACATTATTTAAATCATTATACAGGAGGTTCGGACACATACGAAGCAAATTGGACCTAAGGTAAGGGAAATATCACAATCTCATTTTTATCCGAGATTGTTTATTCGTAAGTATTTACTGGGGTGTATTTTATCATCCACATCCATGTTCCCTCAATATGTAATATTTTTTCCATACACTTTCAATAGTTTAAATCCAATTTTACCCTTAGGTGAGTTTTTAGTAAAGAATATGAAATGAATCTTTTGTCGTTTTTCCGTACGAGGTACTTTTTGACTTTTCCGACAAAAGTACGAAGAATGTTTTTTTTAACTTATACGGCACGAACGGATTTATACTGTTTTATAAAGCCTTATTTTCATGAAGCTTCCTCTAAAATATTTCATGACAATTTTCAATAAAATGTCTTTCTTTTAAAATTGCAGGATGTTTTGTGAAAAGAAATTGATTTTGAAGAAGAAAGGATATTTTCCTCAAGAATTCAATTCAAGTGTTTTATCAAAATTATTTTCCATATAAGATAATAAAGGGTTCTATTTCTATCCATATTTTTACATTGATTTGACTATGTTGTGATGGAATTATGTTTATGAATTCCTTTATCTTATATGAATGGTTTTATGATGTCATGTTGTTTAAGAATCCCATTTTTATTACATGGGTTATGCAATGATGTATGATTTATGATTTTGTGGCACACATAAGAAAGGATTCATTAAGAGATGGGTGGGACCTATATCTCCCTCCAATGCATTGGGTAAAGATTTTATATCTCATGAGATAGACATGGCTGGAATGGTAGGTTATACCGGTTCAGTGAAACAGGACTGAAACGAGGATTACTCGATTCAGAAAGGGACTTTGTCCACTAAGATAGTCTTGGCAATGAGTCTTGACTAACAAGAAATGATTCTCTATGATTATGTGTGTATGCCACAATGAGTAATGTTTTAAGTTATGATTTCATTTCACTACTATGATTTATCCCATGTTATGAAATTATGCTCTCTTTTGCAGGTTAAGATTTCCAAAAATGTTATGTTCTTATGAAAATTATGTGATTGATATTTCCTTTGTTTACCCTTACTGAGCATTTGAGCTCACCCTTTTATGTTTTCTTTTCCCCAGGATATAAAGAAAGGTTTTAGGTAGAAAAAAGGGATGACCTTTATGGGAGATATTGAAGAACTTTCACCACGATTAGAAGATTACGTTCCGAGTTTCCAAAGACACTAAACTATTACGATCCTTTAGTGTGTGTTTTTGTTATGTACTAAGTATTCCACAAATGTAATGTAATGTCCATGTACGTCAAGATACGGGTCTTTACAGTTGGTATTAGAGGAAAGGTTTAGTCAACCTTTGGAAACTAGGATGCGAGAACTTTAGTGAGATCCCTAGAGATATTTCTAAGGTATGTCTAGGGATGTCTCTAAGGTTAAGTATACGTATAGGTTATAGTCCTAGAATTACGCTAACGATCTTCAAATTTAACCTAAGATGTTAGATATTGAGGGTACTAACCCTTTATTATGTTGTTTTCCCTAGCATGATTTTTGCCTCTCACACAATTCTTTTGGGGTTTTAGACGATGGCTGGAACCCGAAGGAACCGTGTTAATGCGGAATGTGATGGGCAATGCAATGATTGTACCCCTGAGCAACCAAACGATATAGGAGCTGGAATGAAAAATCTTGTAGCCATGCTCACACAACTTTCTCAAGCTATGAATCATACAGGACTTCCAAACGAGCAAAGGAAGGAGCAACATTCTGTTGAATCCTTCATGAGGCAGCGTCCACCTTCTTTCAGTGGGTCTACTGATCCATTAGTTTCTGAACAATGGATTAGTACTACTGAAAAGATATTTTCAGTTCTTCAATGTTCTGAACATGATAAAGTCATCCTAGCAGTGTATCGTTTGGAAGGAGATGCTGATCAATGGTGGAATCTTATTAAGAATACAAGGCAAAGGGATGAAATGGAGTCTATGGAATGGGACGAGTTCAAGAACTTATTTTTCAATAAGTACTTCCCTCGTATTCTTCGAACAAAGATGGAGAAAGAGTTTCTTGAACTGAAGCAAAGGGATGATGAATCTGTTGGTACCTATGAAGCAAATTTTACAAGACTTGCAAGGTATGCTTCTGGAATTATCATCCAACCTGAAAGTAAAATTGATCGATTTTTCAGTGGCTTAAAACCAAGTCTTCGAAGGGCATTAGCTATAAGAGACTTCAGTAGCTATGAAGAAATTGTGCGTTGTGCTATCAAGGTAGAAATGGAAGTTGGTGTTACATATCCATCTCATGGTTTTGACAAGAAACGAAAGATGGAGTTCAAGGAGAAATCTCAGAATAATGGTGAAAAGAAGATGAATGTTTCCTTATGCACAAAGTGTGGAAAGAAGCTTGGTGGAGATTGTCTAAAAGGGACTAGAAAATGTTTTAAGTGTGGAAAAGAAGGTCATCGAGCAGCTGAGTGTCGAAGTAATGGAAAAATGGTTTCTAATGATAAAGCAAACACTGCAGAGAACGCACCGCCAACACTTCAATGCTTCAAGTGCAAGGAAATGGGGCATTATGCTAATAATTGCCCTAATCCAAGGGTTAGTGATGATCAACATGAGCAACCACTGAAGGCAAAGGACAAAGGGAAATCACATGCGATCACTATTGGCAATGTTGAATATGACAACGATGTGGTGGAATGATTAAGTGTTTATGTAATGGGATTCCAAAATAATGTTGTATCATTGAGTATTGCAATATTTATTGATGTGGTATTCAAAGTGATTGAGATATTTTTTTTGGAAATAAGATGATATGCGCATAATGAAGACGAGAAAATGAAATGTTTAATAGTATTCATGAGCTCATGATTGATATAAGGACTAAGTGATATCATGGTTTGAGTATAAATAATTTTGAGGATTTTGGTATGTGTAAAGTGTTAACTTTTAACTGCATTCAAGTTTTCACTAAGGTTCAATGGGTATTCAAGAGTATACATGATTAAGGACTTTGAATGTTTGGAATGTGACCAAAAAAAAACATATCTTATGATATATGGGGATCAACGATGATATTAAATCCTTGGTAATTGTTTTCACTATGTTATGAGAGTGGACTGCAGTATTATGGATAAGCCTAAAGATTGGAATGGATTGTGTTGGACGATATTATTGATGGGATGTTATAGTAGTTTTGGAAAAAGGACAACCTGCAGGACGGGCGACAGCCCATCGCTTCAGACAAGGCTGTGGGAATCGAACCCACAACCGAAGTGCGACTGGCCTTTATCACCTACCACTGACCTACAGGAAGTCCCTGTTTAGTAGAAACTAGTTTTATTATATTAAGCAGTATGATATATGAAGTATAAGTCCATTTTAGGAACCATATATGATTAATCTCACTATAGATCGACTTATGTATATAAGTTTTGCTAACCTTTTGTTTGAGACAGATGGAATGACCTGTCATTCTATCACATGATCTGCTAACACATCACGAATAACAAATTCAACTTCATTTATTTAAGAGATGAAGTAGAAATTGTTCATGGCACGAACAAAAGTGAGATTTTACCAAAATAAAGTAAGTATTTATTCTATGCAAATTTTCAACTTTAGGGAAATGATCTTGAAAACCAAAAATGTTGTCCTAGTGATCTTATACCTGATGAATCAGATGGTACCTTATATCATCACAAATCTATGGATTTGTGATTACTGGCTTTTCCATAGCCATGTTCTCTACCACTCTCCATCAGAACATGATGGTTAGATTTTTCTTCCATATCCATATTTTCACCTATGTGGAAACCCAGTGATTAGTATATTTGGGTAATCGTTACATTTCATACTTTAGTTTTTAAAGCCATGTTTTGGTATTCCTTTTTACGATGTGGGTTTCTATCAAAGAAAATTTTGAATAGTAAACCATTTATAACCCCGACGAATTTCGAGGGCGAAATTCATTTTAAGGGGGGTAGAATGTAACGCCCCAAGATTTTATGAAAAATATTCTTTTTAATTTCATTAATGTCTTGTGTTGTACGCTACAACAAAAGAAGCTTTCACAATACGCATCCTTGACTTTCCTTCCGTTACACGCAATCGCGACCTTCCTCGATAGCGTGTGTAGTACGCAATACTGAGTTTCACGAAACAACGATATGCTATTAAAATATTATTAAAACTAGCCGTTATGAATAGTAATAAGCACTTTTTGGAAATTTTGTAAATTTTATTTTTCAAAATGGAATTCATTTTTGGATTCGGAGTATCGAATTTAGCCTAAGGTGAAATTTTGGTACTTTTCGGATAACTTTCATATTCTAATGAATAGTGAAAATTACTAAATTATAATTAAAAACAACTTTTTTAATCGAAATAATTAATAGTGATAAATTATTAATTTGAGTGGTTTTAAAGTATATTTAGAATATATTTTTACAATTTAATACAATGTTGGTCATTGTTTGTAATTTCACATTTAAACCAGACATAATCAAGTGTCAATCTTTTGATAGATTTTGTTTCTTAAAAAACACGCTATTTGTTTTAACATCGGGATTTAATTATAAAATTAATTAATGCAACTTCTATGTTATGAATTTGGTAAAATAGACTTCATTTTTGAATTCGGAATATGAAATATAGCTTAGGATGAAATTTTGGCATTTTTCTGAAAACTTTCAATTTTTGATGAATAGTGAAACCACTAAGTGGTAGGTTAAAAACGGAATTTTGCATAAAACTTAATTTTACCGCTTCTGTGAATGGAATTTCGAAAATCCGAGAGACACGGTTAATATCAAGGACTAAAATGTGGTTCAATAAGATGAAAATAATTTTTTGGTGAATAGTAACTTTTTACTTTTTTTACCACGGTTAATAGTAAATAGGGTAACTAAGGGTAAATATGATATTAATATTACCCTAACACATGTCCTAATTCTATTGGACAAGTGTAATTCGACCAAAAACAAACTTAGGAATAAAATATGACCATTTAGGCCCACTTGGATTAGATTAGGACATTTATTATTAATTTATTTAAAGAAGGGTTAAAATAGTTAAAATCAAAGTTTAATAAGTAAATCATTTTTAATATGGGGTTATACATAAGCTAAATTCGACTATAAATATTCATTAGAAAGCTAAAAAGATTTCCTACATGATGGTATTTTATTTGTAATTTTTAGACAGCATATAATATAATTTATTTATGACACAAAGATGATGCAGTAATTATCTTATTAATGAAATATTGACATAATTGATAATATAAATACCAAAATAAATGTAATTTAAGACTTTTTATGAATACCACTAATTTTCTAGGTTACTATGATATATTAGTGTTGATTTAATCAACTTGGTTCGAATATATAATTCTGTTATGACTTTCAAAAAAATCATATATCAAATAGTGTCAAAATTGACACAAAATAGTTTTTAAATCAAATATTATATTATTAATTGTTATTTTATTCCTAAAAATCTAAGGTTCGGCCAAATGACTTAGATAAGGATATATGTATTAATAATATACAATTTGGGGTTCGTTTGGCATGTTATAGTAAGTGTATTAACCATATAGTGAAAGAAAACAAAAAGACACGGTAAAAGTTAAATTATTTAACTTAGAGTTAAATCTAATTGATAAGGTTTAAAATAAGATCCAAACATGTATAAATTTTATTGGATGATGAGATTACAACCCTATCTCATCTAAGCTTCGAATATGAGTCATTTTTGGAGGTTTTTAAGTGGGGTTATATTTATTATAAATTAATATTTTTAAGAATTCCTAAGGTGCCCCTCTCCTCCCTTATAAAAGGACACCTCCTCCCCCTCCTCCTCACACCAATTTGAGCACTCAAGCTCGGCCAACCCCTGCCAAAATCCCTTCTCCACTTCCCTAGCAACATCCTAGAGGTTCTGGTCTTCCTCAAAGACCAATTCTAGTGCCCTAAGAGGAGGTCTCAAAGAGGCACTTCAAAGAAGAGGTAATTACCGTTACCAATTCTTTCATCTTTATTTCTTCTTCCACTTCTTCTTCTTAGGTTGTTTCATTATGAAGTAATAAAATCAGTATCACTCATATACTGATATGTTATTATAATTATGAAACAACCCTATTTCACCATCTATCCATCCTACGGAAAAAGAAATCACCGCGCGTGCGTACGTACGGAATACCGTCTCCACGCCGTGGTGTAATCTATTTTCCACCACCACCTTACATGGATGGGTATAATGGTGTAAAGAATAACTATACATAGTTATTACAACATCATAATGATTCTTATATATTTTATAATCCACTCCAATTCAATTCAATATTTATAGAAATGATATCATCGCTCGTGCGTACGTACGGAATACCGTCTCCACGACGCGATGAGATTCATTCTCCATGTTAACCATTTAAGAATGATTATAATGTATATATAAGAAATAATAATGAAATACCTGACATTATAAAGCTACTGGATTTATGTATATATATATACATATGTATGTCATCTACTTACTTCCATTTCAAGACAATAAGGAAAGAAAAACAGCGTTCATGCGTACGTACGGACTACCGTCTCCATGAACGGTGTTTTTCATTTTATTTATCTATCTATTATATATATATATATATACTGAATATATATGATATATAAATCATATTTTATATTCTGGAAGTAAGTATATCATGATATAAGTAATAATGATGTCAAGAACAACAAGTCAAAACACCTACGATAAATGAAACGATTTTACCCAAAACGCTTCTTTAACATGGAATTTACAAAAGAACGGGTAATATAATGTCATAAGTGAACCATATATGATATCATAACAATGAATATGATTCTGTAATAAGTCAATGACATTATTTAAATCATTATACAGGAGGTTCGGACACATACGAAGCAAATTGGACCTAAGGTAAGGGAAATATCACAATCTCATTTTTATCCGAGATTGTTTATTCGTAAGTATTTACTGGGGTGTATTTTATCATCCACATCCATGTTCCCTCAATATGTAATATTGTTTCCATACACTTTCAATAGTTTAAATCCAATTTTACCCTTAGGTGAGTTTTTAGTAAAGAATATGAAATGAATCTTTTGTCGTTTTTCCGTACGAGGTACTTTTTGACTTTTCCGACAAAAGTACGAAGAATGTTTTTTTTAACTTATACGGCACGAACGGATTTATACTGTTTTATAAAGCCTTATTTTCATGAAGCTTCCTCTAAAATATTTCATGACAATTTTCAATAAAATGTCTTTCTTTTAAAATTGCATGATGTTTTGTGAAAAGAAATTGATTTTGAAGAAGAAAGGATATTTTCCTCAAGAATTCAATTCAAGTGTTTTATCAAAATTATTTTCCATATAAGATAATAAAGGGTTCTATTTCTATCCATATTTTTACATTGATTTGACTATGTTGTGATGGAATTATGTTTATGAATTCCTTTATCTTATATGAATGGTTTTATGATGTCATGTTGTTTAAGAATCCCATTTTTATTACATGGGTTATGCAATGATGTATGATTTATGATTTTGTGGCACACATAAGAAAGGATTCATTAAGAGATGGGTGGGACCTATATCTCCCTCCAATGCATTGGGTAAAGATTTTATATCTCATGAGATAGACATGGCTGGAATGGTAGGTTATACCGGTTCAGTGAAACAGGACTGAAACGAGGATTACTCGATTCAGAAAGGGACTTTGTCCACTAAGATAGTCTTGGCAATGAGTCTTGACTAACAAGAAATGATTCTCTATGATTATGTGTGTATGCCACAATGAGTAATGTTTTAAGTTATGATTTCATTTCACTACTATGATTTATCCCATGTTATGAAATTATGCTCTCTTTTGCAGGTTAAGATTTCCAAAAATGTTATGTTCTTATGAAAATTATGTGATTGATATTTCCTTTGTTTACCCTTACTGAGCATTTGAGCTCACCCTTTTATGTTTTCTTTTCCCCAGGATATAAAGAAAGGTTTTAGGTAGAAAAAAGGGATGACCTTTATGGGAGATATTGAAGAACTTTCACCACGATTAGAAGATTACGTTCCGAGTTTCCAAAGACACTAAACTATTACGATCCTTTAGTGTGTGTTTTTGTTATGTACTAAGTATTCCGCAAATGTAATGTAATGTCCATGTACGTCAAGATACGGGTCTTTACATGATGTCTTCCAACTCAACTATTTATTACTCCGCCTCTGCCTGAGATTATGCAAAACCTGCCCTAATGGGGCCACTTCTTGGCAAGTCCATCCCGAGGCGGTTGAGGTTCCTCCATAACTCGGATGGGCCGAGGAATTTCTGGTTGACTTCCCAGATGTCCCAAGCCTCTGAGAAGATGGAATTATCCATCATGTCAATGTGGAACATCCGTTTCCCTGGGGCCTGAGTAGAAATCTTGTGGAACACCCTTGGTGGCCACCCCTCTAGATGACTTTGTTCTCTTGGGACCACCAGATCTGCTGCTGCTGCAGGATCATCTACCTCCGCTACCTCCTCAACTGGTCTGGGAACCTCCACTACAGAAGCCCTAGCAATGCGGGACGCCCTAGACACCTTTCGTCCTCGGCCCCGAGGTCAATGAAGCTCACCCTTGCCAACCAAGATTGTTGGATGCTTCATCATCTCCCCCGGATAGGCCGCCTCCCATCTCTGGGCGTATTCTTTTACCAACCCATGGATGGAAGTCAGTAGAGGCAATTCATTCTGCACCATCCAATATTCCTGTGTGAACATGATCCACATCCTCCTCACCACAAACAGGTTCTCCTCGTAGTGCACCCCCATATAGACCTGTGGGGTTAGCCGGTGCAATCATTGGAATTTCCGGGTGAACTGGTGTGGGGTGTACATCTCACAGAGACGCTCACGGTCCACCCTGGCCACCAAGACTCCACCTAGAAAGGCCAGGAGGTAGGCTCGATGATCTTCTGTCCCCTGTACATCCTCAGTTAAGGCCCCCATTGGCAAAGAGAATGAGTGGAAATTGAATTTCATCCACCCTCCACACCAGGTTCAAAACCGATGGTGTAGTTAGCTTAGTCGGAAAGCTCCCTTCTGCGTTCAAGATCGAGGGACGGAAGTCCGACCCTGGTGGCAATATGGGGTTCAGATACTCATAAATCCCTCTGATGTACGTCTCTATCCACCAGTACTGGAGCTGGAAGGGCCTGCATACCCTCTGTGGCCTTTTCCCCTTGCTGATGTGCCACAACCTTTTTGTACAACGTGGTGAGCATTAGGATCCCAAGGTTGACCCGCCCTCCTGTTGCCAATGTGGATGCCATGATGAAAGTTCTTGGCCGCACTCCCATGTTTGTATCCCTCACCGATAGGATCCAACCACAGATGAGGGATACGATGAATGCTGCTAGCCTGACTATTGGTCATTGTTCAGTCTGATGTTGAACCCCCAGGTCATCCACTAGCTATTCTCCAATAGCCGCCAGTATGAGTTTTCCTTACTTCGGGAACCCTTTGGACAAGTTCGAGGCCTCGATGGGAACTGCCTGTTTTTTGGGAAGTTCAAAAACTTCTTGAACCAGTTCTTGAAGTGGACATCCCTCACTGCATCCTTGTCCTCCCCGGGCATGAGCTCTATCAATGCCATCACCAGAAGCAGCATCCGCTCCGGATCTTCACACGCACACATATCTAGGAGGAATTAGTCATACATCTCCCCCAGTATCGGGACCCCTGATATCTGATGCACGTCCCATAGGCTGATGCCGACTTCCCTAGGTTGCAGATGGAATGTTTTGGTCCCCAGTGACCATCGGCTCAACATATCTGACATTAACTGCTTCGGATGGTAGATATGTAATTGGGAAGGCTAGGCTACCTCATATAGTCCCACTCTTCTTAGCTCCGCTATGAACTCCTCGCATGAGGTGCCTACCCATTAGGCCCAAGCCCAATCGTCTGTAATGTTTCCACCCTGGTGTAGGTCCCATTCCTCGGACTACCCCTTCCTCGGGTTCCCCAGAGCCGCCTTAAGGATGGTTTGGTACATGTGAGGAGATATCTCTGGCTACAATGCCCTTCCGTCTACATTATTCAGATGATTGTATAGGCTGTCGGTAGTGACAGGCATGAAATCCTCTTGAGCAATACAATCGGGTGCCCAGAACCATTGGTGCTGACATGGCGTACTGCGGAACCAGTAAGTTGACTGAACCCTACCTGCTTCAGAGATGAATATATCATCCCTCAGCCGAAATCCATATAAAGGAAAACTCTTACACAACAGTTAGTTCTTCTGGCTCACCGAAAAAAACTGCACTGATGAACTATAGTCCGTGTGGATACGGGCTAGCTCTCCTAGCCCCAGAGTGTTTTCCATTTCTTCCCTCTGAGCGGCATCCACAAGGACCCCCTGGGCAGCTTCATGGAGGGCCATTTAGCTTTGGAACATTGAAATTTGGTTGGATGGCTCGCGAAAATCGTTTCCAATGCACGTTCGTGAATCTCACTCGCGAAGACTGTTCACAGGGTGCTGCCTTGGCATTGAAAGCCAGATCGTGGAGTACACATGCAGAGTTGAGGACTTACCGTGTGCCATGAAGCCTTGATTAGCAGAGACCACTCACAGATTATGCAGAGCTTCACGAATCAAGAGTGAAAGAAGAAAAAATCGTGGATAACGGAAAGGAAAGAAGAAAGGGAAACCACCCTATTTATAGGTGATGGCCTTTGGAGCTTTGTGGCGCATCCAGTTCATGCGGAGATTCACGATATGCCCAGCCCGTGCATCCCCTATCCGCCTCGCGAGCCCACTTCATGAGTTAGCACCGTGAACGGTTGCGAGTTTTGGCAATTTCCCTCAGACTTCGCCCCTTGATATCTCTGTGGCTCCAAGTCTGAGGGGGGGATTTGTTGCTGCCAAAATTCAGAATAATGAAATGGCCCACAGACGGCTCCACGGGCTGCCTCGCAATGCCACTTCATAGAGTCCCCCTACACCGCAACCACCATGAAGAAAAGGAGACGGGACTATCACGATCGAATTTGATGTTTGCGAACCCACCGTGAAGCAAAGGAGGCGGGATGCTCCGCGAACGGATTTGATGTTCTCAAACCCGCCACGAATCCCATGAGGGGGGATACTCCGCGAACCCATTTGAAATTCACCATCCCACCGTGAAGCTACCAAGCCCCTCTACAGGCCGCGTGAGCTCTGCTCCGCGGCGCCTCTTGCCTATAAATATCGGGCTCCCCCTGAGCTCTCCAGATGGACAATCCGACCTTTCAGCTTCTCAGCTTTCGAATTGCGAAGCACTCTTCGGTTCGGTGAACCATGATCTGTGCGAGGTACTTCTGATTCAAGAAGTGCCTCCCCATTTTCTTATTTTGATCCCCTTTTCTGATAGGTATGCCTTTCGCGATGCATAAGGGATTTCACAAAGGAAAGGGATCCCCAAGGGGACCCGGGTTGTCGTAGAGCATTTATGCTTCGCAAAAACACCCTTCATGTACACATGATCCAAATGCTAAGGCAGGGTTACTGTACTTCACGAAGAAAATTTCTTCCTGACACCTTTCTTCACGAGGAACCATTGCTCTGCAATGCTGTGCTCCATGAATGTCCTTCCACTTCACGAAGCACCACCCATTTTCACCTCCGCCCCATGCTAAGGCTAAGGAACCCCACTTCGTGAAGCATACCCCTTCACATGTTCCCTCTGCCACGCGGAGCAACAGAGCTCACTAGGCCCCTACCTATGGACTCCTCTTTTGGGAAAATCCTTTTCCCGTGCGACCCTCCAGGTTATCACGATGTGACGTCAAATTCCCCTGGACGATACCGCCCGTAGAGTTGTTGTTCCTAATGCTTCTTCACATAGGCACACTAATGGATACTGCTTCTTCGCATACCCATGCTAACGTGGACCCCTCAATGGTTTGCTTGGTGGCATCCCCTCAGTAGAGCCTTTCTGATTCCTTCCCTCCCACAAGGAGCAGAGGGTACGAGTTATTTAAGTCCTACGGGTGTGGAGAAAATCCACCTCATCCAAGTTGCAGGATGTAAATCATCCATGCACCCTCATTCTCAGCACATGACATTAAATTGTGGCCTCACCCCATGCCTCCCACGCCGGGTCCCCCCACCTTGGACATTCTCCACGCGCACCTTAGCCTCCACCGGGGATGATATCTTCCTTATGGGAGTGGCGTTTCTCTGTGGGGTAAGGGCAGCCACCTTGTTGTAAGTCGCTAACAATTTTTTTTGGAGGCAAGACCCCTACTCATCCTCACTTCCTTGGTGCCAAGGCCTCCGGAGGGTGTGATAGAGAATGGGGCTCCTACTTTCTTCTGCCCCAATTCCCTCTCCCGCTACGCTTTTTCACCCATAGGACTCCATCCTGGAGTATGCCCCGACATTTATTGGGCCGCCTCAAAGAATAATCTTCAATCCTCTTCACTTCCCATGGACACAGTATTCGCGACATGGTCGTTAGGCCTTTGATTCATCTTGTTTCTCACACCGAGCTTGACTCGTGTGGGCTTAGAGTAAGCATCGACCATGACATTGCACGATCCCATAGGATGTTAAACTGTATTACCCTCTCCATCCCAAACTATGGGGACATTGATCCATGTCAAGGCATGTTACGTAGGAATCCTCCCTGAGGTTCAAGACCCTACCCATCCCGAACAACGGGGACTTTGATCCATGTCAATGCAAGGTACTTAGGAAGCCTCTACGAGGATCAAACCCCTCTCCATCCCGAACTATGGGGACTTTGATCCATGTCAAGGAATGGTATGTAGGAAGCATCCATGAGATTGAAGCCTCTCTCCATTCCGAACTACGGGAACATTGATCCATGTCAAGGCATGGTATGTTGGAAGCCTACATAAGGTTCAAGCCCCTCTCCATCCCTAAAAACTGGGAGTTTGATCCATGTCAAGGCATGGTACGTACGAAGCCTCCACGAGTTTCATGCCCACCTGGACCCCGGGTCCCTTCACGTCAGTTCACTGGCATCCGCTTGATCTACTGGGACACTAATCCATGTCAAGGAATGGTACGTTGGAAACCTCACGAGGTTCAAGCCCACCATTCACTTGGACCAAGGTCCTCATTCACGTCGGTTCACCGACACCCATACCAAACTACGAGGTCTTTGATCCATGTCATGGAATGGTACATAGGAAGTCTCCACGAGGTCCAAGCCCATCAACCACTAGCCCCGAAAATCTCTGTGTCGGAGCACCAAGCTCACAACCACCTGGACCCCTCGTCCCTTCACATCGGTTCACCAATAGCTTGGGAAGCCTAGAGTGTAATACACACCCCATCTGAACTATGTGGTATTTGATCCTCGCTAAGGCATGGTACATAGGAATCCCCATGAGGTTCAATCCCAACACCCATCAGACCCCCGGTCCATCATCACGTCGGTTTTCCCCCATCCCGCATGATGTTAAACTGTACACCTAACCTATGTGGTCTTTAATCCATGTCAAGGCATGGTACGTAGAAAGACTCCCTGAGGTTCAATCCCTCTACCCGGTCATTCCAACCTCCTTCACGTCAGTCCGACCTCATCCAACAGTAAGCCATTGTGACCATATTCCGTGGTAAGCCATTGAAATCCTTATCCCCCTTAAGCTATTGTAACCACATTTAGAGGCATGCTGATTTCAACCTAATTCGAAGGTATGCCGTCACCATATGAACAACGCAGACATTGATTCACTGCCATGGGGATACGTAGGAAGTTTCTTCGAGGCTCGAGACCAAAACCATCATCCATCCTGATTTTTACCCGGGCCGCCACATACTGGTGAAATCATGCCACATCATTCATCTCCACAACATTCAGGAAGCTTCCCATGCACTGGCCCCAATATCAGTGCTCCCTCCAAGGGGTTCCTCAATCACATCCACTCTAATCAGTGTTCTGATCAGTCTAATCCATCTCCGTTGGATGTTAAAGTTGCGGCATACCCTTTGTTAAACATGGGAATCTGAAGAAACCCTTTGATACATGTCCATGGAATATGATTCCCTGAGCTCGATGTGGGATTCCTCGGGCTTTCGCGCCCTTGAGAATCCCTATAATAAGTGACAGAACACAAACATTCCAATCCCCCAGCGTCCAGACACGCCAGTGATTCCCCAATGTGAATACCCCCCTAACCGATGGTTGATCCCTTGAATGGACCCCTTGGAATTTCCTGATAGAAGCAACGTAATTAGCTGGTGTTTATAAAGACATGGCACCGGGAAGAGATTCACAAAAAACTTATTAAATCTATGAGGGAGACGCAGACTAGGTGACAAGTTCCGAGGAGGAATCCATAGAAGGAATAACCGACATCCCATCATCTTATTTCTATCAAAGAGAAGACAACCCTTAATAAGGAGTGGATGCCGTCATCCTTTGGAAAGTTAGAATGTGGGGAAACAACTACGTGTCCTCTATAGACAGATGCCCACAACCTTGAGAAAATGTCGGAAACAATTCCTTATTTTGAAATTTGAACTCATGCATGCTATTAGATACTCAAATATTGTACTATAAAATCATATTTAACCTCATCAGTATCATATTATTAAAATAGATGCATGCATTCAAGATGGAGATTGCACAAATAGCTTCAGGTGATTGATCATGTCTTCTTCTTTGGGGATTGATCACTGGAGATGATCATCAACTATCATGAGATCATGTAAAGTCCAATAATGACTACATAAGGGTAGTTTGAGTCTCTTATTACCTACATAAGGGTAACTAATGCATGAATAATAAGTAATGGCCTGATCAAATGGCACTGTCTCACATGATCATATGGCTATGGTTATATCCATATCTTTTTAAATAACATGATTAGTGTAGCACTTCTCTAGTCCCACATAAAACATTAATTTAGTTGGGATCCAATTTATAAGATATCTTATGTATCTTTTAATTCAATAAAACACTAGGGTTGGCACCCTAACACAATTATACACATGCCCCTCGTAGGTAACACCACACACTTGCACGATCCCAATGAAACCCCATGTGTATGCCCCATGTGAGAACTATGGTCACCCACTCTCTATTGTAATGGTATTCCAACATCCTTGGCTCTATAAATTGGTTGAGACTTCTCCCAGATCTGTGGGATTGGGTTAGCAAAGTTGGTTGTAAATAGTTGGACCACTTTTATATAAAGGTTCAATAAATAAATATTTATTAAATGCTAAGTTAAAGCAATATATATTTCTTACCATAAATTAAAAACCACCTAAGTGACCTATTGAAAATATTCATCACGAAAAATATAAATATATTTTTCTCAGACTTCATTATTGTTTTTTAATTATTCTTAAAATATAATTATAAAATTTATCAATACTGCTCATTTAAAAATAAATTATCTTTACCTAGACTTCAATCAATTAAACATGAAAATAGATATTTTTATATTCTTTTTCAAAGTGTTTCTTCACTTTTTTATAAAAATTGTGTTAGTTTTAAAACTCCATTAACACATGTCTTATAACATAATACTATTTCAATAATCATCACTCATAAAATTTAGTTTATCTAGAAAATAATATATGACATTTAAAATCCCCCTAGATGGATCTCATCCTAAACAAAATTTAATTGGATCACCAGTAAACTTCTCATAAATTCTTATTTTAAAATATATATTGAAATCAATTGATTTATTACATAGTAAAAAAATGGTAGAAAATAAAACACAAACACAAAGTAGTATCATAAATCTCCCCTATGTATTTTTTGTCAATACTAATGTAGAAAATTCTATGTTAACATGACTTCTTCATTTATTATCTTCTTTTCTCATTTTATTCTGTCTTCCATATTGATTAAAAATTAAATGTACCTTGGAGATGATGATGTCATTTATTTCATAAAAAATGATTCGTTAATTATTGCACTCTAATCCTACTTAAGATATCCTAATGTAAAAAACAATAGGGACTAATTTAGATATCATTTTTTCCATTCTCAATTAAAAATATTATACCAAATGATATATCAAAACTTTTTTATTTACTCAAGTACTATTTTACTATTTCCAATTTGTTAGTAATTTTCTGACACCACTATATATAATCCGGCTGAAAATTGTATGATACCACTTATAAAGAAAATTCCAAAGATACATTCAACATAAAATTATTATACTCATATTTACACATAGATTAAATACATTAAATTATAATAGGAATGTATTCTTCATGAAATCAATATTCACTACAACATTATCATCATTTAGAGCTGTTTTTTTAGCTGTGATTTACGAAACCGTTGTTATTTTTTAATGAAATATATTAGAAGCGGTTTTTAATAAATAGAAATAAATAATGGTTTTTTTCAATGATGACACTTCTCCCCTCGACTCCCTTGACTCCACCAAAACCCCTGAACCCCACCCCTGTAACCCCTGTAACCCCATGAAACTCTAGACCCTAGAGAACCACGTGACCCTGGAAACCCCCCAAAGCCCTCACTACACCTCGCTGCCCCTCCTCTTTCCTCGCATCACGACCACTGTAAACACCTGAAACCCAAGACCCAGGAAACTTGCATTACACCAACTACACCAACAACCCCCCTAAATCCATCATCATTCCAATCCACCCATCATGACCCACGTGTCCCCCCGAAGCCCTAAGAGCCTGCAACACTAAAAACCCCCATGACCCCAGTGACCCCCCAAATCCCTTAACGTGGTAAAAATATTTCATTAGTTTTGGTCATATAAATTAGTAGTTTCATGAGTCTTGTTAGTGTAATTTAAGTCAGCAAAATCATTAGTTTCATTGATTTTATAAGATTTATTTGGTTTTTTAGTGTCACGGATGTCGTTTATTCATTATGTTTCATTAGGGAAAACTATATTTTTATCCGGGTTACTATCTGAAATATTATCAATGTATTTAGTGTCTTGAATTTCATCGATGCCATAATTGTTATTGGGTTAATAAGTGATGGATATATAATTGGACTCTTCCTTCTCATCAATACCATCAGTGCTCCCAGTATCAATGGGTTCATTAGTTTTTCTAGAATTTATTATTTCATTAGAGTCATCAATATCATTGATGTCATCAGTGTTGTTACATTCATTATCATATTTGGTTGTGTTGATGTTCTCATGGTAATAAGTTTCATTATTGTGACTAATGTCCTCAATTTATTTATAGGCATTGGTTTCATATGTTTTATTTGTTTCAAGAGTTTCTTCAGTATGGTTTATCTCATAGGTGTCACCGATTTTGTTTGTCTCATAGATGTATTCAATTTCATTGGAATAATTGAAATTAATTATGTCATAATTTCCATTGGCGTAGTCCATGTCATCAATATTATTGGTATGATCTATGTATTCAGTGTCATTGTCGTTATTATTTTTTTCATCAAAATCATTTTTTCCTCGATTCTTTAGTTAATTGGGGTCTTCATCATCGAAGGTGTTTACTATATCACCACAATCATTGTAATTGTTTTTATTAATGGAATAATTAACATTGTTAGTGTTGTTTTTCATAACCATGTAATCCATTTCATTCGTTTAATTGGTGTTATTTTTTTCTTTGATGTCATCCAATGCGTCAATGTTTTTAGTGTCATTTTCATCATATATACTCTTGGTTTCAGCAATTTCATTGGTTTCTTCTATTTATTTTTATCATTTGTGTGACTGATAATGCATGCCACATTATTATCATTAGTGAAATGTATTTCATCTATATAATCATTACATTTTCTTTCATTGGATATTTTTTTCATCAACTTCTCAGGTGTCATCACCGAGCCATATCATTAGTGGTTATTTAGAACATTTTAATTAAATTATAAATTTTATTATTTGTATCACTTCTACATGTACATTATTATAGTCTGGTTATATTTAGGGATATCATTGGTGGTGACCTATTTAATTATAATCAAACCTTTCTATGGATACCCTGGAACTTGGTACCCAAGTTGAAGATACATGATTATTGGCTTGGGTTTGGGAAAGGCATAATGCTTGATGATTGGATTAAAAAGAAAAATCTAGGGAGTTTGGGAGTAGGATTGGACTTGGGACTATCTTCACGGTTTTTCCATGTTTTGTCTTTTGAAATTTTGGTTTCTAATGTATTTGATCTGCTACTGATGTATTCATTTCCTTAAATGTAGTATATAGCTCATTTTTTACAGCATGGTTTCTATTTTATTATCTCTCTTTTATTTTATAGATATTTTTAATTTTTATTATTTGGTTTTCTAGTAGGTGGGTTCATTATTTACCATATGTATTTATATAGTAAAACCTTATTTAATATATTTATATATATTTTCTACATGTATATATGAATCTCTTTTTATATTAAGTAATAGATATGTTATTTTTTTTAATGTTGTGTTAGAACCTTGTGATATAAATGGATAAAAGCTGGATCACATTACCAAGGAACACACCTCATTATGTTAAGGGTTTGAAGGGGTTTTTAGATTTTGACATTTTAAATAGATATGTTCACAGGGTAATAAGATTTCCATGTCCTAAATGTAAATTTAAAATATGTTTTAAGAGAGATGAAGTTTATAAACATTTAATATTGATGAAATTCCTTGCTAAATATTGGTGTCGGATTTGGCATGGTGAATCGAATGCTACAGAAAGGTTGATCATTGATTTCATTCAACTAAATGATCTCTCAACTTCATATACAATGGAAAATGAAAGGAAAACCGTTATAAATGATTAATTAGTCATTGAAAGACCCAACCATCAACATCAAAATATATCATAACAACCAAATGAGGGTGCTACATATAGCCACATGACAAGTGATGTTTTTGAGAATATAGGACAACCATATAAAAATTGTAACATATCATGGGATCCTACTCCTTATTCTATGGAGACTAATGTAAGAGAAAACATCACTATGGAAAATAAGTTTCATGTTTTAGTTGATGATGGAAATCATGATTTCTATAGTTGATGTTTAAAATACTCAAAACATTCTTTTCGGAGGATGTTATAACATATCTAATGTATATTTATAATTACAAATAAGGTAGTTTCTATGATATTAGAATTGTTGTGTGATGCATTTCCTGAAGAAAATATCCCCGAGTCATTTTATGATATAAAAATGTTGTTAACAGGCTTGGTCAAAATTATACCAAAAAACATGTGTGTCCCAATGATTATTTGCTTTATTGGTTAGATGATTCAAGTATATAGGATTGAAAAAAAATTCTTATTCTAGATGGAAGTCATTGGGTGATGATGGAAGTATAAATCAACATACTACAATGATGAATAAGAAATGGAACACACCTGCAATGGTTTTGCATTACTTTTCTTTAAATCCTCAATTGCCAAGATTATTCATGTCATCAAAAACCACTAAACACATGAAGTGTCATTCAGTAGATAATAACAATGATGGGTAAATGAAACATTAATGAGATTAAAAATTGAAGAAGTGATTTGATTCATTACATATATATTTTTCAGATACTCCTTGGAATTTTTGATTGGGATTGGCTGTTGATGGATTCAACCAATTTGGGACATTGAGTATCAGTTATATCATTTAGACAGTTGTTTTGAACACTTACAATCTGCCTCTGTGGATGTGTATGAAACAAATTCCTTTTATAATTTTGATTATTATACGTGGAAAAAAATCCCTATAAATGATATTGATATTTAATTTCATCCTATAATTTAATAATTACAGGATTTATAGAGCAACGATGTTATGAAATATGATGCTTCTTCTAAAATAATGTTCAAAATGAATGATGATTTAATGTGGACTAGTAGTGACTTCCCTGGACTTAGTAATTTATTTGGTTCGAATACTTATATGGGTTTGGCTTGTCTTATTTAAAACATTGAGTTTTATCCCAAACTGCTACCTCACATTATAAAATGGTTCTTCCTATTCCATCAAATATTTTATGATGCATCTCAAAGATTTTGGATGAAAAGATCAAAAATATAATGTTTTCAATGATCTTAGACCACCTCCAAAGTTTTTAACTTGTTCTGAAATATTATCACAACAAAGAAATGTTGAAATAGTATTTGGGATGGTTCATCATTTTAATGATATTGGGAAAAAAGATCGATGTGCATTGTCAAGTGAAATCAGAATACAACAATGGATGGAAATAGGTATATTCTTCAAACTTTCGTATTGGGGTGTAAATCTATTGTGGAATAATCATTATGATATGCATATTAAGAAGAATTTATAGGAAAATTTTATCTTTACATTGCTTAATGAGCATGGAATATAGAAGGATCATCTTAATGCTCAAAGAGACTTACAAATAATGAACAAAAACGTGATCTTTTTCCAGATGAGAATGAAATGTATGCTACAAAATGTTTTTCAATGAAAAATAGGGATAAAGATAAATTCAATTGAATTTTAAAGAATGCGAAGGTAGATGATTGGTATTCAAGTAAAATCTTGAGGTGTATTTACTTAAAGTATCATAGGTTGCATGGATTTAAAAGATATGATTCACGTATTTTCTTACAGTAGTTACTACCATTGGAAATGGAAACATTATTACCTGAAAAAGATACTATTTTTGTACTAAAATTATACACATTTTCATAAAACTATTTCAGAAATATTTACATCCATTTGAGCTTGAAAACCTTCAGGAGTGTTTTTTATTGACACTTTGTTCAATGGAGATGATATTTCCTCTATCTTTTTTACTCTCATGATGCCTTTAACTGTGAATTTGGTTAAGTAAGATGAATTTGGTGGACCCATACATTATTTTTGGATGTGTCTAATTGGGAGGAGCTTTATTTACATGTTTTTGAGTTATGTAAACAACTCTTGTCACTTAATTAAATGAATAATTATTTTTGTTTATTTTATTTCACATATATCTTGGGAATTTGAAATCAAATGTGATAAATAAAGATCAACCAAATGGATTTATTTCTAAAGTCTATTTTGTAGAGGAGTGTCTTAAATTTTTTTCTAGTTACTTGTATGATATTGAGAGAATATTTAATCGAGTTGGACATCTTAGCAACAAAACTACTCAATCTCAAATACATGGGAAATCAAAAATATTTCCTGTTGTTGGCTGATTAGTTGGAAGGACCTCAAATGTTACACAGAAAGAAATTGAATTATTGTAGGTACATAGATATGTGATGCTAAATAGTGAAATTTCATATCCATTTATTGAAGAGTTGAGGAAACAAACAAAGGGACTAATCATAGGAAAACACAAAATGAGGAAGATATAATGAAATCTTCTAATAAAGATCTTGTAAAATGGTTTTCATGCTTTGTAAGTTAATAAATATTTCAATAAATACAAATATTATTTTGACACATATTTTATTTAAATATAATAATGTGTATTTTTTTAGATCATTAATATTGATACTGGACTAGAGTTATCATATGATCTTATGTTTCTTGCTTGAGGTCCTCTAAAACAAGTTTGAAAGTTCAGTGCTTACAATGTGAATGGATTTTGATTTCATATAGTTGATCGAGAAAAGGGTTTGAAGACACCGAATACTGTTATATTTACATTTTCTAAAGTGGGATACTATGGAAGGATGACTGATATTATTGAATTAAATTACTATGGGAATTTTTCAGTATTTTTATTCAAATTCAATTGGGTCGATATTATCAGAGGTGTTAAAAGAGATTCTTTTCAATTTACTTCTATGAACATCTCTCGATTGATAGATGTTAGTGATCATGACTGAATGATTTGTATATCTTATCATCAAAATTGGAAATTTAAGGTTGTGTTAATGATGTTGTGGATAAAGGGTGGAGTGTTGTAACACATGTAAGACAACGATATTTGTATGATATAGGTGACGAAGTCGAAGATTTGACCACTGACATTGAATCTCATCAACATCAAAAAGTTGACATATTTTTCTATCATAATATTGAAAATATTAGGCTAGAAAATATGGATGAAGTGGATGAAGTAATGAAGTAGGAAACTGACATGATTGAAGGGGAAAATGATTGTATGTAGAGTTATGCATTCATTTAGAAACCATTTATTTGAATTGTACAACCATTCATTATCATTATTATGAATGATTGTTTTCTTAGTTCTATGCATCTTTTATCATTTATAATATTTTTATGTATGATTTTTTGGAATTATATGTTCTAATATTAATTTAATTTAATTAAATGATAGGAATTCCATGGAGGAAGCATTATACTATATGGAATCTAATTGGAGAGAAGATATTTGTCCCATTTGATTCATATGGGGTCCCTACGGATGACTCCACAAGATAACATGTCCAGGATTCAAGCTATCTAGTCATGGAGATGATTTCTCTTTATATTTGATATGATGATTGGAGGGAGATATCCACTTTGCAGAATGAATTGATTCATTTATATCATTTGATTATCGGATCTTCCCCTGATGGTATTGAATCTACTGGTGGTGAGTAGGTAAATCACAAAAATTCAAAATCATTTAGTTTTTAAACATTTATTGGTTTAATTATAAATATAAATATACAAGAGTACTTAATTTTCAATATAATGTTCTTACATGTCGTAGTAGGAAATATTGATAGAGGTGGAAAGGGTGATGAGATATGTTAATCATCTAATAGTGATTAGTTGTATTATTGATATGTTGGAAAAATATTGTAATAGTTGGTTTGTATATGTATCATGTGTGGAATATAAATTCCACCAATTATTTTTCGTGACCTAACATTTTCTTGATTTCTCATGTTTCTTATTATGTATTATGAGACCTTCTAGATTTCATGTTCAACATGAATGAAGTCAGTTTCATGTGCACACCAAGCACCGCCCGCTCTCATCCCTGCCCTGACCCCAAGGACCTCTGCTCCTCTCTGAGTTGGAGCTAGAATGGTGGTTCCTCAATGGTTTTGGGAGGTGGGATGTGGAAGCGATTTATGCTTCTCGCGGGACCTGTGTTTCTTAGTTTTGATGAAGATCTATGTGTTCCTTCTACGGTGATGTATTTGTATGATATTTTCTCGGTGATTATTTCGACTTCTTTATCTGAGACGATGAAGGTTTCTTCGACGGCGATGGCGGGTGCCGGTGGAATTCACTGGCGATTGATGTGGACTGGGTGGCTATCACGTTCGGTGCCAGACTCGAGGAATGGTGCGAGATTCGAGGCGACGCGTGATGAGACGACATGATTTTCATGATGGATCGTGATGCCTTTATTTTGAATTTTTAATTTTGTGGATTTTTGGTTCGCTGCAGTGGAGGTAGGGTTTGGCTGGTGTGGATTTTGAATTTGGTATTTTGTATGTTATGGTGATCGTCAATGTGGGATGTGCGGGTACATGGGGAGGTTTTTGTATGGTTCCCACTTTTCCAAAAAAAGTGGATTCTTAAAAAATAAAAAAATGGATTGGCCTTATTCTGTATTATGTACCCACTCATCTAAAGACACTAGGAATTTTCGATCCTTATGTTTTAATAATGTGTATTTATATTTATGAATCATATAATAATGCTCTTCATATCCTCTCCTCTCAATTTGTTTGATTGGTCACCATTATCTCATGTTGATTTCAACCACTATAAAGTGAGTTTTATATCACCTAGTGAGTCTAGGAATCATCCTTCCTCCATTATACATTTCTCTCCTCTCTAGATACATTATTTTTTTGTAGCTAAATTCACCATATTATCAGTCCATTCATCTGTTTCCATAATTTCTCTCGATATGGATAGAAGCATTCCTTTATATTAGTCATGTTAGTCATCCATGGTATTTGGTAGGTGGACTATATCATTTCCCTTAGAGTCTTGATGTTTTATAAATTGATTCACTATTATTTCCGGCAGAACGTCCATGTCACATCTTTTGAATTTGTTGTTTAACCTGTTGAACAGAGTTTATTAGGATTAGTATCCCTTATTAATTAAATTGGCAACGTTAGGGACAATGAATCTAAAATTTGAACCATGCATAACAGTGTAATCCTTGAATAACTTAATATAATTAGTTTTTCATTAATAAAACCCCCTTTTAAATGTATTGTTTTCTAAACTATCAAGTTGAAGTTCAAATGAATTATTGGAGGATGTGACAACCCCCTATGTAAGACTTAGTGAATGAACCCTATTTTAGGTGGTTAGGGCCTAAGTCATATTGAGCGAACTAGATGTTCTCATATGTATTGCATGCTACCATGACCTACTTCATACCTATTCATGTATGGTGTTAAATACCATGGGAAGTCCACATGGACCTATTAGTATTATTCAATTCTCATAAACCATTAATTATGGAATGGACTACATAATTAATTAAACTAAATTGTTTGAGTAATGGATTGATTACTAAATGTCCCTTATAAATTTATAATTGAAGTGTCTTATGGCTGAACCTCATTAAATCCACTTGATTTATAAGACTTCATGGCTCTACACCTGACATCATTAGTATAAAAAACTTAATTAAAATCAATGTATTAGTTACACATTGAAATAATCCTATTTTCTACTTTATGAAATACTAAGAATGGGATCATAGTATTTTTATGCTTTGTATGTCAGGGGTCATACATGTTATATCAGGGATGATCACACTATTTGGGTTACTTAGAGTCATATGAGTAACACTTGTTCCCAATGGGGGACACATGGATGGGCACAGTGGGAAGATTATTACACGATGAAATGAGTAATACTCAGACAATTGTGTGTGGATTTGGAAGTTATTTTTATTATTAAATTGTTGGTTTACTATTATTATTTTGGAATTAAGGTGTATGTGAATGTGAAATTGGAATGGTTTTTTTAGGGAACTGGTACTCGGGCTTTGTAATTGGATTTGTTATTTTGTAAATCCATATTTTTCAGTAGTTTTAACCACCGCAAAGTAAATTGATCATATTTAGAAACAATTAAAATTTCCTCTATAATTTGGTATTTTACTATTACTAGTGGTTAAAACCTCTTCTACATACAATAATTTAGTAGTGGTTAAAATAGCCACAAAATAGTTTTCATCTTCTGTTATCAATTTGTCGTGGTTATCTTGGTTTTAGCAGTGGTTGTCCAAAATAAAATGAAAATATTTTTTAGCAGCGATGTTAATTGCCACGAAAAAACTTTTTCTGTTGGGAGAACTACTTCTAAAACCACAAAATATAGCCATGAAATACATTAACTATTACAGTTATAATAAACCATTTCTAATTTGAGGAAACTTCCGTGTATTGTATACCGACATACAATTTAGAGGAGGTTTCAAAAAAACTGTCGCAACAACATAATAAATGGGTTTAAACTGCCGCTATGTTCTGATTTTCCTATAGTGATTATAATATATTAAAAATTCTTTAGTTCATGTCATTAATTTATTTAAGTTATCCCCTTTAAGATCAAATATTATATCTATTTTTTTGAATTGAGAGGGTGATCACACATAACTTATCAAGAAATTTGTTTACAACTACCTTATAATGATAATAGATTTGACAACAGTATAATGTTATTGAAACTTCTTTTGATACTACACTTAAGGTATGATATCAAAATTCAATTCATCAATGTTGATATAATCATTAGCTATTCTTATGAATGTTAACTAATGTGAATATAATTTTACATTATCTCATCAATGATTGTGATTTTAAATCTATTAATCAGCTACGGTATCTTGATCATATTCATCAAGGTAGATCTTTTCTCTATTTTTAAAAAACAATATTCATGATATCAATAGATAGAACAAACTAGGATGGTGACTTTTATAAATCTTGAAATAAATATTACAACTAACAGATGTAAGAAAATAAATTATTTACCTCAGTTCCCCCCTTGACTATGCACATTATCTTTAATTCCCTAAGAGTAATGAAAAAAAAATACAAGGGAAAAAAGTGAATCTACTATGATTTTTAGTGAGATAAAAATGTCTAATAATTGTTCATCAACCATAAAACTCATTTATTTTCAACTCCTTATTAGTATAAACACTTTTTGTAGAATATTTTGTGTGTGTTTCTAGTTTTGGGATGTATGTAATATTTACTTTTTTTGTGAAAAAATTATGTAGAATTTTCACACTAGAAATCATGGAAAACTCATCACTTGGTGATTTATAATTCTTATTTACTATTAATTCATGATATGACGTAATGAACAAACAATCAATAGAAATTTGTGCAGCCTTCTTTCACCTTCAACATATAATGTATAAAATTTTATATTCATCATTTGTTAAAAAACTCTTGTGAAAATTTATTTCTACAAGTGAAATCGTATAATTTCATTTAGTATCTACATTCATCAATGATTCTTCTAATTTACATGATCTATCTAAATAATCTAAGAGAATTACTAGTATGTTATTTTGAATATGAAAAACTTTCTTGTTGATCCACATGGATTCTCAAGAATCCTCCCCTTTTTCCTTAATGTTGTTTCCTTTCAAAGTGATATCCATTTCCTTATGATAGTGATATATGGTGTGAGATATTATTATAAACAATAAGAAGCGTATTACTTTTGGTTTATCACCCTTATTAATCTTATTTGGTTTTCTTATTGATATGTTTTTTTTGTGATCTTCCCAAGGAGATATTATCATCCTTATTTAGTTCTTGTGGACTTTTCTCATGAACCCCCCTTGATGTACGAATATTGTTTCATTTTCATATACTAACATAGTATACCATCAATTATATGTTATTTTCCCAAATCTATCACATCAGCAACTATAACAACAAAATATAGATCTCTTCTTTTGGATAATAGTGTGGTTATATTGGGATGCTTGATGATTTTGTTTATTTAAATTATTCTATTGGAATTATTTAAGGGGAAAACATCATTTAGCATTATCCTCATTTAACATAGATGTAGTGGTACAGACTTACCTTATATATCCACTTGTTCATATCACATTCTTCTATACGAGTGATCTCTATCTATAAGGTCTTCCTCTGGCCTGTATAAATTTCATTTTTTGAGGAATGATAATCACTACTTGTGACTTGTTATTTTGTTATAAAATATTTTAAGAACATATCTTATCCCTCTTCGTCAACACATTAGGAAGATTTGTGATCAATCACCTTGGTATTATACTGTACTACATGATCTTCTACTTCCATGGTAGACTTGTCTTTCTTATAATTACAATATGGGGAAAATGATGCTTCATTATCTTAAACCAATAGGGACGACTTATCTATATTTCTAAAATATTTCTTCAATATATTCTTCAAGGTCTTGAATGAGGTAGAGTGATAGTCTTTTATATATAGAACCCCTCTATGTTTACACTCTATTCTAAATTGAGGACAGAAATTAAATCTTCAAAAAGCATCCAATTAATGAATCCAATTTGATGTGGTAACCCATCACTATGATACCAATTGTTAGGATCAATTTGGGATGACCACAGTTAGAGGGGGTGAATTATTATGGGAAAATTTTATCACTTTAAACATTTATCCTATTATTTAACTCTATCACTGAGTCTGTAAATTGATCTCTTGTTGTCTTCACCTGTAATTATAAATAATTCGTATCAAATAGTGAATCATAATGGAGAATTAGTTTTGTTACTGAGATTCACCTCCAGCATTTATGAATAGGTCCTTGGTGTATGATGGTTATTATTCTACTCACATACAAATTTATTCTTATTATCAATGAATATACTCACAAGGGTTTCACCTTGAACTTAATCTCTTATCACCAACCAGGTACAATGAAATCATAGTCTTCAAATCCTAATATTATAGGATATAATCTTCTCTTTTATTAAGTGATAAATAATGTTTAAAAATTATTCTTTAATATACACAAATAATAATGATCAAATCCCTATATATATAATAATATATTGGGATACCACTACTACACCACAATCAAAGGGTTGTCTCAAAAAATGTTTCAATCTTGAAAGCTAAATCTTCTTCTTGTGATCATTAAAAAATATATTATATATTGAATTAATATGTTGGTTTCTCAAGGTCACACACAAATTCATTCATATAATATAGTATTAATGTCAATTTAGTATAAATTATTCATTACACATGTGAAATATGAATTTGAGTTTGTGGTATATATTCACATCAATGTATGTCATCCATGAATACTTGTAAACACCATGTGAATAAAATATTAAATCATAATGTTTATGAATGAAATCACTTCATTTATGATTGTTCATGCACTAAGTACTCAGTGTCATAGTTCTCTTTCATGTAAGTATATAGTGAGAGATATACTTCTTTATAAAAACATGGTTGTTTTTTATATGCACTTTATCTGTTCTTCATGTAATATAATACATGGTGTTTCAAAAGATTCATAAAACTATGGAGGCATTCACATTACTTTTATAAAATACTATCATTATGTAATAGTATAAATACATAGAGAAAATATTAACTTATTTATGTAACCCTTGTGTGTTCTTTAATGATGTAAGGGTATGTAGAACTTATTCACCCTGATGGAAGAATGAGGAAATTTTTTCACAATGTAGAGTGGATCGTGAAACCAGTACTTACTAATGAGAGAAAATAAATTCTTCTTCATGAAGCCAGGAGACTCAATATTTCTCTATTTTTCATAATGAAAAAAGTAAATATATCTTAATGAATTTGAAATAGGTTATGGGCTCAAGTACCATTGTATTTATATATGAGGTTCACCACATCATCTTTGATAATAATACCAGGTCAAGGATTGATTCATAATCTTGAAAAAAATACCATGCACCTCAAAAATATTGACTTCTCAAAATTCTAATCATTTTTGAAATTTATGTTCCCTTATTATTTTTTGACAACACATGACACTAAGAATTATATAACGTTGATATAATCATATTCTTCCTTCTCGATGGAATCCTCATGTGCATGGGTCGAGACTTATAGGTGACATCCTCCTTTTATAATTAGAACTCATACATACTAAAGGATACTCAAATATTTATATATAACATCATTTTTTTCTCAAACATATGTTATTATTAGAAATAATTCTTACATGAAAGATAGAGATTACATGCATGGATTCAGGTGACTGGTCATGTATTTTTATTAAGGGTTTGTTCCATAAAGATAATATTCGGCTGTCATGAGATCTTTTAATGGTTGATCATGGCTTCATGAGGGATGGTATGGTCCTCCATTAACAAAATAAAGGAAACTGAATGTCGAAGAAGATGACGTGACTTTATCAAATAGCACAATCCAACATGATGGGATGGGTAAGGTTATATCTGTATATTTTAAAATCATATGAACAGTGATGTGCTTCAATAGTCCCACATCAGACTTCAGTTTGGACATGATTTACTTTATAAGTTATCTGTTGTCTATTGCCTCTTGATCTGACACTGAGGTCAACACTGAGACACACCTACACACATTCCCCACACAGGCCACACCACACCCTTACATAGTCCCCAATCACCCCATGTGTTTACTCCAGGTGTGCTCTATGATCACCCACTCTAGGTCACCTTGACTACCCTTCTTTATTGGATCTCCCACATGGTTGAGCCTGCTCACACATGTGTGGGATTGAACGGGCCAAGTTGGATTTCTATAATTGACCCATTTTTTTATAAAATTCTTCCAAATAAATACTTAATTAAAAAATATTTATAAGAATCATAAATTATCACTATAAATGAAAATCCACTTTTCATGATTCTTAAAAATATTCTACACAAAAAATATTAATATATTGTTCTTTAACATCATCATTCTTTGAATTCTTCTTCAAAATTCAATTTAAAATTCTTCACTGCTCCTCATGAAAAAATAAATTATCGTTTCATAATGTTCAATCAATTCCCCATAAAAATTGATATTTTCATGATCTTCTTCACTGTGATTCTTCACTTTTTAAAATCATTGTGTAATTTATATAACTCAATTAAAAAATGTATTTGAACTTAACTAGTACTTCGCTCGTGCGATGCACGACACTATAAAATTATTATTATTATTAACTATAGATTACTGTTTATAAAACATAATAATTTATATTAATATTCAATATATTTGAAAAGGAAATGACATAGATAATGAGGAATAAAATTTACAGAGATTGAGGAAGAAAATTTAGATACTAGGCAGCCTTCAGTATAAAATTAACAATGAAGGAACCAACTTTGAAACAGAATGAAAATTAATAAATAATATATTGAAATTATAAATTTATTCATAGAAACAATTTATAAAATTCTAATTTTCACGGTATTATTCAATTTTATTTTGAAATAATATTTCAATGAAATAGTATGGTTCTATTTAATTTAAAAAAAATGTAATTTCATTATACTCAATGCACTGGAACAATTATTTTCGTGTTACTGAAAATTCAATATTGTAGTAAAATGCAGAAATCATTATTTTAGTAAATAGAGGAAAGTTCATATTAAAATTAATAGTAATATATTGTCAACAAAGAGAAATAAGATAAATGATGTATTATTTAGATCAATTATGAAGAAGTAATATAAACAGTGAAACATTCAAAGTGAAACAACAATTGTTTCAAAGTTAATTTTAAATGGAAAACATGGAAACAAAAATAGAGTGTTTTGACACATTGTTTATTTAGAAATGAGTTGGGTGAAAAATATTACAGTAACAGAATACTGAAATAGTATATGGTGTCCCCTTTGGAATGAAACTAAATAAAATTAATTGTGGTTGTAAAAAACATCCAAAATTGGGTTCATGTGGCACTACAGTAGACATGTATTGGTGGTTTCTGGTTGCTAGTAATCTGGTACGTCCACTTTTTTGTAGAAACAGGTTACAAATGCGGAAAATATTTTTAGATATCATACATATACAATAGCACCACTTTCTGCCTCTACTATGCATGAAAAATCCCACGACCATGCAAACAGAGATAGGGAAAATGATCTTGAAAATTAAACAAATCAAACCATTCGGCCATTTGAATCCTAAAATAATTTCAATTAGCCTCTTTTCGAACATTACCTACAAAATCTAAAATCTAACTAAAGTAGTTCTAATTTTAGGAGCAGTAAAACACCAAGAAAAACGATGTAATACAAAACTCTAGCAATGACTAAAAATGAAGACAATGACAAACTAGCTTAACTAAAAGTACCCATCCATCCATTAAATCTCTTCAGCTGCAATCCAGTATACTCCGGAAATGGACCCACTTACAACAAGAGGGTGACTGTAAAATACCATGCATTTTTTTCTACATTCTAAAAAAACAACCATTAACAAATCATAACACAAAAAAATGAAAACACAATCAACAGTTCAGTAGAAAATTGAAAATAAATAATATTTTGAATGTATAATATGAAATATACAATGGGAAGTTATTATGAACAGGAAATTAATGGTATATTAATCTAGATGCTTTACTGGTATGAAAAGGAGAGTAGGTCTATCTTTTCCGACTTCATTTTCCTTGATATAGAGGAAGATGCTACTTATAATTGATCACCATCGTTTTGTGAGAACTCATGCTACATAAATGATTTCAGGTGTATCCAATATCATGTTCAGTAAAGGCCTCCATTCACTGCAAATTGCATCCTATAAAAAACATTCAATAGGTTTAAAAACAACATGTTCTCACTTCATGAAGTTGCATAACTGCTGGTAATTAAAAAACAACAATTCAATAAAATTAGATTGATAAATACCTTGTAAAAAATAATATTATCTGGTAACCATATTGACAATGTGATAGACATAGTGATTGGACACTTGAAGAGAAATCAGTGGAATTTTAGACCACTTAAACAGGGATTTCAAACATCATCATAGTTTAATGAAATATGAAAAAATCTATTAGTGACCTAACCAAAAACATTTAATGATAATTTGATCCATATAAGTAACATTATAATTGATTAAATGATTAAAAATACAAAACACTATAAACCAAAGATTAATTTTGAAACCAAAATCGTAGAAACGGGAAACACATACGGTGTTTAAAACAGACTAATAGTGATGACGATATTCAAATAATGAATGGAAGTAGATATTGGTGAAATAAGCTGAATGATAGTGAATATATTAGGAAAATGATATGTGATACTGCTTATTAGGTAAATAATCCACCGTGGGTACTCAGGATTCTCTATGAAACCAGTAAAATTGAATAGAAATCATAGGAACATTAGACCACTTAAACAATGATTTCAAACATCAACATAGTTAAGCAGGTCCTCCCCTCTACCCCTCCCCTCCCCTCCCCCCTGCACAGCCCCTCCCTTCCCCCCTACCCAGCTTCTCCTCCCCCCTTTCCCAGTATATCCCCCCTCCTCCTCCCCATACCCAGCTCTTCCCCTCCCCTCCCCCTGCCCAACGTGTCCTCCCACCCCTTCTGAGTGCCTACCCCTCCCACCTTCTCCTCCCCACTGCCCAACCCCTTCCCCTTGACCAGCCCCATCCTCCCTACCCAGCCCCATTCCCCACCAACCCCCTCCCCCCTGCCCAGTTCTTCCCCTCCCATCCCCTCCCCCATTCCTAGCACCTCCCCTCCCCTCCCCCCTAACCAGCTTCAACCATAATCAATTCCACCAGGCTATAGAGTACCCTGCAACCAAATTTAACATTTATAGCTTTATGTTATAATTTTTTGTTACAAGTATTGCAAATATATGATCATCCAACTATAAAATACAAATTTAAACTTTATATGGATTTATATGAACTATAGTCTTCAATAAACTAAAACTGTTTCAACAAATGTACAGATTACATGATACACATGACTTCCAAAAATCACAATATTCAGCATATTTCATGACCGACATGTTAAACATGTTTGCAAAAAAAATTACATATCTTGTGAGAAAATGTTAATTTCTTTCAGAAAATGATAAAAATGTTACGAATGTACAACTTATAAATCGAATAATATTAAATGTGTTTCTTAATAAAATTTATAGATTTTAGATAGAAAGACTCAATGGGTAATTGATTTGTAATCTATAAAAATTACCTACCTACTCGAGAATGTTAAACATTTATGTCAAAAAACACACTAATCAGTAGAAATAAAAACCATTTTTTGATGATACTAATTTTAAACATGTTTTTCAAAAAATTAATAGATTTCAGATAGTAGAAATCAAACTAATAAGAATATTACATGAAAAACTTATTTGTCTTTAAATTTATGTACCGTAGGTTCTTAAGGAGATAGAAAAAATACTAAAAATGTAGATATTACATGATAAAGAGGTTTGTCAACAAGGGTTACCAGAGAAGGTGTTAGTTCCATCTTTGTGGTTCATTGTCATGATAAAACAGATAGAAAAAATTGAAATATTTATGAAAATGATAATATTTAAATGTTCACACTCTTGTAACTATAGAAAATTACGATATGGAAAGAACAGTTTGTTTGAAAGACATAGAATACACTTTCTATATTGAATTAATAGACATGTGTTTCTGTTAATGGAATTAAATTAGTAGTCATTAAATATTACTATTGAATACTTGAGCAGTGGACATATTCAAGGTTGTTGTATCAATTCATCTGCCGCAGCTTTATGTCCTTGGAGAAGACCTAATATTTTGACACTCCTATCATGAATTGTTAAAATTAACATAACAGTTTTAATAATTTCAGTTGTTAATAAAAAAAATTAAAGACAAAATAAATTTTACTTGAATATATTCTATACCACTACTTATAAAGATACATTTCTTTGATCTACCTGTTTAATAATGAGGAAAAATTTAGTATTTTGTTTATTTTGTTTTCTAATATAAATAGAAATTTTTATACACTCCTACAAGAATGTCTTCAAAACATTCAGTAAATCTGCTGATGTAGTTGTCTTTATTGTTGATGAAAATTACTTTGTAGCATTTTTTTTCGAGAGAATAATGTCATAGAATATGAGTTCAATTTTATATAGTAAACCACATGCTGATGTGTTGATGCTCTCCAACAATAGTAAAATGATACACACTAAATTAAATTTCCATTAAAGATCGATGTATCCTACTCATGCATTGAAAAATATTTAAACAAAAGTACTTTAAATATAAATAGTTGATCTTATGGTCATATTAAAAAATAATGATTTTTAAATCTAGTAGAATCTTGATAAGATTGCAAAAAAACAGTACAACTAATTTAAAAGGAATAAGAAACATAGATAAATCAAAATATCAAAGATACATAAACCCCTAACTTGAATAGTATGCATTTTGACCAGAAAACAAAAATCTATAGCAGTTGTTTCAAGGATGTTCATACTTCAGTAACATGAAATTTTGATTTCTAGGATTTAAAAAATCCATCAATTGCTCAATGGACTTGATTTTTTTCGATTGAAGTTCAATCAAGATGATGCATATAATAGAAATGTGCATTCATAAAAAGTATTTCTAGGTATGAATGTGATCATATAAAAATGAAAACAGTACAGCTAATTAAAAAAGAAGAAGAAACATAAAACAATCAAAATTTCAAAGATACTTGGTCTCCTTAATTGAATAGTATGCATTGTGACCAGAAAACTGAAATATATAGCAGTTGTTTCAAGGATGTTCATACTTTAGTAATAGGAATTTTTTATTTCTAGGCTTTACAAAATCCGTCAATTTCACAATGGACGTGATTATTTTCAGAATGAAGTTCAATAAAAATGATGCATATAATATATATGTGCATTCATAAAAAGTATTTCTAGGTATTAATGTGATCATACAAAAAAATCTATGGATGGTAGTCCTTCATAAACCAAGGTGATTAGGAAACTGTAAATCAATTACGAATTGAAACATAAATATCTTCTTCAAAACAATGAAGATCATTTTGTAAACATATTTCAACTCATACTATGTGCTTGTGTTTGTAATCTTTATCTGTAGCACGCACACAAATATTGAAAGAATCATGAATAGATATGTGATAAAACATTATTTTATATTTTAACATATACCTTACAACTACTCAAATTCAATTCAAGTATATGCTTGCAACTCTTAAACATATGTTCTATTTCGAGTTCTGTCACCCTGAATTAGAAATCGATGGTAAAACACAATGGGAAATTAGTATGAATATAGTCAAATTCAACGATGAAAAGTGCAGGAAATTTTGACAGAGTAGATAGGCAGACGAAATTACTGTATGCATGATTTGTTTGGTAATGGGTTGATTCTATAAAATTGGGAAATCCCAACCTATATTTTTGAGTTGCAAAGAATCAGAAATTTATAGTTTTAAATATAATAGGAGGTCCCAACTACCTCAACCCATATGTATTCACTGCTTGAATCTACATCTACATGTATCTGATCCCAACTCAAAAGGAATTAAAAAAACATACTAAACTTCATACTCTTGTAGTCTCAAAATAGAAGCAATGTTCAAAACCTACCACATCACCTCCAAAGATCTCTGAAAAATGTCTTCCCACTGTTCTTAGACTTCATCAATGTAGTAGTAAGAATAAATTATATATAAAGAGGAATTAAAATTTATTCTCAACAAATTGAAATAGTAAACATGAAATAACAAACATTTCAAACAAAAAAGGCAATAATATAAATGAATCATGAAAGTTGAAATATCCATTGTAATATAGTAGATTAGGATTTTAAAACATGGAAAAATAAATGATTGTTTAGACATATGGGTATCAGGTCTAATACAATTAATCAAAATATAAATAGTATAATAAAATATTAATATATAAATACATGTCGAAATTTTACCTAGAAGGTAGTCGTTCAGAGGAATAATTGATTAAAAGATGTACAAGACACTTAGCCACCAATAATCTGTTCATCTTTTTCATGGACCACAAAAACCTGCAACAAAAACACAAATCCCCTCTAAAAAATAGTCTCATTAAAATCATTATGATAGTATAAGAATTTCTCAAAGTTATTGATATTACCTTCAACGGATTCATTCTTTACATGCTTTTTAGTAGTCACTAACTTGAACAAATTGAAGTCAATTTCATGTGCTTTCAAGTCAAACTCCAGAACTGCATGATTATTGCTGCATCATTAACCCCTTGAGTTCTACACAATATTAAATTGATGAGTCATTAACTATATATAAAATCCAAATGAATAATTTGTTTCTAATAAACAATAATATCAAAACTTATTGAGCCATAAATGATATGACTCTTATGTTTGTCCTTATACATGCATTTAAATTGAAGACATTCATTCCATAATTTGGAGGCGTTCTCAAAGCAGTTGATATTGAATGATAACATGGAATTGCTGGTGATAAGATAGAGGTAAAATAAATAGTATTAGTCTGAATCGAAGATGAAGGAATCGATTTTCAAAGGGATACCCAACAACAGTGCTAGATGGAGGATAAATGTGAAGGAGGTTCCAAACTATGCTTCGAAAACCAAAGATGTGAATAGTTGAGGATGGAGAACTCTGACCGCCGGTACAATTGTCTTCATTTTCATAGAACCTAGTATTATGGTAGTGAATGAATCATAATTTACAAAATGTAGAGTGATACATTGAATCACCTAATAAAATAGAAAGCATGAGGTGGTTCGAAGTGATGGATTCATACTGGATTGAAAGGGGAATTATGCGAATGATGGAAATTGCGAATAACGGCTATCGGGAGTGAAAAAATTTTAAGGGATATTACGAGCACGAAAGCATGAGAGAAAGAAGTAGCGGGAGTAGTTCTGATGTAAATCGATAGTGAAGGAGAACAAAGTTACTCTGAAATCTTCATCCAGTAAATTTCGAGGGTGAAATTTCAAGCAAAGTGGCTCTTGTGTAAATCGCGAGCCAGAAGATCTTTACTGGAGTTGATACAGCTTACGAATGCTCTGATACAAATTATGGAGGGATGAAATGGACTATGAAGTGATTTTTAAGAAGATATATGGGAAGAAACTTGAATGTAAAAGTAGTCGATCACAAACCATACCGAACCGTGGTTGATATCGTAGGCTTTGTCGAGTTATTCAGGCTGCGTGAAGGAAACAGGAAGCTCGTCGAGAGTCAGTAGGTTGTGGAGGGAGGACACAAGAGAAACTTTGGTAGAGCGGCGTACAGAACAGATGCACAGAAGAAACCATAAACAGGATTGCGGGATTTTGGTGTCACGGGGGATTTGTGAATCCCGTTGTGGGAGGAAATTAATTGGGAACGTAGTTTTTTTTTGCAATTGGAGGTGACGTGGAGCTTTTGGAAGGCCATACATAGGCGTAGAGGAAGCCTGTTTTAGTAAAGATATAAGATACTAGTTCAATAATCACCACAATTAAATTATAATTAATCTAAAATATAATATGTGCCCTTTGAAATCCTCATTTATGGATATCATAGTCAATGACATTGTGGGATCTCAAATAGACTTCCACGATCTTCTTTTTTTCCAACACATATTAAAATCATGTGATTCATCACATAGTAACATGTTGAAAACAAATAAAATATAAACACAATGTAGGATCATTGATATTAATATTAAAAATTAATATTATTAGATATATATAAATAAGTATTTCATAATCATTTAATTAATTAATAATAAACACGTCATAATTAATTAATTTATAAACATGTTATAATTAATATATATCCCATAGTACAGTTTAATAAAATTTATAATAAATTAAATATTATATAATTCAATTTACAATTAAATTTATTGAAAAATAATTCTTTAAAACTAATAACAATTAACGATCTAGTAAATATATTAGAGTATGATAGATAGTCATGTTCTTAAACCATTATCATTAAAATATTATGATCAATAACCTTATAGTTTCCTAAAATATAATACATAATTGTAAAAAAAACTCTTAAAAATCATATACTATTTTATAATATGCATTGATACTATATAGGTGATATGATGCTCTGTTTTTGAAACCATGATATAGTGTCACCATAGAATATGTCATCCCAACATCATATGCTAAGGCTAATACAAATATTCTGTATTTTTTCTGAGTTTCTAGATACTATATCCTATATCGTAATCCATGACTCAAATGGATTCAATAAAATATCAAATCATTTTTATTGATAGGTAATATAAAAAGTTATATGACTTCAAAAAATTCATTTTATAGTATGATTACATGAATAAAAACCACTGTAAGGATCTGATACCACTTCTAAAATTTGAAGAATCTTACAACACATGATAAAAATATCAGAAGTAATATTGAAACACAAATCCATGATCAAGCTTGCGAGATATATGAAATCATGAAAACTATAAATGAAGTAAAGTTATACCTTTCATCAATGTTTTCTAATACATTAATCTCCATCCATGTTTGATGAATATTATAATAGAGGATTATAAAACACATCCATCCTCAGGAGGTATCCATGGTTTATCTTAAATAATCCAATTCTCTAGAAGTATTATCCACCCTTTAGGGCATGATAGTGCCAGTTGGTGTAAAAGTGGTAGGATAATGGCGATAAGGATAGGGGAACTTAATATGAATATATATAAGTGTCACCAATATCCCCCTAAATATGTATTTACTCATTATATTGATCCCTTGATTATGATCATTGAGTGTTCAAGTATTTACTCATGCATTATAATGCAAGAGTAATTTCCATTCAACAGTTGATTTATTTATCACATGAATGAATTTATTTCTCTAATTGTTCATGTCATGAAAACATTATTTATGATGAAAATCGAATCGGATCATAAAAAATTATAAAACATTCCCTTAATGTGCACAAATAATTAAATATAGTGGCATGGTATTATATATTTTACCTTATGATATAGCCATTAATACAATATTACATTCTTTTCCAGTGGAATAAAACTATGATTTATGATATCCCTATATTTCATAATACTTTGTCAAAAATATTTATCATATGAATATTGGATTTAAGTCATATATCATTCATTATTTTCTTTTAGAGGTCATATTTATCATAATATTGAGTGTCCAACCATCCTTTGTAGTGGGTGTGGGGCTGACATCCCACTACAAGTTCAACGCTTGTAATAATTTCCTCCAAGGTAGTGAAAAAATAGGGTTATTAGGGTTTTATATATAATATAATAGATTGTATAGGTGGATTATATCCCTATTATTTCCCTAATTATCAAGTACATATGGATGATGTGGGTTTGGGTGGTGGTCATCAGCTAGGCTAGTGAGTCAAAGGGTTAAGATGAGGTTAGCTACATACGATAGAGTCTCTAGTTCCTGGTGGGCCAGACATTATACAAGGTACCATATTCTTATCTTTTACTAAAGTATACAATTTATTTGATTATAGATCTATGAAATCATTTATTTCACTTACCCGAGTCTTAGGTTTTTCCCTAAATGTGGAGAGACTTCTAATTCCCTTGGTGTTGACTATGCTAGTTGGGACTCAGAATTTCTGGTATGACGTGTCCACAAATTGTGAGATGATGTTAGGGAAACAATAGTCATCAAAATATTTCCAATATATATATATATATATATATATTTATATTTATATATCCATAAAAATTTTACTCTCGGAATTTATTGGTTGTATTTGTTGCTTGCTATTTTTTAATTCCATTAGAGGATAATGATTTTAAATGATTTAGAAGGTGAGGATGTTAATTTTATCACTGAGAGGGAGTGTTAGATGAGATTTTTGTGTGTGGAGACTCTATCTCCCATTATGAAATAAATTTAATATGAATTCATTTGACATTTATTCGATGGTGTTTTAAAAACAATCAAATAATTACTCGATGTTTTCCACGAGAATCTCGTGACCCTACCCCCTTGACATGATATCACGTTTGGGATACAGTAATAGATTGGCGAGTCTTTGATTTCAATTTACTTATCTCTAATAGTGATTTTTTATTTTCACCAGATGAGTATCCAATTTTATGACCTCTTACAAAAGGTTATCATTCATCCCAATGTATCACGATGGGCTTCTCTAGTCTTGTTCATAAAAGAGATATATGGATTTATGTGACTATGTTTTGGTTATTATCACTTGAATTATGTGATAGTGATGAAACTCCATCAACCCATAATTATTAACTATTTATTCAATCATTTTCAGGGAACTATATGGTTCTCAATGATCAATTCATGGTCAAGGTATCATTAGTTCATGGTGAATGATGAACATATCATAAACACGAAATTGTGATGTTATTATGGACACAATGAGTTCATGAAAATTACTTATAGCATTTAAAATTTGTAACATGTGTTGATGACATTGATGAAACCTATGTTTCGTGCATGTCTAGATCAGTTTGAGGTAGTTTTTATTTATGAAATTCTCATATATTCATGATCCGAGGTGGAGTATGCAAAGAATTTTACATTTTTTTCTAGATATTCTTCGATATCAAAAACTATTTAAGAAGCTAGGTTCATTTTTTGGGTGAGAGAGGTGAATTTGTTTCATTGGATTGTAGTTATGGATCCTTTAAATATCAAGGTTGTTATTTAATGGATATCCCTCAATAATTTTGTATATGTTCAATGTTTTCTTAGCCTTGTAGGCTACTATAAAAGGTTTTTACATGAATTTTATTTGATTTTAACTCTTTTGATTACATTAAATAAGAATGTCTAAACCTAAACATAAACTAAATAATTTAAGGCCACGTTTTATTACATGAAAAATATTTTGTCCGATGGTCATATTATTTACATTCCTGTGAAATAAATTGTGTTTAAGGCCTTTTGAAATGCTTCATGTTTTAGTTTATGATTATTTATGATGTAACAAAGAGTATTCATGTTATTTCTCATATTTTCACTCCCAAAATCAATTCTAATAAACAAAATCTTTACATAATGGTTTTGAAACCAGCTGAAGTGACCTATACGTAACCTTTTATAATTACAATTTCAATAACCAATAATAATTCACTTTCATGCTGAATTCCATTTAGGTTTATTGTTTTAGAGAGTTGGGAAAACCTTTAATTGAAAAACCACATATATTTCCCATATAATTTAAATTATGACACTAAACTAAGAATTTATTTTTTTATATTAAGTCTTCAACATCTCTAGAAATATTCTTGACATGTGATACCGATCTGGGCATATCATACTTAATACTATCCTTCATAACCTAAAGAAAAGGAAAACATAAGAAGGGTGAGTTCAAATTTTTGGTATGGGTTCCCATAAAATATAATATATCATGGAAAAAATAATTCATGAATAATATGTACATAATAAACAATAACAAAAAACACCATATAATTGATAACATGAGCATGTGATATATCCAGGGATAATATAACAATGTAAATAATCACATAGATAATAATAACTGATTTCATAGTGATGGAATACATAATTCAAGATATCTTAATATTACCAACAAGGCATCATTCTAAGATAGCTTATATACCATCAATTCTTCGTACTAAGACATTATACATAAACAGATAAAGAAAACACCAAATTACCAAAAATAGTTTTTCCCAGGAGACCTACCATAGAATCAAGGGGATATATAATTATAGGCCCCACCTATCACTAATTAAGTCCAATTTAATCATCTTATTTATAAATTAATAAAAAAATATAATGAATAACCAAGATTTAAAGGTAATCAATAAACACCTGTATTGAAATAAAATGTATATATATTTCTATATTTACATAGTCAATAAATGCAATCGATTTCATAGAAATGACCCTTCAAACTATAACTGTGTAGTGTAATGGGTTTATAGTTAGGTCGATAATAGAGAAAATATATATAAAAATATCATAATTGATATAAAATATATGCAAAAAATTAAACAGTACGATCATAAAGAAGAAAATAATGTCAAGGGAGATATGAATAGTGATAGAGAAATGAATCCATAGGAACAAGGTGATGTAGGTAATATAAATTCATAATAAAATATATAGGTAATTACATGAAACATCACTATATATGAAATATATATTTTATATTCTAAGTTGGATATAGAAGAAAAATTATAAAAAGAATTTTCAAAATACCCTTTTTCATAGTTGTAAAAAAACTTATAATTCAAATTGATAAATCCGTTTCAAGGGGTAAAAAAAGAAATATTAACATATTAATTTAAAAATAAATTGAAATATTTAATTCTTGAAAATAAATGAAGAAAATATATGAAATTTGCAGTGGAAGATAAAAATATACATTAGTGTACTGAAATCCTTTTATTTATTCATCTAAAACATTAACCAATATTTTTTGAATGAAAAACACATATAACAATGGAAATATGTTTTTCATTCAAAATCCATGGAAACATTGAAAATAATATTGATAATTAAAAACAAATATAAAATTATGAAAATGTTCTAATATGGTAAATTCTAAAAAAGAATATTTTTTTCACAGTTTTATAATGAAAGTTAAAAATGTCCCGTGCAAAAAATGTAAAAAATATTCCTTTTAAAAAATTTATAAGAAATTAAAACATAGTTTAAAATGAACTTGAGAGGTTTTGAAATATAAATAATAACATTATTTAAAAAATATATTGAATATAAATATAGAGGAAAAAATATTTCCTGTCATAAAGAATAGATAAGGTTAAGTCCATATACAAGCAACCATTTTTTTGGATTTCTGATCCAAAGGGAGGTGAAATATCAAGAATTATTTAAAAAATAAATAAATATATAATAAAATATAATAAAATCAAATTTTCTACTCAAAAAATTAAAATAATTATTTTCATGAATGAATTTTGTAACTTAATGAATGTAAATTAAGATAAGAACAACCCATACAAATTTGGTAATATAAGAATCAAAGGATAGGTAACATACAAAGTTAAAATGAGATTAAATCTCCAATGACTAACATATTAATTATGATATAAAAATTCAATAAGTTATTATTTACACCATATAAAATCAAATTTGTTTGTAATAAGAAATATATATCAACGAATTAAAAGTTAGACAAAAAACCCTTACCTTAGGACCCATTTTATTTCATCACATTTACACCTATTTTATAATAAAATTATAAACATGAAAAAATATAATTATATAAATATATAAAATATTTATTAAATATAATTATTGGAATTTATTTACTACTATTTAGTTAGAATATAGAATGTTATGTAGACAAGTTTTGTTTTCAATTATCTCAATTTGTTTCAATTTTTTGATTTTAATTATATTCAATTTATCATTTTATATAATTATTTACAAAATATTATTATACATTTAAATATTTTTATATTACATAATATCCACCAAATATCCATTTATGTGGTATTAATATGAAATAATGATTCATTATGGTTCATAAAGAGTTCATGGATATTCTAAATCATACCCTTTGGGAGTGTCAAACCAACAGTGTAGTTAATATAACTTTTCATGAACTAAGTGAAGATTGATTTAATAAACATGCAACCTTTTTAGGGTTATTTACACTAGATTTATTAGATATAGTTTATGCATCGGCCTGTTTATATCCATTCATGGATTACATTGCTAATAAACCGCACTCTATTCACTCTACCCAAATTTAAGATGTTTTAAGGCCATATGGGTGTTTGAGTGTTATAATGGATTAAATATTGTATAACAAGAGGTAATTATGATATATTAATGATTATATAACAAGTAATTTGTAACAATTATGAATAACAATTTTTCTCCATGAAATTAAATAGAAGTGGAACAATTTTAAAAAATTAAAATAAAAAAGGGGTTAGGAACCCTTACCTTACAATGAATCTTCCTAAAACATGATAGGAACAACATAAAACCTTATAAACACCATATAGATACTCTTGAGATAGTAGATGATAGATAATTATTGATTAATGTCATTGTAGTCGAGGGGAATGGGAGAATGGGTGGGTATACATATTTGAGGAGGGGTTATTTAAGGTTAAAATATTAATTATTCTATGATTTGAGCAAAAATTTTTTTGGTGGAAGTGATTAAAATGAAATTAGTTGGATTATTATTGAGAAAATTAATTTTGTTTGAAATTTATTACAATCTAAAATAGAATGTATCCTTCCAACCACTTAATTAAATGTAAATAAATCAAAAAATAATTTTTATTACGCGAAATTGTATTTTTGGGTCCAAAATGTCAAATAATAGTTTCTAAATTTAAATTATTATTTTTAAATTTATTATTTGACAGGTAATTGTTTTTAGAAAATAGGTTTCATGAATTTTTAATTCATGATTACATAATAATTATGTCATAAAAATTATTGTACTCATAAAAACATTATTTTTTTACTTTTCACTACAAAATAAACTACATTAGAATCATATAAAATAATCATGCAAAGATAATTTTTACATGATTAATCAAAAAATTATTTCTGTCTTTTTATATAAAAACTAATTTTTTTTGAATTTATCATTTTTATGAGAAAATATAAAATTAAGAAAGAAATAATTTATTAATGAAAATGACTTTTAAAATTTAAGAATTATTAACAACATTTCATATCAATTACTATTTCTGTTAGTGTTAGTATTTTATTTTTTCCTTTATTAATATAGTTATAATAATCATTTAAATGTGTTAAATTTAATTTTTTTAGATAAAAATACATAATATATAGAAAAATACAATTCATTAAAAAAAGGAATTTTTAACACTTAATGGTTTTAGTCACACCTAACTATTAAATTTATTCAATTAATTAGTATTTTAAAATATAGCATTATTATTTAAAATAATAATAATAATAATTATATAGTAATTAAAATATTTAATTTTAACAATATTTTTATATAATTTAGGGCTTACTCTTTATGAAATTTTCTTATAGATATTTTACATTTTATTCTCTTTGTGTATTAATATTTAGCTTTCATTTTAAAATGTATCACATTTAAATTTAGTTCAGCATTGTGTATGATAAACTATATTCAAGATGGTATTTATTTTAATAAAAATAGATACTAAAATCTCTAGGTGTTACTTTCAACCCCCTAAAAAACATGTGTCCTCGCTATTTTATTTTCTCTAAAAAATATTTTAATAAAATAACTTAAATTTTCTTGACTTATAATTACATACCAAATCTAAAGGATATCAATATCTCAATCGTGTTTTATTCCTAAATCCCAATAATTACTTACCTTAAAATAAAATCATAAAAAACCTTTAATGGGTATCTATGACATTAAACATATTGACAACCCAAAGGGCATCGTTAAATCCTACAAAGCTATTAAAATTTAACAGTTTATAAAACCCAAAGAACCTAACTACGAAAGTTATGTAATTTTTGTGTCTGAGTGTCGAACCCACAAGGAAATTAAAAAAATTATCTAAGTTATTTAAAAAAATTATAATGAAAATTGTAGATAGAATTGTTTTTGAGGGAGTTAATGAATAAAGAAAATAGGTTAGGGTTTTGAATCATGTTATAGAGATTGTCAGGTTCAGTATTTTTCACGTTTATGTGTTAGGGATTCAAATAATAATCTGTGAATTCATATATATTTTTTGCAATTGGGTATAAAAGGATCTCATGTCAGGGTACCCATTTCTAATTCAATATTCTAAACAATTTTATGGTAAATTTCTTAGTTTGATTATGGAACTAGGTGACCTAAAATTTTATTTAAACATCACCACCAAGATTTCATAATGTGTTATAAACAAACTAGAGTAATTAGTTGATGTATTAAATTTACATTCCTAAAATCACAACACAATTTTCATGCAATACAAAAAGGAATAGATTTTGATTTTTTTAAAGTACAGGGACCCAAACATGAATCTAAAATGAAAATAATCCTTAACTAACACCAACACTATAATAATCACATCACCCAAAAAAATAAACCACCCCCTCATGTTAATCATAATAGGGAATGATTATATGGTTACCCAAAGAGTAATAATGGTTGTGAAACTAGGGAACCTATGTTGTGTGCTCTGGCTCTAGTTGTGTCTGTCATATCTGGTATGTTTCAGCAATATGAAGAATTAGTGAAAATGAATTTAGAAGAATATGTAGGGTAAAAATATATCTATGTGTCCTCTAGGTATGTTTTGGGTGTAATTTTATTTATTGTAAAATATAAAAGACTAAACATGAGTATGGATGGTGTTTTCCGGATAAAGTTTTTAAGGTGGCACATTTTCCTCGTATTTGCCAAATTTTTGGTCCTCGAAATGGGAATTTTTTTTGGAATGTAAGGATTTTTTATAATGAGTGAATGAGATGCGGAATGGTGAAGGAAATTGTCAAGTAAAAGGAACCATCTATCATGGGATACAAATCATGCACCAGGTACCGGGAACTGTTCACGGACCATGAATCATATTTCATGGATTTCAAAGAAAATATGTAGAATAGTTTGGGGAAGTTGAAGAGTTTGAAGATGCAGTATATAGAAGGCAAGCAATACATGGAAGGATTACAGTACATAGGAATTATTTTCATTCATAGAAACGAGTCACTGATTTAATAATCCACAAATTTCATCATTTGAGACAATATGACGATGATTTGGGCCTCTATGAAGGAGGAACGATGGTACATGGACTGCATAGGGATGAATGGATAATGGGATAATTGGTATGTTGTGAAATATGTACCAAATTAAAGATTTGGGTAATCTTGGATTAACAAATTTTATAAATCTATTTCTCTATATAAGGAGCACTAATCACATCATTACTCAGAAAAATTTTCATAAGAAAAAATAATTTCTCCAGGAATTAGAATAAGTGCTAGAGTGATCCACAGGGGAGAATTCTGTGAAGTGGTTCGCATGGAAGAAATAAAGCCAAATGTTTTTGAGGGGAAAACTACGTCCCACAAAGGAATCGATATGCAAAGAAAGAGGACACAGTACACAAAGAAGTAAGACCTGATACACGGATGCGAGATTGTTTTTAAAAGTAGAGTTTTTCCATGGATGATAAGTGATTCACATAAGAAGTAACTCTATAGGCTGTATGTAGAAGTTGGGGCAGTAAGCGGATGTAGAGGAGAAGTTGTGCATGAAGGGGGTCTATTCATGGAAGTAGAGGTAGTACGCATAAGGTAAAATCCTAATAGCATACTTGCTACTCAGTATTCAAGGAAGAAAGGTGGTATATGGATTAATCTAGATATATCGTGGAGGACTTAAGGAAACTTGGAAAATCTCAAAAATAGTTCCCGAAAGAAATTTACACAATCTTAATAGTACATGGAAAAGTGGATTTCATCTACATGTGAAAAAGGGACATAAAAAATCATCTACCTACATTTTAGGACGCATTATTTCATGAAATTTAAGGGGCCTACAAGTCCATAAACTATGAGTGGATCCCTTCCATGTGTAGTAAACAAAGTAAGTGGAAGAAAGTGGTCCTTCCCACCGGTAGTGAGCCAGTGTAAGAGACAAAGGGAGTGACCCTTGGTAATACAGTGAGAAGACCCTAATCCTCGTAAAGAGAGTGAGAATGTACAAAGAAGATATATCTTGAATCTTGTAATCGGTAGTGAGATTTATTGGATTTGGTACATCTGCGATTAGTCATTGTATGCTCCTTGGACATAGCCATGTGAGGGTGAATCAGGTATAAATCAGTGTGTCATGTGCATGATTTCATTTCTATTCATATATTGTTAAGGGATAAAGAGAGAAGTGTATTTTGTTTAAGTATGAATCATGATCCAAATTGGTAGAATTTTTTATCTATCATACCTGATTCACCCCCCTAGGGTATTTGACATAATGGAAATAAAAATTGGTATTAGAGGGAATGGATAAAAGATAGTTAGTCTCACTCAATAGAAGTAATGGAGGTGGTCAATCACAAAGGGGTTCCAATATTTAATGGAAATAATTTTCAACTATTAAAGAATCAGATGTAACACTATTTACGATTATTGGGAATGGATGCATTTACAGCAACGATGAATGGTGTTTTGGCCAACATTGACAGTTGCAATTTATCAAAAGATGAGTGAAGATAATTGGATAATGGTTTTAAAGGGTTCAATGATTTTGGGGGTTCCATATATAATGTAATATATAAAAAGGTGACGTCATGTAAAAATCACATTCTATGTGGCAGAAGCTATTAAAAATTTATGATGGTTACTCAAAAGTTAGAGAGTGAAGTTGGAGGTTCAATAGACCAAATATGAGGATCTCAGAATGCACCCTAATAAGTCTGTTTATACACTCTTCGATTGGGTGAACGTTTTTTTGGAATACATACACACCCTTTGGGTAATTATTAAATATATAAATAATGTCAAGCACATCTGGAGAAAACTTCCATGTCAATTTAATCCGAAGGATTTTGTATTAGAAGAAAAAGATTTGAATGAGTTGACACTTGATAAATTTCATAGTAAACTCATTTCATATGAAATGAGAAATGACGGTAATGATGCAGTGGAAAAGAGGAAGTTCAAATAATTGGAATTAAATGATATTAATAATCTCTCTATTGAAGATGTTTTTGAGGAAGACAATTTGTTGATGTCATGTCATTTCTCTCCTCAAATATGCAAAGAGGAAATGGAAACCTCAAAGGAAAACATCCACTGGTAAGATTTAGATTTGAAAAATTGAAAATTTTACAGTAAATTTGTCTAAATGTTTGATGATGATGAAGATAATGCTGAAATTCCCCAAAATAATTATTCATCAAATGTAAAAGGTAGGAGAAGCGTAAGGAGAATATTTTTAAAAAATAATATTATACTTTCAAAAGAAGGTGAATTTTCAAAAGAATATAATGTAGAAGAGGTAGAGGACTACAAGGACCATGAAGTAGATACATTTTTGTATGTTTTCATAAATTCTGTAATAAAATAATAAAGTGAAAATGAAGAAGGAGAAGATGAAGGAAGAGTTTACCTTCATGCTGATTTTGAAGCTGCTCTTGAACAGATATATTTTTGGAGATCCAAAACAAAGAAAGATAAAAAAGTGGTTCATGATGATCAAATCAACATGTCGTATCAGGAAGAAGATAAATTTTAGCTGAATGAAGAAATTGAAAAACTGAAGTTTTCAACAGAGAAAATCACATAAAATATGGTTGAGTACAAACTCAAAAATTAAGAACAGTGAAGAGAGATAGATAGTTTGACTGAAACTAAAAAATATCAAATCAAATGTATAAAAAACACTAAGAGGATTTCATTGGTTTATAGAAAATTGTTAAGGTTATTGAATTTTTTTTGAATCATATAAAATCATTTGGAAAACAGATAACGTAGACAAAAGAAAGGATGAATGTTGAGAATGGTTGTCCAGTAGAATAGAAGCAACAATAAAATTCAAACGATCAAGTTGGTATGAGGCTTGATTGAATACAAAAAGTAGTTACGGTTGAAGTCAAACCACAATCACCCACTCCATTATTGAATATTGATTTGGGTATGAAGAAGAATCATAAGATTTAGGGAACCCAAGGGATAACATGTGTTGTAGTGTTTCCAGTAGGAATGTACCCCACATAAGATGATATTTCTGTGGAATTATGGGGCATGCACCAAATATTTTTTCCATAGAAAAGTGATATCGAAGGGAACATGAACAATAGAGGTACTCATGTAGAGCTTAATTTTCTATGCCATCATTTGACGGTCACTATTTCAGTTGTGGAGGATTCAGACTCATGGCAAGATACTTCTAAGAAAAAATATATAGGAATGTTATGAATCAGACTGAGGTTGGTTTTAAGTAGTTGAAAAATGTATCATCAAATGATTTGAAAATGAAAAATAGATTTCCAGCCCTATAATGTGAATTTGGTCCATCATATTCTGGGGAATTTCAAGAGTATCAATCCATACCTTCTTAGAAATTATAAACATGGATAAAAAGAAAATATTTAAGTAGGTAGTTGTTATAGAAATTGCATTCAAGGCATTAGATCACAATTGGATATGGATCATTAATAGTGGATGCACCTACCATATGATAAGAAACATGTATCTAGTTATTTTAATCCGATAAAATGAATATGGTATTGTAAGGTTTGGAAATAATGATGTATTGAAAATTATTGGCTCTATAAAGAAAAGTTTTTTTTGAAAAGACATGAGACGTGTAAATGTCTTGTCTGTTGAAGGTCGTAGTCAAAACATGTTATGTGTAAGTAAATTGTGTGAATCAAGACATGCCATAATATTTTATAATAAATTATATGTCATCAAGGCAAAATATGTGGTTGTTGTTTTATTTGGAAATCATATAAAAGGTAATCTCTACCTTTTTAGTAGATATGGCGATATGTTATTTCTGTCTATGGAAGAAGAAAATATGTCGTGTAATAAACACCTTGTCCACATTAGACAAATGTCCTTGGAAGATATGGTGAAATTTGATGCTACTCAAGATATCAATAGATTGTCATTTGAACTTACACATATATTTGATGCCTTCTAACAAGGGAAGATCATTTGAAATATGTTTAAGGAAAAAAGAGAAAAGGTCAACAAGATTTCTTAAGTTGGTTCATATTGATGTTTAAAGATCAATTTCACAAAGATCACATGATGGGAGGAGGTGTTATGTTCTTTTCATTGATGATTACAGCATAATGGCATGGGCTTCAATAATCACCCATAATTCAAAGGTATTTAGTTGCATAAAAACCAATATAAGGGAAGTTGATAATATATTTGGATGAATAATACAAATAATCCAGATAGATAATGGAACAGAGTTCAAAAGTTTCCAATTAGAGGATTATATCGAGAATGATGGTACATGGTATTGTTTTTCATCAATAAAAACTCCATAGAAGAATGGAGTAGTTGAGAGAAAAGTCATATTATGAAATAACATGGCCAAAACAATGATTATTGAGAAATTGATTCCATATAAATTATGGAAATAAGTAGTGATGAAAGAATACTACACATAAAATAGAGCGTTAATATGTCTAAAAGTGGAAAAGGCTCCATATGAACTATGGTAAGGAAAGAATCTGTCATTGATGTACTTTAGAATCTTCAGAAGTAAGTGTTTTATTTTCAATAAGAAGAAACATGGGATGTTTGAATCTTGTAGAGATGAAGGGATATTTCATGGTTACAAAAACAAAAGAAAAGCATATAAATGATTCAATAAGAGGCTATGAATTATTGTTGAAATATATGATGTAACCATAGTAGAGAATGATGAGAAGCTTTAAAAAATACGAGGCTAGTCTTAGGAGGATAGTGACAAAGAAATAAGTTGATCATGGGATGCTCCAATACTAGAGACCGACTCAGAAGATGACTCGAATGATGATAAATATGAGCAAAATTTAGTATATGCAAAAAGATAGAAGAGAAGAGATGATATTGATAGATAGATCATAATTGATGATCAGACAACTCTAGTGTAGATAATGAGGTTGAAGACTTTGTGGAAAGTAACATTCCTATAATAGGTGGAACCAAAAAAATTTTATGAAGCTGCTGCTGATGAGAATTGTGTTTAAGCTATAAATGAATATCTTGACAAAATTTAGAAAAAATAGACATGAGAGATTGTTTTGAGACCAAAAGAAAAGAATGTAATTGGGAAAAAATAGTTCATTCACAAAAAATTGAATGAGGATGGTGTTGTGATTTTAAACAAAGGTCGACTACTATGGAAAGTGTAATCCAAAATAGAAGACATTGATTTTGATGATACATTTTCACTTGTTTCAAGGCTGGAGACAATATGATTATTCTTGGACATATTAGTCAAAATAATGTCCAAGTTTTTCTAGATGGATGATAAATTAACATTTCTGAATGGGGTTCTAGAAGAAGACGTTTATATTGAGCTGCCAGATGGTTTTGTCATCCATGAAGATGAGAAAAACATTTCCCTACCAAATAATGATTTATATGGTTTGAATAATGAACTAAGAGCGTTGTATTCAAGGATAGATCATTTTTTGAAAATTTTTGGATTTCAGTATGGTGGTGTTGATTACAATCTAAATGTAAATAATGAATGTAATCAAAGGATGATTTTGTTGGTATATATAAATGACATAATCTTTTGAGTATTAGATGAGGCATGATACAGAAAGTATTCTGAATTCATGAAAAGTGAGTTTGAAATGTCAATTATTGGGGAACTGGCATTTTTCCTCAGTTTACATGTAACACAAGGAATGAACAGAACATTCATTTCTCAATATAAATATGCTAAGGAATATTATAGAAGGGTTTTAATTGATAATTCCAAATATATGAAAAATACAATGGCAACCCATATGATGCTTTCAAGGGATGGAGAAGGCAATGTAGTTAATATCAAGGAATATAGGTAAATCATTGTCACTTTATTGTACCTAAAACTAACAAGACCGAACATTATTTTTTCCACATACCAAGATGAAATATATCAAATAAATCCTAATTAAATCTACATGTTTTTAGTAAAAAATCTTTGGTATGTCAAGGGAACTCTAGAACACGGTTTGATGTATAATGAAAAATATTAGCCATAGCTATTGGGACATTCAGTTATATATTTGTCCAGTTCAGCAGATGAAAGGAAATCCACATCAGGATTGGATTTCTATCATGGTGGATTGTGTATTTCTTGGCTAAGAAACAAACAAGATTGAATTTATTTGAGCACTCAATTAGCTGAGTATATTGTGTCCACTCAAGCATGCACACAATTATTTTTCAATCAAGGACAAAGCACATTGAAATAAAGTATAATTTCATCATAGAGAAAGAGGATCAAGGATTATGACTTTAGTGTATGTGCTTACGGAACAAAAAGTTGTAGATATTTTGATAAATACCTTACCCAAATAAGCATTTGAACGTCATCGAATGGTTGTTGGAGTCTATTCGACGCCCCACACTTGAAAATGTGTGGATTTGGACCACCCCCACCCCTACCCAAGGCATTGTGTGTTTTTTTCTAGTAGAATAATACATCTTCCTTACCCTGTTGAAAAAAATCATGAATTTCTTTTTAGGATTTTTGAAAAGGGGGATAAATTTTGGCCAATTTTTAAGGGAGAAAATTTCGTGTTCAAGACATCGGTAGAAGATGTTAGTTGGAGAAATGATATCGAGAGAGTTGAATCTGAGATGAGCTGAAGCTGTTGGTGTTGGGGTATTTTTATATCTAATGATGTTAGACATGATCGACTAAAGGATACATATCACAACTAAGGTTAGTGATGAAACCATAAGAGTTTTATTGGAATGAAATAAAGAGATTCATTGATGAACACTGATTTATACCCTTGTTTCCCCTGCCAAGGATGGATCATGTAGGATTAGAATATATATTGATTAAATCCTAGATCATTCTATTAATAGAAATAAATAAATTCTGTAAAAATATTGATGAATATTTAATTAACAATAAAATTATGATCGTATTGTCAACAAAACCAAAGGGGGAGATTTATGAGTAAAAATACCTATAGATATCCTCTCTGTATGTTTTGGGTGTAATTATGCTTATTGAGAAGTCCAGAAGAATGAAAATGAGTATGAATGGTGTTTTCTGAAGTAAGGAACAACATAGCATGGTACAGGAACTATGCACTAGGTACTGGGAATGGTTACAGACCATGAACCCCGATTCATGGATTGGAAAAGAGGTCTGCAAAATGGTTCACCAAAGGCGAAGAGTTCATTGATGTGGTACACATAAGGCAAACGATTTGCGGAAGGCTTGTGATATGAAACATAGCTTTTCATTGGAAAAAATAAGATGGATATTTGAGAAGCATGTAAGGGTTTCGTTCTCAAAAACGTGATATTAATTTAGGCCAACGTGATGGAGTCACGACAGTGCGCAGACTACATAGGGAAGAATGATTCTTGGGGGAAGCGATACATATGGAAGGTTGTACCAAATTGATTATTTGTGTAATATCATGTTAGAAGAGTATTTTAATCTATTTTCCAATATAAGGATTGAAAATACCATCATTATTAAGAGAAAGTTTCATAAGAAAACATATTTTCTTTCAGAATTAAACTATGTCCAAAAGAGATCAATGATGGAGAATTCTAAGAAGTGGTTCATGCGGAAGCAATTCTGCCAAAAGTTTTGGCAGGTAAAACTATATCCCCTAAAATAAGTGGTACATGGGGAATTAATAGGGGTATATTAAGGAGTAAGACATGATATGTGGATGAGAAATGGTCTGTAGAGGCATATGTAGTCTATGGATGAGAATTGGTTCATGGAAGAAAGAACTTCGTAGGTAGTATACGGATGTTGGGGAAATAAGCATAAGTAGAGGAGAAGCAGTCCATAAAGGAGGTTGGATTATATTTGTGGAGGTAGTACTCATAAGAGGCAATCTGCATATCATAACAACTACACATTATACGAAGAAGAAAATTTTTATGCGGAGGAATCTATGTGGTTCATAGAGTACTCAAGGATGTTTTCAAAATCTCAAAAGTAGTTCGAGAATGCAGTTACCACTAAACTAACAGTACACAAAAAATTTTATTTAATATATGGTTGAAAAAGTTAATTCATTAAATAATTTACCTACATTTTTGGATGTGCGATTTCATGAAAATAAAGTGACCTACAAGATCATAAATTGTGGGTGGTTCCCTTTCAAGTGTAGTGAGAGAAGGAAGAGGAAAATAGTGTTCCTTCCCACTAGTAGTGTGCAAAATGAAAGTACATAGTGAGTTAACATTGGGAATGGAGTGAGAATACCATAAACCTTGTAAAGTTAGTGAGTATGGGCATAGAAGATCTAGAATGAAACTTGTAATTGGCAGTGATCCTTAGTGGATTTGGTACATTGGCACATGGTCATTGTATGCTCCTTGGATGTATCCCAGTGAAGGTGACCCAAGTAAAAATCATTTTTTCCTAGCATTATTTAATTTCTATTCATATATTTCTATGGGGGAAAGATATGCATGTGTTTTTATTAATGAAAAAACAAGATCCAAAGGGGTTGTAGTTTTAATCTATCATAACCTGATTCAACCCCCTCTCAAGGTATTTGACCTAGTAGACCTAAAAAAATCTTTAAAAAAACCCTTTGGACAAATCATTAATATCTTTTTTAACTAGATTTTCATGAAATGAATTGGAATTACACGATTTCAATGGTTTTGTGGTTGAATTTCCATTTTACATCCCAGGTGAACTCACATTGTTAATTGTCTTTAAGGCATGGAACTTTTCTATCCTACAAAACTCAAATTATGAATAGTATTCCCAATGTGAATGTATTCTGTGGAAACTTTTACAATGTATCAATTCTCCCTTCTCCTAGTGTGAATAGTTGATACTAATTCCAATATATATATACTTCAATTAGATCAGAACGTGAAAGGAAATAATGACATGAAAATATCTCTTTGTCTAGATTCTTCAGATCTTCTTACATCAATCCATGTTTAATCTTCTGGTGTCAAATCATAGCATAAACTGGTGTAGCATACTGTTTCTTCTGCTTCCTAAATTCATCTCTATTTCTTCATCTACCAATAAAAGTGTTTTCAAATTTATCCATCAAAAAATGAATAAAAAAATATATATTGTATCAATAATATTCAACATAATTCTAAAACCAATGTATTACTTATTCAAAAATGAATTCAGTAAATACAGTTATAACACATGTTTTAACATAAACTTATTAACCCATTATAGAATCCATAACTCTTAAATTATCCTCATTTTATAATATATTAAATTCTAATGTTATCTAAACTCTTAATTGATACTACCTTTGATGTTATATACGCACACTCCAGATTTTGGGCAAATAAACATATTCTTTACATACTGGTTTTAAAACTGGTTTAAGCGGCCCAAACATAACCTCCCATAATTAAAATATTGGTAAACAATATTTATTCACTTATATAATGAAAAAAACATAACTTTATAGTTTTAAAGAGTTAGTAAAATCCATTCACTAACATACTGTAATGGAAAAAAGGCAATACCAAGGGTTTGTGGGGTCCTTGTGTGATTTTCTGTCGGTGTAGACCTATTCTAACAATTTGGGAAAAATGTTGATATAGATGGTTTATACCAATTATTTTAAATATATCATTATAGGTATTAAATTTTAAATACCTATAACAATGGATTGGAAAACCGATTGTATAATTAATGTAAAAAAATATATGGTTTGTGAGTTTTTTTCCAAGAACCTCCCACTTATACTTCAATGACATAACCACTCTACTATAATGTATTTTATGAACATAATGAAATATATAAATATATTAAAAACTAATTTAAAGGTTTTAGTATTTAATATTATTTTACTAAATAATTCAAAACAAATTGGGTACATAAACAAATTCTTCTCCAAAACCATTTGTATTGGAACCCAAAATTGTAGGACCAATACTAATAGTTTTTTAGAACTATGGGTATAGGGTTACTATAAAAGAAATATACAAATGTTTCTCTAAAATAATTCGTATAGGTGAAAATTATACAAATTAGTTTCCAAAATCATTGGTATAGGTCCAATTTCTAGTTGTAAAAACTCATACCTTTCCCATCCAATGTTCATATTTTCCAATAAGTGATGATTTTTTTATTTTATATTAATACTTTAACATCTCCCACAAAATTCATCACAAATTATACCTATATAGACATAGGATACTTAATAATATTCTTTATAACTAGGGGAAGTGGTAAAATGAGGAAAGGTAGGCACAAATACTTATTAAGGGGTAACACACAATAATATATCTCAATGAATAAACAAGTCATGGATAATATGGAAGGGTTAAATAATGATAATGAAATGTCATATAACTAATAACATTAGAATATGATATATCCATGGTAAACATATCAATATAAATAATCATATGGAAAATAATAACTGATTTCATAGAGATAAAATATATAATTTTTTACATCATAATCTTACTATTATGGCCTTTTTTCGAAGACATCGTACATGTCGTAAAGGCCTTATGGTAAAAAATTATACTTAGATGAGTAAGAAATGAACCAAATTACCCAAACTAGTTTCTACAATGATATGTATCGATGCATCAAGCACATAACTATGTAAATCCAGTGCATCAATCATATAAAGGAATGACTATACAATACAATACATGACAAATATGAATTAGTAATCAATAAAAATCTATATTTAAATAACATGTAAAAAAATTATCTATATTTTCCCAACCAATAAATGGAATATCTTTATTGGTAACAACACTTATAAGTAACACCATATAGATTAATGGTTATATGTTTAAGTTAATACATGAAAACACTATATATAAATAGTGGAATTGATATAGAATATATCCATGAAATTTAAGAGAATGGACACGAAGAAAAAAATATCAAGAGACAGAGATAAAGAGTGATATAGAATAAAAACCTCAAAAAAAGGTGAGGTGTAACTGTAAATTAATAAGTGAATTTATAAGGAAATATATGAAAAATTAATCTATATTAAAAATATATTTTATAGTTTTAGAGTAAAATGGATGAAAATTTATAAAATTAATTTTCATAAATTCTTTTTCTGTGGTTGTAAAAACCAACTTCTATTTCAATTTCATAAATCCCATTCAAGGGGTGAAATAAGGATATTGAAAACCTTGATTTAAAAGTATTTTAAAATATTAAAACCCTGAAAATAAATAATATTAAAAATTTGAAATGTGGAGTGGAAGATAAAAATATATATAAGGGGAATGCAATCCATTTATTTATTCTTCTAAAACATTAACCTTTTATTTTTAATATGAAAAATTAATATATAAAGAGAAATATGATTTTCGTTTAAAAATCATAGAAACATGAAAATTAATCTTTATAATTAAGAATTAATATAATAGAAGGAAAATTCTATCATTTGTTAAATGTTAAAAAATTAAGATTACTTTCACACTTTTATAAGGAAAGTGAAAATGACTCGTGCATAAAATGTTAAAAATATTCCTTTTTAAAATTCTATAAGAAAATTAAAGATAGTTGAAAATGACCTCAATAAATATTTAATGATTAGATAATAAAATTGTCAAAAAATATATACATAATATGAATGCAGGGGTAAATGATTCCTGACAGCAAAGAAGAGATAAGTTTGAGTCTATATACAAGAAATAATTTGGTTGGATTGTGAACTAAAGGGAGGTGGAATGTCAATAACACCCGAAAAACCTAGAAAAGAAATAGAGAACATAATATAATATAATAATAGGGTGGAAAATCCAAAAAAATAGAATGCATGGATTTCACTAATAATGGTAATATGTTTATGAAAGTGAATTCAGTTAATAAAAACACTTATGAATTAGGTAATGTATGAATAGACGAACATGGGATATTGAGAGTTTAAATAAGGTTCAAACTCAAAATATTAAAAAATTAATTATGATATAAAGATTCAATAAGGTTTTATTTACATAATTTAAAATAAAATCAATGTATAACTAGAAACATATCATAATGAGTTAAAATTGAGACCAATAAAACTTACCTTAGGTCCCATTTTATTTTATCACATTTGTTCATTATATATAATAAACATATTATTATTAAAAAATGAATAAAATCGTTAATTATAATACCTTTTTTATATTTTATATTAATTATAATAATTATAATTTATTTATTATGATTTCCTTTGAAGATAGAATTTCTTAAATTCATGTTTTCTTTTAAATTATCAAATTTTATTTAAATATTGTGATTTATATTATTTTTAATTTATTATTTTATAAAACTATTTAGATAATATTATAATACACTAAAAACATTTATATTTCATAATATATTCTATGTATCAATGTAGGTGGTATCAATAAAACATAATACTTCACTATGGATCATAAAGAGCTCTTGAATATTCCAAAGCATATCCCCTAGGAGTGTCAATGTAAGCATATAGTTATAATCTCCTAGAATGAACCATGTGAATATCATGTAAACAAAAAACCAAAATATTTCTGTTTTATTACCACTAGGTGAATTATTTTCATTAATATCATCCACTTGTTTGTATCCCGGCATGGATCACATTTCTAGAAATAATACTCTCTTTAATTTACTAAAATGCAAGATTATTTATGACTATCGGGTGTTTGAGAAATATAAAAACTTATGAATGTTGTAAAATGAATGGTTATAGTGATATATCATTGAAAATAAAATAGTGAATTTGTAAAAATGAATCATAATAATATTTATCATTGAAAGGAAAAGGAAATTGAAGGATTGAGAAAATAAAGGTTGATAAGGGATTAGAAAACCTCGCCATTTAAATCAGCTTCTTAGAACATGAATGGAATACCGTATATTCTTGTAAAATCTTTAGAGAGAATCTTAACAAGGGAAATGACAGGTAATTTGTAATTATTGGAATTTAAGTGCATAAGAATGAGATAATGGTTGAGTATTTATAATTATGGATAGGGGTATTTTTACATTAAAATATTGATGACTTCGTTATTTAAGAAGGTTTAGTATGATTATTATTGATAAATGGAATGTGTTTTGGAATTTATTACAATATGTATTGCAATTTCTCCTTCCAACCTATACATTGAAAACAAATAAACCAAAATAAGGTTTTTAAGATAAAATAAAATTTAGGTTCCAAATTGACAAATAATAGATTCTAAATTCAAATCAATAATTTTATATCCATTATTTTACCACGTCAATAAACTTTTTAATCAAAAAAATATTTTTCATAAGTATTTAATTCATTCTTAGATCACAATGATTTCATAAAAAACAAGGTACTTATAAAAATTTCATTTTCACTTTTCAATAAAAAATCAACTAATTCAGAAGTATCTAAAAATTCACCCTAAAATAATATCAATGATATGATTAAAAATAATAACACCATTTTATGAAATTAAAATTATAATATTTAGTAATTATATTTTAAATTAAAACATATAATATAAATAAAAATTATTTTTATTAAAGAAAAGGACTTTTAAAATATTAAGTCTTCTCAATCATATTTCATATAAAATAATAATTGAATTAATTTTAATATATTAATTTTTATATATAATAATTTAATTATATTAATCCATTAAAAGTTTTAAATTTAATTTATTAATACAACAATACATAACATATATAGAATAATAAATTCTTTAAAAAATATAACTTTTTTTAAAACTGAATAATGTTAACCACATATATCCATTAAATTTTCTCAATTAGTTGATATTAAAACACATAAAATTATTATTTAAAATAATAGTAATAATGTTTAAGGAATTAAATTATTAAATTTTAACTACTTGTTATTATGTTGAGGTTTTAGTCCTTTTTTAAATTCTCTATTGATATTTCACATCTTATTCTCGTGATGTATTAATATTTATTTTTCATTATAAAATATATTATAGTCCATTTTAGTTTGGTGTTGTGTAAGATACAATTTGTTAATATATTATTTTTTTAAAATAAAAATTGGTTCTACAATATTGTGGTGTTACATGTCATCACCTATGGTTCCCAGTAGTCATGAATTCATGAACATAACAACACAATCCATTATCTAAAGCATGTCGTAGTTTTTTTACATGATGTTATAGCAACACTATATTATCATTGATGACCTTTTGTTCTTTATAGATTATAATATTTGGGATATATCTTCACTTTTTGTGATTTGAATTTTTATCAGTGATGGTGCATGGAGTTTTTGGTAAAATATGAATTTGATATATCCAATACACTAGGAAAGGGGAATGTGGTAGCTAATTCCCCAAGTATAAAGTCTCATGGATATATTGTTCATTAGTTTAGAGATGCGGCACACCATTCATTGGGTGGTGATATTTTCTATTAATACTAAAGGTTAAACTACATTATTGTTTCGACTAAATTTATTCTTTAAGGATGGGTGAAAATTCATTTTTTCATGATTAATGGAATAAAGGGTTTGATTTGATTTTATTTGAGAAAAATAAGAAACAGTTAAAAACTAAAGAAATGTTGATTGATTAATTAATTAAATAAGTTACTATTTTATGGATTAGATCGCCAATTATTATGTTATCCTAGTGTTGAATTAATTAACCCTTTTGATGTAATTTTATCAATGGGAGAATTACCAATCACATATCTCTCATCAAATGGAGTAAGTGATTGTGAGTTTTGAATCAATAGTGATAATTTCATATTGAGCATGCTTAATATTAGTATAGGATTAACAATGGGCTCTCTCTAATTAATCAAGTAACTCCCAATCAGTTGAAAGAACTCTCGAGTAATACCAAAAGATTAAATTCCCTTTATATTCAGATCAACAATATCATGATACTTTTCTAAAAAAACATAAACATTCCCTCGTATATGGGAAAGATTTAGTGGATGGAAAAAATAAATTATCAACCTAAGTAGAGTACAATTCATGTAATATAAACCAAATTAAATTGTATGCAATTCAATGTCTTATCACTACAAACCAATTAGGGTTGGTACTCAATAGACAACATCTATGTGCTTTATGATAACCTATATTCCTTATTTTGAATATTAAAAACTTATTATCACATCATGATAGTTCTTTTACATATCATATTATGTGGTAATGTCCTAGGAGTAGATTTGACACTAAAATATCATAGCAGAACCCTGTTTTGATGAGAAACCAGAAGTTCTAGGATAGTATTCTTAAATATATATTCTCTATATGGATGAGAACATTTTAGGGGCAAAAACTATATATCCTATCAGGGATGGGGATTCATTGGGCATTGAGGATGATTTTAATGGTATATGACCTTGGTAATATCAAGTATAGGTTATTATAAGAACGAAACCCAGTAGTTTGAAATCCAAATTTATATGTGTCATAGGATGTTCCTATCAATGGAAATCTGTATTTATACTTAGACATTAATATTATTATTAATGAGTATTGTAAGTAATGTACTTGATGTGTTGATGAAATCAGTGATAACATATGCTTGCGGTGAGGTAGGATATGTGGGGTGCATCATAAAATAATCTTTCATTATTCACTACAATAAAAGAGATGGTTAGTGGCTCTTTATTCACAGTGGTTATAGTAACCGGTTTGAAATAAACTCTACTAAAAAATATAATATAAAAAATGTCTCATTAAACCACCGCGATTTTTATTTTATGTTTTAATTAATGTAGGTTTCAATTGAACCTCTACTAATTTTTTTTATAAACCCTAATCCCTCCCACTCCTCAACTCCGTCTATGTGACCCTGACCACTCACTGCACCCCACCCACACCACCCCTAACCTCCTCCTCTCAAATCCTCGATGATGACCGTAATCAAGTGACACACTTTCCCCCCACCCCTCATCCTCTCATATCCCCAATGGAAAACCCAAGCCTGTGTCCCTGAGCCCATGACCCCCAACCCCCATGAACCCCCTCCAATATCCCTCCCCCAGCTTGAATCCCTTCATCAGTGGTAATGTAGAATCCCCATTAAAGGTTGCATCCTCATCTCCATAATAACCCAAAATACATTATTTCTCAAAGGTGTTATTTTTTTGTAATTTTTCTCTAAAGTACTAATTTTTATGTAAAAATTGTATGAGATTAAAATTTCTTAATTAGGAAAATTCATTCCATGAATGTTTCTTGAAGTACCCATATATATTAATTAATTTTTTTTATAATAACTCTACATCTTATGTTGAATTATGTAGTAGATAATTTTTATTTGATAATCAATGCTTTGGGATTTATTTATTATAATTTGATCCCATTATCATTATTTCTTAATTACTCTATATTTTTATAAAGAAATTAATGTTCCACATATGATTATATTTAATGAATGTTTGAAAAAATAATATGATTTTCCTTTATTATTTATTTATTATGTAATCACTCTATATTTTACATTTATTTTATAAAATTTATAATTAATATAATTTTGTTAAATCACCATATAGATTATTTATAGATTATGAGGCTTTTCCATGATAGAGTATGGAACAAATATGTTGAATATGAAAATTATTCATATGAAAAATAGATGAGGTTATCCGACAATGTAACTGGTATTCACATAATTTCTATTATAATACATGATACAAATCATCTACTTGGGAAACACATGACTTGATCTAAATTATAATATTTATTTTTTAATGAAAATTATTTTTAATAAGTTGTAGATTATTTAAATAAAAATCATTAATCAATTTTGGAACATGATTTTATGTCCTTATATATTTTATTCACCCCTTTCTAATGAAAAAAAGTTACCATTTATACCCTTCAACGTGCCCCTTAGATAATATTTTTGGACCCCCAAGGTGGTTTATTATTTGTGTTTCATAGTTATAACTATTTACACTTATCATTAAAAAATTAGATTGTTCAGTATAAAAATGTAATTCCATAAAGCATATTCAATTATACTTATACTAGATATTGAAATGATATTTGAATTTGAAAATTATCCGATGAAAATTACTCCCTGAGAATGATGTAGATTAACTGTTCTACAATTTAATTCATTTTTTTCTTTCAACCATGTCTATTCAACAATGACATATATTTATAATTTGGCATGTCCCCACTTTATATTGAGATAAAAATATTTTCAAGTTATATAAATCTTAAAAATACCATAATTATAACTTTCCTTAATTATAATAATGTTTCTTGTCATTTTCATTAAAACCATTAATAAATTAATATTTGAATTATTTTAAGTATATATCTCATTCTTTAATTCATTTCATATTTACTTGTGGAGTTTTTCATTGATTGGAAATATTCCTTTTGGAGTAACATTTGTTTTTATATTAATTTTATTGGATTAAGATATATGATGTTGGCATTGGAGAGATTGGGTATGGAAAGATACATGGCTTCAAATTTCATATTCTATAATGAAATTTATAAGAAAAATAAAAAAAAATCATATTTTAGGAGGTTGTTTTTGGGATCTTATTAATACTTCACTCGGGAGCTTGTAATATTGGTATGTGTTTTTTCATGTTCAAATGAAATTTTAATTGAGGTCTTTATGGTTATTGTTAAGAAGATATTTTGTATTTGATTTTGAAATCCATGGCCATTATTCATTCATTATATTTTTCATAAAAGGGATTAATTTTAAAGCCCTTACATACATAATACATCATGGTTCCATGTTTTCCCTAAATTTGAATATGAATAGATATACTCAATGTGGATTTTTTAATCACTCATCTCATAGTTTCATTCCATGTTTAATATATATTATTTTAATCACATGGTTTTATTCCATGTTTACTATTTATTCTCTATATTTTTTAATTAATAATCAATTAATTATATTTTTTTATACAAAATCTAATCTCGTGTGATTGGACATGGGGAAATACTAGTTACTATAATGGAATAATGGATCGTTTTTAAAGCCTTTTTATTTAATAAAAATATATATAATAAATAAAAAATTATAATTTGTTGTATTTATAAAAGACTGGAATATATTTTTTCAAACATATGTAATATTATAATCAAAGTATATATTTGGTCGATTAAATAAAAAAATTAGTTTTATTCATCTATTGAAATTATATTTATAAAATGTAAATTTTATTTTAGATCAATATTATCGTATTATGTCATAATTATAATGTTTTTTTGGAATAATTGTATTATTACTATGATTAATGTTTATGACCAGGTTAATTATAAAAATATTATTTTTTAATAAATGTTTTATTAATGTTTTGTTACATTTAACTAATAAATTATATTGATCTATTTAAAATAACGACACTATAATTATGTTTACAATAATATTTTATTGTATAAACACAAATGTTATTATTAGTCAAAGAATTATAATATTATGAAAAAATAATAGTAAAAATATTATTTTTATACAAAAAAAAGTTTTCCAATGTATAAAATGTTGTATTTTAAATGTCAGTTTTATCAAGATTATAAATTTTATTACATTAAATTTATAAAATTAAAGTATGAACACACAAAAATTTAGTTAGAGTGGTTATTTTATATGTCTAGTAAACCATAATTTATACCGTTTGATTCTTTGTTCAAGTTAGGGTGGTTAGTTTGAGGTTTCTCATGCTCATGAAAGTATAGAATTCGACCATATAACTGAGAGAATGACAATAAGGAAATGTGTCATGAGTGCATAAAACCTTCATGATAAGGTGAGTTCCTACTACTTATTTAATTATTTTTTTCATCGCTTTATCTACTATTTGTAAGTTACATTTAATAATTTTTATCTAATAATTATTTATTTTTATTCATAGATATTTTGGGAAATCATATTTTTCTTTTTGTAATCTACAATAATTCACAAAATAGATAAAATGATTCTTTCTTATAATGTCACCAAGATTTCTATTTTCTTTTTCTTTTTTTGTAAAATTGCCAACATTTCATATTGATTCAATGTTATCAACTGAAAACCCATTCTCATTGTTGTAATTCAGAATATTATAGGAAGATCATGTTCCCATTGTTGTTACTTCTCATGATATAATGGTCAAATGGTCTTCCTCTGCTCTTTTTTCCTTTAAAACGAGAAAGGATTTTCAGCTAAAAATATTGATTTAATATGATGTGTTCAAAGTTAAAAAAATAAATTGAATGTAATCCATGGAAAAATTGGTATTTATAATTTTTTAGAGACTTTGGGACATGTATAAATCTGTAAAATCTCAATCCAACACATGATGTGATTAGTATGACTCCAAGTGCTTATGATTATTTAAAATTGACATTAATTTTATTAAAAAAGAGAGATGACATACTCAAAAATGATCAAACATATTAAAATTGTTTTGACACTTTAGGAAAATGACCTATAAGTAATTTTTTAAATGTAGGAATCAACCACACATGAATCCAATACACTATGTTGTTGATATGACTCTAAGTGTTCGTTATTAGTTTAAAACTGACATTTTATTTCAAAAACTATCACCCACTAAAAATTGAAAACACATGATCTTATTTTCTTGATAATTTTGGATATATATTAATAATTGAGTTTTTATTTTTATGGATTAGTCTTATATAAAATGGATACATGGTGTGACCGGTATAAGTCATAGTGTGTGTTTCCAGATTAAAATAGCAATTTAATAAAAAATAAAATTGACATACAAAAAACCAAGAAAACACATTTGGCTTGTTTTTATACTTCATGAAAACTACTCATATTTAATTTTAGACATCTAGGAATCATCCACACCTCAATCCAATGATCAGTGTAACTTGTATGACTCAAAGTGTGTCTTTTTATTCAAAATTGACATCAATTATAGTAAAAGGAAAAATGACCTACTAAAAAACAATACAACACAATTTTATTTTTTTGATACTTTAATAAAATGATCCATAACTCATTTTTGATTTGTAGGAATCAACTGCACCCCACTCTGATACATGATGTGCCCTATATGACTCAATGTGTCTCTTGTTAGTTTAAAATTGACATTTTAGTTCAAAAAGTGCAAGTCACTGAAATCTGAGAAAATGTGATCATATTTTCTTAATAATTTTAAAAATATGTGCATAATTAAATTTTGATGAGTAGTAATTAGACTCACATAAAACCGATACATGATTTGATTGGTATGAATAAAGTAGTGTGTTTCCAATATAAAATGGAAATTTAGTAAAAAAAGACAAGTGATGTACTGAAAACCAAAAAAACATTTTGATTGCTTTGATAAAATATTAAAATGATATATAAGTAAATTAAGATTTATAGAAATCATTTTCATCTCAATCTCATTCATGGTGTGACTAGTATGACTCAAAGTTCATCTTTTTATTTAAAATTGACATCAATTTTAGTAAAAAGGAAAAACGACAAACTCAAAACTATGAAAATACATTCATATTGTTTTTATAATTTTGTAAAATGATCCATAAGTAATTTTAAATGTATAATAATAAATAGTACCTTAATTTGATACAAGACATGGCTAGTATGACTCAATGTGTCTGTTGTCATTTTAAAATTGTCATTTCTTTGTTCAAAAAGTGTCACTCGCTAAAAACTAAGAAAAGGAACTTATATTTTAATAATAATATGGGAAATATATTCATAATTTATTTTTGACATATATGTATTTTTCTCATATAGAACTAACATATTATGTAATCTGAATGAGTTAAAGTGTGTGTTTCCGTTATTAAATGACAATTTAGTATAAAAGACAAGTGACACACTCAAAACAAATAAAACACATTAATATTATTTTGATACATTAGGAAAACAATATATAAGTCATTTTAGACATGTAGGAATCATCCACACCTAAAAATTAGGCACAGTGTGGCCAGTACGACTCAATGTGTCTTTTTATTTAAAATTGACATCAATTTTAGTAGAAATGAAAAATGACCTACTCAAAAGTTCAGAAAATGCATTCGAATTATTTTGAAACATTATAAGGATGATACATAAGTCATTTTAATGGGAATGAATTAACCAAACCACAATACGATACCCAGTGTGACTAGTATGACTTAATGTGCCCGTTGAGAGTTTAAAATCGACCTTTTAGTTCAAAAAGTGCCAGTCATTGAAATCTGAGAAAACATTATTGTATTTTCATGATAATATATTAGATTGATCAATAAGTCATTTTTAATGTATAGGAATTGGTCTCATGTAAAACCAATACACAATTTGACCAGTATGATTCAAAGTGCATGATTCTAGTTAAAAATGACAATTTAGTAAAAAAGACAAGCGACGTACTCAAAACTAAGAAAATGTATTCTGATTATTTAATACATTAGTAAAATGATATGTAAGTCATCTTATATGTGTAGTAATCATTAAAACCTTAATCCACGGCACAATGGGACTAGTATGACTCCATGTGCATCTATTTATATAAAATTGATCTCAAATTTTGTAAAATGGACAAATGACCTACTCAAAAATGAGAAAATGTATTCGGATTGTTTTGATACATTAGGAAAATGATATATAATTAATTTGTGATGTTTATGAATCAAACAAACCTCAATCGGATACAAAATGAATATGGTATGGCTCTAAGTGTGTCTTTTTATTTAAAATTGACATCAATTTTAGTAAAATGGACAAATGAACTACTCAAAACTGATCGAATACATTCATATTATTTTTATACTTTAGGAACTGAAGAAATTTCATTTTGAATTTTGGTTTTCTGATGATGGTTGTAAATGTATTTTTAGTGTTTCAAAATACTAAAACATGTGTGGAATGGTCAAAAATATAGAAAACAACCTCATATTGATGTGAAATAACTGGACAAACACATATGATTTTTTTTTGAAATATAGAACTTATTGTGATATCAAAGTCTTTAAAATTTGTTTATTAAGACATGTTCAAGCACACCACATGTTGCATTAAAAATAAATTGTTATATTTATTAATCCCTTTTTAGATTCAAGTGTTTAATCATATCTTAAATAATTAATTTTATGTTTTCATAGTGGTTTTAATTATATATTATTTTATTATTCATAATGTATACTATTTGATTAACACAATAAAACAATTTATGTGATGTATTCATAATATATTCTGTGAAATTTTTCATTCCCATTTATTTTCATAAATGTTATAGTTGTCCTTATAGGTGGCAGCTGCTGGTAAAAGGAATGATGTTTGTAATCATAGGAATTTGAGGCACCTTTTCATGGTCTATACACTTAGTAATATCCAATATAGGATATTAATAGAATAATACTTTTTAGTACGATATCTACATTTATATGTGTAATTTTGTTCTTCCTTTGTATGGAAATCTATATTGATCTGTAGAATATAATATTTTTATTAATGAGTATTATAAGCCAAATACTTTGATGTATTAACAAAAAACTATGATGAAGTATGCTCGTGGGACGGTATAATACATTAGGTGCATCATGAATAATATTTCATCAATGAATAATGTGAGAAAAGATTTTTCCCTTATATTCATTAAAAAAATTTGATATCTAGGGACATTTGATTGAAATGATATATCCAAAATAAATCTTTTTCCATGGTATTATATAGGAAAGATTTTTTTTTAAATTCAAAGAAAGATACATTAATCAAATAGGTTGATGGAACTAGCATGCTACCGGATTGATTAGTGATATCATGATAAATGAATTATATTACATAGTTTTCATCTGTATGAGGTTTTATGTCATTTCAACATTATCTTTTTTCTATATGGGTGCATTAGCGTGTTTCTAGATTCTAACATGGACATTATGCTAATTCACATAATTTTACTAAGAAAGAGGTCTAAATGGTGACATACTAAGTGAATCCAGAATCTAAGTTAAATAATTTAATACTATTTATTATTTAACTAGATAAATAAATATTATTCTATGATATTGTTTAATAATTATTCATGTTTGTTTGATCACATATATTCCATAACCAATTATTAGAGAGAATATTATGCGAGTAGAATATTTAATAAATATTTATTTGAAATTTACTAAATATAACATTCATTTATTTATTGGAAAATAATTAAATGACATTTATTTATTAAATAAATAGTCTTTATTCAATACCAGATAAATATAATGGAAGAATGTAGAATAGATTTTAATGGTGCAATGATAAATTATATATATTGAATATTTTTTGAATAAATAATATTTAATTTAATTCATGAGTTTAGCGATTGTTAAGAAATAAAAATACTATTATTATTATAATTATTATAAACATGGGGTTTTATAGGGATTATTAAAATTATAACATTGCATGTGTAATTATTATTACATTACCCTAGTTGTATATAAACACAATTATATTACTTTCTTAATAGAGCCAATTAATTTGTGTAGTCCACAAAAAGATCTAGAAATAATCCTCTTGAATCATTATATATATCCTGATCGAAGAAAATTCTTAGGAATTTAGAATTACCCTCCTCATCCACCACTCTTAATTCTAGAGATATTTAAGAGAACCCTTCCTTTAAGTGATTCTCAAGTCGATCAAAGGTTAATGAAAATAGAGTTAAAATTTGTCGTGCTAGCACCTGAAGATTCCTACAGCGACAATTGGGGGTTTGTGGAACATGTGTGGACCATATTTGTAATAAATCTATTATTTATTCCTATAACACAACTATGGTATGACATAGATATGTTTTTAGATCCATCAATGATGAAATAATTTCTCACAATGTAATTCTTAACTGATTAAATTAATTATAAATAATATGTGATGATCAAGATCTTTGGTTCTAGGAATTTATCTATTTTTAATATTATTTTATTCAATTATTTAGATCATGGAATTTATCATCATATAAATATCATAACACTCATGGACCACAAAAAAATATATTCATGCCCTATATAATGATTTCACATTTCCCAGAACGTACAATACAAAGATCAATTACAATAGAAGAGTTTAATATTGATATTAAGAGTCAATAATCATTAAAAGGTTCTATTTACCACAATCCCAATCATTTAAATGGTAATAACCCTTCATTTTTAGGGTTATAACCATAAAATAATGAATATATAATAGAAATTTTAAATACAAAATCCAAACTCTAAAAACCTACATCGATTTTTATGCGACCTCTACTATTTCTTAAAAATCATTTAACATCTTTATTAGATTCTGTGACAATTCAACATGTAAAAAAATTCAAAATATCTTCACCATATGAATTTTGAATATTTTATCCCAGATATTAGGTTCCCCATAAATTCAATCTTTTAATGTTCTATTCCCAAGTTAAGATGACAATAGGAGTTTGATTTCCATTCGTTCCCATTTTTGTTAAGTATTCATTATAATGATCATATCCATGTTCCATTAGTATGTAAAAAAATTATATAGAATCAATATGGTAACTATATATGGATATCCTTTTGAGTTTCATCCAAATATTAATCCTCACACTACATTTCATTCTTATGACAACATGTTTTTTACAAAGTAAAAATACATACATGTGTGGTCTAAAAACTAAGAAAAATCATACATGTGATCCATGAAATTTCTCTTAGTATTTCTGACATATGTTCCATGGTTTCTTATGTATCAATAGTGAATCTCCAAAATAATTTTTATATATCACCAAATAAATTACATATGAGTAAAAAATATTATGTTCCCTATGAAAGATATACCCTTCACATCTTATAGAAAAGTAAATTCATTACATATTACTTGAGTGTGGAGAAAATATTATGTCTTAAATAAATCTATTACATATCATTCATCCCTTATATAATATCCTTATATATTATGCATCATATAATAATCTCTTATGTATCAGTAGGAAATCCTTAAATATTAATGATTCATCCCTACTAAAAATAAAATTATCTTATGTATCTCTTTAGTTGTTGAGAATTTTTAATGGGTCAGGATGACTACTCCAATGAAAAATGAAGAATCTTACACATGGGGAAAATTTCTTAAATATAAACCCAAGGATATTACATATCCCTTATATAGATTTTCCTTTATAAATTTTACCACTCTCTAATAAATATTATGTATCAAGCCAAACATTTTATGCATGGGATGAATAAATTTTAGATAAGTGTTAACCTATTTGTAAAGTTTTCTCCTTTTCCAAAACTTCTTATCTTCTCCTTGGTAAAAAATTCTTATTTCTTATGTATGGGATGACCCATATGTAATATTTTCCACTTGTCATTAATATAATGAAAAAAATAGATTAAAAATCATGACCATTTATTTTATTCTATAAATTAATAAAATAAAATAAATTATCAATTCCTTAATTTTAAAAAAATATTTTTAAAAAATTAATGTTCCTTTAATTAAAAATATCGTCAAATAAAATTTATTAATAAATTTTATAGAATAAATTGCATTGAATATCAATTAAATATAATGAATTTATTTCCTCGATCAATATGCATTGATATTGATGGGGTACTTGTAGTATTATATTTTGATATAGATGAATTTAATTATATAGGGTGTATTTTTTAGATGATATGTAGTCATTGTCATTGAAAAAGGTAGAATAATCTTAGTCATGGGATTTTGAGGTGGAATTTCTATGTGATCATGTAATTTGTAAATATATCCCGAAGGGATGGTATATAGATTAACAGTATCGAGTGTTATTTTAGGGGGATATTTTTTTCATTATTTTTGTGTGATATGGCTCTCTATGAGTTTTTTAGATCACCCTTGTTAGTTTATCCTAGTTTAAATAATATATGTCATTACTTCTGGAGTTAATTTTGGTGTCCCAAAATTAAGAGTTCCCTAATATAGTTCATGTTTAAATGTTTGGTCTATCAAAATATAAAGGTAAAACATCATTTTTCTAGTTGTTTTATTCAATCATTTGATGTAACTTGATAAAATTGAAAAAATATATCAATGGATTTGGTTACTAATTTACCATGAGATTACGGTACATATGATGTTAACTGGGAGATTGTAGATCGATTGATAATGTCAAATCCCTTCTCATCAATCAAGGAGTTGAGTGTAGTGGTTGTTTTTTCGAGATAATATGTAGAGGATATTATACATCTTCATTGGATTATAAGTCTTTTCATATTTTATAAATATCCTTGTTTTACCATTCATTTATAGTGGGGTTCATCAATATGATTTTAACTATTGATTGTGAATCATCACTTCTGTTCATCCATACAAAGATAATCAGATAGAGAAAACCATTCATACATTAGAGGATATGTTACATGCATGTTTTTATTGATTTAAGAGGATCATGGGAGAATAAGATAACCTTGATTGAGTTTTACTATAATAATATTTATCACACATCCATTGGTATGACCCTTTTTCATTCATTGTATGATATCCCTTATAGATCTATATTGCACTATAATTGAGTAGGAGAGTTGGTGATTCTTGCACTGGAATTGGTACATATTATAATAGGGAATATTTCGGTATTTTTTTGTATATAAGGGAAAATTAGGATTTTTTAAGTCTTATATTGATCCTAGAAATTGGCCTTTATAGTTCAGCATTCGGGATCATCTATTTTTCAAGGTTTTACAAAATCATTGGAAACATTGTGTTTATTCATGGAAGTCAGTTTTGTCTATGATTTTTAGACCTTTTGAGGTGTTGGAGAGAATTAGTGTGGTTTGATATTAGTTAGAACATCCTCTATAGATGGATCGAATCCATGATGTTTTCTATGTGTCGTGTCTCCATGGGTATCATCATGATGAATCTCATGTTATTGATTGGGGTGAGTTGGATGTTGATGATTATTTTACATTTATAGCGTGACTTTTGAGATTGAGGACCATTGGAAGAATGTGTTTTATGGGCATGTTATATTCTTTGTTTGTTTCTTATTGTGATAGAGTGGTTTGGAGAAGCTTACCTAGGAGAAATAGTAATGGATTCATTATCAATATCATGAGTTATTTTATGCTTAGATTATTACTAACTATCGATTTATTATGTTTTCTTATTACTACTATTATTTTAGTTGTTTCTCTCATATGTTATAATGTGCCTTATGTTCTTATATAGTGGGGAGATTCTTATTTGATAGGTATCTCCTAGTAAGGTCAGTTTATTGGTTTTTTTCCCTTTTGCTGGGATTGGTTTTCATTATTGATAATGGGAATCATTTGATAGGTATCTAATATAAAGACTCATACTTTTATAGACCCATAATTTTTTGCTTCTTGAGTGCTGAAAGTGTGTAGCATGTTTGGAGGTGGCTTGGAAGGAAAAGGAAGGAGTTCTTGGTAGGATTTTCAGTTCCCAATATTAATCACACAATGACCTGACATGTTATTGCATAAACAGATCTATTATAGAATAGGTTCATGGATTATGGTGTAAAGAGTATTTTAGAGTTTATGGTTTTATCTTATCTATGAATCAAGTTTTATTTATTATTATATGGGATTTTATTTTAATCTTTTCCATCAACCTATTAAATCATGATGCTAATAATTGTATCGTGGATCTCTAACTATCTAATTCCTAGATTTTTCCTTTCTAGGGATCATTGTGTTGTAATTAATTTACTACATCATCATCTTGGTCCATGTTCGATCGATTTTCAATAAGAAAGAAAGTAATTTCACCATGAATCTTGTGTATTTAGATATTACTTCATGATTATTCATATAAAACTACGATTCCCTTTGATATCATTGATTTAAATATTCATTATCCTCATTAAAGGAAGAAAATTATATGAGAGTCATATCATGAATATTGAATCTGGGTTGGATTGTACCCATATATTATGTAACAATTTTGGAATTAGTATTTATATATTTTTCATATAAATTTGAGGTCCCTCTGAAACTCATTTTATTTCATTCTTTTTCCCTTGAACCCTATGTGGTTTTGATGGAATTATTGGTGATCTTAAGCATCTGAAATTTACATTATGACCCTATCTCCATGTGAAAATATTCATTCAATGCAAGGTTTTTATTTTCTCCTTTAATTCTTTATTCATATCTTTTATATTTTTTTATGCCAATGCAAGACTATTTCTCTCTATATATTAGTGTTTATTGGTTAGGGTTGATGGAGGTCTTCATAATGTGGTGATACTTCTCAATCTCATGAGTTCACTGTAAGGATTCATGGTGGTTTGTTCTTCATTACTTCCTTTATCCTTATTCATCAATCATCAAATATTTGTATCATGATAAGGGATTCACAACTTTTATTTTTCAATATTATGTATAAATATTTAATTATAATGCTCTAGTTTTTGATGAATTAATAGTTAGGAACCTAAAGAGATAATGAACCAGAATCAATTCAATTTTAAAGGGGTGGGGTCATTTATTTTCATGAAATTGTATTTATATTTATATTATTGAATTATGATATTTTATAGATTGTGTCCTAGATTATTATTGAGATTATGAATATTAATGTTTTATTATCATTCCTAAAACACGATAAACAATTTATAGATGGTAAACCATGAATATAATGACTTTATGATTAATAGATTTTAGTAATATTCCATAGAATTTTTGAATATGCTTCATACATGAATTGTTCATATTGAGTTTAGATATGTTAATCCTAGTAGTTTTTGAAATGATATGTTTTGATAGTTTTTAACATGCTCATTAGGAATGAATTAATTAAGATAAAAAAGGAATATGTTGTGAAGTGCAATTTTTCTGATAATTTTTTTTTCAATAAGTTTCAATATGTATGGTTTGAATAGTGTTTGGTGATGTAATGAGGATCCACCCACCAAGTATAATTAATATGTTTCCCCTGTAAATGTATAATGAGGAATAGAGCAATTGATTCCCTTGATTAACAAGCTCGATTAATTCAAGTGGGAAACCCTCTATTAGATGATTTGTAGACATGGTCCTAATGTGAACGACATGTACTAAAGAGTTAAGTGTTTTCTATAATAGTGATAAGAAGGATGTAAGGTTTTGGATTCTGTATAAATATGTTATTAAAGAAGTTCCAAGATGTATGAATGTAAGATTGAATAAATAAATCTCTGAAAAACCCATCTATTTTTTCGGTTCAAGGCTACTGTTATATTTGTTCAATGTTTTTTGGATGAATATTAGGAAACATTAAATGTTTTTTAAAATATTTGGAGTGTGTTTGAAAAATACCAAGAGTTTTTTGGAGTAAATTTTCTAATATAGATTAGATCATATTAATTCAAGATGAAGCGTGTGACTTTACTTATTTCATTTTACTTTGGAAGAAAAATGTATGCCTTTGATGGTAAACCAATAAATTTGAGGAAATCATAATACTTTGATGGAATGATTCCAATATTTTAGTTCTATCATGTACGACATTGGAATTGTGGACTTCTAATGACTTTACATGATAAATGGATAATATGTGTATCAATTGACTTTCCATGTCATATAGCATGACTTCAACAAACCCCATATGAATTTGATCATCTCATATAATTATAAATTAAAAAACAGATACTAGGTAGGGGTATGAGTTTAAATTTAAATGAAATGGAGTTACCTTGAGTAGAGTATGACTTACATACTTTGAAAATTTTAATCTTCTTTTGGATGAAAATTTAATTTCTCTAATTTATATTTTGAGGATAAATTAAATTTTCATGATGCAAGAACTATTTTATCATATCCAAAAGATCATGAAGATATGATTGACCATGATGGAAGCATTACTTTATAATTATTAATTAATAATCAATTAAGGGGATCATTATTCTCTATGTAGTGAATTTCAAATAAGAATATTTGATATTCAAGGTAGGTTATCAAAATAGATATGAGAAATTAGAATATTCTTATAAGGATTTTCAATGACCAAAACATAACATTTAAAAGGTTATTTAATATATTTTTAGGTGTAAGGTGATCTATAATATTGAGAATATAAATATTATTGTTCAGTTAAGTTTCTAGAAAATAAAATATTAGAAGTTTTCTTTATTTCCAAGAATAATTAATTTATTAGATGATTTAATGCTCAATTTGTTATCAAGTGATTCAAATAATAAAAAAAATTTATTCAGGTTTTTATTTAAGGAACAGATATTCAAATCTATGATAAAGAAGATCAATTTGAGGAGAGAATATTTTAGTGATACTACTATGCTATGATAATATTTGACACATTGTAAATAATATACTGCATTATTTTCATATAGTAATGAAAAACATAAAGTGAAAAATAAATGTAGTATAGAAATTGTGGATGAATATGGAGAGGAATACATCCAATACTACTATATAAATCCAACATGTCTTATTAGGGTCAAGAAAAAGAGAAAAATACGAGAGATAAAAAAAGGGAGATTAGAGACAGGCCATAGAAAAATAAATGGAGGAATGTGGGGACACACACACCTGAGGAGTTATTGAAAAACAATTTTGAGATTTTTGGGTGACTTGTAAGAAATTAACTTAATATTTACTATTTTGGAAGTGTTATAACTCCACACTAATTTAATTAGTATCCTATTAATAAAAATAATATACGATTTTAAGATAAAGTGAAAAATAATATATTGAGTGAGTTAATGCGGAAAAATGTGAAGAAGTTGAGAGAAAAAGTGTTGTAGAAGAAAAAAAAGTGAATAAGATATTGAGTATGAAGTTTAATATTTTGTATTTAGAAGGTAAATAAAATAATAAGGAGAAGTATTGCCTACATCTTTGGTATTATAAACGTTGAAAAAATATGAATACTCGTTCTTCCATAAAAGTGACGGAGAATATATCTGAGTGACTATAGCTAAGGAGGTGTATGATCAAGAAAACGGTTTCCATATGATTATATATATTATTATATGTTTAATAATGAAGAATAAGATGAGTAAGGCTAACTAAAACCCAGTTCTACTAAACAACGAACGGTTGTAAAGATCTATAATGAACCAGCCTCAGTCAACCTGACCTCTCACATGAGCCATTCCATCATATGGCACAAAGCTTGTTCTTGATCTCATTGGGTTAGAAATAATCCCCAAAGAGTCATCCTTAACAATTTTTGAATTGGTTCAGCAATGAAATATGGGAATTACCTATCCATTAATTGGACATCCATGCCAAAAAAACAATTGGCATCAACCAATAAAAATTTGTAAATCATAGTATGTGAAACAATAAGTAAAAATAAATATAATTTAAATCACCACTTCACAATTTATAATTAACATACACATTAATACCATAGTAAAAAATATCAAAATAGGTATTGGGATCTAAGAGGGCAATAAAATATCCCAATGTAAAAAATCTCAAAACTACTCCACGGGAGCTAATTCCATGAGACCATCATCTCCACCATAAAAAAACCACGAACATCCATAATCATGAATGGTCACCAAATATCATGGCTCTCTTAAACGTACTTTTTTTCAATAAAACATGGTGTACATAGTCCCATAGGTATATATAGGGTGTGGGTAGCAAATATCAGTATGTTAACTCCATTAATTTATATAAGGACTTTTTCCATGAAAACCAATCACTCTAGTTTGAAAGCCACATTTAAACCCCTTTAAATTTTAAAAAAAGTTCACTTGAATGCATTACTTTTAAAATATTCCTTCAGTTTTATCAAAACATACCATCTTTATAAAGGAGGATGAAACATGGATCAAATAATCCACCCAATATAAATGTTTTCCAGTCACCCAAACATGGAATAAACATGAACATAAAAATGATTATAAGAAATATCATGTATAAAAAATGGTTTTCAATATAAATTCTTGGGAATCCATATTAAACAAAGAATAATTAATAATTATCATGGGTTATACATAATGGATTCTAGGGTGACATAATCTATGACATGATTTTTTATCTACATTAAAATATATAGAAAAATTTGAAATTCATTTGGCCTTCCCTATGTCCATCAAAAATTCTTTGGCCACTCATAGTCCACATGGGCACATTTTAGAAGATCTCTCAGTCTTTATCCCAATGGATCTTTCAATCCCTTAGATACCCCTCGCTAGTATATCCATAACATAGGATAAGTTTTCAATTGTAGAAGTCACCATAGACATACACAATATCTCTTATGTGTCACGCATTCCAATAACATAAACACATAACATGTGATAATTTTATAAACCACACTTTCCCATAATAATCACAAATCCACCACAAGTTAAAACTCCTTTCAAAAAAAAACATTTAAAATCCATTTAAAACCGTAAATCGACCCTTTGGAATTTTATCAAACAAATCACGTCCATTTAAAATAAATTCCCTTTGAAAATACACTATAAACCATACAATTTACGTCTCATTTGATAAATCACAATAAGCATATATAAACAATCAGTAATAACATAATTATAAGGCAATTTCATACAAAAAAAGAAATCAATAATCTATTTTTTTCTTTGGAAAATATCACTTAAATAGATACAACTAGTGTTTTGGTAATTCTTATCAAACCAACCCACAAAATATATCTCAAAATAGTGTTGAATGCATTCAAAACTACAAGCATGTAAATCTATACCAATTGAATGCCCTAGAAAAAGAAAGATATTTTTTGGGTACTACTAGTGTGATGGATGTTTTTCCACATGGATATTGATTTCTAGAAAACAACATAGCTTATGGAACTCAGGGAAGGGCTAAAATCTTAAGGAGTATACCTGGATTTAGAAGAAAACCTACTGGACAAAATCAGTTATCATAGGAATGGAATGATCAAGTCACAAGGAATAGATTTGAATACATGAATAATTTCTATGAGATTTGAAATAGAATTATTAATAGTGTCTAATATTACATATTTTTCAAATCCATGAATGATTCATATACTATTGGTAGAAAAATTCCACAATAGTAGATGAAAAATCCAAAGATAAGTAATTCTACCTTGGCCTGAAATTCTATTCAAAACGTTATTTATTTTTCTACACCCAAGAATCTTGTGAAGAAATATTTTAATGGTATCAAACATACTATTATAAGATTCTTTAACTATTATAGGTTAATCCACAACATGTTCCATTGTAATGTAGCTATGAAAATCATGAAATGTGGGAGTATGTTGGAAAAAAGAGTCAATTCAAGAGCATGATAGTAGAATTATATTTGTTGTTGAAAATACATGTGAATAAGTTGAGATGTTCCCCAAGAAGGGTAGCATAAAATATTATGAAAATGTGTTTGTATGGTTAAATAATAATGATCATTTATCCAAGAAATGAATGAATCATATCCCATAATAAGAATAACTATTAAAGGATAAAGGGAAATCACTTATGATTCATAGTACCAATAAGGTAGCTATAAATATTGAGTCCACAGTAAAAAAATAAGGTTGACCACAATCTAAAAGAAAGATTTAAAACATTTATGGAATAGTTGGAAGAGTATATATAATTATTAAAGGGATAAAATAAAGTAATGGAATTAATGGATAAAGTGAAAAATCCAATTGTAGCTAAGAAGGATGTCCATGATGAAAGGAAACCCATGATTCCTAATCTGGTTTGGAACTTGAAATTTATGGAGGATGTAATAATTTAGAGTTATAGACACTTTATAGCTTCAATAAAAGGAATATATAGGCTAAAAATAAGTATTATCCATGTTTCTAAAATTAAGGATATAATAGAAACTCATCTTATTCCAATCCTAAATTTTTTGTAGATGTTAAGAATTGGGAATTAAAGGTAATGATGAATTAAAATAACAGCTTAATGGTTGATATGGAAAAACATAATATACCTTATTTTTATGTCCCTACTCGAGTTCCACTCACTGGTTCCATCATCCAGCCAGTTACATGACCTCAGGTGCGCCACCCTATATGCCAGAGGTTGCTAACTAGTAGTGAGGGTATAATATCTGTCATATGAAGACTATAATATATTATAATCATAGTAATACACAAATGGAAAATAAGAAACAATAATATAATGAAATATAATCAAAACCCATGAATGACCATTATCTCAAGATGACCAAAACAAGAAATTCAATATAAAACTGAATAGTAGATATGACATGTTAAATTATGTGCCAAGTGTCAAAATGAAAAAATCCAAATTAAAGACACTAAAAACTACCAGTGGTTCCAAAACCACATCCATTTCCATCATCTATGCTCTATCCAAAATTATTCATCTAACATTGGGAATTTTCCTTTGTCCATTCCAATAATCATGTAATCTAATTGGGTAATGATCAGGTAGCCCGACTAGGGTTTGAGTACAACTCAGTAGGCCATAAAAAATGGCATCTAAAATAATATCCATTTGAATAAAATTTTACTCATTTTTATAAAGAAAATAACTACAATATATATGTAAAAAAAATATAACATTATCAATTAATCTTAATTTATCCACATAAACCACTAGTTTCCCATAGACACTCGTACTTCGTTGCTTTCTAGGCTCATGCTAGAGCCTGAACTATTCATGAGGGTATCATATCTTAGATTACAATTGTTTTCATTATTTATCTCAATCAACACATAGATTCTATTTTACCATACATTTTACGAATTAACACATGAATTCAATTGTTACCAATTATTTCTCTAAATAATCATTAATTCCATTGTTACCATTAATTGATTCAAATTCATTTCATTAAATAATACAAAAATTAATTAATCTTCTAATAGTCATTTCTAATTTGACAATTAGTTTATCTAATATATCCCTTCATTTAATTCCATGATTAGTTAAGCATATAAATCCCATTAATTAATTAAGAAATTCATTAATCAATATTTACAACTCAATTTCCCATAATTAATTCCATAATTAATTATTCAATTCACGAGTCAATATCCCGATAATTAATAAAATAATTAATTATCACCCAATCCAAATTCATAATTTTGAAAATTAACTCAGTAATTAATTATCCTCAAATAAAAATCCAATATCTTATAATTAATTCAAGAATTAAGTATCTCAATTCAAAAATCTCAAAATATAATAATTATCTAAATAAATAATTATCTCAAATCAATAATCTCATTATATCCTAATTAACTAAACTATTAATTATCAAAAATCAACAGTCTCAATAAATCATATTTAACTCCACACTTAATTACATTAAATCAATGATCTCAATACGTAATTTAACTCAACAAATAATTATCTCATATAAAAAATCTTAATATATCATAATTAACTCAATAAGGAATTATCTCAAATCAATAATCCCAATATCCTAAATTATATGTTTACCACAATTAATTAATTCACCAAATTAATTAATTTGATCAAGAAGTAATTTTCTATGCACAAAATAGAAAAAATAAATTTGAATACACATTATTTCAATTAAGGCTTTGGGATTTTAATTATATACCACCTACCTCAATTAATTAATGAATGATTTCCCTACTAGAATCCCCAATATGAACAAAACAATATGTAGTTCATGATTCAGATCTAAAACCTAAATAAAAGTATTAAAAATCAATATAAATTAATTCCAGATATATATCCACAATTATTAGGTCTATATCTAATGAAACAGAGGATATCATCCCCATAAAAGATGAGGGAATGACCTGAGAAAGATGGAAACCACACTGGATTAGGTCCTCTTACATGGTGGAGATCCGATCTTCAATCCACCGTCTGATTAACCAATAATAGATGTTTGGAAGGATTCTAATCTATTTGAGGGACTCCAAAAATTTTAAATAGAGGTTATGGTTGAGCTAGGGATGAATAGGTGTCAAAATGGGTGCTCAAAAAAATTTAAACATAATTTAGTTCTAATTTAATTCCTATGCATGGTTTGCTTCTTGGGGAGTGTGATTTTCCCAAACCATGAGCCACTTTTAGAGAGGTGTATAGTTTCTCCCTTTACGAAAAATGGTTAAAGAAACTCTAAACTAGTCATGAAAAACTCCATTGTCTGGGTTTTCACTGTTTTCTAGGCTAGGGCACACGGTTAGGGAAAACTATGTGCCAACCATGCACTTCCCTCTTTTTTTCATTTTTCTAAAATTTTCATCCAAACATTACATAAAGTAAAAACCAAATGAAAATTATTCAACATAGGGAAAAAGAGTTCCTATAAAAGAGTAATAGATATCTCTAAAAAAGTTAGGATCTTACAATCTCCCTACCTCATAACAACTCATCCTCGTGCTTCACTCCCAAACATCTCTATGATTTTGAGTCAAAAAGTTTGGGCCATTGAGCCCTCATATTGGCTTTTTTCTACCATTTTTTCCCGAACATTCCCATGATTCAGAAATACATGAACTATCAACATTGTCTTTCTCCTAAAAAACTTTATCGCTATGATCCAATACATGTATCAGATTCTCCTCAAAGTAAGCATCTATCTCAAGCTCAACATTATACACATCAATCACATGAGAAGGGTTGGGGTGTTACTACCAATGTTTTTACACCTAGAAAACCTCACACATAGCACTGTATCTATCAGGAAGATCCAATTGGTACACCATAAGATAGATTCTATCAGTGACCTAAAATGGTCCAATAACACTAGGCCCTAGCTTGACAAGCCTCTATATCCCACGGTGACCCAATCGAGGGGACACTCAAAGGAATACATGATCACACTATATAAACTCTATGGTTCATCCTCATCTATCATCATATGACTTCTCACTACTCTGAGCTATATCCACACACTATTGAATCAGTTGTACTTGTTATGATGTCTGCACAAGACACTCTCCCAACAACTCAAACTCACCTACCTCCACCCATCATAGAGGTGGTCTACATGACCTACCATAAAGTTCCTCATATGGTTAAATTTTAATAGTTTCTAGATAACTATTTTTATAGGTGAAATCCACTAAATCTAGGTGCTTCTCTCAAGAACAATAAATTTCAATAACACATGCTTGCAAGAAGTCCTCAAGAACCTATATAGTATACTCTGACAACCTATCTGTATATGTTTGGAATGCCATACTCAAAAAAACATGTGTACCAAGAAACTTACATAATCTTTGTCAAAAATTTGAATTTAAATGTGAATCTTGGTCTGAAACAATAGTATATGGAACCCCATGCTGACAGACTATCTCACAAACATTTAATTCTCCCAACATCTCCACTAAGGAAGTCTCTCGTACCAGTAATAAGTGTGCTTCCTTCATCACTCGATCAACAATAACCCAAATAATGTCATTATTCTTAGGAATCCTTACGAGAAATACCAAAAAAATCATTCTCATGTTATCTCACTTCTATTCTGGCATGGGAAATGACTATATAAAACCACCAGGTCAGTGATGCTCTACCTTCATATACTAATAGGTGTAGTATCATGTAATGAACCATGTTACCTCCTTTTCATGCCCAAACACCAAAGCTCTCATCATTGGTCCTGGTACATTTTGGACACACCTTGTTGTACCACCCACTTCATGGAATGATATTAATGAATTAGATCCTCCTACATTCTCTTAGGCACACCAAATTGATTTTTGACATAAATGTTCCCATCATCATCTATGGTCCAATTTGAAAGTGTCTCCCCCACCTCAAAGGATTCCCCTCAAGGTTAAAAATTTCAAATCCCCATACTATCTATCTCTATTCCATCTCATAAGTCTATAATCAACTAAATTTAACACAACAGTCATCTTATCTTAACCCTATTAAACCACAACATGCATCGTAGCTAGTAAAGTCATCAACATCCACTCTACTCTAAACACGTGGACTGCTTGAGTCTGAATTTGCTTACTCAATGCATCGGCTACACTATTTCCTTTATTGAGCATATATGCTTTATTAAGATAAAATGACATAATATACTAAACCCATCTCCATTGGTGGAGATTCAATTCTCACTGTGAAACGATATACTTCAAGATCTTGTTATCTATATACACAGTAAACATCTCACCCAATAGTTAATTCCTCCAACACTTCAATGAATAAACCATTACCACCAACTATAGGTCATGTGTAGAGTTGTTCCATTCATTTGGACTCAAATAACAAGACCCATAAAACACAAATCAATTTCCATGAATCAATACTACTCCAATACCTATCCCAGAAGCATCACAATACGTCGTATAATCCTCACCAAGCTCCAGTAGGATCATGACCGATGCCAATGTCAAGCACTTCTTCAACTACTAGAAAGCATTATCACTTGATCCATAAAAATAAAACATTATCCAATTTTGATAAATACTAATAGTGGTGCTTATAAATGTTCAAAGTCCTTACTCAAACTCTAATAATATCCAGTTAACCCTAAAAAGCTACAAATATTGAATACGTTCATAGGAAGCTCTCAAAATACAACTGCTTGAACATTCATCTGGAGCACTAACACACCTTCCTCCAAGATTATGTCTCCCAATAAGTGTACCTAATCAATCCAAAACTAACACTTAGATATCTTTTCATATATTTTATTCCCTCTTAGTGGACTTAAAATGATGTCAAGATGTTGGGAATGATCATCATGAGTCTTGGAGTACACCATGTTGTTATCCACAAACACTACCAAAAACTAATCCAGGTATGAATGTAAGATTCTTTTCATCAAGTACATAAACAATGTTGGTCCATTCATTAAACCAAACAACATTATGAAGAACTCATAAATGACATACCTGAATCTTAAATTAGTTCTAGGTATATCTGAATTTTGAACTCTCAACTGATGATACCCTGATATCAACTCTATTTTGGAATATACACAAGTTGCTCTCAACAGGTCAAACAAATCATAAATACATGGAGGAGGATAACGTTTATTCACTTTCATACAGATCAAAATCTAATAATCGACTCATAACCAAAAACTCATGTAATTATTCCTAGTAAACAACAATAGTGAACCCTCTGGTGATATACTCTGATGGATAAATCCCTTATCCTCCAACTCCCTCACCTGATTCTTGAGATCTTTAAGCTCTTTTGGTTCGATCCTATATGGTGGAATAGAAACTAGCTTAGCCCCAATAATGAGATCGATTGTAATATCTATGACATTATCAAGTAACATTCCTATCAAATCTTCAGGAAACACATCTTGAAACTGATCCACAATTGGTGGCAAGACACCATTATTTACTTCTCTGTCATCCTGAAATAGACTTGCAACTAGGGCTGTGATCTCTGCTAGTTGTTTAGTAGTTATCAATTATCATCTTTCCTAGGTATCCCACTGTACACGGTGAACATTTTTGTCACCAATAGAATCCATAAAAGCCACTCTCCTATGGTAACAGTCAATATGGGCTCGGTTTGCTACTAAAAAATCCTTACACAAAATTAGGTCAAATCCCAAAATGTCAAGGATGTAAATATCCCATAGAAAATTATACTCCACAACTTCAAGTGAACATACCTTATAAAAGCATATGTCTCTAGATCATAATCACATATATGTGTCTATCATCCACACCCTGCTCATGAAATGCACCACCAATCTCAAACCATTCACATGTTCTACAAAAATAATGGAATGAGAGGCACAAGTATAAAATTAGCCAGTAGAAAATTTATAAGCTAAAAGAATAGTACATTTTTGTAGAGACCCGAGGCTTAACGTACATGGACATTACATTACTTTTGCGGAATACTTAGTATGTTACAAAAACAAACACACAAGGACCATAATAGTTTAGTTTCTTTGGAAACTCGTAATATAATCTTCTAATCGTGGTGAAAGATCTTCAACATCTCCCATAAAGATCTTCCCTTTTTTTTCTTAACTAAAACTTTTCTTTATATCTTGGGGAAAAGAAAACATAAAAGGGTGATCTCAAATTCTCAGTAAGGGTAAACAAATGAAATATCGATCACATCATATTCATAAGAACATAACAATTTGGAAATCTTACCCTGCAAAAGAGATCATAATTTCATAACATGGGATAAATCATGGCAGTGAAATGTAATCACAATAATCATAACATAAAACATGAAACTTTGTGTCATAAACTCATAATCATAGAGAATCATTTCTTATTAGTCAAGACTCATTTCCAAGACTATCTTAGTTGACAAAGTCCATTTTTGAACGGAGTTCACTCCTCGTTTCAGTCATGTTTCAGTGAACAGGTTTAACCTGCCGTTCCAGCCATGTCTATATCATGAGATATAAAATCTTTAACCAATTCATTGGAGGGAGATATAGGTCCCACCCATCCCATAACGATACCATTCTTTTGTGTGCCACAAAATCATAAACCATACATCATAGCATAACCCATGTAATAAAAATGGGATTCTTAAACATCGTGACATCATAAAGCAATTCATATAAGATAAAAAAATCATAAAAATAATTCCATCACAACATAATCAAATCAATGTCACAATAGGGATAGAAATAGAACCCTATATTATCTTAGATGGAAAATAATTTTGATAAAACACTTGAACTCCATTCTTAAGGAAAATATACTTTATACTTCAAAACCATTTTTCCTTTCTTAACATGTCATACAATTTTAAACTAAAAGAAGTTGATTAAAAATAACATGAAAACTTATAAAGTAAGATTCTTGAAAATATTGTTTTAAAAATTAATTCATGCCATATAAGATAAAAAACATTATTCTTGTACTTTTGTCGGAAAAGTCAAAAAGCACCTCTTACGAAAAACGACAAAAGATTCCTTTCATATCTTTTACTAAAAACTCACCGAAGGGTAAAATTGTATTTAAAAAATTGTAGGTGGATGGAAATAATATTACATATTGAGGAAACATGGATGCGGATGATAAAATACACCCTAGTAAATTCTAAAGTATAAACAATCTCGTATAAAAATGAGATTGTGATATTTTCCCTTACCTTAGGTCTGATCTGCTTCGTAAGGGTCCGAACCTCTTGTATAATAATTTAAATAATGTTATTGACTTATTACAGAATCATACATATTGTTATGATATCATATACGGTCATGTTCTTGGCTTCTTATTAGTAATATGTCATTATTACTTGTTAATTGGGTGTTTATTACTTTTTGTTCTTATGCGTGTTTTTCGAATAAATTCTAATTCTTCTATTTAGGTTATAGATACATCATTTACAGAATGGTATTAGTGTACTATATTTCATATTTATTTATTCAATTAATTTATATAATCATTATGAAATTAAGATCATGTAGAACGAGTCGCATCACATCGGGGAGACGGTATTCCGTACGTACGCACGAGCAATGATATCGTTCCCATGATCGTGGAATTGTATTTGAGTGTATGTATACTATTTTAGAATAAATATCACTTTAATATAATAATATATAGTTATTATTTACACCATTATACCCATCCAAGTAAGGTGGTGGGGGAAAATAGATTACACCACAGCTTGGAGACGGTATTTTGTACGTACACACGCGCGGTGATTTCATTTTCAGTAGGATAGATAGTTTGTGAAAAAGGGTTGTTTCATACTTAAAATAACATATCAGTATATGAGTGATACTGATGTTATTACTTCATAATAAAACAACTAAATAATAATAAGTGGAAGAAGAAATAAAGTTGAAAGAATCGGTAACAGACATTAACTCTTCTTTGAAGCGTTTCTTTGAGACCTACTTTTAGGGCACTAAAATTGGTATTTAAAGAAGACTAGGACCTCTAAGATGTCTCTAGGGAAGTGGAGAGAAGAAATTGTCAGGTTTTGGCCGAGCTTCAAGGCTCAATGTGGTGTGAGGAAGAGAGGGAGGAGGTGCCCTTATATAAGGGAGGACAGGGGCACCTTTGGAAGAAATAAAAATATTATTTTATTATAAAGTCATATTCGGTTTTTAATAGCTCCAAATTGAGTTATTTCGAAGATAAGGTGGGGATGGGTCTAAATACTCTCATCCAATAGAATTTGGACAAGTTTAGTTTACTATTTTAACCTTATCATTTATATTTCACATTAAGTTAGATAATTTTACTTTTACCAAGTCTTTTTGTGTTCTTACACTATAAGGTTAATAAACTTACTCTAAGAAGCCAAAAAAACCCCAAGTTGTCTATCATTAATATATATAACCTTATCTAAGTAATTTTACCGAACCTTAGATTATTAGGAATAAAATAACAATTAATAATATAACATTTGTTTTAAAAACTATTTTATGTCAATTTTGACACTATTTAGTAATTGTTTTTTGTGAAAATCATAACAGAATGATTAGTTCCAAAAAAGTTAATTAAATGAATACTAACACGTCCTGCTGACCTATAAAATTATTTTAATTCATAAAAAGTCTAAAATTACATTTATTTGGGTATTTATAACATCAATTATGTCAATATTTCATTAATAAGATAATTACTACATCATCATTGTGTCATAAATAAATTAACTTATTTAATGTCTAAAAATTACAAATAAAATACCATTATGTAGGAAATCTTTTTATATTTCTAATTAATATTTATAGTCGAATTTATCTTATGTATAACCCTATATTAAAAATTATTTACTTATTAAACATTGATTTTAACTATTTTAACCCTTCTTTAAATAAATTAATAATAAATGTCCTAATCTAATCCAATTGGGCCTAAATGGTCATATTTTATTCCTAAGGTTTTTTTGGTCGAATTACACTTATACAATAGAATTAGGACATGTTTTAGGGTAATAATAATATCATTGTTACCCTTAATTACTCTATTTACTTTTAACCGTGGTAAAAAAAAGTAAAAAGTTACTATTCACCAAATATTATTTTCATCTCATTGGACAACATTTTACTTACTGAAATCAACCATGTCTCTCGGATTTTTGAAAGGCCATTCAGAAAAGCGGTAAAATTATGTTTTATGTAAATTTGCAAATTCTCCTAGGAGGTGGGTAAAAGACGGTGAAAAGTTCAATGAAATTTTAATATATCTAAAATTATTATAAAATTACTGCAATGATTTACATTGAACTTATATAGATATTATGTATCAATTTTTACCAAAAATAAATTTAAATAAAATAAATAATTATTTAAATAAAAAGTCGTTTTTTTAATAGTAACCCAGTGTTTTCACTATTCATCAAAAATTGAAAGTTTTCAGAAAAATACCAAAATTTCACCCTAGGCTAATTTTGATATTCCGAATCCAAAAATGAGGTCCATTTTCAGAAATAAAATTTATAAAATTTCAAAAAGTGGGTATTACTATTCATAACAGCTAGTTTTAATAATATTTTTATAGCATATCGTTGTTTAGTGAAACTCGGTATTGCGTACAACACACGCTATCATGGATGGTCGTGCTTGCGTGTAATGCAAGCCAAGTCCGGGATGCGTGTTGTGCAAGCTCCATTTGGTGTAGCATACAACACAAGACATTAATGAAATTAAAAATAATATTTTTCGTAAAATCTTGGGGTGTTACATTCTACCCCCCTTAAAATTAATTTCTCCCTTGAAATTCGTCGGGGTTATAAATGGTTTACTACTCAAAAGTTTCTTTAATATAAACCCACATCGTAAAAAGGAATACCAAAACTTGGATTTAAAAACTAAAGTATGAAATGTAACGGTTACCCAAATTAACTAATCATCGGGCTTCCACATAGGAGAACATAGGTGAAAATTTGGATATAGAAGAGAAATCTAATCATCCTGTTCTGATGGAGAGTGGTAGAGAACATAGCTATGAAAAATCCAACAATCACAAAGCCATAAATTTGTGATAATCGAGGGTACCATCTGATTAATCGGATATAAGGGCATTAGGACAACATTTTTAGTTTTCAAGATCATTTCCCTAAAGTTGAAGAATTCGAATTAGAATAAATACTTACTTTATTTTGGTACAATCTCCCTGGTGTTCGTGCTTTGAAAAATTTCCACTTCATCTCTTAAAGAAATGAAGTTGAATTTGTTATTCATGAAGTGTTAATAGATCATGTGATAGAATGATGGGTCATTCCATCTGTTTCAATCAAAAGGTTAGAAAAAGTTATCAAATATACATAAGTCGATCTATGGTCGTATACGATTCCAAGAATGAACTTATACTTCTTATATCATACCACATAACAAAATAAAACTAGTTTCTACTAACCAGGGACTTCATGTAGGCCAGTGGTAGGCGATAAAGGCCAGTCGCACTTCGGTTGTGGGTTCGATTCCCACAGCCTTGTCCGACGCGATGGGCTGTTGCCCATCCTGCAGGTTGTCCCTTTTCTAAAGATATATTACTATTACATCCCATCAATAATATCGAAAAAATTTCTATCCTTAAACAATACTAACTTATTTCCAAAATAATCCATACCAATCTTTAATCTTATCTAAAATACTTCGGTCCAAGCTCATAGTATAATGAAAATTATTACTTGAAATGTCACATAACAATCACATGAATGTCATCATTTATCCCCCATATATCATAAGATATATCTTGTTGGTCAAATTACAAACATGTGAATACCTTAATCATGTTTTCTCTTGAAGAATGAATACCAATTGAACCATAGTGAAAACATGAATGCAGTAAAAAGTTAACACTTTCCACAAACCAAAATCCTCAAAATTCTTTATACTCAAACCATGATATCAATTAGTCCTCATATCAATCATGTGCTCGTGAATACAATCAAACATCTCATTATCTTCTTATCCCTTCATTATGCGCATATCATCTGCTTACCAAAAATATCTCAATCACATTCTATGGTTACCGGTACCATAAAATTATTGAAAACCACAATAGACCAATACATAAATATTCCAATATTCTACGATAATATATACAATATTATTTTGGAATCCCATTACACAAACACTTAATCATTACACCACATCGTTGTCATATTCAACATCGCCAGTAGTGATCGCATGTGACTTCCCTTTGTCATTTGCCTTAAGTGGTTGCTCATTTCAATCATCATTAACCCTTGGATTAGGGCATTGATTAGCATAATTCCCCATTTCATTGCACTTGATACATTGAAGAGTTGTTGGAGAGTTCACTACAGTCTTTTCTTTATTTACACCATTAGAAACCCTTTTTCCATTACTTCGACACTCAGCTGCTCGATGACCTTCTTTTACACACATAAAACATTTTCTAGTCCCTTTAAGACAATCTCCACCATGCTTCATTCCACACATTGAGCATAAGGAAACATTCATCTTCTTTTCACCATTATTCTGAGATTTCTTCTTGAACTCCATTTTTTGTTTCTTGTCAAAACCATGAGATGGATATGTAACACCAACTTCCATTTCTACCTTAATAGAACAGTGCACAATTTCTTCATGGCTACTGAAGTCTCTTATAGCTAATGTTCTTTGATGATTTGGTTTTAAGCCACTAAAGAATCAATCAACTTTACTTTCAGGTTGGATGATAAAGCCAGATGCATACCATGCAAGCCTTGTAAAATTTGATTCGCATATACCAACAGATTCATCATCCTTTTTCTTTAGTTCAAGAAACTCCTTCTCCATCATTGTTTGAAGAATACGAGGGATGTACTTATTGAAAAATAAGTTCTTGAACTCTTCCCATTCCATGGACTCAATTTCATCTCTTGGCCTCGTATTCTTGATAAGATTCCACCATTGATCAGCATCATCTTCCAAATGATATACTGCTAAGATGACTTTATCATGTTCATAACATTGAAGAACTGAAAATATCTTTTCAGTGGTACTGATCCATTGTTCATAAACAAGTGGATCGGAAAACCCACTGAATGAAGGTGGGCATTACCTCATAAAAGACTCAATAGAATATTGTTCCCTTCTCTGCTCATTTGGAAGTCCAGAATGATTCATAGCTTGTGTAAGTATAGAAATAAGATTTTTCACTCCATCTCCCATAACGTTGGTTTGTTTAGGAGGACAATCATTTCATCGTCCATTACATTGATCAATATGGTTCCTTCGGGTTCCAGCTATCGTCTAAACCCCAAAATTAATAGTGTGAGAGGAAAAAAATCATGATAGGGAAAACAACATAATAAAGGGGGAGTACCATCAATATCTAACATCTTAAGTTAAATTCTAAGATTGTTACCGTAGTTCTAGGACTATATCCTATACATATACTTATCCTTAGGGGCATCCCTAGACATACCTTAGAAATATCTATAGAGATCTTACTAAAGTTTTCGCATACTAGTTTCCAATGTTTGACTAAACCTTTCCTCTGATACCAACTGTAGAGTCCCAAACCTTGACGTACATGGACATTACATTACTTTTTCGGAATACTTAGTACATTACAAAAACACACACATAAGGACCGTTATAGTTTAGTGTCTTTGGAAACTAGAAATATAATCTTCTAATCGTGGTGAAAGAACTTAAACATCTCCCATAAAGATCTTCCCTTTTTTTCATACCTAAAACCATTATTTATATCCTAGGGAAAAGAAAATATAAAAGGGTGAGCTCAAATGCTCAGTAAGGGTAAACAAAAGAAATATCAATCACATCATATTCATAAGAACATAATAATTTGGAAATCTTACCCTACAAAAGAGATCATAATTTCATAACATGGGATAATTCATGGTAGTGAAATATAATCACAATAATCATAACATAAAACATGAAGCTTTGTGGCATACACACTTAATTATAGAGAATCATTTCTTATTAGTCAAGACTCATTGCCAAGACTATCTTAGTGGACAAAGTCCATTTCTTAACCGAGTTCACTCCTCGTTTCAGTCATGTTTCACTGAACCGGTTTAACATGTTGTTCCATCCATGTCTATCTCATGAGATATAAAATCTTTACCCAATGCATTGGAGGGAGATATATGTCCCACCCATCTCATAATGATACCATTCTTATGTGTGCCACAAAATCAAAAACCATACATCATAGCATAACCCATGTAATAAAAATGGGATTCTTAAACATCGTGACATCATAAAACAATTCATATAAGATAAAGGAATTCATAAAAAAAATTCCATCACAACATAATCAAATCAATGTAATAATAGGGATAGAAACAGAACCCTATATTATCTTATATGGAAAATAATTTTGATAAAACACTTGAACTCCATAATTGAGGAAAATATCCTTTCTACTTCAAAAACATTTTTTCCTTTCATAACATGTCATAAAATATTAGACTAAAAGAAGTTGATTAAAAATAAACTTGAAAACTTGTAAAGGAAGATTCTTGGAAATACTGTTTTAAAAAATTCATTCATGTCATATAAGTTAAAAAAACATTCTTCTCGTACTTTTGTCGAAAAAGTCAAAAAGTACCTCGTACGAAAAACGAAAAAAGATTTCTTTCATATCTTTTACTAAAAACTCACCGAAGGGTAAAATTGTATTTAAAAAATTGTAGGTGGATGGAAATAATATTACATACTGAGGAAACATGGATGTGGATGATAAAATACACCCTAGTAAATTCCAAAGTATAAACAATCTTGGATAAAAATGAGATTGTGATATTTTCCCTTACCTTAGGTCCGATTTTCTTCGTAAGTGTCCGAACCTCCGGTATAATGATTTAAATAATGTTATTGAATTATTCCAGAATCATACATATTGTTATGATATCATATATGGTCATATTCTTAGCTTCTTATTAGTAAAATTTCTTTATTATTTGTTATTCGGGTGTTTATTACTTTTTGTTCTTATGCTTGTTTTGTCGAATAAAGTATTATTATTCTCTTTAGGTTATAGATACATATTTTACAGAATGGTATTAGTGTACTATATGTCATATTTATTCATTCAATTCATTTATATAATCATTATGAAATGAAGATCTTGTAGAACGAGCCACATCACATCGTGGAGACGGTATTCCGTACGTACGCATGAGCGATGATATCGTTCCCATGATCGTGGAATTTTATTGGAGTGTATTAATACTATTTCAGAATCAATATCACTTTACAATAATATTATATAGTTATTATTTACACCATTATACCCATCCAAGTAAGGTGGGGGGGGAAATATATTACACCACGGCGTGGAGACGGTATTCCATATGTACGCACGTGCGGTGATTTCATTTTCCCTAGGATGGATAGATGGTGAAATAGGGTTGTTTCATACTTATAATAACATATAAGTATATGTGTGATAATGATGTTATTAATTCATAATTAAAAAAATAAAGAAGAAGAATTGGAAGAAGAAATAAAGTTGAAAGAATCGGTAACAGACATTACCTCTTCTTTGAAGCGCTTCTTTAAGACCTCCTTTTAGGGCACTAAAATTGGACATTGAAGAAGACCAGGACCTCTAGGATGTCTCTTGGGAAGTGAAGAGAAGAAATTGGCAGGGTTTGGCTGAGCTTGAAGGCTCAATGTTGTGTGAGGAAGAGAGGGAGGTGGTAATCCATTTATAAGGGATTAGAGGGGCACCTTTGGAATAACTAAAAATATTATTTTATTATAAAGTCATATTCAGTTTTTAATAACTCCAAATTGAGTTATTTCGAAGCTAAGGTGGGGATTGGTCGATATCCTCTCATCCAATAGAATTTATAAATGTTTAGTTTACTATTTTAACCTTATCATTTATATTTAACTTTATGTTAGATAATTTTTCTTTTACCGTGTCTTTTTGTGTTCTTACACTATAAGGTTAATAAACTTACTAAAAGAAGCCAAACTAACCCCGTGTTTTTTATTATTAATATATATAACCTTATATAAGTCATTTTTACTAACCTTAGATTTTTAGGAATAATGTAACAATTAATAATATAATATTTGTTTTAAAAACTATTTTATGTCAATTTTGACACTATTTAGTAATTGATTTTTGTGAAAATCATAACAGAATGATTATTTCGAAAAAAGTTAAATACATTAGTACTAGAATGACATATTAACCTAGAAAATTAGTGAAATTCATAAAAAGTCTCAAATTACATTTATTTGGGTATTTATAACATCAATTATGTCAACACTTCATTAATAAGATAATTACTGCATTATCATTGTGTCATAAATAAATTATCTGATTTAATGTTTAAAAATAAAAAATAAAATACCATTATTTAGGAAGTCTTTTTATCTATCTAATGAATATTAATAGTCGAATTTATCTTATGTATAACCATATATTAAAAATAATTTACTTATTAAACATTGATTTTAACTATGTTAACCCTTCTTTAAATAAATTAATAATAAATGTCCAAATCTAATCCAAGTGGGAATAAATTGTCATATTTTATTCCTAAGGTTGTTTTTGGTCGAATTACACTTATCCAATAGAATTAGGACATGTGTTAGGGTAATAATAATATCATTTTTACCCTTAATTACCCTATTTACTTTTAACTGTGGTAAAAAAAGGGAAAAAGATATTATTCACCAAAAATTATTTTCATCTCATTGAACCACATTTTACTTACTGAAATCATCCGTGCCTTTTGGATTTTTGAAATTCCATTAAAAAAAGTTGTAAAATTATGTTTTATGTAAATTTACAAATTCTCCTAGGAGGTGGGAAAAAGACGGTGAAAAGTTCAATGAAATTTTTATATATCTAAAATTATTATAAACCTACTCCAATGAATTAAATTGAAATTATATAGGTATTATGTATAAATATTGACCTAAAATAAATTTAAATAAAATAAATAATTAGTTAAATAAAAAGTCAGTTTTTTTAATAGTAACCCAGTGTTTTCACTATTCATCAAAAACTGAAAGTTTTCAGAAAAATACCAAAATTTCACCCTAGGCTAATTTCGATGTTCCGAATCCAAAAATGAAGTCTATTTTCAAAAATAAAATTTACAAAATTTCAAAAATTGGGTATTACTATTCATAACGGCTAGTTTTAATAATTTTTTAATAGCATATCGTTGTTTAGAGAAACTCGGTATTGCGTACAACACACGCTATCTTGGAAGGTTGTGCATGTGTGTAATGCAAGCCAAGTCAGGGATGCGTGTTGTGCAAGCTCCTTTTGGTGTAGCGTACATCACAAGACATTAATGAAATTAAAAATAATATTTTTCGTAAAATCTTGGGGTGTTCCAATTTAACTATTTATGGTCTAGCCTCACTATCCACAAGTGTAAGATACACCTCATGAAATTTTCATGCCCCTCTTTATTATGATGTGGTTTGACTACCCTGTGTAGCACCACCGTGCTGATACAGGATCTCTTTCTTAGAAGCACCACATTCACCTCATCATCCACCTTAACCTATAGAAATAAATCTCCTAAATTGATATTGTGTAGAAGATCTCATTCCCTCACCTAGGTTCTATCTAGCTTCTCCATCACTACCTGTCAGTCATGGGTTCCCTTAGAATATATTACATATATCCCATCCTCCAGTAATATCATCACTCCACCTGTGGCGGGGGATAGTTTATATGACAATGGACCTTCCAACCACACTGTCGGTATAAAATCTGGGTAAGATCCTGATTGACTGACTTATCGCCCAAGCCATTATCCCTACTACCCCCTAGCTAACACCATCATAGTGACGTTTCCTACCCTCAAAAGTCTTACCTCCAAATCATGTAGTTGCAACCATATTTCCTACACTAGAATCCTTATTAAGGTTCCCCTCAGCAATGAGAACCTAATCCACCACCTCAATAATATTAATTAAATGAAAGATGTTAACCCAGTACTTTATATTACATTCAATCGTGTCCAAAAAATGACTCATTGTATATGAATCATCCCCTACCAATGATTAAGAAAATCACTTAAAATCAATAAATATTATAGAATATTTCTTCACAAACATGTACCATTGTGTCAGTATCATGAACTCAACTGATATCTCCTATCTCAATGTCTCTGGATAAATGTTCTCTAGGAACCTATCCAAAAATTCATTCCATAACATTCCATCGGCCTGTCAGTCCAAGCCTGAATTTCCCATCAGTACTTCACTGATCCTCATAGCATATAAGTATCCAACTTAACCCTCCTCTCAGTAAGAGTTTTTAAATGTTCATTTATAGTATCGATGGACTCAATCTAGAATTAATCTCCCTTATTTCCACACTCTCCAGTAAACATAAAGGGGAGTTGATGTTGAAACTCCGGTTTCAAAATACTAATACTTCTCACAACCTACTCTAGGTCTATTTCCATGAATATCATGAAGCGGGAAAATTTTTCTCAGGACTTCTCTGCCACTTCCTCACCTGGAACTGTTGTTGCCTCAGGTTCTACTACTAGCAGGTCACTAACAACTATATACTTTTGTCGTCCTCCCAACAACTATTGTTGTGGAGGCGTCTCTCTCAATATAAAACACAAATATAATTACACATAATATCACTTTACAACATTTATGTAAGTGTAAAATCACAGGATGTTACAACAAGTCTTTTCCCCATACCTCACCAAGCAGTTAAAATAAAGGTGATATTACAACCCTTGACCATCATACAACCATGTCCTGGATAACAAGGGTAAAAACATTATCATATAATGTTTATAATTAAAAACACTTTTATTCTTATCATGAATATTTTAATAATATTTTTTAATTTCATGTTATTCACAATTTTCATTTCGATTTCACAAGCAAGGGAAAAACTGTTCATGTTCAAAAACATACCCAAAACCCTTTTCCACATGCATGCCTAAAATGGTGCATGTCATAATAATACTATGTACCTATAATGATGCATGAAACTCATATATCATTTATATTGGGACATGTGTAAATTATCAAAAAAATTCAGAAACAGTAATCACATCACACAATAAGTGTGTCAAACAAGGTGAAATAATATTCAATTATAAGATAAAATAGAAATACCTCAAATCCCCTCTTAATCACTCGGGTTTTCCCCTATACATGGGTCTGAAACTTCCATGAATGAGATCATAACCAATTCATGACTCTTTCTAGTCTCATCTATAAATTTATAAATAGTAAGAAAAAATAAAAATAAATGAAATATAACACTGATACCACTTTATGATGTCCTGACCCGGGTTCCACTCACCAGTGCCTCAACCCAGATGGTCACATGAACTCAAGCACACCTCCTGTATGCTAGAGGATGTTGACTATCAGTGGGGGTATAATATAATTCATCAGGAGACTATACCCTCTTATAATCATAGTAATACACTAGAAAAAAATAATAAACAGTAAAAAATTAAGATATAATTAAAAAACATGAAAAAACTAGTATCTCAAGAAGACTAAAACTGGAAATACAATATCAAAACAGAACAATAAGATATTCCATGTTAATGTACGTTCCATGTGACAAAATAAAAAAAATGGAAATTCATTTAAAACTCCCAGAGTTCTCAAACAAAAATTGTTTCTTTCTTCCATGATTCATCCCAAATCATAAATCTAACACTGGGCCTTTTCCCTTGACCTTTCAATTAATCATGTAATCTATTATGGTATCAATTAGGCCGCCCAAGTAGGGTGTGAGTACAACTTAGTAGGACATCACCAATGTTGTCTAAATTAATATCTAGTCAAATAATAGTGTATTCATTTGTATAGAAAAAATAATTACAATGCATAAGTAAACAATTATCATAATATCAACTAATATTAATTTAACCACATAAACCCCTAGGTTCCCATAGACACACATTCATCATTACATGCACAACTAATGTCACAGCCCAAACTATCCTTGAGGGATATCAAATCTCATATTTCCATTTTTTTCATTCTATACCTAAATACCCATATAAATTCCATTTTTACCATTAATTATTCTATGTAACACACAAATGTCATTGCTACCACTCATTTTTCTCAATAATCATGAATTCCATTATAAAGATTTATAGATTCAAATTAATTTCACTAACTAATCTAAAAATTAATTAATCTTCTCATTCTTATTTCTAATTCAATAATTGTTTCATCACATCAATATCCTTAAATAATTTTTCAATTATTTAAACACACAGATCTCATTAATTAATTCACCAATTAATTAATCAATATTCATAACTCAATATCACACTATTAATTCCACAATTAAATATTCAATTCACAATTCAATATCTCTATAATTACCTAAAAAATTATTTATCCCCCAATCCTAATTCAATATTTTGATAATTAACTCAATAATTAGTTATCCCCAAATCACAATCCAGTATCTTATAATTAACTCAACAATTAATTATATCAAATAAATTATCTCAATATATAATATTTAAGTCAAAAATTAATTATCTCAAATCAAAAATCCTAGTATATCATAACTAACACAAAAATTATTTATCTCAATTCATCAATCTCATTATATCATAATTAACTCTAAAATTAATTATCTCATCTTAACAATATCAATATATCATAATTAACTCAACAATAAATTATCTCAAATTTATCACCCCAATATCCCGAATTTCACATTTACATTAATTAGTTAATTCGATCAAGAAATCAATTACTAAACCCCCAATAGAAAATATAATATTACCTAAACATAATTGAAATCATGACATTAGAATTTGAATTATAGACCACCTACCTCAATTAGTTGATGAATGATCAACCAACTGAATTCCATCATTTGAGTAGAATAACAACATTGCAAGAGATATAGATCTAAAACCTAAATAAAAGATTTTAAAAAGATAGATTACTTAATTCTAGATCTAGATCAAAAATTCCTAGGTCGAGATCCAAAGAAATGGAGCATATCTTCCCCCTAAAAGATGATGGAAATATGAGAAAGAGAGAAAAGAAACCACACGGGGTAAGATCGTCTTACTGGGTGGAGCACAGATGTTCAATATTCCAATCAAATTACTAAGAATAGAGGTCATAAAGGCTTTTAATTTGTTGAAGAGTCTCTAAAAAATGTGAAAGAGAGTTTATGGTTGAGATATGGTTGAATAGAAGTTAAAATGGGTTATCGTGAATATTTAAAAAAATTGGGCTGATTTAATTCGCGCACATGGTTTGCTGCTCGGGGTGCGTGATTTCTTCAAACCGCATGCATTAATAGTGCACCAGTTCTAGGGGGGTCATGGGTTTCCCATTTTAGGGTGCAGGGTTTTACAAATCGTGCCACATCCATGAAAACCCCCACTATCATGGGTTTCACTATTTTATGGTCCCGGGAACACATTTTGGGAAAACCATTCACGAACCGTGCACTGCCCACTTTCTTTTATTTTTCTCTAATATTCACCCAAACACATTCTAAAATAAAACCCAAAAAATTTAATCAACACATGGAATATGAGTTCCTATAAATGATCCTGAGAAATATCCAAAAAAATATACGATCTTACACTGATCGTGAATTTGTTTGGCCTCTAGGACTGGGAATGAGGTATTTTATTTTGGTGTTATTCATCCTCATTGTTTTCAGACTCTCTTAAGGAAAAAATTTTGGAATCATAATATCAGTAATTGTTCATCACCCTGGATATCTGATTTATTTTATTCTATGTATATTGATCCAACATTTTTTAAATAATAACCTTAATAATAGATTTTTTAATCGAAAAAATCACCCATTTTGGGGGGTTAAAATTCTACTATCATTTTATATTTAATTTTTTATATGATATATTATTTTTTATAAATTAAAGGTATAATTCTATTAGGTAACTCAATGATGTATTTGATTATTATAATAAATTGAAAATTCATGTTATTATTGTTGGACAGAGTAACTCTTATATCCGCAATAAATTCTCTCATGCTCATAAAAAATGGATTGGGTCCAATATTAGAATCATAAAAGGGACCTTCTACATATATTAATTGAGTTCACATCTCTCAAATAGGTGGATTTGAATACACCACTCTAATGGTTTTAGTAACAAGATTACCATGTGCATCATGAATTGGGGGAGAATGTTTTTTTCCATTGGAGGTAGAGTTAATTTAGGTACTAACATGATTTCATCCATTAGTATGAATTTATATACATTATTAATGCTAAAAGAATTTTCATCTTGAATTTTGAAATTTTGATGAATGGACTTATCTGTGACTCTCAATAAGATTACAAATACCACCGGTCTAGGTGGAAAATGTTGGAAAATCCATTGAGGAGGGAATGGCTAACCTGATGAGCCCTTAAGTTACTATGTATTTTATGCAAGCTAAGCTCACTTGATAGGTTCTCACTGGTAAATATATATGGTATAACGATAGAAAATTTAAATATAGGTATATAAATAATCTTTCGAATAACAAGAACTCGTTTTTTATTCCTCTATATTAATTCATATAATTCACACTTTGTACTATCGATGATCACTATAAATCGACCATGGGATATAGTGATATTATTTTTTTATTGATAACTTGCTCAATGTTTTTATATGTTTCCCTAGTGTAAGAATCCTAGAATCTCCCTTTATATTGCTATTACAAACCCGAATCTCATTAATATTTTTTTTGCAAAGAAAATAAAATTATATGCTCGAGCATTCGGTTAGTGATGTAATAGGATCAATGTGTTTTTAACCCTTAATTATAAATTATCTTCAGTGATTTGATGTTTTATAATCTTGTTTATCCCTTATAGATCTTAGATACATGGGTGAGGTCTATTTGGTCTAATTATATCTTGACTAAATTTAAATTCCTGATCTGACTCATTTATAACTATAACATCTCAACAGACTATGAATTGCAATGAAATAGAATATACATGGAATAGAGATGTAGTTATCTTGTTAATGATAATATGAAAGCTTTGTACCATCTCTTCTTTGGGGTGATTGGGAACAGTTTATTTGGAGTTTCCTTTGGTGTTTTCTTCGGATCTCCCTCCTATTTTAGTCCCTCAATCTTTTACTATTAATATTGTTCAATGACATTGATTGTTGGATGAGTGAAACATAGGTTTATATCACGATAATTTTTAGTTGAATTTTAGATCTTATGGGATTCTCATAATGCATATTGATAGCATGGGACTAAATATACCTCAATTAATCATAAGGTCAAGGTTATGTCATTAGTTACGGATCATACACAACTATTGAAAAGTAATAACCTCTCTATGGCTATCATAAATATCCTTCCAAATTAGTCCCCTTTATTTGATGGAATATAAGGGAGGCATTAGGGGTGTTGGGTTGTTTGGAGATCCCCCAGATCTGGGATAAATCTTATTGCTAATAGCATGTGTGATTAGGATATTATGAGGGGTGATTGAATTATTCTGGACTTGGGAAGACTTGTTGTGTTAGATTTAAATTCCTTTTATGTTTATATAAACTCCCTTGTGGTGAAAGATCGCGCCTTGTGTATTAGTCTCACCTTGAGTAAGATTTACAATCTAGACATGTGTTGGTGGAAACTGAATCATCTTCGGTATAAAATTTATTGATGGGTCATCTATCAACCCACTGGTCCATTGTATATAACATCAGGGAATGTAGGTGTATGATTATGACATATGTGGAGGTTTTACATACTAGACATGTGTGGAATATAAAGGCGAATATGATTTCATCCAAAGGTGATCCATATTAACCCTTATAATTTTCACTAATACCAGTTCCCATACCCTTGTTAGTAAGGAATTGGATCTTGGATATGAACTATGACTTCATTATTTCAATCCCCATTGAGAATATTTTTTTTGAATAATCTCCCACTTAATAAAAAATATATATTGTAGTAGTGTCAGTCAAAAGGGGTATGTAACATTTAGTCACATTAATGTTTTTGATGTGATTATTGAATCATGTAAGCGTTATAAAAATGCTTTCAAATTTTTTTGATACATCCCCTAGAAATTTAATTTATAAGTGGTATCACATTTGTATTGGATTATGGATAGATCTTTTGTCTAAAATAATCACTATTTTTTCACATTAGTTTATCCCAAGTATAAATAGCATTGATTAATTGATGGAACATTGGATAGAAAAATTATGGTACAACACTTCTCTCATATGAAAGTGGAAATATATTTTAATAAGGGGAAGAGAAAAAATATAAGAACAACTAGAGAGGAGATAAGTTTCATAAAATTGAAAGAGTGGAGAGGGAGAAGAACTTTTACATGGAGGACCTCCCCTATACTAATGGTATCAATAAAAGGGGAAATACATTTCACCTTTGAACACATTATCAACAAGGGGGGAAGATATTTTGATACATATTTAATTTTGAGGAAATTTATTATAATTTTGAACCAACAAAATAGAGGGGATTGAAATTCCCTTTTTTTATTGGTTTTATTTCTTCTTAATATGAGTCAATATGTATGTATTTTTTATTTTTGGGTGATGGAATGAGGATAAAACCACCAATGACAATGAATATTTCTTCTATGAGAATTTTTAATTAAGAATTATGTGATGGTAACCCTAGATTAAATGGATTGACTGATTTAAGTGGGAATCCCTATATCATATGATTTCTATAGTTGGTCCTCGTGTAAAATTTGTTTTACTAAAGTGTAATGTTATTTCTTCAATAGCTAGAGTAATTTTTGAAGGTGTTGGATGTTGTGTGAAGCTATTATTAAATAATTCCAATGTTTTATGCATGGAATATTAAAGAGTTAAAGCTATAAACAAACCATTAAATGGTTTTTGAGGTTTAAGGCTAATAAAATACTTGATCAAGGTTTTTTGAATGATGTTTGGAAGTGATTTGAATTGTTTGATAATGGATAGATTTTTTTTCAATAACCCTAGAATAATTTGGAGTAAATTTTGGAATATTGAGTAGATCATATGAATTAAGGATAAAACATGTGACTTTAGTAATTTTATATGAATTTCGTAATTTCTTATGAATTTAGACATTTTTATGACATTTTTTGTTTTATATGACTTTGGAAGAAATGTTGACAACATTGATGCTGATCATATGACTTTGAGGATATTTTAAGGATTTGAGGGTGTATCATTAGACATTGGGTTTAATCACATATGGTTTTGGAAATGTGGACTTAAAATGAATTTTCATGTAATGTGAAATAAATAATTTGTGCATCATATAAATTTTAAGTAATATTACATGAATTAAACAAAGCCTATATGACATTGAGTATATCATATGACATTAAATTTAAATGAAATGGAGTTACCCTTAGAATTATATGTCTTCTTGTCTTTGAAATTTTTTTAAAATGCAGCCTGATGAATTGTTAATTTCCGAAATTTATTTACATAGGTGAAAATAAATTTTGATGATTCAAGATCCATTTTTTCATTTCCAAAACATCATTAAGCAGATATTATATATAATATAATTAGTATTTGAGAAATATTAAATAATAATGAATTGATAGGATCATTTTTATTTAAGTTGTGAATTTTAAATAAGAGTATTCAAAATTCAGTATAGTTTCTCAAAATGGAAATGAGAAATAAGAAAATTCTTATAATAATTTTCAATGATCAAAACAACCCATTTAAAATGTGATTTAATCAATTTACTTGAGGAAGCTGGTCTGCAAGTGTGATGAGATAAAGATCAAATATTGACATGATATTTGAGAAAATAAAAGATCTTAAATGTTTTTTTGTATTTTTAAGGATAATACATACATTATTTGAATCTAATACTATGATATTATCTAGTTATTAAAATAATCACAAATGGTTTGTGATTCAAGTTGTGCCTCAAAGAACTAATCTACAAATATGAGATTAATTAGATTGATTTTTGAGTAGAATATGGTGATGATAATTCTATGTTGTGAGAAGATTCTCCAATTCCACAAACAATCATGTGCATGATTTTTATATAGTAATGAAAAAAATACAGTGAAGAATAAATGAAATGTGGACTTTGTGGAATTATTTTGAGAAGAAAGCATAAAAGCATGTTATGGATAACCGAAATAAATTATTTGGGTTGACAAAAAGAGAAAAATAAGAGAGGTAAATTAAGGGTAATTTAGTAATACTCTTGAAGATAATCCATTGAAAAATAATTGGAGGAGCATGGAGACAGACCCACATCAATTATTATTGATTAAAAGATTTGGATTATTGTGAGTGCCTTTCATTATATTTCTTTAATATTTCCATTTGTGGGAATATGTGTAGACCCCACAAATTTAATGATTTATGGTACTAAAATATAAAATAATCTATTGAAAAAAGTAAAAAAGACTCTCATTATTGTGTAAGTGTGGAAGATTTATAGAATACAAGAGTACAAGTGCTATAAAAGAAAAAGAATATGAGAATCTTATATTGACTATGAATTTCAATCTATTGTGTATCATAAATGAATCAAAGGAGGAGAAGGAGTATCTGAATCCAAGGTTGAGTAAGCTATACAAAAATATTAACACAAGAACTTTCATAAAAGATAATGATAAAATATCTGAGTTTATGTATCCAATGTTGTTTATGATTGAACAATCAATTTACTTGAGTTTATATAGTTTAATATGAGTTTGTGGAAGAGGACAAAACTATACAAGGTTGGCATATATGTATTATAATGAATTGTTATTGGATTTAAATACCCCAATGAGAGTAAATCCTATAAACACATTCTAAATAAGAATTAAAAGTTTGGATAGAATAAAGACCGAGTTGCATGTAGATGTTCATGATGATTGAATGTCCTTATAGGAAACTATGTGGGAAGAAAATTAGATCAGTAAATTTAGTCTCACCCTGTACTTAATAGGATTTACTTCATTATTGTTGGAATTTTTTTATATCATACCATGAGAATTTACGAAGTCTACTGGAATGATGGTTTTTTTTAACATAGTGGGATGTTATGTAAGAGTGTAATGTATTGTGGGTTATGGTGATAACTATACATACCACTTATAATTAATAAAAATAACAATAGTTTATTTTGTTTCATTGGAGAGAATATTTGATCAAAAAATGTATTGGTTTCCCATATTCTGGTAAAACCATATAAAAATAGCTTTGTCATAACATATTTATTTCATGTATAACATTTGGTGTTTGCAATTGTTAAAATAAAAATAGATCCACTACCATCATAATTGAGATTATAGGTTCAAATATAAAAAGAGTTAATAAATAAAATGAATATTTGTGATTTGGTTAAATAATCAATGTCATATTCCCCTTCCCCCCGCCAATTTTATAAATCAGTGCACGAGGACTAACATGTTGAATACTTAAATTGATGTTTGGGGATACATAATAGAATTATTTCTTGATCTAATATTTTTTTCGGTGGATTAATCTATGGGAGATATTTTTTATTTTTATTATTGTTGGGATTATTATTTTATACCTTTTTTGTATTATTTTACTTCCCTTTCATAGTTTTGAATTACAACCCACTATAATTTCTTTATATGGTTAATTTTTGGTTATTTGAGATATTGTGGTGGTAGGAGTTTGATATTGTTATTGGTGGGATGGATTGGTTGGTATAAAAAAGTGTTACGGATGATTTTGTTGTTTATATATTAGGTTGGATGTTTTACTTTTCTATTTTGGGTTATTTTGTTGTGGTATTATCTTCCTTGGTGTAAGAATAGTTGTGTCATAGTGCCCTAGAGTTATAGAATGGTAAATAAATTTTGAATTAAATAATGGGTATGGATTTTGGTATTTAATGATGACTAAATGGATTAAAAGAGGTAAGAGTATTAATATCTATTTTGGAAATAATGAACTAGGATTGTGGTAACTAAAATTAAGATATTGAATACAAACAGCTTGGATTCAGATTAATAGATTGAATATTAATTTGGAATTGATAAAGGAATGTTATATAGTGGTGGGTAATTAGTTAATAAAAAAATAAGAGATTTGAATAAATTTTTATTCTTGATGTGTTTTGGGGATATTTATCCATGCCACCATATAAAGTCGTACTTTTAGAATAGTCAAATTAATTAGAAGTTCCTAATATACATTACTAGAAGTTACCCCCATTCCTCAAATATAGAACATGGACACCATATTATCAGATCCTCTATGACACCCTCACATATTCATCATCCAAAACTATGATGTCTAAGCCCTGCAACCACCACACTTATTCTCTCCTCCATTGGTTCAAACCATCTATCATGGTTTTCATTAAAGACCTTACATCCAATCAATAAAAAAATAAGAAATCATGAGATATGAAAATAAAATGAAAATTAAAACACATATGGTATTATGTAGTTAGAACAATGTGTCGTACATCTATACGAGAATAATGAATATTTCATTCGTTAGAATATACACTCATCTACGTTACAACGATAATCCCATATCCTACCAAGATTCACATATGATAAACACCATCATCTTCCAATGATAAGTACCTTCCATTGGTGTAGCAACCCAGGTAGATATAAAATAATTTCTTTTTTACTCTAGAATTAGGTAGTCAAATTCATTATAAATTCATAATGAAATAAGTTGTATTTATAACAATTAAGGAACATATATTGATCGAATAACAACATGACCTTATGAATAGTAAAATGACCATTAGAAATAGTAATTTTGTTAATAAAATAGTAATATCACCTAATAAATTTTAAATAAAACTTATCCATCATATAATTAAAAATATTATATATTTATATCATTGAACAAGTAAAATATTATTTTATAATAATAAATTAAAAGTTTGAATTTTTGTAAGTAATAAATATTTAATTAAAATTTATAATTAATATAATGTTTTATAATAAAATATAATTTTATAAAATAGAATAATAAATTATCAATTTTTTATTATAATCATTATAAGATAATTTTATGAGACTTTAAGTGATTTTCTAAAGGGTTATAAAATCAGTTTTAGTTTTAAAACTTGTATTTTTCAAATGAATTACGATATTAATTAAAAATTAAATTTATAATATTTATAAAATTATTTTAGAAAATATTAGTTCATTTTTAAATTCTACACATAGAAAAACTGTTACGGTGAATTTCTGATAATTTTTTGAAATATATAAATTATTTATGAATAGTGATATACGATAATTTACAAAAAAAAGATAAATAAAAGAATTATTGAGTTATTGATTATTATATTATAAGGTAATCACCCTTGGTTAGAACTCACATTCACTAATTACTTTATTGTTTCACAAAAACTAACACTATTTATTGTCTTCAGAAAAATAATAAAATAATGTTTAAAATAATGGAAAAACCCCATCTCCTCTACTATAATTGCCACCATTCACCCCCCTCTTCTCCTCCCATCTATCAGGATTTTTTAATTGTCCAATTTATACCCAATCATCTTACTAAGACACTTACCCTTGTCCATGACCTGTTGGTCTCACCAAAATGAAAAAACCAATGGCCTTAAGGAAGTTATCATAGAAGAGAATTCAAGTGGTAAAAATCATCTTTCATTCTCTAATATTTCCTTTTTGATTCTTTTCATTTTCTTATAATATCTTCACCTCCCATTATCAAAGAGGAAAGAAAAATCTAGTATCATATATATATATATATATAAATTTTACCTTTTTATGGAAATAATCACCATCATTCTTCTTCTCCTCACCCTCTTATTCTAAAAATAAAAACACCGTCCAGGATGTATCTATTTACAAACATCAAGGACAATGTGTTTTCAATTTCCATTACCACCATCATTTCTGGTCATAAAACAATTTTAGTGGTTGAAAAATATCTTAATTTGTGTTATATAACCACTTTTATGTTATATAATTAACATGTATACATAATATTAAATTATATAATGAATCTAGTTTGTGATTATCAAAGAACCACCAAAATGATCTAAACATACATCATTAATGTTTTATCAAACAATTCATCATCATATCTAAAAATAAAATAATTTATGGCGTGATTTAATATTCTATAAACATATTATTCAAATTTCATTCAATATCTATAGTTTTTCATCCATTTTATAAGAAAATACATTATGAAACAACCATGGAAACCATGGAAACCATGTAAAGAATACACCCGAAATAATGGAAATAACAAAATATTATTAATAAATGGATGGAATGATATTATAAAATGATAATATAAGGTGTTATAAAAATAATTATGTTTCTTGAAAATATTAATAACACTCTTTTAACCACTATACATGATATTTAAACACTTTTATTGTTATATGAACCCGAGGTAAGGGAATTCTTATCTGAATTCCAATTCTTTGTGATAACCTTATACTTCATTGATTTTACCATGATACAATTATTTCTGATATGAATTTTTTAATATATTATATAATATTATGTGGATTTATAATGAATATAAATATTCCATTCATTTTATTAATTCTCACTTCATTGATATTGTGTATGTAAGGGACTACTCTTAAAAATTCACTTTTAAATTTTTATTTTAAAAAAATTAAAAGGAATGTTTTTACGAAAGTGTACGTGATTTATAATAAGGTTATGGTTCTTTTGAATTTTCTATGATTAATGGATGGTCCTATATTTCCCCCCAATTTATTTGGTATGTTTAGGTTGTAGTTCGTTTGTTGGGATACTCCAAGCGTAACATCAATGGTTACACCATAAAGTAACTTTGAGGGTAACAATATAAGGTAGTCACGAAGGTTACAAATCATCAAGTATTTGTGAGAGTTACAATATTATGTATGTAATTCCACAAGTAACCCATATGGATTATTTAAGTTTTTCTATGTCTTATTGAAATATCATGTTTTTCACAAGTATGTATATGATAATTTATCGGTGAGAAGTATGTATTTGGAGAAATAATTTCATATACTTAAAAGAATTCATTGAATAATGTTTTATCTCCTTCTTTTTACATACCTTTCTGGGATATTTGTGATCATACGAAGTTTTAAAATTATTTTCATAGGGTTTAATGATGGTTAAGATAAAAGGATATGCTAATATGAATGTTGTGAACAATTTTCACAAATATATGTCATTTTTTATTAAAAACATTATTATTTTTAAAAAATGGATATTAATTTAGTAATATCCTCATTGTATACTTATTGGTTGATATGTATGAATTATTTACAAAATTTCTAAAACTCAAAATTGAAAATACCATAAGGACTATAATAAGTTAATTCTAGAGGAATTTACTAGATTATATAATGTATGAGGTTAGGTCCTTATAGTTGGAATCAGAGGCATGGTTTGGATAAATATATGGGATATGATGATGTTAATATAATACCATAAATGATTTTTACCTTATATCTATGTTGAAATGAAAGAGATTCTAAATGATACCATATTTCTTCATCTAAGATATGTCTGTTCGAAATGGTTTTCCATAGAAGAAATAGGGAAGCTATTGTAGGAAGTAATCGAGAGGATGATATCTTTCTGAATCTCTAACATATGATATTGACAATTGGAATCGAACAGTTTGTGACATTAATGACTTAGTAATGAAGGATATAAATGGTGGTGGAATACATGAAAGAGAACAATAAGAGATTCCACAAAGGAATATGATGATAGTGTGTCACGACCCGTCCCCCAGGGCCCGTTCCATGACAACCCCAAGCCTTTCTACCATTTGTAAGGACCTGACGACTAGTATTGAGTAAGAATATCCCCATCAAATGGGAAGAATTTTCTAAAATACCTATAAACATGCACACAACTCAATGACACAGATTTTGGAAGTTAAAAACACTATGTTAACAACCCAAGGTACGAAAGTAGAAAACATAAGGTAAATAGGGCCATAATACAAGCCAAACTGAAATAGGAAATTAAAATTAAAAGTCTCTAGAACTCCTTCAATGAAATCTCTACCTGAAGGGTGGGTATAGAAATAGAATTCTGAAGTCACATAAGCACCTATCATCTGTCGGATCACTCTATGCACTACCTATCTTTGATCCACCAAGGAAACTGTCAAAGCGTTGATTATCTTCAAAAAACACGACACGTGCGAGCGAATCCCGATCAGGGGTGATTAAAAAAATAATCAGTAGGGAATCAAAATCACATTGAAAATACCACAATGAAAATTACAAATGAAGTAGTGGGCATATCACACTTATATAACCTAATGTATAGAAAGGAAAGGCTATCCTTGGTAACACTTAACACCTTGTACTATGGAAGGACTCATACCCGATAAATCATTATGGCCCGCTGGGTCACTGAGATCTATTCATTATTGAGGTCTGTTAGGCCACTAAGGTCTTCTCATCACTCATGTTTGTTGGGCCACTATGTTCTACTCGTCACTGAGGTCTATTAGTTCATTGAGGTTAGATCCTTAATATGGTCTACTAAGCCACCGAGGTCTTCTCGTCTGGTGGTCCACTACGGTCTGCTCATCTATCGGGCCACTAAGGTCCACTCATCAATGAGGTCTGCTGGGCTACTAAGGTCTACTTGTCACTGTGGTCTGTTGGGACACTATGTTCTGCTCGTCACTCAGGTATCTTGTGCCACTGTGGTCCACGAATTACTGAGGTCTGCTATTCACTAAGTTCTGTTAGTCCATAGAGGGCCACTCAACATTGAGGTCTTCTGGGCCACTAAGGTCTTCCCGTCACTTCCTTTTTGACACATCCCACTACTGGATTCCCACTCGCAATTCACTTGATTCTAGAAGGATATACTCCTCAAGGTATCAGATGTATCCCAACTTCCACTAAAATTCACATGTAGTATTTCCTAAGAACCGTATCGTCATGGGGGTCCCATTGCTGCAAATGGATCATCAATTGGACGTACAATTTGGAGGTTACGCTTATTTCACTTAAAAGGTGTCGGTGGGGTACAAGTATGGTCCGAACCAACCCAAATCAATTTGGCCGACCTGACCGAACTCAGTTTGGCCAACCCGACCCAACTCAGTTGGGTTTGGTCTGACTCGGTATGGCCTGGTCCAATGTCCATGCCCATTGGGCTGAGGGTCTAGCTCGTTGAGCTACCCAGTAGCCCATTCCCCTTCCTCCGGCCCAGCCCGCACTGCTGGGCTAGTTTCTCCTCACTCGGGTTGTCCAGCAACCCAGTTTCCTGCTTTGGCCAAACCCATTCTGGCTAGCCAATTTGGTCCAACACAGACGTGGAAGGCTCAACATCCACTCCATGTCATGGGGCCAGCTCCATCGGCTGCCTCCCCATACGTAGTCTATGAACCGCATGTCGTCGCATCATCGGGACCTACCCTGGACATGGCATACTACTGCCACCTATGTCTCTACCACATGACTCCTCTACTACCGTCCATGTGTGCTGCCTCCCACAACTTTCCGCCGCCGGGTGCCTCCAACCATAAAGTCGGCATCCCTTCACACACTTGCGGCCCTCCTAGTCACAACCTTTGGTCTTCGCAGTGACCTTCTTGGTCTCGACTCTCAGTCTACCAAAATTGGCTCCCATGCCGACAGTTGTTCACATGGAGCCACCATCTCCCTCACCTGGCTGCCTGAATTGATCTAATGTAGGGGTCCTACTTGGACCTCAGTTATCATCACGATAAGAAAAATGGAAGAAAATGGTCGAGTAGAAGGATGCACAAGGAACACATGAAAGATGTACCATGAAAATTTTTCGTGTTAACATTATTCATCCTTTTTAGGAGTTTCACAAAGGATAAATAAATGTGACTAAAACTTCCCATAAATCCCCACATTAAAAATCCCATTCCTTCATAGACGATTGAACCGTAGGTCAATTTTTATGTGAATTATCTCATGTTCTTCATTTATAAAGGAATAACAGAGGAAAACTAAACCCAAAGAAATAAACCCCTACCTAGGTTTGCATTGATTGTTGATGAAGGGTGAATCTTTCATTCATCATTCTCCAATCTGTTGACATCTGATCCGAATCCATTCGTTGATCAGTCATAGATCGTCATTCGTTATCACTCATTGTTCTTCAAAAAATTTACTCTAGGTCTTAAGACAATAATATAGGATATTGCCATGATCCTGTATCTTTTTAATCAACATAATGGGGGAAACACATTATCGCATTTGGGTTACATTGATTCATTATGTTGTTATGACATTTCATTTATGAAATACAACAGTGTTTCTATTATGATTGAGTTGTATCATCGTTACACTTTTTCATTTATAAAATGAAAAAAATGGATCAACATTGCGTTACTGCGAAATTTTTTTTGAATAAAATAACATTTCTTATGATTTTTTTGTTTTTCTTTAAAACACCCAAAAAAATTAACTTTTAGCCTTGAAAAGTGTGGGCTGAGGTTATGCCCTAACTTAGGAACGTAGACCCTCACGAGCTCAACAATGCTCTCATAATTCCAATATGAGTTACTGTTTATGAGTTATAAGGATTTGAACAATTTTATTTAATTATTTATTTACATCGAAGTCCTAAAAAATACATTCCATAGTTGGCCTGTGCTAGACAATGTAAAGATTCACCTAATGGAATCACACCCATAAAAGCTCAATGGTGTTCTCAGATATTCAATCTGAATCACCATTCATGAGTTCTAATTATTTGAAAAATTAGATACTTTTATTTACTTATATTATTTATAGTTATTCTATTTTTGAGTTTTCTCACTGGAGGCCTGTGTTGACTATAATTAAGTTGTGCCTAGGGTAATATCACTATAATGAATGCAATGGTACCCTCATATTTTGAATCCAGGCACCTGTTTAAGAGTTATTAAACATTTTCAGGAAAACCACTCACACACTATTTAAAAGTTTATTTTTTTCGATGGTTCATTTCAGGCACATCGGACCTCATAATCACACACTATCTCAGGGTATGGTCTTGTAAGTTACCTAGGAATTTTCTATAAATATAAATAGGAAAATTTACGTCATTATATTTTCCCCACCTTAATGATGTATGTCCCTGATATCCAAACCAAGGGATTCCAAAATAGATGAGGGTACGCGCATGAACCAAAGCCTCCTTCTCCCACATTCTCTCTTAGAGATTTCATGTACTTCCACAGAATGAACACTAGGGGAATCGATCACCCACAAAGAATCATCTCTTCTTGATCTTCAATATCCACCATAAACAATGCACAATTTTTCTCAATCGTCAACATATAGCTTTCCCTAGTCAATGAAATGCGATGGGTCATGTATATATCTCTCAAGATGGGTTATGTGGGAGGTGTCATGCACCTTCTTTAACTACAGAGGTATATCCAAGAAATATTCCACCTCACCCACTATAAATTGTATTAGAAAAGTTTTGATGAAACTCGAAGATAACATACCACCCCTGACAAATATCTATGTCCCGCGTCGAGGAGAGACTGGACGAAACACTTGATCTCCATCCTCAAACACCAAGGGTCCTTGATGCCTATTATCATAGGACTTATGATGGATCTGTGTAGTCTCCATACACTCCTCGATAACCTACACCTTCTCTTTAGTAGTCCTAACCTACTCTAGGCCCATGAGGATTGTCCCTCCAGGGTCATTCTAGTAAAGTTGAAATCAGTAGGGTTGCCCATACAAGCCCTCAAATATTTCCATACCAATGTTGGATTGGTATATATTGTTGAATGAAAAATCTACTAGAGGTATTTGATCCTCCAAACTATGGAAAAAATCTAATATGTAAGCATATATCATGTCCTCAAGGACCTGAATGGATTGCTCCATCTGATCACCTGTTTGTGGGTGGAAGGTTGTGCTCAAGCGCAGCTGAGTCATAAATGCCTCCTACAATACCTTCTACATCTATAATTAAATGCGTGTAGCTCGATCCAAGACTATCATTGATTATAGTCTATGGAGTCGAACTATCTTCTGCATGTAGAGGAATCCCAAACTCTCTATGGGACTTTGTTTCTGAAAACCTAATATGTGACTTACGTGGTGATTTGGTCAACGATCGCCCAGGTGGTACCATGTTCCCTAGATGTACATGATAAACCCATCATCATGTCCGTCAATATCCTTTCTCATTCCATTATTGGCACCCCAAGGAAGAAATTAGAAACCCCTTCCAAGCATAGCATCTCTACACAGTGTGTTGAAAACACCCGAAGCTAATTAAACATGAACTTAAATTTTTTTTATGAATAGTTAATCCCAGCATCAACCTGTTCTCTCATCCCTGGTGTCTTCCATGACACCCAAATGCATATCCCTATGAATCTTATCACTCTAGGCACCCTCTAATACTAATGTTCATCCTTTTAAAAGAATGGTGTTTTCCCCTCCTTTTGAATATCAATTAGGGGTACTCCATATGGATAAATAAGAACTTAAAGACACATCCTTGGTATCATCAGGTTGTGACTCTATGAATCACATTAATAGTGGGGGTAACAAAAATTGATTAGAGGTAAGCTGCATCATATCTATCCACAAAGGATAATTGTAATGATGCCAACTTCTCAGTTTCCTTATTCAATAACTATGAACATCATCCCCTATTGACAGAATCTGCTACAACGTTTCCCTTACCAAGAGTATAGTCAATTTTGATGTCATAGTCCTAGATTAAATTCAGACATTTTATATATATCATGTTCAAATCCTTCTAAGAGAAGATAACACTTGGTACTCCGAAGGTTATAGGTGATGATAAACCATTATCATAGAAGGTAGCTCCTAAATATATTCAATATGAAGACTACAAATGCCAAATCAAGGTCATGGGTCACATAGTTCTGCTCATGTGGTTTCAACTACCAAGAAATATCATGCTCCCTTATAGTAATAAAATAGATCATTGATCCTAGGTAGTAGATACATATTTTTCACTGCCACCTGATTTAGGCACCAAAATTCCACACATAACCTTAGGATTATGTCTTCCTTCTTCCAAAACAATATTGGGGCTTCCCATGGAGGAACACTATGTCTCAAAATCCCTTCCTCTATAAGTCCTCTAACTGTACACTCAATTCATGAAGCTCTATGGTATCCATCTAATATGTCGGTGATGACATCGGTGTCATGTTAGGATTTAGAAAAAAGTAGAAATCTATCTCACTATGGGGAGGTAAACTTGGAAACATCTTCTAGAAATACGTCATCGTACTCTCCCACTACTATTGGGAACTGAAAACTCAAAACATCATCTTCCATGAGGTTAGTCAGGCCAACTCAAGTGTGATTGGTTGCACCCTCCTATGCATGTGTGAGTCCCATGTTTCATGGGTTTCCTTTTTCGTTGACCAAGGAAAACCCTATTTCACTATAGCGGACATACCATAACCTTTTGCCTATAATAGTAAATCTAAGCATGAACTATGGATGACCAATACTTACCTAAACTAATATTGTAAGGGATCAATGCTACCTTCAAGAGGCCCCAACCGAGACTCTTGCCTCCGGGGTCAGATCACACCTTCAACATAAGTGTGATTATCAAGTCTCCTCCCATAAGTATCTCTAGATGTAAGGGTCAAGTAAATGGTTTAACCAGAAACTCTATCTATTGGAAAATAATTATTATAAGAAGGAATAGTGAGAACCTGTGTCTATTAGTATTAATTCTAAGAGTAGACACAAACCATAACTCAAATCATTCCTAGAGCCCTTGGGTCATATTCCATGACTACAAGCAGCTACCCCCTTCCTTTATCTTCATTCTCCCTAGGTCTGGTGTGGACCACATTGGGGTGGTGGTTGTAAAATTTCAACATGAATACCACGTATAAATTACCCCTTAGCTCCTCTAACATGTCTTCCAGCCTACCGATCCATCTGTTCCTACCATTTCCTCTTCCACGGTGGCTCATCCACTATTTCCCTCTCAACACCCCGATGTGCTGGACAATCTCGAGCGAGATTCCCTTGGCAATCTCATGAAAATAATTGCCTCTCTCTATGATGATTGGACTCACCATATGAGACCTAAGTTTTAGATCCTCTATCATGGGACCTCATTTGGGAACATCTCATGCATCTAATTCTCTGAGACTATCATCAGATTCTTTCTTATGAGGTCTCTGCTCCTATTTTCCCACTGCTAACATCCATTGGTTGTATCCACTCAGCCAAGGGAATATCAACCACAATGGATCGCTCTAGAACCTTAGCATAATTAGGTGGTCACATAGAAATAGTGCTATCTCGTATGTCCCTAATCACCCCTCGCTCGGAGGTCCGATCCCTGAATCACTGGTCGAATTTTATCTATTGAGTACCTGTAATGGTCAGTGTGCCTCATTGAATACTAAGCTATCGACATGTCTTCCTATCAATGTTGTAGAAGATCTTGGGAATTCATATACCATAAAATTTTTTGTGGTACCCCCTTCTATAATAAATGTTCTCTAGCTATGTCAACAGAAGAGTCACCTCATCGTAAAATTGAGTAATCTAAACCCCGCCATCACCCTACTGAACCTTGATTAAGGCTCACTAATAGGACCTCCATCTAATTTAATAGTGTTCTGACTAGATGGAAATATCTGTTACCACCTCAAGCTATTCCTTAGCCACCTGTGAGTCAGTCTCACCTAAAAACCTGAGGTGGCTCTGTTCCAAAAACATGTGAATTGCACTCAACCCACATATCTCATCCACTATTACTACAAGTACCATGTTCTACTCCACATGTAGTGTTATAGATAGTACACAAAACAGTGGTGTTGTCTCTGGTGTAGACTTCTATAGCCATCTAATCACCCCACAGATCATCCACATGATCACATAGTGGAATACTGGCTAGCTGTCTACATGGAAGCATCTTGAAACAAAAAAAATGTTCCATGATCAATAGAGTATAACTACTGATATAACTCAAGAAGGAAATGGGAAAATAAACCCATTCTTATACAATGCATGTACCATCATTTTTCTCCCTGAAACAAGTCTTTTCATGTACTGAGTCGAATAGATGAATTTAGGGTCCCGGTGTTCGGATATATCGTCTGCCGCATCAATACTGGATTTCGTATCCTGAAATCCAAACTAAAAACACTTAACACTAATTACCATACCAAACTAAAATAATATAGGTTCTTTAAGGTAAAATCTACCTCCTTTGATACCAATATATCATGAACCATCCCTGAGGCCCATGTTGTGACTACCCTAAGCCCACCTCCTATAGGACAGGTTCTGGAAAGTAGCACTGAGTAGGCGTATCCAAAACAAATGGGAGGAATAAGTACCTCTACAAACGCACACAAATCATAGCCATATATGCTGGAAGGTAAAAACACTATGAAAAAAACACATGGTACGACTATAGAAAACTGAAGGTAAACAAGCCTAGAATACAATCACAACTGAAAAAGGAAATTACAAGTACAAGTCTCTAGAACTCTTCCACAAAAAACCCTACAATAATGGTAGGTACAGAAATATTTGTCTTATGTTGCAGAATAGCATCTCGTCTATCGGGTCAGTCTAAGAACTACTAGCCCTTGTTCCACCAAAGACTCTGCCAATGTTTCGATCGTCTGCACAAGACACAACATGTGTAGGAAAATACCATGTAGGGGTGACTAAAATAATACCCATTAGGGACTACAAACCACACAGAAAAGACCAAAAAAGAAAAGTATACATGAATTAGATGACAACTCACATAGGTATTACATAATGTATATAACGAAAAGTCTATTAGTTGTAATGATTAACAAATTATACTAATGAAGGAAACATCCTTAATGAGTCATTGTGGCTTGTTGGGCCAATGAGGGGTAATTGTCACTGAGTTCTGTTGGGCCCCTGAGGTCCGCTCATCATATGTGTCTATTGGGGCAATAAGTTCTGCTTGTAACTAAGGTCTTCTGGGCTAATGAGGCTCGCTTTCCACATAGGTATGTTCAGCCACTGAGATCTGCTCGACTACTAGGCCACTAAGGTCCACTCATCACTGAGTTCTACCGGCCCGCTGAGGCCCAATCATTATTATGTTCTTCTATGTCATAGAGTTCTTCTTGTTATTGAGGTCTGTTGGGCCACTAAGTTATGCTCATCACTTCCATCTCATCACAGCCCGCCGTAAGATTCCGGCTCACAATGCACTTGGTTCCAAGAGTATCTACACCTCAATCTATTGGTCACATACCAACTCCCATGAAAACTTACATAGAGTATGTCATAAATACCTTCTCTTCAAAAGGGTCCAAAATTCACAAAAAATCTTTTCAATTGGAAGTACTGTTTGGAAGTTATGCCCATTTTTCTGAAAAATGGGTTGGTTGGGTCCTGGTCCAACCTAACCTGACTCAGTTTGGCAGACCCAAGCTGACTCAGTCGGGTATGGGCCGACCCGGTCTATCTTTCTCCATGAAGGACCTGGAAAACGCTACTCGTTCTTATATGATGCAAGTACCATCATTTTCTTCCCTAAAACTAGTGTTTTCATGTACCATGTCAAAAAAGCAGAATTCAAGGTCCTCATGTATGGATACATCGGTTGCTGCACTAACACTGGATTCCATGGATCGAAAATTGAACTCACAACACTTCACAATGTCTCCCATATAATAACTCATAGACTCTAGGTTCTTTAGGTAGAACTAAACTTCTATGATACAACTCTTTCATGACACTTCCTCAGATTCCCATGTCGTGACAACCACATGCCTGCCTCCCATAAGCCAGGTGTTTGTGACTTTCACTGAGTAGGCATATCCCAAAAAAATGGGATGCATATGAATATGTACCGATATACTCACACACAACTCCCAGCCACAAATATTTGAAGGTGAAAACTCTAAATAAATAACACAAGGTACGACAGTAGAAAATGGAATGTAAATGGTGCCAAAATACAAGCCGAACTAAAATATAAATGTTAAAGTACAACTCACTATAACTCTACTATATAAAACTCAACATGTGGGGAATGTATAGAAATAGCTATTTTATGTTTCAGAAGCACATCTCATCTATCAGGTCACACTAAGCACCACCTAACCCAAGTCCACCAAGGACTCCATCACAACATCAATCATCTTCCTAAGACACGACACATACTGGTGAAGACTATATAGGGGTGAGTAAAACAATACTCATTAGGGACCCCAAACCATAAATAAAATACCACAAAAAAATTACACATGGAGTAATGGATAGATCACATAGTTATAACATAAATTTTTGAAAGGAATGACTATCAGTCGTAACACTTAACACCTTGTACTACTCAAAGACTCATACCCCATCAGACATTATGGCCTACATGGCCATTGAGGTCTAATCATTACTATGCTCTGTTGGGAAACTAAGGTTTTCTCATCACTAAGTTATTTTGGGATACATAGGTCCACTCATCAGTGAGTTCCTCTAAGCCACTGAGGTATTCTCGTCTACTGGGCCACTAAGGTCTGCTCGTCTGTTGGGCCATAGAGGTCCACTCGTCACTGAGGTCTGCTAGGCCCCTATGTTCCCCTCGTAACTCAGGTCATTTGGTCCACTGAGATCCACTCATCACAATGTTATACTGGTCCACTAATGTCTTTTCTTCAATGTTGTGTGATGGGACACTATGGGCTTCTCATCGCTTCCTTCTCGTGACAACCCATCATAGGATTCCCACTCGCATTGCACTTGATTTTGGGAGGATATACTCCTCAAGAAATTAATCATATCCCAACACCCATGAAAACTAACTAAGATTATCTCATAAGTACCATCTCATTGTGATGGTCCCAACACTGTAAATAGCTCTTCAATCAGATGAACAACATCGAAGTTATGCCTGTTTTACTGAAAAGGTAGTTGGTTGGGTCTGAGTCCGGGACGACCTGACTGGATTGACCTGACTCAACATTTTTTAGCCAACCCAACCTATCCTAGTCGGTTCTAGGATGAACCACTCTAACTGGGTCCAAGGTCCATGCCCATTGGGACTACTTGACCCAGCCCATGCGATCGGGGGTCCAGCCTCTCAGGCCACCCAGTGGCCCAATCTCCCCCTCTGGCTCAGCCTGCAATAGTAGGTCAATTCAGTCTAGCCTAGACAAGGTAGGTGTCATGTTCACTATATGTCACATGCCTAGTCGCCTCACCACATGTGGTCTGCTAAACACATGTCGTTGTCCCACCCCAACCCACTCTGGTCGTGGCCTACTGTCGCCGGCCACGGCTCTGCCGTGAGCCTCCCCTACTGTCGCGACACACCTCTAGCACATGCCTCCACCCTGTGACACCTCCACCACCACATTCTATATCCATTAGTAGTCATTGATTGGTCCTAGTCCTCTACATATAGTGTCTGTAGCAGGTTCCACCACCTCTGGCCTTCAAGACGATGGCCCTTGCCACCGCCAGGACCATCTTAGCCACATCCTTCTAACACCGTCAAGCCCCTCTAGGCCGCCACTCTCTCTCCACCACTGCTGGCTCCCATGCTAGTGGTCATTCACCTGGAGCTACCATATCCCTTAGACATATTCCTGGATTGATCCACCAATACATTCCTTCTTGGACCACAATTGTCCTCATCTCACAAAGAATGGAAGAAAAGAGTAAATTAAATGTATGCACAAGGAATACATGATGTATGAACCACAACCTTTGTTTGTGTCAATCTGATTATTCCTTTTTATGTGTTTAATGAAAGATAACTATAGGTGAATCCAACTCCCCATAACTCTCTACATGAAAAATCTCATTCCCACATAGTTGATCAAACCATGGGTCAATTTGTTAGTGAATTGACCTACATTATTCATATAGAAAGGAAGAATAAGGGATGTTAAAAACATAGAAATAAACCCCTACCTGGGTTTTGATAGATCGACAATGAAGGGTGAATCTTGATTTTTTTTTTCAATCCGCCAACATCTAATCTGAATCGGTTCATTGATCATTCATCATTCGTCGACGATCGTCGTTCACCAATGAATTTCTTCCAAGGATTTATAGAAAACTCCAAGATCCTCCACTAGTCATGTATCTATGATAATAAACATAATTGAGGAAACACATTTCAACGTTTCCATTACACTAAGTCACTGTGTCATTATTTTGTTTCGTTTAAGAAATTAAACAGTGTTTCTATTATGTTTGAGTTGCAGCATCGTTACACTATTTCCATTATGAAATGAAATAGTTGTCTCGATGTTTCATTACAGTGAATCATTTTTTTTTAAAAAGAAAATTTCTTTTGTGTATTATATTTTTCTATAAAATTCCAAGAAATTAACTTTTAACCTTGACTCACGTCAGTCATGGTTATTCCCCTCCTAAGGAAAGTACACCCTCATGAGCTCAATGGTACACTCGGATTTTCAATCTGAGTTATCATTAATGATTTATATGGATTTGAAAAATAAAATAAATTTATATGATTATTTTATGTACTGTCACGTCCTAAAAACAACTTTCCATAGATGGCTTACACCAGCCAATGTTAGGATCTAATTAAGGAAAGAACGACCTCACGAGCTCAACGGTGGTAACATATTTTCAATAAAAGTCACTGTTCATGAGTTATAGAGATTTGAAAAATAAAATATTGTTTTTAAATTGTTTTATTTATAGTTATGCTATTTTTTTTGTTTTCTAACTAGAGGACCACGCCAACTAAAATTAAAACATGCCAAGGATAAACCCATTATCCTAAATGCAATGGTTTTCTCATATTTCTGATTTGGGAAACAATTTAATAAATATTTCACTTTTTTAGAAAAATTTCTCACTCACGCTATTTAAAACATAATATTTCTCAATAGACCATTCAAGGAACACAGGGCCTCAGAATCGTATTCCATCTTAGTTTTTGGTCTATGAATTTTCCCAAAAATAAATTTAAACATAAAAAATGGGAAAATACGAGTCATTACATAGTGGAAAATTTTATATGGAAACACCCTAGTGCTTTTAGTAAATCTTCTAACCCAGTGGTGGTTGAAGGATTGATTAATGCCCTTGAAAGTTTATTCGATGTTATGGGGTGTTAGATAATCAAAAGGATACTTTATCTATTAATCATATTAAAGGTGAATCTGGTCAATGGTGTTCAATGTTCAAGAATATCATGGATAGTGACGAGATTGATGACTTATAATGGGATGAGTTTAAAAATATTTTCCCTGAAAAATGTTTTCCTAAGGTGGTTAGATTTATAATGGAAAATAAATTCATTGAATTGAAACAAAAGGGGAAAGATTTGATGGTATTGTATGATGGAAACATCACCTGATTGGAAAGGTAAACTCCACATATTACTCATGATCTTCATATAAAAAACAATAATATTTACTAAGGATTGAATCCAAGATATCCAAGGGCATTGGATTCCCGTGAATGCAAATGTTATGAGAAACTTGTCTAATGTTCTAAAAGGGTAGAAATGGATTTTATTAATGACCATGTCTACTTTAACCACAAGTGGAAGAACATGACTTGATGAAAAGATATGGGTAATAATCAATCAATGAAATCTGATGGTAATAATGCCTTGTTTCTAGTTTGTTAAAAGTGCGGTAAAAAGAACCCCATGTAATTCCTTAACAAAACTAGGTAGTTTTTTTATGCGGTATGTTTATAAATATGGACTCTGATTGTAATGAAAATTATATTAAGAGTTATTCAAAAAATAAAACTATAAATTATTTTAAATGTCGTGAGATGGTTCATTATAAAAATACTTACACAATAAAAGATATGAATGATGAAAAAACAGACAAATTATAACAAAAAGGGTACAGTGAGATCCTTTGCGACTTCATCAATGGATTTTGGGTCATCCAATGAAGTCATATAAGGTACTTTGTCTGTTTACTCAGATGTTTCTAATGTATTTTTTGATACAAAGTCTACACATTCTTTATATCTGAGAATTTTTTTCGGTAAATTGAAAATTTCCCCTTAATAAAAGAGACTAGAACTTATGGTTAAAACATCAATGGAAAATATTACACTAAAATAGAATTATAATAATCATCCTTTTGTTATCTATGGAAATTAAATACCTGAAAACCTTTTTTTTTCTTTTATTAGAGTTATATTTCATTCTAGTTAGGGATTCTATTTCTATTTTTTATGAAATGATTGACTATAGAGCTAAAGAATATGTTTTTTTTGAAACAGATTCAGTTTTTATACAAGAATGAGCCCATACTATTGATAACGTATAAGGAAGCTGAGAAATTTTTAAATCATGTAAATTAAATTTATCTTACTCATATTGTTGAAAACAATATAACTATTCATATTAAATATATACTAGTGGTAAATGAATACCTCGATGTTTTTTCGGATGATTTGCTCAGTTTTGTACCTGATCGGGAATATAAATTTAACACTAACTTACTTGATGATGCTAATACAATTTCAAAACCCCCTTATCCAATGGCTCTAGTGGAATTTCTTGATTTCATAAATTACCAGAAATAGTTAATCAATAAAGGTTTCATTCATCTTAGCACTTCACCTTGGGGTTATCCTATTATGTCCATTAAAAAGAAAGATGTTTCCATGAGACTTTTTAAAGATTATAGAGCTCTGAATAACATTGTTATTAAGAATAAGCACCCTTTTCTTCATATCAACGACTTGTTTGATCATCTCTAGGGATATCAGTATTTTTCCAATATTGAATTGTGATTTGGGTATCGTCAACTAATGGTTAAGGAGGAAGACATCCTAAGAAGAACATTTCATTCTATATATAAGAATTATAATTTTTTATTCCCATTGGATTGAAAATTTTCCCTACTGTACTCATTGATATTATGATAAATGTATTCCAAAAATATTTAGGTAAGTTTGTTTTTGTTTTTATTGATGATATTTTGGTCTTTTAGAAAAGTTATGAGGATCAGGAAAAATATTTAATGATTTTCATTCAAATTTTAAATACAAGAAGTTATACAGAAAAAATAGAAAATGTGTTTTTTGGTTGTAATATATTTCATTTATTGGGAACATTTTAAATAAGGGGAAATGTTTTTTATCATGCCAAAACAAAATTGGTTGATGAGTAGAAGAGATCAACAAATATCACATAGTTTAGTAGTTTTCTTGGATTAGCAGGTTAATACCAATTGGTTGTCAAAACCATTGCACGACTATCTAGCCCACTAAATAAGTTAACACAAAAGGTTGTTAAATTTATTTGGATAGAAGATTGTGATTTTTGTTTATAGGAACTAAAGAAGAGATTTTTGAATGCTCTATTATTACCCATGCCTTCCAGAAATGATGTGTTTTTCATCTACAGTGATTCTTCATTGAAGGGGCTTGCTTGTGTTCAGATGTAGAATGATCGAGTAATTGATTATGCTTCAAGACAACTGAAACTTCCTGAGTTAAATTAGCCCACACATGATTTAGAATTATAAACAATGGTTTTTTCTTTGAAAATTTAGAGGCATCATTTATACGGATCCAAATGTAAAATACATACTGATTATAAAATTATAAAGTATATATTCAATCAAAGGGAATTTAACATGCGGAAGATAAGATGGATTTAACTGATAAAGGATTATAATTACAATATCAATTACCATACTGGAAAAGAAAAAAATGTAGAAGATACATTAAGTCAAAAACATCACGAATCATTAAACATTTTATATTTGGAACAAGACCCCTTGATTAATGATTTGATTAATTTTGTCTTGGAAATTGTTGGTGAATGAAATTCATCTGTTTTGTTTCATGTGTTTGTGTAGTCATCTCTATCATATATAATTAAGAAAGCATAGACGGAAGACTGTGATTTATAGAAAAAGGTAAAATTGGTTACAATGGGTAAGTTTCTATAATTTAACATTAATAAAGATTGTATTTTATGATTTTTAAAGAGTTTATGTGTGACTTTTGATTCATAGTTGAAGAAAGAATTATTGTGTAAAGAGTATAGTTCTCCATTTTCAGTTCATCCAGTTAGTACTAAGATGTATTGAGACCTTCGGATGTATTACTAGTGGGATGTAATGGAAGGATATATTACAGATTGTATAATGAAATGTTTGACAAGTCAATTGGTTAAAGAAGAGTGAAAACTACCAAAGGTGATGCTTCAATATTTTCCAATGCTAGAGTGGAGATGGTAAAATATATCTATGGAGTTTGTGGTGGGACTATATACTCCTTCTCAAGGTCTCACTAAAAATTAACTTATTTTTTATCAATACAATTTTATAGACAAAGTGAGAAACCATAAGGTTCAAATAGTGAAAGCACTAATGGAAACAAAACAATTATTGAAGGGAAACTTGAGAATATTGGAACTATTATGGATATATAGTTTCCAGGAATGATTGGTTACATAAATGTCTGGATCATCCTTTATAAGGTCTTCATAGTGGTATGTCATCTTGTCCCAAGCTTGGATGTATTCTTCTATGCTCATATTCCCTTAATTTAATTATCTTATCAGTATTAGGTTCTGATTATCAATCCATGTTGTCTTCTCATTATTAATTTCCACAAAAAGTTGTCTCTCCATCAACATGTTAGATTCTTTTTGAATTGAATTAATCAAGAGATACTTCACCACCATTTCTTCCTTCGAATGAACAATCATCTATAAGTCCAAAGCACCCTCTATGCCTAACGTAAATGAATTATAAGCCTCTAATGGGACCCTTGATTATTTATAAAATTCATACAGCCTATTAGGAGTCTTTTAAATTTCAAGATCCCCCACCATTGAATCTCCCTATATACGGATAGGGTCTCTCATCACTACATTGGGAATCACATTTTCCATAGAAACTATTCCTTTAGGTTCATTCTCATTTGGAATGAAAACACTGTCCTTTTCCTTGAACCTTGACTTAGATGAGGATGTACTGTTAATTTGTTTGGGGAGGAAAAAATAATATTTTTAACCTTTAACTTTCTTCCCTCTATCAAGGATGCAGTTCCCTGTGTCCCTATATCATTTCTTCACTTTCTACCTTCTAAAATTATGAAGTCCTCTACGGAGCTGTCCCCGTAGAAAATATCATAAAGGTATCTATTCAATCCATCACTTAACTCATCTTCAGGCCAAGCATGACCATATTCTGAAGATACAATAGACACACTTTGATCTAGGTCCTTCTCTTCAGTATACAACCAATCAAAATGATTAAACCGTTTTAAATTAGGCATGATCTTCCTTGGAGTGTACCCTTTTGTAACCTTATACCAACCATCAAGACCTTGTAAGTGATTCACCCAAACTTTGTATAGAATTGACAATCTGTAACCACTACATGCCTCACCCCTATAGGGTAGTCTATACTAATAGACCACATAGCCTATGTGTAGTAACCCAGAGTAACAACATCAGTTACCCCCTGACCCCATGATATTTTGAACATTTGGATCTAGAATAGACAAATCATTTTTAAACCATCTGATCACATCTACAGCCTTAGGGTTCGTCTCTATTGAACATGATTATTTCAGGACAGGGTTTGCCTCACCCAAGTCTAATGGACCAACTTATTCCAAATAATAAGAGGTTTTTGGTTCATTCAGATCCTACTGGTAGGTATCAGGAAAAAGATTATTGTTGCAAGCACATAGTCCCTCCTCGATTTCCTTTTGGGCCAATTTAAAAATCCAACACCTAGATGTTTCCACCCAGTGAGCAAGACATATACACGAGGAGAATTAATCTACACACTGCTCAAAATAGACTGGTTGTTTATATCGGTGATCTTATTCAACTGATAACCACACAAAATCAACCGGCTTCCATGCAACATCAACCTCAATGCAGATTCTTGGATAAATAGAGTAAAAAATGGCTTGGGTTCTACTATCTGAACACAAGTACCAACCCACAATGTTCCCAAATATTCAAAGGAATTAGGGTCTTTAAAATGGAAGGGGAGTTCATGAGATCATACTAAAATCATCATCCTAGATTGATTCCAATGCAAATGGAAGTCATAGGACCATCAGAACCATAAGAATCGAAGACTGTTGCAAACACAGGGTGTGATGGCACCTTTTGAGGTATTATATGGAAAACAGTGTCAGAATCCATCTCTTTGGGTTAAAGTTGGGGAAAGGATGTTTATAGAACTAGAATTAGTAGTAGATGAGGCTGAGAAAGTAAAGATGATATTGCAACACATGAGAACTACTAAGAAAAGGTAGAAAAATTATGCAGATAATAGGAGGAAACATTTTTCTTTTGAGGTAGGTGATATTGTTTTTCTTAGAATATCACGATGGAAAAATATTAAGAATTTTATTTAGAAAGGAATGTTATGTCCATAGATCATTTGAACTTATTAAATCTTAGATAAAGTTAGACCATTCTCCTACCGAGTAGTTTTTCCTCTGAGTTTATATCAGGTATATAATGTTTTCCATATTTCGATGTTGAGAATGTAAGTTCAAGATTTGTCTCATTTTTTTAGCCCAAAAGTAGTTCAGTTGGAAGATAACTATTCTTATGAAGAGAAATTTGTTCAGATTCTTATACATAGAGAGAATGTAGTACAAAATAAGATAATCTACCAGGTTAAGGTTTTTTGGAGAAATCACATGGTTGAAGAAGCAACATGAGAATCGAAAAATGATATGAGTGAAATGTACCATCACTTGTTTAATAAGTAAAATAAAATCCTCAAGAAGAAATGTACATAATCTAGGGGGAATGTAACCACACATGTACTTAGAAAATAATTTTTATTTATTTTGGAATTACGTAGTCAACTTCATTATATATTTATAATGAAATAAGTGTTATTTATAGAAATTAATAAATTAAATATAATAGAATAGTAACATGGCCTTAAGAATAGTAACATTGCCATTAGGTATAGTAATCTAGTCAATAGAATAGAAACCTCACTTAATAATGTATAAATAAAATCTACCCATCATATAAGTAAAATTATGATATATTTATGTCAAAAAACAAGTAAATAATTTTTTTGGAAATTATAAATTAAGTATTGTAATATATTTAAGTAATAAATATTTACTTAAAATTTTATTATTAATATAATTATTAAAAAGAAAATATATTTTCATAAAATATATTCATAAATAGTTATTTTTTCTCATGATTGTAAGATAGTTTTATTAGACTGTAATTAATTTATCATATTGTTATATAATCAATTATAATATTAAAACATGTATTTTTAGAATAAATTATGAATTTAATTAAAAATAAAATTTCAAATAATTTGAAGATTATTTTCAAAAATATGGATTAATTTTTTAATTCTACATTTCTAAATATGGTTAGGGTGAAATAATTGAAATTTTTAGAGGTACATGAATTTTGGTGAATAGTGAAATATGATAATATACGAAATAAGTTAAATATATGAATTATTGAGTCCTGGATGATGTTTTAATGAGGTAATGACCCTTGGTTTCAACTCACATTCACTAATTACTATATTTAGTTACAAGAACAGAAACTATTTCTTGTATTTATCAAAATAATAAATTAATGATTAAAATATGGCAACCCCCCCTCCCACTCCACCACTAGAAATACTACCCATCACCCCCTCTTCTCCTCATATCTCTAAACCTTTGATACTTATCCAATTTATACCCAATAATCTTTCCAATAATCTTCCCATGTCTAACACCTTTTGGTATCACCAAAAGTTCAAAACCAAATGCCTTAAATAATTTCTCAAAGAAGAGAATTCAAGATGTAAAAATACTCTTCCATTTTATTTTATTTCCTTTTCTATTATTTTCATTTTCTTATAATCTCATTACCTTCCCTTATATAATAGGAATTAAAACTATAGTATATTATATGTAATATAATGTATCATTTTTATGTAACAATTAATTATCATACTTCTTCTCCTCTCCCTCTTATTCTAAAAATAAAAACATCGTTCGTGATTTGTCGATTTACCGACATCATGGACGATGTGTTTTCAATTTTCATTACCTCATTTATGGATGGTCATAAAAAAATTAATTGTTGAAACATATTGAAAATTTTATTATATAACCTCTTTTATGATATTTAATTAACGTATATAGATAATTGTAAATTATATAATGAAACTAGTTTGTGATTATCAATGAATAGCCAAAATGATTTAAACCAATATAATTAATATTTTATCTAATGATTCATCATAATATCAGAAAACAGTATGATTTATGGTATCAGGTAATAGTTTTTGAAACATATTAATACCATTTTATTCTAATTTTGGTGTTTATCTTCTATTCGTCAATAAAATCTATTACGAACCGACCATGGAAACTATGTAAAGAACTCACCGGAAATAATGGAAATAACAAAATATTTTTAATAAATGGGTAGAATGATGTATTAAATGATCATTTAAGGTTTTATAAAAATAAATATGTTTTCATAAAATATTAATAACACCTTTTTAACCATAATACATGAGGTGTAAACACTTTTTATGTAATACAAATTTGATGTAAGGAAATTATTAAACCGATTTTCATTCATTAGGTTAACCTTATACTTCACAGATTTTGTCGAGCTATGATTATTTGTGATATGAATGTTTAATTTATTTCATTTAATTATGTGAATTTATTGTTAGTATACATATTCCTTACATTTTATTAATTCTTGCTTCAATTATATGGTATATATAAGGGACGATTCATTAAATATCCTCTTTAGAATTTCTATTTTTATAAAATTCAAAAGGAATGATATTATGAAAGTGTTCATGTTTTATAATTATGTTATGGTTCTTGTAAATTTTTTATGATGAAGTTTGGGGGAATTTATATACCTTCAATGCATTTGGTATGTTTAAGTTGGTATTTGGTCGTATGGTTACTCCAAATGTAACTGTGACGGTTACACCACAAGGTAGTTGTGAGGGTTACATTATATGTTTGCTGTCAGGGATAAAAATCATAAGTAATCCTTGAGGGTTACAACATTATATAAGTAATTCCCCAAGTAACCTATAAGTTTTGTTTATTTTTTCAATGTTTTATGTAAATCTCAAGTTTTTTCTATGTCTGTATATGATAATTTATGGGTAAGAAGTATGTCTTTGTGGAAATGATTTCATATACTCATAAAAATCTATGGACTAACGGTTTCTCACTTTATTTTTTATATTCCTTACTTATATTCCTATGATCATACAATGATTTAAAATATTTTTCATACGGATTAAGTATGGGTAATATAAAAGGAGATTCTGAGATGAATGTTGTGAATACTTATAATGAATATATTAAAATTTTTTACTGAAAACATTTATATAATGAAAAAATGGATATTGTTTTAATAGTATCCACTTTGTTTTCTTATGGGTTGATATGTCTGAATTATAACCTAACTTTATAAAACTCTAAAAGTAATAAATCTAGGTGAATGTAATAAGTTAATTCTAAAAGAATTTAATAAATTATGTAATGTTTGAGGCTGGGTCCTTATAACTAGTGATATTAACTTAGTTACCCATGGGGGAGGGAATAATATCCCTCTAACTAATCAATCTTCCACTGTTGAGTGTTCCAATATATGACCTATTTTTTGACTATAACCATCAACCATTATGGCTAATGTGTAACCTCGAACCATTATTCGTGGTTTCAGTACTCATATACATATGCTTTATATACTTTATTTGATACTATCAATAAAATCCTAAATATAACAATCAATAATTACAATATCAATAATGATTATTTAAGTTATTACATGAGAATAATCATTCCAGGTTTAAATCTTTTTAAAATTAACACACATCATAAAATAATAAATCACAACTATTTATTAAATAATATTCATTTTTTCTATTATGTATAATAATAATGATATTTCATGACAATTATTCAATATATCCCTAAAATTCTTCCAGATGTATTATCATTCTAAACAATCGATAGGTAATACTTTTCATTATAACCTATGGAATAAAAACATAAAAAAGTATGAGAACAAACACTTTATAATTGAAGCATATATCTGAATCAGCTATGGCATAAGAATGGCATAAATATTATGGATTAAATAGGTAAACAACATGAATTAATGATCATGTTGAAACTAAAAGTGTGGTATATCAATGTATAAAAATAAAACCATGGATATCAATAATATTGATCACTTGCAAATGGAATTCATAAATTCCAAGCATAAAAAAACTATTACCAAGACACTTTACTTGTCATCAAGACCACATTCAAAACATAATGCTGAATTCAATAGACATACATTAAATTTCCAAACCTTGTTTTGCTTCATGAAAACTATCGATGCATCGAGGGGATAGATAATTCTAAGAACAACCCATAACCATATTAAGTCCTATTTACTCCCTATAAGTTCCATAAACACCATTCATACCGTTATTTACGGAACAAATTACTGAATAAATCTTGGTTATCCATATAACAATGAATGGAAAATATCAACACATGATCAACTTGATTTAGAAATCAATAATCATCAAGAATTATAATATTTTACTTATGTCAATAAAAGGGATAAAATTATCAAAATACATCCAATGAAAGAATTTTTATGGTCAAATATTACATTTTCAACTTTCTAATAATCATTATTATTGAAATAACAATATACATAATGCCAATAATTTTTCCAAAGTAAATATATAAACATTATTTCTAAGATAAAATCATCCAATCAAAATTATACGAATTGTGATATTCAAACCATATATATCAATGAGTATAAAACAATGATAATGCTTGAAAAACATTATCATAATTCATCCATGGGAAAGAGGTGTATTGTTTCAAAATTATATATCCCTATTGTAATAATGGAATTCTAGAATGATGTTCACATATGTGAAAATCATCCTCACAAAATAATGCGTAACCGATACCACCCATGAATGGATTATTGATCAAATTTTTTAGTATCAAGCATTTATTTCACATAAATGATAACATATATATATTATAGGATAACAACTGATACTTAATCCTAATTAATGTAAAAAAAATTGAATATATAATGTTAAATAGAAGTGAAAACATAAAATATATTTCAAGAAACATTTTTAAAATTAACATAAAAGAGGAAGTTACAGGTCACATACAAAATAATTTTTTAGAAGGTTAAGTGAAAACTCATTGAAATATTCTTACATTTAAATGAATATCTAATAGTGTATCCCTAAAAATTAAATAAATATTGTTTTATGAAATGAGAATCCAAAACATTTGATTATGAATGGGAAATTTTTAATACAAGAAATATATTTTATTAAAAACCCACACTGTAAAAAGTTTAAAAACTATATTTATCTTTATAATTTATTTTTCCATTGAGGATCACAAATACCACAAAATATTTGGGTGGGATAACCTATTCATGTAAAATCAATGTCTAATATAAAACATTATAACTCAAATAATGGGATTTGAGTTACCAATACTAATTACAAATGGGGAAACAATTGTATCAATAGCCAAATGAATAAAGGTAAATAATTTTAAAAGTAAAACCCCTGAAATAAATGAAGTCTTATAAAAACATATTCATGGGTATCACTACAAAGTAAACATAGTGTCTAAAATGTAACATGTAACAAAGAATCGTAATTGAGACGAAGAAAAATATTGTATCTTGAGTAACACTTTAATAAAAACCCCTTGAAATATAAGGATTTCAATTATTCTTCAAATAAAATGAATACAATATAATTTATGATATTATATGTCACATAGGTAGTATATAAACTATATAAATTAAATTAGTTTAATAATATCAAATATGACTCAATTAGATGAATTTGAGATGAAAACCCTTACCCCATGTCCTAAATTCCTTGAATGTACTATAAAATAATGTATAAAATCATATATATCTAAATTAATTAATTTATAACCATAACCATATCCATTTTAATTCCTAGTCTTCATAAATATACATTCTCAACCAAAATTCTCCCGATTTTCCAGATCGTGTATTTGTAGACTTTATTGTTTATTCTAGTTTCATAATATCCTTGTTTATATTCTTTGTACTTCCAAAATTAATCATTAATAGGTCAATAAAGTTATATTTAGATATTCATTGTAATAATTTATGATGGTTCAAATCCATTTCATGAGTTTTTAGTCTTTATCCTTGAGTAGGAAATTGATAATAAGCATGTTTTGATGATTCATGAGGATTAGAGTTACATTTCGTAATTAATGAATTGAATATTGATTTAATAACTCCATAACTAAAAAACCAATATTTACCCATTTATATCATATTGTACTATAAATAATGTTTCAATGATCATTCATGATATAAATTCATGGTATTTTTTATATTTGTGGTTAAACTGACCCAAAAATGAACACACACTAATTCAATGAATGGTTACGAGGTGGTTTTGTTGTAATATGATAATAACATGAGAATAATGATCTTATTTATTGTTTATTAGTGTTATAAATAATAATTATAAGTAATTAGGGGAATAATTAATGAATATAAAAATATTACACAATTTGAATAAATGGTTATCCTTTTAGTACAATTATTTTTAATTGATCAAATTAACAATGATGATTTTTTTTAAAATAGTTAATAGGTACTATAATGGCTTGATACTTTTACACATATTATTATAATAATTTATTCATAATTATACTTCTAATAAAAATCAAGGATCGTAATGAATAGCATCTTTGGTTGATTAGATACATAATTTGAGTGTATGAAACCAAAATAAAATCATCTTTTATTTAATCTTCATAATGATATCCTAACACCCTTATATCCATTACCTATACATATGATAACCTATGAAAATACATGAAAAATTTAATGAGCTAAAAAAATTAGTGAGGTATTAAACAAACATATAAAGCATAGCATATGGGTTAGAAGGTATAAACAGATGCCATAAAAAGGCATGGAACATGAATAAACATATGGAAGTATAACATATTGAACATGGGATCATGTAATAATAGTAATGTGTAGTAATCATAAAACATTTCATAAGTGTGATTCAAGGCTCATTGAATATGTAAGATCATGAGTCAAGGATATCCACCAAGACTATTGCACATAGAGCACGAGTCAAGGCTAACCACTAAGACCGTTTTACATGGCATCTAATTAGACTAAAGATTACCTAATGAATTATATATATATAAGGGTGAACCCCTCATAACATGTTCATTAATATATTTTACGCAATAATAATAATATATAAGTAATTATACAAAAACATAACGGTTACCCACATAAGGAATTGGGTATAATAAACAAGTCAAGTCGCAAAACAAAAGTGAATATCATAATGGTGTTCATGAACGAATGGATTTAAATAATAAATGGACATTCATAAAGTAAAATATGTATATATAATGTTAATTTATTTTAAAAATAAGTGAAAACATTTAAAAATTTTGTTTAATAAACTTTACAACAAAAACATTTTGGTGCGCATTATGGAAAATATTAATGGTTCTTTAAATAGAAAAGGATTAGTTGTTTGTATAAAACCAGAAATTAAAAAAGATATTTTATCCTGATAAAATTATATATTTTATAAAAATAATTGTTTATTAAAATATATTATGCTTGTTACTTTAAAATGGGTAAGAAATCGGGAAATTCCATTTAGTTGGGTCTGGTTATTGAGAAGTATTGATAAAGGAACCTTTTTAAAAAATGAATATCCCAAAAAAAGATGGCTGAAATGATCTAGATACCAGATTTATGAACATAAAAATAAAATTTAGAAAAATTATATGAAAATAAATATGAGTTAAATTAAGGTAAATACAGATAAAACGGAACCCTATGAAAAAATGGAGGTTTGGAAAGAATCTCTTACCTTATGTCCAAAAGTGTTCTGTACTTGCACTTAATGTATTGAATAATCAGATTAAATGCCTTAATTAATTAATTAAAAAATATACATTTATTTTATTTAGTATAATTTTATTATGTTCATTTATGACATTTTTATGGGTAATGAGATTTAATTTCATCATTCTGGGGCATTGGATTTCTTTGTTTTTGTGATAGGTTTAATTATATAAAAGTACAAAAAATCATGTAAAATGAGAATGTTTTCTCAAAGTTTATTTTATATGTTATTAATGAAAATCAATAAGATTAAATAGTCATATAACTCATTTTTTTATTTTGGTTGAGTATAAATCATTACATAATATGTTAGTCATAATCGTTTCGATAATTTTGGCGGGTTTTAAATCATTACAAACTAGTTTTGTTTTATTAATTAATATTTTGTATATATAATGTTTAAAAACATATATAAGATATAATAAACATATTATAACCATTTTTAAGCATAAAAATGGTTATATTTCTATTATTTAATTATTTAAATAAAATTAAAAACTCATTTTCCTTGAATGTAATAAATCAACACATCACAAGTGATGTTTTCATTTTTAGTAAAAAAATAGAGGAAAAGACAAATGATGATAGGTTGTTACATTAAAAAAATTAAATTATATAATATAATATATAGTTTATTTATCATGTCACATTGATAAGGGGAGGTCAAGAGATAATAATAAAAAAATTAAAAAGAAATTAAAAGAGAAATGAAAGAGGGTTTTATCTCTTGAATTTCTCCTCATTGAGAACCTTCTTAGGGAAAAGGGTTTAGCCTTTTTTTAGACCAAGGGATCCTGGGAATGGTGTAGATATTTGTTAATATTATTGGTCAATGTTTGTATAATTATCAATGCTTAAAATGTGTGAGGATAAGGAGTGGTGAGAGGCAGTATTTATTAGGGAAAAGAGGGATGTTTTCTCATTAATTTATTCAATAGTTTATTAACATTCCTCAAGAATATGAATAGTTTGATAATTATCACTAAATATTTTAAAATAATTAAGGATAGTCTGATATTATGTCTCTAAATAATACACACATAATCTATGTCTCAATAATACTTGTATTTGTTAAATACCATAAATTTTCTTTATTTCACTATTCATAAAAAATCAACAATTTTAGAAAAATACCAAAACAACACCCTAACCATTTTCTAATGTGTAGAATTATAAAATGGACTCCATTTTAGAAACATATTTGTCTAAATATTATAAATTAAAATTAAAATCCTCATTTACATGGAAAATACTGATTTTAAAATTATATCTGATTTTATAACACTTTGAAAAATTAAATAAGATCTCATAAAATTAACTAATAATCATAAGACAACAAAATATTAATTTATTAATATATTTTATGAAAATAAATTTTCTTTTAAATAAATAAATAAATTGTAAATAATAATTTAGGTTTCCCAAAAGTACCAAAACATAATTTATCCTTTTCAATTCATTATTTACTTATACTATGATATAATGATGTCATATTTTCATTAATAATATGTATTGATTTTTTCCAAAATTTCATTGTCAAGCATACAATTCTATTGGTCGATTTACTATTTATAATGTTTGTATTACTATTTCAATGGTCATGATACTATTCCATTGGTATAGTTTTATTAATTTATGAATAGCCTCTTATTTCATTCATTCTTAATTTCTAAAGATTGTTTTGTGTTATCTATGTGATTTTATGTGATTTATACTATGTGAAATAAATATTTGAAGGGAATTTTCCATTGTTAAATGTTAGGGTCATTTCATGCTTCCACCTTATGAAATTTTTCCTTCAAAATTTCATTTTATATAATATTGTGAAAAAAAGTGATATTACTTCTCCTTTATCAATTTTTATGGTTCCCATGTTGAATATTTATACTTATGGTTTTTCCATAATATATTATCCAGGTGAGTATTCTTGATTTCTGAGAAATTATCTCTATATTCCAAGATATTTATTGGCTACTCCTCGTAAAAGAGATCATTTCCCAACTGTACCACCTAAGGATTCAGTACATGTGAGGGATATGATATGTACTTTCTCAGGAGGGATACATGGAATACATCATGTAATTGAGACATGGTTGGTGGATGTGTTAGTCAATATGCCACATATCCAACATGATCAAGAATCTCTAATTTTCTGATGCACCTGGGACTTAGCTTTCCTTTATTCCAAAATCTCATGACCCTCTTCCATAGAAATATACATAGAAATACTATGTCTCCAACATTAAACATTGGGTCACATCGATGATTTTATGCATATCTCTTTTGTCGACTTTGGGATTCCTTCATGTGTTACTGAATGATTTTCAACTTTTCCACCATTTCTATTACCATTTAAGGTGATAGAAACTTACGTTCATTGACCTCATCCCAATATGTCAGTGTTCTATTTCTTTTTTTGTAAAGGGATTCATATGTATCCATCTGGATACTCAAGTAAAATTTTTTTTTTAAGAAAACTCATCCAAATGAAGATGTTGGTCCTATACTCCCCTGAAGTCCATAGAATACACTCCCAACTTTTATTCTAGTCTCTAAATAGTTCATTCATATTGTCCATCAGTTTGAGGGTGATAGGTCGTAATGAAGCTCAGCTCAATGTTCAGAGCATGTTCGATAATTTTCTAGATCATTGAGGTGAATCTCGAATCTTGATCGGATACCATAAATATTTATACTCAACGTAGCCTTACCACTTCATTCTTGTATATACATTCATGTTTATTGAGATAAAATTTCTCTCAAATTTCTATAAATTGAGATTTATTTGTAACTCTATCCACAAAAACCCATATAAAATTGGTTCCTCTGGATTTTATTAGAAGTTCGGTGACAAAGTCCTTGTGATATTTTCCCACTTCTGTAATGGTATAGGTCATGGATTCATCATCCTTTTATAATTTTTCATTTTTTTCATTAAAATTCTAAAATACAAGGCAATTTGATGTATAATTTTCAGTCTCTTTATTTATACTTCCCCACTAATAGTTTTCTTAGGGATCTTGATACATATTTGTTCTCCCTGGGTGAATAGAGAAGGTTCAACTATGTAAATAATTCAGAATATATTTATTTATAATTTTATTAGATGGTACACATAATCATAACCCAAATCTTAATACCCCATCCTCATCAATTTTGAACTCATAGGATTTACCATTTTTGATAACTTTGACCTTTTTTGGAGTTTCAACATCATTTCATTGAGAAACCATTATTTCCTCCTTGAGGTATGGTTGAAAAATCATTTGAGAAAGGATTGATGATGTTTTGTCATTAATGATTACCATTTATATTCATTAAAGGTGTAATAATATTGGATCCTTCTCAAATATAATAATTCATAATGTTGCAAGATCATTTCTACTAAGAGAATATCCTACTTTATTTTTCTTACCAGGATAGTAGTGGATTGATTAGTCAAAATATTTGATGATCTCTAACCATCTTTGCTGTCACATATTAATATCCTTCTATGGGAATATATATTTGAGGCTCGAATTATCAGTATATATCTTACACTCTTCCCCATAAAGATAATTTTTCCATATTTTCAACACAAAGATCACGACTATCAACTCTAGATCATGTGTAGGGTAGTTTTTTAATTAATTTTCAACTCCAATAAGGTGTATGCTAAAAATACTCATTTATAATTATTAAAAAACCTAATCCATTATTTTATGAATCACTATATACCATAGTGTGTTCTCCAATTGTCGGTAGCATGAGTATTGGAATAGTGATATGCCTCTTTTTTAACTATTTGAAGCAGTCTTTGCATTGACTGGTTTAGATAAAAATCACTCACTTCTGAGTCATCTTAGTTATTATGTTTGAAAATCATGATAATTTCATCAAAAATTGTTGTTAATACCAAACTAGACCTTGGAAACTATGGATCTGAAATAAAGATGTTGACCTAGGCCACCCTTCGATTGCCTTTGTATTTGAAGGTTAAAAAATTCCTTTTCTATTGATAACATTAACTAAGAATGATAATTCCTCCATCCTAAACACACATTTATTTTACTTTACATAAATTTTATCCCTTCACAATGTCTTCAGAACAATATTCAAATGCTCTTCATGTACCACCATTCTCTTGTATTATTTCATAATATCATCAATAATGACTACCAATGTTTTTGGGGAAATCTATAAAGACTCTACTTATTAAATCCATAAAAATTTATATAGTATTAGTGAGCCTTAATGAAATAAATATTAACTCATAGTGCCCATAACTCATTCTAAATGAATTCATGGGAATATCTTCCTTCCTCGCCTTTAATTGGGGATATCCTGATCAAGAGTCTACCTTAATGAAATACTTTGTTTGATGTAGTTGATCGAAAAATTCATTTATCTCTGGTAGGGAATTATTTTTATTTGTCATGATTTTATTGATCTCACTATAATCAATATAGTGGTGCATTTATCCATCCTTTCTCTTAATAAAGAGGACTTGTGTGCCCCATGGTGAAGCACTTGGGTGTATAAAACCCTTTTCTTTATTCTCCTGTAACTATTTAATAAATTATTATAGCTCAAAAGTGTCCATTATATAAGGTGTATTTTATATAGGTAGAGATCACTAAGTAAGTGAAATTGAGAACTCAACTTATCATTTATGAGGAAGACCGGGAAACTCTTCTAGGAACACATCAGTTTAGTCCCTCGCAATGAGAATGTATTCAAGCATAAATATCTCTTTTATCTCAATAATTTGAGCTAGATATTCATTATTATAAGGAAATAATAAAAAAATTGATACAATGGTTCTAAAGTAGAACCAAACTCCTCCATGAACTTCAACATAATTAGAGGATGCTTTGATATGTGAAGAGTAATCATTATTTCTTTACAGTTGATGTTGGATTTTTATAAAGATACGAAATCTATTCCCAATATATCATCAAAATCCACTAATGTAAGTATGAAAAAAATTTATAGGAGGTTGAGCCCAGAAACATTAATTAGAGAGGAGTTATAAACATTGGATTCAATAATTTTCCCAGTTTTTGTTCTCATGGATAACACAACACCAATATCTGGAGGTGGTGTTTGAATAGTTATATTAATCATATAAGATGTTAATGAATGAAAAAAATCATAATCAAATAGTATATTCTCTATTAATGAATGAATTGGTAGAATACCTATCACCGTATCATTTTCAGGATCCACCTTGTAGTAGTGATAACACATTCCCTTCCTTGTTTCCTTGGAGGTTGTTGTTGTTGATTGCCTCCAACAACCCTTGACTTAGGATAATGGTTCACATAATTCCAATGATCCTTGAAATTGAGACGCTACACTAAATACTAGTTTTTGATTTGAACCTTCTATTATTCATCCACATTAGTGCAATTATTCATATCCCTTTAGAAATTATTAGCTGGATTCCCCATTCTTCTACATTTGAAGCATTTCCTGTTTCCCTTTAGATAGTTTCTAGAATGTTTCTTCCTACAATTTTAACATGTGGGACGTTGGGTTTTCCTTACATCATGGGATTCAACAATTGATTCCACCACATTAAACTCCAGTTTGTATTTCTTATATTCAGTCTAATGAGACTATTGAGAGTATCTGATCTCCATTTTAACCTTAAGGGAAAAACAGAAAATCTACTCATAGCTATCAATGTCTCAAATCTCTAATGCTTTTTATAGACACAGATTTAGGATTCTAAAAAATTGATCCACCTTTATTTTTGTGATCATGAAAAAGATAGAGGTATATCTTGAAACCTTGTGATTTTTTCCTTATACACCTCAATAGACTCATTTTCTCTTACGTAATTCCAAGGAACCCCCTTTCCATCTTAAGACAGCGGGTTTGGGGAAATTTTTTATTGAAAAATATTTTCTTGAAATCTTCCAATTTCATGAATTAAATTTCATATTTTTTTCATGCTCTTGATTAGTGTACACCACTAATTATATTCCCTATCAAAATGATAGACCACTATCACAATGAAGTTAATCTACTCTTCTACCACTTTCTCTTCGTTTGAACACTAGAAGTCAAAGAATTTCTTCTTAATTGAGTTAATATATTTTTCTTCAAGGATGAGATCAGAAAATACCCTAAACATGTAAGGTATTTGTCCCATGAATTATTATATAAAAACATGATATTTAATCGTATAAGGATGGTGTTCTGTGCTATTCATGTTATTATTCATAACATGATCCAATTGAGCAAGCACTATCATGTCATTTGAAGATCTCATTCCCATAGGATTTGTAATATCATTAGGAAAATAATCACATTTTCTATCACATTGATTTTTGAAACAGGTTCTTCTATTTCAATCCATTATCTATGAAAAATAAATTTCAATTAGGGATATTGAATAATTAGCTAATAATAATAATAAAAGGAAACATCGAACATAGAGGGGTAAACTTGTAAATGAAAATAATTTGCTAATTTTTTCCATATATTTCAATCAGGGTTATCCATGGTGATATAATTATCCTTAGGGTTATTAATAAAGTTCTTTAGTCATAATATCCAAAAACAACTAGATTGTGCAATGATACCAACTACAATTTCCCAATTATTTTACACATATTGTTTTGTGATTTTAAGAATAATTATCCTTCAAATAAAAACCAAGGATCGTAAATTCTATCACCTTTATAAGATTATGTACATAATTACAATGCATAAAACCAAAATAAAAAACCACTTTTAGTTAATATTTGTACTGATCTCCTAAAACCATTTAACCCCTTACATATTCATAGGATAACATGGGGAAATGCGTGAACAAAGGGATGAGCTAAAAACCATAGTAAGGGGATAAACATAATAATAAATCACAGCACATGGGTTATAAGGCATAACATGATGACATAAAAACGCATGGAACATGGATAAACATATGGAAGAATAACATATTAAATATAGGATCATATAATAATATTAATTTTTTGGAAACATAAAACATGACATAATGATGACCAAAGGATCATTGTATATGGAGGAGCATTCGTCACGTCTAACCCCCAAGATCGTTGCATATGTAGCACAAGTCAAGGATAACCACTAAGACTGTTTCACCTGATGTTTCATGAGACTAAACATTACCCAATAAATTGGAGTTATATCTTGGTGAATCTATCATAACTTGTTCATGAATAAGTGTTCCACATGAACAATCATATATAAGTAATCAAACGTTCACATAAGTGTTGCCCAAGGAATTAATTGTGTATCATAATCATGTAAAATGGCATAAAAGAAGGTAATTATATAATGGTGTACTTGAAAGAATGAATTTAAATATTACATCGACATTAATAAGGTAAAACAGTAATAGGTAATTATAATATATTTCAATTTAAATTAAAAACATGTAGAAATAGAGTTTGAGAAACATTATAGACAAAACATTTGAGTCTTGTTTAAGGAAAATATTAATGATTATTTAAAATAGAAAACGAATAATTGTTTGTATAAAACTTTAAATGAACAAAGATATTTTATCAGGATAAAATTTTTGATTTTAGAAAAATAATGGTGGCTTAAAATATATTATGGATTGTACTTGAAAATGGGTAATAAATAATAAAGTTTCCTTTAATCGGGCTTTCTTATCAAACATAATTTAAAATAGATCCTTTTTAAAACATGTATTTCCCAGAAATTGAAGAATTTAATGATCTAGATACATGATTTTGGAACATACACATATAATTTTAAATAATTTTATAAAAATAATGAAGAGTCACATTAGGTTAAAGTGAGAGAAAGGGTAACTCGAATGAAAACTGGAGGTTCATAATGAATCTCTTACCTTATATATGGAAGTGTTATGCACATACACTTAATGTACTAGAAAATAAGATAAAATAAATTCATTAATTAATTAAAAACCTTATATATATGTATTTTATTTATTATAATTTTATTAATTTCATTTATGACATTGCGATTCAATTTCATCATTCAGCGGCATTGGTTTCGGTGGTTTTCAAGATCGTTTTACGTGTATACATGTATGAAAAATCAAATAAACTGAGAATGTTCTTACAGAATTGCAGTTATATATTATAAAATAAAATATATAATATTAAATGGTTATATAATTCATATGTTTATTTGTAGTTTTAATGAATTATTAGATTATATGTTAGTGATAAACATTTAGATTATTTTGAAGGTTTCTGAATATTCAAAAATTAGTTTTGTATTATTAATTAATATTATATATATAATAATTATTTAACATTAAATATGATTTATTACATATATTATAAAAAAATTTAACAATAAAAATAGTTTTATGACTAGTCTTGAAGGATATAATGGAAATTGAAAACTCGTTGTCCTTGAATGCGATAAATCAAGACATCACAGACGATGTAATCATTTTTAGTACGAAAGGAGAATGGAAGAGAAATGATGATGGGTTGATAAATTAACATAATAAAATTATATAATATAAAATATAGTGGATTTATAATGTCACTTGGATAAGGGGGTGAGGATAGAATAATAAAATAAAATAGATTGAAAACAAATTAAAAGTAAAAGGAAAGAGGATTTTACCTCTTGAATTAATATTCCCTAAGAACCTCCTTTGGTAAAAGGGATTGGTATTTCTTTGATACCCATGGATCCTATATGCGGGGGATATACATGGGAATAGTATTGGGAATAATTTGGACAAGTATAAAAGCTTAAATGGTTTATGAGAAGGGGTCATGAGGGGTGGTATTTATACGGGAGGAGAGGGGTGATTTCTCATTATTTTATTTCTTAGTGTATAATTTTTCATCAGGACTATGAATTTATTGAGATAAATCAATAAATATATTAATATAATTAAATATATTTTGATATTATGGGCTTACATCATCCTTAAATCACCAATGACTCAATAACTCATGTATTTGTTAAATACTGTAAATTACCGTATTTCACTATTCACCAAAAAATTAACTATTTTTAGAATAATACCAAAAATTCACCATAACAATTTTTCATTAGTATGATTAAAAAATAAACTCCATTTTATGAAATAAATTTTTTAAATTTTTTAAATTTTTTTTTTAATTAAAATCGTCTTTTACTTGGAAAATACTGGTTTTAAAATTATAAATGATTTTATAATGCATTGAAAAATTAATTTAGTTATCATAAAATTATCTTATAATCAAAAAACAAAAAAATACTAATTTATGAATCTATTTTATGAAAATAATTTTTCTTTTAAATCATTATATTAATTATAAATAAACACCCATTTTTCACAAAAATACCAAAACATAATTTATCATTTTCAAAAAGTTTATTAATGTATATTATGATATAATCATGTCATATTTTCATTTATAAGATTCCTGAAATTTTTTTATACATTCATATGTGAGGTAACTATTATATTGGTTGGTTTACTATTCATAAGGTTCATATTACTATTCTAAAGTTCAGGTTAGTATTCTATTGGTATAGGTTTCTTAATTTCTGAAAAATCCTCTTATAGAATTAATTATTCATTTATAAGTTATTGTGTGTCATCTATGTGATCTTATGTGATTTATAAGGGAATTTTAAATCGATAAAATTTTGGGACATTAAAGGTACTCTAATTTGTTATAAAATAAATTTAATGGTATCATTAACATAATATTTATCGTTAAATAAAATCCTTATATCCAATCTGATATAGAGGTAAAGGAAAAAACATGTTACGTCATAATGAGGGTAATTCACACAATAGAAGAATGGTGGTTTTGTATTATTAGTTTCAAAATAAATGCACTTAACAAATAAAAAGAGTTTTTCGGAAAATTGTATTTTTAAACCTAAAAATTATATGTGAGATAAAAGTATCTATTTTTAATAATATTTATGAAATATATTTATTTTCAATAAATTAAAAATACTTTTATTTAAAATTTATATTAAGTTAAAATAGAATTATTTACAAAATAATTTTTAATTAAATGAAATTTCCAAAAACATTTTCATTTTCTTTATTAAAGTAACATTTTACTTTAGTTTTAAAATGTTTGGAATAGGTTTTATATTCATAAATAAAATTTAAAAAATAAATAAATTTATTCCCTAATTTAATATTTTATTACTTTAATGGTTTTTAAAAATTCTAGGTTATGTTTATATAGTGATAAAATCATGGGAATTATAATTTTCAAAAAAAATTGAATTTTCGACTAAAAATCAATCATTTTTGAAAATTATCAATATTCATCATGAGTAAATTTTGATATAATGAATTAAAAAAATTATGTTAATTTTTATTAATTTCAAATTACAAATTTTAAAAATTCAATTTTTGAATAGAAACAAAAAATACAAAGAAAATATGTTTTTATTTGAAAATAAAATCTTCAAATATTAATTATTATTATTATTATTTCATATAATTTAACATATAAATTTTTGTTAAATAATTATTAATTTTAAACATAATTTATCACTATTAATAATATACTTCTTTAATTAAAATTTCATATCGCATAAAAAGGATTTTTTTTTGAAATATGCTTTTATAAGCAACCAGTGATCTTATTAGTCATTTTAGGTAAAATAATTGAATTGAATTAATATTAATAGTAATATTTATTTTATTTATACATATAATTAATAAATATTTGTCTCTTATTCATTCTTTATAATTCAACAGACAATTATTTAATGGTTTTACTTAAAAATTTATATTTCAACTAAATATATTTTGATTTCATTTAAGTTTAGTGTTTCTTGTAGATCAAGATATAGAACATATGGAATTATTTAATGGTAATAATATATTATAATTTCTGGTTATTAAATTGTCCCCACTTAGAAAAATTTCATTCTCACAATTTGACACATAATATTAGAGTAATTTCTATAAGAAATACATAATTAACCATATACCGCTAAATGATCTTGGATTTATATAGAATGTTGATTGATATTTACCTATATGAAAAAAATTATAAGTGAATTATTATAAATAAAAACCGGATAATTTAACCATTGTATGTCTGACTTTATAATAATATCATGTTATCTTATAGTTATTACAACCCAATGTGTATCAAACTCAGTTCAACCTATATCACTATCATCTTATAATATATCATCTATGGTAAAACCTATGTCACATTGAGTTGGTTTATCTCATAGTTATTAACCTAGTACATAAAATAGATATCCCAAATTTATATTATCCTTCGTAAAATATTCTAAACCCAATAATCATTGAAATATATGCTCTCAAAATGTAACTAATCCTTCCTAAAAAAATATCCCTTCCTAAAATCATGTACTCTCAATAACATAACTTTACTAGAACCTATTTTAATACCATGAAATTAATACATAATGAGATTATATATTCTTCCAAAAATATATCTATCTTTAACCCTAAAATTGTATGAGGCACTAGTCTATACAGCCACACACTTATTCACAATATATCATAATCCTAAAAATTAGATGAACTTCTATAAAAATATTGTGATTTAATTATCTATCCTAATGTTACAAATTACTATCTAAATTACTAATTTAAAACCAAACCCTCTTTATTATCTCATCATCATGTGAATTTTAAGCATAAGAGTGATCTATACCTCAATCGTGTGTTCTCTAATAGTTATCCCAAAAAATATATCATTACCATGAAACCAATTTTCACTGTTATTAATACCATTTAATATATGATTCCATGAATTTAAATTAAAAATAATTAAGAATAATCCTTGATTTTTTCACATAATCCGCAATTACATTTATAATTTTTCAAAATGTCATTTATAATTAATTTCTCACTAATTAAAATAGCTTAGAGTCTCAAGATTTAATTTATATTGTGATATCAACATCACTACAATAAGTAAGACTAGAAAAATAACATTTTACAACATAATAGAAATATAATAAATTCTTAACTACTTATGTATCTTCCCTTATACAGTTATAAGACATAGTTGTTTCTAGATAAAAAAATTTCTCAACTTTATCTTTTTTATCTTGTTTTAACCAGATTCTAAAACCAGAGTGGTTATCATACTATCTAAAATATGTATATGAAAACATAAATATGAATATATCATCCATTATGAAACCTTTTTATAACATATGATACTTTTGGATCAATCTATAAATCATTTTATTCATTATTTGGACTTCCATTGTCATATTTCTATGAGGTTTTATAACTAAATTAGTTGTCATCATCATTACATTCATCATAATGGTTCATAAAGAGAATGTTCTTAACCAAACCATATACATTAAGAATGTGTCTCTAGGTGTGTAGTCTTGGGCCCACTCATAATGCATTAGAGTGATGATTGATTCTATAATCCACCTACCCTTTCTGGGGTTATTACCCTTAGGTTCATTTGAACCACATCCACATCCACTTTCTAGTATCCAAACGTGGATTTATTTCAAAGAAAACCCAACTCATATCTATTTTATCAAAACATCATGATTTTAAATAATACTTTGACTACTTCCTAAGGTTTTCATTTAATTTATATTCTCATATTCCCTAAATAAAATATACATTAGTACTCTAACATTAAATCGAATACTTATCCTAAAGGGTTATATATACCTTTGAAATTATGACCAATCCTAACTTATCTACCTCGAAATTTTCCTCAAAAAATTCCTAATCTCTAGTTATCTAAACATTTCCATTTATACCAATTATGAAACCCCATAACCACACTTCTAGATCCAATGATAATAGACATATACTCTAAATACTTTATTTGATACTTGTTGTAAAAGAGTTTATATAATTGTCCATATTATAAAATCAATAAACATTATTATATCTCTTATATCTAAAGGATATTTTCAGGTTTAAATATTTAGAATATTGGGAAACATCAAAAACTGATAAATACCACGACTTCCTCAACTAATGGACATTTTTTCCATTATATATAACAAACTACTTAGTTTTTTCTCATATAAATTATTCCACATGTGTTATCCATTTAAACATGTCATATTTACTAATATTTTTCATAAATTGGTGAAATGGAAACAGAATAAGGGGTGATCTCAGACACTCATTAATTAAAATATAAAACTAAAGAAACCAAGGCACGAAAATGGAATATAAATTATGGTAGTAATATGTAAAAAACATGAATCAATAATCAAATTGAAACCTATAACATGGTATACCCATGAAAATAAATGAAAATATATATTTAAATAATACTAATATCATAATGATAGAATAAATTATTTCAGGAATCAAAAACATATTGTCAAGGCCTTGTGAGATGACACTTTACTTATCATAGAGACTTCAGTCAAGAAATCATGATGAATTGGGAAATCATACACCAGATACCCAAACCTATTTTTATCTCATGAGACCGGTCAATGCATTGAGGGAGTATATAATTTCAATACCCATTTATCACCTATTTAAGTCCAATAAATTCACCCTAATATTCATCAAGACCTTTCATACCAATCAATGAGGACCTTCTTGTGAAATAAAACATGGTTATCTATATAATTAAGAATACACAATATTAATTCAGGATCAACCTGTGTGGGAAGTCAATAATCATTAATAATGATAATAATTTTGTCCATTTCAATAAAAGGGATAATATGATCATAACCCATCCAAAGAAAACATTTTCATGGTTAGACATTACACAGTCAACATTCCAATAATCATCCATATATCAATAAAATATATAATTTCAATACTTTTCCACATGCCAATAGAATAAAATAATTTAGAGATGAACATCATCTCATAAAATTTATATAAAATGTGATGTTCATACTATATAGACAAATGCGTATAAAACTATGTAAACACTTGAAAACCATAAATATAATCAATCTATGAGAAGGAGTTGGATGATTTCAACAGGACATATCACTATTTTAACAAAGTAAACCAAAAAAGATGTTGACATAAAAAAACATCCTTGTAAAATTATGCCTGAATGATACCACCAAAAAGGGATTAGGGATAAAATTGTCTGGTATCATGATTTTATTTCTCCCAAATGATAACATATATATATTAGAGGATAAATCAAGAATATTAATCCCAATTATGGAAAACCCATTTGAAATTGAAAATGGGAATGGAAATGAAAACTTATAAAATAGAAAATATTTTTAATATTGACGTAAAAGAGAAAATTATGGGTCACTTAAAAAATTATTTTTCAAAATTTATTGGGAAAATTAATTGAAAACTTTTACTTTTAAAATAATATCCAACAATGAAGACATGAAAATAAAATATAGTTTCTTATTGGATGTGTGAATCTAAAACATTTTATTATGAAAGGGAAATTTTAATACTTGAAAGTACCTTTGTTGAAAACCCACACTGTTAATAATATTAATAAAATTTTATTTTTCTTAAAACATCATTTTACAAAATTGGAACATAAATATGAAAATTTATTAGGTTGGGGGACCCAATAATGTAACAAAAATGTTCGTGATAAAACATTATAACTCTTAGAATGGGATTTGAGTTACCAAAAATCCTCACTACTAGGGAAAAATGTATCAATAACCACTCGAATAAGGGGAAATTATTTGGATAATAAATCCAATTAAAATAAGTAGTATGATAAAAAAATTCATGGTTACTGAATACAACATACAAAGAAAACATGGTACTTAACATGTAGCATGTCTCAAAGATTCAATATTATGACAAAGAACAATATTGTGGCTTGAGTAAAAATTTAATCAAAATACCTTTAGAGAGAGTGAATGTAATTAATAATTAATACCATTACAATAATATAATTCATTATATAATATCTCTCATTGATATTATTCACACTACATTAATGAAATTGGGTGTATAATATCAAACATGTATTAAATAGTGGTATTTTTTATGAAAACCATCTTACCCTAACTTCCTTAGACATAATTTGACCCCCTATATCAAAAACACACATATATATATATATTAATTAATTATTTAATAACACACAATAATATCCATTTCCATTCATACTCTTTGTAAATAGTCATTCTATATATGAATTATCCTGATTTTCCTCATCTTGTGTTTATAGTATTGATCATTTGTACTAATTTCATAATATTGGTGTTTTTATTATTGATTATTAAAAAAATAATAATTAATGGGACACTAACGTGACTATTAAGGATTAATTTTAATAATTTTTTATGTTTCAAATCCCTTTCATTAGTGTTTTAGCCTTTATCCTTCAAGATGAAATCTATAATAAGCATATTTTGGTCATTTTTGATGATCAAAGTGTGTTTTATTAATTAATTAATTATATATTTATTTAACATATAAAAAACATAACCTCTAGTTAAAATTTTATATCATATTATACTTTTAATTATCGTCCCATATATTTTCATGATACAAATTCATATTGTAGTTCATGTGGGTGGTTAAACTAACCCAAACATGAACATACCTAGATTTAATGAATGATTATGAAGTGGTTATGTGGTAATATCATTATAACATGTGAAAAATGATCTTATTTTTTGTTTATTACTATGATACATCATAATTATAAGTATTTATATGAATAATTATTGTATATTAAAATATTACTCCATTTGAATAAACGGTTATCCTCATAGTACAATTAATTTTAATGATTAATTTAATGACACCTTTTTATTGATCATATCATTAATAGATTCTCTAATTATTCATAAAAACCCATTAATTATATCAATAAAATTATATTTACCTCTTAATACCATCTTTAGATACAAATTTGTATGGTGGTATAAGAAAACAAATCACATTACGTCTTGGAGGTTTTAGTCTGCTCAATGCACAAATAGCGATTTTTTTTCTTAATGGATGGGGTATATAACTAATAAATGACAATGTCCATAATATAGTAATATTATATTATATAAATTATACTAATATAATTATATTTTTTGTCTGAGATAAATTTTAATGAATATAATTTAGGATAATTACTAAGTAGTTGATATTACTTACATTGGGGACTTGAATTTTCATTAGTAGCCTCTGTCAATTTGAGGGGATAATGACAATTATGAGTCAAAAGGGTGTTATTTTCATGGTATAGGGTTCTAGGTAGAGTAAAATTTTATAATTTAATAGAATAATTAGATGTATGGGATTTTCAATGAAGTGGTGGAAGTGTCCCTTTTTATAAGTGAAGGGAGGGGTAGTTTTTGAAACACCCTTTACTTATTTTCTTATATCCTTGCATTATTCAAGGTAAAAGACTAAAATAGTTTGAAAATATATATTTTAGGGAATTTTTAAGTAAAAACCTCCTCCTATACAGTCATTTTTTAGGTATCATTGAGTGAATTAATTATTTTTCCCTTTTACTTTTGTTTTTACGTAAATGTACTTTTACCTGTGAAAATTTTATTTTTACTTGTTGTAGTTAATTAAAATGAACACAATTAAAATCAATATTATAAAAAAAATTATAATTATATTACTAAATATGAAAATAATTTTATCAAATAAAATACTTATGTTCAAGAAATGTTAGATTAAAAATACATATACATAACAGATAAAAATAGTTTTTAGGAAAATTGTGTTATTAAGATTAAAATTTATGTATGAGATAAAATTATCCATGTTAAAAAGCATTTAGGACATATATTGATTAATTATAATCCAAAATATTGTTATGTAACTCTTATATCTAGGAATAACTAAATTTTTACCAAAATATACTTAATTAATAGAAAAATATAAAAACATTTTTTTATATTAAATTAATATTTTAGTTTAGTTCAACAAATGTTTGGTATATGTTATATTAGAAAAAAGAATATTTATCCATAATTTTATTTAATAATTTTTTATTTTATTCTCATTATGGTTTTTAAATATTATAGTTTATACTTACATGGTGATAAATTCATGGAAATTATTATTTTTCGTATATCATGTATTTTCAACTCAAAATCAACATTATTAGTAAAAGAAAAAAATTCATCATAAGTAAATTTTTATATGAGGAAATCAAAAATGAAGTTGATTTTGATTAATTTAAAATTCCAAAATTCAATAATTCAATTTTTGAATAAAAGCAAAAAAAATAACGAAAAACGATTTTTATTGGAAAATGACATCATCAAATATTATATATTATTATTATTATTTAATATAATTTAAAAAATAAATTGGTGTTAACCAATTATTAATATCAAAAAACTTATTTTCACTATTAATATATTTCTTGAAATACAAATTCCTATTGCATAAATATGTAATTTTTAGAAAAAATACATTTTAAGAAAAAATTTATCTTAATAGTCATTTTCGGTAAACTAATTAAATTCCATTCATATTAAATGTATTATTTATTTTATTTATATATATATAATTCATAAATTTGTTACTCTTATTCATTCTATATAATTCAAAGGCTATTTTTTATCATTTATACCTAAATATTTATATTTTATCTAAATATATCACAATTTTATTTTATTATGGTGTTACAAGTGGAGAAAGGTATCAAACATATTGACATATTTATGGGTAATCATATATTATAATTTGAGGGTGTTACAACTAAGGGATCTACTTTATAAAGAAATGGCTCAAAATTCCATCCTTTAATGAATGATGTGTGTCAGGAATTCACCAAGGATGTGGTACCACCCTTCTAGTTATAGTAGGTCCCATTCGATTATCTGTTCATCGTTACCTACCAATCATCATGGATAGATTGTGACCCCACTCTAATCTTTTATTAGAAAAAATTCAGTCATGTAAAGAATACCACCACCTCGATTGGACCTTCAAGTGAATAGTACAAGTTAGCTTAAGCAACATCCACACTTCCTATCACTGCTTCCAAAACGTCATGATTTATCTCAACCTCTACATCCATCAGCATCACTTCATCCTCTAGGTTATGATTGACTACTTTATGTGCATGTGTCAAATATTCCTTCTCTGTATTCTTGTACATGAACATAATTTTTATACCTTCCACTATGTATCATTTTTTATCTGCATCCATTGAACCAAATCCATTAAACTGATGTGTTTAATAACCACCACTAGACTGGTTCCAATGAACTGCTTCCAAGAATTTGAACTCAAACTTTCAGAGTGTATGGTGAATATATTCTTCCCAATTTTCCAAATAAATCTTTTTAAGACTTATCTTTCATAGATTACATAACTTTACAAGATAACATTTGTTACAAAAAACTTCAATATCTCCCACTTGATTTTGTTTAGGGGGTTATGATAAAAAATTTGCCAGTATAAGTATATTCTCAATTTCTCTCACCAAAGTCCCATCGGTCATCTTCTATTCATGATTCCTTCACTTTCATGGTTCTCCATCATGTTACTTCTAACCATACATTCCCCAGTGAATAAAATCCTCCTCATACTTCCAGATCATGATCTCATTTTAATGTCTTCATAGAATTCCTCCAAATAAAATAAGAATTATTTTCTTTCATACGGCCATCGTTGAGTTTCATTGTGCTCTATGTCCTTGTCCTCACTCATTCTGGATATCTAATTTTTTAAACATTATCAATATGATTTTATAATCTATGATTTTTTTGGTATAACTAACTCCAGTGATACCATTAGAACCCACCTCTATATGGAGCCGATATATCTCATATTTTTTTATCATTATTAACTTTTATTCAATGAAATTAATCCCCAACATTTAATCATTTTGAGAGTAATTTTATCATTTTATAGTTTTAGAATCATTTTATGGTTTATTTTGAAAATGAATCAAATCATGACTTTTAAGCATTTTTATTCATTTCTATAGTTATTGGGACAAAAAAATACTGTTATTTTTTTTCAATTCTTGAGAGTAGTAATTTTAAAATTTAATAGATAGATTTTGGATATGTATAGGTTAATATGTATAATGTGTGGAATAGTATAAAGTTTATAAGTGATGGGATATGTAATATATTTTTGAAAAACCAAGATGATATGTAATATAATTTTCCCATAGGAAGTTGATACATTATTTTTTATACTATGTGTAATTTGAATATGTTTTAAGAACATGTAATATATTTTTTGAAGTGTATGGGAGAATAAATATGATATTGAACACTAAAATTGAAAATATGAAACAATTTATTCATATAAAATATCATATAATATTTCTAATATCATACACAAGCACAAAAATTATATTTTTGGAAAATTAATACATCTTATATTTCACGTAAGATATCAATCACCTTATATATGAAGTAATCTATGACATATCTTTTGAACATGAATATTTTTTCAAAGGACAACATATTATGTATCAGTAAAACTTAGAAATACTCTACTACATACAAAGTGAATTATTTTATATATCACATAAGATATTCATGCTTCTTACATATCATCTCAACCTAGAATTTTTCAAATTCAAACATCTTATGTAATTATTAGAGTAAAAATACGTATTCCATATACAGTCAAACTGAGATTTATTTACTAAAACATATTGTGTATCATGTAAAATTTTCAATATATTATGTTTGGGTGATTTGTTTCATATAATAAATTGTGTCAACTTTTTTCAATTATGAAATTTCATTAATTAGAATAAGATCAGTTGCACTATTAATAATGAGCCATGTCACAAAGAATGATTCATGTTACAAAGAGTATTGAGTGGATTAAAAGGATACTACCTGATTAATGTTTATGTTATAAATAAATCATTTATTCCACAACCTATTGAGATGATTTGAGATAGATAAATTCTTAGGATTCATGTTCGTGTCCAACACAACATGCACCATGGTTCAATTAAAAAACTAAAACAATATCAGATGACCTGGAAAATTAAATCGATATGATGAAAGAGTGTTTTATTGCGTGAATATTTAAAAAATATTTAAAGAAATTCCCATGTGAATACGTAATTAATAATTTCCATCCCAATAAAAATTAAAGAATAGTTTTTATCAATACCACCTAGAAAAAAACAAATAATAGATTGTTGCATACGTGGAATGTTTTTGGAGGAGTGAGTTGAAGACTTCATTCATTTTCAAAAAAATTCCCTCCATTGTGAAAAATAAATAAAACCCATGAATAGATTGAAAAGGGATTGACCTTGAATCATATGATAAAAAAAAGATATCAAAAAACTATAAATAATAAGGAATGGAGTTTTTGATTGGTTTATCTATGATTGTATAATCATTATTAGTAGTTGTGAGAGGTGGAGACCCAAAGACGTCTCCCTTCTGAGTTTTGAACTTTATTATATCCATTTGAATTTATATAGAATTACTATTCTTGAATGAAATTATTCTATTTTATTCCTAATTCTAGTTCTTCTACTGATACTATTTTGTATTGTTATTTAATATGATATGGTAGAGTAGTAAAATATTTTGTTTAAATTTATAAAAAAATGTATTGTTTAGGAACATGAAAATTTTGATTAGGTTTAATTTTTAGAGGTATTTTAAAAATTATATCATTTTTTAAAGATAATAACACTCATATTAGGTTCCTGATATTATTTTAAAGTAGATATGGGTATATAATTTAAGGTATTATAGTCAACATTTATAAATTCATATAGGGGAAATTAATTGACAACTAAGAAGGGTCTATCCAAAGGCTAAATCTTATTCTCCAATGTTGTTTCTGAAATCTAGTTTCACACTTTTCTTTACCAAATATGATATTGATATTAAAAATCCACTCTCTCATTTTCTTTTGATAAATGTGATTTATTTTTATTTGGATATTTCAAAAACATATCAAATCCCCAATTTTCTTTTACTTTTCAAAAATAGAAATAAAAAAATGAATGTGTTGAACATTGTCTCTAGACTGCTTAAAAGAAAACCTTAGGATGGTATATTACATTCCCCGGGGATAAAATATTGATTAGTGTTTTAGGAAAAACCACTACCATCGGTAATTCTACATATGTAAATTATTATGTCATTGGATTGAAAACCCCCTACAAAAATGATTCAGAAACTTTCGGTCCACAATGCTTAATAAAACCAATACATGCATAAGTACTTTTCCCCCATGGAATATAGCCTAGATCCACTACATTAAAGGATCACCCTAATCATAGGTTTCCATTCTCTACTTTAGTGAACATCTGAATGTTTCAACCAAAAATTCAAAAAATAAAAGTATCCATCACCAAAATTTAAAAATACAAACTCCTAGAATTTGGGTTTTACAACTTCTAGTATTAGCATGAATGTAGCTAACTTCTTTAAGTATTTACAAATGAGAGAAAAAAAAGACCATAATACTTACATAATTGGAGTAGCATCAGGATATACTACCCCAAACAAATTCATTATCCACTTCATGACACCCTTCCAATTTTCCCAGTAGATCTTCCTCAAACTAAATGATTACATGACCAATGAATATTCTAAAACATTCTCTTTATCTATGAACACTCTTATTTTGAACCATCATTTATTTCACATCATTTTCATAATGGTTCTTATTTTATGAGGTTCTAATGAACCCTTAGACATTTCCTCTACGGAAAAACACCCACACTTCCCATGATACTTCATCAATGATGGTATGATGTATTTCTATGTCTCTTGTAAGATCAATCATAACATTTATCAGTTTTGATTATTCTTTTTCACATTCATGTTCTCGTGATAACCATGCCACAAACACCATTATCTAGTAGTATGATTATATTATATACCACTATCCTTCAAAACATATTCTTCTAAAACAATAAACCTTATCTATGCTTGTCCCTAACCACGAATCACCCAACGTGAATCCCACACCTTCCACAAATCTCTCATTCTTTTTAACTAAACTTCTTCCAATTGAACTGTGATCATGTTTTGTGACTTTTAATCTTTTTCTCCATGGAACAATCATAAACTTGAGTCTATCAAAAAATACTACTACTCCCTATCAAATATTTCTCTATTAGAATCAAAATTTCATTTTTTGGACTCATGTGGTCTAGGTGAAATATTATTAGCAATGAAAACCATCCCCTCCTCAACTATATGATTTATGAAACATTGAAAATTATAACTTTTAGGAATAAACATTTTAGTATTAGTTTTCCTAATGAAATATTCCTTTCTTCTTTCCCAAAATACTAATCATGAATATAGTGGAACACCATATACAATAGCATCGACTCAAAAACATAATATGATTTTATCACTAAAGACTCATTCAAGGAACATATTGAATGTAACCTAACTAAAACCATATAGAACAATCCATGTGATTGTTATCATGGCCTCTAGTCTTCCAACCACAATGATTATAGATAAGAAAAATATTATAGAACTTATAAATACTCCATAAGCAGAAACACTATTGTCCTCCATGCTCTAAAAAATCCACATTTATACCATAAAATAAATCCTTACTCATGAAATTATATCCTCCATAAAAAAACTCCCACTTAATCCAAATAGCATAGGGATTAGGAATATCTCTAAAAATCATCATAAATCTCTCCATTTAGTTATAAGTTACATATTAATGAATAGAAAACACCACCAAACTCACAATGGCAATGAATAATTATTTTAGAAATGTAGACTCCATAGTAGTGCCATTATCTACACTAATGAACATCGTTATATAAACATAGATACCACATCACCAATGGAATCCAATAGTCTTCCTACCAATATCTTTATTCCATAAAAATAAAAAATAGACCTAAAGATTCAATCCATGTAGGAGAAATTTTTATATCCTAGAAACACCACTTTTACCACTTCTATCATTATAGTGACACCTTTTGAGTCCTTCATAAACTACTCACTAGATTCTCTACAACCAAACTATAATACAACTTTTTGGGGATGTTGAGTCATTCCACCACTATATTTTACACCTTCTAGAAGACCCATGAATCAAAATTTCCCAAATTCTTTTAACTAAATTTACTGTTGAACCAAAACTATGTAATAAATCCACCAAATTCTTTAATCCACTATTAAACACCATGATCTTAGTGTTCATAATAGAGAAGTCCATGAACTAAAGACACTTCACTGATTCTATCCTCCATTGGTTATATATCTCTATCCTAGATTAACTTTTGGACATTCTTTTCATAAAATGGATAAGAAAAAAAATACATTACATGAAGACAACATGCAAACATAAAAAAAGCTATTATTTAGTGTGGACAATGTGTGTTGTATCCATAGAGTAAACTAAATATTTCATTCATAAGAATATAAACTCATATGATTTATAAGTATAATTTCATATATTAACCAAATTCATGTAATAGAACCTCCTTTTATTGGAATGTCCATGAACTAAATCCACTTCACTGTCTTCTTTTACTACTTCTTTCAATATGTATCCTATACTCCAAACTTTGACCACTAACCTTCATCACTAAAGCCTCAAACCCATGGAGTGTTGACTCAACACTCCATCCAATAATTCAAAATGTGTTTTAGGAACTCATTAATAACTTTGTACCACTATTCTAGTTATAGTAGTCTTAGTCAGTCATTTATCCACCACCACCAATTGATCTTCATGAAGAGAATTATTTTTCACTTTGATATTATTGAGTAACCTTCTAGTCAGTCTAAGGGAACCAGTAACTTGACTATAACTTATTTTAAATAGTAAAATTTTTCTTCAACAACTTTCTTACTTTCTATAACCACCACCAGAAGTCCAGGATGCATCCAAAGCACTCTTTTTATCAATATCAAATTTTCCTCCAAAACATGACTGAATTCACCAGGTGCATGTGTCAAATGATCTTTATCAGAATTATAGTTCTTAGAAATGACTATTGTACCTTCCACTAAGCATCATTAATTTAGCTAAAATTGTTAAACTATATCCACTGAACTAATTTATTTTTTAATATCTTCTGGACTAATTCCAATGAACTACTTCCAATGAACTAAACCTGAACTTCCATGGTGAATGGTATTTGTATTCATCCTACTTTCCAATGCATAAATTCTAAATATTTAACAATCATGTCTTATGACACTTAATCAAACAATATTTATCACACCAAACCTAAAAATGTGTTTAGAATATTTTCATTAACCTAGTGGTTAGTGTTGGATGAATGGTTGTTATATGGGGTATTAGATATAGATTTAATCATAGCTTTAGTTAATTTCCAATCAAATGGTTTGTATGGTATTAATTATTCATTATGTTGTTGAAATTTATTATGCTCTACTACCTGAGTTGAATAACATAATTGAACATATATTTGGTTTTGGGATTTGTATGACTTCCCAACATCTAGATTGTAGAGGATACAGATGGATGAATACTCTACAAACCCCACTCTTTCTTCCATACATTTTATAATATGTGTACATATCCGAGTCATGATGGTTAATGGTTATAGGATATGATCTAATATGGGATTTATTGGCTTATGATTATCACACATGTATATATATTGGATATAAGGTTATGATTCATATATATTTATAGGTTCTAATGGATTTTAGTTATCACATGTGTATATATGCAAAGGTTGTAATGAATTAAGGTATAATGTGTATTTTCATGAGTTATAATGGATCTATATTATATTACAAGATTATGGGGAGTTTATGGTGATGTGAATTCATGGTTTTGATTATGTAAATGTAACTATTATTGGTTTATATGGATATGTAATATGACTTATGGAAAGGATGGAAGAACAAAAATATGTGATGTTGGGGTTTAGAGTGTTGGGTTTAATGGGATAGTGGAGTGAGGTTACTTTCTTCTATATATTCATTTTAATATTATGTTACCTAATTCAATACGATATTTGATGGGTAATCCTTAGATAGGGTGGTAATATAGTTAATTTGGTTTGGGTAACAAGTTGTTTTCAATATTTATTCACTATGCCTTTAGTATTCTTCTTCCATGTTTTCATAAAAGGTTTTGTGGATGATCCTTACTAGATTAGGGAGGTTGATCATTATTAAATGGTGACCATGGATTTTATCCTTAGGTATTTCTTGTGTTATTTTATATTTCTAATCCAAGATTATACTTCATTATATGCATTGATATTGGTTTATTTTTATTATATAATTTATTGGTGGAATCTAATATTTTTCTAGGAATTATAAGGATAATACCTATCATATATGTGTGGTTTATACCCTTAGTGCTTGTCGCTAACTCGTGGTCTATTAGAGGTTGGATTTTAGGGTCACTCTTGTCCTTACTGTTGACCCAGAAGGGGTTCTAGTGGGTAAGGGTCATGAAAATATATCATTGTCAATAATTGTATCACCCTCACAAAACTACTTAGTGACGACCTACTGACCACATATTCATTTACCCCCATTTCTTCATTCAACCATCACATCGAAGTAATTTATATAGTCAGAGTACAATACCCTATAACTACCAAGAGGATAAAGAATTCACTATTTTAATATGAAAATTAGAAGTTTAAAATGGATAAATACAACATCAATGGTCTAAGTATAAAATATAATGTTACGAAAAATTGAAAAGTATTTAATTTCTATAACAAAATTGCTTTTTTTATGAAATATATTTCCAATATTTCTATGTTCACATCAGTCAAGACGTTGACATTGTTGTTTCTATGTACACTCCACTTGAAAAAAAATTTGGAATCTCTATGTGAAACCCATGTGAAAATAAAATTTCTATTTCCATGTTCAACACGATCCTCGCATAAAATTTCCATCAGCAACCCCCTATGACTTTAGTGCTAAGGTCAAATAGTGGAATAATGGACATGATGAATAATATGGACCACATAAAATTAGTCTACAAAATATATCTCAATAATGCATACTCGATGAAATAAAGTCGTCACTCCTTATCTTGGGTTTGAATATCTATGAAGGGTGACTGTCACCACTAAGTAATAAAATTTTGATTGGTCCACCCATGTTGGCCTCCTAGAGGTGAGACGGTGGTCACAACATCACAATATTTTACCATATATTTCACCTTATGTAGTGATTTCCTTTAATAGTGCTAGAAAAAAAGCACTGATAAAGGGGGTACTTTTATAAGTGCTCACAAAAAGCACTAATAAAGATATGTTTTATCATCACTAAAAAAACAATGATAAAGTGTACCCTTTTCAAGACTTTTTTCTAGTGCTTATAAAGGTCCCTCATTTATCATTGCTTTTATTTAGCATTGATAAATGTGTAACCTTTATCAGCACTTTAGTCCAATGCTAATAAAGGACATAGTGAGTAATATAATTTATATATAAATATTTATATAATTTTAAATAATATTTTTATCACAATAAATATATAAATATAAATATAATATATAAATACGATTTATATAACTTTTAATAAAAAAATAATCTTATATTCATATTTTTATATCTAAAAATTTATAAAATTTATATGATTGAAAATGTTTAATAGTTTGTTTATATACAATAATTAAAAAATGTGTATATAATTAAAATAAATATAATATGTTGATATTTTTTTTTAAAAATTTATATAATCTATAAATGAATATATTTATTTTAATATATATTTATACTTATATTAAATAATTTAAAATATATCTACATGTATAATTGTATCTATGTATGTGTGTTTGTGTCTGTACATATGTATGTCTATAAAGTGTACATGTATGTGTAAATGTTACGAGTTCAATTTTTAATATTTCTTTGATTTATTAAAATTTATTTATTCATTTATAATTATATATTCATTAATAATGTTAAAAATATATTTATTAATTTATTAATATTTATTTATAAATATATTTTTTTAATATATATAAATTTATCATTTTTATAATCAAAAATTAATGTTTATTTATATACATTACATAACAAATGCATGAATATAATTAATATAAATATGATATATTGATATACAAACATATTTATAAATATATAAATTTAATAATTCAAAAAAATTATATAAATATAAATGATTTATTGTTAAGATGTGTACAACAGTATCTATGGCAGATACTTAAATAGTTAATTATAAAATTAATATAATATATATAATGTTTAAAAAAATTATTTACAAAATTATATATATATATATATATATATATTAGAAGATGGAACATCTCTTTTGTTCTTTATAACTATGAAGAAACCTTGGATAGGTTAAAAATTTGAAAACACTCAATTATTGTGAGAGTTGGTTTTCCATTAGGTCACAAGCCATTGAAATTGCATGACGAGGAGTGAAAAATCGTTGATGTCTGAGGTTTAAAAAAATGGAACTGCATCCCAATTGGGCATGGGTACTTCTATATCTTATTCCCATAAGATAAGATGAAGAGAAGATCTTGGTGTCTCAGTTTAGTCTCCCTAAAACTAAGTGTGTTATGTATTCAGGAATGGGATCCACGATTTAATCCCTTTGTTGTTCGCAACACCTGAACTCAAATCTGGGTTCGAATATTTGGACTTAACTAAATTTTGTGGAACCCTTAGATCATATTTGACATCACTTCAGTTATTGGAATTCCCATCATAATGGATAAAGAAATATAGTAGGCCTGTAATAGGTATTTTTTATAAATTCATGTGAAGATGGATCTCAACACCCCATGGATTGATAAGGTGATTCCATCCATTTCGGATATTGATTTGGATCTGTGTATAATATATGATAATTGATATATATTTTTCTCGGAATGTCATATTATTGGTAAAAGAAAGGAAAATTATGGTAGAGATGTTCTCTATTCTTCTTTCAAGTGAAGGGGGTGATGCTGATAGAAGGAGACAAAGGAAGGGTGCATCAAAGGATCTCTCTTAGCCAGATACCGCCACAACACCTCAATTAAAAGATGAGGTGCTAGGTGAATGTAACTACCTAATAGATCCTTATGTGTGGAATAAAAATGTGATGACACCTATGGAGGATGAGGAAACAAGTGTGGCTATGTAGGATAGTGTACATAGAACATGTGATTAGATTGTTGAATGGGGGACTGGCCCTAGAAAACGTGCAGTTGATGATGAACCCATTAAGGTGAAATCCACTAAATAAGTGAATGAAAAATAGTTTGGAGACCATAAACATATCCAAGAGAAACTAATTTCCTCAAGGAAATACAAAGGAAAGAAAAAAATGGATTTTGATGCATATGTGCATTCTAGTCCTAGAAATGTCAATCAAAACCATAACGTGGTAATAGACACTGTTTCGGAGAGGGGAAAATCCATGATACATGATGATTCAATTGAAGTGGGATAATTTGTCACACCTCTTGAGAACCTAGGTGTGGTTCAAAAGACTCATGATAGTGGGAAGTGGATTAAACTTGATTTTCCATGTAGAAGCATGAATGAGAGAGCACTGGAAGAATGGGAAAATATAATTTTTTTACTACCAATGTGATTGATATGAAGGGTCCCCCACTAAACTCTATTAAGAACTTTTTAGTATGATTGATATTTTAAATAGGTATAATAGTTGTTAGGTATTTTGTGAGGAATTTGTAAATAGCCATGAAGCTATCTGGATTGGAATATCAGGGGTTTAGGTTTTTATGGTGAGTAGGACCGTCGACCTATTGAGGATCCCAACCCACCAGATGATAAGGATGGGACATGGAAATAGCCTAAAACATGGAGGAGGGTCCAACATCCAAGAATTATGGGTGGTGGCCAACTCCATAGATGAATTTTCTTTTTATATCTTCTAGATAATGTCATGCATTGCCTTTATGAGGTGGTTTATCATTGTCCTTTATTCCCCATATTTCTTTATACCTTGTACTTATTTTAATTTAATAAATTTTGGGGTCATGGGCTATAACCCATGGTTCACACCATTTTGACTATCTATTATTATAAATATATATAATTATATACAAAAAAATTATAATTATATAAAAATATTAATAAAAATATTTATTTATAATTAGAATTAAAAATAGATTAATATATATTTAAATTATTATAAATTTATATTAATTTTTTTATATATAATTAAATAAATATATCTAATTATATTAATATATTTATAATTATATAAAAATTTATAAATATGTTTATTTATAATTATACGTATATATATATATTTATAAGTATATATATATATAAATAATTATATATAAATACATGTAATTATAAAAAAATATTTATAATTATATTAAAATATTTTTATATATATTTATTTATAATTATAATTATCAATATTTGTATATTTATTTATTTATTTAAATAATTATATAATTATAATAAATGTTTCTAAATAATAAATATGTATTCATATTTATATAATAATAAATATATATATATATATAATTATATAAATATGCCCAACACAGCGTGAACCATGGGTTACACCCATGATCCCAAAATTTTTAAAAAATAATGATAAACTATAAAGGGAGATGACTTGCTGAAAGCAGTGATAGGCCACTTTCGTAAAGAGAAATAAATTGAAATATCCAAAATCCAGGAGAAGAATGTTCATCTAGTGAATTAAGATTAACCACTGCCCCTACCTCTCCTATGGTAGTCTCTCCTACATGTTTTGGGATTTTTCTATGTATTTTTATCATCACCATGAGGCCCAAATATGTCATCTGATCAGGTAGGATCCTCAATAGTCTGAGGCACCAACCCACCTGTCGTACATGGGGTTGATTCTTACATTCCAAAAATGACTTATAGATCATATTCCTTATGTATCAAAATAATACGATTTTTTTCCTCTATTTTGAGTGTGTCACTTATTTATTTTAATAAAATTAATGTCCATTTAAAATAAAAAATAATCACTTGGAGTCATATCAATCACACTATGCATTAGATTAAGGTGCGTATAATTTCTATACATCATAAATGATTTATGGATTTTATTCCTAAAGTATCAAAACAGTAAGAATGTGTTTTATCAATTTTGAGAATATGGCTTGTTTTTTTTACTAAAATGTCATTTTAAAACAGAAATATACACATTGATTCATATTGGGCACATTGTGTGTCGGTTTGACATGAGACTTTTTAGTACATGCCACAAATGACTTATGAATCATTTTCCAAAATTATCAAGAAAATCAGATAATGTTTTCTTGGTTTTTAGTGACATACACATGTTTTGAACTAAAACATTAATTTTAGACTAATAACGGACACTTTGAGTAACACTGGTCACAATGTGTGTCGGATTGAGTTTTAGTTGATTCCTACACAACCCAAATAAATTATGGATAATTTTTCTAATGTATCAATACAATACTAATGCATTTTATCATTATTATGTATTTCAATTTTCCATTTTACTAAATTTAATGTCATTTTTAAATAAAAAGACACAATTGGAGTCAAAATAATCATAATGTTTATCAGATTGATGTTGGGATGATTTATACATGTCACAAATGACTTATTGATCATGTTACTAAAGTATAAAAACAATATGAATGCACTTTCATGGATTTTAGTATGTCACTTATTCTTTTTACTAAAATAAAAAAGAAACATTTAGAGTCATCTTGGTCACATCATGTGTCAAATTGAGGTGAAGTTGATTCCTACATGTCAGAAATGACTTATGGATTGTCTTACTAAAATATCAAAACAATGTAAATTTATTTTCTTGGTTTTCATTATGTCACTTGTTCTTTTTACTAAAATTAATGTAACTTTTAATAAAAAGACACAATTGGAGTCAAACTGGTCATAAAATGAATTGGATTGAGGTGGGGTTGATTCCTACAAATCACAGATGACTTAAAGGACATTTTACTAAAGTATAAAAACAATTTGAATGTTTTTTATCAGTTTTCAGTATGTCACTTTTTCTTTTTAATAAAATTAATGTCAGTTTAAAATAAAAAGACACACTTGGAGTCATATCGGTCACACCATGTGTCAGATTGAGGTGAGTATGTTTCCTACACATCAAAAATTAAATTTGGGTTTCTTTCTTAATGTATAAAAACAATATTAATGTTTTATCTTGGTTTTCATGGTGTTACTTGTTCTTTTTACTAAAATTAATGTTAGTTTTTTTTAAATACACACATGGATTCATACCAGTCACATCATGTGTCGAATTGAGGTACGGTTGTTTTCTACATATCAAAAATGAATTATGGATCATTTTAATAAAGTATCATAACAATATAAATTTTCATGATCATTTTTTAGTATATCACTAGTTCTTTTTACAAAACTTCATGTCAATTTTAAATAAAACATCACACTTTGAGTTATACTGGTGGTGTTGTGCATCAGATTGGGGTGAGGATGATTCCTACATTTAAAAAATACTTATGGATCATTTCCCTAATGTAACAAAACAATATTAATCTATTTGATTGGTTTTGATTATGACACATGTTCTTTCTGGTAAAATTAATATCAATTTAAAATAAAAAGACACACATGGATTCATATCGGTAACACAATGAATCAGATTAAGGTGTGGTTTATTCCAACACATCAAAAATGACTTAGGGATCATTTTACTAAATTATAAAAACAATTTGAATTCGTTTTCTCTATTTTGAGAATGACATTTGTGTTTTTTACTACAATTTCATTTCAAACTACAAGCACTCACTTTGAGTTATACCGATCACATCATGTTCTAGTTTTATAGGAGAATGATTCCTACACAATTAAAATAACTTATGAATTTTTTTACTACATTATCAAGATAATATGAGTATTTTTTCTAGTTTTTCATTGAGTAACACATGTTTTGAACTAAAATGTCAATTTTAAATAGATAACAGATACTTTGAGTCATACTGGTCACATCATCTATTAGATTGAGTTGTTTTTTACTACTACACAAAAAAAATTACTTATGGATAATTGACCTGAAGTATAAAAACCATACAAATATGTTTTGTTTGTATCTATTATATCACATTTCCTTTTTACTAAAATTAATGTCAATTTTAAATAAAAATACACACTTTGAGTCATACTTGTCACACCATGGATCGTATTGATGTAGGTTTTATGCCTTCTCATCAAAAATAACGTAAGGATCATTTTAATAATGTATTAAAACTATACTAATGTACTTTCATGGTATTTATTGTTTCAATTGTTCTTTTTACTAAAATTAATGTCAATTTTAAATAAAAAGACACACTTGGAGTCACATTAGTCACAGTATGTGTCGGATTGAGGTTTTGTTGATTCTTACATGTGACAAATGACTTATCGATTGTGTATATTATTCAAAAATGGGACAACCTTGAGTTCCTTTAAATCTATATCTTAAAATTTTCCCATAAGAACAAAAGTCATTTATCATCCCATACAACATAGCTCTCAAAATGAAATATTCATTTTTTTACAAATAATTCAATGTAACACCTAAATCCCAAAATAATTTCAAATATTCAATCAATGGAGACAAATAAATATCAATATCACGATTTAGTTGTTTTGGTATTGACATAAGCATATATATAACATAATTTATTATCATATCATGCATAACCACGGTGGAAATTTATAATTTACCAACATAAATGGACATGTACTATGAGTGTAACATTGACAACCAGCAGGATTCACTCCATGTGTAGATAGTGCAAGATGAATGTTTCTCAGCTCATTTCCAAATTCAAGATACTCCTGACCAATTATCTTCCACTAAGGAAAAATTGAAGGGTGATGAAATATCTCATCTTTATTTATTGTATCTTCAAACAACATCAAAAGACTTATAGTATCATCACTTCAATATAGGTTCATAAACAATGAAATATTTTCAAGTATATTAATACTTTAATAGGACCCAATTCAACAATCTTATATCAAGAATCACCACACTTTTTCTATTATTTAAGTGATTCATTGTCCTTGAAAAATAGTATAAAATCATTTCGATGGGAATTTATTCTTTCATAGATCATACCCATTAAAAATAGCATTCATTTAGCATCATATGTTTATATAGGAATCTCATTATCCTCTAGGATCATATCATTAATGATAGAAGGTATTTTAGTAAAACCTATATCACTCCATCCATTACCATCTTTTAGATTATATAGCTTCAGTATGGATGAAAATTTGGTAAATTTAGTGAAACCAGCAAACAATGGTATCTTTGAAAAACACTTTAACTTCTCAAAATAATTTGAAAAATCACAAATTCCATATTAAAATATCATTTTATTTTTCTCAATATAGTCTTCATCATCATTCACACTTGTAATCACATCCTAAATATTGTCTTGTTCATTTTACACACTTGAAATAATATCAGATGATCCATAAAATGTAGTTTTGTCCTATCCACTAGAAACATTAACTTTTTCACCATGTTTAGTTCAAAATTTATAACTTTGATCTATTCTGTGATAGATAAATCATTCTTTTAGCTCACCTAGATTAATTATTATTGATTACAAAATGTGTAAACATAGGAAAAATTTTGACAAGGGTTATATGAATGATATTTTACAAACATGATGAACTCCTTCACCCAATCTTTATACTCTTTTGTTATATGATTGACATCCAACCATTTCTTATTCATATACAACCTATTTTATATAGTAATAACAATATTTAACAAAATAAATAAATACACAAAAAAGGGGACTTTCAAAAAAAGGCAACCAAAAATTTGAATGTTTCAAATAATTTCATCATGCTTTGAAAAAATGAATAATTGAATTTAAGAAAAAAAATTACTCCACTGGTGGTTAGTGTAATATTCTAAATTCATCCACAATGATCATCAGAACTAGTATGGGATGACTACTGCTCAAATTAGTTCAAGAAACATAGTTTCATGTCCAAAAGAGATGGGGGATGAGTCTCTACAAAGAAAATGAAATTGAAAATTTTTTGAGGTGAAGCTAATGAGGATGATAGTTATTATTTCATTTTGTTTCTTGAGACTCACCCACTTAACATATAAAACCAAATAAGATATAATATATAGTGGTGGAATACCATAATTTAATCCATGTAGGTGATGTTAGATAGAATGTATGTTTATGAGTTTAAATGGGGGTAAAAATTAATTAACAATTTATGTGAGTGAGGTCATTATGGATATCATATGGGTTGAATTGAGTTACCGACATGCCCTTTCCAGGGTATTATTATCAGTCTATATTATGTAGGTGGTGAGATTATGTGTATCTAGGAGGTCTCCAAATGTTAGTGTGATCATATAAATATTGATATCTCCATTTTTCCTTACATATGTTTTCATTTATAAATATACATATCACTAATCACATTGATAGAGCATACTACGTAATAAATAAAATTGATGAATCTATTCACTCTAATTTCTAATCAAAAAACTCCATTTTAAAATTAATGTGAAATTTAAAAGATCATTTATTTATATCATCATTGAAATACTAAATATCATCCTCATTTTGAAACATTATAGAAATCCAATTTATTTTCTATAAAATCAATTATTTACCCTTAAAATCACATTTACATTATTAAAAACCAATTTGAATAAAACTACTAATTGTAATAATGGAAATAAAAAATTAAAATATATCTTATTTGAAAACCATTTTCAGAACAGAAAATATGGATTTTGAATATACTAATGGTTTCAAAAAAAGATTATATTTTTTATATATATTTTCAACAACAAAATTGAATTTCAAATCATTATATTCATACTCAGATTGTGAAAGAAAATAAAATAGATCAAATATCATATCTTTCACATCACACCTCACTGGTCTATTAATATTTTCAAGTTGTTGAATTGTTTCTTTTTTATGGTTCCATACCTCAATGTTGGTTTGAAATCTAACTCTAGTGTTATGATAACTTACTTGTCTATGTTTAAACCATGTTATACCAATGAAATTATAAAACGTATGTGAATAAGATCCCCCTTAGATACATTGTTGAACATGAAATCCAAAAAATATATAAAATCTAATTTTGAAACTCATTCATTAATCAATTAAATGCATACAACCATCTTTTATCCATTATGAATTAAACCATAAAATATTTCATATAATAAATTAAATATTAATTATCCAAATTAATTTGTTGAAAAAATAATCATCATTTTACAAAATTATAAAAATATAGAAGTATAATTTATAGAAATAAAATTTATGAAAGTATAATAGTATTGAACTATTAATAAATTGAAAACATTATACAAGTATAAAAGTATAAATTAAATTTTTTTATATATTTATGTTAGCATAAAAAATTATAGGCATATATAGAAGTATAAAATTATATATAATTTATAGAAGAATATATATTTTAAATAAATATAAGTAATTTATAAATATATATTAATTATTAAAACTATATAAAAGTATATATAATTTATTGAGGTATATAGTTCTAAAAATATATAAAAGTGTAAAATTATAATATATAAAAGTAAAATTTATAAAAATATAAAAGCATAATGATTTATAATTAATATAAATATAATTTTATATTAATTTATAAATCTAGAAAACTATAAATATATATATAATTAATAAAATTTTATATTTAAACTCTATATGTAAATATTATATACTATAAAATTTATTAAATTATATAAATTTAGAAATTAATAAAAGTATAAATGTATATATATTTTGTAGCATCCTCGACCTAATTAGCACTGTTCGAGTGGTTAATTAAGTCATGGATGATAAAAGTTGTATCAGAGTAGTTCTTAACTAAGAATTATTAGTTTCATTCGATTGGCGATTAATGGTACCAAATCCTTTTATTTTAAGTTGGTATTAATATTTAATCTATGGAAGATTGAATATTAGGATGTTGTTAGATTTGGGTTTATTGCTCATGCTTGGGTGCCAACAACCCCATGCATGGGGGACAGACCGAGTTACCATGAGTGGGAATTCTATTCTGGTTCTATTCATTTTATAGTTTATATGATTTCCACCTTGAGTGGATTACTTGGAGTGTGATTTTTAATTGTTATGAGTTTTTATACATGGCCTCGTATGGTATGGAATGGGATATGGGAACCTTAGCTCAAGATGAAAGGGATATTTTTTGTGTGGTGTATGCATTATTATTCTATCATAGGCACATAATAGGATGTTTAAATTATATATGCATGTTTGTATATGATAAGAAATGATATATGAAATTTTATATTTTTGGTGATGTTTGGTACATTTATACACAAGTCAGGCTCTTATAGGAGCAGGTAGGTAAGAAATAGGGTGATGTTGATCACCAGGTTGGGCAATGTGGTTGTCGGTTTAAGGTGGAATAGTTTTTCAGGATTATTATATCCTCTAGAATATTTGATACTTAGCTATGGTATTGGTGGGTAAGGATACCATGTGGTCGGGATGCCTTGTGAAATGGTTGAAATTTAGGAGTAAGGGTTGTGAGTTGATGTTGACTATTACTATATACATTATCTGTGATATTTTTATATGTGTGTAATATGGGATGTCTAGCCATGTGTTGGTATTCAGTGGGTTCCACCTAGATGGATCTTATGGACAATTAGGTTGGTGAAGGTTTAGTATCGTAGGATCACGAGAAGGTTGAGACCCCTGAGGGTCAGGATGAGAAAGATCAGGATTTGGAACAGGTTTAAGTGGAAGTAGGTCATCCATCAGACTTGATAGATTTTGGGTCGTGGCTTGAAGATTATCACTGAGCGAACTTGGTGCAGTTTATCGAGGGTATTGATATGGTAGATTAGGTAATTGAGCCTTCTAGGGAATATCTAAATCAAGAGATCCAGACATATCACCCTCCATGTTTCTAGGGTGAGAGTGGTCTATAGGTGGATGAGAACTAGGTCAAGTCCATGTAGATGATTTTTGGGTGCTAGAACTTCCTCCAAGGTAGAGGGTGAAATTGGGAACATATATGCTCAATGGATCAAAAAATAACTAGTTGAATATATAGGTGCAGGTTGGAAGGCACGAGGGACTTTTATGTGTGGATTTTGACACCATGTTCTTCAAGCACTTCTTTCAAGAGATGTTGAGGGAAGAAAGGTATCCTTAGTTCTTGAGCCTTCTGTAGGGTGACATGAATGTCATGGAATATGTAGATATGTTCAACAAATTTCCTCTCTTTTGACCCAACATGGTGGGAGACGCCACCTTGATGGTGATGTGTTTAAAGGATGGTTTACATCATGCCATTTCGGTGTAGGTGAACAAATTAGGTTGGCCTCATTCTAATAGGCAGTGGACCTGGTGCTCATACCTGAGGGAAATTTGATGTATTGGTTGTACTCAAGTCTGATGACGACATTAGGTGATTTCAGTGGAGATACTTCAGATAGAAAAATTTGAGGCAGTGATGAGTTCCAATAGGGCGGTTTGGCCAAGGACTTAGCTATACCACCTCATAGTGGATCATCTAGGGTTTAATATTAGTTTTGGAAGCCATGAAATGTTCTAACATAGTGTGAGTGGCCTCCAAAACATTGTCTAGCATGTATGTTGGTTGGGAATCTCATGAGGTTCAGTAAAAAGCCTTCTGAGGCAGCCAATTGTTAGGGATTAGGGCAGACTCAGGGTTATGATGTCGGATCAAGAGCAGTACCAGGTGATGGTAACAAAGTTTCAGTTTCATGCAGAGGCAGTGGTAGAGACAGTGGGGGATGGAAGTGGGATAAGTGGCTCGGGGCTAGTACAACACTAAAGGAAGGATGTGTCTTAATAAGTTATTCATTTGAACCGGTGAACATCCTAGAGCTTCGAGGGTCTAAGTAAGCTGGTGAGCCGATAATGGTTAGATATACGCCATGGGCCTAACCATTCATATTTTTTTTTATTTTGGCATGTCCTTTTTAGTCATGTCCATTTTGGGTGCATTAGGTGAACAAGATATATATATTCTGAACAGATGATGGTTAGTGGGTTGGAACTAGCTCGAGTGTTATATATATATATATATATATATATATATATATATATGGTTCATGGCACCGAGACTCATCTGGGAAAGTTGATGTATTCATGTTTATTGAGGTGTGTTGTCATTGGGGAATCAAAGAGATAAAAGTTACTTCAGGTGTGTTTCCATATGGGAATCATTGTGATGCAGGGTTTGATTGATTTGTGAGACATAGGTTTTCATTTTGAACATCTGATGAGAGGCGGGGCCTCATTGATTCCATGTGTGATATGGGAACGAGTAGGGAACTGATGCAGTGCGGGATTATGATGGGTGTCGACCATGACATAGGAGCACTAAAGGAGGTGAAATTGTGACGATGTGTCACAAGAGGACATTTGATTCTTGGAATGGTTAGTGGTCCAGTTTTTTGATTTGAACATTTGGTCGGGATGTGGCTGGTGTTGGTCACTCTTAAGGTGGGGAGCCCCCTTGAGGTAGTTGACCTCTTCACCGTTGAATCATGGTAGTTTGAGATCAATTTATCATGATGGTATATTCAATACCATCTATAGGTTTTGTTTTATATCTTGGGTATAAGCTATGTTAATTTGGGGATATTGTAATGTTCGGGGGTTTTAGAGCGGGTTGAAAACCTCTCTCTTTTTGAATTTTTGGAATTGGTGGTTATGAAAATTTATTTCTAAATCATTGGAACCTAATTATGTGTTTTATATCATCCCAATATATTTTTTTATGGGTTTTGAGATTTTTCACAATCCTTTGGTGTTTGGATGGGTTTTGGGTGCATTGGAGGCCCAAAGGCCTTGTTTTGGTGAGTTGTCGGCTAAGGTGCACAGTTTGGGTAAACTGTAAGGCATCTCAGTTAAAATTGTGAAGCCCTATTTTTTCTTTGAGAATAGTTTTGGATAATATAAATGGAAAAGTGCATGATTGTTTGAGACTTCTACAGTTTTTAGAAGAGGTCTACCACATGGTTGGTGCACGGTTAGGGAAAACCATGTGCAAGCCACATGGGTAGTGCCCCATAAGAGGTACCTCAATATTGTAGCTCCTTCAGTTTGCACACGGTAATAAAAACCATGTAAGATAATTGTGTGAACATTAAAATGTGTGGAAATTCTTATTTTCCACTCTCTTTATTTATCTTTTTGTCTTCTTTTTCCCTTCCTTCTTCGTTTATGGGTCGCACATCAGTAAGGAGGAGCTCTCCTCCTCCTGTCCTTATATAATCCTAGGGTGTGGTCTAAATACTCAATCTATGATCCATTTCTATTGTCATCGAGTGCATTAGAACCATGTCGTTGATTTTGTCCTCTCCCATTCCTCTCCCCTTCTTTTTTTCTCCTCATAGAGTGTCAAATCTATTTGAGTCATTTTTCTGTATTTTCAATACATTCATCATAAACACCAATTTATTCCAAACCACTTCAATTTAGAGGCTAATATCGGATGTTCCAGCATCTGTGACTCCAAGGTAGGTGGTTCATAACTTTCATCTTGATTTTTTGGTCCTTATGGGGGTGTGTCTTTTAGCACGTCATTGGGTAGTTGAGAGAAACCCTTTTTAATGTGAATGTTTGATGTTAAATTGAATGTATGACCTTATGGGATATTGATGGGAATTCCCATACGTTATTCTCTCGTGCGAGGATGGGTTATAGGTTTTAAACCACCTTGGGTAGTTAGGCGAGGTGATATGATTATGTTAATTAAATTGTTTTATTTAAATTGAAGTGAATTATATAAATAAATGTCTTGTGTTATACTGTTGAGATCCATGGGATTGTGATAGTGTTGGCTTGAGGTTTGAAATGGTGATAGCCATCGGAATTGAAGAGGTGGTACCATCAGGATGGTCTAGGCCAAAGTTATGTGGTTGAAGTGATCATCGGTTGGGTGTCATGGATGTTGGTTGAGAGGGTGTGGTTGTCTGGTTGAGGGCCTGGCCCATGATATTGGATGAAATAGTCATCAAATTTGAGCAACATTGTAAGGACCCTGCCTTAGACATGTCATGAAAGAGGACCTTATTCTGTTCTTGGTTTTGGAAATAGATACATGCTTACAAAAACATCATAGTTACAACGAAAAACTAAAAAAAAACTGCAAGATCAACATCGCTTTTGTTGCGCTACAACAACGATGACCAATTCTGGAAACTTGTGAAAAATATTTCAAAAACGTGGGGTGAGCACAAAAGATTCTCATTAAGGGGTTTTGAAAATAATTAATATTTCTTTGGAAAACACCCTTTGAAAATAATTTCACATACTTAAAATAATGCCTTTAAATAAAATGTCATCACTTTTCAAAGGTTGCTGGAAACCATTTACAAAATTACACACAATCATTTAAGCATTCAACTGAATACAACTAAAATATCGTGTTACAGAGTAAGCTTGATAGTATAAAGAAGAATAACATGAAAAGTATGCAAATACTACAAAGCATGAACATTATCAGAGTTGCGCATAAACAATTTCACTACAAATTATAAAAATGAACATTATAATATGATAAAAGTAATGCTAACATTTTCATTAATATCCTGGAAAGGGAAACTGGTTATACTGCAACACTATCTCATCATATTCCATGTGCACTTAATCTCATACTCATAGGTTATGGTTCTTTAACCAAGGATATTCTTCTAGTCGAAATAATCACTTGGTTGGTCATATACAAAAACATAATGAGGAAACGTATAATACCGGACTCATGTCTGAATGTCTAGGCCTCACGCCATGACCTAAGGGTAAAAACCCAATATGAATATCTCAAGAACTATTGATGCATTGAAGAGCTTACTTTTACAGGTCTCCAACCCAGATGGCTTACTTTTTCCAGTCCCCAACCTGGAGGGTTTTCATTTAACCGGACCCCACCCCGGAAGTCCAATACATTACTCATATGTCAATAAGGTCGGATATTCAATGTGTCCCATACCACTTTGAATATTTAATTTTCAATTGATATTACAAAAAAATACTCCAGTGTTTTTCTGAAAATGTTAGGCAAGCTTCTAAAAACAAAATAACTAATTCTGAGACTGCTCGACTAATTATAGGCCATGATGGATCCACGCCCAATCCCTTCCTCTCTACCACACTCGAGAGTCAGTTTTTCTAAGAACTTTTTTATTCTTTCATTAAATATGTATACATTTGCACAGGGATTTCATATTTTAAAACATGTAAACAATATTTGATACAAATGTAATGCATATACATATACGCTCGTGTATATATATGAACTTTCATAATAATTTCTCTGCTTGTTCTAAAGTAGTCGATTTACACACCGACATATCCTTGAAGATATGGAAATAAATAATCAAATGCTTACATAGTATGGTAAACATTATTTTCACATAATATAACACATAAAATGACTGGGGATTATGGTTTTGCCCATGAAATGATAACTTCTTGGCTTAAAGTCCCAATTTCATGCACATTTAATAAAACGAATGCTAATAAAAAATATAGTGAGCATGCAATTAGACCAAATCACAACTTGGTTATCTAATAACAATAATTGTAGGGGGGTTCATTTTGTAATAAACATTTAATTAGAAAACACATAATCCCTCAAATCTTTGTATCCTTAACAAAATCCTTTCAAATCACAATTGTGTTAATATAATCAATGCTTGTTTGACATAAGAACATTTTGGTTTAACCCCTAAAATTATCATTCATTAAGGTCTTACATGCATCGTTCATATCAAAAGCATTAATTAAATTATGGTATTCATTACTTGGAAATAGGGTTTTGGGAAATTATACATATAAAAATATTTATAAAAACGTATGTACAAGGGATGTACATATTTAGTATTTTCACAACCGATTAATATTTATTAACATCTTACATGTAATAAATATTTCTAATAAATATTTAATTAATAAAACCACATGAATGAAGGCCAAAACATGTAAGGTTTATAACATGTGTGACTGAATGTGCACACAATTATGAAATTTTGGGTTTTCTACACTAAATATTATTCCAAATGAACGAAAATGACATTTTGCATCTAAAACATTACTTAAAGCTTGGAAATCATCTTTTAAAAATTATAAAATGGAATTGGATTGTGATACATAAATATGTATATATAAATATAAGTAAATATATTTAGGTTTTAAAAACATAATTCTATTTAAGACCAAAACATATTATACATCAAAAACATTGTTTAAGGTTTGGAAATCATGTTTTAAAATCGTAAAACAGATTATAATTAATTACACATGTATAATCTGAATGTACAAAATTGTATATTTGGTTATGATTTAATAAGAACAATTCAAAGAAAACTCTTCAATTATTTATGAACCTTAATAGAAATAATAATCACGATCCTCTAGACCTGTAAACGTTTCAAACATGATGAAACTAAAATAAATAAATAAATATATTTATATATTTATATGTATATCGTATATACATATAACTATATAAAATTGGTTTTGTAAACTAAAAACACAACATGATAATCTCTTTCAGAAATTACCAAAACATCAAAGGTCTTATTGAAAACTTTAAAACATGAGAGAGTCAGTATATATATATATATATAACCATATATATAGAATATATATATATATATAAGGGTTTTGTAAACTAACGAAAACTAAGCCCCTAACCATGATGGGTTTTATGGTGTATACATAAATATATACACGATATAAATTTTTATATATATAAAGAATGTGTAATGAAGGTTGTAAAATAAAAAAAGATTATAAAAAAACCTTTATACCATTTTAAGAGAAACATAACAAACCCAATCACCCTGCTTGAAAGTGGAAGAGAGGAACGATCCAATACTAAATATATATATATATATACATATTGTATATCCGATTATACACTATTTTTGTATAATCGGTTTGCATCATAAAAACCAGTGGGAAAGTCCCCTTACATGGTTATCCATGCACGTGATTAACAAAACACCACAATACCCTTTTTGAAAACATTAAATGAGGAAGTAATATATATACATATACGGGTATATTGTATATACAGAATTGTATAACAGGGATTTGAGGTATCAAAATTGTTTGAAGACTATCCCTTACATGCGAACCCTTAATTAAAAATGTGATAAACACTTTTTTGGAAAGTCATGAAAATAGGAAGGAGTTGATATATATATATATATACAATATACAATATACACGTTTATACACAAAGCATTGGTAATCGGTTTCCATAACAATAATAGGTAGAATAGTCCCTTACATAGAAAACTTTGATAATCATATATTAAAACATTTAATACTAAATGGAATGTTATTTACTCATATATTTATGTTTAATAAACCATATATACACAACAACATGTTATAGGTTTTGTAAAACTAAAACGTTTAAAATATTAACCCTTACATAGATTATACCCGTATACAACATTTCAATGACCCAAATTGATTATCCTTAAAACAGAGAAGGTTTTGATATATATATATATTTATATATATATTATACATATATAGAACTGAACGAAAATAATCCCTTTAAAAACATTAATAAACCAAACATCCTATTTTAAAAAGAGACAAGAGTCAAAACTAGAATTGAATCATAAACATATATAAAAATATATTTATGTATATATATATAACCCGTGTATATACAACTATATGAGAAGGGTTTTCACAAAAATAATAACAAAGTAATCCCTTAATTGATCTCTTGGAAGAAAATAGAGGTGAAGAAAAAACTCTGGACACAACAAAAAAGGCATCCATGTTTATTCATTTGTGCAGACAGTGAAGAAAAATCCCTCCTGTGAAAAGGAGCAGAGTGACTCCGCTTATTATAACATCTAAAAACTAAGGTTAAGCTTGATGTGAATGCTAGGGAACTATTGAAGATTGGGAAATTCAGATGCACAATTGTAATAAATTATATAAAATGATCAGAAGTACATCAATTTTGACTGAAACTAAAACGAAAAATAGGAGACGAAAGGATGCAGTGCATATCTGTTAAAAAATTGACAACCAAACCACTGCAATGAGAATGGAAATAGACAACTAATATATTTAAAATACAATAAAAATCCCTATGTGATTCGAGAAAATCAAAACCAACAACCCTAATAGAGAACCTACCTCATAACTAAACCATTACGAAACCCTAACCGCGGACGGACCACAAACTCGACGAACCCCTTCTGCCTTGACGGCTGATCGCGATGCAGACAGCCTCGGACCACCTTTGGTGTGCGGCCATGGAAGCACATACCTTGCCTCCATACGCTCAGCTTCAGCATGCCACACCAGCCCCTGTCGCACCTCCCCATCCTCAGCTGACCTCAGACCACCCTCAACGCCATCCCCGAGCTCGCCTTGGATGAGCGATCTGCAGACAAGGCTGCGGCAAGCCTCAACCCGGCGCAGCGGTAGTCTCTCAACGAATCCCTACACCGAAACACCACTTGATATTATTATGTATTTTTTATCTCTTTTTTTATCCCTTAAGTTTGGTTTTCTCATTTTTTATTGTTGTTTTACATTCTTTTTTTTTCTTTTGGTCTGTTGCGCCTACCCATAATCGGGTTTCCTGTTTGTTATATATTTTTTTGTTATTATCCTTTATTATTTTATCAATTATCTTATTAATTATTATATCTTAAAATCATAATATTATATCTTTTTTGTATTTTTCTTTTGTTTAAGCAATCAGTGACTCTCCCCATAACACCATTAAAACACATTTATTATTTAAAAAATATTATTATTATATCATCAACATTATTATATATATATATATCCCAAATCATGTCAAAATTTATTAAATATTTTAACAATACATTTTAAAAAGTATGTTTTTAATACATTAATTATTATACACATTTATAAACAAATATATATATATATATATTATAAGATTAATTAGTTTATAAAAATGAAACTTATCATAATTATAAGTTTATCTTAATTTTTTATTTATAAATTTAAATATATATATATCATATCATTTGAATATTAGATAAGAGAATAATATTATTACATTTATAAATTAAATAAAATTTTAATTTTAAAAATATATTTATTCAATTATTATTATTATTTGAATCTATAAAACATTTATATATATATATATTTATATTTATTTAAAATGTTATAAATTAAATTAATAGTTCTAAAATATAACAAAATAACAATTACCATAATTTATACAAAATATTTATAATTTGTAACATTAAAATTAAAAATAATATATATAATTCAATATAGCAACATGTAATTATTCTTATAAATAATTATAAATACATGCACCAACATATAATTTGGAAAAAATATATTAATATATTACTCAAAAAAATATTATTTAACAATAAATTTAATTTACAATAAAAAGTTTCATTATTTTGAAAACTAATATAAATAAGAACAACAAATTTTCATTTTTCTTACATGAAGTCTTATGCAACGTTATCTATTTAAATTATAATTCTGTTAGTTATTTAACTATAATTTTATTAAACAAAATTCATACTATTAAAAATTATATAACAAATTAATCTAATCAGAATTTATAATTTCGTAATAGTAATAATTCAAAACTAATATTTTGATTAATATTATTATCAACCTAATTAGAATAATTTTATATTAAAACAATTACATATTCAAATAAAATACATTTATTATTACTAATTATATTTTTATATGTAAATATATTACATAAACATACATATATATATATATACATAGAATTTCAAAATTTAAAAATTACAATATTATTAGATTATCATCATTGTTCATTTATTTTAATATATATATTTACATATTTATTTAGCTTGTAAAATAAATGTTTATGAACCAAAACTAATTTCACTAAAAAATTTTTTATTAAAATATGTACTATATCATAATATTTATTTTAGATTAAAATGAAATAATGATCATAAGAAATTCGTTGCATGTTAGTAAATCTTTTTGAACACTTGATTTTTATTAATCTTGTTTTAACATTTTATCTATGTAAATATATATATATATATATATGACATAGATTAATTCACAACATTATTTATATTAAAACATCATTCTTAATTATTTCATTTATTAGAACAATGTCTTTGAAAATATATTTGACATCGTCGCGTATTAAAAACATGATATTTTTATTATATAAAAGTATTCATAACTTTTCATTTAGAAAATGCCTTCTTTTATAGTTTATATATAACATTATTAATTTTAAATTATAATTTATTTAAACTTATTATTATTTTTTGAATCACGGGGCATTACAAACATGGTCACATGGGAATGAGGAGTTAGGGTGGATGTGTCATAGGTATTAAATTGGTGATTGTCTCTCACCTATGTTGTCCAAAGAGCCAATTGGAGTCATGTGCACACTTGTTGACCCAGTGATGAGGTAGTTTTGACCACTCATGTGGGTAGAGTCCCCCAGTAGTGTGGCTTAGGTATTTGGTTTGGGGTGATTTCCATAGAAAGGAATTGGGAAGGTGAGGAGCCTTTAGATGATAGTTTTGAGGCTATCGATTGGGTTCTAAGGATTGACATATTAATTCCATTGGGCATGGACTATTTTGGGAGAATAGAGATAGCCTTTCCTTGGGATTTTTTTCTATGAGCTAGCACTGATTTTCATTTTAGGAAAGATATCATTGTGCCTCTGAACGTCGATCATCGAGCCAAAAGGTGTTTAGCATCATGGGTCTGAGGGACCATGGTTATACTGCTTGGGCGTGCCTTCAGGACGTCGGTGACATTATTTGAGACATGAGGTGTCTGTTGGCATGAGGTGTTGGATAGCACGAGGTGTTGGATTACTTATTTGGAGGTGGAACTTGAGGGTTTTCTTGGGATATTTGACATCAGGGGATAATGTGGGCCATGATCAAAGTATCCTCTCCCCTTCAATTATTCCAGAATTGGCATAAGCAGGTGATAGCTTCAAGGTGTCTGTTGAGCACTATGGAAGCTTGTATATACTTAAATTTCATGATATGTTTTCTTTATTTAATTTTATAATAAACTTGATTAAACACTTATGTTGGGTATTCACACATGGGTGGTATCCTACTAAGACTCATTCCCACACCCTACATGGGCCCTTAGGGATGTGTGTAGACTATATACTTTTACGTTTAGCTAAGGGTTCAGACTCTAGAGTTGAATCATAATTGAGTTAGTATGGATGGATGGAAGGGGACCTTATTTTTATTTCCTCGTTTGGAGATTTACTTTTTGGTTTACCTATCTATTTTATCATCCTTATCTGTTTGTATTTATAGTATTAATTCATTGGGGACCCGTTCTGGATATTGTATTGTATGAAATGTATTGGATGCATGCTTATTTTTCTAGCAGAATGTGGTATGTCTGTTTATTTATCTCTGCTGCTATTATTCGTGATGCTTCTATTAGTTTATGTTTTTGATTGTGCTTCTTCCATGGTCACGTTTGGTTTGAGTCTGATGATTCGTCCATCCAATGCATGTTATATATATATATATACTCAAACCATTATTTATATCATCACTTGAGGGTAAAGAGTCCCAACAATTAATCCCTTACACCCTCGCTGTTAGTTGGAAGCCTTTGGCATACTAGGAAGCACGCCAAAGGCCAGTGGCACTTGGACTAATAGCACTGTTCGGGTGGCTAATAGTGTTGGGGATGCTACATATTTAATAAAAAATTATTATTAAATTATATTATTATAATTTGATATATTATTAGATTTATAAATGTGTATAAATTTAAAATTGTATAAACCAATAAAATTATAAATGTTGAACAGAATTTTCTATATAATCTACACAAATATAATAATATATAGTATATAATTTATATATCTATATATAAGTCTAAAAATTTATATCTATAAGTATAAATATAACAAATTATAATTATAAAAAATTATGAATTTCTATTGATTACAATTTATAAGTTTATAAAAATAATAATTTTTTAAATAAAACTAAATGAAAAATATAATTAATATCCAAAATAAAACCCTTTTAAGAAAAAAAATTAATTTTAAAATAATTGAAGATATTGATAATCATATATGGAACATCACTATGTAAATCACCAAAAACACACCACATGCCTCATTGACAGTCATGAATAGACCACACCGAGCTATGAAACTAGAAATATTGTGCAAGGAAGGTATCCAAAATATCCCTCAAATCATTGCCCACACGAGCCACAGAATAATATAATACAAAATATCTACTGAAAAAATGAGAACCACAATCATGAACCCTTGAGAAAAGGGAGGTGTGTATACTATTTAAAGGTAGGTGTTTTTTAGTATTAGTTGTGTGTGGTGATTGTTAGGTTATTGATAATAAGATGAAGCCATTGGAAATGATGTTGGTGGTTGATATTTTGATCTTGTACAATAGGGATGGTTGTTTTGGGGGCTATTTGTTCGATCAATCAATAAGAAGTAATGACATGTGCAGTAGAGTTATGCGAGCTGAGACTGAAGAAATAATGTGGTCAATGGTGATAATAAGATAAATCATTGCATACCTTAGATTTGAAGAGATTGATTTTTCAATGTATCAACCAGTTTCAGCAGTAGGGTTCGGTGACAGTGGCAACGATGCTTTTGTTTTGAAAAATTTTAAAGGCGCAAGCAGAAACAACACTCTGTTAGGGTTCTTTTTATTAGAACATGTAAATATTTTATCAACACTTTCATAAAAACACTGATAAAGAGATTTTTTATCAATGCTAAAATAGAAAGCATAGATAAAACTGCACTTTATCAGGGGTTGATAAAATATGTCTTTATCCGCACTAAAATTCTAGAACTCATAAAGAATTGTGTTATCAGTGATTTTTTAGCGTTGATAAAGTGGTATCATTATCAGCACTTAAAAAGAACTAATAAATATCTAATATTAATAATATATTTATATTATTATATATATTTATAAAATTATATATATAATAAATAAATATATTTATTTATAATTATAATTAATAGTCTTGATGGGTGGGTTATCCCCTTAGGGGGTACTATGAACTGCAGCTCCGGCCTGTGTGTGTGTGCATAAATGTAATTATACCCCCAAGAACCTAATATATATATATATATATAATTATACCTCATAGTCTACACTACTTTGGTATATTTATATATTTATATATATTTATATGAATATATATATATTATTATAAATATAATTACTATATTTATTATTTAAATATATTGATTATACTTTTATAATTATTTAAATATATATATATTTATTATGCTCACTTTCGAATCATGGGACATTCAAATGATACTAGTAGAATAGATGTAGTTTGTTCTAAATGTCAGACCAAAGTCATGATCTACAACATTGCCATAGGAACTTTAATTCATAGAATCATGATGTTAACAATGATGGTGTTTCTAAAATTTTAAAAACATTTATTTGGTAGAATCAAGTTACTGATGTTGTTCCTACTGAGGCCTCTCTTAGGCTTAATGAAAAAGATCCATCCCTCTTGGATGGGTTCATTGTTCATGATATTGGTCTTGTTTCTCCTATTCAAATTGCTGGTAAAACTCACTTATCGTGCGATTATCTTTCTGATGATAGTCAAATAACAGTTGATGGAATTTCCTACAATGATTTTTTAAATGGGATCTCCATTAAATATTTGATATTAATGGGTATAGAAAGTGATGATGAGAAGACATATGATAGTTCAGAGATCACGGAACATTCTAATCAAGTAGAAGTTGACTTTAACATGTGGCAGGAGCAGACTATGATCAATTCCAAAATTAAAAAAGGGAATGAAATGATGGATGTTATATCACCAAAGAAGACTAAGTCAAAAAGGGTTGTTCGATCCTCCTACATATCTGCTCTATAGAAATTCAATTCCAAGGTTAACATGCCTACCCACTCCCTTAATTTAAAGCACATTGAAGGTAATTTTGGATATATGGGTAGATAACTCATTTGTGAATCAGTTGCTTCTTCATTACCTCATATAGAGGTTGTCTCAATGAAAAACACTCCAGATAAATCTACTGATGTTTCCTTCAATGGAAATTTAAACCAACAGGATCTTGGATTTTATTTCAAATCTATTTATGTGAAGTAATTGCCTCCTGACATAGCAGAGTTACATTTTTATTCAGATATGATGGTGACAAATTCACCTGGACACTCCCCTTGTGGGATGGGGCTACACTTTTTCTTTTCTACATTACCTATTGTAGCTTCTTTTCACTCTACATTAGGAAAAGTGGACGACAGTAAGATGAGTTTAGTTTCCACTAGCTCTGAAATAGGCATTGTCCATGCTTCTAGTGGAGTGAAATCCTCTATGAATCATGAAATAATGGGTGATAAGGTCTCCATTTTTGACACAGGTGGTTCTAAATAACATGCTACTCCAAGTGTGCTTGCACATGATAAAAACACGGCTTCACATCTTGTTATTGATCTACTGGTTTCTTGAGTAGATGAATCCCTTCTTGGGGAATATATTTTTTCAAAGTAGTTCCCCTACATAAACTTATAAGGGTATAGTAAATATGAATGTGAGTCATTGCAATTTTTTTGATATTCTTGCCTCGTCCAGCAGTGATGATGTTTGGAAAAACATGTTGGCATGTATGGAGCTGATGTTATGAAGAATGATGATGTTGTCGAGATCTCCGATGATGGTGGTTGTCTATGGATGCAAGTCGAGACTTGGAGGGGATGACATCCTTGTGTTAGGGACAAACGTCTCACTCCTCACAATATGAGCACTCGACCATGAGTGTGTTGACGATGTTTTTAGATTTTGTGGACCATCGTGGGATTATATTTTCCTATGCCTTTCTATTTATTTATTTATTTATAATTATAAATTAATATATTTAAAAAATATTCATATTTAATTATAAATACATGATTATAAATATATATTTATAAATACAATAAATATATTTATTATTTAAATATATTTATTACAATTTTAAAATTATATAAATGTGTATTTAGTTATTTACATTTACAATTATAAATAAATATATTTAAAAAGTATTTATATATAATTATAAATATATTTATATAAATATGTATATTTTTTAATATATAATTATACATGAAATAAATATATTTGTCATGACCCATCCTCGGGGCCCGTGGCGTGACTACCACAAGTCTGCCTTCTATAGGCCAGGGGCTGGCGACTAGCACCAAAGGCGTAAATCCTGAAAAAAGGGAAGGTATTGCCTTTGTAAAGTAAACAAACACCACAGAGTACGCAAGCTGAAATAACACTATGTAAACTGAGTACAAAAGTAAGTTATGGAATGTAAATGGGCCAGAATACAAACCTAAATGAAAGTAACGTACAACTAAAAGAAAGTACGACAGTAGAAAAGTACAGCAGCAACACCAACCTGTCCACTGGAATTCCCACCTGAAGGGTGGGTACAGATAGTCTCCTCAACTCCTTGGGTCCAGCCATCCGCTCCGTGTATGTCCCGTCTAGTGATCTTCCTCCAGGTACTTCCCAGCTCCACGAGCCTCCTCCTCGATAAGCGTTTTCCGTCATCTGCATCCAACACAACGTTGTGCGGGCATAGCTTGTGCAAGGGTGAGTATTTGATACTCAGTAGGGACCCCAAGACTCCCAATGATCTCCCAGAATCCATGAAGGATAAACCACAATGGAAAGATATGATCACGAAGTATCGACCAACACTACTTAGGTATATTCCCATACATATACCAAAGTCATCAATTCCAGTTCTGCTCCAACTCACGAGCCCAAGTTCAACCCAATCCACATAGGAAAGTAAAACCCAATCCACACAGAAAATCACAACCCAATCCACACAGGATAGCAAGTCAATCATATCGATGATAATGATTGAAAGTCAAGAATCAGCTCACACAGGTATACTACTCACGAAGAGGGGTGGTGATGATAGATGTAGCCTCTGAATCATCTCCCCTACCGAACCCACATAGGATCCAAGTACAGAAGTCGTCACTGTCAAACCAACGTAGGATCCAAGAATAGTAACCATCACTGCTGAACCCATGGAGGATCCAAGTACAGTCATCCACAATGCCGAACTGACGTAGGATCCAAGTACAGTCGTCATCATCGTCGCAGTCGCAGCCGGCTCTAGGGTTCCTGCACACAGCATGCTCAATTCCGGGAGGGTCCGCTCCATGAGCCAAGGGGTCAATACATCAACTATCACGAAGTCCAGTTTTGATGTATCACAAAGTCTCATCTCGTTAAAAGGAACTCAACGCAATAGATGGAGCGTCAATCAGACGCTCAATCTGAGAGTTATTGGCTTTTTATCCCAGGGGCCCGGGCGGTTTTTAAGCTAAAACCAACCCGACAATACTCCAGCTACGTCCAATCTTCTAGAAGAGTATGAAAAAAGAACCACCTCACTAAGTGGAATCCATCAAAGTCGACGGTACGCCAATCGGACATCTGGAGCTTAAGTTATAAGTGTTTCCACTCCAATGGTCGGGTTGGTTTTGTGTTCAAACCAACCCAGCCATACCCAAAGTTCCCCAAAACCATGAGTTTTATATATCTAAACGACCGTCTCGATCCTAGGATCTTTATGCAACTGATGGTGTGTAAATTGGAAGTCATTAGCCCATGTTATGAGAATTTGAACAGATCTGTCTGAAAATAGGGGGTTCGGGACCGGTCCGACCCGGCCCGTTACCCCCTGGGTTGGCCCGAACTGGGTTGACCCAACCCGGGTACAGATCTAGGACATTTGGGCACGGCCCGGCTCGGTGTTAGTGGCCCAGCCCAGTGCGGGCGGTCCGGACCGGCGCGGGCGGTTCAGCCCGACGCGGGCGGTTCGGCCCAGCGTGGGCGGCTCGGCGCTGGCCGGGCAGGGCGGCTCAACGTTGGCCGAGCAGAGCGCAAAGGGGGGCATCATCCCTTGCGCTGGATGGGGGTTTCAACCCCCTGCTTTTCTTTAATGTCCTTCCATTAACACTGGTCATGTGTAACCGCGGGACCCGAGGGGGGTCCTGCCTCTAGGTGGTGTTGGCGGCCGGCAGAGCCCGACCACATCCTGCGGAACCACCGTGGCCTAAGGGCGTGGCTCCTATCTGAACGACATGGCGCAATGGAACTTCACCCCTCCGCCGCGGCCCGCTCTTGGCCGCGGCCTCCATTGGCCTCACTGGGGCAGCGCGATGGCACCGCGCACCTTCGCCGTGGCCCGCCTCTGTTGCGTCCCCTTTTTCATTCTTGCAAGGTGCAACGACACCACGCCGCCATTTTCTCATGCTTAATGATAAACGAAAAGAGAAGGGGAGGTGAATCGACCGTGTTTGTGTGGTCTGACCTCCTCCCGTCATGTTGATAACAAGAATCCAAAACAATGAGTATTCTCAATGACAAAACAAAGAACAATTTTAATTAAATAGAATTGAACTTAACCCCAACCTCAATACAAATTGTCAAATGATGATCATTGCAGGAAACAGTATCACAGTGTGAATCTCTATATATGTCGATGAAGAACGTCTGAGGAGGAGGCGACATCTCCTGTCATTTGACGCGGAGAGAATATTGAATAGCATGACGTCGTTGGCGAGTTTCCGTGTCGGTGCCTCCTCGTTTTTCATGGAGGAAGAAGAGAATGGAAGAGACCGGGTCGCCAGGTCGTTGCTCTTCCTCAGAGAAATAGAATTCTTCCTTGAAGTGGTGAGGTTCTTCACCATAGAAGATGAAGTTCTTCCAAGGGAAACCATTACTCAAGAGCTATCCCCCCTTTTCTTAACACAACAAATGCCAACCAAAATAAAATAAGGCTTTTCCTTATTTTATTTACCCATGCAAGCAATTCAAAACCTCAAAATTCATACTCTTAATTAAATTAATTTAATAGCATTAATCAATTAATTTAATGTGAGATTTGGCATGCAATAAAGAGGGAGAGAGGGTGAGTTAGAAATTAATGGGGGAGGTTGCCAACATTAAGAGGGGTTAGAGGAATTTGAAGTGGTGGGGATCATGTGGGCCCCAGATCACAAGAGGAGTTAAGATCTCATGGGTACCACCCAAACTCCCATACATAGGATAAAACCACTTAGGTTAGAAGTAAAATTATTTCCACAAATTTTAATTACTTCACTTTTAATCCTCAATTTTTGACAATTCCTCCCAAGAAAACGCACCTTCTGAAAAGGTCCTCTTAAGCAAATACTGCCGATGCGGTTTCATCGGTGCCATCAGATTTCGATTCCGAGCACCAGTTCAAATGATAGAAAAATCCACTCGTTCATTCACTAAACGTACCCCAGCTAAACTTCGGAAATTGAATCCGGGCACACCAGGCCTCGAAATCAGGTGCCATCAGAAACTGTGTACTCGTAAAATCCCAAAGAATTTAAGAAAAAAATTTCCTTGAAATTTATGGGTATTTACTTTACTCCCACCTCATGGATTTATGTCCCCATAAAGCTACATCATAAAATAGGGAAAAAAACATGGGTATTGTGCACACATCTGAGCCCCCCTCTCCCATGTGCTCTCCTAGAGGTTATCGTGCTACTATCTGATGCGCACTAGAGGAATCGACCGTCCACGTAGGACCCACTCCTGTTGATCCTCCATATCCACTAGAACCTCTGAAAATGTTGCCCCGTCATCGATTCCAAGCTCCCCATGATCGATGATATGTGTTGGGTCGTGCATGTACCTCCTCAGTTGAGATATGTGGAACACGTCGTGCACCTGGTGAAAATGATGTGGTAGGGCCAGGTGATAAGCCACCTCACCTATCCTGCTGAGAACCTGGAATGGTCTGATGAAGCGCGGAGATAACTTGTTGCCTCAGACAAATATTTGTAATCCACGTCGAGGTGATACCAGTAAGAAAACATGGTCACCATCCTCTAACTATAGTGGTCTCCAGCACCTGGCATCATAGGACCTCTGTCTACTCTGTGCAGTCTTCATCTGCTCCTGGATGATCTACACCTTCTCCATCATAGCCTAAACCATCTCTGGTTGTACGAGTGCTGACTCCCCTAGGTCAGTCCAGTACAGAGGTAATCTGCAGGGTCAACCGTATAGTGCCTCATATGGTGCCATCCTGATGGTGGAGTGGCAGCTGTTGTTGTACGCAAACTCCACCAAGGTTAGGGGATCCTCCCAGTTGTGACCAAAGTCGAAGACACATGCACGGAGCATGTCCTTGAGTGTCTAAATGGTCCTCTCCATCTGGCCATCCGTCTAAGGTTGAAAGGCAGTGCTCATGCGTAGCTTCATCCCCAAAGCCTCCTATAACCCCGTCCAAAGCCGAGAAGTAATGCGAGCGTATCGATTGGAGACGATAGACGATGGCACACCATGAAGCCTTACGATCTCCTGAATGTAGAGGCGTCCCAAGATCCCTACTGAGCCCTGATCTTTGATCGGTAGGAATTGGGCCAACATGGTGAGTCGGTCCACGATCACCCAAATGGAGTCGTTTCCTCAGGAAGTACGTGGAAGCCCCATCACGAAATCCATGGATATCTCGTCCCACTTCTACAACGGGATCTCTAAGGGCTGTACCAAGCCTTCTAGTACCTGGTTTTCTGCCTTCACTTGTTGACAAGTGAGGCATCGAGAAACGAACTCTGGCACAACCTTCTTCATAACCGGCAACCAGTACTGTCGTCTGAGGTCTTGGTACATCTTCACTACCCCAGGATGTACCGCTAGAGGGTAAGTGTGGAACTCCATCATCACCTTCTCATGTAGTGTAACTGGTACCATGGTACGTCCCCTGAAGTGGATGACGTGATCTCCACCTTCAAAAAATCCATCGAGTGCTAGACTTGAGGATATCTGATCACGTCGCGCCTCACAGTCAATGTCCATACTTTGTGCCTCTATGACCTACTGAAGAAGTGGAGGAGTGATGGTGAGGTACTGAAGATAGGATTCCCCATCTATATCCATGAAGGATATATGAAAAGCGGCTAACTGCTTTGTCACCTCTCCAAGTATCTCGATTCTTAACCTTCTGCTGAGAGCATCACCTACTACGTTCCCCTTCCCAGGAGTATAGACTATCTGAAAGTCATAGTATTGGAGAAAATAGAGCCATAGCCGCTATCTCAGGTTCAGGTCCTTCTGCGAGAAGATGTACCTGAGACTCTGGTGGTCAGAGTAGACTGTAAAGCACTCACAATCAGATAATGCCGCCAAATCTTCAGGGTGAAGACCACTGCTACTAACTCCAGGTCATGGGTAGCGTAGTTCTACTCGTGCTGCCTCAACTGCCATGAACCGTAAGCGATCACTGCCTGATCCTGCATGAGGACACACACAAATCCGGTTCCTGATGAATCTTAGTAAACTACGTACCCTACGTCCTCCTCCGGTAGCCTCAAGATGGGTGCACTGGTCAATCTCTGTCTCAACTACTAGAAGCTCTGCTGACATCTATCTGACCACACTAAGGGTTTCCCCTTCTTCATCAAAGATGAAAGTGGTGTTGTAACTCTAGATAAGTCTGGCCCCAACCTCTAATAGTACCCAGCCAGACCTAGGAATCTCTACACCTCCATCACGCTCCTGGGTGGCTCCCAAGCTATCACCGCCTCGATCTTCGCAGGATCCACCGCAACTCCCTCCTCAAAGATGATGTTTTCCACAAAGTGGAACTCTCAAATCCAAAAATGAAACTTTGAGAGATTTCCATAAATATGGTTCTCTCGGAGTTTATTCAGTACAACCGCAAGTCATAGGCATGCTCCTTCTCAGAATTCGAGTAAATCAATATGTTGTCGATGAAGACTATGACAAATCGATCGAGGCAAGGTTAGAAGATCATGTTCATGAGACTCATGAACACTGTTGGAGCATTGGTTATGCCAAAAGGCATAACCAAGAACTCATAGTGGCCATACCAACACCTGAAGGTCGTCTTATGCACATCCTCATCTCGAACTTTGAGCTGATGTTAGCCTAACCTGAGGTCTATCTCTGAGAACCATCGTGCTCCCTTGAGCTGATCGAAGCGGTCATCAATACTTGGAAGTGGATACTTTTTCTTCAAGGTCACTTGGTTCAGGGGACTGTAATCGAAAAACAGTCACAAGCTCCCATCCGCCTTCTTGGCGAACAAAATCAAGGAAGCCCAGGGTGAAACAATAGGTCAAATGAATCCCTTTCCCTACATGTCCTCCAGCTGTACCCGTAGCTCTCGAAGTTCAGAGGGAGCCATCCGATATGCTGGAGTAGATATCGGGGCTGTCCCGGGGTACATGTCTATAGAGAATTATACCTCTCTATGAGGAGGTTGTCTGAGAATGTCGTCAGGAAAAACGTCTGCATACTGATCCACCACAACAGGAAAACACGGAAATCACACATCAACTGCTCCTAGGATGAGACTAGCCAACTGATGGGTGATCAACTGTCCTCTCCTCTGCGTGAGTCCATCCTGTGCTGAAAAGGCTCCCTTCTCTCCGGTGAAGGTGAACCTGCTCCCATCGGTGTTAACACATCACACCTTGCGCCTAATACAGTCGATCTGAGCATGGACTGTAGATAACCAATCCATGCCCAAGATGACGTAGTAAGGACTCGACGCCACTATAATAAGATCCCAGCTGAAGCTCTCTCCTCCTAGAGTAATCTCACACTACCGGCACCAGTGCGTAATCGTCGAGTCTGCCCCCGTAGGAGTATCTAACTATAAGGATTGAGCCAACGACTCTGTCATAATCTCCGAGCTCCGAACAAGGGAATCGGCAATGAAAGGATGACTCGCTCATGTGTCCATAAGAACTGCAAAAAGGTTGGAGTAGACACTAATAGTACCTCCAATCATCTCAGGAGCACCGTGGTCATATGCCTCCGCTTCCGGAAGCTGAGCCTGCCTCTGTCTGCCAGATCCCTGTGGTTGGGGTGGACCTCTTGGCGGTGGTGGTGGTAGAGCCTCAAAGCATTTCCCACCACCCACTGCTCGACCAACTCCTCTTCATGGCGGGTCAGACATTCCCGAGCCATGTGGCATTGTCCGCCGAAAATATAGCTTTGTCTGCCTCTCGTATGACTGGATCTGCTGCATGTGCCCCGCAGCTCTGATCCTGTATCCTGAGGTCGCCCGCCTGATGGTCTAGTCCACATGGACCATGTGACATTCGTCGATAGCCAGCTGCAGAAGACTCCGCTACGTGCCGCCCTACAGTAGGTCTCGCTGCTGGTGTAGGATCAACAAGATAGCTCTCTATAAGAAGGGCTTGCTCCAGTAATTCTGCATCCATCGGAATACTGAGGGAGATCATCGATGCACTGAACTCATGCCTCAGTCCCTGCTCGATGGTCTGGGCCTGGAAGAATGGGTCTCGTACCATGTCTGTGGAGTAGCTCGATAGGTCGGTAAATCTCGCCGAGTACAAGGCTACTGACATGCTTCCATGACACAGCTGTAGTAACTTCTGGATGAGTACTTCATGAAGGGTGGCTGGAACGAACTCCGAGAAGAATAGGCTCTTATAGTCTGTCCAGAGAAGAAATTCCTCATCGTGCACCTGGAACATCAGGCTCCACCATCTACCTGATGCCGCATGCAGGAGACTCATGGAAAGGATCACCATGATGTCTTCTGGTGTCCCTACTAACCTAAAGACTCTGACGATAGCCTCCATCCAATCCTCGGCTGCCTAAGGATCCATCTCTCCATGAAACCTAGGTGGCCTCTACCTCTGCAGCTTGTGCAACACGATTAGGAAGTGTGCACTCTCCGCTGCTGGGGCGGGTAGCATCGGTGGCTCAGTGGGTAGAGGTACCACTGGTGCCTCCGCTGTAATGGGGCCCTGCACTAAGGCCTCGTCGCTCGGTGGGTTGGCATCTCACACAAAGCTCAGAACCCTAGCTGGATGCCGTCGTGGGTCCATCCAGAAAAGAAATAGGTGCACCACAATTAATACAGTATACCTTGTGATCTGACACAATGTAATCACAAAGAAAACTTTTGAAAGTAAACACACACGAAATCAGTGTTTTCATGCACTGACTCGGAAATCAGAAGTCAGGGTCCTGGTGTATGGATACGTCGGCCTCCGCACCAACACTGGACTCCCTGGACTGAAAAACACACTCAATACTCTTAACACTATTTCTCCACAGAGAAGAAATTCTCAGAGTCCTAATTTATATGGTAGAACCGACTCCTCTAATACCAATTTGTCACAACCCATCCTCGGGGCCTGTGTTGTGACTACCCCAAGCCCGCCTTTCATAGGCTAGGGGTGGCGACTAGCACCAAAGGCTTAAATCTAGAAAAAAAGGGAAGACATTTCCATTATAAAGTAAACAAACACCATAGAGTACACAAGCTGAAGTAAACACTGAGTAAAATGAGTACAAAAGTACGTGCTAGAAAGTAAATGGGCCAGAATACAAACCCAAATGAATGTTAAGTACAACTAAAAGAAAGTACAGAAGCATAAAAGTAAAGCCGCAACACCGAGCCATCCACTAGAATTACCACCTGAAGGGTGGGTACAGATAGTCTCCTTAGCTCCTCGGGTCCAGTCGTCCGCTCCATGTACATCCCATCCAGTGATCCTCCTCCAGGTACCATCCAGCTCCATGAGCCTCCTCCTCGATTAGCACTGTCCGTCATCTGCATCCAACACAACGTAGTGCTGGCATAGCCCGTGCAGGGGTGAGTATACGATACTCAGTAGGGACCCCGAGAATCCCGAAGGTCTCCCAGAATCCATGAAAGATAAACCAAAATGGAAAGATACAATCACGAAGTATCATCCGACACTACTTAGTTATATTCCCATACATATACCATAGACATCAATTCCAGTTTGGCTCCAACCCACGAGCCCAAGTTCAACCCAGTCCACAAAGGAAAGTAAAACCCAATCCACACAGGAAAACACAACCCAATCCACACAGGATAGTAAGTCAATCATATAGAATATAATGATTGAAAGTCAAGACTCATCTCAAACAGGTATGCTACTCACGAAGAGGGGTGGTGATGATAGATGTAGCCTCTGAATCATCTCCCCTGTCGAACCCACATAAGATCCGAGTACAGAAGTCGTCGCTGCTGAACCCACGTAGGATCCAAGTAGAGTAACCATCACTCTTGAACCCACGTAGGATCCAAGTACAGTTTTCATTTCTACCAAACCCATGGAGGATCCAAGTACAGTCATCCTCACTGCTGAACCCAAGTAGTATCCAAGTACAGTCATCATCGTCATCGCAGTCGCAGCCAGATCTAGGGTTCCCGCACACAGCATGCTCGATTCCGCAAGGGTCCACTCCATGAGCCAGGGGGTCGATACATCAACTATCACAAATCATAGTGTTGATGTATCAAAAATTTCTGTCTCGTCAAAAGGAACTCAACGCAACAGACGGCGCGTCAATCGGACGCTCGATCTGAGAGTTATTGGATTTTTCGTCCCAGGGGCCCGGTCGGTTTTTTTATCTAAAACCAACCCGATAGTACTCCGGATGCATCCAAACCTCGACCGTAGTAAGCCAAAATAACCATCTCACTAAGAGGAATCCAACAGAGTTGAAAACGCGTCAATCGGACGTCCGGAGCTTATGTTATAAGTGTTTCCGCTCTGAGGGCCCAGTTGGTTTCGTGTTCAAACCAACCTGGGCGTACCCAAAGTTCTCTGAAAACATGAGTGTAATATAGAAAAATGATCGACATGATCCAAGGATCGCCACGCAACTAATGGTGAATCAATTGGAGGTCTTTATCCCATGTTATGTGCTTTTGAATGGATCTGTCCGAAAATAGGGGGTTCAGACCCACTCTGACCCGGCCCGATACACCCTGGGTCGGCCCGAACCGGGTCGACCCATCCCGGGACCAGGTCTGGCCCATTTAGGCGTGGCCTGGCCTGGATGGCGTGGCCCAGCCTTGCCAGCGCGGCCCGGCCCGGCGCGGGTAGTTCGGCCCCGCTCGGGCGGTCCGGCCCGGCGCGAGCGGTCCGGCCCAGTGCGGGCAGCTCGGCGCTGGCTGAGCGGGGCCGCTTGGTGCTCTCCGAGTGGGGCAAAAATGGGGGAACCACCCCTTGGGCTGGTCGGGAGTTTTAACCCCCTGCTTTTTCGGAATGGCCGGCCATTGGGGCAGGCCTTGTGTAACCGCGGGACCCATGGGGGGTCCCGCCTCCAAGTGGCGTCGGTGGCCGTCTGAGCCCGACCGCCTCCTACTGAACCATTGCGGCCTAAGGCCGCGGCTCCCGTCTGACCGGCCCGGCGTGACTGCACCACGCCCCTCCGCCGTGGCCCGCCCCGGCCGCGACCCCTTGGTGCTCTAGCGTCGTGTGACGGCACCGCGACCCTCCGCCGCAACCTGCCCTTGGCCGCATCGCGGGGTAAAGCTTCGTATACATCGACGAAGAACGTCTGAGGAGGAATGGTCGTCTCCCTTCCATTTAGGCGGAGAGAAGATTGAATAGTGTGACGTCGTTGGTGATTTTCCATGTCAGTGCCTCCTCCTTTGTCATGGAGGAAGAAGAGAATAGAAGAGACTGGGTCACCGAGTCGTTGCTCTTCCTCGAAGAAATAGAATTCTTCCTTGAAGTGGGGACGCTCTTCACCGGAGAAGACGAAGTTCTTCCAGGGGAAAAGAATACTCAAGAGATCTCCCCCCATTTCCTAACACAAAAAAAACCAACCAAAAGAAAATAAGGCTTTGCCTTATTTTATTTACCCATCCAAGAAATTCAAAACATCAAAATTCAATCTATTAATTAAATTAATTGAATATCTTTAATCAATTAATTTAATGTGAGAGTTGGCATACAATAAAGAGGCAGAGAGGGTGAGTTACAAATTAATAGGGGAGGTTGCCAACTTTAAGAGGGGTTAGAGGAATATGATGGGGTGAGGCTCGTGTGGGACCCACCTCACAAATATCCTAACAAGAGGAGTTAGGATCTAGTGGGTCCCACCCCAACTCCCATACAAAGGATAAAACCACTTAGGTTAAGTGTAAAATTTGTTCCACAAATTTTATTTACTTCACATTTAATACTAAATTTTTAACAACTCCTCCCAAGGAAACGCACCTTCGAAAAAGGTCCTCTTAAGAAAATTTCGCCGCTGCGGTTTCATCTGTGCCCTCATATTTCGATTCCGAGCAACGGGTCAAAAGATAGAAAAATCCACTCGTTCGTTTACTGAACGTACTCGAGCTAAACATCGGAAATTGATTGCGGGCACACTGGGCCTCAGAATCAGGTGCCGTCAGAAACTACATAATCTTAAAATCTCAAATTATTTAAAAACAAATCCTTGAAATTTACGGGTCTTTACAATATTTATTATTTAAATAAATTTTTTATAACTTTATAATTTTGTAATATTTTTTTCATTATAATTTCATAAATAATTTTCAAAAAAATTATATATATTTATATTAAAAAATTATTAAAAACTCATTTAAATATGTTAATTATATAAATTTTAAACATATTTTAAATGTTAAAACTTAATAAATAAATATGAATAATTATTATTAATATTAATTACAAGAATATTGAAAATTTTAAATGTATAGTAAATAAATATATGTATAAATAAATATTAAAAATGATTAATTATATTTTTTACATTATAAATGAATGTATAATAGTAAATTGCTAAATTAAATTAAAAAAATAAAAAAATATTAAAAAGTAAATTTGTAACATTTCCAAAAATTGAAAACATCCATATCTAGACATACCCATCTATACACACATGTATACACACACATACACATACATGTAGTCTGGATGTGTGAAGTCTGGTGTGGGTTTTGGGTGCTGATGTGCGGTTGGATGGCACGCCTCGATCTGTGGACGTGCCAGATCTCCTTGAACTAAATGGATGATTATCCAATCTTAACTCAAGGCAATTTGATGCACACAAATATGGTGCATCCATGGTTCGAGTAACCCTTGGTTATCCGGGGGCACGAGATGCGTGATGTCTGGTGCGGGTTCTGGGCACTGATGCATGGCTGGATGGCGTGCCTTCATCTATGGACCTGCATAAATTAGATCTCCCGGATATTAATTGACGATTAGTAGACCTTGACTAGATGCAGTTTAATGCCCACAAATATGGTCCATCCATGGTTAAAGCCACTTATTTCTTGGTTGTTGTTTGTGAATTTGGATAGGGTGTTCTTCCTTCCACTAGTGTGTCATGCAATGCCTTCTCACCCTACAAAGAGTCTATTGTTGGGACGATTATTTAGAAGGGAGATATTGCACATGTCAAAGTTGATACTGATGCGGTCACTAAATTCCAGAATCTTGGTAAACACTCTATTATTGTAATATTAATCCTTCCCAAGCGGTCAAAATCATTGAATGTTGATGACCTAGTTACGCATCTATTGGAAATTTGGAGACTTAGTAACTGGAGGTGTGTTTCATTAGCTAGAGGATTTTTTTTCATATTATTTGTCCCACCAATGATCGTAAGATGCTTGTGTGGGGATATGTTTCTATTTAAATCACGATCGACGTTATGCATCTCCATGAATGGGATTTGAATTTCAACCCATAGGAGGTGCGTAGCACATCTTCTCAACTGTGGGTGAATTTTTTTTGTTTAAACTAGATTTTGTGGCATCTGAAGATCCTATATGATATTTCTATTACTATTAGAGTGCCTATTAAATTTGACAAAGATACTGAGATTTCTCTCTTTGGGCATTATTCTAAATTTCTAGTTGAGGTTCACTTAGGCTCTACGAAGAGTGATTAAGATTATCTCTCTACTGACATTGAAGAGATTGATTTGAGAGTTAAATATGAGAAGGTCTCGAAATTATGTTTCAACTATAAATTAATTGGTCACAACTTACTAAACTTCAAAAGAGCAGTGTTTTTTTTTCTATTTTTCAACTCATGTTCATGTTGAACATAATTGTAATAGGAAAGCTCGATCGATGAAAGCATCCACTCAGGATACCGGTGTACAACCAATTGATGATGAGATTCTAGCAAGGGGGAATGAAAGTAATTATTCCTCACAAAATGGTGTTGATTTGAATATGATTATAGATGGGAAGTATTCCTCTTCCCCCTTGGGGATGAAAACATGCGCTGATATTACTATGATAGAGGTTAACCCAACCAAGCATCCTACACATGCACTTGTTGGGAAATAGGGGGATCTTATACAAATTTCTATGAATATTGATACTTATGAAAAAGGAAAGAAGGTCAATTTTGATGTCATAGGCGACCAGGTGCATGTTTCTTTTATTATTAATTTTGAAGATTTGGAGTACCTATAAAATGTTATTCAAGATGAAATGGAAAAGGAATTGATCTGTGAACAAGCTTTGACATCCTCTATCTAGAAAGGGAAATCCATGTTGGTATCATTTTCCCCACTCTCTACTAAGAATAATGCGATTAGTATCACTACATCAAGCCATAGATGATCCCCTTCATGAAATAGGGTTATGGTGCAGGTCGCTTCTGACTTGCTTGATTCTCCTAATTGGGAGTCTAGTGTGAAGGCAACACCAATTATTGGTAGCTCCAATGATATTGTTATCCCCTCTGTGGATTTTTTGAATCTTAATGAAATGAACTAGACATAGAAAGTCAATGATCTGAAAGATAATTGGGAGCAAGCCAAGAATTGACACTGGGGACGACATCTAAAAAATTGTGGTCAAGGACATGACTGTTATGTTTGGGCTGGTGCATGAGGGTGTGGCCAAAATGCTTCAACCATGTCTCTTTCCAAGGGACTCACTCTAGAGAAAAAATATTATAGAAAATTATTTTTTTCTCTTCAATCAACGGAACTCACTGTTAGAGAGGTAAAATGCTAATGATGATGACTCTGATCTTGATTGTGGTCATGTTCTTGAGTTGTAGATTCTCTTTTATTGATGTGAGATTTCCCTTGTTGGACATCATCCATCTTTCATGTACTTGTTTCTTTTTCATTCATTTTAATAATAAGGGGCTTGACCCCGAACATTTCGGGTATATATATAATTATATATCCATATTAATATAAAAGAATATATAATTATAAATATAAAGAATATACATTATTTAAAAATATTTATTATAATTTTATAATTATTTAAATATATTTATTTACTTATAATTCTAATTACTAATAAATATATTTGAAAATATTTGTATATATTTATATAAATATATTTGTATAATTATATATTTTTATTAATTTATAAATATATATAATTATAAAAATAATAAAAATATTTATTATTTAATTATATTTATAATAATTTTATAATTAATTAAATATTTATTTATTGATTTATAATTTTATAAATATTTTCAAAAAACATTATATATATATTTGAGTTATTTGAAAATATATATTAATATATCATATTTATATTAATTATAAAAATGAATTTTTTTAATTAATGTATATAAAGAAGCATTGTTTTTTGAATATAAATATAAATATAATTATATATATATATATGTTAATAATATATTTTATTAAAATATTTTATCATTGTTAAGAATAACGTTGATAAATATCAACCTCTATCATTGATAAAAAAGCACTGATAAAGGGTTTATCAATGCATTTAGTTAGCGCTGATAAATGTGCCCCTTTTATTAGTGTTTTATTTTTAGCACTAATAAAAGAAGGCACAGTGCATGCACTGCGTGTGCACTGATTTTTGGTAATGATCTATCAGATGGGGCAAATCAAATATGTTTTCAATAGAGATGATGGAACGTTATCTGTACGATGACAGCCTTCGGAGTAGCTGATGTTGGGTGTTTTGTCACTGACGTAGGTTTCAATGGAAAAGATTTATCAAAAAGTGTCTGAGTTTCTAGTGGATTGGGTTGAAACATGGAGGCAACATACAGTTTTAGTGATGGTCTGATCTGGTGATGGACCATCTGTGTTGGCGATTCAAACAAAAATGGGGTTCGGGAGGGGATTTGTTCACATCAGCATCAATTAGATGACTTGATATTAATTGCAAGAGGGCATGAAGGATATTTTTTATAGAGGTGTGGAGATTGAGCTATCTCATGTTTCTAGGCACATATAGGTCAAGGTGTTAATGGTTTTTAACCTAGGGTCTCGCAACCCATGATGTTTTCTATGCTATTTTTTGGGTTGTGCTTTCTCAGTTCTGATCCCTGTTTTATGTGGTGTTCTATTTGTGGTTTTATGGTGTATATATTCGGATTTTGATATAATTTTGTCCCACTTATCCTTAAAGTGTCTTTTAATAAATTAAAAAAAAATTAGAGATATATTGGTTTTAAAAAATAATTATATAGGATCAACAATACTAAATCATGAAGGACCACCATCCCTCCCTTGATCTTCTAGAATCTGTGTGCTCAAATTTCATACTAAGAATCTCCCAAAAGGTAGGAAATCTACTTATTTATAGGAAAATACTAAAAATGGATATATTGGAGATCAGAAAATCACCATTAAATTGTGTTATCATTAAATGAAATATCACTCTGTTTAATACTATGCTGACATATTCTCAATATGAGATCTCATTTAAATGATTTCCTATTTTTCTCAAAAAATTAAAAAAAAATGGAATGCACAAAATTTAATTAATAAATTTAATGAATTATCTAAAAAACCAAAACATCTCTGATTGGAACTGAACTTTTAACCAAAGGTAAACATCCTATATCATAATTAATGAACAATAGCAACAATAAACCAGATTTAGACTCATTTAAATGTGGTCAACTAAATGGATCACATGTCACCAATTAGCCTTATTGAAGACAATATTTTCTTTGAAAACATTTAGAACAAGATCACCTTGAATGATTGGTTTAAGAGTACTTTTAGTTATATCTCTACCCATTTTAATAAGTGAATTGGTCATTATGATTACCCTATTAATAAGTGAATCACTATGTCTACTTCTAACATGTCTAAAAATTTTAATACAGTCTCATTCATCTTCTAATCAATCATTGGCCCTACAATTTTCTCTCAAATATATTTATTTTTAATTATATTCATCTTAGTATGTCTACATGTCCATTTTAATATTTACATTAATACTACCCTTATTTATCATTCACTATGTCCCATAAAAATACAATACTCACTACGATATATAATAGTATGTATAATAACACTCCTAAAAAATTTAAACATTAATTTAAAAAAATTACAATCACAAAGCACCCTAGAATACATTACTCATTTTATCCACTCAGTTTGAATCCTCTGAATGAAATCTACATTAATATTACCATCACATTGTATAAATGATCCAAAATATAAAAAACAATCAACCAATAAAATATCATGGTCTTCCAATCTCATATCCATAACATTAATAGAAAATCCTTTTCTAAAATGGCAATCAATATATTATTTTTTATTCCTATTAGTATGGAAATGTTTTTACTATAGAGTCTCTCTTCAGATATCTAACTTTAAATTGATAATCTCTTTAGATTCTGTAGTACGAGTGGTATCATCTCTAAATAAAACATGCAATTAATTATCTCATCTTGAACATGCTTTGTAAGTTCATATAACACCAAAGAAAAAAATGCATGGGCTTAAATCCAAGCCTCGATACCGTTGTATCGAGATAGGGAAGTCTACAATGTCGCCTATTGGATTTCTAACTCAATTCGGACTCTATTAATTCATGTCTTGGATTAGAATAATATACAGCACTTATAGCCCATTTATTTCAAGAGTTTTCCAAAAAACCACTTTAGGAACATTATCATATGACTTTTACAAATCAATTAAACCCATATTCACATTTTGGGAAATTGTCGATAATAGTACATTAAACCACTAATCAAATAAATTGTTTATGTGGTTGAATATCTAGGTATAAAACCAAATTGATTATCATAAACTTTAGTTTTCATTAGAATCACATGTTCCATCACTCTCTTCAAACATCTCATGGAATTAATCATATGGTTAATGCCTCTATAATCCCCACAACTTAAAATATACTCCCTAAATATTTACAAACATCAATGTAGATGTTATCAAACACAACTATTTTACCATTTTGTATCCTTCATAAAGCTTATTTTACCTCAAAATTATGAACTTTTCTATAATAGTTCTAACTGAGTTCCACTCTATTAATGCTAAGATAATCTTAGGTATAATTCACGCATCCTCACATAATTAAATAGATTATTAAAGTAAAATCCACATTTTTCATAATTTTTTCATTCTTAAAAAGTGTGGTTCTTTTTTCAACTTTTATGCACCGAAATTGATCTAAATCTCTATCTTTTCTATCTCTCCCTATAACTATACTATAAACCATTCATTCAATATTCTTAGTTTGGAATGAATTGTGAAAATCCTCAAAATATGTGACATATGGTCTCACTAACTGCATTCTAGCCACTCTATGAGAAACACGATATGTAGCCCAAGTATCTTCATTACTGTAATGGTGTAAAGCTTTAAAACACTCATGTGTCACTTTAACATTATGTTGGACATTCTCATTCCACCACTAATATTATTTTTCTTTAGGAAAACCCTTTACTTGAATATAATTATCTATATTTGTAAAACATTTAGCCACCTTATTCTGTAGGATTGAATATGTAAAGATGAGATGCTAAAATACAATAGGGGGTGAATTGTATACAAAAAATACTCTAAGGAAATTTTGCATAACCAAAATTCACAACACCTCTAAGCTCTAATATCTAGCTTGATTTTGGAAAAGTTATTCTGGAAATAAAACATTACAAATGTTTACAACAACTAATATTCTAACGTAAAGCGTATAGAATACTATATAATCAGAGTACATGTATAAGGAAGTATAAGAAGATTATACTTTCCTAAACAATACAAATTTAGTGGAAAAAAATTAGAAATACTACAAGTAACAAGTATTAACTCTTTTAAACCAAAGAGAAGGGTATCAAACAACATTGGATAAAGGTCCCTTGATTTATAATTTCAAGAAAGTCTGTCTTACCCACACCAGGGTAAGCCCTCGATACGAAGATCAGAGTCTGTCTTGCTATCCCTGCATACCCTTAACATCAAGGTGGTTGGCATCTCTATCTTCCTCAGTAAGGAATCCCTCAACGTCAAGATAGTCATCCCCACTTTCTTCCTATCCCCGGAAGCCCTCAAAAGTACTCAGCAACATTCAGAGTCGCACAAAGAAAATATGAACAAGAAGTTCAGTACGCACAAGGCAATGATAGTCTCTCTCTAGAAATCACTTCAACATCGTGTAATCTATAGAGTCATAGAACAGTATGGAACACATTAAAATGAGATCCCATTTATAGGCACGACTTCAAAGGTCAGTTCCCTCCTCCAATGATCATATTTTTCCTTGAATTTCGATGGGACCTGTACACATGTCACTCAAACAATGGTTAGTGAGTAACTAAAAGCACAACATCATTCTATAACAAAACAGGGGTAATCATAACTGAAATCTGATATTCGTAATGTAAGGAAATGAAATTTCAGAGTCTAACCAAAATTTAATTCGGAGTCTACAATACAAGGATATTTGGATTCTGTTTTCTAGGAATTTATAACCAAAATTTTATAGAATTCCAGAGTCTGGATTTCAAGGAAATTATGAGTTTGGATTCACAAGAATTCAGAACCAGAACAAACAAAGTTTAGAGTCAGAGTTCATGAGAATTCGAAGTTAGAACTCGTAGGATTTCGGAGTCTGTATTCATTGAACTCGGAGTCAGAACTCAGTGAAGTTCATATCCATAATTGGTATTCAAAATTTGGAGTCAGAACTCAGAAAGTTTGTAACAAGAATTTTAATTCAAAATTTGGAGTCATAACTCAGTAGAGTTCGTATCAAGAATTCGTAATCAGAATTCAGATTCAGAAATCAGAAGCATTGGAATCCATAATTTGTAATCAGAATTCGGAGTCAGAACTCAGAAGAGTTCGTATCCAGAATTCGTAATCAGAATTCAGAGTCAGAACTCAAAATATTTTGTATCCAGAATTCGTAATCATAATTCGGAGTCAGAACTTAGAAGAGTTCGTAACTGGAATTTGTAATTAGAATTCAGAGTCACAACATAGAGGAGTTCATATCTAGAGTTCTAAGAATTTGGATCCTAAAACGGAATTCTTCATATCTAGGTATTTATATGATTCCAATGTTTTGGTTTCAAAGAGAATTTTACACATAGAAAAATTATCATATGAGCAATGAAAACATGATAAAGATAAATTTCATTGGGGAAGTAAATTTTTCCTTATATAAGTAAAACACAGGGTAAAAATACATTTTCCTTGAGATAGGGTGTTTGTGATTTTCAAAACAAAAAGAATTAGTAATGTCATAAGGATAGCCTTAATGACTTAACAATCTCCCACATGTATGAAGGAATGGAAAATTAATAAGGAAAACCATATTGACTCAACATAAGCCACATGTAATCGGTGGTTCTTTGAACTTACCAATCCACTTCTTTCAGTTTGTTCTGAAATTCCATTATAAGTTTATGCTTTATGCATCACTATCTGATTATCAGTTTCCTTAATTGATTCATATTTCTATTATAAATCATAACTTCAAGGTCTAAAATTGATAAACGATGTTTGGTGGTTAAGATTTCACCAGGTATAACCCTACAATAGTTAATAAATCTTATATATGAACCTTTTACCAAGAACTAATCAATTTGTGATACTGGGAGTCCACTTTTATAATTTATAATATGTTCTTCTCATTTATTAAAGGGAGTATTTGCTACAACAAAATTACAACAATAGGAAAATCCTATGATAGGTGATCGTTCATCATTTTCTACACCCAAACCAAACCCTCCATGCCAATATATCTGATCTTTAGAATATTTTCCTACATGCCCATTTTGTCCACCACCTATAAAAATCTTCTCATGATGTGGAAAACACAAAATCAATGTTTCAAAATTAACCAAAAAAGTAAAATTTTCTTGTACATCGAGGCCAACATAGGCACATAAACACTAACAAAGTTAAAAATATAGTTTCATAAAAATATCTTAATTACTATGATTTTATCCCATAATCATACAATGTTAACCACTATATCTATGAATGTATCATCTATCATAATACCCACACCATTTTTAATCTTAGTTTTACCCATGTTCCAAAGTTTGAAACCGGAGTTATCTAATTCTTTTGCCTTTTCCCACACCCATTTAGTCTCTTGTAAACACAAAACACTAATCTCTCTTCTCATTGTAGTATCTTGCAATTCCATAAATTTTCACATTAAAGTTCCCATATTCCAACTAGTAATCATAAGCTTATGATTTTGGACTAGCTTATAGACCCATCACATCCCTCCAGAAAGGTGTGATGACCCTTACCAGAAACAGTGTGAACCATGGATTAAAACTCAAGAGAATTTAACACTATAAATGTGTATCAATGTAGATGATATTAATAATATGACATCACACTCAAGAAATGCAGTGTTTTTCCTCTGAGAAAAGACCTAGTATTAGTATATGGATACATTTTCCCCATGTCATAAAAATATTCGTTGATGTTTTATTCTAGTTTACAACTACAAAACACTCCTTTATCCAGACTTGGGATTAGAAATGTGGGATTTAAAACCACACAGGTGGAGTTATAATTTAATATCAATAAAACTATTAAAAAAATTTGAGGGTTGTTATTAGGTTAAAATTAACATTTTCTTTTGTTCATGTAATAAATAATAACATATTCCCGCTCCAAACATCCAATGAACCTTTATTAAATCACACCAAGGGACAATTTAATAAGTACGAACACTAATGAATTAAATGATATCACACTGGGAACAAAATTCTGAACATAATCAAAGTCATTCAAACTTGGATCACTACAATATAGAATTAATTTGAATGTGTGTTAATCCATATTTCAAAAATGGCTCCCTGCTCTCTGGGTCTCACGTCTTCACCCAATGCTCGCACTAGGGTTCCTCCCTAGCTCTTTTTCTCCCTTACTCTCATCGCCTATTTGGGGTGAGTAGCCTTTCTCCGACGTGCTCCCTTTTCATTCTTTCTTGACCCTTTATTTTCCTCTAGTCTTCTTCCACTGCAACTTCTCTCTTATTGATGTAATCATCTTGATTAAAACCCGCTTGGTTTTACTTGATGACCCTCTATAAATTTGGGATATTGGTGGTAGCATATAGCGAGTCTCCAATCTAGCTCCTACTCGTTAGAGCCCCTACTTTTCCCTTTTTCTCTAACTGTTGTACAAGACACCATTTTTGGTCAATCATGACTGTAGTTTAGAGAAGATTGAGATGGTGATGGTGGTAGGGCTGAAGATGCTTCCCCTTGACTTTTTCTATTGTCTCCCTTTTCTTTTCTTGTATTGTTCATCCTCTTTCAGGGTTTCAGTTATTTGGTTTTCAATTTCATCCTGTGTTTTTCATTTTTGGCTCTTCTTAGTTTTTGGTTTTTGGTTATCTAGTTATCTATTCGTGGTTCGGTGTTCGGATGGTGGTATACAGATATCTTTTTGGTTCTCTTATTCGATGTAAACGGTGTGGTCTCTAGCGTCATCCTCTGATGAGGCCTTCTTCTGGAAAATCCTTGCATTGACATCATGGTCCAACGGACCATTCCATCTTAGTCTAGTGTGGTGGTTTTCAGGGATGTTCTGAGATGTGTTGATTCGAGCGGACATTAGTCTATGGGAGGTGCATTTGACATGTTGTTTTCTCGATGGAGAAAATGGTTATCCTTCCAAGGAGTTGAGGGATTTTTATGGTGGTGAGATGGGTTATTTTTATGGTGGTGTTGTGGTATTGTGATGTGTTTCATTTGGTATGTGCAATATCTTTCGACAGTTCCTTCTTCGATTTGCTGGTGTTTTTGTTCTCATGGTACTGATTCAGTTTAGTGGTCCCTCTGGTTGACGATTAGCAATGTTGATGACAATGATGCTTCAAGAAGTGGACGACGGTAAAGGGACGATGTCTATGGTGATGTGATGATGGTGTTTATGATGTGTATGGGACCTATCATGGTATTCCTCGATCCACGCGATGTATCTCACAACCATCAAGGAGCCAATTTGGTGGGAATTGAGGACCACTTTATTTTTGAATAAGTTGATCTTGTTTTGTTTATGTTTTAAATTTTGAATCTAAAACTTTGATTTTTGAATCTGAAACTTTGAATTTTTGTAATTCTAACACCCCAAGGTTTTGAAAATAAAAATTGAGTGCATTTTATAATCTAGAAGTTAATCTTAACTTTTCCTCTTCTATGTTTGGAATTTCAAAAAACAGTCATCTTGAGTTGTGATCAGTAATTCATTTAGAGTCTGATAGAAAAAACTTGATATTTTGGTGAATAGTAACATAACCTTATGAATAGTAATATGACCCTTATGAATAGTAAAAAAAGAATATTATTTTATTTCCTAAAGGAAATATGATATTGAGATCTTAATTAATTTTTCAATGTGAAATAAAACTAATTGCACCTTTAGAATTGTTATTTTTTCGAATTAACAATGACTTTATATAAAATTAAATTAATAATATTTAAAAAATTAATTTTGATAAATTGAGTTCATTTTTGAATTTCACACATCGAAAAATGGTAGGGGTAAATTTTTGTGATTTTTCTGAAATTCTAGAATTTTGGATGAATAGTGAAATACGATAAAATACCGTATATAAAAAATATCAGTTAATTACTTTATATATGACATCATAAGCGATGTTAGGACACTTGGTTCAAACTCACATGCACTTATTACAATTAGGGGTCACATGAAACAACACTATTGGTTGTCTTGAGGGAAATAATAAAATAATCAATTAAATATTCAAAATTTACCCCACTCCACTATAAAAACCCCTAACCAATAACTCTTCTCTCCACTCCACTAAGCCTTGAATCATCTCAATTTTCTGCCCAAATACCCTTACCTAGTCAATCCCCATGACTAGGAAGCTCTTGGTCTTCCCAAAAGACCAAAATCCCTTCCCTTAAAGAGGTTCTGGAGGACGTTTATTCAAGAGGTAAATAACCTTTATTTTTCTTTTAGTTTCATTTGAATTTATCTTCTTTTGTTATCCTCTCCTCACCTCATCTGTCTATATGACCATGATAAATCCAGTATCATCTATATAGTGGATTTATATTAGGTGAATGGAATAACCAGAGTCAATATTCTTAGTCCCTCCCTTTTATTTTTATGAACAAAATAAACGTCTTTGAGGTTCCAATTTATAACCTTCGTGGATGACGAAGTGTCATTCTTCAATAATTCCTTCATTACTGGTCTTGAAATCATATTGATGGTTGAAAAATAGTAAAATATATTTATTACAACCTAACTAATATTCAGTAAACAGTATGTGTACATATTATTAACTTATATGACAAAACTAGTTCATAATAATCCAAATACCGCCAAATAATCGAAGTGATTATCATTTAATGATTAATACTAATTCCATTTAAAAAAATGATAGAAATGGACATTAAAAATTCTGGATGTTCATAAATAATATTTTATTTCAATTCTTGATATTTACTTCCATTCCACTTCATTACTTAAGAACTTGTGAACCGATTATGAAAAATAAGAAAAACAAACACTCCAGAATGACAAAATTCAATACAATAACATATCAGTAAAGACATAAATGAACTAAACAGAATTATGATCAACTAAATTCATGTCTAATATGTTCTGAAATAATTTATTTATAATTATAATTTCATATTCTATGATCTTAATTACATGAGTGGAACACGTTCGGAGTTAAGGTAAGGGTTTCCCACCCGAACATCCATTTTCATCCGAGATACTTTCATTGTCTAATTACCTCGATGAAGTTCTTATATATTGATATTTAATCTTCATAAATTCTGTGTGAGTATTCTATATATGTACACTAACAATAATCCTTCCCTATTTAATGGATTGTTACATGTTTAAAAGATACTTTCAAAACTATTTTCAAAATAAAAGCCCGATACAAGGGAATTTCTCAAATCCATATCTATTTTCCAAAGCACTCTATAATCTGTCTTTGGAAACCATTATCTTTCTAAAAAAACAAATTATTATGAAAATAATATATTACTTCACTTTTGGTTTTATACAAATATTTTTGAACAGAACTCTTCTGTTGAAAATAGAGGAGTATTTATCTCAAGATTGCTTAATGATTTTATAAGAGGGGTTTCATTGGATTCAACACTATTGTTGTTTCTTATGTATAATTGGGTTTAATAATTTATGAAGTCATCTACCATATTTGATTTAATGGTTTATGAATAAATCTATTATGGATGATCTATCCTAAAAATATTCACCATATTACTCAGAATGGTTAGTTCATTATGTTTTATGATTGGGGAAAGATAGGTACATTTCATATGATAGATCCAATATGAATGTATCTTTTGTTTATATTTATCCCCACTAATATGATGAATGAATTTTACTTATTTTGCGATGTGTGGGACCATTATATCCCCTCGATTCATCGATAGGTCTCCTGAGACAAATAGACGTGGAATTGCCCAAGACTTATCCCAATGCGTTATATGGATTTTGGTGGAGTCCTTAATCATCAGAACTCTTGGATGAGGCCTTGAAAAAATGTTTCAGAATCTCTAGCATATTCACTTACCTCAAGACGTGCTTTGCAAATAATAGTGATATCTGAGAACCATATGCCAACAACAATGAAAAATTGTTTTCATACAAGTTATATTATGATGGGAATCCATTTTTGCATAAGGATATGTGTTTTAATGTAAAGATTTTGAAAGTATATATAAAAACATTCATTAGGAACAAATACATCGTGCATATAAAGTAATTATCCCAATGGTTTCCTATGATATTACAAAAATCACTAAGATAGAAATGTTTTTTTCAAGTTATAGACTACATTACTATAAGGGTACACATCTATATTTGAGATAGTGAGAGCAAGATTGAATTGGGTTTAATAAATACTTAAGATGGTCATATAGTTGGCATCATAACTAGTTCCACAAGCACATGTGGAATAGAGTATGTTCGAGAGACACATACTACGTAAGAAGGATAAAACCATTGTGATGGTTTTGTATTCACTGTGGTCAGTGATTTATTATTCATTGTGAATAATATTTCATACATGTAAGTAGTATATGGAAATTATATGAGATATACATAAACAATTAAAATTCAATAATGGATTCCATGAATCAAAGTAAAAATGGGATTATTATTTTGAATACTGTGGTGGGTATTCATGTGAGTTGATACATGGATGGTATAAGTGTAGTTCCAATAATGCTTGATTGGTAATACTAGGTCATTATGCATAAATCCATTAGAATTTTACTTGTCATACCTAATTTATATGATCATATTATTAGGCATTGGATTTCATTACCATCAATCATGGAAGGGGTCTATACGACACAACCAAGATGGGATGGTCTCATGACAAAATTATAATAATGGCTGCAATTTACAGATATTCACTTCAGTGTTAAAGTAAGAAATAGAATCATAGAATATAAATTTGGAATAAATTATTTTCATGTTTCTACCATAGCTTTGTGTGAGAACTATGGTTTTCCATATAAAATATGTTCGACAACATATGTAAATTAGATTGGTCTTCAAGTTACTTAAGACCAGGATGTATGTTATTATCCATCGATTGAATTAAAGTAGAAACTCATGTTTTAGGTAACATGATCTACAAATGTAGATCTAAAGGTTGCATAGACCTAGTCAATAATACATATAGTGACATAGTATTGAAAAATACGAGATAGAAGAATTCAAGAAATAATTTTTACATATTTCACATGGAACAATCTCCCTATGTTGACATGTCCTGGACATGGGGGAAGATAAACATGGTGAGTTGAGATCCATATTCTTAAGAGATGGATAAATCATTTATTCCATGATATGTAGAAGAAATGATATTTCTAGAATATAATTTATAGAAGGTAAATTTTATTAATATCCAGGGGAACTATAAGTTAGGCATTCAAAACTATCTAATAGTATCCGAAAAGTACAAAGGATATATACCTAGGAAGTGGTGTAGAAAGGATACTAGTTTTTTGGGGACACAAAATAGTATTCCTTATATATATCTGATATAGTATCATTTTTTGGATATGGTTATGAATGAGACAAGATCATATAAGCCAGTGATTTCCATAACTACAATTTCTGAGTATGTTGCACATTCGGAGGTAACTAAGAAGCGGTTATATGCAACGATCTATTCCAGTTCATGGAATCATTCCTGGTTAAAAAGTAATATCATAATATAAATTATGATATTTTTACTATCAAAGATGTCAAGTTATGATATAGGATAAAAGTAATATACTCGGGGTTACAATTTGTTGAGAATATTTACTCATGGAGATAAGGTCACAAATAGAAGAATAGCCACAAGGAGGAATCATGCAAGTCCTAGAAACTAAAGTTGTTACTCAGTAGAAACATAAAATTCATCATTAGATTATCTAACAAGTTATGTTATCACGTTGGATCTAGTTTAAGTGGGAGTGTTGAAGTAGTAGGTGCCCTAAACCCAACTATTCAGTACTTTGGATTACTATGTCGTGTATATAGTTTGTTATAAATGATATATTCTTATCATTATAGTGTAGAATTTTTTGCATCCACTATTTAATGGTAATATCTATAGATTAATTTATATATTTAAAGGTTATATTGGTTCCCATTATATAATGAGACCATCTAAATACTATGGCATTAATATTAAAGAATGGTCTTATAGTCAATATATTTTTTACTAACTAATCACAGTATATGTTTGACAATAGGTGATGGGGGATTATAATCATTGAGATTTCATATCATGAAGTTTTCTCTTGGTGATCTCTAGTAGTCAGATCATGAGTACAGACCTGCCAATAGGAACACCACATGTTTTGAGTGTCATTGGATGTTTCTATCTATGATCATGTGTAATGGTCTCCTAACTTGAGATCATTATCAATGTATACCATTGGATCACATACTTTTATGTAAGATGAAATCCATGATATTTAAATTGGGGTGAGATAGTTTGTCTTGGCTGTGCATTAGTGGCATGAAATTGGTTGAATGGTCAAGAAAGGATTCGTCACTTCCTGGTTAAGGAAGTTAAATATCTTGGGCCATGTTGATTAGGATGGTAGTACCTTGATAAATCCATGTCTATGGTATTCCAAGGTAAATATATCTTATTAGATCAACAAATAATAAGTCAAGAAAATGACAATGACATGGGTGTGCATACTGGTTTATGAGATACCAAAGACAATGAGATTATATTACATATTTCTTTTTCATAGGTTTCTTGTCAATGCTGTGAAAATATTTATCTTTTCAGGGGATATTATAGGTAGCTATATCCTACTCTTGGTCAGTAAATATTATTCACTACTATTGAGATAAGGTCCTAGAGGGTCACCCACAATATCATATTCAATAATCCTCCTTATTCTGTTGAATATGAATTTTGGATATAGTGGGCCACACTATTTGGGTCCGGGGTGTTTCCAAGGAGACACGATCACCAATGAAATAAGTAAATTCATATTATTTATGTTATGATTAATGGGTATTGAATTTATGTATGTATTTACAAGGTGTAATGTAAATACATGAAAATATTAATTAATCAAATATTAGTTTAATATATTTAAGGTTGAATAATTTTTTTTGGGAATGATGAGTGGAGTTTATGACTCAATTATTATCACATAATATTTTAAGGTATTACAAGAAAGTAATAATAATTTTTATGACTCATTTCAGATGTCTTAACATGTCGTTTATATTTTGTTAATTATTCGGCGATTGGGAGGAAATTCCATGTAATTTATAAACACTATTGAAATAGAAAAAGAGAGGAATTCACTTGTGACTATTCAAGAGATTTATCTCTCTTCTTCTCTCTACAACAATACAAAGAGAGAATACATGGATCCAGGAGATTGTATCGAGCTCTCTCTCAGGAAATCTAGGCAAGGTGATGTGGTGATATTTAGAGCATCGAAGGCATCATCAGATCTCAATGCTAGAACCCAAAATTAAACAAACAGAGCACTCTAGTTTCGTAAAGCGTGTGTCAAAGATATAGAAGAATTAAGATTCGAATTATTCATACAATGATCAAAAATTATGAGAAAATGTCATGTGTGGCTTCGAATCTAAACCAGGTATTTTACAATTTTTTTGTTTTAAAAACTCTTCACGTGAGATACTCGACTTAAATTATGAAACGATTTGTTGAAATTTAAAAGTTCATGTTGTATGTTGAAGATTTTTTTAAATCCCATTTTTAAGATTTCGTTGTGTTCCCAATACCTACACTTATGCATAACATAGTATTTTACAATGTCCTAAGAGTACTTGTCCCACTAAAAGGTCATTTCAGTTCCACACTATGATGAGAACCCGAATGTTCTATGAAACTATTATTAAGTATATGTTCTATACCCAGATGATATCATTTTATGGACACAAATGATACAGGATATCAGGGATGGAGACTCATAGTACATTGAGGAACCTTTTCATGGGTTACACACTTTGTAATATGTAGTATAGGATATTATGAGAACAATACCCACTAGTAGAAAATCCACATTTATATGTGTCATTAGATGTTCCAATCTATGTACGTTTGTACTAATCCTTATACTTTAATATTATTTTCAATGTGTATTATGATTCATGCACATGGATTTATTTATGAAAATCATGAAGAAGTATATTCACGACCACACTACTTCAAAACAAGGCTATACCCACGGTTGTTCAAAAACTATGGGTATAGGTCCACCTTATACACATGGTTTTTAAAGAATCGTGGGTATATGTTTTGTGGGTAAAAAAATTTGCAGGAAGGAACTATACCCATGGTTTTACAAATACCATGGGTATATATTTCATGGAGAAAAATCACTAGAAGGACCGATACTGATGGTTTTTGTAAAATATAGAAATAGGTTTCACATGGAAAAAAATCTCCAAGAAGAACCTATACACACGGTTTGAGCAAACCGTGGGTATAGGTTGTCCCATTATTTTTTCATAATAGTAATAAATAATTTATTATATATATATATATATATATATATATTTGACTTTAAGAACATAAAATGGGTTATAAGGTAGTGTTAAGGTTGTTAGACACTACGCGATAAGTATTGAGATCCAATTCAAGTGGATTTTTTTAATAAATGACCTATACCCATAGTTTGGTCAGACCTTGGGTATTGGTCTATACAGACACCTCCCCAGCATGATTTCTAAAACCGTGGGTATAGCCTATACCTAGGGTTTTAGGGGATGTACCCTCAATTATATACCATGGGTATAAGGTTTTTTCTAAAGTAGTGTGAGATATGATACATTGGGTGTGTCACAAGTAATATTTCATTAATACACAACGAGAGAAAGGGTTATTTCATTATATTCTTTAATTTAAGTTTATATTTTATCCCATTTAATTGAAATGATATATCCTAAAAAAATAAAAGTTCATGATGTTCTATAGGAAAGTTTGATTTCTAAAAATTCAAACAAAGAGACATCGAGCACATAGGTTGATGGCACAAGTGTGCAACCTTCTGAATTACAGGTATCATGATAAAGTGGTTATTTTAACAAATGATCTTATGTATGAGGTATTATTCTATTATAGAATTAAATTCTTTATATATGGGATTCTTGGCATGTTTCTAGATGCTATACTGGGCCTTTAGGGTGATTCCCCTAATTCCATTGAGAATGAGGCCTAGAGGGCCAGCCACACACTAACTGTATCTAGAATATTAGATAAATAGTATATTATTATTTATTATCTAATAAGTTGAATAAATATTATTGTCTCACATTGTTTAGTAATTATTCATGTTTTGTTAATTGCATATATTCCATCACCAGTAATTCGAGAGAATATAATGTGAGTAGAATATTTAATACATTTTTATTTTCTATTTATTGAAAATAATATTTATTTTTTTATTGGTGAATAATACAATGATCTTTATTTCTTAAATAAATATTCATTTTTCAAGGCTCGATAAATTTTATGGAGGAGTATTGGATCAGGTTTTTAGTACTGGTGATATGTATTGAATATTATTTGATTTAATAGTATTGAATTTAATTCGCAAGTTAAGCGCATGTAAAGGAAATAATAATTATAATTTTATTTTATACATGGGGTTCCACAAGGTATTAATAAAATATTAAAGGTAACTAGTAAAAATATTTATTTCTAATCTCTGACGGTATTTAAACCAAATTATACTATTTTCAAAAAAGCCAATTCACTTTGTGTTGTGCACAATGATAGCCAAATTGAATCCTGTCAACACTAATAGAGCTCCCTCTCCAAGAATTCTCACAAGAACAGAGAGTTTTCTTGTTCCAACATTCACTCTCAAGTAAACAAAGATCAAGGAAAATGATTTTGAAGCGATTCTAATGGTGATAAAAGGTGAACAATGCAAGTGAGCTAGGACCTGGAGATTCCTATGGCGATGTTCAGAGATTCATGGAGCACATGTGGATCACCACTAGAGGGAAGTTTCTTTTGATTACTACTATACAATTACCCTCTAATGTAGACATATTTTCAGATAGATATATGGAGAAATAATTCACACAAGTTAATTCATTAATTGATTAAATTATGTTTAAATAATATTGATAATCCTCTCTGTAGTTCCAACATTTTATTATTTTTTTTTTTGCTGATTCAATTTTTTTGATAATGAAATTTATCATCATGTAGATGTCTAATTAATCATCGATCATGAAAAAAATAACAGTTGGGGGTGACCAATCGCATGCTTCCTCTACGCCAAGAACTCTTATCACCTACAAGAGTTATAACTTAATTCAAACTCACTTCATACATGTCTTGGATGAGTATAATATTATGCAAATCTACCTATTTTCTTTTAAAAGTTTTCCATAAAACATCAATATGAACATTATTATATGCCTTCTCCAAATAAATGAAAACCTTATGATTTTTTGTGGAATTGTTTCACTAATAGTCTATCAAAAATATAATCAAATAAATTGCTTATGTCATTGAATGTCCAGGTATAAAACCAAATATATTATATGAATATTTTGTTTTCCTTTGAATTCATTATTCAACTACTCTCTCCTAATGTTTCAATTTCTGACTCATAAACTTAATGCCACTATAATTCTGACAACGTAAAATGTATCCTTTATTTTTATACACAAGTACTAGATAGATCTTCCCCTATTTTTACAATAGTTTTGGTGAGGGGGATACAAAGAATCAAAGAAAACCTATTACACCTATATGTACTTAGAGGTACATCAGCTCGACACCTCTTGCGAGACCCCTCAAAGGCGTAACCACAAAGCTATTCCCCAGGGGGGAAAGAGCTCTTCCTCTATTCTTCCATAATTTTCATATATTTCACGATTATTTAAATAACCTAGTGGGATAATTAATACCCAAATCCCCTAAATTTTTCCAAACTTCAATATAGATGTTATCTAACTCAACTTGTTTATCATTTTCTATCCTTCTTAAAGCTTATTTTACCTCAAAAATAAATTTATTTATAATAGATATAATTTAGTTCCTCTCTAATAATGTTGATATTATCTATGTCAAATACACACATCCACTTGTCATTGAAGAGATAATTAAATTAAAATCCCCATTTTCCATAATTTCATCATCCTTAACAAAGGGTGTGTACGTTTCCATATTTTATTCACCAAACATGATCTAAATCTATATATTTTCTCTCTACGACTCTTTATAAACTATAAAAATTTCATTCACTATTTTTATATTGTAATGAATGGTACATCTATTAATTTCTTTTTTGACTTGGCATCAATAACTTATTTCATAGCCACTCTATTATCAATGCGACATAGAGCCCAAGAATATTCATTATTACAACGGTATAAAGGTTAAAAATTGTCTACTTTTCATTAAAATTAATTTTAATGTTCTCATTCCACCACCATGATTCTTTCCTTTTAGTAAAAACCCCTTTATTAGAATAGAAGTAGCTATATTTTGAACACTTTTATCCACCACATTCCACATGTAATTAGTGGTTCTTTGAACTTCCTAATCCACTTATTTGACGACATTCTTCTAAAATTAAATTATATGGTTTTCCTTTAGGCATCAACATCTTATTCATGTATTTCTTAATTGTTTTAAATTTCTCTTATAAATATAAACCTTCTGGTATAAAACTAATAGACGATGTTGGGTGGTCAGACATGTAAGAGTTGTTGTCCTAGAACCAGCTATTTGTACTTTGATTAAATGAATATTTGATGTATTAAATATTAAATTAAGCACCTTATTATATATTGTTCATTGTTCTATATTACTATAGTGTAATAATGTCCTAGATTATTTGTCTCATTGAAAATGTCATAGTAGTTCCCCTCTATGATGAGTACCTTGAAGTGCTCTGGGAATATTCTCTGTGTAGTTCTTCAGTTGGATAATATACTATGATGGGATATATATTATATATACCATCATGTGTGAGTACTCATAAGAAAATGAGACTTATTCTCATGAATTTCACACTTGGTAATCTCCAAGAAGGGAGATTATGAGAACAGAACCACTTGTAGGAATTCTCCATGGTTTGGTGTCATCGGATATTCCTATCTACGAGCATGTGTAATGGTACTTAGACAAAAATATTATCATTAATGCATGTCATGAATCATACACTTATATTTGATGATGAAATCCATAATTCCACATGTTTGAGGGAAGTAAGGTAAGTTCGGTGCATCAGGGATGAATAATTATTAATGGATAATCCAATTAAGGATTTTTCCCTTCCATATTTATGGATGTTGATATCTCCGCACTTTGATAGAAATAGATCCATCACCATAAATTCCATGGTAATGGTGTAACGACGAATTTATTTCAGATAGTCAAAGAATGATGAGTCGAGAATATAGGTTGATGATACCTTCATGTAACTTGCAGGATGAGAATAAGTGAGAAGTTCCCTAAACAGCCATCCTTGGGGCACTATGACAATATTGCTAAAGATGCTCCATCTGATTGAAATTTTGGAATGATCTAGATGGGTCCATATAATCTAAAATCATGTGGTTCAAATAACCACATTAGAAACATCCTGGCATTCTCTAAGGTTTTGGGGGAATAATTACTAATTTAGCTATCAGATTTTGAATCACACTCCCATATTGGAAATATGTGTCCCACTTCTGCTTTCTCCTATCATTTTAGTTCCCACAATTTCATAAAGGTATCAACAGGATTCCTCCACCCATCACTCCTAATATTTCTTATTCAGGCAATATTTCTCTATTAAACATCTCGGTATAATCTGTTAAACAAAGAAAAAAATGATAAACTGAATATCCTACCTCATCTATAGTTCAAAAAATCTGTGGCTTCAAGGACACACTAGAAGCAACTTTGAGTCAAAATCATAATAAATTCATAAGTTTATCTGCATACTCTATCACTATAAGGCTCTCCTATATCAACAAAGAAACGTCTATCTTTCTTGAAATTCTAAATTTATAAGGATAGAATTGTTTGTCAAACAATTCTTCAATGTCCTCCCATGCAAGTCCTTAGTCTGATTTTTATTGAAATCCTAAATCCAACCACTAGCATCCAAGATCCTCCAACATATACATCACCAAAATGACATTTAGATCTATTGGTATGCCTAGGAAATAAAATATTTGATTCATATTATTCATCCACACCTCTGCCTTCTCTGGTTTTGAATCACCCTAAAAGATGGGTGAATTCTTCTTTTGTAACTGATTGGAATAATCCACTTACCTTGGTTCAACCCTTATGTTCCCTTTATCCAAAGTTTTAACATTTCAGACAATACACTGAACTAGTTGTTTGGTTCATCTATGAATCAGGTCCAATAAGATTATCAGTAGAATTTTCTTGTTGGTTACTATGATTCCCACCATGTTCCATTTTCTATAAACACAAAAAAAAATTCTATAAGTATCACTCTCTTGAAACTTAAGGCTTCAACATTTAGAATTTACCACATCATAACTATCACAATATTGCTTTCCAAAATTCAAAATTTTCCACATTCATCTATTTTTGAAATGTTCACCATGATTTTGAAAATCAAACCATTTTTAAAATAAAATTACCATGCTCTTTCTAAAATCCCTCATTTGAAAAAAATATCATTTTTAAAAAACAATCACATTTTTACCAAATTATAAATCATTAATAAAATGAAATATGTACTCCATATGGGAAGTAATTTCTAAAATTCATGTTATTCTATTCTGATTGGATTAACCCATGACAATGAGAATCCAATTCCTATATGTGTCTCCAAAATACTTATGTATCCCTTCCTGGAAAATTTAATTCCAGCATAAAAATGTTAGCTTTGTTTGTTTATGCTTTACATTTAATATCCCGAAAATCCTAGTCCTTTATACCATTCCAACTAAAGAAATAAACTTGAATGGATTTCAACTAAATGATCAAAAATCAATACTATTTGTCCTTAATGATTGGACCAACCAATACTGATATCATTTTCATTTAAAGGACCGAACAAGCTGATACCACTGGTAACATCTCGCCCCTCCTCATTGGATTGAGTTGTGGAATTGATACTTAGCCTTAGACAACATCCCCAAGATGCCGAAGGATCACAATACATGTTAAGGGATTCAATATAATTGGGGGATGATTTTCTATTTGATAATAAACAACCACAACCAATCACACCATAACCAAAACAAATATACGATGCTTGATAATATAGTTGGACAACTCAAGAATAACAATTTAATATAAAAACAAACGATAATTAGAGTACCACAGAAGAAGACTACTAACATCAAAGTACATAGTAGAAGAAAAAACCGACAATTCTCAAAGACTTCAAGACATAACTCCATAGCTCCCAAAATTCTCCATGCTTTAACTCCACAAAACTACCCAAGTATTATGAAGTTCCACTAAATAATTGTGATGCTTTACCTCTAATAGTGTCGTGATAAATAGTATTTTCAAAAGCACCAACATGCCCAAGAATGGGGTGAGTAATGAAATCCAGTAGGCTTTTCCAAAATTACTTCCCTACTAAAACCACTATAATAGAACATGCTATTACATTTATATAAAAAAATTATATAATATAATTGAAAATAGTTTATATCTACATATAAAACAATTACCATAGAAAAGAATTTTTCCAAATACAAAACAAATTTATAAAGAAAGCAACCGAACAAGTGAATCAGGCATTTCATGAATTCATTTGGCATTACCATTCCATTCCATGAAACCATACACACACACTAAACCACACCAGAATGATGTTTACCTTTGATGGTGGAACTTCTTATCCCTAAATCCTCCCTTTTATGGTGTTACATCACATGAATTATCCATCCAATTCAACTCATGCTTAACCATTCAAGATAATAACCATGACAAACCAAAATTCTGCCAAACCATTTCAATAAAAGCATCCTTTTATTAGAAACACATTTACAGCCAATTTACATGAATTAAAGCCAAACAACCACCTTAATATCGTCATTTTAAAATCATGTTACAAATTTTGCTTTCCACTAAACAAAAAAAAATTTAACAATTCCATAAAACTACATGAAAGATTGTTTCAATAAAAAATTTCATAGAAAATTCAGAATAATGTTCAATCAAAACAATCAATTTTAAATCAAGCCTTCCAATTATATTATGAGGAGTTTGGAGTGACGAAGAAGGAATAAAGAAACCGTTTTAAGGAGTTTCAACAAAGAATAATATAATTTTAAAACATTCTCATTGCATGAGAGAAGTTAAATAAGAAACTAAGGATTCCCCATGATTATCCTCCCATTTATTCATGCGATGAAGCACATGTATAAATTCCATGGTCGGTTCATGTATCTTATACATAAATACATGTCCTAAAAAATGTTTCAACTCATGAAATTGTATAATAAATTATTGTTAATATGAGAGAATAATAAATGATATTAGTTTATCATTTTTATTCATGTTTCATGAACCAATGTTTTGGGAGGAAACAGATCAACCAAATGATAATAACATAATTACAAAAAAATAATAAGAGAATCACCGAAGAAAATAAAATAAAAAAATAAATACAGAAAAATAAATTGTGACACATATTTTAATGTCAAAAAACCCTTCAATACATAAGATTATACAATCATAGGGGAATTATGAAATAGTTCTATATAATTAGAGAGCTTATAAAATTTATGTAAATCTTGAAACATGAATTGTAAATAGGGCGTAGAAAAAAATATGTGATAAACCACAATGTGATATGCCTCCACATTTTCACTAATAATGATCTATGACAAAATTTCAACCCATGTAGATTAAAATTGAAGCAACATAATTGTACCACCTCAAATAAGCAGTTGCACAACATGATTTTTCATTGCTCATTGGTGGCTTCTACACGCTACTTCCCATTCCCAGAAACTTCCACCCATGTATCTACTTCTTTTTTCGCTGAACCAATTTGCAACAGCATTATTGATCCCCTTTTTAAAATACATTTAAATTCCCAAAAACCTGTACAAAAAATTGAAATTCAAAAAGATATTCATAGGATAAAAAATATCTCCCCATTTACAAAGCCATGTGAGGTGATGGTGGGAGACATGGAAAATTTGAAACCCCTAAAAATATCCCTTATTTATTATTTAATGTCCTAAAAATAAATGGGATAAACATAAAAAATCACCCCTACAGCCTATAAAATAATGAGATCTCATCCAACACAATTATTTGGAAATAAAATCAGTTGTTATCACACCAACCATCACCATATGAAAAAAATACGACAATTCAATTTTACAAATCTGTTAGATAAATGAAATCCACCCCCAAAAAAGAAATGAAAATGATGAAATTTTCATCATACATGTGCCGGCAGAGCCCTGTTGAACTAGATTTGAACTAACAACACTTTTCTCCCCTATAATTGTGATTTCCAAATAATGAAATGTACTTACATAAACTAATTTCACCCTCTGCTCGACATCCATTGAGCTTTCTTTAACATAGAACGTGTAACCTCGATAATTTATTTTAATTCCTTATTAACTAGGGGAACTTTTAGTAGAAAAATAATTAGTTGATAGAACTAAAACACCTAACATGGTATGCTTCAACATCCAAATATTCTTCATCCTAGTCGATGGTATTCGACTCATGCATGATGATCGTCTATGCAACAAAACTAGTGAATTCTTCTTCACAACATCATTTATTACTTCATCGCACACCTTTAAATGAGTCCTATAATGTTTTCCAACCATTCTATCTCACACATATTCTATAGATCCTCTATATAACTTCTATTTGTCACTGCTAAACGAACTCATTAACCAATCATTATCTAATGTATAGATAAATAAAATTTTTTATGTATAGCTATCACATGTTGCACATCCCTCAACATAAGCACAAAACCTCTTTTCATATTGGTACAAATATCATCAAAACCAATTACTGTAGTTTAATATATATTTCCCATCTCCAATATACAATTCCACTTTCTTTGTATGAAGATAATATTTCCTTATTTGGTGAAATATTGTATAACACTTCTTAATCAACCACCCATTTGTTATACCGATATGAACTATGAGAATCAAATCCAACTGAAAGTAAATATACCCCACCCCGTATAAGTAATACACAAGTACCCTCATAATCAATGTTTTGTGTATTTTTTTCTTCTTTGATATTTTCCAAAGCATTGAAAGTTTTCTACACACGAACCTCATTATTGCAAAATAAGAACTTCACATTTTTAATTATCTTCAACATGCCTATTTCATTATCATGTCTATCTACCACAACCAAAATACCACTATTAACTAACGAATCACCGGTATTGGTCTTTCACCAAGTCAAATTCATAAACAATGACTAAATAACATCATCCAACTTCAGAGTTTCTTTCTTGAACAATAATGTGGAAAACGATAATAATATAAATCTGGTAATGAACCCAAGAGGAAAAAAAATTCTTATTCCTTTTCAATAGGTACACCATTACCCTTTTCATTGATATTGACTACCACTAATGACTAATCCATCAGAAGTTTAGGAAACTCATCCAGATGATTACCTAAATCTACATTCACTAGAATCTTAAAATGATACTATCAATTATTAATTATAAATGATTTTGAAGGATTTTAATTTATATTTTCTTTCAAGATTCACCCAGATCTCTTACAGATCTAGCAGATTCATCACATCCCATAGAGTATTATCAACCAAATACTTATGAATCATGCATGTGGCTAGCTCTCTCATATCCTACCAATCACTATTTATCAACTATTATCGACTCTCTATTTTTTATTCAGTATATTCACTATAATCTCATGCATAAAATATATTTTATACTTGTTTCTACCGCAGAGTATAATAATTTTTCATGTTAAATAGTTCAATGTGAGTAGAAATTCCATGGTATGAATCACCCATATCCAATCACCAAGAAATATGGATAAAAACCTTTAATACTAGTTGTTAGAGATAAAATAAATTAGTAAAAGGATAATAACTAAAATGTGGAAAAATGTTATGATAATCACCAAAAAAAGAAAGTAAAAAAAATAAAGAGAAGGATATAAATTGATATTTATATTTTAAAGTGGAAAACCCCTAAAATTAAGATGATTAAAAAAATGGGTAAACATCAAAAAAACATTATAATAAGAAAGACTATAAAATTCAAGTAAAGTCTAAAACTTGAATTGTAAGTAGAGTGTAGAAAACCTGTGTGAAAAACCACACACAGATATGGCCTTTCTTTTTCTCTGATAATTATCCATGTCAAAATGTCACATGTAAGTGATCAAAACTGAACAAGCAGTGTCATTACAACACCTCAAATAATTAATTTCACATCCAGATTTTTCATTGCTCACCAGTTCCCACTGCATGTGGCTACCCATTCCAAGGAACTATCACCCACGTATCTACTATCGTTTTTTCAAACCACATTTGCAGCAACCCTACTACTCCCCTTTTTAGAATCCTTCAGAATCCCTATAAACACATGCATATAATGGAAATTTAAAAATTTATCCATGGGATTATAAAAAATATCTCCTTATTAAGAAAGAAATATGGGATGTCGGTGGGAGAGATTGAAAATTTCAAACCCCTAAAATTATCTATTATTTCCATTTTAATTAGTTCAAAAATCTCAAAATAGGTTGAAACTCAAAACTGATATATTGTGCGTGAAAATCATAATTTGAAAGAAATACATAACTTCCTATATATCATATATATAAAAAAGGTTTTAGGTATATTAGTTTTAATCTTCCACTTGAATAAAAACCTAATAGATTTTGTTTCATTTCACTTTATATTATGTCTACACAATAACTTGTGAAACCTTATCCAACAATCCTTATGAATATCTTCCAAAACTCTTATTTAAATATATTATTAACTTCAACTTGTATCACATAATATGTAATACCATGGGAATACCCATATATAACATTTTTTTATTAATTCTAAATTAATTTTAGAGCAGCTATCTTTGTCAAACTCAATCCCCATTCAATCAACCACAAAGTGTGATCCCCTGGGGATTTATAGAGTTAACAAAAAAAAATATAAATATATATATCCATATATGTAATCAAATAGTTACCTTTAGCAATGCATTAATTCCACTCATGCGATAAAGGGATCTAAAATGATCTCTATCAAACACATGTATGTCTATATTGTTGGTCGAAGTTGATACTCAACAGGGGGTGAATTGAGATCCAATAAAAATTTATGTTAAAAATATTTATCTTAAAATCCCCCAATTTAAAACAAAGATAGATTGTAGTGATTCTATACAGAGTGTAAATGTTCGATCAGTTTCTCAAATATTGATTAGGTCTTAGTTAACTTAATCTGAAGATTAACTTAACTTTTGAAACTAACTTACTGGTTTATAATAAGTATAAACACTTTCTAATTTAACTATCAAAATAACTTTAAAATAGTTTTTATTTCAAATTAATTATAACGACCCATACTTTACATATATTGTTATTACTTCATAATTGAGGCACACTTATTACAACATATAAAAAAACCATGAAAGAACCATATAGTTATAGTGTCTTTAGAAACTAGGAAACATAAACAATTGGTTCATAAATCATCTACGTTGTCTCCCATTTATTTCATCATATATAGAGTCCCTTTTGGAATATTCAACTTAGTACCCTTATTCCTAACCTGGGGAAAGAAAACATACAAAAGGGTGAGCTCAAATGCTCAGTAAGGGTAAACAAAAGAAATATCAATCACATCATATTCATAAGAACATAACATTTTGGAAAACATAAACTGAAGAAGAGATCATTACATCATAACATGGGATAAATCATTGTGGTGAAATGTAATCCCAAATAATCATAAATTAAAATATGAAACTTTGTGGCATACACACATAATCATAGCGAATTATTTCTTATTATTCAAGAATCATTTCCAAGACTATCTTAGCGGAAGAAGTCCATTTTTGAATAGAGTTCACTCCTCGTTTCAGTCATGTATCACTGAACCGATTAAACCTGTCGTTCCAGGAATGTCTATGTCATGAGATATAAATATTTACCCAATACATTAGAGGAAGATATAGGTCCCACCCATCTCATAATGAATCAATTCTTATGCGTGCCAAAAAATCATAAATCTTACATCATAGCATAACTGATGTAATAAAAATGGGATTCTTAAACATCATTCCATAATAACATAATCCACATAAGATAAAAGGACATCATAAAATATATTCCAACATAACATAATCAAATCAATGTAAAAATAGTGATAGAAATAGAACCCTGTATTATCTTAGATGGAAAATGATTTTGATAAAACACTTGAACTCCATTCATGAAGAAAATATACTTTCTACTTCCAAAACATTTTCCATTCTTAACATGTCATATAATTTTAAACTAAAATAAGTTGATTAAAAATAAACATGAAAACTTGTAAAGGAAACATCATCGAAATAATGTTCTAAAAATCCATTCATGCCGTATAAGTTAAAAAAACATTCTTCTCGTACTTTGGCTAGAAAAGTCAAAAAGTACCTCGTACGAAAAATGAGAAAAGATTCCTTTCATATCTTTTACTAAAAACTCACCAAAGGGTAAAATTGGATTTAAAAAATTGTTTTAGGATAGAAATAATATTACCTATTGAGGAAACATGGATGTGGATTATAAATATTCTCCAGTAAATTCTGAGGTATAAACAATCTCGGATAAAAATGAGATTGCGAGATTTTCCATTACCTTAGGTCCGATTTGATTAGTAAGTGTCTGAACCTCCTTTATAATGATTTAAATAATGTGATTTACTTATTCAAGAATCATAATTATTTTTATGATATCATATATGGTCATATTCTTAGCTTCTTATTAGTAATATTTCATTGTTACTTGCTATTCGGGTGTTTATTGTTTTTTGTTCTTATGTGTGTTTTGTCGAATAAATTCTTATTCTTATTTTTAGGTTATAGATACCTCATTTTCAGAATAGTATTAGTGTAATATATATATTATTTATTCATTCAATTCATTTATATAGTCATTATGCAATGAAGATCATGTAGAACGAGTCGCATCACATCGTGGAGACAGTAGGCCGTACGTACGCACGAGCGATGATATCGTTCCCACGATCATGGAATTGTATTGAAGTGTATGTATAATATTTTAGAATCAATATAAATTTAAAATAATCATATATAGTTTTTCCTTACAACATTATACCCATCCAGGTAAGGTGGTGGTGGAAAATTGATTACACCACGGTGTGGAGACGGTATTCCATATGTACGCACGCGTGGAGATTTCATTTTTTGTAGGATGGATAGATGGTGAAATAGGGTTGTTTCATTAATATAATAACATATCAGTATATGAGTGATACTTATTTTATTACTTAATAATGAAACAACTAAAGAAGAATAAGTAGAAGAAGAAATAATTTTGAATGAATCGGTAACAGACATTACCTCTTCTTTGAAGCGCCTCTTCTTAACCTCCTCTTAGGGTACTAAAGATGGTTTTTGAAGAATAACAGGACCTCTAGGATGTTTCTAGGGAAGTGGAGCAGATAAATTGGCAGGGTTTATCCAATCTTGAAGGAACAAAGTGGTGTGAGGAAGAGACGGAGGAGGTTCCCTTTTATAATGGATGAGAGGGGTACCTTTGGAAAAACTAAAAATATTATTTTATTATAAAGTCATATTCAGTTTTTAATAGCTCCAAATTGATTTATTGCGAATATAAGGTGTGTATGGGTCTAAATCCTCTCATAAAATTGAATTTAGAAAAATTTAGGTTTCTATTTTAACCTTATCATTTAGATGAAACTTTAAGTTGAATAATTTTACTTTTACCGTGTCTTCTTGTTTTCTTACACTATAAGGTTAATAAACATACAATAACAAGTAAAATGAACCCAAAGTTGTTTATTATTAATATATATAAACTTATCTATGTCATGTGGACGAACCATATATTTTTAGTAATAAAAGAACAATTAATTATATAATATTTGTTTTAAAAACTATTTTATGTCAATTTTGACACTATTTGGTAATTGATTTTTTTTGGAAATTATAACAGAATTATTAGTTCCAAAAAAGTTAATAACATCAATAATAACATGTCATATTAACCTATAAAATTATTTTAATTCATAAAAAGTCTCAAATTACATTTATTTGAGTATTTATAACATCAATTATGTTAATATTGCATTAATAAGATAATTACTGCATCATCATTGTGTCATAAATAAATTAAATTATTTAATGTCTAAAAATTATAAATAAAATAAAATTATGTAGTAAATCCTTTTATATTTCTAATGAATATTTATAGTCGAATTTATCTTATGTATAACTTTATATTAAAAATGTTTTAGTTATTAAACATTGATTTTTAACTATTTTAACTATTCTTTAAATAAAATAATAATAAATGTGCTAATCTAATCCATGTGGACCTAAATGGTCATATTTTATTCCTAGTGTTGTTTTTGGTCAATTTAAACTTATCCAATAGAATTATGAGATATGTTAGGGTAATAATAATATCATTTTTACCATTAATTACCCTATTTACTTTTAACCGTGGTAAAAAAAGTAACAAGTTACTATTCACAAAAAAATATTTTTATCTTATTAAACCACATTTTACTCCTTGATGTTAACCGTGTCTCTCAGAATTTCGAAATTCCACTCACAGGAACGGTAAAATTAAGTTTTATGTAAATTTTCAAATTCTCATAGGAGGTGGGTAAAAGACGGCGAAAAGTTCAATAAAATTTTTATATATCTAAAATTATTATAAAATGAATCCAATGAATTAATTTGAACTTATATAGGTATTATGTATCAATTTTCACATAAAATAAATTTAAATAAAATAAATACTTATTTAAATAAGAAGTCGGTTTTAAAATAGTAACCTAGTATTTTCACTATTCATCAAAAATTGAATGTTTTTAGAAAAATACCAAAATTTCACCCTAGGCTAATTTAGATATTCCGAATCCAAAAATGAAGTCTATTTTGAAAAATAAAATTTATATAATTTCAAAAAATGGTTATTACAATTCATAATGGCTAGTTTTAATAATATTTTAATAGCATATTGTTGTTTAGTAAAACTCAATATTGCGTACAATTCATGTTATTGAGGAAGGTCGAGATTGCGTGTAAAGAAAGCCAAGCTAGTGTTGTTTGTAGTGAAAGATTCCTTTGATAATGTATAAAAATAAAATATTTCTCATAAAAATATCGGGTGTTACATTCTACCCCCATTAAATTGAATTTCACACTCGAAATTCTTCACTTCGTAACAAACAAATGAGGATACCTCTCCCTCATCATATCCTCAAGCTCCCATGTAGCTTCTTCTAATTGGTGGTTCCTCCATAAAACATTCACCACGAGAGTGGTATTGTTTCTTATAACTTTTTCTCTACAATCCAGAATCTCTATCGGTTGTTCTTCATAAGAATGATCTTGCTCCAATGGTACAACTTCTGAGCTGAGTACATGTGAAGGATCAGGTATGTATTTTCCCAGGAGCGATACATGGAACACATCATTAACTTGAGAGAGATTCGGTGGAAGCAGCAATCGGTAAGCTACCCTCCCACCACGATTCAGTATTCTAAAAGGACCGATATACCTAGGGCTCAGCTTTACCTTCTTTCCAATTCTCATTACTCTCTTCTAAGGAGATATTCGTAAGAACACTTTATCACCCACTTCAAACTCTAGGTCTTTTCCTCGGTTATCAGCGTATCGTTTTTGTCGAGTCTGAGCTGCTCTTATGTGTTTTTGAATAGAACGGACCTTTTCTACCATCTCATCAACAATATCAGGTCCTAATAGCTCTCTTTCCCCAACCTCATCCCAGCAAGTTGGGGTTTGGCGTTTCTTTCCATAGAGAGCTCCATAAGGTGCCATCTGAATACTGGAGTGAAAGCTATTATTATTAGAAAATTCCACCAAAGTTAGGTGTTGATCCCAACCACCTTTGAAGTCCATAGAGAATGCTCTTAACATGTCTTCTAGAGTTTGAATTATTCTCTTAGACTGACCGTCTGTCTGAGGATGATAATCAGTGCTGAATCTCAACTCTGTATCCAGAGTATGCTGAAGACTTCACCAAAACATCGAGGTAAACCTCGAATCCCGATCAGATATAATGGAAAGTGGTACTCAATTCAATCTTACCACTTCCTTTACATATATCCTGGAAAGATTATCAAGAGAGAAATCCTCTCTAATACCAATGAAGTGTGTTGACTTCGTAAAACGATCAAAAATAAACCAGATAGAATTATTGCCTTTGGATGTTTTAGGAAGTCTGGTGACAAAGTCCATAGTGATGTTTTCCCATTTCCATTCGGGTATGGGTAATGGTTGTAACATCCCCTTAGACTTCTGTCTCTCAGCTTTAACTTGCTGACAAACTAAGCATCGAGGGACATATTCAACAACATCTCTTTTCATATCATCCCACCAGGAGTAATCTTTCAGGTCCCTATACATCTTCGTGCTTCTAGGATGAATAGAGAATGAAGAACTATGAGCCTCATCCAGCAGCTACTTCTTTAATTCTGGGATGGGAGGAACACAAACCCGATTCCTGAACCTTATTATTCCATCACAATAAAGGTTCATTTCAGGAACATTTCTCACCTTCTTTTGTAACTCTACATCTTCTTTCTATGACTCTTTAATCTTCGCATGTATATATGGTTGAACATTCATTTGAGAAAGATAATATTTTCCCCCTTCAATTATAATTCCAAGATCTATCCTTTGTAAATCCATTAATATTGGATTTTTTTTATCCTCATCATGGATAAGCTAGCATGGTCTTGTCGACTTATTGCATCTGCCACCTGGTTTGCTTTCCCAGGGTGGTAATGAATTGAGGAATCGTAATCCTTAATGAGCTCCAACTGTAGCGACTCGGGTTTTTGGTCCTGTAAGACTTTGGAATATTTCTACGAATAATTTCAGAGCTAGGCGTGAAGACGGCGTGCGATTCCGAGGCCCGGTGTGACCGGAATTAATTTTATAAAAATTTTAAGTATTTGTATACTATGCACCTGGCGGGGGTGTGATATCTCCTAAAAGGTAGCTTAGAACGAGAATATGAGGGAACGATTGCGTCCGGAACATTCCGTTCACCCTAGGTGGGGTGTAAACTTTGCGGGCGCGGGCCTGTGGTGAGAAACGCCACCAGGGGCGTTTTCGTAATTAAGTGGAGAAGTTAGTGTGCGAGCGTCAGCTCAAATAACTTCTGAACGGAGTCTCGGATGGAAAATTTGATTCCGTCATTGCGTTCAGAATGACGCGTTTACCCTAGAGGTGACCTTACTTTTGTTCGCATCAGGCGTCAGGTCTGAGGCGGGTTTGGCGCCGGCGGGCAGCTGATATAAATATCAGCGCCCCCTTTTATCGTTCCTCTCGACGTTCTTCGTCATTATTCGTTGCCGCTCCACCGAATCAAGCAAATGAAGCACCCACGAGCTCGGAATTTGACGGCGGACGTTCCAGGAGCGCGCAGCGGAAGCTCTGGAGCACGGATCTAAGGCATAACGTCGGTGTTTCGCCCGCTAGGTAGGCAGTTTGAGTTTTAAAATCCCGGATCCCATTTTTGTGTTTTGTTTCTTCAAATTTTCATATGGGTTGTATAGTTCAGGTCCTGAGCTTTCCGAAACATGTTTCGGATCTGAATTTGGAGCACCGGGGTGCTCCCGGTGGCTCCCGGAAGTTTTCCGGCGAGGAGGGGCGGCGGCCATGGCGGAATCCGGCGACGGCACGGCGGCGGGGCGGCAGTTTCCGGCAGCGGCGGCGGCGGCGCGGCGGAATCCGGCGGCGGCACGGTGGTTTTCCGGCGAGGCTGGCGGTGGTCCGGCCAGGATTTTCCGGAGGTTCTTTAAACCCTCGTAACTCGCAAACCGTAACTCCGATTTGCGAGCTGTTTGCGGCGACGCGCTCCTTGCATCGAGACGGACCTTTTGATCTCACTTTGAGGGTTTAAGGGTTTGGGATCGTGGGCCGAGAGTTAGAAACGTCGTATAAAATAATAATATTTTATTATTTTACGACTTCGGGTCGTTGTAACTTCTACCCGGAGCGTCCGAATGACGTGTCGTCAGTGGCGTTGTGACCCTGATGGTACGGCGAACTTTTTGAGTTGGTTTCTGGGTGTTGGGACTGAGAACGGGGTGCGAGCCCCACGAGGCCGGGTTTTGGCGTTTGCGGAGAAACTTAGCTTTTGCACCAGGAGTCCGATTTTGGCGGATGAATACTCGATCTTGTTTGTTTTTCTGAGGGGATCGCAATGGTGCGATCCATTCAATGAGTCTCGGAATCCAGGCATGGGCCCCACCCGAGCTGGCCTTCAGTGAATAGTACCTTTTTCACCGGGTGTCCGTTTTGGACGAGCGAGTAGTCGATTCCTCTTTTTTTTCGAGGGGATCGTCATGGTATGGTCCGCTCGATGAGTTTTGGGATCATTGTGTGGGCCCCACACAGGCTAGCTGCGGTGAATAGTGCCTTTTTCACTAGTGCTCCGTTTCGGGCGAGTAAACAGCCTATCCTGCGTGTTTTTCCGCGTGTAAGGCGATGGTGGCCTCAGTTTTGGCCTAGGAGGTGCGCAGTGTGGCTTTGTGGCGGGTCTCTTGGGTTAGCGACGTTTGGACCAGCAGTGGTTGAGGGTTCTCCCTTGGTTCGCTTCTACGAGGGTTCGTGTGGCATCACAACCTTCGTATGGGTTTGTGATCCTCTCGATGGGATGTTTTAACTGTCAGAGTTGTGGCATCCCTCCGGTGGGCCCGGAGCGGATCCTCTAGCATCTTTACCCTGGATCGGGTTCTTGGTATCGTTGTGACCGCTTATTCACGGGCGGTGATCCCCTATCTAGCAGGTTAACCCCGTAGGGTTTGTGACATCATCAGGAATATGATCCCCTATGCGGCGGGTCTTGCCCAATAGGGTTGTGGCATCGTCGGTTATACGATCCCCTACTCAGCATGATGTTTATAGTAGGGTTGCAGTATCATTGGTTATACGATCCCCTACTCAGCACTTGGTGTCGGTAGGGTTGCGGTATCGTTGGTTATGTGATCCCATACTCAACGCGTGGTTTCGGTAGGGTTGCGGCATCGTCGGTTCGATCCCCTACATCACGAGTTATACCAGATAGGGTTCCGATATTGTCGTGTCCATTTTTATATGGACGATGATCCTCTATGTGAGTGTGGAGTTTCTGTCGAGCGCCTAATCGGGTTGTGGTATCCCCCAGCGAATCCTGGGTGTGATCCCCTATCTGTGAGAACTACGTGTGTCAGATCAGGTCGTGGTATCCCCCTACAGATCCTGGGAGTGATCCCCTATCTATGAGCTACGTCTACCAGAGTGGGTCTTGGTATCCCCTAGCGGACCCTAGCGATGATCCCCTATCCGAGGAGTTTGGTGGTTATGTTGTTTCAGCGAGGTTTCCTCAGTGATGTTATCCGAAGAGCGTGGTCTCTCGGGTGAGCTTCTGAGATGTTTGTTTGGGATCCGATGGAGTGTATCTCTCGGATGAGTGTCATCTGGTATGACAGTGTTCGTGTGGTGTACTCTCCTGGTTGGGATAGTAGCTAGTGTTGAGGTCAGTACCTCATGTGGCATGTTGCGTGAGCAAATTATATCTGGATTATTCAAGGTGTATGTATTGGCATACACCTGAGCTGAGCTGAGCTGACTAGATGTGTTTAGCCGAGGATGGTCACGAGATGGAGTTTTTCTCTCATCTAGGTTCCCTCTGGCTGGGCTAAGCAGACTGTTGCCTTTCAGTTTCTCCCTTGGGTTTTGAGTTTTGGGGTTCTTACTGAGTATGTTTATACTCACCCATGCATGGGCTTTTCCTTCACATGTTTGTATCTTGTGCAGACCACATGCCTTTTGACGGAGTCCCAGGAGGACCCGGAGTAGGCGGAGCTCAGTGAGCGAGTTGACCGGGGTGTCTACCGGAGGTGTGCCGAGGGATCATTCCGGTGGGTATTTGTGGCAGTGTTCCCCTTCATCAGAGCAGGTTAGATGTGTTTTGTAGTTTTCTTCAGTGGGCCCTGTTTTTTCCTTTGTACTTTTGCTGTTGCACTCTGGTTTGGGATAGATTGTATGCATGCATTTACTTTTCAGTTTCTATATCTATGCACTGTTTCATGGAGGTGTTTGTGGGTGTGTGTGTACAGGTACCTTAGGCTAATGCCTCCCATGTGGGTGATAGCCTACTCGGCGCTGGTCGCCAGCCCCTGGCCTATTGGAGGCGGGCTTGGGGAGTCGCGGCTAGAGCCCCGTTGGGCTGGGTCATGACAGAGTGGTATCAGAGGAGGTTCTACCTTTGGGATATTGGAGCGTATCTGGTCTAGCTGTGAGTTTGGTTTGGGTTTCATAGCGGTAGTGTTAGGATGTCTCAAGTTCGGCATTCAGGCCAGGGACTCCAGTGTTAGTGCGGCGGCTGATGTATCCATACACCAGGACTCTGATAACCTGCCTTTCGACATGGGACATTCGTACACTGGTCGTAGGGACATAACGGTACATGCATCATATAGGACTGGGTTTTTGGGTATTTCCATATCCTTCTTGAGTCAGCTCTCCAGATATACTCTTTGACTGTGATGCGTCGTGAATTTATTTCAGGATGCCTCCACGACGACAGCCAGCGAGGGTTCCGCAGTAGAATTGTGTTGATGACCCGCCCCATGTAGAGGATGTGGAGCAGGGCGTAGGTTCTGAGGTTGCACCTCCAGGTGGTCTGCCAGTTGAGCCACCACCTGTCGAGCAGCTGGTTGTGCCGGCGGTGCAGGACGGGGTTGCGCGCAGGCTGAGTGCACTGCATGAGTTCCAGAGGCAGCGACCTATGAGGTTACGGGGGGATCCAGACCCCCAGGCAGCTGATGACTGGTTTGAGGCAATCACCCGAGTTTTCCGCCTAGTGAGGACACCTCCAGATCAGATGGTGGTCCTAGCGGAGAGCCTTCTGCAGGGTTCTGTCAGGCGATGGTGGAGTTTGGTGATGCAATCCCATGACGAGGAGATGCTCACGTGGGAAGAGTTTGAGCGGCTCTTCAGGTAAGAGTTATATTCAGTGACGCTGAGGTCAGTTTGGATCCAGGAGCTTCGACATCTTCGACAGGAGAGCATGACTGTGTCGGAGTACTCAGCGAGGTTTACAGACCTGTCGCGCTACTCCCTAGATATGGTTCAAGACACGTTCTTTAGGGCTCGAACCTTCGAGAAGGGCTTACGCAGGAACATCCGAGCAGGTGTGGTTTCCTTGTGTCTTCCCACCTATGCTGGAGTGCTGGAGAGAGAATTGGTGGTGGAGATTTTCTGACTGAGCAGATCCCCCCTGTTAGTGCTGGGCACGTGAGAGCTGAGAGTTCGTCAGTCGGATTAGCATCTGGTAGTCGATGACAGACTCAGTGGGTCTGGATGTGGTCGACGTTTCAGGAGGCGACCCCAGGATAGAGGATCTGAGCCTCAGGGCTCATAGGGCTCGCAGGCTAGTTTTGGACAGCCGCAGGGGAGGCGGTGTTACGCTTGTGACGGTCGGGGGAAATCTTGCTAGAGATTGTCCGACCTGATGTGCAGCTGAGAGGGAGCTGATCGATGGACCGCCTTGGTAGAGGCAGCATCTCGAGCAAGGAGGTCCGCAGGGCGGCAGACGTGGCGGCGGAGCTGGTGCAGCGGGAGACGGTGGTAGGCAGTACCAGTTGCCAACACCCCCACCCCCAGGTGGTCCACACCAAGCTCATGGAGCTGGTGGCCGAGGGAGAGGACAGCTGCATGCCCTGGAGGCTGTTAACCCAGAGACTCTGCGGATGGATAGAGGTACGCCTTGTGTCTTTTCTACTTACTGCGGTAGTTTGATAGAAACTATTTAGTGGTACCCACCTTTTTGTTTCTTGCTCGAGTTTTGTTCAGGGCGTTGGTAAGACCTTGTGTGGGTGTTGTTCGGCATGCTTCGAATGCATGAGGAAGAGGGATCCTTCCCCCACCAAGACACGTTTTTGGTGACGCGATTAAAACCGTGCAGGCGAGTCAGTGCCGCCCAAAGCGGATAGTATTGAGGTGTGTCGGATGAGTCCCTCTAACTTATACGTTTGGGCATGGGTGTTTGTTGGGGAGCTCGCTGGTGTGTGAGACCTAGTTGAGAGTCCTGTAACTTTCCTTGTGCTTAGAGCTCTTCGGGGACGAAAAGTTCTAAGGGGGGGAGGATGTAGCGACTCGGGTTTTTGGTCCTGTAAGACTTTGTAATATTTCTACGAATAATTTCAGAGCTAGGCGTGAAGACGACGTGCGATTCTGAGGCCCGGTGTGCCCGGAATTAATTTTATAAAAATATTAAGTATTTCTATACTAGGCATGTGGCGGGGGTGTGATATCTCCTAAAAGGTAGGTTAGAATAGGAATCTGAGTGCATGGTTGCATCCAGAACATTCCTTTTACCCTATGTGGGGTGTAAACTTTGTGGGCGCGAGCCTACGGTGAGAAACGCCACCAGGGGCATTTTCGTAATTAATTGGAGAAGTTAGTGTGCAAGCGTCGGCTCAAATAACTTTTGAATGGAGTCTCGGATGGAAAATATGAGTCCTTCGTTGCGTTCAGAATGGCGCGTTTACCCTAGGGGTGACCTTACTTTTGTTCGCATCGGGCGTCGGGTCCGAGGCGGGTTTTGCGCCGGCGGGCAGCTGATATAAATATCTGTGCCCCCCTTTATCGTTCCTCTCGATGTTCTTCGTCGTTCATCGCCGCCTCTCCTCCGAATCGAGCAAACGAAGCGCCCACGAGCTTGGAATTCGACGGAGGACGTTCCAGGAGCGCGCAACGGAAGCTCTGGAGCGCGGATCTAAAGCATAACGTCGGTGTTTCGCCCACGATGTAGGCGGTTTGAGTTTTAAAATCCCGGATCCCTTTTTGTGTTGTTTTTCTTCAAATTTTCATATGGGTTGTATTGTTTGGGTCCCGAGCTTTCCGAAACATGTTTCGAATCTGAATTTGGAGCACAGGGGTGCTCCCGGTGGCTCCTGGAAGTTTTCCGGCGAAAACCCGGTTTTCCGGCGAGGAGGGGCGGCGGACATGGCGGAATCCGGCAATGGCGCGGCGGCGGCACGGCGGCGGGGCGGCGGTTTCCGGTGGTGGCGGCGGCGGCGCGGCGGAATCCGGCGGCGGCGCGGTGGTTTCCGACGAGACTGGCGGTGGTCCGGCCAGGATTTTCCGGAGGTTCTTTAAACCCCCGTAACTCGCAAACCGTAAATCTGATTTGCGAGCCGTTTGCGGCGACGCGCTCCTTGCATCGAGACGGACCTTTTGAACTCACTTTGAGGGTTTAAGGGTTTGGGATCATGGCCCGGGAGTTAGAAACGTTGTATAAAATAATAATATTTTATTATTTTACGACTTCAGGCCGTTGTAACTTCTACTCGGAGCGTCCGAATGACGTGCCGTCAATGGCGTTGTGACCCTGATGGTACGGCCGACTTTTTGAGTTGGTTTCTAGGTGTTGGGACTGAGAACGGGGTGTGGGTCCCACGAGGCTGGGTTTTGGCATTTGCGGAGAAACGCAGCTTTTGCAGCATGAGACCGATTTTGGCGGAAGAATAGTCGATCCTGTGTGTTTTTCCGAGGGGATCGCAATGGTGCGATCCGTTCGATGAGTTTCGGAATCCAGGCATGGGCCCTACCCAAGCTGGCCTTCGGTGAATAGTACCTTTTTCACCGGGTGTCCGTTTTGCACGAGCGAGTAGTCGATTCCGCTTGTTTTTTCGAGGGGATCATCATGGTATGGTCCGCTCGATGAGTTTCGGGATTGTTGTGTGGGCCCCGCATGGGATAGCTATGGTGAATTGTGTCTTTTTCACCAATGCTGGGTTTTGGGCGAGTAAATAGCCTATCCTGCGTGTTTTTCTGCGTGGAACGCGATGGTGGCCTCAGTTTTGGCCTAGGAGGTGCGCAGTGTAGCATTTTGGCAGGTCTCTTGGGTTAGCAATGTTTGGACCAGTAGTGGATGAGGGTTCTCCCTTGGTTCTCTCCTACGAGGGTTCGTGTGGCATCACAACATTCGTATGGGTTTGTGATCCTCTCGATGGGATGTTTTAACTGTTAGAGTTGTGGCATCCCTCTGGTGGGCTCGGAGCGGATCCTCTAGAATCTTTACCCTGGATCAGGTTCTTGGTATTGCTGTGATCGCTTATTCACGGGCGGTGATCCCCTATCTAGCAGGTTAACCCCGTAGGGTTTGTGGCATCATCGGGAATATGATCCCCTATGCGGTGGGTCTTTCCCAGTAGGGTTGTTGCATCGTCGGGTATACGATCCCCTACTCAGCATGAAGTTTATAGTAGGGTTGTGGTATCGTTGATTATACGATCCCCTACTCAGCGCTTGGTGTCGGTAGGGTTGTGGTATCGTTGGTTATGCGATCCCCTACACAGCGCGTGGTTTCGGTAGGGTTGCAGCATCGTCATTTCGATCACCTACATCACGAGTTATACCAGATATGGTTCCGGTATCGTCGTGTCTATCTTTATATAGAAGATGATCCTCTATCAGAGTGTGGAGTTTCTGTCGAGCGCCAGATCGGGTTGTGGAATATCCCGGTGGATCCTGGGTGTGATCCCCTATCTGTGAGAACTACGTATGCCAGATCAGGTCGTGGTATCCCCCAGTGGATCCTGGGAGTGATCCCTTATCTGTGACCTACATCTACCGGAGTGGGTCTTGGTATCCCCTAGAAGACCCTAGCGACGATCCCCTATCCGAGGAGTTTGGTGGTTATGTTGTTTCAGCGATGTTTCCTCAGTGATGTTATCCGACGAGCGTGGTCTCTCGGGTGAGATTCTGAGAGGTTTGTTTGGGATTCGATGGAGTGTATCTCTCGGATGAGTGTCATCTGGTATGACAGTGTTCGTGCGGTGTACTCTCCTGGTTGGGACAGTAGCTGGTGTTGAGGTCGGTACCTCATGTGGCTTTTGCGTGAGCTGATTATATCTGGATTGTTCAAGGTGTATGTTTGGGCATACAACTGAGCTGAGCTGAGCTGACTAGATGTGTTTAGCCGAGGATGGTCACGAGATGGATTTTCTCTCTCATCTGGGTTCCCTCTGGCAGGGTTGAGCGGACTGTTGCCTTTCAGTTGCTCCCTTGGTTTTTCAGTTTTGGGGTGCCTAATGAGTATGTTTATACTCACCCCTGCATGAGCTTTGCCTGCACATGTTTGTGTCTTGTGCAGACCATAGGCCTTTTGACGGAGTCCCAGGAGGACCTGGAGCAGGCGGAGCTTAGTGAGAGAGTTGATCGGGGTGTCTACCGGAGCTGTGCCGAGGGATCTTTCCGGCGGGTGTTTGTGGAAGCGTTCCCCTTCTTCAGAGCAGGTTAGATGTGCTTTGTAGTTTTCTTCGGTGGGCCCCTTTTTTCCCTTTGTACTTTTGTTGTTGCACTCTGGTTTGGGATAGATTGTATGCATGCATTTACTTTTCAGTTTCTATATCTCCTGCACTGTTGCATGGAGGTGTTTGTGGGTGCGTGTGTACACGTACCTTAGGCTAATTCCTCCCATGTGTGAGATAGCCTACTCGGCGCTGGTCGCCAGCCCCTGGCCTAATGGAGGTGGGCTTGGGGAGTCGAGGCTCGAGCCCCGTTGGGCCGGGTCATGACACCAACCATCTTCTTTGGCGCATATTCCGCTCCTTTTGTGTGAAAATATACTTTAAACGTTTATGATCAGTATAAATATCACACCTTCCTCCATAAATATAATGCCGATAAATCTTTAATGCAAAGATTACCACAGCTAACTCGAAATCCTATGTTGGGTAATTTTTCTCGTGGATTTTCAACTGTAGTGAGGCATAAGCTATCACCATATCATTTTGCATGAGAACCCACCCCAGTCCCTTCTTGGATGCATCACTGTAAATCACAAACCTTTCTCCACAACAAGGCAGTGTGAGAACAGGTGCACTGGATAACCTTCTTTTCAACTCCTTGAAATTCTCTTCACATTCCTCTGTCCACACGAGCTTAAATCCTTTTCGAGTCAACCTGGTGAGTGGATTAGATAATCATGAATAATCTTTCACAAAATGTCGATAATATCTAGCCAAACCAAGAAAAATTTGAATCTTAGTTACTGTTGTTGGTCTCGACTATCTTTCTATAACCTCTTTTTTTTTCTGAATCCACATATATCCCCTCTTTTGAGATTATGTGACCCAAAAATTCAACTTTTTTAAACCAAAATTCAAACTTGTAAATTTTTTTATAAAACTTCTCCTTTCTCAGGGTCTTCAATATATTTCTCAAATGATCTTCATGTTCTTCCTTTCTCTTTTAATAGACAATAATATCATCTATAAAGACTACCACAAACTGATCAAGATAGTCTCTAAAGACTCTATTCATTAGATCCATGAAGATAGCAGGGGCATTAGTAAGACCAAATGGAATCACTATAAATTCATAGTGTCCATACCTTGTACAAAAAGCTGTTTTTGGTATATCCTCCCTTTTGACCCTTAATTGATGATACCCTGAACGAAGATCAATCTTGGAAAAGTATTGAGCTCCGCGTAGTTGATCAAATAAGTCATCAATGTGTGGGAGAGGATATTTGTTCTTGATAGTGATCTTGTTAAGTTTTCGATAATCAATGCAGAGTCTCATTGATCTATCTTTCTTCTTAAAAAACAGAACAGGTGCTCCCCAATGTGACGCACTAGGGAATATGAATCCCTTATCAAGATTATATTAGATTTTCTTCTTCAATTGATGCAACTCAGTTGGGTCCATTTTATAAGGTGTATTTGAAATTGGTAAAGCACCTCGTACGAGTTCTATTGAAAACTCAACATCACGATTTGGTGGAAGACCCGACAATTCCTATGGAAAGACATCATCAAACTCCCATACAATGGGCATATTCTTAATGGTGAGTTTATCACCAATCATTTGAGATAAATGACATTCATTTAGTGGAATCAAGACCCATAAGATGGATGAAATTTCCACTGGAAGGTTATGTTCATCCTTGCATCGTTAGGCGATCATAGATTGATCTGGAATATGAAATGTGACTTCCCTTCTTTGGAAATTGATATGAGATCCATATAAAGGAAGCCAATCCATGCAAAAAATCATATCAAATTACACTATAGTAAGGATCACAAGATTTTCAGGAAGCACTTTCCCACAAACTTCAATCAGAGAAGAATTATAAACTTTTGATGTGACGGTTGTGCCATTAGGGGTTGTCACAACTAACTCAATATCTAATTGTTGAGGTAATACGGTGATACCCTTATAAAATTCTTCATAAATAAAAGAGTGACCATTTGCTACTTTAGAGTGGATGATAAATGTACCATTTATCACTTCGTTATCGTGCTCCACATTGCTGACAGAAATTGCATGTGACTTTCCTTTGTCTTTAGCCTTAATAGATTGTTGACATCGATCATCATCAACAACCCTTTGATTAGGGAATTGATTAGCATAATTCCCCATTTCCTTGAACTTGTAACATTTAAGTGTAGGAGGTGCACTCTATGTGGCCTTTTCTTTGTTCGCATCACTAGACATCTTCTTCCCATCATTGCAGCATTCAAATGCACTATGACCTTACTTTCCACATTTGAAACATTTACTTATCCCTTTAAGATAACTCACTCCAGGCTTCTTTCCACACTTTGAGCATAATGGAAAACTCATCTTATTTTAAGTGTGGTCTCTAGATTTTCCTTTGAATTCCATTTTCCTCTTCTTATCAAATGCATATGACTGATGGGTTACTCCAATCTTCATCTCAACTTTGAGAGCACATCGAATGATTTCCTCATACCTATTGAAGTCCCTTATGGCTAACGCCCTTCGAAGAATTGGTTTTAAGACACTAAATAATCGATCAATCTTACTCTCAGGTTGGATAATAATCCCAGAAGCATACCATGCATGTCTTGTGAAATTTTCTTCGTAGGTACCAACAGATTCATCATCCTTTTGCTTCAGTTCAAGAAACTCCTTCTCCATCTTTGATCGAAGAATACGAGGGAAGTACTTATTTAAAAATAAGTCCTTGAACAAGTCCCATTCCATGGATTCAATTTTATCCCTTTGCCTCGTATTCTTAATAAGATTCCACTATTGATCAGCTTCACCCTCCAACGATATACTGCTAAGATAACATTATCATGTTCATAACATTGAAGAACTGAAAATATCATTTTAGTGGTACTGGTCCACTGTTCAGCCACTAATGGATCAGTAAACCCACTGGATGAGGGTGGACGATGCCTCATGAATGATTCAACAGAATGTTTCTCTTTTCTTTGCTCATTTAGAAATCATGCATGATTCATACCTTGAGAAAGTTGTCTGAGAATGGATACAAGATTTTTCATTCCATCTCCCATAACCTTTGGTTTCTCAGGGGAAAAATCATTGCATTTCCCGTCATATTCTGCATTAACACGGTTCCTTCGAGTTCCATCCATTGACTAAAACCAAGAATAATAGTGTGACCAACAATAATTATGATAGGAAAACCACATAATCACGAATAAAATTTCACAATTAAGGTCTTATCATAGGTTGTTCATGGAAATTTCTAAAACACTAAGATTGTGTTCTATGCTTAGAATTATCCTTATGGTTCTTACTAATGCATTCACATCCTAGTTTCCAAAGGTTGACTATACCTTTCCTCAGATACCAACTATAACGACCCATACATTACATACATTGTTATTACTTCATAATTGAATCACACTTATTACAACATATAACAAAACCATGAAAGGACCGTATAGGTATAGTGTATTTAGAAACAGGGAAACAAAAACAACCAGTTCATAAATCATCTACGTTGTCTCCCATTTATTTCATCATATCTAGAGTCCTTTTTGGCATATTCTACATAGTACCCTTCTTCCTGACATGGGGAAAGAAAACATACAAAAGGGTGAGCTCAAATACTCAGTAAGGGTAACAAAATAAATATCAATCACATCATATTCTTAAGAACATAACATTTTGGAAAACATAACCTGCAAAAGAGATCATAATATCATAACATGAGATAAATCATAGTGGTGAAATGTAATCCCAAATAATCATAACTTAAAACATGAAACTTTTTTTCATACACACATAATCATAGAGATTCATATATTATTAGTCAAGAATCATTTTCAAGACTATCTTAGTGGACAATGTCCATTTTTGAACCGAGTTCACTCCTTGTTTCAGTCCTGTATCACTGAACCGTTTTAACCTTCCATTCCAGCCATGTCTATCTCATGAGATATAAATCTTTACCCAATTCATAGGAGGGAGATATAGTTCCCACCCATCTCATAATGAAACCATTATTATGTGTGCCACAAAATCATAAATCATACATCATAGCATAACTAATGTAATAAAAATGGGATTCTTAAACATCATTCCATCATAACATAATCCACACAAGATAAAAGGACATAATAAAATATATTACAACATAACATAATCAAATAAATGTAAAAATAGGGACAGAAATAGAACCCTATATTATCTAATATGGAAAATGATTTTGATAAAACACTTGAACTCCATTCTTGAGGAAAATATCCTTTCTACTTCAAAAACATTTTCCTTTCTTAACATGTCATATAATTTTAAACTAAAATAAGTTGATTAAAAATAAACATGAAAAATTTTAAATTAATATTCATGGAAATAATGTTCTAAAAATCCATTCATTCCGTATAAGTTAAAATAACATTCTTCTCTTACTTTGGCCGGAAAAGTCAAAAAGTACCTCGTACGAAAAACGACAAAAGATTCGTTTCATCTCTTTTACTAAAAACTCGCTGAAGGGTAAAATTGGATTTAAACAATTGGGTTAGGGTAGAAATAATATTAAATATTGAGGAAAAATGGATTTGGATGATAAATATTCCCCTGGAAATTCTGAAGTATAAACAATCTCGGATAAAAATGGGATTGCGGGATTTTCCCTTACCTTAGGCCCGATTTGCTTCGTAAGTCTCGGAAACTATTGTATAATGATTTAAATACTGTCATTGACTTATTCCAGAATCATACTTATTTTTATGATATCATATGTGGTCATATTCTTATATTCTTATTAGTAATATTTCATTGTTACTTGTTATTCGAGTGTTTATTGCCTTTTGTTCTTATGCGTGTTTTGTCGAATAGATTCTTATTCTTATTTTTAGGTTATAGATACCTCATTTATAGAATGTTATTAGTGTAACATATATCATATTTATTCATTCAATTCATTTATATATTCATTATTCAATGAAGATCATGTAGAACGAGTCCCATCACAACGTGGAGACGGTAGGCCGTATGTATGCACGAGCAATGATATCATTCCCATGATCGTGGAATTGTATTTAAGTGTATGTAAAATTTTTAATAATCAATATCACTTTACAATAATCATATATAGTTATTCTTTACACCATTATACCCATACAAGTAAGGTGGTGGTGGAAAATAGATTACACCACGACGTGGAGACGATATTCCGTACGGACGCACGTGCGGTAATTTCATTTTCCGTAGGATGGATAGATGGTGAAATAGGGTAATTTCATACTTATACTAACATATCAGTATATTTATGATATTGATGTTATTACTTCATAATGAAACAACTAAATAATAAGAATTAGAAGAAGAAATAAAGTTTAAAGAATCGGTAACGGAAATTACCTCTTCTTTGAAACGCCTCTTCTTAACCTCCTCTTAGGTTACTAAATATGGTTTTTGAAGACGACCAGAACGTCTATGATGTTTCTAGGGAAGTGGAGAAGAGAAATGGGCAGGGTTTTATCGAGATTTAAGGCTCAAAGTGGTGTGAGGAAGAGAGGGGGGAGGTGCCCTTTTATAAGGGAGGAGAGGGGCACCTTTGAAAAACTAAAAATATTATTTTATTATAAAGTCATATTCAGTTTTTAATAGCTCCAAATTGATTTATTTCTAAGATAAGGAATGTATGGGTCGAAATAATCTCATCCAATGGAATTTAGACAAGTTTAGGTTTCTATTTTAACCATATCATTTAGATTTAACTTTAAGTTGAATAATTTTACTTTTACCGTGTCTTCTTGTATTCATAAACTATAAGGTTAATAAACATACTATAACAAGTCAAACTAACCCCAATTTTTTCATTATTAATATATATAAACTTATATGTGTCATTTGGAAGAACCATAGAATTTTAGGAATAAAATAACAATTAGTAATATTATATGTTTTTAAAAAACTATTTTAAGTCAATTATGACAGTATTTAGTAATTGATTTTTGTTAAAATCATAAAAGAATGATTAGTTCAAAAACTTTAATTAAATCATTACTAACTTTTCATATTAACCTATATAATTATTGGAATTCATAAAAAGTCTCAAATTACATTTATTTGAGTATTTATAACATCAATTATGTTAATATTTCATTAATAAGATAATTACTTCATCATCATTGTGTCATAAATAAATTAACTTATTTAATGTCTAAAAATTATAAATAAACTAAAATTATGTTGGAAATAATTTTATATTTATAATTAATATTTATAGTCAAATTTATATTATATATAACCCCATATTATAAATGTTTTAGTTATTAAACTTTTGTTTTAACTATTTTAACTATTCTTTAAATAAAATAATAAGAAATGTTTTAATCTAACACAAGTGGACCTAAATTGTCATATGTTATTACTAAGGTTGTTTTTGGTCTAATTACACTTATCCAATAGAATTAGGACTTGTGTTAGGGTAATAATAATATCATTTTTACCATTAATTATCTTATTTACTTTTAACCGTGGTAAAAGAAGTAAAAAGATACTATTCACCAAAAATTATTTTTATTTTATTGAACCACATTTTACTCCTTGATGTTAACCATGTCTCTCGGATTTCTAAATTCCACTCACATAAGTGGTAAAATTATGTTTTATTTAAATTTTCAAATTCTCCTAGGAGGTGGGTAAAAGACGGTGAAAAGTTCAATAATATTTTTATATATCTAAAATTATTATAAAATGACTCCAATGAATTACTTTGAAAATATATAGGTATTTGTATCAATTTTAACATAAAATCAATTTAAATAAAATAAATAATTATTTAAATAAAAAGCCAATTTTTAAATAGTAACCGAGTGTTTTCACTATTCATCAAAAATTGAAAGTTTTCAAAAAAATATCAAAATTTCACCCTAGGCTAATTTTGATATTCCAAATACAAAAATGAAGTCCATTTTGAAAAATAAAATTTATAAAATTTCAAAAATTTGTTATTACTATTCATAACAGCTAGTTTTAATAATATTTTAATAGCATATCGTTGTTTAGTGAAACTCCGTATTTCATACAACGCAAGCTATCGAGGAAGGCCGCGATTGTGTGTAAAGAAGGCCATGCTTGTATTGTGTGTAGTGAAAGATTCTTTAATGATGTATAAAAAAAATATTTCATAAAAATATCAGGTGTTACAGTAATAACAGTGGATTATAAAAGATATATGTAGTATACTTTAAACTTAAACTAAAAATGCATAGCAGATATAACAAAAGGTTTAGTCTCAATCTGAGACTTAGTCCTCTCAACAATTTATATAAATTGATCCACACCCTGGATCGGGGTAAACAATAGTGAACACACTGTCTCGGTACAAATACCTCTACCACGGTTCTCTGTGGGAACAATAAACAACAGCTCACAGTTGTCCAGGTCTTACTCGACCTCTACCTATCTCCACAGTGGGAAACAAAGAGTTATGGAGTTTGAGTGAGGATATAAGAATCCCCTAGTTTAGCACAGGAGACAGTGTGTGTGCAAAATAAACAGGGTACACACATTACTCAAAATGTAAATGAAAGAATCACTAAAATTAGAATGAGTTTAGAAGAGCTTTAGTGATCGGCAGTGCAGCTCTGGACTCATTTGGTTGGTCAGAAAAACATTTGAGTCCTTTTCTGGTTTCTTCTCTGAAAACAGAGTGCCTTTTTCTTCTTTGGTTCTAGGTCCAGCTTGTCAGCTTGAGTGCATGAAGTGTTTGTTGTAGTTCTTCACTCAATGCAGCTTGTGGTTTGCTTCAGAATGATCATCTTCAAGTATGTTCAAGGTTCTTGCAGTATGTCTGTAGCCTTTCGTGAGTGCTCTACGTTTGAATGCTTGTTGAGCCTTTGTCTTTTTCACCTTGGTGTACTTTCTTAGTTCCCTGGTTCTTTTCCTCTCTCTTTGTAGTGTTCTCTTTCCTTCCCTTTATAGCTTTCAACTCTGGAAAATGGGAATGATTACCTTTTGCATGGGTAATAGGTATGGTTCCCTGACATGGCAACAAAGATCATTAAATAACATTAACTACATTAAAACCAACAAATGTAACCGTTGGCTAAATAAATAATTAGTATTTAGAGTATAGAGTATGGCTGGTTGGTCAATCATTAGTAGCTCGTGTTGGTAAATGTGTATGGTGGTATTTGTGTAGCAGATCCTTCCATCAGTAGCTCTTTTGAACATGTATCGGTATCTATATATATTGATGACTTCAATATATCGGTATCTCTTGTTATCAGTAGCTCTTAATCCATCGGTAACTGAATGTATCGGTGACTCTGTACTTGTACTGGTGGATCAATAGCTCCTTACATCGGTAGCTGTTTGCACATGTATCGGTGGACTTACTCTATCGGCATACTTCTATCGGTAACTGTCTGTGAACTGGTTCTATCGGTAGTCTTCTTCATATCGGTAGCTCTGTACATATAAGTGATCAAGTGTATACTAGAGGAATTAAACATACCAGTAGACATGTTCTATCAGTAGACTGAGTACCGGTTTCTCTTTATCAGTAACTACACGCAGATCAGTGACTTAACACTGCTATTTTAGGAAAAACATATCTGAATGGGTTAGAAGAACTTCAGAACTCATATAAACATAGATAGATATTGATTAACATATCTCAAGGATTATTTTAATATGATTATCATCTTGATAATGGAAAATCATATATTAAGTGAATTTAGAATATAGATAAACAGTAATTGGTATTATCAAAGGTATGTAAAATCATAATTGGGATTATCAAAACAGGTGAGGTCAACAATCTCTCCCTTTTTGATAATCACAACTTATGATATTATCATTTTTTTAAAAAGAATAATTGTATCAAAGTATATATAAGTAAATTCAATTTTCTCAGAGAAAATAGTATGTTATAGAACATAATTTATCAGAGGTAGAATTAAATATGATATTGTTAGAGATAAAAGAAAATGCAATGATATCAGATGTAAAATTTAGTGATCTGAGAGAGTTAAACAAAATGATATCAAAGAACTAAATGTTACAGTATCATAGGGGAAAATCATGATACCTCTTCGATAAAAATTTCTCCCCCTTTAATACTTTCTCCCCATTATTTATTCTTCCTTTAATACTTCTCCGCCTTTGTAAAAACTTGGTAAAATATTTCTCACCCTTTATGATAATCAAAAAGTGGGAAACCAAAGAGAAGAGGAATAAAAAATGGGGAAATAGATAACAACCAGTTTCACTTCATGTTCCAGATAAGGTACAATGAAATAAACAAAATACAATGGATTCCTATCAAATAGTCTAGACACTTGATCAATCCACATCCTCAATGTGAGATTTTCGCTTGGGAGTATATGAGGATTCAGGTGATGCGGAAGTAGGTGAAGGCTTAGGAATTCCAGAAAAGATAATTGGAGTTTGAGCCACAGAAACTGTTCATGTTCTGTACTGGGGAGTCCTTTGTGTGATCATAGGTGTGAGGCTTCGAATAGCTTGGGCATGAGTCATATGAACCGGAGAAGTAGTAGAGACAGAGGCTGGTAAAACAGGAGGTACAATTACTAGCCTAGAATCAACATGCAGAAAAGGCAGTAACAGATTTCCGAAATCCATAATTATTCCTCCTCCTCTCTCCATAACAGAGATGAATTCATCCTTTTTCTCCATAAATTTGTCCAACGCGGGAGTCATTTCCCTTATCTTTCTAACATGTTATCGGAATGCTTGATTTACAGTTGGAAGCTTCATATTTTCCTACATATGTTTGAAATGATTGTTGAGTTGATTCTTGGTGAAAATCATAGAGAAATAGGAGTCCACCTTGTCTTTCCCTTCTTTCTGAGAGGCAGATGATTCTCTCATATAGTTTTGGACTATCTTCATTATTTCTCTAGCTGAATCTCGAGTAGCAAGCACAACATTAATTAGTCTTATGTGTCCACATAGCCACTGGTTAAAGCTTGACTAAGATCCTCCTTCATCACAGCTCGAATTTGATTCAAGTCACAGAGGACTTAGATGCAGTAGAACCAACAGAAAAGGTTACTATTTCCTTAAAGTTCTTGATTAAACCACTGATAAAATTTTGAACCTGGGAATCCTGGGTTTTAACATGATCTTTCATAGAGGTTTTAAAAACATCAAACACTAAAACCATCTGGCTTACCCCACTCTTGACATAGGTTAAGTCCTTGTCTGCTTGGGCTTTTGACCTCATGTAAAATTCCAAAGAGATAACCAATTTCATTAAAGCATCAAGATCTTCTTCCATTGTAGATACTTGAGTCTGGCATTCCTTAAATTCTTCCACTATTTCTTCCATGAAGGTTGAGAAATTACAACCTTGCGAGAGTTCAAAAGATCTTTCCAAAATCCTCATCTCTTCAACAAAACAATGCTTTATCTCAGCAACTGAGGCATTAAAAGATTCTTTCATCTCATCCTTCAAGGAATCCAGATCAGCCCTAGTGATCATATCAGCAGGTGCAACTATAGTGGGTACTCTTTCAGATGCTAAACAGACCACTAAGTCAGTCATGATCGATTGAACTGAAGAGACTAGAGAATCTTCCATCTTCTTTACCTCTTCCACAAAACTGTCCTTAAGATTTTTCTTTAAAGTATCCAAATCATGCATTCGAACCACATATTCATGTAGCAACTTAGTCTCAACATCATAAGCAATTTTTGGTCTATTTAGAGATGCTTCATTATCTGAGTCAGGATAGTCTAAACCACAAACAATAAAACCTGGGTCTTCTGCCCAGTCCTCAAAATTAACAGCCACAGTAACACTTCCAAACTTGGCTTGATGTTCCCCCTCAACTAGTGAATCCTCACGTAAAACAACATTATTCTCAAATTCATCCTCAGCAGGTCTTCCTTTATCAAGAGAATCTTCTACTATCTATTCTTTCACCGCAATAGCATGAGGGTCTTCCAATATTGGCAAGGGTATGTCAACCTCACTTGCATCCGTATCAGGAACTAAAGATTGTCCAATCACTGGACAAAGGCTCAACTCTGCTGACAGAGATGCTTCACTCTCATGAGAATCATCTTCATTCTCCAGAGCAGCCACTTCAACATCCTCTAAAGCAACTTCTCCCTTGTCTGATTTATTTTCACCTAGATCTTCAGGAGCTGGTCTAGGAGGTAAGTTATGGTCTCCTCCTTCATCCGCAGAGGACTCTTCCTCTTCTGAATCATCATTTTATTCTTGTTCTTCTTCATCAGGTCCTAGATTTGGATCCCTTATATACTTAGTACTTGAAGGATGATTCACATGATTGAATTTGTCATATAACTTCTGGTCATCGTTGACCCATTCTCCTCTCTAAGGGTTCCAATTTATCCTCATGTATTTGCACACTATGGATGTGTTACAAAATTTATTCTTCACTACCACTGTCTCATCTTGAGACTCAGCTACCACTTTTACTTTAATTATCACAGAGATCAACTTAGAAAAGAAGAGATCATTTGTCTTTGATTTTGGCCTTGTCATGTCTTCCATTTGGATCATCGACAATCTGCACAGATTAACTTTTACACAATGTCTTAAGAGATGTAGGAGATAGATATCCGGATATCTAAAATTGGAAAAGTCTCCTCTCCTTGGTATCAAGACATGCTGGACAAACTTGAACAACAATCTGTTCCCTCCATCTATTTCTGTAGCAACTACTTGTATTTGATTTCCATCACCAGTCAACTCTGACAAAGCAGTCTTATAGTTGAAAATATAACTGCTAGGTGTCATATCTCTCGATACATATCCAGACACACCTTCATGTGGAACAATAAAGAACTCATCCCACTCAACAGATGAAAGTGAAATCTCCTTTCCATTCAAAAAAGAGGTTACTCGATTTTCATTCTCAGATTTCTCAAAGCTCACATAATCATAAAATTGTTTCACTAATTTTTGAATGTAGGGACCATTGTTGTTCAAAAAACAATATACCCATTTTTGATCTTCATATACATCGAGAACTAAGGACTTTCTAGGTAGAAACCATTCCACACAGAGTTCCTTTTCAATCACAATAACTCTATTATGTAAATGAGGATTTACTAGTCGTCTTCCAGATCATGTCCTGATAGCACTGCCACTTGCTTCTGATTCAAACCTCTACTTCTTTGCCTTAGGATCATTGGAATAATCTCTAACATAAGGGAGTTTGGTTTTTTCCATCTCGAATTCAAAGGATTTAGGGTTATCAAGAGATTAGGGAGCTAAAGTTTAAGGGTAAATGTTTGAGAAGTGAAATTAAAAAAGGTGATTCAGATTCTGGCGGCAGAGTTGTAAAACAGCGCACTCATCGGTGAGAATTCCTATCAGTGAGGTTACGTCGATGAGAATTTACATCAGTGAGAAATTCACGTCGGTGAGATTTTTACATCGGTGAGAAGTTTACATCATTGAGAATTTCACATCAGTGAGGTTTGCTACTGATCAAGGTTAAACAAACCTAACTCATGTCTAATGTAACTTAACCTATCCGAACTCAAAGGTTTAGTGATCATTTCGGCTAATTGATGTTCAGTACCTATAAACTCAAGAGTAATATCACCCTTTTGACAATTATCTCTCAAGAAATGGTGCCTCACATCAATGTGTTTGGTACTAGAGTGAGACACAGGGTTCTTCGAGATGTTAATTGCACTATTGATGTCACAGTTGATAGAAACATGCTTAGAGTCATATCCATATTTCAGAATAGTTTGTTTCGTCAACAGAATTTGTGCACATCAACTACCAGCAGCTATATACTCTACTTCAGTAGTGGACAAAGCTACAAAATTCTACTTTTTACTACACCAATATACTAAGGATTTTCCCAATAAATGACATGTTCCATAGGTGCTTTTTCTATTTAACTTACATCCAACAAAATCAGCATCAGAATAACTAATCAATTCAAAGGATTTTCCTTTTGGATCAAACAAATCTATGTTTATAGTATGTTTAAGACACTTAAAAATTATTTTAACCGCAAGTAAATGAGATTCTTTCGTGTTAGCTTGAAATCTTGCACACATGCATACACTAAACATAATATCTGGTCGACTAGCAGTAAGGTAAACTAAGCTTCCAATCATACCTCTATAATTGGTTTGATCCACTGGTTTCCCAGTTTCATCCGCATCCAATTTATAGACTGTACCTATAGGAGTTTCACTTTATTTAATACTTTCCAAACCAAAACGTTTTAGATGATTTTTTTATATTTACTTTGATTCAAAATAATACCATTTTCATTTTGGAAAACTTGAAATCCAAGAAAATATTTGAGTTCTCCCATTAAACTCATTTCAAACTCATTTTTCATACTCTATGAAAAATCAGTACATAAAGAGTGTTTAGAAGATCCAAAAATAATATCATCAACATAGATTTGAACTATTAAAACATCTTTATAAATTATTTTGATAAAAATAGTTGGATCATCAATCCCTTTAGTAAATCATTTTGAAATAGGAAAATTACTAAGTCTATCATACCAAGATCTTGGAGCTTGTTTCAAACCATATAAATCTTTAGAATGTTTAAAAACATGATTTGGAAAATGAGGATTAGTAAATCTAGGTGGTTGTTCAACAAAAACATCTTCAATTATAAAACCATTTAGAAAATAACTTTTGACATCCATTTTATATAACTTGACATTCAGATGAGCAGCATAGGAAAGTAAGATCCTAATGGCTTATAATATAGCTACAGGTGAAAAGGTTTCCTCATAGTCTATACCTTTCTCTTGACTATATCCTTGTGCAACTAGTCTAGCTTTGTTTCTAACTATGTTTCTGGACTCATCAACATTGTTTCTAAAACCCCATTTAGTGCCTATTGTCAAAGTGTCCTTAGGTCAGTCAACTAATTCCCAGACATGGTTTCTTTCAAATTGATTTAACATTTCTTGCATAGCCATTACCCAAAACTCATCATTGATAGCATCATTGATATTTTTCGATTCTAGCTGTGAAAGAATGGCTTGATGTTCAACCTAGTTTCTTAGAGAAGCTCTAGTCTGTCTCCCTCTATCAAGATTACCAACAACATCATCCAAAGGATAATTATTTAGAATCCTTGTTGATCTAGTAAAGGTAGGACTAGAAACTTCAGGTTCATCTATAGTTTTGGGTTCAACAGAAGCAGATTCTGAAATATGTCCAGAACTGGATATTTTTATGGCAGGTTCATTAGATTTATAATTAAGGTCCAGAGCACTCAAATCATCTTCAAGATTTTCAAGAGAGGTTTTAGGCTCATGTGGATCTGTTTCATCAAACAAGATGTGAACAGAATCTTCCACACATTTGGTTCTTTTATTAAAGACTCTATAGGCTTTTCTAGTTAAAGAATAACCAATAACAATTCCTTCATCACTTTTAGAATGAAACTTTTCCAGATTATCCTTTGTATTAAGAATAAAAACATTGCAGCCAAAGACTCTAAAGTAACGAACTTTAGGTTTTCTATTATTACATATCTCATATGGAGTCTTCTTAAGAACTGGTCTAATTAAGACTCTATTAATAATATAACAAGTTGTATTCACAGCTTCAGCACAAAAGTAAATAGGTAGGTCAAATTCATTAAGCATGGTTCTAGCTATTTTTTGAAGGGTTCTATTTTTTATTTCTACTACCCCATTTTGCTGAGGTGTGCTAGGATCATAAAAGTTGTGACTATAGCCATTGGGTGAGCAATAAGATTCAAACTCATGATTTTAAAACTCACGACCATGATCACTTCTTAGAGTTTTAATCTTATGTCCACTATGATTTTCTACAGTTTTGGATTATTTAATAAAGTAAGAACAAGATTCACTTTTGTGAGCTAAGAATAATAGCCAAGTATATCTAGAAAAGTCATCTACTAGGACATAGACATAGTGCTTCCCATTTAAACTAGAAACTCTATAAGGTCCAAACAAGTCCATGTGAACCAACTCAAGAGGTTGAGAAGTAAAAACTGTTTTATTTGATTTAAAAGAAACATTATGTTTCTTTCCCTTTTGACAGGGATTACAAAATTTTTCATTTGGGAATTCTAGTTTAGGTAGGTATCTAACTAAGTTATTCCTAGTCAGCATTCTAAGTTAATAGATGTTGCAGTGTCATAATATTCTGTGACATAGCCAAGACACTTTTTGAAAAGCATTTAAACATGTAACATTCTGTTTAGCTAAAGAATTTAAATCAACATCATTAAAATTTTCATTTCTTAAAGTAGAAAATACTAAAACATTTTTAGAATTAAAATCATTAAAAGAATCATTTTCAAATTTCACATTAAAAATATCATCACATAATTGAGAAATACTTAACAGATTGTATTTATGTCCATTAACAAATAAAACATTAGAAATTAAAACTGAATCGGTGTTACCAATCTGTCCTAGGCTGATGAATTTTCCTTTAGAATTATCACTAATGGTGACATGGTCTCCATCAAATTTTATTAAGCTTTTGAAGTGAGAGTAATCCCCACACATATGTCTTGAACATCCACTGTCCAAGTACCGTGCCTTTTTTTTGAGATCTCTTCAAACAGGTTTCCTACAAAACAGATTTTGATAGAAAATGACTTTGGTACCCAGATCTTCTTGGGTCCAGATAGGTTAGCAATCAATGATTTAGGTACCCATATTTGTATTATGGGTCTCATAAAATTTACAGAATCAATATATTTCGAACGATAAAATTTATTTGATTTGTAACCATATGAATAACTAGTTGAAGCATACAAATTTCCAAAACAGGAATAAGGAAGATTTTGTCAAGTCTTTGGAATGAATCGGGTTTTAGTGAACTATCTCTGTTTTAGTGAACAATCTCTGTCTAGGATGGTTTCCTTTCTAAGTTTCTCATTAGACATTTCTGTTCAGTATTTTCCTTTAACAGTTGATCATTCTTTTCCTTTTCTACATCAAATGCAGATTTAACATTGATAGTGAGAGCATGCTTTTTCTTTAGTGGCTTATACTTGTCCTTGAGTTCATTACATGTTTCTTCTAGCATATTACAGTATTCAAACATTTCAGTATTTGATATATTTTCATTATTGTCTGAATCACTATTATTTCCAGAATAATAATCATTTAGAATAGGGGAAATAGGTACCTTGGATGTGTTGGTCATGAATCACATGTTGGCACAATTCTTTTCAGAATCAGAAACTTCAGATTCACTTGTGCTGTCCTCCGAAGCACTCCGAGTTTCTTTCATAGCTTTCTTGTACTTCTTATCCTAATAATCATATTTCTTTTTGAATTTTAGTTTTGTACAGTCAGCCTTGATGTGTCCTTTCCTTTTTCACTCATAGAAGACTATATCATCTTCCTTGAAAGGATTTTTCCAGTCCTTTTTCCAATGTCCCTTGTTGTCATACTTTCCATTGTAGTTAGATTTTTTGAAGAACTTCTTCTTCCTATAGAACTTCTTGAATCTCCATGATATTTGAGCCAATTCAGCATCACTGTTAGAGACTGAATCTTAACTGGTTGAACTTTCAGTAGATACATGTATTTTCTCCTTGTCTTTGCTCTTAGAGGATGTAGACTTAAAAGATGCAGATTTCTTTTGGGTACATCATCATCTTATTTATTTATCTTAAGTTCTTCCTCATAAATCATTAATTTACCAATAAGCTCTTTTAAAGGTAGAGCTCCAATGTCACATGATTCTCTGATTGAAACAGAAGTGCCTCTCCATCGGTCTGGTAGACATCTCATGATTTTCATGATTTGTTTCTTTACTGGAACAACCTTTCCAAGTGAGATCATAGTATTGAAAATCTCATTGAACCTGAGATACATGTCATAAATGGGTTCATCAATATTCATTTTAAAATTTTCATATTTAATATTATAAGTATTTAATCTCATTTCTTTATAATAGGTTTTTCCCTTATGAGAAACACCCAAAGTATCCCATATTTCATAAGCAGTTTTACAAGTAGATATTCTATTAAATTATTCATCTCCAAAAGCACAGTACATGGCATTTATAGCTTTACAATTTTTATTGTAAGAACTATTTGTAGGCTCCTCCCAAGTTGTTCTTTCAGTTTCTGGAATTTTATATTATTACTCTATAGCAGTCCAGATATCAAAACCTATACTTTCTAAATGAATTTTCATTTTCATTTTCCACTGGGCATTTTTTGTACCATTAAAGAAAGGTGGCCAGTTAGTAGCTGCACCCTCTAATCTATTTTCCATAACTAGATTTTAGAAAATTGTTTTAAAGAGATAAAATTTAGAACTAACAAATATTTAAGATCTTTAAAGATGCAACTAAAATCACAGTTGAAAAACTGATTGTTTTAGAATATTAGATAAACAACAACCTCTGATACCAAATGTTGGTCGGAGTGGATACTCAAAAGGGGGGTGAATTGAGTTCCAATAAAAATTTCTATTAAATATATTTCTTTTAAAATCCGCCAATTTAAAAACAAAGTTAAACTGTAGTGAATCTATACAGAGTGTAAATGTTTAATCAATTTCTCAAAGATTTATTAGGTCTCAGTTAAGTTAATCTGAAGATTAAATTACCTTTTGAAACTAACTTACTGATTTAAAATAATTATAAACACATGCTAATTTAACTATCAACGTATCTTTAAAAAAGTTTTGTATTTAAAAGTAATAGCAGCAGAATATAAAAGATATATGTAGTATACTTTAAACATAAACAAAAAAGGCACATCAGATATAAAAAGAGGTTCAGTCTCAAGCCGAGACATAGTCCTCTCAATAATTTATATAAATTGATCCACACCCTAGATCGGAAAAAACAATAGTGAACCCACTGTCTAGGTACAAATACCTCTACCACAGTTCTATGTGGGAACAATAAACAACAACTCACAGTTTTCCTGGTCTTACTCGACCTCTACCACTCTCCACAGTGAGAAACAAAGAGTTATTGAGTTTGAGTGAGGATTTAAGAATCCTCCAGTTTAGCTCAGGAGGCAGTGTGTGTAAAATAAACAGGGTACACACAATACTCTAAATGTAAATGAAAGAATCACTAAAGTAATTGAGAATGAGTTTTGAAGAGATTTAGTGATCGGTAGTGTAGCTCTGGACTTGTTTGGTTGGTCAGAAAAACTTTTGAGTCCTTCTATGGTTTCTTCTCCGAAAACAGAGTGTCATTTTCTTCTTTGGTTCTTGGTCCGGCTTGTCATCTTTAGTGCATGAAGTGTTTTTTGTAGTTCTTCACTCAATGAAGCTTCTGGTTTGCTTCAGAATGATAGGATTCAAGTATGTTTAGAGTTCTTGGAGTATGAATGTAGCCTTGCGTGAATGCTCTATGTTAGAATTCTTGTTTAGCCTTTTTATTTTTCACCTTGGTGTGCTTTCTTAGTTCGCTGGTTTTTTAGATCTCTTTTTGTAGTGTTCTCTTTCCTTCCCATTATAGCTTTCAGCTCCAACAAATGAGAATGATTACCTTTTGCATGGGTACTAGGTACAGTTCCTTGACATGGCAATAGAGATCATTAAATAACATTAACTACATTAAAAAAACAAATGTAACCATTAGATAAATAAATAAATATTGTTTAGAGTATAGAGTTTGACTGGTTGGTCAATCATTAGTAGCTCGTGTTGGTTAATGTGTACGGTGGACTTTGTGTAGCAAAACCTTCCATCGGTAGCTCTTTTGAACTTGTATCGATAGCTATATATATCGGTGACTTCAATCTATCAGTAGCTCTTGTTATTGGTAGATCTTAATCCATTGGTAACTCAATGAATCGGTGACACTGTACTTGTAATGGTGGATCAATAGCTCCTTATATCGGTAGCTGTTTGCACATGTATCGGTGGAATTACTCTATCGGCAGACTTCTATCAGTAACTATCTATGAACTGGTTCTATCAGTAGACTTCTTCATATCCGTAGCTCTGTACATATCGACAATCAAGTGTATACTATAGGACATAAGCATACTAGTAGACCTATTCTATCGGTAGACTGAGTACCTGCTGTTCTTTATCATAAGCTACACTCATATCAGTGACATAACACTTTGCTGTTTTTTGTAAAACATATCTGAATGGGTTAGAAGAACATCAGAACTCATATAAACATAGATATACATTGATTAACATATATCAAGGATTATTTTAATATGATTATCATCTTGATAATAGAATATCATAGATTAAGAAAATTTAGAACATAGATAAACATTAATTGGGATTATCAAAGGTATGTAAAAGCATAATTGGGATTATCAAAACATGTGAGGTTAACTTATATCTGTGACCAATAGTCTGCATCTTATGAAAATGTGAATTCTCATATTTTTCATTTATATAAGACATAGAGTATCTATGGGGGCCCAAAACAAGTCAATCCCATAAAGCCAACTCATATATTCTCAACTCACTGAGTGTCGACTGATCTGATTGATGAATACATCACACACCATTTATACTTATGGATAATCACATAACATATATCATATCTGGATAGATATATAATATCTATGTGTGGACACACACTCCCATAGTGTATATCAGTCGAGGTCCTAGATGTCATAGTCATCATACAGGAGGAAAAATATCATTTTGGTTAATCTCCAACTGATTAAAAGATCAACAACATACCCAACCATCCTTATATTACCTAAATTAATATATAGATTTTATATAAGTAGGGTATCAAATTATGAAGGTCCCCATTCTAGGTATATCTACAACCATAGGTAGTAGGGACTCAAATATGATTCATGCACCCCTAGTATACCAAATATAATTGTATAGCACTTCATGTGGTATACTTAGTAGGCCATCTAGTGCACAAAAATAATACCATTATCTCTTTTGTGCCTCATGAGCCTATTCTATATCTCTATATAAGAATCCTACTCATGTTAACCTTAACAATACACCCCGACATATAATAATGCATGTTGAACATCAGTTAGGGACAAAGTTAATTTCATACTATGAGAAGTCAATTATCATTTCACTTCACAAAATGTAATCTATATGAAATTTATGTACAAAACATGCAAGAATTGTAAAATAGAGGTTTCCTTTAATATGATACATTTTAATCTTCTTAAATTTTTTAGGAAAATTTAAAAAAACCAACAGAAGTGCCAAATTTTCATATTATACCGGATAAACTGCCAGATCAGCCTTATATTTGTTGTAATTTATAGGTTTTATTAACTCTTTACATTATATATAATTCCTATCACATCTCTATGTGACCATCTGATAAAAATGTACCACGAAACTCTTTAGTGAGAAAATTTTATGATGTAAGTCATTTTTAATAATGGTGGTATTTATAAATAATATTCCTAATTGTTCAACTTCTGAAAATATTCAAATATATTAACTTCATAGTATCAAATGTTACAATGTTGACTTCAATTGTCTACTTAGAACCCTTTATAAGTTTACCATCATTTACTCTGTAACAATATTCTATCAAAAAATTATTATAAATAATGTAACTACTTACATTACAAATTACTATTATATCCTAAATCTCTTATGATATAAGTAAAATTAAATTTAACCATAGATTTCTGTAATTATTTATTTGTTATATTTAAATTTATTTAAGACCAAACATACTCCCACTATCCTTTTAGACATTATATTATCTTCAGAATATATTACTAAGATATACAAACCTATTTATGTTAATAAATAACATTTTTTCCTTTCAGTATGAGTATTAAACAAGTGAAATATACTATATTTTTTATTCTATGAGTTTAGATTATTTTTATTCAGGAAAATTATTTATTAAAATATAATACTTATGGGTGGAAAGAACACATTCCCATATATTTTAAAAAATAGTTAGATAAACACATTTATCCTGGATAAATACATTTATCTATATATTCTCCTTAAAACATGTTATATAAACTAATGAATCAAAAACCATGTGTATATAATAAATCATATAATACATTTACACAAAAACTCATTATAATTGAACAACTTATCTTATCACATAAAGAAAATGAGATAAAAATTAACACATGTTACATAGACTTATTTGAGTTTGATAAAATACTTTACATTTAAATCCTCGATATAGTAACTATTTACTACATCTAATTAATATAAACTACAATCTCAATCAATTATTCAATTTATTTTGAACTCATATATATTTACCACACTTTTTAAAATATACAATCAATATAATATACCTTTCAAAATCAAGGAATTAATTTCTATAACATTCATAATTGACATGAAAATTCAATGGAATTTCAAAAACTCTTGTAGGTATATATTGGATAATCCAATCACATTTAAGTATTACTATTCCTTCTTAAAAATGCTAGGATTCAATGACTTTGATTAAATTATTGAATAAAGAATATAGAACTTTTCAACCAACTTTTGTTTTCTTCTAGTTTGAACCTTCACCTACTTGTATTATCTATTTAAAACTACAATCTATACATCACATTCCCAATTCATTTATTCTCAACATGTTGATATTATTGATTTAAATTTCATTAAATTCAATCATATTATAATAAAATTTCTTTAGATAGTAAAAAGATAAATTCCTCAAGCAGAACAATCCATTTTACTCTCCCCTTAAAGCATACTATATAATTGATTTTTAAAACCAATAATGTTTTAAAAAAAACCATTAGACTCACCAGGTCATTTACCAAATTCAATCAGAATGAATAAAATTTTATGTACCTGATCATATTGAGCATATGAGTCTAAAATCGATACACCCAATCACATTGAGTATATGAGTGGAGACTAAGACTCATTTGATAATTTTTCATCTAAATCCATTAAAATATTAAATGAATCAATTTATACTTCCCTGAGCATGTAAATTCACTAACTGAAGTTCATAGACAATTTTTTACCAATGAAGGATCTATTCTGACACATAGAATTTTTCATTATGATTTTTCCCAACAAAACAATATTTCATAATAACTTTTCTCATGTTTGTAGTCTTAGGAGTAACCTACATTACTATTCTCCATATCAAGTATTAAATACAAAGTTTTAGGTTGATGAAAATAATCATGAAATTATTTACAACATATTCTTTTATTAGATGAGTATCATGTTTTATTGACCATATAATAAAGAGTTTTATTAATTGATATCCCCTAAAATATTGACCCCATTGAATGTTCATCATATCCATTAGTAGTCCAAGATCTATATTGTTGGACTACAAATTTTGATCCAACATATCCCATGTATTTTTTAGTTTTGATGATCTCAAATACCCTTTAAAGTTTTATGATGATTTTTTTTAAGTGTGTACATAATTTATTTTATAATATTCTTATATGTTTGGGGATTAATTTCATTAATTATAAATTATGGATGATTTTAACTGAAATACACCAAAGTCTGGTAAATCGGCTTCATGTTGTTTTGTACATGTGGGTAAAATGGTTACGTCAACTAGCTATGTAAAGGAATCAACTACATTAATCAGCTACGTTTTAAAATCACCTATGTGGAAATGGACTACATAGACAAGATCTCCTATATGAGAAATTAGCTACATAGATCATTTGGATATATAAAATGGTTATATAGAGTAATCAATTATGCGGATCACCTACATGGTGAAATCGACTATGTCATTTCAATCATCTATGTGAGTTTTAACTATGTGAGTAACAGGCCAACACAATTCAATTTGGGCACGTGAATCAAAATCGTGTAAGTGGATTCAAATAGGATAATTAGCTATGTCGATTGAAATCTGTAATCAGTTACATCATAATAAAATTTTTTAGTTATTACCATTTAATCACTTTAGTGAATGTTTTAATGCTTCTTTAAAATTCCTAAAATTCATGATTACATATTTAAGGTAAAACTAATTATAATAAGAACCAAGTACCGAGATTGAATAAAATTACAATGATAGTTTATTTTTCTATACTATTTCTGTTTTATTTCAAGGAAAAAGGATGTGTCACTCATAATTTATTATAAAAATCATATTTGTTTCATTTAAAAAATTTGTGTGTTCATTTAAAATTTTAGACACCTTTTTGTATGATAAGTTTTCTAAAATAAGAAGTGAAGTGTAAAAAATAAATATAGAGAAATATTTCTCAAATTATTTTTGAAGTGACACTTTATTTTATATGAAAATAATGAATAAGAAGTATCATCTCATCAGATATGATTATTGAAAATCGTTGCAGAGTTTAGATGACTCTCATTGAGCTTCTTATCCTTTAGATCTTCTATATTAGATATTTTTTTTATCAGCTATATCTCATATTTTTAAGCTGAAATATATAAAAACTCTATTTTTGTTATCATTACTTGTAAAGGAACATAAAAAATCACTTGAACAATATTAGTTGTAAATAATTTTTGGAGCCTGGTTGAAATATACTAAGATTTAATGAAGTGTCAACTGCATGCACTCAGTCATGCACTCCCTGAAAAAAGGACTAGAAGTCCCTGAAAAAAGGACTTATCTTATGAAAATCATCTAACTCGTGGAGGAGAGTAGTGGTGGAGTTTACTAGGGGACTTCTATTCCCCAAACCACTATAAATATGAGTGTATATTTCTCTTCTTTGAGATTTTATTTCAACTGCATGCCTTGTTGAATAATAGTTCAAAAGTTCTTTATAAACTAAAGGTTGTCTTTTCTCAGTGAATAAAAATTTAAATAACTTAATTCACCGCCTCTTGAGCCTAAATATGATATTTTTATAACAGAATTTGGTATCAAAGGGAGTGATTCTTGAGTTCACAGCTATAAAACATTAAAATCTAAAGATCTCTTCAATAATTTCCACAATGACTAAAAAATAGATGGGATGTCTATGGACAGAGCACCCTATTTAAATGGCAATAATTGTGGTTATACCGTGTGTTGAACATGAATTTTATACCTAGTACTAAGAATAAAAATTAAATCGGAAAATTATTCTGAATCATATATTGAACATTTTTTTAAAAATTACAAAAATAAATCCATGGCTTAAAATATGCTTCTAGTGTATTTAGGAAAGGTAAAAATATTATAAATTAAATTATTGGAAACAATAAATCTCATAATAAAATTTGGAAAACAATGTTAATGTGAAAAACCAATGTTTTATTAAAACAATTTTATACCTAGAACTAAGAATAAAAATATTTCAAAAATAACTTTTTTCATTTTGGTCTACTAGGAAACTATAGAAAAAATTGATGTTTTAAAAAACCCACGTTTTGTGGAGTTAAACATTTTTTTTCATGACATGTTTTTCAAAGCTCATTGTTGAATTTGTTATAAATAACAAACTTATTTGGGTTTCAAAATCTGTAGTTTTTAACCCAGATAGACCCAATAAAATATGGGTACCAAAAAAATTAATATTTATTTTGTTGTTGTAGGTACAAAGCTCCATGATCACAAATGAGAGATCATATATAGATTATGAATTATCAAGGAATATGAGAGGATATTTTTCTATTTTACACAACTTATCAAAGATAGATGGAGGTCATCTCACTTTTGGGAACAATGCTAAATAAAAAATCATGGTTGTTAGATCTATATGAAATATGAACATTATCCTTATCTAAAAAGTTACATATGTAGAAGGTTTAAATATCAATCTGATAAATATCATTCAACTTTGTCATGCATGTTATTTTTTTTTATTTTTTGAATAATTTTTATTACATTATTAAATATAAAATTCTTAAATTTACGGTAAAAAAATAGAGAATTTTTATACTCTAGATCATAATTATTTATGTATTAAAAAGGTGAACTATTTAAATGATGAAAAATTGAGTCATGGATAAAGAATACACGATCATGACATTATAATTTTTATTATTTGAGGAATTTTTACAAAACAAATATAGTTTCAGATTTAACTCAACTTAAATTGAATGAAAATAAGTCGTGTGATTCATTCCAAATGTAAAGTAAAAAAAATCATATTTGAAAAAACAATAAACATACTTTTTTACTTCTAAACCACTAGAACATATTCATATGGAATTTATTGGTATTTCTAGAGTTTAAAGACAATGAATAAAATCTATTTTTATGTTTAATTCCATGATTTCTCTAGATTTACCTGGGTTTTTTGTTTAAGTGTTAAAATTAATTCTTGTTAGGTTTTTATATGTTTTAAAAAACTAGTTAAAAAATATAATTATTCCAAATTATTGCTTTAAAAAGTGACCATAGAGCATAATTTTAAAATAATGAGTTCAATGCGTTTTGTTTAAAACATGGTATCAATCATAACGTTTCTACCCCCAAGATTCCCTAATATAATGGTGTTGTTGAAATGAGGAGTTTTACTTTTCATGAAATTTATAGAACTGTGTTATGTGAATAAAACATGCCTACTCATTATTTGGGTTTAATTTGTGAATAAACCATGTTAAATTGTAAAAAAAATTCTAATTATTTCTTTTAAATAAAAAACATTGTGATCTATAGAATAACATAAAGAAAGAAAATTGGTCCCTTTTAGGTTTTTGGATGTAAGGTTTATATACTAAAAACCAAGGATAATATTGGAAAGTTTGATCCAAAAGTTAATTAAGGAATATTCCTTGGATATTCTACTACTTCAAAAGCATATAGTATAATCAATAAATTTTAATATATTAGTGAATAATCAACCCATTAAAAAGTTGATAAAAGTGATCCTGTCAATAAAAAAATAATTAAAATTGATGAACTAAGTGATTCTTTTGAAAACATGAGATATGAACATATTTTTTATGAAAGTAGGATGAAAAGTTGGAACTTTATTTTCTATAACCAAATCTAGAAAGTCTGGATTCTAATGAACATGAAATTATATAGCCTAGATATCCTAGAACACGTAAGAACCATCCTTTAGAAACTGGTATAGAAATTTTAGATTAATGAATTAGAACTAGATGGAATATAGGAAACCTTGTAGATTTTTCGTAATTTTTTATCTCAGTTATAACCTAATCATATAGTATAAGTCTTAGTATATAAAAATTGGGATATACCATGAAAGAGGAACTAAACCAGTTCCAGAGGAAAAAAGTATGAGAATTTATCGATAGTCCCTATAACTATCCTTTAATAGAAAAAAATGGGGTTTTATGAATAAGAAGGATGATCATGGTATGATAAATAGGAATAATGATATACTAGTATCTAAAGTGTACAATCCGGAAGAAGTTATAGAATTTTGAGGAGACCTTTTCCCTAGTAGTTATATTTGATGCCATTAGGATTATTTTAGACCATGTACCATATATTAATTTTAAATTATATCAAATGAATGTAAAATATTCTTTTGAAAATGGAATTTTAATAGAAGATGTTTATCTTGAACAACCTCTTGGTTTTAAAAAGCCCCATTTTCCAAATTTAGTTTTTAAAAATCTCAAATCCCTTTAGGGCCTTAAATAATAAACTATATCTTGGTATTCCCATTTAAGTTCTTTTCATTTTTCCAAATTTTTTCATTAGGTAAACAATATGTTACTTTATTTAAGAAAACATCGTCTTAAAATGTTTTATTAGTGAAAATATATGTTTATGAGTTAATTTTTAGTTCTTCAAATAAATAATTATGTAATGAGTTTTCAGAACTGAAACAAAATTTGAAATGTGAATAATGAGTGAGGTAAATTTTTTTCATGGTTTTCAAATTTATCTAGAAGACTTTGGGAATGTGATAAATCAATGAAAATACATACTATTGTTACTTTAAAGTATTGTAATTGAATTTGATAAATTACATACTACCCCTACGAGTTCTAATGAAAAACATGACTTGGATGAAACTGGAAATCCAGTTGAAAACAATATTTACACAGGAATGATTTGGAGTTTATTTTATTTAATGTCTAATTAACTAGACATTTTCTTTATAGTATTCCTTTGTGATTTATTTCAAGGTAATCAAAATGAATCAAATTTAAAATTTTCTAAAATGATTATAATATAGTTAAAAGGAACAATTTCTATTTCCTTTATTTTTGAAAATAATATGATTTTAATTTAGTATTATACTCATATGTCGACTTTGGTGTTTGTAGAAAAGTTAGTAAGATTACATTAGGAACCTGAAATTTCCTTGGAAACTCCCTGGTATCCTAGTCTAGAATGATGTAAAACTCTATTGCATTATCTTCTACCAAATTAGGATATATTGTTTCTCATAGTTATTGAGCATAAGTGTTGTGGATGAAACTCACCTTAATGGACTTAGGATTTGATTATAATTTCATCTCAATTAAATTTTATAACACTAGTGATATCTTCATTTATAAGAATATAATAAATCATCCAAGAACAAATAATATATACTTGTGCCAACGAGCCCGTACCCTAGTGGTTCAGGCTCCTACTTGGCATTTAAAAGACCTAGGATCAAATCCGGGCTGGGGAGAATTCCCGAGTACTTTAGCAGTATTGTAGCAGCGGCGGACTGTAGCAGCGGAAGCACTGTAGTGGCGGAGGGATTGTAGCAAGGGCAGAAATTTAGCGGCGGAGGGACTGTAGCAGGGTACTGTAGTGTTGGAAGTACTGTAGTAGGTATTATAGCTGCGCAGTACTGTTGAAGTACTGTTCACTGAGGGGTCCTATGGGCCAAAAAATGGGATTTCTAGCCCTGTATGCAGGCCACTTGGCCTTTGGCCTTTGGACTATATAATGGTTCACCCTCTACCCAGTCTAAAGAGGTCTTTTCATTAATGATAATAATAAATTGAGGCTTCGACCCCAACCTTAAAAAACAAATAATATATACTTAAGGCATCATTTCCTAAGAGATCGTGCTAAAAAGGTAATATTTATTTTGAATTAATATCTACATAGAACAAGTTAGAAGATGTTTTCACTCAACCCTTATGTGTGAACATTTATATTTTATTAAAATAAATTGGTTTTATTCATTTTTAAATAAATTTAATTTTTTTTATTTATTCAGATTTACATAAATTTAATCTTTTTATTGTTGTTGGAATTTATAATTGAGTGTTCTATTATAATATTTAGTTTAATGATATATAACAATTACTCTTTTATATGTTTTTTAATTATTTAAAATATTAAAAATTTAGAAAATAGAGATTTTTTTAACTTTAGTTTTCTCTATTATTTATTTATTTATTAGTAGGAAGTAACCCTAAACTGAAATTGGGTATGTAAGAAAATTGGGACTCTTGTGTGTGACCTAATATAAAATCAGCTCTCGACCCTTTCGTTATTCGTATACGTAACCTCCCTATGAAGCTGAACTATAATCTCTAACAACTCGATCCCTGTTTGACCATCAACTGACCCTTCAAAATGGGAATTTCAAAGCATGTGGATGATGGAATCTCAATTTCATCAAATAAATACAATGTAATCAGATGAAATTTTATTATAGGAAATGCCATAGATATGGCATGGATGAAGACAACTGAAATGATGTTAAAGAATGTTCTTGAGTTTAAAGGATAACATTTTGTGTTTCATGAGACGAAGTCATGTTTTTTGGAATAAATTAATGATTTCTTAATGAATTCAATTTTTAGTTTAATCAAACATGGTATTTAATCTCATCAACTGTTATAGGAAAGGAAGTGGTGGTTTCTTCTATTGAAATGGTTGATATATTTAATTTTCCCCCTGAAAGAGAGTCTCCTTTAGTTATATTCTTATTGGGACAATATCAGTAGGTCTGAAAAATGTATACTAGTTTTTATTCGGAACCTTTGTTTTTTAAAAGAAACCTATAAAAGTGATACCTACTAAATGGAAGGTTTTATGTTTGTTTGTGTGGATGGTTATAACATAGAGTGCATGTGGGATGGAAAATGTCCTTTCTTATCATATATTTTAGATTTACATCTTTATCAATAATGTAAAGTTTAGTTTTAAAAGATACATGATGATGTTCATGTATCATTATTGGGAAGGAAATGGAAAATTAAATTATTATCCTTATGGTAGATTAATTTTTTAGTTTTTAAGAAGAAAAATATTTATTTAAATGAAGGTAATGTAGTTAAATGTCATAAATGTAATACACTATCATCAGTTATATTAAAGATTATTGAATATTACTGGGATTTTGGTTCATGTTCCTTGGAGGAATCTGGTCAAGAAAGTGTGACTCGGGAGGATTCATCTTAGACCTCAATACCTAGTGATACAAGACATGTCGAGAAGGTTTCTACTAGGGGGTATATGTGAATTTATCTATAATAACCAAGTCTTCATTACCAATCAATATTTTAGAAGTTGGTGAGACTATCTAGATTCAAGAGGATGTGGCTTCTTGGAACCAAGATGCTGGTGAAGGTTCTATCTATTTAGGAAGATCAATATGTGGAGATAGTTTTGGATAAAACTATTTCTTTTCATGAATATAGACTAGCTAAGACTAGTTCTGCATGTTTGGATGTTTAAAGAAGATCATATTTAGAAGAAGTGAGTAAAGAAGATGATCTAATTATTCCTGGATGACCTGTTAATAAACGAAGGGGTTCTAATAGGGTTATGAAATCTTGAATGCATTCTTATAAGCCATTTTAACCATAACCACCTTCAACTATTCATTTAGTATCTCCATTAGCAATCAAAAGTTCATAAATCTTATAAAAAGATGTGCATGCTAATTATGTAATGACGGATATTGAAAATTTTATAGTAGGTTATTTTAATTAAAAAATTGAACTAGTTGAATGAAGATATGGGATTAGAGAATATAAATTGTCCACTATATCTAATATATACATTAATAATTTATTTATAATGGTGGATTCCCACACAAAAAAGATCCATAGTCTTCAGATAGATCTGCCTGTAAAACAAGCTGGTTATAATATATGTTCTAAAAAATTTCAGGCAATGAAATCCTTAGTAAGTGGTTTGAAATATGTTTTCCCTACAAAGGGTGAGTTTAAATTAGGTAGTTAGTGAATGGTAGGATGATATCCATACAACTTTTTATGAATAAAATTATGAATATGATTCTCGTGGACATGTCTTTTAGTTTATCTACTTTGGACATTGACCATATTCTTTTCCGTCCTAGTATTAGTGAGTCTATAGTTTTCATCTTTGGGAAAATAGAATATCTTATGAAATTTATCAGGAATGTATTGGTATCAGTAGATAAAATTCCTGGTGAAACATCTCTTATTATTCTTGAATTTTTCAAGTATAATGTTGTTATAAGGACCGATATGTGTGATAAATCTCTATTTCAAATTAAAAGAAGAATACCTCTTAGTATTGATATTTCTAGAACTTCTCAGCATATAAGGTCGAGAATAAAATGTGTTTATAATCCTTCGAAATCTTCGATTCCAGCTCTAAATGCCTCTAGAACTGATCAAACCTTAAAATCACATCCACCTAAATAAATATCTTAGTTGGACCCCATTCTAACACCTGAGTCCTCTAGGTGATATTTTTCATTTGTGTTAAGTGGATGCATATTTTTATGTCAAAATAAATAGTGAAATAATTCATTATTTCTTCAGTACTAATATGTTTATTAGTGACTTTTTTATTTAATTTAAATTTATATCTTTATTTTATTTAATTAAACTCATTCATTATATAATTCCATATCTAGTTTTCACACTAAATTTAAATAGTTTATGAAAATAAAGTGGTGCATTAAACATTATTTTACCACTTTTACACTCCATTTTTAATGACACAAAAGGGGGATATGTTTTATACTTTACAACAGGGGGAGAAGAACTTATCTTTTCAAAATGGAATGAAGTAACTATTTAAGGGGGAAAACACTATATTTTAAACAAAAGATAATTTTAACATTTAATTTCTATTAAACCATTTTTATAATTTTGTGTTTGATATCTACTAAAATATATAATGTGTTTTATGACCATAAAATATAGGGAGATTATTAGACTAATAATATTTCCCAACATATCCCAAGTACATTAGATTTTGATGATCCCAAATACCCTTTATACTTTTTTGATGATTGTTTAAGTGTTTTCATCATGTTTTATCCTACTATAATGTGGTCAGTGGTTAATTTCATTAAGTATGCATTCTAGAATATTTTAGATGAAATATTCCTAAATCTGGTAAATTGGATTCATGATTTTTTTTGTCTATGTGGTGTAAATGGTTACGTTGGTCTATTAGATACATCAATCACCTATGTACAGAAATCTCTTAAATTAATCAAGTATTTTATAAAGCCAACTATGTGTAAATTTCATACATCGATAAAATTGCCTACATGAGAAACTGACTACATAGACTATTAATCTTTGTTGAATGGTTATATAGAGTAATCAGTTTTGTGAATCGCCTATGTGGTGAAATCAGCTACACCATTTCAATCGACTACATTAGTTTCAACTACACGAGTAAATGGTATACATAATTCCATTTATTAACATGAATCAAAATTATCTTCCTATATTCTAATATGAAAATTGAATATGTGGATTCAAATATTCAATTGGCTACATCATGCTAGATGTTGGTATTTATTACCATTGAAGCACTCTGGAGATAATTTTAATGCTGATATACAAGATTTAAATGCTCAATTGCCTATTTCATGTAAAATCGATTATAATAAGATCCAAGAAATAAGTCAAAAGATAAGTACATGGATAGTTTATTTTTATACACTATTTTGATGTATTTAAAGGAAAAATAATGCTTCACTGATCTTTAATAATATGAAACATGTTATATATTTTTAAATAAGAAGAAATGAATTCATATACAAGTCTTGAGTTCTTTTTTCATGATAATCTTTCTCAAAGAAGAACCAATGTGCACAAATAAATATAGAGAAAATTTTCTAACAAACTCACTGAAATAACACTCAATTTTATATGAAAATAAGGAATATTATGTATAAAACTGTCATATGTGCTTATTGATGATTCTTTTTGAGTTTAGAAGAATCTCATAGAGTTTTTTATCCTTCAGATCATCTCTTTTAGAGATCTAATTTTTTTTCTATAATCTATATCTTACATCAGTAAGATGAGATTTTTAAAGACTCTCTGTTAATTATCTCTCATTTTAGAGTTTCCAAAAAAACCCTTAGAAGGATATTGGTTGTAAAGAATTTCTAGATCCCAGTTGAAAGCTCATGTGATTGTATCAGTTTTCAATTGGCTACACTTATTTGTGTTTTCCCTAGTAAAAGGACATGAAGTCCTCAATAAATGGACCAGACTCGTGAAAATCATCACAGTTGTGGAGAATGGTGGTGGGGGTGTGGACTAGGTGTCTTCTATTTCTAGAACCAATATAATTCATTATGTTCATTTCTAATATTTATTCATTTATTTCTACTTTATGTCTTGTTAATGAAAAGATCATAAGTCCGTTATAAACTAATGCAGGTGGGTTTTCTAATTGAAGATAAATTTAAATAACTCAACTCACCCCCATTAAGTCTTCATATGTTCAGTATCTAACAACACATATTTCACTAATCAATGGATAGTTTATAATTTATCCCATTTTCTAGTTATCTAGGTACGGAATCATCCCAATCATATCATATAGGACTCTTGGATATCCAAGTGGAAAACTCTTTTTTCAATCCATCATATGGATAAACCCATCTTTATTCCTCTAGTAACTAAATCCTATTAGTGACTTCATGCTAGTGTAATGCAAAGAAAAATCTTAAAAGCACTCTAACAAGGTAAAATCCAAGGGTCACAATCTTTATAATGTCCTACCCAATAGGAAAATCCAGATTCACTTATTACATTCTTTCATTACACAGGATAATTAAGGGGAACCCAAGATTAGTATGACCTAACTGGTTGGATGATTGTGGTCTTTACAAGTGCTACTTGGGAATAAGTATAAAACATAGTATTTTAAGGGGATGTAATATCACAATATTATCCTGTGTTATTAACTTTTACTTATTCATTATTTTAGTATTTTATTTTGGAATCTTATTCCCTCCACAAAACCTATATATTCAAACTATATTAATGTGAGACTCTTTGCACAACCTACACGTTTTTGTTACAAAAAAATAGAAGTAAAACATATTTATACATATCCAAATGCATCATATACATAAGGTACATGAAATATTTATTTAAAGGAGTAGAGTTTTATGAGATTGAATGTATTCATAATATTAATACTGAAGGAATAGATAGTCGACCACATTCACCAACATTGACATGGCACAAGCCTCTGGGTAGGTAGGTAGTCCAACCCTGATTCCCTCCACTCAGGGATACTTCACTCAATAGAGAATCCAATTAATTATAACACTAAATCCTAATATTCACAAAATATAATAAATAACTAGATTCAAGCTAATAAATTCAATTAAAAATCATAGTCAAGTTGATTAAAACGAAATTCATTATAGTGACAATCCAAGCATGGAGTGAAAGAATTTATCCAAGGAACTGTATAACATTTTAAACTAAATCATAAAAAATATTCAAATTTGTTAATTTTTTTTACTAAAAATGAATGTAGCTGGGAATAAAATTTTATATAAATGAACAATTGAAATATTTATACTTGAATTAATAATTAATATCTAATTATAAACACTTTTATAATTTTTCATCTTTAACATTATAAGCATTCCATAATTTTGAATATAAAATTTTTATATTCATTTCAATATGAAATATTTTATATTTATCATTGTATGAATTTTCCATTTTAAATATATGATATTATATAAATTATAAAAAATTTTATACTCAATATCTATTATGAAAACATTTTACAAAATCTGAATATCATATAATTAATTATTATTTAAACTTTGATAATATCACTCATCGATAAACTTTTATGTATTTTAAATAATATCCACTTAAGTCCACAATTTATTTTGAATAATTCAAAATATTAAATTATGAACAACTCACAATTTAAATATAATTTTTTTAATATTTTGGCCTTATTTTAAAATTTATAACTCTTTATGAATTATTTCTTAGTATTTATAAATAAATAATTTTATTTCTAGATCATAATTCATTCTCTATAATTTGGTTAAAAGGTATTTTAAATATTATCATTAAATACTTGGGAATAATTTTTTTCCTAAACATTTAATTATTTATAAAAAATTTATAAATAATTAATTATAAACCTTTTATAAATTCATATATCCCAAAAAACCATATATAATGATTTAGAAACATTATATATATGATTTAAATCAATTTAAATGTTTAAAACATTTTTAATGATTTTAAAACAATTTAAATTACCCTTACCCATAGGGATATTCTTCTGTAAGGGTAAAGCCTTCTACCCCAACACATGCCATCTAAAATCCCTTGTGTAAAGGTAATCCTCTACTTTCCTTTACACAACATAAGTATAATCCACTGTGTAAAGGTAATTCAAATATTACCTTAACAAAACTCAATCTATGTAAAGGAATAAATGATATTACCTTTACATGAATGTTTCATGTAATAGTTTTTCTCCTTCATCGTTACACATCCATTTAGCAACACAATGTATGGGTATTACCTTTATGAAAACCATTCTTGTAAAGGTAATAAAGTGGTTGTCCTAACAGAAACCTTCTATGTAAGGGTATGACCTTTAGGTAAGGGTAAGATTCAGTAGGTTACCTTTATGCAACCCTTTTAAAAAATTCCACCTTTATAAAACCCTTAAATCACATAAAGTCATGTTGTGATGAACCTAACCTAGACTAATCTATATAATGGTAAGGTGATACAACCATTATGAAGACCACTCTATATAGTGGTAATTCCTTGGTTTCCCTTACACACCTTAGTTTTGTAAGGGTTAAGTTTTTATTACCCTTACATAGCCTAACTACATAAGGGTGAACCCTTTATGATGCCAATTTTCAAGGAATCTAAAACTGGTCTATTTTCTTATTTTTCACCATTCAAAGCATGATTTAATAAATCTAAAAACATGGTTCCCTTTAATTCCACTATTAGGTTTCTAAAAAACCCAATAACACTTATTGGACACATCAGAAGAAATAAAAAACAAAATCGGAGGATCTCTCGTGGGTGTGTTCCTTAGGGTGCACTATTTCATCAAATTGTGCCACCTTCTTCTGCTCACTATCCATCTCCACATGGTTACCCTTAATTGTGCAGTTTGGGTCACACAGTTTCTCCTAACCATGTGGACTGACTTATGTTCTCTAATAATCAATATTTAGGCATTGAACAATCCATAAAAACCCTTAAAAATCCCTTTATATCTCTAGTCACTCACATTAGGTAAAAAACAAGAAGATTAACTAAAAATAAAAGGATATGTACTTCAAAATAATACCCCATATCTTCCAATATTTCCACTTAATAGAATTTTTCCTTGAATATCCCATCCATGTGTGAAAAATAATTTCTTGAGAATAACTCCAATCATTAAGTACGCACATAAGCATCATTCTCCCAAGTCTTATCCTATAAAAATTCATGATTCCATAAAACCTATACTAGAAGAACTAACTAACCTTGTAGAGACATAATGCTCTTAAAAATGATACATATAGGATTCTCTTAAAAGGATCCATCTACCTATAACTCCACCTCATCTGACATTAGAGTGTGATATGGGTCTGAGTGATAACATCGCAACTGAGATGCATAGAAGACATCATGCATGGATCAATATCTCTCAGGTAACTAAAACCAATAGGATACCATCTCTCATATCTCCAAAATATCGAATGGTTAGAAATATCGTGATGAATGATTTCCCTATCTCATAATACATATATAGCCCAACCTCAGTGAGATATGTTAAAAGACCTAATCGATGACCTTGATCTCTAAAGGTCGTCGATGGTGATTGGTGCAACATTTATATCAGGACAATGTAGTATTCATCTATTTCAAAATCAACTAGACCTTCTCAAAAGTCTCCGGAATGAGATTAGGTCCGAGAAACACTATCTGACCTACCACTATCCAACATAGGTGTGATCAACTTTTTATATCGTATAAATCCTCATAAGGTTCTATTTGTATAGTCTCCTGATAACAATTTTTGTAGGAAACTGAAACAAGGGGTATATACCACTCCCTAGAGCCCCCAAAATATAGGATTCATGCTCCTATCATTTTGTTAATCACCTGAATCTTGTGTTATGACTATCCATCAGTATGAGGGTGATATGTCGTGCTCAGAAGCACTAGTTTATGAAATTTCCTAGACAAAATCTAAAAAAAGAGACATAAATCAATTTTACCAATATGATACAATGGTATGAGGAACCCTGTGAAGTCATACTATATCACGGATATAAAACCTCCCAAGATCATCTATTGGGAGGGAATCCATGATCAGAATGAAATGAGAAACATTCAGTAGATTGTCCATGACAACCCATACAATATTAATACCTTGATGAGACCTCGGTAACCTGGTCATGAAATTCATCACAACATTTACCATTTCCACTCAAGAATAGATAAGAATTATAAAATCTGATCTGGTTGATAGTGCTTTTCCTTCGCCTATTAATAGGTGGAACAACTTGTGACAAAACCAACTACCTCACATTTCATCCCTAGCCACCAGCACTAGTGACACAATTCATAGTTCATCTTGGTAACGTCTGGATGTACTGCCCAAACTGAAGCATGAAAATCTCACATCAACTTCTCTTGTATGTTTGTTGTAACCCATGCATGATAATTTATACATGGAATTTTTTTCTCACCCATAGTCCAATCATGATGTGGGTCCACACCTACCACACTCTACTATAAGACTAGGCCCTCTGAATATGACAACTACATCATCATCACATTACCTAGAAGTGTGGGTGTCATCACTGACGATGAAATAATATGTTGCCTCTAACTATCATAAACCTCAATGGGAATCTCTGAAAGAAATTCCATAAGTTGGCACTCTCTACTAGCCTACGGAACAACCTATATTTCAGTCCTTCTAATCAGTGCATCAAAAACTACATTTTCCTTTCTAGATTTATAAGCAAGATTGAATTCAAAAGTCTATAGGAATTCAACCAACCTTCGTATCCTCAAATTCAAGTTATGATGTGTAAATATATATTTAAGGACTTTGTGGAAAGTGTACACCAAAAAACACTCTCTTAATAGATTGTACCAACAATAATGAAAGGCTTTCACAACAATGGATAAATCGAGATCATGTGATGGGTAGTTACTCTCATGTGGCCTCAACTAATGAGGATTTTATGCCATGACTCACTCCACCTGCATCAGAATTACTCCTATCCCAATACCTGATGAATTGAAATAAATAGTGCATCTCTTACCTTACTCTGGAAGAATCAGGATTGGAACTAAATTTTATCTCCCTTTAAGCCCCTAAAAGACTGTCTTACAAGTATCTATCCATAAAAATTTCACACCATTCTTAATAAATATTGTAAGATGTGATGTTATGTCTTGTAATAACTTTATTAAATTCCTTTAATATCCAGTATCCACAACACAAATTGTATATCAAACATGTTATTGGGATACTTCTAAGAAACTACTGCTCTCACCTTCTCTAGGTTAGTTGATACTCCAATATCAGAGATAATATGACCTGGTAAGTGAATATTATCCATATAGATGTGGATCTTTGTGAGGTTAACATATAATTGATACTCTCTTAGTATATCCAAAATGATCTCATGATTTGTTCAATGGTCGTATTGATTGTGTGAATACACCAAGATATCATATCCATGAATACCACCATAAATGAATCCAGGTAAGGATGGAAAACTTCATTCATCAATTCCATAAAAACTAATGGTGCCTTTGTGAGACAAAAAAGTATAGCTAGATACGCATATAGACTATACATTTTACAAAAAAAATTATTATGGGGTATATCTATAGGTCAAACATTAATATAGTGATAACTAGATCACAAATAAATTTCTAATAAAAACTTATCTCCTAAAAGCTGATAAAAAATATCATTTATCTATAGTAAGGGATACCAGTTCTTAACCATCAACTGGTTCAACTTCCAATAAATGACACATATCCTAATGGTACCATCTACCCTTTTTTATAAAAAGGACTTTTGATCCCCATGGATAAGTACTGATTCATATAAACCCCTTGGATTTCAATTCCTCTAGTTACCTCTTGAGCTCTTTCAACTCCATAGTAATCATCCTATAAGGAGGAATGGATACAAGTGAATCTCCTAGAACTAGATCAATGGAGAACTCCACCACTCTATCTAAAGGTATACAATTTTTTTCTTATAAAACATACCTAAAATGATCAACCACTAGAGGAAAATCATTCTGATGCGATCTCTAATCATTCAGATATAATATAAAAATATGTGATATAATCACGTCTGGCCCACAATGTTGTGGTCCAACTCAAACAATCTAAACATATCATTCACCCATGTGAATACAAACTCCACCATCTTGTGATGTGAGGTTAACCCTTCTATGATAGCATTAAATATTATCTAGATAAGAAACCAACTAGTCTATCCTGATTAAGACATCATATCCAATCATCTCAAGGAAAAAAAGATCCCATATAATGTAAAACCCACCTTTCTCCAGGGGGGACTCCTTGAATTGGCATACGACCTCCATTCTGATTCCCAACAGAGCTTCACAAGCCATAACATCCTCATAAGATTGAATAAATAGCACAAGTATCTCCATGATAGTTATATATATGAAACTATGTGATTATTTTGTATAAAAAAGAACAAATATAAGAGAGAAATATACTAAAATTGTACCTCTTACCATAGATTACCCAATTATCTACTCCTAAGGTGTAGGATGTACATAATATATCTGGCCTAAATAGTGGCCCTTTAAAACAACCCTAATACCTAGAGTAGGACCAATCTACTGTCTAAGAACAACTGGTGTTTGACTACCATGTCCATGGACACCACTTCGACTTAAACAACCGATACTAGCCAAGATCCTAGCCTGAAACGGAGCTGGGAATCAAACTCCAAAACCTGGAGTAAGAGGTGATCCCCTTCCACTGACTACTGGAGACATTTTTATGCAAAAATATTGTATATGGCATATCCTACCACATGATTAGCCCTCGATTAGCTCTCAATCACACTTATTCCTTATATGCCCCCATCTACCACACTAATAATAGAAAATAGAGCTCTAACACTAACAACCTGACTGGTTGGTCCTCCCCTCACATGAAGCCTCAAAAGGTCACATCCTACCATTGAAAGATGGACTACGAGGTCAAGAGGCTATACTGCCCTGCTTTGTGTCCCCAGATTCAGTCAGATTCTGCTCCATAATAAGCACCTGATTTACTATTTCACTAATATTCATCAACCTAAACACATTGACCAATGATCGAATGGCATGAATGATGCCTTCCTCAAAGAATCTCACTCTCAAAGCCTCATCGTCAAGATAAATCATCACAAAACACTGAATCTTTATAAAACATGTTGAATATTCCATTACAATCATAACAACCTACTACATATGCATAAACTCATTAGCCCACTATTCTATTAGAGTGTCATGGAAAATGTAGTTATAAAACCTAGATTGAAAATCCCTCCAAACCCTATTTCAGAGCATATCATCCTACTTTAAAACATCCATCTCGATCTTTTCTGCTCCCTGAATGATATATGTCATGTTATTCACTCTTCTCTATAGAGGTGTCCCCAGATTCTTTAAGATAAAAAAAGTAGTCTCACGCCAAATCTTAGTATCCTATATACCTCCATCCCTTGAAAATGTTAGTCTGTTATTCCACTGGAACAAACATTTCAACTATTCCATAGATAAGGCGGGCTGTAGTGCTCCTCGATTAGTCTTTATAAAATGCATAAAACTGTCAAGGAACTATGCCTCAACACCTATTTTTCGTAACAATGTCGGTGTCACAACATGAACTATAGTAGGATCTATTGGTAAAAAATGCCCCCAACTATAAATCATGGTCGTCTCCACCCTCTTTGTGCAGGACTAGAGGAATTTATAGAGGAATATCTCTACATTCCCAAACACACACCTCAGAAAATATCAATATAAAAAAGATCATAGCTCAAAGTGTTTGACAATCAAATACATTCTATAAAACGATTACACCCCACTGCCTTCTCCTAAAGCCAGGACTTGGTAGAAAGAAATAGTTATAAATATCACTAGATACACTGCCAACTTCCCACTCTAAAGCTGGTTCAAGGTCCAGTTCTATATTTAAAATTTTCAATTTTTTATGATTTTATCCTTGTTTACAATATCTCTACAATGGTTGAGTCAAATTGATTTCAATTTTCAATTTATATGGCCACATACACCTTATAAATTTATGTAAAGAACCCATTTAGACCAAAACATAATACGTTCTAGTCTATGAGACCAATGTTCCATGAATCAATATGTCATAGTAAACTGTTTAGGGTGTCTGTTGTAGCCTAAGTCAGAAAACACTATATAGTTTACGGTAGTAACTCTAAGTACCAACCATGTTTCTCAATTACCTATATAAAATATCTATCAAACAACATGTATATCACTCAATTCCCTCATAATAAAGTCATGAGGTCAAGGAATGCATCCAATATGGCCTGGAATAATGAATGACTTGTGAATTCTAATAGGTTCCTAAGATGATGCTTGATATGAATACCCTCATCTCATCAGGAAACAGTAAATTGAACCCTAAATAAAATCAATTGTAACATGAAAAATCAATTTAATCACCCAATGGTGTAACCAAATCAGCTGTAATAGGAATATTCTAAAAAACAACAATTTTGTTCCAGGAAACTTGACTTTTTCTTGTATGCGGGTGAGATACTCTTAAGAACAACTCATTAACAAACCTAAATTCCTTCATAATATCCTATTTATTTTCTCAAAATAGTAATATCAGGAAAGAAAATGATCTAAAACCACTTCGTATCATCCTAACCCATATTCCTCAAAATAGTGCCCCATGCAGCTGAGTCAAATGGGCTCAAGAGAACCTTCCCAAATGCTAGAGGTTGTTGACTAGCAAAGAGGTCCCAGTGTGTGTTCTTGGGGTGGTTATTCCCTCATGTAAGAGTGTTACACAATATTAGTAAAAATATCAATCAATATAAGATGCAATAAATCAATTAGAGAGAGAATATAAACATCTAAGATAGAAATAAATAAACAATGCCCAAGGAAATTTCAAATGCAAGAAGACATGTCATGTAATTTATCTTAACATTAAGAAAAAAATGTATACAAGAATCATTACAATACATGTATCAAAATACCAAAACTACAAAAAAGAACTATCCCAACTAGCATCATGAACATAGCTATGTTCTGTGATCCCCCACTTCTATGTAATGAATAGAAAAAATCATATAAGTGACGCTTTCCCCGATCCCTACCTTTATCCATGATGTCTATCCCAGTACCCAATGGTGGCTTGAATAGGGTGTGAGATCACACTCAATAATCAACTACCAATTATGTCTATAACATTTTTAGTCTATGTATAACAAGATAAATCAATGTGTAGAATATAACATGTTTGACAATAGTACAAGTGAAAATCCCAAGGAAATTATGATAAATGTAAAGTGACACTGTCTATCTTGTAAATGATAATCTACTTCCCATACAAGGTTCAACATTAAAAAATCCACCAGATGAACGAGAAAACTGTAATGCATAAATAAACCACAATGGCCATGCTATTTAAACCAAGGTATGAAATTTACCACAACCATGACGTATAAACCAGTGTATCATATCATCATGTCCACATCATATAATATATTATATAATATAAAAATGTCCACACCATATAATCAAAAGATTAAAACAACAAAGGGTCAGATCCAAGATATAGAATACCAAGGAATTCAGATTGAGTAATTAGAGAATCTGGATAGAAACTCGGTAATGACTTGGTTGGATTCCAAGGTAAATGTCAGCAGAGCATGTCCAATGCTAGTAAAAAAAATTGGATCCATGAGGTAGCAAGGCCCAATGGATCCTATAGAATTAGGATCCAAGGAAGAAAATGGTCTATGGAAACCGTAATCAAGACCCATGGATTAAAAATGTTCATGGTGTCCTGTAGAATCAGGATCTAAGGTATTGAAACCAATTAATCCACTACCATAATAATTTCATCATCTCATTCATTCCACATTTCATAAAATTTACATTTCATGAGTTAATCCAAACCATTTTCACATTTTCCATCCAAATAGTTAAAATAATTCAAATCATTTCAACACATGTTTAGGGAGGCAGCGCCATCTACTAATAATCTCAATTCAATTTTCATTAATTATAAAGACTCCCTCTAACAAGGAGAGTACATACACACTGAATGGGGTGGTATAAATTAAGGAAGATACAAAGTCATGACCCATGGGTGGCCTAGGTTGGGGATAAGAACCTCCAACAAACTCAAAGGTACTAGCGGGAAACATAAAAAGGATTCAGTTAATTTAAGCAAATCCTTCAATTCATTTTAGGAGAAATTCTGGAAATTTCAGCATGCAACACAATCAAAACTAGCTATATAAAACACCGAACCATGAGGGAAAGGTATAAACCACCTACCATAGGTCTGTAGAAGAGAACTCATCTAGTATCAATATCTAATTTGGTCTAAATCAATAGAAAAATGAATAAAAAACAAACAACATGGAAATATGTCATATTAGATAGAACCTATATAAATTCATCAATACGAATACTAACGAATAATGACACAAGATGATAAAGAACTTATCGATGTGAATCCCACAAGATAAACAATGTTTGAATCTGAATCTAGATCATGAAACGAGATCCAAGCCTATGAATTAGATTCAACGTGGATCTCCCAACATGTGGATTGTTCACTAAAGGAGAAATGAAAAATAGATTTTGGTCAAAAGCTATTTAGAGGTAAATTTGTTCATTTTACCCCCTAAAAAGAGGGTCGCTTTTCTTGGTCGCATGGTTGGTCAATCTATACACCAGCCATTATCAATTAAATTTTTTTAGGGGGACCTCAAATAGTTAATGCACATAGTTTGGAAGACCCTGTGAAACCCATGAGTTTTTCCTTTGTTAAAAGTCTATAGTTTTTTTAGGGTGAGCACATTAGGTTGCACTATTTCATCAATTTGTGTAGCCTCCTACGGCTCATTGTTCATCCCTTCATGGTTACTCTTAACTGTGAGACTTAGGAGGTATGATTTCTCCTAACCATGTGGCCCAACTATTTTTCTCCATAATTTAGGCTCTAGGATTCAGAAAATCTCCAAACACCCCAAAACTCCCATGATCTCATTAGTCACTCACATAGGTCAAAAACATGGAGTTACACTAAAAAAATTTGTTTACCTCATAGTTAAACCTGGGATCTTACAATCCGCAAAACTATAGAGATACTCATTTGTTCGAAAGAAAAGTTCTAAGCCTTTATGAACTTTAAAATAGTGAAAGCTTTATTTTATAGCTTTTTACTAACCCCTTCTAAGGTTTTAAATAAATATACAGAAAACTTTCACTTCTTATACAATGTCCAAATGATTACAAACCATGATGTACATGAAAATTTAAACATTTGATACATTTTGATCCTTTACCATATGCTTGACAATAGATTCCAGTCGAGGTGATTTTAAGGTATTATAAAAATCTAATATCAATTATTAGACATGGTGGAAGCAATTAGAAACCGAATATGAAGATATTATATGCAAGAAAAATTAAACATGCGATAAAACCAAAATACTGAATAGTTTTAAATATGTATAACATACCTCGAAGAGCCACTAAAACATCTTTTATCATCATCTGATGAGTTTGATAAAGATCACCAATATAGAAACCTCCATAGGTGTCCATGGTCTGATCAGAATCACCCAAAGTTCAGGGGATTTATCCTTCTTCCAAGACCTTCTAAAGCCTCTAATTCAACGAAGAATAATAAATGGATCAGTGGGTCATGGAGTATCATCCAAGCACGAGGATCTGAATCCACACCCCCATTTTATGTTAGTACAGATTATATAGAACCCGAGGACACTCTTAGGTGGTGAAAGCATTGACTCATGTGTTAAAACACTGGTATACATTTCATGGTCAGTTCATGAATCATATACATTTACTCCCTATATATTTCATATAAATATGTAAAAAATAATTTAACGATAGATTATGTGGATGAAACACCAAATGATAACTATTTATAATTTTTTTTAATCACATATTAAACAAAATAATATACCCTTATGCGCATGAAAATCATAATTATCATGATATATATATGTATCATATATATATGTGTTATATGGTGTTATGGTATATCTCCATTAGTGACGTATACTTTTCTTGAAATACCCAACAAGATGCGTCGTTATAGGTTTTACTTTCATCAAATCGAATAATTCCACCACTGCCAGTATATAGTCGGTCTGGGTCTGGTATAGTGTACTGGGACTTTAGTCTTGTGAAATCATCATCCAGAAAATTACCTTTGTCAAAATAAGATCCTTTATCTCAATGATTCTGGACAACTCAACCTATATATCATAAATCATTTTCATTCATCAGACTCACTACTAGTATATCATCCACATAATGTTGATGAAAATAAAAATCTCATGATAAAACACTGTCTGGTAATAGATATGGTCAACATTGCTCCAAATGAACTTTTTTTTCATCATTAAATCATTTAATTTTTTATTCCAACACCATAGTTCTTGATTCAAGACATAAAGGTTATGTTTGAGTTATCACATAAGATTATAGATTTGATGTTTTTCAAAACAATCCTGTTGTTCTGTAAATATCTCTTCATCTAAATCTCTGTGAGGAAATTTTGTCTTCACATCCAACTTCTTTAAATGAAGATATTTTGATGAAATCATACTCAATACTATTTGTATATTCAGAAGATTTGTAACCTCCTGACCCGAATCATTGGGTATGGGAATAAATGAAACATGAACTCATGTGGTTGATCTTTGTATTAACTGGTGGTATGTTTGTGGTTGTATGATGTCGTTCTCTATTCTTGTGTTGTACTTGGGTCCCACTTATCCTCAATGTGATTTTTTCAAAATGAAAAAATAGAGATATTGTATTGTAAAATCAATGATATAGGCTTAGAAATAATAAATCATGAAGGACAACCATCACTCCCTCGATATTCTATAATTTATACACCCAAATTTCATGATTAGAATCCCAAAAATTAGATGAACTATACTTATTTATAGACAAATACTAAAATTGGATCTTAAAAAGTCCAGAAGATTTTTTTCAAATTATCGTGTCATTAAATGAAATATTAAACTCTTAGAAATACTATGATAAAAAAATCTCAATATGAGATCTAATTTAAATGATATTTTTTTTTCTCCAAAAAATTAAAATATCAGGTACATGACATTAAATTTATATATTTAATGAATTATCTAAAAACTTCTATGATTTTCACTAATATTTTATGCTAATATCAACATCATATTTTAGGATCAATGAAAACTAAGAAAAATAAACCATAATTAAACTTAATTAAATGGGGTCAGATACATGGATCAAATATAAAAAAAATAGCATTATTGATGGCTATATCTTCATTAACACTAGTTAGAACAATATCATCTTGAATGATATTTTTAAAAGTCCTTTAACGTTTATATATAACCCTTTTAATAAGTGAATTGTTAATTACAATTACTATATTAATAGGTTCATCACATGGTCTACTTCAAACATGTCTAAACTAACTAAATATAGTCTCTAGAATATTTTTATCAATTAGAGCCACCCTGGTTTTCTTTTGAATACATTCATTTCTAATCATATTCATCTTATTATGTCCACACGTCCATCTTAACATTTTCATTTTCACTACCCTTATTTTTTTCAAGATGTCTCATCCAAAGACAACACTCGTACCATATAATATAGTAGGTCCAATAACAATACTATTAAATTTACCATTTAATTTCAATGAAATTTTACAATCACAATGCACATTAGAAGCCTTCCTATATTTTATCCCTTTAGTTTGAATCCTATAAAATAAATCTACATTAATATCTCCACTAATTTTATAGATGATCCTAAATATTGAAACAGATAAACTTTTGAAATAATATGGTCCCCAAATATCATATTTATAACATTACTATACAATCCTTTATGAAAACAACACCCCATATATTCTATCTTATCTCTATTAAGATAGAAACCCTTTGATTATAAATTCTCAATTCAAAGTTGTATCTTGATAATCTCTTTAAATTATATAACAAGAACTATATAATCCATAAAAATCATGAAATTATGTATGTCATCTGGAATATTTTTTTTATTTTTATCTAAGATCAAAGAAAAGTCATGGTCTCAAAACCGAACCTTGATGCAGTCCTATCAAGATAGGGAAGTATGTAGTGTCACCTATTGGAGTTGGTTCCCTAGAACCAAATTCTGTGAACTTTATGATAACCTATATTCATAGTTTTGAATATTAATCATTTTTTTCATGATATGATTATTATTCTTCGTAACATAGTATGCGATAATGTCCTAAGAGTTGTTGTCTCACTAAAAGGTCATAGTAGCTCCACGCTATGATGAGAACCTAGAAGTGCTATGACACTATTATTAAATATATGTTCTCTAGCCAAATGATGTTATTTGAGGGACAAAAATGATACAGGCATTAAGGGGTGGAGACTCATTGGACATTGAGGAACCTTCTCTTGTTTTACACCCTTGGTAATATCTAGTATAGGATATTACAAGAACAAGAACCGAAAATAGGAAATTCCCATTTATATGTGTCATTGGATTTTCCTATCTGCAGACATTTGTATTGATCCTTAGACTTTAATATAGTTATTAAAGAGTATTATGAGTCACATGATTTGATGTATTTATGAGAACCATGCTGATATATGTTCACAATGTGGTAGGGTATATTGGGTGTGTCATGAGTAATATTGAATTAATGAAGAATACGAGAATGGATTTTTACCATCTATTAATTAATGGAAGTAGATATCATAGGACCATTTATGAAAATGATATATACTAAATATATCTATGGACATTGTTTTTTATAATAATTTTCGATTTCTGAAAATTCAAACAAGGAGACATTGGGCACAAAGGTTGATAGAACTAGCGTGAAACCTGATTGATTAGAGATATCATAATAAAGGGATTATGTTACACAATGTGCATGTGTATGATGTATTATGTCATTGCAGCATTAATTTATTTCTCTATGGGTGCCATGGAATGTTTCTAGACACTAACCATGGACATTAGGCTGCTTCGCCTAATGCCATTGAGAAAGAGGCTCTGAGGGTCACACACTAAGAGTACTCAGAATCTCATTTAAATATTATATTATTATTTATTATCTAATAAGTAAAATAAATATTATTTCCATTCATGGTATAATAATTATTCATGTTTTCTTGATTGCATATATTTTTTTAACCAGTTATTCGAGTCAATATAATGTGTGCAGAATATTTAATAAATATTTATATTCTATTTAGTGAATATAAAATTTATTTATTTAGTTATATTTATTTATTAAATAAATAGTCAATATTCATTGTTTGATAAATATTATGGAGGAATGGTGGAACATTTTTTTTAGGTTTGGTGAAAAATAATATATATATTGAAAAATATTTGGTGAAATAATATTTAGGTTAATTTGCAAGATAAGTGCATATCAGGGAAATATTATTAATATTATTATTTTGGACATGTGGTTCCACAAATGATTAAATAAATATTAAAGGGCGCTTTTGAAAATATTTATCTGTAAACCCTAATGGTATTAAAACCCCAATATATTATGGTTCAATAATGCCAATTCATTTTGTCTTGTGCACAATGACAGCTTGAGAGAATCCTCTCATGCCCTAGAGAGCTCCCACTATAAGAATGCTCCCATGAATTGAGAGTGATCTTCCTCAACCATCCACTCTCAAGTGATGAGAGGTGAAGTAGAATGCTTTGGAATCAATTATCATTGTAATCAAGGGAAAAATTCACGAAATAGGATCTTTCATGATTTCACCCAGAGATTCCTATGGAATTGTTTGATGATTCATGGAACACGTGTGGATCACCTCTAGAGGGGATTTTCTTTTGATTCCTACAATGAAATGACCAAACAAGATATATTTTTTAGGTCCATTAACTAAGAAATAATTCATGAAAGGTAATTATTTAATTTATTAAATTAACTGTAAATAATATGGGATTGTTATATCTCTCGTTCCGATATTCTTCAATTGTATGTTTTCTCTGATTCATTATCATTGATCACAACATTTATCGTCATGTTGATCTTAGATTGATCATCGACCATGAAAAATAAATATGAGCACAACCCATTATTGGCTTCTGCTGTTCCTGGAACCTACATCACATACTAGAGTTCTAAATCAAGTAAAACAATCTTTTTACTTTTCTTGGATGAGTTTTATATTCTCTACCTATACCCCTTTTCTTTCAAGACTTCTCCATAAATCCCTTATATGAACTTTATCATATGCCTTCTCCACATAAATGAAAACCAGATGAAAATTTTGAGATTTTGTTGATAACAATCCATTAGACCTCTAATCAAATAAATTTCGTATGTCGTTGAATGTCTATGTATAAAACCATATTGATTATCAGAAACTTTTTTTCCCTTCGAATCCTCTATTCTATCATGATTTAACAATGTTTCAGAGCCGAAATAATAATATTTATTCAACTATAATTCCCACAACAAAAAATTTATCCTTTATTTTTATACACAGGTACTAGAGAGATCTTATTATATTCATCTAAAATTTTATTATATTGCATGATTTCATTAAATAACTGAGTGGGAAAATTAATACCCAACTCCCATTATTATTACCAAACTTCAATATAGAAGTTATATAACCTAACTACCTTTTCATATTCTATCATTATTAAAGATTCTTTTACCTCTGAAAGGTTTTTTATAATAGGTGTATTTGAATTGTTTGCTACTAATAATGATATTATATATGTCTAATCCACACATCCACTCTTCATTGAACAGTTAATTAATGTAAAATCCACATTTCCATAGTCTCCTCATCATTAAAAAGGGTACATACTTTTTTTATCTTTTATGAATCGAAATTGATATAAATCTCTATATTTTCTATCTATGCCTCTTTCGAAAATATAGACATTTATTTCACTATATTTAATTTTTAATAGATGGTACAAATCCATAAATAAATAGATTTGTAATCACTAACTACTTTCATTGCCACTCTATGTGAAATACGATATGGATCCCAAGAATCTTCATTACTTCAAAGGTGTGATGGTTTAAAACACTCCTATTTTGATTTAAATTTATGTTGAACAATCTCATTCTACCACCATGATTCTTTCCCTCTAGGACAAAACCATTTACTAGAATATAAGTGGCTACATTAAAAACACTTTTAACCACCTCTTTCCAATTGTAATTAGTAGTTCCTTGATCTTCAAAATCCATTTATTTCAAAAGTTTTTTCATAAATTCCATTATAAGGTTATCCTTTAGGAATCATCATCTGATTCTTGGATTCCTCAATTGTTTCAAATTTCTCTTATAATTCATAACTTGTAGGTCTAAAACTAATAAATGATGTTGGGTGGTCATAATTTCACCTAGTATAACATTTCATTCAAAAATTAATTTTATATCTGACTATTTAACCAAGAAATAATCAAATTTTGATCATGGGACTCTAATTTTATAAGTTATAATATGTTCTTATGATTTCTTAAAGAGAATATTTTCTACCACAAAATCTCAACTATAAGAAATGTCTAAGATAACTGTTCCTTTCTTCATTTACCACACACAAACCAAAACCTCCATGATAATCTATGCGATCTTTGGAATCCTTTAATACATTCCCATTTAGGCCACCACCTATAAAAATCTTCCCATGTTGTGGAAAAATTAGAATAAATGTTTCTAAATTAACCAAAAAAGCAAACTTTTATTGTACATCAAGTCTTACGTAGACGCGTAAACACTAACGAGGTTAAAAGTTTGATTTCCTATAACTATTTTAACAGCTATTATTCTATCCCATAATTTTATGACGTCAACCACATTATCATTTGAATTAGTATCCACCATAATACCAACACAATTTTAAGTCTTAGTTTTACCAGATTTCCAAAGTTTTAAACCAGAGCTATCCAATTCTGTTGTATTTTCTCCCACCCATTTAGTCTCTTGTAAACACAAAACACTAATCTCTCTTTTGACCATAATATATAAGAATTACATATATTTTCTCAAGTTATAATATTCCAAAAAGTGATCCTATGTTTATGATTTTGGACTATCTTCTTTAACCCCCACATTTGTCCAAAAAGGTGTGAAGACCCTTTCACATTTAACGCTACACATGTGCATCGATGTAGATGATCTAGTTAATTTGACACCATAATTGTGCAATGCACCATGTTTCTTTCTAGAAATGTATTTGTGTTAAAATATAGATACATTTGATTATTTTCAAGAAAATATTCGACAATGTTTAATGTTGGCTATCAATTACACAACCGTCTATCTGAGCATGGGATCATAATGTGGGATATAAAACCACACAGACGAAGTTACATTTTAAGAACAGTGAAACTATTAAAAAAATTCGGGGTTTTTATTTGGTTAAAAATTCCATTTTCAGTTATTCATGTAATTTTTTTAGAAGAAACATATTTCTACTACAAACATCCCATGAACAATTATTAAATCACACTAATGGAGAATTTAGTAAGTATGAGTTGTAATAAATTCAATGAAATTACAGTGGGAACCAAATTTTGAATGCAATCTAAGTCATTCTAAAAACAAACCTGAATCATGACAATTTAGAATTTATGTAAAAGTGTGATAATTTATATATCAAAATATTTGTCAACCATTAGTCATTGGACAACATTATAATATGCACCATAGTTTTATTTTTGACATATTGAAGACATTGCATGCAGTATTGTCCAAGTGACTCAATACAATTTATATGTTCTCAAATGTGCCATTATGAACTTAACACACCCACAAGTACACATACTAATTTTAATATTAATATATCATCGATGTCCTTAATATTTCAATATGATGACACTTAAAATACTATATTTATATGGTTTTATTATAATATCATTGATCTTGTTATAACATAATAAAATAAATAAATTATAAATAAGATTTTCATTAATAAAATAGGATACATTAATATATCATGCAACTAATATTGGATCCAAACATTATGTATCCACTTTAGAGATCATTTTATCAATTGGTAGGTTCAATGTAATCTGTGATTGTTTATTGGTTCCAAACATTAAGTATCCACTTACTACTAGTGAATCATATAGAATCGTACACTAGAGAAAGCATATGATCAAAACCTGTAATCAAGAACAAAAAGAAATATTAGCTACACAAAGAGTGAAAATGTATTATATGGATTAATTTTAAGCTATACATATGGAGATTGATGTTTGTTTTTCATCGACATATAGAGATTAGGAACAGACAAGATATGCACAATAACAAAAAGAATATAAACTAACAGATGTAGAAATCCCTCTAAAATTTATAAGAGTTTCATTCTCATGAAACCAAATTCAATCCATGCAACTGGCCCAGGGAATTGATCCTAGAATGATGAGAGAATCCACAACCCCCATGGAAAATACATATTATAGGAAACCCTTGCTGTTGATTAAAATTGAAGGAAAAATAACTATGGAAGACAACAAAACAATGAACTGAATTCCATGAAGATGCATCCTGACAATTCAAAATGCTATGATAGGGAATATATCATTAAGTTTATCCCATTGCAAGATGATGTTACTATTTACCACCATATATAACATGGTTTTTATAAAAATGGAGGCCACCATTCTTTTAGGACAGCTAAAAATGAAATATATGATATTATGATAGGTTTAGATGGTGAGATCAATGACCATACATCATACTATAAGAAGGAATGTGTAGCAAGTTGTAGTGGCTATAGAAATTAGCATATTCAAACAAAGACACCCACCTAATGTTGAAGCATATAGAACTGACAACAACCTAACTCCTGATCAAAATCAGATGTAGAGAAAATCCATTTAAAGTACCCAAAATAAGGTCTGTATACCAGACATCACCTACAATTAGGGAAACTAGAGATGGAATTGGTGCCATTGACGCATGTTTTATAGAAAGTGGTGGTGTCATAAGCATTGATGAAACCTCTATTTGCCTCATCTATGTATCGCCTCTCCTCATTCAAGAGGGGCATCGCCATGGCTCATTCATCATATCTTGGAAACTACGTTTTTATGTCAATTCTCTAAGGGAATAATAACACCTTATGCTCGCATATGCGTGAGCTGAGTAGTGAGTGGGAGGTAGGGCAATAATAGAATGCGAACTAGAGTGTGTGGCTCCAACATCCAAATGGAATTTGCCAACAGAAGAGCATTGGTTCAAAATATAAGTGAACTTGGAAAGAAGAGAACGTGTCCCAGAGGAAGGGGGAATTCAAAAATATATCCATGGGATAAAAATCTCCCCATTCGGAAAGACACATGGGGTGCTGATGATTGATATTGAAAATTTCAAACCCCAAAAAATTTGCCTCCTTTTTTAAATCTCCTCAAAAAACAAAAAATAGGATGAAACTCAGCAATATCCCTATTTGTCCCTTAAAATAAAGAGCTCTCATCACACAAAAATTATTGGAAATAAAACTGGTTGGTATCACACCAACTTTCACCCTGTATAGAAAATATAACAATGCTCTTTTGCAGCTCTGAAAGAAATTATAAATCTCATCCTAAAAGAAATCTGAATGAAAAAGTATTTATCATACATGTATCTACACTTCCCTAATGAACAATATTGGAACAAAAAAAAATCTCTCTCCCATAATAGTGATATCCACAAAATTAAGATTACCTATAAAAACAAATTTTTCCCTCTTCTCAATATCCTCTGAACAGTCTATAACTCTCAGTGCATTACCTTGATCATTGATTTTAATTCATTCTTCATGAGTGGAACTCTCTAATGAAAATGAATTTGGTGTAAGACCTTATACACCTGACCTGGCCTAATTCTACTTCCAAAATGTCTTCATCTTAGTCGATGATCGTCGACTCATGCGTGAAGATCGTCTATGCCACAAAACTGGTGAATTCTTATCCTCAATTGCATTTGTCACATCACCACAGACCTTTACATCAGTCATATTAAGTGTGTTAACCATTATTCCTCATGTATATACCATAAATCATCTTGATAATGTACCTCTTCCATCTCCAAATGAACTCTTCCACCCATTATTATCAAGATTACAAGAAGATAAAAAATTGTGGAATATATCTAGAACATGTTGCACGTCCCTCAACATCAGCACACAGCCTGCATTCATAGTGATAAAAATATCTCCAGCACCAAAGAAATAAATAGAATATCCATTTCCCATCTTTAATATACAAATTTATCATTTTTAATGAAGATAATATTTCCCTATTTTTTGAAATATAGTACAACAGTGCTAAATCAACAACCCATTCATTGTATAGATTTGACCTGTGCAAAAAAACTCCAACTAAAAGAAAATCACCGTCACCCTATATAATATTTACACTGGTATACTCATAATCAGTGTCACATGTCTTTTTTATTCCTTAATCTTTTTCAAAGCGTAGATGTTTCTCCACACATGACCCTCATTTTTGAAAAAGAAGAACTTGGCCTTTCTTCTTATCTTCGACATAGCTCTTTGATTACAGTTCCCATCTATCACAAACAAAATACCACTATTACCTAAAAAATCACCATCATTAGTATTTTATCAAGTCTCGTTCATAAACAGTAATGAAATCACATCATCCAAAATCAATGTGACTTTCCCAGACAACAATGTGGTAATGAGATTATCATATGAATCAGAAAACAAACCCAAGAGAAGCATTGTTTCTTCTTCTTATTCTTCTATTTAAATAGGTATCATGTTGTATTTATCATTAATATTGACTGACACTAAATATAACACTATAATAATTTTTGATGAACTCATCTATATGGTTACCTATGTCTCCATTCTCTTTTATTCACAATCAATACAACAATATTTTAGATATAAATGATTTGTGGGGGATTTAGATTTATACCTTATTTCAATATTCACCCAGATCTCCTCTAAATCATTAAAATTAATCACCTCCCACAAATTATTATCATCTAAATACATCGAAATCATGTTTATTACTAGCCCAATCATATTGAAGTTACGATGAATCAAATAACTACTTGGAAGGGGTGTTTGAATCAAATTTTCACATTTTATATGTTTCAATACTTTTTAAAGATTAAACCCTAAAACCTATTAAATTTAATATCCTTCTTATCTTTTTGTAAATACTCATGCATAAAAAAACTGGAAAGAAAGTAAATCACAAGTGATTTATAAGGTTTGACCTTAGTTTGAGAACCAATATCCATTCCATAGTCACTCTCGTGGGTTTATGTAAATTCACTATTATGAAGAAGTGAATAAAACTTGTGTAAACTCCCATTAGACACCTTCTATCTCATGACAAGAAATATTATACTGAATCATGTCAGTTTATAAATTTTGATTATAAAACAATTTATCCAAAGAAAAACTAAAAATACTTTATTCAATTTTATCCACAAAATTTCTTAACTCTGATGACTCTGAATCTGATTACTTCCAGTCCAATGAACACATCACGATTGACTCAGTATGATCAATTATATATGATATTCCATTTCTCATTATTTACTTCTAAAATTTTTAATAAAATCAATCTGATATTATTCAATCTGGTCGACTCAATATGATCTTCTCAAAATAATGTTTCTCAATCCCGTAAACAAAAACAATAGATGTCTGATCTTATAATGAGATCTCTATCTGAAAGGAACTTTCTCTCGAATTCTTAAGTGCTCCACCTTTTCCACTTACGTGAAAAGTTACAAAGTAATAATTTATTAAGCAAATATTTATTAGCAACATGTAATGGGGAAGCTATTAATCATTAAATGTTTCTCCACTTCCTAATATTAAAAAATAGTAATATTTACACATAATTGAATTTCAAGTTTTACCAGTTTAACTCTTAATAAATCTTTTAGAATCTTGTTGAGACTTTTCTGTGTTTAGCCTTTTCATATTTATTTACATTTATTTAGTTTTATTAGGTGAATCTGATTATATCACATTTCTTAGATCTAATATTCCTTCCAACCTCAGCTTCAGTCCAATGAATCTTTATCAACTCATTATGATGAAACTATTCCAGCTTATTCCGAATTGAAATTACTTATAAGAGTTAGTCGCATTGACTTTCCATATCAATTTCTTACTGATTGAATTACCTTATCTAATCCAATTTCATTGACATAATGGTACACTAAGTCCAATGTCATGGTACTTGTGACACTTTCTTTTCATTCTATGATTATAGAAAAAACCAACATTCAATAGCCAAAAAATTCTAAAACCAATTATTCTAGATTCGATAATTTTTATATTTGATGTATCAGTTTTGACTAAAAACCAACATATTCATCTTCCCACATTTATTCATGCCAATATACTCATAACTATAGAATCCTCATTATGATGTTATGTATCTGATGAAAAATCCACATATAAAAAATTAACTCCTTCGAACATCATGAGTCTTCTACTTTCTCATTAAGGTGATCTTATCAGTTTCATGGATCATTGATAAGATTTGTCTTGTTTTCCGAGAACTAATTAAAACATTACGATTCCTCTATTTATGAACCAGCTTTAATCATGAGAGTTTTCATGATTTATAAGAACTTTATGCATGGAAAAGCATCATATACTTTCAATTATAACATTTGAGAACATTCAAACACTATACTTCACTTTCTTGAAAATCCTCTTAAAAATCATTACGACATCCTCACTACACATCTTTATACTTTCTAACAAACATCGAGTTTGATGAATATGAACTTCATGCTAATAGATCTGAGACCAATTATGTTTCTGATCAATTAATTCATCTTTTCTGATGACTCATACGACTGGTGCTAATCATCCAAACAATCTATGTCCGATCTTCTGTATCTAGGAAACAATTTTCAAAAATGAAATACCTTTCTCCCCATTTTTTGTGTTAAATTTTTTTAAAAAAATTAACTTTCTTACAAAAATTAATTCTGATGGACTTCGTACAATCCTAAAAAACAAAAACATTCTTAGAAAAAAAGGATATTTTTTATCACATAAAAAACTTTTTAAATTAATGTATCACAAGGGTTCTTCAATCTCCCCATTTTAATGTATTAACAACCCTTGTTAACTACTTTTCTAAATATTAGAAATTTTTCACAACTCAACATTTGAAAACAAATCATGTTTTTTGAAATTTACCAAAACACATCATTTCTTAAAAAAGATTTCCCTGATACCACTCTACTTGATAGAGCCATGTTTTGGAAAGAATTTATATCCCTTGGCGATAATTTTTTTTTGTAGTCATGTTAAGATATACTCACCCTCAATTTTATCTTTTCCTTAATCACTTTTCCTTTTTTTCTCTCCCTATCCTTTTTTTCTCCCCCATTATAAGACTAATAAAACATCAAATTCAACATTATAAACATTCCATAATATTTAATATAATCATTTTATATTCATTTCATTATGAAATATTTTATATTTGTCATTATATGAAATTTCCATTTTAAATATATGAAATTATTTGAATTATAAATAATTTACAATTTAATATATATTATGTAAAAATTTTATATAATCTAAATATCATATTGATAATATTTTTTAACCTTGATCAAATAAATCACCAAAATACTTTTTATGTGGTTTAGGAAATATCCAAATAAGTCCCCATTTTATTTTTAATAATTAAAAATAGTAAATTATGAACAATTCATAATTTAAATATAAAATTATTATATTTTTGCCCTATTTTATAATTAATAACCCTTTATAAATTATTATTTATAATTTGTAAATAATTAATTTAATTACTAGATTATAAGACATTGCATATAATTTGGTTAAAAGGCATTTCAAAAATTAACATTTAATATTTGGGAATAAAATGTTTCATAAAAATTTAACTAATTATAAAAAATTTATAATTAATTAATTATAATACTGTTATAAATTTAAATATCCTATAAAACCATTTATAAAGAATTATAAACATTTTATAAACCATTGAAATAAATTTAAATGTTTAATTTTTTTAACAATTTTAAAAAAATTCTAATTAGCCTTACATATAGGAGTATTTGTATGTAACGGTAAAGCCTTCTTCCCTTAAACAGGCCATCTAAAATCCCTTGTGTAAATGTTATACACTAATTACCTTTACCCAACTGATTTATAATGCACTGCATAAAGGTTATTCGAATATTACCTTTACAAAGTTTATTCTATTAAGGGTATAAATGATAAAACCATTACATGAATGCTTCACATAATGGTGTGTCTCATTTACAGTTATCTGACCTTCTGGAACCAATACATAATTGTAATACATTTATACAAACCATTTGTGTAATGGTAAAAATATAATGACCCATACATTACATACATTGTTATTAATTCAAAATTGAAGCACAATTATTGCAACATATAAGAAAACCATGAAAGGACTGTATATGTATAGTGTCTTTAGAAACTGGGAAACATAAACAACTGGTTCATTAATCATCTACACTATCTCCCTTTTATTTTATCATATATAGAGTCCCTTTTGGAATATGTTACAAAATAACCTTCGTCCTGACCTGGGGAAAAGAATATATACAAAAGTATGAGATCAAATGCTCAGTAAGGTTAAACAAAGGAAATATAAATCATATCATATTCATAAGAACATAAAATTTGGAAAATCTTAACCTGCAAAAGAGATAATAATATCATTACACGGAATAAATCATGGTAGTGAAATGTAATCCCAATAATCATAACATACAGAAGAAACTTTTTGGTATACAAACATAATCATAGAGATTCATTTCTTAGTAGTCAAGACTCATTGCCAAGACTATCCTAGAGGACAAATACCATTTCTGAACCGATTTAAGTCATTGTTTTAGTCCTGTATCACTAAACTGGATTAACTTTCCATTACATCCATGCCTATATCATGAGATATAAATCTTTACCAAATCTATTAGATGGAGAAATAGGTACCACCTGTCTCATAATGAAACCATTCTTATGTGTTCCACAAAATCATAAATCATAGCATAACCCATGTAATAAAAATGGGATTCTTAAACATAATGCCATCATAAATTATTCCATATAAGATAAAAGGACATCATAAAAATAATTCCATCATAAAATAATCAAATCAATGTAAAAATAAGGATATATACAGAACCCTATATTATCTTATATGGAAAATAATATTTATAAAACACTTGAACTCCATTCTTGAGGAAAATATCATTTCTACTTCAAAATCATTATTCCTTTATTAAAAAGTTATAAAATTTTAAACTAAAAGAAGTTGATTAAAAATAAACCTTAAAACATGTAATGGAAGCTTCATTGAAATAATGTTCTATGAAATCGTAAAACTCCAGTCATGCTGTATAAGTTAAAAAACATTCTTCTCATAATTTGGCCAGAAAAGTCAAAAAGTACCTCGTACTGAAAATGAAAAAATATTACTTTCATAACTTTTACTAAAAACTCACCAATGGGTAAAATTGGATTTAAACAATTTTATGAGGATAGAAATAATTTTACATATTGATGAAACATGGGTGTGGATTATAAATATTCCCAAGTAAATTCAGAGGTATAAAAAATCATGGATAAAAATGAGATTGAGAGATTTTCCCTTACCATAGGTCTGATATGCTTCATATTTATCTGAACCTCCTGTATAATGATTTAAATAATGTCACTGACTTATTACAGAATCATATTCATTGTTATGATATCATATATGGTCATATTCTTATCTTCTTATTAGTAATATTTCATTGCTACTAATTATTCGGGTGTTCATTGATTTATGTTCATATTCGTGTTTTGTCGAATACATTATTATTATTCTTTTTTAGTTTATTGATACATCATTTACAGAATGTTATACATATTTATTCATTCAATTCATTTATATAATCATTATTCAATGAATATCATGTAGAATGATTCACATCACATTGTGGAGACTGTAGGTTGTACGTACGCACAAATGATGGTATCATTCCCATGTTTGTGGAATTGTATTGAATTGAATGATAGAATATCTCAGAATTAGTATCATGTCATAATAACCATATATAGTTATTCTTGACACCATTATACCCATCCTTGTAAGGTGGTGTTGGAAAAACAGATTACACCACAGCGTGGAGACGGTATTCCGTACATACACACGCGTGATGATTTTGTTTTTCGTAGGATGGATAGAAGGTGAAATAGGGTTTTTTGATATTTATAATAACATATCAGTGTATGAGTGATACTAATGTTATTACTTTATTATTAAACAACAAAAGAATAATATGTAGAAGAAGAAATGAATGTGAAGGAATTGATAAAGGATATTACCTCTTCTTTGACGCGCCTCTTCTGAACCTCCTATTAGGGCACTAAAGTTGGTCTTTGAAGAAGAAAAGAACCTCTATTATGTTTCTAGGGATTATTAGAAGTTAAATGGGTAGGGTTTTTCCAATCTTGAAGGCTCAAAATTGTTTAAATAGGAGAGGGAGGAGGTGCCCTTTTATATGGGAGGAGAGAGGCACCTTAGGAAAAGCATAAAATATTATTTTATAATAATGTCATATTTGGTTTATAATATCTCCAAATTGATTTATTTCAAAGATAAAGATGGTATGGGTGAAAATAATCTCAACCAATAGGTTTTCGACAAGTTTAGGTTTCTATTTTAACCTTATCATTTAGATTTAACTCTAAGTTATATAATTTAACTTTTACTGTGTCTTCTTGTTTTCTTACACTGTATGGTTAATGAACTTACTATATCATGAAAAACGAATCTGAAGAGGTTAATTATTAATATATATAGCCTTATCTAAGTCATTTTTCCAATCTTTAGTTTTTTTAGAATATAATAAAAATTAATAATATAATATTTGTTTTAAAAACTATTTTATGTCAATTTTGACACTATTTGGTAATTGATTTTTGTAAAAATCATAACAGCATGATTATTTCAAAAAAAGTTAATTAAATCAATACTAACATGTCATATTAACCTATAAAACTTTTATAATTCATAAAAATTCTAAAATTACATTTATTCAGGTATTTATAATATCAATTATGTTAATATTTCATTAATAAGGTAATTACAGCGTCATCATTGTGTCATAAATAAATTAAATTATTTAATGTCTAAATATTATAAATACAATAAAATTATTTATGAAATTGTTTTATCTTTCTAATTAATATTTAGAGTCAAATATATCTTATGTATAACCCTATATTAAAATTTTTTTAGTTATTAAACTTTGATTTTAACTCTTTTTACTCTTCTTTAAATAAAATAATAATAAGTGTCCTATTGTAATCCAAGTGGACCTAAAGGGTAATATTTTATTCCTAATGTTGTTTTTGGTCTAATTAAACTTATACAATAGAATTAGAACATGTTTTAGGGTAATAATAATATCATTTTTACCCTTGATTAGCCTATTTACTTTTAACCGTGGAAAATAAAAGTAAAAAGTTACTATTCACTAGAAATTATTTTTATCTTATTGAACCACATTTTACTTATTGATGTTAACAGTGTCTCTAGTATTTTCTAAATTCAACTCACATAAGCGGTAAAATTATGTTTTATGTACAATTGCAAATGCTCCTAGGCAGTCGGTAAAAGACAGTCAAAAAGTTTAATAAATTTTTTATATATCTATATTATTATAAAATGAATCCAATGAATTACATTGAACTTATATAGGTAATATGTATCTATTTTGACCTAAAATAAACGTAAATAAAACAAATGATTATTTAAATAAAAGTTCGGTTTTAACCAATAACTCAGTGTTTTCACTATTCATAAAAATTTGAATGTTTTCAGAAAAATAACGGAAATTCACCCTTGGATAATTTCGATATTGTGAATCCAAAAATGACGTCCATTTTGAAAGATAAAATTTATAAAATTTCAAAAAGTAGTTATTACTATTCATAATGGCTATTTTATATAATATTTTAATAACATATCGTTGTTTAGTAAAACTCGGTATTGCGTACAGCACAAGCTATCACGAAAGGTTTCCCTTGCATGTAACGCAAGCCAAGACATTGTTTTGTGAGGTAAAAGATTACTTTGGTGATGCATATAACATAATACATAAAAACAAAATATTTCTCATAAAATATCGGGTGTTACATTTCCTCCCCTTAAAAGGAATTTCTCCCTTGAAATTCATCACTTTGTAACAAATAGATGAGGATACCTCTCCCTCATAATATCCTCAACTTCCCATGTAGCCTCTTCTAATTGGTGGTTCCTCCATAAAACTTTCACCAAGAGAGTGGTCTTATTCTGTTGGATTTTTTTACTATGATCTAGAATCTCTATCAGTTGTTCTTCATAAGAAAGATCTTGCTCCTGCAGTACAACTTCTGAGCTGAGTACATGTGAAGGATCGGGTATGTACTTTCTCAAGAGAGATACATGGAACACATCATGAACTAGATAGAGATTCGGTGGAAGAGCCAATCGGTAAGCTACCTTCCCAATATGGTCCATTATTTCTAAAGGACCAATATACCGAGGGCTTAGCTTGCCCTTCTTTCCAAATATCATTACTCTCTTCCAAGGTGATATTCGTATGCACACTTTATCACCCACTTCAAACTCTATGTCTTTTCTTCAGTTGTCAGCATAACTTTTCTGTTGACTCTGAGCTGCTCTTATGTGTTGTTGAATAGATTTGACCTTTTTAGCCATCTCATCAACAAGATAAGGTCCTAATAGCTTTCTTTCCCCAACATCATCCCATAAAGTTGGAGTTCTGCATTTCTTTGCATATAGAGCTTCATAAGGAGCCATCTAAATACTGGAGTGAAAGATATTATTATAAGAAAATTCTACCAAAGGTAGGTGTTGATCCCAACCTCCTTTAAAATCCATAGATCAATCTCTCAACATTATTTTAGAGTTTGGATTGTTCTCTCAGACTGACCGTCGATCTGAGGATGATAAGCAGTGCTGAAACTCAATTCTGTATGTAGAGTATGCTGAAGACTTCACCAGAACTTCGAGGAAAACCTTGGATCCTGATCAGATATAATGTAATGTGGTACTCCATCCAATCTTGCCACATCCTTTATATATATCCTGGAAAGCTGATCAATAGAGAAATATTCTCTAAAAGCAATGAAGTGTGCCGATTTCATATTACGATCAACTATAACCAGATAGCATTATTACCATTGGATATTTTGGGAATTCCGATAACAAAGTCCATAGTGATGTTTTACCATTTTCATTATAGTATGGGTGATGGTTGTAACATCCCCTTAGACTTCTGTCTCTCATCTTTAACTTGTTGACAAACCAAGCATCGAGAGACATATTCAGCAACATCTCTTTTCATGCTTTCCCACCAGAAGTACCCTTTCAAGTCCCTATACATCTTCATGTTTCCAGGGTGAACAGAGAATGAAGAACTATGAGCTTCATCTAATATTTCATTCTTTAATTATAGGATGGGAGGAATGGAAACTTGATTCCTAAACATTATTATTTCATGACAATCAAAGTGGAATTTAGGAAAATTTCTCACCTTCTTTTGTAACTCTACATCTTCTTTTCTTGCCTCTTTAATATTCATATGTATAGATGGCTGAACATTCATTTGAGAAATATAATATTTTTCCCCTTAAATTATAATTCTAAGATATATCCATTGTAAATCTGTAAATATTGGATCTTTTGTGATCCTCATCATGTATAAGCTGACATGGTCTTGTCGACTTAATGCGCCTACCACCTTGTTTTCTTTCCCAGGGTGATAATGAATTGGTAAATTGTAATCCTTAATCAGATCCAACCATCTTATTTGGTGCATATTCAGATCCTTTTGTGTGAAAATATACTTTAAACTTTTATGATCAATATAAATATAGCACCTTTCACAATAAAGATAATTCCTCCAAATCCTTAATGCAAACATTACCGCAGCTAACTCCAAATCATGAGTTGGGTAATTTTCATCATGTATATTCAATTTTCGTGAGGTATAAGCTATGAACATATCATTTTGAATGAGAACACACCCCAATCCCTTCTTGGATTCATCACTATAGATCGCAAACCTTTCTCCACTACAAGGCAGTGTGAGAACAAGTGCACTGGATAATATTCTTTTTAACTCCTTGAAATTCTCCTCACACTCCTTCGTCCAAACGAACTTAACTCCTTTTCGAGTCAACCTAGTGAGTGGATTAGACAATCATGAAAAATCTTTCACAAAACGTCGATAATATCCGGCCAAACTAGGAAAACTTCAGATCTCAGTTACTTATGTTGGTCTTGACCATCTTTCAATATCCTCTATCATTGATGGATCCATAGATATCCCCTCTTTTTAGATTATGTGACCCTGAAATGTAACCTTTTGAGTCCAAAATTCACACTTGGTAAATTTGACATAAAGCTTCTCCTTTTTTAATTTATTTAATAAAATTCTAAAGTGATATTCATGTTATTCCTTGCTGTTTGAATAGACAAGAATATCGTCTATAAAGACTACCAAAAAAGTATCAATATAATCTCTAAAGACTCTATTCATTAGATCCATGAAGATAGTAAGGGCATTAGTAAGACCAAATGGAATCAATATAAATTCATAGTGTCCAAACCTTGTATGGAAATCCGTCTTTGGTATATCCTCCCTTTTGACCCTTAATTGATGATACCCTGAACGAAGATCATTCTTGTAAAAGTATTGATCTCTACGTAGTTGGTAAAATAAGTCATCAATGCGTGGAAGAGGAGATTTGTTCTTGATAGTGATCTTGTTATGTTCTCGATAATCAATGCAGAGTCTCATTGATACATATTTATTTTTAACAAATAGAATAGGTGCTCCCCAAGGTGATTCACTAGGGAGTATAAATACCTTATCAAGATTCACTTGGAGTTGCTTCTTCAATTCATGTAACTCAATTGGGGCCATTCAATAAGGTGTCTCTGAAATGGGCATATCACCCTGTATGAGTTCTATTGAAAACTCAACTTCACGATTTCGTGGAAGACCTGGAAATTCCTCTAGAAAGACCCCATCAAACTCCCATACAATGGGTGTATTTTTAATCATGAGTTTCTATACAACCATTTTATATAAATAACCCTCATTTATTGGAATCAATACCCATAAGCCGGAAGAAATATCCACTTGAAGGTTATATTCATCCTTGCATCGATAGATGATCGTTGATTGATCTGGAATATGAAATGTGACTTCCTTTATTTGGAAATTGATATGAGCTCTATATAAATAAAGCCAATCCATGCCTAGAATCACATCAAATTCCACTATAGGAAGTATCACAAGATTTTCAGGAAGCACTTTCCCACAAACTTCAATTGGAGAAGAATTATAAACTTTTGATATGACTGTTGTGGCATTATGGGTTTTTACAGCTAACTCAACATCTAATTGTTGAGGTAATATGGCGATACCCTTAGAAAATTCATCAGAAATAAAACAGTAGGTGAACCTAGAATCAAATAAAACATTTGATACAGTATAGTGGATGGAATGTGTACCTTTCACCACATTGTTATCGTACTCCACATCGTCGATAAAAATTTCATGTGACTTTCCTTTGTCTTTGTCTTTAAAATATTGTTGACATCGATCATCATCAACAACCATTGGATTATGGAATTGATTAGAATAATGCCACATTTCATTTCACATGTAACATTAAAGTGTAGTAGGTGAATTCTATGTAGCCTTTCCCTTGTTCTCATCACTAGACAAATTTTTCCCATCATTGAGGCATTAAAATGCCCGATGACCTTATTTTCCAGATTTGAAACATTTACTTCTCCCTTTAAGACATTTACCTCCATATCTCTTTCCACACTTTGATTATAAGAGAAAACTCATTGTCGTTTCAATGTGGTCTTTAGATTTCCCTTTGAATTCTATTTTCCTCTTTTTATCAAACCCATATGATTGATGGGTTACTCCAATCTCCATCTCAACCATGAGAGCACATCGAACAATTTCCTCATAGCTATTGAAGTCCCTTGTGGTTAAAGCCCTTCGAAGACTTGGTTACAAGCCACAAAAAAATTGATCGATCTTACTCTCAGGTTGGATAATAATTCCAAAAGCGTACCTTGCAAGTCTTGTAAAATTTACTTTGTAGGTAACAACATATTCATCATCCTTTTTCTTTAGTTTAAGAAACTCATTCTCCATCATTGCTTGAAGAATACAAGGGATGTACTTATTGAAAAACAAGTTATTGATCTCTTCCCATTCCATGGATTCAATTTCATCTTGGGGACTTGTATTATTGATAAGATTCAAACATTGATCAGCTTCACCTTCCGAACGATGTACCGCGAAGATGAATTTATCATGTTCAGAACATTGTAGAACTGAAAATATATTTTTAGTGGTATTGATTCCTTGTTCATCCATTAATGGATTAGTAGACCCCCTGAATGAGGACTAATTCTACCTCATAAAGGATTCAACAGAATGTTTCTCCTCCCTTTGATCCATTGTAAGTCCAGCATAATTCATAGCTTGAGAATGTTGTGTGAGCATGGCTACAAGATTTTGCATTCCAGCCCCCTTAAATTTTGGTTGCTCAAGGGGGACAATCATTTCTTTCTCATCATATTCCACATTAACATGGTTCCTTTGGGTTCCCTCCATTGACTAAAACCAAGAATAATTGTCTGAGAAACACAAATTATAACAAGAAAACAACATAATCAGTAATAAAATTTCACAATTTAGGTCTTATCATAGGTTACACATGGCCATTTCTAAAACACTAAGATTGTGTTCTATTCTTAGACATATCCTTAGGGTTCTTACAAAGGCTTTCACATCCTAATTTTCAAAAGTTGACTATAACTTCCCTCTGATACCAACTGTAACGAACCATACATTACATACATTGTTATTACTTCAAAATTAAAGCACACCTATTACAACATATAAAAACCATGAAAGGACCGTATAGGTACAGTTTCTTTAGAAACTGGGAAACATAAACAACTGGTTCATTTATCATCTAAACTGTCTCCCTTCTATTTAATCATATCTAGAGTCCCTTTTGGAATATCTTACTTAATAAACATCTTCCTGACCCGGGGAAAAGAAAACATACAAAAGGTTCATCTCAAATGCTCAGTAAGGGTAAAAAAAGAAAACATCAATTATATCATATTAATAAGAACATAACATTTTGAAAATCTTAACTTTCAAAAGAGATCATAATATCATAACATGGAATAAATCATGGTAGTGAAATGTACTCCCAATAATCATAATAAAAAACATGAAACTCTGTGTCATACACACGTAATCATAGATAATCACTTCTTAGTAGTCAAGACTCATTGCCAAGACTATCCTAGTGGACAAAGTCCATTTTTGAACCGAGTTCACTCCTTGTTTCAGTCCTGTATCACTTAACCGGATTAACCATTTGTTCCAACCATGTCTATCTCATGAGATATAAATATTTACTTAATGCATTGGAGGGAGATATAGGTCTTACCCATCTAATAATGAAACCATTCTTATGTGTGCCCCAAAATCATAAATCATAGCATAACCCGTGTAATAAAATTGGGATTCTTAAACATAATGACATCATAACAAAATCCATATAAGATAAAAGGACATAATAAAAATAATTCCGTCATAAAATAATCACATAAATGTAAAAATAGGGATATAAATCGAACCCTATATTATCTTAGATGGAAAATAATTTTGATAAAACACTTGAACTCCATTCTTGATGAAAATATCCTTTCTACTTCAATTTTTTTTCCTTTCTTAACATGTCGTACAATTTTAAACTAAAAGAAGTTGATTAAAAATAAACCTAAAAACCTATAATGTAAGATTCATGGAAATAATGTTCTATGAAATCATAAAAATCCATTCAATCTGTATAAGTTAAAAAAACATTCTTCTCGTACTTTGGTCGGAAAAGTCAAAAAGTACCTCGTACTAAAAATGAAAAATCTTCATTTCATATCTTTTACTTAAAACTCACCAATGGGTAAAATTGTATTTAAAAAATTGTATGAGGATATAAATAATATTACATATTGAGGAAACATGGATGTGGATTATAAATATTCCCTAGTAAATTCTGAGGTATAAACAATCTCGGATAATAATGAGATTGTGTGATTTTCCCTGACCTTAGGTCAGATATGCTTCATACATATCTGAACCTCCCGTATAATGATTTAAATAATTTCATTGACTTATTAAAGAATCATATTCATTGTTATGATATCATATATGGTCATATTATTATCTTCTTATTAGTAATATTTCATTGCTACTTGTTATTCGGGTGTTCATTGTTTTATGTTCTTATGCATGTTTTGTCGAATAAATTATTATTATTATATTTAGGTTATAGATACATCATTTATAAACTTTTATTAGTATAATATATATCATATTTATTCATTAAATTCATTTATATAATCATTATTTAATTAAGATCATGTAGAACGAGTCGCATCACATTGGGGAGACGGTAGGTCGTACGTACGTACGAGCGAGGATATCATTCCCATGTTTGTGGAATTGTATTGAATTGAATGATAGAGTATATAAGAATTCGTATCGAGTTATAATAACCATAAATAATTATTATTTACACCATTATACCGATCCCTGTATGGTGGTGTTGGAAAAACAGATTACACCACAGTGTGGAGACGGTATTCTGTACGTTCGCATGCATGGTGATTTCATTTTTTGTAGGATGGATAGAAGGTGAAATAGGGTTGTTTAATATTTATATTAACATATCAGTATATTATTGATACTGATTTTATTACTTTATTATGAAATAACAAAAGAATAAGAAGTTGAAGAAGAACTGAATTTGAAGTAATTGGTAAGGGATATTACCTCTTCTTTGACGTGCCTCTTATAAACCTCCTCTTAGAGCAATAAAGTTAGTCTTTGAAGAATACAAGAACATCTATTATGTTTATAGGGATGTTGATAAGGGAAATGAGCAGGGTTTTCCTGAGCTTGAAGTCTCAAAATTGTGTAAGAGGAGAGGGAGGAGGTTCCCTTTTATAAGGGAGGAGAAGGGCACCTTAGGAAAAACATGAAATATTATTTTATAATAAAGTCATATTCGGTTTATAATAGTTCAAATTTAATTTATTTAGAATATAAAGTGGGTATGGGTCAAAATCCTATCATCCAATAGGTTTTAGACATGTTTAGGTTACTATTTTAACAATATCATTAAGATTTAATTCTAAGTTAAATAATTTAACTTTTACCGAGTCTTCTTGTTTTCATACACTGTATGGTTAATAAACTTACTATAAGAAGCCAAAAGAACCCCAAGTGGTTCATTATTAATATATATAACCTTATCTAAGTCATTTTTCAGACATTTATATTTTTATGAATAGTGTAACAATTAAAATTTTAATATTTATTTTAAAAACTATTTTATGTTAATTTTGACAGTATTAGGTAATTGATTTTTTTGAAACTCATAACAGCATGATTAGTTCAATATAAGTTAATTAAATCAATAATAACGTGTCATATTAACTTATAAAATTAGTGTGATTCATATAAAGTCTCAAATTACATGTATGTAGGTATTTATAATTTCAATTATGTTAATATTTCATTAATAAGATAATTACTCCATCATCATTGTGTCATAAATAAATTAAATTATTTACTGTATAAAAATTATAAATAAAATACCATTATGTATGAAATCTTTTTATATTTATAATTAATATTTTAGTCGAATTTATCTTATGTATAACCCTATATTAAAAATGATTAAGTTATTAAACTTTGATTTTAACTCTTTTAACTCTTCTTCAAATAAAATAATAATAAGTGTCCTAATCAAATCCAAGTGGACCTAAAGGGTAATATTTTATTCCTAAGGTTTTTTGGTCGATTTACACTTATATAATTGAATTTGGACATGTTTTAGGGTAATAATAATAACATTTCTACCCTTAATTACCTTATTTACTTTTAACCATGGTATATATAAGTAAAAAGTTACAATTCACCAAAAATTATTTTAATCTTATTGAAACAATTTTACTCCCTGATATTAACCACGTCTCTTGTATTTTTGAAATTCAACTCACAGAAGCGGTAAAATTATGTTTTATGTACAACTGTAAATGCTCCTAGGAGTTGGGTAAAAGACGGTCCAAATGTTCAATAAACTTTTTATATATCTATCGTATTATGAAATGAATCTAATTAATTACAATGAAATTATATAGGTATTATGTATCTATTTTGACCTAAAATAAATTTAAATAAAATAAATTATTATTTAAATAAATATTTGGTTTTAACCAATAACTCAGTGTTTTCACTATTCATCACAAATTCAACGTTTTCAGAAAAATACAAAAAATTCACCCTAGTATAATTTTGATATTTAGAATCCAAAAATGAAGTCCATTTTGAAAGATAAAATTTTTATAATTTCAAAAAGTGGTAATTAATATTCATAATGTCTAGTATATATAATATTTTAATAACATGTCGTTATTTAGTGAATGTCAGTATTGTGTACAATACAAGCTATCGGGGAAGGTTTCTCTTGCGTGTAATGCAAGACAATATAGTTTTGTGTGTGGTGAATGATTCCTTTGGTGATGCATATAACATAATACATAAAAACTAAATATTTCTCATAAAATCTCAGGGTGTTACAAAAAAAGTGGTTATACTTACACAATCATTCTATATAATGGTATGAACATTATTAAATTGTATGATTTAGTTTGTTACCTTTATGTAACCCTTTTAAAAATAGCTACCTTTACATAACCCTTACTTCATGTAAGGTATGTTGAGATGAACCTTACATGCACCAATCTATATAGTGGTAAGGTGATAAGACCATTATGCATACAACTCACAATAAGGGAAATTTCTTGGTTACCATTACACACCTCAGCTGTATAATGGTAAGGTTTTTATTTCCATTACGTAGCCTAGCTACATAAGGTTTAAACCTTTAGGAAACCAAATTTCTTGGATTGTAAAAATGATCTATTTCTTATTCTTCTTCATTTTAATAACAATTTAATAAATCTAAACAGATGGTTCCCTCTAACACCACTATTAGTTTTTATGAAAATCTATTAACACTTATTAGAAACAATGGATGAAATAAGAAACCAAATATGGGGATCTCCCATTCAAGAAATATAAAACATTCAATAAAAATAGAAACAAAGATGATGTTGAAAATAATAATACCTTACACTGAGGAGACACTATATCATCTTCTGTAGCTTTTAACATCTTCAAATGTTCTTGATAAATATCATAGTAGTGGAAAAAAAGCACCATCTCCGTGGTTTATCAATTATCTAATCTGAATTGCATGTTGTATGCATGATTATCCTTTCTCCCATGATGTTCTAGCATCTCATCATGAATATAATGAAAAATAATGACAATAATGAGTTTAGGGAGATTCATCGAAGAATAATATAATTCTCATACACTTCAATCACATGGAAAACGTTAAATAGGAAATCAATGGCACTCTTTGGTTATCACCTCATTTATTCATGTGATGAAACACATGAATAAATACCATGGATGATTCATGTATCATATTCATGAATTAGATTCCTCCCAAATATTTCATCTCATGAAATAGTATAATAAATGATAGCTAATCAGGTAAAATAATAAATTATAAAAGTTTATCATTTTTTGTAGGTTTTATGGACTAATATACCATGTATGAAAATATTAATTTTCATGTGATACAAAACTACCTATATATCATATATAGACACACACACACAAGGATTTAAGGAATATCAATTTCATTAAAACCCCTTCCTCTATCAATGTCCAGGTAAAGTGATAATTAAAATGAATGTGTATTATCTAAGAATGAAACATCTGATTTATAGATAAGTGAATCATTCTCTATGAGTCACAAAACAACATCCCAACTTCTGATGTTTTTCCAAGATCATTGAGTAACTCATTCGACCATACAAACCCCTTCCCTTCTTTTTTCAAAGGTATGTACTCTAATTTTATTATTGAAGTGGGACCAGCAGTTTAATCTTGGATATCCAACTAATTACATTGCTTCCAAAATGAAAAAAATATCTGATAGAACACTTTCATGAATCTGAATCTTTAGCAAAGTCTGAATCTATGTAACGTTCTGTCCTGGATTCCACTAAATGGAGCCCCAATCTGGTGGGTCACATGGTCTCAAGTGATCCTATTGTAATTCTTATGGCTACCAACTAATAGGGAGGGAATATGGTGTTTCTATAGGGATATTATTCCCCTATGTCAAAGTGTAGCACATTGGTAGTAAATATATCAAATAATAGAATAATCATAAAATCATCATGATAAAATATAAACATCCATGAAAAAAATAATTCCAAATGAAATATCATATTCAAAATGATTTGACATTTCATGTCTCTAAAAATCACAAAAACAGGTATACAACCATTAGTACAATACATGTATCAAAATACGAAAAATAATAAAAAGAATTATGATCATAGCTCAGTCTTGTGCTCCCCAACTCTTAAGCAATGAATAGTCAAGAATCATACAATGATAAATTTACCTAACCACTACCTTCATCTAAGATGTTTTTCTGGGTACCCAATGGTGCCCCAAACATGGTTTGAGATATCACTCAGTAGGCCACCACCAATTGTGTCTATAAACTATTCAGTCTATATATAACAAGATAAAGTAGTGTGTCGTGCGTAACATGTATAACAGTAGTACAAGATAAAATCCCATGGAAAATATGATAAATGTAAAGTTATGCTATCTATCCTGTCAATGATAATCATGTTCCCATACAAGGGTCAACTGTAAAATGTGACCACAAGAATGGTCTAACTGTAAAGCATAAATAAACCACACAAGCTATACCATGTAAATGAAGGTGTAATATTTACCATGGTGGTGCCATATAAACTAGTATATCATATCACCATGGAAACACCATATAATCTAGTGGATAATATCATCATGGAACCACCGTATAATCAAATGTGTTAGACGGTGAAGGGCTTGATCCAAGGTATAGAAGACCAAGGCATCAACGTCAAGTCCTGAGAGAATCTCTATGGAAACTGAATAACGACTTGGTTGGAGTCCAAGGATCATGTCATTAGACAATGTGAAATGCAATTCCAAGTAAGCCAAATCCATGGGGTAGTAAGGCCTAAGGGATCCTATAGATTTACGATCAAAGGAGGAAACAGGTTTGAGCCTTCCACTATAGTAATCAAGCTCTTGGAGTAGAAATGTCCAGAAAATCCTATGGAATTTTTATCCAATGTATACCAACCAAGGAATAATATACCATAATCATTTCATTATCTCATTCATTCAACATTTCAAAAAAATTTATATTTCATGAGTTCATCAAACTCATTTTTACAATTTCCATTCAGCTAATTAAAACAATTTACATCACGTGAACACATGGAAAAGTAGGCATCTCCATCTCCTAATTATCACAATTCAATTTTTATAAATTATGGAATCCCTCTAAAAAGGAGAGTACGCACAGACCTAGTGGGGTTGTCTTATGTAATTTAGATACAAATCCATACCAAATGGGTGGAATAGGATGATGGTAACAAGCTCTAATCAACACAAAAGTACTAGTGGGAAAACTAAACAGGTTCTAATTTATTTAATCAAAGAATTCAATTCATTTTTGGGGAAATGCTGTAATGTCTAGAATGCAGAACAAATAAAACTATCTATGTAAAACACCAAACCATGAGGGAAAGGTATAGACCACCTAATATAGCTATGTGGAAGAACAATTATCTTGTATTCATCTCTATTTTGGTCTAGATCAAGAGAAAAATTAAGAATAAATTAAGAACATAGAAATATGGCATATTATTTTTCACCTAATTAAATTCATCAACACAAATAAAAATTTAGACTGAAAAAAGATGATCAAATAACCTACCACTATGGATCCTACGAGACAAACAGTGTTTGAATGAATGTCTGAATCAATAAATAGAAACAAAGCCTATGATTTGGATTCAAAATGGAGCTCCCAATGGGTGATCAACCACTGGAGGAGAAATGAAAAATAGAATTAGGTTAAAAAATATTTTAAGGTGTTTTTTTCATTTCACCCAAAAACAATGGGTCACATGGTTTGGCCACACTGTTGAACAAACCATGTGCTAATCTCACCTCTTTCACTTCTTGAAGGGGTACATCGAATGGTTCATACACACGGTTTGGAAAACTATTCATTTTATCTCTTTTAAAATTCTTCATTTTTTTGCATGGATGGGAACCATAGGTTTCATGGTTTCATCAAACTATGTGGCCTTAGGCTACTCACTATCCAACACCACATGGTTACTTCTAACTTTAAGGTTGGGCCACACAGTTTCTCTTAACCCTCTGTCCCAACTATTTTCTCCAAACTTCAGTCTGCAGGCTTCAAAAAAGCCATGGAAACCCATAAAATCCCCTTGATCACATTAGTCACTCAAATTAGGTCAAAATCAAATAGTTTAACTGAAAAAGATTTTTTTTTACCTCATTGGAAATCGTAAGATCTTGAAATCTTTCCCCTTAAATAAATTTTTCCCTGAATTTCCCTTGCATGTGTGGTTAAGAATTTCCTGGGAATAACTTCAGCCATTGAGAAGGTACATCCATCTCCTACTCCCAAGTCTAATCCTATAAGCAATCCTGATTCCATTACACCCGTACTACAAGAACAACGCAACCTTGTAGAAACTTCATGCTCCTATCAACGATGCATATATGACGCTTCTCAAAGGACACATCTTCCTATAACTCCACCATATCTTACTATAGAGTGTGAGATGGGTCCAAGTTATAACATTGTTTCAGAGACACATGTAAGACATCATGTATGGATCAATACCTATAGGGTAACTTCAACTGATAGGCTACCGCCTCATATCTCAGTATAATCTCAAATGGAAAGACATATCCTAGTGAAATCATACCCTATATCCTCATATGTTTGTTTCCCAGCCATGGTGAGATGTGTAAAAGGACCCTATCCCCAACCTTGAACTCTAGAGGTCATATATGGTGATAGGTGTAATATTTCTATCAGGATTGTGAACTATACATCCATTTCGAAAATCAATTGGACGTTCTATGTAGTCTCCCGACTAAGATGAGATCTGAGAAACGTTGCCTGAGCTGCCTCTAACCAACATAGGGGTGATAAACATGGTATATCATAAAAATCATCATAAGATTTCATCTATATAGTCTCCTAATAACTATTATTGTAGGTGAAATCAACTAGAGGTATATGAGTCTTTTAAGAGCCCCTATATTCCTGGATTCATGCACTCAACATTCCTTCAAGCACCTGAATAATGTGATATGATTAGCCATCAGTTGGGGGGTTTATTCTATGCTTAGAAGCACAAGTGTATCCAACACGCTCTTCAAACTCTACCAAAATCGAGATATATGTTGAGCATCTTTGTCTCATACAATAATATGATAAAACCTATTATGTCATATTATCTCATGGATATAAAACCTCTAAAGAACAAATATTGAGAAGGCATCCCTAATTGGCAATAAAGGAGAAACGTTTATGATATTGTCCACAACAACCCAAAAACATCACAACCTCTAGGTGACCTCATTATCCTGGTCATGAAATCTATCACAACCTTATCCCATTTTCAATCAGAAATAGTTATCTACTGTATAATCCTAGCTAGTCGCTTCTGCTCTTCCTTCACCTACTGAGATGTGGAACTCCTTTGGTAAAAACCAGCAACCTCATGTTTCATCCCTAGCAACCAACAATAGAAATGTAAATCATGGTACATCTTGGTAACATCAAGATGTACTACATAGAATGAGGAAGAAACTCTCACATCATATCCTCATGTATTTCTGATAGAACCCATATATAACCATGTAAATGAAAAATTTCATCCTCACCCACAATACAACAAGAAGGTGGGTCCTCACCTACCACACTCTCTCTTAGGACTAGGACCTCCAAATATGAAAACAACCTCATCCTCACTCTATCTTGAAGATTGTATGTCACCACAAAGTATGAAATAAAATTCTAACTCAAGCTACCCTTCACCTATATGTGCATCTCTAAAAGAAAGTTCATATGCTTTCACTCACTTCTAGCCACCTCAACTGACTGTATTTGTGTCCTCCGGCCCAGTGCATCGTCTACTCTATTTCCATTTATAGGATTATAAGTATGATAAATGTCAAAATTATTTAGGTAATCAACCCACATTAGTTTCCTCAAATTCAATTAATTTTTTTCAAATAAATACATGAGGATTTTTTAGTCTATGTACACCACAAAATTCTCTCCTATTAGATAGTGCCTCCAATAATGAAAGGCATTCATAGAAGTAGATAACTCGAGATCATGCATCAGGTGGTTCCTCTCATGTTGACTCAACTAATGATACCAATTTTCCAGGACTCAATCCTCCTGTATCATAATTTATCATATCCCAATACCTGATTCATTACAATAAAAACTATCTCTCAGGCCTAGATCTAGAAGAATCTGGATCGGTGTGTAATTCAGTCTCCCTTTCAGCTCTTAAAAGTCATTCTCCTAGGTATAAATCAATAAATACTTTACAAAATTCTTACTTATGCCCATAATAGGTGATTCTATAAATGATAATCCCTATATGAAATGATTGTATTTTCACTAGCCTCAAGAAACATTGTATGTCAAAGAAATTCTTTGGCTAGTCCAAGGAAACTGTAGCTCTCGACTTCTATGGATCAACTGATAATCCTACATCTAAGATAATATGACCTAGGAAGTGAATATTATCCATTTATATATGGCACTTTTTGAGGTTAACATATATCTGATCCTATCATAGTGTATCCATAATGATCTCAAGATTTTTGGAATGGTAATTTTGATTGTGTGATTACACCAAGATATCATCCCTGAATATCAACAGAAAATAATAAAGGTATGGTTGAAAAAACAAATTCCTCAAAACCATGAAAAATACCAACACATTTGCAAGACTAAACAGTAAAACTAGATACTTGAATAGAACATACCTGATATAAAAATATGTATGATATATGTGGGTAGTTCAAATGTGCACTGCTAATAACTTGAACTCAGATCATTTTTTGTGAACACCTGTGCTCCTTATATTTGATCACATAGGTCATCTATCTATGGTAAGGGATATCAGTTCTTAACTGTCAACTATTTCAATTTCCAATAATCCACACAGAGCCTAAGGGTATCATCCACCTTTTTCACAAAGTGGATTGGGGAACCCCAAGGAAAGTACTGGGTCTTATAAAAATATTTACTTCTGAGTCCTCTAGATACCACTTAAGTGCTTGATATTATATAATAGACATCATGTATGGAGGAATGGATACCAGTGCAGCTCCTGACACTAGATTTATGGATTAATCTAACTCTCTCGCAAATATAAACTAGCAATCTGGGTTGTCATCCCATCCTTTCCATGATGTTGTGGACCATCTCGACTGATCTATACATCCCATTCACCATTTTGAATATAAACATCACCCTATAATGATGTGAAGGTCACCCTTTAGTGATTGAAATCTATATGGGATTGATGAAAAACAATCCAGTCCATCTTGAGTATGACATAAAATCTAATCATCTCAAGGTAAAAAAGATCCCATACGAAGTGATGCCCACTTATCTCAATTGGGAACTCCCTAAACAATCATTCACCCTCCATTAAAATTCCTAAAATAATTCCCAAATTCATAACTTCATCAAAATATTGAATAAAGTTCCCATGTATCTCCCAAACAGGTATAGATAAAAAACTGTGTGATGCACCTATATCGAAAAGATCATACAATTGTTTAAAGGCTACTAAAATCATACCTCTCACCATATATGGACCGATTCTATGATCCTTAGGTGTAGGATTTATATTATATATCTGGAATAAAATGAAGCCCTATAAAAAACATACAACCTAGCGTAGGACCACTATATAATCTATGTACAATTGTTTCGTGGTTCCCTCTTCCATGACCAGAACCATAGCCTAAACAACTAGTACTACCTCATATTCCAACCTAACACCGATTTGTGAAAAATAATTCTGAACCAGAGTTAGAGTTTATCCCCTTACACTAACTACTGGAGAGAAGGTCTTGAAAAAACGTTTCTTGTGTCCCATCCACCCACAAACTCAGCACTATTATGTGTCTCAATCAATATGATTCTTCATATGCCCCAATCTTCCACAAAGATGATAGAAAGTAGAGATACCAACACTAACATCTTTACTGGTACTCAACTCAAATGCTGCCTCAATACATCTCTTCCAGCCATTGGAAGATGGACTACTAGGTCAAGAGGCTAAACTGCCATGCTCTTCATATCCAGATTCCTTCAGGTTCCACTCTATGATAAACATATGATTCACTATTTCACTAAGAGTCATCATGCTAAACACATTGACCTATGATCAATTGGAATGCTTGAGACCTTCCTCAAAGAGTCTCACCCTCGATGCCTCATCAACAAGATAAAGCAGAGAAAAATTCTAAATCTATATAAATCATGTCGAATATTGCATAATATCCATAGAGACCTGATCAAGATGCATAAAAACACTGGTCCACTCTTACCTCATAGTCTCAGAAAAATAGTTGTCATAAAACCTAGATTTTAAATCCCTCTGAACCATATCTCAGAGCACATCCGCCTAGTTCTAAACATAATACTAGGTCTTAGCTTCTTCTAGAATCATCTACATCACGAGTTCACTCTCTTATTAGGAGGTGTCCCAAGATGATAGAAGATAAAACAAATAAGTCTCAAACCACATCTTAGAAACCTTTGTACCTACATACCCCAAAAATGTTGGTGTGCGCTCTTGTTGGAATGCATGTGTCAGCTCTTACATAGACATAGCAGGCCGCGGTGCTCCCAGAACGGTCTTCATAAAGTGCATTGATCTCTCCTAGAACTATGAATCAACACCTATTTCCAGTAACAATAATAGTTCCATAATTTTCACTATATGAGGATATATTGGTAGCCCATGTACCACCTCCTCCATATCATGGTATTTTCCACCCTCCTAACACATGACTGGAGGTCTTCATGGTGGCATATCTCTACAATTCCAAACACACACCTAATAAAATATCGATATCAAAAATATCATAGCTAAAAGCATAAACCAAGTGGAACCCTTCCCATAAAAAGATCACACCCTTCTACCTTCTCTAAAATCCACGACTATGTAGAAAGAAACAACCATAAACATCATAAGAGACACTGCCACAACCCACTCTAATGTCAGGCCATGTTCTAGTTCTATATTTCAAAATATCTATTTCATTTGAATTCATCCTTGTTCACAATTTATTGGTAATGGTTGAATCAAATTTATTACGATTTTAAATTTATAAGGTCATATAGACCTATTATGTTGAATTAAGACAACCATTTAATCCAAGCCAGAACTTATTCTAGTCCATGAGACCAATAGTCCTTGAATCAACTTTACATAGTTGGCTGCTTAGGGTTTCTGATGTAGCCTACGTAAGAAAATACATTTTGGATTATGGAAGGAACCCTATGTACTAACCATGTTTCTCAATTAGCCACACAAAACATCTATCAAACAACATGTATATCAGCAAAAGTCACACATAATAAGGTCATGATGTCAATAAAATCATCCTATATGGCATGACATAATGCATCGAATATGAATTCTAATAAGTGCCTATGATGATGCCTGATATGAATACCCTCATCTTATCAAGAAACAGTAAAATATAATCCACAAAAAAATAAATAGTAACATCAAAACTCATGTGAAACTCTCAATGGTGGAATCAAATCAACTATAATAGAAAAAATCCAGAAAAAAACAATTTCTATTACAGATAATTTGGATTTTTCTTGTATGTGGGTGAGATACTCTTATGAAATACTCATTAAAGAACCCTGATTCCTTCCTAATATTCAATCTATTGTATTTAAATAGTAATTCCAAAAAAGAAAATTCTTGGATACCACTTTTTCAAATCCCAACCTGAATGTCACTAAAAGGTTCCCCGTACTGGTGGGTAACATAGATTCAATAATGCCTCCCCAAATGCTAGAGGATGCCGACTAGTAGGGAAATATTTGTGTGTGTTTGTGGGGATATTATTCCCTCATTATAGAGTGTATCATGTCATTATTAAAAATATCATTCAATATCAAAAGTGGAAAATTAAATAGATAGAAGATAAATATCTCGAAGAAAAAATAAATAAACAATTCCAAAGGAAATATCATATAAAAATTTCTATATCATTTCATGTCTCTACAAAGTAAGAAAAAATGTATACAAGCATCATTACAATGCATCTATAAAAATACCAAAATGGCCAAAAAGTAAATATCCCAACTAGCATCATGAGTATAGCTCAGTCCTATGGTCCTCTACTCCTAATCAATGAACAGTCAAACATTATACAACAAGTGCTTGGCCCGATCCCTACTCGCATCCATGAAGTCTGTATGGGTACCCAATGGTGAACCAAATAGGGTGTGAGATAACACTTAATGTTCCACAACCAACAGTGTTTATAACTTGTCTAGTATGTGTATAACAAGCCAATGTAGTGTGCAGTGTATAACAAGTATATCAATAGTACAAGTGAAATTATCATGGAAAATAGGATAAATTTAATGTTATATTATCCATCCTATTAATGATAATCAAGTTCCCATACAAGGGTCAACTGTAACCAAGCCACTTCAAGGATGGGCTAACTGTAAAGTATAAATAAACCACAATGGCCATGCTGTGTAAACCAAGGTATAGAATTTACCATGAACATGTTGTATAGACTAGTGCATCATAACATTATGGCCACACTTTATAATATAGAGTAAAATATCATCATGTCCAAACCATATAATCAAATGTTTTAGACCATGAAGGGATGGATCCAAGGTATAAAAGACCAAGGCATCCACATCAAGCACTTGGAGCATCTCAATGATTACTCGGTAATGACTTGGTTTGTGTCTAAAGATCATGTTAGTAGACTATTACTAATGTGATTCCATGAAGGCCGAAACTATGAAGTAGCAAGGCCAAATGAATTCTATAGAACATCGATACAAGGAGGTAAAATGTTAAAGGATTCGACTATTGTAATCTAGAATCATAGAGTTGAAATGTCCCTGATGTCATATGGAATCGAGATCCAATGTATACCAACCAAGGAATACACTACCATAGTAATTTCATCATCTAATTCATTCAACATTTTATAATATTTACATTTCATTATTTGATCAAACTCATTTTCTCAATTTCCATTCAAATAGATAAAACAATTCAAATCATGTCAAAACATGGAAAATGAGGCATCAATATATCCTACTCAGCTCAATTACGTTTTAATTAAATATAACGACTCCATCTAACATGGTTAGTATACAGACACCTAGAGGGGATGCATAAAGTAAGGTAAATACAATGGCATGCCTCATGGGTGTCCAAATTTGGGGATAAGAACCTGAAACAAACTGAAAGGTACTAGTGGACGACATAAATAGGTTCTAAATCATTTACTCAAAGCATTAGATTAATTTTTTGTGAAACGATTGAAATTCCTACGTGAGACATAATGAAAACTGGATATATGAAACACCAAATCTCGAGGGAATGATATATACCACCTACCATAGTTCTGTAGTATATAAATCACCCAGTATTGATCTTTGATTCAGTCCAAATTGAGAGAAAAATGAAGAATAAATGAAGAACCTGGAAATAGGGCATATTATCTTGCACATAAATAAATCCATTGATACGAAGAAAAATGAATAATGACATAAGATGATCGAAGACATTACTAGCATGGATCCAACAAGATAAAAAAATTTCAAATCCTAGTCCAAATATAGAAATAGAATCAAAGCCTATGAATTGGATTCAAAATGGAGCTCCCAGTGTCTGGTCTATCCACCATAGGAGGAAATAAAAATAGATTTTGGTTAAAATAGATTTTAAGGAAATTATGGTCATTTACCACAAAACATTATGTCATATGGTCTGGTCTCATGGATGGCCAAACTGTGTGCCACTCATTTTCCCCTCAATGATTCAAGTGGGGACATCATTGTTCATGTGAAAAATTTGGAAAACAATGTGAAATCCATTTCTTTTTTACTATGTTGAAGGTGTATTGTTTTTTTCAAAGGCATGCACCTTTGGTTTCATGAATTCATAAAACTATGAAACCTATTTATGCTTAATGTCCATACCAGCATGGTTACTCCTAACCATGCAGCTTAGGTAGCACAATTTATCTTAATCATGTGGCCCATCTAGTTTTCTCCAAAAGTCAGGATCCTAGCTTTGAAAAATCTCCAGACACCTCTAAAACTCACATGATCTCTTAGTCACTCACCTTAGGTCAAAACCATGGAGTAAAACTGAAAAAATGTACTTTATTGGAAAATTTCGGATCATACAATTTTCCAAAACATAGAAAGACTCATTTGTTTGAAAGAAAAGTGTCATCTGTTTGGGACCATCCAAATAATGAAAGATCCATTTCATAACATTAGTGTTCTCCCTTATAGGGTATTACATGAATATTATGACAACTCTCATTGCTCTAGCAATTTTATGAAGAGTACATACCATGATGTACATCAAACTTCAAACAGTTGATGAATTTTGAACCATTACCATGTACTTGACCACAAATTGCATTCGATGCGATTTTTTGGTTTTATATAAATCTGACAACACTTATTATACATATTAGAAGCATTTAAAAATAAGTTATGAGGATCCACCATGAAATTAAAATGAATCATGTGATAAAACTGAAATGAATAATATATTTAAATATGAATTCCTTACATCAAATATCCTCTGAGACCTTTTTATCTTATTTTGACGAGTTCGATAAATATTTTCAATATAGAAAAAAAGGCATCTGACCTTCATAGGTGTCCATGTATAGATTTAAATAATATGGTATCCATGGGGTTTATCCTTCTGCCACAACCATCTAAATCCTCTAATGCAATAAATAATAATAAAGAGATTAGTGGGCTAGGGAATATTGGCCAATCATGTGGACTAGAATCCAGAGATAAATGCCATCATATGGTATTACAGTTTATATATAACCCAAGTAAACTCCCGGGTGATGTATGAATTAACTCATGAATTAAAACACATATATACATTCCATTGGAGGTTTATGCATCATATGAATTTACACCTTATATATTTCACATAAATATAAAAAATAATAATTTAATGATAGATTATGTGGATGAAACCCAAAATGACAATTTTTTTATCATTTTACTGTAATAACATATTACATAAAATAATATACTCTTATGTTTGTGAAAATCATAATTTGCATGAAATAAATATATAAAAGAATTTTGGGTATATCTCTATTAGTGAATTCTCATTTTCTTGAAATACCACACTAGGTCATGGTTACCAATTTTACTTTTTTCAAACTAAAGCATTCCACCAGCTCCTTAATTTAGTCAGTCTAGGTTAGGTACAGTGTTCTAGGACTTTAGGATCATGAAATCTTCATCCAAATAATTATCTTTGTCAGAATAATATCCTTATTCTCAAAGATTTCAGACAACTCAAACTTTATCTCATTGCTCATTTTCTTTCATCGGACCCAATATTAGTATTTAATCAACATAATGTAAAAAAAAATTCTCTTCATCAAACACCATCTTGTAAAAAAATTATCAACATTTCCCCATATGATCTATTTTTCCTTAATGAAATCATTTATTTTTTTATTCCAACATTGTTGTTCTTTCTTCACACCATAAATGATGTGTTTGATCTCATACGAATGATTTTAGTTTCTATGTTTTTCAAAACCATCAAGTTGTTCCATAAATATCACTTCATCTAAATCTCTGTGAAGGAATGTTTTTTACTCATACATTATATCCAAATGATGATATTCTAATGGGATTATAGTCAATACTACATGGATAGTTGTTTTCCTTGTAGCATTCCAACCTGAATCACTATGTTTGGGATAAAATGACACACAACCTTATGCGGTTGATCTCTGTTTTATGTGGTGGTATGTTTTTGGTTGTTTGGTGTATTTATCTAGGTTTGGGTTGTAGTTGGGTCCCACTTATCCTCAAAGTGGTTTTCTCAAAATGAAATTTTTTAGAGAGATTGGTTTTTAAAAAAATAACTATATAGGCTCAACAATATTAAATCATAAAGGACCACCATCACCCCCTTGATCTTCTAGAATCCATGCAATCAAATTTCATACAAATAATCCCCAAAATGAGAGGAAATATACTTATTTATATATAAATACTAAAAATGGATCTGTAACAGTTCATAAGTCTTTTGTTAAATTATGTTACCATTAAATTAAATATCACACTTTGAGCAATACTACACTGACATAATCTCAATATGAGATCTTGTTTAAATGATATCATATTTTTTCCCTAAAAAATGACATGCGTGACATTTAAAAATTGGGTATAACCACGAAATCAGTACACGATGCAAGAATGAAAATTAAATTAAATTGCAAGCCCGAGGACTTGACCCCACGACCTACCCCTCACCCTCCAAAACCCTTACCACCCCACCACCAACAGTGGGGCATGACATGTGTAACTTTTAATTTTTAATTTTAATTAATTCTATAAAAACCAAAACATCTCTAATTCTCACTAATCATTTAACCAAATATAAACATTTTACTTTATGATTAATTAACAACAACAGACAATACTTATAGTCAATTAACTGGGGTCATCTACATGGATAAAATGCTTACAATTATCATTATTGATGACCATATTTTCATTAAAAACATTTATAACAATATCATCTTGAATGATATGTTTAAGAGTCCTTTAAGGTCTATATCAAACCATTTTAATAAGTGAATTGGTCATTAAGCTTTCCCTATTAACCATCTTAATATAGTCTCATAAATCTTCTTATATATCAAATCCAATATGGCTATCTATTGAATACATTAATTTCTAATCTCATTCATCTTATTATGTCCACATTTCCATCTTAAAAGTTTAATTTTTACTACCATTATTTTTCATTCAAGATGTCCCATAAAAAGCCAACACTCATACCATATATAATAGTAGGTTTAATAACACTCCTATAAAATTTACCCATAAATTTCAAAGGAATTTTATGATCAATAAGCACCCTAGAATACTTTATCTATTATATCCATTTAGTTTCAATCATACTTGAGACATCTACATTAATATGCCAATCACATTGTATATATGATCCTAAATATTGAAAAAGTTATAATTTCGAAATAACATGGTATCTCAATCTCATATCCATATTATTACTTGAAAATACTTTGTGAAAACAACACTCCATATATTTTATCTTATCCTTTCTAATATAGAAACACTTTGATTCTAAAATATCTCTTCAAATCTCTATGATTAAATTGATAGTCTCTTTAGATTTTGCAACAAGAACTATTTCATCAATAAAAAAAATGAAATTAGGTATCTCATTTTAAATATGCTCCGTATGTTCATCTAAGACCAAAGAAAAAATGGTATGGGCTTAAAACTGAACATTGATGCAGTTATATTGAGAATGGGAAGTCTATAGTGTCACATTTTGGAGTAGGTTCCCTATAACCAACTTCTAAGTACTTTATGGTAACCTATATTCATACTTTTGAATATTAATAAACTTATTATCAGTTCATGATTATTCCTCCTGTTTAAAAAGTTGGTTCCATAAACCCAAATATTTAGTACTTTTGATTACCATATTGTGTATATAGTTCTTTATACATGATGTATTCTTATCCTTATTATGTAGACGTTTCGGCATCCATTATTTAATGATAATGTCAACATATTGGTTTTCATATAAAAAGTTTATAGCATTTACCAATCTAAATGAGAACCTATAGATACTATGCCATTAGTCTTAAACAAACGTCACATGATCTAGATTCATCTTACTAACATGACACAATATATGTTTGAATATCAGGTGTTGGGGGATCATAATAACTGAGACATCATCCGAGGAAGTTCTCACTTGGTGATCTCTAGTAGCGAGATCATGAGGATATACCAACTAATAGGAACACCAAATTTTTTGAGTGTCATTTGATATTCATATCTATGATCATGTGTAAGGGTCTCCTAAATTGATATCATTGTCAATGTATGCAATTTGATCAAGTACATTGATGCAAGATGAAAACCATGACATTAGAATTGTGGAGAGGTAGTTGTGTTGGCAGCATCACTAGTTGCATAGAATTTTTTAAAGGCCATGAAAGTATTTTTCACTTACAGGTTAAGGAAGTTATATATCTCAGGACATATTGATCATGATTGTTTTACCTTCATAAATCCATGCCCATGGTAGTTCAAGGAAAATTTTCCTAGTTAGATCAACAAATAATAAAGCAATAAAATGACAATGACATGGGTGGCATCCTACTTTATGAGATATTAAAGACAAAGAGATTATATTACATAGTGCATGTTTGTAGGTTGGTTGTCATTGTTGTAACAATCCTTATCTCTTTAGGAGCCTTGACAGGTTTCTAGATCGCCCTGTTGGGCTATAAATAGTATTCCCGGCTATTGAGATAAGGGCCTAAAGGGCCACAGGAAATAGAATATTCAAGAATATTCCCTATTCAGTTGAATAAGAATTTTGGACATATTGGACCCACCACTAGGGCCTGGGGTGTGTCCAATGAGATGTGATCACCAATGAAAATTCATATTATTGAAGTTATGAATGATGGGTATTGAATTTATTTTTGTGTTTTCAAGGTTTAATATAAATACATGAAATTATTAATTGAACGAATATTACTTTAATATATTCATGGTTCAATTAATTTTTAGGGAACGACGAGTTGAGTTTATTACCCATTTATTATCATGTAATATTTTAAAGTATTAAAAGAAAGTGATAATAATATTTATCACTCATTTCAATATTCATGAAAAGTCATTTATAGTGTGTTAATTATTCAGGGTCTGGGAGGAAATTTCTAGTAATTCATAAACACTCCACAAATAGAAGAAGAGAGTAATTCACTGGTGAATATTCATGAGCATTAGCTTCCATTTTCTCTCTCACACAACTGAGAGAGATATGTATTGTATCTAGGAGCTCAGCTCAATCTCTCTCTCTAGACTCACAAGATATGCAATGTGGTGATCGCCAGAGCATTGAAGGAATCGTTAGATCTCCATGCTAGCACCCAAAATTTGATGAATGGTGGTCCTATAGTTTCTTGCAGTACATGTAGACAATCTAGAGTAATTAGACTTCATATTATTTATTCAGATATCACTAATGACAATATATAATTGTGAAAAAATTCAGATCTAAACCAGGTAATTTAAGGTTTATTTTTTGTGCGGGAACTATTTAAGTGAGATCCTCAGCTTAAACCAGGAAGCGATTTATCGATGCAAATGAGTTCATACCGTACGATGGTGATTTTTTTAAATCCCATTTTGGGGATTCATATAGGTACCTAGTAACTTAAATTTTTATCAGAGTGATGTGTGAAAATTTTGATCCAAGAACAAATTAATCATTCATTAATTTAAATAGAGGGTGTTGATTCGATCACAATGTCATCGAAGGATTACACATCTGACTTTGTTTAACCAAGTTACGGTTATCCAAATTTTTAAATACAGATTTGAATTTCCAATTATGGGTATTAAAATTATGAACATATATTTATTTTTGTCTTATTTTATAACTGAACCCATCAGATGAAATGAGATTCCATTGGACCCATTTTTTATCCAGTTTCCGATGGTCGGAATAAGGTTCTCCAACATGGGAATTTCAATAAAACATTTTTATTAATAACATTAATTAATTAATTAATTAAATTAATTTTATTGATTAATTAATTAATTAATTTTATTCAAGTCTTTTATAGACATAGAATTTGTATGGGTGGCTATTGAAGCAGCACCCATGTGGGTGATCGAAACAAACTAACACATGCTAAAAGGTGTTACCTATGAAAACAACACCACTAATGGTCCGCGTAAGGAATCTTAAAAAGGGAAAAAGGACAAAAAAATAGGTCAAATGGTAAAGGGGAGGGTGTTACCCCAATTTCTCCTCCTATCCACCTCCCCCTTGGTGTTGTTTGGCTAGATGATGCTGATTGGCGAGTCGTACAGCCCTAGATGAGATTTCTCTATAACTAGATGCCTTGACCCTAGCCGGTATACCCCCTTTCTACCAAGACTCCCCCCTCATCCCACACCGATGAGCCGCATCTGGGCACCTGAGCCACCACATAGCACACCCACCCTGTGGGTCATCTCTCCTCCTCACCTTGTAGGCTCCATGATCTGCCGGTGAAACCAGGGTGCCACCCTCCCTACTCGAAAGGCCGTAGTCCAACCTCTACCTAGAACTGCGATAGATCATCCCTTCTCCATCAATGGAACCAGCTCAAACCGCCCCAGAGCCCTCCTGGAGTGGTCCTCTCTTCTAGGAGGCATCGTTCAACTGAACTCCTTCCCCACCGGTGACTATCCAGATCTGGTGGGCGCTGCAACCCGAACCTCAGTATCGGCCTCCCTCATTTGGTGAATCCCAAGTACCTCCCCTATCCTCTCAAAATGGCATAGCCGAACCCCCTTGACATTCCAATATCCCAGTGGGATACCCCCCCCCCCACATAGACATCCTCCAGCGATAGGCCACCCGACTGCTACACCCCTTAGTTTCGATCCACTACTTTAGAGTTGCACCACCGCTATGCTCCTCCTTTTTCTAGTCACAGGTCGAACCGAACTGGTGAAGTAATGCCCAATCTGTTTCTACCCAAACCATATTAACCTTAAAAATAGCTTGGACGGGTGTTCCCAACCCGCTACGAGATTGGGTGGACCTTTTGGTCCCATATCATCACTGTACGGTTCAACACATCCCAAAATTTGCCTGTGATGGTTTGGCCCAACCCTCACAGGCTATGTTCAGGGTTTTCAAGGTCCGAGTAATTTTAATGTAATAAAAAATTAATAAATATAATTGATTTAATTTCAATTAAAAATTAAATATTATTTTTTGGTTTTAAAAATATATTGTAGCATTAATTATTTTAAAATTTTGAAAAATTAAATTATTTAATTAATTTGTTTTTTTAAATTAAATTAATTAATCAGAACCAAACGACGAATATATTGAATTAAAATTAGAGTGAAATTTTAATTAAATAAAAAATGTCCTCAACCAATATTTAATGCAAGTTTAATTTATTTATTCATTAATTTTTAAATACACGAGTTAATGCGTATTGACTAGTCATGAGACGTGGAACAACCAATGCATGTTTGGTACTTAATTTATTAATTTATTTATATAATTCTTGTTGGTTTGTAATAATTAATTAATAAAATTGAGATATTCGTATCATCACTGTGTCATTACATGTATAAAATTATGCACGTCCACTTCATAGTTGTATGTTATACTCCCCAGTTCTTCACATCTACGAGCGATTACTATTGTATAATGGCAAGACGACAAGTGATGCACTTCATGTCGAGTCTTGGATACACACCATATAGGAGTTTGATGCATTGGTTGGGCATGAGTACCAATTCGAGTCGCAAGTGAAAATACTCAAGGTATATCCCCTAGGGTCTAGGTTGGTCCATTATTTGATCAATGGATCAACCATTAGAATTGAATCGTGATCAGGTCGTCATTTTATTTTTGAATAGTTTATTATTTTTGTGAATGCCTAGTTTATGCGTGGTCATATAGAAATAATAAACAAGCATGTGATGATAAAATGAACATGTGAGCCGATGAATTTTCTGTTTGATTCATTTTTAGATGTGAGTGATATCACATAGCACAAGCTAAAAAATAGAAAATTATTTTATTCATAATATTAAAAAAAAATAAAACCCTCAACAAAATATTAAGTTTAAATCACATTCCATCACTAAAATTTAAAAAAAACGATTGTTCGGGGTTCTCATCATGCCAAATATGAGAGTTCCTCTAAATACTAGGTAGTTATTATGATATTTGAAGGTTAACATAACTAAAATTGTAATAAAAATGTAGCCAAATATAGATTGTAATTATTGAGGCAAACTTTGAGTAATTCAAGTGACAATTTAAGAGGTTTGGACTTCACTAAATAGGTAAAAGTATCATGAGTTAATGTGGTTGGCCAGCCAAACGCCTACCTTGAACCCTCAATGTAGTGGCATAGCTAATGCTTGTACTCTATGAGGGGAGGTTTAGGGATCCTTGCCTCTAGAATACTCAAACAACATAGTATTCCAATTCTAGTACCGAGGGTTCCAATAATTCTATAAAATAGTGGGATACATTTAATGATTTAATTAATTAATCAAATGGTCTAAATTAGTAATCATGACAAAAGTTACTAATCTTCAAGAATTTAATTTTGTAGAAAAATGGAAAGTTATAGCACAAGATTAAAATCTGCGATAAATAGTGGACAAAGTAAATGTCCTCATTGGAACAAGTATTCAAGAATTGCACGGATTCTTGTGCATAGTAATATAATATAGGGAACTCATGGTGCCAGTTTCCCCTATACCTTTTAATATATATCAAGATGCAATGGTGTTAAAATTGATTATTGGTGACTAATGTACTGTGTATATGATAGTTATTCCATTCTGTAATCATCAATGTATGATGTTAGTTTTGGTCACTAAATTGGACAAATATTTAATAATAATTAGTCTATCTTTGAGATATTTTAAGGTGAATGTGAAGAAATGATATGAATAGGTAATAGTAACACTAGATCTGTGTAAATTGAAAGGCAGGTTACCATCGTTCAAAATTTCCAATTCTAATATCACTTTCACCCTATTACTAAAGTCTCATTTTATGTTACAAATATATATTTAAATTGAGTAAATGATTCATTACCTATTTAGGTAATATTTTCCAAATAAATAAGAAAATAAAATATGGATTAATCTTTAATTCTTATAGTGAACAAATTTAATGACATGGTGGAAAGTACCAATGGTAAGAAATGGAAAAATAATTTTCACAATTTCCTTCAATGAAAGAGGTATTAATAGGTGGATATTCTCATTACATTTATTGAAATAAAACTATCGATGTTTAAAGGAAATAAACTGAATTAAAGAATCAAGTTACCACTTCTTATTTAAGAATAATAATCAATGTATTGTTTCTATTTTACTTCTGGGGTATTCAATACAATATGATTATCACATACCTGTATTGAAATATGATATCCATGTAAGTATAGAAATGTTACTAGAGGTCAGGTGTATTCTCTAAGTGGATTTGAAATGGTGATACCTAGTCCAGTAGTGAGAGTTACACAATTTCTTTATTTTGAAGTGAATGATTCATGTAGAATTATTATTGAGTATAACCAAAACATTAATGACATGTGTCCTTGGAAATAAGGATACATTATTTTAGGATTAGGAATTAATGTTTTATTTAGGATTTAACACTCAATAAATAGTTCAATAATTCATGAATTGTTGGAAATACATGATGAATATTAAATGTAAGATATTTATACCAAGTTGAGGGAAGATAATTCTTTGTGAAGAAAAAAAATTAAATTGGACGTCAAGTATTTACCCTGTTTTATATTTCAGCTCAATAATGATAAACACATTTGGTATAATTGACATATTTAGTCTGGACAAAGAAACCGTCAGAAATAAAGTTAACCCCTAAAACATTCATAATTATTTCAACAAGAGAGTGTGAACTGTTCCAAAATAATCTAGAGGCATATATACTTTATAAGATTCCTATAAGTAATTAAGAAATGGTAATGTGAATTATATGAATGGTCATTAAATATGAGTTGCTTCAAGTTGGCATGCTGAATAGTATCTTGAATATGTCATCATCAATCATGATAATGTATCATGGAGTAATTCATAAAAAGAAATTATATTATCTATATTGTGACATTAATGTTATTAAGGAGGATATTTGATAAAGTCTTACGTGTCAACAATGATCCATAAAGATGTAGCATGGAGCAATTCCTAAATGAATATTTCAACCATCAAGTTCACGATATAAGTAGAATCACTGTTGCATCATTCAAAAACTAAAATCTTATTTCAAGACGTGATTTGCAAATAATAGTGACATCTGATAACCATATTCCAACCATAATGAAAAATTGATATCATACGATTCATATAATGAAGGGATTTCATTATGTCATTAGGATATGTGATTGGATGCAAAGCGTTTATTATGACATTACAAATGTTCATTAGAAACAACCACATTTTCTATCAAAAGAAATTAACCAACAAATGCTTAGGATATTACATAAATCACTAAGATAGAAAAGTCACATTCAAGTGATTGAATACATTTCTATAAGGTTACAAATCTCTATTTGATAGAGTGGGGGAAATATTGACTTGGGTTTAGAAAATGCTTTAGATGCACATATATCTAGCATAAGAACTAGTTCTACAAGAGCATGTGGAATGGAGTATGTTCGAGAGACACATGCTATGTAGAATGTATAAAACCATGGTGATGGTTTTGTATTCACCGAGGTTGGTTATGTATTATTCATTATGAATAATATTTTCTACACGTAAGTAGTATATAGAAATTAGAAGATATATGAATGACCAGTTAGAATTCAATAATGGATTCCATATATCAAAGTGGAAAGGGGCTTATTATTTTGAATACTACAGTGGGTATTCATGTGAGTTGATACATGGACGGTCCAGTGTAGTACCAATAAGGCTATATTGGTAATACCAAGTCATTTTTTTCAAATCCATTAGAATTTTACTTGTCATATAAAATATCTATGATCATATTATTAGGAATTGGATGTCATTACCATCAATAATGGAAGGTGTATATATGACACAACCAATAAGGGATGGTCTCTTCACAGAATGCTAATAATGGTTGCAGGTTACTGATAACTGGTATAATATTAATGTAATGAGATCATAGAATATAAATTCGGAATAAATGTTCTTAATGTGTCTATAAGATATTTGTGGGAACAATAAAGTTTTTCACATTAAATATGTCAACAAACATATGGAAATCATATTGGTCTCCAAGATAGTTAAGACCAGGATGTAAATTATTCTCCAGTGATTGAATTAAAGTAGAAACCTATGTTCTAGGGAAAAAGATATACTTAGGTAGATCTAAAGGTTTCTTATACCTATTGAATCATATATATAGTGACATTAAATTGAAATATACAAGCTGGAACAATTCAAGATAGAATTGTTACCTTTGTCACATAGCATAATCCCTCTAGGTTGATATGTCCTGAACATGGGAGGAGATAAACGTGGTGAGTTGAAATCCATATGCTTAAGTGATAGATCAATCATGTATTACATGATATGTACAAGAACATATATAAATTGAATAAACTTTATTGTTTGTAAATATCAGTACTATTTTGGAGAAATGCAATTGAAGAAATCAAAACAACCTAATTGTACTTCGAGAAGTAAAAAAGATATGTACCTGGGAAGATGAGTTGACATGATACTAGTTTTCAGGGGAAAAAACTAGTCTTCCATAGATCCATGTGATCTTGTATCATAGTTAGGATGCAGTGATGAGAGAGATAAGCTTATATAAGATAGTGGTATCCATACCTATAATTACTGAGTATATTGCAGCTTCTAAGGAAGCTAAGAATCAGTTATATGAAATGATCTATTCTGGTTAAGGGAATCATACCTAGTAAGAAAAGTATTATCATAATATAAATTTTGATATTCTTACACGCCAAGATGTCATGTAATGAAAGAGGATAAAAGGAATATAATCAGGGTTACCGTTTCTTGAAAAAATTTTCTCAAGGATATTAAGTTGAAAAAAGAATAACATATATGCGGTGAAATCATGGAAGGATTAGTAGCTAAAGTCGTTACATATAAGAAACATGATCTTTATCAAGAGGGTAGCAAACATGTTCAGTTAGCATGTTGTCTCTAGTGTAAGATGGATTGTTGAAATTGTGGGTGACCTAGACCCGACTATTTAGTACTTTTGATTACCATATCATTTATAAAGTTAGTTATACATGATGTATTATTATCATTATAGTGTATAATTTTATGTATCCACTATTTAGTTGTAAATTCTACAGATTTATTTTCATATCAAAAGGTTATAACAGTTCCCATGCAATAATGAGAAACTATAGATACGAAGGAATTAATCTTAAACAAAGGTTTTATGGTATAGATACATCTTACGGACTAGACACAGTAGATGCTTGACTATAAGGTGTTTGGGGATCAGAAGCATTGATATTTCATCTCGTGAAGTTTGCATTTGGTGATCTCTAGTAGTGAGATCATGTGGATAAACCCACTAATAGGATCACCACATGTTTTGAGTGTCATTGGATTTTCCTATCTATGATCATGTGTAATGGTCTCCTAACTCGAGATAATTTTCAATGTATACCATTTGATCACATACTTTGATGCAAGATGAAAACCATGATATTGAAATTGTGGTTAGATAGTTTGTGTTGGGTGCGTCAGTGGTTGAATGACATTGGTTGAATGATCAAGAACGGATTTGTCACTTCCAGGTTAAGGAAGTTATATATTTTGGTCCATGTTGATCAGGATGGTAGTACCATTATAAATCCATAGCCATGTTAGTCGAAGGTAAATCCATCTAGTTAGATCAAAAAATAATAAATCAAGAAAATAATAATGACATGAGTTTGCATCCCGCTTTATGAGATATTAAAGCTAATGATATTATATTACATAGTACTTGTTGGCAGGTTTTTTGTCAGTGTTGTGATAATATTTATCACTTTAGGGGACAATATGGGTTTTTAGATCCTTGTGTTGGTCTGTGAATATTATTCACTACTATTGAGATAATGTCCTAGAGGGTCTCACGCAATAGCTTATTAAATAATCTTCCCTATTCAGTTGAATATGAATTTTGGTTATGGTGGGCCCCACCGTTGGTGTCTGGGGTGTGTCTAGGGGGATGCGATCCCAAATTAAATAAATAAATTAATATTTTTCAAGTTATTAATAATTTATAATTAATTTATTGATGTTTCAAAAATGTTTAAAGTAAATACATGAAAATATTAATTGGATGGATATTAGTTTAATATATGAATGGTTCAATTAATTTTTGTGGGAATGACTAGTCGAGATTACGACTCATTTATTATCACATAATATATTAAAGTATTACAAGAAAGTGATAATAATTTTTATGACTCAGTTCAGTAGTCATAACATGTCGTTTATAGCAAGGTAATTATTCAGGGGCAGGGAAGCAAATTTCGAGTAATTCATTAACACTCTATAAATAGAATAAATAGGAATTCACTGGTGACTATTAAAGTGATTTATCTATCTTCTTACCCCTACCACAATATAGAGAGAGAATATCTAGATTCTAGAGCTCTGCTCGATCTCTCTCTCTCTTGAATCACTTGCAAGGTGATTCAGTGATAATCAGAGGATCGAAGGCATAGTCGGATCTCCATGCTATCACCAAAAATTCGATGAATGGTGCTCCCACAATCTATTAAATCACATGTGGATGATCTAGATGAATTATGATTTGAATTCTTCATGATTAAATCACCTACAATGGTCATAGGTCTTTCAACACTTCGTATCTAAACCAAGAACTTTATAGTTTATTTGTGTTCTTAAAACTCTTCTCACGAGATACTCCACTTAAACCGAGAAACGATTCTTCGATGTCGAAAATCTCATGTCATACGTTAGTGATTTTTTTAATCCCATTTTTGGGACTTTTCTGTGTTCCCAATACCTACACTTACGCATAATATAGCATGTGATAATGTACTAAGAGTAGTTGTCTTACTAAAAGGTCCTAGCAGTTCCCCTCTTTGATGAGAACCCAGAAGTGCTATGACACTATTCTTAAATATATGTTCTATATCTCGATGATATCATTTGAGGGACAAAAATGATACGTGATATCAAGTGTGGAAACTCCTGGGAATTTGAGGCACCTTTTCAAGTTGTACACTGATGGTAATATATAGTATAGGATATCATGAGAACGAGACTCGCCAGTAAGAAATCCAAATTTATATGTGTCATTTGATGTTTCTATCATTGAACATGAGTACTAATACTTAGACATTAATATTATTATTAATTAGTGTTTTGAGTCACATAATTTAATTTATTTATGAAAACCAAGATGATGTATATTCATAGTGACCCTACTGGAAAAAAACTATATACCCACAGTTGTACAAAACCTCTGGGTATAGGTCCGCCCTATACCAACAAATTATAAATAATCTTGGGTATAGGTTTCGTGGGAATACAGTTTCAAGGGAAAGACCTACACCCATGTTTTATAAAAAACAATGGGTATTGATATCATAGAAAAATCATAGGATGGACTTATACCCACAGTTTTTTTAAACCATGGAAATAGGTTTCACATGGAAAAAATCCCTAAGAAGAACCTATACTCACGGTTTGACCAAATGGTATGTATAGGTTGGCCCATTATTTTTTTGTAATAATAAAAAAATATATTAATATATATATATATACTATAAGAACATAAATAGGGTAATAGGGTACTGTCAAGGTTGTTGGACTGTACGCGGTAAGTGCTGGGATAAAATTCTAGTGGATGAGTTTTTTAATAAATGACATATACCCACAGTTTGGTCAAACTGTGAGTATAGGTCTATACTGATGCCTCCACACAATGGTTTATAAAACCATGGGTATATCCTATACTCATTGTTTTATGGGCTATACCTATGGTTATAAACCATGGGTATGGGTTTTTTTCAGTCGTGTCTGGTAGGATACGTTGGGTATGTCATAAGAAATATTGTATTAATAACTAATGAGAGAAACTATTTTTACCTTCTTCTCTTTAATGGAATTTGATATCTTAGGCCCTTTTATATAAATGATATAGCCTAAATAAATACATGGTCATGGTGTTATATAGGTAAATTTGATTTCCAAAAAGTCAAATAAAGATACATCGAGCCCATAGGTTAATGACACACGTGTGCAACCTTCTTGACTAAAGATATCCTGATACAGAGATTATGTTACAAAATGATCATATGTATAAGGTATTATGTCGTTTCATCATTAAATTATTTTTATATGGGTGTCTTGGCATTTGGGTAGATGCTACCCTTGGACTTTAGGGTGTTTTGCCTAATTTCACGGAGAAAGAGGACTAAAGGACTGACCACACACTAAGTGTATCTAGAATCATTGTTAAATAGTATATTATTATTTATTATCTAATAAGTTCAGTAATTATTATTATATCATGTTGTTTAATAATTATTCATGTCTGCTCAATTTCATATATTCCATCACTAGTTATTTGAGAAAATATAATGTGAGCAGTATATTTAATAAAATTTTATTTTCTATTTAGTGAAAATAATATTTATTTATTTGTTGGTGAATAATATAGTGATATATATTTATTAAATAAATATTCATTATTCGGGGATATATAAATATTATGGGGGAATGGAGGACCAAATTTTTAGGTCTGGTGATGTAAATTTAATATGATTTGATTAAATAATGTTTTATTTAATTCTCATGTTAAGTTCATGTCAAGGAAATAATATTATTATTATTATTTTAAACATGGGGTTCCACAAGGAATCAAATAAATATTAAAGAGAACTTGTGAAAATATATATTTCTAAACTCTATTGTTATTTAAACCAAATTATATTATTTTCAACAAAGACAATTCATTTTGTGTTGTGCACAATGACAGTCGAAGAGAATCCTCTCAATCCTTAAAGAGCTCCCTCTCCAAGAACCCTCACAATAATAGAGAGTGCTCTTTTTCTCCCATTCACTCTCATGTCAATAAATATTAAGGGAAATACTTTTCAAGTGATTCAAATTCCAATCAAAGGTGAACGATGCAAGCAATCTAGGACTTGGAGGTCCCTACAGGGATGTTTGGATATTTGTGGAACATATGTGGATCATCGCTAGAGGGATTTTTTTATTATTGAAACACAATGGACCTACAACATAGATCAATTTTCAGTTCCATCAACAAAGAAATAATTCACACTAGGTAATTCATTAATTGATTAAATTAACTATCAATAATGTCGATGAGACTCTATTTGGTTCAAATGTTTTATTCCATTTTTTGTTTTCATTGATTTTTTTTATCACACCATTTATCATCGTATAGATCTTATATTGACCATCTATCATGAAAAAAAGAAAATATGGGCATGACCCATCACACTCTTCCGCTATGCCCTGAACATATATCACCTACAAGAGTTCTAACTCAAGTCAATCTATCTTCATACATGTCTTGGATGAGTTTAATATTCTCCATGTGTACCTCTTTTATTTTAAGAATCTTACCAAAAACCTCAATGGGAACTTTATCATCTTCCTTCGACAAATCAATAGAAACCATATTAAAATTTAGGTATTTTTATCGATAATAGTCCATTAGATCTCTAATAAAATAAATTTTTTATGTTGTTGAATTTCCAGGTATAAAACCTAATTCATTATCCGAAACATTAGTTTTCCTTCGAATTCTCTGTTCAACTTCACTCTCTAAAATATTCAAGGTATGACTTATAAGATTAATTACACTGTAATTCCCATAACATAAAATGTCTCCTTTATTTTTCTACACAAGTACTAGAGAGATATTCCTTTATTATTAAAATAGTTTGGGTGAGGGGGATACAAAGAAACAAAGAAAACCTATGGAACCTACAATTAATCAGAGATACCCAAACTCGAGACCTCCTATGAGACCCCTCAAAGGCGTAACCATTAGGCTATGCCCCTGGGAGAAAGATTTATTTCTCCATTCATTTGGAATTTTCTTATATTTTTTAATTTCATTAAATAACACAGTGGGACAATTAATACCCAACTCCCATAAATATTTCCAAACTTCAATATAGATGTTATCTTACCCAACTACTTTATCATTTTCTATCCATCTTAAATCTTCTTTTACATCAAAAGGACAAAATGTATTATAAAAGATATAATTTATTTCCTCTCTACTAATGTTGAGATTATCTATGTCTAATAAACACATCCACTCGTCATTGAAGAGATAATGAAATTAGAATACCCATTTTTCATAATTTCTTCATCCTTAAAAAGGGTACATACTTTTTCAACTTTTATGCCCCATACATGATATAAATCTATAAATTGTAACCCTATTCCTCTAGCTAAACTATAGAATATTATTTCACAATTCATAGTTTGTAATGAATGGTAAAAATCCTTAATAAAATTAGATTTGGTGTCACTAACTACATTCATATAAACTCTATGAGAAACATGACATGGAACCCAATAATCATCATTACAACAATGGTATAAAGGTTTAAAACAGTATCGTTTTGCTTTAAATTTATGTTGAACATTCTCATTCAACCACCATAATTCTATCACTTTATAAAAAACCCCTTTACTATAATAGAAGTAACTATATTGAAAACACTTTTAGCCACCTCATTCCACATGTAATTACCAATTCCTTGAACTTCCCAATCCCCTTATTTTAAAAATATGTTCTTAAATTACATTAAATGGTTTTCCTTTAGGCATCAATATCTGATTTTTGGATTCTATAATTATTTTAAATTTCTATTATAATTCATAACATGCAGGTATAAAACTAATAATTGATATTGGGTGGTCATACTTGTTAAAGTTGGTGACCTAGAACAAACTTTTTTTACTTTGATTACATGAATATTTGATGTATTAAATATTAAATTAAACACCTTATTATATATTGTTCACTATTATGCATGAACATAAGGTAATAATGTGAAATATTATTTTTCTCATTCATAAGTTCAAAGTCGTTACCCTCTATGATGAGCGGATTGAAGTGCTATGACAATATTCTTAATATAGTTATATAGTTGGATACATACTATTATAAGAAACATAGTATATAGTTCATCAGGTGTGAGTACTCGTAAGCCGATGAGACTTCTCATGAAGTTCACCCTTGGTAATATTCATGATGGAAGATTATGAAAACAGACCCATGGGTAGGAATTACGCATGTTTGGTGTCATCATATATTTCAATCATAGGCCTATTTAATATCTTCTCATTAAATCAAAAAGTAGATAGGCTCATGATCGGGTCATTTAATTAATTATTTATTTTCTGTCTAATGCATTTAAATTTTATTTATTTATGCAAGAACACAATCATATAAATGAATTAATTAATATAAAAATATGAAATTTAAATAAAAATTATTATGGAAAAATGTTTTATATAAACATGGTTTATTAATTAAGTAAAAATCCACGTAAATATTAACAAGAAATGAAAAGGAAAAAATATGAAAACAAATTATGCATAATAAAATAAAATTCCTAAATCTAATATTAAGTCAAACGAAGCCTTTCATTACTTTGTTAGGAAAAAAACTCAATAGAACTATCTGTTTTACCATCCCTTGTTGGGACACCTACTTTTATAAGGGGTGTTATTATTAAAGTTTCATGTTAAGTTAATGATTTTACATCAAGAGGAGTATGCCTTGCTAGACTTGGTGTAATTTGGAGGAAAGTGTTGAGAAAAGCCATGTCAGGTTTTTTGGATTAGGGAGTCCACTCAACGGATCAAGGAGCTACAATCCCATAGTTGGAAAAGACATGCCTACCTAAATACCTTCAAAATAGCTTCACCAACCCTTGTTGGGGTTATGTGATGGAGAATACGAATCCCTTTCACTAGAATGTCCTATAAACTAGACATTACATGTTTAATGATGATGGATATTTGGACTTGATAAAATAGTATGAGATTTAATAAAATCTAATAATTATTGCTCACAAAATCTGTAATCAAGAAAAGTTCTAATTATATACTATTTTAATTGTAGAATAAAATTATAATCTTTCTATCACTAAAATAAATATTGGATAAATGAAATATACTCAATATATGTAACTTCAAGGAGTGTCTTAGAAACCTACGGGTTGTTCTATACTATGAACGGAAAACTTACATGATAGAATCATCAATGCATGATCTTCCTATTAAAGAGGTGTGTGATGAAGATTTCCTAGCCTACAAAAAAACATATTAACAATTAATTATGTGTTCAATTTTAGATTCTTTCATATGTTTCTAGTGAAATCATGAAGTCTCATGAAAACATTGATGTGTATAGCATGCTTGAGAACCTCAATGGCCTTTAACAGGAGAGTTCTAGACAAGAATGGTTGTGATTTACAAGGTTCTCTTGCAGAGTAATCCTGGAGAGGGTTCCCCAGTTAAGCCTAACATAGTCAAATGCATTGGAAATATTGAGTGCCTAGAGGTTCTTGTGTTTAATCTCCATGAATAACTGATCACTAATCTCATTCTGAAATCACTCCCTCAGATCTTCTCCATTTTTTTGTGGATTTTAATATGAACAACATTGAGAAGTGTAACACCTAATATTTTTATGTGAAATATTATGTTTTTTTGTTATATAAATCATCAAAGGAATATTTCACTACACACAACACTATCTTGTCTTTCTTTACACTCAATCGATACCTTCCTCGATAGCTTGCGATGTACGCAATACTAAGTTTCACTAAATAATGATATGCTATTAAAATATTATTAAAACTAGATGTTATGAATAATAATACCCACTTTTTGAAATTTTATAAATTTTATCTTTCAAAATTTAATTGATTTTTGGATTCGGAATATCGATATTATCCTAGGTTTCAATTTTGGTATTTTTCAGAAAACATTAAATTTTTGATGAATAGTGAAAACACTATGTTCCTATTTAAAAAATGACTTTTTATTTAAATTTATTTTAGGAAAAAATTGATACATAATACCTATATAAGTTCAATGTAATTCATTGGAGTCATTTTATAAAAATATTGATATATATAAATATTATTGAACTTTTCACAGTCTTTTACCCATCTCCTATGAGAATTTGCAAATTTACATAAAACATAATTTTACCGCTTCTGTGAGTCGAATTTCTAAAATCCTAGAGACATGGTTAATATCAAGGAGAAAAATGTGGTACAATATGATAAAAATAATTTTTGGTGAATAGTGACTTTTTACTTTTTCTTACCACGGTTAAAAGTAAATAGGGTAATTAAGGGTAAAAATGTAATTATTATTACCCTAACACACGTCCTAATTCAATTGGATAGGTTTAATTCGACCAAAAACAACCTTAGGAATAAAATATGACCGTTCAGGTCCACATAGATTATATTAGGACATTTATTATTACTTTATTTAAAGAAGAGTTAAAATAGTTAAAATCGAAGTTTAATAACTAAAACATTTTTTATATAGGGTAATACAAAAGATAATTTCAACTATAAATATTCATTAAAACTCTAAAACGATTTCCTACATAATGGTATTTTATTTGTTAATTTTTGACATTACATAAGTTAATTTATTCTTGACACAATGATGATGCAGTAATTACCTTATTAATAAAATATTAACATAATTGATGTTATAAATACCCAAATAAAAGTAATTTGAGACTTTTTATGAATTAAAATAATTTTATAGGTTATTATGACATTTTAGTATTGATTTAATTAACATTTTTAGAACTAATAATATGTTGTTATGATTTTCACAAAAATCAATTACCAAATAGTGTTAAAATTGACATAAAATAGTTTTTAAAACAAATATTATATTATTAATTGTTATTTTATTCCAAAAAATCTATGGTTCGGCCAAATAAGTTAGCTAAGGTAATATATACTAATAATGAACAACTTGGGGTTCGTTTGTCTTGTTATAGTATGTTTATAAACCTTATAGTATAAGAAAACAAGAAGACATGGTAAAAGTAAAATTATTTAACATAAAGTTAAATATAATTGATAAGGTTAAAATAGAAACCTGAACTTGTCTAAATTCTATTTTATGAGAGGATTAAGACCCATACCCACCTTATCTTATAAATAAATCAATTTGGAGCTATTAAAAACCTAATATGACTTTATAATAAAATAATAATTTTAGTTTTTTCCAAAGGTGCCCCTCCCCTCCCTTATAAAAGGGCACCTTCTCCCTCTCCTCCTCACACCACATTGAACCTTCATGCTCGGCCAATACCTGTCAATTTCTCTTCTACACTTCCCTATTAATATTCTGGAGGTCTTGGTCTTCCTCAATGACCAATTTTAGTGCCCTATGTAAAGGTTACAAAGAGGTGTGTTTAAGAAGAGGTAATATTCGTTACCGATTATTAAAAATTTATTTCTTCTTCTACTTATTCGTATTTAGTTGTTTCATTATGAATTAATAAAATCTGTATCACTAATATAATGATATTTTATTATAAATATTAAACAACACTATTTCACCTTCTATCCATCCTACGGAAAATGAAATCACTGCGCGTGCGTACGTACGGGATACCGTCTCCACACCATGGTGTAATCTGTTTTCCACCACCACCTTACTTGGATGGGTATAATGGTGTTAATAATAACTATATATGATTATTGTAAATTTATATTGATTTTTAAATAGTATACATACACACCAATACAATTCCACGATTATGGTAACGATATCATCGCTCGTGCGTACGTACAAAATATCATATCCACGATGTGATGCGACTCGTTCTACATGATCTTTGTTGCATAATGATTATATAAATGAATTGAATGAATAAATATGATATATATTACTCTAATACCATTTTTTAAATGAGGTATCTATAACCTAAAAATAATAATAAGAATTTATTCTACAAAACACGCATAAGAACAAAAAGAAATAAACACCCGAATAACAAGTAGTAGTGAAATATTACTAATAAGAAGCTAAGAATCTTAGAATATGACCATATATGATATCATAACAATGGGTATAATTCTGGAATAGGTCAATGACATTATTTAAATCATTATACATTAGTTTTGGACACGTTTGAAGATAATCGGACCCAAGGTAAGGAAAATATCAAAATCTCATTTTTATCTGAGATTGTTTATACATTGGTATTTAATGGGGAGTATTTATCATCCACATCCATGTTTCTTCAATATGTAATATTATTTCTATCCTCCTAAAATTTTTTAAATCCAATTTTACCCATTGGTGAGTTTTTAGTAAAAGAAATTAAAGGAATCTTTTGTTGTTTTTATTACGAGGTACTTTTTGACTTTTCCGGACAAAGTACGAGAAGATTGTTTTTTTAACTTATACGGACTAAATGGTTTTTCAGAAAATTATTTCCATGAAGCTTGATTTAAAATTTTTCAAGTTTATGTTTAATCAAATTCTTTTACTTTAAAATTTTATGACATGTTAAGAAAGGAAAAATGTTTTTGATGTAGAAAGGATATTTTCCTTAAGAATTAAGTTCAAGTGTTTTATCAAATTTATTTTCCATCTAATATAATATAGGGTTCTGTTACTATCCATATTTTTTACATTGATTTGATTATGTTAGGATGGAAATATTTTTATGATATCCTTTTAACTTATATGGTTTAAGTAATGATGGTATGATGTTTATGAATCTCATTCTTATTACATGGGTTATGCTATGACGTATGATTTATGATTTTGTGGAACACATAAGAATGGTTTCATTATTAGATGGGTGGGACCTATATATCCATCCAATGCATTGGGTAAAGATTTATATCTCATGTGATCGACATGGCTAGAACGACAGGTTAATCTAGTTCAGTGAAACATGACTGAAACGAGGAGTGAACTCGGTTCAGAAATGGACTTTGTCCGCTAAGATAGTCTTGGAAATGAGTTTGTACTAATAAGAAATGATTCTATATGATTATGTGTGTATGCCACAAAGTTTCATGTTGTAATTTATGATTATTTGGATTAAATTTCTCAATTATGATTGATCCCATGTCATGATATTATGATCTCTTTTGCAGGATAAGATTTTCAAAATGTTATGTTCTTAAGAATATGATATGATTGATATTTCTTTTGTTTACCCTTACTAAGCATTTGAGCTCACCCTTTTGTATGTTTTCTTTTCCCCAGGTCTATAAGAAGGTAATTAAGTAGGATATGCCAAAAGGGACTCTAGAAATGATGAAATAAATGTGAGACAACGTAAATGATTTATGAACCAGTAGTTTATGTTTCCCAGTTTCTAAAGACACTATACCTATATGGTCCTTTCATGGTTTTGTTATATGTTGTAATAAGTGTGGTTCAAATTTAAATTAATAACAATGTATGTAATTTATGGATCGTTATAGTTGGTATCAGAGTAAAGGTATAGTCAACCTTTGGAAACTAGGATGTGAAAACCTTAGTAAAAACCCTAAGGATATATCTAAGCATAGAACACAATCTTAGTGTTTTATAAATGTCCATGAATAACCTATGTTAAGAATTTAAGTGTAAAATTTTATTCTAGATTATGTGGTTTTCCTATTATAATTAGTATTTTTCACACTATTCATCGTGGTTTTAGTCAATGGCTGGAACCCAAAGGAACCGTGTTAATGCGGAATGCGACGGGCAATGCAATGATTATCCCCCAGAGCAACTAAACATTATGGGAGCTGGAATGAAGAATCTTGTAGCCATTATCACACAACTTTCTCAAGCGATGAATCATGCAGGACTTCCAAACGAGAAAAGGATAGGGAAACATTCTATTGAATCCTTCATAAGGCAGCGTCCACCCTCATTCGGTGGGTCTACTGATCCATTAGTTGCTAGAAAATGGATTAGTACTACAGAAAAGATATTTTCAGTTCTTCAATGTTCTAAACATGACAATGTCATCTTAGCAGTGTATCGTTTGTATGGTGATGCTGGTCAATGGTGGAATCTTTTCAAGAATATGAGGCAAAGATAATAAATTGAGTCCTTGTAATGGGATGAGTTCAAGAACTTATTTTCCAATAAGCACTTCCATCGTATTCATCAAAAGAAGATGGTGAAGGAGTTTCTTGAACTAAAGCAAAAGTATGATGAATCAGTTGGTACCTATGAAGAAAATTTTACAAGACATTCAAGGTATGCTTCTGGGATTATTATCCAACCTGAGAGTAAGATCGATCGATTCTTTAGTGGTTTAAAACCAAGTATTCGAAGGTCATTATCCATAAGGGACTTCAATAGTTGCGAGGAAATTGTTTGATGTGCTCTCAAGGTTGAGTTGGAGATTAGACTAAAACATCAATCATATAGGTTTGATAAGAAGAGGAAAATGGAATTCAAAGGAAAATCTAAAGACCACACTAAAAAGAAGATGAGTTTTCCCTTATGTTCAAAGTGTGAAAAGAAACATGGAGGGAGTTTTCTTAAAGGGATGAGTAAATGTTTCAAATGTGGAAAAGAAGATCATCGGGCATTTGAATGCAACAATGATGGGAAGAAGATGTCTAGTGATGCGAACAAAGAAAAGGCTACACACAGTGCACCTCCTACACTTCAATGTTACAAGTGTAAGGAAATGGGGCATTATGCTAATCAATGCCCTAATCCAAGGGTTTTTTATGATGATCGATTTCAATAAACTTTTAAGGCTAAAGGAAAAGGAAAGTCACATGAAATTTCTATCAGCGATGTGGAGTATGATTACGAAGTGGTGAAAGGTACACTTTCCATCCACTCTAAATTAGAAAATGTTTTATTTGATTCTGGATCCACCAACTATTTTATTTATCAATAAATTTCTATGGGTATCTCCGTATTACCTCAACAATTAGATGTTGAGATAGGTGTGGCAACCCCTAATTGCACAACAATCGCATCAAAAGTTTATAATTCTTCTCCGATTGATGTTTTTGGGAAAGTGCTTCGTGAAAATCTTATGATCTTTCCTATAGTTTAATTTCATGTGATTCTTGGCATGGATTTACTTTCTTTATGTAGGGATCATATCAATTTCCAAATAAGGAAAGTCAGATTTCATATTGCAGATCAATCTATGATCGTCTATCGATGAAAAAGATGAACATAACCTTCCAGTGGAAATTTCTTCCATCTTATGGGTCTTGATTCCACTAAATGAAGGTTATTTATCTCAAATGTTTGGAAAGAAACTCATGATTAAGAATATTCCCATTTTACGGGAGTTTGTTGATCTTTCCAGAGGAATTTCTAGTTCTTCCACCAAATCGTGATGTTTAGTTTTCAATAGAACTCATGTCGGTTTCTATGCCCATTTCAATGACACCTTATAGAATGGCCCCAATTGAGTTTTATGAATTGAAGAAGCAACTCCATGAGAATATTGATAAGGGATTCATACGCCCTAGTGCGTCACCTTGGGCAGCACCTGTTCTGTTTGTTAAGAATAAAGATGGATCAATGAGACTCGGCATTGATTATTGAGAACTTAACAAGATTGCTATCAAGAAAAAATATCCTCTCCCACGCATTGATGACTTTTTTGACCGACTACATGGAGCTCAATACTTTTTGAAGATTGATCTTCATTCAGGGTATCATCAATTAAGGGTCAAAAGGGAGGATATACCAAAGACCACTTTCCATACAAGGTATGGACACTATTAATTAATAGTGATTCCATTTGGTCTTATTAATGCCCCTGCTATCTTCATGGATCTAATGAATAGAGTCTTTAGAGACTATCTTGATTAGTTTGAGGTAGTATTTATAGATGATATTATTTTCTATTCAATGATCAAGGGAGAACACAAAGATCACTTGAGAATTGTATTGAAGACCCTGAGAAAGGAGAATTTTTATGCCAAATTTACCAAGTGTGAATTTTGGCTTCAAAAAGTGGCATTTTTGGGTCACATAATCTCAAAAGAGGGGATATCTGTGGATCCAGCAAAAACAGAGGTTATCGAAAGATGGTCAAGACAAACAACAGTAACTGAGATCTGAAGTTTTCTTTGTTTGGCTGGATATTATCGACGTTTTGTGAATGATTTTTCATGATTATCTAACCCACTCACCAAATTGACTCAGAAAGGAGTTAAGATTTTTTGGAGAGTGGAATGTGAAGATAATTTCAAGGAGTTAAAAAGAAGGTTATCTAGTTCACCTGTGCTCACACTACCATATAGTGGAGAAAGTTTTGTGATCTACAGTGATGCATCCAAGAAGGGATTGGGGTGTGTTCTCATGAAAAATGATATGGTGATAGATTATGCCTCATGAAAAATGAATATCCATGAGCAAAATTACCCAACTCATGATTTAGAGTTAGCTGTGGTAATCTTTTCATTAATGATTTGGAGTCATTATCTTAATGGTGAAAGGAATGATATTTATACTGATTATAAAAGTTTAAAGTATATTTTCACACAAAAGGTGCTGAATATGCGCCAAAGAAGATGGTTAGAGCTGATTAAGGATTTTGACTTCTCAATTCATTACAACCCTGGAAAAGAAAACATGGTGGAAGATGCATTAAGTCACCAAGACCATGCTAGCTTATCCATGATGAGGATCACAAAAGATCCAATATTTATGGATTTACAAAGTATGGATCTTGGAATTATAATGTAAGGGGAAAAGTCATATCATTCTCAAATGAATGTTCAACCATATATACATGTGATTAATAAAGAGGCATTGAATGAATATGTAGAGCTGCAAAAGAAGGTGAGAAATTTTCCTGAATTTAAACTTGATTGTGATGGGATAATAAAGATCAGAAATCAGGTTTGTTTTCCTCACATCTTAGAATTAAAGAAGGAGTTTCTAGATGAGGCTCATAGTTCTTCATTCTCTATTTATCCTGGAAGCACGAAGATGTATAGGGACCTGAAAGAGTACTTCTGGTGGGATGGCATGAAAAGTGATGTTGCTGAATATGTCTCTCGATGCTTGGTTTATCAGCAAGTTAAATCTAATAGACAGAAGTGGAAGAGGATGTTACAACCCTTACCCATACCCGGATGGAAATGGGAAAACATCACTATGGACATTTTCACCAGACTTCCTAAAACATCCAAAGGCAATAATTCTATCAGGGTCATAGTTGATCATCTTATAAAGTCGGCGCACTTCATTGTTATTAGATAAGATTTCTATCCGGATCAGCTTGAAAGGATATATGTAAAGGAAGTGGTAAGATTTCATGGAGTACCACTTTCCATCATATATGACCAGGATCCGAGGTTTACCTCAATGTTTTGGTGAAGTCTTCATTATACTCTGGATACAGAGTTGAGTTTCAGCACTGCTTATAATCCTCAGACAGACGGTCAGTCTGAGAGGAAAATTCATACTCTAGAAGATATGTTGAGAGCTTGCTCTAGGGATTTGATAAGAGGTTGGGATAAACACCTACCTTTGGTGGAATTTTCTTATAATAATAGTTTTCACTCTGGTATTCAGATGGCTCCTTATGAAGCTCTCTGTGGAAAGAAATACAGGACTCCAACTTGCTGGGATAAAGTTGGGGAAATAAAGCTATTAGGACCTGATCTTGTTGATGAGATGACAGAAAAGGTCTAATCTATTCTACAACACATAAGAGTATCTCAGAGTCGAAAAAAAAGTTATGCCGATAACTGAAGAAAAGACCTATTGTTTGAAGTGGGTGATAAATTTTTGTTACGAATATCTCCTCGGAAGATAGTAATGAGATTTGGAAAAAGGGGAAAGCTGAACCCTAGGTATATCAGTCCTTTTAAAATACTTGATCGTGTTAAGAATGTAGATTACCGATTGGTGATTCCACCGAATCTATCTCATGTTCATGATGTGTTCCATGTATCTATCTGGAGAAAGTAAATACCCGATCCTTCAAATGTACTCGGCTCAGATGTTGTACCACTGGAGCAAGATCTTTCTTATGAAGAACAACTGATAGAGATTCTGGATCGTAGCGAAAAAGTTCTACGTAACAAGAACACTCGCTTGGTGAAAGTTTTATGGAGGAACCACCAATTAGAAGAAGTTACATGGGATATTGAGGATATGATGAGGGAGAGGTATCCTCATATGTTTGTTACAAAGTGATGAATTTCAAGGGAAAAATTCATTTTAAGGGGGGTAGAATGTAACACCTGAGATTTTTATGAGAAATATTCTGTTTTTATGTTATATACATCATCAAAGGAATCTTTCACTACACACACCACTATCTTGGATTGCTTTACACGCAATCACGACCTTCCTCGATATCTTGTGTTGTACGCAATACCGAGTTTCACTAAACAATGATATGCTATTTAAATATTATTAAAAATAGCCGTTTTGAATTGTAATATCCACTTTTTAAAATTTTATAAATTTTTTCATTCAAAATGGACTTCATTTTTGGATTTGGAATATCAAAATTATCCTAGGGTGAAATTTTGGTATTTTTCTAAAAACTTTCAATTTTTGATGAATAGTGAAAACAGTAGGTTACTATTTAAAAACCGACTTTTTATTTAAATAATTATTTATTTTATTTAAATTTATTTTAGGTAAAAATTGATAAATAATACCTATATCAGTTCAATTTATTTAATTGGAGTCATTTTATAATAATTTTTGATATATAAAAATTTTATTGAGCTTTTCACCGTCTTTTACCCACCTCCTAGGAGAATTTGCAAATTTACATAAAACATAATTTTACAGCTTCTATGAGTGGAATTTAAAAAATCTGAGGGACATGGGTAATATCAATGAGTGAAATGTGGTTCAATATGTTAAAAATATTTTTTGGTGAATAGTAACTTTTTACTTGTTTTTACCACGGTTAAAAGTAAATAGAGTAATTAAGGGTAGAAATGATATTATTATTACCCTAAAACATGTCCTAATTCTATTGGATAAGATTAATTAGACCAAAAACAACCATAGGAATAAATGATGACCATTTAGGTCCACTTGGATTAGATCAGGACATTTATTATTATTTTATTTAAAGAATAGTTAAAATAGTTAAAATCAATGTTTAATAACTATTTTTTTAATATAGAGTTATACATAAGATAAATTTTACTTTAAATATTAATTAGAAATCTAGAATGATTTATTACATAATGGTATTTTAATTGTAATTTTTAGACATTAAATAAGTTAATTTATTTTGGACACAATGATGATGCATTAATTACCTTATTAATGAAATATTAACATAATTGATGTTATAAATACCCAAATAAATGTAATTTGAGACTTTTAATGAATTAAACTACTTTTATAGGTTCATATAAAATGTTAGTATTTATTTAATTAACGTTTTATGAACTAATAATGCTGTTATGATTTTCACAAAAATCAATTACCAAATAGTGTCAAAATTGACATAAAATAGTCTTTAAAAAACATATTATATTATTAATTGTTATTTTATTCTTAAAAATCTAAGGTTTGTCCAAATGACTTATATAAGGTTATATATATTAATATTGGTCAACCTTCTGTTCGTTTGGCTTGTTATAGTAAGTTTATTAACCTTATAGTGTAAGAAAACATGATGACACGGTAAAAGTAAAATTATTTAACTTAAAGTTAAATATAAATGATAAGGTTAAAATAGAAACCTATACTTGTCTAAATTATATTTTATGAGATGATTTCGAACCATCCCCACCTTAGATTCGAAATAAATCAATTTGGATCTATTAAAAACCAAATATGACTTTATAATAAAATAACATTTTTTGTTTTTCCAAAGGTGCCCCTCTCCTCCTTTATAAAAGGGAAACTCCTCCCTCTCCTCATAACACCACTTTGAGCCTTCAAGCTTGGCCAACCCCTGCCAATTTCTCTTCTACACTTCCCTAGTAATATTCAAGAGGTCATGGTTTTCTTCAAAGACCAATTTTTGTGCCCTAAGAGGAGGTTTCAAAGAGGCATGTCGAAGAAGAGGTAATTTCTGTTACCAATTCATTCAAATTTATTTCTTCTTCTACTTATTCATCATTAGTTGTTTCATTATGAATTAATAACATAAGTATCACTCATATACTGATATTTTATTATGAATATTAAATAACTCTATTTCACCTTCTATCCATCCTACGGAAAATGAAATCACCGCGCGTGTGTATGTACGGAATACCGTCTCCACACCGTGGTGTAATATGTTTTCCACCACCACCATTCCTGGATGGGTATAATGGTGTAAATGATAATTATATATGATTATTGTAAATTGATAATGATTCTGAAATAGTATACAAACACTCCAATACAATTCCACGATCATGGTAACGATATCATCGCTCGTGCGTACGTACGGAATACCGTCTCCACGATGTGATGTGACTCGTTCTACATGATCTTCATTGCATAATGATTTTATAAATGAATTTAATGAATAAATATGATATATATTACACTAATACCATTCTATAAATTAGGTATCTATAACTTAAAAGGAAGAATAAGTTTTCATTCTACAAAACACACATAAGAATAAAAAGCAATAAACACCCGAATAACAAGTGGCAATGAATAATTACTAATAAGAAGATAAGAATATAAGAATATGACCATATATGATATCATAAATATGGTTATGATTCTGGAATAAGTAAATTAAAATATTTAAATTATTATACAGGAGGTTTAGACACGTATGAAGAAAATCGGTCCTAAGGTATGGAAAAATCTCACAATCTCATTTTTATCCGAGATTGTTTATACTTTGGTATTTACTGGGGTGTATTTATCATCCATATCAATGATTCCTCAATATTAAATTATATTTCTATCCTCCTAATATTGTTTAAATCCAATTTTACCCATTTTTGGGTTTTTAGTAAAAGAAATGAAAGGAATCTTTTTTAGTTTTTATTACGAGGTACTTTTTGACTTTTACGGCCGATGTACGAGAAGAATGTTTTTCTAACTTATAAGACATGAATGGATTTTTAGAACATTATTTCCATGAAGCTTCCTTTACATGTTTTCATGTTTATTTTTAATCAAATTCTTTTAGATTAAAATGTTATGACATGTTAAGAAAGGAAAAAAAAATTTTGAAGTAGAAAGGATATTTTCCTCAAGAATGAAGTTCAATTGTTTTATCAAAATTATTTTCCATCTAAGATAATATAGTGTTCTATTCCTATCCCTATTTTTTACATTTATTTTTTTATATTATGATGGAATTATTTTTTTGATTTCCTTTTATCTTATATGGATTATGTAATGATGGCATGATGTTTATGAATCCCATTCTTATTACTTGGGTTATGCTATGATGTATGATTTATGATATTGTTGCACACATAAGAATGGTTTCATTATGAGATGGGTGGGACCTATATATCCCTCCAATTCATTGGGTAAATCTTTATATATCATGATAAAGACATGGCTGGAATGACAGGTTAATCCGGTTCAGTGAAACAGGACTGAAACGAGGAGTGAACTCGGTTCAAAAATGGACTTTGTCCACTAAGATAGTCTTGGCAATGAGTCTTGACTAATAAGAAATGATTCTATATGATTATGTGTGTATGCCAAAAAGTTTCATGTTTTATGTTATGATTATTTTGATTACATTTCACTGTTATGATTGATCCCATTTCATGATATTATGATCTCTTTCGCAGGATAAATTTTCAAAATATTTTGTTCTTAAGAATATGATATGATTGATATTTCTTATGTTTACCATTACTGAGCATTTAAGCTCAACCTTTTGTATGTTTCCTTTTCCGCAAGTCTAGAAGAAGGGTATTAAGTAGAATATTCCAAAAGTAACTCTAGATATGATGAAATAAATGGGAGACAATGTAGATGATTTATGAACCAGTTGTTTATGTTTCCCAGTTTCTAAAGACACTATACCTATACGGTCCTTTCATGGTTTTGTTATATTTGGTAATAAGTGTGATTCAATTTTGAAGTAATAACAATGTATGTAAATTATGGGTTGTTATAAGAAGTCTCTATGAGATTTAATTATCCCCCTTCCCCAAGAAGATAATGATATGAAGCATGAAAAGCCTTCTGTCCTTTTGGTGAAAAATCTGAATGGGAAAGCAAAGAGAATTGATCCCAAAACGTCTTCATGAAATTTCAAGAAGAAGAAAAAGATAAAAGGGGAAGCAATGGAACATGATGATATATGTTTCACATATAGTAATAAGGTACACTAGATGAAAAAAAGCTTCCATATAAATAACCGAGGGAAGCTTCAGGTACGTTTTTTATTGAGTGAAATTTATCTATTTCTAAACATTTTGTATTAGATACAACCTTTGGTGCTCACATATGTATTAAAATTTAGGAACCAAGTATATTCAGAAATTTTGACAGAGGGGAGGTAGATTTATGAGAAACCAATGGATATAAGCTTGTAGTTGTTACAATAGAGGAATACCACCTCATACTGTCGACCGTAATGATCTTGGTTTTAAATGGTTGTTATTATGTTACTTAAGTTACCAAAAGAAATATTTTTGTATCCAGAATAGATACAGAAGGATTTATTTTCAAATTTGGAAATAAATGTTTTTTATTTTATAAATATATCATCTATTATGGTAAGACACATTTACATAATGATCTTTATGTCTTGGATTAGATGAACTAATTAACGACAATCAATAATGAAGTTACTTGACATAACCAATGCCACACCAAAATATTGAATCACCCTCTAGGTCATATAAATGAAAAATTCTTGAAAAAATTACATCAAGATAGATATTTGAATTCTTTCAAACTAATACCACTTTGTATATGTCATGTATGTTTTCATGGAAAAATGATCAAATCCCCATTTTGTGGGAGAGGATAAAGGGATAATGAAATTCTTGAATTAGTTCCTACCAATTTTTGGGATCATATCTTATTGAAGAAAGGGGTGGGTTCTCATAATTCACAGCTTTTAATGATTATTTTATAATATATTGATATATATACATAATGAGGTATAAGTCATATTATTTTGATAAATTCAAGCAATACAAAATGAAGATGAGAACCATCTTAGTAGGACGATTAAGAAACTCCACATAGACTAATATGGATTATATCTTAATCAATACTTCATTGATTACTTATGGGATTTTGGGATCTTATCTCGACTCCCCCCTCCTTACACACCTCAGTGGAATGGTCTAAGATAAAGGAGGAACCACACCTTGTTGGACATGGTGAGATCAATGATGAGTTATGAAAGTATTCCATTATCCTTTTGGGGATATACGTTACAAAAAGAAGAAAAAATTCTAAACCAAGTACTAACTAAATTGATAAATTCTATTCCATACGAATTTTGGAGTGGAAGAAAAACCATGTTATTGAATTTACAGGTGTGGGGAAGTGAAGAATTTGTTATCACCTTTTCAGGTAACAAAATTACACCCCGTGGAATAATGTGTACCTTTATAGGATACCCTAAGGAAATAAGAGGATATTACATATACAAACCCTTGGAAAAAGAGTTTATAGTGGAAAGATATTCTATATTCCTTGAGAGGGATCACATATCAAAAAGAGATAGTGGGAGCAATAGAAAATTTCATTAAGTCAAGGCTCAAGGTATACAAAAGATGGAACATGAGTAGATTCCCCAATGCCCCAGGGATGTGAGAACTATTCCATAGACACAAGAACTACATAAGAGTACATGATAGGATAGAGAACTAGAATGGTATGGTTTTATAGTGACCGAGGATAGTGACTCATTATTTGTGGATAATAATGATCCTCTAACCTAAATGGAAGTGTTATGTGACAAAGATGTTTCCGAGTGGAAAGAATCCATGAATTCGGAAATGGATTCCATGTACCAAAACCAATTATGGATTTCGGTAGATCCTATAGTGGATGTAAATCCTGTTGGTTTCAAATGAGTATTCAAGAAAAAAAATAGACATAGAAGGAAAAGTTAGTACATATAAGTCGTGAATGGTTGTAAATGGGTTTAAACATCATCAATTTGTTGATTATGATGAAACCATATCAATAGTTGCAACACTGAAATCCAAAAAAATCATGCATTCCATTGCAGCATACCATGACTATGAGATTAGGAAATTGGATATCAAAACAACCTTCTGTAATGGAAACCTTCAAGAAGAAGTTTACATGACACAACATGAAGGGTTTGTGACTCCAAAGGATGTCAATAAGATATCCAAGTTGAAAAAAATCAATTTATGGATTAATTAAGGCATCCATTTCATGGAACATTTTTTTTGATCCATAAAAAAATTTTGTTTTACAAATAATGGATGTGAGCCATATATCTACAAACAGTTCAATGGGAGTGTAGTTGTTTTCTGAATAGTATATGTAGATGACATATTACTTATTGGAAATTAAATATCAATCTTACAGTCTGTTGAGGAATGGTTGAATAAATATTTTCCATGAAATATTTGGGCAAGGTAACATATATTTTTGGGATCGAGATCCATCGAGATAGGTCCATGTGGTTTATCGGCCTATGTTAAAATACATACATTGAAAAGATACTGAAGATATTCGGTATAGAAATATCTAAACGGGGAGTGTTTCTAGTGCCACCTGACAATAATATATCCATGAAAATGTTTCCTTAGACCCATGAGAAAATAAATCGAATAGAATGGATTCCATACGCATCAATGACTAGGTTAGTCATATATGCTATGCTATGTACTAGTCTAGATGTCACCTATGCATTAAGTGTGGTAGGAAAATATCAAGCTGATATATGTTACTATCATTGGATGGTAGTCAAAAATATACATAGGTATCTATGGAGTACTAAGGATGTGTTATTGGTTTATAGAGGAGATGAGGAACTAGTCATCATAGGATATCAAAATTCTATTTTCTATACTGATCATGATGACATGAAGTCACAAATGGGATGCATATTAACTTTTATTGGAGGTGTTGGGAGCTGGAAGAGCTCAAATAATGTTGTGGTCGTATATTCTACAATAGAGTCCCAGTGTATTACAACTTTTGAGGTAGTTAAAGAAGTAGTTTAGATGTGAAATTGTGTCTAGGAGCTTGATGTTCTATCCAGAAGTAAAGATCTCATCAAACTATATTGTGATAATACTGCAGTGGTGGCTCTTGCAAAATATTCAAGGTCACATCAGTGGAAAAAGCACATAATTTGAAAGTATCATCTCTTGGGTGATTTTTCTCAGAGAGGTGAGGTATCACTGAGCATTTTTTCCAAAAAAGACAACATAGTGGACCCCTTGACTAACACCTTGACTTAGTATAAACATGATTACCATGTGAGGTCTAGCATACTAAAATCTGTTGGTAGTTGGCAGTAGTCCAAGTGGGACTTTTTAGAGTTTTTTTTTCAAGAACCAAATGTTTATACATTGAATACATGAATATTTTATGCACTAAATATTAAATAAAACACCTTATTACATTTTTTTCATTGTTCTGCATGAAAATAATGTAATATTGTGTTAGATTATTTGTCACATTTCTAAGGTCATCATAGTTCTCTGCTAGGATGAGAACCTTGAAGTGATATGAAAATATTCTTAATACATTTCTCCAACTGGATAACATAACATAATGGGACACATAGTATATAGACCATCGGGAGAAAGTACTCGTAAGTAGATGAGACTTCATCTAATGAAGTTCGCACTTGGTAATCTTCAATATAAGAGATTATATGAACAAAACAGCCAGTAGGAATTTCTCATGTTTTGGTGTCATCAGACATTTTTATCTATGAGCATGTGTAATGGTCCTAAGAATTTAATATTATCATTAATTCATATCACGACTAACACACTTATATTTATTGATGAAAGCATTCATTCCATATACTGGTAGGATGTAGAGTACGTTGGGTGTGTCACGAATGACATGTTATTAATGGATAATTCAAGAAAAGATTTGTATTTTCCATATTTATGGAATATTATATCTCAAATGATTAATTGAAATAGATCCATCACCTTAAATTACATGTCTATGGTGTAACGATGAGTATATTTCAGATAGTTAAAGAACGATGAGTCGATTATATAGGTTGATGACACCGTTATGGAAATTTATTGATGATATTATATGAAAAATGGATTTTATTGCACTATTATCATATGTATGTTTTTGTAGTCATTGCAACTTTAAGCTCTTTCACTTCAATACCTTGACCTATTGATAGATTGTAATCCTGCATTTTAGGCAAGATCACCTAATTCCAATGAGAAACAATCCTAGAGGGTCACACAGTATGTGTTTCTATGAGTTTTGATTAAATTAAATTTGAATTGAAGATAGAATAAATATTATTCTCAAGACTGAGGAATAAATTTATTTAAGTTATATTGATCATATTTTTTTGTACAGAAAAAATAACACCCCCTATTACATGACTTAATCTTCTAATTTAGTAGTCCACCCACGTTAAACTAGTTAAAGAGCCCCAGACTCACCCTTCTCCATGTGGTTGATGCAACCCAAAATCATCCTGCCCCATGACACCTATCATAGAAGAGGGGATTAAATTAATGGTGATGAAATTATGATGCCAATGCATAATCAGCTGGAATTGAACCCCCGACCCAGAGGAACCAAGTGAACGACCCAACCACTGGGCCACCCCCATAGGGGATATATTGATCACATAAATTAAGTAAATATTTATTCACTAGATTGTTAACAAAATACGTTTATTTATTTTGTTGAATATTTTATAAATATTTATTTACTAGTTTATGAACAAAATATTTATTTAAGAAAATAAAATATTTATTTGGGTGTTTAATAAATACAAGAGGAGTTTGAACGGACCAAGACCAGGCTCAATGATAAATTAATTATTTACAAGTCAATAAATATTATTTATGCAGTCTTTATAGTTTAGCACACCACAAAATATTAATACTATTTTTATTATTATTATGTGGAATGGGATTTCATTAATGGTTATAAATATATTTAATGACTATTATGAAAATAAAATTTTCAACGAAAATCTCAGCTCTATAAATAGACGACTACGTCTATTGTGTAATTCATTCTAAAACCAATTCCACATTTTGGTATAGAGAATTATTATGCACAATGAATTTCCTATCAACTCCTCCTCTCCCTCTTAAGAATGAGAATCCCAATTGATAATTTCTTCTAGACCAAAGAACACACGACCAGGAATGAACATCACAAGACATTTGATTCTCCGTGCTAGAAATCAAAGAACATGAGGTGTTTCTTGGAGACAATTAAATCACATGTGGATCATCGCTAGAGGTATTTTACCATAGGATCCTCACAATTGTAATGAAGAAAATCTAAAAGGGACTTTGAGAATGATAAAAAATCATCAATGAAAAAAACTTCTAAGAACAGGTATTTTTCTTCAGATATTAAATAAATTATTTATAAATTTGAATTTCCAAATTCTTTCTCTTGGTTTTGAGAAAAAATTATTTAATGAAATTTTAATATATCACCCAATATCACACACTTCTACTGTTCTCAAAACCAACAAGACTATCACAACGTGTAAACAAAGATTCATTAATTATAATTTTAGCTGACCTATTTGCAATGAAATAATCAATTTGGGATCTTATGACTCAGATTTTATAATTTATAAGATGTTCTTCCCATTTCTTAAAGAGCGTTTTTTACCACAAAATCACAACTATAGACAAACTCTAAGATAACTGATCCTCACCTCATTTACGACACCCAAAACAAACCCACTATGAAAATCTTTGTGATATTTGGAATCGTTTCATACATGGCCATTTAGGCCACCACCTATTAAAATATTCCCGTATTACAGTAAACTCGGAATCATTATTTCTAAATTAACCCAAAAAATGTTATTGTACATTGAGGCCTACTTACGTGAACAAACAGCAACGAACATAAAATTATAGTTTCTTACAACTATATTAACTAGTATGATTATATACATTAATCTTACAACATAAACCACTTTATCTCTTAAAGTATTATCCTACATTATATCAACACAATTTTTAGACTTAGTTTTACCCGATTTCCAAATATTGAAACCAGAGCTATCTGATTCCTTTTCCTTTTCTCCCACCCATTTAGCCTCTTTTAAATAAAAAATAGTTATATCTCTTCTAACCATAATATATACCAATTCTATAGATTTTCTTGTTAAAATTACAATATTCCAACTAGATATCCTATGTTTATGATTTTGGACTAGCTTCATTATCCCTCACATCAATTTAGAAAGGTGAGAATACCCTTGGGCATTTAACACTACACACGTGTGTCAATGTAGAGGCTCTAACTAATTTAACACCACACTCAGGAAATTTAATGAATTGATTTTGAGAAATGTCCTAGTATTAGTATATTTATGCATTTGATTATTTTTATGAAAAGATTCAATGAATTTTAATATGGGTGTCAACTATACAACCCAATATCTAACCTTGGGATCAACAATGCAGGATATAAAATCATACAGGAGAAGTTATATTTTATGATCAATGAAACTATTAAAAAATTAGGGTCCATTATTTGGTAAAAATTAAAATTTTCTAATGTTCATTTAATTTAAAAAACATATTTCTACTCCAAACATCCCATGATATTTTATTAAATCAAACTAAGGGAGAATTTAGTATATACAAGCACTAATAAATTCAAAGAAATCACAATAGAAACGAAATTTTGAACACAATCTAATTCATTATCAAGTCATACCTAAATAACAATAACATAGAATTTATGTGAAAGGTTAGTAATCCATATATCAAAAGCATTGTTAACCTTTGGTCTTTGAAAAAATGGATAAAATGCACTATAGTTTTATTGTTGATATATTTATGATATTTCATGTAGTATAGAAAAAGTGACTCAATATATCTTATAAGTTTTATAACACGCAATTATGAACTAACCTCATCCATAAGTACTCATACTCATATTAATCTTAATATATCATCAAGATACGTAATATTTCATGATGACAATACTTAAAATACTATATTTATAGGGTTTTAATATAATATCATTTATGTTGTTATAACAAAAAAATCATAAATTATCGATAAATAATATTTTCATGAATAACATATGATACAAGAATATATCGCGTGACAAATATGATCCATGAACATCCATATAACATTTTGTGGAATTGAAATCAAATTTTTTTGATGAACTTTGATCTTTATCTTAAAAATTAATCACTCCCCCTTTTTAGCATACCAAGATTCTAAAGATCATTAACACTACAAATAATGAATTTTATTCCCTGTTTCATTGCATAAATATATTTTTTGTGACTTTATTATTGTAGGAATATAGAGAGAATTATTGTGATATTTTTAGGCCTTAATCACCAATCAATTCATATATATTTTTATGATCCAGTATTATTTTTTCTAAATTCATCAATATGTCAATTGATTATTGTTTCAGGAAGCATTATTTTATTCTCATATAATTATCCAATAAAATTATTAAGCATTCACATTTCCTCTAGGTGTATCCATATTTCAACACAAAAAGAATCTATCTTTTTCACCTAATAATATCATGATAACATTGGAGGCCTTAAAAAGAACATCAAAAGGTTCCATCACTAGATCCATTGGGATGGTACTGGCCACTCTTATAAATTTTGAAAAATTTCCAAGATGAATTTACATGTTCTAATGATTAAAATTGAAAGTTCACCGTAACAAGATCATCACTATCATCACTGATTCAAGATGAAATTGATGAATTTCACATGAAATATTCAAGTATTATAATCCTGAAAATAAGTTAAATCCAGTGGAATGAAACATAGCCCCGACCAGTGACATTAAATAACCAAATTAGGGCACACACTTAGCTACAATTGCAGTGATGATAACTATGGAATCTCTGATAAAGCGGCTAAAAATCATCTTTTGATTGTCACATGGAAGAGCCTATTCTGTAACATGCACAATTGGAGTTTAATTCAATGTATATTTTGATAAGGGAATGAAGAGGTTTGTTCAAATTGCTTCATTAGAGCTCAATTTATCAGTTTGTGGGTTCAATGTTATCTGTGATTCTATATTGGATCCCAACATTAAGTATCCACTGACATCCAATGAAGCATACAAAATCATACATAAGGGAAAAGATATGATCAAAAACTATAATAAAGAAAAAGATAATGATTAGCTACACAATGAGAGAAAATATCTTATATGGAATAAATTAAGTCTCTACTAGTGGAAATTTATGATTGTTTGTCATCAAAATATAGAGAGTAGGAAAAAAAGGATGTGCATAGTAACAGAAAGCATATAAACTGACATATGGGGAAATACCTCTAAAATTTATAGGCTCTACTTTCCCATGAAACCCAATTCCATCTCAGAAATTCTAAATTCTATTCTAGGGAATATATCATTTAGTTTATCCCCTTTCAAGATCAAGAAACCAGTCACCACTCTATATAACTCAGTGTTCATAAAAATGTAGGACACCGTTCTTCCCGAACTTTTAATTGTGTAATATTTGATATAAGGACAGGTGAAAATGCTAGGATAAATGTCAATGAATCTTTCTATATGGAGGCTTCAGTAGTAAGTTGCAGTGGTGATGGAAATGATATGAATTAAACTATGCCAAACTCCTCATGCTAAAGCATATGAAAATGACAACAACCCCACTCATGATCAACATAAAAGGTTGAGGTGGTAGAATAAGTTATGTGGAAACCTTTATTATCCTCATCCACATCTCACATCTCCTCATTTAAGTGTGGCACCTCTTGGGCACATTCATCTCAACATGGAGACATCATTTTGAGGTCAATTATCTATGGGAATACAAACCACACATGCTTGCCATATGAACTATTGGAGCTCACATATTTTTGCATATTGTTCATCGGGGGATTGTTGGATCATATGATGAGATAGATAAGAATGAAGGGAATGAGTCCAGGTGATGTTTTTAAATCCATGTTTGGTTTGGTTGTGAGTTGACTAAGGAAGTCTGTATGCATCATTTGGCGTGATAATGTAATCTAAGAGGTTGGATTATTTCTGGGAACATTATTCCTTGGGATTCCTGAAAAAATTATTAAATCTATTGTGTCCTCATGAATATGTTTGGGTTCAAGATACCACTAATAAAAAAATTATCTTCAAAAAGTTTTACATTCAATTTTATCATATTTACCATTCAAATTATCATATTTAATTTAGTGAATATTTTCTACCACCGCAACATGTATTCCCAGTTGATTGTTCCTCCTTTCTAGAAATCATTGATATAGAATCTTATATATGATCAGGTGGATGAACTACAAGTGGTCTAAATCACATTTTATTGCATTTTATAGAGATCTAAAACTCAACTATTGTCACCCCATCCCCATGTTGTTATAAAAAATTAAGTCACTATATTTTCCCCTTTTGATGGTTTTCCATTTTCTCCTTCTGGAAAAATAAATCCCACATTTATGAAACACCATCTCTACACTTTCTAAGTCACAAGATTTTTCAATATATCTGCTAGATTTCACGCTCCTTCAATCTTATAAGGATTTGAGTATTAGTTTTTGTATGTATCTAATAAAACTTATTAGATATGGTTAAAGAAATAATAATCCAAATTTGAGGATCTCTCATGCAAGAAATATAAAACACGTAATAAAACTAGAAAATGAAGAAGGTGTAATAAATAATAATACCTTCACCGAAGAGCCATTGTATCATATCATTGAACTTAAAACATCATAAAATGATATTTATAAAGATCACATGATTTAAAAAAGGAAGCATCTCACACTTGTGGTGTAACAACTCACCCCTCCTCATTGGATTGAGTACAGGTGGAATTGGTACTTGGGATTAGGTGACATCTCAAAGACGCCAAAGGCTGTCAATAAATGTCAAGGACTTCAATAAAATTGGGGAATGATTTTCCATTTGAGAATAAACAACCACAACCAATAATATCATTTCCAAAAAATATATATGATGCATGATAATAAAATAATACAACTCAACCGTAACAACTGGATATCAAACCAAACGTTAATCTGAGTACCACAACTAAAGACTACTCATAGAAAAATAAATAGTGAAAGAAGAAACCAACAAAACTCATAGACTTCAAGACATAATTCAGTGGCTCCTGAAATTCTCCATTCTAAAACTCCAAAATATATCCCTAGTATTATGATGAACCTCTAAAAAATATGATATTTTATAATTACGATTGTCTCAATAAACAATATATGCAAAATCACCAACGTTCCAAAGTAGGGAGTGGGTGACGAAAATCAATAGGCTTTCCCGAAATAACTTCCCTACTCAAGCCACTAGGATAAAATATTTTAAAAAATTTATATAAAATAATATATATAAAACAATTGAAAAATAATTATACATAGAAATAAAATAATTACAATAGAAAAATGGTTTTCCCAAAACAAAACCAATTTCCAAGGAATGGAACCAAACAAGTCAATCAACCATTCTGTGAATTCATTTGGATTTACCATTATTTTATAACCAAAAATACACAGACACACTAAACAAAAAAAATTTAGTTTTTATCATTGATGTAGGAACATGATGTCCATAACCTTTCTCGTTCATGGGGGTACTTGAATATAGTTATCCATCCAATTTAACTCACGATTAACCATTTAAGCGAACAACCGTGTCAAACCAAATTGTTCAAAACCATTTCAATAAAACCATCCATTTATTGAAAATAGTTATCCAAAAAGTTTCCATTAATTAAAACAAAACATCCATTTTAAAATTATCATTTTAATATCATGTATCCAATTTCTCTTTCCACCAAAACAACAAATTTTTACAATTCCATGAACTGTCTCTAAAGAGGGTTTCTCTCAAGAGTTTCACAAATAATTAACAATAAATATCAATCAAAAAAATAAATTTGAAATCAATCTTTCCGGTTATATTAAGAGGTTTTGATTGTGATTCCACCTACCTCGGAATATATTGTGAAAATGAAGAATGACATGAATTATTTAACAAAATCAGGTTGAATCTCTAAAAATCATCCTTAGATCTCTTTCCCTAACATCAAAAAAACCATATATCATTCTGATTAGCATTAAACATCAAAAATATATCCTAAAATAGTAGATATAGGATTTAAAGAGATGTATGGAAAGTAGATCTAAGAAAAACTACCGCAAATGAAGACTCACCATGGGAATCGGGCTTCAACGCACTAAGAATTTACAATAGATTGCTTCTTGTTCGAATGGGAGAGACTCCATAGCTTGAAACTGAAGGTGACATATTCTCCTCACCATTGTAATTTCCTTCCTCAGAAAGTAGAAAATCAGTATTTCCCTGAAAGATCTTGGGTCATTGCTCAACCATTTCATTCTCACATTCCTGATCCTTTCCCTGAATCGGACAATGTTTCCCCAAAACCTGAACTTGACAAATGCTTTTAAAATATAAGAATTTATCTTGCATATCCACAATATATATTTGATCATGCACCAATGAAGTATTCATATCTAGGTTAACATGATCTCATTGAGTCACATAGTCACGATCAAGCAGATACTTCTTCTACTAAGATACATGAGGCACATTATGCATTGCACTAAACTGTGATTGAAATGAAAACTGATATTCCACCTCTCTAAATCATTAAAGTATATCAAAAGGGCTTGTGTATTTAGTAGATAATTTGATATTCTTTCCAAAATAACGATGTCTAAGCATTTGAGATATTTTCAAGAACACATGATCACTCACCACGAATGACAATGGACATCAATGATGATCCACACATGATTTATAATGACTCTATGCTGACTCCATCCATTTCCTAATCAACTAAATGTTATCTGTTGTTTCTAGAAAGAGGATTCAAATATAAATTGAAGTATCACCTATTTCCACCAAAGTGTAGAATGACAATGATGACCATATAATTCTTAGAATGGTTCCATTTGTATGGAGGTCTGATAACTATTGTTATATGAGAAATCCACTAATGGTATGCGATCTTCCCATGAGCGAAAAAAATATATTACACAGGCCTACATCATGAATTTCAAAGTTTGTATCATCCATTTAAATTAACCATCCATATGAGGATGATACATCATACTCATGGTCAACTGAGTCCTAAGGGATTGCGGAAAAAATATCTAGAAACGATATATGAACCTCAGGTATCTATCAGAAACTATCAAAACTGGAATTCCATTCCTCTTTACCAATTCTTGGATAAATATTTTTGACAAGTCCTCCACCATATAAGATTCTTCAATAGGGATGAAATGGCCTAACATTGTGATATGATCCACTATCACCCATATGGGACCGTGTTTATAAACTGTTCATGGGATACTTATTATAAAATCCATGGATATTTGATCCCATTTCAAAACATGAATATGTAAAAAATCTAACGTACATTCTGGTCATTAATGCTCCACCTTTACTTTTTGAAATTTTAAGCATCTTGAAACAAACTCATCCACCTTCCTTTTCATACCGACCCACCATCCTTTTCATATCGTCCCACCAAAACTATACTTTCAATGCCTTATATTTCTTCTATATTCCAGGATGAACAACCCATCTCAAATAGTTCTATGTATGAAGGAGTTATTCCTGACAAGCCAAAGGTATGAACATACGATTTTGAAACCACAAGACTAGACTCCCATCAAGATTTCATCCCTCAATGGTCTCCCCACTATTGAGTCTTGAACTCATTGAAACACATTCTGAATTAGATGTTTGTTCCTCTTTAACTATCACAACCAAATCAGGAATGATTGAAATTGGAAATAAAACTACAACATCACCTCGGTCTTCACATTCTATGTTCATGTCAGCTATAACTGACATCAAATTCCACTAATCTAGAGCTTCTTTTGATAACTGGGCACATGAATTTCAACTTAATGCATCTGCCATTGAATTTCCATTACCCGATGTATAAATAAAATCAAATTCAACCATTTGGATATACTCCATCCATACTCTCTATCTCAGGTTAAAATCCCATTATTATAAAAATATGTTTCAAGATCTTATGATCCATAAACACTATAAATTTATCACCGAATAGGTAATGAATCCAAGTCCTCAAAGCATGGAATATGATAGAAAATTCATATTTATGTGTTGGGTAGTTATTATCATGAAACTATAACTACCTTGATCTATAAGGAACAATATGATCCCCCAAGATGAGGACACATCCCAACCCAAATCCTTTAACATCTCAATACACCACATAACCTTGTCATGATTCTGGAAAAATAATTATTTGTGTTGATGTATATAGAACATTAAAATCATGAAATGAGTTCCTACATTCATAATTCCATTGAAATTGAATTTTATTCTTTGTCAAAACTAACATTAGTGAAGATTTTCATTAGATATCATGAACAAATCATCAATAATAACCATCCAATCCAAGAAAACTGGATATCTTGAATATATTTTTGCATCTTCCAAGTGATAAAAACCACAATCTTTTATAGATCCATATAAATACAACTTTAAGAGATTACATGTCCAAGGAAATATACATCTTGAATCCAAAAAGAACACTTTGTTAATTTTTCATACATATGATGATCCCTCATGATTCCCAACACTGTCTCCAAGTGTTTTTCATGTTTAGAAATTGTACTTAAATACATCAATATGTTATCTAAAAAACCACCACAAAAGAATCAAAATATCATCAAAATATCTGATTCATCAATTCTATAAATACCGCTGGTGTACTCATAAGACCAAAAGGAAAAACCACATACTTATAATGGTTATTTCTACTTATGAAAGATGTTTTTAGAATATATATTTTTTCAAACCCTTCATTTGTGATATTATGATCAGAAGTCAATTTTATAGAACCATTGATCTCCGATGAATTGATCAAACATTTCAATGATTTATGGAAGTGAAAAAAAGTTATTTACCACAACATGATTAAGCTTACAATAATCGACACACAACCGAAGAGTTCCATCCACCTATATGACAGAAAAGACAGGTACTACCCACAGATACATGTTATAAACAATTTACCCTTTTTTTCCAGATCGTTCAACTGTACTATAAATTCAGTTATTTCTATTGGTGTCTTTTTACCGGATGAAATTGAGTTTGGATAGATCCCTGGAAGAAGATCAATCACAAACTCCAGTTCTCCTTTTGGGGGAAATCCAGAGAAATTTTCAGAAAAATCATTAATAAATTGATCAAATACTACAATAAAATTTCTATTCTTGATCGTTTCCATCAGTTCCAAATTCAAATCTTCCATTTGGTATGAGATAATCTCAACTTCTGGTGCAAATAAGACTTTTGGACTATCGTTTACATTCTTTTGTACTCTAAAGAGATTCTCGATTCCACCATGAGTCCTAAAAGTAACCCTTCTGGTATAATAGATGATGTGATCTATGAACATTTCCAAAAAATACATACCCAATATTTTTTCATAGACATATATATCATGCATAATGAAATGACATCTATATCGTACCTCTCACAATGAATGGTCCATATTGATCATCCATAATTACTTCCTCAAATCTATAAAATTTAATACTCATTGAACTTTGTAATTTATTTCCATGGAAATATTTACCTTTATAAAGAGTAATGGTATTCCTAGAATCACCATAGATTTCCTTATTCTTATGAAGTTAGTAATTCAGCTACCCTCCTCCCATTAAGTCATACAACATCTGTGACACCTAATAAGTTCTCTGAACACCTGACCTTGGGGAACTGTGACCATAGCGTTGAATATTCCCCATCTAGTTGCAATTTTGGAATACTCTTTATGGTCCCATAAATTCACACTTCATATGGTCCAAAGAACCACATTGGAAACATAATATATTTATCTTAGGTTTTGTAGGATTATTTACCAATATATCCATATGATTTTCAGACATAATCCCACTAGGGAAATAGGTGTCCCTCTTCCACTCACTCCTATAATTTGAGTTCCCACTGTTTCCAGTAGGTATCAACATGTTTCCTTCAACTATAGATCATTAGATGTGTTATTCAGACAAATTTTCTCTACCAAACATCTCTATATAATCCATTATATAGATAACAACAATCTTCGAGTGAATCTCCTACCCCATCCACAGTTCAAAAACATGTGACTTCAAGGACAGACTAGCTGCAACTTCGGGTGTAAAGAAGACTAAATTAATAAATTTATCCTTATACTCTATCACTATGAGGCTCTCCTATATCAATATGGAAAATTATATCATTCTTGAAATTTTGAATGTATGAGGATAGAATTATTTTTTTAACAATTCTTCAATGTACCCCCATGAAAGGCCTTGTTCTAATTTTTTTTCAACTAATAAATCCCACCACTAGCATGCAAGATCCTCCCACATGTACATCTCCAACAAGACATTTATATTTTCTGGTGTTCCTAGGAAATAAAATATTTGATTCAACCCATTTATTCACACCTCTACCATCTCTGGTTATGAATCACCCTAAAATATGGGTGTATTTTTCTTCTATAACTGAATGGAAAAATCAAATTTCCTTGGTTCATCCCTTATGTTCCCTCTGTCTATAACTTCAAAATTATAGGCAATACTCTGAACAAGTTGTTGGTTCACCTATAACTCATGTGAAACCACATTCTCAGTAACTTTTTCTGGTTGGTTTCTATGATGCCTACCTAGTCCCATTGTCTATAAAAATGACCAATTCAAAAAGTCTCACTCTGTGTAAACATATTGCTTAAACATTTCAAATTTACCACATCACAACTATCACAACATTTCTTTCCAAAATTCTAATTTTTCCACGTTTATCCATTTTTTAAAATTTCACCATTATTTTGAAAATCAAACCATTTTTAAAATAACGTAACCATTCCCTTTTTCAAATCTTTCATTTGAAAATAATTCCAACATATTTCAAAAATCAACACATTTGTACCAAATAATAAATCATTACTCAAAATGAAATATGTACTCCATGTGGGATGTAATTTCTAAAATTCATTTCATACTATTATCATTGGATTAACCCATGATAATGGGAATAAAAATCCTATATGTGTCTCCAAAATACTTATGTACCCCTCCATGGTGAATTTAATTATCACAGAAAAATGTTAGTTATGTCTATTAATGCTTACATTTCATGTCCTAACAATCCAACTCCTTTCTATCAACCCAACTCTAAGAATAAACTAGAATAAATTTCAACTAAAAGGCTGAAAACTAACACCATTTTTTCAAATTGTTTGGACCAACCAAGACAGAGATCATTTTCATATAAAGGACCGAACAAGCTGATACCACTTATAACATCTCATCCCTCCTCATTGGCTTGAGTTTAGAAATTGCTAATTCTCATTAGATGACATCCCCAAGATGCCAAAGGTAGACAATAAATGTCAATGGAATCAATATAATTGGGTGAAGGTTTTCTATTTGAGAATAAACAACCACAACCAATCATACCATAACAAAAACCAACATATGTTTCATGATAATAAAGTATGAAAACTCAATCATGAAAAATTAATATAAAACCAATTGAAAATCCGAGTACCACAATATAATACTAATAACATCAAAGTACATAGCGGAAGAAAAAACCGACAAAACTCAAAGACACCAAGACATAACTCCACATCTCCCAAAATTCTCCATGCTCCAAATCCACAGTCCAACCTAATTATTATGAAGAACCACTAAAGAATTGTGATGCTTTAACTTTACCAATGTCTCGAGAAATAGTATTTTCCAAAGTACAAATGTTCCAAAACCGGGGGAGGTTAATGAAACACAGTAAGATTTCCCCAAATGACTTCCCTACTCACACCACTATGATAGAACATGATAGCACAATTATGTAAAAAAATTAATATAAAATAATTTAATATAGTTTATATAAAAATATAAATCGATTACTATAGAATTGTTTTCCAAAGACATAACCAATTTCTAAAGAAAGAAACCAAACAGTTCAATCAACAATTTTATGAATTCATTTGGCATTACCGTTCCATTTTACACAACCAAACATGCACCCTCAACCACACAAGCTTCATGATTACCATTGATGGTGGAACATCACATCCATAACTACTCCCTTTGATCATTGTACTTCACAACCGTTATTCATCCCACTAAACTCATTCTTAACCATTTAATATAGCAACCATGCAAAATTAAAATTATTCAAAACCATTTCAATAAAATAATAATTTTATTGAAACCAATTTTCCAACCAGTTTAAATGAATTAAAACAAAAAATCATTTTAAAACAATATTACCAATTTTACTTTCCACATAATCAAACAATTTTTTCTATTTTATAAACCGACAGAAAAGAGTGTTTCCATCAAGAATTTCATAGAAAATTCATAATCAATTTCAATCAAAAAAATCAATTTGTAATCAAGCCTTCCAGTTATATTAAGAGGAGTTGAGAGTGAAGAAGAATTAATAGAGAAACAGGTTTAAGGTGTTTCAACCAAGCATAATGGAATATCAAAAATTGTCATTTTATGGAAAACGATAAATAGAAAACTAAGGATGATCCTTGATTATCCTCTAATTTATTCATGTAATGAAGCACATTTATAAATTCCATGGTCATTTCATGTATCATATACATGAATACGAGTCCAGTAAAATGGTTTATCTCATGAAATGGAATAATAAATGATATATAATAAGAGAGAATAAAACTGATATTAGTTAATAATTTTATGCATGTTTCATGAACAAATTGTTGTGGAGGAAATGGATCATCCACATGATAATAATTTAATTATGAAAAAAAAATATTATAAGAATCACTGAAAAAAATGAAAGCACAAAAATAAATAGTAAGAATTAAATTGAGAAAATATTTTAATGTCGAAAATCCATTCAATGTAGAGGAATAAAAAATCATATGAGAAATATGAAAAAATATAAATATAATTAGATACTCTATAAAATTTAAGTAATTCTTCAAAGATGAATTATAAATAGAGTGTACAAAAACCTGTTTGAAAACCCACACCTAATTATGCCTCCACCTTTTCTCAGATAATCATTTATGACAAAATGTCATCCCACAGAGATTAAAATCGATGTGGCGTCCTTATATCACCTCAAATAAGTCATTGAACAACCTGATTAGTCATTTCTTGTTGGTTCCCTCTACATGATATTTTCAATTCCTAGGAAGTATCACCCATGAATCCGCATTTGTTTTTTCTAAACCCATTTGAAACACCCTTATTGATCCCCTTTTTATAATCCTTATAAATCCTTAAAAACATGTACACAAAATTGAAATTGAAAAAGAAATCCATAGGATAAATACTATCTTTCCATCTATAAAGACACGTTATGTGCTGGGGGAGATATTGAAAATTTTAAATTCATAAAAATATCCCTTATTTCCTCTTTAATCTCCTAAAAAATAATATAAGGGATAAAACTAAACTATCTTCTCCTTAAACCTATAAAAGAATGAGAACTCGTCTAACAAAATTAGTTGGAAATCAAACTGGTTGGTATCTCACAAACCATCACCATCTATAAAAAGATGTAACAATGCTATTTTACAGCTCTAATAGATACTTGAAAGCCCCCCCCCCCTCATAAAAGAAATCCAAATTACGAAATTTTCATCATACATGTGTCTGCAATTCGTTATTGAACACGATTGGAACTAAAAACACATTTCTCCCCTATAATAGTGATTTTTATATAATCAAAAGTACATGAAGAAAATAATTTCTCCCTCTAATCAACATCCACTGAGCATTCTTTAACACTCAACATGTTACCCTGAACTTTGATATTAATTTCTTCTTCACCAAGGGATATATTAGAAGAAATGGAATTAGCTGTAAAACCTAAAACACCCGACTTGGCATGCTTCAGCTTCCAAAAATTCTTCATCTTAGTCGATGGAACTCGACTCATGCGTGAAAATAGTCTATTCCACAAAACAGATAAATACCTCTTCACAACATCATTTTTCACATCATTGCACACCTTCACATCGGTCTTATAATGTGTTTCAACCATTATGTATCAAACATATACCATCGATCCACTAGATAATATCCATATTTCACCGCTAAATGAACTCTTCAACCGATCATTATCTAAAGTATATATAGATAAAAAATTATTGTGTATGGATGTCAAATGTCTCAAATACCCCAAAATCAACACACAAACTCTATTCATAGTGATAAAAATATCATCAAAACAAATTACATTATTATATTAATTATTTCCGATATCTAATATACAAATTCACTTTATTTGTATGAATATAGAATTTTCTTTTTTGGTGAAATATGGTTCAACGCAACTGAATAAACCACCCATTCATTATATCGATCTGACATATGAGAATAAATTCCAATTTAAAGTAAATATCCTTCACCTTGTACATACAATGATATCCTCATAATCTATGTTATGTGACTTATTTTCTTCTTCGATCTTTTTTAAAGAATATAAATATCCCTACACATGACCCTCCTTATCCTAAAAGAAGTAGTTGAAATTTCATATTTTCTTCAACTGACCTCTTTGATTATCATGTATATCTATCACAACCAAAAAACCAATATTACCTGAATAATCACCATCATTGGTTTTTGACTGAGTCACATTCATCAACAATGATGAAATTACATCATCCAACTTCAGAGTGTATTTCTCAAAAAAAAACAATATAAAAACAAGAAAATCATATAAATTAGGTAACAAACCCAAGAGATAACAATATTTTTCTTCTTCCATTTCAATAGGTACTACGTTACGTTTTTCATTCATATTGACTGCCGCTGAAGATAGATCTGTCAGAAGATTAGAAAACTCATCCACATGATTACCTAAATCTATATTCACTAGAATTACCAAATGATATAAGAATTTTTTAGATATAAATGATTTGTGATGGATTTTAATATATAATTTCGTAAAAGATTCACCCAGATATCCTCCTGATCTGTTGGATTCATCACCTCCCATAGAGTGTTATCAACCAAATACATCATAATCTTGCTTTCCGATAGTTATCTCATATAATGAAAATCAAAATTTCTCATCTCTTATAGATTATCTATTTTTTTATAAATCATCTTCACTATATTCTCATGTACTAAAATATTTTCTACTTGTTTCCACCACAGAGTAAAATAATTTTTCCCGTTAAACAATTCAATGTGGGTAGAAGGACATGAATCACCCATACCCAATCACCAATATACATGGATAAACCCCATAAATAATAGTTATTAGATAGATAATATATTAGTCACAAGATAATAAAAAAAATGTGGAAAACTATTATGAGAATCACCAAAAAAAATTAAAAGTACAAAAATAAATGAAAGTAAATATATTGATACATAGATTTTAAAGTGGAAAAAACCTCAAATTTTGATTATTAAATAAAATGGTTAACATAAAACAAATTACACTATGATCATAATATCTATAAAATTCAAGTAAATTTTTAAACATGAATTGTAAATAGAGTGTAGAAAAACTATGTGAAAAACCACACATAGATATGCCACTCCCTTTTCTCTTTTAATTATCCATGACAAAATGTCACCCATCAGAGATAAAAAATGAACAAGTGGCCACATTACAACATCTCAAATAATCAATTTCACAACCAGATTTTCAATTTCTCCCAGGTTCCCACTACATGCAGCTATGCAATCCTGGAAACTATCACCTACATATCTAATATCTTTTTTTCACACCCCATTTGGAGCAACCATACTTCTGCCCTTTTAATAATCATTCATAATCCCAAAAAACCCATGAATATAATTGAAATTCAAAAATATATCCATGGGATAAGAAAAAATATCTCTCTATTAAGAATGAAATGTGGGGTTCTGGTGGGAGATATTGAAAATTTTAAACCCATAAAAATATATGTTGTTTCCATTTTAATCTCTTCAAAAATAAAAAAAATAGGTTGAACATCAACACATATATATTGTTCCTGAAAATCATAATTTTCATGCAATACAGAACTTCCTATATATCATATATAAACAGAAGGCTTTAGAGAATATTACTTTTAATATCCCACTTGAATGAAAACCTAATAGAAATTTCATCATTTAACATTATATTACATCGTACACAATAACTTCTTAAACTGTATCCCAAGCTCCATTTGGATATCTTTTAAACCACTTTTTTAAAATCTATAATTTAATTCACCTTATATCAAATCACAGGTAATACCCTGTCAATACCCATCTAAAATACATTTTTATTAACTATAAAATAATTTTAGAGAAGCTATCTATGTCAAACACAATCCCCATCCAATAAACCACAATGTGTGACCCCGTGTGCATTTATAGAGTTGACAAAAAATATGAATATCTAGATTCATATATGTAATAACATAGTGACCTTAAGAAAAGCATTAATTCCACTCATTCTATAAATGGATCTAGCATGATCTCTTTTAAACACATGTATATCTATATCTGTGCCCACCTGTTTTCATTATATGAAAATGTGAATTATCATATTTTCCATTTATCCAAGACATCTAGTGGCCATGGTGGAACAGATTATGTCAATCCCATATATCCAACTCATCTATTCTCAACTATCTGAGTTTCGACTGATCTGATCGATGAATACATCACAATGCATTCATCTTAATGGATAATCTCATAAAATTTACCTTATCTTGATAGACATACAGCATCTAGGTGTGGACACAGACTCCCATATTATATATCAATCAAGGCCCTAGATGTCAAACACATCATAAAAGTGGAAAAATATCATCTTGGTTAAGATCCAACCAATGATATGATCAACAACATACCCAACCACCCTCGTCTAAGATAATTAAATATATAGACTTATGTAAGTTGGGTATCAAAGTATGAGGGTCCTAATTCTAGGTATCTCTCCAACCACAGGTATTGGGGAGTAAAATTTGATTCATGCACCCCTAGTATACCAAATACATTTGTGCGACACTTCATGTGATATACTTAGTAGGCCAACCAATGCACATAAAGAATTCCATTCTCTATTTTTTCCTCATGAGCCTATTATATATCTCTATACTAGAATACTAATCATATTAACCTTAAAATCATTCCCCAAACTCCAATACACCATGTAGAACATTGGTTAGGGATAAACTCAAATTCATACTTTGAGAGGTCAATTATAATTTCACTTAACGAAATGTAATCAATATTATATTTATGTAGCCAATATGAAAGAATAAAAAAACGGAGGATTCCATTAATATGATACATTTTAATATGCTTAAAATATTTATGAAAATTTTAAAAAACCAACATATGAAACTATTTTTCATATTATACATGATAAACAATTAGATAAGCCTTATATTTTCTATACATTCTTTGTTTTATTAACTCTTTACATTATATATAATTCCTATCACATATCTATGTGACCATATGATAAAAATGGACCACTAAACTCTTTAGTAAGAAAAATATATGAAGTAAGTTAGTTTCAATAATGGAGATAATTATAAATTATATTCCTAACTATTCAACTTCTGAACATATTAAAATATCATAACTTTATAGCATCGAATGATACAATGTTGACTTCAGTTGTCTACATAGAACCCTTTTAATGTTTATCATCATCATCTTTGTGACATTATTCTAAAAAAACATCATATAAATAATGTAACTAAATACATTACTAATTACTAATTCATCCTAACTCTATTATAATATTAAGTAAAATTCACTTTAAACATATATTTGTGTAATTCTTAATTTGTTATGTTTACATTTCATTAAGTCCAAACATACTCCCACTAGCCTTTTAGACATTATAATCTCTTAAAAATAACTTACTAAGATATTAAAACTCTTTTATTTTAATAAATACAATTTATTTTGTTTCCTTAGAAATATTAAATAAAAAAACTATACCATATATTTTACTCTATGAGTTTGGAACATTTTTATTTGATAAAATACTTTATTAAAATATACTACTGAATGGTGGAAGGAACAAATTACCATATACTTTAACAAATAGTTAGATAAATAGTTTTATATTGCATAAAAATTTTATCCATATATTCTCTTCAAAACATGTAATGAAAATTAATGAATCATAAACTATGTGTATACAATTAATCATCTCATACGTGTTTAAAAAACTCTTTATAATTGAACAATTTCTCTTATCACATAAGTTAATTGAGATAAAGATAAACATATGTTACGTAGATTTATTTTAGTTTTATAAAATCCTTTTTATTCAAATCCTAGATATAGTATCTATTTACTACATTTCATGAATATAAACTACAAGTTCAATCAATTCTTCATTTTATTTTCAACTCTTATACATTTACAACACTTTTTAAAATATAAATTCAATATCACATGACATTAAAAATCATAGAATTAATTTCTATAACATTCATACTTGATATGGAAAATCCATGGAGTGTAAAAAAATCTTTTAGGTATATATTGGATAATCCAATCACATTGAAGTATTACTATTCCATCTTGACAAACATAGGTTTCACTGACTTTGATTTAATTCTTGAAGAAACATTATTGAACTTTTTGGCCAACTTTTGTTTTCTTCTGGTTTGAAGACTCACCTACTTAAATTATTAATACAAAACTATAAACTATAAATAATATTACCAGTTCATTTATTCTCATCATTTTTTATATTATTGATTAAAATTTAAATAAATTCAATCATATTATCAGAACATTTCTATATATAGCAATAAGATAAATTCCCTAACTAGAACAATCCATTTTAGTATCCCAGTAAATCATACTATAGAATTTATTTTTAGAACCAATTTTTTTAAGGGAACCTTTAGTCTCACCAATCCATTTAATATATTCATTCATATTGAATATGATTTGATGCACCCGATGATATTTAGAATATGTAACTAAAATTGACATACCCAATCACATTGAGTATGTGAGTGGAGAATATGATAAATTTGTTAATTTTTCATCTAATTCCATTAAAATATTTAATGAATAATTTTATACCTCTATGAGAATCTACATTAACTCATTGAAGAACTTCAACACGTGGTTTACAATTAATGATCTGTTTCGACACATAGATGTTTTCCTTAAGAAAATTTCATAACATTCAGATATTTATTAGTAACTTTTCTTAAGATTCGAGTCTTTGGAGTAAACATTGTTAGTATTATCCTTATCAAGTTTTAATTATAATGTCTTATCTTTATGATCATAATGAGGATATTATTTACAACATATGATTTTATTAAATGAGTATCATGTTTTATTGACCATCTAATAAGGAGTTTTATTAAATGATCTCCCACTAAAATAATGAACTTATTTGAATGTTCAACATATTAATAAGTATTCCAAGATATTTGTTATTGTATAACTAATTTTAATCCATCATATCCCATGTATTAAAGGTTTTTATGATCTCAAATACCCATTATTGTTTGATGATGATCAGGTTTTTTGTGTGTGTGCATCATTATTTATAGTATTGTTATGTGTTTGGGGATTAATTTCATTAAGTATATATTATAGATGATTTTAGATGAAATCTTCCCAAGTATGGTAAATCGTCTACATGATGTATTTGGATATGCGGTAAAAATGGATACATCAACTGCCTATGTAAATTAATCGACTACATCACTCAACTACATTGTGAATTCACCTACAAGAAAAGTTACCACATTGACAAGATCTCATACATGATAAATTAGCTATGTAGATCAATTGGCTGTGTAAAATGGTTACATAGAGTAATTGATTATGTGGATCACCTACATGGGGAAATCAACTACATCATTTCAATCGGCTACATGAGTTTCAACTATGTGACTGAAACTCCTATGTAATTCAATTTGGCTACATGAATCAAAATTGGATACATGGATTAAAATATGAAAATCGGCTATGTGGATTCAAATATTTAATCAGTTACATCATACTAAAAGTTGGTACTTATTACCATTGAAGCACTTGAGTGAGTGTTTTAATGTTTCTATACAATCCTAAAATGATCCATTATCACATTATGGAAAAATCTATTATAATAAGAACCATGTACCGAGACAGAATAAATGTAAAATGATAGTTTATCTATCTCTACTATTTCCAAGGAATTTCAAGGAAAAATGATGCTTCACTAATCTTTTATTATACATATCATGTTTTGTGTAGTTGAATGATTAGTGCATTCATATAAAAGTGTGGAATCCATTTTTTATGAGATGTTTTCTCAAAGAAGATTTTAACTATACAAAAGAAATGTAAAGAAATATTGCTTAAAAACTCTTTAAAGTGACACTTTATTTTCTATGAAAATAAAGAATAAGAAGTATCATCTCATAAACTATTATTATTGAAGATACTTTCTGAGTTTATATTACTCTCCTTGAGATGATTATCTTTTAGATCATCTATCTTATAGATTTATTCTTTTCTATCAGCTATATCTTATAGTTGTAAGTTGAAATTTAAAAAAACTCTGTTTATTTTCATTAGTTCTAAAGTTTCACAAAAAAATAACCCTTTAAAATTATTAGTTGTAAATAATTTTTGGATCCTGATTGAAATATAATGTCATTGAATGATGTTTCAACTACTTACACTCAGTCATGCAATCCATGGAAAATGGACTAGCATTCCTTGGAAAAAGGACCAGTCTAGTGAATATCATCAAACTTGTAGAGATGAATAGTTGTGGAGTGGAATATGGAACTTCTATTCCCAAGACCACTATTAATATATGTGTCTATTTCTCTTCTTTATTATTTTATTTCCACCTTATGCCTTGTTAGATAATAGATCAAAATTCTTTCATAAACTATAGGGTGTTTTTTCTAAGTGAATAAAAATTTAAATAACTCAATTCACCTCCCTATCGAGTCTTATTATAGTAAGTTACTAACAAATTTTGGTTAAAATGGGAGTTAATCATGAGTTCTCGACTATAAAACATTTATATATAAATATCTCTTCAATAATGGATGCTATGACTGAAAAAAGAGAAGGAATTTCTATGGCCAGATAACCCTATTTAAATTGTATGAATTATGGATATTGGAAGGAAAAAACGAGCATATATCTAAAGAACCTTGGTCTAAATGTTTAACTTAAAGTCACGAAGCCTTATAAAATTTCAAAGACATAACCAGAAACATAGGATGATGATACTAAATCAATCAACGCTCTGAATTATAAATTTATGAATGCAATAATTTGTGGATTAGGTTTGGATGAGTTTAACAGAGTTTCTCAATTTCAAATAGCACATGAAATGAGGGCTATAATTTTAGTATCTTATGAGGGAAGATATAACATGTGGGATATCATATATAATACCACCAAACTAAATTTTGACACTTTTTAATGATTTGTGGAAAAAGTGGCACACAATTGAATGGATGGAATATAGTAAATAATGTTACATCTTTAGGGAAACATATTACTAAAACAAATTAGGATATAAAAGTTCTCAGAATACTATTTCTAAAGTGAAATGGTATTTTGGTTGCTATCAAACAATAAAAAGAGATCAAAATCTTAAAAATAAAATATCTTATTGGTACTCGGATGATGTATGAGGTAGATATGGAAGCTGAGGCTGTATAACAAAGGATATCTAAGAAAGAAAACACTACATCAAAAGTTACAACCTCAAAGGGTGAAAATAAGTTTAAAGATATTAAAATAGTTGAGCCATCTGAGGAAAATTATTCTAGTAGTTCTACATCAAATATAAATCTTGCTCAGTTTTATAGAAAATTCAATAAGTTATAAAAACATATAGTAGGTTTTAAGAAACTTTTAAACAAGTGTAAGAAGTCATATGGTAATTCTAAGAAAGTATGATTTTATAAATGCAAGAATCCTAGACATATCAAGACTGATTGTTTGCAGTTTCAAGATGACAAAATGTCAGAAAATAAATGCTTCAAGAATGTTAGCTACAAGAAGAAGGATAAGAAATAAGTGAAGGCAACATGGAGTGATTTAGATATTATAGTGACATTTCATCTTCAAAATCATAATTTGAGCATTCTAATTAAAAAATCCAATATGTGTTTTGTAGCACATACTGATGAGGTATATTCTTGTTATTCTTATGATCATAAAACTAAAGCCGCAAATGAAAAATTATCTTTTGAGAAAATGAATGAATATCATTCCATGTTAGAAATTGAATATGATTCTTTATAAAAGGAAAATGAGTCTCAAAAAATTATATGAATTAGTTGTTAATGAAAAATTTGATTTAACAAAAAATTCTAATTTTAAAAATCAAAATGGAAAATTATACAGTATCTTGCATTGAACATGATTTTTCTGGAAAATAACAAAAATAATTATTAGGATTTAAATATACTTCTAGTGTATTTACAAAAGGTAAAATTTATTTAAATCAAATTACTGAAAACAATAAATTTCATAAAAAAATTTGGAATAGGAAGTTAAGGAGAAAAACCTATGTTTTAGAAGAACCATTTTATCGGTTTGTATGTCTTACAAAGGAATACCTTTCAAAAAACAAATATGGATTTGTTCTAGGTAGGAATATTCAGAGTTTTCTTTTCACTTCTTCTGAGTGATTCAACTCCATGAAAAGATGGGAGAAGGATGGTAACATGGCTATGAAGATTGATGTATCCAATGATTTTGACACTATCTGATGGAACTTTATTTTTACCATTCTAAAAATGCATAGGTTCTCACAAAGAGTTATTGATCTGATTGGATCCATTATTTCTAGTTCCAGACTCTCAATTATCATTAATGGATCTCCCAGGGGCTTCTTCCAATGTTCAAGAGGGGTCAGGCAAGGTGACCCTCTATTTGGGATGCTTTTTGCTTTTGTAGAGGACTACTCAAGCTGGTGCCTTATAGATCATGCAAACTTTGTATTGTATCAGAGGATTAAAGTAGGAAGAACTTTTTCTCCCTCAAACCTTCTCTATGCTGATGATATTTTTATTTTTGGAAAAGATGATAAGGGAACCATCTGTTCTATAAAAAGGAATTTTTTCACATTATGAAGAGGTTGTTGGATAGGTCATTAACTGGGGGAAGTCCTCAGATATGTTTGGTGGAGGACTTAATGTATTGAAGAAAAATATAGTTTCCTTGAACTGTGGTGGCAAAATGGGTATTATTCCTTTCATTTATCTTGGGATGCCTCTCTTTTGGTGCAGGTTCAAAAGATTCTATCTGGAAAACATTTCTCTAAAAATAACAAAATAAGTAGCAAGTTGGATGGGGGAAAACATGTCCCAGGAAGGGAGGATTTTTTTGGTCAATTTTGTGACTACATAGATGTTTTCCTATTCCTTTTCCATGTATCGATGGCCTCGTGCCCTTATTAAGGAGCTTAACTGAAAAGTCAGAAACATTATTTGGACTGGCTCAATTCATGAGAGGAAGAAGGTCACCGTTGTGTGGAAAGATTGTGTGAAGCCAATTAAAATGTGTGGACTAGGTGTTATAGATATAAGTCTATTCAATGATACTTTGATTAGTAAGCTTACTTGGAATCTAATCTCAAAGTCAGATGACTCCATGGAATTTATTAATGCTCGATTTTCTGAGAAACTCAATACTGGATACTCCAATTACCTTTTCTCATCTGTTTGGCCTACTTTAAAGCAGGCTTCCACTGAGTTGATGGCCATCTTGAAATGGATTTTTTTTAAGCATTCCCTGCTCAACTTCTAGACTACCTCCTTGCTGTCTCGACCAATTTTTTATGTTGCATTTATTCCTCCTCTCCTAGAGCGGATGACCATTGATGACATTAACAACTCATCAAGCTGTGAAGTAGTTCCTAGTTAGATTGACACTAAAATTTTGATGTACTGTTATAGTGATTGTGACATGTTGGATTGGATGAGGAACGTGAATGGTATTTTCAATACTTAAGAGTACTACCATTCTATAAGTGATGTCACTTTGGAACCTCCAGTCAGGGTAACAAATTTTAACAAAGATTTCATTCCCCCAGCCTCTTCGGTGTTGATTTTAATAATCTGGAAAGGTAAGCTTCTGTTGTAGTCCATGTTGCAACATGCTTGTTTTCATCTGGCATCATCTTGTGTTTTCTATGTAGAGGTGGATGAAACAGACGCCTATCTTTTTATCTCCTATAAATTTTCTTGTAGATTATGGGACTACTTCCAAGGAATCTTCCACTGCTTCCTTGATTCTGCTTCGATTGGGGAGCTCCTACACTCGATCTTTCAGGCCAAGTGTTGTGAGCAGGTTCATGGTCTTTTATTGGTAGTCACATCCTGCATGATTTCCTTCTTATGGAAGGCAATAAATTCCATGATGTTCAGCAATACTACAACCTCGGTTCATGCTGGTGTTATGTCCATTCATCGTGCGGTCCACACTACCTCCAAGATTCACATTGGAACTACGAATAATGACGTTTATGATCATGTGTTGTAGATATCTCTTGGTGTTATTGGTAGCGTGAGGAAACCATTGATGATGAAATATGTTCGATGGATTCCACCCATTTCCTGGTGGTTGAAGGTTAATGTTGTTGGAGTGGTTGCTAGTGCTCCTGGACCCTCCAGATGCGGCCGAGTCTTCTGTAATCACAGAGGTTTCATCAAAGGATTTTTTTTCCACTTCATTGGAAATGGATTTTCAATTGAGGCGGAGCTCTATGATATAATAAAGGCAATTAGATATGATGTCCAATATGGCTAGCATTACTTATGGCTTGAGTCAGATTCGTCTGTTGTAGTTTAGATCCTTAGAGATCGATCAAGGAACTTGCCATGGAAGATGATACCAGGATGGGTGGATTGCCTCCGACTTGCAGAGATGCTTTCCCTTGAAATTATTCATGTCTACCATGGGGCTAATCAAGTTGCAGAAGTTGGCTATAAGAGGGAAATTAAAGAGGTGAGTTCAAGTTGGTGTTTCATATCACCTACGTTTTGTAGTATCCTTGTTCATGCTAGTTATTGTTGTGAGTGCTATACTCTCTTTTGTAGATCATCTATTTGAACGTTCATTGTACTCTTTAATTTTTAATTGATTTTACTCAGATTAGGCTAGCCTAAATCCGGATCTTTTTTGAGTGTTCTAGGAAACTATAAAAATAATTTCATTTTAAAAAACCCACAATTTTTTGGAGTTAAACATTTTTTTTCATGATATATTTTTCAAAGGTCAATGTTGAATGTTTTGGAAAGAATAAAATTATTTTGGTTCCAAAATCCTTAGTTTCTAATAGACACAATAAAATATGGGTAGTAAAAAAATTTCTTATATAATTTGTCTTTGTTGGTACAAAGGTCCAAGATCACAAATGAGAGATGGTATATAGATAGTGTATTCACAAATATTATATGTGGAGCTTTTTCTAATTTCTACTCCTTATCAAAGATATAAGGATGTCTTGTCAGTTTTATTGACAATTCTAAAGGACAAATCGTGGGAGTCAGATCTTTTGAAAATATGAACTCTATCCTTATCGAAAAACATCTCTATGTATAAGGTTTAAAGAACAATCTGATAAGTATCTCTCAATTTTGTGATGAAGGTTTTTTTATTTTTCAAATAATTCTTATTACATTTTAAATATATAAAATTATTAAATTTAAGGTAAAATAATAGATAATATCAATACTCTAGATTGTAATTCCATGAGTAGAAAAAAGAATAACTATTTATATGAAGAAAAAACAAGTCATAGATGTGGAATAGAATATTGGGACATTATAATTTTTTATTTTTTTTTTGAAATCATAAAAAATGAATTTACTTCCACATTAACCTCAACTTAAATTGAATAAAAATAAGTTATGTGATACATTCCAAATGGAAAGAAACAAAAGTAATATTGTAAACAAATTAAAGAGGTTTTAACTTCTAAACCCCTGTAACATAATCATAAGGTATTTTTTGATCCATCTAGAGTTGAAATACTTCAAGGAAAAACTTTTTTTTATGTTTTATTTATTGATTTCTCTAGATTTAGTTGAGTTTTTTTAAGTGTTAAAATTGATTCCTGTACATATTGTATATCTTTTTGAAAACTGGGTCAGATAGAGAAAGATTCCAAAATTATTTCTTTAATAAGTGACCATATAAGATAATTTGAAAATCATGAGTTCAATGCCTATTGGTTAAAACATGGTATCAATCATAACATTTCAACCCCTAGAATACCTCAGTACAATGGTGTTGTTGAAAGAAGGAATATGAATTTTCATGAAATTTCTAGAACAATGTTATGTGTATTTGATCTGACTTATCTTTTTTGTGTTGAAGTTGTGGATAAAACATGTAATATCATAAAACAATTATAATTAGAACTTTTTTTAAAGAATAAACCCTATGATTTATGGAATAATAGAATGGAAAAATTGGGCACTTTAAGGTTTTTGGATGTAAGTATTATATTCTAAACCCTAAGGATAATCTTGGAATGTTTGATCCAAAAACTGATGAAGGAATATTCCTAGGATATTATAATAGATAAATAGAATAAAGAATTATCAATAAATAGTCAGTGATTATTGAATAATCAACCCATGTAAAATTTTATTAAATTGATCCTTTCAATCAAAAAATAATTAAAATTGTTGAACTAATTTTTTCTTTTTAAAAAATGAGGTATGAACCTATTTTTTGGTTATAAAAAGGATGAAGAGTTGGAACTTGATTTTCCATAACAAATTCTTGAAAGGTTGAATTCCATTGAACCCAAAATTATGCTGCCTTGACATTCTAGAACCCTTAAGAACCATACTTTAGAAATAGTTATATGAATTTTAGATGAAGGAATTATAACTAAAAATAGTATAGGAATCCTTGAAAAGTTTTTTACATTTTTATCTCAGTTAGAACCTAATCCTATAGAAGAATCCTTAGTATATGAAAATTGGGTTATACCAAGAAAGAGGAACCAAGCTAGTTCAAGATGAACAGAGTATGAGAATTAGTTTACAGACCTTATGGATATTCATTAATAGTAACAAAATAGATTTTTGGAAATAATAGGGATGATCATGGTGTGATAACTTGGAATAAGGTTATACGACTATCTAAAGTGTATAATCAGGAAGAAGTTATAGACTATGAGAAGACCATTCCATAATAACTATATTAAACACAATTAAGATTATTTTAGACTATGTATAATATATTATTTTTAAATAAAATCATATGGATGTAAAATGTTCTTTTATAAATGGATTTCTAATAGAGTAATTTTATGTGGAACAACCTCCTGGTTTTAAAAATACATATTTTTCAAATTTAGTTTTTAACCTTATAAAGTTTCTTTAGGGCCTTAAATAGGCACATAGATCTTTATATATACATTTATGTTCTTTTATTGTTTCATTTTTTTTCAGTAGGTACGGAATATCTTACTATATTAATGAAAACTCCACCTTTAAATATTTTTTGTTGGAATATATGTTGATGAGGTATTTTTTGGTTCCACAAAAAACAATTATGTAATGAAATTTCAAAACTCATGAAAAATAGAATTTGAAATGAGAATGATGGGTGAGTTAAAATTTTTTTCTAGGTTTTCTAATTTAGAAAAACAATTTTTGGAATGTGATAAATCTAAGAAAATACATACTATACTTACTTAATAGGTTTGATCATAAAGGTGGTAAAGTACATACTACCCCTATGAGTTCTAATAAAAAACATGACATGGTTGAAACTAGAAAAATTTATGAATGAAAGATTTACATTAGAATAATTGAAAGTTTATTGTATTGGACTACAAGTTGACAAGAAAATTTGTTTATAGTATGTCTTTTTTCTTGATTTCACATTAATCCTAATGAATCACATTTAAAAATTTCCAAAATTATTTTAAGATATTTAGAAGTAAAAATTTATATTTCTGTGTTTTTTACAAAAAAATGTTTTTAATTTTTTATAATACTCAGATGTTGACTTTGGTGTTTGTAGACTAGATAAGATGATTCCTTTAAGAACATGATTTTTCCTAGGTAAATCCCAGGTAACATAGTCTATGAAGAATAAAAACTCTATTGCATTATCTTCTACCAAAGTAGGATATATTGTTTCTAGTAGCTATTGTGAAAAAGAGTTGGGGATGAAAATAACCTTAATGGACTTTGGATTCGATTATAATCACATATCAGTTAAATTTTATAACACCAGTGATATAAATGTTTTTATGAATCCAATAAATCATTCAATAACAAAGAATATATACATGAGGCATCATTTCCTAAGAGATCTTGCTAAAAAGTTGATATTCATCTTGAATTTATCTTTACATAGAATAGGTTAGAAGATATTTTCACTAAACCACTTACGTGTGAGAATTTTGATTTTATTAAATGAGAATTATGTTTATTCATTTTTAAATAAATTTATTTTTTTGTTTATTCTTATTTATAAGAATTTATTCTCATTATTATTGTAAAAATTTAAAATTTAGAGTTCTATTACAATATTTAGTAAAAATATATGTGAAAATTAATCTTCTCTATTTTGTTTATTTTTTTAAAATATAACAAATTTAGAGAATAGAAATTTTTTTCTTAAGATTAGTTTTTTCACTATTTATTTATTTATCAGTACAAAGTAACCCTAAACTGAAATCAGGTATGTAAGAAAATTGGGGCTCTAGTTCATGACCTATTATAATATAAGCTCTCGAACCTTTGGTTATTCATATACGTATCCTCCCTTTGAATTTGAACCATCATCTCTAACCACACAATCTCTATTTTACCATCAGCTAACCTTTCTAAATGGGATATTCAATGTCTGTGGATGATAGAAGCTCAAGGTCATCTATAAAATCCAAAGGAAGCAGATAAAATTTACTTACAGAAAATGACATTGATATGTCATAGATGAAGACAAGTGAAATGACATTAAATAATTTTCTTGAGTTTTAGGGATGACATTTGTGTTTGATGAGAATATGTCATATTTTTTAGGAAGAAATTAATGAGTTATTGATGAATGTTGAGTTGCGGTTTAATCAAATAGTGGATGTAACCGCATGAATGGTTATAGGAGAGGAATTGGTGGTTTTTTATATTGAAATGGTTGATATATTTCATTGTCCCCATGAAGGAGAGTTTCCTTTTAGTTGGATTCTTGTTGGGACAATATCAGTAGGTCTGAAAAAAAGTATTCATGATTTTGTTCAGAACCTGAGTTTTTTAAAGGAAACTAGTAAAAGTGCTTCCTACTGAATGTAAGGTATTGTGTAAGTTTATGTATATGGGTATAACATATAGTTCAGGAAATATGGATAAATATTTTTATTATATATTTTTTATGTATGCATTGATCAACAATGTAAATTTTCGTTTTACAAGATACATGATGATGTTTATGCATCATTGTTGTGAACGAAAATGAAAATTAAATTATTATCCTTATAGAAGATTAATTTTTAGTTTATAAGAAGAAAAATTAGATTCAAATGAAGGAAATGTTGTAAAATTTCATAAAATTAATACCCAATAATTAGTTATATTAGATATTATTGAATATTCCAATGATTTTGGGTCATGTTCCTTGAAGGATGTTGGTCAGGAATGTGTGAATCAGAGGGATTCAGTTCAAACCTCAATACCTAGTGATATAACACCTATTGAGATAGTGTCTACTAGGGGACTATAGGTGAAAATATCTATAATAACCAAGTATTCAGTTCCATTCATCAATTTTGAAGTTGGTGAGACTACCATGATTTATGAGGATGTGGCTGATTAGAACCAAGATACTTGTATAGTTGCTATATCGATTGAGTAATATTAGTATGTGGAGATATTTTTTGAGGTTAATTTTTCTTTTAATGAAGATAGTCTATCTAACACTGGTTTTGTGAGTTTTGATGTTTAGAGAAGAGCAAATTTAGAAGAAGTGTGTGAAATAGATGATATAATTCTTCTTGGATGGCCTATTAATAAAGGATGGGCTTCTAATGGGGTTATGGAATCTTAAAATCTTAACTATACACCATTGGTACCATAACCACCTTCAAATGTTCTTGGAGTATCTCCTTTAGAAATCAAAAGTTCAAGAATAATATAAAAAGAAGTGGATTCAAATTGTGTAATGATGGAGATTGAAAATTTTAGAGGTGATTATTTTATTTCAAAAATAGAATGAGTTTCATGAAGATACGAAATTAGAGAACTTAAAGAGTTCTCTGTCTCTTTGTTAGACTTTTCTATGTTATTTGGAATGGTGGATTCCCAAAATGCAATGATTAGTAGTATTTGGATAGATCCACCTATGCAACAAGCATGTTCTAATATAAATTACCAGTAATTTTCTGAAATGAAAGCCTTGGTGAGTAGTTTGAAATATTTTTTCCCAAAACAAGATGAGTTTAATGAGATTAGTGCCTTTGATGAACTAAATGGGATGTGTTTCAAAATCCCCTATCAAGGAAATTATATTTATCTCAAGAATTTATTGATGAGATCAAAATAGTTAGAGTTGAAGTGAAAGATACCCTACACTTGGAAAAGAGTTTTTTTGAGTTAGTTCTAATTAAAAAAAATTACAACCATGTTCTTAATCTCCCTCAGAATAAATAATTCATCCAGATTTCTATAATGATGTTAATCAAATGGTGTTAGAATGGAGTTTTGTTTCTTCTCATATACAATGTTTCCATGATGATATGATTTCCCCAGTGATGTTAGATGAGTTGAAAAAGGATCCTTTTTAGTCAATTTGATAATACCCATGAAGCTTTTAATAATATTATTATTAGGTTATACATGTGAATAAATGACCATGTTGGTCATCCGGAGAAATCATTTAGAGATATGGTAGAATTTTTTTTTGGTGTTGTAAAGAAAGTTAGATATATGATTTCAGGATTGGTTGAACCTATCAATAAAAACACTCAAATTATTTCAAAATGGATGAAGAGAATACTTTCAGTGGTTTTGGATTTGTATCCTGAAAAAGAGTCAAGATAAAAATTATTAAAAGGTTTAGAGGTTCTAGTTACGGTTACATGAAGGGACTTGGTTGTTTACAAACATCTAAGGATAGTTCCTTCTGTGGAATCGATTATTTATTTTCATGTAGTCATCAGTTAATTGAACCCAATCCTAAAATTAGTGTTTCTATTTATAGATCTTCTCCCAATAAAGATGAAGTAATTGTTTAGAGTTTTCTAGATTCATTGGAAATCGTGGATCGAAATATGTAGTTAGTGAATTGTAGGATGATTTCCATGATATGTTTTATGAATTATATTATGAAGATAATTCACATGGATAGGTATTCTAGTTTATCTAGTGTGGAAATTTACCCTATAATTTTCCCTTCTATTGTTAGTGAGTCTATAAGTTTCAACTTTGTGAAAATTTCACTTCTGAAGACATTAACTATGAATGGATTAGTATCATTACATTAAATTCATAAGGAAACATATCTTATGATTACAGAATTTTCCAAGTCTAATGTTGTTCTCATGATCGACATGTGTGCTAAAGACCTAATTCAAATGATATGTATAATACCTCTTGGTCATGATATTTTCAGTACTTCTCAAAAAAATAGTTATAGAATATAAGGTGTTCATAATCCTTTATCACCATCAATTCAAACTAAAAATACCTATATAACTTAGTTGGAACCCTTTCTAACAACCAAGTGCTCTGACTGATATTTCTTATTCATGTTATGTGGATGTATATTTTTACTTCAATATACACAATGAAATAATTCATTATTAATCCATTACTAATACATTTATTTGTGACTTATTTCATTTAATTTAATTTTATCTAATTATTTTATTTAATGACACTCATTCATTCCCTAATTCCATATCTAGTTTTCACACTACATTTAAATAGTTCATGACTATGAATTGCTACATTAAACTATATTTTACATCTTTTACCCTCCATTTTTAATGACACAAAAGTGGGATAATTTTTCTACCTTAGAAAAGTGGGAAACGTTTCTACCTTTTCAAAAGGAAAGAAGTACCTATTTAATGGGGAGAAACACTACATTTTAAACAACGTATATTTTTTACATTTAATTTATATTATAACTTTTTTAAAATTTTGTTTTTGATATATACTAGAATATATAATGGTATTTGTGACCATAAAAAGAGTTATATTATTAGAATACTAATATTGGTCCAACATATCCCATGTACTTTAGCTTTTGATGATCTATAATACCCTTCATACATTGCTGATAATCTTTTTTTTAAGTGTACTCATCATGTTCTACATTATTCATATGTGTTCAGTGGTTAATTTCATTATGTATGCATTCTGGATGATTTAAGATGAAATATTCCTAAATTTGGAAAATTGGATACGTGAATTTTTTTCTATGCGGTCAAAATGGTTATGTTGATCAATCAGCTACATCAATCACATCCATAATTAAATCTCTTATAGTAAACAAGTATTTCATCGAATCAAATATGTGATAATTTCCTACATTGACAAGATTTCTTACATTAGAAACCGAAAACACGGATTATTAAGCTATGTAAAATCATTATGTAGAGTAATTGTTTTATGTAAATCGCCTACATGGTGAAATCAGCTACTTCATTTCAATTAGCTGCATCTGTTTCATCTACATCATTTAAGGGTATACATAATTACATTTGGATACATTAATCAAAATCATCTACCAAGATTTTAATATGGAAATCAACTATGTGGATTCAAATATACAATCAGATATGTCATGATATAAATTGGTATCTATTACCGTTGAATCACTCGAGTGAGAATTTTATTATAGCTATATAATCATTAAATTCTCAATTATTTATTTAAGGTAAAATAGATTATAATATGATCCAAGTAATAATACATAAGATAAGTTCAAGAATAGTTTATTTTTATTTACTATTTTGAGGTATATCAAGAAAAAATAGTGTTTCACTGATCTTTTTTAATATGGATCATTTTCTGAGCATTTAAAAAAGAAGAAATGGATTCATATCCATATGTGAACTGCTTTTTTCATGAGAATATTTATAAAAGATGAACTGAAGTGCAAAAAATAAATATAGAGAATAATTTCTAATAAAATCTCTTAAATGACACTTTATTTTATATGCAAATAAGGAAGAATAAGTATCATATTGTCATCTGTGATTACTGATGATCCTTTTTATGTTTATAATACTCTCATAGAGTAGTTTATCCTTCAGATCATCTATCGTGGTGATAAATGTTTTTCCCATCATTTGTATCTTACATCATTATGATGAAATTTTTAAAGACTCTCTATTTATTACCTTTTATTATAGAGGTTCTACCAAAAAGTAACATTGATGTAAATTGGTTTTAAAGACATTCTAGATCCCAATTGAATTATCATGTGATTGCATCATTTGTCGATTGGATACACTCAGTCTTGTGGTCCCTCAAAAATGGAATGGAATTCTTCGACAAAAGGACCTGACTCGTGAAAATAATCACACTTGTCGAGAAGGGTAGTGGTAGAGTGTACTAGGATACTTCTATTCCTAGAACCACTATAATTTTATATTTTTTTCACTTATTTATTCTTTTATTTATACTCTATGTTTTTTTAATGAAATGAATAGATGTCAATTATAAATTAAAGTGGGTGAGTTTTCTAATTGAATAAAAATTAAAAGAACTTAATTCACCCCCCACTTAAGTCATAACATGGCCAGTTTCTGGCAAGAAAAATTTCCTTAATCTTTGGGTCAGTTTATATTGTCTTTTATTTTTTAGATGTTTATGTAGAGAATCATTCCAATCATATCATATAATACTCTAGGGTAACTGAGTGGAAAACTAGTTTTTTCAATCCATTATATGGATAAACTCAACTCTATTCCTCTAGTAACTGAATCCTATTAGTGTCTCCATGCTAGTGTAGTACAATGAAAAATCCAGAAACAACCTAATAAGGGAAAATCTGGGGGTACCTAGCTTTAGAATGACCTACCCAATAAGAAAATAAAGAGTTTCTTATTACATTATTTCTTTACACATGATAATTCCGGGGCACACAACATTAGCATGACCTACCTGGTTGGTTGATCGGGGTCTTGACAAGTGCCTATTTGGTTGGAATATAACACTCAGTATTTTAAATGGATTTAATCTCACCATCATAACTCATGTTATTCCATTTTATTTATGAATTATTTTATTATATTAGTTTGGAATCTTATTACCTCTAATAAACTAATAATTTCATTAAATATTGATGTGTAACTCTTTGCACATCCCACAAGTTTGTGTTACTCAAAAAACAGAAGTCAAACATATATATACATAACCAAATGCATCATATGCATAAGGTACATGCACACTTCATGTAAAGTCATAGAGTTATATGATATTGAAATTATTCATAATATTAAGCCTGAATAAATAGATTATCAACCCTATTCACCATCGTAGATAACGAGCACACCTCTAGGAAGGTAGGTAGTTCGACCTAGAGTCCCTCTACTCGAGGATTATTTACTCAACAGAGAATCCAATTCATCATAACTCTAAAACCTAATATTCCCAAACTATAATAAACAAACAAATTCAACCTAAAATCTTCAATTACAAATCAAGGTCAAGGTAGACGAAAACTAACTTCATTATGGAGTTGAACCAGGCATGCAGTGCATGGATTTATCCTAGAAAATATTTAACATTTCAAACTAAAGCATTCAAAATATTAAAATTTGTTAATTTTTTTACTAAAACTGAATATTGCAAGTAACAAAATTTTAAATAAATTAAAAATTCAAATATTTAAACATGAAATAAACATTTATGAACAATTCATAAATAAAAGACAATTATAAAATCATTATTCATTTTTTAGATTTAACATTATAAGAATTCCATAATTGTGAACATAATCATTTTATATTCATTTCATAATGAAATCTTTTATATTTTTCATTATATGATGTTTTTATTGTAAATATATGATATTATATAAATTATAAACAATTTTCTAATCAATGTATATTATGAAAACATTTTAAATAATATAAATATCATATAATTAATTATTGTTTAAACTTTGATCATATCAATAATCAAAAAAAAATTATGTTGTTTAAATAATATCCAAATAAGTTCCCATTTTATTTTTAATAATTTGAAATATTTAATAATGAACGAGTCATAATTTAAATATAAATTTTTTATATTTTGGCCTTATTTTATAATTTATAACCCTTTATAAATTTTTTCTTATGATTTACAAATAAATAATTTTTTTTCTAGATCATAATGCATTCACTATGATTTGGTTAAAAGGAATTTATAATATTATTATTTAATACATAGGAATAAATTTTTCATAAACATTTAATTTTTTATAATCAATTTAAAATTAATTAAATATAAAACATTTATAAATTAAAATGTCCCAAAAAAATTATTTTATAAGGATTTATAAACACTTTATATATAATTTAAATCAATTTATATATTTAAATCCTTTTTAATGAATTTAAAACAATTCTGATTACCCTTACACATAGGGGTATTCATGTGTAAGGGTAAAGCCTTCTAACCCTATGCATTCCATCTAAAAGCCCATGTGAAAATGTAATCCACTAATAACCATTTCAAAACATAAGTATAATTAACTATGTAAAACTAATTAAAATATTACCTTTACACAACTCATTCGATGTAAGTGTATAAATGATAATACCTTTACATGAATGTTTCATGTAATGGTGTGTCTCATTAACCATTACAAAACCTTATAACACCATTGTGTAAGGGTCCTATAATTTAGAAGACCATTTTTGTAAAGGTAATAAAGTGGTTATCCTTACAAAGACATTCTATTTAAGGGTATGACCATTATACAAGGGTAAGATTCATTAGGTTACCTATATTTAACCCTTTTAAAAATACTACCTTTATGAAAACCATACTTCACATAATGGAATGTTGTTATGAAACCTACAAAGTCCAATCCATATAATGGTAAGGTGATACGACCATTATGTAGACCACTATACATAATGGTAATTTATTAGTTACCCTTACACACCTCAACTTTTTAAGGGTGTGGTTTTTACTACCATTATGTAGCCTAACTACATAAGGGTTAAACCCGTTATGAAACTAAATTTCAAGGAATGTAATAATACTATATTTTTTTATTCTTATTCATTTAAATCATTATTTCATACATCTAAACACATGGTTTCTTTTGATACCATTATTAGGTTTTAAAAAAATCTAATAACAATTATTAGACACATCATAAGAAATAAATAACCAAATCCTAGGATATCCCATGTAAGATATATAAAACCTTCAATAAAAATATAAATGAATAAGATGTTGAAGATAATATTCCCTTACATTGAAGAGACACTATATTATCTCCTTCAACTTTGAATATATTTGAATATTCTTGAAAATGATATAGGAGTGGAAAATTAAAGCATCCCACCACAGTGGTTCATCAATGAGATAATACGAATCACATGTCCAACATGCTGAATTATCATTTCTCCTATGATGTGCTAGAATCATATCATAGAAAGGAAGAAAAAGGAAGATAACAATGAATTTAGGGAGGATTATCCAAGCATAATATAAATATCATACACTTCCATCACATGGAAAAAATTTAAATAGGAAATCAAGGACACTCTTTGATTATCCTCTCATTTATTCAAGTGATAAAACACATCAATAAATACCATGGATGGTTCATGTATCATATACATGAATGAGAGTCCTCCCAAATATTTCATCTCATGAAACTGTATAATAAATTATAACATATGTGGGAGAATAATATATTATAATTGTTTATCATTGTTGTTGAATATTTCATGGACCGATATTCCATGCATGGAAATCAAAATTTTCATGCAATAAAAAAATACATATATATAATACACACACACACACAAGGATTTTGGGAATATCAATTTCACTAACACCACTTCCCCTAGAAATTTCTGGGTTAAGTGATAATTCAAATGAATGTGCTTTATTTAAGAGTAAAACATCATATTTACAAACATGTGAATTGTTCTGTGTGAATCACAAAGCAACATCCCAAATTTTGTTGTTTTTCTGATATCCTCTCGCAACACAATCATAAATAACAACCCCTTCCTTTCTTCTATCAATGGAATGCAATCTAATTATATTTTTGAATTGGTACCACTAGTTAAATCTTGAATATGCAAAAGATTCTAATTCTTCCAAAAGAAAACATATATCTGATAGCACTCTTCTATGAATCTGAATCTTCACCAAAGATATAATTTGTATAATATCCTTCCCTGGTTGACACTAAATGGTTCCCTACTCTAGTGGGTCAAATGGACTCAAGAGAACTTCCCCAAACACTAGAGTATTATGACTATCATTGAGGTCCTAGGGTGTGTATGTGGTTATACTATTCCCTCATGTCAGAGTGTACCACATCATTAGTAAACATATTATTTAATAGAGGAAGTAAAAAAATCAACCAGACAAAAGATAAAATTCCAATAAATAAATAAATAAAAAATTCCTAAGGTAATATTATTTAAAAAATGATATATAATTTCATATCTCTACAATATAGGAAAACATGTACACAAGATTCAGTACAATACATTTATCAAAATACCAAAAATACCAAAAAGGATCACTCCTTGCTAACATCAAGAGCATAGCTTGGTCCTGTGTTCCCCTTCTCCTAATAAATGACCAGTCAAGCATCATACAACAAGCACTTTCCCAGATTCCCACATTCATCCATGATGTCTTGAAGGGTTCCCAATAGAAACCCAAACAATGTGTGATATAACACTTAGTAAGCCACCACTAGTGGAGTCTATAACCAGTCTTATCGGTGTATGATTAGATAATGTAGTTTGGAGTGTATAATAGGTATAGTAGTAGAACATGTAAAATGCTACAGATGATATGATAAATGTATTGTGATAATATCCAACATATCAATGATAATAAAGTTCCCATGCAAGTTTCAACTGTAAACAAGCCACCAAAATAACATGTTAATTATAAATAATAAATAATCCACAATGGCCACACACTATGTTTATTTTGTGGTCTCTATTAAATTTCATTTTTATTTAATTAAGGAAAAACACTATTCTAAAGATCTGGGAATAATTTTTTTAAGATATATACATCACATAAATTAAATAAATATTTATTCACCTAATTGGGAATAAAATACACTTAATTGTTTTATTATTATTTAATAAATATTTATTTACTAGTTTATGAAAAAAATATTTATTTAAGAGAATAAAATATTTATTTGGGTGTTCAATAAATACAAGAAGAGGTTTAATGGAACAAGACCATGTCAAGTGATAAAATAATTATTTATGAGCCAGTAAATATTATTTATCCATTTTGTGCAAGCTGGCAGAACACAAAATAATAATAATAATAATAGTAATATTATGTGGCCTGGAAATTCATTAATGGTTATAAATATATTTAATGGTTGTTATGTAATTAAATTTTTTAACTGAAATCCCATTAATATCAATAGACTACTATGTCTATTGGGTAATTCATTCAAAACTAATTTTGTGTTTGGGTATAGAGAATTGTTTCGTATAATGAATTTTCTTCCCACTCCTACTCCTCTCTCACTCTCAAGAACAAGAAACAGAAGTGATAAACTCATAAATACTTAAGAATGTGTGATTAATAATGAGTAATGAACAACATTATATTCTTTATATTAGCACCAAAATAAGGGGTGGTGTTGCTTAAATACCGTTGAAGCATGTGTGGATCAACTCTAGAGGGATTCTTCCCTTGGATCCTCACAATCTCAAGGAAGAAAATATCGAAGTGCATTTTTGGATTATCAAAAATCATCAACGAAGAATTTTCTAAAGACCATTTATTTATTTCTTCATATATTAAATAAATTAGTTATAAATTTGATGTGAAATAGCTTCCCTCTTGGTTTCGAGCAACTATTGTTAAAAAAATTTAATATATCACCCTTGATCGAACATTTCCACTGTTCCCATAACCAACAAGTGGTATCAAAGGGGTTATGTTTTAATTTATAATTCTTAATTTGATTATTTATCTTTGCAGAATTATGGTTAGATTTCATTTCATGTTATTCTTTATTTCATCCTATTTAAATTAGCATGTTATCAATATATTAATCTTGTTCATTTAGTGTTTCATTTTCTTAAAGGATTAAGAAAAAATGGAAAACTACGAGAGATTCCATCAAGAGGTGCCAAATCTTTGGCTAGAAAAACTGGGTTACACGGCGTGTGGCCTGAGCTCATACTATATACCCATGTGCATTGTATCCAAATGCGGCGAGTAATTGATTACACGGAGTGCCTTTATTGCACACCGCATGTTGACTAGGACAACCTGGCCCATTGAAAGTGGATGTATGGTGTGTAATTATCATGTACACACCATGTAGTCTGGCTAAGTCAACAAACATAAGTCTTAGGCACGTGACATGGATATACGAAAAGTGATGTACATGGTTTGTTGCTATATGTACATGCCATGTAGTCTCCTATTAATTGAAAAAATTAAAATTACATTAAATTTGTAATTACTACATTAAAACCTTATTTTATTGTTTATCACACTATTGTCTGTTGGACAATTAAATAATGGTTTTTCAATAATTTTAAATCCTCATCTAATTAATTGTAATTAATAAGTCATTTTTTGGTTCGACCATTTATTTTCCATGAATTCCATTAATTATGGGTATCTCCAATTAAGATCAAATTATCATTATGATGAAAGGGAATTAATTAATTAATGAAATCTATTTATCTTAAATAATAAAAAGGACAAATAATGAAATAAATTATAGCCATTTAATTTTGCGTATTCATTGCAAGTGTGGCCTTTCATGAGCTTGACCAAGACCTATGTATGAGTTGTAATTTATTGAATTAAATTTATTACCTGGGTTTTAAATTATTTAATATTAAATTAAAATATGGTCTTTGAGTCATCTCTCCCTCTATTATTATGTAAGACCTACAAGTCAAATGATATTTATGTAATTCCATTCGACCAATATTTTGGTTCTCCTCACCTGTGTGTGGGTGATAAATATTTGTAATTAATGGATCATCCCAAGGTGTGTGGGGATGGATTAAGACCGAACCATAATAACACCAACACGGTGATAGATAGATTGACACGTGGAATGTTGTATCTCATACCAATTCAAGCATAATTAGTTATTTTCCCTCTGTTAGAGGTTGATTTAAATTATACTCATTAAATCAACCATTATATAAGATCATGTTCAGTTCACTTAATTAATTATTTATTTTCCATCTAATGCATTAAAATTATATTTATTGATGCACGAACTAGATCAAATAAAGGAATTGATTATTATGCAATGATGGAATTTAAATAATATTGATTATTCATAAAGGTTTTCTCTTAACACGGTTAATTAATTAAGTAAACATCCACTTAAATATTAACAAGACATTTAATGGATAAAAAAAGATAAAAATTTATTCATAATAAAATAAAATTCATCAATCTAATATCTTTTCAGACTAAGCCTTTTGTTACTTGATTAGGAAGAAAACTCAATAGAACTATGTGTTTGACCAACCCTTGTTGGGACCCTTACTTTTACAATGGGAGTTCTTATGAATGTTTTAGGTTGACATAGCAATTTTAAATCAAGAAGAGTATCCCTTTATAGACATGGTGTAATTTGGAGGAATGTTTTTAGAAAATCCAAGTCCTGATTATTGGATTGGGGAGCCCACTCAACAAATCAAGGAGCTTCATGCACAGAGTTGGAAAACAATTTCCTACCTAAATACCTTCAAAATAGCTTCCCCAACCCTTGTTGGGGTTATGCAAAAGGGAATATGGATCCTTTCCACTAGAATGTCCTAAAAACTAGGCATTCCAAGTTCAATGGTGAGGGATATTGGGACTTGATAAAATAGTAGAAGATATAATAAAATCAATAAATTATTTCTCACAAAATTTGTAATCAATAAAAGTTATAATAATCTTCTATTTATATTGTATAATATATTGAAAAGATCACTATCCCTACAATCAATATTGGATAAATACAATCTCTTCACTGGAAATAACCTCTAGGAATTGTTTAGATGCTTCCATGTTGTTCTATGCCCTGAAAAAAAAAATCTTACATGGTAGAATCATCAATGCTTGACCCACCTAATCAAGAGGAGAGTGATGAAGATTTCCTATCCTAAAAAAACAAATGAACAACGCTGTTAGCATTCAATGTTTGATGTTTTCATCTATATCTATTGAACTCATGAAGTATCACAAAAACATGGTTTTTTATGTAATGCTTGAGAAAATCTATGGTCATTACTAGGAGGGAGAAAGACAAGAATGGTTTGAGATTTTTATGGTACTCTTTCAGAGTAATCTTGGAGAGGGTTCCCCCAACTAGGCCTCACTTAGTCAAACTCATTGGCTACATTGAGAGCCTAGTGGTTATAGGGTTTAAAATCCCTGAAGAACTGAGAACTGATCTCATTCTAGAATCAATCTATCATACATTATCCAGTTTATTTTGAAAATTTTAATATTAACAACATTATGAATTGTCTACTAGATCTTCTTGTCATCCTTCACTGAGTATATAATGAAATAAATCGTGAAAATACTTATATCCTTATAGTTAACAAACAGAAAGGGAACGAAACGATATTTAGTCCCAAAACTTCTGCATTCCCTTTAATGAAGAATAAGATCAAAGGGAAATCAAGGGAACATGATGCTATATATTTTACATGGGGAAAGAAGGACCACTGGAAGAAGACTGCATCCAGCTAAAGAAATGAGGGGAATCTTCATGTTGATTTGTTATCGAGTGAAATTTATTTATTTCTACAAATTGGGTATTATATATAAATTTTTGAGTTCGCATCTGTATTCAAATATAGTAACCAAGTAGATTTTGATAAATTTACTAATGGGAGGTAGATCCACGAGCATCCAATAGAGATAAACTTGCTATTGTAGCTGTTAAGTACTACCACCTCACATTGTTGACCAGAGTTATCTTGGTTTTAAAGGGTTGTTATTATGTTCCTTCAGTTACCAAAAACATTATTTATGTATCTCGACTAGATATAAATGGATTCATATTAAAATCTAGGAATAAATGTTTCTTCTTTTATAAATATATAATTTATTATGGTAAGGAACATTTATAAAACAGTCTTTACATGTTGGATTACATGAACTATGTAATGACAATAAATAATGATGTTACTTCACATGAATCACACAACATCCAACTTTTGATTCACCGTCTAGGTCCTGTAAATGAAAAACACTTGAAAAAATTACATCAAGATGGATATTTATATTCTTTAAAAATAAAACTACTTGGTGTATGTCATACATGTTTAAAAGGAAAATTGACCAAAGTACTATTTACTGGGAAAGGTGAGAGGGATAAAGAGATTCTTGAATTAGTTCAAACTGATGTGTGTGGATAATTTCCTATTGATGAAAGGGGTGGGTACTCATACATAATTACCTTTACTAATGATTTTATTAGATATGGATATATTTACTTAATGAGGTATAAGATAGATTCCTTTGATAAATTCAAGGAATATAAGAATGAATTTGAGAACTAGCTTGGAAGCAAGATTAAGAAATTCTGCTCAAATTGAGATGGGGAATATCTTAATAAAGAATTCATTGATTACTTATGAGAGTTTGTGATCCTATCTCAAATAACACTTCCTTAAACACCTCAGTGGAATTGTGTAAGAGAAAGGAATAACAACACCTTATTGGTCATTAAGAGATCAATGATGAGTTATGAAAGTATTTCATTATCCTTTTGGGGATATTTATTACAAAAAAAGACATACATACTAAACCAAGTACTAACTAAATTGATAAATGGTATTCCATTTGAAATTTGGAGCGGAAGAAAACCCATGTTATCGAATTTACATGTGTTAGAAAGTGAATCATTTTTTAAGTCATCTTAAAGTAACAAACTTTCACCCAAAGGCTAAAAGTGTACCTTTATAGGATACCCCAAGGAAATAAGGGGACATTACAAATACGACCCCTCAGAAAAAGGGTTTATAGTGGCAATACACACCATATTTCTTGAGAGGGATCACATGTACAAAATAGATAGTTGGAGAAAGATAAACATCAGTGACTTCGAGGATCAAGGCACAGAAAAGTTGGTCAAGGAGAAAATTCCCCAAAGCCCTAGGAAAGAGGAAACTGTTCTAGAGACAAAAGAACTACGTATGAGTACAATATTGGTTAGAGAACCAGAATGGTATGGTTTCTAGTTACCGAGGTTGGTCACCCATTATTATTTTAAAACGAAGATACTTTAACCTGCAAGGCAGCAGTAAGTGGACCAAATGTTTCCAATTGGTAAGAATCCATGAATTCTCAAATGGATTCCATGAACTAAAATGAAAAAATGATTTTGGTAGATACTCTAGTAGATGTAAATATTATTTGTTGAAAATGGATATTTGAGATGAAACTGGAAAAGGAAAGACAATTTAGTACCTATAAATTGGGACTAGTTGAAAAAGGGTTTAAAAAACATCAATGTATTGACTATGACGAAACCTTTTACACAGATTCAATGCTGAAAACCATCATAATCCTACTTTCCATTACAGTATACCATGACTATGAGATTTAGAAAATGGAGGTCAAACCAGACTTCCATAATAGGACCCTTCATGAAAATGTATATAAGACATAACATGGAGGGTTTGTGACTACAAAGGATGTCAATAAGATATAAAAGTTTAAAAAAATACATTTATGGATTAAAGGCAGAATTTGGGACATGGAAAATTTGTTTTAATGAAGAAATAATTGAATTTGGTTTTATAAAGAATGAATGCGAGCCTTGTGTCTACAAACAGTTTAATGGGAGTGCAGCCGTTTTATTAATAGTATATATTGATGAAATATTAATTTTTGGAAATTAAATATCATGCTTACATTCTATTAAGGGATGGATTAATAAATTATTTTCTAGGAAATATTTGGGTGAAGATGTATATATTCATTGGATCAAGATCTATCTTGATAGATCCTAGAGGTTTCTCAACCTAGTTCTAAATACATACATTGACAAGAAACTAAAGAGATTCAGTATGGAACAATATAATAGGGGACTATTTCTAGCATCACATGACATTAATATTTCCAAGAACATGTTTCCTAAGACTCATGAGGAAAGAAATAGAATTGCATGTATTTCATAGGCATCAGCGGTTGGGTCAGTCAAGTAGGATCCACTATGTACTCATCTAGATTTCACCAACGCATTATGTACTGTAGGAAGGTATTAAGATGATGAAGGTGACCATCATTGGATAGAATTCAAGACTATCCTTAAGTATCTATGGAATTCAAAGGATATGTTCCTATTTTATGGAGGAGATGAGGAACTAGTCATTATAGGATATAAAGATTCTAGTTTCTAGAATGATCATGATGAAGTGAATTCACAAACGGGATACATATTCAATTTGAATGGAGGTGTTGTGAGATGGAAGAGATCAAAGAATGTTGTGGTCACAAATTCTAGATCAGAGTCCAAGTATAATACAGCTTCTGAGGTAGTTAAAGAAGTAGTTTGGATGCAAAATTTCATCCAAATATTTCTGTGGTATCTATCAGAAAATATCTCATCACACTCTATTATGATAATACGGTAACAATGGCTCTCATAAATGTTTCAAGGTCACATCAGTGGAAGAATAACATATTTTTAATGTTTCAAATATGGAGTGATTCTTATCAGATATGTGATGTTGTAGTGAGTAAATTTTTCATAGAATACCATGTGGTGGACCCCTTGACTAAATCCTCAACTCAGCAAAAACATGATTATCATGTGAGGTCTAGCAGACTGAAAGTTTTAGGTAGTTGTCTCTATTCGAAGTTGGAGTTTGTTAGAGTTTCTATCCTAGAACCAAATTTTTGTACTATGATTATATTATTATTTGATTCATTAATTACTAAATTAAACACCTTATTGCATATTGTTCATTGTTTTTCATGACCATAATGTAATAATGTGGTAGATTTTTTGTCGCATTGATAAGGTCATAGTAGTTCTCCACTATGATGTGAACTGTGAAGTGATATGAAAATATTATTAATATAGTTCTATAATTGGATAACATACTATGATGGGACACATAGTATATAGACCGCCGGGTGTGAGTACTCGTAAGAATATGAGACATTTTTCATGAAGTTCGCACATGTGAATCTCTAAGACATGAGATTATGAGAACAAACCTTCCAGTAGGAATTCTGCATGTTTTGGTTTTATTATATATTTTTATATATGAGCATGTGTAATAGTACTTATACATTAGGATTATCATTATTTCATATCATGAATTTCTCACTTAGATTTGATGATGAAAATTGTCATGCCATATGCTGGCAGGAAGTAGGGTATGTTGGGTGCGTCATGAATGACATATTATTAATGGATAAATCAAGAAAGCATTTATCTTTTCCACATTTAAGGAATTTAATATATTGACCATTTGATCCAAATAGAACTATTTCTCTAAATTATATGTCCATTGTGTGATGACAAGTTTATTTCAGATGATCAAATAATAATGAATCAAGTACATAGGGTGATGACACTGTTATGCAACCTTCTTGATGATATTATATGACAACTGTGTTTTATTACACAATGAGTTTCTGTATGTGGTTGTCATTGTTATGACATTATGTCTTTCTCTTGGGTGACTTAACCTGTTTCTAGACAATAATCTTGGATTTTAGGCAAGGTCACCTAATTCCAATGAGAAAATATCCTAGAGGGTCATAAAGTAAGTGTTTCTGGCCATGTCGATTAAATTCAATTTCAATTTAATATGGAATAACTTTTATTCTCAAGACCGAGGAATAATTTTATTTATTTTATTTTGATCTCATTTTTTGTATAAAAACAACAAACCCTCTATTACATTTCTTAAGCTTCCAATTGAGTAGTCCACACCCAGTAAACCCATTAAAGTGCACAAGGATAACCATTCTCCATACGGTTGATACTGCCCAAAACCGCCCAACCCCACGCTGCCCAACACATAAGATGGGATTAAATAAATGATGGAGAATGTATGATGCAAAGGAACAACTAGTGGGAATAGAACCCCTGAACCTAAGGAACCAAGAGAATGAACCAATAACTGGTCCACCCCCGTATGGGCTATATTGATCACAAAAACTAAAAATATATTTATTCATCGGATTTTGAATAAAATAAATTATTTTTTTTATTGAATATGAGATCAATATTTATTTAATAGTTCGTGAATAATTTTTTTTTCTGAAAATAAAATATTTATTCAGGTGTTCAAATAATACAAGAGAAGTTACAATGGACCAAGTTCCTGTTCGGTGGTAAAAAACATTTTTACGAGTTGATAAATATTATTCATCCATTTTAGGCAATTTGGAACACTATAAAATAATAATTCTGTTGTTTTTATTATTATGTGGCATGGGATTTGATTAATTTTTATAATTATATTTAATGAATTTTATGAAAATAAAGTTTTCAACCAAAAACTCAGCTCTATAAGTAGACGAATACATCTATTGTGTAATTAATTTGAAACCAATTCCATGTTTGGTTATAGAGAAATATTTCACATAATGAATTTTATTTAGACTCCTCCTCTCCCTCTCAAGAATGAGAAACCAATGGTATAATTTCTTCAAGACATGGGAATAAGCGATCAAGAACGAACAATGAAACAATTTTGATTCTCCGCACTAGAATCCTGAGAATGGGTGGAGTTTCTCAGAGACCATTAAAGCATGTGTGGATCACCAATCGAGGGATTCTACCATTGTCACCTCGCAAGCACAACAATGAAAATCCGAAAAGGAATTTTCAGAAAATAAAAAATTATTTATGAGAAAATTTTCTAACACCAGGTATTTATTTCTTCAAATATTAAATAAATTATTTATAAATTTTACATGCAAGATCCTGGATATTGGTTGAGAGCAACAATTATTAAAATAAATTTTAATATATCACCCACTATTTCATGCTTCAATTGTGCCTAGAACCAACAATACTTTCTCTGTGTATGACCTTACAATCTTTAATTATAATTTTATCTGACATTATTACAAATAAATAATCAATTTTGGATCTTATAAATCTACTTTTATAAGTTATAATATATTCTTCCCATTTAATAAAGAGTGTATTTTCTACCACAAAGTCATAACTATAGAAAAATTCTACCATAAATGATCCCCACATCATTTACCACACCAAAACCAAACCCACTATGAAAATATATGTGACCTCTAGAATCATTTCAGACATGACCATTTAGGCCACCACCTATAAAAACCATCTCATGTTGTGGAAAAATTCGAATCAATATATCTAAATGAACTAAAAAGAATTTTTTTTGTACATCGAGGCCTACTTAGGAACAAAAACACTATCAAAGTTAAAATTTCAGTTTCATATAACTATATTAATATCTATGATTATATCCCTGAATATTACAAAGTCAACCACTTTATCTCTTAAAGTCTTATCCACCATAATATCAACACAATTTTTAGTCTTAGTTTTACCTAATTTCCAATGTTTGAAACCAGATCTATATAATTATTTTTCCTTTTTTCCCACCCATTTAGCCTCTTGTAAACAAAAAACACTACTCACTCTTCTAACCAAAATATATACTAATTCCATTGTTTTTCTCATTAATGATCCAATATTCCAACTATTTATCCTATGTTTATGATTTTGGACTAGCTTCTTTATCTCTCACATCCATCTAGAAAGGTGCGAGGACCATTGCTCCTTTAATACAACATATGTGCGTCGATGTAGTGGCTCTACCTAATTTTAAACCACACTCAAGAAATGTAGTGTGTTTCTATGAGAAATGTCCATGTATTAGCATATTTATACATTTGATCATCGTCATGAAAAGATTCAAAAAAATTTGGGTGTTAACTACACAAACCTCTTTCAAAGCTTCGGATCAGCAATGCAGGATATAATACCACACATGCGAAGTTATATTTGTAGATCAATTAAAACTTAAAAAAATTTGGGGCTGTTATTTGGTTAAAATTACCATTTTATCTTGTTCATGTAATTTAAAAAAAACATACTTTTACTCCAAACATCTAATCAACATTTATTAAATCAAAATAATGGCGAATTTAGTATATACAGGAACTAATAAATTCAATCAATTCAAAATAAGAGCCAAAATTTGAACACAATATAAGTCGTTCTGAAGTCAAAACCGAATCACAAAATCATAAAATTTATGTGAAAGTATGCTAATCCATATATAAAAATATTTTTTAGCCTTTAGTCTTTGGAAATATGGATAATATGAACCATAGTTTTATTGTTGACATATTTATGATATTGCATGCAATATAGTCTATGTGACTCAATACAACTTCTAAGTTCATTAATTTACAATTTTGAACTCAGCACATCCATAATTACTCATAATCATGTTAATATTATTATATCATCAAGATCCGTAGTATTTTGGGATGATGATACATAAAATACTATATTTTTAGGGTTTTATTATAATATCATTGATGTTGTAATAATAAAACAAATATAAATTAATTATAAATATTATTTTCATGAAAACCATATGATACATGTATATGTCGCGTGACTAGTATGATCCATGAACTTCCTTATAAAATTTTATGGAACATACATCAACACGCTTTTGATGAAACATTGAGCTTTATCTTAAGAATTAATCCCTCTCCTTTTTTGGAATACCCAAATTCTAATGCTCTATAAAACTACCCACAATGAAGTTTCTTCCCTATTTCATTTCAAAAATATATCTCTTTTGTGACATTATTAATGTTGGTGTATATAAATAATTAGTGAGATAATTTTAGGTCTTCATCACTAATAAACTCATATATATTTGTATGATACAAGATTAGTTTTATAAATTCATCGATATGACATTTTATTAATGTTCTAGTGTGCATTTTGGTTTTCACATATAATTATCCAATAATATATTTAGGCATGCACATTTATTCCAATTGTAGCCATATTACAACACTAAATGAATCTACCTTTTTCACCTAAGGATATTATGATAACATTGGAATACTTGAAGTGAAAATATAAAGGTTCCATCACTGTATCCATTGGGATGGTACTGACCACTCTTATAAATTCTTAATAATTTCTATGAGGGATTCACATGTGCCAATGATTAAAATTTAAATTCTCTGTTAACAATATCATCTCTATCATTGCTGAATAAAGAACAACCCAATGTCTTGAACCAGAAATCTTCAAGTAGCATAACAATAGAAATAAGATAGATCTAGTGGAAATTTATAGTGAACCAACCCGAGATATTAAATAACCAATGAAATGGACACACTGATCAACAATAGCAGTTCTAATCACCATGGAATATCTGATCAAAAGGCGCAAGCTCCTATTATTATTTTCACATGAAAGAGTATGTTCTATAGAATTCACAACTAGTGTGGATGTCATTGAATATTTAGATAAGGGAATAGAAAGGGTTGTGTATATTGCCACTTTAGAGATTTTTTTATCAGTTGAGAGGTTCAAAGTTATTTGTGATTTTATATTGGATCCCAACATTAAGTATCAACTAAAATAAAATGAAGCATACAGAATAGTACACAAGAGAAAAGATATGATCAAAATATATAATCTAGAACAAAAAAGAATGATTAGCTATACAAAGAGGGAAAATGTGTTATATGGCTTAAATTCTAGCTCTACCTATAGAAATTGATGTTTGTATTTCATGGAGATATAAAGAGTAGGGAATACTGGATGTGCATAATAACATAAAGCATATAAACTGAAAAATGTAGAAATCCACTTCCAATTTATTGGCGTTCCTTTCTCATGAAACCTAATTCTATCCTGGAAATTATAAATTATATTTTATGGAATAAATGATTTAGCTTAACCCCTTCTGAGATCAATAAACCAGTCACCACCGTATATAACATGGTGTTTATAAAAATGGAGGTCATCATTATTCCCATACATCCATATGCATAATATATGATACCAGGAACGGTTAGGATGTTGGTGTTTACCATTGATAGTGTAACTTCATGTCCATAACTCATCCTATAGATGGGGGTAATTCACGACCACTATCCATCCCATTTAACTCACACTTAATCATTTATGAAAACACCCATGTCAAACCAAATTATGAAAACACATTTCAATAAAACCATCATTTTTATTGAAAATACTTTTCCTACCAATTTACATGATTTAAGAACAAAAAATCATTTTAAAATCATATTTTGAAAATCATGTTTCCAATTTCACTTTCCACAAAGTCAACCAATTTTCACAATTCCATAATCTATCACCAAAGAGGGCATCCCTCAAGAATTTTGTAGAAAATTCACAATAAATTGAAATAAAAACAATAAATTTTATATCAATCCTTCTAGTTCTATTAGGAGGATATGATATTGAATATACCTACCTAGGAATATATGGAAAAAATGAAGAACCACAATAATTATTTAACAAAACTAGGCTCAATATCTGAAAACCAACCTTAGATCTCATTCCCAAACAAAAAAACAACCATATATCATCATTATTGGTATAAAAATCATAAATCTATCCCCAGATGACAAGAAACAGGTTTTCAAGAGAGGTATGGAAAAGATATCTATGAAAAACTACCACAAACAAAGGATTACCTACGGAATTGGGCTTCAAAACAGCATGAATTTCAAACAAATTTCTTCTGGTTCGAAAGGGAGAGATTACATAGCTTGAAACTAGAGGTGCAACATTCAACCCACTATTTGAATTTCCTTCCTCATATAGTAGACCACAAGAATTATCAACCATTTCTTTCTCCCATTCCCAATCCTCTTACTAAATCAAACCACATTTCCACAAAACCCACACTTGACAAATGATTTTCAAATGAAATAATTTCAATTTCTTGTCCGAAATCTATAATACACATGAAATAAAAAAGCATTCAGCTTTATGTTAACATGATCTTATCATGTGACATGGTCAGGTTCATGCTGATATTTCTACTAAGATACGTGAATCACATTATGCAATGCACTACAATGTCATGGCAATGCCAACCAATTTTCCACCTCTATCACTCATTCATGTATCCCAAAATATAATGTGTATTGAGTTGATAACTTTCTCTAATTCCCAACATGATTATTTTCATGCCTTGGGGATATTTTCAAGAACACATGATCACTCACCATGAATGACAATGGTCGTCGAAGATGATCTGCATAAAATTTATCACAACTCTAAGTTGTTATTAGACTCTAAAAAGGCTAATATTCATTGTTTATATTATAATATTAATGTTGTTTATTAATCATAAACTCTATTTATAGTACATTTTTTACTCTGAACATTATTTCACGTTATGATTATAATTCCTTCTTAAAATGCACTATTTTATGGTACATTCTGGAACACCACATAAAACAAAAAATGTTTTTTGATTTTATTTTCAGGTATCCCATGCTATGAGTAACAATTCATGATTTTGGGGAACTTAATGATTCACATTGGAAGACCACCAAAGTGGGCCTTGAGCCAACAACATTCTGGGAAAAGTGAACTGGATAATATGACAATAAGAGTACATTAATGACCCATATTCAAGCCCTGTGAATATAAATATTTATCTTAAGATATATAAAATCATGTGGAACATTTCATTCAATAGTGGAACAATATAATTTGGATATTTAAGGGCGTTCCGGGCATCCCATGTTGAAGATGAAATTTTGGGTTAGATTATACAGCCCAAAAAAACATACCACCAGTTAAATCATATCTCAAAAAAAAAACAAATTATTTTCTTCTTCTCTTTATAGTATATTCAGATACATATGGAGAAAAACTTTACACTATTATTGATCACTCAAATTTGGCCATATAGAGGGTCATTTCTGCGCCTCTTTTAAGTGGATGAAGGCTTGCTACCACTTCGTGGAAAGTGTGGAAAAGTCTCATCTCCATTAATTTCCCAGCCACCTAGGCCCACCACCATTAATTGAAGTGACTTTTAAAGATGGGGGATTGAGATAATTATTCCTAGATTACTATTTAATGTAGGGGTGGTGGAAGAGTTTATGAACTGGGAACTTTGTTTTCATTGTAATGTAATTATGCCAAATTGTCTTTCAAACATTCTTCTATCTCATATAATTTGATCAGATCACCTTAGGATTTCATAAATGTTATTATTATAATCTTATAATTTTCTTCTTCATATAATGTTTAAACCTTTTACTCAATGTGTAAAATTATTCACAAAAAACCTTGTGTAATTTTTCAAGGAATAGTGGGGTGATCGTTATTTTGATGGTTTTACTTCTTCAATTCCACCCTTAGGAGTATACTTCTCGCTTCCATTGAAAACTTTTCATTAATGGAGGGATAAATATTTTATGGGTTTATACAAGGGAGAATAAAGTTTCTAGATTGGATTTTATTTATCACTCTCTATTTTTTTATTATTTTATTTTATTGGAGTTTTTTTATTCAATGAATTTATCTCTTCCTCTTCCATATTGATCTTATTCACCCCACTATTATGTGCTAACAATATCCTTTACCTCAGAGTGCTCATGAAAATGATCCTAAAAGTGTATTGATTTTTATGATGTGTTTTTTAAGGTGTTCAAAAAGGATGTTATGATGTTAGTTCCAATTCAATGAATGAATCATTCTCAAGTTAATGAAATTGAAATTGTTAACAAAATTCCTCCAATATAACCCTATCAATAACCTATGATCAACAGTTCACATAAATTAAATTCACATAGACCTGTAAGTGTTACTTTAAACCCATCTAAAATCAAACCATCTTGTCCACTACTAAAAAAAATCCATATAATTTTCATGATATTAGGTTCCTTCTTAGGTCTATGAGGATTCAACAACCCAAAATAAATTATAAGCGACCTCTTATGCCAAAAAACTTGGGTAAATACGGGAAGGGCCAAATTTTTGCATCTTTGTAGGGGACCCAAGTTAGTCATATAAAAAATCATTCTATTCTCCTCCATTTCACTTTTCACACCTCAACCTCTCTTATCTTTTCCCCTTTATTTTTTCCACTTTTTTTGGCACATGTACGCATATACCCGTGACTAATCAAACTAACTTGTTAGGGTGGATTGTCATGGGGTTTGGGAGTCAAGTTCACTAAGGTAACACTTTCCATTAGATAATAATAATCCTAATACCCCAGATTAAAAAATTGATCACATTTAAATGGAGGATCTTCAAAGAAGCTATGTATTAAACCTGAATGTGAATCAAAATGGAAATGAAAATGAGGTAGCCCCAAACATGGGGAATGCATTCAATCGAACCATAAATAATTACCTCAAACATTCCTAGACCAATGTAATATCATTCATTAGGAATAATACCTTATAATAATCCCACTATGTCTTCAAAAATCATTTTATAAATCACCTTACAACCTTCCATGGGTTGGAGTCGGAAATTAAATACCTTCATGTCAAAGAGTTCAATGACATTCTTGAAATTATGTGCCCCCTACATCAACTTGAGTTAGCTGAGATGAAGCTCTTTCCTTTCTCACTAATGTATCAAGTGATCAATCGGTTAAAGAATCTGAGACTTACATCAATCCACTCCTTGAACCAATTTCAAATAGATTTCTACAAAAAATACTCCCCCATCATATAAACATTATGCTTAAAAAGAGCATCCAAAACATTTTTGGAAAAGAAGGGGATTCATTTTATGAAAAATGGTAGTGGATATATGATACTGTCAACATAGTACCTCAACATTTATTTTCAATCCCAGAACATGTTCACATCATCTATGAAGGGCTGGGTTTGGGAAAGGAACAATTCATTGACCTGATGTGTAATGGAACCTTCAAAAAATCCCCAAATGTTGCTTACAAGTATCTTGGACTGGGCACAAAAACCAAACATGGGGAACATCACCTTACTATGAGAAGACACCAAAATATGGTGGAATTAACACACTTAAAGAGGAGGAACGAATTAGGTCAAAACATGTTGCACGCACTAGGAAGATCAAGCAGATCGATCATAGAAAGGTCTATAAAATTCAAACCATTGACCCTGTTTACACAATTTGTGACAAACATGACCAAAAGACTGAAAACTACCCAACCATACCTTCTATTAAGGAATTTATTTTTGGTGGACCACCAGTAGAGGCTAATTCCTTGAACTTTCAAAATCCAGAGTACCAAAATAATTTAAATCTAAGGTTCAATTACCATCTAGGATTCTGTTGGAAATATAACCTGCAACCCATCCAACAACGTAGTCAGCCATCAGGAAAAAAAACCATCCCCACGAAATTTTAAAAACCATAACCATTTCCAACCACAACTAATATAATAAAAATATAGTCCTATAGAAATCCAAAAAACCATTAAACAACCAATATAACAACCAAAGTATCCTCCTAGAATATTACAACAAACACAAACCCCTTCCCAATCTTTCCCTATACCAATCCTTGAATTGTTATGTTAAAAAATGGAGAAAATGAACTCTGAATTATAATCCCTTAAACATTAACTACAATCCATTAAAACTGGGAAGGCAACCAAGCTTAATCAGTTGGTACCATCCTCAACTTTAAGGGGATAATCTTGTTACAACCAAACCCCTCTTGAAAAACTCAATGAAGTGAATGTTGTAAGAAGTGGTAAATTAATTTAGATACTAGAACCAACCATTAAAAAACCATTAAAAGCTATAAAAACAATTGAAAATGATTAATAACAACCAATATATTCTGAAAAAACCCAATGATAATGAGATCAAGCCACAACCACACCATAAATTAAACAACCTTCCCCCATCCCTCAATGCATGAGTGGAAAATCTAAACCAGATCTGAATGAAAAAATGGGGGAAATATTCTCTTAGGTTTAGTTGAACATTACCATTCTAGATGTAATCCAATCCATTCCTTCTTACCCAATGAAACGTAAGGACATGTGCACTTTTAAAATAAAATTTCACAAAAAAACAATTCCATTTGGGTGCTAATGTGAGTACTACAATTCAAGGGAACATTCCCCCAAAATTGAAAGATCCAAGATGTCCATACATCAATGTTGAGATAGGGGAGAACAATGTATTGAAAGGCCTTTTGGAACTAGGAGCTAGTGTGAACCTCATTCCATATTCCATGTATTTTATGTAAGGGCTCTAATAACTCTAATCCACATCTGTCACTCTTTAACTTGCTGATCATAGTGTTTGAGTTCAAAAGGGTATATAATAGAAATTTTTGGAGAAAGTTTATAAATTAATTTACCCAACTGACTTCATTGTCCATGAAAATAACCCAAGGTATGGTCCTTGGGAGAAAACCCCCATCATCCTTTTTCATCCCTTTTAATCAACAATAAACTCAGTCATCCATGTTAGAAATTGGAATATGACAATAACCTTCGGAAACATGAGTCTTGATCTGAACATCTATAATGAAATCTCTCAAATTGGGGATAATGAAGAGATTTATGAGTCCAATTGGATTGGTAGTTTTGATAATGAAGTATAGGAACATCAAGGAATTATTTAAGGTTGTTTAAGTATGGAATAGATTGATTTCCATTGTTCACATGAGGGAAATTTGTCTCCTTGGCATGAATCTATTTAAGAAATCTGTTTTTATGTTTTTATCATATCACCAATAAATGATACCATTTTTTAAATCAATAACATTATTTCCATACCCATTCATGTCACTGATCTGTCCAATTTGGAGGCGGAAACATATGTTCAAAATGAACCAATTCTATCAATAAATTTGGAAAAAGAGACTTATTTTGATAGAATGTCCCATCATTCATTCAAATGTTATAACCGATATGATCTTGACTTTATGTTATTTCCTTCATCAATAAAGTATTAAATCTTAGGATACAATAAATCTTTTCCTATATAAATTTCCTACTCTCTTGAATTCACTCAAGATATGATGCTTCTATATGTCCAAGAAAAGAAAAAGAAAGCAATTGGATAAAACAATTTCTAATATTCCTAGAATTATCCCACTCATTAGAACTCATAGGATTGTTCATGAATCTGAATCCAAACTATATTTTCTACCTTAATAGAGAATAAATCCCAATCTTATAGATGTGGTAAGGAAATAACATCTTAAGTTGTTGAATGCGGGTATCATCTACCCCGTTGCTGAGAGTGAGTGGGTAAGCCCAATAAAAGATGTCCCTATGAATGTTGGAATCTCTTTGATTTCACATGAGGATGGTAAACTTATCCCCACAAGGTTTAATAGTTGTTATAGAGTTTTCCTTGATTATAGGAAGCTTAAGTCATATACCAAGAAAGTTCATTTCCATTTTACCTTCATTGATCAAGTCCTCAAGTGAGTGGTAGGTCATCAATTCTACTGCTCCATAGATGGATTCTCAGGGTATAATAAAATTGGGGACTATTTATGGGATCCTGTAAAAACAACCATCACGTGTCCATTATACACTTTTTCCTTCAATTGCATGCCCTTTTGGTTCTATAATTCCCCTCGTACCTTCCAACGGTGTATGATGGGAATATTCTCATACATGGAGGGGGATTGTTTGGAGGTCTTCATGGATGACTTGTCCATATTTGTGGACACTTTTGAGGGATTCCTTATAAATGTTGAAAGGTTTGTTTAAGGATTCTAGGATAAGAATCTCATTCTGAACTGGAATAAATTACATTTCATGGTAAAGGAGGGACTAGTTCTAGGCCATCTGGTCTTTGGTAGAGGGATAGAATTTAATAATGATAAGGTAAATATCATTCTTCACCTCCCCTATCCTAAAACTACCTTGTATGTGAGGTCCTTATTAGGACACATTAGTTTCTAATAAAGGTTCATTAGGAATTTAAACTCTATTTCTTGACCACATTTTTCTCTATTAGTGAAATATTATCCATTTTTATGGACAAAAGGCTGTGAGGAATCATTCTCTACAGTCAAGTCATCTCTTACCTCTCAACCTATCATGCATTCTCTCAATTGGAAACTATTGTTAGAGCTCATGTGTGATGCAACTGACTTCATTGTTGGAGTAGTCTTAGGAAAACAGTGTGAGAAAACTCTAGGTGTCATTACTTATGTGAGAAAATATTTAAATTATGCACAAATCAATTACACCACCATTGATAAAGAGTTTCTTATTGTTTCATTTGGCTTAGATAAATTCATGTCATATATCGTAGGATCACCCATAATTGTCTTCACCAACAATTAATCCCTGAAACAGCTTTTCTAAATACAATATTCCAAGGTTAGATTGATTAGGTTGTTCCTTATTCTTCAAGTGTTCGATTTAACCATTATTGATTAAAAGGATGCTGAAAATGTTGTCGTTGATCATTTCTCTAGGATGTAATTCATAGACAACTCACATCACATTTCTATGTATAATTCATTTCCCAATGAGTATCTCTATTATGTGAGTGATTTCCCATGGTATGCTGACATAGTAAACCATTTGGTGATGGGTGACATTAAAAAATTCTAAGGGACCCAATATTAGAGGAAATTTGTTTCTGATATCAAACACTTTGTGTTTGATGAACCTTATGTCTTTGTGTTTTGTCCTGATCAAATCATTAGGATATTGGTTCCTAAGTCTGAGTCTGAGTCCATTCTAAAATTATAGCATGGAGAGTCATGTGTAGGACAATTTTCCACAAATAAACCCACAAAAAGGTCCTCCAAATTGGGTTTTACTATCCTAACCTCACTAGGGATTCCTACCAATTCTGAAAAGGTTGTCCTTAAATGTCATCAATTAGGATCCGTTACCAACAAGAATAAAATTCCACACACTCCCATTCTAGTCATTGAAATATTAGATTTTTGGGGAATTGATTTCATGCGACCCTTCCCAAAATATTGGGGATTCCTCTACATCCTCTTATATATTGATTATGTCTTGAAATGGGTTGAGTACATTCCCACAGAGTCCAAAGAACGTCATGTTGTAATCTGATTTCTAAAAGAGCACATATTTTCTCAATTTGGATTTCATAGGGCTATAATTAGTGATCGAGGAACCCATTACTACCACTCCACATTCTATTTATGCAGGTCTCACTATGTGATTTCTCATAATGTTTCAACTACATATCATCCCCAAACCAATGGTCATGCTGAGTTAGCTAATAAGGAGATTAATCAAATTTTGAAGAAACTGTCAATCCATCTATGAATGATTGGTATAAGAAAATCTTGTATTCCATTTCGGAATATCTTATTTCATTCGAAATTATTCGAGGAATGTCAACGTATAGGATGGTTTATGGAAAATCATTCAATTTACTTATGGAAATTGAGCATAAGGCCTTTTGAACAATAATAAAAATGAACATTGACATTTGTTTGGTCGATGCCAAGAGGAAATTAGATCTTAATGAACGTGAGGAAGTTAGGATTAAGTATTATGAAAATTCAAAGAAGAATAAAGAAAGTTTGAAATCATACCAGTTTATGAATCTCAAAGTCAAACACTTTGAATTTGGAAAATTTGTTCTCTTGTATAGTTCAAAAATTCATTTACACCTTGGAACATTAAGGTCTATATTGTTAGGTACATTCATTGTGCGTCATGTGTACCCCCATGGGGTAGTAGTGATTTAGGATCCCATAACTGGTAACATTTTCAAAGTCAATTATCATAGTTTAAAACCATTCATTGAATCATTAAATAAATAAGAAACAAAGGATGAGTTAACTAAGCCAACCTAATAACCAACTTTTTTGATAGATTTAGTTTCCATGTCGGGATAATGACAGTAAACAAAGCACTTTTCGAGAGACAACCTGGACTATACCTGTACATTTTCTCAAGGTTTGGAGTTTCAAAGTAAATAGGTCCTTTTTTGTTTCCACATTTCCTTCTATTTTTGTTTATTTTTTGTTTATGGAACTTAATAGTGTTACCATTGTGTTATAATTGTGTTGGTGTGTATGATTTAGGGGCTACTAAGACTGATGGATTTTTAGGAAATTCATATTTCTTCCAGGTTTACAAACACAAAATATCATCAATAACGAGGCTTCTCTGAGCAACATGGTGATCAAAGGAGTAGTTAGGAGTTCTATGAAATTATTCTTATAAAACCATGTGAATTTGATCCATTTTATATTTAAAATTACTTTTTGAAATCTTTTGCTCTACCTCTACCACCTTTTAAATTTCCTTTTCCTTTAACATTGGGGACAATGTTATTTTCTGTTTGGGGGAGATGAAATAAAAACAAATTCTTTTGTGTGCATAAAAAAATTTGAGGATGGAAAATTTTATTTCACCTTGAACATGATAATACACATTGAAATATTTTAAATCGAATATCAATTTTTCTTTTCATGCCTTGATTCTGATTTTAATGAATGTTTTAGTCCATGGGCATATATTTTGGAAAGTTTGGTTGTCTGATGTTATTTTTAACTATTTATATTATCATCCATTTAATATCAAAAAAACACAATGTACGTCCTCCAGATTTTGGGATATCAGTTTGAGTTTTTGGTATCCCATAATAATGGAAAATGTTTTGTGATAATTTTAATTTTAACATTAGTGTTCAAAAAAATAAAAAAAATTCAAGAAAAAAATTAAAAAAATCAATTGCATATAGGGAAATGTATTTAACTATTATGTGGATTTAAGTACTTGGGGATCATGACTCCATAGTTTTCTGTCCTAGGGTTGGTTGTTTTATCTCCATTTGTGGTAATTTGATTTTTTTTATTGTGTAAACTCGAGATGATGCACAAGTATGTGAGATAACATGCTGCCCTATGTTCTTTGAACCAGGGAGTCATCTGAAAAGTATTGCTACATGGGTTGAATCAATTGAGTTAAATATCAATTAACATGTAAAAATTTAAAAAAAAAATACTATTATTATTATTAAAATGTTATTCCACCTAACGACTCCATATTTTCTCCCTTTATTTAAGATCAACCCCCATGTCTTTTGTGATGCACAATACTTCATCATGATTAATTGAAAATGGATGAAAAGGGGATATGAATTTGAACAAAGGAATGGGATTGGGCTAGGGATATGCCTCTAGAACTAACCTACTTTAAATGATTTTGATGGTTTTTGTAAACTTTTGGGATGAGGTCTTTGGGTGAGCAATGTGTATTAAAATGTTTTTAGAAAAATGAATTCAAATTTCATATTGTTGAAGTATATTTTTCTCAAGACTATAAAAACTAACGTTGGGGTGTGATTTGACACTAATAGAGGATAATATTCACTGACTATATTAAAATATTCATCTGATTTATTAATCAGAAACACCATTTTTAGTGCATTTTAAACTTTTAACATTATTTCACATTATGATTGTAATTCCTTCTTAAAATTCACTATTTCATGGTACCTTATTGAACAACTCATATAAAAAAATGGTCTTTATTTTATTTTCATATTTTACATTCAGTTATCCCATGGTACAAGAAATATTTAATTATGTTGGATCACTTGAAGATTCACATTGGAAGACCACCAATGTGGGCCTTAAACTGACAATATTATGGGCGAAGTGAACGAGATAACAACCCAATAAAAGTACTTTATCAGACAAGATTCAAGACCAATAATTCTATAGAATAAACTTATGATATTGAAAATTATGGAGAACATTTCATTAAAGAGTTTCCCAATCTAATTCAGATTTTTTGATGGGGTTCATGGTGGCCCAAGTTGGAGATGAAATTCTGGGCCAGATTATGTAGCCCATAAAAACAACCAACCCTTTAAATCATATCTCAAAAACAAAGAATTATTTTGGGAAAAATAATTCAGGCTGTTAGGAGATAGATGGAGATACATTTTATCCTTTTATATCCTACTCAAATTCTACCATCTGTAAGGTGATTTTGATGCCTCCTTTATATTGAAGAAAGCTGGCTGGCACTTCAGTGAAAGAGTGTAAAAGTCTCGTTGATACAAGTTCTTCAAGGTGTGAACTTATTCATACCAAACCATGTGAAATTTTTCACACAACTGTGGGGTGATCAATATTTTGTTGTTTTTACTTCTTCAATTTCGCCCATATGAGTCTACATACCACTTCCATTGAAAACATGTCATCAATGGTGGTATAACTCATTTATGGGTTGATCGAAGGGTGTAGATAGGTTCCGTATTGGATATTATTTCTCACTCTCTAAATGTTTAATAATTTCTTTTATTATCGTTTTTTTATTCAATGATATCTTCCTCTTCCTTATTTTGTTTACTTGCCACACTTTTATGTGCTAATAAGATCTTTTAACATGGAGTGACCCAGAAATTGATACTAGAAGTTTACAGGTTATTATCATGGGTTTTTGAAGGTTTTTAACCACTAATTTATGAGGTTAGTTTGAATTCATTAATTGAAACCTACTCGATTTAAACAAAATGAAGTTGTTAAACAAATAATTCCATCCAATAAAACCCTTGTAATAACATAGGATCAATCATTTCTCATAAATTGAATTCACATAGACTTGTTGGTGTTAATTTAAACCCGTCAAAAATAATCCCAATTTGGCCACTTCAAAGCCAAAAACAATCCATATAATATACGTATCTGTAGGTTACTTATTAGGTCTTTAAGGATTCGACAACCCAAGAAAAACTACAAGAAACTACTAAACCCTAAAAACACGGGTGAATTTGGGAAAGAATAATATGTATCCATCCATTTCTTAATCAACTAATACTTCTCTATTGTTTATTGAACAAGGCTTGACCCAAACATTAATGTATCACCTGTTTCCACCAAAAATGTAGAGAATGAATGGACACCCATTTAATTCTTTGAAAGGATCTATTTGTATAGAGGCCTAATATTTGTTGTTATATGAGAACTCTAATAATGATATGTTATATTAAAATGAGCCAAAAAAATCTATTACAAAACCCCACTTCAAGAATTCCAACATTTGTATCATTCTTTTAGATTACCCATTCATATAAAGATGATACGTTATACTCATGGTCAACAGAGTCCCAATGGATTATTATAAGGATTTCTAGAAAAAAAAATACATAAACCATAGGTCTCTATATGATACTGTTGAAACTTGTCTTCCATGCCTCTTTACTACTTCTTGGATATATATTTTTGAAAATTTCTCAACCATATGAGATTCTTGAGTAGGGATGAAATGGGATGACTTTGTGGGCCGATCCACTATCACCAATATGGAATCGTGTTTCCAAACCGTTTTTGGGAGACTTGTTAAAAATACGTCAATATTTGATCATATTTAAAAACAAGAATAGGTAAATACTCTAACATACCTTATGGTCATTGATTCTCTACATTAACTTGCTAATAAGTTAATTATCTTGAAACAAACTAAGCCACCTTCCTTTTCATGCTGACCAACCTTACTTTTCACATCGACCCACAGAAATTGTGCTTTAAATGCCTTATAAATTTTCTGTAATCCAGTATGAAGAACCCATTTTGAATAGTGATTAGTATGAAGAAGTTTTTCTGGACAATCCAAAGGTATGACCACCAGATTTGGAAACCACAAGACTGAACTCTCATCCATCTCAAATCCCTCAATGGTCTCCCCACCATTGAGTATTGACATAATAGCAACACATTCTGAATCATAATTTTGTGCCTCATTAACTATCACAACAAAATCATGAAAAAATGAAATTGTAACAAAAACATTAAAATCACCTCAATCTTCAAATTCCATTTTCATGTCAGCTATGACTGACATCAACTAGCACTAATCTAAATCATGTTTTTTTAACTGGGAATATGAATTTCAACATGATTCATCTACCATAGAATTGCATTTAACTGGTGTATAAATCAAGTCAAAGTCAAACATTTGGAGATAATACATCTATATTATCTGTATTAGGTTCCAATACCTTTATGAGAAATATGTTTCATGCTCTTATAATATATAAACACTATGAATTTCTCACCAAAGAGGCAATGATGACATGTCCTCAAAGCATTGACTATGAAAAAAAATTCCAAATCATGTATTGGGTAGTTATTGTCTTGAAAATATAACTTCCTTGATCCATAAGAAATAATATGATCTCCCTACATGATAAATAATACAATCCCAAATCATGTAACATCACAATACACCATGTACCCTTATCATTATTCATGAAAAATAAAGATTGGTGTTGATGTTTGGTGAACTTTGAGCACCTAAAAAGAATTCTATCATTCATCATTCCATTGAATTTTAACTTTCTTCCTTGTTATAACTATCATTGGTGAATATTTTCATGAGAAATCATGAATGAAACATTATTAATAACCATCCAAGATAACGAAACTACATATCTCAAATACATTCTTTAGAAGTTTCCAAGAGATAGCAACCTCTATCATTTATGGATCCATAGGAACACCTCTTTCAGGGATTACGTGGAAAATTAAATATGCTACTTAAATAAAAAAATCACACTTTTATAATTTTTCATAGATACGTAGAACCCTCTAGATTCCCAACACTATCGCTATGTGTTTCTCATGCTCATCCATTATCCTTAAATACACCAATATGTCATCCAAAAATACCATCACAAAAGAATTAAAAATATATTTGAAATATTTGATTCATCAATTCAATGAATACAGATGGTTCATTCATAAGACCTAAAGGCATAACCACATACTCTTAAGGGCTATATCTACTTTTGAAATCGGTTTTTGGAATATCTTATTTTCAAACACTCAATTGGTGATGCTATGATTGTAATTCAATTTAAGAGAACCATCAATCTACCCTCAATTTATTTAACATATCATCAATGTGTGGAAATGGAAAACAATTCATTATAATAACTAGGTTAATCTTATAATTATACACACACAACTAAAGTGTTCTATCCTCCTTTTTGACAAACAAGACTTGTTCTTCCGACAGAGACATGCTTGGCCAAATGTACCCTTTTTTTCAAAATCTTGCAACTGAACTTTTAATTCACTTAATTATATTGGATTCATTATATATGATGAATTTGGGATTGTACTAGTCCCTGTAAGGAGATCAATCATAAACTCAACTTCTCTTGTGGGTGGAAATCCTGATAAATGTTCTGGAAATCATTTCAAAATTGATCAACTACTTCTAGAAAACTGTAATTCCTGAACTTTTCTATTGATTCCAAATTCAACACATCCATTTGGTTTGAGATTATTCAAATTAATTTTCCCAAAAAGACTGTTGGACCAGCCTTTACATTCCTATATCCTCTAAATAGAGGCTCAATACAACCATCCCTCATAAAACTGACCCTTCAAGTATAATAATTTATACGAGCTTTGAAAATTTCCCATAAATCCATACCTAATACTATGTCATAGAAATCTGTTTCAAGCATAGAAAAATGAAATATCAAATCAAATTCATCCATATTAATCTACCATGTTCTACACATAAGGTATCAAATTTCTCTTTGACCTAGAGGAGTTTGAAGTTTCAAAAGAAATGGTATTATATCAACATTTAAACCCAACAAATCAGCAGAATGAGAAGAAAAAAATGAATGGGATACAACCATATCAAAAAAATAATGCATAAGGGTAGAATTAAAAATAATCATTCCTTTCACTGTCTGTAGTCTATATTGATCTTCCACAGTATCTTTCTTAGCTCCATATAATTGTGTACTCACTGCAAATTGTTATTTATTTCATTGTTGAGATTTCCCTTAATAAAGGGTCATGGTATTCCTAGAATCACCATGGATAGATATGTTCTTATAAACAAAGTGATTCAGCTACCCTTATCCTACTGAATCATACAACATCTATTACACCCGAGAGGTTCCCCAAATACATCACCTTGGGGCACTATGACAATAGTGCTGAAGATGCCCCATCAGGTTGCAATATGAGAATGCTCGGGATGGGGCCATACAATCTCACTTCATGTGGTCCAAAAATCCTCATCAGAAACATCCTGGCGTGATCTTTGGTTTTAGATGAAGATTTACTAGTCTAGCCATCTAATTTTGAGTCATACTCACAACTTGGAAATATGTGTCCCCCTTTCGCTTGCTCCTAGAATTTGAGTTCCCACTATTTATTATAGGTATCAATATTCTTCCTCTACCCATAGCTCCTGAGATGTCTCATTCCACCAATATTTCTCCATTAAACATCACATTATAATCCATTATATAGAGGACTAAAATCTTCAATTGAATCTCCTACCTTATCCCTAGTTCAGAAACGTGTGTCTTAATGGACACCCTAATAGAATCTTTAGGTGTAGAGTAGAATAAATTCATAAATTTACAAGCATACTCTATCATTATGAGGCTATCCAACATCAAGTTGAAAAAGTATATCATTCTTATAATTCTTAATGTATGAGGATAGAGTTTTTTGTTGAACAATTCTATAATGTCCTCCCATGCAAGGAATTAGTCTGATTTAGCTTGAACATCTAAATCCCACCACTAGCTTGAAAGATCCTCCACCTTATACATCACTAACATGACATTTAGCTATGCTATTTTCCCTAGGAAATAACATATTTGATTCATCCTATTCATCCACACCTCTACTTTCTCTGGTTCTAAATCACTCTAAAAGATGGGTGAATTCCAATTCTAGAACTGAATGGAATAATCCACATGCCTTGGGTCATTCATTATGATCCCTCTATCCATAGCTTGAAATGTTTGGACAACACTCCGAACTGGTTGTTGGTTCACCTATTAATCAGGTGCAACCACATTCATAGTTGTTTTTTCTAGTTTGTTTCTACGACGGCTACTGTGCTCTATTGTCTACAAACAAAAAAATTCCATAATTCTAATTCTCTATAAACTTAAGGCTTCAATATTTTAAACTTTTGACATCAAAATGATCAAAAAATTGCTTTCAAAATTTCAAAATTTTCTACATTCATACATTTTTGAAAATCTCACCATGAATTTTAAAATCAAACCATTTTTAAAATACTGTAACTATACTCTACTTCAAATATCTCATTTAAAAATAATTTCTACATTTTTCCAAGATCAACCCATTTGTACCAAATTATAAATCATTACTCAAAATTAAATATGTACTTTTAGTGGGAAGTAATTTATAAAATTAATGGCATTCTCTTCTCATTGGCTTTACCCAAGACAATGAGATTAAAAATCATATAAGTGTCTCCAAAATAATTATGCAACCTTCCCTAGTAAATTGAATTCTCGTATAAAAACGATACCTATGTATGTTTATGATTTAATTTTGAATTAAAAAAAATCCTACTATTTTATACCATCCATACTATAGGAATAAACTAGAATGAATTTCAACTTCAAGGCCAAAAACCAATATCATTTGTCCCAAATGATTGGACCGACCAAGACTAAGATCATTTTCATATAAATGACTGAACAAGATGATACCACTTCTAACATATCTCTTCTCCTCATTGGATTCAGTCGAGGAATTTCCACTTGGCCTTAGACAACATCCCCATGATGCCAAAGGCTGATAATAAATGTAAAAGAATTTAATATAATTGGAGGGAAATTTTCTATTTGAGAATAAACATGCACAACCAATCATACCCTAACAAACATGAATATACTATACATGATAATAATGTATGAAAAATAAAGCATAATAACTTAATATAAAACCAAACAATAATTATATTTCCACAATAATAGAAAACTAACATCAAAGTAAATATTAGAAGGAAAAACCAACAAAACTCAAAGACTCCAAGACATAACTCCACAACTCCCAAAATTCTCCATGCCCCAACACAATAATACAACTTAAGTATTATGAACCACCACTTAATAATTATTATTATTTACCTTTACCAGTGTCTCTATGTCACGACCCGCCTTCACCAAAATGAGGGAAGGGTCAGCAGGTTTCCAGGCCCTTCCTTCTTTAAGTTGAAGGAGAGATAATGACCCCCAAAACCCGCCTTCAATAGGTCCCGCAGTGGCGACCAGTGCCAAGGGTATAGAATCACTCAATAATGGAAGGAATTACCCTTTTTCGTTTAATAGGATCAAGAGATAAGATGTTAAATCTCAACAAAACCAAAAGAGGAAAGTAAAAGTAAAGACAAGAACAACTATTCCCATATGCATGTTCCAAAAAAAAATAAACACCACGAGTAAAAAAATGACTACAAGGTAAAGTACCAAAGAAAGAAAAACAGAAACTACAACTGCCCCAAAGTTCTTATGCTAGTATGGTCCCGCACGATCCCCGCTGTCCTCCTGGAAACCTGAAAGCAGTTATATATGCGTTGGGTGAGCATACAGGTATACTCAATAGGGAAAACCAAAGACTCTCATGCACAAGTGGGGGAATGTACTAATGTCCTGTGAGAAAAAAAAAGAGTAAACCAGACACCTAACAAGGTAAACTACCCACCCAATCCTCATCAAGCCAGACTCCCCAAATAACACAAGTCAAGTAATATATATAATAAGAGCACATCGATGTTTGGGTACCCTGCGCCACTTTCCCACTGGTTATTGAAGACATCCTATGCATCGAACCAATCCTCTTATTCTCACCGCAGTCCCACTGCCACACCCTGACCACACACACCTCAGCCACAACCTCACACAGTCCCACTGCCAAACCCCGCCCGCACACACCTAGGCCACAACTATCACACATAAGCACGCCTGCAAACACGTAGGCCAGAACAACCACCGCCACGCCAAAAGACACCTGGTCCAGAAGATCCACTCCCATGCCCGAAGACACCTGGGCCTCATCCCGAAGACACTTGGGAAACCACCTACCCACACACACCTGGGCCAACCACCACACTACCCCGCCCAAATGTTCTTGGGATAATAATGGACTTCAAGCCATCACACCTTGCCCGAAGATACTTGGGATATTCGAGAAAGGGAGAAGAAAGGAGCTAATAACCAGCCACTAATAGAAGTGTGGGGAAAAACACCCTACCCCATGTAATGGGGGTGTTCACCACTAAATTCTCAACTTGGGTGGGGTGCAAATAAGAAACACAAAACTACAAGTATAATTATAGGTAACAAGAACTCACCCAATGTTTAGGTTTTTCTTCATCCCGCCTAAAGAACACAAACAACACTCAAGTCCGAGTCACAAATCATACCAAACGAAAACCCATTTGTCCCATCCTTGTTTTTCATGTTCAGTAATAATGTTTAAATAAGTTTGTGCACTACTGGGAAACTAACACCATAAGCACAACCAAGGAAAAAGATCCAGCCAACGTCAATTTAAGAATTCACACCCAGTTCTCTTTTAAAGTCACAACAACAAAGGGATATGTGAGATCCCGCGTAGTACTGGAACCAAAGAAAACCCCGAGACACTGCCCCGTGTCCCCCCCAAATCGTTTCTCATCAATAGAGGATCCCACCCCAATTTGTGATATAAACAAGGTAACCACCCGGTCCAAAAATTCATAACCTCTAAATTCATATCAAAAGGGGATCCCATCCCCATCCACATCACCTAGAAAATGGCCCATGAAAAGAAAAACAACCAAACCACCACCACCAACACAAAGTAGGCCCATGCCGGTAATTTCAGATTTATAAGATTTAACACACTCCATTATTTCAATTTCCATTTTATTTAACCGTGGCTATCACAAAAAAGGATTGATCCTGGTGCCTAAATTTGTTTAGTCGAATATACGTAATTAACCGAATTCCTTTACACAACAAGGGTTCACAAATACAATCCATTTAAATATCACCACTGGTAAGGGTTCATTAGTGCATAGAGAAAAGACTACCAACGACAATGATTTTCAGTAGGGGTAAGCTCGCACAATTCAGAAAAGAAGATCATAAAACAAAGCAGCAGCATCGATCACACCCCCCTTCATTCCTTAGAGCCCGTTAATTATCTTCATTAAAGTATGGTTAATCCAATTCTATAGAATCAAAAGCATTACCACCCCACATGATACACAAAAAGGGAGAGATGAAGGAGAAATTCCAGACTTGTTATCAACGATCGACGCTAATCCTGGGCGTGGAACTTCACGGATAGCGATGTGGCTCGTCCGAACTAAAAGTGGTTCGTTTGAATGAAGGGTACTCCTAGTGCTGGGTGATCGAGAAAAAGAAACCTAGGGAGAACCCTTTTAGTTTAAAAAGGTTGGGTATGGTTGAGTTAATAACATGGATCCGCGTAAGGAGCGGGGGGTCGTGGGTCGACCACGCAGCCCCACACGTAATTAAAGGGTCTTGCGGTTTAAACTTATGCATACACCAGGATAATTCATTAAATATTTAATTAAAACATTTATGGGAATTTCCGGGATTTATAACAAGCTTAAAGGGGTCAAAATAGGGTTTAAATCCCAATTTACGCACGTCACTGGAATGGACCTGACAAGGCTGGGTGACACCGATCGGTCTCACTGATCGGTCGGCCTCATTAGCCAGTCTCATCGATCGACCGGTTGGTCTCACCAATCGGTTGCCACGATCGGTCTCACCGATCGGTCGTGCTGATCGGTCTCACCGATCGGTCTCACAACGAGAAACCTAAACTTTTTCATTGCATAAAAGAAGTTAAATTGGAAAATAAGGACGCTCCTTGATTATCCTCCAATTTATTCATGTGATGAAAAACATGTATAAATACCCTGGTCGGCTCACATATCATATATATGAATACGAGTCCTCTAAAATGTTTTGTCTCATGAACTGGTATAATAATCGATAGTTAATATGATTGAATCATAAATGATATCTGTTTATCATTTTTATATTGTTTTCATGAACCAATTGTTGGGGAAGAAATAGATCAGCCATAGGATAATAACTTAATTTTGAAATATTATTGTGAGAATCACCAACGAAAATGAATGTATAGAAATAAATATAAATAAATAAATTGATTCACAAATTTTAATGTAGAAAAACTCTTCAATGCAGAGGATTAAAATGTAACACCCTGAACATAGTTACCCAGAGTCAGTGCATTATTACATATCATTAGCATGATCACAAGGTATCAAATCCCAAAAGACAGATTAGTTTAGTAACCTCACATGTACTAGATACATTCATAAGTTTTACATTACATTATTAAATGAAAAACAACAACAATATTGTCCAATTTTAACACACTTATTTCCATTAGCCTATCCTTGTAGGTCAGTTATAATATACTTCTTCACATCCTGGAAAAAATAAAACATATAAAATGGTCAGCTCAGATTCTCAATAAGGATAAAAATATAGAGGAAACATTCATAAATAAGAATAAACATTTAAGGAAATGTATAAGACTAAAACACAATCATTTTAAACATAAAAAGCATCATAATATGGAAAAGGTATTCACATGGTATTCTACGAGTCGAATAATCACATGTAATATCAATAGCCAATTTCATAATGATGGAAGTCATAATGCCAGACTTCATAACCACATAGTCAAGGTCGTGTGCCAAGACTTCAAATATGATTTTGTCAAAGCCTTGTGCCAAGACACTAGTTTGTCTCATATGACCTACCGATGTATCGATGAGCTATAGTTGGCTCCACCCATCACTTATTAAGTACAATGCATTCCTTATATGAAAAGGTTTAAAAATAACATAAACATTCGTATTAAACACAAGAATACGAAATGTCAATAATTTATTCATAAAACATGAATGGTGTAAAAATAACACATCCATAGTTAAACATACCCCAAAACCTTTAATATTTCATGGAATATTTTTATCATAAAAAATCAACATCCAAAAAGTTTAAAATCAATCAATGGATGTTGACATAGATGAAATCATAATATTTTTAGAGAAATATCTCTTTATATTTTGAAATCATTTAAAAGTAATATAATTATAAAAGAAATTTTTATTTTGAAAATATTATTATAAGCCTATACAAGAATCTTCGACAATGTTATAATGGTGGAAAATAGCTTTACCCACCGTATATGTTAAAAAAATACATTATTACCTTAATTTATTCAAAAAGGACATAAAGTACCTAGTTTGGAAAATGACGGAAAGATTCCTTTCAAAAAATATATGGTAAAAGAAGGGTATAAATTACTTTAACACATAGTCTTTTAAATATTAAAAATGTTTTGAATTAAATTTTTATGAAAACAATGATGTAGATGATAAAGAGCTCCTAGTAGATACTTATGTTTTAACAACCTTGGATAAGTAAAGAGATTGTAGAATTAACCATTAACTTATACTTTTCCTTGGTTGAGTGTATGTTAACATGTTTTATAGTAGTTAAATCATAGTTATTAAATTTTACAAGATTTATATACATAACTATTATATCATATATGATCTTCTAATATTTCTTTGTTAATGATATTTTAGTAGTCTCATCATTTCGGGTGTTAACTAATTTATTTTCCTTTATATGCTTGGTTACATAAGACATTTTTGTTATGGATATGATGTATTTGATTCATATACATAATGATATTATGTTCACAAACATTATTGTTTATCATAAAATGAAAATTATTCTTGAATGTTTACAATGGGGAATGAATCTCCTGGCATTTGTGGAGACAGTAATCTGTACGTACGCACGAGTGACAATATCATTATATTGATGATGATATCGTATTTAATTGGATGATATATCATATATACTGAATAATTAAAATTTTATATTTATTATTTACATCAGTTATACTCATTATTATACTCATCCAAATAATGACGTTTTTTAATAACAAACTACACCAAGATGTGGAGACAGTAAGCCATACATACGCATGTATGGTGACTTTTTCATTTATAGGATGGTTAGAATAATTAATATTGTTGTAACATATTTATAATAACATCACTATATGTATAAGGTACTGGATTCATTATTTTGGTTTGGAAAAAACAATGAAAGAGGAAGTGGAAGAAGAAAAGAACATGGAAGAGGGTGGTGAAATTATTACGTCTTCTTCTGGTGTTTTCTTTTGAGTTGATCAAAAGGGCTCTTTAGGATGGATTTATGATATAACTAATAAATATAGGTAGATGTGAGGGAAGTAAGGAGTATATATAGGCGGGGTTTGTTCAAGAAAATGGGATTTGGAGGTGTGAAATTATGAGAAGGGGAAGTACCTTTTTTGTAAGAGAGGTGAGGGTCACTTTAGGAAAACATGAAATATTATTTTTTAGTAAAAACATTTTTGGTTTATAATGTCTCCAAAAAATTTATTTCTAGGATAAGGTGATTATGGGTGGAGGACCTCTCAAACCATAGGTTTTAGATAGGTCTATGTCACCATATTAACCCTATCTTATAGATTTAACACTTAGTTAAATTGTTTGACATTTACCATGTCTCTTTGTATTTTTATATTATATGATTAGTAAACATACTATAACAGGCCAATCGAACCCCAAGTGGTTAATTATTAATATATATAATCTTATATTAGTTATTTGGTCAAACCTTATATTTTTAGAAATATTATATCAATTAATAATATAGTATTTGTTTTCAAAACTCAATTATGTCAATTTTGACACTATTTAGTATTTGATTTTTTAAGGCCATAAAAAATTTTCAATTATAATAAAATTTATTCAATCAACCCTAACATGTCATATTAATTTATAAAATTATTGTACTTCATCAGAAGTCCCAATTTAAATTTATTTGGATATTTATAATATCAATTAACGTAATATTTTATTAAGAAGATAATTGTTTCTTCATCATTGTGTCATAAATATATTAACATATATAATGTATAAAAAATATAAATAAAAAACCATTATGTAGGAAATATTTTTATATTTCTAATGAATATTTTTAGTCTAATTTATATAGTGTATAACTCTATATTAAAAATGGAATAGTTATTAAACTTTGAATTTAACTCTTTTAAATCTTCTTTAAATAAATTAATAATAAATGTTCTAATCTAGTCCAAGTGAACCAAAGAAAGTCATATTTTATTCATAATATTGTTTTTGTTCAAAATAAACTTATCCAATAGAATTAGAACATGTGTTAGGGTAATTAATATTTCATTTTTTCCCTTAATTTCCATATTTACTTTTAACCGTTATAAATAAAAGTAAAAGGTTTTTATTCACCAAAAAATTATTTTCATCTTATTGAACCAAATTTTACATACTGATGTCAACCGTGTCTCCTGTATTTTTGAAATTCATCTCACAGAAGCGGTAAAATTATGTTTTATGCAAATTTGCAATTTCTCCTAGAAGGTGGGTAAAAGACGGTAAAAAGTTCGATAAAATTTCATATATCTAAACATATTATAAAATGACTCCAATGAATTATTTTGAACATATATAGGTATTATGTATCTATTTTGACCTAAAATAAATTAAAATAAAATTACTAATTATTTAAATAAAATGTCGGTTTTAAACAATAATGCAGTGTCTTTCATTATTCATTAAAAATTGAATGTTTTCAGAAAAATACCAAAAATTCACCCTAAGCTGATTTTGATATTCCAAATCCAAAAATGAAGTCCATTTTGAATTATAAAATTTATAAAATTTCAAAAATTTGGTATTACTATTCATAAATGCTAGTATTATTGAACATAGTGTGTAAAACTACAAGTTGCGTACATCACAAGCTACTACATTATTCAAAGGGAAATGTACTATAGAATCTTGGGTTGATACATTCCCCCATCCTTAAAATAATTTCTTCCTCAAAATTTCTAGAATATTACTACATAAAAATATTTGGGTGGTTCTTCATCATAAGTTCATCAGGTTCCCACGTTGCCTCTTTAATCCTATAGTTTCTCTATATACCTCATACCAGACGATTCGTCTTATTTCTCAGTACTTGTTCTCTCGTATCAACAATTTTGATAGGCTCTTCCTAATAAGACAGATCTGGTTATATTTCTAATTCTTCATAGGTGAGTAAATGTGTTAGGAAAGGCATGTATTTTTTCAATAGTGATACGTGGAACACATCATAAACTTCTTAGATACTTGGAGGCATTTCCAAACGATAAGATACAACTCTAATTCATTCAAGAATTTCTCAATGTCTGATGTACTTGGGTATCAATTTACCATTCTTACCGAAACGTATAACACCCTTCCCTAGAGATTCCTTCAATAAAAAATGGTCTCCTACTTGAAAATAAAAATCCTTCCTTCAGTTATCGCGATAACACTTTTTCCTACTTTAGGATACTTTTATGGGGTTTTGTATAATATTCCACTTTTCCATTGTTTCATCAAAAAGTTCTAGGCTTTCGAGTTTTCTTTCACTGATATCATCCCAACAATCCAGTGTGCAACATCTCTTTCCATATAAATCTTAATATGGTGCCATCTAAATATTTGAATGGAAGCTATTGTTATAAGAAAATTCTACTAGAGGTAAATATTGATCCCACATACCTTGAAAGTCAACTAAGCAAGATCTCAACATGTCTTCTAAGGTTTTAATTGTCTGTTCTAATTATCCATCAGTTTAAGGGTGGTAGGCAGTACTAAAACAAAGTTCTGTATCCATTGCCTTTTGGAAACTTTTCCAGAATATTGATGTAAAATGGGGATCGCGGTCAAGAAACAGTCGATAGGGGTACACAATGGAGTCTTACAACTTCATTAATAAATATTCATTCTAGGAATTCAATTGGTAAATCTTATTTATAGAAATAAAATGTTATGACTTGGTATGTCGATCAACAATGACCCATATTGCATCATTCCTTCTAGGAGAATTTGGTAGCCCCATGACAAAGCCCATCATAATATTATCCAATTTCTATTTAGGTATGTGAAGAGGTTGCGTGACTCCTCTAGGCTATTGCCTTCCAGCTATCACTTGTTGACAAACCATACATATTTACACACAATATGAAATCTCCCTCTTCATGTTGTCCCACCAAAATGTTCCTTCAAACCTCTATACATCTTGAAGCTCCTAGGGTGTATAGAGAAATTAGAGCTATGAGCATCATCCAACAATTCCCTTTTTAGATTAGGTATATCGGGAACACTAACCCTCTTCCCAAATTTCAAAATTCCATCTTCATATACAAAGTCACTCAATCTTTCATCATTTTCAGCTTTAATCTTCTTTTGAAACTCCTCTTTATCAGTATAAGAATTTATTATTATTTCTGGTAAAGATGGTTTTTCAACCATTTAAAAATTTATTGATGTTTCACCTTCCATGGTTATTCCCATATCCATCTTTACTAGATCCATGAAAATAGGATCTCTTTCAACTCTCATCCTGTTCAAAACTCCATGATCCTTTCTACTCAAAGCATATGCCACCCTATTTGCCTTCCCTGTGTGGTAGTCTATTGTGCAATCATAATCCTTGATTAGTTCAAGCCATCTCCTTTGCCTCATGTTGAGTTCTTTTAGGGGGAAAATATACTTCAAACACTTGTGATTAGTGTAAATCTCACATTTTTTACCATAGAGATAGTGTATCCATATCTTTAGAGAAATTATTACAGTTGAAAACACAAGATCATGAGTGGGATAGTTTTGCTCATGATTTTTTAGCTGTCTTGATGCATATGAAATAACTCTATCATTATTCATAAGGACCCAAACATGTCCTTTCTTTGAAGAATCAATATAAATAAAAAACTCATCATTCCCTGATGGAAGATTCAGGATAGGAGCATTGACTAATCTTCTCATCAGTTCTTCAAAACATTTTTCACTCTCTTTTGCCCAAAAAAATTTAACCCCTTTACATGTGTTCATGGTTAATGGGTTATCCATCCAAGAAAAGTCATGGATGAAACATTGATAATAACTCTCTAAACCAATAAAAATACCTACCACGGTTTTACTGATTGGTGCTGGTCATTCATGGATTGCCTTGTAATTTGAAGGATCAAAAAGGATTCCATCCTTAGAGACAATATGGCCATGAAAGGAAATTTCCTGAAGCCATAATTCACTCTTTCTAAACTTCCCACATAATTCATTTATTCTACGAGTCTTTAGAATAATATTCAATTGATTTTCATGATCTTCATAGATTTTGAATTATACTAAGATATAATCAATAAATGCCACTACAAAGTGATCAAGAAATTCCTTGTAAACTTTTTTCATTAGTTCCATGAAGATAGAGGGTGCATTAGTCTATCCAAAAGGAATTCATATAAACTCGTAATGCCTGTACCTGGTTCAAAATACTGTTTTCATAATGTCTTCCTTATTCACACACAACTGATGATACCCATAATGAAGGTCAATCGTTGAGATATATTGAACTCCATGAATTTTTTCGAATAAATCATCAATATGAGGTAGGGATACTTGTTCTTTTTTGTTATAGCATTGATCTCCATGTATTAAATGAACAACCTCATATATCCATCTATCTTCTTAAAAAATGAGAAGTTCTCCCCATGGAGAAACACTAGGAAGAATAAATCCCTTATTACTCAATTCCTCAAGTTTTTTATTTTGTTACACTAATTCCACAGTGTCCATTCTATAAGGGGTCTTTGATATGGGCCTTAAACCAGGAATTAAATCAATGGAAAACCTAATTTATCATTCTGGAGGACGTATATATGAATCCTCTATAAACACAACATCATATTCTTGAACAAAAGGTACGTCCTCTATTCGAACATTATTTTCCTCACCCATAATTATTTCATTCTCTTCATCCCTAAGAAATGAATTTTGTACAACTATATGGGGTGGATCTGGATAAGAATTAAGTGGTGAAATTTCTTCTCAAAAGATAAGGTACTTCTTATCATCATCTAAAATTGTAACCTCTTTCTTATTATAATATAATTTTGCATCATGGTTTGGAAGAAAATCTATTTCTAGGATTATATCAAATTCAATCTCATGGGTATGGCGATGAGATCAGCAGATAAAGAACATTTGAATGCCCTAATGGGAACTGATTCACAAATATTTGTTGCAATGATACTACCTTTAGGAGTTTTTATTAACAAATCCATTATTAATACAAATTGAAAATATATATTTTCCTTAGAAAACTAGAAAGATATGAAACAATTTGATGATCTAGAATCAAATAAATCATTGTCTAAATTTGAGAAAACCATTAAATTACCTGCCACCACGTCGTATGGAGCTTCAACCTCAGTAGTAGTGATCACATATGCTTGGACTTGCTCCATTGGAATGTTTTTTGAGGTATGTTCCCTTGGATCATAGTAAATTAGTCATCATAATTCCCATTTTCTCTAAAATTGTAGAATTCAACATTTACAACCTCTTTCTTTACATTGTAATTTTGAGCTTGGTGGCCTTTTCCAACACACTTGTAACAGACTTGAATTACCTTCAGGAAAATACCGGGGTGTTTATTCCCACATTTACTACAATATATATATTCAAGTTTTCCATTATTACCCTTATTTACATTTCTAGAGTCTTCAAAAAATCTCTTATTCTCTTTTTTTTATTTAATGTTGTAAGACATAAAGAATTCATTTTCTGTCTTGATAGCATAGGAGACAATATTTTCATACAATGAGAAGTATTATGATACTACTGCTCAATGTAGAAATGGATTTAACCCATAAAATAATCAATTAATATTACTCCTTTGGTTATGTATATAATCTGCTGCATGCCTCGCTAACCATGTAATGTTAGCCTTATACTTTGAGACATTCTCATCTTCCTTTATCCTCAGACTCATAAATTGTCTTTCCATATCTGGTCAATGTTCATGAGGAAAGTATTTTTCTACGAAAATCCATTTAATCTCCCTCCATTCCATGTTTGATAATTATTCATCTTCTTTTGTGTTTTGGATTATTTTCCACCATTGATCTACATCTCCCGTGAGACAATAAACTGCAATGAAAACTTTTCCATTTCGCTACTCCCCAAAGAAAAAGCTGTTTTTTCTAGGGAACATATCCATTGATCAGCTACCAATAGATTTTTAATCCCATTTAATTTTTGTAATTGTTTACTTATGATGTAGTCTAATATTAATCCTCCGCTTTGTGGATCAGGGTGCTCCATATGGGTAAGGATATTATTCATAACAAGAGTGAGTTGTCCCAGTATGGTGATAAGATGATCACCACCAGTTGCATCACCAGTTACACTATAATTATCTTGAGTAGATGGGAAATACATAGATGTATTACATGTGTTGATATGGTTTTCATTTCATCCACTAGGTGCCATTTCAAAAAAAAATTGTATACACTAGATTACCTTATGAATTGCAATACTAAATTTTATACGTGTAAAACAGTTAACATAAATTGAGAAATTTATGAATATAATCCATAATCATAAAAAAATTTAATAGGTATATACTCATAAATCCTTCATAATGGTTTGTCAATAAAATTTGAATTATCCTATTAATATACCATGTGAGTATCGTAACCAAGATTGCAGCAAGGCCCATTGTCGTGTACTGGGATACCCTAGGCCAAACCTGAAACTTCTTGTTGGAGTATTCACTCCTAGGTACATTTGTTCTAGAGCTACCTCTAACTTCTTATCATCATATAGAGAGAGATTTCTTTGAAAAATCACAAAATATCTACATTACCAAAATTCTAGGATGTTCTTCTATATTAATCCACAAAATCTATATTAGGGTAATGTTCTCTAATCAAAGTTTTTCTAAATATAGCTTCCAAGGTTTGTACTAAACTTCCTCTGATACCAACTGTGACGTCCTGACCCAAGATACCTAGAGTCGGTGCATTATTACATAACATTATCATGATCACAAGGGATCAAATCAAGAAAGACCAATCATTTTAGTAGCCTTGTAAGTACTATATACGTTCATAAGTTTTACATTGCATTATGAAATAAAAAACAACTACAACATTGTCCCATTTTATTACACTTATTTCCATTAGCTTATCCCTTTAGGTCAGTCTTAATATACTTCTTTGCATCCTGAGAAAAATAAAGCATAGAAAGGGGTGAGCTCAAATGCTCAGTAAGGATAACAATATAGCGGAAACTATCATAAATAAGATTAAACATTTTAGGGAATGTATAAGACTAAAACAGAAGCCTTTTAAACTTAAAATTCATCATAAAATGGAAAAGATAAATCAAATAATTCCATTTACATATTCACATGGATATTCTACTAGTTGAATAATCACATGTAATATCAATAGCCAATTTCATAATGATGGAATGTATAATGCCAGACTTCATAACCACATACTCAAGGCCTTGTGCGAAGACTACAAATAAGATTTTCTCAAGGCCTTGTTCCAAGACACAAGTCTATCTCATTAGACTTACCGATTCATCGAGGAGATGTAGCGGGCTTTACCCTTCACTTACCAAGTCCAATGAATTCCTCATACAAAAATGGTTAAACATAACATTAACATTCGTATTTAAAATGGCATACAAATTGTCAGAACTTTATCCATAAACCATTAATGGTGTAAAAATAACACATCCACAGTCAAACATATCACAAAACCTTCAATAAAATATGGAAGATTTGTGTCATATCAAATCAAATTCAAACAAGCATAAAATCCATCAAAGGATGTTGAGATAGATAAAATCAAAACATATTTACGGATATATCACTTTTTGTTTTGAAATAATTAAAAAGTCATATAATTATTTCTGAAAACATTTATTTTAAAAATATTATTATACTCTTGTACGGAAAACTTCAAAAATATTATAATGACAGAAAATAGACTCACCCATCGTATAAGTTAAAAAAGACATTATTACCTTAATTTTGTTGAAGGGTTCCTAAAGTACCTTATTTGGAAAATAACAAAAAGATTCATTTAAAAACATTTATGGTCAAATAAGGGTATAAATTACTTTAACTCATAGTCCAGTAAATAGTAAAAATGTTTTGAATTACATTTTCAAGAAAACACAGATGTGGATGATAATGATCTCTCAGTAGATAATTATGTTTTTACAACCTTGGATAAGTAAAGAGATTGTAAATTTAACCCTTAACGTGTACTTTTCCATTGTAAAGGGTACATTAAACTCATGTATAATAGTTAAATCATTGTTATTAAATTTTATAAGAATCATATACATATATATGATGTCATATATGATCTTCGAAAATTTCATTATTAATAATATTTTAGTAGTATCATCGTTTCGGTTGTTAACTGATTCATTATCCTTTATAGGATTGGTTAAATAAGACATGTTTTTTATGGATATGATGTATTTAATTCATATATAGAATGATATTATATTCACAAACATTATTTTTAATCATAAAATGAAAATTATTCTTGAATGATTATGATGGGGAATTAATCTCATGGCGTTCGTGGATACGGTAATCCGTACGTACACACGAGCGACAATATCAATATATTGATGTTGAAATAATACGTAATTGGATGGTATATCATACATAAATAATAATTAACATGTTATATTTATTAGTTAAATTAGTTATACTCATTATTATACCCAATCAAATAATGAATTTTTTGACTAACAATCTACACCATGACGTGAAGACGGTAATCCGTACGTACGCACGTATGGTGAATTTGTCATTTATATGATTTATAGTATAATGAATATTGTTGTAAAATATTTATAATAACATCAATGTATGTAGAAGGTACTGGATTTATTAGTTTTGTATGGAACAAAATAAAGAAAGAGGAAGTGGAAGAAGAAAAGAACATGAAAGAGAGTGGTGAAATTATTTCCTCTTCTTCGGGTGTTTTGTTTTTTGTTGATCAAAAGGGCTCCGTAGGTTGTCTTTATGATCAAATTAAGAACTATAGGTTGATTTGAGGGACTTTGGGAGGTTATTTGGGTAGGTTTTGGGTGATCGAAATGGCTTTGGAGGTGTGAAATTAAGAGAAGGGGTTGGTGAGGGTCACTTTAGGAAAAGCATGAAATATTTTTTTATAATAAAATCATATTCAGTTTTTAATGTCTCAAAAATGATTTATTTCACGTATATGGTGAGGATGGGTCGGAAACCTCTCAACCAATAGGATTTATATAGTTTTAGGTAACCATATTAACCTTATCGTTTATATTTAACTCTAATTTAAATAGATTGAAATTTACCATGTCTGTTTATATTTTTAAATTATATGGTTAATAAACTTACTATAAGAAGCCAAGAAAACCCCAAGTGGTTAATTATTAATATATATATCCTTATCTATGTCCTTTGTCTGAACGTTATATTTTTTGGAATATTATATAAATTAATAATATAGTATTTGTTTTGAAAACTCAATTATGTCAATTTTGACACTATTTAGTATTTGATTTTTTAAGCCATAAAAACATTATCACTTAGAATAAAATTTATTTAATCAACCATTACATTTCATATTAACCTATAATATTATTTGAATTCATCAGAAGCCTAAATTTACATTTATCTGGATATTTATAATATCAATTATTTTAATATTTCATTAATAAGGTAATTACTGCATCATCATTGTGTCATAAAAAAATTAAATTATATAATCTATAACAATTACAAATAAAATACCATTATGTATGAAATATTTTTTTCTTTATAATTAATATTTATTGTCAAATTTATATTGTGCATAACCCTATATTAAAAATGGTTTAGTTATTAAACTTTAAATTTAACCCTTTTAACTCTTCATTAAATAAAATAATAATAAATGTCCAAATATAATCCATGTGAATCACAGGGGGTCATATTTTATTCCTAAGGTTTTTTTGGGTCTAATTAAACTTATTCAATAGAATTAGGACATGTGTTAGGGTAATTATAATATCATTTATACACATAATTATCCTATTTAATTTTAAATGTGGTAAATAAAAGTAAAAAGCTAGTATTCGCCAAAAAATATTTTCATCTTATTGAACAAAATTTAACTTATTGATGTCAATAGGGTCTCTCAGATTTCTGAAATTCCACTCAATGAAGCGGTAAAATTATTTTTTATGCAAATTTTCAAATGCTCCTTGAAGGTGGGTAAAAGACGGTAAAAAGTTTGATAAAATTTTATATATCTAAACTTATTATAAAATGACTCCAATGAATTTCATTGAACATATATAGGTATTATGTATCGATTTTGACCTAAAATAAATTAAAATAAAATAACTTATTATTTAAATAAAAAGTTAGTTTTAAACAATAACAGTGTGTCTTTCACTATTCATAAAAAAATTGAATGTTTTCAGAATACCAAAAATTCATCCTAAGCTAATTTTGATATTCCGAATCCAAAAATGAAGTCCATTTTTAAAAATAAAATTTATAAAATTTTAAAAAGAGTGTATTACTATTCATAATAGCTAGTTTTATTGGTCCTGGTGTGTTAAAACTCCAAGTTGTGTACAACACAAGCAATTGCATTATTAAAAGGGAAACGTACCATGGAAGCTTGAGTGTTACAAAAAAAATCATTATAGAAATATGAATTAATCTCACTATAATTAGAGTGTTTATAAAATTTATGTAAATCCTGAAACATGAATTATAAATAAAGCATAGAAAACCTTGTGTGAAAAACCACACCTCGATATGCCTCCAACTTTTGTATGATAATCATCTGTGACAAAATGTAACCCCATAGATAATAAAATTGAAGTGGAATCATTGTACCACCTCAAAAAAGCCGTTGCACAACCTAATTTTTCATTACCTATTGGCACCCTCTACATGATATTTCCCATTCCCAGAAACTGTAACCCACATATATGCTTCTTTTTTGATGAAATCATTTGAAACATCATTATTGATCCATTTTTTATAACCCTTAGAAATACCTTACAATATGTACAAAAAATTTAAATTAAAAAAGACATCCATAGGATATAAAAATATCTCCCCATTTTAAATGACATGTGAGGTGATGTTGGGAGATATTGAAAATTTCAATCCCCAAAAAATCTTCCTTATTTCCACTTTAATTTCTTAAAAATACTAAACGTGTTAAGCATAAACAATATCCCCCATTATCTGATCAAATAATGAGATCTCATCCAACAAAATTAGTTGGAAATCAAATTGGTTGGTATCCCACCTGCCATCAACATCTATTAAAAATATAACAATGATCTTTTATAGCTCTGAAAGATACTTGAAAGCCCCCCCCCCCCTCGCATAAAAGAAATCAAAATACTTACATTTTCATCATACATGTGTCGGTACTTCCCTACTGAACAATATTGGAACTAACAACACCTTGATTCCCTATAGAAGTTATCATCATATAATCAAAAGTACTTGAAGAAACTAATTTATCCCTATGCTCAACATTCACTGAGCAGTATTGAACACTCGACATGTTACCTAAATATTTTATATTAATGCATTCTTCACTAGGACAGTGTTTTGAAGAAAATGAAATAGGTGTAAGACGTGAAACACCTGACATGGCATGCTTCAGTTTCCAAACTTTCTTTATCCTAGTCGATTGTTTTCTACTCATGCATGACAATCTTCTACACCACAAAACTGACGAATTCCTCTTTACAACTTCATCACTTCATCACAAACCTTCACATCAATTCTATAAAGTGTTTCAGCCATTTTTTATGGCACATATACCATCAATACTCTACATAATTTTTTTCGTTCACCGCCAAATGAACTCATGAACCCATCAAAGGAAATTTCCTGAAGCCATAATTCACTCTTTCTAAACTTCCCACATAATTCATTTATTCTACGAGTCTTTAGAATAATATTCAATTGATTTTCATGATCTTCATAGATTTTGAATTATACTAAGATATAATCAATAAATGCCACTACAAAGTGATCAAGAAATTCCTTGTAAACTTTTTTCATTAGTTCCATGAAGATAGAGGGTGCATTAGTCTATCCAAAAGGAATTCATATAAACTCGTAATGCCTGTACCTGGTTCAAAATACTGTTTTCATAATGTCTTCCTTATTCACACACAACTGATGATACCCATAATGAAGGTCAATCGTTGAGATATATTGAACTCCATGAATTTTTTCGAATAAATCATCAATATGAGGTAGGGATACTTGTTCTTTTTTGTTATAGCATTGATCTCCATGTATTCAATGAACAACCTCATATATCCATCTATCTTCTTAAAAAATGAGAAGTTCTCCCCATGGAGAAACACTAGGAAGAATAAATCCCTTATTACTCAATTCCTCAAGTTTTTTATTTTGTTACACTAATTCCACAGTGTCCATTCTATAAGGGTTCTTTGATATGGGCCTTAAACCAGGAATTAAATCAATGGAAAACCTAATTTATCATTCTGGAGGACGTATATATGAATCCTCTGTAAACACAACATCATATTCTTGAACAAAAGGTACGTCCTCTATTCGAACATTATTTTCCTCACCCATAATTATTTCATTCTCTTCATCCCTAAGAAATGAATTTTGTACAACTATATGGGGTGGATCTGGATAAGAATTAAGTGGTGAAATTTCTTCTCAAAAGATAAGGTACTTCTTATCATCATCTAAAATTGTAACCTCTTTCTTCTTATAATATAATTTTGCATCATGGTTTGGAAGACAATCTATTTCTAGGATTATATCAAATTCAATCTCATGGGTATGGCGATGAGATCAGCAGATAAAGAACATTTGAATGCCCTAATGGGAACTGATTCACAAATATTTGTTGCAATGATACTACCTTTAGGAGTTTTTATTAACAAATCCCTTATTAATACAAATTGAAAATATATATTTTCCTTAGAAAACTAGAAAGATATGAAACAATTTGATGATCTAGAATCAAATAAATCATTGTCTAAATTTGATAAAACCATTAAATTACCTGCCACCACGTCGTATGGAGCTTCAACCTCAGTAGTAGTGATCACATATGCTTGGACTTGCTCCATTGGAATGTTTTTTGAGGTATGTTCCCTTGGATCATAGTAAATTAGTCATCATAATTCCCATTTTCTCTAAAATTGTAGAATTCAACATTTACAACCTCTTTCTTTACATTGTAATTTTGAGCTTGGTGGCCTTTTCCAACACACTTGTAACAGACTTGAATTACCTTCAGGAAAATACCGGGGTGTTTATTCCCACATTTACTACAATATATATATTCAAGTTTTCCATTATTACCCTTATTTACATTTCTAGAGTCTTCAAAAAATCTCTTATTCTCTTTTTTTTTATTTAATGTTGTAAGACATAAAGAATTCATTTTCTGTCTTGATAGCATAGGAGACAATATTTTCATACAATGAGAAGTATTATGATACTACTGCTCAATGTAGAAATGGATTTAACCCATAAAATAATCAATTAATATTACTCCTTTGGTTATGTATATAATCTGCTGCATGCCTCGCTAACCATGTAATGTTAGCCTTATACTTTGAGACATTCTCATCTTCCTTTATCCTCAGACTCATAAATTGTCTTTCCATATCTGGTCAATGTTCATGAGGAAAGTATTTTTCTACGAAAATCCATTTAATCTCCCTCCATTCCATGTTTGATAATTATTCATCTTCTTTTGTGTTTTGGATTATTTTCCACCATTGATCTACATCTCCCGTGAGACAATAAACTGCAATGAAAACTTTTCCATTTCGCTACTCCCCAAAGAAAAAGCTGTTTTTTCTAGGGAACATATCCATTGATCAGCTACCAATAGATTTTTAATCCCATTTAATTTTTGTAATTGATTACTTATGATGTAGTCTAATATTAATCCTCCGCTTTGTGGATCAGGGTGCTCCATATGGGTAAGGATATTATTCATAACAAGAGTGAGTTGTCCCAGTATGGTGATAAGATGATCACCACCAGTTGCATCACCAGTTACACTATAATTATCTTGAGTAGATGGGAAATACCTAGATGTATTACATGTGTTGATATGGTTTTCATTTCATCCACTAGGTGCCATTTCAAAAAAAAATTGTATACACTAGATTACCTTATGAATCGCAATACTAAATTTTATACGTGTAAAACAGTTAACATAAATTGAGAAATTTATGAATATAATCCATAATCATAAAAAAATTTAATAGGTATATACTCATAAATCCTTCATAATGGTTTGTCAATAAAATTTGAATTATCCTATTAATATACCATGTGAGTATCGTAACCAAGATTGCAGCAAGGCCCATTGTCGTGTACTGGGATACCCTAGGCCAAACCTGAAACTTCTTGTTGGAGTATTCACTCCTAGGTACATTTGTTCTAGAGCTACCTCTAACTTCTTATCATCATATAGAGAGAGATTTCATTGAAAAATCACAAAATATCTACATTACCAAAATTCTAGGATGTTCTTCTATATTAATCCACAAAATCTATATTAGGGTAATGTTCTCTAATCAAAGTTTTTCTAAATATAGCTTCCAAGGTTTGTACTAAACTTCCTCTGATACCAACTGTGACGTCCTGACCCAAGATACCTAGAGTCGGTGCATTATTACATAACATTATCATGATCACAAGGGATCAAATCAAGAAAGACCAATCATTTTAGTAGCCTTGTAAGTACTATATACGTTCATAAGTTTTACATTGCATTATGAAATAAAAAACAACTACAACATTGTCCCATTTTATTACACTTATTTCCATTAGCTTATCCCTTTAGGTCAGTCTTAATATACTTCTTCGCATCCTGAGAAAAATAAAGCATAGAAAGGGGTGAGCTCAGATGCTCAGTTAGGATAACAATATAGCGGAAACTATCATAAATAAGATTAAACATTTTAGGGAATGTATAAGACTAAAACAGAAGCCTTTTAAACTTAAAATTCATCATAAAATGGAAAAGATAAATCAAATAATTCCATTTACATATTCACATGGATATTCTACTAGTTGAATAATCACATGTAATATCAATAGCCAATTTCATAATGATGGAATGTATAATGCCAGACTTCATAACCACATACTCAAGGCCTTGTGCGAAGACTACAAATAAGATTTTCTCAAGGCCTTGTTCCAAGACACAAGTCTATCTCATTAGACTTACCGATTCATCGAGGAGATGTAGCGGGCTTTACCCTTCACTTACCAAGTCCAATGAATTCCTCATACAAAAATGGTTAAACATAACATTAACATTCGTATTTAAAATGGCATACAAATTTTCAGAACTTTATCCATAAACCATTAATGGTGTAAAAATAACACATCCACAGTCAAACATATCACAAAACCTTCAATAAAATATGGAAGATTTGTGTCATATCAAATCAAATTCAAACAAGCATAAAATCCATCAAAGGATGTTGAGATAGATAAAATCAAAACATATTTACGGATATATCACTTTTTGTTTTGAAATAATTAAAAAGTCATATAATTATTTCTGAAAACATTTATTTTAAAAATATTATTATACTCATGTACGGAAAACTTCAAAAATATTATAATGACAGAAAATAGACTCACCCATCGTATAAGTTAAAAAAGACATTATTACCTTAATTTTGTTGAAGGGTTCCTAAAGTACCTTATTTGGAAAATAACAAAAAGATTCATTTAAAAACATTTATGGTCAAATAAGGGTATAAATTACTTTAACTCATAGTCCAGTAAATAGTAAAAATGTTTTGAATTACATTTTCAAGAAAACACAGATGTGGATGATAATGATCTCTCAGTAGATAATTATGTTTTTACAACCTTGGATAAGTAAAGAGATTGTAAATTTAACCCTTAACGTGTACTTTTCCATTGTAAAGGGTACATTAAACTCATGTATAATAGTTAAATCATTGTTATTAAATTTTATAAGAATCATATACATATATATGATGTCATATATGATCTTCGAAAATTTCATTATTAATAATATTTTAGTAGTATCATCGTTTCGGTTGTTAACTGATTCATTATCCTTTATAGGATTGGTTAAATAAGACATGTTTTTTATGGATATGATGTATTTAATTCATATATAGAATGATATTGTATTCACAAACATTATTTTTAATCATAAAATGAAAATTATTCTTGAATGATTATGATGGGGAATTAATCTCATGGCGTTCGTGGATACGGTAATCCGTACGTACGCACGAGTGACAATATCAATATATTGATGTTGAAATAATACGTAATTGGATGGTATATCATACATAAATAATAATTAACATGTTATATTTATTAGTTAAATTAGTTATACTCATTATTATACCCAATCAAATAATGAATTTTTTGACTAACAATCTACACCATGACGTGAAGACGGTAATCCGTACGTACGCACGTATGGTGAATTTGTCATTTATATGATTTATAGTATAATGAATATTGTTGTAAAATATTTATAATAACATCAATGTATGTAGAAGGTACTGGATTTATTAGTTTTGTATGGAACAAAATAAAGAAAGAGGAAGTGGAAGAAGAAAAGAACATGAAAGAGAGTGGTGAAATTATTTCCTCTTCTTCGGGTGTTTTGTTTTTTGTTGATCAAAAGGGCTCCGTAGGTTGTCTTTATGATCAAATTAAGAACTATAGGTTGATTTGAGGGACTTTGGGAGGTTATTTGGGCAGGTTTTGGGTGATCGAAATGGCTTTGGAGGTGTGAAATTAAGAGAAGGGGTTGGTGAGGGTCACTTTAGGAAAAGCATGAAATATTTTTTTATAATAAAATCATATTCAGTTTTTAATGTCTCAAAAATGATTTATTTCAAGTATATGGTGAGGATGGGTCGGAAAACTCTCAACCAATAGGATTTATATAGTTTTAGGTAACCATATTAACCTTATCATTTATATTTAACTCTTATTTAAATAGGTTGAAATTTACCATGTCTGTTTATATTTTTAAATTATATGGTTAATAAACTTACTATAAGAAGCCAAGAAAACCCCAAGTGGTTAATTATTAATATATATATCCTTATCTATGTCCTTTGTCTGAACGTTATATTTTTTGGAATATTATATAAATTAATAATATAGTATTTGTTTTGAAAACTCAATTATGTCAATTTTGACACTATTTAGTATTTGATTTTTTAAGCCATAAAAACATTATCACTTAGAATAAAATTTATTTAATCAACCATTACATTTCATATTAACCTATAATATTATTTGAATTCATCAGAAGCCTAAATTTACATTTATCTGGATATTTATAATATCAATTATTTTAATATTTCATTAATAAGGTAATTACTGCATCATCATTGTGTCATAAAAAAATTAAATTATATAATCTATAACAATTACAAATAAAATACCATTATGTATGAAATATTTTTTTCTTTATAATTAATATTTATTGTCAAATTTATATTGTGCATAACCCTATATTAAAAATGGTTTAGTTATTAAACTTTAAATTTAACCCTTTTAACTCTTCATTAAATAAAATAATAATAAATGTCCAAATATAATCCATGTGAATCACAGGTGGTCATATTTTATTCCTAAGGTTTTTTTGGGTCTAATTAAACTTATTCAATAGAATTAGGACATGTGTTAGGGTAATTATAATATCATTTATACACATAATTATCCTATTTAATTTTAAATGTGGTAAATAAAAGTAAAAAGCTAGTATTCGCCAAAAAATATTTTCATATTATTGAACAAAATTTAACTTATTGATGTCAATAGGGTCTCTCAGATTTCTGAAATTCCACTCAATGAAGCGGTAAAATTATTTTTTATGCAAATTTGCAAATGCTCCTTGAAGGTGGGTAAAAGACGGTAAAAAGTTTGATAAAATTTTATATATCTAAAATTATTATAAAATGACTCCAATGAATTTCATTGAACATATATAGGTATTATGTATCGATTTTGACCTAAAATAAATTAAAATAAAATAACTTATTATTTAAATAAAAAGTTAGTTTTAAACAATAACAGTGTGTCTTTCACTATTCATAAAAAAATTGAATGTTTTCAGAATACCAAAAATTCATCCTAAGCTAATTTTGATATTCCGAATCCAAAAATGAAGTCCATTTTTAAAAATAAAATTTATAAAATTTTAAAAAGAGTGTATTACTATTCATAATAGCTAGTTTTATTGGTCCTGGTGTGTTAAAACTCCAAGTTGTGTACAACACAAGCAATTGCATTATTAAAAGGGAAACGTACCATGGAAGCTTGAGTGTTACAAAAAAATCATTATAGAAATATGAATTAATCTCACTATAATTAGAGTGTTTATAAAATTTATGTAAATCCTGAAACATGAATTATAAATAAAGCATAGAAAACCTTGTGTGAAAAACCACACCTCGATATGCCTCCAACTTTTGTATGATAATCATCTGTGACAAAATGTAACCCCATAGATAATAAAATTGAAGTGGAATCATTGTACCACCTCAAAAAAGCCGTTGCACAACCTAATTTTTCATTACCTATTGGCACCCTCTACATGATATTTCCCATTCCCAGAAACTGTAACCCACATATATGCTTCTTTTTTGATGAAATCATTTGAAACATCATTATTGATCCATTTTTTATAACCCTTAGAAATCCCTTACAATATGTACAAAAAATTTAAATTAAAAAAGACATCCATAGGATATAAAAATATCTCCCCATTTAAAATGACATGTGAGGTGATGGTGGGAGATATTGAAAATTTCAATCCCCAAAAAATCTTCCTTATTTCCACTTTAATTTCTTAAAAATACTAAACGTGTTAAGCATAAACAATATCCCCCATTATCTGATCAAATAATGAGATCTCATCCAACAAAATTAGTTGGAAATCAAATTGGTTGGTATCCCACCTGCCATCAACATCTATTAAAAATATAACAATGATCTTTTATAGCTCTGAAAGATACTTGAAAGCCCCCCCCCCCCCTCGCATAAAAGAAATAAAAATACTTACATTTTCATCATACATGTGTCGGTACTTCCCTACTGAACAATATTGGAACTAACAACACCTTGATTCCCTATAGAAGTTATCATCATATAATCAAAAGTACTTGAAGAAACTAATTTATCCCTATGCTCAACATTCACTGAGCAGTATTGAACACTCGACATGTTACCTAAATATTTTATATTAATGCATTCTTCACTAGGACAGTGTTTTGATGAAAATGAAATAGGTGTAAGACGTGAAACACCTGACATGGCATGCTTCAGTTTCCAAACTTTCTTTATCCTAGTCGATTGTTTTCTACTCATGCATGACAATCTTCTACACCACAAAACTGACGAATTCCTCTTTACAACTTCATCACTTCATCACAAACCTTCACATCAATTCTATAAAGTGTTTCAGCCATTTTTTATGGCACATATACCATCAATACTCTACATAATTTTTTTCGTTCACCACCAAATGAACTCATGAACCCATCAATACTCTATAATATCTATTTCCCATCTCCAATATACCAATTCCCGTTCTTATATGAATTGAATATTTACTTATTTCATGAAATATAGTACAACACTACTGAATCAACTACCCATTCGTTATATTGATCTGTCCTACAATTAGAAATGCCAATTAAAAGTAAATCACTATAAACTTGTATAATACATCCACTGGTATCCTCATAATTGGTGTTATGGGTATTATTTTCTTCTTTCAGCCTTTTGAAGGCCTAGAAATTTTTCTACACATGACCCTCTATATTAAAAAAGAATAACATGAAATTTATTATTGTCTTCAATTGATCTCTTTTATTATCATATCTATCTATCACAACCAAAATAAAACTATCACCTAAAGAATCAACATCATTATTCATTCACCTAGTCAGATACATGAATAATAATGAAATTACATCATCATACTTTATAGTGTCTTTGATGAACAAAAATGTTGAAACAAGTTAATCATATAAATTAGGCAACGAACCCAAGAGAAACAAATATTTTTCTTCTTAAAATTCAATAGGCACCACATTACCTTCTTCATTGATCTTGATTACCACTGAAGACAACGCCATCATAAATTTATAAAACTCATCCTGATGACTACCTAAATCTATATTCACAAGAATTCTCAAATTATACAATAATTTTGTAGATATAAATGATTTTTGATGTATTTTATTTTATAATTTCTTTTAAGATTAATCCATATATCCTCCATATCTGTTAGATTCATCACCTCACACAGAGTAATATCAACCAAATACATCTGAATCCTTCTTTTTTCCAGCTCTCGCATATCCAACCAATCACAATTTCTCATATGATATGGATTATCCTTTTTTTTATTTTGTATCTTCACTATATTTTCATGAACCAAAATATTTTCTACTTGTTTCTACCATAGAGTAAAATCTTTTTTCCAGTTAAATAGTGTGATGTGGGTAGATATCTCATGGCATGAATCACCCAAATCCAATCACCAAGAAATATGTCTAAACCCCTTTAAAACTAGTTGTTAGAGAGAAAATATAGTAGTCATAGGATAATAAATCAATTGTGGAAAAATATTATTAGAATCAAAAAAAAATGAAAGATATAAAATAAAATAAATTAAATAATTCAAGACTTGTATTTTAAAGTAGAAAACACTTAAATTAGTATGATTAGAAAAAATATAGACACATCAAAAAAATGCACTATAATCATAATGTCTAAAAAATTCATCTAAAGTCTAAAACATGATTTGTAAATTGAGTATAGAAAACCTGTGTGAAAAGAGACACATAGATATGCCTCTTCCATTTCATTTATAATTATCCATAAAAAATGTCACCCCACAGAGATCAAAACTGAACAAGTTGCCTCATTACAACACCTCAAATAATCCATTTCACAACCTGATTTCCATTTCTCATTGGATCCCACTACATGTAGCTACACATTCCTAGAAACTATCACCCACATATCTAATCTATTTTTTTCACTCCCCATTTATAGCAACCCTCCTATTTCCCTTTTTATAGTCCTTCAGAATCCCTAAAAACACCTGCGTATAATTGAAATTCAAAAATATATCCATGGGATACGAAACAAAAACTATCCTTTTAGAATTAAATTGGAATACCTATGGGAGATATTGAAAATTTCAAAACCTTAAAATATACCTTATTTCTATTTTTATTTCATCAAAAATCAAAAATTAGGTAGAACCTTAACCGTAAAATATTGTGCATGAAAATCATACTTTTCATGCAATAAAAAACTTCATATATATCATATATATACACAATGCTTTAGGATATATTACATTTAATCTCCCACTTACATGAAAACATAATAGACTTTATTTAATTTCACTTTATATCATATAATAAACAATAAATTGTGAACCCACATCCAAAACACCTTTTGGATATATTCCAAAATGAATTTAGAAATCTATAATTAACATCACCTTGAATCACATCATATATAATACGTTGTGAATACCCATATAAAACACCTTTTTAATAAATATTAAATAATTTTGGAGTAGTCATCTATGTCAAACTCAATACCCATTTAATCAACCACAATGTGTGACCCCATGTAAATTTATAGAGTTAGTAACAAATATGAATCTCTAGATCCATATATGTAATCAAATGGTGACATTTAGAGAAGACTTAATTCCACTCATGCTATAAAGTGATATTGCATGATCTCTATCAAAAACATGAATATCTATATCTATAACAATCGGTCTACATCATATAAAAATGTGCATTATCATATTTTTCCATTATCTAAGATGTCAAGTGGTCATAGGGGAAAAGATCAAGACAATCCCATATAGCCAAATCATATATTCTCAACTCTCCCAGTTTCGACTATCTGATTGATGAATACATACCATTCTATTCATCCTTATGTATAATAAACTAATATTTCCCTTATCTATAGAGATATATAGTATCTAGGTGTGGACACACATTCCCACAATGTATCTTAATTGGAGGCCTAGATTTTATACTCATCGTATAAGAGGAAAAATATCCTCTTAGTTATGATCCAACCAATCACATGATCAATAACATACCCATCCACACTCGTATTACCTAAGTCAATATGTAGACTTATGTAATTTGGATATCAAATTATTAAGGTCCTCATTCTAGGTATCTTTCCAACCACAGGTAACATGGACTTAAATATGATTCATGCACCTCTAGTACACCAAATACAACTATATGACACTTTATGTGGAATACTTAGTAGGCCATACAGTGCACACACAAAGCCCATTATCTATTTTGTGACTCATGAGCCTATTCTATATCTCTATACAAGAATCCTAATCATGTTAACCTTTACATTATACCCCAACCTATAATACTCCTTATTGAAAATCGGTTAGGGATAAACTCAAATTAATTCTTTGAGAGGTCAAATATCATTTCACTTCATGAAATATAATCTATATTAAATTTATTTAGACAACATGAATTAATGATAAAATGAAGGTTTACATTAATATGATAGATTTTAATATTATTAAACTATTTAGGAGAATTTAAAAAAACCAACATAATCTCTGATTAGTCATATTTTATATGATAATCTATCAGATTAGCCTTATATTTTTTTTTCTTTCAAGGTTTTTTTAACTCCATACATTATATATAATTCCTATCACATCTCTTTGTGAACATATGATATAAATGTTAAACTAAACTCTTTAGTGAGAACATATATGAAGTTTTTCAGTTTAAATAATGGTGATATTTATAAATCATATTCTTAATAGTTCAACTTCTGAACATATTCAAATATAATAACTTCATAGCATAAAATGCTACGATGTTGACTTCGGTTGTATACTTAAAAACATTTATAAGTTTATCAGCATCAACTTTGCAACACTATTCTATAAAAAATCTTATAAATAATGTAACTACTTACTTTAATAATTATTAATACATCCTAACTCTCTTATAATATTAAGTAAAATACACATTAAACTTAGATTTGTATAATTCTTTATTTTTTAACATTAAATTTCTTAAAGTCCAAACATACTCCCACTAGACTTTCAGTCATTATATTATCTTCTGAATATCTTACTAATATATATAATCCCTTTTAGGTTAATAAATAACATTTATTTCCTTTTAGTATGAATATTTAACAAGTAAAATATAAAATATATTTTATTCTATGAGTTTGGAACATTTTTATTTGAGAAAATACATTATTAAAATATACTACTGATGGGTAGAAGGACCACATTACCATATATTTTAACAAATTGTTTGATAAACACTTTTATCCTAGATAAAGACATTTAAATATATATTCTCCTCAAAACATGTTATAGAAATTAATGAATCATAAACTATGTCTATACAGTTAATCATCTCATACTTGTTCACAAAAACTTTTTAAAATTGGAAAACTTCTCTTATCACATAAGGGAATTGAGATAAAGATAAATATATGTTACTTAGAAGTATTTTATATTGATAAAATCCTTTACATTCAAATCCTTGAAATATTAACTATTTTCTACATCCCATGAATAAAAACTACAAGTTCAATCAATTATTCATTTTATTTTGACCTTTTTTATATTTACATAACTTTTTAAAATATACCTTCGGTATGACATATCTTTCAAAATCAATGAATTAATTTCTATAACATTTATAACTGAGAAGGGAATTCCATAGAGTTTAAAAAACTCCATTAGGTATATATTGTATAATCCAATCACATTGAAGCATTACTAATCCTTATTACTAACCATAGGTTTCAATGACATTGATTAGATTATTGAAGAAATATTATTGAACATTTCAACCAACATTTGTTTTCTTATGGTTATAATGGTCACCTAATTTTACAATCTATAATAAACTAGAATCCATTCATCATATGCCCAATTCATTTATTCTCAACATTTGGTTATTATTGAATAAAATTTATTTAAATTCATTCATATTATCAAAACATTTTTATTGATAAAAATAAGATAAATCCTTTAACCAGAACAATTCATTTTAGTCTCCCCTTAAAGAATACTATAGAATTGATTTTTTAACCAATAATGTTTTAACGGAACCTTTAATGTCAACAATTAATTTAACATATTCAATAATGTTGAATATTATTTGATGTACCTGATTATATTGAGCATATGAGACTAAAATTTACATACCCAATCACATTGAGTTTTTGAGTAGAGACTAATATTCATTTAGTCATTTTTTATCTAATGTCGTTTAAATATTAAATGAATAGATTTGTACTTCCATTAGTAAATAAATTAACTTTTTAAAGAACTTCAACACTTGGATACAAATGAATGATCTGTTCTAAAACATATAATTATTCCTTAAGAAATTTTCTTAACTTATCAACACATATCAATAAATTTTCTTATGTTTCCAATATTAGGAGTAACCTTTGTTATGATTCTCCTTATCAAGTATTAATTACAATGTTTTATCTTGATGATCACAATGATGTTATTATTTACAACATATGATTTTAATATATGAGTATCTTGTTTTATTAACCATCTAATATGGAGTTTTATTAAATGATCTCCCACTAAAATGATGACCCCCATCGAATTTTAATCATATCCATTAGTAGTAAAAGATCCATATTGTTGGACTAATAATTTTGATCCCACATATCCCATGTATTTATGTTTTGATTTTCTCAAATACCCTTCATTTTTGGATGATGATCATGTTTTTTATGTGTGTGCATCATTTTTATAATATTATTATGTGTTCTGTTATTAATTTGATTAAGATTACACTATGGAAATTTTTTTCTGAAATCTACCCAAGTCCGGTAAATCACCTACATGATATTTATGGGTATGTGGTGAAAATGGATACATCAACAGCATGTGTAAAGGAATCGACTTCATCAATTATCTACATTGCAGAATAACCTACATGGAAATTTTTTATGTTGAAAAGATCACCTACATAATAAATCAGTTGCATAGACCATTCAACTACTTAAAATGTTTACATAGATTAATAGATTATGTGGATCTCCTATATGGTGAAATAAACTGAATCACATTAATTAGCTACGTTAGTTTTATGCATGTGAGTTAAAGTCCTATGTAATTAAATTTGGCTACGTGAATAAAAATCAGGTGTACAGATTCAAATATGAAATTTTTTTATGTGGATTCAAATATATAATAAGTTACATCATAATAAAAGTTTTTATTTATTACCATTGAAGCACTCAGGTGAGGGTTTTATCACTTTTGTACAATCCTAAAATTCTCGGTTACTTATTTAAGGTGAAATCAACTATAATAATAACCATTTACCAAGTTATAATAAAAGTACAATGATAGTTTATTTGTCTCTTTTATTTCCCAGTCATTTCAACGAAAATGGACGTGTCACTGATATTTTATTATAGAAATCAACTTTTGTGAATTTAAAAAATTAGTGCATGCATTTACAAGTGTGGAATCATTTTTTTATGAGAAAATTTCTCAAAGAAGAATTAAGTGTTCAAATCAAATATAGAGAAATATTTCTCAAAACCACTATGAAGTGAAACTTTATTTTTTATGAAAATCAGAAATAAGAAGTATCAAATCATCAGCTATGATTATTTATGATCATTGCTGAGATTTTATGACTCTCCTTGAGATAATTATACTTTAGATCATCTATACTAGACATTTATTCTTTTTGTTCAGCTATATCTAATAGTTGTAAGATAGAATTTATAAAAAGTATATGTTTATAATCTTTAGTTGTAAAAGTTCCCCAAAAAATAACCCTTGAACATTATTGGTTGTAAATAATTTTTTGAACCTGGTTGAAATATCATGTGATTGAATGAAGTGTCAACTAATTGCAATTATTCATCAAATCCATGGAAAAAAGACTAGCAGTCCCTGGAAAAAGGATTGGTCTAGTGAAAATCATCAAACTTGTGGAGAAGAGTAGTGGTGGAGTGGACTTAGTGACTTTTATTCCAGAAAACACTATAAATACATGAGTCTGTTTCTATTTATTATGATTTTATTTAAACTACATTCAATGTTAAATAATATATCAAAATTATGTCATAAAGTAGAGGGTTTTTTCAAGGTGAATAATAATTTAAATAACTCAATTCACCCCCCCTCTTGAGTCTTAATACAGTATGTTTCTAACAACATTTTTTATCAAAGGGACTGATTCATGATATCTCAGCTATAAAACATTGTAATCTAAAGATATATTCAATAATAACCACTATGAATAACAAAATATAAGGGATGTCTATGGTCATACCAATATATAAATGGAAATAATTATGGATTTTGAACGAAAAAATGATCATATATCTAAGGAACCTTCATCTGACTGTTTATCTCAAAGTCATCAAGCCTTATAAAATATCATATACATAACTAAAAACATGGGATAATGATACTAAATCATCTATGATCTGAATTATATGGCTATGAGTACTATAATATGTTGATTAGGTCTGGATGAGTTCAATAGAGTTTCTCAATGTCAAATATCCCATGAAATGCGGAGTATAATTTTTTTTTCTTATGAGGGAACAAATAACAGTCGGGATCTCATATATAATTCTACTGAAAATTTTTTTTGAAACAATTATAATGATTTATGGAAAAATTATCACACAATTAAATGGAAGTAAAATAGTAAATAATGTTACTACTTTAAGGACACATATTACTAAACCAATTTAGGATCTAAATGTTCTCAGAATTATGCAACTAAGGTGGAGTGGTATTTTGGTTACTATTAGATAGTCAAGAGAAATAAAAATATTCAAAATAAAATATCTTATTGGAACTTTGATGATGTATGAGGTAGATATGGAAGATGAGGTTATAGAATATTTGCTATCTAAGAAGGAAAACACTACTTCAAAAGTTTCAACCTCAAAGGATGAAAATAATTTTAAAGATATTCAAATATTTGAGCCATCTAATGAAAATTATTCCAGATGTTTTGCATCAGATATTGAGCATGATCAATTTTTTAGAAAATTCTAGAAGTTCTATAAATAGATAATAGGTTTCAAGAAACTTGTAAACAAGTATAAGAATTTATATGAAAGTTATAATAAATTAAGATGTTATGAATGCAATAATCCTAGAAATATCAAGCCTAATTGTGTGCAACTTTAATATGAAAAATGTTAGAAATGAAATACTTCAAGAAATTTGGATCCAAGAAGATAGATAAGAAATCCATTAATGCAACATGAAGTGCTCCAGAGGAATATAGTGATGTTTCATCTTCCAAATCATAATTTTAGCATTCTAACTAAAATATCCAACATGTGTTTTATATAACAAACTATTGTGGTCTATTCTTGTAATTCTATTGAGAATCAAACTAAAGTAGAAAATGAAAATCACTTAATTGAGTATATGATTGAAGATTGTTCCATTTTTGAAACTAAGTACAATTCTTTAAAAAGGAATATAAAATTTTAATAAAATAATATGAATTAGTTATTAATAAAAATAGTACTTAACTAAAATAATTCTAATTATAGAAATTAAATTTGAAAATTCTACTGTATCATGTGTTGAACGTGGAATTTATTTTGAAAATTATGAAAACAAGTCAAAGGTTTTAAAGTTGATTCTAGTGTATTTACAAAAGATAAAAATTATTTAATTTAAATTATTGGAAACAATAAATCTCATAAAAATATTTATAATACGATGTTAAGGAGAAAACCCAATGTTTTATAAGAGATATTTTATACCTAGTACTAAGATTACAAATACTTAAAAAGTCCCTTGTTTTCATTGAGGTGTGCTAGGAAACTATACAAATAATTACATTTTTTAAAACTCATAGTTTTGTAGAGATAAAAATAAATTTACATGAAATTTTTTCGAATGTCATTATTTAATTTTCTGGATAGAAAAAACATATTTGGGTTCCAAAATAACTAGTTTCTAACCTTGATAGACCTAGGAAAATATTAGGACCCAAACAATTTCTTTTTTAATTTAACTTTATTAGTACAAAGATCCAAGATCACCAATGATAGATTGTATATGGATAGTCAATTCTCATGGAATATGAGTGGATATTTTTCTAATTTTCTCTCCTTATGAGAGATAGATGGAGGTCATGTCACTTTTCTAGACAATGCTAAAATAAAAATAATGGGAGTCAGATCTATTAGAAATGTGAACTCAATCCTTATAAAAAAATCTCTATATATATAAGGCTTAAATCACTATATGAAACTATCTCTAAACTTTTTGATGAATGTTATTTTGTTTATTTTTTAAGTTATTCTTATAGAATTTTTAAATATATAATTCTTAAATTTATGTTGTCGAGAACAGAGACTATCTATACTCTAGATCATAATTCTTTGAGTAGACAAAAGGTGATGTGTTTAAATGCTGAAAACATGAGTCATAGATATGAAATATAATATTGAGACATTATAATTTTAATTCTTTGAGGAAATTTTACAAAAGTAATTTTTCACTATATTTACCTCAACTTAAATTGAAGGAAAATAAGTTATGTGATGCATTCAAAATGGAAATAAAAACATGTCATATTTAAAACCAATTAATGCGTTTTCCAAATGTAAAACCCTATAAATTATACATATATAATTGTTTGGTCTATCTATATTTGAAACTATAGTGGAAATGTTTTTATGTGGTATTGAATGATTTCTCTTGATTTACCTGGGTTTTATTTTTAAGTGTTAAAATTGATTATTGATCTTTTATTATATGTTTTTGAAAAATGTTTCAAAAAGAAAAATATTCCATCATTATTACATTAAGAAGTGACCATAGAGGATAATTTTAAAATCATGAGTTCAATTCCTATTATTTAAAATATGGTATCAATCATAACTCTTCTACCCCCAGGATTCCTTAATAGAATGGTTTTGTTGAAAGAAGGAATAAGGCTTTTCAATAAATTTCTAGAACTATGTTATGTGAGAATAACATGCCTACTCATTTTTGGGTTGAAGTTGTGAATAAAACATGTTATATCATAAAAAAAGTTCTAATTTGAACTATTTTTTAAAGAAAACATCCTATGATCTATGGAATAATATAAAGAAAAAAATAAGACACTTTAAGGTTTTTGGATGTGAGGTTTATATTCTATGAACCATGTATAATCATGGAAAGTTTGATCTGAAATATGATGAAGGAATATTCCTAGGGTATTCCACTACATCAAAATAATATAGAGTTTTCAATAATTATTCAATGATTAATGAATAATAAACGAATATATATTTGATGAATGTGATCCGTTCATTCACAAAATAATGAAAATTGATGAACTAAGTGATTCTATTAAAAATATGAGATATGTACATTTTTTTATGATAAAAAGGATGAAGAGTTTGAACTTGATTTTCCATAACCAAAACCCGATGTTTTGGATGACAATTAACCTGAAATTGTGCTTCCTAGACAGCCTAAAACACTTAATAAACATCCTTTACAAACAGTTATCAAAATTTTAGACGAAGTAATTAGAACTAGAAGATGTGTAGAAACCCTTGTATATTTTTCTACCTTTTTTATCTCAGTTAGAAACAAATGCTATAGAATAAGCCATAGTATATGAAAATTGGGTTGTGCTATGAAAGATGAACTAAACCTATTCAAGAAGAACAAAGTATGAGAATTAGTTGATAAAACCTATGTCTATCCTATAAATGGAACAAAATGGGTTTTTAGGAATAAGAAGGATGATCATGATGTGATAACTAGGAATAATAATATACTAGTATATAAAGGGTATAACCCGGAAAAAGTTGTATACAATGAGGATACCTTTTCCCTAGTAGCTATATTAGAATCAATTAAGATTATTTTATAATATGTATCATATATTAATCTTAAATTATATCATATGGATGTAAAATATTCTTCTCTAAATGGATTTTTAATAGAAGATGGTTATGTTGAACATCCTCTTAGTTTTAAAAATCCCAATTTTCCAAATTCATTTCTTAAACTTATCAATTCTCTTTAGGGCCTCAAACGAGCACCTAGATTTCAGTATAGACATTTGTGTTCTTTTGTTTTGACAATTGTTCTATCAATAATTATGGAATATCTTAATTTATTTAATAAAGATTAATCTTCAAATATTTTTTTAGAGAAAATATAAGTTGATGGGGTAATTTTTGGTCATTCAAATAAAAAATTACATAATGAGTTTTCAAAAATCATGCCAAAAATAATTTAATTGAGATTAATGGGTGAGTTAAATTTTTTGTATAGTTTTTCAAATGTATCAATACAACTTAATGAATAAGATAAATCTGAGAAAATACATACTATCATTATTTAAAGGTTTTGTACTTGAATGTGATACAGTACATACTACCCCTATGAGTTCTAATAAAAAATCGACTTTGATGAAACTAGAATACTTGATGAAAACAAGATTTACATAGGAATAATTTGGAGTTTATTGTATTTGAAAATTAGTTGACCAAAAATTTTGTTTATAGTATGTCTTATGCTTGATTTCATTCTAATACTAATGAATCACATTTCAAAATTTCCAAAATTATTTTAAGATATTTAAATGGAACAATTTCTATTTTCATGATTTTTCAAAAATACTATGATTTTAATTTAGTATTATATTCAGATGTTGAATTTGGTGTTTTTAAAATAGATAGGAAGATTAATTTATGAACCTGTTATATCCAAAGTAAATACATGATATCCTAGTCTATGAAGAATGAAAACTCTATTTCATTATCTTCTTCTAATGTAGGATATATTTATGCTGGTAGTTATTGTGCATAGGTTTTTGGGATGAAACTCACCTTAATGGACTTTGGATTTTATTATAATCACATCTCAATTAAATTTTATAACAATAATGATACCAAAGTTTATAAGAATCCAATAAAAAATTCTATAAAAAATAATATATACTTGAGGCATCACTAACAATGAGATCATGATAAAAAAGTTGATAATTATCTTGAATTTATCTCTATATAGAACAAGTTAGAAACTATTTTCATAGAAACACTTCCATGTGAGAATTTTTATTTTATTATAAGAGAAATGAGTTTATTAATTTTTCAATAAATTTACTTTTTTTATTTATTCTATTTTGCATGAATTTATTCTCTTTCTTATTGTTAGAATTTAAAAATGAGTGTTCTATTATAAAATTTTGTTTAATGAAAGGCGAAAATTACTATTTTCTATGTTGATTGTTTAGTTAGAATATTATAAATTTAGAAAATATATATATTTTTTATTAACTATAGTTTTTCCGATTTTTTATTTATTTATCATTAGGAAGTAACCCTAAAATAAAATTGGTTACGTTAGAAAATAGGGACTTGGGTTTGTGACCTAACATAAAATAAGCTCTCAACCCTTTTGTTATTCGCATATGTATCCTACCATTGAAGTTGAACCACCATCTCTAAACACTTGACCCCTATTTAACCTTCAACTAACCTTTATAAATTGAGAATATAAAGCATGTTAATGATGGAAGATCATGTTCATCTGTGAAATCCAAAGGAATCAGATGAAAAGTTGTTACAGGAAAGGCCATATATATTCCAAAAATGAAGACAACTGAAATGGTGATATAGAAATTTCTTGAGTTTAAATGATGAAATTTTCTGTTTGATGATAAGAAGTCATGCTTTTTTAGGAAGAAATTAACGTGTTTGTCATGAATGCGGAGTTTCAGTTTAATCAAACAGTGGATGCAATGTCGTCAAATTATATTGGAAAAGAATTGGTGGTTTCATCTATTGAATTGGTTGATATATTTAATTGTCCCTAGGATGGGGAGTTTCATTTTAGTTAGATTATTGATTGGACATCATTAGTAGGTCTAGAAAAATTATTCATGTTTTTGTTTGGAAACTCTGTTTTTGAAAGAAACCTGTAAAAGTGATACCTATTAAATGGAAGGTTTTGTGTTAGTTTGCGTAGATGGGTATAACATAGAGTGCAGCTGATATGGAGAATGTTTTTTATTATATATTTTTGTTGTATGTCTTGATCAATATTGTATGTTTTAGTTTTCCAAGACACATGATGATGTTCATGCATCATTATTGCGAAGGAAAATGAAAATTAAATTATTAACCATATTATATATGAATTTTTTTAGTTTTTTAAGAAAACAAATTAGATTTAAATGATTGTAATGTAGTTAAATTTCATAAATTAATACCCAATAATCAGTTATATTAAATATTATTGAATATTCTTGAGTTTCTAGTTCTATTTCCCCGAAGGAATTTAGTCAAGAATGTGTGACTTAGGGGGAATCAACTAAGATCTCAACACTATAAAGACTCGACCCCAGATACTCGGAGCCGGTGCCTTATTGGTTACATTGGAATAAAAACTAAGAATAAGCATCCCAAAGGACATGGTAGTTTAGTATTATTGGAAACAAGATACATACATAAGTTCATCATTACAACTTGAAATGAAAAACAACATTGAAACTCCTTAGATAACTTCCATAACTCCTAGTTTATTTCTGCATGTCATTCATTATAAAATTATTTTTTCCCTATGGAAATGAAACATAATTAAGGGGTGAGCTCAAATTCTTAGTAAGGTTAAGCAATACAGCGGAATATAACATAACCGTTAGACATGGTGAATAATTGAAAACACATGCCTTTTGAAATAAACTTGAACATAATATGGTAAGAATATAAGATGAGTTAATATTGCCAAAACATAACATAATCATGGGTATTATACTAGTTGAATAACCACATGAACCTTCAATACAACATGCATAATGATGTAATGCATAATTCTGGAGAATATAACCATACCATTAAGGCCTCATGCCAAAACCATAAATAATCATTTTGTCAAGGCCTTGTGCCAAGACTTTAGTTTGTCTCATTAGAACTTCCGATGCACTGAGGGGATATAGTGGGAACCACATGACACATACTATTTCCAATGCATTACTCATATGAACTTGGATAAACATAATCAGCATACACATTAATATGTTAAATGTAAATATTTGTCCCCAAACATTAATCCAAAACACTAACCATTTGAAGAATACTGATGAATGTTTTAATGATAGCATATCAATAGCCACAATAATCATAAAACATTAAACATAAAAATGGTATATGATAATATGGAATAATAATCAAAATAATAAATAAGAATCAACATGTGTGTTGACATAGAGGAAGATACTCTTATTAAATCTTCAAGTAATTCTTGAAATGAATACTCTATTACTTTGAAAAGAAGAGTTATTTTGGAAAAATATTTGTATAAAACCAGAAGTGAAGTAAAATATTATTTTTATAACAAAATTAGTGATTTTATATATATAATGGTTTCAAAAAATAGATTATATATTTTCCATGAAAATAGGTAAGAAATTGAGATATTCCCTTGGATCATGGTTGTATTTCGGAAACAATTTGAAATATCCTTTTTAAGAATGTAAATAACCATAAAATAAAGAAGGATTATGTTTTGTGTACATATATAGAACACTAATAAATAATATATAATGAGTATATAATAATACATAATAATTTCATTGAGGCAATTTAGACAATGAAAATAATCAGAATGGAAATGGAAGTTCGGGTGGAAAAGCCCTTACCATAAATCCAAGTCTGATCCCCTATATAACTTAAGGTCCAGGAATATGAAATTATACATATCAATAACTTATTTAAAAACCTAATGAAAATGTATTTAGATTATCATAATTCTATTTAGTTCATTTATTTTATTATTTATAAGTTATTATATTGAATTCTGTCATTCCGTAGTGTTTGTTTTCCTGATTTTCATAATTAGTTCACTTGTTTTTAAGTAATGAAGTTCGTGTGGAAAGGTTTAAAATATCCAGAATTGAAATTACATATTATTTATGAACATCCATAATTGTTAATGGCCATTTTTATCATTTGGTTACATGTAATGAGGATGAATCATTAGATGACAATCACTTCGATTATTCGGCAGTATTTGGATTATTTTGAACTAGTTTTGTCACATAAATTAATAATATGTAAATATACTGATTTAGGAATATTAATTATGTTGTAATTCATATATTATATTCTGGTTCAACCATAAATATAGTTTCAGGACCAGTAAGTAAGATTAAATTGAAGAATAAAACTTCATCATCCACGAAGGCTATAAATTGGAACCTCATAGATGTTGACTTCATTTATAAAAATAAAAGCGCGTAAGAATATTTAGGATGGTTCTTCCATTAACATGATATAAATCTAGTATATAGATGATACTATATTTATCATGATCATTCTGATAGAGGAGGAGAGGATAGGATAGTAAAAGAAGATAAATTCAAATGAAACTCAAAGAACAAGAAAGGTGATTCACCTCATGAAATAACATCCTCGAGAACCTCCTTAAGGGAAGGGATTTAGGTCATTTAGAAAGCCCAAGAGACTCCTGGTCGTTGGGAGTGACTAGGAAAGGGTATTTGGGCAGAACTTTGAGTAGATTAAAGGCTTATATGAGTGAAGATAAGAGGGAGTGGTGAGGGGTTTTTATAGTGGAGGAGTGGGGTAATTTTTCAATATTTAATTCATTATTTTATTATTTCCCTCAAGACAACCAATAGTATTGTTTCATGTGACCCCTATTAGTAATATGTGCATGTGAGTTCGAACCAAGTGGCCTTGAATCCATTGTGATTTCAGGAATAGTGTATTTAACTGATAATTTGTATATACAGTATTTTATCTTATTTCACTATTCATAAAAATCATGAATTTCAGAAAAATCTCAAAAATTCACCCCAACCATATTTCGACGTGTAAAATTCAAAAATGAAATCCAATTTTCAAAATTAATTTTCTAAATATGATTAATTTAATTTTAAAATAAATTCATAGTTAATTCGAAAAATAACAATTTAATGGTGCAATTAGTTTCATTTCACATTAAAATTTTAATTAACATCAATTATCTTATTCCATTAGAAAATAAAATAATAATATTATTTACTATTCATAAGGGTCATATTACTATTCATATTACTATATATAAGGGTATGATACTATTCACCAAAAAACAAGTTTGTTCAATCAGACTCTAAATGACTTACCGGTCACACCTCTAGATGAATGTTATTCGAAATTTCAAACACATTATAGGAAAAGCTATGTTTAATGGCAAGATTATAAAATTCATTCAATATTTTTTTACAAAATCATGGGCTGTCACATTCTCCCCTCCTTACAAAAATTTCACCCTCAAAATTTTATTTTACAATCTAGGTCAAAAACAGGTGGGGGTACTTTTCCTTCATTGCTTTTTCTAATTCCCATATTTCCTCTTCGTACTTATGGTTTCTCCATGGTACCATGGCCAGATATGTAGTCTTGTTGCATATAACATTGTCTCTACAATCCAATATTCTCACTGGATGCTTCTCATAGGAAAGATCATCTTCCAACTGTACCACCTCTAAAGAGAGTACATGTGAAGGGTCTGGTATGTACTTATTGAAGAGGGATACATGACAGGCATCATGTACATTCGACATGGTAGGTGGAAGTGCTATTTGACAGTCCATAACTCCGAATCAATCAAGGATCTCAATGGGGCCGATATACCTGGGACTTTGCTTTCCTTTTGTCCCAAACCTCATGAACTTCTTCCATGGAGATATGCATATAAATACCTAGTCACCAACTTTTAATTCCAGGTCTCGTCGACGGTTATCCACATAGAGCTTCTATCGACTTTGGGCTGCCTTGATATGTTGCAGAATAGTTTTGACCTTCGCCACCATTTCTTCAACCTATTTAGGTCCTAAAAGCTTTCTCTCACCGACTTCATCCCAACACACTAGTATTCTACAAATTTTCCCATAAAGGGATTCATATGGTGCCATTTTGATGCTCGAGTGGAAACTGTTGTTGTATTAGAATTAAACTAGTGGAAGATGTTGGTCTCATCCTCCTTTGAATTCCATAGAAGATGCTATCAACATGTCTTCTAGTGTCTGAATAGTTCACTCAGATTGGCCATTAGTTTGAGGATGATAGGTCGTACTAAAGTTCAGTTCAGTGATTAGTGCACTTTCGAGACTCTTCCAAAACATCGAGGTGAATCTAGGGTCACATTCGGATACAATAGATAGTGGTACTTTATGCATCCTTACCACTTCGTTGATGTAAATCCGAGCAATGTGAGCCAATAATAAGTTCTCTTGAATCACGATAAAGTGACATGTCTTTGTAAGATGATCCACATGGACCCATATTGCATTTTTTTCCTTTGGATGTCCTTGGAAGTATAGTGACAAAGTCCATGGTAATGTTATCCCACTTCCATGTTGGTATGGGTAGTGGTTGCATCATCCCCTTAGACTTTTTCCTCTCATCCATCACTTGTTGACATACCAGGAAATTTGATGTATAATCATCTATCTCCATTTTCATATTGTCCCACCAATAGTTTTCTTGGAGATCTCAATACATCTTTGTGATACTAGGGTGTATAAGGAAATTAGAGCAATGTTCATCATCCAATAGTTCTCTCTTTAGCTCAGGAATAGCGGGAACACAAAGCCTCTTCATGAATTTCAAAATGTCACCTTCATATGTGATGTCAGTCAATATGCCATCATTTATAGCTTTAATTTTATTTTGAAACTCCTCATCATAATCTTGATAATTTTTTATCCTCTCTAGTAAAAAAGGTTGGGCAACCATTTGAAAAAGTAATGATGGGTTACCTTAATTGATAATTGTTATATCTATCTTTACTAGATCCATGAACAAAGGATCCCTTTCACCTCTAATCTTGTCCAGAACTCCATGATCCTTTCTGCTCAATGTATCTGCTATCTTATTTTCCTTCCCCAGGTGGTAGTGTATTGTGAAATCATAGTCCTTGAATAGATCAATCCATATCTTTTGTCTCATGTTGAGTTCTTATTGTGAGAATATATATTTCAAACTCTTATGATCTGTATATATATCACATTTTTCACCATAGAGGTAATGCCTCAAAATCATCAAAGCAAAAACTACCACTGCTAACTGAAGATCATGAGTTGGATAGTTTTGTTCATGAATTATTAGCTGTCATGATACATAGGCAATCACTTGACCGTTTTTCATAAGGACACAACCAAGTCCTTTCTTTGATGCATTGCTATAGATAAAAAACGCATAATTCCTCGACGGTAGGGTTAGGATTAGTGTGTTCTCTAACCTCCTCTTCAATTTTACAAAAAATTATTTTCATTCCTTTTTCCATATGAGCTTAAACAATTTTCATTTGAGATTGGTCATTGGGTAAGCTAAATGAACAAATTTCTGAACGAAACACCGATAATAACCTGCTATACCAATAAAACTATGTACCTCAGTTACGTTCATTTGAGTAGGCCATTCATGCACAACCTTTGAATTCAAAGGACCTATAGATATTCCATCCTTAGAAACAACATGTCCTTGAAAGGCAACTGTTTGGATCTACCAAATCAAACTTTATAAAATCCCCATGTAATTTATTTTTTCTCAGAGTCTTAGGAATAGTGTGAAAGTGACTTTTATGTTCTTAATAGATTTTATAGTACACCAGGATATCATCAATAAACAACACCACAAATTCATCAAGATATTCCTTGAAAACTCTATTCATCAAATCCATGAAAACATATGGTGAATTAGTTAGTCCAAAAGGCATTACAGTAAACTCATAATTCTCGTACACAGTTTGGAATGCTGTTTTTGGAATGTCTTCTTTCCTCACAAGTAACTGATGATATCCATATTGAATATCAATCTTCGAAAAATATTGGGCTCCTTGAAGTCGATAGAATAAATCATCAATTCATGGTAGAGGAAACCTCTTATTTATTATAACAATATATATTTTCCTGTAATCTGTGCACAACCTCATAGACCCATCTTTCTTCATAACAGAAAGAACAAGGGCTCCCCATGGAGAATCGATAGGGATAATAAATCCTTTATCACTCAATACCTCTAGTTGTTTATTTAGCTCCACTAACTCCACAGTGGCCAGTCTATAAGGGGTATTTGATATGGGCCTTGAACAAGGATTTAAGTCAATGGAAAACTCAATTTCCCACTCTGGAGGATGTCCATGTAAATCGTCTTGAAAGACATCAATATATTCTTGAACAAAAGTTAAATCTTCTATCTGTACATTCTTCTCCTCACCAATATTTAGAATTCAGTAGAGCTAGTGGAGGTGGATCTAGATGAGAATCACATTGTGAGGTTTCTTCTCTAAAAATAATGGATTCTACCCCATTCTCGAAAATTGTAACTTTCTTCTTCTTGCTATAGAGATTTGCATCATAATTTGAGACCCAATCAATTCCTATAATTATATCATAGTCAAACATTGGAATAATGATATGGTTATCAACTAAAACATGTTTATGTGTTACCAGGGGGACTAATCGACATGCCTTTGTTGCAATGATACATCCACTATGAGTTTTGACTGATAACTCCTTTATTAAATCAAATTAGACATATCTAATTTTCATATATAATTGGGATGATATAAATGAATGTGAGGATACAGAGTAAAATAAAGTATTGGAAATTTTGGATGAAACAATCAATGTATCTACCACCACTTCATTTTGAACTTCAACCTCCGTAGTTGTAACTGCATAATCTTGGCCTTGCTCCCATGGCCTTTTTGGGTAACATTTCACTGACTCTTAAGAAATTCATGTGCATAGTGTCACAGCCCCCTGCAATTGTAGCACATAACATTAGTAGCTTCTTTATTCCCCTTACAATCCCGTGATAGGTGGCCTTTTTTCACAATTATAATATACTCCCATTCTATTCAGGCAAGTGTCAGTGTGTTTCTTCCCACAATTACTACATAATAGAAATTCAACAATTCATTTCTTCCCCAATTTCTTACTTCATTTCCCAGAGCTTTTAGAAGCCCTATTCTTCTCTTTCTTTCCTTTAACGTCATAAGACTTAGAGAATTTATTTTCTGTCTTGATATCACTTGAGATTATATCGTCATATGATTCAAATATTTGGGAGATAAGAGCCCTTCATAGGAATGGTTTTAAACAATCAATGAATCGGTCAATTTTTCTCCTTGTATTTCGTATGTAGTCCACAGCATGCATTTCCAGCCTTGTATAGTTGGCTTCATAATTGGAAACATTTAAATCCTCAGCCTCAGATTCAAGAATTCCCTCTTAATATCTGCTCGATGTTCACGAGGGAAATACTTTTCTAAGATGATTTCCTTAAAATCCCTCCATTCCATCTCTTATATTTATTCCTCCTCCTTTGTATTTTGGACTAAGGACCAACACTGATCTGCATCACACATTAGACGATAAAAGGCCATGAAAACCTTCTCTCTTTCGTTACATCCCAAAGCGAGAAATATCTTCTCAAGGTAATATATCCACTGCTCTACTACAAATGGGTTTGTAGTCCCATTGAATAATGGAGGTTGTTGTCGCATAAAGATATCTAACATAGCTCCTTCACATGGTGGATCTGGATACTCCATATGAGTGAGGTTATTATTCATAACCTGAGTACGTTTTCCCAGTATAGTTATGAGTTGTTCCGCACCAGAGCCAACATCATTATCTTGCATCGGAGGTAAATCAATACAGGGACCACATGCATTCGTGCTGATTCCATTCCTTCCACTTGGTGACATCTCCAGGTAATGGCATACAATTGATTATGTTATGAATCATAATGTACAATCTTAACATAACAAAATTCTTAGAAAAAAATTGAGATCCTACGCACGGATATTCCCAAATTCGAAAAAAAATTCTTTGAGGAATATTTTACATTTCAATCCTTTATAATGGCTTGTAAAAAAAATGTGAATTATCCTAAGAATATCCCTCGGGAGTGTCATAACCAAGAGTATAGCAAGGCCCATTGTCATGGACTGGTTCCCATTTGAGTCTATCTCAAAGTGGTGTTTTCGGGTTTTACCCCTAGATACATATGTGCCAGAGCCACCTCTACCTGCTCGTATCCAAACAGGGATGTATTGGTTGAAATATCCATATAATCTATTCCTTACCAAAATACGAGGATGTTATTTTTTATATGTCCTCAAATTCAAACTTAGGGACTCTTCCCTAATTCTATGTTTTCTAAATCTAGTTTCCTAGTATTCTAATAAACATCCTCTGATACCAACAGTAATGACCAGACCCCAGTTACCCAGATCCAGTGCCTTATTGGTTACATTTTTATATAAATAAGGAATAAGAATCCCAAAGTACCGAGTAGTTTAGTATTATTGGAAACAAGATACATACATAAGTTCATCATTACAACTTGAAATGAAAAACAAAAAACAAAATCCTTAGATAACTTCCATAACTCATAGTTTATTTCAGCATGTCATTCATAATAAAATTCCTCCTGCACTATGAAAATGAAACATAATAAAGGGGTGAGCTCAAATGATCAGTAAGGTTAGGCAATATAGTGGAAGATAACATAATCATTAGACATGGTGAATAATTGAAAACACATAACTTTAGAAATAATCTTGAACATAATATGGTAGAAATATGATCTGAGTAAATATTTCCAAAACATAACATAATCATGGGTATTCAACTAGTTGAATAACCACATGATCCAACAATACAATATTCATAATGAGGGAATTAATAATGATGGACAATATAACTATTCCGTCAAGCCTCTTCCTGAAACCATAAATACTCGTATTGTCAAGGCCTTGTGCCAAGACCGTAGTTTGTCTCATGATACCTACCAATGCACCAAGGGGCTATAGAAGTCCCCACCCGACACTTACTATGTCCAATGAATTCTTCAAATTAATAGGGATAAACATAAATAACATACACATTAATATATTAAATGTAAATATCTTTCCCCGAACATTAAGCCAAAACACTACCCATTCGAAGTAAACTGATGAATGGTTTAATGATAGAACATCAAAGGCCAAAAAAATCATAAACCATTAAACAAAATATGGTAGATGATAATATGGAATAATAATCCAAATAATATATATGAATCAACAAGTGTGTTGAAATATAGGAAGATACTCTTATTAAATCTTCGAGTAATTCATGAAATAAATACTCTTTTACTTTGAAAAGAATAGTTCGTTTTGGAAAAATATTTGTGTAAAAATAGAAGTGAAGTGAGTTATTATTTTTATAAAAAAATGAGTGATTTTATATATTTAATGTTTTCAAAAACATATTAATGATTTCCCTTGAAAATAGGTAAGAAATTGAGATATTCCCTTGAATCGGGCTTGTATTTCGGAAACAATTTGAAAGATCCTTTTTAAGAATGCAACTAACATTAAAATAAATAAGGATTCTGGTTTGTGTAAATATATAGAAAACTCAAATAGAATTTATAATTAGTATTTAATAATACATAATAATTTCATTGAGGTAATTTAGATAATGAAAATAACCCGAATGGAAAAGGAAGTTCGGGTGGAAAACCCCTTACCTTAAATCAGAATGTGTTCTACTCTTTATATTAAGGTCCTGTAATATGAAGTTATACATATCAATAACATATTTCAGAACATAATAGATAATTATTTAGATTTTAATAATTCTGTTTAGTTTATTTATGTTATTATTTATAATTTATTGTATTGAATTCCATCGTTCTGGAGTGTTTGTTTTCTTGATTTTGATAATTGGTTCCCTTATTTATAAGTAATTAAGTTCATGTGAAATGGTTTTAAATATCCATAATTGGAATTACATATTATTCATGAACATCCAGTATTCATAATGGCAATTTCTAACATTTGGTTATAGGTAATGAGGATGAATCATTAGATGACAATCACTTCGATTATTTGGCGGTATTTGGATTATTACGAACTAGTTTTGTCACATAAATTAATAATATGTACATATAATGGTTCATGAATATTAATTAGGTTGTAATTAATATATTATAGTCTAGTTCAACCATAAATATGGTATCATGACCAGTAATGAAGAAGAAACAAAAGGAAAAAACTTCATCGTCCACAAAGGCTATAAATTGGAACCTCGTGGACGTTGACTTCATTTATAAAAATAAAAGGGAGAGTAAGAAAATGTATGATGGTTCCTCCAATAACATGATATAATTTCAGTATATAGATGATACTGGATTTATCATGATCATTTGGACAGAGGAGGTGAGGAGAGGATAGCAAAAGAAGATAAATTCAAATGAAACTCCGAGAAAATTAATGGTGCTTTACCTCTTGGAATAACTTTCTCGAGAACCTTCATAAGGGAAGTAATTTTGGTCTTTTGGAAACACCAAGAGCTTCCTGGTCATGGGTAGTGACTAGGGAAGGGTATTTTGGTAGAACATTGTGGAGCTTCAAGGTTTAGAGGAGGGAAGAGAAGTGGTAGTGGTGAGGGGTTTTTATAGTTGAAGGGAGGGGTAATTTTTGAATATTTAATTCATTAATTTATTATTTTCCTCAAGACAACCAATAGTATTGTTTCATGTGACCCCTAATAGTAATAAGTGCATGTGAGTTTGAACCATGTGGCCTTGCATCACTTGTGATGTCATGAATTGTGTATTTAACTGATAATTTGTATATACGATATTTTATCGTATTTCACAATTCATCATAAATTCTAGAATTTCATAAAAATCCCAAAACTTTACCCCTAGAATTTTTCAACTTTTAGAATTAAAAAATGAACTCCATTTTTCAAAATTAAATTTTTAAATATTATTATTTTAATTTTTAAATAAATTCATAGTTATTTCGAAAAATAACAAGTTTAATGTGCAATTATTTTTATTTCACATTGAATAATTAATTAAGATCTCATTATCTTAGTGCCTTGAGAATATAAAATAATATTATTATTTACTATTCATAAGAGTCATATTACTATTCGTATTACAATTTATATGGGTATGTTACTATTCACCAAAAAACATGTTTGTTCTATCAGACTCTAAATGACTTACTGGTCACAACTATAGATGAACGTCATTTGAAATTCCAAACACATCAATGGCAAAGTTGTGTTTAATGGATAGATTATAAAATTAATTCTATATTTATTTTCAAAATCATGGGGTGTTATAAATACCTTGTGACACAAAACCTGTTCAGGCAGTGTCTACTAGGGGAGTAGAGAAGAAAATATCTATAATAACCAAGTCTTTAGTTCCAATCATCAGTTCTGAAGTTGGTGAGACTATTAAGATTCAGGAGGATGTGGATTCTTAGAACCAAGATGCTGGTGAATTTTCTATATCTATTAAGGAAGATCAGTAAGTGGAGACATTTTTTGGGTGAACTATTTATTTTCATGAAGGTAGGACATCTACGACTGGTTCTTTGAGTTCTGAAGTTCAGAGAGGATCAAATTTAAAAGATGTGAGGGAAGAAGATGATATAATTCTTCTTGGATAGCCTATTAATAAAGGAAGGGGTTCTAATGGTTTCATGGAATCATCAAATTATTCCTATAAACCATTGGTACCATCACCACCTTTAACTATTCATAGATTATCTCCTTTAGCAATCAAAAATTCTGAAAGCTTATAAAAAATGTGGTTGAAAATAATGTAATGATGGAGATCGAAAATTTGAGAGTTCATTATTTTGATTAAAAAATAGAATTAGTTGAATGACGATATGATATTAGAGAACATAAAGAGACTTTTGTCTCCAAGTTATACTTTAATAAGTTATTTGGAATGGTGGATTCTAAAACAACTATTATCAGTAGTCTTCATATAGGTCCACCTGTGCAACAAGTTAGTTCTAATATAAGTTCTAAGGAATTTTATGAAATGGAGGCCTTGTTATGTGGTTTGAAATATTATTTCCCTACAAAGGATGATTTTAATGAGATTAGTACCTTGGTATTATCTCACAGGGATGTGTTTCGAAATCCCCCTTCAAGGTAATTAGATTTATCTCCAGAAGTGCTTGATGAGATCAAAGCCTTTATAGATTAAGTGAAATATACCCTACACACATTGAAAAGTGTTTTGTTGAGTTATTTATAATTAATAAATAAATTCCAAACCTCTACTGAATCTTTCTAAGATCCTGTAATTATTCCAGATTTCTAGAATGGAGTTTGTCTAATGGTGTCAGAATGGAGTTTTGATTATTCTCATATACAATGTCTCCAAGTTGATCTGATTTCTCCAGTGATGTTGGAAGAGTAGAAAAATGATCCTTTTTAGTCAATTTCATGATTCCCATGAAGATATTAAGAATAATAGTATTTGGTTAGACAGGTGAATGAATGAACATGTTCGTCATCTGGAGAAATATTTTGGAGATATGGTAGAACAAAATTAGGGTGTTGTTAAGATAGTAAGAGATATGATTCAGGATTTGTTAAACCTATCAATAAAAAAACTCAATTTATTTCTAAATGGTTGAAGAAAATATTTCAAATGGTTTTTTATTTTTATCCTAAGAACTAGTCACGTTAATAATTATAATAAAATTTAGAGTTTCTAGTTGCAGTTGCACAAATGGTGTGGGTTATTTACTAAAATCTAAGGAAAATTCCTTCTATGGAATCAATTTTCTATTTTCATGTAGTACTAGGTTTAGTTAAACCCAATCCTATCATTAGTGTTTCAGTTTTTGAATCTTCTCTCAATTAAGTTAAAGATGTTTTTCATATTTTTATAGTGTTAGTGGAATACATGGATAAAAATATGCAGTTAGTGAATGTTAAGATGATTTCCATGAAATGTTTTATGAATCAAAATATAAAGATGCTTCTTGTGGAAATGTATTCTAGTTTATCTACTATGGAAATATCGCCTTTTAATTTCCCTACCAAAATTAGTGAGTCTATAATTTTCAACATTATGAAAATAGAAAATCTTAAGAAATTTATTAGGAATGGATTAATATTCGTAGATAAAATTCATAAGGAAAAATCTCTTATGATACTTTAATTTTTTCCTGGCTAATGTTGCTCTGAGGATCGACATGTGTTCTAAATCCCTATTTCAAATGAAAATAATAATGCATCTTGGTCTTGATATTTCAATTAATTCTCTGAATATTTTTTAGAGAATATAAGGTGTTTCTAATCCTTCAGCAGCATCAAAGAAACTCCAAATACCTCCAGAACAGATCAAACCTTAAAATCATATCCACCCAAACCAATATATTAGTTGGACCCCATTATAACTATTGAGTTCTCTGAATGATATTTGGTAGTTGTGTTAAGTGTATGTATATTTTTACTTAAAAATACATAGTGAAATAATTAATTATTTATTCATTAGTGATATGTTTATTAGTGACTTTTCTATTTAAATTAATTTTTTCTCTTTATTTTATTTTATGAAACTCAAACATTCTATAATTCTTTATCAAATTTTCACACTACATTAAAATAGTCCATCACTATAAAATGAAACATTAATCTATATTTTACCTCTTTTACCCTACATTTTTAATGTCCAAAAAAGGGGGATAAGTTTTTTACCATACAAAAAAGGGGATATATTTCTACCTTTTTAAAATGGAATGAAGTAACTACTTAAGGGGGAGAAACACTGCATTTTAGAAAATATATATTTTTTACATTTAATTTATATTAGTTTTTTTTATAATTTTTTGTTTGATATGAAGTAGAATATATAATGGGTTTTGTGATAATAAAAATGGGTAGATTATTAGATTACTAATATAGATCCAACTTATCCCATGTACTTTAGCTTTTGATGATACCAAATACCCTTCATAATATGTTGAGGATCATATTTTTGAATGTGTTAATCATGTTTTATCTTATTCTTTTGTGTTCAATGGTTAATTTTATTATGTATTCATTTTGGATGATTTTTGATGAAATATGCCTATGTCTAGTAAATTGGCTACCTGAAATTTTTGTCTACATGGTGAAATGGTTACATCGATCAATCGACTACATCAATCAACTGCGTAAAGAAATAGCCAAAATTAATCAAATATTTCATCAAATCACCTATGTGGAAATATCCTACATCGATAAGGTCACCTACATGAACAACTGACAACATAGATTATTAAGCCATGTAATACGATGACGTAGAGTAATCAGTTATGTGAATCACCTACGTTGTAAAATAGGATATGTTATTTCAATTAGATGCATCAATTTCAGCTACATGTGTAAAATGTATACATAATTATATTTGGCTACATGAATCGAAAACATCTACCTGGATTCTAATATAAAAATTGACTATGTGGATTCAAATATACAATTGGCTACATCATGTTACAAGTTGGTATTTATTACTGTTGAAGAAATCGAGTGAGCATTTTAATGCTGCTATACAATATTTATATTCTCAATTACCTATTTAAGGTAAAATAGATTATAGTAAGATCCAAGTAACAAGATAAAAGATAAGTACACAAATAATTTATTTTTATCTACAATTTCATGGTATTTCAAGGAAAAAGAATGTGTCACTGATCATTAATAATGTAGATAATATTATGAGAATTAAAATAAGAATAACTTAATTCTATACAAGTGTGAACTCGTTTTTTTATGAGCAATTTCTCTAAGAATAATCGAAGTGCACAAAATAAATATAAAGAACAATTTCTAAAAAAACTCACTGAAATGAAACTATATTTTATATGATAACAAGGATGAATATGTATTATATTGCCATCTATGCTTGACGATGATACTTCTTGAGTTTAGAAGACTCTTATAGAGTTCATTATGCTTCATATCACCTCTCTTGTAGATCTATCTTTTTCTGTCATCTGTATCTTACATTTTTTATATGAAATTTATAAAGGATATCTATTTTTTATCTTCCATTGTAGAGGTTCCAAAAAATGATCCTTTGAAGGATATTGTATGGAAAACCTTTCTAGATCCCAGATAAGAGTTCATGTTCTTTTATTACTTGTTTATTGGCTACACTCAGACATTAATTTCCTAGTAAAAGGACTAGAATTCATCAGAAAAACAACCTGACTCATGAAAATCATCACACACGTGGAAAAGGGTGGCGGTGGAGTGGACTATGTGACATATATTCCCAGAACCACTATAATTCTATGTGTTCATTTCTATTCATTATTATTTTATTTCTAACTTATGAATTGATAAATAAAATATTAGAATCCAGTAATAAACAAGAGCGGGTGGGTTTTCTAATTGAAGAAAAATTTAAAGAAGTCAATTCTCTCCCACTTAATTATTAATATGTTCAGTCTCCAAAAACAAATATTTCACTAATATCTGGGTCACTATAAAATTTTCCAATTTTTTTCTATTTAAGCAGGGAATCATCCCAATCATATCATATATGACTCTTGGATAACCGAGTGGAAAACTCTTTGTTCAATCCATCATATGGATAAACTGAACTCTGTTCCTCCAGTAACTGAATCTTATTAGTGTCTCCAGGATAGTGTAATGAAAATAAAAAACCAAAAACACGCAAACAGTGGACAGTCCATGGGTACCAAGCTTGGGAATGAGCTACCTAAGAGGAAAATTTAGGGTCACTTATTACATTCTTTCCCTACATGGGATAATTCAACGGAACCCAACATTATCATGACCCACCTAGTTGGATGATCGAGGTCTTGATAAGTGTTGCTTTGGAAGGAATATAACACTTAGTATTTTAAGGGGATTTAATCTCACCATCTTATCTCGTGTTATTCCCTTTTATTTAGGCATGATTTTATTTTTTATTTTGGAATCTTACTCCCTCCACCAAACAAATAAATTCAAACTGTACCCAAAAAAAGAAGTCGATCATATTTATACATATCCAAATGAATCTTATTCATAAGGTACATGAACACTTCATGTAATGGAATACAGTTATATGATATTGAAATTCTTTATAAGAGTGAGCCTAATTAAATAGATAGTCAACCCCATTCCCCAGCCTTGACAGGGTAGAAGCCTCAAGGTAGGTAGGTAGTCCGTCCACGAGTCCCTCTACCCGGTGATACTTTACTCAATCGATAATCCAATTCCTCATAACTCAAAAACCTTATATTCACAAACTATAATCAACTAATAATTTTAAGATAATAACTTCTATTATAAATATATTTCAAGGTAGATGAAAACCAAAGTAATTATGGAGTCAATCCAATCGTTCAATGCAAGGATTTATCCTAGATACTATTTATCATTTTAAACTAAAGCATACACATTATTAAAATTTGTTAATTTTTTTTACTAAACATGAATATATAATATGCTAAAATTTTAAATAAATGAACAATTCAAATATCTAAGCATGAAATAAACATTTTTGAACAATTCGAAAAAATGATTATAAACACTTATAATTTTACAGCTTTAACATTATAAGAATTCCATAATATTGAATATAGAAATTTTAGATTCATTTAAATATGAAATCTTTCATATATATACTTATATGACATTTTCATTTTAAATATATGATATTATATAAATGATACACAATTTTCAATTCGATATATATTATAGGAAAACATTTTACATGATATAAATATCATATACTTATTTATTATTTAAATGTTCACCATATGAATCATCAAAAGAGTTTTTATGTGGCTTAAATAATATCCAAATTACTCCTCATTTTGCTTTTATTAATTAAAAATAGTTAATTACAAACAAGTCAGACTTTAAATACAATTTTTTATATTTTGGGCTTATTTAATAATCTATAACAATTTACAAATTATTTCTTATGATTTATTAATAAATCATTTTATATTTAGATCACAATACATTCCCTATAATTTTGTTAAAAGGTATTTCAAACATTATCATTTAATACATGGGAATAATTTTTTCATAATGATATATTTATTTATAAACAATTTAAATTTAATTAATTTAAAAACATTTATAAATTCAAATATCCAAAAAAAAACTTTTATAATGACTTATGAACATTTTATAAAATATTTAATCCAATTTAAATATTTAAAACATTTTTTTAAAAATTTTAAAACAATTCTGATTACCCTTACACATAGGGGTATTCCTGTGAACGGGTAACGCCTTCTACCCCAACGCAGGCCATCTGAAAGCCCTTTTGTAAAGGCAATCCACTACTTACCTTAACACAACATAAGTATAATGCACTGAGTAAAGTTAATTCAAATATTACCTTTACACAACTCATTCTATGTAAGGGAATAAATTATATTACCTTTATATGAATGTTTCATGTATTGGTGTGTCGCATTTACCGTTATGCAGACTTTTAGCACCACTGTGTATGGGTAATAGCTTTTTTAAAACCATTTTTGTAAAGGTTATAAAGTGGTTATCCTTACAAAGAACTTCTAGGTAAGGTTATGACCTTTATGAAAGGGTATGATTCAACATGTTACCTTTTTGTGACCCTTTTAAAAAACTCTATGTTTATGCAACCCTTACTTCACACAAAGGCATGTTGCGATAAACCTTATATAAACCAATATATATAATGGTAAGGAGATATACCCATTATGGAGACCACTCTACATAAGGGTAGTTCTTTGGTTACCCTTACACACCTCAGCTGTGTATGGGTAAGGTTTTTATTACCATTACATAGCCCAAAAATATAAGGATAAACCATTTATGAATCCAAATTTCCAAAATGTAAAACTACTATATTTTTTATTCATCTTCATTTAAATAATTAGTTAATAAAAATAAACACAAAGTTCCATTTCATAATATTGTTTAGTTTTTGAAAAATATTATAATACTTATTATACACATCAGAAGAAATAAATAACCAAATATGAGGATCTCCCATGCAAGAAATATAAAACCTCCAATAAAAAATGATGTTGAGCATTATCATACCTTACATTAAACATACACTATATAATATCCTTCAACATCGAATATCTATGTATATTCTTGATAAATATTATAGGAGTGGAAATTAAAATCATTCCACCATAGTGGTTCAACAATTAGTTAATCGGAATCACATGTCATTCATGCAGGATTATCCTTTCTCCCATGATGTGCTATAATCTTATCATGGAATGAAATAAAATGAAAGATAACAATGATTTTAGGGGGGTTAATCCAAGCATAATAGATTTATCATACACTTCCATCACATGGAAAAAAATTAAATTGGAAATCATGGACACTCTTTGATTATCCACTCATTTATTCATGTGATGAAACACATGAATAAATTCCATGGATGGTTCATGTATCATATACATGAATGAGAGTCCTAAAAAATGTTTAATCTCATGAAATACTATAATAAATCATAACTGATATAGAAAAATAATATATTATAGTAGTTTATCATTTCTGTTTCATGTTTCATGGACTGATATACCATGCAAGAAAATCATAAATTTCATTCGATACAAAATTACATATATATATATATATATATATATACACACACAAGGCTTTAGGGAATATGAATATCACTAACACCCCTACCACTAGAAATTTCTAGGTGAAGTGACAATTTAAATGAATGTTCTTTATCTGAGAATAAAACATCATATTTCTAAACAAGTGAATCGTTATCTGTGAGTCACAAACAATATCCTAGATTTTGATGTTTTTTTATATCCTCCATAAACCCCATTAGAAATACAAACCCCTTCCATTGTTTAATCACAACAATGTACTATACTTATATTTTTTATGTGGGACAACCAGTTGAAGCTTGGATTTCCAACTGATGTTAATAATTATAATAGAAAACATATATCTGATAACACTCTTATATGAATCTAAATCTTCATGAATGTGATAATTTGTGTAACATTCTGACCTGGATGTCACTAAATGGTGCCCCGATCTAGTGGGTCACATGGCCCCAAGAACACCTCCCCAAACACTATAGGATTATGAATAGCATTGAGGGCCTAGGATGTGTATGTGGGGATACTATTCTCTCACGTCAGAGTGTAACACATCGGTAGTAAACATATCAGTCAATAGATGAAGAAAAAAATCATCAATCCAAAGGATAAAAATCCAATAAAAAATCAATAAACAATTCCAAATGCAATATGATATACAAAATTATATATCATGTCATATCTCTACAATCTATGAAAGTAGGTACACAAGAATCGGTACAAAATATGTATCAAAATAAAAAAATTACCAAAAAGGAACTATCCCTCCTTGCATCATGAGAATAGCTTGATCCTATGTTCCCCTACTCTTAATAAATGAAAAATCAAGCAGTATACAACAAACAGTTTCCCAGATCCCTACCTGCAACCATGAAGTCTATAAGGGTTCCCAACAGCAACCTAAACAAGGTGTGAGATAACAGTCAGTAGGACACCACCAATAGTGTCTATGAAATGTATAGTATGTGTATCACAAGATAAAGTAATGTGGAGTGTATAAAAGGTATAACCACTGTACAAGTTAAAATCCTAAAGAATATATGATAAATGTAAAGTGATAATATCTAACCTAACAATGATAATAAAGTTCCCATACAAGGGTCAACTGTAAAAAAATACACTACAAGAACATGATAATTGTAAAGCATAAATAAACTACAATGTCCATGCCATGTAATCCCAGGTATAATATTTACCAATTTCATGTCGTATAAAAAAATTAATTGTATCATCATGGCCACACTGTAAAATTTAGTTTATAATATCATCACCAACACACTATATAATCAAAAGTGTCAGACCATGAAGGTTTGGATCCATGGTACTATAGACCAAGGCATCCACGTCAAGTTATAGGATAATATCAATGGGAAATATATAAAGAATTAGTTGGATTCCAAGGAACATGTTATTGGAACATGTCCAATTTGAGTCCAAGTAATTCAGATCTATGGGGTAGTAAGGCCTGAGGTATCAAATGAAATCAGGATCTAAGGATGAAACACCACTGTGGTATCCACTCCTATAATCAATACCCTGGAGAATAAATTTTCATGACATTATATAGAGTTTGTATCCATGGTATACCAGAAAGGGCCCCCACAACCAAAATAATTTTATCATCTCATTCATTTATCATTTCATAACATTTAAATTTCATTATTTCAACCAACTTATTTTCATAATTTCCATTCAGACACTTAAAAAATTCACATCATGTCAACACGTGGAATAGAAGGCATCACCTTGTACTAATTACCTCAATTAAAGTGTCATCAATTATAAATACTCACCCTAACAAGAATATAATACACAGTCCCATTGAGTGGTTTTATGTATGGAGGATACAAAGGCACACCCCATGGGTGACCTAGGTTGGGGCTAAGAACCTCCAACAAACTCAAAGGTACTAGTGGGAAAACTAAATAGGTATGAATACATTTAATAAAAGGATATAATTCATTTTAGGGAGATCTTCAGAATTTATAGTATGTGGCACAATGACAACTATCTAAATAAAATAATAAACCATTAGGGAAATGATAGATCACCTACCATAGGTCCGTAGAAGGACACTCATGAAGCACTCATCTTTGATTTGATCCAAATCAATATAAACATTATGAATTAACAATGAACCTATAAATAAGGCATATTATATTGAACCTATAAAACTTTTTTGATAAAAATTTAATGAAGAACAACACATGATGAGTGATGAACTTTTCGTTGTGGCTACAATGAAACAAACAGTGTTCAAATTCGAGTCTGGATCGAGAAACATGAGAAATTCCTATGAATTGGATTCAAAATAGATCTTAAAATGTGATGTCTATCCATTATAGGATAAATGAAAAATATATTTCAGATAAAATATATTTTATGCTATTTTTTTTCAATTTATACAAAAAAAAATTGGTCAGAGAGTTTGACGGTACGATTTGCCAAACCACTCACTAACCTTATATCATTCACTACTTCAAGGGGGACCTCACGTGGGTCTTGAGAACAATTTGGAAAACCATGAATAAGTATTAAAATTTTCCTCTATTAAAATTATATAGTTTTTCGAACGGGTTTGAACCTTAGGTTTCATGATTTAATCAAATCATGCAGACTTCTTTTACTCTTCTCTGATCCCCACATGGTTAGTCCAAATTGTGCAGTTTGGGTCACATAGTTTCTCTAAACTATGTGGCCTTACTATGTTTGTCCAAAAATATATCTTTAGGATTTTAAAAAGCCCTTTAATCCCTTGAAATTCTAATTATCTCTTTAGTAACTCACATTAAGTCAAAACGAAAGAGTTAAGATAAAAATAAAAAGATTTTTACCTCATAGGAAAACCCAAGATCATACTATCTTTCCTCTTTAAAGAAATTTGTCCCTAAATTTACTTTACTTGTGTGGCTAATAATTCCTTGAGAATAACTCTGACCATTGAGCATGTACATCAGCATCATGATCCGAAGTATTATCCTGTAAATGGTAATGATTCCATAACACCCATACTATAGGAACTAACTAACCTTATAGAACCTTCATGCTCCTATCAACAATACGTATAGGATGATTTTTAAATGATGGATCTACATGTAACTCTAGATCATCTGAGTGTAGAGTCTGATATTGGTCTGAGAGATAACATCATAGTTGAGATGTATGGAAGACATCATGCATGGCTCAGTACCTCTGAGGTAACTAAAACCAATAGGCTTCCATACCGTATCTCTCTAGAATCTTAAATGTTCATACATATCATGAAGAATGATTACACTATCTCATAATCCATCTATGCCACAGCCTCAATGAGATATGTAAAAAGATTTAATCCCCTGATGTTGAACACTAGTGTTCATTGACGGTGATAGGTGTATGATTTCTATCAGGACTATGCAATATCCATCCATTTAAAATTGAATTGTACATTCTCAAAACTCTTCTGAATGAGATGAGGTCTAAGAAACACTATCTCACCTATCTCTAACTAGCATTGGGTGATCAACTTGTCATGTCATACAAATCCTAAAAATGTTCCATCTATATAGTCTCCAGATATCTATATTTGTAGGAAAACTCAACTAGGGGTCCATACCTCTCTTAATAGCCCCCAAAATATAGGATGCATGCTCTCATCTTATCCTCAATTGCCTGAATCATGTGTTTTGAATGGAAATCAGCATGAGGGTGGTATGCCATGCTCAGAATCAATAGTTTATTCAATTTCATCTGCATACTCTACCGAAAACGTGATATAAATCAAGAGTCCCAATCTGATACAATGGTATGAGGAGCCCTGTGAAGTCATACTATATCATGGATATAAAACCTCCAAAGATCATCTATTGATAATTTATCCCTAATCGAAAAGAAATGGTAAACATTCATGATCCTATCCATGACAACCCCTACAACATTACTACCTCAAGGAGACCTCGAAAACCCGATAAGAAAATTCATTACAATATTATTATATTTCCACTCAGGAACAGTTAACTATTTTAAAATCCCAACTGGTCACTTGTGCTCTGCCTTCACCTGCTAATAGGTGGAACACCTTGTGGCAAAACTAGATACCTCACATTTCATTCCTTTCCACCAACACTAGCAACAAAAATCTTTTTACATCTTGGTAATGCTGGGATGTAGTGCCAAAACTAAAGCATGAAACTCATACATCAACATCTCGCGTATGTCCGTTGGAACCCATACATGACCATGTATAAACAGAATTTCATCCTCACCCATTTTCCAACGAGGATGTGGGTCTTCACCTACCACACTCTCCTATAGGACTAGGCCCTATGAATATGAAAACTACTTCATCCTCACATTTTCTTGATGTGTGGATGTCACCACCAAGGATGAAATAAAAATTTTCCTCTAACAATCCTACACATCCTAGTGAATATTTTAAAGCAAGGACATAAGATACCACTAACTATTAGCCTCCTGTAATTATTGTATTTGAGTCCTTCTAATTATTTCATCAACAAATACATTGTCATTTCTAGGCATATACGCTTGGTCAAATTCAAAATTCATTAGAAACTCAACCCACATACACATCCTCAAATTCAATTTATCCTTAGTAAATATATATTTGAGGCTTTTATGGTATGTGTACACAAAAAAATCTCTCCCAACAGATAGTGACATAAACAATGATAGTAATTCACAACAAAAACTAACTCGATGTCGTGTGTCTGGTAGTTCTTCTAATGTGGCCTCAACTAATGAGACTTTTACACCATGGCTCACTCCTCCTACATCAAAAGTGCTCTTATCTCGATACATGATTCATCATAATAAATAGTTTATCTCTTACCTATATTTAAAATAATCCAGTTTGGAACTCAATTTAGTATCACTTTCATCTCCTAAAAATATGTCATATAGGTATCTATACATAAAAACATCAAACCAATCTTAATCAAGGCCGTAAGAGGTTCTACTAAGCATGAAAAGTCTTATATGAAATTCCTTTAATGTATGGTTATCCTCAAGAAACATTGTATGTAGAAGATGTTAATTGGATTCTTCCATGAAACTAAATCTCTAACCTTCTCTAGGTTAACTGATACTCATATATCTAAGAAAATATAACCCAGTAAGTTAATCTTTTATATATAGAAGTGGAAACTTTTAAGGTTAATATATGATAGATGCTCTCTTTATTTATCCTAGAGGACCTCAAGATGTTTGGAATGGTCATGTTTATGGTGTGAATACACCACGACAACATATCCCAAAATACCACCACAAATGAATATAGGTATGGATGAAACAATCAATTCATCAATGACATAAAAACTAATGGAACATTCGTGAGTCTAAAAAGTATAACCAGATACTCATATAGACCATATGTTCTATGAAAATCCTTATGAGGTATTTCTACAGGTCCAACATTATCCTAGTGATATCCTAATCTAAAATAAATTTTCTATAACATCAGATCTCCTCAGAGATGATAAAAAATTTCATCTATCTATGGTTAGGGATACCAGTTCTTAACCATCAACTAGTTTAGTTTCCAATAATCGACACTGTTTCCAATTCTTTTGCTGGGGCGTGTGCATCCGTCCGTCTGCGGAGGAGTATGCGCTGCATTGTTGACCCGCATTCCCGCTTTCCAAAGGCGGGCGCCCTTCGCTCCATATTCCGGGATGTATGCTCCTTGATCGAAATGGGATGATGGTATGTCGATTCTTCCTTCGATGGATTCCTCCTCAGAACTCATCACCTAGTCCGGTTCTCCCTCATAGATTTAATACGTTGTTCGTGAAACTCTTCCCAGTGCCATGTTTCCATGGACGCCGGTTAATTACACTGCTTCTATCAGGACATTCCAAAGGGTCCGATCAGGGAAGCAACCTGTAGTCGGGGGAGTAGTCACGTCGAGGCATCAGTAGCAAGTCTGGATGCTGGGGAACTGGCGTGTCTTTATTTTTTCCCTTGTCATGGGACTTCTCGAGGGCGTGGAATCCCGAGGCATCCCACATCGAGTGCGGGGAATTATATGTCACATACATATATCTATGGTTTTCCTCACCTTCCTGTGTTTAGCACAGGGTATGCCGCATGTTTAACGTCCAGCGGGGGACGGATCAGCCCGATCAGAGCATTAGCTGGAATGGATCGGATTGAGGGATTTCCCTTGAAGGGGTGCTGATACTGAGACCAGCCCATGGGTGGCTGCGAAGAGGATCAGAATGGTATGATCTTACCGGGACATGGCAGTCCGAGTGAGAACCAGGATGAGTGATGGAGAGTTGAATGAAATGGAGGGGGAATGAAATGGGACCATCGCCGGGGCGACAGTGAAGTTGGGCTTGAGCCTCGAAGAGACCTCCAACATATCCTCATGGCAGGGAATCAATGTATGCGTAGTTCGGGATGGTGCCGGTGAGCTGACGTGAAGGTGGACCTTGGCCCGATGGGCATCGTCAGTGAACCGACGTGAATGCGGACCTTGGTCCAGATGGTGTGGGGCTTACGCACTAGGCTGCCCAGGTGCTGGTGACCAGATGGGAATAAGGTCGGGATGACCAATAGGTGGTGGGCTTGAACCTCTGGGAGGCTTCCTACGTACCATGCTTTGACATTGATCAAAGACCTCGTAGTTCAAAGGGTTCGACGCCGGAAGGCCGACGTGAATGAGGAGGACCAAGGGGTCCTAGCAATGGTGGGCTTGGACCTTGTGGAGGCTTCATACGTACCATGCCTTAACATGGATCAAAGACCACATAGTTCAAAGGGTGTTTCGTCGGTGAACCGACGTGAAGGTGATCCCGAGGGGTCCACTTGTGGTGGGTGTCAGCGAACCGATGTGAATGACGGACCTTGGTCCGATGGGAGAGGGGCTTGAACCTCCTGAGGCTTCCTACGTACCATGCCTTGACATGAATCAAAGTCCTCATAGTTCGGGTTGGTCACAACGGCTTGCCGTTAGGATAGAATGTAGTTTAACGTCATGCGGGACGATGATGAACTTGCCGTGAGTGAATGATGGGTGGGCTTGAACATCAGGAAGGTGTCTTATGTACCATTCCTCGACATGGATCAAAGACCTCGTAGTTCCAATGATGGAAGTCGTCAGCGAACTAACATGAAAAAGGTAGAACATGGTCCAATAAGAGATGGGCTTGAACCTCAGGAAGGCTTCCTACGTACCAAGCCTTGACACGGATCAAAGAGCTCATAGTTCAAAGGGTTTCATCGGTGAACTAACGTGAAAGTAGACCCAGGGGTTCACTAGTGGTGGGCTTGAACCTAGTGAGGCTTCCTACGTAACATTCCATGACATGGATCAAAGTCCTCATAGTTCGGAGGGTAGGTGTCGGCGAACCGATGTGAGGAAATAGAGACCTTGGTCCACGGGGAGATGGGCTTGAACCTCAGGGAGGCTTTCTACGTACCATGCCTTGACATGGATCAAAGTCCTTGTAGTTCAAATGATGGAATACATTTTAACGTCATGCAGGACGGTGGTGAATCGATGTGAATGAGGTCGGAATGACCAGATGTTGGGCTTGAACCTCATAGAGGCTTCCTACGTACCACACCTTGACATGGATCAAAGTCTTCATAGTTCGTTTGGGCGTTCAGTTTAACGTCATGTTGGACGAGGGCATACAATTTAACGTCATTCTCAACAAGGTGTTGTCATGGACAATGCTTACTCTAAGCCCACGTGAGTCGTGCTCGGTGTGAGAAACAAGAGACAGCAGAGACCTGATGATCACGTCGCGAAGGGTGCGTCCGTGAGAAGAAAATAGGGGCTTACGCGTTTGGCGGCCCATGGTGTTGGGACTTACTCCAGGATGGAGGCCCAAAGTGCGGAAAAGCGCCGTGAAAGAGGGATTTGAGACCAATTATGGGAGGTGCCTTGTTCCCTATCACTCTCTCCACTAACATTGGTAGTGGGGAAGTACGGAGATGCAGGGGTGCAGACTTCCACAAGAGGGGATAGGGGATTACACCAAGGTGGTTGCCCTTATCCCATGGACATACGCTACTCTGAGAAGGAGGATATCATCCCTTGTGGAGGGGGTGACCCCGTCTCTGTGGAGACGGGTGGCGTAAAAAATGTCCGAGATGGGGGGACCCTTCGTGCGAGGCACGAGGTCGGGTCACATTTTAACATCATGTGTTGAGGACATGGTGCTTGGCAGTTTAACGTCCTACAGCTCAGATGGGGTGGGTTCACTCCACACTCCTAGGACTTACATAATTGGTACCCTATGCTCCATGGGGGAGGGAAGGTACCAGTAAGGCTGTAGTCAAGGGGGGTCGTAGAGCGAACCATCGAGGGGTCCACGTTAGCATGGCTATGCGGAGAAGCAATAGCTGTTAGTGTGCCTATGTGAATAAGCATTAGGTGAAGAAACGCTACGAGTGGTATTGTCTGTGGGACTTTGAAATCACATCATGCATACCTGGAGGGTCACACGAGATGGGGAATTTGCAAGCAAATGAGTTTTCTTCGCGAAGCGGAGTGCCTTGGCATTAGCAAGGGGAAAAGGTGTGAGTGGAGGGTGCTTCGCGAAGTGGAATAGTATTCGCGGAGCACTGCCTCGCGAAGAGGAGGTGCCTCGCAAATCAGGGTGTTGTGAAGTAGTGTGCTTCGCGATGTGTAGTGATCCGGACTTAGCATGGGAATCACTAGTACAGGATGGGTGTTTCGTGAAACATAAACACTCTGTGGCTACCTGGGTTCCCTTGGGAATCCCCCTCCTTCGCAAATGCCCTGGTGCTTCGCGAAGGGTATCCCTCTCAGAAGAGGGGCTCAAAATGAGACAAAGCGAAGGTGTCACGTGAAGTAGAAGTACCTCGCGATGCTCATGATTCTTGGGGCAAAGGGTGCTTCTCGATTTCGGAGAGGAGAAGTCGAATGGTTGGATTGTTCATTTTCTGGGCTCCAGGGGAACCTACTATTTATAGGCAAGGGGCGCTGTGAAGTAGAACTCATGCGGCGCGATTGGCCGGCGGTTGCTTCACGATGGGATCGCGAATGTCAAATTCGTTGTCGGAGAGGTATCGCCTCCGGTGCTTCGCGGAGGGATCGCGTAGGTCACATTCGGTCGCGGAGAGGTACCTCCTCTGGTGCTTCGCGGTGGGATTGTGAATGTCAAATTAGGTCGCGGAGAGGTACCGCCTCCGGTGCTTCATGGCGGGATCTCAAACGTCAAATTCGGTCGTGGAGAGGTACCACCTCCGGTGCTTCGTGGGACCGCGATGCTCGGGGGTGATTCGCGTCGGTGCTTCGTGAGGCAGCGTCCGGGGCTTCTTTGTTTTTCTCTTTCCTTTAATGCAATATTTTGGTGCCAAAAATTCCCCCCCCCCCTCAGACTTTGATCCGCGGGCCGTAGGGTCGAAGTTTGAGGGAAAATCGCCAAAATTGTTAGTGGTTCGCGTTGTGCCTTCACGAAGGGGGCCCGCGGTCAGGGGATCCTGACGTGCCGCGATGCTCCATGTGGGAGGGGCGTGCTGTGAAGCTCCGGGGTCACCGACTATAAATAGGGGGTCGACCTCTTTTGTCTTCATGTTACTTTCTTGTCCTTTTGCGCTCTCACTTTCATGATGATCCACATACTCCGCGCCCGCTCTCCGCGAATCGAGCTTCGCGGTGAACCACGGGTCTCTGACTCCGCGACCGCACCAAGCGAAGTCCTGTTTGCCGACTTTGGTTTGACTATGCGGCTTGGTTTTGCAACCCATCATCATGAGAGATCTTCATGAGCTGGCTTCACGACCCAGCTTTGTGATCTGTTCTGAAAAACTATTTTCTAAGTGTCAGAACCAAAATGGCCCATCGAGAAGCTGGTTTGGGGGTGATTGCCGACGCCGCCCGTCGGGATGAGATGGCCAACTGTCCGGGCCTTGGGGAGATGTTCCGAAGTCACTCAGACCACATTTCTTTGATAGAGTTGCTATCGTAGGGTCATAAGAATTATCCGCAGTGCAAGAACCTGCCATTGTATGGCTTCGGGTTGAGGGATGACATCTTCATCCCTGAGGTGAGTAGGGACGAACCAGCTTGCTGGTTTAGGAGCACACCATGTCAGCACCAATGGTTCAGGGCGGCCGATGGTCATGCATAGGAGGACTTCACACCCTTCACTGCTGACTTTCTCTACAACCATGTGAACAATATTGATGGGAAGCCACTGCAACCGGAGACTTCCGCTCCCCTCTATCGTACCATGCTGAAGGCGGATTTGTAGGATTCTAAGAAAGGCTGGTCCGATGAGTGGGACCTGCGCCAGGGCAGAACATTTACTGATGACTATTCCTAGGCCTACTGGGTAGGCACCTCATGCGAGGATTTTGGGGCCGATCTGAGGAGAGTGGGTTTATACGAGGCGGCATGGGCCTCCAAATTCCACATTTACCAACCGAAACAACTGATGCCGGAATTGCTGAGCAGATGGTCGTCTAGGACCAATACTTTTCACCTGCACCACGGGGAGGTGGGCATGAGCCTATGGGATGTTCACCAGATTTCAAGGGTTCCGATCTTGGGGGCCATGTATGATGAGTTCCTCCCCGTCATGAGCGCGTGGTAGGATACAGAGAAAATGCTGTGACTGGCGTCAGTACTGATGGCACTCGTCCCTGGAGAAAACAAGGAGACAGTAAGGGATGTCCACTTTAAGAAGTGGTTGAAGTGCTTCCTGAATTTCCCAGAGAGTCGAGAGTTTCCTCCGAGGCCTCGAACTTGTCCGAGGGCAGCCCAATGGGGTAAGGAGCACTTGTATTGGCGGGTCTTGGAAGACAGCAAATGGAAGACTTGGGGCTTCAGTGTCATCACTGAACAGTAGCCGATAGTTAGGCTGGCGGCGTTCATTGTGGCTCTCATCTGCAGTTGGATCCTACCGGTGAGGGATACCAGCAATGGGGGTGCGGCCCAGCTCGTTTATCATGGCGTCCATGCTGTCCATGGGGCAGCAGGTCAACCTGGGGATTCCTATGCTCGCCAAGCTGTATAGAATGTTGTGGCACATTAGCGAGGGAAAGAAGCCGCCAAGGATATGTGGGCCCTTCCACCTCCTGTATGGGTGGGTTGTGGAACACATCAGGGGGATCTATGAATATCCAAACCCTATCTCACCGCCGGGATCAAACATCCTCCCCACCATCCTGAATGCGGTCGGGTGCTTCCCGTTCAAACTAATTGTGCCGATGGTGCTGAACCGGGTGTGGAGGGCAGATGAGTTTAATTTCCACCCCTTCCCATTGCCAATGGGGATACTTACTGACGACGGGTAGGGAACAAAAGAGCACATGGCTTACCTCCTGGCCTTTCGAGGTGGAGTTTTGGGGGCACGATTAGATCGTGAGCCGCTCTGCGAGCCGTACACCCCGCATCGATTTGCGAGGTAGTTCCGGTGCCTCCAACGGCTGACCCCGCATGTCTACTAGGAGGTCTGTCACGAGGAGCACCCATGTTTGATGAGGCAGTTGTGGCTCATGTTCAAGCAGGAAGACAGAAAAAAGAGAATCACATTTCCTCCATCCACCGCCGCTTTAGGATTGGTAAGGGAGTACGCCATTAGCTGGGAGGCTGCTTACCTGGGGGAGATGCTGAAGCAGCCAACTGTCCGGGTTGGCAACGGTGGGCCTCCTCTATCCTAAGGTTGGGGTTGAAGGGCAGCTAAGGCCTCTCGCGGTGGCGGGGCTTCCATGGTGGCGAGACCCGCACCAACCATGGATGTGGCAGCAACGGAGGATCCAGTGATTACGGAAGAGCAGGGCCATTCGGAGGGGCGACCACCGAGGGGATTTCGTAGGATATCCACTCAGGCTCTGGGGAAGCGGATGCATTGTAGATACCCGAATCCCGACATACATTGACATTACATTACATTTGCGAAATACTTAGTACATAACAAAAACACACACACAAGGATCGTAATAGTTTAGTGTCTTTGGAAACTCAGAGTATAATCTTCTAATCCTGGTGAAAGATCTTCGACATCTCCCATAAAGATATTTAGTTTTTTATACCTAAAACCTTTCTTTATATCCTGGGGAAAAGAAAACATAAAAGGGTGAGCTCAAATGCTCAGTAAGGGTAAAAAACAGAAATATCAATCACATCATATACATAAGCACATAAATTTTTGAAATCTTAACCTGTAAAAGAGATCATAATTTCATAACCTGGGATAACTCATGGCAGTGAAATGTAATCACAATAATCATAACATAAAACATTAAACATTGTGGCATACACACATAATCATAGAGAATCATTTCTTGTTAGTCAAGACTCATTGCCAAGACTATCTTAGTGGACAAAGTCCCTTTCTGAACCGAGTCACCCTCGTTTCAGTCCTGTTTCGCTAAACCGGTATAACCTACCATTCCAGCCATGTCTATCTCATGAGATATAAAATCTTTACCCAATGCATTGGAGGGAGATATAGGTCCCACCAATCTCATAATTATACCATTCTTATGTGTGCCACAAAATCATAAACCATACATCATAGAATAACCCATGTAATAAAAATGGGATTCTTAAACATCGTGACATCATAAAACAATTCATATACGATAAAGGAATTCATAAAAATAATTCCATCACAACATAATAAAATCAATGTAATAATAGGGATAAAAACATAACCCTTTATTATCTTAGATGGAAAATAATTTTTATAAAACACTTGAACTTCATTCTTGAGGAAAATATCCTTTATACTTCAAAAACACTTTTCCATTCTTAACATGTCATACAATTTTAAACTAAAAGTAGTTGATTAAAAATAAACTCTAAAACTTCTAAATGAAGTTTCTTGGAAATAATGTTTTAAAAATTTATTCATTCTGTATAAGTTTAAAAAAACATTCTTCGTACTTTTGTCAGAAAAGTCAAAAAGTACCTCGTACGAAAAACGACAAAAGATTCCTTTCATATCCTTTAATAAAAACTCACCGAAGGGTAAAATTGGATTTAAACAATTTTAGGTGGATGTAAATAACATTACATATTGTGGAAACATGGATGTGGATGATAAAATACACCCCAGTAAATACTAAAGTATAAACAATCTCGGATAAAAATGAGATTGTGATATTTCCCTTACCTTAGGTCCGATTTGCTTTGTACTTGTCCGAAGCTCATGTATAATGGTTTAAATAATGTTATTGACTTATTCCAGAATAATACATATTGATATTATATCATATATGGTCATATTCTTAGCTTCTTATTAGTAATATTTCATTGTTACTTGTTACTCGGGTCTTTATTGCCTTTTGTTCTTATACGTGTTTTGCCGAATAAATTCTTATTCTTCTTTTAAGGTTATAGATACCTTATATCCAGAATGGTATTAGTGTAACATATATGATATTTATTTATTCAATTCATTTATATAATTACTATGTAATGATGATCATGTATAACGAGTCGCATCACATCGTGGAGACGGTATTCCGTACGTACGCACGAGCGATTATATTGTTCCCATGATCGTGGAATTGTATTCAAGTGTATTTATACTATTTCAGTATCAATATAACTTTATAATAATCATATATAGTTACTCATTACACCATTATACCCATCCTTGTAATGTGATGGTGGAAAATAGATTACACCACAGCGTGGAGACGGTATTACGTACGTACGCAAGCGCGGTGATTTCATTTTTCCATAGGATGGATAGAAGGTTAATTAGGGTTGTTTCATAATTATAAGAACATATAAGTATGTAAGTAATACTGATGTTATTAATTTATCATGAAACAACCAAAGAAGAAGAATTTGAAGAAGAAAGAAATTGAAAAGATCGGTAATGGATATTACCTCTTCTTTGAAACGCCTCTTCGAATCCTCCACTTAGGGAACAAAGATTGGTCTTTGAAGAAGAACAGGAACTCTAGGATTATTCTAGGGAAGTGGAGAAGGTATTTGGGCAGGGGTTGGCCGAGCTTGAGTGCTCAAATTAGTGTGAGGAGGAGGGGGAGGAGGTTCCCTTTTATAAGGGAGGAGAGGGGCACCTTAGGAATATCTCAAAATATTATTTTATATTAAAGTCAAAATCGGTTTATAATGGTTAAAAAGGGTCTTATTTCGAAGGTAAAGTGGGGATGGTTCGAAATCCTATCAACCAATATGATTTAGACCAGTTTAGGTTATTATTTTAACCTTATCAATTAGATTTAACTCTAAGTTAACAAATTTAACTTTTACCGTGTCTTTTTGTTTTCTTACACTATATGGTTAATACACTTACTATAACATGACAAACGAACCCCAAGTTGTTTATTATTAATATATATATCCTTATCTAAGTCATTTGGCCGAACCTTAGATTTTTAGGAATAAAATAACAATTAATAATATAATATTTGATTTAAAAACTATTTTGTGTCAAGTTTGTCACTATTTGATATATGATTTTTGTGAAAGTCATAAAAAAATTATATGTTCTAACCAAGTTGACTAAATCAACAATAATATATCATAGTAACCTATAAAATTATTGTAATTCATAAAAAGTCTCAAATTAAAATTATTTGGGCATTTATAACATCAATTATGTTAACATTTCCTTAAAAGGGTAATTACTGCATCATCGTTGTGTCATAAATAAATTAATGTATTTAAAGTCTAAAAATTATAAATAAAATATCATTATGTAGGAACTCTTTTTATATTTCTAATGAATATTTATAATCGAATTTATCTTATGTATAAACCCATATTAAAAATGTTTTAGTTATTAAACTTTGATTTTAACTATTTTAACTATTCATTAAATAAAATAATATTAAATGTCATAATCTAATCCAAGTGGACCTAAATTGTCATATTATATTCATAAGGTTGTTTTTAGTCGAATTACACTTATCCAATAGAATTAGGACATGTGTTAGGGTAATAGTAATATCATATTTACCCTTAGTTGCCCTATTTACTATTAACCGCGGTAAAAAAAAGTAAAAAGTTATTATTCACCAAAAAGTTATTTTTATCTCATTGAACCACATTTTGCTTGCTGATATCAACCGTGTCTGTCGGATTATTGAAATTCCATTCACAGAAGTGGTAAAATTAAGTTTTATGCAAAATTCAGTTTTTAACCTACCACTTAGTGGTTTCACTATTCATCAAAAATTGAATGTTTTCAGAAAAATACCAAAAATTAGGCCTAAGCTATATTTGATATTATGAACTCAAAAATGATTTCTATTTTACCAAATTCAAAACATATCAGTTTCATTAATTAATTTAAAAATTAATTCCCGTCGTCAAAACAAATAGCGTGTTCTTAAGAGATAATAACTATCAAAAGATTGACACTTGTTAATGTCTGGTTTAAATGTGAAATTACATCCAATGACCAACATTTTATTAAATTGTAAAAATATATTCTAAATATACTTTCAAACCACTCAAACTAATAATTTAGCACTATTAATTATTTTGATTGAAAAGGTTTTTTTTAATTAAAATTTAGTACTTTTCACTATTCATCAAAATATGAAAGTTGTCCGAAAATCACCAAAATTTCACACTAAGCTAATTTCGATATTAAGAATCCAAAAATGAATTCCATTTTGAAAAATAAAATTTATAAAATTTCAAAAAGTGGTTATTACTATTCATAATGGCTAGTTTTAATAATAATTTAAAAGCATATTGTTGTTTAGTGAAACTCGTTATTGCGTACTACACACGCTATCGAGGAAGGTCGTGATTGCGTGTAATGCAAGGCAAGTCAAGGATGCATGTTGTGCAAGCTCCTTTTGGTGTAGCGTACAACACAAGACATTAGTGAAATAAAAAAAATATTTTTCATAAAATCTTGGGCTGTTACATTCTACCCCCCTTAAAATGAATTTCACCCTCGAAATTCGTCGGGGTTATAAATGGTTTACTATTCGAATGTTTCTTTAATAGAAACCCACATCTTAAAAAGGAGTACCAAAACCAATCTTTAAAAACTAAAGTATGAAACGTAACAGTTACCCAAATAAACTAATCACTCGGTTTCCACATAGGGGAAAATATGGATATGGAAGAAAAATCTAACCATCATGTTCTGATGGAGAGTGGTAGAGAACATGGCTATGGAAAAGCCAACAATCACAAATCCATAAATTTGTGACGATCTAAGGTACCGTCTGATTAATCAGATATAAGAGCACTAGGACAACATTTTTGGTTTTCAATATCGTTTCCCTAAAGTTGAAGAATTTGAATTAGAATAAATACATACATTATTTTGGTACAATCTCACTGTTATTCGTGCCTTGAAAAATTTCCACTTCATCTCTTAAATAAATGATGTTGAATTTGTTATTCGTGAAGTGTTAGCAGATCATGTGATAAAATGACGGGTCATTCCATCTGTCTCAAATAAAAGGTGAGCAAAAATTATTAAATATACATAAGTCATTCTATAGTGAGATTAATCATATATGGTTCCTAAAATGGACTTATACTTCATATATCATACTGCTTAATATAATAAAACTAGCTTCTACTAAACAAGGACTTCATGTAGGCCAGTGGTAGTCGATAAAGGCCAGTCGCACATCGGTTGTGGGTTCGATTCCCACAGCCTTGTCCGACGCGATGGGCTGTCGCCCGTCCTGCTGGTTGTCCTTTATCTAAAACTACATTACTATAACATCACATAAATAATATCAAAAAAAAAGTTCTATCCTTAAACAATACTAACTTTTGGTTAACATAATCCATTCCAATCTTTAGGCTTATCTAAAATACTTCGGTCCAAGATCATAGTATAAAGAAAATGATTACTTGAAATGTCACAGAACAATCACGTGAATTCCATCATTTATCCCCCATATATCATAAGATATATCTTGTTGGTAAAATTAAAAACATGTGAATACCTTAATCATGTATTCTCTTGAAGAATGAATACCCATTGAACCTTAGTGAAAACATGAATGCAGTTAAAAGTTAACACTTTCCACATACCAAAATCCTCAAAATTCTATATACTCAAACCATGATTTCACTTAGTCCTTATATCAATCATGAGCTCATGAATACAATCAAACATCTCATTATCTTCTTATCCCTTCATTATGAACATATCATCTATTTACAAAAAATGTCTCAATCACTTTTCATGGTTACTGGTACCATAAAATTATTGAAAACCACAATAGACCAAAACATAAATATTCCAATATTCCACGATACTATATACAACATTATTTTGGAATCCCATTACATAAACACTTAATCATTCCACCACATCATTGTCACATTCAACATCGCCAATAGTGATCGCATGTGACTTCCCTTTGTCCTTTGCCTTAAGTGGTTGTTCATGTTGATCATCACTAACCCTTGGATTAGGGCATTTATTAGCATAATGCCCCATTTCCTTGCACTTTAAGCATTGAAGTGTTAGTGGTGTGTTCTCTACAGTGTTTGCTTTATTCACATCATTATAAACCCTTTTTTCATTACCTTGACACTCAGCTGCTTGATGACCTTATTTTCCACAATTAAAACATTTTCTAGTCCCTTTAAGACAATCTCCACCATGCTTCTTTCTACACTTTGAGCAGAAGGAAACATTCATCTTCTTTTCACCATTATTTTGAGATTTCTCCTTGAACCCCATCTTTCATTTCTTGTCAAAACCATGAGATGGATATGTAACACCAACTTCCATTTCTACCTTGATAGCACAACGCACAAATTCTTCATAGCTACTGAAGTCTCTTATAGCTAATGCCCTTCGAAGACTTGGTTTTAAGCCACTGAAAAATCGATCAACTTTACTTTCAGGTTGGATGATAATGCCAGATGCATACCTTGCAAGTCTTGTAAAATTCACTTCGTATATACCAACAGATTCATCATCCTTTTGATTTAGTTCAAGAAACTCCTTCTCCATCTTTGTTCGAAGAATATGAGGGAAGTACTTATTGAAAAATAAGTTCTTGAACTCGTCCCATTCCATGGACTCAATTTCATCTCATGGCCTGGTATTCTTGATAAGATTCCACCATTTATCAGCTTCATCTTCCAAACGATATACTGCTAAGATGACTTTATCATGTTCAGAACATTGAAGAACTGAAAATATCTTTTCAGTGGTACTGATCCATTGTTCAGAAAAAAGTGGATCAGAAGACCCACTGAAAGAAGCTGGACGTTGCCTCATGAAGGAATCAATAGAAAATTGTTCCCTTCTCTGCTCATTTGGAAGTCCAGAATGATTCATAGCTTTTGTAAGTATAGAAATAATATTTTGCACTCCATCTCCCATAACATTTGTTTGTTCAGGAGGACAATCATTGCATTGTCCATTGCATTGATCAACACGGATCCTTCGGGTTCCAGCCATCGTCTACAACCCAAAAATAATAGTGTGAGAGGCAAAAATCATGCTAGGGAAAACAACATAATAAAGGGGAGTACCTTCAATATCTAACATATTAGGTTTAATTCTATGATCGTTAGCGTAATTCTAGTACTATAACCTATATGTATACATAACCTTAGGGACATCCCTATACATACCTTAGAAATATCTCTAGGGATCTCACTAACGTTTTCGCATCCTAGTTTCCAAAGGTTGACTAAACCTTTCCTCTGATACCAACTATAGAGACCCGAAGCCTGACGTACATTGACATTACATTACATTTGCGGAATACTTAGTACATAACAAAAACACACACACAAGGATTGTAATAGTTTAGTGTCTTTGGAAACTCGGAGTATAATCATCTAATACTGGTGAAAGATCTTCGACATCTCCCATAAAGATATTCATTTTTTTAATACCTAAAACCTTTCTTTATATCCTGGGGAAAGGAAAACATAAAAGGGTGAGCTCAAATACTCATTAAGGGTAAACAAAAGAAATATCAATTACATCATATACATAAGCACATAACTTTTGGAAATCTTAACCTGTAAAAGAGATCATAATTTCATAACCTGGGATAACTCATGGCAGTGAAATGTAATCACAATAATCATAACTTAAAAAATTAAACTTTTTGTCATACACACATAATCATAGAGAATCATTTCTTGTTAGTCAAGACTCATTCTGAAGACTATCTTAGTGGACAAAGTCCCTTTCTGAACCGAGTCACCCTCGTTTCAGTCCTGTTTCACTGAACCGGTATAACCTACCATTCCAGCCATGTCTATCTCATGAGATATAAAATCTTTACCCAATGCATTGGAGAGAGATATAGGTCCCACCCATCTCATAATGATACCATTCTTATGTGTGCCACAAAATCATAAACCATACATCATAGAATAACCCATGTAATAAAAATGGGATTCTTAAACATCGTGACATCACAAAACAATTCATATAAGATAAAGGAATTCATAAAAATAATTCCATCACAACATAATAAAATAAATGTAATAATAGGGATAAAAACAGAACCCTTTATTATCTTATATGGAAAATAATTTTGATAAAACACTTGAACTTCATTCTTGAGGAAAATATCCTTTCTACTTCAAAAACACTTTTCCTTTCATAACATGTCATAAATTTTTAAACTAAAAGAATTTGATTAAAAATAAACATGAAAACTTGTAAAAGAAGTTTCTTGGAAATAATTTTTTAAAAATCCATTCATGTTGTATAAGTTTAAAAAAACATTCTTCGTACTTTTGTCGGAAAAGTCAAAAAGTACCTCGTACGAAAAACGACAAAAGATTCCTTTCATATCCTTTAATAAAAACTCACTGAAGGGTAAAATTGGATTTAAACAATTTTAGGTGGATGGAAATAACATTACATATTGAGGAAACATGGATGTGGATGATAAAATACACCCCAGTAAATACTAAAGTATAAAAAATCTCGGATAAAAATGAGATTGTGATATTTCCCTTACCTTAGGTCCGATTTGCTTTGTACATGTCCGAAGCTCCTGTATAATGGTTTAAATATTGTTATTGACTTATTCCAGAGTCATACATATTGATATGATATCATATATGGTCATATTCATAGCTTCTTATTAGTAATATTTCATTGTTACTTGTTACTCGGGTCTTTATTGCCTTTTGTTCTTATACGTGTTTTGCCGAATAAATTCTTATTCTTCTTTTAAGGTTATAGATACCTTATATCCAGAATGGTATTAGTGTAAAATATATCATATTTATTCATTCAATTCATTTGTATAATTACTATGTAATAATGATCATGTAGAACGAGTCGCATCACATCGTGGAGACGGTATTCCGTACGTACGCACGAGCGATGATATTGTTCCCATGATCATGGAATTGTATTCAAGTGTATTTATACTATTTCAGTATCAATATCACTTTATAATAATCACATATAGTTACTCATTACACCATTATACCCATCCTTGTAAGGTGATGGTGGAAAATAGATTACACCACGGCGTGGAGATGGTATTCTGTACATATGCACGCGCGGTGATTTCATTTTTCCGTAGGATGGATAGAAGGTGAATTAGGGTTGTTTCATATTTATAATAACATATCAGTATGTAAGTAATACTGATGTTATTACTTTATCATGAAACAACTAAAGAAGAAGAAGTTGAAGAAAAAGAAATTGAAAAGATCGGTAATGGATATTACCTCTTCTTTGAAACACCTCTTTGAATCCTCCACTTAGGGAACTAAGATTGGTCTTTGAAGAAGAGAAGAACCTACAAGATTATTCTAGGGAAGTGGAGAAGGTATTTTGGCAGGGTTTGGCCGATCTTGAGTTCTCAAATTGGTGTGAGGAGGTGGAGGAGGTGCCCTTTTATAAGGGAGGAGAGGGGCACCTTAGGAATATCTCAAAATATTATTTTATATTAAAGTCAAAATCGGTTTATAGTGGTTCCAAAGGGTCTTATTTCGAAGGTAAAGTGGGGATTGGTCAAAATCCTACCAACCAATATGATTTAGACATGTTTAGGTTATTATTTTAACCTTATCAATTAGATTTAACTCTAAGTTAAATAATTTAACTTTTACCGTGTCTTTTTGTTTTCTTACACTATATGGTTAATACACTTACTATAACATGCCAAACGAACGCCAAGTTGTTTATTATTAATATATATATCCTTATCTAAGTCATTTTGCAGAGCCTTATATTTTTAGGAATAAAATAACAATTAGTAATATAATATTTGATTTAAAAACTATTTTGTGTCAATTTTGTCACTATTTGATATATGATTTTTTTGAAAGTCATAACAGAATTATATGTTCAATCCAAGTTGATTAAATCAACAATAATATATCATAGTAACCTAGAAAATTATTGTAATTCATAAAAAGTCTCAAATTAAATTTATTTGGGCATTTATAACATCAATTATGTTAACATTTCCTTGAAAGAGTAATTTCTACATCATCGTTGTGTCATAAATAAATTAATTTATTTAAAGTCTAAAAAATATAAATAAAATATCATTATGTAGGAAATCGTTTTATATTTCTAATGAATGTTTATAATCGAATTTATCTTATGTATAAACCCATATTAAAAATGTTTTAGTTATTAAACTTTGATTTTTACTATTTTAACTATTCATTAAATAAAATAATATTAAATGTCATAATCTAATCCAAGTGGACCTAAATGGTCATATTATATTCATAAGGTTGTTTTTGGTCGAATTACACTTATCCAATAGAATTAGGACATGTGTTAGGTTAATAGTAATATCATATTGATCCTTAGTTACCCTATTTACTATTAACCGCGGTAAAAAAAAGTAAAAAGTTACTATTCACCAAAAAATTATTTTTATCTCATTGAACCACATCTTACTTACTGATATCTACCGTGTCTGTCGTATTTTTGAAATTCCATTCACAGAAGTGGTAAAATTAAGTTTTATGCAAAATTCAGTTTTTAACCTACCACTTAGTGGTTTCACTATTCATCAAAAATTGAAAGTTTTCAGAAAAATAGCAAAAATTAGGCCTAAGCTATATTTGATATTATGAACTCAAAAATGAATTCTATTTTGCCAAATTCAAAACATATCAGTTTCATTAATTAATTTAAAAATTAATTCTCGTCGTCAAAACAAATAGCGTGTTCTTAAGAGATAATAACTATCAAAAGATTGACACTAGTTTATGTCTGGTTTAAATGTGAAATTACATCCAATGACCAACATTTTATTAAATTGTAAAAATATATTCTAAATATACTTTCAAACCACTCAAACTAATAATTTATCACTATTAATTATTTCGATTGAAAAATTTGTTTTTAATTAAAATTTAGTACTTTTCACTATTCATCAAAATATGAAAGTTATCCGAAAATCACCAAAATTTCACCCTAAGCTAATTTCGATATTACCAATCCAAAAATGAATTCCATTTTGAAAAATAAAATTTACACAATTTCAAAAACTGGTTATTACTATTCATAACGGCTAGTTTTAATAATATTTTAATAGTATATTGTTGTTTAGTGAAACTCCTTATTGCGTACTACACACACTATCGAGGAAGGTCGTGATTGCGTGTAATGAAAGGCAAGTCAAGGATGCGTGTTGTGCAAGCTCCTTTTGGTGTAACGTACAACACAAGACATTAGTGAAATTAAAAAGAATATTTTTCATAAAATCTTGGGCTGTTACATGCATCATATCGACATGGCAGAGGATGCCAACTTCCCAGAGGCCTGGGACATTTGGGACAACAACCGACAATTCCTTAGTCCACCTGAGATATGGGCGCACCTGAATCGCCTCGGGATGGAATTACCGGGCATAGGCCCAGTCCGGGCTGGTTTCATGGCATCTCCAGCAGAGGCAGAGCAATACTTGGACGAGCTAGAGGATTACGTTCACTCCAGTTGTATCCCTCGCCCAATGACAGACCGGGTGAGGGTAATGCTGGATCGAATGGTCCCCCCACAGTTATCGCCTTCCGATCTGAGGGAGCACTTCCCCCTGCCGGAAGAATTAGAGGACTCCTCTCGGGAGGATGAGGCTAGAGGAGGGAGCCCGTTGGAGGAGGGCGAGGTCGGAGTTCAAGGCTCAGATTCTGACGATTTCATGGAGGCTCTCGAGGTATCATTCTGAACTTCTTTCCATATTGTCCACTCTTGGTCCATCATGGACTTCTCACCGATGTTTGAGCCATGCAATATGAACTTGTACGCAGGCCTCGTTCTCGCCCCTCGGCGGGTGATGATGCAGGACCTTCAGAACCCGCGCCTATGGCTGCATCCAGTTCCGCGTCTGGTGGGACCAGAGCACCCGAAGTGGCTCCTCAAGAATCTCTAGACTTTCCAACAGTATACAGAGGGCCTCGCCTCGGGTTCTCGTCAGTATCGGCTCAAGAGCAGCACCAGGAGGTCGATCTCTGTAAGTTTCCTCTACCGGTTTCCTCGTCATCATATGTAGACTATGCAAACTAATGTTTACGTCCCTCTCTATCGTACAGTTCTCCAACTGGCATGGGCTGCTGCGGCAAGGCTAGTCAGGATATCTGGGGGCATCCCTCCAAGGGGCATGCCGGTGATGGTGGTGATAGTCCCCCCATCTCCCCGAGCTGCAACAAACATCATCACTGGTGGGGCCACCAGCATGGTTGTGCCCGAGGTCATTGAGGTAGACTCTGATGAAGAGGATCGACCAACCGGTCCTAGTCCTGTCATGCCTGATTCGGCGCCAGATGTCGTGCCGGATTCGACACCAGATGTCGTGCTGGATTCGACGCAAGATGCAGATCCTGCCGAGGATTTTTCTACGGGCGTATCCTGCGTATGAGCCTACCAATCCTGCAGATTGGGACGAAACAGCCTCCAATGTGGAAGACAGCAGCATAGTCCGCCGCCAATCATGGAAGCTGGTCACGCGCTTCATCAAGGACACCCCCAAGCACTGTGGCTGGACAAAATGGATAGACTTCGCTCGCGGCTGCGCGAACTGTGCGCTAAGGGAGTGGATGCCCAACATCCTCACGCGCTCGTCCGAGATCTTACGGCTGAGAAGATCCGAGAGCATGACCATAGACTCATCGTGGGATGGAATCTAAGGAAGGCAACAAACATCAAGAAGCTCCAGTAAGATGAAATCAAGGTCCAATAGCTGCATACCCGGGCGGATGAGTACTCAGCCTCTCTTAATGAACAATCTGAGCTGATCTCACGGTTAAAGGCCCAGCTAGCAGAGGCAGAGGATCATATGAGGCAGGCTTCAGGAAATATGGATTCCATTCAGGCTGGGGTAGAGATGGCCAGAGCCAACGCTGACAAACTACGCCCCGCCGCTGCTGAGGAGGAGCAGGAGCAGAGTCAGCGGCAGCAAGTCTTAGATGCCACGGGCCAAAGGGTGGCAGATCTGCAATGATCTTTTGACGGGGTCAACCCATCCATGGGGGAAGTCGACCCCCAGGTACTATAACAAACTAAAAACCTTTTATTGGTACTTTAGGGCTTCAATTTCTTCCATTGTTTTGAATGTCGTAGCATGCATGATTTACACTAATTAAATCGGTTCGTTACATCACTACAATGTTTGTGGGACGTTCGGTGCTAATTCCCCAAGATCAAGTGGGTCAAGACCGATGTGAGAAATAGTAGATAGTGGCCTTCTCATCCCACCTAACATAGGAGTGGAGACCATGCTCTGGGCATCTGGGATTTGGATTACCAGTCCGGATTTCCGAAAGATGGGAGAGGCTTGGCCGGAGAAGGAACTTCTCAAAACAGTCGAATTACCATTTCTTTAGTGTGCCCTCATGCACGAACGATTCAACGCCAGGGGCACTGAAATCGGTCCGAACAGACGGAAACAGGAAGAGTGAATTATGATGCCCAAGGTTCGGAGCACTGTGGGGTTGGCGTGACAATAAAGGACAGCCGTTAACCATGGAGGAGAAGCGGTATCCTTACTGTGTTATCCTGGAATGGAGACAAAAATGAGGGTCGACCGTTGACTGTGTTCGAAACACGGGACCATGTCACATATGTTGTCGGTCAATCTTTTGGGACGTTGACCCAGGATAGTTGGCGGACCATAGGTCGAACATCCATACTTTTAGGGGGTCCTTGCAAACATGACTAGTCTTCTGGAATGTTGGCCTAGGACGGTAGGTGAGCCGATGCGGCATGAGACCAGGCCGTTAGGGGTTCCCTTCAGACATGAAAGTGGACGAGGGTCCGAATAAGGGTCATGAAAAGTGTGGAATATGGAGTGATGGTTTGTCCGAACAGAATCCGACACTTAGGTAGTTACACCACTGTGGTGGGAGTATGCCAGATGGGTGCATTGGTTTGGTCATGGATCCTTCCTTCTTTGGGAAAGGCCTCTCTAGCGAGGGGTCCGATCAGGGGGCCGGAAAGGGGAAGGATGGGATTGATGATTTATATGAGCTGGACCCTAGGGAAAATACCAGGGTGTCTCTACGTATCCCATGAGGATGGGAATAAAACCATATGTAGTTCTGGAAGCATAGTTTAACATCATGTAGGACGATGAGAAGTTTGGCCGTGTTGGTACACATCCTGCCAAAACTACTAAGCCCACGTGAGTCATGATCGGTGTGGGAAACAAGTTGTGGTGGGACTTTCCCAACACAGAAAAGGGGAGGTTAGGTCGGAGAGACTCTTGGTGAATACCGGCCCCGTGATACTAACATGCCCATGTGGCACACTTAGATGCGCGAAGAGATATAGCCGAATATGTCGGAATTCCACTTGAACATGAGGAAGTGGAAATGTGTGAATCATGATTCTCGAGATTTGGATCACAATGACGGTGGCATGACGATAGAGGATAACAGGTAACCGTGGTGGAAACGCAGCGTCCATATCACGTTAGCCTAGAATGGGGACAAACAAATGAGGGTCGACCGTTGAACGTGTTCGAAACACGGGACCATGTTGAAAATGTTGTCGAAGATCCTTAGGGACATTGGCCCGAAACGATTGGAGGGCCCTTAGGTACAACATTAATGGAGATCCCTTAAGCCTAGTATCTATGTCGTCCGAGGGTCCTTTTGGATGTGGAAGAGGATGAGGATCCAAATAGTGAGCTCATGAAGCTTGGTCATGGGATGAGGGGAATGTCCCTATGAAAATCCCACACTTCGGGCTCTTTGTCAAAACACATCTGAATACGACAAAGAGATGTATTAGATAGAGGGATCAGGGTCCTTTCCCATAGGGATATCTTAGTTTAGGGTCGTTGAATTTGGACCAAAGGGCGAGAGGAAACATAAGAGGCACATGGTGGAGTAACTCAAACACCTAGCTTGAATGGGAATAGGGGGTGTGTACAGTGCGGTGAACAACTTGACGTGAATGAGGACATGATCCCATATCACATTGCATGACCCCCTTGGGAGAGGTTTTGGGTCAAGGGACAGAAAGGGAATGTTAGGCTGGGCCCGTGGGGAGGTGCCCGGGCCCTCATACGTATCTCATGAGGATGAGAATCAAGCCGTACGTAGTTCTTGAAAATATCTTAGTTTAAGGTCTTAGATCTTGGACCATGGGTGGGTAAGGGGAGAAAGGGACACATGGAAAGGTGGTTACAAAACCTGACGTGAATGAGGACCTAAGCCCTACTTACCATGTGTTCTCTGGGGAAATGCTTGAGTCGAGGGACCGAACACGAAGGTTAGGCTGGGCCTGCGGGGAAGTTCCCAGGCGCTCCTACGTATCCCATGAGGATGAGAATCAAGCCATACGTAGTTCTGCATGGTGGCAAGGTAAGGTACCGGTGCCAGGGAAAAAGGGGAGTGTGGGCGTGGCCCTTGCACTAAAAGAAGCGGAATTTGATAAATCTTGTTTTCCATTTAAGGTGAGTGGTTTTTTTTGTGAAGCAACAGGCCTAGAGTAGTAGGACGTGGTGTTTCCACAAGAATCAAGCTGTGATAGGCGCTGACAAATGGCATGGAACGTGACCAATACCAAACATGATGTCCTCTACAATGAGGTCATCAAAATGTAGTGTCGTTTTTCTTCATGCGGCCAAGACGATAATGTCACAGTTTAGGGTCGTGTGATAGGACCAAGCATGCATTTTAACATCATGCAGCGCAGACGTAGCAGAGACGATGCTAGGCGGGGAATGTGTATGGTTTCGTGCGACACAACCGACGTGAATGAGGACGTATCCCACACCACGCCATGCAGTCCCGTAGTCAGGGTCCCAGAGATAGGACGCTGAACTCAAGATGGACCCAAAGACAGGGGGTCTAGGTGTTCCTACGTATCCCATAAAGAAGGGAATCAAGCTGAACGTAGTTCCATATGGATCTTAGTTTATGGTCTTAGAGCTCAGACCATGGATATTGACAACTTCCGGAGTAAGCACAGACGTCAACCCAATCCCTAAGCCCACGTGAGTTAAACTCGGTGTGGGAAACAAGGGGGAGATCCTTATCTCAATACTTGGGGTTTCCATCAAAGGGGAGTTGGTATAGAGCCCTGAAGGAAACCTTTAACGCGGCTTTGTCCCCATAACCTGTAGATGTGCACTGAGGAGTAGTACCAAGATCTTCAAAACTCTACTTGGACATGATGAAGTGAAGAAGGATGTGAATCGTGTACCCGACACTTTGGGCGTAATGGGGTTTTGGCGTGGCGATGGAGGATAACTGTTGACCATGGCAGAAAACAGTATCTATATCATTTTAGCCTAAAGTGGAGACAAAAAACGAGCATCGACTGATGACTGTATTCGCAACACAGGATATTATTGATTTGTTGTCCAAAACCCTCGGGGGCATTGGCCTGTAATGGTAGGAGAGCCCTTGGGCATAGTTTCCAGGTCGTTCTTGGGGATCCCTTTGTGTGTGAAAGATGATGGAAGCCTTGACGCAGGGATACACAAATCATGGAATGTGGGTGTGGACGTGTCCGAGTAAAGTTTGGCATTCAAGGTAATAAACCAGAGTACCCTTAGGAACATTGGTGAACCATTGAAAAGGGCCGACGAAACAGCTCGAGAATGAAAGGAACATGGCATGGTCATTACAAGACCGACGTGAATGAGGACATAATCCCATACCACGCCATATACACCCCTCATGGAGGAAGGGTAGGCCAGGGAGCCATGATGGGACGGAGATTCCCGAGAGATGGGGCTGGACCTTAATCCTAGACATTCAGGTGATCCTATGTATCCCATGAGGATGGGAATCAAGCCGCACATAGTTATTTAAATGTAGTTTAACGTCATACGAGACGAGGAGGGGAGTAATATACCCCCAAACAAGGAAGGTGTACGGTACGACGAATAAACCGGCGTGAATGAGGAAATAATCTCACATCACACCATACACTCCTATAAGAGAGGACCTGGGCCGGGGCCTGAAAAGGCCAAGGGGCCTGATGTTTAGGCATTGGTCAGGAAGGATTGAACTTCTTGCAGTTTAACGTCTTGTAGTGAGGATGAGGGCTGGGGACCCGAGGAGGCCAAGAGGCCTGAGGCTGGGCCTCTTGAGGGAAGGCGTACAACATGGTACACGATCCCGACATGAATGAGGACATAGTCCCACACCACACCGTACACCCCGGGTAAGAGGTTGGGCGAAGGGGCCCGAGAAGGACAATGGGCCTAAGGTCAGGAATCAGTCAGGAAGGCCTGACTGGTTTTCAGTTTAACGTCTTACATGAGGACGAGTGTCGGGGACCTGAGGAGGCCAAGAGGCCTGAGGCTGGGCCTCGTGAGGGAAGGCGTACGACATGGTACATGATCCCGACATGAATGTGGACATAGTCCAACACCACACCGTACACCCCTGGTAAGAGGTTGGGCGAAGGGGCTCGAGAAGTCCAAGCGGCCTAAGGTCAGGCATCGCTCAGGAAGGCCTGACTGGTTTGCAGTTCAACGTCTTACATGAGGATGGGGAAAGAGATAATTGTATCTAATCCAGGGGTGTGTATTGCATGGAAAGTAACCTGAAGTGAAAGAGGAAATAATCCTACACCACACCGTACATTCCTTATAAGAGAATCAGGGTCGTGGGCCCGACTGCTAGCACCACCTGTTGGGATGTCTGTCACTTCGGGATGGGGAAGAATGAATCACCGCACTCGATGTTTGGGACATCTCATGGTGGACCCGAAGATCTAGGACACTGTCAACCATGTTCGAAACACAGTGTCCTGATGGTGACCTGATATGGGAGAAACAAATTAGCACCGACCGTTGACCAAATTCGCGACGCGGGACTTGTATCGGCTTGTTTCTCAGAAACCCTCGGGGGCAGTGGCCCGTATCGGTAGGAGAGCCCTTGGGCATAGTATCCAGGCCGTTCATGGGGGTCCCTCCGGGTGAAAAAGATGATGGAATCCCAGTCACGGAGTGGGTGAAGCATAGCTGTATCCATCCACGAAAGAGGCGAACGTCTCCAGGGGGACGTGCAGTTGGGTCGAGGCTTGCTCGATTTGAGTTGGGGCAAAAGTGTGCACCCTGCCATATGTCTTGACCCGAGGGGAAGATTTTGGATTTTGGGATGGGACAACATACGAAATGCCCGGGTGTTCCTACTTATCCCATTAGGATGGGAATCAAGCCAAACGTAGTTCTTGAAGGCCATGCAGTTTAACGTCATGCGGTGAGGATGTGGGAGGATAGAAGAATGGGAGTGGTCACATGGTGAAACCCTTACTATCCTTGTATGAGCAGGGTTGTATGAGCGGGGCTAAGAATGCCTACTCCTCGCTACTCAAAGACCCTCCAAGGAATCTATTCCCAGGGGGATAGTGGAAGAGAAGAGCTTGGGGATGGGCTCAAGACGAGGTGTCCGAGCGTTCCTATGTATCCCATTAAGATGGAAATCAAGCCACATGTAGTTCTTGAAGCGCAGTTTTAGCGTTATTCTGGACGAGAAATGTGTCTCAACTAGGTGTATGTACGATACGGAGGGTAACCCGACGTGAATGACGATGTAATACCACACCACACAGTACAATCCCATAAGAGAGTCCGAGTCGACGAAGGCCTAGGGGCCTGAGGCTGAGCCTCGGTCAGGAATTCCTGACTGGCTTGCAGTTTAACGTATTACAGTAAGGATGGGGGCCGAGGTCCCGAGGAGGCCATGGGGCCTAAGGCTGAGCCTCGTCCAGGAAGGCCTAACTGGCTTTCAGTTTAGCGTCTTATAGTAAGGATGGGGGTCGGGGCCCGAGTAGGCCAATGGGCCTGAGGCTGAGCCTCGTTCAGGAAGGCCTGACTGGCTTGCAGTATAGCATCTTACAGTAAGGACGGGGGGATCTTAGTTTAAGGTCATAGAGCTCAGACAATTTTGCAGTTTATCGTCCTACAGGATGGCGGTGCAGTTTAAGGTCGTGCAGGACCGTACAGGTTAAGGTCATTCAGGACCATAACGTGCAGTTTAGGGTCGTGCGGGACCGTAACGTGCAGTTTAGGGTTGTGTGGGACCGTAACGTGCAGTTTAGGGTCGTGCGAGACCATAACGTGCAGTTTAGGGTCATGTGAGACCGTATATTTTAGGGTCATGTAGGACCATATAGGATTTGGCAAAGTACTGCTTGAGGAACCTGGCATTGGTGGGAGGAGTCACGCGCTCACCATCCGTGGTCACCAAGGAGTACGCCTCGTTGTGGTAAACCTTATGGATGATAAAAGGCCCTTCCCATTTGGGTTCTAGCTTGGGCGGTTTCCTACCGGGGATCATTGGCGCTCGAAGGGCCATCACTATGTCGACCTGTAGAAAAGAACGGAGGCAAAACTTCTTGTTGAAGGCCCTTGATATCTTATTCTGATGCCTTTCCAAATTGTGCAGGGAACAAAGCCGGTTCTCATCTAGTGCTTCTAATTCAGCTAGACGGATTTTGGCCACCTCATCTGGTGCCTGCTGGTCATCGACTGCAGTGTGCAACGATGGCAGCTGGATCTCAATGGGTAGGATGGCCTTAGCCCCATATACCAGGGAATATGGGGTCACTTGGGTAGAGTTGCAAGTCGTCATCCGATAAGCCCAGAGGGAGTTGGGGAGCTTGTCCGGCCAACTTTTCTTTTTTCTGACCAACCATCTTCTGTAGAATGTTGGAGAGGGTTTTGTTGAATGCGTCGATATGTCCATTTTCTTGTGCGTGATAGCGGGAGGTATGGTTCGAGCGGATGTCGTACTTGGCGTACAATTTTTTCAGCTCAGCCGCTCAGAATTTGGTGCCCTTATCGGTGAGGACGACGCTAGGGACCCCAAATCAGTGGATAATATTGGAGCTCACAAAGTCGACGATGGAATGGGCCTTGACCTCATTGAGTGGAACTGCCTCTACCCACTTGGAAAAGAAATTTGTGGTAGTCAGGAAGAACCTACACTAGTGATCTATTACCTGTGGATATGGTCCCACTACATCAAGTCCTTATACCGCAAATGGCCAAGAGTACTTGGTGGGGTGGAGGGGTTCTGGCGGTCGATACAGAAAGTTGGTGTGCACTTGGCACGCATGGCAGCTCTTGGCATACCCGAAACAATCATGGATCATAGAGGGCCAGAAGTACCCCAACCTCTAGATTTTATGCGACAGTTTCGGCCCAGCTTGATGGGAACCACAGGAACCGGCATGAACCTCTTTCATAACTTGAGGAATCTCTACTCCTTGAATGCAAGGGAGGAGAATTCCATCAAAGTTCCACTTATAAAGGATATGTTCAAGACTGGGGCCACTCTGAAGGGTCAATTGCAGCGCGCGGCGTCAGATTTGCTCGCGCTCGGCCCGGTCGTCCGGGAGGTGACCATTTTAGAGATACTCGTCAAAAGGTACCCTCTAGTTGGGAGTGACTTCAACCACTGTGTCTGACGAACCCGGGACCCCTGACGTAGAGGGCCCGGCGGTGAGATGACTTACCCACAGGCCATCATTGTCCTCTCGGGTGACGGGGGCAATGACTCTCTGGTGTTCCACATGTATGATCAAATCATCTTGCTCGGGTTCTGCGAGCGATGCAGCTAAGCCAACCAAGGCGTCTGCTTGACCGTTCTGTGATCGCGACACATGGGTAATCTCTGGTTGAGAAGAGAACTGGGCCATTAGGAGGAGGGTGCACTCCAGCAACAGTACAACCTCCGGCTTCATGACAACATAGTCACCATTGACCTGTTTGATTACCATCTCTAAATCAACTTTCACATGTAGATGGGGCATGTCGATCTCAAGGGCCAGCTCGAGGCCGGTGATGAGATCATGGTAATCTTCCTCGTTGTTGGTACGGCCTTCTGACAATAGGAATTAGTATGGTAGGATGGATTGTGCCGAGTTAATGAAGATGATACCCAGGCCCACTCTGTTGAGCTTAGGATCGTTGAGCCTCCTACTGATGGGACTCCGGGAGGCACCGTCGAAGTGCATTTTCCAACATGGGACGACACGATCGACTGAAAGGATCATCTCGTTAGGAAAATCTAGGTCCAGGGATTGATCCGCTGAAGTTTTATGGGAAGTTAAAAAGTCTGCCAACGCCTGTCCTTTAATGGCCTTCTGAGGTACGAACCTGATATCAAACTGCTGGAGAATCACCGCCCACCGTGCTAGTAGGACAGTCAACATGGGGAGGTTCCGGATGTACTTCAGTGGGTCTACCCAGGAGACCAATTGTACCTCATGGTTCTGCAGGTAATGCTGCAACATCTGTACGGAAAAGACGAGCGCAAGGAAACTCTTTCTGATAGGGGAGTATCTGACCTATGTATCAAGAAGCATGCGGCTGAGATAGTAGAGATTGTTCTCAGTACCCCCATTATTCTTCTGGGCAAGTAGTGCGCTGAGTGATCACTCCAGTGAGGTCACGTAAAGGACCAGCGGATTTCCAGAGACGGGTGGCATCAAAATCGTAGGTTGGAGCAGATACTACTTGATTTCCTCGAAATCGGTCCGACACTCCTCATCCCATTCATAGGAGGCTCCCTTCTTCATGATCCGGGAAAAGGGCTTACAGTTTCCGTCCAGATTCATGATGAATCGGCGTATATAGGCTAAGTGGCCTTGGAGGCCTCGAATATCCTGAATATTGCTCGGGGGAGGCATTTGGCTGATGGCCTTGATATTCTCGGGGTCGATCTCAATGCCTCGGTATCTAACAACAAAGCCAATAAATTTCCCAGAGGTGACCCTGAAGGCACACTTCAACAGGTTCATCTTCAGGTGATGGGAACGGAGGAAACCGAACACTTTCTCAAGGTCTTTGAGATGGTCCTGGCGCTGGCATGATTTGACCACTAGGTCATCTATGTAGCATTCCACCAGCGTCCTGAGAATTGGCTTGAATATGCGATTCATGGCCCTCTGATAAGTGGCACCTGCATTTTTCAAGATGAAGGGAATAACCTGGTAGAAAAAGGTACCTTGGGGGGCCCTAAAGGCAGTGGACTCCTTGTCCTCAGGGTCCATCCGGATCTGGTTGTACCCGGAATACCCATCCATGAAAGAGAGAGCTTGGAACCCGGTTGTGGCATCAATCAATAACTCAATCACCGGGAGTGGGAAGTCGTCCTTTGGGCAGTGGCGATTAAGGTCTCCAAAGTCAATGCAGACTCTGATCTGCCCATTCTTCTTCCTGAATAGCACAATGTTGGCAAGCCACTTTGGATACTGGACTTCCTTAACAAAGTTGGCTTTGATAAGTTTGTCAACTTCGGCCTCAACCATAGCACCATGAGAATGGTGAATCTTCCTGGGAGGCTTCTTAAACCCACGATGGTTTGCCGGGAGGCCCAGATGGTGAACGGGTACCTAGGGATCTAGTCCTGGCATCTCATTTTAACTCCAGGAAAACACGTCACGGTGTTGTTTGAGAAAGTCTACGTACTGCTGCCGCTCCTCAGGGGACATGACTGCACTAATCAATGTGGATTTTGGATTTTCCTCACTACCAAGGTTCACCTGTACTAGTTCATCAATCGTGGTAGAGAAGCCTTCCTCAAAGGCGGGGGAGCATCCTCCAGGTCTTTCTCTCCACCCGTGGGGGGATTTCACATGACGGGAGATACTTCTGGGCTATCAAAACCTGAGGAGAAGCTGGTTCCGGCTTAGGAAGCATAGGTCATCCTATAAGGAGGCTCACTCTCCATTGAGACCATAGCAATGAAGTCAGTCGACCCTATCCCATATGGCCTTTGGCCTAAGGGGCCACGTTTGATGACATCAAAACCATGGTGACGTGTCGCCCTGAGTCGGTTGATTCCAGCCCGGTGGAAGAGACACATATGGCGTAAATTCGTTGTCGTAAGCTTGACATTCCGGTACAACAGAGGGGTAGGAGGCTCCGGGATCACCTGAGCCTGGTTGGTGTAGGATTACGAGGTGATTTTCCACCATTGCTTGGACTTGGGAACATGCCTTCCTTGCGTACCCGAAACAAAAAAACACTGCCCCATGTCGAGGGTCGTGGCCTCCAATCGGTGGATCGGGAAGATGTAGGCATCATCCATGCTTGCCCAGGGATCACTTGTGACCGGGGAGGGTTCATCCTCACAGACTAGGATTTGCTTATATTTAATCTTGTAATAATCAGCATCCAGATAGTGGGCCTCACAAGAGGCGAAAGGAGACGCATCTCCTTGGAGCACGCCTACTCAACCATTGAGGGATTATTTGAGGCACTGGTGAAACGATGAAGGGACTACTGCGTGCCGATGGAGCCATGTCCTACCCATCAACACGTTGTAGGCGGTGTCCTGAGAGACGACCATGAACTCGATTCTGGCAATTAAGCCACCAAAATAAGTCTTCAGCGGGATCTTGCCAACTAGGGTTTGCTTGGTCCTTTCACACCCCTGGATTTTGAGGTCAGAGGTAGTTAAATCATCTTCAGACAGACCCTGCATTCGCAATGTCCGTGTTGGAATTAGGTTGATTCTGGAACCCGTGTCAACGAGGCAGCGGCGGACATCCACACCATTGAAGTGGCCAGTGATGTACAGCGGGCGAATATGCCCCTGTATAGGAGGGTCCTCATCTTCACTAGAGAACGAGATAAGTGCCTGACATTCGGCGTTCTCAATTGCCTCGACATGGAAGGATTATGCGGCTACTAACTTTGTCTCAAACTGTAGGGGGCTCATTAGGGCCTCGGAAATTGCCTCGCGCATTTCAGGCGATAGTCTAAGGGCCTCAAGGATAGAAAGACTTGTCGTAATTCCGTCCAGGTGTTTCAGAACATCATACTTTCATGCCAAGCATGAGCCTCTGCTTACAAGAGGTTGTCCGGAAGTTGGAGGGATAACATGTCTTACCGGTTGAACCAGTGGTTGGCTAGTGCCGGGTACATCCTGCTGCCTACTTGTTGAAGCCTGGAGAGTAGTCGCTGGACTAGGATCGGACAGTGGAGACTGGCCTGTAGCCGGGAAAGACTGGCTATGATACGAACGATGCATCTATCCCTGATCTAGTAGAATAAACGGCGGTGGAGGGAGAGCTGAGGGCGTCAGATGGGGTTGCACGTGCTGAGGTCTGCGCTGAGCCTACTGTCTGGTCTCAGTAGCATGCACGACTTGGCTGAAAGTGCCCGCTAAAGTGCCTCGACGACTGGCATGGTTGTGGTTCCACTGACGTTGACGTCGGCTGGGACGTTGGGGAGGCTCTTCTGGCGTTCCCCTTCATCGGGATTCATATAGGGATTTACCATCTCCACAATGTTAACCAAAGCATACCCCTCGCTGTCGCTCGACGAGTCATCCACCACCGGGCAGATTCTAGGCGGAATCCCCATTTCAGGGGGAATAAATTCGCCGAGAGTGCGGGATGATGATGGCACCAACGGAGCACGTTGTTTCTTCTTGCGTCGTCACTGCTTTCCCTTTTGGACAGAGGTCGACTGTGAAGGCGATGCAGAGGTACTGGATACCTCTTCTGAAGGTTCTGGCTACTTCAGGCACGCCCAGATGATACCATGGGCACAGACGAAGGTTTTTCGAGCCATCCAGTCATTGTATCTCTGGGACCCGCGGCTAGGAACCTGCTGCCACTCGCCTTCGTTGTCGCTCCCGATCTCTGACCCTGCAAAGACACCCGCCACTTGTGTTGGCGTCGGGCCCAACCTGACTATAATGTTGTTGACCTGTTCTTGAAGCCAGTCCATAAACACATATCATTTCTTGAGGGTGTTCCCTAGAATCTGATGATAAGGATAGTAGTTGGGGTGATCGGTGAGATTCGCCTCTGCCGGCCTTCTGCACTTGGGCAGGCGCACAATCCCTTGCTCTAGAGAACTTCAGAAGTAGCTAGGGACATGATTTTCATTGAAAGAATAAGTCTGGAGCCTTCTTTCCGGATAGGGGGCTCTGGGGGCCTGGCCCTGACAAGGGGCCGAAGGGCCTGCTGAGGAGGCGATGCCTGATTTTCTTGCGTAGGTAGAGGTGGCGCATTGTGCGGGGGAACCTGTTGATTCTGAGGTGGTCGCTGCTGGGTAGGAGCATGTGCTTGAGGTGGAGGACCTCTGCGGGGTTGTGGGGATGGTGTCACTGGCAGTAATTCCAGTTGCCTAGGGGCTTCTATTTGGGCCACCGTGGCGGGTTCGGCTCTGGCAGTCCTCCTAGCTGGGATCATAGGGGGCAACGAACGCGCTTGGCTAGCCTATTGTAGAGCCTCCTCAAGGCACTGAGCCTTATCTGAGAAATCCTGGAATCCTCCAGGGTAGTTTTGGGTTATCAGGGAAGGTACCAGCTCTGTTTTAACATTCCCCACACACATCGTCAGTAATTGCTCCTAAGTCAGTGGCATATCGAGGGAGTACGTAAGTCCCTTCCACCGAGCGATGAAATATGCGACTCGCTCATCAGGCCTTTGCTTGCACATGAAGAGGTCTGCAATGCTGGTATTCAGCGTGGTGGAGATGAACTGATATAGGAGCTGCCGGTGGAGATCCTCCCAACTGGTCACCGATCCGATAGGGATCTGGATATACCAGACGAATGCAAGACCTTCTAATGTTTGCACGAAACATCAGAGTTTGGCGGTTTCTTGCTGGGCCGGAGTCCCCAGCATGGGGCCACACCTGGAGAAAAAATGGGCCAAGTGCTGCTGCGGGTCCCCTGTCCTGTTGAAGGGCAAGAAAGTGGGGTTCCCAAAACCCGGGGGTGCGGGCATATCATCCACCCACGCAGGATACAGCATGCCATCTGGTGGGACTGCCACCTACCCTGTTTCCAACGCTTCGAGGCAGGCTATGAGTGCCGTTATAAGATCATCCGGGTGGGGGTTCCTATCTTGACAGGGATCCCTAATCACAAGTGCGTTTCCAGGTTCTTCAACACGATAGATGGCTTTGGAAGCTCATGGATCGACTGGAGGAACGATCTGTGGGGCGACTAGGGGAACCCAGACCGGGTTCTTCAGATTGCCCCGTCGTTCAGTGGGGTTTGGAGAGACGTATCACACCCTCTTGCCGTAAGTTCCGGCTTCTACCCTGCCTGAGTTAGTAGCATGATTAGGCTTGCCCAGAGGGATCTCACTGGGAGGAATTGTTCCTGCCCCTGCTGCCCTGTCTTGGGATTAGCATAGTCGGGTCGCCTCTCTACAGCGCACTCGGCCAAGATTTCGTCATCCAGCCTCTTCTACTCAGCAAGCTACTGGCGTAACGCAGCCTTCTCGGGATCTTCATCCATCTTCTATACAGAGGCGGACGGGTCGTAGTGCTTGATAGTTTCGACGTGCTCCTTACCCTTACCAGCATTTCAACTGAGTACCAGCAACTCGGTGGGTACAGGGACGCCTAGAAGGTTTCTCTGCTGATGGGTAACCCTTTCTGATGGTTCTAGTAGTGGAGGTACGCCCTCAGGGGGTAATTCTCCATCGAGAAACTCAAGCTCGTCTTCCTTGTCCACTATGTTAGTCATGTGGACTGTGACCCCTCTCGAGGGCAAGTCCTCAATGTCGCATAACGAATTGGGCAGCCATCGGATAGGGCTGAAGAGGAGGGCAGCATAGTATCCCCAACCACGGACTTGCACATGGGGGGTAGCTTCCCAGATGACTCTGCGGAGTACTTTGAAACACTGAACACATTTCCATTGAAGGGTGTTCTGAAGGCCTGGTGACTCGGGGTGTTGGGCCACCGAGAGTGCGGCCAAATCGATCAGGCGACATTGCTTGCATATTTCATCAAAGTGCTCTCTAATTCTGGGGTACATCACCCGCTCGTAACGAAGGCGGAAGTGTGTCGCCCATAGGGTTCGACAAAATCACACCACCCCTTCCAGGGTATGGGACTCGGGTGTGTGAAAGTTTGGTGCAGCCGTTGGCCAGAAGTCCTCTGTTAAGTGATCCGCTGCGAGAATGCTCCAGAAGCTCCTAGGTTCGAATTCGGGGTCTGGCCCTATATTTCCCCACTCATCAACCAGGGGTGGATGAGGGACTGGTAGCGGTACCGAGGCGGACCTCTGGGACAGTAAACTTGGTGGAGGAGAATACGACGAACGAGCTGACTGGCCGCCGAATTCCGGGCCATCCTCTGAAGAGTGAGGTGACCTGACCATGAAATCATGATATGTTGTGTTGATAGCCATAGCTTCAGGTGCAGGAGTTGCGGTTTCCGGCGATGGGTTATGTCGTTGCTCTACCGTTGTTGTTCCCCAAAATAGCTCCCAGTAATCTCTAGTAGAGGTAGAGGGCGCTTCTGGTGACAAAGGTGGTGATTACACAGTCGGAACCTGTAGAATTTCCACGATTTATTCCTCCTGTATATACCTGTGGAGAGAGGTGGGAATCCAATGGACCTCTAATTCTGGGAGAATGAGGCTGACATGCCTGGTTCCTGCCCCAGTCTTTGATGCAGAGGAGCGGGGAGAAGGTTCCATCGCTGAGTCGCATTCCGCTTCAGAATCTGAGAAACGAGCCAGTTTGATCTCCACCTGGGCCTTCCTAAGACTCTTCTTGTGGCGGCGACGACCCGCTCTTCTACCCCGGGGTGCCTCCTTGGGACAGGGTTGATTCCCAATATGTAGTATTGGGGTGGTGTTGGCGCCGTGGCGGAGAGGGCTCCCACTCGAGGTGGCCGGGGAGCGAGGGGCACCAGGGAAAATGCCGAAGGGTACATGGGGAGGACTTTCATGGACAACACCCATGTGGGCGGAGCCTCTGTTGGAATCGGCAGGAGCATGGGGATGACCTCCATGGTCGAAGCGGGTGGAGTGAGGCTGACCTTCACTCCTAGAGTTGTTGGGGCGAGGAGGGCCTTCGCCCGTTGTAGAGAGGACGTAGGGAGGACCCCCGCGTTGGAGAAGGACTGGATGGATAATGCCTTCATATCGGTGGTCGAGGGTAGGAGCAGGGACTCCATACCCTGTATAGTGGGCGAGTGAGAGGTTTTCACGCTGAGCGTCACTACCACGGGACAAGTCTTCTTTTGGGATGGGGGTAGCATGAGGCATACCTCCGTGACGAGCTTCGGAGCGGGGAAATCCCATGCTCTGTGGAATGGTGGTATGGATAGGACCTCCATATGGAGTGACATTACCGCGGATTGGTTTGCGGCAATCGTCCCTCGGGCCTGCGACCCCGAGAGTCAACCCAGCCTGTCTGTGGGGCGGCTGAGGCCTCGATCCCAGTCGGGTGAAGGATTGACCCTGCTCAGTGTATACAGGAACTCCATGATGTACATCGGCGAAGGATTGGGCCACAATAGTTATTGACGTCGACGTATCTTGGCGAGCATCCTCAGCCCGAGCCCGGCGCTGACGTCGGGTCATACGAGGTTGCGCAGGTGGTGCAGGGGCATAGCCTACCTGCTCTCCCTACGGAGTCGGACGGTGGCGTTGATGCGGCCGAATGGGAGCCCTTGCCTGGAGCCCTTGGTTCGGGACCCTGAGTGGGCCGAGTCGAACATCACCTGTCTCATCAGCATAAGGTGAGGATTCGTCGAGGTGTTCCGGGGATAGGCTCTCGAGACGATTGAACGTTGGGGTGGGGAGCAAGGGCTCCCTGCGCGGCCTGTTAGGGCGATGTTGACGGTGGGGCCCTGATGCCTCTAGGTCCAGGCGGGCCATATCCCGAGTTGGGATGACCCCTTCCTCCTCGTACCTACGCACGAGGTTGTTGATCACCCTTCACTGGATGATCTCTGACGGGGAGAGGGGACGTGGGCGCCCCGTATTCACGGATGTAGAGGTCATCGTGGTAGTAGCAGAGCCATGCGGGGTGGATGTGCCGGTATTTCCCCTACCCCTGCGTAGGCGAGTAGGCGGTGATCGTGTCTCCACGACATCAACCTGGTTCCTAGGAAATGAAGAGATCAACTCATCAGCACTGCGAGGAAAAGGGTTGACAACCAGTGCCTCTACGTCAATCCATTCTCCACATCTGTAAGAAGGATCCACACCAACACGTTGTAGAATGGAATGCCCCACATTCTACTACACCAACTTCCGGTGAGTTTCACATCAGGCCCACTATTTGCATGGCGGGACCCAGCACTGGATATCTGGATCTGGTGACACGTCAATCTACTGGTGTCTCAAACGCTACTAATCTCCACATTGAAGAGAAGAATTTCACGTCGGGTTCACCATTTTTGTTTCGGACACTTTCGTCGGGGTGCGCGCATCTATCTATCTGTGGAGGAGGACGCACTGCATTGTTGCCCCGCATTCCCGCTTTCCAATGGCAGCCAACATTCACTCCTTATTCAGGGACGTCTGCTCCTTGATCTAAACGGGATGATGGAATATTGGTTCTTCCTTCTGTGGATTCCTCCTCGAAACTCGTCACCTAGTCCAGGTATCCCTCATAGATTTAATACGTTGTTCGTGAAACTCTTCCCAGTGCCATGTTTCTATGGACGCCAGTTAATTACACTGCTTCTGTCAGGACATTCCAAAGGGTCCGGTCAGGGCAGAAACCTACAGTCGGTGGAGTAGTCACGTCGAGGCATCAGTAGTGTGTCTGGATGCTAGGGAACTAGTGTGTCTGTATTTTTTCCCTTGTCATGGGACTTCTCAAGGGCGTGGAAGCCCGAGGCATCCCACATCGAGTGTGGGGAATTATATGTCACATACATATATCTGAGGTTTTCCTCAGCTTCCTGTGTTTATCACAGGGTATGCCGCAAGTTTAACGTCCATCGGGGGACAAATCAGCCCGATCAGAGCATTATATAGAATGGATCAGATAGAGGGATTTCTTTTGAAGGGGTTCCGATAACGAGACCATCCCACGGGCGGCTGCGAAGACGATCAGAATGGTATGATCTTCCTGGGAAATGGCAGTCCAGGTGAGAACTAGGATGGGTGATGGTGAGTTGAATGAAATGGAGGGGGAATGAAATGGGACCATCGCAGGGGTGATAGTAAAGTTGGGCTTGAGCCTCGAAGAGACATCCTACATATCCCCGTGGTAGGGAATCAATGTCTGCGTAGTTTGGGATGGTTCCGGTGAGCCGACGTGAAGGTGGACCTTCACCCGATGGGCGTCGTCAGTGAACCGACGTGAATGCGGACCTTGTTCCAGATGGTGTGGGTCTTACACACTAGGCTACCCAGGTGCTGGTGACCTGACAGGAATAAGGTCGGGATGACCAACAGGTGGTGGGATTGAACCTCTGGGAGGCTTCCTATGTACCACGTTTTGACATGGATCAAAGACCTCGTAGTTCAAAGGGTTGGACACCGGAAGGCCGACGTGAATGAGGAGGACTAGGGGTTCATAGAGATGGTGGGCTTGGACCTCATGGAGGCTTCCTACGTACCATGTCTTAACATGGATCAAAGTCCACATAGTTCAAAGGGTGTTTTGTCGGCGAACCGACATGAAGGTGAACCCGGGGGTCCACTTGTGGTGGGTGTCGGTGAACCGACGTGAATGAGGGACCTTGGTCCAATGGGAGAGGGGCATGAACCTTGTGAGGCTTCCTACATACCATGCGTTGACATGGATCAAAGTCCTCGTAGTTTGGGTTGGTCACAACAGCTTGCCGTCAGGCTGGAATGCAGTTTAACGTCATGCGAGATGAGGATGAACTCAACGTGAATGAATGATGGGTGGGCTTGAACCTCAAGAAGGCATCTTACATACCATGCCTTGACATGGATCAAAGACCCTGTAGTTCCAATTATGGAATTCGTCAGTGAACAGACGTGAAAAAGCCAGACCTTGGTCCAATGAGATATGGGCTTGAACCTCGGGAAGGGTTCCTACGTACCATGCCTTGACACGGATCAATGACCTCATAGTTCAAAGGGTTTCATCGGTGAACTGACGTGAACGTAGACCTTGTTGGAACCAGGTTCTTCAAAGCATGATTTGGTATATGGTTTGTGTTTGTTGTCAATCCTCAGTGGAAGTTCAGGGTGTGTACCAACAAAGTGATCATACCGTTCAAGCAGAAAACAGTAGTGAAGGTGGCGCTGTTTCCCAGTGTTTGCCAAATTTTTGGGCCTGAAAATCCGTAAATAAAGTAAAGTGTTTTTGGCAAAGATACTTGCGCACTGAGCTCTTGGAGGATGAAAGACTTGCGCGCCATATGTTTTTGAGGATCAGAACATCACAATTTGGATAAGGAAAGAAGGTCGCGCAAGTGTTGGTCGGGTCGCGCAAGTAAATTTGCACGACAGAGGATCTGGAGACAGGACTTGCGCGCCGTCTAGGGACTTGCGCGCCGCCGCGCAGGGGGTCCAGTTTGCCTATAAATACTGGACCACCCCTCCTCATTACGGACGGAGTTCAAGGCCGAGAGATTGTTCGAGCTCTCGTCGCGCAGGTGGTTGAGTCGCGCAGGTGGTTGTTTTGTCGCGCAAGTAGAGTTTGCGCGCCGGTGTTTGGCTGTTCTCCCAAGGCAGTTTGGAAGAGAAAGGAAGTGGATCGCGCAAGTATTTAGTTCAAGAAGGAAGTATCGCGCAGGTGCTTCAGTGACACTTGCGTGCCAGTTTAGTCTTGCGCGCCTGAGACTTGCGCGCCGCTGGGAGACTTGCGCGCCTGGCTTGAAAAGGAGACCTAGACACTATTGAAGCACGCCTGCCTTGCTGGAGCTGCACGAAAGCCGAGAAACTACTCGGTTCATTCGAGGAAAAGTGATATTCTTCTTCTGGTGAGAATCGGACTTCAATAGAGCATCTACATTCAACAAAGGATGCACTCTTATGCAAATGAAGAAGAGACCTACACGTCTATAAACTGAGTGGGACTTCACCAACGGCAGTGAGCCAGGGGGAGTCAATGGGAGTGACCCGAGGGACGCAGTGTGTTATCCCTGAACTATTGTAAAGGCATTGAACCTGGGACAGAGTGTCTGTACCCGAACTTTTGTATCCGCAGCTAGTGAAGCATAGTGGATTTAGGTACGACCGGCAACCTGTCGGCATATGCTCCTTGGACGTAGCCCTTAGTGGTGAACCAAGTAAAAATGATTGTGTCTTCTCTGTGCATGTGAATGTTTTCTTTTTGATCGTAATCATCATACAGGTTCAACAAGTTCCTACCAACGTGGGAACAAGATCCAACAAATTAAAAGAAAAAGTGGTCACCCTGATTCACCCCTCCCCTCTCAGGGTGTCCCGGGGTCCTTCAAGTGGTATCAGAGCGTAAAGGTTGCTGGCGTTGAATCTGACCTTCTTCGTCATGGAAAACGCAATCAATGTCAGGGGAGTCCCTCACTTCGATTGAAGCAATTTCCAGATTTGGAAGAACAGAATGAGATCTCATCTAAGATCTCTTGGAATGGAAGTTCTTTTTTCTACTGTGCAAGGAATACATGTCACTGATCCAACAGTTCTGGCTATGACTGAAACAGACAGGAAACTTCTTGATGCAGATGCCAAAGCACAGAATGCTCTCACTGCTGCCCTTTCTGATCAGATTTACCTGAAGGTGATGAATTGCACCTCAGCAAAATCTATGTGGGATAAACTTGAGAATATTTATGAAGGTGATAGCAAAGTGAAGGAGGCGAAACTACAAGTGCTACACAATCGGTTTGATGATCTGAAGATGCATCCAGACGAGAATGCAGACTCTTTCTTCAATCGAATTACTGAAGTGGTTGGAGGAATTCGGGGTCTAGGCGAAGAAATCAAAGATATTGATATTGTAAAGAAAATATTAAGAAGACTTCCATCTCTGTATAATGCGAAGGTGTCATCTCTTGAGTAAAGAGATCTTTCCAAACTTTCTCTTGATGACTTACTGAGCAGTTTGGTAGCATATGAAATGAGAGTCAAACCAGAAGATGCTACGACTCGGGTGAGCAAGGAAATGGCATTCAAGGCCATGGATAAATTGAAAATCTCAATGGATAGTATCGGTGATGATGAAGAAGAGAAAGAAATTCTTTCTCTCATTGCAAAGAAGTTCCAGAAGGGGAAAGGGAAATTCAAAGGGAAGTTACCTCTCGCATGCTTCCATTGTGGAAAAGTTGGGCATATTGCCTCTCAGTGCTTGAAGAATATCAATGATGATGACAGTGAAGATGAAAACTTCAAGAAGCCTCAAAGAAGGTTCTTCAAAAAGGGAGACTTCAAATCTGGTAAGAAAATGCAAAGAAAGAGTTTTGTCTGTGAAGAGGAAGAAGATGACAATGAATTCTGTGATGAAGAAGAACCAGAATTCAAAACTGGGAACCATGCTTCTATGATGGCCACTGTTGAAAAGTCAGAAGATACTGATGGTGAAAAACAACTGAGAACTTGTGTAGATCCTGAGGTGCAACTTAAGGATGCAGTTAGTAAGCTTAAGATTAAATGTAAGAGCTGCAATAAGTGGAAATCAATTGTAGAAGAATCAACTGAATATGTTGATCAACTTGAAGCTGAAATTGAACGACTGGAAGAATTTGTGAAGGTACAGTCTAAAATAATTGAAAGCAATGATGATGCAGTTGATCTGAAGCTGAGAATTGAAGAGCAAGCAAAGGTCATCAATGACCTCACATCCAGACTGGATGAAAAATCCAAGACTGTTGAGGGTCTTGAGGAGGAAGTAGTTACTCTGAGGAGTAAAATGGAGACAGAATCAGTTCCAAAAGAATCGAGGAAGAAAATACAGTTCGGAAGATTCTCAGATGCAGAATTACTTGCAAGAGCCAAGTGTGGTTCAGATGGGGTTGGAAAAGTCTTGAGTGATCAAAGACCTGCTTGCATGGGAAAGAGTGGAATTGGCTGTGAGGCTGAGTCATCAACTGCTGGAAGTGCAAAGATCCAAAAGACAGATAAGATGAAAGTTGAACATGTTGAAATGTTACCTAGAGTGCTGAAAAAGGAACCCTCAATCCAAACTAAAAGGATACCTGAAAATTATCCTCAAACATTCAAAAATGGCAGACAGTCTTACTATTCTCCCAAGGAAGAAGCTATAAGGAAAAATTCAAGTGAGAAGACATTTCTTCTCATGAAGTGTCAGTTCTGTGGCTATCTGGGCCATACCATGTCCTATTGTGAAGAGGCAAGAAGCTATCTGAATGGAGAAGATATAGATGCTCAACAAAGGAGAACAATTTCATATCCTAATTCTTATAGAAGAAATAATTTCTATGGATATTGTTTTCATTGTTCTAACTTTGGTCATAAGGCCATTAATTGCAGGCAGAGAAGGGACATTGACACCTCATACAGAAGTTCCAGACATGTCAAGTCTCGTCAGCAAGACGATGTTTCTCTTTCAAACAGGTTCTCACCTCTTAAAGAAGACTTTGACTATGAAGAACCTGGGTTTGCGGAAGAGATAGTTGAAAGGCCATCAGTTCTATATACTCAATCTAATGTCTCATGGAAGGAAAGGAGGAAGATTGAGAAATCAAACCTTGCAGAGGTAGCTCTCAAAGCTACAAAGAACAACAGTACCTGGATTCTAGATAGCGGTTGCTCATCTCATATGACAGGTAATGCCGGCCTACTAACAAATATCATAAAGAATGTTGATGGTACAGTAAGATTTGGTAATGATGGGGCTCTGAAAATCAAAGGGAGTGGAAGTACCAAATTAGCTAATGGAGAACTAAAGAAGACTGAAGTCCTTTACGTAGATGGCCTACGTCATAATCTCCTCAGCGTGAGTCAACTATGTGACTCAGGACTTGTTGTTACTTTTAATCAGAAAGGCTGCACTATCAAGGGAAAAACTGACAATTCTCTCATGAAGGGATGCAGAACAGAAGGAAACTTGTATCGGGTTGATAGTGAAGAGAATGTATGTTACATGACTGTTGAAGAAGAAAACAATCTGTGGCATCGGAGATTGGGACACATCAATCAACAAGACATGGAGAAAATATCAAAATTGAGAATTGTCATGGACATTCCCAACCTGAAGCGTGAGCGTGAAAAATCCTGTGATGCTTGTATTCGTGGGAAGTTGGTCTGCAGTTCATATCGGCCAAAGAAGAAAAAGGGATCTCACCTTCTTGATCTGATTCATACAGATGTCTGTGGTCCAATAAATGTTTCCGGAACTCATGGAGAAAGGTACTTTGTCCTTTTCATAGATGATTACAGTCGAATGGCATGTGTGATGGTCATTCACCGGAAACGACAGGTCCTTGACTGCATGAAAACATATCGGCGAATCGCCGAGAATGATACTGGACGAACAATCAAAGTGTTGCGATCTGACAATGGAGGAGAATACACGTCCATTGAATTTGAAAATTATCTGGAGAAGCATGGGATACAACATGAGGTAGCTGCTGTGAGAACTCCACAACAAAATGGAGTTGTTGAACGAAGGAATCGACAGGTGAACAACATGGCACGAACTATGATGATTGAGAGTCGTATTCCACGACATTACTGGAAAGAGGCTGTTCAAGCTGCAGTGTACATTCAGAATCGAACAGGACTTTATATGGGTGAGAAGAAGACACCATATGAATTGTGGCATGGACGAAAGCCTTCTCTAAAATACTTTCGTGTTTTTGGAAGTAAGTGCTTCATCAGGAACAAAGAAGGAAATCAGGGGAAATATGGTGACAACGCAGATGAAGGAATCTTCCTCGGTTACTCAATGAACAGCAAAGCCTACAAATGTTTCAACAATCGTTTGGGAAGGATTGTGGAAAGCAATGATGTTAAGATAATTGAAGAGAAAACCACAAATGCTTCATGGACGTCATATGCTGATGTGATAGAAAGTCATGAAGAATGTGGACATGAAGAAACTACAAATGCAGAAATAGAGGAAGCTGTTCAAAACACTCATCAATCACATAATGATGTTGACTCAGAAGAAGAATCTGAAGAAGAAACTATGGCTGAAGAGAATACTACTGAACCTCGCAGGAGAAATCGAAGAGCTGAGATTGATCCATCCAACATAATTGGGGATAGGAGTGCACCCACACAAACCAGAAGGATGAGGAATACCACGCAATATGCATTTCTATCAGTTGTAGAGCCATCCTCATTCGAAGAAGCTGCAAAGGATGAATCTTGGGTGAAAGCCATGAATGATGAATTAGATCAGATTGATAAGAATCAGACATGGGATCTTGTCCAGAGACCTGAAGGTCACAATGTGATTGGTACCAAATGGATTTTCAAAAATAAGTTTGATGAGCATGGAAGTGTTATCAGAAACAAGGCACGACTGGTATGTAAAGGATACTCCCAGATTGAAGGTATTGATGTTGAAGAAACCTTTGCTCCAGTTGCTAGACTGGAATCAATCAGGCTTTTCCTTGCCATGGCACTCCAAAGAGGATATAAAGTATATCAAATGGATGTTAAGACAGCATTCGTGAATGGTGTACTCGAAGAAGAAGTCTACATTGAACAACCGGTGGGGTTTGTCTTGGGTACAGACGAAACAAAGGTCTGCAAACTAAAGAAAGCTCTATATGGTTTGAAGCAGGCACCACGGGCATGGTACTCACGGCTAGATTCATATCTCAAGAAGTTGGAATTCAAAAGAGGAGGAGTTGATCACAATATCTATGTGAAGAATTCTCCAAAAGATCAGTTCATGGTTCTTGTCTACGTTGATGATATCATTTTTGGTGGCAGCAGGCAGAAATCAGTGGATGAATTTGCCAACCACATGAAATCAGAATTTGAAATGTCTATGATTGGGGAGCTCACATATTTCTTGGGGTTGCAAGTAATTCAAAAGAAGGAATACACTTTCATTTCTCAGGAAATATATGAAAGAGAGTTGCTGAAGAAGTTCAATATGCAAGACTCCAAACCAATGTCAACTCCGATTCCTGTTGGAACTAAACTTGGAAAGCATGAGGATGGGAACTCTGTTGATCCCACCATGTACAGGAGGATCATTGGAAGCCTACTGTATCTGACAGCGACAAGGCCAGATATTGTCTTTGCAACATGCCTTGTGGCCCGCTTCCAGAGTAATCCAAAGGAGGAACATATGTCAGCAGTAAAAAGAATCATGAGGTATATTCAAGGCACACATAACTTCGGGTTATTTTTTGCTGCAGGCAGGGACAATGAATTATCAGCGTTTTCTGATGCTGACTGGTCTGGGGATGTAGTAGACAGAAAGTCCACTAGTGGTGGAGCTTTCTATATTGGGCATAAATGTGTTGGATGGTTAAGCAAGAAGCAAGAAAGTACTTCTCTTAGTACTACTGAAGCTGAATATATCTCCGCCACAAAAGCATGCACTCAACTTCTTTGGATGAAGCAGCAACTAACAGATATTGGTGATAAGGTGCAGCAACCAATGGTGATTTATTGTGATAACAAAAGTGCAATTGATCTTACAAAGAATCCGGTTCAGCATTCTCGTACAAAACATATTGAAATACGGTATCATTTTATCAAAGAAAAGGTTGAACAAGGAGTGATTAAAATGGATCATGTTGGAACTAATGAGCAAGTGGCTGATATCCTAACCAATCCATTGTCCGCGGCTGTGTTCGAGAAGCATCGGTTGAACCTCGGTGTTCGACCACCTCCTACTGCATAAGGAGGCTCCAGAAGTCCCCTCTCCCCGTTTGTTTTAACTGTTTTTATCTGTTTATGGCTGTGATGCAGGGTTATGGGGGAGATACTATCCAGGGGGAGTATGGCTTGAGCTGAACGTTGAACAAACTTTTCGGTCTTTGGTTTTATTGTCAATGGGGGAGAAAGGAATAAATTCAAGGCAAGAAATTCTTCTGTGATGAGAAGTGTAAGCTTGTGATGAGAAGTTTAATAAGGATAACATCGGGATGGAGAATTTCGTGTACGATTTCAACACACTAAGACCCAATTCAAGCTTTCTCTCTTGTTTTCTACACTGAGCATTGCTCACGTAGACTTAGAGTGTTAGCTGAGTTGATTCTTGCGTTTTGGATTTGCTCATGGTTGGAGATCTATTTAATTTATTCTGATTTCCAACAAACCCAAAGGGGGAGATTGTTGGAACCAGGTTCTTCAAAGCTTGATTTGGTATATGGTTTGTGTTTGTTTTCAATCCTCAGTGGAAGTTCAGGGTGTGTACCAGCAAAGTGATCATACCGTTCAAGAAGAAAACAGTAGTGAAGGTGGCGCTGTTTCCCAGTGTTTGCCAAATTTTTGGGCCTGAAAATCCGTAAATAAAGTAAAGTGTTTTTGGAAAAGATACTTGCGCGCCGAGCTCTTGGAGGATGAAAGACTTGCGCGCCATATGTTTTTGAGGATCATAACATCACAATTTGGCTAAGGAAAGAAGGTCGCGCAAGTGTTGGTCGGGTCGCGCAAGTAATCTTGCGCGACAGAGGATCTGGAGACAGGACTTGCGCGCCGTCTAGGGACTTGCGCGCCGCCGCGCAGGGGGTCCAGTTTTCCTATAAATACTGGACCACCCCTCCTCATTACGGACGGAGTTCAAGGCCGAGAGATTGTTCGAGCTCTCGTCGCGCAGGTGGTTGAGTCGCGCAGGTGGTTGTTTTGTCGCGCAAGTAGAGTTTGCGCGCCGGTGTTTGGCTATTCTCCCAAGGCAGTTTGGAAGAGAAAGGAAGTGGATCGCGCAAGTATTTAGTTCAAGAAGGCAGTATCGCGCAGGTGCTTCAGTGACACGTGCGCGCCAGTTTAGTCTTGCGCACCTGAGACTTGCGCGCCGCCGGGAGACTTGCGCGCCGGGCTTGAAAAGGAGACCTAGACACTATTGAAGCACGCCTGCCTTGCTGGAGCTGCACGAAAGCCGAGAAACTACTCGGTTCATTCGAGGAAAAGTGATATTCTTCTTCTGGTGAGAATCAGACTTCAATAGAGCATCTACATTCAACAAAGGATGCACTCTTATGCAAATGAAGAAGAGACCTACACGTCTATAAACTGAGTGGGACTTCACCAACGGCAGTGAGCCAGGGGGAGTCAACGGGAGTGACCCAAGGGACGCAGTGAGTTATCCCTGAACTATTGTAAAGGCAGTGAGCCTGGGACAGAGTGTCTGTACCCGAACTTTTGTATCCGCAGCTAGTGAAGCATAGTGGATTTAGGTACGACCGGCAACCTGTCGGCGTATGCTCCTTGGACGTAGCCCTTAGTGGTGAACCAAGTAAAAATGACCGTGTCTTCTCTGTGCATGTGAATGTTTTCTTTTTGATTGTAATCATCATACAGGTTCAACAAGTTCCTACCAACGTGGGAACAAGATCCAACAAATTAAAAGAAAAAGTGGTCACCCTGATTCACCCCTCCCCTCTCAGGGTGTCCCGGGGTCCTTCAGACCTAGGGGTCCACTAGTGGTGGGATTGAACCTCGTGAGGTTTATTACATACCATGACTTGACATGGATCAAAGTCCTCATAGTTCGGAGGGTAGGTGTCAGAGAACCGACGTGAGGAAGGAGAGACCTTGGTCCAAGGGGAGATGGGCTTAAACCTCAGGGAGGCTTCCTATGCACCATGCCTTGACATGGATCAAAGTTCTCGTAGTTCAAATGATGGAATACAGATTAACGTCATGCGGGGTGGTGGTGAATCGATGTGAATGAGGTCGGAATGACTGGATGGTGGGATTGAACCTCGTAGAGGCTTCCTACGTACCACACCTTAACATGGATCAAAGTCCTCGTAGTTCGGTTGGGCGTGTAGTTTAACGTCATACTGGATGAGGGCATATAGTTTAACGTCATGCTGGATGAGGTGTTGTCATGGCCAATGCTTACTCTAAGCCCACATGAGATGTGCTCGGTGTGAGAAACAAGAGACAGTAGAGACCTGATGAGCACGCCATGAAGGGTGCGTCCGTGAGAAGCGAAGAGGGGTTTACGCATTAGACGGCCCATGTTTCTGGGACTTACTCCAGGATGGAGGCCCAAAGTGAGGCAAAGTGCACCGAAAGAGCGATTTGAGACCAATGATGGGAGGTTCCTCGTTCCCTATCACACCCTCCACTGACCTTGGTATTGGGGAAGTACGAAGATATAGGGTCACAACCTTCCTCAAGAGGGGCTAGGGGCTTACACCAAGGTGGTTTCCCTTCTACCATGGACATACGCTACTCCGAGAAGGAGGATATCATCCCTTGTGGAGGGGGTGACCCCATCTTTGTGGAGACGGGTGGCGTAAAAAATGTCCGAGCTGGGGGACCCTTCGTGAAAGGCACGTGGTTGGGTCACAGTTTAATGTCATGTGTTGAGGACGTGGTGCTTGGCAGTTTAACGTCCTACAGCTCAGACGGGGTGGGTTCACTTCACACCCCTAGGACTTACATAACTGGTACCCTATGCTCCATGGGGGAGGGAAGGTACCAGTAAGTCTGTAGTCAAGGGGGGTCGTAGATCGAACCATCGAGGGGTCCACGTTAGCATGGATATGTGGAGAAGCAATAGCCGTTAGCGTGCCTATGCGAAGAAGCATTAGGGGAATCAACACTACGAGTGGTATTGTCTGTGGGACTTTGAAATCACATTGTACATAGCTGAAGGGTCGCACGGGAAGGGGAATTTCCAAGAAAAGGAGTGTTCTTCACGAAGCGGAGTGCCTTGGCATTAGCATGGGGAAAAGGTGTGAGTGGAGGGTGCTTCGTGAAGTGGAATAGTATTCGCAGAGCACTACCTCGCGAAGAGGAGGTGCCTCATGAAGCAGGGTGCTGCGAAGTATTGTGCTTCACGATGTGTAGTGATCCTGCCTTAGCATGGGAATCGCTAGTACATGATGGGTGTTTCGCGAAGCATAAACACTCCGTGGCTGCCCGGGTTCCCTTGGGAATCCCCGTCCTTTGAGAATGCCCTTGAGCTTCGCGAAGGGAATCCCTATCGGAAGAGGGGATCAAAACGATACAATGCGAAGGCATCACGTGAAGTAGAAATACCTCGTAGAGGTCATGATTCCCGGGGCAAAGGGTGCTTCACGATTCGGGAGAGGAGAAGCTGAAAGGTCGGATTGTCCGTTTTTTGGGCTCAGGGGGAACCCTGTATTTATAGGCAAGGGGTGCCGCGAAGCAGAACTCACGCGGCGCGAAGGGGCGTCAGTTTCTTCGCGGTAGGATCTCGAACTTCACATTCGTTCACAGAGAGGTACCTCCTCCGGTGCTTCACGGCGGGATCACGAATGTCACATTCAGTCGTGGAGAGGTACCGCCTCCGGTGCTTCGTGGTGGGATCGCGAACGTCAAATTAGGTCACAGAGAGGTACCGCCTCCGGTGCTTCGCAGCGGGATCGCGAACGTCAAATTCGGTTGCGGAGATGTACTGCCTCCGGTGCTTTGTGGGACCGCGATGCTCGGGGGTGCTTCGCGTTGGTGCTTCGTGAGGCAGCGTCCGGGGCTTCTTTATTTTGATCCTTCCTTTTGTGCATTATTTTGGTGCCAAAAGACACATACACTAAGGGAATCATCCACCTTTTTTCACAAAAAGGACTCATAAACCCCATAGAGAATTACTGGGTCATTTAAATCCCTTTGATTCCAATTCCTATAGTTACCTTTTGATCTCCTACAAATCCATATTTGTCATCCTGTAAGGAGGAATGAATACTTGTGCATATCCTATAACTAACTAGATCGAGAACTCAGCCACTCGCTCAGGAAGTAAACCAGAAAATTTTTCTGAGAAAACATCCCAAAAATGATCAACCACTAGAGGAAAATCTACCTGATGCGTTCCATGATCATCCAGATATAAACTATAAATCTGTTCTATCATCCTATTTTTCCCACAATGTGGTTTTCCAGCTCATCCTGCCTAAACTTCTCATTCACCCTTGTGAATACAAAGTCCACCCTCTGGTGATTTTATAGTTACCCATATATGATAGAAATCAATATGGGATCGATAACAATCCAACCAGTATATCCTAATTTTGAAATAAAATTTGGTAATCTATTTGATAAAAAGGTCCCATAAGAAGTAAAACCCACCAATCTAAAGGGGGATCTCCCTGCACTAGCATACACCCTCCATTATAATTCCCAACAGAGTGTCCAAAGCCATAACATCCTTATAAGATTGAATAAATATCTCAAAGATCTCCACAAATGTTTTAGATATGAAACTATGTGATTCTCCTATATCAAAAAGTGTAGACATAAGAGAAAAAGATACTAAAATTGTACCTCTCACCATAGACAACCCAACACTCTACTCCTAATGTGTAGGCTATATAGAATATATCTGGCATAAAACGCAGCCCTGTGAAACAACCTTACTACCTAGATTAGGCCCACTCAACTATCTAGGGACAACTGGTGCATGAATGCCTTGGACAACACCACCACTTCGACTTAAATGACTGATTCTATCACAGCTCCCATCCTAACATGGAGATGTGAATCATATTCCTAAACCTGGAGTCATTTTTGATCCATTACCACTAGCTATTGGAGAGAAGGTTATGAAAACACATTGTACATGGCCCATCCTACTGCCATATTAGCACTCGATTAGGTCTCAATCACACTGATTCTTCATATTCCCCCGTCTACCACACTGATTATATAAAATAGAGCAACCGACACTAACAATGTGAATCGTTGCTACTCCCCTCACATGAAGCCTCAGAATTTCACTTCCTACCATTGGAAGATGGACTACTATGTCAAGAGGATAAACTACCCTACTTTGTGCCGCCAGATTCTGTCATGTTTGGCTCTCTAATAAGTGCCAGATTCACTATTTCACTAATAGTCATCAAACTAAACACATTTAAATACAATAAAATTGGATGAATGATACCTTCCTTGAAGCATACCACCCCCAATGCCTCATCAGGAAGATAAATCAACACAAAACACTAAAGCTCTATAAAGCATGTTATATATTCCATAATAATCATAAAGACTTCCCCCATATGTATAATCTCACTAGCATGCACTTATCTTATATTCTCAAGGAATAAATATTCGTAACACCTAGATTAGAAATCCCACAAAACCATATATTAGAGTGTATCGTCCTGGTTCGAAAAATTCTTCTAGTGCTTAGCTACTCCCTGAATGATATATGTTGTGATCTTCACTCTCCTCTCAGGATGCATCCTTAGATGCTTGAAGATCTAAAAATTAGTCTCAAGCCACATCTCAGTGGTCTATTAAACTCTATCCCACAAACATATTATTGTATTTGGCCCTGCAACACACACACCAACTTTTCCATAGATGAGATAGGCTATATTACCCCTTTAACAATCTTTATAAAGTGCATAAAAATCTCATAGAACTATGAATCACCACCTTTTTATGGTAACACTGCTAGTTTCGCAACATGAACTATTGGTGGATCTACTGTTAGACAATGTCCCACCACCTATGGATCATGGTTTTTTCCACCCTCTTGTCTCATAACTAGAGTTCTTTATAGTAGAATATATCTAAATTCCCAAACACACAACTCAGAAAAGACCGATATGAAAAAGATCACAGCTAAAAGCGTAAGAAAAGTTGAAGCCTTATTATTAACAGAAAACACCCCACTGCATTATCCTTGATATAATAATGGGTAGAAAGAAATAGTCCTAAAAAACACTAGATATACTAACTACATTCCACTCTAAAGCTTGTTTATGGTTCCGTTCTCTATTTCAAAATTTCAATTTTCTTCAAATTCATCTTTTTTTACAATTTTTCTACAATAGTTAAATCAAATTTGTTACCATTTTCTATTTATATTGTCACATGCACCTAATAAATTGATGTAAAGCACCCATTTAGTCCAAAACATAACAAGTTATATTCTATGCATCCAATGGTCTATGAATCAACATATCATAGTTGACTGCTTAGTGTGTCCACTATAGCCTAAGTTGGAAAACACTATTTAGGTTTTGGTAGGCACTCTAATTACTAACCATGTTTCTTAATTCCATGCACAAAAAATCTATCAATAAACATGTATATCACTCAATTCACACATAATAAGGTCATGCGGTCAGGCAATGCATCCAATATGCCATAATATAATACATGATATGTGAATTATAATAGGTTCCTAACATAACGCATGAGATTCATACCCTCATATCATCAGAAATTAGTAAATAGAACCCTATATCATATTAATATTAAGATCACAAAAAAAAGCACCCAACAGGGGAACCAAATCAACTGTAATAGGAAAACTCCAGAAAACAACAATTTCTATTCCAGGAAATTTGGATTTTTCTTGTGTGTCGGTGAGGAACTCTTAAGAAAAACTCATTTCCAAACCTCAATTCCTTCCTAATCTCTTATATACTTTCTCAAAATAGTAAATTTAAAAAAGAAAATACTCCAATACAACTTTTTAACATCCTGACCCTAATTTCACTAAATGGTGTCCCGAGCTGGTGGGTTAAATGGCCTCATGAGCCATCCCAAATGCCAGAGGCTATCGACTAGCAACAAGGTCATAGTTTGTGTTCATGGGGTTGATATTCCCTCATGTAAGAGTGTTTCATAATAGTAGTAAACATATCAGTCAATAGAAGTAGTAGTAAATCAAACTAAGAAATTATTAACATCTAAGATAGAAATAAATAATCAATTCCAAGTGAAATCTCATATACAAAATGTTATGTAATGTCATGTCTCTAAAATTTAGGAATATAATTATACAAGAATTAGTAAAATACATGTTTTAAAATATAAAAAAGACCAAAAAGATATTATCCCAGCCAGCATCATGAACATAGCTCAGTTCTGTTATCCCCTACTTCTATGCAATGAACAGTAAAACATCATACAATAGATGCTTTCCCTGATCCCTACCTATATCCATGATGTATATCCTAGTACCCAATGTTGTCCAGAATAGTGTGTGAGATAACACTCAATAGGCTGACACCAATGATGTCTATAACATGTCTAGTCTATGCATTAGAAGCAAACACAATGTGCAGTGTATAATAGGTATTACAGTAGTACAAATGAAAATTCCAAGGCAATAATGATAAATGTAAAGTGATTTTATCCATCATATCAATGATAATATTGTTCCCATTGAAGGTTAAACTATAAAGATGACTCCACAAGAATGGGAAAACTATAAAGCATAAATAAACTACAACAACCATGCTATATAAACCAAGGTATAAAATTTACCACATCCATGCCTCATAAACAAACCAATGTATCATATCATAATGTCCACATCGAATAATCTAGGGTATAATATCATCATTTCACCATCGTATAATGATAATATTCAGACCACAAAGGGTAATATCCATGATATAGAAGACCAAGGCACCCACGTTGAGTCATAAGAGCATCTTGATGGAAACCATGAAATGACTTGGTTAGAGTACACAGATCATTTCAGCAAAGCATTTCCAATGCGAGTCCAAGAAATACGGATCCATGAGGTAGTCAAGCCCAATGCATCCCACATAATTAGGATCCGAGGAGGAAAAAGGCCTATAGAAACCATAATCAAGACCCATGGAGTAGAAATGTCCATGGTTCCCTATGGAATCATGATCTAATGTATACCAAACAAATAATTCACTACCACAATCATTTCATCATCTCATTCATTCCACATTTCATAAAATTTACATTTCATAAGTTCAACCAAATCATTTTCACAATTTCCATTCAAACAGTTAAAACAATTTAATGCAAGACAACACATGGAAAATGAGACATCACCATTTCTGAATAATCTCATTTCAATTTTCAATAATTATAAAGCCTCCACCTATCAAGGAGAGTACACACAAGATATCATCCATTAATACCACCACAAAAGAATCCACGTAAGAGTGAAAAACTCGTTTCCTCAGTACCATTAATACAATAAACACTTTTGCGGAACCAAATAGTATAACCAGATACTTGTATAGACCATACATTCTATGAAAAGTTGTATGATGTATTTTGGTAGTCTAAACATGCACCTGGTGATAACTTGACCTCAAATCAATTTTTGAGAACACCTGAGGTCCTCAAGGTTGGTCTAATTGGTCATATGTTTGTGGTAAGGGATACCAGTTATTAACCATCAACTATTTCAATTTCTAATAATCCATACATAGCCTAAGGTTATCATCCAATTTTTTCCCAAAGAGTAGTGGAGAACCGCATGGAGAAGTATTGGGTCTTATAAAACTCTTTTCTTCCAAGTCCAATAGCTACCTCTTTAGATCGTTCAAGATCTTTAGAAGCCAACCTATATAGAGGAATGGAATATATATTGACACTAGATTGATGGATAAATCCACCTATATTTCATATATAAACTAGCATTCTGGGTTGTCATCCCATCCATCCCATGGTGTTGTGGACCATCTCGGCTAATCTAGACATCCCATTCACCATTTTGAATAAAAACTCCACCCTATGGTGATATGAAGGTCACCCTTCAGTGATAAAAATAAATATGGGCTTGATAAGAAACTATCTAGTCCATCTCAAGTATGAAATCAAATCTGATCATCTCAAGGTCCGAAATATCCCATATGAAGAGACACCCACCATTATCAAGGGGGAACTCCCAACACTAGCATACACCATTTATTCTAATTCATAAAAGAATTCCCAACTCCCTAATATCCTCAAAATATATTAAAAATATCCCAAGGCTCTCCAAAATAGGTATAGATATGAAACTATGTGATTCACCTATATCAAAAATAGCATACACAAGTTAAAAGGCTAATAAATGATACCTCTCACCATAGATGGATGCATGATCTACTCCTTAGGTGTAGGATGTACAAAATATATCCATCATAAACTAGATCCCTATGAAACAAACTTACTACCTAGAGTAGGCCCACTCTATTATCTAGGTACAAATAGTTATTGGTTCCCTCATCCACGACAGCCACCTCAGCATTAACAACCAGTACTACCCCGACTTATAGCCTGATTTGGAGTTGTGAATCATTATCCTAATCCTAGAGTCCGATTTTATCCCCTTCCAATGACTATTGGAGAGAAGGTCATGCTAAAAACGTTTTATGTGGCCCATCAACACACAAACATGGAACACGATTGGGTCTTGATCACACTGAGTCCAAATATTCCCCATCATCCACATTGATGACAGAAAATAGAGATACCAACACTAACATACTGACTGGTACTACCCTCAAATGATGCCTCGAAACTTCACTTCCTGCCAGTAGAAGGTGGACTACTAGGTCGAGAGGCTAAACATACATTCTCTTCATATCTATATTCCTTCAGGTTCCACTCTATAATAAGCACTTAATTCACTATTTCACTAATAGTCATCAACCTAAACACATTGTCCTTCGATAGAACAACATTCATGAGACCTTCCTCAAGGAGTCTCACCCTTAATTCCTCCCCATCATGATAAATCAGTGCAATGATAAAGCTCTATAAATCATGTTGAATATTCCATAATATCCATAGAGACCTACTCTAGATGCATAATCTCACTATCCCACTCTTTTCTCAGAGTCTAAGGTTAAAATTAGTCATAAAACATGGATTTTAAATCCCTCTGAATCCAATCCCAGAGTGCATCAGCATGGTACAAAACATCCCACTAGTGCTTAGTTTCTCCTAAAATCATATACACCATGAGCTTCACCCTCCTCTTAGAAGGTGTCCCAAGATGCTAAAAGATTTAAAAAGTATTCTCAAACCAAATAATAGATTCCTTGGGATCTATATCCCCCAAAAATATTGGCATATACTACTATTGGAATGCATGATTTAGCTCTTCCATAGACGAAGGAGGCTGTAGTGCTCCCTGAATGGTCTTCATAATGAACATTTAACTGTAATAGATTTGTTCCTCACAACCTATATCCAGTAACACAACTAGTGAGAAAACATGTACTATATGAGGATAAATTGGTAGACCATGGCCCACCACCTCCAGAGCATGGTCATCACCACCCCCTAACACGCGACTAGAGGTATTAGTGGTGGCATATATATACAATTCCAAACACACGCCTAAGAAACGATCTATATCAAAAAGATCACGGCTAAAAGAATAGTATAAGAAAAATATTTCCTATAAAAAGATCACACCCCTTTGGCTACTCCTAAATCCAGTATGGGTTAGAATGAAACAACCATAAACATCACTAGAGACATTTCCTACTTCCCACTCTAAAGTTGGGTCAAGGTCTAGTTCTTTGTTTCACAATATCAATTTCCATTGAATTAATCATTATTAAAAATATATTTGTAATGGTTGAATCAAATTGATTACCATTTCAAATTTACAAGGGACCATACACCTTATATATTTATGTAAGATATACATTTAATCCTAACCATAACTTATTCCAGTCTAAGTGACCAATAGTCCATGAATGAACATTTCATAGTTGACTGCTTAGGGTGTCTAATGTGGCCTAAGTAGGCTAACAATTTTTATGTTATGGAAGTCACTCTAAGTACCAATCATTTTTCTCAATTACCTACACAAAACATTGTTCAAACAACATGTATATCACTCAAGTCACATATAAAAAGGTCAGACATTCAAGAAATGCATCCTGTATGGCATGTCATAATGCATGGCATGTGAGTTCAAATAAGTTCCTAAGATGATGGATGAGATTCATACCCTCATCTCATCATGAAACAATAAAATAGACACCTCAATCATGTTATTAGTAACATCAAAACTCAAATTAAACACCCAATGGTGGAATCCAATCAACTGTAATATGAAAAATCCAAAAAACAACAATTTATATTCCTGAAAATTTGTATTTTTATTGTACATGGGTGGGATAATCCTAGAAGAAACTTTTTACCTAACCCAAATTCCTTCCTCGTATCCTGTCTATTACCTCAAAATTGTAACGATAGAAAATAAAATTCAATAATACCATATTGTATCATCCCAACCTAAATGTCACTAAACAGTTCCCTAAACTGGTGGTTCACAAGACTTCAAGAGCACCTCCCCAAATGCCAGAGGATGCCGACTACCAGTGTACTCTTAGTGTGTGTGGGGGGGATACTATTACATCATGCCTGAGTGTATCATGTCATTAGTAAACATATCATTCAACAGTAGAAGAAGTAAATTAACCATACAGAAGATAAACATCTAAGACAGAAATAAATAAAGAATTCCGAAGGAAATATCATATACAAAATGGTATATCATGTCATGTCTCTAAAAAAAATAAAACAAGTATACAAGCTTCATTATAATACACGTATCAAAATATCAAAATTACCAAAAAGTAACTATCCCTACTAGCATCATGAGCATAGCTCGGTCCTATGCTCCCCTACTCTTAAGCAATGATTAGTCAAACCTCATATGATAGGTGCTTTCCTTGATCCCTACCGACATACAAGAAGTTTGTATGGGTACCAAATGGTGGCCCAAATAGGGTGTGAGATAACACTTAGTAGTACACCTATGACGGTGTCTATAACTTGTACAGTTTGTTTATAATAAGCTAAAGTAGTGTGCAGTATATAACAGGTATAATAGTAGTACAATGGAAAATATTAAGGAAAATATGATAAATGTAAAGTGATACCATACATCCTATTAATTTTAATCACGTTCCCATACATGGGTAAACTATAAACTAGTCACTTCAAGCACAAGATAATTGTAAAGTATAAGTAAATCATAAAGTCCATGCTATGAAAAATAATATATAACATTTACCAGGACTATTCTGTATAAACCATTGTATCATATCACCATGTACATGAAATATAATATAGTGTATAATATCATCATGTGTACACCACATAATCAAAAGTTTCATACCATGAAGGTAAGAATCCAAGGTATAGAAGACCAAGGAATCCACATCAAGTCCTAGCAGCATCTCTATGAAAACTCGGTAATGAATTGGCTAGAATCAATGGAACATGTCATCAGATCATGTCCTAAGTGTGTCCAAGAATATCAGATCCATGAGGTATCAAGGCCCAATGAATTCTATAGAATCATCATCCAAGGAGGATAAAAAATGGTTGAATCACAATCTAAATCAAGAAAAAGAATCAAATCACATTAATTGGCTACAAAAATATAGCTCCCAGTGTGAGGTCTGTCCGAAATAGGAGAAATGAAAAATATATTTTGGTTAAAAGATATTTTAATGTAATTATGACTATTTTACCCCAAAAAACTAGGTAGCATGGTATGGTCTCATAGTTGTCCAAACTATGGGCAAACCATTTTTCCCTCAATTATTTAAGGGGGGAATCACCATTCATGTGCACGATTTGGAAAACTATGACAAAAACATGTGTTTTGAATTTGTTAAATTTATATAGTTTTTTTTCAAGGGCATGAAAATCAGGTTGCAAGACATCATTAAACAGTGCATCCTATTTCTACTCACTATCCATACCTGTATAGTTACTCTTAACCATGTAGATTATGTAGCATGGTTTGTCGTCACCATGTGGCCCAAAATATTTTATCCAATAGTTTGGATCTAGGCTTTGAAGAAGACCCAAACACCCATGAAACTCTTATAGTCACATAGTCATCCACATTAGGTCAAAACCAAGGAGTTAAAATTAAAAGATATTTTTTTTACCTCATATGAAAACTCAAAATCTTACAATATGAAAGACCTTACAAAGAATCATTTGTTTAAAAAAAGTTCCATGTCTTTGGGACCTTTTAAATAATTAAAGGTCCATTTAATAGCTTCAAATTTCTCCCTTATAGGGCTTGACATGAATCTTCTAACAACACTCATTTTTCTTGAAATGTCCAGATGAGTACAAACCATGACATACATCAAACGTCTAAAATTTGATGAATTTTTAACCTTAACCATGTACTTGACGATAGATTATATTCGAGGTGATTGTTTGGTTCTATGAAAATCTAAAAACATTTATAATATATATTAGAAGAAATTAGAAACCAAATATGAGGACCTCCCATGAAAGAAAAATGAAACATGTGATAAAACTGAAAAAAATTGTTTTAAATATATATACCATATATCAAAGATCCTCTAAAACATTTTTTATCTTCTTCCAATGAGTTTGATATAGATCACCAATGTGAAAAAAGCATCTAATTTTCATAGGTGTCCATGGGATGATATAAATAATCATGAATTCATGGTATTTATCCTTCTACCAAGACATTCTAAATCCTATAATGCAATGAATATGAATAAAAAGATCAATGGGTCTGGGAGTACTAGCCAAGCATGTGAACCTGAATCGACACCCAAATGTCATCACATGGTAGTATGGTTTATATATCACACTTGGACACTCCTAGGCGGTTCATGAATTAACTCCTAGGTTAAAACACATGTATAAATTCCATGTTCCGATCATGCAATATATGCAATTACACCCTATATATTTCATATAAATATAAAAAATCATTTAATGAAAGATTATGTGGACGAAATAAAAAATGACTGATATTTATCATTTTGTTGTAATCACATATTATGTTAAATTATATACAATTATGTTTGTTAATATCATAATTCGCGTGCAATATATATATATATATATATCATATATATATAAGGATTTTGGGTTTATATCCATTAGTGACTTCTCCTTTTTTGAAATAACACCCTAGGGAACGGTTACTAGTTTTAAGAATGTCAAACCAAAGCATTAAATGACCTTATTAGTTTAGTCAGTCAAGGTTAGGTATAGTGTACATCAACATTAGTCCCATGAAATCATTATCCACAAAATTATATTTTTTAGAATAAGATCATTAATCTTATAGATTTTGGAAAAATCAACCTTTATCTCATCAATCATTTCCTTTCATCAGAACCACTATTAGTATTTAATCCTTATAAAATAGAAGAAAATAAAAAAATTCATCATCAAACACCTTCTGGTAATAGAAATGGTCAAACTTTCTCCAGATGAACTTTTGATCCATCATGAAATCATTGAATTTTTTATTCCAACACCTTAGTACTTGCTTCAATCCATAAAGGATGTGTTTGAGATGACACACAAGATTCTAGTTTATATGTTTTTCAAATCCCTCCAGTTGTTCCATAAATATCACCTCATCTAAATTTTTGTGAAGGAATGTTTCCCTCACATCCATTTTCCCAAAATGAAGATATTATGATTAAATTATACTCAATACTATTTGGATAGTTGTGTTCCTTGTAACATCCCAACCTGAATCACCGGGTTTGGGTGGAAATGACACACACCATTTTATGGTTGATCTCTATTTTAAGTGGTGGTATGTATTTGGTTTTATGGTGTATTTCTCTGGATTTGTGTTATACATTAGTCACACTTATCCTCAAAGTGATTTTTTCGAAATGAAAAAAATAATAAAGAGATTAGTTTTTAAAAAATAATGATATAGGCTCAATAATATTAAATCATAAAGGACCACCATTGCTCTCTATATATTATAGAATCCATTCACTCAAATTTCTTTCTATGAATCCCAAAAATGAGAGGAAATCTACTTATTTATATAAATATACTGAAAATGGGTCTGTAACAGTTCAAAAGTTTGTCATTAAATTATATGAGCATTAAATTAAATATCACACTCTGAAATATACTACACTAACATAATCTCAACATGAGATCTTGTTTAAATCTTAACCTATTTTTTCACGAAAAAATTTCATGCATGACATTTAATTAATTAATTTAATGAATTATCGAAAAACAAATTCTCTGATTATCACTAAACATTTAACCAAAGGCAATCCTAATTTTTTATGATCAATGAACAACAACATCAAAAAAGCCTTATAATCAATTAAATGGGGTCAACTACTTGGATCAAGTTCCACCAATTAGCTTTATTAAAGACAATATTGTCATTGAAACCATTTAGAAAAGGATCATATTGAATGATATGTTTGAGAGTCATTTTAGGTCTATATGGACCCTTTTAATAAGTGAATCGGTCATTAAGCTTACCCTATTAATAGGTTCATAACTATAATTACTTCTGACATGCTCAAACCATCTTAATATAGTCCCAGACATCTTTTTATCAATCAGATCCACTCTATTTTTCTCTTGAATACATTCATTTCTAATCAAATTGATATTAGTATTTCCATATGTCCATATTAACATTTTCATTTTCACTACCCGTATATTTCATTCAATATGTCCCATCAAAATCCAACAGTCATTCCATATATAATATTAGGTCTAATAACACTACTATAAAAAATTCCTCTTCAAATTCAGAGGGATTTTATGACCACAAAGAACTCTAGAATCATTTACCTATTTATCCATTCATTTTTAATTATATGAGATACATCTACATTATTGTCTCCATCACATTGTATAAATGATCCTAAATGTCAAATAATATCAACTTCTAAAATAACATGGTCTCTAAATCTTATATCTATAACATTATTAGAGATTCCTTTGTGAAAACAAGACTTAATATATTTTATCCTATACCTATTAAGATGGAAACCCTTTGATTCTAAAATACCTCTTCAAAACACTATCTTTAAATTGATAGTCTCTTTATATTCTGCAACAAGAACAATATAATTCGTTAAAATCATGTAATTAGGTATCTCATCTATAATATGCTTTGTATATTCATCTATGAACAAATCAAAAAAGGTATGGGATTAAAACCAAACTATGATATAGTTCAATTGAGATAGGGAAGTCTATAGTGCCAACTGTTGGATTCGGTTCCCTAGAACCAACTTTTATGTACTTTATGATAACTTCTATTCATAATTTTTAATATCAATAAACTTCTTATCACATCCTGATTGTTCTTATTGTTGAAATAGTCGATTCCCTAGACCGATCTATTCAATACTTTTGATTACCATATCATGTAAACAGTTAGTTACACAAGATATATTCTTATCATTATAATGTAGAAATTTCAGGATCCATTATTTAATAGTACATTCCATTGATTAATTGTCTTATCAAAAGGTTATAGTAGTTCCAAAGATATAATGAGAACCTCTATATACTATGAAATTAATCTGAAACAAAGGTCATATGGTTTAGATACATCTCACTGACTGGACATAGTATATTTTTGACTATCAACTGTCGGGGGCTCATAAGAATTGAGACTTCATCTCATTAAGTTATCACTTGGTAATCTATCATAGTGAGATCATGAAAACAGACCCACCAATAGGATCACAACATGTTTTGAGTGTCATTAGACGTTCCTATCTATGATCACATGTAATGGTCTCCTGACGTGAGATCATTATCAATATATTCCATTTCATCATGTACGTTGATGCAAGATGAAAACCATGACATTGCAATCGTGGTGAGGTAGTTTGTGTGGGGTGAGTCATTGGTGGCATGACATTTGAGGAATGCACAGGAAAAGATTTTATACTTCCAGGTTAAGAAGTTATATATCTTGGGCCATATTGATCAAGAGGGTAGTACAGTGAAAACACCATTCCCATGGTACTTCAAGGTAAATTTATCTAGTGAGGTCAAAAAATAATAAATCTATGAAATGACGATGACATGTGTGTGCGTCATGATTTATGAGATATTAAATTGAAAGAGATTATATTAAAAATTGCATGTTCGTAGGTTGGTGGTTGCTGTTGTGACAATCCATATCTCTTTAGGGGCCAAGATGTGTTTTTAGATCCCACTATTGGTATGTGAATAGTATTCATGACTATTGGGATAAGTGACTAGTGGATCACACACAATAGCATATTAAAGAATCTTCTCTATTTAGTTGAATATGAATATTGGAACTAGTGGGCCCCACCACTGGGGTTCAAGGTGTGTCCAAGGAGATACGATCCCCAATGAAATAAATATATTCATATAATTATTGTTATTAATAATGCATATTGAATTTAGTTGTGCATTTACATGGTTAAAATAAAATACATGGAAATATTTATTGAATGAATATTAGTTTAATATATTTAAGGTTCAATTAATTTTTGTGTGAACAAGGAGCTGAGTTTATGATTCATTAATTATCCTGTAATATTTTAAAGTATTAAAACAATGTGATAATAATATTCATGACTCAGTTCAATAGTCATAACATGTCGTTTATAGCGTGTTAATTATATGGGGTTTGGGAGGAAATTCCTGGTAATTCATAAACACTATATAAATAGTAGAAGAGAGGAATTCATTGGTGACTATTCATGAGATTTATGTTTCTTATTCTCTATCCCAATATCATGAGAGTGAAGCTCTGGATCTAGGAGATCGTCTCATGTTCCCTCTCTAGCATCAGAAGCAAGGAGATTTGGTCATCGTCAGAGCATCGAAGGCGTCATCGGATCTCCACTCTAGCACCTAGAATTTTATGAATGGTGATCCCGTAGTTTCAAGAAGAGCGTGTTGAAAATATAGAGGAATTAAGCTTCATATTCTTCATCATGTGATCTCCAATGAAAAATAGACATCATGCATGGATTCAGATCTAAACCTCGAACTTTTTAGTTTTTTTGTGCTTCAACTCTTTACATGAGATCCTCAGCTTAAACTAGGAAACGCTTTGCTAACATCAATAATCTCATGTTGCGCAATTGTAATTTTTAAAACAGATTTTTGGGGACTCCACTATGTACACAGTACCTAAAATTTGTATTAGAGTGGCACTTGAAAATTTTAATCCAAGAAAAATTAAATTTTCATTAATTTTGTTAGAGGGTGTAAATTCGATCCCAACGTCGAAGAGGAATTTCCAATCTGACCTCAGATGGACATGTTACAGTCATCTGAGTTTTTTAATACATATTGAAATTCACAATTGTATATATTAAAATTATGAACATATATTTATTTACGTGTTAATAATTTACCCGAACCTCAAGGCTGAATTGATATTCTTTTGGAACCATTTTTCGTGCAGTTTCTGATTGTCAGAATTAGGCTCTCCAGCATGTAAATTTTAATAAAACATTTATATTAATTACATTAATTAATTAATTAACAAAATTAATTTTATTTATTATTTATTTATTTAATTTTATTCAAGTCTTTGATAGAATTAGAATTTTTATGGGTGGCTGTGGAAATATCACCTGAGTGGATGATCCAAAAAAACTAAAACAAATTAAAAGGTATCGAATGTGAAAATTATACCACTAATGGTCCATGTAAGAAATCTATAAAATGGTGAAAAGATCAAAAATTATGTCAAATTGTAAAGGGGAAGTTGTACCCCCTATCTCTCTGACTATCCACCACCTCCCTATCACTGTATCGCCAGCCACTGCTGACCGGCGTGCCACATTGCCCTAGTTGGGCTTCCGCTCTGACCAGCAGCCTTCACCCCTACCAGTACAGCCACCTTTCTGCCTAGACTCCCCCCCGACCCACCATGATGAGCTACATCTGGCTACCTGATCATCGCCAAAGCACACCCACCCAGTGAGGCCTCCCTCCTCCTCGCTGTGTAGGCTCCTTGTTCCACCGGTGAAACCAGGGAACCACTCTACTAGCTCAGCAGGCTGTTGTCCTACCTCTAACTATACCTGCAATGGAACGACCCTCCTCCATCGATAAAACTAGTTCAAGACACCCCGAAACCTCCTGTAGTGGTATTCTCCTCCCAGAGGTAATGCTCAGCTGACCACCAACCGTTTCGGTGACCATCCTGATCTATTCAACGCTGTGACCAGAACCTTGGTCAGGGCCACCCTCATCTAATGACTCTCGAGCACCTCCCATGTCTTCTCAACATCACGCAATGAAATCCCCCTCAACACGCCATTCTCCCAGAAGGCCACCCCTCACCTATCCCTTTTCCTGCACCAGGCCAGAGGACCGCAACACTCCTCCATGTAGATCCCCTAACATAAAGATGCAACACTATTTTGCTCCTCCTCTATCTAGCCGTGTGTCGAACCGCACCGGTGAGGTACTTCCGAGTTTGTTTCTGCCAAACCAGATCTTCCCCAAAACTGGCTTGGGCTGGAGCACCCAACCCAATATGGTATTGGATGGACCTTCTTGGTCTATATCATCACTATATGGGTCATCACATCCTGAAATGGGCCTGTGCAAGTTCGACCCAACCCACACAGGACCTGTCTGGGGTTTTCGAGGCCCGAGTAATTTTAATATAATAAAAAATTAATAAATATATTTAATTTAATTTAAATTAAAAATTAAATTATTTAAATACTAATTTTCGGTTTTAAAAATATATGACGACATAAATTAATTTAATTTGATGATAAATAAAATTAAATAATTGATTTATTTTTTCTTTTTAGCAAGAAATTAATTAATCAGGACCGAATGATAAAAATATTGAATTGAAATTAAAGTGAAATTTTAATTCAACAAAAAAATCCCTCAACAAATATTTAATGAAAAATTTATTTATTTCTCCATTTATTGTTAAATACAGGAGTAAATGTGTATAAACTACTCATGAGACATGGACCAACCATAGCATGTTTGGTGTTTAATTAATTTAATTATTTATTTATTGCATGTCAGTTTGTAATAATTAATTAATAAAATGGAGATATGTGTAACATATCTGAGTTATTATATGTATAAGGGCATGTGTGTCCACTTCAGAGTTGTATGTTATAATCCCTAGTTCCTATCACCTATGAGAGAGTAATGTTGCATAATGATGAGACGACAAGTGACTCACTTCATGCAAGTTCATGGTTACACAGAAGATAAAAGTTCCATGAATTGGTTGGGAATGTTGTGTAATTTGAGTCCCAAGTGATGCGGCATAAGGTTTATCCCCTTGGGTCTAGGTTGGCCCATTATACATTCAATGGATCAATCATTAAAATTGACTCATGGCCAGATCATCATTTTATTTTTTCATGGTTCATTATTTTTTTGAATGTATGGTTTATTCATGATCACATATAAATAATAAACATGCGTGTGAAGATAAAATGAACATGTGAACCGACGAATTTTTTCCTTCAAGAATGGTTAGTTATGAGGGCGATCACATAGCACATTCCAAGAAAATATAAAATGATTTATCTCATTATATAAAAAATAACAAATCCCTCAATGAAATTTTTAGTCTAAATCACCTTCCATCATTCAAATATGGACAAAACTGACTATTCAGGGTGCTGTTCATGACAATGATGAGGGTGCCTCTTACAACTGGGGAGTTATTATGATATTGGTGGGTTGATTTAACTAATATAACAATAAATAAGTATCCAAAGCTAACATTTTGTTTTTATATAGGAAATCATTGAGTAAATCAAGTAATAATTTAAGAGGATTGGACATTAGTTGACAGATTAAGGAACCGTTAGTTAATGTGGTTGGCCAACCAAATGCCTACCTAGAAACCTCTATTTAGTGCTGTTGCTAAAGATTTTGACTATGAGGGGAGGTTTAGTGATCCTTACCACTAGAGTACTCAAGCAACAAAGTATTCCAATTCTAGTATAGAGGGTTCCTAGAATTCAATAAAATAGTTGGTTACATTTAATGATATAATTACTAAATAAAAATTTTTAAACCGGTAATCATGAAAAAATGTAATAATCTTCTATAATTTATTATTATATAAAAATTGAACGTTATACAACAAGTTTAAAAACTAACATAAATAATGGACAATATAAATGTCCTCATTTGAACATGTATCCAAGAATAGCACGAAATCATGATCATAATACTATTATATATGGAACTCAAGGTTCTAGTGTCCCCTATACCTGTTAAAATATCTCAAGAAGCAATGGTGTTAAAATTTCTTATAGGAGACTAATGTACAGAGCATATGATGGTTATGTATTTATACAATCCTCAATATCTGATTTTAGTTGTGATAACTATATTTGATAATGATTGTATAATAATTAGTCTCATATCTATGAGGTTTTCAAGGAGAATGAAAAGGAATTATATGAATATGTAATGGTTACACTGGATCATTGTAAATTGAATGGAAGGTTATGATCATATAAAACATCCAATTCTAATATAGTTTTCACCCCTTTACTCATGATTCATTTTAAGTTTCAAAAAACAGACATTAATTGAGTAAACGCTTCGGTACCTATTTAGGTAATGTTTTCCAAGTAAATAAGAATATAAAGATAATCTTAAATTCTTATTTCCAAAACATTGAAAGACAAGGGGAAGATGGGTAATGGAATGAAATTCCAAAATAATTTTTGTAATCTCCTTCAATGAATGAGGTATTTATAAGAGGATCTTGGCATTGAATTTATTAAAAAATAACTGTTAAAGTTTAATGGAAATAAACTGAATTAATGAAGCATGTTACTTCTTATTCTTTAGGAATATTCATTAATGAAATTTGTCAGTTTTACTTTTTAGGTATACAATAAAATATTATTATCACATATGTGTATTTAAAAACAGTATCCAAGTATGTATAGAAATTTTACCATAACTCAGGTGTATTCTCCAAGTAGTTGATAAAGGGTGATACCTAAGCTAGTGGTGAGAAGTACATGACTTCTTTATTTCCAAGTGAATGATTCATGAAGAACTATTATTGAGAATTACCAAATCAATAATTTCATGTGTCTTGGGACATAAATAGAAATTATTCTAATTTTAGGAATTAATGTTTTATTTATAGTTTAGTAATACATGAAGTGTGGTTAATACCAGATGAATATAAAATGTAAGACTTTCATACCCATTTGTGGAATGATAATTATTTTTCAAGGAAAACTAAAAGTGGACTTCAAGTATTTACCTAGTTTAGTATTTTGGATTGTTGAATCTAAACACATTTTCTATAATTGACGTATTTAGTTGGGACCAAGATACCTTTAGAAATAAAGGTACGCCACAAATATTTTGTAATTAGTTCAACAAGAGAGCGTGAACTATTCCAAAATATGGTAGAGGAATATATACTTCATTATATTCCCTTATGTAATTAAGTAATGGTAATATGAAGTATATGCATGGTAATAAGATATGAGTTTCTTTCTGCTGACATGTTTAATAATATCTTGACTATGCAATCATCGATCATGATAATATAGTGTGCAGTAATTCCTAAATGCACATTACCTTATCTACATCACGACATTGATGTTAATAAGAAAGATCGGTGATGAAGTATTACATTTTAACATTGATCCAAATAAATGACGCATGGAGAAATTCCTAAACGCACATTTTATGTAAAGACCCGTAAAATTCAAGGGAAATTTTTTCTTATTTTTCTTTAGAATTTTACAAGAGTGTGGTTTCAGACGGCACCTGATTCCGAGGCCTGGAGTGCCCGGAATTAATTTCCGAAGTTTGGCTCGGGTACGTTCAGTGAACGAACGAGCGGGAGTTCCTAACTTTTGATCCGGTGCTCGGAATTGAAATCCGAGGGCACCGATGAACTCGCAGCGCCGATATTCGCTTAATGAGACCTTATCGGGAGTTGCGTTTGTTGCGGGTTGAAAGTTACGTTTTGGGGTTTTTCAGTTAAGTTAAATAAAATTTGTGTAAGACAAATTTTATTTTAACTTATTTAAAAACCTATCAAAGGAGGTTGGAAGTGGGACCCACACCCACTTAACCTCCCTTGGGAGGATTAAGTGTGGTGGGGCCCACACGAACCCCTTTTCTTTTCAAATTCTCACAATGTTCTTAACCCCTAATTAATTAGCCTATGTTACTCTTAATTAATTTTGGGAGTTAACTCTTTTGAATTTCAAACATTTGAAATTCTTTTGAGTTATGTGTTAATAAAATAAGATGTAATCTTATTTGTTTATGGGTTGTTGGTTTATTCCCTTGTGAGCTTTTGAGAGCTCCTCTTCATCTTCTCCGGCGAAGAACGTCTTCATCCTCAACGAAGAACGACAACACTTCGTCAAGGATCATCGACTCGGCGACCCGGTATCTTCGGACCTCTTCTTCCTCCTCTGACCTTCTTCGTCGGCAAACGAAGATCTGCCAACGTCGTGTCTCTTCGGGCATAACACTTCGTCAACGGATTTGACGAACGTCGACCGCGACACCCGAACTCCGCGACGCCGTCTTCCGCGGAGCGTAGCCGAACCTTTGAATCTTAAACCCGAGGTAGGGGTTGTTGATTCAATATTTATTTATTCCATTTCTTGAATCCTGGTTTTCGCATGTCAAACTTGAGACTTTTAAATGTTTTAAGTTGCGTTATTATGTTTAACGAGAGGGGGGCCGGACCGCACGAACACGGATGAACCCCCCCTCCATCGTTATTGTTCAATTATTTTGCGGAGGAAAGCAAGTGGCGTGGTGCCGTCGCACCACGCGGATGAACGTGCAAATATCTCACGCGATGCCGTCGCACGCACCTTGGAAGTAACAACAAGAACACGACGCCGTCGCGCCACGTTGAATATTATCAAAGCACGGCGAAGGGACGCGGTGCCGTCGCACCGCGCCGGATGACGAACGCCGCGGCCGGTTCCGGGCCGCGGCGGGACGAGAAGACCGCGGCCGGTTCCGGGCCGCGGCGGGACGAGGAGACCGCGGCCGGTTCCGGGCCGCGGCGGAAGGAAAGACCGGCGGCCGGGCCGCCGGCATCGGAAGTCGAGGGCGGGACCGGAATTTCCGGTCCCGTTGGTAAAAACCGGCCGGCCAGCTGGCCGGCCGGATGTCACAAACCGGGGGAATAAATCCCCCGGCTGGTTTAACAAACCCCCCTCTTAATGAGGGGGGCGGTTCATTAAAGGAGGGGGGGGCAACAGCCCCCCCGGTTCGTTCCAGCCGGCCCCCACTTGCGGGGGCCGTTTTTTTTTTGCAAAGGCACGGCACAAGGCCGTGCCGCCTTGTCAAAGCCGCGGGGCTGAGCCCCCGCGTGCGCCGCCACCACGGCCCGCCGCCAACGCGGCCCGCCGCCAACGCGGCCCGCCGCCGCGGCCAACGCGGCCCGCCGCCGCCGCCACCGCGGCCCGCCGCGCCGCCGCCCGCCGCCGCCGCGCCGCCGCCCGCCGCCGCCGCGCGCCGCCGCCGGCCGCCGCGCCGCCGCCGTCCGCCGCCGCCGGCCGCCGCCGCCGGCCGCCGCCGCCGGCCTCCGCGCCGCCCAGGGGGGGGGGGGGTCGGGCCGGGTCGGCCCGGACCCGGACCCCCCCGTTTCGAACCAGTTTTGGTTTTTGGCTCATAACTTGAGCCTCGGACCTCCGAATGACGAACCGTCTGCGGCAACGCGATCCTTGGATCGAGACGGTCGTTTCGGTATATTGCACTCAAGGTTTCGGTTAACTTTGAGTTCGGCCGGGTTGGTTCGTTCACGAAACCAACCGGGCCTTCGGAGCGGAAACGCTCATATCTTGAGCTACGGACGTCCGATTGACGCGCCGTCAGTCGCGTTGTGTTCCTCTTAGTGAGATGGATATTTTGGCATACTCCGCCCGAGGTTTGGACGCAGGTGGAGTGCGGTCGGGTTGGTTTTGCCTTAAAAACCAACCGGGCCCCGGAGACGAAAATGCCAATAAATCTCAGACCGGGCGTCCGATCGACGCGCCGTCTGTTGCGTTGAGTTCCTGTTGACGTTACGGAACTTTTGGATACATCAACTTCGGTCTTCGTGACAGTTGATGTATCAGCCTCTCGGCTCGTGGAGCGGATCCTCCGTACGAGCTTGCTGTGTGCGGGAACCCTAGTGCTGGCTGTGACTGTTCTACTGCTACGACTGCTACTGTGACTGCGACGACGACAGTACAGAGATCCTGTGTGGATTTGACGACGACAGTACAGAGATCCTGTGTGGATTTGACGACGACAGTACAGAGATCCTGTGTGGATTTGACGACGACAGTACAGAGATACTGTGTGGATTTGACGACGACAGTATAGAGATCCTATGTGGATTCGACGACGACGACTTCAGCACTCAGCGATCCTACGTGGATCAGTGCTACAGGTCCTGTGTGGGCCCGATCCTGTGTGGGTCCTTGCGCTCAGCGGTTCTGTGTGAGCCAGCACCTACAGGTTCTGTGTGAGCCCGATCCTGTGTGGGTCTTCTGCGGGGGTTAGTTACCTATCGATCCTTCGTGGGTCCGACGACTTAGATGGATCAGTGATCATCTTTATCGTCCTTGAAGAAGTGTACCTGTGTGAGCTGAATCCTGTTGCTTTCCTGTGTGGATTGTGTTGTGCAATCCTGTGTGGATTATGTTTTGCTTTCCTATGTGGAATACGTATACTTTCCTATGTGGACTGAGTTGTACTTGGGCTCGGAGGTTGGAGCGTATTTGAATTGATGACTTAGGTATATGTATGGGCATATACCTAAGCAATGTCGGTTGTTACTTCGTGATTGTACTTTTCTTCGTGGTTTATCCTTTGTGGATTTGAGAGACCTTCAGGGGTCTCGAGGTCCCAACTGAGTAGCTTATACTCACCCCTGCACGGGCTTTGCCCGCACTACGTTGTGTTGGTTGCAGACGACGGACATCGTTGACCTTAGCTGAGGCTTGCACAGCGGGACGGTACCCGGAGGTGGACCACTGGGCGGGACGTGCTCGGAGCGGACGGCGGGACCCGTGGAGCAGAGGAGCTATCTGTACCCACCCTTCAGGTGGGATTACCAGTGGACAGCTCGGTGTAGCGGCTTTTACTTTTCAGTTGCTGTTTTCCCTTTCGAGTTGTACTTTACTTTCAGTTTGGGTTTGTATACTGGCCCATTTACTTTTCCGCACTTTCAGTTGTACTCTGCTTTTGTTTAGTGTTTACTTTCCGCTTGCTTACTCTGTGGTGTTTGTTTACTTTTCAAAGGCAATGCCTTCCCTTTTTACTGGGATTTACGCCTTGGTGCTAGTCGCCAGCCCCTGGCCTATGGAAGGCGGGCTTGGGGTAGTCACGGCACGGACCCCGAGGGCGGGTCGTGACATTTTAGACATAAATTTCATGATGTAAGTAGAATCATTGTTGCAACTTATAGTAACAAAATTCTTATTTCAAGACATTCTTTGAAAATAACAGTGATATCTAATAACCATATTCCAATTATAATGAAAAATTAATATCATATAAGTAATACTATGATGGGAATCCATTATTCCATAAGTATATGTTTTTGAATAAAAAGATTTAGTTAGGAAATAAACAAACATTCATTAGGAACAAATACATTGTTCATCTAAATTAATTATCCCAATGGTTGCATTGGATATTAAATAATTCCCTACGATAAAAAAGTCATTTTCAAGCGATAGACTATATTTATGTAAGGGTACACATCTCTATTTGAGATGGCGGGATCAAGATTGAATTTGGTTTAGTCAATAATTTAAAGGAACATATAGTTCAGATAGTAACTATTTCCACAAGTGCATGTGGAAAATTGAATGTTCGAGAGATAGATATTGCGTAGAAAGGATAAAACCATGGTGATGGTCATGTATTCACCGCGTTCAGTGATATATTATTCATTGTGAAAAATATTTTCTATAGGTAAGAACTATATGAAAATTATATGAGATTTATAATACTAGTTAAAATTCAATAATGGATTCCTTGTATCAATGTGAAAAGGGGACTATTATTTTGAATACTGTGGTGGGTATTTAGGTGAGTTGATACATGGATGGTACAAGTGTAGTGCCAATAATGCTTTATGGGTCATTCTACTTCATTATGACTAAATCCATTAGAATTTTACTTGTCATATCAAATTTCATGATCATATTATTAGGCATTTTATGTCATTACCATCAATCATGGAAGGTGTTTGTACGATGCAACCAATAAGGGATTCTCTCATAAAAGCATTCTAATAAAGGTTTCATGTTACTGATATCTATTTTATTATTGAAATAAGCAATTGGATAATAGAATATAAATTTGGAATAAATTATTTTTATGTTTCTACTAGATATTAGTGGGATCTCTAAGTTTTTCCACATAAAATATGTTCGACAACATATGGAAATAAAATTGTTCTTCAAGTTAGTTAAGACCAGGATGAAAGTTATTCTCCAGTGATTGTCTTAAATTAGAAACCTAAGTTCTAGGGAAGTGCATCTACTAAGGTAGATCTTAATGTTTCTTATACCTAGTCAATTGTGCATATACTGAAATAGTATATAATAATAAAATTTGGAACAATTCAAGAAAGAATTATTACTTATGTCACATGGAATAATCTCTCCAGGATGACATGTCCTGGACATGAGAGGAGATAAACGTGTTGAGTTGAAATCCATATTCTAAAGTGACGGATCAATAATGTATACAATGATATGTAAAAGAAAAGATATTTCTATAATATACTTCATTGTAGGTAAATATTAGTAATATCTAAGAGAACTGCAAGTGAAGCAATCAAAACAATCAAATTATACTTCAACAGGTACAAACGATATACACCTGGGAAGTGGACTAGAAAGGGTACTAGTTTTAATGGGGCACAAACTATTCTCACTTAGATCTATGTGATCTATTATTGCAGTTAGGATACGGTGATGAGAGATACAAGTTTATATAATCCATTCATTTCTATAACTACAATTAATGAGCATGTTGCAGCTTATGAGGTAGCTAAGAAGCAATTATATGTGACGATTTGTTCTAGTTATTGGAATCATACCTAGTATGAAAAGTATTATCATAATATAAATTATGATATTTTTACTAAACAAGATGTCATGTTATGATAGAGGATAAAAGGAATATACATTGGCTTACCATTTCTGGAGATGTTTTTATCCAGGAGATAAGGTCAGAAATTGAAAAATATCCACACAGTGGAATCATGGAAGGCCTAGTAGATGAAGTAATTATTCAGAAGAAACATTATCTTTATCATGATAGTAGATAAAATTTTCTATTACAATGTTGGATCTAGTGTAAGTGGGAGTGTTGAAATAATGGGTTCCCTAGACCCAACTATTTAGTACTTTTGATTACCATATAGTTTATACAATTAGTTATACATTGTGTATTCTTATCATTATACTCTTTAATTTATTGTTTCCACTATTTAATGGTAATGTCTATAGATTAATTTCCATATCAAAAGGTTATAGTAGTTCCCAAGCTATAATGAGAACCTCTAGATACTAGGACATTAATCTTAATGAAATGTCTTATGGTCTAGAGACATCTTAATAACTAGACATAGTAGATGTTTGAATATCCGGTGTTGGGGGATCATAAGCATTGATATTTCATCTCATTAAGTCTTCACTTGGTGATTTATAGTAGTTAGATTATGAGGAAAGACCTTCTAATAGGAAGACCACATGTTTTGAGTGTTATTGGATGTTCATATATACAATCATGTGTAATGATCTCCTGACTTGAGATCATCGTCAATGTATACCATTTAATAGTGTACTTTGATGCAAGATGAAAACTATGATATTGAAATCATGGTGAGATAGGTTGTTTTAGGTGCGTCTTTGGTGGCATGATGTTGGTTGAATGATAAAGAAAATATTTTTAAATTATAGGTTGAGGAAGTTATACATCTTGGGACATATTGATCAGGATGATAGTACCATGATAAATCCATGTCCATGTTAGTCCAAGGTAAATCCTTCACGTCATAGAAACTAATAATAATAGAAGAAAATGATAATAACACTGGTGTTTATACTGCTTTATGAGATATTAAAGACAATGAGATTATATTAAATAGTTCTTGTTTATAATTTGGTTATCAATTCTGTGACAATCCTTATATCTTTATGGGATATGATGGGTTTATAGATCTAGATCTTGTTCTGTGAATAATATTCACTACTATTAATGAATCTTCTCTATTTCGTAGACTAGAAATTTTGCATATGATGGGCCGCACCGTAGGGATATGGGGAGTGTCGAAGGAGATACGATCACCAATGAAATAAATAAATTCACATTATTAATGTTATGAATAGTTGGAATTTTATTTACTTATCTATTTAAAATTTTTAAAGAAAATACTTAAATATAATAATTGAATGAATATTAGTTATATATATATATTTAAGGTTCAGTTATTTTTTGTGGGAATGATGTGTCGTGTTTAGGACTCATTTATTATCATGAAATATTTTAAATTATTATATGAATGTGATAATAATTTTTATGGCTTAGTTCCATAGTCATAACATGTTGTCTATTGTGTGTTAATAATTCGGGGGTCGGGAGGCAATTCTGGGTAATTTATAAAGACTATATAAATAGAAGAGGATAGGAATTCACTAGTGAATTTTTATGACCTTTCCCTCTCTTATTATCTCTCCCACAGTCTAGAGATATAGTATCTAGATCTAGGATCTCGGCTTGAGCTCCCTCTCAGGCATCGAAATAAAGGTGATGTTGTGTTCGTCGGAGCGTCGAAGGTGTCATCAAATCTCCATGCCATTACCCGAAATTCTATGAACGATTCTCTCGTAGTTTCTTGAAGCACGTGTGGGTGATCTGGAAGAATTGGGATTAAAATTGTTCATGCAGTGATCACCAACTACGAGAAAACATTGTGTGCGGATTTAAATCTAAATCAGATATTTTAGAGTTAATTTTAGTTCTTTCAACCCTTCATGGGACATATTCAGCTTCAACTGAGCAGCAATGCTTTGACGTCGAAACATTCATGTCGTACTTCGGTGATTTTTTTTTTGAAAATATCATTTCCTGGGCTTCCCATGTGTGTGCAGTAACTATTCTTCTATGTAAAATAGTATGTGATAATGTTTTAAAAGTAATTGCCTCACTAAAAGGTCATTATAGTTCCCCACAGTGATGAGAAATGGGATGTTTTATGACAATATTCTTAAATATATGTTATATTACCAGATGATATCATTTTAGGGACACAAATTATACAAGATATCATGGGTGGAGAATCATAGGACTCTGAGGCCAATTTTCATGGTGTACACCATTGGTAATATCTAGTATACGATATTATGAGAATGAGACTCCCCAGTAATAAATACACATTTATATGTGTCATTGGAAGTTCCTATCTGCGAACGTGTGTACTAATCCTTAGACATTAAGATTATTATTAAAGATTATTACGAGTCTCATAATTTAATGTATTGATGAAAACCGTCATGATGTATATTCACGAAGACACTATTGGAAAACAAGGCTATACCTACAGTTATACAAAAACTATGGGTATAGGTCCAACCTATACCCACAGTTTTTAATGAATCGTGGGTATAGGTTTTGTGGGAAAAACATTAACAGGAAGGGAATATACCCATGGTTTTAAAAAAACTATGGGTATACATTTCACAGGAAAAAATCAAGGGAAAGAAATATAAGCACAATTTTTCTAAATAGTGGAAATACATTTCACATGGAAAAATCTCTGAGAAGAACCACTATGCACAGTTTGACCAAACTGTGGGTATAGGTTGGCCTCTTATTATTTCATAATAATATTAAATAGTTTAATATAATTATATATATATATATATTTCTATATCAATATAAAATGGTCTATAAGGTAGTGGTATGTTCGTTGAACTGTACGTGGTAAGTGCTGGGATCAAATTCTAGTGAATGAATTTTTTTGTAAATGACATATACCCAGGGTTTGGTCAAACCATTGGAATAAGTCTTTACAGATGCCTCCCCACCATGGTTCCTAAATCCATGTTTATATCCAATACTCTGGGTTTTAGGGTCTATACTCATAGTTCTATACTGTCGGTATATGGTTTTTTCCAGTAGTGTGAGGTAGGGTATGTTGGGTGCATCACAAGTAATATTGCATTATTAAACAGTGAGAGAAATGATTTTCCCCTTCTGTTCTTTAATTAATGTTTATATCTTATGACCTATCATAGAAATGATATATCCTAAATAAATACACGGTGATAGTGTTCTATAAAAAAGTTTTATTTACAGAAAGTCAAATAAAGAGACTTCGAGAACATAGTTTGATGGCACAGGTGTGCAACCTTCTTGATTAGAGATATCGTGATACATGTATTAAATTACAAAATGATCGTATGTATGAGGTATTATGTCGTTTTAGTATTAAATTCTTTTTATATGTTTTTCATGGCATGCTGCTAGATGTTAACCTTGGCCTTTAAGGTGCATCACCAAATTCCATTGACAAAGTGGCCTAGAGGGCTGACCACACAATAAGTGTATCAAGAATCTCATTAAAATAGTATTTTTTAATATATCTAATATGTTAAATAAATATTATTTTCACACATGGTTTAATAATTATTCATGTTTTCTTAATCACAAATATTCCATCTCTAGTTACTTGAGAGAATATAATGTGAGCTGAATATTTAATAAATTTTTAATTTCTATTTGGTGAATAAAATATTTATTTATTTATTGGTAAATTATAAGTGATATTTATTTATTAAATAAATATTAATTATTCAAGGCTCGGTAAATATTATGGAGGAATGGCGGACTGAGTTTTTAGGTTTAGTGATATATATTTAATATTATTTTATTAAATAATATTTAATTTAATTCGAAAGTTAAGTGCATGTCAATTAAATAAAAATATTATTATTATTTTAGACAATGGGTTCCACAAGGTTTTAAATAAATATTAAAGTTAACTTCTGAAAATATTTATATCTATTCTATAGCGGTATTTAAACTGAATTATATTATTTTCCACAAATCCAATTCATTTTGTGTTGTGCACAATGACAGCCGAAGATACCACCCTTAAGCCATAAAGAGATCCCTCTCCAAGAACTTTCTTAAGAATAGAGAGTGTTATTGATCCACCATTCACTCTCAAGTCAAAAGGGATCAAGTAAAATACATTGGAAGTGATTCTCATGGTGATCAATGGTGAACGACAAAATCAGGCTAGGACCTGGAGATTTCTATGGTGACGTTCAGAGATTCATGGAACACATGTGGATCATTACTAGATTGAATTTTAATATTATTTCTACCACACAATAACCCTACAACGTTGATATATTTTCAAATACATTAATGAAAAAATAATTCTCAAAAAATAATTCTTTAATTTATTAAATTAATTATAAATAATATCGATGATCCGCTCTATGGTTCTAATGTTTTATTCATTTTCTTCTCTTTGAATCAATTTTTTTATCATGGTATTTATCATTGTGTAGATAATCCATTGATCATTGATCATGAAAAAACAAAATGTGGGGCATAACCCATCGCATGATTCCACTACGTCCAGAACCTATATCACTTACTAGAGTTCTGAATAAAGTCAACACTCATCATACATGTCTTAGATGGGTTTAATATTCTTCATATGTATCCCTTTTTTAAGAGTTTTTTCATAAAACCTCAGTAATAATTTTATCAAATTCCTTCCCCAAATCAAGGAAACCCATATGAAACTTTTGTGATTTTTGCCGATAATTGTACATCAGACCCCTAATACAATAAATTTCTTATGTGGTTTAATGACCATGTGTAAAACCAAATTGATTATTAGGATCTTTATTTTTAATTTGAATTCTCTGTTCAACTACTCTCTACCAATGTTACAAGTTAAAAATCACAAGCATTAGGCCACTATAATTCCAACAATAGAAAATGTATCCTATATTTTTATACACAATTACTGGAGAGATATTACATTATTATCACAACAGTTTGGGTGAGGGGGATACATAGAAATAATTAAAACATTTGACACCTACAAGTACGCAGAGAGGCTTGATCTCAGGACCTCCTACAAGACCCCTCAAATGCGTAATCACTAGGATCTACCACCGAGGGAAAAATATCTTCTTTTATTCATTATCCATTTCCTTATATTTCATAATATCATTAAATAACCCAATGAAAAAATTAATACCCAACTCCCGTAGATATTTTTTCAAAGCTCAATATAGTTGTCATATAACTCAACTACTTTATCATTTTCTATCCTTCTTAAAGATTCTTTTTCCTCAAAAATAAAATGTTTTTATAATAGATGTAATTTAGTTCCTCTCTACTAATTTTGAGATTATCTATGTCTAATACACACATCCACTTGTCATTTAAGAGATAATTAAATTAGAATCCCCATTTTACATAATTTCATCATCCTTAAAAAGGGTACATACATTTTCATCTTTTATGGACCAAACATGATCTAAATCTCTAGATTTTACCTCTCTACCTTATTCTAAACTATAGAAATTTCAATAGAGCCCAAGAATATTTTTTACTACAAAAGTATAATGGTTTAAAACTGTCTTGTTTTGCTTTAACTTTATAGTGAAATTTCTCATTACACCATCATGATTCATTCACTTTAATAAAAAACCCTTTACTAGAATAGAAGTAGCTATACTGAATATACTTTTAGCCACTTCATGCCACATGTAATTAGCAGTTCCTTGAACTTCCTAATCCACTTCTTTCAAAAGTGTGTTCTTAAATTCCATTATAAGGTTGTTTTTTAGGAATCTCCATATGATTATTGGATTCCTTAATTGTTTTAAATTTCAATTATAATTCATAACTTGTAGGTATAAAACTAATAATTGATGTTGGGTGGTCAAACTTGTTAGAGTTTGTGTCCTAGAGCCAACTATTTGTAGTTTGATTACATGATTATTTGATTTATTAAATATTAAATTAATCACCTTATTATATATTTTCCACTCTTATGCATTAAAATAATGTAATATTGTCCTAGATTATTTTGCACATGGATAATGCCATAGTAGTTCCCCACTATGATGAGAACCTTGAATTGCTATGATAATATTCATAATATAGTAATATAGTTGGATAACATACTATGAGGAGACACATAGTATATAGACCATTCTGTATGAGTACTCTTAAGAAGATGAGACTTCTTCTCATAATGTTCACATTTGGTAATCTAAATGATTGAATATTATGAGAATAGACCCACCAGTAGGAATTCTGCAAGTTTTTGTGTCATCAGGTATTCCTATATGTTAATGTGTGTAATTTCCCTTACACATTATGATTATCATTAATGCATGTCACATATCATGTACTTCGATTTGGTGATGAAAACCATCACACCACATGTTGGTGGTATTCATGGTACATTGGGTGAATCATGAATGATAAGTTATTAATAGATAAGTGAAGAAAGGATTTTTCCCTTTCATATTTATAGAATTTGATATCTCAGTGCTTTGATTGAAATATAACCATCACCCTAAATTTGATGGTCATGGTGTAATGATGATTTAATTTTAGATAGTCAAAGACTGATGAATCAAGAAAATAGGTTGATGACACCGTCATGCTACTTGGTTAATGAGATATTGAGAAAAATGGATTTTATTGCACAGTGAGCATTCATATGTTGTTGTCATCATTGTAATATTATGTTCTTTATCTTGGGTGTCTTGAACCATTGCTTGAAAATAATCTTGGACTTTAGGTAACTACGCCTAATGTCAATGAGAAATAATCATAGAGGGTCACACACTATGTTTTTTTGGTGGTCTCAATTAAATAATATTATAATTTAATTAATGGAATAAATATTATTCTCAATACTAACAGATAATTTAATTTAAGTTATATTGACCAAATAAATTTAATAAAAAAAATTATTTATTGTATTGTGAATAAAATATAATTATTTATTTTATTGATATTTAATAAATATTAATTAAAAGTTTGTGAATAAAATATTTATCTAAGAGAATAAAATTTTTATTCAGAAGTTCAATAAATTCAAGAGGAGTTCTAATAGACAAATATATTTTCTGGTGATAAAATAATTATTTATGAGTCATAAAATATTATTTTTCCATTTTGCGCAAGTTGTCACAACACAAAATAATAATACTATTACTGTTATTATGTGGCATGGGATTTTATTAATGGTTATAAATATATTTAATGGTTGTTATGATATTAAATTTTGTAACTGAAATCCCAACTCTATCTATAGATTACTACATCTATTTTTTAATTCAATCGAATCTAAATCCATGTTTGATTATAGAGAATTCTGGCACACAATGAATTCTCGCTCAACTTCTCCCCCTCTCTCACACTTAAGAACAAGAAACCCAAGAGATAATTTCTTCAATACTAATGAATGGGTGATTAAGAATAAATAATGAAATACATTTTATTCTCTACACTAGCACCCAAAGAGGGATTGGCATTTCTCAGACACCATTTATGTACATGTGAAACACCTCTTGAGGGATTCTACCATTGGATACAAGCAACCACAATGAATAAAATCAGAAAGTTCCTTTTCGAATGATCAACAATCATCAATGAATAAATATCATTAGCATATGTATTTAATTCTTCAGATATTAAATACAATAATAATAAATTTGATGTGAAATATCGTTACTCATGGTTTTATGAAATGATTATAAAATGATATTTTTTATATATCACCCACCATCAAACGCTTCTGCTGCACCCAAAACCAACAAGTGGTATCAATGTGTTTACATTAAAATTTATAATTATTTAATTGATTACTGATCTATGTACAATTGTGGTTATATTTTATTTTATGTTATTCTTTTTTAACCATATTGAATTAACAAGTTATCAACTTATTAATCATGTTGGTTCAGTGTTTCATTTTATTAAAGGATTATGAACAAATGAAGAACTACCAGAGAAGAAATTAGGATATTCCAAATCATTGGTCTGTAAGACTGTGTTACACAGCGTGCATCCAGAGAACATGCTATATACCCATGCACATTGTATCTAGATGCACTGAGTAATTAATTACACGTGGTGCTTTTATTTCACAATACGTGTCAAATGGGGTAACTGGGAACATGGAAATAAGATGAAGGCTGTGTGATTGGCATGTACACACCATGTAGTCTAGATAAGTCAACACACCCATGTCTCAGGAAAGTGACTAGGACATATAGAAGCCGAGGTACCTGGCATATAGCTGCATGTACATGCCGTGAAATCAATTATTATTGTACAAAATTAAAATTAAATTAAATTTAAAATTACAACATTAAAACATTATTTTATTGATTATTACACCATTGTGTGTTTGAAAATTTAAAAATGGTTTTGATTAATTTTAAAATATCATTTAATTTATAGTAATTAATAAGTCATTAGTGTTTCTACCATTTATTTTCCACGAATTCCTTTAATGAGGGGTATATCCAAATAAGATCATATTATCATTAAGATGAAAGGGACTTAATTAATTAATTCAATTGTGTTAATCTTAAATAATAAAAAGAAAAAATTGCTAAACGAATTCTATCTATTTGCTTTTGTGTTTTCATTTCATGTGTGACCGTTCACAAGCCTGAAAAAGACCTTTGTCTGTGTTGTAATTTATTTAATTGAATTTATTGTATGGAATTTCAATTATTTAATATTAAATTAAAATATGGTATGTGAGTCATCTATCCCTCTATTATTATGTAGGACCTATGTGTCTAATGATATTTATCAATTCCCTTTAACCAATCTTTTTGTTCCCTCACTTACATATGAGTAATAAATATTTTTAATTAATGGAGCATACCATGGTGCATGGGGATGGTTCAAGATGGAACCATAATGACACCAACTCGGTGATACATAGATGGAGAAGTGTAATATTGTAGTTCATGCCAATTCTATCATAAGGAGTTATTTTCACTCGGTCATAGGTTGATTTATTGTCCTCTCATTAAATTATCCATTAGATATGATCATGATCGGTTAATTTAATTAATTAATTATTTTCATACTAATGCCTTAAAATTCTATTTATTAACACAATACCACCACCACCAATTATTTTTTTAAGATTTTATTAACGAAGAAATGGGCTGAATGAATTAATATGCAAAGACATCATTGAATATAAATTGATTATGAATAAATGTTTTATCCAAACATGGTTAATTAATTAAGTAAACATCCACTTATATATTAACAAGATTTGTAATGGATAAAAATAGATAAAAAGTTATGAATAATAAAATAAAATACCTCAATCTAATATTAATCCAAACTAAGCCTTTCACTACTTGATTAGAAACAAAACTCGAGAGAACTATGTGTAAGAACAACCCTTATTGGGAAATATACTTTTATAATGGATGTTTGTATGAATGTTTCATGTTGAAATAACCATTTTACATCAATAGGATTAGCCGTTTCTAGACATGGTGTAATTTTAAGGCTCGTGTTGAGAAAATACAAGCTAGGATTTTTGGATTTGGGAATCTTCTCAACGGATCTCGGAGCTTTAAGGCCACAGTTGGAAAAGACTTTACTACCTTAATACCTTCAAAAAACAATCACCAACCCTTGTTTGGGTTATGATAAGGGGAATATGGATCATTTCCACTAGAATTTCCTAGAATCTAGACATTATAAGTTCAATTGTTAGGGTTATTGGCACATGATAAAATTGTAGGAGATTTAATAAAATCAATTAATTTTTTCTCACAAGATCAGTAGTTAAGAAATGTTCTAATAATCTGCTCTTTTAATTGTAGATTAAAATGAAAATCTCTCTATCTCTATAATCTATATTGGATAAAGACAATCTCCTCACTGGATGTATCTTCTAAGAGTGTTTCAGATGCCTTTAGGATTTTCTATGCTAGGAACAAAAATATTATGTGATATAATCATCAATGCATGATCTACCAACTGAAGAGGTGATTGATCAAGAGTTCCTATCCTACAAAAAAATATGAACCACACATCTGGAATTAAATTCTTGATGCATTCATCTATGTCTCATAAAATCATGAAGTCTCACAAAAACATGGATGTGTATAGCATGCTTGAGCATCTCTGTGGTCTTTACCAAGAAGAATATGGACATGAATGTTATGAGATTTACAAGGACCTATTTCCGAGTAATCTTAAAGAGGGTTCCCTATCTAGGCCCCACATAGTCAAAATCCTTATCAACAATGAGAACCTAGTGGTTCTGGGGTTTAAACTCCCTAAATAACTGAGCACTGATCTCATTCTGGCATCACTCCCTCAGAGCTTATCCATTTTTTTTGAATTTTAATATGAACAACATTGATATGTATCTACCATATATTCTTATCCACATTCACCATGTACATAAATATATTATGTTTGAAAATACATATGTCTTTATGGTGAAAAAACAGAATGTAAAAGTAGATAGATTTATGCCCAAAACATCTTCACGCTCATTCAAGAAGAAGAATATCACAGGGGAAGCAAGATATCATGATGCTATCGATTTCGCATGTGGCATGAAGGGCCAATGGAAGAAAAAATGCATCCATCTAAAGAAGTGTGTGGAAGCTTCATGTATTTTTAAAAGCACTAAAGATTGTCTCCTATCGACATTTCCAGGTTCTGATGATCGGCTAATGTGTATATCAACACTTGGGTTGAATCCTCGATGATGATACTTTTTAATAGTCGATTATTTTTAGGTTTATTTAATTTTGATTGGGGGGAGGGGGGTTTGTTTTCAGAGTATAAATGAAGTGATTAATGGTTGGTGTTTGATGTAAAATTTTCATAAATATTGGGGTGAGTTCATCATAAGGTACTTAAGCTTGTGGTGTCCTTGAGCATTTCTTTTTATTTCATTAAATTGACACCCATGTCACAACTTAACATTGATTGGAATTCCCAAGTGTTATGGCATTAATACAATCCTTATCATAAATTAGAGTTCTAATATTAATCATATCCTATTTAGGTTAGCATATTTATGGTTTCAATAATCCATGATAACCACTCGTTAAACAAAACAAGTCATTAATCCCTGACATGTTAATTCCAATAAACACAATGTTAATTAAAAGAATATTCATCGAGAAAAAGTTATCAATCACTTAACATACCTAAATTATAACTCACCGTAATGAGAGATTTACTCATACATTAAGATGATTAGTAATATATTTTATTATATTATTTATGATGAATTATAATAAAAAGAAAATAAAGGGATAAGAAATGAATTGTGCGTGAACACACACACACAAACAATGATTAGATTTAAAAACGAAATTTAGATTGAATGAGAAAGATAAATAAGGGAAGGGGTTTCAACTTGATTAAAAATATTTTAAGATAATTAATATTTAAGAATAGAGTTTGGATAATTAAAAGAGAATATGATGAATAAACTTGCATTATAATATAATTACAAAAAACAAACACTTACAAATTATAAACGAAGAACAACACAAAAGTAAATGAAAAAAGAGAGAGGAGGAGTGGTCACTCAAATGAAAACATGAGTATGGAAGGTCCCCCCTAGAATTTGGAAATAATTTGGTCATCAAAATATTTTCTCCAATCTTCTGAAATTCCATCCTCATGCATGGAGAAGATGGGGTTGTATTTATAGTCCAAGGAGGTGGACTATTTGCATTCAAAATCTACCCCTCCACTTGCATCACCAATTTTTCCATCTAGACAGTTAAATCTAGAGATATATTGTTCGTTAATGTTTTGTATAATAATTTTTTCTCACTAATATCAATATTTTGAGGCATTTGGACTTATGGATCCTTTATTATGGTGATTTTAATAAACAATGATAAAGTATCCATTTCTACCCATGCTTTTCAATGGAAAAAATGTGAATGGATTTTTGAATAGGAAAATGCCTTAAAATCCTAATTATTTATTCAAAATTTTCTAGAACCAATATCTCTTATTTGACACTGAAAAATATCTGCACTGATTGATTTATAGATCTGGAGAAGAGGCAATTTTGGTGTGTTGATTTCCCTTACCATCCAGAATGGTGGGATGGACATCAAATCATCATTTGGGTGACTTGTTATTAGAGTTGGGACCTGAAAGTTTTATCCATGACTACTTTTATTTTTCCCCAATATTTGGAGTGTAATAAAATAGTTTGGACTTCTGGATTGATCCAAATAATTCAATCTTCATAGTTGGTCGAGTTTCATCCCAAATTCTTTGGTTATTCTTATGTGGTACATATCACCATTAAAATTGATGAATTGGCCCCCAATCCCAGCAAATTAAATGTTTTATATTGAATTTGGAAGCCTAAAAAATAGGAACAATGCAATTTGGATAATTAGGGTGAAATTTATAATTAAAATACTAAATAGACTCTATTGGACTACTTAAAATAATATTCAAAAACTATATTTAATATTAACACATGAGTATCTCACACAAATTATGCCCTTTTGAATTAAATTTACTAAAGGGAGTATACAAAAAGTTATGATAATATTAAAGACATAAACTCCCCCACACTTAGTCTTGTGCATGTCCTCTTGTGCAACAATGATAAAAACATAAAAAATAATTGTCACTCACCACAAATTATTAACATTTTCCCCCACTTAGGGGAGGTTTATAGTATTTCACTCATCCATATTGAATTTCACACCAAATTGTTATAGAAACAATGTTACAAAAAAAATATTTTTTTTCATGCTAAAATTTAGAGATGGAAAATGTGGGAACTCAAAACTCACTCCTCTCAAGATGATTAAATTCATTTATAGAGGTTCACTCTTTCACCAACCAAAAGTGAAAATCATAGAGTTTTAAAGAGATCTATTCTTCCATTCCCTATCATAAATTAAACAAGATTCAAGATGTCGTTTTAAGGGGTTTTCTATGGCTATGGGATGGTGGGAATTCAATATTCAATTGAATAGAAAGAGGGTTAAAAAACCAATATGGAAAAAAGAAATGCACAATATTTTTGAAATAAAAAATGGAATTAAATGGAAACACATTTTCAAAAGGGAATAATTGTGTGAATCAAGACACAAAAGTGAATGGAAATTTTAAGGGAATGAGACGATTAAATATTTACAAAACACGAAACTCCTCCCCATGACATAAGTGTTATTTTTTTCTTTTATTTTTTTTTTCTGAAATTTGAACATGAAATAGATCTCACACTCATCTACCAACCGATGATTGATCTTCCCATGATAGAAATTGTAATAGTTATAACAAGATCAAATGTTGAGGAAGATTTATTTTTTACCCACCCAAGAAATGTACCTTTTTTTATTTTTCCATAATTTTTTTGGAACACTTTTCAATAACATTTGAACAAGATAAATATATATACATTCCAGAACCCCACAGAATGACAACATCTCCCCCACACTAAAATGGATTATTTCCCTCAAGCATATGATAACATGGTGAAGTCAACAAAGCCTACCCAAAATGAAATCAATCCCCCCCACACATAAATTTAAATAAATTATTCAATAAAAACCCATGTAGTTATTGGGTGGGATATGTTATTGGGATTGTAATGTGGATATAAAAGAAAAGGTTTTCGTAGGATTTAATGGTATTTCAAAAGGAGGAGTAATTTAAGGTTAAATGGAGGCTATTTCAGAGTTGGCATGCTCGTGAAGTTTCGAAAATGCCTCTATCTTATTAATGCACACTAAATTAGGAAATTTAGTTTGAAGGTCCACAAACTCCAAATTAACAAATGGGGGTGAAAAACACATATTTTGAAAAGCCAATGATAGGTGTCCCTATCATTAAATCTAATGTTGTTCCTCGCAGTTGGGGAAAATCATTTTCCAAATAAAAAATTGGGCATTAATTTTTTTTCGACATAATATTATTTGTCCAAATATATGATGAAAACAAATTATTTGTAAGATAAAACATGTCTTTTGATGCCCCAAAATGGTTGGACAACATTTTAAAATTGGAAGGTGAGTAAGTATGAATCATAATTTTGTATATTTTTTAAAATATTTTTTTTAGGTTTTTTTAGTTGTTTATAAAGACACACCCACATAAAAGAGAAAGAGTAAATAAAAAAAGTGTGATGAGGAAAGTGGTAAAAAACAAAATGAGAATGAGTGAGGAATAATAATAAGATAGATATATAGAGAGAGAGGGAGAAGAAGAGTTAAAGGAAAATAGGTGCCCCCTGGTTTTGATTTGGTGGTTTTCCATATCCATCCAGTGGTGGGTCAAATGAAGAAGATGGGGATCTGATGGAAGTCAATGTGGTTCTTGGATTGTGTGTCCTCTCATGTTGATTCTTCAACTGATGTCCATTAACTGTGAATGTATTTTATAAAAAGGGGTCTTGGACTTTCACTACACCAAATGGGTAAACATGAGAAACAATAAAATTAACTTCCCAATGAGAATTAATCTTATTTCGGTGACGAAGAACTGTAGAGTTGAAAAGGAATACCTTTTCACCTTCATGGAAAAAATTTATCAGGATGTGTTTGTCAACGAGTACCTTAAAAAAAATTTAGAGATTAGAATTCTCGTAAGAATCAAGTCGAATCTCCTCCAACTCAACCAATTGCAACAATCTTTCTTCACCAGATTTTTCAAAATCAAAATTATAAGTTTTCACATCCCAAAATTACATGTTGCATTTCAATTGGAAAATGACATGATTTTCCAAAAACTAGATTAAAGGAGACATCCCAATTGGTGTTTTATAGGCAGTTCAATAAACCCAACGTGCTTCACCAAGTATTTCAGGCCAGTCATTTCGTGTGAGTTTTACAATTCTCTCAAGCACCATATTCACATATCTATTATAACGTTAATCCATTCCATTTTTTGGGGGTGATATGAAGTTGAAGTTTTATGTACAACCCCATTTTTTCAAAAGAGATTATATGGTTTTATTAAAAAAAATGTGTTCCCATGTCACTTATAAATGCACATGGTGTGCCAAATATGTTGAAGATGTGTGCCTTTAGGAACTCAATAACATTATGTGAATTATCCTTTCTAGTGGGATTAGCCTCAACCCACCTAGAAGCATATTCAACCTTAAGAAGAATGTATAAGAATCCATTGGAAAGGGGGAATGGTCCCATGAAATCTATGCCCCAAACATAGGAGATCTCACATAAAATTAAAGGCTTTGAGTAATTTAATTTCTATTTGAAATTGTTCCAAACATTTTGAAAGTGGGACATTATTGATAGAACTCATGCGATTCCTTGACGAGTGAAGGCTAGAAGATTACAGAGTCTAAGTCCTTTTGAGAGGTCCTTTTTGGTCCTATGTGGCCACCTCTAGGAACTGAGTTACATAATTCTAAGATGGAAAAAAGTTAATCTTCATCAACCCATCTCTTAATTATCATGTTAACCATGTAGTTTACAATTGAGGCATACCATGGTAACCTTGAAATGAGAGATAAAAGGTTCTCAGTGAGGAATTCAGGATCAATGATTTATGAATGAGAAGAATTATAAATTCTACTCAAGTGATCAACCACAATGATTTCTTTTCTAGGTCTACCTTTGATTTTATGGTCAAACTCTTAGAGCATTAGGATAAATATTATTAGTCTTAGTTTGGAATTACTTTTCGTAAGTAAGAACTTTATAGCAGAATGGTCTGTGAAGATGATTATTTTGGAACCTAAGAGATAGGGCCAGAATTTATCTAAAGAAAAAACCATAGTTAAAAGTTTCTTTTCAGGGACAATGTATTGAGATTGAGTTTCATCCAATGTTTTTGAGGCATAATAGATGACATGAGGAATCGTTTCTCTTATTTGAGCTATAACAGCCCCAACTGCTCTATTAGAAGCATCACACATCAACTAAAAGGGTAATGACCAATATAGGGGTTGAATTATCAGGGAAGATGTATGAGCGGTTTTGAGTTAAATGAATTCTCTCTTGCGATCCTCATCAAAATAGAAATTGACATCATTTTAGGGCAACTGAGTGAGTGGTAGGTAAATCCTACAGAAGTTATAGATGAATCACTGAAAGAAACCCACATTATAGAGGAATGAACAAATATCTTGAATAGTTTCGGGTTCTGGAAGTGATTGGATCACTTCAATTTTTGTAGGATCAACATAAATACCATATTTTAAAAATATGTTCCCTAGAAAAATCAAATTTTCAACCATAAAGTGACTTTTTTTAAACATTTACACAAGGTTACACTTGAAACACATTTTAAGGACTAGATACTGTGAATGCAAGCACAATTCAAATGACTCACCATAAAGGGTGACGTCATCCATGAAGACTTGCATGCATTTTTCAATGAATTCAGAAAAGATACTCATCATAAACCTCTAGAATGTTGCAAGAGAATTGCAAAGGCCAAAATTCATTCTTGTATATGCATGTGTTCCAAAGAGGAAAGTGAATGTAGTCTTTCTCTGGCCCTGAGGGGCGATTGGGAATTGGAATTAGCCGGTGTATCCATCAAAAAACAAATTGTGTGACTTTCCGGCTAATTGTTCTAGAATTTGATTAAGGAATCGAAGAGGGTAGTGATCTTTTCATACTTCAACATTCAATTTTCAATAATCAATTCACACACAACATTTTTTCTTCACTCGAGTTTTTACTACCTCCCCATCTTCATTTGTGACAATAGTGTTGGTCGGAGTGGACACTCAAGAGGGGGGGTGAATTGAGTTCCAATTAAAATTTCTATTTAAAATCCATTACAATAATCCCCCAATTTAAAATACTAATTGAATTGTAGTGAATTTGAATTAAAGAAAACTTTCAGTTAGGTTCTCAAGGGATTGATTAATTCCCAGTTATTCTAATCAGAAGATCAGGTTAGCTTTTGAAACTAACCTAATGATTTGAAAGTAATGAAAACACTTTCTAATTCAATTATCAGAGTAACTTTGAAAAACAGGTTAAGTTTTAAATCACTTAGCAGCAGAATAAAATGTTTTAGATAAAACTAAATAAAGTACAGAATATATAACCAAAAGGTTCAGTCTCAATCCAAGACTTAGACCTCTCAACAATTTATATAAATTTGATCCACACCCTGGATCGAGGTTCACAATAGTTTACAACTGTCCAAGGCAAAAACCTCTACCACAGTTCTTCGTGGGAAACAAAAACAACAGAAAATACTATTGTCCAGGTCACACATGACCTCTACCACTATCCACAGTGGGAAATAAAAGATGTAAAGAGTTTGAATGAGGATTTTAGATCCTCCATTTAATGTTCTAGAGACAGTGTATGTGTAAATTAAAATTGATGACACACATTGCTCGTAAAGTAAATAATAAATCACTGAGCAATATATAGAATTTAGAATGGCTCTAGTGATTGTAGTGTAGCTCTGGACTCCTTCGGATTTGATCAGAATTGGTTTTGAGTCCTCTTCTGGTTTTTGTCTGGAAAATAGAGTGTCGTCGGCTTGACATCCAGGTTCAGAGACATTGAAAATGTAGTCAATGATGTTCTTAAAAATCCTCGTGAAAGTAAAAAACTCTTATTGAGTAAGCTTGAGTGTGTATGGGCTTCTATGTCTTCTTGGTTGTGTATGTATATCTGTATCAGCTCTTCTTGATTATGTCGCTTGTATCACTTCTGTATGTATGTTCTACCTCTTTCAGAAACAGGGACTTCTTATCTTTATGGCATGAGCTCCGTAAAAAGAAATGATTTCTTTTTTTGTAGGTATGAGGTACGATTCCCGGACATCCAACATCCTTCATTAAATAAATGATAGAGAATTAAAATATACATGATATGATCGTTGGTTAGATTAAATAAATATAAAGAAATTAGGGCAGCATCGGAGTCTCTGGAACTATAGCTTTGAATATCGGTAGCCTTGTGTATCGGTAAGTATTTGTATCGGTAACCTCTTGTATAATGGTAGCCTTTATATCCTTAGACATCATGTATGTCTGTAGACTTGATCGGTAGCGGTAGACTTAATGTACCGGTGACCTTTTGTGAAACGGTAGCCTTTCTATCGGTAGACTTCCATCGGTAACTTGTCTGTAACGGTAGGCTTTCATAACGGTAACTTTTCTGTATCGGTAGGCTTTCATAATGGAAAATTGTCTATATCGGTAACCTTCAAGTATCGGTAGACTTTTGGTACCGATGGACTTGATGTATCGGTGTCCTTCACGTAACGGTAGACTTTATATATCGGTGGCCTTCACGTAACGGTAGACTTGTTCGTATCAGTAGGCTTTCAAGTAATGGTAGACATTATGTATCGGTGGCCTGTATCGGTATGCTTGTTCTGTAATGGAGACCACTTGTCTGTTTAAGAATTCTATTGGCAGAATGAGTTAAGTTAGAATATATATCCATCCAGTAACCGAATTCTATAAATATTGTAAAATATGAATATGTGCATGGTGTACAGAAATAATGAAATAAGTAATTAACCATTAATCAATATAGGGATTATCAAAATATAATTTAGCATAATTGGGATTATCAAAATATAATTTCAAATAATTCTCTAAAGGGTTCAATAATCTCACCCTTTTTGATAATCACAACTTATGCCAAAGTATTATGAAAATTAAAATTGTGTGAGAGGAAAAATTTCCAAAAAAAAATTTAAAACGATGTTCTCATTTTTTTCTTCCCCTTGAATTCTCCCCATTGCAATTACACTCCCAGGTCTCATTAGTTTCATTTTATCCCCCTTTGTGATTAACAAAAAGAAGGTTAGAATCAGAGAAATGTAGAGACTAAAAGAGAACAGATTACACAGAAACATAGTAAAGTAGAGAAAGTAAGAGAAACTTTCCATTAAATCACAAAAGATAAAAACTGATAAAGTCAGTATTACAAGAGAAAATACAAATGAATCCCATCAAAAACATCTAGAATCACTCAATCTTCCTCTGGAATAGGAGTCTTTCCCTTAGGACTAGAAGAGGGTGTAGGTTCAGATTGAGTAGATGGCTTGGGAATAGCTGAAAAAACAACTGGAGGTTCAGTCATTGAAACTATACCGGATCTGAAATCTGTGCTTCTCTTTGTGATCATAGGAGTTAAGATTCGAATAGCCTGAACTGGAGTCAACGGAGGTGTACTCCCAGAGGCAGAGGCAGGAAGAGCATGAGGTAAAATCACAGGTCTGGCATCCACATACAATAATGATAGCAACAGGTTCCTAAAATCCATAATAATACTGCCTCCTCTCTCCATTGCTGACTCAAAATCATCTCGGTTTTCAATGAATTTATCCATGGCAGGAGTACGCTCCCTGAGCTTACTAACCTGTTCTCTGAAAGCTTGAGTCACTAGAGGCAACATCATATTCTCCAGAAAGAGCTTGAAAAGATTGGTCATTTGATGCTTGGTATAGACTTTCTCAAATTAAGCATCCACCTAATTCTTAATTGCCTCTTGAGAAGTAGTAGCTGCCCGTAGCTGATCACGAAAAAAACTACTACCTTCGCTAGTAGAAGAAAGGATCTGAGTATCTGAGGTGCCACTGGTACTAGCCTTAGCCAACTCTTCCTGGATAACAGTTCTGATCTAATCAAGGTTCACAGTGGAGCTGGATGAAGGAAGGGGTTTAACTGAGAAAGCTACTATCTCCTTGAAAGATTGTGTCAGATTACTAACCACCTTATGAACAAGTTCATCTTGACTGTTCAAATTTTCTTTGACTGATTTCTTAAAATCCTCAAAAACTTCCACAAACTGTTTGACTACTTCTTTGATATATCTAATATCAGTATTCACTTGGGTTTGAGAGCTATTTATGGCAGTCAATGAAGAAATAGATTGTCTTAGAGAAACCACATCTCATGTTCAACATTCAATTTAAGTAAGCCATACTTAATTCATCCATAATTCCCCTCACTGGACTAGAAACAACACATCCCAGAGATAGCTCCAGGGATTGCTCCACGCTCCTCATTTCATCAACCAGACTATGCTTCAAATCTGCCACTGATTCTCTCAGTGCATCATTCATTTCAGCCTTTAAGGACTCAAGGTCCTCCTTAGATGCCAAAGTTTCAGCCACAGAAGGTAGGATAACTGTTTCCCTTTGGGGATGGTCTTCCTCATCTGAATCTTCATAATTATGTCCAAGAACCATGTATCCTAGATCTGATGTCCAACCTTCAATGTCATACAACACTGATACTGACACAAGATGCTCCCCCAAACATAGAGCATTCACCTGAGGAATCTCCTTCAACTATTCTACTTTAGGTAATTCCACAAATTCCTCTACAACTACAGAAGATTCAATAAACATTTTCTATAAGGTCTCAAAGACTCTCTCATTAACAGATGCTACTTCTGCTTCCTGCTCAGGCACTATCATGACTGTACTGTCTATCATAGGGCTCAAACTGAGATCTTCTTCTTCATTTTCCTCATCATCTACTTCAATAGAAACCTCCTTTTCTTCATGTGCAAGCTTATCTGATTCAGTTGCCTCATCCGCTTCAGAGGTGTCCCTAACAACATACGGATATTCTTCTTCTTCTTCTTCTATGGTCTCAGTATCATTGTCCTTTAGAATAGTTTCTCTATTTGGTAGTTATTTTGGGGGGCTAGCTGCTCCATGGAAATATTTTGGGGCATAGGACTATGAGGTAAATCAAGGTCTCCTCCTTCCTCAACTGATGTCTCTTCCTCCTCAGCTTCAGCTTCATTATCACTATAGACCGGTTCTGGATCATCTGGTCCAAGACCAGGATCCCTCACATCCTTTGGTCTAGCAGGATGATCCACACGAGTGTACTTTTCATATACTTTACCTTCATAATTAACCCATGATTTCTTCCAAGGGTTCCATCTAACTTTCATAAACATACAAACAGTCCTGGTGACGCAAAAGTTATCCTTAACCACAACAGTTTCATCCTAAGGTCCAGCTACCTCCTTTGCCTTCAACATAATAGAAATAAACTTAGAAAATAAAATTGCATTGGACTTAGACTTCAGTCTAGTCATATCCTTAGTCTGAATCATTAGTAATCTGCACAAATTCACCTTTACTCCATGCTTTAACAGATACAACAAATAAATATCCTGAAATCTGAGGGTAGAAAAATCTCCTCTCCTTAGACTAATCACATGCTGAATGAACCTGAAAAATAGTTTATCCTCCCCTGTCATCTCTGTAGCGATGACCTTTATAGGGGTTCCATTTCTTGTCAATTCCAACAAGGAATCCTCATAATCGAAAAAGTCACTAGCATTAGGTATGGATTTTGAATAAAATCCTTAATCACCACTATGAGGAACTCTAAAGTTCTCAGCCCATTCAACTATTGAGAACGAAAACTTTTGACCATTCACACAGGAAATCATCCTATTCTCCTCTTCTGAAGTCTAAAAATAGACAAACTCATAAAATACTTTTACCAGTGTTGGATAATACGGTCCACTATTGTTCATGAAGCATTCAAGTCATCCTTGTTCTTTCAAAACCTTCAGAATCAAGGACTTTCTTTCCAGCAGCCATTCTGCACATAATTCCTTTTCCACTACAATTTCTCGCTTCGATAAATGTGGATTCACATGATTCCTTCAAACACCATCTCTACTGCTTCCACTAGCACTAGCATTGGTTACTTTCTGCTTCTTATCTTGTGGCGCATCACTCCCTTCATCCACTGAGGGTCGCTTCACACGAGCTATTTCGGATTCTAAGGCTTAGGGTTTTGTGAGCTTGAGAGGTTTTAGGTAGGAGGGTTTCGAACAGATGGGTTCGCGGTGATTGAGTGATGTCTAGAGTCGGGTTTAATATCATTTAGGATTCACATAAAAAATAAATCTCATATTAAAAATAAATTTAAAGTCTTGAACTTAATACGAAAATTTAAAATAGCGCGAGAGATGTACTGGTGAGGTGTCCTAACGGTGAGGTTTAGCCTAACGGTGAGGTTTATCCTAATGGTGAGGTTCATCCTAATGGTGATTTTCATCCTAACAGTGAGGTTTATCCTAAAAGTGAGGTCCATCTTAACGGTGAGGTTCATCCTAACAGTGAGGTTTATCCTAACGGTGAGGTTCATCCTAACGGTGAGGTTTATCCTAACGGTGAGGTTCATCCAAACTGTGAGGTTTTTCCTAAAGGTGAGGTTCATCCAAACAGTGAGGTTTATCCTAACGGTGAGTTTCATCCTAATGGTGAGGTTTATCCTAACGGTGAGGTTTATCCTAAAGGTTTTAAGAGTAAATTTTCATTCCTAATTCGTGTCTATTGAAACATAATCTTTCTGAACATAAAGGATTAGTGAAAATATCAGCTAATTGGAGTTCAGTTCCTATAAATTCAAGAGTTATATAACCTCTTTGATAATGATCTCTTAGAAAGTGGTGTCTAACATCAATGTGTTTTTGTCTAGAATGAGACAAAGATTTCTTTGAGATGTTGATCGCACTAGTGTAATCACAGTTAATTGAAACATGTTTAAAATAAAATCCATAGTCCAATAAAGTGTATTTCATCCACAGAATCTGTGTACAGCAACTACCAGTAGCTATATACTCTACTTCAGCAGTAGATAACGCAACCAAGTTTTGTTTCTTACTACACTATGATACTAGGGACTTTCCAAGTAAATGACATGTTCCAGATGTGCTCTTTCTATAAAACTTGCATCCAGAAAAATCAGCATCTGAATAACTTATTAAATCAAATTATTGTCCTTTTCGGTAAAACATTCCCAATTTAGCAGTATATTTAAGATATTTGAAAATCCTTTTAACAGCAAGTAAGTGTGACTATTTAGGGTTATCTTGAAATCTAGCACACATACATACACTAAACATAATATCAGGCCGACTAGCAGTAAGATAGAGTAAACTCCTAATAATACCTCTGTAATTAGTTTGATCTACTGGTTTTCCAGTTTCATCAATATCCATTTTACAGGTGGTACTCATAGGTTTATCACTTCCCTTAATACTACCCAAACTAATACGTTTTAATAAATACTTAGTATATTTACTTTGATTTAAAATTATACCATCTTTAGTTTGAAAGATTTGAAATCCAAGAAAGTACTTAAGCTCTCCCATTAAGCTCATTTCAATCTAATTCTGCATAACCTTTGAAAAATCAGTACATAAAGAATTTTTAGAAGATCCAAAAATACTATCATCAACATAGATTTGTACTATTAAAACATTTTTGAAATTATTTTTATAAAAAGAGTGAGATCAACAATTCCTTTTGTAAATCCTTTTGAAGTAAGAAAATTTGTAAGTATTTCATACCAAGCTCTTGGAGATTTTTTAAACCATATAATGCTTTAGAAAGTACAAAAACATGATTTTGAAAGTGAGGATTTGAAAAACCAAGTGGTTGTTCTACAAAAACATCTTCAACAATAAAACCATTTAGAAAATCACTTTTCACATCCATTTGATATAACATGAAATTCAGATGTAATGCAAAGGCAAGTAAGATCCTAATTGCCTCTAATCTAGCTACAGGTGAAAAGGTTTCCTCATAGTCAATTCATTCTTCTTGATTGTAACCTTGTGCAGCTAGTCTAGCTTTGTTTCTGAAGATGTTTCTAGATTCATCAACATTGATTCTAAAAACCCACTTTGTGCCTATGGTTAATGTGTCCTTAGGTCTTTCTACTAATTCCCAGACTTTATTTCTTTCAAATTGATTTAGTTCTTCTTGCATAGCCACTACCCAAAATTCATCATTGATAGCATCATTGATATTTTTAGGTTCTAACTATGAAAGAAAATCTTGATGTTCAACCTGATTTCTTAGAGAAGCTCTAGTCTATGTTCCTCTATCTAGATTACCTATAACATCATCTAAAGGATGGTTCTTTAGAATTCTAGTTGGTCTCAAAAAGGTTGGGCTAGAAATTTCAGGTTCATCAACAGTTTGGGAGTCAACAGAAGCAGGTTTTGGAAAATTTCCAGAACTGGATGTTTTAACTATAGGTCCACTGTCTTTAACATTAAGGTTCAAAACAGAGAGATCATCTTCAAAATTTTCACGAGAGGTCTTAGGTTCTTGTGGATCAATTTCATCAAATTTTATGTGAACATATTCCTCCACACATTTGGTTATCTTATTGAAAACTCTATAGGCTTTACTAGAAATATAGTAACCTAGGAAAATTCCTTCTTCACTCTTTGATGCAAACTTGTCAACATTATCATTGGTATTAAGAATAAATACATTGAAACCAAAAACTCTGAAGTAGTTAAACTTAGTTTTCCTATGGTTCCACAACTCCTAAGGGGTCCTCTTAAGAACATGTCTGATCAAGACTCTATTGATAATATAACAAGCTGTATTGATAGCTTCAGCCCTAAAATAACCAAGTTGGTCATACTCATTGAGAATGGTTCTGGCAATTTCCTGAAGGGTTCTATTCCTCCTTTCTACTACACCATTTTGCTGAGGTGTCCAAGGGGCAGAGAAATTGTGACTATAGCCATTGTCTGAGCAGTAGGATTCAAACTCATGATTTTCAAACTCACGGCCATGATCACTTCTCATGGTTTTAATCTTATGTCTTCTAAGGATCTCTACAGACTTGGAATATTTAACAAAGTAAGAACAAGCTTCACTTTTGTGAGCTAGAAAATATACCCAAGTATACCAAGAATAGTCATCTACTAGAACATAGACATAATGCTTCCCATTTAAACTAGAAACTCTATAAGGTCCAAACAAATCCATGTGAACCAACTCGAGAGGTTGAGAAGTTGACACTTCTTTATTTGATTTTAAAGAAACTTTATGTTTCGTTCCCTTTTGACAGGGATTACAAACTTTATCTGCTGGGAATTCAAGTTTTGGTAGGTCTCTAACTAATTTATTCCTTGTAAGTTTTCTAGGTGAATGTACATTGCAGTGTCCTAATATTCTGTGTAAAATCCAAAACTCTTTATGAAAATCATTTAAACAAGTAATATTTTTCTTACCTAAAGAATTTAAGTCAACAACATAGACATTTTCATTTCGCAAGGCCAAAAATACTAAAGCATTTTTAGAATTAAAAACATTGCAAGAATGATTTTCAAATTTAACATTAAAACCATCATCACATAACTGAGAGATAATTAGTAAATTATACATAAGTCCATCAACCAATAGAACTTTAGAAATTAATATTGAGTAAGTGTTACCAATCTGGCCTAAGCCGGTGATTTTCCCTTTAGAATTATCACCAAAGGTGACAAAACCTCCATCAACTCTGACTAAGATTTTAATGGATGAGAAGTCTCCTGACATATGTCTTGAACATCCACTATCCAAGTACCATGTATTTCTACAGGAGCTCTTTAAGCAAGTTCCCTACAAAACAGATTTAGATAGGAAATGATTTTGGTACCCAGATTTTCTTAGGTCCAGACAGGTTAGCCAATAAAACTTTAGGTACCCAAATTTTTCTTATGGGTCTCATAAAATTTTTAGAATCAACAGATTTTGAAAGATAAACATTGTAAGATATGTAACTATGAATATATCTAGTTGAAGCATATAGACTTCTAGAACTAGAACTATCTACATTCTGTTCAGATTTAGAAATAAATCTAGTTTTGGGAATTTTTCTTTGACCAGGTTGGTATCCTATACCAGTAGTATATCTAGGTGCAATTTTCTTACCTAGCATTTGAGTAAGAGTATCTTTTCCATTTGTAAACTTTTCTAAATCCTTTCTAAGTTGCTCATTTGAAAATTTTAGTTCAGTGTTTTCTTTAATCAACTGATAATTATTTTCCATTTCTATGTCAAGATCTGATTTATGTTTAAAAGTTAAAGCATACTATTTCTTTAAACCTTTATATTTGCCTTTCAGTTCATTATAGGTTTCTTCTAACATATCACAGTATTCAAACGGTTCAGATTTTAACATATTTTCATAATCAGAATCATCTCCAGAATAATATGTATTTAAATCAAGAGTTTCAGATGTTACCTTAGATGTGTTTGTCATAAAACACATGTTTTCCTTATTTCTATTTTCAGTCTTAGAAGCTTCAGAATCACTGGATCTACCCTCAGAAGCACTCCATGCAGACTTCATGGATTTCTTATACTTATTGTCATTATACTTATACATCTTCTTGTATTTCAGCTTTGGACAATCTGCTTTCATATGTCCTTTTCTTTTGCATTCATAGCAGAAAAATTCATCAGATTTGTCCGATTTCTTCCAGTCCTTTTTCCAGTGTCCCTTGTTGGCATACATACCTTTTTAATTTGATTTTCTAAAAAACTTCTTTTTCCTATAAAACTTCTTAAATATTCTGGCTATGTGAGCCATTTCTGCATCACTGTCAGATGCACTTTCACTTTCTTCACAGCTTCAGCTATCACTTACAGCTTGAAGTTTCTCCTTATCTTTATTCTTTGAAGTAGATTTCTTGAAGGCAACTGAATTCCTTTTTGGTTCATCTTCTTCTTCTTTGTTTACTTTCATCTCTTCTTCATACATCATAAACTTACCAAAAAGTCCCTTGACTGGCAGTTTACCAATATCACAAGATTCTCTAATTGAAACAGAAGTGCCCCTCCATCTTTCAGGTAGGAATCTCAAAATTCTCATGATCTTCTCCTTTGATGAAACGTCCTTTCCCAATGAGATCATTGTTTTGACAATTTCGTTAAACCTGAGATACATATCAGAAATGGGTTCATCAGGCTTCATCTTAAAATTATCATATTTAATATTATAGTTGTTCAATCGCATTTCTTTAACATTAGTTGTTCCTTCATGAGAAACACCTAAAGTATCCAAAATTTCATATGCAGTCTTACAAGAAGATATTATATTTAATTCCTCATCTCCTAAAGCACAATACAGAGCATTCATAGCTTTTCAATTATTATTGTGAGCTATCTTATTATCTTCATTCCAAGTAGATCTAACAGTAGTAGGAATTTTATATTCTGATTCTATGGCAGTCCAAATATCAAAACCCATTCCTTCTAAATGACTTTTCATCTTAATCTTCCACTGATCAAAGTTGTTTCCATTGAAAAATTTTGGTCTGTTAGTAGCAACACCTTCAAGTCCGTTATCCATGATAACTAGGTTGAAACAAAAATTTTAAAGAGACAAAAATTTAGAAATAACTGAAATTTTAAGAACTTTAAAATACAACTAAAATCACAGTTGAAAAACAGAGTAGATTAGAAAATATTTTAATCCTCTGATACCAAATGTTGGTCGGCGTGGACACTCAAGAGGGGGGGTGAATTGAGTTCCAATTAAAATTTATGTTTAAAATCCTTTACAAAAATCCCCCAATTTAAAATACTAATTGAATTGTATTGAATTTGAATTAAAGCAAACTTTCAGTTAGGTTCTCAAGGGATTGATTAATTCCCAGTTAATCTAATCAGGAGATCAGATTATCTTTTGAAACTAACCTAATGATTTGCAAGTAATGAAAAAACTTCCTAATTCAATTATCAGAGTAACTTTGAAAAACAGTTTAAGTTTTAAAGCACTTAGCAGCGGAATAAAAGGTTTTAGATAAAACTAAATAACTCACAGTAGATATAACCAAGAGGTTCAGTCTCAAGCCGAGACATATTCCTCTAAACAATATATATAAATTTGATCCACACCCTGGATTGGGGTTCACAACAGTTTACAACTATCCAGGTCAAATACCTCTACCACAGTTCTTTGCAGGAAACAAAAACAACAGCAAATACATCTTTCCAGGTCACACATGACCTCTACCACTATCCATGGTGGGAAATAGAAGATGTAAAGAGTTTGAATGAGGATTTTAGATCCTCCAGTTAAGGTTCGGGAGATAGTGTATGTGTAAATTAAAACTGATGACACACACAGCTCGTAAAGTAAATAATAAATCATTGTGCAAGATATAGAATTTAGAATGGCTCTAGTGATTGAAGTGTAGCTCTGGACTTCTTTAGATTTGATCAAAAATGGTTCTGAGTCCTCTTCTAGTTTCTTTCTGGAAAATTGAGTGTCGTCTGCTTGACATCCAGGTTCAGATACAGTGAAAATGTAGTTGATGATTTTCTTCAAAATCCCCGTGAAAGTAAAGAACTCTTCTTGAGTAAGCTTGAGTGTGTATGAGCTTCCGTGTCTTCTTGGTTGTGCATGTATATCTGTATCAGCTCTTCTTGAGTATTTCACTTGCATCACTTCTATATGTATGTTCTACCTATTATAGAAACAGGGACTTGTTATATTTATGACACGAGCTCTGGAAAAAGAAGTGATTTATTTTTCTGCAGGTATGAGGTACGGTTCCCTGACATCCAACATCCTTCATTAAATAAATGACAAAGCATTAAAATATACCTGATATGACCATTGGTTAGATTAAATATAGATACAGAAATTAAGGCAGCGTTGGATTCTTTATAACGATAGCTTTGGATATCGGTAGCCGTGTGTATCGGTAAGTCTTTGTATCGGTAACCTCTTGTATAATGGTAGCATTTCTATCAGTAGACTTCATGTCTTTCAGTAGACTTGATAGGTAGCGGTAGACATAATGTACAGGTGACCATTCGTGTAATGGTAGCCTTTCTATCGGTAGACTTCCTTCGGTAACATGTCTGTAATGGTAGGCTTGCATAACAGTAACTTGTCGGTATCGGTAGGCTTGCATAATGGTAACATGTTTGTATCGGTAACCTTCACGTATCGGTAGACTTGTTGTACCGATAGACTTGATGTATTGGTGTCCTTCACGTAATGGTATACTTTATGTATCGGTGGCCTTCACGTAATGATAGACTTGTTCGTATCAGTAGGCTTTCACGTAACGGTAGACTTTATGTATCGGTGGCATGTATCGGTAGGCTTGTTCTGTAACAGTGACCACTTGTCTGTTTAAGCATTCTATTGGAAGAATGAGTTAAGTTAGAATATATATCCATCCAGTAACCGAAATCTATAAATATTGTAAAATATGAATATGTTCATGGTGTACAGAAATACTCAAATAAGTAATTAACCATTAATCAATATAGGGATTATCAAACTATAATTGAGCATAATTGGGATTATCAAAATATAAGTTCAACTAATTCTCCAAAGGGTTCAACAAATAGCTATCTCATCCTTCTTTGGTACAACACAAATTGGGCTAACCCATTCACTATAAGAAATTGGGTAGATAATACCATCGTGAAGAATCCTGGCGATATCTTCCCTAACTACATCAAGTATAAGTGGATTGAGTATTCTTTTTGTTTTTCTAATTTGTCTAGATTATTCATCAAGATGGGTATGATGCATGTAAAGGGTAGGGTTGATTCCTGGTATGTCATCTATGGTCCAACCTATGTCCTTTTTGTTGTCCTCTAACACATGAACAAGTTTTTACTCTTCAATTTTCATAAGTGAAATGGAGATAATGATAGGATAAGAGTGATCATATAAAGGAAATTAATATTTCATGTTCTTAGTAATAGGTTTTAGATCAGTATCATCTCTCATTTTTTGGTTAGACAACTCAGGAATGGAGGATGGGCTTTCAATTGCTTCAGATTCATTTACCTTAATACTGTCCAAGGTGGAGCAGTGGAGATCGGAGTTGATGTGGGATTCAAGGGTGTTTTCAAGATCTTCTATATTGGTGGAGTATATGAATGATAGGTCTACATCAACTTCACCATTTATGACTTGGTTAATCGTAGTGTAGATTTTACAAGATACTTTTCCATTAGAACATGAATAACATGATGGATTGGGGTTCAAATTACTCTCAGAAGTGTCCTCAGAATAATTTATTGTGAATGAAGAGTGATCCTCATATGGGTATCGCATGGCTTGGAAAATGTTGAACATAACCAGTTAGTCACCAAATTCCATGGATAAGATGAATGAATGGACAACAATCTTGGTTCTCGCTGTTATTAAGATTGGTCTTCCTAGAATATGGGGAGATTTAGAAGAGTTTGTCTCACATTCCATGTAAAGGACATAGAAATCAGCAGGGAAGATAAGATCATTCAAACGAATAAGGACATCCTTGATTATACCCTCAGGACTAGCAGTGCTTCGATTTTATAATTGAATGACAAAACCTGTTGGATGTAAGGGACCTAGACCAAGGTTGGAGATGATGGATTTGGGCATGACATTAATTGAGTCTCTTTGGGCTATGAGTTCATTATCGAAGTTGGAACTTCCAATTTGGCAGGGAACTATAAAGGTCCCTAGATAATTGCACATTATGGGAATAGATTTATGGGTGGGGACATTTTTGAAGGTCCAAATTTTCCTCTTATGGGAAAAAAATTTCTTAAGAAACTTGGCATACTTATGGATTAGTTTTATGTCATATAAGAGGGGTATGTTGAAATCAACACATCTAAACATGTCAAGAATTTTATGTTTGGGTTCAAAGGACTTCCTTGGTTTAGAAACAGCTTGTTGAAATGTAATTAGGTTCTTAAGTGGAATGGAAGGAGGTTAGGGAATGGATTCAGATTCACTTTCATGTTTTTTTTTCATTTTCTAGGTCAATATTTAAAGAGTAGTTGGAGTGATTATATTGAGGTATAGAAATTTTCTTTCCTAATCTATGTGAAATTGCACTTAAAATACCCTTGGGGTTGGAAAATGGTTGATCTGGGAGTTGGGAAGATTTTATGGTTGTTTCTGGCTCAGGTGGGATAAAAGTTGACTAATTTGGGTTTCAATGTTTTTGAGGTTAGAACGAGTGAAGGGGGAATGATCTTCCACTACACTTTCCCATGGTTTTTTGGAAGTATAGGATTGTCTAGAATTGGGATTTCCTTGATTTTGGTTCTTGGGAAAGCGATTTTCTTAGTTTTCGAATTGGGAAGGCTCACTAGGATAGTTGAATCCAGGAGGAGGATTTTTCCATTAAGGTTGAGGAAAAAAAGGATAAGGTTTATTGAAGTTACCATATACTTGACCATATTAGAATTGGTATGGGTTTTGATGAGGGAATTTAGGGGGATGATAAATTGTATTACCATACCTTATGTTAGGCTTATATGTAGAAGAGAAGGGATCAGAATGGGGTGGGTTGATGTTTCTAACAAACTGACCTGATTGTTGAGGGTTGGGGTTCTATTGAGAATATGTTGCATTCAGATACATTGCTTCTAATGAATTAGATTGATCCCCTTGAATTTGTGGAAATGTTTCAGTTGTATGAGATGGGGAGCTACAGATTCCACAGTTCTTGATAGGTCTAAGGAACAGAGATTGTGGAGAAGATGAGATTAGGGATTTGGTAGCCTTAGCTAGTTATCTCAAAAGACATCTATGTTCACTCATCCAATCTGTCATCTTGTTAGGCTCTATCGATTGACTATCATAGGCATGTATGACTTGTGCATGTGCTCGAGTATGGAATTTTTGGGTGTTTGTAGGCATGTTTCTTATGATATCTCTTGAAGCTATAGGAATTATATCAACAAGAGCACCACCACTTGAATCATCAATGAGAGCTCTCTCCATAGACAATAACCCCTCATAGTAGTTTTAGATCAAAATTTATTCATGGATTTAGTGATGTGGGAAGTATTCCAGAAGCTTTTTGAACCACTCCTTGTACGCATGGAGTGATTCATTTGGCAATTTTTAGATACCACTAATTTCCTTTCAGATGTAAGCAGTACAAGAAGCATGAAAGCATATCTCCAAAAAATTTCACTTCATTTAAATCCATGGGTTTATGGAACTAGGGGGGAGGTTGTAGATACATGACTTAGAAGAGTCAGCTAACTAAAAGGGGAGTTCTCAAAGATTTATTTGTTTCTCAGAAACCCCTTGAGGCTTCATGGTAGGGTGCACCACTTGGAACTCTTTAAGGTGGAGATGTGGATCCTCACCGGGTAGCCCGTGGAAATGAGGGAGAAGATGAATCAATTATGATTTAAGTTCTATGTTTACCTCTATGTATGGATATTTAATACAAAGGGGTCGGTAATTAATATTAGGTGAATCATGTTTTTTATGTGTTTGTTCCCTTGGATTTTCAATTTCTATTTCAACTTGTTGGATGAGGACTAGTTCTTGAATTATTTGATTACCCCTAATGTTCCTCCAAATTTGAGGAAGTGTTTTCTCAATTTCAGTGTAAGAAAAATACAAGGTATTGTTTGGGAGGCAACGAGACATTCCTATAGATTTTGGAAGAAATAGGAAGATAAGGTTTTCTTTGTCTGTTTTTTTCATATTTTTTAAATTCTTCTTTTTACAATAAATAGAAACTGAAGTCTACTTAATTTCACCATACCTAGCAATGAATCCATTTGAAATCATGGATTATTTCCGCCTATTGACCATTCAAGGTTATGTTTCTTTTCTAATGTGTAAAGTTTCATTCGGGTCTAATCATCGGTGATGATACTTTTTTAAAGTTGATTTTTTTAGTTGATTATATTTTGATTAGGGTGTTAGTTTATATATATTAAATGAAGTGATTAATGGTTCGAGTTTGATTTAAAATTTGATAAATATTTGGAAGATTTGATCATTAGGTAGTTAATCTTGTGATATCCTGGAGCCTTTATTTATATTGCATTGAATTAAAAACCATGTCACATGTTTACATTGATTGGAATTCGCAAGAGTTAAGGATTTAATACAAGCCTTAACATAACAAAGGGTTCAAATATTAATCATATATTTTTTATGGTAGTGTATTTATAGTTCCAATAATCCATGTAAACCACTCCCCAAACAAAAAAATCCTTAATCCATGACATGTTAAGTCCAACATACACAATGTTAATTCAAAGAATATTAATCGAGAAAAAGTTCTCGATCACATAACATATCTAAATTATAACTCACCCCAATGAGAGATTTACTCAGTCATTAAGATTATTTATAATTTATAATTGTATATTTATGATGATTAATTATAAAAATAATGAAAATAAAGGGATAAGGAAAGAGTTGTGCAATGAACACACACACACAAACAATGATGAGATTTAAAAACGAACATTAGATTGAATGAGAAAGTGAAAGTAGGGAATGGGTTTCGACTTAATTTAAAATATTTTAAGTGAATTAATATTTTAGAATAGTGGTTGGATAATTAAAAGATAATATGAAGAATAAAATTGCATTAAAATTGAATTACAAACACAAACACTTACACAATTATAAAAGATGAACCACACAAAATAAATGAAAATAAAGAGACGAGGAATGGTCTCTCAAGTGAATAATTGAGTATGGAAGGTCCTCCCAGTCCTTTTTGAAATCTTTGGTCGTGCCAATATATTCTTGTATATTATGAAATTACAACCACATGTAAGGAGAATAGGGGGTTGTTTTTATAGCTCAAGGAGGTGGAGTTTTTTCATTCCAAATCTGCCCCTCAACTTGCATCACCAATTTGGCCATCCAGATAGATGATTATAGAGACATCATCTTCTTAAATGTTTTAGATAATAATGTGTTCCGACTAATATCAAACTTAGGAAGCATTTATACTGATGGAGTCAATGTTATGGAAGTTTTAATAAAAAATGTTAAACTGTCCATTTCTATCAATGCTTTTTCAATGGCCGAAATGTGAATGGATTTTTGAATAGGAATATTCCTTCAAATCAAAATTCATTATTCAAAAAAGTCGGCCACCTATATCTCCTATTTCAAAATAAAAAATATCAGATCGAATTGATATGTAGATCAGGAGAAAATTCAATTTTGGGATGTTGATTTTGTTTCCTAGACCAAATGGTGGGCTGGACTTCAATGCTTAATTTTGGCCCCTTGTTATTAGATTTGGGCCCTAATATTTTTATTGATGACTACTTTTATTGTCCTAATAACGTTGGATGATAATAAAGAAATTTTGACTTCTATGTTGAGACCAGTATTTCATTCTTCATCGCTAGTCTAGTTTCATCAGAAATTCTTTGGTCCTTTTTTTGTGGTCCATATCACCATTCAAATTTCTTAATTGGCCCAAGATACCTTCTAATGAAATGTTGTATATTGATTGGTAAAGCATAAAAAATATTAACCATGCAATTTGGATAAGTAAGGTGATATTTATAATTAAAATAGTAAACTAACTCAATTAGACTACTTCAAAAAATGCTCAAAAAATATATTTAATATTAACACATGAGTATCTCACACAACTTATGCAATTATGAATTAAATTTATTAAACGGAGTATAAAAAAAGTTATGAAAAATATTAATAACATCAATTTTTTTTATTCAATGAAATTTATCAATTTCTACTAATTCAGTATTAGATACATCTTTTGGTGCTCATATATCTATTCAAATAAAAGAACCCAATAGATTCAAAAAAATTGACCAAGTGGAGGTATATACACGAGTATCCAATTGATCAAAACATGATATTATAGCTCTTGAGGACTACCACCTCACATTTTCGACCAGAATGATCTTGGTTTTAAAGGGTTGTTATTATGTTCCTTCAGTTTCCAAAAACATTATTTCTGTATCCAGACTAGATATAGATGGATTCATATTCAAATTTTAAGGATATTTTTCTAATTTTATAAATATAGAATTTATAATCAATAATGAAGTAACTTCACATGACTCACACCACACCCTAATTTGGAATCACTGGCTAGGTCATGTTAATGAAAAATGATTGACAAAATTACATCAAGATGGATTTTTCGATTCATCAAAGCTAAATCCACTTGGTGTATGTCATGCATGTATACAAGAAAAAATGACCAAAGCCCCATTTAGTGAGAAAGGTGAAGTTGATAAATAGTTTCTTGAATTAGTTCATATCCATGTGTGTGGATCATTTCCTATTGAAGCGAGGGGTGGGTAATCATAATTCATAACTTTTATTGATTATTTCAGTATATATGGTTATATTAACATAATGAAGTATAAGTTGAATTATTTTGATAAATTCATAGAATACAATAATCAAGTTGAGAACTAGCTTGGTAGGAAGATTAAGAAACTCTGCATATACTAAGATAGAAAATACATTAATGAAGACTTTATTTATTAATTATGGGAGTTTGGGATCCTATCTAAACCCACACCTCCTTACACGCCTCAGTGGAATGGTGTAAGAGAAAGGAGGAACCAGACCCTATTGGACATGGTGAGATCAATGATGAGTTATGTAAGTCTTCCATTATCCTTTTGGGGATATGTGTTACAAACAGTGGAAAACATACTGAACCAAGTATTAAATAAATCAATAAATAATATTCTATATGAATTTTGGAGTAGTAGAAAATCATTGTTATAGAATTTATATTTGTGGGGAAGTGAAGCATTTGTTAAGGCCTCTTTAGGTAACAAAATTTCGCCATGATGCAAAAAAGTGTACCTTTATAGGATAACCTATGGAAATAAAAGTATAATACATATACAAGCCCGTAATAAAATGGGGTTATAGTTGAAAGAAACTCCACATTACTTGACATGGAACACATATCCAAAAGATATTGTGGGAGTGAGATAAAATTAAATGAAGTCAAGGATCAAGGAACACAACATATGGTAAAAAAGTAGATTCCACAAAGCCTTATGGATGTGGAAACTATTCCAGTGACACAATAACTTCATAGGAGTACAAGATAGGATAGAGAAACAGAACAGTATGATTTTCTAGTTACCAAGGATGGGGACTCATTATTAGTTGATAATAATGATCCTTTACCTTACAAGGAATTAGTAACTTGCACAGTTTTTTCCATGTGGCAAGAATCCATGAATTATGAAAGTGATACCATGAACCAAAAACAAGTCTGGATTTTGGTAGATCCTCTAGTGGATTTAAATATTGTTGGTTTAAAATGTGTATTAAAGAATAAACTGAACATGGAAGGAAACGTTAGTACCTATAATGTGTGATTGGTTGAAAAAGGGTTTAAACAGCGTCAATGTATTGAATACAATGATACCTTTTCAACAGTTGTGATGCTGAAATACATAAGAATACTAGTTGCCACTATGGCTTACCATGACTATGAGATTTGGATAATGTATTCCAAAACAACCTTCCTTAATGGGAAACTTCAGGAATATGTCTACATGACACAACCTGAAGGGTTTGTGACTCCAAAGGATGTTAATAATATATACATGTTTCAGAAATCAATTTAAGGATTGAGGAAGGCATCCATGTCATGGAATTTTTTTTTGATGAAGCCATAATAGAATTTGGTTTTATAAATAATTAATGTAAGCCTTGTGTCTACAAATATATTAGTGGGAATGTAGTGATTTTCTTAATAGTATATGTTGATGACATATTAATTATTGGAAATGAAATATTTGTCTTATAGTATATTAAATAATGGTTGAATAAATTCATTTCCATGAATGATTTGGGTGACAAAACATATATTCCTGGGATCAATATCCATAGTGATAAATCCAATATGTTTTTTGGCCTATTCCAAAATACATACATTGACAAGATACCGAATAGATTCAGTATAGAACGATCTAAGAGGGGATTGTTGATAGAATCATATGACATTCATATTTCCAAGAAAATGTGTCCTCAGACCCATGATGAAAAAAAATAATGGAAAAGATTTCATATGCATCAACGGTTGGGTATGTCAAGTATGTTATGCTAGGAAATAGGCTAGATGGCATGAACACATTAAGTGCAGTAAAGATATATCAATGTGATATAGGTGACCGTAATTGGATGGTAGTGAAGACTATCCTTAAGTATCTGAGACGTACTAAGGATATGTTCCTAGTTTATGGAGGAGATGATGAACTTGTCATCATAGGATATGCATATTCTAGTTTCCAAACTGATTTAGATGACATGATGTCACAAAAAGGATGAATCTTCAATTTTAAAGTAGGTTTTTTGAGATGGAAGAGCTAAAAGAATTTTGTGGTGGAAGATTCTATAGTAGAGTCCAAGTATATTAATGCTTCTGAGGTAGTTAAAAAAGTAGATTGGATGCACAATTTCATCCAAGATCTTTATTTGGTATCTAGGAATAAAGATCTCGTCACACTCTATTGTGATAATACTATAGTAGTGGATCTCAAAAGGGTCAAGCTCACATCAGCGGAAGAAGAACATACATTACAAGTATCATCTCTTGAATAATTATTCATATAGAGGTGATGTTTCAGTGAGTATTCTTTCAATTGAAGACAATGTTGTGGGCCCCTTGACTAAAGACTTGACTCAGCTGAAACATGCTTATCATGTGAGTTCTAGCAGATTTAAAATTATAGGTAGTTGGATCTAGTCCACGTTAGAGTTTTTTTAGAGTTTGTTTCCTAGAACCAACTATTTTTTACTTTTATTACATGAATATTTGATGAATTAAATGTTAAATTAAATACCTTAATACTTATTTTTCATTGTTATGAATGACTATAATGTAATATTTTCCTAGATTATTTTTCGCATTGATAAGATCATAATATTTCTCCACTATGATGATAACTTTGAAGTTATAAGAAAATTTTTATAATATAATTATACGGTTGGATAACATACTATGATGGGACACATAGTTTATAATCCATTGTGTGATAGTACTTATAAGAAGATGACACTTCTTCTCATGAAGTTCGCACTTGGTAATCTCCAAGACAGGAGATTATGAGAATAGACCCGCCGGTAGGAATTCAACATGACTTGGTGTCATCAAATATTTTTATCTGTGAGCAAGTGTAGTGGTCCATAAACTTTATGATTATCATTAATTAATATCACGACCCGCACACTTATATAGTTAGAGGAAAACTACCATTCCATGTGATGGCAGGAAGTAGGGTACGTTGGGCGCGTAAAGAATGACATGTTATAAGTGGATAATTCAATAAAAGATTCTTCTTTTCCATATTCATGGAATTAGATATCTCAACCATTTTTTTGAAATGGTATCTTCAACCTAAATTACATGTCCATGGTGTCAGGAAGTGTGTATTTTTGATAGTCAAAGAATAATGAAGTGTGTATACTAGTTGATGACACTGTCACACAACCCACTTGATAATATTATATGACAAATGGATTTTGTTACATAGTGAGAATTTGTATGTGGTTGTCATCGTTGTGAGTTAAAGTTCATTATCTTAGGTGACTTGGCCCCTTTCTAGATAGAAATATTTTATTTTAAAATAGATCACCTAATTCCATTGAGAAAAAAATCCTAGAGGGTCACACAGTTTGTGTTTCTAGTGGTCTCGATAAAATTATATTGGAATTTAATATGGAATAAATATTATTCTCAAGATCGAAAAATAATTTTATTTAAGTAATATTGATCACTTTTTTTTACAGAAACAACAACACCTCCTATTACATCTCTTAAACTTCTAATTGAGTAGTCCACCAACCCCCCCGATAAACCAGTTAAATAGTCTCGGGATCACCCTTTGTTATTCGATTGATGTTGCCCAAAACTATCCCACCCCACACAACCCAACATAGAATAGAGGATTAAATCAATGGTGGTGGAATTAGGATTCTATGTCACAACCAACGAGAATTTAACTCCTGACCTCGAGGAACCAAGAGAATGACCCAACCACTGGGCCACCACCACATGGGCTATACTGATCACATAAATTAAATAAATATATATTCACCATATTGTGAATAAAATTTATTTATTTATTTATTGAATATTTAATAAATATTTATTTCCTTGTTTTTGAATAAAATATTTATTTGGGAAAATAAAATATTAATTTGGATGATCAATAAATACTAGAGGAGTTCAAATGGACCAAGGCCATATTCAGAAATAAAATAATTATTTAGGAGTCAATAAATATTTTCTACCCATTTTGATGAATTTAGAACACACAAAAAAACTCTTGTTTTTATTATTATATGGCATGGGATTTCATTAATGGTTATAATTATATTCAATAAATGTTATGAAATAAAATTTTTCTACCAAAATATCATCTCTTTAAATAATTGAATACATATATTTTCTAATTTATTTGATTCAAATTCCATGTTTGGCTATAGAGAATTGTTGCACACAACTGAATTCTACCTCAACTCCTCCTTACCTATCGAGAACTAGAAACCCAAAAGATAATTTTTCAAGGCCGAAGAAAGAGTGATCAAGAAAGAACAATGCAAGGCATTTTATTCACCATGATGGTAACCAGAGAATGGGTGATGTTTCTAGGAGACCATTAACTCATGTGTGGATCACTGCTTAAGGGATTCTGCCATTAGATCCTCACAAGCGCAATGAAGATAATCTGAAAGGGACTTTTCGGATGATCAAAAATCATTAAAGAAAAATGTATCTAATCCTATGTATTTATTTATTCAGATATTAAATAAATTATTTATAAATTTGATGTGAATGATCCTAAATCATTATTTTGGGAAACAATAATTAAAATAAATTTCAACATATCACCCACTATCGCACAATTCTACTGTTCCTGAAACCAACAAGACTTTAACTAGGTATAACCATAAAATATTTAATTAATCTATTTTTCGTCCTTTTTATCAAGAAATAATAAAATTTAGATCTTATAAATCCTCTTAAATATGTTATAATATTTTGTTCATGTTTCTTAAAGAGCATATTTTCTACAATAAAATCACAACTATAGGCAATGTGTAAAATAATTGATCCTTGCATCATTTACCACACCCCAAACCTAACCCTCTATAACAATCCATGTGATATCTAGAATCATTTCGTACATGACCATTTTCACCACCACCTATAAAAATAATCTCATGTTGCGGAAAAATTAGAATCAATGTTTCTAAATGAACCCAAAAGGCAAGATTGTGTTGTACATCGTGGCCTACATAGGTGAAAAAACACTAACGAAGTTAAAATTATGGATTCCTACAACTATATTAATAGCTATGATTTTATCCCTTAATCTTACAATGTCGACCACATTATATTTTAAAGTCTTATCCACTATAATACGAACACCGTTTTTAGTATTATTTTTCCCTGATTTCCTATGTTTGAAACCAGATCTATCTAATTAAGTTTCCTTTTCTCCCACCCATTTAGCCTCTTATAAACAAATAACACTAATCTCCATTCAAACTGTAATATCTACCAATTAAATAGATTTTTCCATTAATATTCTAATATTCTAATTAGTTATCTTATGTTTATCACTAAAACAGAAATTGGTTTTCACAGCGGGTTTTTAGCGGTGGTTTTGGTAACCGCCGCTAAATGTTTTTTAAAAATGGTTTCACGGCAGTTTAGTATAAACCACCCAGAATTTTTTTTAAACTCTATCGACCCTTCTTCGCCCCCCCCCCCCCCCAACCCAACCCCAGTTCCCCCGCTTACCTTGCGGCCTCGGCCCCCTGCAACCCCCGTGACCCCACGACACTGGCGATGCTGGCGACCCCAACCCCCCGCGACCCAGACGACCCCACGGCCCCAAGTGGTATTGATGATTTTTCTCATAATGTTTAGGTATTATATGTGTATGTGGTTGTTCAAATTTACTTATTTACTATGTTTTATGTTCCTCAGTAAGATAAGTGATATTATGACTCAGATTGATGTATGAAACACTCTAAGAAATCTGTTGGGCCCATTGATGTTTGAGATCGTACATAGGTCTACCCTTGTGTTATGAAATCCCATTATGGTTGGGGAAATATTTTTTAAATTGTTGGAATAATATAATTACGAAAGTGAATGGGTAGATACTTTTAAGTTTGTATGTATTCAAGGTTAATGGTATATTTAAAATATGGAATTGGTAATTTTTTTTGAAATTCCTAGTTGGATTCGGAAATGGATTAAAATAAAAAAATTTCACTTTGATTTGGTTATGGTTTTCCATGAAGGAAAACAATGTTTTGAAAGTGGGTATTGTTTTGAAATGGAGGTGATGACCTCAATGTTATAGTAAAAAAGGGGTTATCTTAATAGATTTAAAATGGTGATTAGAAATGAGGGTGTGGTTCCCATTTTTTGAAAATGATTAAAAATCGCCTTTTATGGTTGTAAATAGAAATGAAATTGTTGGGACATTTTGAGTTTTTAAAAGAGGAAGACTCGTTTTTTGAAGGGTGGATTCAAGATTATTTCAATTTATTATCTTAAATTTTGTTTTATTCCATGATTTTATTTTAAATATATTTTGAGAACATAGTCATTTAAATTATATATGGGATAGTGAGATAGAACCCTCAACAATTAGGATGTCATGTTAACTAGTTTTATTAAATTAAATAAGTGATAAATGTGTTTTTTTGATGACATAACATAAGGGGGAATTTGGTATAATGTGATTTTGTTAAATGGGTTAAGGTAAGGAATTGATATATGTGATAAATGATTCGCAATTGTAAATGGAATATATGTTAATGGGTTATTCATTATAAATGGGATATTAATAGTCAGTTATGTGAATGATCGTTGAAGTAGAGTGATATAATATATTATTTCATTCTTGGATGGTTACCTAGAGAAATAATTTGGAATGATGTTGGTGTGTCAATCCACTATGATAGGAAGAGTTACGTTTCATGTTTCATTAGTAGTAATCAGATTTTTTAACATTAAGTAGTCCTTGATTTTTCCAACCACAATTACTATATCGTTAGTTATAATTGTATTTAGAACTAAATCCCAAGTGAATTCATGAATATATCTGTATATAGATTTTAAAACTACCTAATAATCTTGTTGGAATATACCAGATTTGAATCCCACCATGTAGTTCATAAAAAAGATGAAATCAATGAAATACGTGTATATGATCTAAATAAACTAGATAAATTATACAACAATAATAGTCATGTATAATTCTATCCATTTCAATCCACCTCACTACCACTATATATGAGGTGTGATGACACTAATGGTATGAGAAATAGTTTCCACGTGTTGATTAACAATAGAATAATGATGGATGTATCCAATACAAAAATATCATATTTGATATCCATAATTTCCATATTTAGAAAAATGGTACCCAAACCATATAGAAATTATGTTTCTTGTTCATGATATCCTCCATTTATGTATAAAATAACTTCTAAAATGTCACAAGATAGTTATTGCTTCTATAATGAGGCCCATACTAATAAAAATAATTATTCCTACATGCCTCTTAATTTTCCTAAGTCTTTTGTTAAGAACTAGTATAATAGGACTATTCCATCTGAGCATACAAAACCAATGGTATAGTTGATCTTGTTGCACCAACTGGTCATAGAATTTTATGAAAATAGTTTTTACAATTCCCATTCACAGAACAATGGTGTAAATTCTATAGTGGTGATATGAATAAATTATTAATGTGTAAATTCAAGATGCACAGTAAAAAACCTGGTCAATTGATGTGATATGAATTAAAAGAAACTCATCCCATTGATTTATTTTTTCTTACATTACTATCATAGGAATGACTCTACATATTTTCTTCCCATACCATGTTGATTCTCCTTGTTTCACATAGGTGAACAATGGTGTCTCCTTCACTAATATTCCATCCAAAGTCTCTTCCTCTAACCAACTCCTTATTTTCTATTTCTAGGTGGCATGTAATATAGAACATTAAAAATATTGATAGATCCTTAGTTTGGATACCATAAATAATGATCTATTCATTCAGTCTATTTCTAGGTGTTGCCTCTCATGAAAAGTGAACATGGTGAGTGAATTTTGAATTGTTTTTAATCTCTTATACACATAAATTTTCAAATTTGACAAATTATTCTACATTTATTACCTCAATGGTTTTCAAGGAAAATTATTTTTCATTACAAGTATACAAATCCTTTACATGTGAGGTATTGAAAAAACATATCCTAGAGCATCTACATTCTTAGTTTCAATATCTTTTGGTTATAGTGGCTTCATGGGGGGATAAAATAGGGAGGATTCAACATTATCCTTAGCTTCCTACTTACAGAATCAAGTAAATAGTATTTGGATCCAAACATCGTTGTAAAAAACTAAGGTGTGATAAAATGTGTTTGGTGCCAAGTTTTTCTATCATCATGGGGATAGAGGAGAATATTGACAAAGTGGAGTTTCTTCTACAACTCTTTTATGGCTTGTGCACAATTGGGTTTACATAATGGAACTTATATGATCTTATCCATAATTTTCTCACTTCCTGAGAGGAATAGGTAGTCAAAGAATATAGCCTCCTCATGAACTGTGATTCCAAACAAGTTATACTTATGTTGCTTCTGGTTTCCTAATATTATATTTTGATGCTATAAAGGATTTCAAATGTCAAGGGTTGAAAATTTGGAGATTTGGGAGAAACATGATAGGAATACTGTTTATCATAACTTTTAGTATTGATCATGTGGCAATTGACTAATATGGTATTGTTAGCACACTATTTCTCTTTACCAAATAAACTTCCCCTATCCCAAGAAATAGAGGGTTCATATCTAACTCTGGGGCACATCATTATTATATTATGTTTATCTAATATTACACTATCGTATATATGAATCTTTTTCTCTATTTAGTAGTAACAATGTGTTTTAATTTTTTTTATTATTGTGTAGGCACATTGTGATATACATGGATAAAAGTTGGATCACATTACTGCGGAACACACCTCAGTATGTTAAGAGTTTGAATACATTTTTAGATTTTTCAATTTCTAATCGATCCATTGAATGGAGAATATGATTTCCATGTCCGAGATGTAAATTTAGAACATGGTTGAAGAGAGATGAAGTTTATGAAGATTTAATACAGAAGCAATTCCCTGGATAATATTTGTGTTGGGTTTGGCATGGAGAATCGAAGTTTACAGAATGATTTAGTACTGATTTTAATCCACATAATGAGGTCCTATATTCATTGAAAATGGAAAATGAAATAAATAACCTCTAAAATGATGCATTCGGCAGTGCAAGCCACCACTATCAGCATCAAAACATATCAGAACAACTAGAAGAGGGTGCTATAAATTACAACATGACAAGTGATGTTTTTGAGACTGTAACACAAGAAGATCAAGATTGTAACATATCATTGGATCCTCCTATTGATTCTTTAGAGGAAAATGTAAGAGAAAACTTCATTGAGAAAAATTCGTTTCATGATTTAGTTGATGATGGAAATCAGGAATTGTATAGTGGGTGTTTAAAATATTCAATGCTTTCATTTTTACTGAAGTTATACCATATAAAATATCTATGAGTAATTAAAAATAAGTCAATTTTCATGATATTGGAATTGATTTGTGATGCATTTCCTAAAGCAAAAATCCCAGAATCTTTTTATGATAAGAAAAAAATTGTTAACAAGCTTAGTCTAAATTATACAAAAATACATGTGTGTCCCAATGATTGTATGATTTATTGGGGAGAGGAATCAAGTAGATAGAATTTTATGAAATATTCTTCTTCTAGATGGAGTCAAAGGGTGATGTTGGAAGTTTGAATGAACATAATTTCATGGAGAAGAATAAAAGGAACACACCTGAAAAGGTTTTTCATTTCCTTCCCTTGAAGCCTCGATTGCAAAGATTATTCATGTCATCGAAAACCGCCGAACAAAAATAGTGTCATTTTGTAGATAAAAACAATAATGGGTTAATGAGACATCCATGAGATTCCCAATCATGGATGACATTTGATTCATTACATCTAGATTTCCCAGCTGATCCTATGAATGTTCGATTGGGCTTGGCTGCCGATGGATTGAACCCATTTGGGACATTGAGTACCAGTTATAGCATTTTTCCAGTTGTTTTGATCCCTTATAATCTGCCACTGTGGATGTGTATGAAACAAATATCTTTTATCATTTCGATGATTATTCCTGGAAAACAAATGCCTGGAAATATATTGATGTATACTTGCTGCCTTTGATTGATGAATTGCAGGAGTTATGTAGAACAATGTTGAGACATTTGATGCTTCTTCTAAATCAATGTTCAAAATGCATGATTCTTTAAAGTGGACTATTAGTGACTTCCATAGGCTTGGAAATTTATCTTGTTGGAACACTTACATGGGTTTGGCTTGTCCCATTTTTAACTTTTATTTCGAGCCCAAATGGCTACCTCATAGTAGAAAATGGTGATTCTTGTGCCATCAAATATTTCTCGATGCATCTCATAGATTTCGGCTGAACAGATCAAAATTTAATGGTTCCATTGATCGTAGACCACTTCCAAAGTTGTTAACTAGTTATAAAATATTGGCACACCTTGAAAATGTTGAAACATATTTTGGGAGGGTTCATCATTTGAATAATAGCAGAAAATGGGTCTGAAGTGCATCGTCAGGTGAAATCAGAATGCAATAATGGAAGAAAAAATTATATTCTTCAAACTCCCATATTGGGAATTTAATTTGTTGCGGCACAATCTTGATGTGATGCATATTGAGAATATTTTATGTGATAATTTTATTTTCACATTACTTAATGTGCATGGAAAGTCTAAGTATCATCTCAATGCTCCCAAAGACTTACCAGTAATGAACATAAAATGTGATCTTTGGCCAGATGAGAATGAAAAGTATGCTCCATCCATTTTTGCAATGAAAAATAGGGATACAGATACATTACGTCGAATTTTAAAGAATGTGAAGGTATCTAATGGGTATTCGAGTAACATCTCAAGGTGTGTTGACTTGAAGAATCATAAGTTACATGGATTGAAAAGTCACGATTCACATATTTTGTTACAACAATTGCTACCATTGACATTGCGTAAATTATTACCTAAAAAGTTACTGCTTTTGTAATCCAATTCTGCACATTTTTCAGGCAATTATGTGAAAAATCTCTACATCCATTTCAGCTTGAAAACCTCCAGGAGAGGTTTGTATTGACCCTTTTTACAATGGAGATGATCTTTCCTCCATCGTTCTTTACTATCTTGATGCATTTAACTATGCATTTGGTTGGGGAAGCTAAATTAGGAGTCCCTGTTCATTATCAATTGATGTATCCAATTGAGAGGTATTTTATTTATATATTTTTCATTGAAGTAAACAATTTTTGGCATTTAAATAAATGCATAATATTATTATTTTATTTCACAGATATCTTGTGCATTTGAAAGCATACGTGAGAAATAAAGCTCAACCAGAAGGCTCTATTGCTGAAGGCTATTTGTCTGAGGAGTGTCTTAACTTTTGTTCCAGATATATGGATGATATTGAGACAAGATTTAATCAAGTTAGACATGATGACAACTCATCAACTCAATCTCAAATTCATCAGAAATAAAAAATATTTCCTGTTATTGGCCGATCAGTTGGAAGGACCTCAAATGTGACACTGACAGAATTGAAATTATTACAGGCACAGAGAAATGTCATGCTGAATAGTGAAATTGAATATCCATTTATTGAAGAGTTGAGGATACAAACAAAGAGACTAATGAGAGGCTGAACATGAAATGAGAAATATATAACGAATGTTGTGAATAAAGAGCTTGTATAATGGTTTTCACGACGTGTAAGTTCATAAATATTGAAATAAATATGAATATTAGTTTGACACATACATTTTTTAAATCTATAAAATTATTCTTCTTTTTTCATATCATGAATACTGATACTCGATCAGACATGTCAGAAGATTTGTAGTTTCTTGACAGAGGTCCTATAAAATAAGATAGAAGTTCGATGCTTATAATCTGAATGGATTTAGATTTCATACAGTCGATCGAGAAGTGGGTTTGAAAACACAGAATAGTGTTATATTTACATTTTCTGAAGTGGTATACTATAGAAACCAACATGATATTATTTAATTAAACTACCACGGACATTATTTTGTTGTTTTATTCGAATGCAGATGAGTCGATATTATCAGAGGTGTTAAAAGAGATTCCTTTCAATTTACTTCGGTGAGCTTCTCTCACTTAATGGATGTTGCTGATCATGAACTGCATGATCCATATATCTTAGAATCACAATAAAAAATTTTATATTATGTGAATGATGTTGTGGATGAAGGGTGGAGTGTAGTTGTTCATGTAATACAAAGATATTTGTATGATATGGGAGATGAAGTGAAAGATTTGACCTCTGAAATTGAATTTTATCAACAACAAGAGGCAGAATTATTTTTCCATATTGATATTGAAAATATTAGTCCAGAAAGGATGAATGAAGTGGATGAAGCAATGGAGCAGGAAACCGACATGATTTAAGGGTAAAATGATTGTATGTACAATTTTCTATTCATTCAGTAACCACATGTTTCATTTCTGCAGTCATTCATTATCATTGTTATATATATTTTATCTATTTGTACTGGGCATTTATAATCATTTATAATTGTTTTTTCTCCATATTTTTTTTTGAAATATATATTCTGAACTAAATTTCATTTAATTAAATGACAGCAATGCCAAGGAAAAAGTGGTACACTATTTCATCTAGTTCTGTGACAGATGAAAATTCCTCTAGCTCCCTCCCCACGGAATCTGAGGCACCAGCTGCGTACACCCCTACATCATCTCCCCTTTCACCATATCTCACACAATCTGTGGGTGTCCCTTTAGAGGTTGAGTCATCGACTAACCCTTCACAAGCCTTAGTAGTGGGGCGGCTACACACCCCTTCTAGTTCACCATAGACATACTGGAGTGTCACTGTCATAGGTACAAATTTTAATTAAATAAATTTATTTCATTTTTTTATACTAATTGATTTCTCATTCAAGATGAAAAAATGAAACAATGGAGAAAATATAAAATGTTCAGATGTTTGGAATATGAATGGTGAGAATATAGTCATGCCATTTTATTCTTATGGGGTCTCTATGGATGACGCCGCGGGGTTACTTGCCCAAATTCTAGGCCAGCTGGCAGCGAAGCCCATTTACCTTCCCATTTCTTATGATGATTGGAGACATATGCCTCCAATCTGGAAAAATGATGTTTTTGATTCCCAAATATTGTTAATTTTATTAAATTATGGTTTAATTCAATTTCATGTTACTAATATGTTCAAAATTAATTTACGTATACATATGTTCTTCCACTTTACCATTGCTGATTTGATAGCACGGAAGTGGACGTTGAAAAATATTGGAAAGAAATGGAATGATTTCAAATGGATATTGTGGTGTGATGTCAATGATTCTTCATTGACCGTGCAACAAATGTATGAGAAGCTACCCAGTGGGGTACCAAAAGAACAGTGGATTGTTTTTGTTGATAGAAATCGTGATGAGAAGCGGATGGTATTGCAATATATATTATTATATGATACTCATTTTACATTTATACATGTATATGAAGAGGATATGACATTGAATACATTAATTTTAAATTTAATTTTATTTATTTCAGGATCTATCAAGACAGAACGCATCAAACCGGGCTAAGGAAGTCATCCCTCACACTGCGTGCTCCAAAAGCTTTTCTAGAATCCGAACGACATTGGTAAACATTTAATTATTTTAAATATTTATAAGAATAATATTATCTGTTTAATATATTTAATTATTGATTTATATTTGCTTAATTCAGTCACAATTTTTAGGTCACAAAGCATCCCGAACTGAACTGTGGTTGGATGTTCACAAAAAATTAGATGGAAGTTTTGTTAGTGAGCCCACCAAAGATGTTGGGGTATGAAGTCAATTTTTTATTATAATAACTTATTATCAGCTTTTAATGTGTTAATATATATTGATATTTTATTATTAGGTAAAAAATAATGAACTATGGGATTCCAATCCTGGGAAGTCCTACTCAGTCTCCCAGGATAACTCAGTTGCTAAAGTCCTTGGGAAGGAGCATCTTGGTAGAGTGCGTGGGATGGGTTTCAGACCCATACCATATGAGGTCTTTGGCATGCCACCAGGATTCCAGCTGCATCTACTCCTGGTTATAGTCAGCCCATACCCGAATATTCTCAGAGGGAGATTGCTTCTCTATGAACCACAGTTCAAGATAAGGGGGCTCTGATATTCGCTTTGTAGAAAGAGATGACTAATATACATCAGCAGATGAGCAGATATGCCCCCGGTGGTAGTGCAAAGACTGGTGGTCAGTAGGTAAATCACAAAAAATAAAAATCATTTAGTTTTAAAATTTTCATTGGTTTTATGTTTTAATATAAATATGAACCATTTTTTAATTTTCAATATAATGTTCTTACAGGTGACAGCCGAAAGTGGAGATGGAATTGGAGAGGGTGACGATGCATCATTGGACTTGAGTAGTTGTATTTTTGATGTGTTGAACCAATATGATAATAGTTGGTTTGTATATGTACCATGTGTGGCACATAATTACCACCAAACATTTTCACGCCCTAACATTTCCTTGATTTATCATGTTTCCTTTTATGCATTTTATTTATTTCTGATTTTTTCCTTTCATGTCTTGATGTCTCGAGTTTGGTATACATCATTCCAGTTAGGCATGTGTTTGAATAGGTAGTCGATATTTTGGATGACTGGGTGTTAAACCCATCGTGGATGTGTTGAATAAATTCTTGATGCCAAATTTTATAATATATAATTATTCAATATCATCATCCAAGAAGGTATACCCTTCTGGAGTTGGTATCCTATGACCCCATGAATCACAAAAACATGTGGACTAATAACTCTTTATTAAGAACTATTTTCTATGAAACCAATAGAAAATGATTTTCATTTTTCATAACACAAACATAACCTTATTGTCTATTTGAGCCTAATATGATTCACGTTATATAAATCATGATTTCCTTAAATTATTCATGAATATATAAAAAATTACATGTCGTTCCATGAATAAAACCTTAGAAAACAATAATATCTCACAGTTAGCATATCACCCTAGGTGAAATAACATCCAACTATAAAATTAAACAATAAGAATAACAATCCCTCACCGAGAACCTGGGTTTTCCCCCATATATGGGTTATATTATCCCACAAAAAACACATTACCAAGGACTAAAACTCATTAATATCATATAAAACATTCAAAAAAATTATTCAATAGAAAATGAAATGGCTTTGAAACAAAATTGTGAAGCCATTACCTAGGTTCCACTAAACTGGTTCCCCAAACCAATGTGCCATGTGAACATAGGAATGCCTCCTCATATACCATTTTTAACAGTGTAAAACAATAGTATAAATCAATTTAAATGATAACCAAATATTTTATAAGAATAATCACGCATGATGTATTCAATTCCAAAAAATTGGGTAAATCCTAGCAACCAATATAGTAAACATGTCAGTTCATACAAGTGTCATGTGTTAAGGAAAAAACAAAATAAAAAACGTCATAAAAATCATTGAATGGGTATTGATGTCCATCCAGTTCCCTCATACATGCTCCATACCATATCACAAACCAACCTTCTATCTAAATTATTTTTCCCCTATACTTCCCTACAAACATGAGACCTACTCAAGTATCAATGGAATCCTAAAAAGGGTGTGATTATAGGTTAATAGGACACCACCAATAGTGTCTAAACAAATAAATATTATAATAACAATTATACTGTATACATAAGTACAATTAAATAATGAACAAGGAAGAATAGGTAAACAAGTTCCATAATTAAATATCAAGCATTTAACCCTGTATATCATTTGATTTTACGATGACATCAAATCCCACCAAACCTTCTTCAGCCATATCAAAATTATATTCCATTAATATAAATGGGTTTTACATTTTTATTAAAAATAGTGGTAATTCATTAATCATTTCAAATTCATATACTGTGGTGCACTAATCAGTTCACTCAAATCATACACATAGGATTTAGTTCCTGGAAAGCCATGTAAATACACTATCCAATCATAGGAAACTCCATATACATCACTTCAAGTCCGTTATTTCAAATTTCATGTCAATCCATCCCACATTAAAGATAAGGAATTCCTTTTTTAAAAATTCTAACCCATGGGTGGGATCTACTGTGTCCCTCATCATTTACTAATCCATCAATACACATTCCACACGGTCAAACACACTTGACCTTTTTAACAAATTACAATATAAAGGGTGAACCTGTTTCATTTCACCAATATTCACATAGTTTATCACTTTCACTGTACTTGACATAATTCCATAACTATTCTATTTTACTATTCATTCATAACAAAAACCATTTTAAATATTTTCAATTCCATCTTATTACATAGATATTACCACATTTTCCATAAATTATTTATCCCTTTAGTTATCTCACAACCCATTTAACCATAAAAGTTATGATAAACAACCACTTATTCCATTTTGACATTCTAAAAATATCTATAATTGGTTTAATCTCTTAAACCCTTCAATTTATAATTTAATAAGTAATTCACTTGTTCAAGGGATTGGCACACCTCAAGGGTGTCCATAAACCCAGTCCACTCTTCGTCAATATATCCAAAAACATCCTTGAATGGTCCAACACATCATTGAGTTGATGTTATTTTATGAGATTATGTCTAGTTTGATTAGTTTTTCAGGGAAATGGTTCTATGGAAGTAGCAATTTTTTTTTTCTGGTTATCATTTCATGGTGATTTTAATCACTGTTAATAGTATACATGTAAGATAGTAGCAACAGTTAAAACGTCTACGAAACGTAAGTATTTTTACGTTTAGAGGAAGTTTAAACCGCCGCAACAAAGTCGCACCACTCGCGTGCATTCGCGGTGGTTCTCCTGACCTTAGCAGCGGTTTTTAAGAGCCTGGGTTTTATTTTATTAGCGGCGGTTATAACTGCTGCTAATAGTTTGTAGATGGAAAATTTAGTGTTGTTTTCTAAAAACCGCCACTAACCCATGTAGCGGTGGTTTAAACCACCGCTAAACGCAGAAATAACTGCTGCTAAAGGGTGGTTTTATTATAGTGAATGATTTTGGACTACCTTTTTTTATCCCTCAAATTCATCTAAAAATGTGTAAATACCCTTGTTCATTTAACACTACACAAGTGCATCTATATAGAGGATATACCTAATTTGACACCACACTCGAGCAATGTAGCGTGTTGCTTCTGAGAAATATCCCAGTATTAGTATATTGATACATTTGATCATTATTATGAAAATATTTGATGAAGTATTTGTTGTGTGTCTACTACACAACCCTCTATCTGAGATTGGGATCCGCAATGTATGATATAAAACCACATAGGCGAAGTTATATTTTAAGATCAACAAAACTATTAAAAAATTGGGGGCATTTATATGGTTAAAATTGCCTGTTTCTCTTATTCAAAATATAAAAAAACATATTTCTGCTCCAAAAATCCCATGAACCATTATTAATTAACACAAAGGGATAATTTAGTATATTCAAGCACTAATAAATTAAATTAAATCATTATAGGAACGAAATTTTGAACACAATCTAATTCGTACTCAAGTCAAACATGAATCACGATAACATAGAATTTATGTAAAAGTGTGCTAATCCATATATCAAAAGATTTGTTAGCCTTTATTCTTTGGAAAACTCGATAATATGCACCAGAGTTTTATTGTTGACATATTTATAATACTGCATACAATATTTCCCAAGTGACTCAATACAGATTATAAGTTCTCAAACTTTTAATTATGAACTCATCACATCAATAAGTACTCATACTCAAGTAAATATTAATATATCATCAATATCATTAATATCTCAAGATGATGATACAAAATATACGATATTTATTGGGTTTTATTATAATATCATTGATGTTCTTATAACACAACAATCATAAATGAATGATAAATAAGATTTCCATTAATGACATACGATACATGAATATATCATGTGACTAATATGATCCATGAAAATACATATCACATTTTATGGAACTTACCTAAAAACACATTTGAGGAAACTTTGAGTTTTATCTAAAATATTAACCCCTCTCCTTTTTTTGGAATACCAATATTCTAAATCTCTCTAACACTACCAACAATTATGTTTCTTCCATGTTTCATTGCATAAATATCTTTCTTTTGGGAATTTATTAGTTTTGGCATATAGATAGAATTGGTGAGATATTTTTAGGTGTCCATCACCAATAAATTCATATATTTTGGTATAATCCAATATAATTTTTCTAAATTCATCAATATGTCATATGATTACTTTTATTGGGTGCTTTAAGGTTTTCTCAAATAATTCTCCAATAAAATAGTTAGGAATGAAAAATTCATCCAACTGTATCCTTATTTAAATACAAAAAGAATCATAATTTTTCACCTAATGATATCTCGACAACAATAGAGGCATTCAAGAGATAATCAAATGGTTCCACCAATCTACCCTTTGGGATGGTACTGGACACTGAATGCCTAAAAATTTCCATGAGTTATGTACATGTGTTGATGAATAAAACTAAAAGATTCCATTAACAATGTCATCACTATTATCCCTGATTCAAGATAAAAATGATGAATTGAACTAGAAATCATCAATTAACATATGAATTTTAGTAAGATAGATACAGTGGAACTTAACAGAGCACTAAATAGAGAAATTAAATAACCAAAGATAGGAACACACATAGAAACCACAGCAGTGTTGATCACTCTGGCCGCTCTGATCAAAAGGCTCAAACTCCTCTATCTTTTTGTCACATAGAAGATCCTATTCTATATCATACACAATTGGAATGGAAGAAAATGAATATTTATATAAGGGAAAGGCAGGGGTTGTTCATATTTATACTTTATAGCTCATTTTTTTAGTTTGGAGGTTCAAAGTTATATGTGATTCTATATTGGATCCAAACATTAAGTATCCACTAATATCCAATGAAGTATACATAATCATACACAAGAAAAAACACATGATCAAAACTTGTAATCAAGAACAAAAATATCGATTAGATACACAAAGAGAAAAACTATCTTATATGGATTAAATTCAAGCTCTACCTATGGAAATTGATATTTGTTTTTCATCGACATATAGCTAGTTGAAAAAAAAGATGTGCACAATAAAAAAGCATATAAAATAATAGATATAGAAATCCCTCTCCAATTTATAGGCGCTCCATTCTCATAAAACCCATTTCCATCTCGACAATTCTAAATGTTATTCCAGAGAATAGATAATTCATGTTATCCCCTTCCATGATCTAGAAACCAGTCAACACCACATATAACTTGGTGTTCATAATAATGGAATCCACCAATCTTCTCAGACTTCAAAATTTGTAATATCTAATATTATGAAATGTGAAGATGTAGGGATCAATGCCCATACATCTTACACTATGGAGGCCTAAGTAGCAAGATTTGGTGGTGAGGGAAATAGGAAGAATTAAACAAAGATATCATCCTGATGCTGAAGTGTATGAAAATGATAGCAACCCAACTCTTGATCAAAATTAAAGATAGGGAAAATCTAATTTACATTACCCAAAATATGGTCACATAGAGAACAACGCCTAAAATTATGAAAATAATAGAGGGAATTGATGCTATTGAAAAATGTTTTTTGTGAAATTGTAGTTTTCATAAGCGCTATGGACTCCTCTATTTGCCTTATATATGGATCACCTCTCATCGGATATGAGGGGCACTTCCAAGAAGCATTCATCACATTGTGGCGACTTCATTTTAAAATCAATAATCTTTACTACAAGAGCTCACGTATTTATGAATATGCACGAGATGAGTAGTGAGTGGTGGTGGGGAAAGAGGATAATTTGATAGAGGGAATGTGGTTCCCATGAATAACCTCAATCCCATCAATTCCTTAACCAAATGGTGTTCTCCATTAGGATATTATGGGATGATGTGAGAGCTCGGAAGGAAGAGAATGAGTCCGAGTGATGTTGTTAAATGAGTGTTTGGCTTGGTTTCAGGGGATAGAGTATGTTCATCCACATCATTAGGAATGAGAAAGTATTCTACAAGGCATGAATATCTCTGAGAACACTATTCTTTGGGATGTTGGAAAACAATTTGGAATAGTATTGTGTCTTCATGAATATGTATGGATACAAGATATCACCAATAAAAAAGTGTCTTTATAAAGTTTCAGTTTCAATTTTTTTCATTTTTACCTTTCAAATATTCATATTTAATTTAGTTAAAGTTTTCCACCACCACAACATGTCTTTCCAGTTGACAGCTCCCCCTTCTAAGACATATCTACTATAGAATATTAAAAATCATTTAGTGAATGAAATTCAGGTAGCTTTACTCGCATTGGCCTATATTTTATTGAGAGAGAAAAATTAAATATTTTCACCCCATCCCCATGTTTTCGTCTGAAGTAAATTCATTTTATTTTCTCGATCTGATGGTCTCTATTTTCTCCCTCCAAATAAAGAAAGCACACACTTAAAAAATATTTCACTTGAGATTCATTTTAATTTTCTGACCAAGTCCTTTGGAAAATCCCATAAAAACTTCCTACTTATATTTTTAATAATAAAATATCATGGTTCCCCTCCATTCCTTCCTCTTGAGAAACTCAAACATAATAAGGCACAACACTATCTCTATATTTCTTGAGTCATAACCTTTGTCATCATATCAGCTGGATTTTATGCTCTTTAAATCTTCCATATATATAACTATTAGGTTTTATATGAATATAATAACTCTTATTAGACACTGTGAAACAAATAAAAAACAAAATTCAAGAATCTCTCATGCCAAAAATATATAACCTTAAATAAAACCAAAAAATGAAGAATGTGTTGTAAATAAGCATACCATCACTGAAGATACACTGTATCATCTCATTCAACTTTTAATAACTTCAAATGTGATTGATAAATATAAAATGAGTGAAAAAAATGCATCTCAAATATGTGGGGTAACATGTCGACCCTCCTCATTGGCTTGAGATGAGGATGAATTGCTACTTGGGATTTGGAAACATGTCAAAGAAGACAAAGGTTGTTAATAATTGTCAAGGACTTCAATACAATTGGGTAATGATTTTCCCTATGATAATAAAAAACCAAAACCAGTCATATCATTAACAAAACCACTATGTGATGCATGATAACCAAATAATACAACTCAGACATAAAAAATAGATATCAAACCAGAGAATAATATGAGTACCATAGAAAAAGACTACTAATAGAAAAGTTCATAGAGAAAAACAAAACAAAAGAAACTACAAGACTCCAAGACATAACTCCACATCTCACAACATTATCCATGATCAAACTCCATAATACATCCCAAGTATTAAAAATCACCACTAAAATAGTATGTTGTTTTACCATTTCTAGTGTCTCGATAAACAATATCTACAAAATCACTAATGTGCCAAAGTAGGGGGTGGGTGATAAACTCAATAGGCTTTCCCCGAATAACTTTCCTACTCACACAACTAGGATTAAAAATTTTACCACAATTATATTAAAAAATCTATATAAAACAATAGAAAAAAGTTTATATCAAGATATAAAATAATTACTGTAGAAAAATAGTTTTCCCAATACTAATCCAATTTCCACAGAATGAAACTACATAAGTCTATCAACCATTTTGTGAATTCATTTGGAATTACCATTCTATTATAAAAAACTATACACACTCACTCAACCACACAAGTTTGGTTTTTACCATTAATGGTGGAACATCATGTCCATAAACTATCCCTTCGATGGCGGTACTTGACAATCATTATCCATCCCATTTAACTCACGCTTAACCATTTAATACAACAAACATGTAAAATTAAATTGTGAAAAACAATTTCAATAAAACTATAATTTTTTTTAAATACTTATCCAACCAATTTCCATGAATTAAAACCAAATAACTATTTTAAAATCATCATTTTAAAATCATGTTTCTAATTTCACTTTCCACCAAAATAACCAATTTTTATAATTCCATAAACTATAACCAAATAGGGTTTTCGTCAATCATTTAAAATTAAATTCCCCATAAATTTCAATGTAAACAAAAAATTTGAACTAAATAATTATATTTCTATTAAGATGATTTGATATTTAATCCACCTACCTCGAAGTATACGTCAAAAATAAATAACGACACCAATTCTTTATGAAAACTGGGACGAGTCTCTAAAATCCAACCATAGATCTCTTTCTCTAACCCAAACACATTTATATATCATCATTATTGGCATGAAATATCGTAAATATATCCCTAGAAGTATGGATCTAGGATATCAAGAGAGGGAAGGAATGTAGATATATGAATAACTACCACAAACCAATAATTACCAAAGGAATCGGGCTTCAGGGCACTAAGAATTGCCAATAGATTTCTTCCAGTTTTAAGGGGAGATGTTCCATGGCTCGAAACTAGGGGTGATACATTCTTTCTATCATTGGACATTCCTTACTCAAAAATTCAAAAACCATCATTTCCCTGAATGATTTTAGGTTATTGCTCGGCCATTTGTTTTTCCCATTCCCAAGCCCTTTCCTAAATCTGATGGGTTTTTTCCAAAATCCACAGTAGACCAATTTTTTTCACATATAAGACTTTCTCTTGTCTATCCACAATCTATATTGGCATGTTCACTAACAAAGAATTCAACTCTTGGCTAACATGATCTCATCGACTAACATGGTTAGGATCTGGTTGATACTTCTTCTACTAAGATATGTGAAGCACATTATGCACTGTACTAAACTGTCATGGAAATGAAAACTGATATTCCACCTCTTAAAATAATTAAAGTATCTCAAAATGGCATCTATATCAAGTATATAACTTTATCTACATCCCAAAATGAGGATGTTCAATCCAATAGAGATATTTTCAAGAAAACGTGGTCACTCACCAAGAATGAAAATGGTCATCTACAATGATCCACATACAATTTATGTTGACTATAAGATTTCTTCATCCATTTCTTGATCAAATAAATCTTCTCTATTGTTTCATGAACAAGGATTGATCCAAACATTGAAGTATCGCCAGTTTTCACCCAAAAAAGTGGAGAATGACAAATAATCCCATATAATTCTTTGAATTATTACATTTGTATGGATTCTTGATAACTTTTGTTATAAGATAACTCTAGGAATGGTATGTGATCTTCCCATGAGCCCCAAAAATCTATTACACAAGCTAGGAGAATGTCTTCTAACATTTTCATCATTATTTCGGTTTACTCATCCATCTGAGGATGATACGTCATACTCATGGTCAACTAATTCTAAATGGTTTGCTGTAATGATTTCTATAAATGATACATGAACCTCATGTGTCTATTTGATATAATTGAAAAAAGTATTCCATTGCTATTTAACACTTGGATAAATATTTATGACAAGTACTCCACTGTATGAGATTTTCAAATAGGGATATAATGGTCTGTCTTTATGAACCGATCCACTATCACCCATATGGTATAGTGTTTCTGAAATGTTCTTAGGAGACATGTTACAAAATCTTGGGATATTTGATCCCATTACAAAAAATTAATAGTTAAAGACACCCACATACCTACTAGTCATTAATGTTGCACCTTGACTTTCTTATAAGTTAATTATCTTAAAACAAACTCATCCACCATCATTTTCATACCGACCCATGTTCCTTTTCATATCGACCCACAAAAGCTTTGCAGTCAGGGCCTTATACTTCCTTTTTTACTCTAGGATGAACAACCCATATTGAATAGTGTTATTTGTGAAGAAGTTGTTCCAGGCAAGCCAAAGGTATGACCATATCATTTTGAAAACACAAGACTGAACTCCCATCTAGCTTCTATCCTTTAATGGTCTCTCCACTATTGAGTCTTGACCTCATAGAAATTTATTCTGAATCTTATGTTGGTGCATATTTAAATATAACAACCAAATCAGGAATGAATGAAATTAGAACGAAAACTACAACATCACCCCGGTCTTCACATTCTAGGTTCATGTCAGCAATCACTAACATCAACTGCCACTGATACTAAGCTTCTTTTGCTAACTGGGCATATGAATTTCTACTAAATGCATCTACCATGGAATTTCCATTACCCGATTTATAAATCAAGTCAATGTCAAACATTTGGAGATACTCCATACATATTCTTTGTATCTAGTTCAATTACCTTCAAGAGAAAATATGTTTCAAGATATTATGATCTAGAAACACTATGAATTTCTCACCAAAGAGGTAATGATGCCAATTCCTCATATCATGGACTATGATAGCTAATTTCAAATCATGTGTTGGGTATTCCTTCTCATGAAACTGTAACTTCCTAGATCCATAAACCAAAATATTATCTACCTGCATGATAACACATGCCATCTGAAATCCTATAACATCATAATACACCACATAACCTTATAATGATTTTGGAAAAATCAATATTGTTTTTGATGTATGGAAAACAATAAGCTATTGAAAATATTTCTGATCATCATTCCATTGAAATTTACCATTCTTCCTTTTCAAAACTATCATTGGAAAATATTTTCATGAGAAATCATGAATAGAACATTGCTAATAACCATCAATGCCAAGGAAATTGCATACATTGAAGATATTATTTTGTGTCTTCCAAGAGATAAAAACCTCTATTGTTTCTGGATCGATAGAAAAACCTATTTTAGAGATTACATGGACAAGGAAATATACCTCGGGAATCCAAAAAATCAAACATTGATAGATTTTAATACATTTGATGATCCCTCAAGATAACCAACATTGTAACCAAGTGTGGATCTGGCTCAACCATTTATCTTAAGTACACCAACACTTCATCCGAAAATACCACCACAAAAGAATCAAAATATCATTGAAATATCTGATTCATCAATGCCATAAAGACCACAGGTGAATTCATAATACCTAAAGGAATAACCAGATACTGTTAATTACTATATCTAATTTTGAAATATTTTTTTGTAATATCTTGTTTTATACCCTCAATTGTTGATATCATGATCATGAGTCATTTTTGTAGAACCATTGATCTCCAATAAATTGATCAGACATATCATTGATGTGTGGAAGAGGACACTAATTCTTTATCATATCATGGTTAGGATTATGATAATACAGACACGATAGAAGAGTTTCATCCACCTTTTGACAACCATGACTGGTACTACCCACAATGAACTTCTAGGCCAAATATACTCTTATTTTATAGATCTTCCAACTGTACATTAAATTCCCTTAATTCTATTGGTGGCATTCTAGAGGACGGAAGTGATATTGGACTGGTCCCTGGAAAGAGACCAATCGTAAACTCTATATTTATTATGGGTGGAAATCCTGATAAATTTTCTGGAAAAACATTCATAAATTAATAAAATACTACTAGAAAACTACTATTCTTGATCTTCTCCATTGATTCCAAATTCAACGCTTCCATTTGGTACGAGATCATTGCAACTTCTAGTGCCAAAAAGGGAATTGGACCAGCCTTTACATTCCGATCACCTCTAAAGAGATTATCGATGTAACGCCCTAACCCCAGTTACCCAGAGTCGATGCATTATTACATAACATTGGCATGATCACAAAAGATCATGTCGTGAAATACTGATTAGTTTAGTATCCTTGGAATAACTAGATACATTCATAAAGTTTACATTACATCATAAAGTAAAAAAACTAAAAAAACATCTTGTCTTTATATCCCCTCATATTATCCCTACAGGTCATTCATAAATTACTTATTACCATCCTGGTAAAAATAAAACATTTAAAGGGGTGAGCTCCGATGCTGAGTAAGGATAACAACATAGCAGAAATGTTCATAAATTGGCATAAACATTTAAGGAAATGTATAACTAAAACAAAAGCCTTTTAAACATGAACTTTAGCATAATATGGTAGAAATAAAATGAAATAAATCCATTTACTTATTCACATGGATATTCTACTAATCGAATAATCACACGAAATATCAATAACCACTTTCATAATGATGCAATGCATAATGCCAGACTATCATAACCACATAGTCAAGGCCTTGTGCCAAGAATACAAATAATATTTTGTCAAGTCCTCATGCCAAGAAACTAGTTTGTATCATGAGACCTATCGATGCATCGATGAGCTATAACAGGCTCCACCCGTCAATTATTAATTCCAATGCATTCCTCATATGAACACGTTTAAACATATCATAAACATTCGTATTAAAACTAGGATATGAAATGTTAATACATTCTACATAAACCATGAATGGTAAAAAAATAACACAATCACAGTCAAACATATCAAAAAACCTTCAATACAATATGGAAGTTTTGTATCATAATAATTTAACTTCAAATTAGATTAAAATCTATCAATTGATTATGACATAGATGAAATAAAAACTATTTGAGAGAAATATCTCTTTTTTTAAAAAAATTTAAAGTCACATAAATATAAAATAAAACATTTACTTTGAAAATATCCTTATAATATTTTAAGTCAAGCTTCGATGATTTTATAATGGCATAAAATAGCCTCACCCTCCATATAAGTTGAAAAAGACATTCATACCTTAATTCTGTCAAAAAGGTTAAAAATGACCTTGGTTGGAAAATGACGAAAATATTACTTTATAAACATCTTATAAAAAGTCAGAAAGGGTATAAATGACTTCAAAACATAGTCTATAAAATACTAAGAATCATTTGAAATACATTTTTAAGAAAAATGGATGTGGATGATAAAGAGGTCCCAGTAGATAATTACGTATAAACAACCTTGGATAATGAAGAGATTGTGTAATAAAACCTTGCCTTGTACTTTTCCTTGGTTGAGGGTAGTTTAACCTCCTGTATAATGGTGAAATAATTTTTATTAAATTATACAAGAATCATATACATTAATATGATATCATATATGATCTTTTAACATTGATTTGTTAATAATATCTTTGTATTATCATCATTTCGGGTGTTAACTAATTCGTTTTCCTTTATATTCATTGTTATGTGAGCCATATTTGTTATGGATGGGATGTATATTATTCATATCCATAATTATATGATGTCTATAAAAATAATTTTTAATCATCAAATGAAATTTAGTCTTGAATGGATATGATTGGGAATGAATCTCATCGCGTTCGTGGAGACGGTAGTTCGTACGTATGCACGAGCCACAATATCATTTGAATATACGAAAGTTGGGGGCGTACCCCTTTATTAAAAAAAGAGAAAACATACCGACCCCTTTTGTGGCTGAAGGGAGAAACCAAAAACCCATAACAATCCCATAGGATTAAAGGCACAATGGCCAAAAATAAATGGATCAAAGAGCCCAGTGGGATACCCCATTACAAATGAACTCAACAAAATAGAACCCAACTCTGTCCAATCAGTGAAAACCCTAGCCGCTTGCTAGAACGCGGCCACCGCCGTCGCCGATGAACCTGTAGTCGACCATCAGGGACCGACTCACACCGATTTACCATCCTCCACAATAGACCAGATCTGACAAGCCATGACCCGATCTGTGCCCAGACGGAGTCCATGACCATCACCAGCAAAATCGCTGCTACGCACTTGGAAGAACTCCCCGCGCCACCGAGACCCTCCGTCCTGACTCTTGCGCCGATGCACCGTCGCAATATCATTCTTTTTATATTAAAATAATATATAATTGGATGGTATATCATATATACATAATAATTATCATGTTATATTTATTATTTACATGAATTATAAATCATTATTATACCCATATAAATAATAATATATTGAATAACATTACACCATGACGTGGAGACGGTAGGTCGTACGTACGCATGTATGGTGACATGTCATTCAAGGGATGAATAGAATAATGAATCTGGTTGTTCCATATTTATAATAACATCACAGTATATAGAATATACTAGAGTTATTATTTTAGAATGGAAATTACAAGGAAATAAGAAGGTGAAGAAGAAAGGAACTTGAAAGAGAGTGGTGAAAACATTACCTCTTCTCCGGGTTCTTCCATTTGATTTGATCAAAAGGGCTCCATAGGGTGGCTTTATGATCAAAATAAGGCCTCGAGGTTGAAGTGAGGGAAGTTGAGAGGATATTTGGGCAGGTTTTGGCCGAACCAAAAGGCTTTGAAGGTATGAAATTGAGAGAAGGGGGAGTTCCCTTTTATAAGAGGGGTGAGGGGCACCTAAGGAAAAACTTAAAATATTATTTTATAATAAATTTATATTCTGTTTATAATAGCTCCAAAGTGACTTATTTCGAGTCTAAGGTGGGTATGGGTCGAAATCCTTTCACCCAGTAGATTTTAGATAGGTATGGGTCACTAAATTAACCTTTCAATTTATATTTAACTCTTAGTTAAATACTTTGACATTTACCATGTCTCTTTATATTTTTATATTATATGGTTAATAAACATAACATATACAAACAAGAGAACCCCAAGTGGTTCCTTAATGATAAACCTATCATTATATAAGTCTCTTGGACAAACTTTAGGTTTTTAGGAATTGAATATCAATTAATAATATAATATTTGTTTTAAAAACTCTTTTATGTAAATTTTTGACACTATTTGGTATATGATTTTTGTGGAAATCATAACAGCATGATTACTTCGAAAAAACATAATTAAATCAATACTAACATGTCATATTAACCTATAAAATTAGTTTAATTCATATAAATTCTAAAATTAAATTTATTTGGATATTTATAATATCAATTATTTTAATATTTCATTAATTAGGTAATTACTGCATCACCATTATGTCATAAATAAATTAAATTATTTAATGTCTGAAAATTATAAATAAAATACCATTATGTAGGAAATAATTTTATATTTCTAATAAATATTTACAATTGAATTTATCTTATGTATAACCCTATATTAAAAATGTTTTAGTAATTAAACATTGATTTTAACTCTTTTAACTCTTCTTTGAATTAAATAATAATAAATATCCTAATCTAATCCAAGTAGACCTAAATGATAATATTTTATTCTTAAGGTTGTTTTTTGTCGAGATAGACTTTTCCAATAGAATTAGGACATGTTTTAGGGTAATATTAATATCATTTTTACCCTTAATTATCCTTTTTACATTAAACTGTGGTAAATAAAATTAAAAAGTTACTATTCACCAAAAAATATTTTTATCTTATTGAACCACATTTTACTCCTTGATATTAACTGTTTCACTCGGATTTTCGAAATTCCACTCACAGAAGCAGTAAAATTATATTTTATGTGAATTTTCATATTCTCTTAGGAGGTTGGTAAAGGACGGTGAAAAGTTCAATGAAAGTTTTATATATCTACAATTATTTTAAACTAACTCCAATGAATTTCATTGAACTTATATAGGTATTAGGTATCTATATTGACCTTATTTAAATTTAAATCAAATAAATAATACTTTAAATAAAAATTCGGTTTTCAACTATAACTCAGTGTTTTTTCAATATTCATCAAAAATTGAATGTTTTTAGAAAAATACCAATAATTCACACTAAGATAATTTCGATATTCTGAATCCAAAAATGAAGTCCATTTTGAAAGATAAAATTTATAAAATTTCAATATGTGGGTATTAGTATTCATAACAGCTGGTTTTTTTATTGTGTTTTGTGTTAGAACTCGAAGTTCCGTACAACACATGCTACTATATTATTCAAAGAGAAGCGTATCGTGGAAGATTTGGTTGTTACATTCTCCCCTCCTTCAAATAATTTCATCCTCGAAATTTATAGAATACTACCACATGAAAATACTTGGGTGGTTCTTTATCATATGTTCCTCAGGTTCCCACGTTGCCTCTTCCATCTTATAGTTTCTCCATAGAAACTTTACTAGACGAGTCATCCGGTTTCTCAACACTTGTTCTCTTGTAACTAGAATCCTGAAGGGATCTTCGCAATAAGACAGATCGGGTTCCAGTTTTAAATCCTCGTAAGTGAGTACATGTGTTAGGTCAGACATGTATTTTCTCAACATTGATACATGGAACACATCGTGAACTTTGGGGAGACTTGGCGTCATTTCCAAACGGTAAGCTACAGCCACAATTCATTCTAGAATTTCAAATGGTCTGATGTACCTGGGACTCAATTTTTCTTTCTTACTGAAACGTATAACACCCTTCCATGGAGATACCTTCAAGAAAACATGATCTCCTATCTGAAATTCCAAATCCTTCCTTTGGTTGTCAGCATAGCTATTCTGTCTACTTTAAGATACTTTGATGTGGTTTTCGATTACCTTCATGTTTTCTATTGTTTCCTCCACCAGTTCTGGGCCTACGAGTTTTCTTTCACCAACACCATCCCAACAGGTTGGTGTGCGACATCTCTTTCAATATAACACTTCATATGGTGCCATCTGAATACTCGAATGGAAGCTAGTGTTATAGGAAAATTCTACCATAGGTAAATATTGATCTCACATACCCTGAAAGTCAAGTGAGCATGATCTCAACATATCTTCTAAGGTTTTAATAGTTCATTCTGATTGTCCATCTGTTTGAGGGTGGTAGGCAGTGCTCATATCAAGTTCAGTATCTAGGTCTTTCTGGAGAATTTTCTAGAATATTGATGTGAAACAGGGATCACGATCAGAAACAATCGATATGGGTACTCCCTGAAGTCTCACAACCTCATTAATTTATAGTCTTGCTAGACGTTCAATTGGTAAATCTTCCCTTATAGTAAGAAAATGTGCTGCCTTGGTAAGATGATCAACAATGACCCATATTTCATTGTTCCATCTAAGAGTCTTCGGTAGTCCCATGATAGAGTCCATCATGATATTATCCCATTTCCACTTAGGTATGGTAAGAGGTTACAATACACCACCAGGTTGTTGCCTTCTAACTTTCACTTGCTGAAAAACCATACATCTTGGCACAAAATCAGCAATATCCCTCATCATGTTGTCTGACCAAAAATGTTCCTTCAAATCCCTATACATATTGGTGCTCCCATGGTGTATAGGGAAATTATAACTATGAGAATCGTCCAACAATTACCTTTTTAGATCAGGTATATCGGGAACACAATGTCTCCTCCAAAATTTCAAAATTGCTTCTTCATACACAAAGTCACTCAATATCCCATAATTCACAGATTTTATCTTCATTTGAAACTCTTCATCAATGGTCTGATAACTCTTTATCCTTTCTAGTAAAGATGGTTTGTCAACCATTTTAAAAATCATTGATGTTTCACCGTCCATGGTTATTCCCATATCCAACATTACTAGATCCATGAAAATAGGATCCCTTTCAACTCTCATCTTGTTCCAAACTCCATGATTCTTTCTGATCAAAGCATATTCCACCTTAATTTCCTTCACTGGGTGGTAGTGTATCGTGCAATCATAATCCTTGAGTAGTTCAAGCCGTCTCTATTGCCCCATGTTGAGTTCTTTCTGTGAGAAAATATACTTCAAACTCTTGTGATCAGTATAAATATCACATTTTTCACCATAGAGATAGTGTCTCCATATCTCAAAGAAAAGATTACAATATCGAAGTCAAGATCAGGAGTAGAATAGTTTTTCTCCTGAATTTTCAGCTATCGTGATGCATTGCCAATAACCCTATCATTCTGCATAAGGACACAACCAAGTCCTTTAATTGAATCATCACTATAAATAAAAAACCCATCATTCACCGATGGTAGAGTCAATATAGGAGCATTGAGTAATATTCTCTTAAATTCTTTGAAACATTATTCACACTCTTTTGTCCAAACAAATTTAACCCCTTTACATGTGAGCTTCGCTAATGGGTTGGCCAATCGGGAAAACTTCTGGATGAAACGCCGATAATAACCTGCTAAACCAATAAAACTGTGTACCTCAGTTATACTCGTTGGTGCTGGCCATTCTTGGATTGATCTTGTCTTAGAAGGATCAATGGAGATTCCATCTTTAGAGACAATATGGACAAGAAAAGAAATATTCAGGACCCAGAATTCACACTTGGTAAACATCCCATATAATTCAGGTCTTCTAAGAGTCTTCAGGAAAATTCGCAAGTGATTTTCATGATCTTCGTAGCTTTTGAAGTATACCAAGTTATCATCAATAAATACCACTAAAAAATCATCAAGGTATTCCAAGAAAAATCTATTCATTAGATCTCTAAATACAGAGGGTGCATTAGTCAATCCAAAAGGAATTACTGTAAACTCATAATTCTCATACATGTTTTGAAATGTTGTCTTCAGAATGTCTTCCTTCTTCACACACAACTGATGGTATCCAGATTGAAGATCAATCTTTGAAATGTATTGAGCTCCATGAAGTTGGTCAAATAAATCATCAATGTGAGGTAGGGGATACTTGTTTATTGTTATAGCATTGATTTCCATGTAGTTGATACATAACCTCATAGATCCATCTTTCTTCTTAACAAAAAGGATAGGGGATCCCCATAGAGAAATGCTAGGGTGAATAAATACCTTATTACTCAATTCCTCTAGTTGTTTCATTAGTTACACTAATTCCACAGTGTCCATTCTATAAGGGGTCTTCGATATGGGCCTTGAACCCAAAATTAAATCAATGGATAACTCAATTTCTTGTTCTGGAGGATGACCAGGTAAATCTTCTGGAAACACATCGACATATTTTCTCACAATAGGTACATCCTATATTTGAACATTCCTTTCCTCACCCACATTTATTTCATTTTCTTCCTCCCTAATAATTGAATTTAGTTGAGCTACTGGGGTTGGATCTTGATAACAATTGGGTGGTGATGATTCTGCTCTAACGATAAGGTGTTCATTGTCATCATCATAAAAATTGTAACCTATTTATTCTTACAAAAAATATTCATATCATGGTCTGAAATCCAATCCATACTGAGGATTATGTCAAAATCAATCATAGGTATGACGATGAGATCAGCAGATAAAGAACATTTGTGTGCTCTAATGGGGACCGATTCATAACACATTGTTGCAATGATACTTCCATTAGGAGTTTTAACTGAAAACTCCCTTGTTAAATCAAATTGTAAATATCTAATTATCCTAATAAAATGGAAAATATGAAACAATGTGATGATCCAGAATTAAATAAGATATTTTCTAAACTTGAGGAAACCATTAAATTACCTGCCACCACGTCTTTTGGAGATTCTACCTCAGCAGTAGTGATAGCATAAGCTTGTCCTTGATCCCTTGGCCTTTTCTGAGTTAAGTTCCACAGACACATAGGAAATTGATTTTCATAATGTCCCATCTCACTTCAGTGGTAGCATTGAACATCGGTAGATTCTTTCTTCCCCTTGCAATCACGAGCTTAGTGTCCCTTTTCACCACACTTGTAACAGACTCCCATTCCCTTAAAGAAAGTACTGAGGTGTTACTTCCCACATTTACTACAGGATGGATATTCAACATTTCCCTACTTCCCCTTATTTCTATTTCCAGAGTGTTCAGCAGATCTCTTCTTCTTTTTCTTTGCCTTAAATTTGTAAGACTTACCGTATTCCTTTTTTTTCCTAATAGCACATGAGGTAATATCTTCGTACGACGAGAAAGATTGTGAGACTAATGCTCAATGGGGAAACAGTTTTAACCCATCAAAGAAACGATCAATCATACTTCTTAGATTACTTATATAATCTGCTCCATGCCTCACTAACCTTGTAAAGTTATCCTCATACTTTGCGACATTCTCATCCTCCTTTTTCCTCAGACTCAGAAATTGATTTTCCATATCTGCTCGATGGTCACAAGGAAAGTATTTTTCTAATAAAATCTCTTTGAACTCCCTCCATTCCATATTTGATACTTCATCATCTTCCTCTGTGTTTTTTATCAATTACCACCATTGATCAACATCTCTAGTGAGGCGATAAAATGCCTTGAAAACCTTTTCCCTTTAACTACTCCCCAAAGCCTGAAATATTCTCTCTAGGGAACTTATCCATTGCTCAGTTACTAATGGATTTGTACTCTAATTGAATTTTGGTGGTTGCTGCCTCATGAAGCGATCTAACATTGACCCTCCATGCTGCGGATCAGGGTTCTCCATTCGGGTATGGTTGTTATTAATAATCTGAGTGAGTTGTCCCAGTATGGTGATAATATGATCAGCACTAGTTGCATCACCAGCTCCACTATAATTATCTTGAGCTGGAGGGAAATCCCAACATGGATTTTATGCACTGATACAGTTTCAATTTCTTCCACTAGGCGCCATTTCTAAACAATGGAAAACACTATTTTAGTTTATGAATTGCAATACATAAATCTAAACTTGTAAAATACTTAACATGAATTAAACTGTTTGTGGATTTAATCCATAAGCATAAAAATGTTTTATTTGTGGAAGTATATACTTATAAACCCTTCATAATGGTTTTTATAGAAAATGATAATTACCCTAGGCGTATCCCCCGTGAGTGTCATAACTAAGAGTGCAGCAAGGCCCGTTGTCGTGCAGCAGTTCCCGTTCGAGTCTAGCTCAAAGTAGTGTTTTCGGGTTTTACCCCTGGGTACATCTGTTCCAGAGTAGCCTATACCTACTCATATCCAGACAGGGATGTATTGCTCGGAAAACTCACAAAATCTCTACAATACCAAAATTCTAGGAAATTCTTCTATACTAATACTCAAAGTTTATCTTAGGGCTATGTACTCGAATCAGAGTTTATCTAAATCTAGCTTCCAAGGTTTGTACTAAACTTTCTCTAATACCAACTATAATGCCCTGACCCCAGTGCATTATTACATAAAATTGGCATGATCAAAAAAGATCAAGTCTCAAAAGACCAATTAGTTTAGTATCCTTGGACTAACTAGATACATTCATAAAGTTTAAACTACATAATAAAGTAAAAAAACTACAAAAACATCTTGCCTTCATATCCCCTCATACTATCCCTGAAGTTCATTCATAAATTACTTCTTCACATCCTTGGAAAAATAAAACATTTAAAGGGGTGAGCTCAGATGATCAGTAAGGGTAACAATACAGCGGAATCTTTCATAAATAGGCATAAAATTTTAAGGCAATTTATAACTACAACAAAAGCCTTTTAAACTTGAACATCAGCATAATATGGTAGAAATAAAATGAAATAAAGCCAGTTACGTATTCACATGAATATTCTACTAATCGAATAATAACATGAAATATCAATAACCACATTCATAATGATGGAATGTATACTTGCAGAATATCATAACCACATAGTCAAGGCCTTATACCAAGACCTCAAATAATATTTTGTCAAGTCCTTGTGCCAAGACACTGTTTTTCCTCATGAGACCTACCGAAGCATCGAGGAGCTATAGCGGGCTCCACCCGTCACCTATTAAGTCTAACGCATTCCTCAAATGAACAGGTTTAAACATAACATAAACATTCGTATTAAAACTTGCATACAAAATGTTAATACATTCTCCATAAACCATGAATGGTATAAAAATAACACATCCACATTCAAACTTATCAAAAAACCTTAAATACAATATGGATGATTTTTATCATAATAAATCAACTTCAAATAAGCTTAAAATCCATCAAAGGATGTTGACATATATGAAATCAAAACTATTTGAGAGAAATATTTCTTTTTTTGAAATCATTTAAAAGTCACATAATTATAAAATAAAACATTTAATTTGAAAATGTAACACCCCGAGCTTCCACGATACGCTTCTCTTTCAATAATGCAATAGCTTGCATTGTACGCAAGTTCGAGATTCTAACACACCGCGTCCAATCAAAATAGCCATTATGAATAGTAATACCCACTTTTTGAAATTATATATATTTTGTATTTCAAAATGGACTTCATTTTTGGATTTGGAATATCGAAATTAGCCTATGTTGTATTTTTTGTATTTTTCTGAGAATTCCAATTTTTTTTGAATAGTGAAAAATACATAAAAACAAATTTTTTAATCAAAATAATTTATAGTGATAAATTATACTATTGAGTGGTTTTGAAGTATAATTAAAATATATTTTTACCATTTTATCCAATGGTGTTCATTAGAATTAATTTCACTTTGAAATTGGACATAAACAATTGTCAATCTTTTGATATATATTGTTTCTTAAAAACATGCTATTTGTTGTGACAGTGTGAATTAATTATAAAATTAATTAATGCAACTTATATGTTTGTAATTTTGTAAAATAGACATCATTTTTGAATTCGGAATATCAATTATAGCTTTGGGTGAAATTTTGGCATTGTTCTGAAAAACATCAATTTTTGATGAATAGTGAAACCACTAAGTGGTAGTTAAAAAACTGATTTTTCGTTTAAATGAAACATTACCACTTCTGTGATTTGATTTTCAAAAATCTGACATACATGGTTGTCATTAGGAAGTAAAATGTGGTTCAATGGGATTAAAATAATTTTTGGTGAATAGTAACTTTTAAGTTTAATTAATCGCGATTAAAGGTAATTAAAGTAATTTAAGGTAAAGATAATGTTATAATAATATGAAATGACCTTGACAAAAGTTCTGCCCCTATTGGATGAGTCATGGCCAACCATGAAAATCCATGGGTCAACTTGGGGACCCCATGGAGACACTTTAAAAGGAAAATGACATTAAATACTTTTTATTTAATGTTAAAATAAAAATGTCACAAACATGAGTTGTTTTACTAAAACAAATTTTAAATGGGGTTATACAAGTCATATTTTTTACTATAAATATTCATTATAAATATAAAATTATTTCCTACATCTTAATTGTTTTTTTATAATTTTTAGACATTAAATAAAGTAAATTTTTTATGGCACCATGATGATGCAGTGATTACCTCATTAATTAATGATTTAAATCAAATTAATAGATAATGTAAACTCTAAGACTTACACATGTCAAAAAACTATTGGATGACTATATTTTGAACCCTTATCACCTTATCCTATAAATATATAAGTTTGGGACCTTTAAAATCCGAAACTCATTATATAATAAAGTAACATTTCATGACATTCCAAGAGTGCCCTTCCTCTCCTCTTATAAATGGCCCCACCTCTACCACCTTACCCACACCTCTCAAGCCTTTGGATCGGCCAACCCATGCCCATTTTGTCTCTCCACATCCCACTATTACTCCTAGAAGCCTCACTTTGGGCCGAATTCTTCCCAAGGAAGCCTTTGGCTCAAATCAAAAAGAGTTACCCGATTTTAAGGTAATGTCTCCTCTTAAGTTATTTTGTTTTATTTTGCTTCTCCAAACCCTTAAACTCTTTTTATTCATTTATTTTGTAACAAAAACAGTATAGTCAATATACTAAGATGTTGTTATTTGAAGTATTTGATTTACACTTACACACACCTTCGTCTAATGGTTAAAGAACATACTGTTTCTGTGGTTGGTGATTTTCTGCCTCACGAAACGATGATTGTTCAATATTCTTTAAACACCACTCATGGTGGACATTATGATGAAACTATTTTTATATATGATATATATTATGTTTTTTTTTTCTCTTATGATTCTGTATTTTTCATTTATGGCATACCTTTACGATTTCCATTATGGGTAAACGCGATAATTTCATTTTAGGAAGTGCGGACTACCGCCCCCTCAAAGTGATTTGAATCATTAATGCCATATGTGGGATGTATAAAGGATGGATTAAATGGTATTATAAATTATATAATAGTGGAATTATATTATACATTTATATAATTATAACTTCATTCCATTAAATATGAAATAGAAATGAAAGTAGCGTTCATGTGTACGTACGGCTTACCGTCTCCATGAACGGTGCATTTCATTTCTTACCTCTAAATGTTACGTAATATTATGAATGAATGTATATATTGGATATATAGGATATATATGATATCTACATCATGGATATATTTCTGGAGATATTGTATATTCTACCACATAAACAACTTGTAATTATAAGAATTCTATTGTTGACTAAAGTAACAAAGATCAACAAAACGACCGTTATTAACTTAAATGACTACATAATTTTTGTAACATTGTAATAAGTGATATAAAAGGGATAATGAAATTGAAAAATGTTCTTATGAAAGTATAGATTAACTCTAGTTTATTATTCATGAGGTTAAAGAGCGGTCGAGTCAAGTCGGACACGAGGTAAAGGAACTTCTTAACCCAATTTCTGTTCTTTGGGTTAATCTCCTACTTTCAAATTATGCCATGGTATTATTATGTCCTATCTTGTATTCTTACATTATTTATGTGTACTTATAGTGAATATTCATAATAGATCTATTTTATTTAAAATATGATCTTTGTAAGGGATCTTCTTAACCCAATTTCCATTCTTTAGGTTAATCTCATACTTTCAAATTTTGTCATGATATTATTATGTCCTATCTTGTAAGTGTACTTTATTTATGTTTACTTATAGTGAATACACGTAATATATCTATTTTATTTAAAAAAAATGATCTCTGTAAGGGAACTTCTTAACCCAATTTCCATTCTTTGGGTTAATCTCCTACTTTCAAATTATTTCATGATATTATTATGTCCTATCTTGTATTTGTATTTTCTCTATGTGTACTTATAGTGAATACACATAATAGATCTATTTTATTTAAAAAATGTTCTTTGTAAGGGAACTTCTTAACCCAATTTCTATTCTTTGGGTTAATCTCCTACTTTCAAAATATGTCATGATATTATTATATCCTATCTTGTATTTGTAATTTCATTATGCGTACTTATAGTGAATACACATAAAAGATCTATTTTATTTAAAAAATGATCCTTGTAAGGACTTCGTCTCAATCTCCTTTCATTGAGGCATATTTTGTTTTATACGCAAATTTCTTTTATACGGTGTATAAAACCCCTTTACTTTTATGTTTATTCAAATGGAGTCTTTTTATATGAAGCGTTTTACTAAACGACAAAAAGGAATTTTTTTTCTTGTTGTACGTATGAGGCGACAACGACTTCTCCGCTGCCGTGATCATTATTTGAGTTTCGGATTCCTCTACAGACCATAACTTTTTTTTAAATGAAAAATAAATACAATGTTTTATTTTCCTTTTATTTGGGTATTGAAAATGGTTTTGAAAGTGTTTTTATTATATCAATGTGTTGTATTGATATCTTGTGATTGAAATGTGGAAATGTTATGTTTCCTTTATGCATGTTTTATGTGATACGATTATGCTATGGTTTATGATATGTTTAAACCTATTCATATGAGGAATGCATTGGACTTAATAAGTGACGGGTGGATCCTGCTATAGCTCCTTGATGCATCGACCGGTCTCATGAGACAAACTAGTGTCTTGGCATGAGGCCTTTACAAAATCTTAATTGTAGTCTTGGCACGAGGCCTTGGCTACGTGGTTATGATAGTCTGGCATTATGTATTCCATCATTATGAAAGTGGTTATTGATATTCCATGTCATTATTCGACTAGTAGAATATCCATGTGAATAATTAAATGGAATTATTTCATTTTACTTTTGCATATTATGTTTAAGTTCATGTTTAAAAGTCTTTTGTTTAGTTATACATTGCCTTAAATGTTTAGGTTTATTTATGAAAGATTCCGCTATATTGTTATCCTTACTGAGCATCTGTGACCACCCCTTTCAATGTTTTATTTTTCCCAGGATGTGAAGAAATATTTTATAAATGACCTATAGGGATAGTCTGAAGGGGATAGAAGTGTGTACTATGGAGACTATGGTATTGTGATTTTTCACTTTATGATGTAATGTAACATTTATGAATGTATCTAGGGTTTCCAAGACTACTAAACTAATCAGCCTTTTGAGACTTGATCTTTTGTGATCATGCCAATCTAACGCAGTAATGCACCGACTCTGGGTAGCTAGGGTCGGGGTGTTATAGTTGGTATCAGAAGCAGTTTAGTACTAACCTTGGAAGCTAGATTTAGATAAACTCTGATTAGAGAACATAGCCCAAAGATAGACTTTGAGGATTAGTATAGAAGAACTTCCTAGAATTTTGGTATTATAGAGATTTTTTGAGTTTTCCGAGCAATACATCCCTGTCTGGATACGAGCAAGTAGAGGCGGCTCTAGCACAGATGTACCTAGGGGTAAAACACAAAAACATCGCTTTGAGCTAGACTCGAATGGGAACTGGTGCACGAAAATGGGCCTTGATGCACTTTTGGTTACAACACTCCCAGGGGATATGCTTAAGATAATTCTCATTTTCATTACAACCCATTATGAAGGGTTTATGAGTATATACTTCCTCAAAGAAAACATTTCTTTTTATGATTATGGATTATATCCATAAATAGTTCAATTTATATTAAGTGTTTTACAAGTATGGAATTATGTATTTTGATTCATAAACTAATTTAGTTTATGCCATTGTTTAGAAATTGTGCCCAGTAGAAGGAATGTGAACTCCATCAATACGTATGATCCTAAGAGTAAGAAGGATCATATCTTTCAAGGTATTAAGCCAACATTTAGATTGGAAATAGTCTCCCATTTGTTCTCAACATATGAAGAAATAGTATCATGTGTTAATAAGATAAGTAAATAATTCTCTGAGTCTTAGGGCTTTGAAGGGAAGAAAGAGAAGAAAATGATGGAAGAGATAATGATGGATAAAGGAAAGAGGGAAAAGAAGAATTTTCCAATATGTGGTAACTGTGAGAAGAAACACCTTGGAACTTGCTTGAAGGGAATGTGATTTTGTTATAACTGTGGAGAAAAAGGACACCAAGTGCGTGACTTCAAGGGTAAAAAAAGGTTTCAAATATATAATGCTTCATCTGCAAGGAGTGGGGACACTACGCAAACCAATGTCCAAATCATCATAGTATGACCCAAATGATGTTATTAGATAATAATCAGGTTATGATACTACCATAGATGAGGAGGAATTAATATAGTCTTATGTTGTTATTAAAGAATTTTGTCATTTTAGGGTTGTATCAATAATGTACTGGTTATAACAAATATGGAGTATATAAGGATTGTACTGTAGTACTATTTCATCAAGGACTTGAGATTGTGTCGAACCAAGAAAAGTGACTCCACAACAGGTTATATTTTTGGAAAATATATTGTTGAGAGAAAGATAAACCTTAATATGGTTCTGATACCAAGATAGCGATTTTGGAATAAGACATGATTGATTTGGATAAATTATATTGGATATTCTTAACTTCCTTGAAACTGATTAATGATTTGTATACATTTTTGGATAGAAGGAGTATATCTAGTATTATATAAGGAATAAGGGAACATGAATGTAATTAATAAGTATTTATGGTAATTCATGATGTTGCAATGTTTTAAAAGAATACATGATGAAGGTGTTCACTTGTTGTTACGTGGAAAAAAGGATCTTCATTATGTTTACCTTCCTTATAAAATATGGACTGTGAGTTGGACAGAAGTATTTTGGATAACTATAAAGGTAGGAATAGATTAAGTTTAACCTTGGATAGTATTGTTTAAGTTTAAAACATTTATGAATATTATTTTTGGAATATTATAATACTATAGTTTTAGGAAAAGGACAACCTGCAGGTCGGGGGATAACCCGTCACGTCGGACAAAGCTGCCGGAATCGAACCCACAACCATAGTGCGACAGGCCTTTATTACCTACCACTAGCCTACAAGAAGTCCCTGGTTATTAAAAAAAAGTTTTCCTAATCTAAATGGTATGTGTTAATATTTGGAATTTTATAAAATTAGGATAAATAGAATATTTTTGAGTTCTATTACCTTTTAGAGTGAAAAATGGGTTTGTGGTAAAAACAATTCATTAAAGAATGAAAGTCTACTTGAAAAGTATGTATATTCCCTTACGTTCTTTGTAAATCTCATAAATAAATTCCTCAACTTTATAAAAGGTAACTTAAAACAAAAAACGTGGTCAGTTAACTTTTCCAACTGGGGATTCAATGACCGTTTAACCAATCACAAGTTTGTGATTTTATTATGGTTAACTTTCTCCTAATCCAGTTTTCTACAACTCTCCATCAGACCTTGATGGTTTTTTTTTCTTCCATATCCATATTTTCATATAATCCTAGTATGGGCTATCTCGGGTGACCTTTTTACTTATCTTTCTTTCTTTTAAAGTTATATTTTTTTAACCTTATTTCCGATGTCGGTTTTCCACAATGGTATTTTCTATTTTCATCCTTTTATTTTCAAAGAAAAATTTCAAATTGCGAGGAAGCAATTTATTGAAGGAGGGGAGAATTTAACACCCCGAGCTTCTACGATACGCTTCTCTTTCAATAATGCAATAGCTTGCATTGTACGCAAGTTCGAGATTCAAACACACCGCGACCAATCAAAATAGCCATTATGAATAGTAATACCCACTTTTTGAAATTATATATATTTTATATTTCAAAATGGACTTCATTTTTGGATTCAGAATATCGAAATAAGCCTATGTTGAATTTTTTTTATTTTTCTGAGAACTTACAATTTTTTATGAATAGTAAAAAATACTTAAAAAAACTTTTTTTAATAAAAATAATTTATAGTGATAAATTATACTATTGAGTGGTTTTAAAGTATAATTAGAATATATTTTTACCATTTTATCCAATGGTGGTCATTAGAATTAATTTCACTTTGAAATTGGACATAAACAATTGTCAATCTTTTGGTATATATTGTTTCTTAAAAACACGCTATTTGTTGTGATAGTGGGATTTAATTATAAAATTAATTAATGAAACATATATGTTTGGAATTTTGTAAAATAGACATCATTTTTGAATTAGGAATATCAATTATATATTATGGTGAAATTTTGACATTGTTCTGAAAAACTTCAATTTTTTATGAATAGTGAAACCACTAAGTAGTAGTTAAAAAACTGATTTTTCATTTAAATGAAAAATTACCACTTCTATGATTTTATTTCCAAAAATCCGACAAACATGGTTGTCATTAGGATGTAAAATGTGGTTCAATGGGATTAAAATAATTTTTGGTGAATAGTAACTTTTAAGTTTAATTAATCGCGATTAAAGGTAATTAGTGTAATTTAAGGTAAAGATAATGTTATAATAATATAAAATGACCTTGAAACATGTCCTACCCTTATTTTATGAGTAATGGACGACCATGAAAATCCATGGGTCATCTTGGGGACCCCTTGTAGCCACTTTGGTAGGAAAATGACATTAAAAACTATTTATTTAATGTTTAAATAAAAATATCACAAACATGAGTTATTTTACTAAAACAATTTTTAAATGGGGATATACAAGTAATATTTTTTACTAAAAATATTCATTAGAAATAAAAAACGATTTCCTACATCATGATAGTTTTTTATAATTTTTAGAAATTAAATAAATTAACTTTTTTATGACACGATGATGATGCAGCGATTACCTCATTAATTAACGATATAAATAAAATGAAAATATAATGTAAACTCTAAGACTACACATGTCAAAAACCTATTTTATGAGTATATTTTGAACCCTTATAACCTTATCCTCTAAATATATATGTTTGGGACCTTTAAAATCCGAAACGGATTATATAATAAAGTAACATTTCATGACTTTCCATGAGTGCCATTCCTCTCCTCTTATTAAAGGCCCCCACCTCTACCACCTTACCCACACCTCTAAAGCATTTTTCTTGGCCAACCCCTGCCCATTTTGTCTCTCCACATCCCACTATTACTCCTAGAAGCCTCAATTTAGGCAGAATGCTTTCTAAGGAAACATTTGGCTCAAATCAAAAAGAGTTACCCGATTTTAAGGTAATGTCTTCTCTTATGATATTTTGTTTTATTTTGCTTCTCCAACCCCTTAAACTCTTTTTATTACTTTATTTTGAAACAAAACCAGTATCCTAAATATACTAGTATGTTTTTATGAGAATTATTTTATTTAAACTTCCACACACCTATGTCTAATGTTTAAAGAACATACTGTTTCTGTGGTTGGCGAATTTCTGCCTCACAAAACGATGATTGTTCAATCTTCTTTTAACACCTCTCATGGTGTCCAATATGATGACAATATTTTTATATATGATATATATTATGTTTTTATTTTCCTTATGATTCTGTATTTTTCTTTTATGGCATACCTTTACGATTTCCATTATGGGTAAATGCGATAATTTCATTTTAGGAAGTGCGGACTACCGCCCCCTCAAAGTGATTTGAATCGTTAATGCCACATGTGGGATGTATAAAGGATGGAGTAAATGGTTTTATACATTATATTATACTGGAATTATATTATACCTTTATATAATTATAACTTCATTCCATTAAATATGAAATATAAATGAAAGTAGCATTCATGCGTACGTACGGCTTACCGTCTCCATGAACGGTGCATTTCATTTCTTACCTCTAAATGTTACGTAATATTATGAATAAATGTATATATTGGATATATATGATATATATGATATCTATATAATGGATATAATTCTGGATATAATGGATATTCTACCACATAAACAACTTGTAATTATAAGAAGTTTATTGTTGACTCAAGTACCAACGATCGACAAAACGACTGTTATTAACTTAAATGACTACATAATTTTCGTAACATTATAATAAGTGATATAAAAGGGATAATGAACTTTAAAAATGTTCTTGAAAAAGTAGAGATTAAATCTAGTTTATTATTCAGGAGGTTAAAGAGCGGTCGAGTCAAGTCGGACACGAGGTAAGGGAACTTCTTAACCCAATTTCTGTTCGTTGGGTTAATCTCCTACTTTCAAATTATGCCATGATATTATTTTGTCCTATCTTTTATTCTTACTTTCTTTATGTGTACTTATAGTGAATACCCATAATAGATCTATTTTATTTAAAATATGATCTTTGTAAGGGAACTTCTTAATCCAATTTCCATTCTTAGGGTTAACCTCCTACTTTCAAATTATTTCATGATATTATTATGTCATATCTTGTATTTTTACATTATTTATGTGTACTTATAGTGAATACACATAATAGATCTATTTTTTTAAAAAAAATGATCTCTGTAAGGGAACTTCTTAACCCAATTTCCATTCTTTGGGTTAATCTCCTACTTTCAAATTATGTCATGACATTATTATGTCCTATCTTGTATTTGTACTTTCATTATGTGTACTTATAGTGAATACACATAATAGATCTATTTTATTTAAAAAATGTTCTTTTTAAGGGAACTTATTAACCCAATTTCTATTCGTTGGGTTAATCTCCTAATTTCAAATTATTCCATGATATTATTATATCTTATCTTGTATTTGTAATTTCATTATGTGTACTTATAGTGAATACACTTAACAGATCTATTTTATTTAAAAAATGATCTTTGTATAGACTTCGTCTCAATCTCCTTTCATTGAGGCATATTTTGTTTTATACGCAAATTTCATTTATACGGTGTATAAAACCCTTTTACTTTTATGTTTATTCAAAAGGAATCTCTTTATATGAGTCATTTTACTAAATGAAAAAAAGGAATGTTTTTCTTGTCGTACGTATGCGGCGACAACAACTTCTCCACCTCCATGATCATTATTTGAGATTCAGCTTCCTCTACAAGCCATAACTTTTTTTAAAATGAAAAATAAATACCAGGTTTTAATTTTCTTTTATTTTGGTATTGAAAATGGTTTTGAAAGTGTTTTTATTATATCAATGTGTTGTATTGATATCTTGTGATTGAAATGTGGAAATTTTATGTTTCATTTTTGCATGTTTTATGTGATACGATTATGTTATGGTTTATGATATGTTTAAACCTCTTCATATGAGGAATGCATTGGAATTAATATGTGACGGGTGGAGCCCGCTATAGCTCCTCGATGAATCGGTAGGTCTCATGAGACAAACTAGTGTCTTGGCATGAGGCCTTGAAAAAATCTTATTTGTAGTCTTTTCACGAGGTCTTGGCTACGTGGTTATGATAGTATGGCATTATGCATTCCATCATCATGAAAGTTGTTATTGATATTACATGTGATTATGCGACTAGTAGAATATCCATGTGAATAAGTAAATGGAATTATTTCATTTTACTTTTTCCATATTATGTTGAATTTCAAGTTTAAAAGGCTTTTGTTTAGTTATACATTGCCTTTAATGTTTACGTTTATTTATGAAAGCTTCCGCTATATTGTTATCCTTACTGAGCATCTGAGCTCACCCCTTTCAATGTTTTATTTTTCCGAGGATGTGAAGAAATATTTTATGACTAACCTACAGGGATAGTCTGAAGGGGATAGAAGTGTGGACTATGGAGACTATGTTATTGTGATTTTTCACTTTATGATGTAATGTAACATTTATGAATGTTTCTTGTGTTTCCAAGACTACTAAACTAATCGGTCTTTCGAGACTTGATCTTTTGTGATCATGCCAATGATACATAGTAATGCACTGACTCTGGGTAGCTGGGGTCGGGGAGTTATAGAAAATATCCTTATAAGCTTGTAATGGATGCTTGGAAGATTTTATAATTACAGAAAATATCCGTACCCGCCGTATAAGTTAAAAAAGACATTCATACCTTAATTCTATTGAAAAGGTTAAAAAGGACCTTGTTTGGAAAATGACGGAATGATTCCTTTATAAAAATATTATAAAAATTCAGAAAGGGTATAAATGAATTTAACCCAAAGTCTATAAAATATTAAGAATGATTAGAAATACATTTTTAAGAAACATGGATGTGGATGATAAAGAGTCCCAAATAGATAATTACGTATAAAAAACCTCGGATAATGAAGAGATTGTGAAATAAACCCTTACCTTGTACTTTTCCTTGGTTGAGAGTAGGTTAACTTTCTGTATAATGGTGAAATAATTGTTATTAAATTATACATGAATCATATACATTAATATGATATCATATATGATCTTTTAACGTTGATTTGTTAATAATATCTTAGTATTAGCATCGTTTCGAGTGTTAACAGATTCGTTTTCCTTTATATTCTTTGTTATGTGAGCCATATTTGTTATGGATGGGATGTATATTATTAATATCCAGAATGATATCATGTATCTAAAAATTATTGTTAATCATCAAATGAAATTTAGTATAGAATGGATATGATGGGGAATGAATCACATCGCGTTCGTGAAGACGGTAGTCCGTACGTACGCACGAGCGACAATATCAATATTTTTATATCAAAATAATATATAATTGGATGGTATATCATATATACATAATCATTATCTTGTTATATTTATTATTTACATGAATTATACATCATTATTATACCCATCAAAATAATAATATATAGAATAACAATTACACCACGACGTGGAGACGGTAGGTCGTACGTACGCACGTATGGTGACATGTCATTCAAGGGATGGGTAGAATAATGAATTTGGTTGTTCCATATTTATAATAACATCACATTATAAAGAATATTCTAGATTTATTATTTTAGAATGGAAATAACAGGGAAAGAATAAGTGGAAGAAGAAAGGAACTTGAAAGAGGGTGGTGAAAACATTACCTCCATTTTGTGTTCTTCCTTTTGATTTGATCAAAAGGGATCCATAAGTTGGATTTATGATCAATGTATGGTCTCTAGGATGAATTGAGGGAATTTTAGAGGATATTTGGGCATAGGTTTTCCTATCCAAAAGCCATTTAAGGTATTAATTTGAGAGAAGGGTAAGTTCCCTTTTATAAGAGGAGTGAGAGGCACCTTAGGAAAATCATAAAATATTATTTTATAATAAATTCTTATTTGGTTTATAATGGCTCCATAGTTACTTATTTAAAGGATAAAGAGGGGATGGGTTTAAATCATCTAAACCAATAGATTTTAGATTGGTTTGGGTCACTGAAGTAACCCTATCATTTATATTTAACTCTTAGTTAAATAGTTTGACATTTACCATGTCACTTTATATTTTTATATTATATGGTTAATAAACATACCATATACATCCAAGCGAAGCCCACATGCTTCGTTAATGATACACCTATCATTATATAAGTCTCTTGGACCAGCCATAGATTTTTAGGATTTGAATATGAATTTATAATATAATATTGGTTTTAAAAACTCTTTTATGTCAATTTTGACCCTATTTGGTATTTGATTTTTTTGATAATCATAACAGCATTATTACTTAGAAAAAACAATAATAAATTAAAACTAACATGTCATATTAACCTATAAAACTAATTTAATTCATAAAAATTCTCAAATTACATTTATTTAGATATTTTTAATATCTATTAGTTTAATACTGCATTAATTAAGTAATTACTACATCACCATTCTGTCATAAATAAATTAAATTATTTAAAGTCTAAAAAATATAATTAAACTACCATTATGTAGGAAATCGTCTTATCTTTATAATTAATAATTAAAATAGAATTTATCTTATGTATAACTCTATATGAAAAATGTTTTAGTAATTAAACATTGATTTTACCTCTTATAACTCTTCTTTGAATTAAATCATAATAAATTTCCTAATATAATCCAAGTAGACCTAAATGATAATATATTATTCCTAAGGTTTTTTTGGTCGAGATAAACTTGTAAAATAGAATTAGGACATATTTTAGGGTAATATTAATATCATTTTTTCCCTTAATTACCCTATTTACTTTTAACGATTTTAAATAAAAGTAAAAAGTTACTATTCACCAAAAATTATTTTTATCTTATTGAACCAAAATTCACTGCTTCATAATAATTTTGTCTCTCGGATATTCAAAATTCCACTCATAGAAGCATTAAAATTATGTTTTATGTGAATTTACAAATTCTCCTAGGAGGTGGGTAAAAGACTGTGAAAAGTTCAATAAAACTTATATATATATATAATTATTCCAAAATAACTCCAATGAATTACATTGATCTTATATAGGTATTATGTATCTATTTTTCCCTTAATTAAATTTAAATAAAATATATAATTATTTAAATAAAAATTTAGATTTAAACTAGAACTCAGTGTTTTTTCACTATTCTTCAAAAATTGAATGTTTTCATAAAAATACCAAAAATTCACCCTAAGCTAATTTCAATATTCTGAATCAAAAAATAAAGTCCATTTTGAAAGATAAAATTTATAAAATTTAATAATGTGGGTATTACTATTCATAACGGCTAGTTTTATTGGTTGTGGTGTGTGTTAGAACTCGAAGTTGCATACAACACATGCTACATTATTATTCAAAGACAAGTGTACCGTGGAAGCTTAGGGTGTTAAAATCGATTCCACCATCAGTCATAAAACTAACCCTTCTCATATAATTTTTGACGTGAGCATTGAACATTTCCAAAAAATCCATACCCAAGATTATTTCATAGACATCCATATCAAGAATAGAAAAATTAGATATCAAATCATCTTTATCAATAGTTATAGATCATGTTCTACACATAAGGGATCGAGATTCTCTTTGAACTAGAGGTGTTTAAAGTTTCAAAATAGAAGTCATCATCTCAAGATTTAATCCCAACAAATCAACAGAATGAGAAGAAAATAATGAATTGGATGAAACCATATAAACCAAGGATTTCATAAGGGTATAATTAAAAATAAATTTACTTCTCACCATCGATGGTCCATATTAATCATCCACAATATCTTTCTCAGCTCTATATAATTTATTACTCACTATACTTTTTACTTTATTTCTTTTTTGATATTTCCCTTGCTAAAGAGTCATGGTATTCCTAGAATCACCATGGAGAGATCTATTATTTTGAAGAGGGTGATTCTGCTACCCTTGTCACACTGAAGCATACAATTTTTGCCACACCTGTGAAGTTCCCTGAACAACCAACCTTGGGAAACTTTGACAATAGCACTGAATATATCCCATCTAGATTCAATTTTGGAATGCTCTGGATGGGGACATAAAATCTCGATTCTTGTTGTCTAATGAACCACATTGGAAATATCTTGGATTTATCTTAGTTTTTGGAGGAATATTTACCAATCCATACATCTAATCATGAGTCATACGCCCACCGGGGAAATAGGTTTCCCTCTTCTGATTTCTCCTATTATTTGAGTTCTCACCATTTACTATAGGTATCAACATGCTTCCTCTACTTGTAGCTCCTGATATGTCTCATCAATCCACTATTTATCTATTGAAAATCTCTATATAATCCATTATACCAAGCACAACAATCATTGATTGAATCTCTTACCCCATCCCCAATTCGAGAATGTGTGTCTTAAAGGACACACTAGCCGCAACTTCAGGTGAAATGTAAAAAATTTTCATAAATTTATCTACATACTCTATCACTCAATGTCTCTCCTCCATCATGATATAAAATTATATCATTCTTGAAATTATGAATCTATGAGGAGATAATTGTATTTTGAACAATTCTTCAATGTCCTCCATGCAATGCCTTGGTTATATTTAGCATGAATAGAAAAATTCCACCACTAGAATGCAATATCCTACAACAAATAAATCGCTAAATTGAGTTTTACATATTCTGGTGGGGTTAGGAAATAAAATATTTGTTTCATCCTATTCATCCACACCTCTGCCTTCTCATTTACTAAATAACCTTGAATTATTAGTGGATTCTACTTCTAGAACTGAATGGAATAATCCACTTTCCTTGGATCATCCATTCTGTTCCAACTATTCATTGCATGAAGATTTTGGACTGTAATCTGAACTGGTTGTTGGTTAACCTATGACTTAGGTGCAACCACATTCTTAGTATCTTTTACTGGTTGGATTATATAATGCCTATCAGGTTCCATTTTCTATAAACACAACAAACTCTATATGTCTCAATCTCTAAAAACATAAGGCATAAACATTTAAAATTTACCACATCACAACTATCACATCATTGAATTCCAAATTTCAAAATTTTCCATAGTCATCCATTTTTGAAAAGGTCCCCATGATTTTGAAAATCAAATCATTTTTAAAATACCAGAACCCTACTCCTTTTAAATCCTCTAATTTGAAAATAATTTCAAAAATTTTCAAAAATAAACACATTTGTAACACGGTATAAATCATTACCCAAAAAGAAATATGTATTTGTAGTGGGAAGTAATTTATATAATTTATGCCATTATTCTCTCATTGGCATAAACCCTACTATAGAGATTATAAATCCTATAAGTGTCTCCAAAATAATTATGTAACCCTCCATAGTAAATTGAATTCAAGCATAAATATGTTATCTGTGTTTGTTTATCCCTTATGTTTGAAGTCCCTACAATCCAACTCATTTCTACTATGATAACTCTAGGAATAAGCTAGAATGAATTTCAACTACAAGTACTAAAACCAATAAAAATTTTCTCAAATGACTGGACCGACCAAGACTAAGATCATTTTCTTATAAAGGATGGATCAAGATGATATATCACTTGTAACATCTCACCAATCCTCATTGGATTGAGTCAAGGAATTACTACTTGTCCTTAGATTACATCCCCAAGATTCCAAAGGGTGACAATAAATGTCAAGGGCTTCAATATAATTGGGGGACGGTTTTCTATTTGAAAATAAACAACCACCACCAATCATACCATAAAAAAATATATAATTAATGATAATAAATTAAGACAACTCAAGCATAATAACTCAATATAAAACCAAATAATAATCCAAGTTCCACAGTGGAAGACTACTAACATCAAAGTGCATAGCAGAAGAAAAATCGAACAAAACTCAAAGACTCCATGACATAACTCCACTACTCCCATAATTCTCCATTATATAACTCCACAATAAAACACAAGTATTATGAATCACCACTAATGAATTGTGATGCTCTACGTTTACCAGTTTATTGATAAATATTATTCGAAAAAGCACCAACATGCCAAAGCAAGGGTGAGTAATGAAACTCAGTAGGCCTTTCCAAATGACTTTCCTACTCACACCACCATTGTAAAACTTGTTGGGACATTTATATAAATGAAATAATATATTATAATTAAAAATAGTTTATATCAGAATATAAAACAAATACCATCAAAAAACATTTTTTTCAAAGACAAATCCAATTTCTAACGAATGAGACCAAACAATTCAATCAAAAATTTCATGAATTCATTTTTCATTACCATTATAATGCACAAAACCAAACATTCAAACTCAACCACACAAGATTTTTTTACCATTGATGATGGAACATCACATCCATAACCCCTCCTTTTGATGGGGGTATGTCACAACCATTATCCATCCCATTCAACTCATGCTTAACCATTTAAGACAACAATCATTCCAAAATAAAATTGTGCCAAACCATTTAAATAAAACCATCCCTTTATTGAAAACACTTTTCCAACCTATTTCTATGAAATGAAACCAAAAAACCATTTTAAAATCATCATTTTCAAATAATGTTACCAAATTCACTTTCCACCATTTTCTTACAACTCCATAAACTAACACGAAAGAGGGTTTCCATCAAGAATTCCATATAAAATTCAAAATTAATTTCAATCAAAACAATAAATTTGAAATCAATACATCCAGTTATATTAAGAGGGGTTGTGAGTGAAGAATAATAAATTGAGTAACATGTTTAAGGAGTTTCATCCAATAATAATGAAATTATCCAACATTGTCATTTCAGGACCGAAGTTAAATAAGAAACTAAGGATTCTCCTTGATTATCCTCCCATTTATTCATGCGATGAAACACATGTATAAATATCATTGCCAGCTCATGTATCATTTACATGAATAAGTGTACTATAAAATTTTTCATATCATGAAAATGTATAATAAATAATAGATAATATGAGATAATAATAAATGATACCAGATTATTATTTTTTATGCAAGTTTCATAAACCAATTGTTGGAGAGGAAACTAATCAACCACAAGATAATAACTTAATTAAGAAAAAATATTGTAAAAATCAAAAAAATTTAAAGCACCAAAATATGTAGAAGGAAATAAATTTAGACACATATTTTAATGTGAAATTACCATTAAATGCTGAGGATTAAAAAAATTAAACGGTAAATTTCAAAAAAAATCACTATAATTAGAGAGTCTATAAAATTTAAGTAAAGCCTGAAACATGAATTATAAATAGAGTGTATAAAAACCAGTTTGAAAACCCACACCTCGATATGCCTTGACCTTTTATCTTATAATCATTTGTGAAAAAATTTCACCCTATAGAGATTGAAATCAATGAAGCATCATTGTAGCACTTTAAATAATTTTTTTCACAACCAGATTTGTCATTGCTCATTAGTGCCCTCTACATGCTATTTATCATTCCCAAAAACTGTCACCCACATATCTTATTATTTTTTTGGTGAACCCATTTTAAACACCCTTATTGATTCCCATTTTATAATCCTTTTAAATCCCTAAAAACATTTACACAAAATTTAAATTCAAAAATATATGCATAGGGTAAAAAAATATCTACCCATGAAAAAATACACTGAGGTGCTGGTGGGAGTTATTTAAAATTTAAAACCTATAAAAATCTCTTTTATTTCCACTTTAATATCCTTAAAAACACTAAACAAGATTAACCTAAAATATATTCCCCTTTAACCAATCAGATAATGAGATCCCATCCAAAAAAAGTGGTTGGAAAGCAAACTGGTTGGTATCACACCAACCATCGCCATCAATAAAAAATATGACAAAGAACTTTTATGGCTCTAAGAGATACCTAAAATCCCCCTCCCAAAAAATAAATCCAAATTCTGACATTTTCATCATACATGTGTTTGAACTATCCTACTAAAAAATATTCGAACCATCAACACCTTGCTCCCCTATAATAGTGATCTCTAAAAAATCAAACGTACTTGCAGAAATTAATTTCTCCCTCTAGTAAACATCCACTAAGTAGTATTTAGCCCTCAATTTGTTACCTCAATATCTTGTTTTTATTTATTATTCACTAGGGGAAATTTTAGAAAAAATGGATTTAGGTGTAAAACCTGAAACACCTGACATGTCATAATTCGACTTCAACAAATTCTTCATCCTAGTCGTTGGTATTTGACTCATGCATGACGATTGTATATGCCACAAAACTGACAATATCCTCTTCAAAACATCATTTTTCACTTCATCATAAACCACCACATCGGTCCTATAATTATTTTAAACCATTTTGTCTCATACATATACCATCAATACACTATATAATATCCATCTTTCACAGCCAAATGAAATCATGAAAAAATAATTATCTAAAGTATAAACAGATAAAAATTATTGTCTATAGCTATCACATGTTTCACATCCTTCAACATAAACACACAACCTCCATTCATAGTGATAAAAATATCAGAAAATCCAATTGAATTATTATAATATCTATTTCTCATCTAAAATATACCAATTCACTGTCTTCATATGAAGAGAATATTTCCTTCTTTGGGGAAATATGGTACCATGATAAAGAATCAACCACCCATTCATTATACTGATCTGACATACAAGTATCAATTCCAACTAAAAGTAAATCTCCCTCACCCAGTAGAGTACTTACACCAGTATCCTCATAATTGGTGTTTTTTTCCTCTTTTCTTATTTGATCTTTTAAAAAGCATAGAAATTTCTCTAGACATGAATCTCTTTATCGAAAAAAGAAGCATTTGAATTTTCTTATTGTGTTCAACTGACCAAGTTGATTATCATTTCTGACTATCACAACAAAAATACCAATATTACCTAAAGAATAACCATCTTTTATCTTTGACCGAGTCACATTAATCAACAATGATGAAATTACATCATCCAACTTCAGAGTGTCTTACTTGAAAAACACTATGGAAACAAGATAATCATATAAATTAGGTAAAGAACATAAGTGAAACACATATTTTTCTTCTTCCATTTTAATAAGTACAACATTACCTTTCTCTGTGATCTTGACTGCCACTGAAGACATCTCTGTCATATGTTTAGTAAACTCATCCAGATGATTACCTAAATCTACATTCACTAGAATTTCCAAATAGAACAATTATTTATAAATATAAATGATTTGCAAGGGATTTTAATTTATAATGGATTTTATGATTCACCTATATCTCCTCCATATCTTTCAGATTCATCTCCTCCAATATAGTATTATCAACCAAATACATATGGATCATGCTTTTTGTTAGCTCTCTCATATCATGCTAATCAATATTTCTCATCTATTATGGATTATCTATTTTTTTATTCATAATCATCACTAAATTATCATGGACTAAAATATTTTCTTTATGTTTCTACCATAGATTAAAATCATTTTTCCACTTAAAAGGTTTGATGTGGTTAGAAATACCATGGCGTGAATCGACCATAACCAATCACCAAGAATCATGGATAATCCCCTTTAATACAAGTTGTTAGAGATAAAATATATTAGTCATTGGATAATAACTCAATTGTGGAAAAATATTATGAGAATCACTAACAAAAATGATTGTACAAAAACAAATAGAAGGAAATAAATTGAGACGTAGATATTTAATTGAAAAATCCCCCAAATTCAGATGATTAAAAAAATTGGGAAACAAAAAAAATTACACTATAATAATAAAGTATACAAAAATCATGCAATGTATGAAACATGAATTGTAATTTGAGTGTAGAAAATGTGTGTGAAAAACCACACACAGATACAACTCTGCCTTTTCATTGATAATTATCCATGAACAAATGTCACCCCTTAGAGATCAAAAACAGAACTAGTGGCCTCATTACAACACCACAAATAATCCATTTCACGACCTGATTTTCCATTTCTCACTAGTTCCTATTGCATGCGGCTACCAACTCTTTGAAACTATCACCGACATATATACTCTCTTTTTTGAAAACCCCATTTACATCAACAAAACTAATCCCTTTTTTATAATCCTTTAAAATCCCTAAAAACACATGCATATAATTGAAATATAAAAAATAACCATGGGATAATAAATAATATCTCCCCATTCAGAAATAATGTGGGATGCAGGTGGGAGATATTAAATATTCTAAACCCTTAAAAATACCCCTTTTTTCTATTTTAATCTCTTCAAAATTCAAAAAAGCAGGTTGAACCTCAATACTGATATATTGTACATGAAAATCATAATTTCCATTCAGTACAAAACATCCTATATATCATATATATACACAAGTCATTCGGGAATATTACGTTTAATCTCCCACTTGCACGAAAATCTTATATACATTGTTCTATTTCACATTATATTATATCGTAGATAATAACTTGTGAAACCATATCAAAAAATATTTTTGGATATCTTCCAAAACACGTTTTCAAATCAATTATTAACAACACCTTGCATCACATCATATGTAATACCCTATGAATACCAATCTAAAACACTTTTTTAATAACTATAAAATAATTTTAAAGAAACTATCATAGTCAAACTCAATCCCCATTCAATCAACCACAAAGTGTTACCCCATGGGAATTAATAGAGTTGACAACAAATATGAATCTTTAGATCCACATATGTAATCATATAGTGACCTTTAAAAAAGTGTTAATTCCACTTATGTTATAAAGGGATCTGGATTGATCTCTATCAGAAACATGTATATCTATATTTGTGCCCACTAGTTTACATTATATGAAAGTGTGCATTCTCATATTTTCCCTTTATCCAGACATTGAGTGTCCATGGTGGAACAAAGTATCTCAATCCCATATATCCAACTCATCTATTCTCGACTCTCTGAGTGTTGACTAATTAGATCGATGGATACATCACACACCATTCATCCTTATGGATAATCACATCACTTGTCCCTTATCTATATAGATATACAATATCTAGGTGTGGACACACTCTCCCATAATGTATATCAATAGATGGAATAGATATCACGCTCATCATACAAGAGGAAAATATCAGCTTGGTTAAGCTCCAACAAATGCCATAATAAACAACATACGCAACCACCCTCGTATTAGATAAGTCGATATGTAGACTTTTTTAAGTATGGTATCAAAGTATAAAGGTCATCATTCTAGGTATCTCTCCAACCACAGGTAATAGAGACTCAAATATTATACATGCACCCCTAGTATACCAAATACATTTGAATGACACTTCATGTGGTATAAATATAGGTTATCCGAATGTAAAAAAAGAATAACATTCTCTATTTTGTGCCTCATGAGTCTATTATATATCTCTATACAAGAATCCTACTCATTTAAACCTTAACATGACACTCTGAAAAATAATAATCTATATTGAACATCAGTTAGGGATAAAATCAAATTCATACTTTGAGAGGTCAATTATCATTTCACAAACCCAAATGTAATCTCTATTATATTTATGTACCCATCATGAATGAATTATATAATGGAGGTTACCAATAATATGAAACATTTTAATATTCTTAAACTGTTAGGAAAATTTTAAAAAACCAACATAAGCACCAATTTTTCATATTATATATGATATAGTGCGAGATCAACCTTATATCTATTGTACATTCTAGGTTTTATTAACTATTTACATTATATATAATTCTTATCATATCTCTATGTGAAGATGTGATAAAAATGTACCACTAAACTATTTATTTTGAAAAATATATGAAGTATGTTAGTCTGAATAATGGTGGTATTTATAAATAATAATTCTAATTGTTCAACTTATAAGCATATTCTAATATCTTAACTTCATAGTATTAAATTTTATAATGTTTACATCAGTTGTCTACATGGAACCCTTTCTAAGATTATCATCCTCAACTTTGTCACACTATTCTATCAAAAAAACTTATAAATAATTTAGCTACTTATATTAATAATTACTAATACTTCCTTACTCTTTTATTATATTACGTAAAATTCACTTTAAACTTATATTTGTGTAATTTTTAATTTGTTAACATAAAATTTTGTTAAGTCCAAACGTACTCCCACTAGACTTGTAAAAATTATATTCTCTTCAGAATATCATACAAAGATATTAAACCCCTTTTATGTTAATAAAAACATTTATTTCCTTTCATTGAAATATTAAATAGATAAAATATTCCAAATATTTTATTCAATGAGTTTAAAAAAATTATTTGAAAAAATACTTTATTAAAATATAATACTGATGAGTGAATGGGAACACATTCACATATATTTTAACCAATAGTTAGATAAAAAAATTTACCCTATATAAATAATTTTATCCTTATATTCTCCTCAAAACATGTTATATAAATTAATGAATCATTAAATATGTGTATACAGTTAAAAATCTCATACTTGTTCACAAAACTCGTTATAATTGAACAATTTATCTTATCACATAAGGGAAATGAAATTAAGATAAACATAAGTTAATTATATTTATTTTACTTTGATAAAATCTTTTACATTCCAATCCTCAATATAGTAATTATTTACCAAATCTCATGAATATATACTCCATGCTCAATCCATTCTTCATTTTATTTTGAACTCCTATATATTTACAACACTTTCTATAATATACATTCGATATCACATAACTTTAAAAATAAGTGAAATAATTTTTAAAAAATTCATAATTGACTTGGAAATTACTTGGTGTTTCACAAACTCCATTTGGTATATATTTTATAATCCAATCACATTGAAGTATTATTATTCGTTCTTGAAAACCATAGGTTTCAATGACTTTGATTGAATTCTTGAAGAAACATTTTTTAACATTACAACCAACTTATGTTTTCTTCTGGTTTGAACATTCATCTAGTTGTACCATATATAAAAAACAAGAATCCATACACCTTATTACAAATTAATTTATTCTCAAAATTGTGATATTATTGACTAAAATTTCCTTAAATTCATTCTTGTTATCAGAACATTGCTATAGATAGCTATAAGATAAATATTTTAACGCGAACAATCCATTTTAGTCTCCCCTTAATGAATAATACATAAAATTTTTTTATAACCAGTAATGTTTTAGGGGAACCTTTAGTATCACTATGTCATTTAAAATATTCAAATATATTGAATATGATTTGGTGCACCAGATCATATTGATAATATGAGACTAAAATCGACATACCGAATCACATTGAGTATATGAATGGATAATAAGATTTATTTTGTAATTTTTTGTCTAATTTGATTTAAATATTTAAATAATTAATTATTAATTCCATGAGAATCTATATTCACTTGTTTAAGAACATCAATAATTGGTTACCAATGACGGTTCTATCCCGACGCATAGATTTTTTCCATAAGATATTTTCTAACTTATTAATATTTATTAATATATTTTCATATGTTTCTAATATTATGAGTAACCTACGTTAATCTCTTCATTATAAATTAGTAACTATAAATTTTTAGCTTGATTATCATAATGATGATATTATTTACAACATATGATTTTATTAAATGAGTATCATGTTTTATTGACCATCTAATAAAGAGTATTATTAAATGATCTCCCACAAAAATGATAACCCCCTTGAATGTTAATCATAAACATTAGTATTCCATGATCCATATTGTTGGACTACTAATTTTGATCAAACATATCCCATGTATTTTAGGTTTTGAGGATCTCAAATACCCTTCATAGATTGTTGATAATATTTTTTTAAGTTTGTGAATCATTTTTTATACAATTCTCATGTGTTCGGTGATTAATTTAATTAAGTATATATTATGGATGATTTTATATAAAATCTACCAAATTCTGGAAAATTGGTGACATGATGTTTTTGGCTATGTGGTGAAAATGGCTATGTCAAATAACCTATGTGGAAATTATCTACATTGATAAGATCACTTACAAGATAAATCAGTTACATAGATCATTCATATATATAAAATGATTTCATAGAGTGATTTATTATGTGGATCACCTACAAGGTGAAATCAACTATGTTGTTTCAATCGGCTACATAAGTTTCATCTACGTGATTAAATGGCATATGTTATTCAATTTGGATATGTGAATCAAAATTGAGTACGTGGATTCATGTATGATAATTGTCTATGTGGATTCAAATTTGTAATCAGTTACATCATACTAAAAGTTGGTATTTATTACAATTAATGCACTCAGGTGAGTGTTTTAATTCTTCTGTACAATCCTAAAATGATCGATTACCTCTTTAATGGAAAATCAATTATAATAAGAACCATGTACTAAGATAGAATAAAAGTATGAAGATTTTTTACTTGTCTCTACTATTTCCAATTTATTTCAAGTAAAAATGATGTCTCAGTAATCTTTTATTATAAGGATCATATTTTTTTTCTTTAAAAAATTAGTGCATGAATTTAAAAGTGTGAACTCCTTTTTTTCATGAGATGTTTTTGAAAGAAAAATTGATGTGTACAAATGAAATATAAAAAAATATTTCTCAAAAACTCTCTGATCGAACACTTTTTTTTAGGAAAATAAGGAATAAGAAGTATCATCTCATCAGCTATGATTATTGGAAATCCTTGAAGAGTTTAGCTGAGTCTCCATTATCTTCTAATATGTTAGATCATCTATCTTATAAATTTATTATTTTTTTCATCCATATCTTATAGTTGTATGATAAAATTTATAAAAAATATATGTTTATTATATTTAGTTGTAAAGGATCACAAAAAAATAACCCTTGAACATTATTGGTTGTAAATAATTTTCAGATCCTGGTTGAAATATATTGTGATTGAATAAAGTGAAAACTGCTAGCACTCAGTCATGTAATCCCTAGAAAAAGGATTGGAAGTCCCTAGAAAAGGGACGGGTCTTGTGAAAATCATCAAACTCGTGGAGAAGAGTAGTGGGGGAGTGGACTAAGGGACATTTATTCCCCAAACCACTATAAATATATGTATATATTCTTCTTCTTTATGATTTTTATTTCCATTTCACTCCTTGTTAAATAATATATCAAAAGTCCCTAATAAACTAGAGGTATTTTTTCTATGTTAATAAAAATTTAAATAACTCAATTCACCCCCTATTGAGTCCTAAAAGGGTATTTTATAACAAAACTTGGTACCAAAGTGAGTGATTCTTGAGTTCTAGGCTATAAAACATTGAAATATAAAGATCTATTCAATAATGGATGCTATTATAGGAAAAATACAATGGAAATCTGTGGTCAGAGCACCCTATTTAAATGGTAATAATTATGGTTATCAGAAGGAAAAAATGATCATATATCTAAAGAACCGTGGTCTGAATGTTTATCTCAAAATCTTGAAGCCTTATAAAATTTTAAATACTTAACCAGAATCAAGTGATGATGATACTAAATCATGTTATGATCATAATTATAAAGCAATGAATGCTATAATTTTTGGATTATTTCTGAATGAGTTTAACCGAGTTTCTCTATGTCCACTAGCCCTTGAAATGTGAACTATAATTTTAGTTTCTTATGAGGGAATATATATCATGAAGTTTCTCATATATAATACTATCAAACTAATTTTTGACACTTTATAATGATGTATGTGAAAATTATCACACAATTTAATGGAAGTAATAGAGTAAATAATGTTACTACTTTAGGGACACATATTACTAAACCAAATTTGGCTCTAAAAGTTCTCATAATACTGCTACTAAGGTGGAGTGGTATTTTGGTTTCTATCTGAAAATCAACAGAGATCAAAATTTTCAAAATAAAATATCTTATTGGTACTATGATGATGAATGAGGTAGATATGGATGTTTAGGCTGTAGATCATGGAAAATTTTAGAAGGAAAACACTACTTCAAAATCTTCAACCTCAAAGGGTGAAAAGTAGTGTAATGATATTCAAATAGTTGATCCATCTAATGAAAATTCATCCAATAGTTATGCATCTGATATCAATTCTGGTCAATTTTATAGAAAATTAAAAAATATATATAAATATAGAGTAGGTTTTAAGATACATTTAAACAATCATAATAAGTCTGATGGAAATTCAATGAAAGTAATATGTTATAAATGCAATAATCCTAGAAATATCAAGCTTGGTTATCTGTAGCTTCAAAATGAAAAAAAATTAAGAGAAGAAATACTTCAACATTTTTGTCTACAAGAATAAGGATAAGAATTCAATGAAGGAAACACGGAGTGATTCAAAGGATTATAGTTATGATTCATAATTATAATCATAATTCATGAATTATAATATAAAATACAATATGTGTTTTATAGAACATACTGATGAGGTATATTTTTTTATTCTTATAATCAAGCAGCTAAATAAGAAAAAAAAATTACTCATTTGAAGAACTAAATGAATATTGTTCCATGATAGAAACTAAGTAAAATTATTTAAAAAAGTAAAATAAAACTCTCAAAAAATCATATGAATTGGTTGTTAATGAAATTTTGGACTTAACTAAAAAACTTATAATTTAAAAATTTTAAATGGAAAATTCTATTTTATTGTTTGTTGAAGATTTTTTTTTTGAAAAATTTTATAGAAAGTATAAGGCTTTAAATATTCACCTTGTGTATTTAAAAAAGTAAAAAATTATTTAAATCAAATTATTAGAAATAATAAATCTCAAAAAAAATGGAATGGAAAGTTAAGGTGAAAAACTAATGTTTTATAAGTAATATTTTATATCTAGTACTAAGAATGATGATATTTCAAAAATCACTTGTTTTCATTGTGTGGTACAAATAAATGCAGTTTAAAATCCCACAGTTTTGTGGAGTTAAACACTTTTTTCATGAAAAGTTTTTCAAAGTTCAACGTTGAATGTTTTGGATAGAACAAACATATTTGGGTTAAAAAATCCTTAGTTTCTAACCTTGCTAAATCCAAGAAAATACTGGAGGCAAAACAATTTTTTAATTAGTTTGTCTTTTTAGGTAAAAAGGTATATTATAACTAATGAGAGATGGTATATGGATAAGGAATTATCAAGGAATATGAGTGGATATTATTCTAAATTCCAGTCCTTATCAAAGATAAATGGTGGTCATACCACATTTGGTGACAATACTAAATGAAAAATATTGGGATTAAGATCTATTGGAAATATGAACTCTATCCTTATCAAAAATGGTCTCTATGTAGATGTTTGAAATCAAAATATGATAAGTATATATCAACCTTGTGATGAAGGTTATTTTATTTATTTTTTAAAAAATTATTATTACATTTTAAAAGATACAATTATTAAATTTAAGGTACAATTAATAGAGAATGTTTATACTCTAGATTGTAATTATATGAATAGAAAAAATGTGAACCATTTAAATTATGAAAAAAAGATTCATGGGTATGGAATAAGAGATTGGGACATTATAATATTTATACTTTGATGAAATTTTCAAAAAGGAATTCTTTTTTAGATTTACCTCAATTTAAATTGAATAAAAAAATTTGTGATGCATTTCAAATGGAAAGAAAAAAGTCGTATTTTAAACAAATCCAAGAAGTTTTTTAATTCTAAACCCCTAGAACATATTCATATGGAATCTTTTAGGGCCTCCTAGATTTGAAAGCCTAAGAGTAAAATTTTATTATTATGTTTTATTTGATAATTTCCTTAAATTTACCTGTGTTTTATTTTATAGTGTTAAGATTCATTCTTGTTATTTTTGTATATTTTTTTGAAAAATTCTTCAAAAATAGAAATATTCCAAAATTATTGCCTTAATAAGTGACCATATAGGATAATATGAAAATCATGAGTTCAATACCAATTGTTTAAAACATGGTATAATTCATAACTTTTCTAACCCCAGGATGCCTTAATATAATGGTGTTCTTGAAAGGAGGAAAATGACTTTTCAAGAAATTTCTAGAACTATGTTATGAGAATTTAACTTCACTACATCTTTTTGGGTTGAAGTTATGAACAAAACATGTTATATCATAAAAACGTTCTTATTGGAATCTTTTTTAAAGAAAACACCCTATGATCTATGGAATAATAGTAAAAAATTGGACACTTTAAGGTTTTTGAATGTACTATTTATATTCTAAACACCAAAGATAATCTTGGAATTTTTTATCTAAAATATGATGAAGGAATATTCCTAGGATATTCTACTACTCTAAAATAATAATGGGTTTTCAATAAATGGATAAAGATTATTGAATAAGAGACCTATATAAAATTTGATGAAATTGATCCTTTCAATCACAAAATAATTATAATTGATGAACTAAATGATTCTTCTTAAAACATAAGATATGAACCAATTTTTGATTGTAAAAAAGAATAAATATTTGTAACATTATTTTTGACAACCAAATCCTGAAAGGTTGGATGCCTAGGAAACTAAAATTATGCTACCTAGGCAGTATAAAACTCTTAATAACCATCCTTCAGAAACTGTTATAGGACATTTTGAATAAGGAATAAGAACAAGAATGAGTATTAGAAAACTTTTCGAGTTGTCTTCCTTTTTATCTTAGTTAGAACCTAATCCTATAGAAGAAGCCTTACTATCTTAAAATTGTATTGTAACAATAAAGAGTAACTAAACCAATTCAAGAGGAACAAAGTATGAGAATTATTTGATAGACCATATGGATATCCTTTAATAATAACAAAGTTTATTTTTTGGAATAAAAATGAATACAATGGTGTGATAACTAGGCATAAAGAAATACTATTATCTAAAGGGTTTAATCACGAATAAGTTGTATACTACGGGGATAACATTACCTAGTTTCTTTATTAGAATCCATTAAGATTATTCAAGATATGTTTCATATATGAATTTTAAATTATATTAGATGGTTGTAAAAGTTGCTTTTCTAAATTTATTTCTAATACAGGAATTTGATGTTGAACAACCTCCTAGTTTTAAATATCAATATTTTCCAAATTCTATTTTTGAACATATTCAAGCTCTTTAGGACATTAAATAAGAACATAGATATTGGTATGCACATTTCAATAATTTTCTTTTTTTTCAATTTTTTCAGTAGATAAATAATATATTATATTATTTAAGAAAAATTAATCTACAAATATTTTGTTAGTGCAAATATATGTTGATTAGAAATTTTTTTCGACGAATAGAAAATCATATAATGATTCTTCAAAAATCATGAAAAAAATAATTTTAAATGAGAATGATGGGTAAGTGAAATTTTTTTCTTGTTTTTCTAATTAATTAAAAAGACGTTGGAAGTGTGATATATCAAAGAAAATATATACTATACTTACATAAATGGTCTGGACTTGAATGTGGTAAAGTACATACAACCCCTATGAGTTCTAATGAAAAAACATGACATGGATAAAATTGAAAAACCAGTTTAAATCCTGATTTACATAAGAATAAGTGATAGTTTATTGTATTTTATAACTAGTTGACTAGAAATTTTGTTTATAGTATTTATTTATGTTCAATTTCAAGATAATCCTATTGAATCACATTTAAATAATTTCCAAAATGATTTTATGATATTTAAAATGAACAATTTCTATTTCCTTGATTTAAAAAATTGATTTTAATAAAGTATTATAATCAGATGATGAATTTGGGATTTGTATACTAGATATGAAAATAAATTTTGGAACCTGATATTTCCTAGGTATATCCTTGGTATACTAGTCTAGTAAGAAGAAAAATTATATTGAATTATATTCCACCAAATTATGATATATTATTGTTCGTAGTTATTGGGAACAATTGTTGTGGATGAAACTCACCTTAATGGACTTTGGATTTGATTATAATTATATCTAAATTAAATTTAATAAAACTAATAGTATAAACATTTCTATGAATCCAATAAATCATTCGATAAAAAATAATATATACATGACGCTTCATTTATTAAGAGATCATGTTAAAATGGTGATATTTATCTGGAATTTATCTCCACATAGAACATGTCATCAGATATATTCACTGAACCCCCTATGTGTGAGCATTTGGATTTTATTAAAAGAGAATTGGCTTTATTTATTTTTAAATAAATTTAATGTTATTTATTTATTCTAATTTATATGAATTTATTCTCTTTATTGTGGTTGGAATTTAAAATTGAACGTTCTATTATAATAGTTAGTTTGATGATACGTAAAAATTATTCTTTTCTGTGTTGTTTGTTTATTTATAATATTATTAATAAATAGAAAAGAAATTTTTTTTCTTAACTTTAGTTTTTTCCCATTGTTTATTTATTTATCAGTAGAATGTAACCCTAACTAAAATTTGGTATGTAAGAAAATTGGGACATTACTGCATGGCCTAATATAAAATCATCTCTTGACCCATTCATTTTTCACAAACATAACCTCCCTTTAAGTCGAACTATCATCTCTAACCACGTGATCCCTATTTGAACTTCAACTGACCTTTCTAAATGTGAAATTCAAAGCATGTGGATGAGGGAAGCTCATGTAAATCTATGAAATCCAAAGGAATAAGTTGAAAAGTTATTACATGAAAGGCCATAGATATGGCATGGATGAAGAAAAATGAAATGATTTTAAAAAACGTTCTTGATGTTCAAGGATGAAATTTTGTGATTGATGAGAATAATTATTGTTTTTCAAGGAAACAATTAATGATTTATTGACGATTTCTGAGTTTCAGTTTAATAAAAAAGATTATTTAATCTAATAAAAGTTACAGGAAAGGATGTGGTGGTTTATTTTACTAAAATGGTCGGTATATTTCATTTTCCCCATGAAGGAGAGTATCCTTTTATACCGATTCTTGTTGGGACAATATCTGTAGGTCTGAAAATGTATTTATGTTTTTTTTAACCTCTATTTTTTAAAAGAAACCTATAAAAGTGCTACATGTTGAATGGAAGGTTTAATGTATATTTGTTTAGATGGGTATAACATAGAGTGTAGGTGATATGAATAAAGTTATTTTTTATGATATATTTTTCATGTATGTCGTGATAAATAATGAAAATTTGATTTTTACAAGATACATGATGATGTTAATGTTTCATTGTTGCAATAGAAAAGAAAAATTAAATTATTATCCTTATGGTAGATTAATTTTTTAGTTTTTAAGAAAAATAATTACATTTAAATGAAGGTAATGTAGTTAAATGTCATAAAAGTAAAACACTATCATTATTTATCTTGAAGAGTATTAAATATTCATGGGATCTGGTTCATGTTCCTTAAAGGAAGTTGGTCTGGAAAGTGTTACTTAGGGGGATTCATCTCAGACCACAATACATAGAGATCCAACACCTATTTAAATGGTGTCTACTAGGGGAGTAGAGGAGGAGATATCTATAATAACCATGTCTTAAGTTCTAATCACCAGTTCTGAAGTTGGTGAGACTATCAAGATTCAGGAGGATGTGGCTTCTTAGAACCAAGATGCAAGTGAATATTCTATATCTATTGAGTAATATCAGTATGTGGAGACATTTTTTGTGACAACAACTACTTTTCATGATGATATGCCAGCTAAGACTTGGTCTGTTATTTCTAATGTTTATAGAAGACCATATTTAGAAGAAGTGAGTGAAGAGTTTGATCCAATTCTTCATGGATAACCTATTAATAAAGGAGGGGGTGATAATATGGAAATGTAATCTTCAAATCATTCATATAAACCATTTTTACCATCACCACTTTCAAATATTCATAGAGTATCTCCATTAGTAATCTAATGTTCAGAAATCTTATAAAAAAAGTGGATGCTAATTATGCAATGATGGAGATTGAAAATTTGAGAGTAGATTAGTTAGATTCAAAAATGGAACTATTTGCTTGTTGATAAGAGATTAAATCACTTAAAGAGTCCTCTATCTCCATGTTATACTTTAATATGTTATTTGGAATGGTGGATTCCCAAAAAAGGATGATCAACAGTCTTCGGATAGATCCACCTATTCAACAATCAAGTTATAATATTAGTTCTAAAGAATTTTTGTAAATGAAAGCCTTGGTATGTTGTTTGAAAGATGTTTTCCCTAAAAAGGATGAGTTTAATGAGATTAGTACCTTCATTTTATCTCAAGGGTATGTGTTTCAAAATCCCCATTCAAAAAAATTGGATTTATCTCATGAAGTTCTTGATTGGATCAAAACCTGTAGAGGTAAAGTGAAAGATACCCTACACACATTGAAAAGTGTTTTGTTGAGTTAGATCTAGTTTATAAATAAATTCCATCCCTCTACTGAAAAACCCTAAGATTCTGTAATTATTCAAGATTTATAGAATCTAATTTGTTAGATGGTGTCAGAATTGAGTTTTGTTTCTTCTCATATACAATGTCTCCAATTTGACCTGCTTTCTCCAGTGATGTAGGATGAGTTGAAAATTGATCCTTTTTAGTAACTTTCATAATATACATGAAGATATTAAGAATATTAGTAGTAGTTTAGACATATGAATGAATGACCATGTTGGTCATATATAGAAATATTATACTGATATGGCAGAACAAAATTTGGATGTTGTAAAGAAAGATATATGATCTCATGTTTGTTGAACCTATAATAAAAAAAATTCAAAATGGATGAATAAAATATTTTTAGTGGTTTTGGATTTTCATCCTGAGTAAGAGCCAAGTTACAAATTATATAAATGATCACAGGTACTATTTTCAATTACATGAAGCGAGTTGGTTGTTTATAAACATTTAAGGATAGTTCTTTCTTTGGAATCAATTATTTATTTTATTTTAGTTCTAGGATTTTTTAAACCCAATCATACCCTCAGTGTTTCAGTTCATGAATCTTCTCTCAATTAAGTGTAATAATTTGTTCATAGTTTTCTATAGTTAGTGTAAATAATGTATCAAAATATATAGTTATTGAATGGTAGGATGATTTCCATTCAATGTTTTATGAATCAAATTCTGAATATGATTCTCATGGATATGTCTTCTAGTTTATAGACATTGGAAATTTCCCATATGATTTTCCCTCTCGATGTTATTGGGTTTATAAGTATCAAATTTTGGAAAATAGAACATCTTATGATATTTACCAATAATATTTTGGTATTAGTACATAAAATTCAAAAGGAATCATATCTTTGGATTCTTGAAATTTTCAAGTCTAATGTTGTTATGAGGATAAGCATGTGTTTTAAATACCTATGTCAAATGACAAGAAGAATACTTCTTGGTCTTGATATTTCTAGTACTTCCCAAAAAACTAGTTAAATAATATAAGGTGTTTATAATCCTTCAACACCATCAATTCCAACTCCAAATACCTTCAGAACCGATCATACCTTAAAATCACATCCACACAAACCAAAATCTTTGCTATACCCCATTCTAACAATCAACTTCTCTGATTGATATTTTGTATTTTCATTATGTGGTTATTTATTTTTACTTCAAAATATGCAATGAAATAAACCATTATCTCTCCATTTATGATATGTTTATTAGTGAATTTTTTTCATTTAATTTAATTTTATCCCTTTATTTTAGTTAATGAAACTCATTCATTAATTCCATATCCAGTTTTCACAATAAATTTAAATAATTTGTGACTATAAAGTAAAATATTAAACTATATATTACCTATTTTACCCTCTATTTTTAATGACAAAAAAGGGTGATAAGTTTTCTACCTTATAGAAAGGGCGATAAGTGTATACCTTTTCAAAATGGAAAGAAGTAACTATTTAAGGGGGAGAAACACTACATTTTAAACATCATATATTTTTTACATATATTCTATATTATTATTTTTTAAAATTTCATGTTTGATATCTACTATAATATATAATGGGTTTTGTGACCATAAAATGGGGAGATTATTAAACTATGAGTATTAATCTAACATATCCCATGTACTAGATATTTTGATGACCTCAATTACCCTTCATACATTGATTATGATATTATTTTTAACTTTGTTCATAAAGTTTTATCTTATTATTATGTATTCGGTGTTTAATTTCATTAAGTATGCATTCATGATGATTTTAGATGAAATATTCCTATGCCTGGTAAGTTGGATACGTTAATGTTTTGTCTACATGGAGAAAATAGCAACATTGATCAATCAGCTACATCAATCACCAATGTAATGAAATTTCCTACATTAATCAAGTATATCATCAAATCACTTATGTTTAAATTTCCAACATCGAAGGGATCATCTACATGATTATCCGACAACATATTTTATTAAGCTATGTAAAATGGTTACATAGAGTAATCAGTTATTGTAATCACCTACCTAGTGAAAACAGATAAGTAATTTAAATTAGCTTCAATAGTTTCAGATACAGGAGTAAAAGGTATAACTAATTCCAATTGGAAACATGAATCAAAATCATCATTCTGGATTCTAATATTCAAATCAACTACGTGGATTCAAATATACAATCAGCTACATCAAGCCACAAGTTAGTATTTATTACTGTTGAATCACTCGAGTGATTATTTTAATTATTCTATACATTATTTAAATGCTCAATTACCAATTTATGATAAAATAGATTATATTATGATCCAATTAAAAATACAAAAGATATGTACATGGATAGTTTATTTTTATCTACTATTTCAAGGTATTTCAAAGAAAAAGAACATGTCCCGGATATTTAATAATATAGATCATGTTAGGAGTGTTTATATAAAAATTAATTCACTCATATCCTAGTGTGCACTCCTTTTTTCTAGATAATATTTTTCAAAGAAGAACCTAATCACACAAAAGAAATATAGAGAAAAATTTCTAAAATCCTCATTGAAATGACACTCTATTTTTTATGAAAATAAGGAAGAATAAATATTGCATTGTCATCTGTTCTTATTGATGATCCTTTTTTAATTTATAAGACTATCATAGAGTTGTTTATCCTTCATATCATCTCTATTAGAGATCTATTTTTTCTATAATTTTTATCTTGCATTAGATAGATGAAATTTTTAAAGACTCTACATTTATTATCTATCATTGTATAGGTTCCAAAAAAATAAACCATGAAGGATATTGGCTGTGTAACAATTCTGGATCCTAGTTGATGGCTCCTATGATTGTATTCATTTCCTGTTGGATACAATATGTCATGCAGTACCTGGTAAAAGGACTATAATTCTTCAACAAAAGGACCAGACTAATGAAAATCATCACACTTGTGGTGAAGGGTGGTGGTGGAGTGGACTAGTGGACTTATATTCCCATAACCACTGTAATTCTCGATGTTCGTTTCTATTATTTATTATTTTATTTGTATATTATGCCCTATTAAAGAAAATATCATAATTCAATCATTAACTAATGTGGGTGGGTTTTCTAATTGAAGAAAAATTTAAAGAACTCAATTCACCGCCCTCTTAAGTATTAATATGTTCAGTATCTAACAACTCATATTTCACTAATCTGAGGGTCACATTAGAATTTTTCCCATTTTTTAGATATTTACTTATGCAATCATCTCAATCATATCATATATTATTCTTGGATATCTGTGTGGAAAACTCATTGTTCAATAAATTATATGGATAAACTCAACTCTATTATTACAATAACTAAATCCTATTAGTGTCTCCAAGATATTGTAACACAATGTAAAATACAAAAACAAGATTACAAGGGACAATCTAGGGGTACCCATCTTTATAATGGACTACCAATGGGAATATCTAGAGTCACATATTACATTCTTTCCCTACATAGGATAATTTAGGGGCACCCAGCTTTAGCATGACCTACCTGGTAGGATGATCGAGGTCTTGACAAGTGCCTCTTTGGTAGGAATATTACAGATAGAATTTCAAGGGGATTTAATCTCAACATATTATCTCTTTTTATTACCTTTTATTTAGTCATGCTTGTAGTATTCCATTTTGGAATCTTATTCCCTACACCAAACCAATATGTTCTAACTTTATTAATGTGAAACTCTTTCCACAACCCTCATGTTTGTGTTACTCAAAAAAATAAGTGAAACATATTTATACATATCCAAATGAATCATATTCATAAGGTACATGAACACTTAATGTAAGGGAATATAGTTATATGAGATTGAAAGTCTTCATAGTAGTATACCAGATGAAATATGTAGTCAACCTTATTCACCATCCTAGACAAGGCACAAGCCTCTCGTAGGTAGGTAGTCTGACCTCGAGTCCCTCTACCCATGGATATATTACATAAGAGAGGATTAAATTCATCATAACTCTAAAACATAATATGAAAAAACTATATTCAACAAATAAATTCAAGCTAATAACATCAATTACAAATCAAGGTAAAGGTAGATGAAAATCGAATTCATTATGGAGTCAATACAAGCATGCATTGCAAGGATTTATCCTAGAAACTATTTATTATTTTAAACTAAAGCATAAACAATATTCAAATTTTTTAATTTTTATACAAAATATGAATATATTAGGGGATAAAAATTTAATTAAATTAAAAATTCAAATATTTAAACTTGAAATAAACATTTTTGAACAATTCATAAATAAAAGATAATTATAAACACTTTTATAATTTTTCAGCTATAAAATTATATGTATTCCATAATTTTGAACATAGAAATTTTTTATTCATTTCAATATGAAATATTTCATATTTATCATTTTATGATATTTCCATTTTAAATATATTATATTATATAAATTATAAAAAAATTCAATTCAATGTCTATTATGCAAACATTTTACATGATCTAAATATCATATACTTAATTATTATTTAAAAATTGATCCTATAAATCATCAAAACACTTTTTATGTGGTTTAAATAACATCCAAATAAGTCCCTATTTTATTTTGAATAACTCAAGATAGTTAATTATGAACAAGTCATAATTTAAATAAAAATATTTTATATTTTGGACTTATTTTATAATTTATAACCATTTATAACTTATTTATTATGATTTATAAATAAATAATTTTATTTCTTGATCATATGAAATTCCTTATAATTTGGTTAAAAGGTTTTTCAAATATTATCATTTAATACCCGTGAATAAATTTTTCATAAATAATTAATTATTTATAATTAATTTATAATTAATTAATTATAAACCTTTTATAAATTAAAAAATCCCTAAAAACCCTTTATAATGATTTTTAAACAGTTTATATATGAATAAAATCAATTAAAATGTTTAGAACAGTTTTTAACAATTTTAAAACAATTATGATAACCCTTGCACATAGGGGTATTCCTGGGTAAGGGTAAAGCCTTCTACCCCTACACATTCCATCTAAAATCCCTTGTGTAAATGTAATTCACTACTTACCTTTACACAACTTAAGTACAATTCACTATGTAATGGTAATTCAAATATTACCTTCACACAACTCATTCTATGTAAGGGTATAAATGATATAACCTTTAAGTGAATGTTTCATGTAATGGTGAGTCTCATTTATCATTATGTGGCCTTCTAGTACCGCTGTGTAAGGGTACAACCTTTATGCAAATCATTTTTGTAGATGTAATAAAGTGGTTATCCTTACACAAACCTTATGTGTAATGTTATGAACTTTGCGAAAGGGTAAGATTCGGTAGGTTACCTTTGTGTGACCCTTTTAAAAAACACTACCCCTATGAAAACCTTACTTCACATAAAGGCATGTTGTGATGAACCTTACATAGACCAATATTTATAATGGTCAGTTTATAAGACCATTATGCAGACCACTCTACACAGGAGACATTCCTTGGATACGCTTATACACCTCAACTGTGTAAGGCTATGGTTTTTATTACCATTATGTAGCCTAACTACATAAGGGTAAACCCTTTATGAAACTAAATTTCATGGAATGTAAACTTGTGATATTTTTTTATTCTTCATCATTTAAATAATGATTTCCTAAATATAAACAAATGGTTCCATTTTATACCACTTTTAGGTTTTTTAAAAATCAAATAACACTTATTAGACACATCATAAGAAATAAAAAACCAAATCTGAGGCTCTCCCATGCAAAAAATATAAAACATTCAATAAAAATAGAAATCAAGAGGATGTTGAAATTATTCATACCATACATCGAAGAGACTCTATATAATCTCTTTCAATTTTTAACATCTTCAAATACTCTTGATAAATATTACAAGAGTGGAAAATAAAAGCATCCCACCATAGTGGTCCCTCAATGAACTAATTAGAATCAAATATCATATATGTAGAATTCTCTTTTCTACCAAGATGTCCTGGTATCTCATCATCGAAATGATGATAATGAAAGAATAAAAATGATTTTAGGGAGTTTCTTCCACACATTATAAAATTATCATACACTTCCATCAAATAAAAAATAGGAAATCAAGGATACTCTTTTATTATCCTCTTATTTTTTTCATGTGATTAAACACATAAATAAATAACATGGATGGTTCATGTATCATATAAATGAATTAGATTCCTACCCAATGTTTAATATCATGAAAAATTATTATAAATTTTAACTAATATGGGAGAATGAAAGATTATAATAGTATATTATTTCTATTTTAGGTTTCATGGACTGATATAACGTCCATGAAAATCATAATTTTCATGAAATAAAAAACTAAAAATATATCAAATAAATATATACATACCCAATGATTTAGGGAATATTAATTTCACTTACAAAACTTCCTATAGAAATGTTTTTGTAAAGTTATAATTCAAATGAATGTGCTTTATCTTATAATTTATCATCACATTTCAAAACAATTGAATCATTCTCTATGAGTCAAAAAAAAACATCCTAACTTTTGATGTTTTCCTTATATCCTCCAACATCCACTTCAGACATACCAAACCCTTCCCTTATTTTATAAAATGTATTTACTCTACTTCTATTTTTGAAGTGGATCCACCAGTTTAATCATGGATATTCAACTAAATATTATTATTACAAAAGAAAACAAATATCTGATAGCACTCTTTTGAGAATCTATATCTTCACCAAAGTTAGAATTTTTTAATGTCATGCCCCATATGAAAATAAATAGTTCATAATACAGTGGGTCACATGGCCTCAAGATCACCTCCCAAAACACCGGAGGATTATGACCATCATCGATGGCATGGGGTGTGTGTGTGGGGATACTATTACCTCATGTAAGAGTGTAGAACATCGATAGTAAACATACCAGTCAATTGAAGAAGAAGATCATCAGCCAAACTGAAGATAAAAATCTAATACAAAACTAAAAAAACCATTCCAAAGTCAACATCATATTCAAAATGATATATCATGTTCTATATCTACAAAGTGGGAAAATAGGTATACAAGGATTGAAACAATACATGTATCAAAATACCAAAAATACCAAAAAAGATCTATCCCTATTAGCACCATGAGCATAGCATTGTCCTGTGATCCACTGCTCTTAAACAATGAGTTGTCAAGTATCATTAAACATGCACTTTCCCAGATCCCTACATACATTCATGAATCCTGGAAGGGTTCCCAATAGTAACCCAAACAAGGTGTGATATAAAACTTAGTAGGCCTCCACCAATGGTGTCTATAACTAGTCTAGTTTGTGTATAACAATATAAAGTAGCGTGGAGTGTATAACAGTTAAAATAGTAGTAAAAGATAAAACTATAAGGAAAATATGATAAATGTAATGTACTATTATCAAACATATCAATGATAATCAACTTCCCATAAAAGTGTCAACTATAAACAAGACACATCAAGAATAGGCAAATTATAAAGCCTAAATAAACCACAATGGATATGTTATATAAACTAATGTATAATATTTACAATTTTCATATTGTATAAACCAATTTATCATATCACCACAACCTTGGTTTATAATATATTGTATAATATCTTCACAGACACACCATATAACAAAAATATTTATACCATGAAGGGATAGATCCAAGGTATAGTAGAAAAAGGAATCTACGTTAAGTCTTAAGCGGATATCAATGTAAACTTAGTAAACCATGTCCAAGGAAAAGGTTGGTAGACCATGCCCAATGTGAGTCCAAGTATTTCGGATCCATGGGGTAGCAAGGCCTCAGGAATCAAATGAAATAAGGATCCAAGGGGGAAACTATTCTAAGCCCTCCATTAATATAATCAAGACCATGGAGTAGAAATGTAAATGACATTCTATATAATTGGGCTCCAAGGTATCCCAACCAAGGCATCCACTACCATACTAATTTTATCATCTCATTTATTCATCATTTTATAACATTTAAATTTCATGAGTTCAACCAACTCATTTTTATAATTTCTATTCAAACACTTAAAACAATTCACATCATGTCAACACATGGAAAAGCAGGCATCCCCATATCCTAATTATCTCAATTAATTTTTCATCAATTATAAAGACTCCCAGTAATAAGAAGAGTACACATAAACCCATTTGGTGTTTTTATGTATGGTGGATAGAAAGTCACACCCCATGGGTGGCCTAATTTGGGGCTAACAACCTCCAGCAAACTCAAAGGTACTAGTGGGATACCTAAATAGGATAAAATTACATTAATCAAAGGATTAAATTTGTTTTTAGGGTAAATTCCAAAAATTACAGCATGAGGAACAATAAGAACTAGCTATATAAAATACTAAACCATAAGAGAAAGGATATATCACCTACATTTGCTCCGAAGAAGAACACTCATCAAGCACTCATCTTTGATTCAGTCCAAATCAAGTGAAAATTTAATAATGGAAAATGAACATAGAAATAGGAAATATTATATTGAACCTAAATAATTTATTTGATACAAATATAGATGATGAAAAAACACAATATGGTCAAATAACTTGTTGGCGTGGATCTAACAAGATAAACAATGTTCAAATTCATGTTCGAATCGAGAAACATGAGAAACTACTATGAATTAAATTCAAAATGTATCTTCCAATATGTGGTCTTTCTATTAGAGAATTAATTAAAAAAAGATATAGGTTAAAATATATTTTAAGTTAATTTTATTCATTTTACCCAAAAACACTCGGTTGCACAGTTTTGTAGCATGGTTGGCCAAACCATGCACCAACCTTATGTCCTCAAATACTTCAAGGGGGACCTCACATGGGTCTTGATCACAGTTTCTAAAACCAAGAATAAACCATGGAATTTTACTCTATTAAAAGTATATAGTTTTTTCATGGGTGTGTTCCTTAGGGTGCACGATTTCATCAAACTGTGCGGCCATCTTATACTCATTGTCTAGCCCCACATAGTTACTAATAATTGTGCAGTTTGAGTCGCCCGGTTTCTCCAAACCATGTTACTGAATTTTTTTCTCCAAAACTCAATCATTAGGCTTAGAACAAGGCCTTGAAACCCTTGAAGATCCCTTTATCTCTTTAGTCACTCACATCAGGTCAAAACCATGGAATTAAATTGAAAATAAAATGATTTTAACTCATAGGAAAAACCAAGATCTTGTAATGTTTCCTCTTAAAGAAATTTTCCCTTTAATTTTACATCCATGTGTGGCCAAGAATTTCTTGAAAATAACTCCAACCATTGAGCATGTACATCTGCCTCATCCTCCCATGTCTTATCCTCTAAATGGTCATGATTCCATAACATCAATACTAGAGGAACTAACTAACATTAAAGAACCTTTATGCTCTTGTCAATGATACGTATAGGATTCTGCTGAAAGTATTCATTACCTGTAACTCCACCTCATATAATTGTAGAGTGTGATATGGGTCTAAGTGATAACGTCACATCTAAGATTCATGGTTGACATCATGCATGGCTTATTACCTATAAGGTAACTAAAACCAATAGGCTACCATCTCATCTCTCTCCATAATCTTGAATGGTTAGTCATATCATGACGAAATCATACCCTATCTAATAACTCATATATGTCACATCATTGGTGAGATATGTAAAAATACAGAACCCTCATCCTTGAACTCTAGAGGCCATTGATGGTTATTGGTGTAAGATTTCTATTTGAACAATGTAGTAGCCATCCATTTCAAAATCAATTGGACCTTATCAAAAATCTCATGAATCATATGAAATCTTAAAAACACTATCTCATCTGCCTCTAACCAGCATAGGGGTGATCAACTTGGCCTATCATAAAAATCCTCATAACATTCCATCTTTATAGTCTCATGAAAACTATTTTAGTAGGAAAACTAAACTAGAGGAATATCCCACTCCCAAGAGCCCCAAAAATATAGGATTTATGATCTTAACATTTTATCAATCACTAGAGTCATGTACCATGACTGGCCATCAATATGAGGGTGGTATGTAATGTTTAGAAGCACCTGTTTGTCCAATTCCATCTATAGACTCTACTAATATTGTAACACCCCGAGCTTCTATGATACACTTCTCATTCAATAATGCAATAGCTTGCATTGTACACAACTTCGAGTTCTAACACACCGCAACTAATCAAAGTAGTCGTTATGAATAGTAATACCCACCTTTTGAAATTATATAAATTTTTATATTTCAAAATGGAATTCATTTTTGTATTCGGAATATCGAAATTATCCTAAGTTTAGTTTTTTTAATTTTCTGAGAACTTTCAATTTTTTATGAATAGTGAAAAATAATTAAAACAAATTTTTTAATCAAAATAATTTATAGTGATAAATTATACTATTTAGTGGTTTTAAAGTATAATTAGAATATATTTTTACCATTTTATCCAATGGTGGTCATTAGAATTAACTTAACATTGAAATTGGACATAAACAATTGCCAATCTTTTGATATAAATTGTTTCTTAAAAACACGCTATTTGTTGTGACAGCGGGAATTAATTATAAAATTAATTACTTCAACTTATATGTTTGGAATTTTTTAAAAAAGACATCATTTTTGAATTCGGAATATCAATTATAGCTTAGGGTGAAATTTTGGCATTGTTCTGAAAAACTTCAATTTTTGATGAATAGTGAAACCACTAAGTGGTAGTTAAATAACTGATTTTTCGTTTAAATGAAATATTACCACTACTGTGTTTTGATTTTCAAAAATCCTACATACATGGTTGTAATTAAGAAGTAAAATGTGGTTCAATGAGATTAAAATAATTTTTGGTGAATAGAAACTTTTAAGTTCTTAATCGCGATTAGAGGTAATTAGTGTAGTTTAAGTTAAAAATAATGTTTTAATAATAAGAGATGAGCTTGAAACATGTCCTACCCTCATTGGATGTGTCATGGCCGACCAAGAAAATCCATGGGTCAACTTGGGGACCCCATGGAGCAAATTTATTTGGAAAATGACATAAATACCTTTTATTTAATGTTAAAGTAAAAAATGACACAAACATGAAATGTTTTACTAAAAAAAATTTTACATGGGGTTATACAAGTCATATTTTAGTCTATAAATAGTCATTTTAAAGATAAAAATATTTCCTAAATCATATTATTTGTTTTATAATTTTTATACATTAAATAAATTAAATTATTTATGACATCATTATGATGCAGCGATGACCTCATTATTTAACGATTTTAATAAAATTAAAATATAATGTACAATCCAAGACATACACTTGTCCAAAGACTATTGTATGGGTATATTTCGAACCCTTATCACCTTATCCACTAATTATATAAGTGGGGGACCTTTAGAATCCGAAAATCATTGTATAATAATGTAAAATTCCCTTACTTTCCAAGAGTGCCCCTCCTCCCCTCTTATAAAATCCCCCACCTCTACCACCTCATTCACACTTTCAAGACATTTTTCTCGGCCAACCTCTGCCCAAATACCCTCCCAACTTCCCTCCCTTACACCTAGAGGCCACACTTTGGGCAGAATACTTCCCAAGGAAGCCTTTGTCTCAAATCAAAAAGAGTTACCCGATTTTTTGGTAATGTCTTCTCTAATGTTGTTTTGTTTTTTTAGCTTCTCCAACCCCTTAAACTCTTTTTATTCATATCTTTTGTAACAACAACAGTATCCTCAATATACTAGTATATTGTTATAATAAGGATTCGAGATACACTTACACACACCTACATCTAATGGTTAAAAAACATACTGTTTCTGTGGATGGCGAATTTCTGCCTCATGAAACGATGATTATTCAACACTCATATAACACCTTAAAAGGTGGACATTAAGATGTAACTATATTTATATATGATATATAATATGTTTATGTTTTACTTATGCTTCTTTATTTCTCATTTATGGCATACTTTATGATTTCCATTATTGGTAAACGCGATAATTTCATTTTAGGAAGTGCGGACTACCGCCCCCTCAAAGTGATTTGAATCATTAATGCCATATGTGGGATGTATAAAGGATATAGTAAATGGTATTATACAATATATTATACTGAAATTATATTATACATTTATATCATTATGATTTCATTCCATTAAATACGAAATAGAAATGAAAGTAGCATTCATGCGTACGTACGGCTTACCGTCTCCATGAACGGTGCATTTCATTTCTTACCTCTAAATGTTATGTAATATTATAAATGAATGTATATAATGTATATATATGTTATATATGATATCTACATCATTAATATAATTCTCGATATAATGGATATTTCACCACATGAACAAATTGTAATTATAAGAAGTTTATTTTTGACTCAAGTTCCAAAGATCGACAAAACGACCGTTATTAACTTAAATAATTACATAATGTTCATAACATGGTAATAAGTGATATAAAAGGAATAATTAACATGAAAAGGGTTCTTATTTAAATAGAAATTAACTCTAGTATATTATTTAGGAGGTTAAAGAATGGTTGAGTTAGGACAAGACGCAAGGTAAGGGAATTTCTTAACCCAACTTCCAATCTTTGGGTTAATCTCCTACATTCAAATTATGTCATGATATTATTATATACTATTTTGTATTTTTACTTTATTTATGTGTACCTATAGTGAATACACATAATAGATCTATTTTATTTTAAAAATGATCTTTTTAAGGACTTCGTCTCAATCCCCTTACATTGAGGCATATTTGGTTTTATACACAACTTTCTTGTATACGGTGTATAAACACCTTTGACATTTACGTTATTCAAAAGGAATCTTTTTTATACGAAGTGTTTTACTAAATGACAAAAAGTGAATGATTTTCTTTCCGTACATATGCGGCGACAACGACTTCTTCGCCGACGTGACCATTATTTGAGTTTCGGCTTCCTCTACAAGCCATCACATTTTTTTTAATAAAAAATAAATACAAAGTTTTAACTTTCTTTTATTCTGGTATTGAAAATGGGTTTGAAAGCATTTTTATTATATCAATGTGTTTTATTGATATCTTTTGATTAAAATGTGGAAATGTTATGTTTCCTTTATCCATGTTTTATGTGATACGATTATGTTGTGGTTTATGATATGTTTAAACCTATGCATATGAGGAATGCATTGGACTTAATAAGTGACGGGTGGAGCCCGCTATAACTCCTCGATGAATCGGTAGGTCTCATGAGACAACTAGACGTGTAATTGGCTGAGGACATTTCCCAATTTGATTTATGGTTTTGGTCGAGGCCTTAATCATTTTAGACGTCTTGGCCGAGGCCTTGACAAAATGTTTCAGAATGTCTGGAATTATGCATTCCATCATTGTGAAAGTAGTTATTGATATTGCATGTGATTATTCGACCAGTAGAATATCCATGTGAAGAAGTGAATGGAATTATCTCATTTTACTTTTTCCAGATTATTTTGAAGTTCAAGTTTAAAAGGATTTTGTTTTAGTCATACATTGCCTTAAATTTTTATGTTTATTGATGAAAGTTTCCGCTATATTGTTATCCTTACTGAGCATCTGAGCTCACCCCTTTCAATGTTTAAATATTGTCCAGGATGTGAAGAAGTATTTTATGAATGACCTGCAGGGATAGTCAGAAGAGGATATGAGTGTGGACTATGAAGACTTTGTTATTAGTTTTTCACTTTATGATGTAATGTAACATTTATGAATGTATCTAGTTTTTCCAAGGCTACTAAACTAATCGGTCTTTTGAGTCTTGATCATTTGTGATCATGCCAATGTTACGAAGTAATGCACCGACTCTGGGTAGCTGGGGTCGGGGCGTTACAGTTGGTATCAGACGCAATTTAGTACTAACCTTAGAATATATATTTAGATAAACTCTGATTAGAGCACATAGACCAAAGATAGACTTTGAGGATTAGTATAGAAGAGCTTCCTAGAATTTTGGTATTATAGACATGTTGTGAGTTTTCCGAGAAATACATCCTTGTCTGTATACGACTAGGTAGAGGCGACTCTGGCACAGATGTACCTAGGGGTAAAACCCGAAAACACCGCTTTGAGATAGACTCAAACGGGAACTGGTGCATGACAACGGGCCTTACTGCACTCTTGGTTACGACACTCCCGAGGGATTTGCTTAGGATAATTCTCATTTTCTTTACAAACCATTATGTAGGGTTTATGAGTATATACTTCTTCAAAGAAAACATTCTTATGATTATGGATTATATCCATAAACCGTTCAATTTACTTTAAGTATTTTAAAAGTTTGGAATTATTCATTGTAATTCATAAACTAACCTAGTTTATGCCATTGTATAGAAATGGCGCCCAGTAGAAGAAATGTGAACTCCAGCAATACGTATGATCCAAAGAGTAAAAAGGATCGTATCTTTCATGGTATTAAGCCAACATTTCTAAGGGAAATAGTCTCCCATGTGTTCTCAACATATGAAGAAATAGTATCATGTGTTAATAAGATAAGTAAAGAATTCTCTGAGTCCTGTGTCTTTGAAGAGAAGCAAGAGACGAAAGGGATGGAAGAGAGAATGATGGATAAAGGGATGAGGGGAAAGAAGAATTTTCCAATATGTGGTAATTGTGGGAAGAAACATCATGGAACTTTCCTAAAGGGAATGGGAGTTTGTTATAAGTGTGGAGAAAAAGGACACCAAGTGCGTGACTGAAAGGGTAAGAAAAAGGTTTCAAATGTACAATGCTTCATCTGCAAGGAGTGGGGACACTACGCAAACCAATGTTCAAATGAATAGAGTATGCCCCGAATTATGTTATTGGATAATAATCAAGTTATGATACTACCACATATGAGGAGGAATGATTAGAGTTCTTATGTTGTTATTAAAGAATTTTGTAATTTGAGTGTTGTATCAATAATGTACTAGTTATAATAATTATGGAGTATATAAGGATTGTACTACAGTACTATTTCATCTAGGACTTGAGATTGTGTGGAACCACGAAAAGTGACTCCACAATAGGGTAAATTTTTTGAAAATATATGGTTGAGAGAAAGATAACCCATAATATGGTTCTGATACCGAGATAGTGATTTTGGAATAAGACATGACTGATTCAGATAAATTATGTTGGATATTCTTAAGATCCTTGAAACTGATTAATGATTTGTATACATTTTTGGAAAGAAGGAGTATATCTAGTTTTCTATAAGGAATAAGGAATCATGAATGTAAAAAATAAGGATTTATGGTAATTCAGTATGTTGCAGTGTTTTAAAAGAATACATGATGAAGGTGTTCACATGTTGTTACACAGAAAAAAAGGAGCTTCATTATGTTTACCTTCCTCATAAAATCTGGACTGTGAGTTGGACAGAAGTATTTTGGATAAATATAAAGGTTGTAATGGATTATATTTTACATTGGATACTATTGTTAAGGTTATTTTTGGATATTTATAAAAAGGACAACACGCAGACTAAGTGACAACCCATCGCGTCGGACAAAGCTGTGGGAATCGAACCCACAACCATAGTGCGATTGGGATTAATCACCTACCACTGGACTACGTGAAGTCCCTGGTTATTAGAAAATATTTTTTCTAATCTAAATGGTATGTGTTAATATTTTTAACCTTATACAATTAGGATGAATGGAATATTTTTGAGTTCTATTACCGTTTAGAGTGAAAGATGGGTTTTTGGTAAAAATTTATTAAAGAATGAAAGTCTACATGACAAGTATGTATATTCCCTTACGTTCTTAGTAAATCTCCTAAATAAATTCTTTAACTTTATAAAAGGTAACATAAAACAAAAACGTTGCCGGTTAAATTTTCCAATTGGGGATTCCATGACCGTTTAACCAATCACAAGTTTGTGATTTTTTATTGTTAACTTTCTCCTAATCCAGTTTTCTACAACACTTCATCTGACCTTGATGGTTTGTTTTTCTTCCATATCCATATTTTCATAGAATCCTATTATGGGCTATCTTGGGTGACCTTTGTACTTGTCTTTATTTCTTTTAAAGTTATATTTTTATTAACCTTATTTCCGATGTGGGTTTTCTACAAAGGTATTTTCTATTTTCAACCTTTTATTTTCCAAGAAAAATTTCAAAATTTCGAGGATGCAATTTATTGAAGGAGGGGAGAATGTAACACATCGAGCTTCTATGATACACTTCTCATTCAATAATGCAATAGCTTGCATTGTACGCAACTTCGAGTTCTAACACACTGCAACTAATCAAAGTAGTCGTAATGAATAGTAATACCCACTTTTTGAAATTATATAAATTTTATATTTCAAAATGGACTTCATTTTTGTATTCGGAATATCGAAATTATCCTAAGTTGAGTTTTTTGTAATTTTCTGAGAACTTTCAATTTTTTATGAATAGTTAAAAATACTTAAAACAACTTTTTTAATCAAAATAATTTATAGTGATAAATTATACTATTTAGTGGTTTTAAAGTATAATTAGAATATATTTTTACCATTTTATCCAATGGTGGTCATTAGAATTAATTTAACATTGAAATTGGACATAAACAATTGCCAATCATTTGATATAAATTGTTTCTTAAAAACATGCTATTTGTTGTGACAGCGGGAATTAATTATAAAATTAATTAATGCAACTTATATGTTTGTAATTTTTTAAAATAGACATCATTTTTGAATTCAGAATATCAATTATAGCTTAGGGTGAAATTTTGGCATTGTTCTGAAAAACTTCAATTTTTGATGAATAGTGAAACCACTAAGTGGTAGTTAAATAACTGATTTTTCGTTTAAATGAAATATTACCACTTCTGTGTATTGATTTTCAAAAATCCGACATACATGGTTGTCATTAAGAATTAAAATGTGGTTCAATGAGATTAAAATAATTTTTGGTGAATAGTAACTTTTAAGTTCTTAATCGCGATTAGAGGTAATTAGTGTAGTTTAAGGTAAAAATAATGTTTTAATAATATGAGATGAGCTTGACACATTTCCTACCCTCATTGTATGTGCCATGACCGACCAAGACGATCCATGGGTCAACTTGGGGACCCCATGGAGCAACTTTAGTTGGAAAATGACATAAATACCTTTTATTTAAGGTTAAAGTAAAAAATGACACAAACATGAGATGTTTTACTAAAACAATTTTTACATGGGGTTATACAAGTCATATTTTTGACTATAAATATTAATTTGAAAGATAAAAAGATTTCCTGCATCATAGAATTTTTTTTATAATTTTTAGACATTAAATAAATTATATTATTTATGACATCATTATGATGCAGCGATGACCTCGTTATTTAACGATTTTAATAAAATGAAAAGATAATGTAAAATACAAGGCTTACACTTGTCCAAAGACTATTGGATGGGTATATTTAGAACCCTTATCACCTTATCCACGAATTATATAAGTTTGGGACCTTTATAATCCGAAAAGCATTGTATAATAATGTAAAATTCCCTTACTTTCCAAGAGTGCCCCTCCTCCCCTCTTATAAAAGGCCCCCACCTCTACCACCTCATTCACACTTTCAAGCATTTTGGATCGACCAAACTCTTCCCAAATACCCTCCCAACTTCACTCCCTTACTCCTAGAAGCCTCACTTTGGGCAGAATTCTTCCCAAGGAAGCCTTTGGCTCAACTCAAAAAGAGTTACCCAATTTTTAGGTAATGTCTTCTCGAATGTTGTTTTGTTTTATTTAGCTTCTCTAACCCCTTAAAATCTTTTTATTCATTTCATTTGTAACAACAACAGTATCCTCAATATACTAGGATGTTTTTATAAGAAGGATTCGAGCTAAACTTACACACACCTACATCTAATGTTTAAAGAACATACTGTTTCTGTGGATGGCGAATTTCTGCCTCACGAAATGATGATTGTTCAACCCTCATATAACACCTTCAAAGGTGGACATTAAGATGTAACTATATTTATATATGATATATAATATTTTTATGTTTTACTTATGCTTCTGTATTTCTCAATTATGGCATACTTTATGATTTCCATTATGGGTAAACGCGATAATTTCATTTTAGGAAGTGCGGACTACCGCCCCCTCAAAGTGATTTGAATCGTTAATGCCATATGTGGGATGTATAAAGGATGGAGTAAATGGTATTATACAGAATATTATACTGGAATTATATTATACATTTATGTCATTATGATTACATTCTATTAAATACGAAATAGAAATGAAATTAGCGTCCATGCGTACGTACGGCTTACCGTCTCCATGAACGGTGCATTTCATTTCGTACCTCTAAATGTTACGTAATATTATAAATGAATGTAAATAATGTATATATATGTTATATATGATATATACATGATGAATATAATTCTGGATATAATGTATATTTCACCACATGAACAAATTGTAATTATAAGAAGTTTATTTTTGACTCAAGTACCAAAGATCGACAAAACGACCGTTATTAACATAAATAATTACATAATGTTCATAACATGGTAATAAGTGATATAAAAGAAATAATTAACATGAAAAAGGTTCTTAAGTAAATAGAAATTAACACTAGTTTATTATTCAGGAGGTTAAAGAACGGTCGAGTCAGGACAAGATGCAAGGTAAGGGAATTTCTTAACCCAACTTCCATTCTTTGGGTTAATCTCCTACTTTCAAATTATGTCATGATATTATTATATCCTATTTTGTATTTTTTACTTTCTTTATGTGTACCTATAGTGAATACACATAATAGATCTATTTTATTTTAAAAATGGTCTTTTTAAGGACTTCGCCTCAATCATCTTTCATTGAGGCATATTTGGTTTTATACACAACTTTCTTTTATACGGTGTATAAACCCCTTTGAATTTTATGTTATTCAAAAGGAATCTTTTTTATACGAATAATTTTACTAAATGACAAAATGGGAATGTTTTTCTTTCCGTACATATGTGGCGACAACGACTTCTCCGCCGACGTGGCCATTATTTGAGTTTCGGCTTCCTCTACAAGCCATCACGTTTTTTTAATAAAAAATAAATACAAAGTTTTAACTTTATTTTATTCTGGTATTGAAAATGGTTTTAAAAGCATTTTTATTATATCAATGTGTTGTATTGATATCTTGTGATTGAAATGTGGAAATGTTATGTTTCCTTTATCCATGTTTTATGTGATACGATTATGTTATGGTTTATGATATGTTTAAACCTATTCATATGAGGAATGCATTGGACTTAATAAGTGACAGGTGGAGCCCGCTATAGCTCCTCGATGCATTGGTAGGTCTCATGAGACAACTAGACGTGGAATTGGCCAAGGCCCTTTCCCAATTTGATTTATGGTTTTGGCCGAGGCCTTAATCATTTTAGACGTCTTGGCCAAGGCCTTGACAAAATGTTTCAGAATGTCTGACATTATGCATTCCATCATTATGAAAGTGGTTATTGATATTTCATGTGATTATTCGACCAGTAGAATATCCATGTGAAGAAGCTAATGTAATTATCTCATTTTACTTTTGCCATATTATGTTGAAGTTCAAGTATAAAAGGCTTTTGTTTTAGTTATACACTGCCTTAAATGTTTATGTTTATTGATGAAAGTTTCTGTTATATTGTTATCCTTACTGAGCATCTGAGCTCACCCCTTTCAATGTTTTAATATTTTTCAGGATGCGAAGAAGTATTTTATGAATGACCTGCAGGGATAGTCAGAAGAGGATATGAGTGTAAACTATGAAGACTTTGTTATTAGTTTTTCACTTTATGATGTAATGTAACATTTATGAATGTATCTAGTGTTTCCAAGGCTACTAAACTAATCGGTCTTTTGAGACTTGATCATTTGTGATCTTGCCAATGTTACGAAGTAATGCACCGACTCTGGTTAGCTGGGGTCGGGGCGTTACAAATATTGATACATAAATCCAGATTCCCAATTTGATACAGTGGTATGAGGAACCAAATGAAGTCATACTATATCATGGATATATATCCCCTAAGATCATATATTGAGAAGTTATTCCTAATCATAATGAAATAATTAACCTTTATGACCCTATCCATGACAACCCATACAACATTACTACCTTGAGGAGGCCTCGACAACCAGGTCATGAAATTCATCACAACATTATCACATTTCCACTCAAGAATATATACTATTGTAAAAACCCAACTCGTCTCTAGTGAGTTTCCTTCACTTGCTAGTAGCACCTTGTGACAACACTATCAACCTCACATTTTATTCCTATCCACCAACACTAGCGACACAAATCTCAGTACATCTTGGTAACATAAAGATATACTTCCCAGACAGAATCATGAAACTCTCACATAAACTTCTCATGTATGTCTATTGGAAATCATACACAACCATGTATACAAATAATATAATCCTCACCCATATTCTATCTAGGAGGTGGGTCCTAACCTACCATACTCTCCCATAGGACTAGGCCCTCTAAATATGACAACCACTTCATCCTCAATTTTTCGAGAAGAGTTGGTTTCACTACCAAGGATTAAATAAATTTTTTCCTCTAACTTTTCTTGCACCTCCAAGTTTATCTCTAAAAGTAATGCCATAAGCTACCACTGGCTACTTGCCTCCTGGAGTGCTTTTATTTGATTCATTCTAATCAGTGCATCGACAACTTGATTTTCCTTTTGAGGCATATAATCAAGATCAAATTAAAAAGTATATAGGAACTCAACCCAACTTCGCAATCTCAAATTCATGTTTTTCTATGTAAATATATATTTGAGGTTTTTGTGGAATATGTACACCAAAAAAACTCTCCCAGTAGATAGTGCCTCCAACAATGAAAGTCTTGCACAATAACAGCTAACTCGAGATCATGTTCCGGGTAGTTCCTCTTATGTGGCCTCAATTTTTGATACTCTTATGCCATGAATATATCATCCTATATCATAATTTCTTCTATCTCTATACCTAATGCATCATAATAAATATTCTATCTCTTTCCTAGCTTTAAAAGAATCAAGATTGGCAGTAAATTCAGTCTCTCTTTCAGCTCCTAAAAGGGTGTCATACATGTATCAATCCATAAAAACACCACACCTTTCTTAATCAAGACTGTAAGAGGTGCTACTAAGTATGAGGAGTCCTTTATGTAATTTCTTTAATGTCTCATTATCCCTAAGGAAATGTTTATGTCAAATATTTTCATGGGATGCTTCTTAAGAAATTACTGCTCTCACCTTCTCTAGGTCAACTAATACTTGTATATATTAGATAATATGACCTATTAAGTGAATATTATCCATCTATAAGTGTCATGTTTTGAGTTTAACATATAAATGATTCTCACTTAGTGAATCCAAAATGATCTCAAGGTGTTTGGAATGGTCGTTTGGACTGTGCGAATACACCAAGATACCATATCCACGAATACCACCACAAAAGAATCCAGGTAAGGATGGAAAACTCCATTCATCAATGCCATAAAACTTGTTGGTGCATTCGTGAGACCGAAAAGTATAACCAAATACTCATATAGACCATACCTACTACAAAAATCATTATGAGGTATTTCTATAGGTCAAACAATAACCTAGTGATAACCTAATCTCAAATAAATTTTCGATAACACCTAAGATCCTCAGAGCTGATCAAAAAGGTCATCTATCTATGGTAGGGGATACTAGTTATTAACCATCAACTAGTCCAATTTCCAATAATCGACACATATCCTAAGGGTACCATCTACATTTTTTCACAAAAAGGACTACTGAACCCCATAGAGAAGTACTGGGTCATATAAACCCCTTTGATTCCAATTCCTCTAGTTACCTCTTCAGCTCCTAGAACTTCATATTAGTCATCTTGTAAGGAGGAATGGATACCAGTGCCTCTCCTGATAATAGATCTATGGGGAACTCCACCACTATCTCAGGTGGTAGACCATAAAAGTTTTCCAATGAAACATCCTTGAAATGATCAACCACTGGATGGAAATATTCCTAACGTGATACCTAATCATCCATATATATAAAAAAAATTGATCTGTCATCCTGTCTAGCCCACGATGTGGTGGTCCAACTCATTCTACCTAAACATCACATTAACCATTGTGAATACAAACTCCACCCTCTAGTGATGTGAGGGTTACCCTTATTTTATAGAAATCAATATGGTCTTTATAATAAACTGACCATTCTATCCTGAGTGTGACATCAAATATAGTCATCTCAAGGATAAAAAGATCATATACAAAGTGACACCCACCTATCTCAAGGAGGAACTCCATAAAATAGAATACACCATCCATTCTGACTCCAAGAAGAGCTTCTGAAGCCATAAAATCCTCATAATATTAAATTTAGTCCCCAAGGATGTCCACAATATGTATAGATATAAAACTATGTGACTCTCCTAAATGAAAGGGAGCATAAATAAGACTAAAAAAATTGTACCTCTCACCATAGATGACCCAACACTCTACTTCTAAGGTGTAGGTTTTATAGAATATATCTGGCTTAACCATGAACATATGAAACAACCTCACTGCATAGAGTATTCCCAATCTATTTTCCAGGTACAATTGGTGTTTTTCTACCTTTTCCATGACCATCACTTCGACCTAGATAACAAATACTAGCCCAGATCCTAGCCTGATGCAGATCTGTGAATCATACTCCTAAACATAGTGTTAGAGTTGATCCTCTTTCATTGGATTTTGTAGATAAGGTTATGTAAAAATGTTTTACGTGGCCCATTATACCACAAGCATAGAACTCGATTGGGTCTCGATCACTCGAATTATTTGAAAACCCACATCTGCCACACTAATGATAGAAAATAGAGATACCAACACTAATAACCTAACTGGTTTGTAATCCCCCCACATGAAGCCTCAAAATGTTGCTTCATACCATTATAATATGGACTAGTAGGTCAAGATGCTAAACTACCCTACTTTGTGTCCCCTGCTTCCATTAGGTTCTGCTCTATAATAAGCACCTGATTCATTATTTAACTGATAGTCATCAACTTGAACACATTTACCTATGATCAAATGACATGAATGATAACTTCCTAAAATAATATCACCCTCAATGTCTCAACATCCATACAAATTGGCACAAATCACTAAAGCTCTATAAAATATATCAAATATTCCATAACAATTATAATGACCTACTATAGATTCATAAAATCACTGGCCCAATCTTCCCTCAATGTCTCATGGAAAATGTAATTGTAGAACCCAGATTGGAAATCCTTCCAAACCAATTCTTAGAGCATAGCATCCTGGTTCAAAACATCCTTCCAGTGACTAGTTTCTCCCTAAATGGTATATGTCATGAGATTCACTCTCCTCTCAGGATGAATCCCTAGATTCATTAAGTTCTAATGAGTAGACCCAAGACATATCTTATTATCCTGTAGATCTCCATCTCCCAAAAATGTCATTGTATGATGCCACTAGAACAAACACATAAAATTTTCCATAGATGAGATAGGTTGTAATTCTCCTTGAATGGTCTTTAAAAATGCCTAAAACTCTCAGGGTACTATGCCTCATCACCTATTTATGATAACACTACGGGTGTCTCAACATGCCCTATAAGAGGATATATTGCTAGACAATGTCCCACCACCTATGAAGCATGGTCATAACCACCCTTTTGTCATGTGACTAGAGGTCTTCATAGTGTAATATCTCTACATTCTTAAACACACACATTAGAAAAGATGGATATAAAAAAGATCATAGCTAAAAGTGTTGGAAAATTCAAAGCCTTTTTATAAATAGATTACACCCCCATTACCCTATCCAAAATATTGGACTGTGTAAAAATAATTAGTCATAAACATCACTAGATACACTTCCTTCTACCTACTCTAAATTGGGTTCATGGTCTAGTTCTCTATTTCAAAATTTCAATTCCCTTTGAAATCATCTATTTTTAAAATTTATCAACAATGGTTGAATAAAATTGATTATCATTTCAAATTTATATTCCCATATAAACCTTATACATTGACATAAATCACCCATTTATTCTAAACCATAAGATGTTCCAGTCTATGAGACCAATGGTCCATTAATCAACATATCATAGTTGAATATTTAGGGGGTATGTTGTAGCCAAAGTAGGAAAACACTATTTAGGTTACGGTAGGTACTCTATGTACCAACCAGGATCCTCAATTACCTTTACAAAATATATTTCAAGAAACATCTATATCACTCCATTAAAACATAATAAGGTCATGTAGTCATTAAATTCATCCAATATGGCATGGCATAATGCCTGACATGTGAATTATAATATGTTCCTAAGATGATGCCTAGGATTCATACACTCATCTCACCAGGAAATAGTAAATAAAACTCTCAATCATATCAATAGTAACATCACAAATCAAGTGAATCACCCATTTGTAGAACCAAATATACTATAATAGAAAAAACCCAGAAAACAACAATTTCTATTCCACGAAATTTGGCTTTTTCTTATACATGGGTGAGTTAATCTTAAGAGAAACTCATTACCAAACAACAATTCCTTCTTAATATCCAGTCTATTTTCTCAAAATATTAATGTCAGAAAAGAAAATTCTCTAATTATACTTTGTAACATCCTGAACCAGATGCCACTAATTAGCACCCCAATCTGGTGGGTCAAATGTCCTCAAGAGAACCCCCGCCCCAAAAGCTAGAGGCTGCCAAATAGAAACGATGTCCTAGTGTGTGTTAATGGGGTGGATATTCTCTCAGGTTAGAGTGTTTCAAAATAGTAGTAAACATATCAGTAAATAGAAGAAGTAGTATATAAAATATAGAGAATATAAGCACCCAAGATAGAAATAAATAAACAATGAAAAATGAAATGTCATATACAAAATGAAATGTCATGTAATATATCTATGAAGTAGTAAAAATGTATACAAGCATCAGTACATTACATGTATCCAAATACAAAATAGACCAAAAAGAAACTATCCCAGATATCATCATGAACATAACTCAGTTCTATGTTCCCCTACTCCTAAGAAATGTATAGTAAAACATCATACAATAGTTGCTTTCCCCGATCCCTACCTATATCCATGATGTCTATCCAGGTACCCAATGGATACCTGAATAGGGTGTGAGAGAACACTTAGTATGCCACCACCAATGATTTATATAACCTATTGAGTCTTTTTATAACAAGACAAATCAATCTATAGTGTATAAAAAGTATAACAATAGTACAAGTAAAAATCCTAAGGAAAGGATGATAAATGTAATGTGATACTATCCATCATGTCAATGACAATAAAGTTCTCATACAAGGTTCAACTATAAACAGGACACCACAAGTACCAGAAAACTATAAAGCATAAATAAACCACAATGAACTTGCCATGTAAACCATGGTATAAAATTTACCAAAACCATGCTGTATAAACCAGTGTATCATATAATCATGTCCACATCATACAATATTGTGTATTATATCATCATGTCCACCTTGTATAATAAAAATATTTAGACCAAAAAGGGTCAGATCGAAGGTATAGAAGACCAAGGAATCCACATTGAGTCATAAGATAATCTTGAGGGAAACTTGTTAATTACTTGGTTTTTGTCCAAGGAGAATATCAGTAGAGCTTGTTCAATTCATTTTCAAGAAATCTAAATCCATGAGGTAATAGGGCCCAATGCATCATACAATATCAGGATCCAAGGAAGGAAATGGTCCAAGGAAACTGTAATCTTGACCCATGGAGTAGAAATGTCGATGGTGTCCTATTGAATTGGGATCCAAGGTATACCAACCACAGAATCCACTACCACAATCATTTTTTCATCTCATTCATTCCTCATTTCATAAAATTTACATTTCATGTGTTCATCCAACTCATTTTTATAATTTCCATTCAAACCGTTAAAACAATTTGAATCATGTCAACACATGGAAAGGATGAATCACTATCTCCTAATCATATCAATTTAGTTTTCCTTAATTATAATGTCTCCATCTAACAAGGTGAGTACACACACACATATACCCAGTGTGGTGGTATAAAGTATTGTAGAAAAAAGGCATTCCCCATGGGTGGCCTAAGTAAGGGATAAGAACCCCCAACATTCTCAAAGGTACTAGAAGGTAACATAAACAAGTTACAATTAATTTAATCAAATAATTCAATTCATTTTAGGGGAAATTCTAGAAAGATCAGCATGAAACACATTTAGAACTAGCTATATAAGACACTGAACCACAAGGGAATGCTATAGAACACCTACTGTAGGTCCTTAGTAGAGTACTCATCTAGTATTGATCTCTAATTCAGTTCAAATCGCGACAAAAATGAAAAACATAAAATGAACGTAGTAATAGAGAATATTCGCCTGCACCGAAATAACTTCCTCAATATGAAGACAAACCAATAATGACCCATGATGATCTAAGAACATACTGATGTAAATCCAATGAGATATCAAATTTTTTAATCTGTGTCTAGATCAGGAAATGGGATCAAAGCATATGAATGAGATTCAAAATGGAGCTCCCAACAATAGGTCAATCCACTAGAGGAGAAATTAAAATTAGTTTTTTGTTAAACGTTATTTTATGGAAAATTTGGTAATTTTAAACCAAAAATATTGGGTTATACAGCTTGTCCACATAGTTAGTAAAACATGTGCCAACCGTTCTCCCTTCAATGCATTAAGGGGGACCTCACAGAGTTAATGCACATATTTTGGAAAACCCTATGAAACCATGTGTTCTTACTTTGTTAAAAGTATGTAGTTTTTTTCATGGGTGTTCACCTCAAGATACTTGGTTTCATCAAACTATGTGGCCTCCTACTTCTCATTGTCCATCCCAGCACGGTTACTCCTAACAACATGACTTAGGCTGCTGATTTTCACCTAAACATGCATCCCTACTATTGTTCTCCAAAATTCAGACTCTATGCTTCGATCAAGCCCCAGACACCCCCAAAAATCACATGATCTCACTAGTCACTCACATTAGGTCAAAACTAGTGAATTAAAATTAAAAAAAATATTTTTACCTCATAATAAAACATGGGTTCTTAAAATCTACAAAAACATAGAGAGACTCATTTGTTAGAAAAAAAAGTTCCAAGTCATTGGGACCTTTAAAATAATGAAAGATCCATTTTACACATTTTGAATGACCCCTTCTAAGGTTTTACATGAATATTATGACAAATCTCATAGATCATACAATATATAGATGAGTACAAACCATGAAGTACATCAAACATCCAATAGTTGATAAAATTTGATTTGTTACAGTGTACACAACCATAGATTTTGTTCAACGTGATTGTTAGGTTTTATAAAAATCTAATTGAAGCTATTAGACATAGTGAAAGCAATTAGAAATGAAATACAAGGATATACCTTGCACAAAAAATGAAAAATATGATAAAAATGAAATGGAGAATAGTTTTAAATATATATACCTTACATAAATGAGCCCCAAAAACTTTTTTTATCCTCTTCTGATGATTTTGATAAAGATCACAAATGTGGAAAACAAAATCATCTAACCTCCATAGGTGTTAATGGGATGATTTGAATCATCTAGTGTTAATGAGATTTATCCTTCATGACCTTCTAAAGCCTCTAATTTGACAATGAAGAATAAAGAGATCAATGGGTCATGGAGTATCATCCAACCAAAAGGACCTAACTCCACACCCCAACATATGGTAGTATAGTATATATAGAACCCGATGACACTCTTGGGATGTGTATGTGTTAATCCCTGTGTTAAAACCCTTGTATACATTCTGTGGTCAGTTCATGCATCATATGCATTTATATTTCATATAAATAAAAATAATAATAAGGATTGTTATGTGGATAAAAAACAAAATTATAACTATTTATAATTTTGCTGTAATCACATATTACATTAAATAATAAACCCTTATGCGCATAAAAATAAAAAATTGCATGAAATATATATATCTATATCTATATCATATATATATATATATAATATATGTATATATGGAATTAGGGTATACCTCCATTAGTTACATATTCATTTTTTTGAAATACTTAGCACAAGGCATGGTTTAGGTTTTACTTTCATCAAATAGAAGAATTCCACCACCCCCTAAATATAGTCAGTCTGGGTCAGGTACAGTGTATTGGGACTTTAGTCTTGTGAAATCCCCATCCACCAAATTCTCTTTGTCAGAATAATATCCTTCATCTCAAATATTATAGACAACTCATCCTTTATCTCATTAATCCTTTCCTTCCATCAGACCCACTATTTGTATTTCATCCACATTAAGTAGAAGAAAATAAAAATCCCATCATAAAACACCTTCTGGTAATTGATATGGTCAATATTTCTCTGGATGAATTTTCTTCCATCATGAAATCATTGAATTTTTCATTCCAACACCTTTTTTCTTTCATCAAAACATAAATGTTGTGTTCGAGCTATCACACAAGATTCTAGATTTGATGTTTTTGAAAACCATCTAGTTGTTCAATAAAAATCTCTTCATCAAAATCATTGTGAAGGAATTTGGTCTACATGTCCATCTTCTCCAAATGAAGTTATTCTGATGAAATTATACGCAATACTATTTGGATATTCTTGTACTTTGTTACTTCCCAACTAGAATACTATGGTTTGGGCCAAAATTACACATGACCTCATGTTGTTGAACTCTATTTTATGTGGTGGTATTTTCTTGGTTGTATGGTGTCTTGCTCCATGTTTTTTTTGTACTTGGGTCCCACTTATCCTCAAATGGGGTTTTTAAATAAAAAAAAATAGAGAGATTGGGTTTTAAAAATAATGATATATGATTAGAATTATTTAATCACGAAAGACCACCATTTCTCCCTTAATCTTCTAGAATTTATACATTTCTATTTCGTCCTAAGAATCCCCAAAATGGGAGTAAATCTACTTATTTAATGAAAAATACTGAAAATGGATATGAAACAGTTCTAAAGGTTTTCATTAAAATACCAGATAATTAAATTAAATATCACACTCGGAACAATACTACAATAACATTTTCTCAATATGGGATCTCATTTAAATGATATCCTATTTTCCCCAAAAAATAAAAAAAAATGATGTTATTGGCATTTAATCAATAAATATAATGAATGATCAAAAAAACATCTCTAGTTTTCATTATGATTTTAACCAATGGTCAAAATCATATTTTAGGATAACTAAACAATAAAAAAATATAAAAATATTCAAACTCAATTAAATGGTGTTAGATAAATGGATCAAATGTCACCTATTAGATTTATTGATGAAAATATTTTCATTGATACCATTTAGCACAATATCATATTGAATGATATTTTTAAGAGTCCTTTTAGGTTTATCTCTAACACTTTTAATAATTGAATTATTCATTGTGATTATCATATTAATAGGTCAATCACTGAGTCTAATTATAACATGGCCAAACCATCTTAATATATTCATAGACATAGTCTTATCAATTAGACACTCTATAGTTTTCTCTTGAATACATTTATTTCTAATCCTATTCATCTTAGTATGTCCACATGTCCCTCTTAACATTTTCATTTTAACAACCCTTGTGTTTCATTCAATATGTTCCATCAAAAGACAACGCTTGTACCATATATAATAATAGGTCTAATAACAATCCTATAAAATTTACCCTTCAATTTCAAAAGAATTTTATGATCACAAATCACTATAGAATCCATTCTCTATTTTATCCATTCAGTGTGAATCATAGAAGATACATATATATATTAATATCTCTATCACATTTTATAAATGATCCAAACTATGGAAAAATATAATCTTTTGAAATAAGAAGTTATCTCAATCTCATATCCATAAAATTACTAGACAATCCTTTGTGAAAATAACACTCCCTGTATTTTATCCTAAAAGTATTAAGATGTAAACCATTTGATTCTAAAATATCTCTCCAAAACTCTATCTTGAAATTGACAGTCTCTTTAGATTCTGTAACAAGAACTATATCATCCCTAAAAGGAAATCAATTAGGTATCTCCTGTAGAATATGCTTTGTATGTTCTTCTAGGACCAAAGAGAAAAAGATATGGGCTTAAAAATGAACATTTATGCGGTTCTATTGAGATAGGGAAGTCAATAATGTCACCTATTAGAGTGGGTTCCCTAGAACCAACTTTTGTATACTTTATGATAAACTATATTCATACTTTTGAATATTAATAAATTCTTATCACATCATGATTTTTCTTCTTGTTGAAATAGTGGTTTCCCTAGACCCAACTATTTAGTACATTTGATTACCATATTGTGTATATAGTTTGTTATGCATGATGTATTCTTATCATTATAGTGTATACTTTTATGTGTCCAATATTTAATGGTAATGTCCATATAGTAATTGTCTTATCAAAAGATTAAAGCAGTTCCCAGGCTATAATGAGAACCTTTAGATACTATGATAGTAATATTAAATGAAGACCATATGTTCTAGATACATCTTACTAAATGGATATAGTGGATTTTTGACTATCATGTGTTGGGAGGATCAAATGCAACGAGACTTCATTTCATGAAGTTCTCCCTAGGTGATCTCTAGTAGTTAGATCTTAATGACTATCCCACCAATAGGAATAGCACATGATTTGAGTGTTATTGGATATTCCTATCTATGATCCTGTGTAATGGTCTCCTAACTTGAGATAATTGTTAAAGTATACCATTTGATCATGTACATTGATGCATGATGGAAACTATGATACTAAAATTGTGGTGAGGTAGTTTGTGATGCATGCGTCCTGGATGGCATTACATTTGATGAATGTCTAAGAAAATATTTCTTCACGTACAGGTTAAGGGATTTATATATCTCATTCCATGATGATTAGGATTGTAGTACCTTGATAAATCCATGCACGTGGTAGTTCAAGGTAATTTTTTCAAGTTATATCAATAAATAATAAATTAATAAAAATATGATTACATGGGTATGTGTCATGCTTTATGAGATATTAATCTCAAAGAGATTATATTACATAGTTCTTGTTCATAGATTGATTGTCGCTGTTGTGACAATCCTTACCTCTTTAGGGGCCATGATGGGTTTCTAGATCCCATTCTTTGTCTGTGAATATTTTTCTCTACTATCGATGCAAGGACCATCAATTTCACACACAATAGTGTATTAAAAAAACTTCCCTTTTTTATGTCAATATGAATTTTGGACATGGTGGGCCCCACCACTATGGTCTGGGGGTGTCCAAGGAGATGCGATCACCAATGCAATAAATATATTCATATTATTCATGTTATGAATAACGAGAATTAATTTATTTATGAATTTATAAGGTTTAAAGTAAATAAATAAAAATATTAATTGAACGATTATATGTTCATTATATTTAAGGATCAATTAATTTTTATGGGAATGACGAGTCGAGTTTATGACTCATTTTTTATCAAATAAAATTTTTAAATATTAAGAGAAAGTGATAATAATATTTTGACTCATTTCAGTAGTTATTACATGTCATTTATATCATGTTAATTATTTAGTATTCGAGATGCAATTTCAGGTAATTCATAAACAATATATAAATTGAAGAATAGAGAAATTCATCAGTGAATATTCATGAAATTTCTCCCTATTCTTATCTCTCCAAAAATCTAGGGGGAAAATCTCTTGATCTTGGAGATTGGCTCATGCTCTCTCTCAATCATTGCATCCAAGGTGATGTGGTGATTGTCAGAGCATCGAAGGAATTGTCGGATCTCCACGCTAGCACCCAGAATTCGACGAACGACACTCCCGCAGTTTCTTGAAGAGCATGTGGGAAATATAGAGGAAGTCAACATCATATTATTTATCCATCGATCTCCAATGACAAGCATACATCATTCATGGATTAATATAAAACTAGGTACTTTACGGTTTATTTTTGTGCTTAAATTCTTTACACGTGATCCTCACCTTAAATTGGGTAGCAATTTGCCGACGTCAATGAGTTCATGTCCTACGATGGTGAGATTTTTTAAAATCCCATTTTTGGACTTTAACTTTATACATGGTACCTACAATTCGTATTAGAGTGATGTGTGAAAATTTTAATCCAAGAAATAAATTAAATTTTGATTAATTTTAATAGAGTTTGTCTATTTGATCCCAACGACGTACACAGATTTCCAATCCAACCTCAGATGACCATGTTACACTCATATGAATTTTCAAATAGAGATTGAAATTCTATATTGCGGGTTTGAGTATTATGAACATATAATTATATATGTGTTAATTTTATACCTGAACTCATTGGCTGAAATGAGATTCCATTAGACCCATTTTTTTCTGGTTTCTGATGGTTGGAATAAGGTTCTTTGGCATGGTAATTTTAATAAAAAAAATTATTAATTATTTTAATTAACTAAATAAATTAATTAATTTGATTTACTATTTAATTAATTAATTTTATTCAAGTATTTTACAAACATAGAATTTTTTTCGACGGTTGTGGAAATATCACCCAAGTGGGTGATCCAAGAAATATAACACAAATTAAAAGGCATTGGATGTGAAATCTATACCACCAATGGTCCAGGTCATCAATCTAATAAAGAGAGAAAAGACAAAAAAAAAGTGGTCAAATTGTATAGGGGAAGGCGTGCCCCCTATCTCTCCTCCTGTCCACCTCTTCCTTGGTGTATCTTGGCCAATCTCCATCAACTGACGTGACACACAACCATAGTCGGGCTTCCGCTCTGACCCACCACATTTACCCCATCTGATGCTACCCCCTCTCATCCAAGACTCCCCCCTTTATCCTACCCTGATGAGCTATATCTAGCTTCTTGAGCCGCCCTGAAGCACACCCACACTACAAGTCCTCCCTCATCATCATGACTGCTCCTTCCTCCACCAGTGAAACTAGGGCGCCACCCTCTATGTTCGGTGGGTCATTGTCCTACCTACTCATGGAACCACGATTGACCAGACCTCCTCTATCGGTGAAACTAGGGCAGGCCTCCCTAGATCCCTCTTGCAGCGGTCCTCTCTTATAGGTGTCATCGTTTGGCTAGCCGCCTTCCCCGCCAGTGACCATCTAGATCTGATCGATGTTGTGACAAGAACCTCGGTCCTGGCCTCCCTCATTCGGTGACTCCCAAACACCTCCCATGTCCTCTTAATGTTGCATTGTCAAACCCCCCTGAACCAAAATTTGTTACAGTGGGACAACCCTCACCTAGCCCTCCTTCTGTGTCAGGCTTCCGAACTGCAACACCCCTCTATGTCCATCCCCTATCATGGACTCAAACCACCATTGTGATCCTCCTCTATCTAGCTACAATTATAACCGAACCAGTGAGGTAATGCCCAGTTTTTTTCTGCCCAAACCAGATCCACCACAAAACTAGCTCCGGTGGGTGCGACTAGCCCGATACGGTCTTGGGCGGACCTTCTTGGCCCATATCTTCCTTGTACCTATCAGCACATCCTGAAATGGGCTTCCTAGGTTCAACCGAACCATCAAAGGCCTTGTCTAGGGTTTTCGAGGCCAGGGAATTTTTAATGTAATAAAAAATTAATAAACATAATTAATTTAATTTCAATAGAAAATGAAATTCATTAAAAACTAATTTTTGTTGTTAAAATTTTATTATGGAATAAAATAATTTCATTTGAGGGAAAAATAAATAAAATTATTTATTTTTTTTTTTAAAATTAAATTAATTAATCTATACTGAATAAAGATTAAATTGAATTGAAATTAGAGTGAAATTTTAATTTAATAAAAAATTCCCTCAAAAAATATTTAATGCTTGTTTAATTTATTTATTAATTTATTTTTAAATACGCAAGTTAATGCATATTGACTAGTCAAGAGACATGGACCAACCAATGCATGTTTAGTGTTTAATTACATATTTATTTATTTATTTCATGTTGGTCAGTAATAATTAATTAATAAATTGGTGATCATTGTATCATCTCTGGGAAATTATATGTATAAGGGCATGCATGTCGACTTCTTAGTTGTATATATACTACCCATTTACCCTTGACTACGAGCGATTACTATTGTATAATGATGAGACGACAAGAGACACACTTCATGCCGAGTCATGGTGACACACAAGATAGATGTTTGATGCATTGGTTGGGAATCTACTACAATTTGAGTCACAATTGACGTGAATCAAGGTATATCCCCTAGGGTCGAGGTTATTCCATTGTTCTCTCAATAGATCAACCATTAGAATGGTATCATGATCAGGTTGTCATTTTATTTTTCTATTGTTTATTATTTTTATGAATGTCTAGTTTATGTGAGATCCCATAGAAATAATAAACAAGAATGATAAGATAAAATTAACATGTGACCAGATGAATTTTCTGTTTCATGCATGGTTAATTGTGAATGAAACCACATAGCACATGCTAAGAAAAGAGAAAATTATTTCTTTCATCGTATTAAAAACAAAAAAAATATTCAAAAAAATATTATTACCAAATCTCCTTCCATCATTAATATTTGGAAAAAAATAGATTTTTCAGGGTGCTCATCATGCCAAAGATAAGGGTACCTATTACTACAAGGGAGTTCTTAAGATATTGGTTGGTTGAATTAACTAAAATTGCAATAAATAAGTAGCCAAATATATATTTCTATAATTTTAGAGGCAAATGATGAGTAATTAATGTAACAATTTAATATACTAGGACTTCACTCAACGTATCTGGGAACCATGTGTTAATGTGTTTGGCCAGCCAAACACCTACCATGAACCCTCCATGTAGTAGACTAGCCAATGCTTGTAGACTATGAGGGGTAGTTTGGGCATCCTTTCAACTAGAATAATCATGTAATAGAGTATTACAATTATTGTACAGAGGGTTCCTAAAATTCAATAAAATAGAGGGTGACATTTAATAATTTAATTAATTAATCAAAATGTCTCAACTAGTAATCATGACAAAAGGTACTAATCTTCAAGAATTAATTTTTTTAGAAAAATTTAATGTTATAGAAAAAGTTTAGAAGTAGCAATAAATAATGGACAACGTAAATGTCCTCCTTAGCATGAGTATCCAAGAATTTCACGGATGCTTGTGCATTGTACTATTCTATAGGGAACTCGTGGTGCCAGTGTCCCCTATACCGGTTAAAATATATCAGGAAGAGACGATGTTAAAATTGATTACAGGAGAATAATGTACAATTCATATGAAGGTTATGTCATTATGAAATCATCAACTTCCAATGTTAGATGTGGTCACTACATTGGACTTACATGGAATAATAATTAGTCACATATCTGAGAGGTTTTCAAGGGGAAAGGAAAGCAATGATATGAATAGGTAATAGTTACACGAGATCTGTGTAAATTTAAAAGTGGGTTATGATCTTTCAAAACATTCTATTCTAATATCATTTACACACCATTACTCAATTCTCATTTTTTGTTTCAATAAATTACATAAATTCAGTAAATGATTCATTAACTATTTATGTATATTTTCTATGTAAATAATTATAAAAAAGTTGGATTAATATTTAATTCTTATGGAGAACAAGTTGACTGACAAGGTGAAAAGGGCGAGTGACAAGAAATTCCAATATAATTTTCCAAATGTCCTTCAATTAAATAGGTATTAATATAGGATCATTGTATTGCATTTATTCAAATAAAACTATGAATGTTTAAAGGCAATAAACTGAATTGAAGAAGAAAGTTACTGCTTTTTATTTAGGAGTATTCATCAATGTAATGTTTCAGTTTTACTTCTTGGGTAATCAATAAAATATTATTATCAAGTATGTATATTAAAATATGGTATTTAAGTATGTATAGAAATGTTTCTAGAAGGGATGTCTATCCTCCACATGGATGAGAAAGGGTGATACCTAGTCTGGTGGTGGGAAGTACACGACTTCTTTTTTAATAAGTGAAATGTTCATTTAGAACTACTATTGTGTATAACAAAAACATTAATCTCTTGTGTCCTTAGACATAAGGAGACATTATTCTAGCTTTAGGAATTAATGTTTTATTTTATATTTAATACTCAATCAATAGTACAATAATAATTGATGTTTTGGAAATACTAGATGAATATAAAATGTTAGGTCCATTATGATAGATTCCCTCAGGGGGGGGGTGGTGAATCCGGGTATGATAGATTAAAACAACTGCCCATTAGGATCTTCTTTTTTTGTTAAAAAAACTCTCTTCTCTATCCTTCTCGTTAAAGAGTATGAAAAAAACATAAATCATTTACATGACCTAGAAATTTTACTTGGTTTACCCTCACTGGGATATGTCCAAGGAGCATACATTGGCAATGTACCGATGTACCAAATCCACTAAAAGCACACAACTATTTACAAGTTTGAGCTGGACTCACTGTCCATCCTGGTTAGCAACCATTCACAATTTAAAAACTCACTGCTCTCTCAACTAAAGTGAGATCACTACTTCTTTAGAAGATCCACTCACAGTTTATAGACTTGTAGGTCTCTTCAATATCACTAATTAATACCTCCCATGTTATAGACGGTTTCACTTTTAAAGTTCTAACTTCATCCACTGATGAAAAACACTTTTACTATGAACACTAGGTAGTCACTTTTGAATCTATTTTGCTAATCACACTGACTTTCTGAAGCTCCCACTTTGTTAAAGCTGAAACAATCCTTCATAATTATTCAACCTCTTTGTGAATCCCATAGGTTTGCAAAACTCAAAGGTTTTAAAATCTCACTAGATCACCGAACTCTCAAGAATTTAGGGCTCTCTAGATCGCATGGCTCACTACTTATCAGATATCACAATCATCATTGTGATTTTTAAAATCTAAACAAGCCTTTGTAAAGAGCATGTCCTCTGCAAATCTGAACTGCCCTGAATGGAATTCTTTCCTTTCTATTTATATGCTATTCCACCGACTTGGGAACCTTCCATGAAAATTCTGCGTCACATCATCTCAACAGAAAGGATTCACACTTCACCCTGATCTCCTCGGGTGTTTCCAGGAACTCGAACATATGCTTGATCTTCTCGAGCCATTCTTCTGCTTCATGGGGTTCTACGCTACCTCGGAAGGTAGGAGGCTTGTTTTTCAGAAACTCTTGTGATTTATCTTTTCTAGGACATGTATCCTTTTCCCTAACAGGAATAGGAGTATGAGATGGTCCCTGTCCCAAAGCTTGGATAGCCTGAACAATAGCCTCCATGAGCCTCTGATCAATCGGCATGGGAGAACTCTCTCCAGCTTCTTCCTGTGGGTGCGTGGGAGCTTTCCGGGGAGGCATGTTGCTACAAAATGAAACAGTCACAAAACAATATTCAATTCCACAATTCTGAAAATTGTAATCAAATACATCAAATATAAACAAACTAAACACATTCTTGTAATAAAAGAAACAACTACTCCACAGCTTCCTGATGTCCACATGTGGTCTGTAGCCCACACGTCTCACCTGGAAGTGAAGTCAATCAGTAAATTCCAACATCCTCTGGTGACTCAAGGTCTACCATGAGAGGTGCGGGCCAGGCACCCTACTCACAACCAATACCCTGAGCCCCAACATTCCTCGCTCCTGTCTATCCCGACTCATCTCAAAATAACAATATAACCCAAAAACATTAACCTCCATTTGATACCATTTTGTCACGAACCAGATCTGGTCGCCACCATTAACGGCACCAATCCCAGCCCTTGGATAGTCCCGAAGGGCGTTCCCTATCTCCACGGGATGGCACAAGTGCCCGGGTATCAAAAAAATCTGGTTTGGGAACGATTTACCTGAGTATGAAAGCATAAATCATAAAAAAACAATCAATTATTAAAATCTGAAATTTTCATGCTAAACAATTCTTAACAAAACCAGATCTGAATAAATATGTTTAAAGAGACTACAAGTGGTCTAAAAACAAATAATTACAACATAAAGACATCCCCATGGACTCCACACGACAAGGGGATCATCACCCGCAAGCCATCCCCGCAACTCCGCCCCAACAATGGGGACTAACATCCCGAACCGCCATCACCCTTAGCCTTCCCTTTACCTGAGTCAAGCATAAGCAGGTCTACTTATACCCAAGGGGTGTAAGTAGGGTGTGAGCCTAATCCCAATAGGATACCACCAGTTTATTCCAAAGAGCATGCAATACAATGTGAACAAAACAAGCAATTTTAATACACAAGGTGAAATAGTGTTACAATTCAAAGAAATGCAACTTTCAAATGAAAACAGTTTTCAATCCGAGAATTTCAGAATGTTAGCACATTAAATATACATGTGAGCTATTGTAATGTACTTCCAAAAACAAACCACAACAAGGGTAAATAACACAAATCCTATGAGCATCAAAATCGGGAACACCCCTAAGCACTAGGTTGTCTCGGGCCCTATGTACCTCGTACCTCGGTGTAGAGTAACCATAGAAAAATCTGTTCTCATGCATGATCCACTAGTAGGGAACATACTCATAACCTAGTGGTACCCAATCATCATCCAAATAGTTTAGTTAGAGTTGTCGTTATCCAGATGCTAAGTGGAACAGGGACAAAACTCACCCGATCCACTAGCCGTACTAGTACAAATCCGCCCCACCTAAGTACCCGGGCTTCCCCTTTTTGTGCTCAAACAATTTCAGCAAACAACACACATCCTTTTTCATATACAATATCACTAATGGTCACAAAAAAAATGTACAGTAGCTACACACAATTTATACCATTTAAAACACACAATAAAATAATTTTATTTCCAATAAAACAACCTCTCAAAACATCACATTGTTTTTCACCCAAAGCTCTTTAAGATATCCACCTTTCACACTATGATAACACTTGTAAGTTATTAAAACAAAATTTCATTTCAAAACCCTTTAATGAAACAAAAAATTCAGTTATGGGGCATCCAAAAATGAACCAATAAAAGATTTGAATGGAAAACCCTCAATTTGACAAACAATTGGAACTTAAAATTCATTTTCATTATAAATGAAACTAAAACCAATATTTACAGAAACATTCACGTTAAATAAACATTAGGGTACCATGAAAACAGCAAGCTAATTCACAAAAATTGCACACACAATGGAATCACCTACCAAATTAACAAAACTCCTTGAATCTCTGTGCGAAAATCAAATCGCACCCCCGCCGCACCAAGAGAGAACTAGATCAAACATAAAACCACACAAATTGGCCAAGAAAGCCCAAGTTTAAACACTAGTTTCTAAATCCTAGTTTCTGGACATTAGTAAACTCAATTATAACCGAAGAAACCCTGAGAACAATGAGTTAAACCCAAAGTAATTTGAAAGAGGAAAGAAAAGGGATCATTTACTTGAAGTATCTTGAATTAATCACTCCAAAACTCTAGTATCTGAAATTTAAAAGATCCAAAATTTAGTTTAAGTTCGAACAAGATGTATTATCTCATTTAGGAACTAGAATGGAGGAAAAATATTGAGAATTGAGAGATTTATAAAATTAATACTTTACCTCTTCAAATCTGGGCGATTTGAGGAAGCCTATGAAGATCGGCACAAAATCGTGATTCTACAGAGCTCCAAATGGGTGGGAGAGAGTTCAGACGCGCGTCTGGGTTACTTGGGCTTGATTGAGACTTGGAATCACCGACAAATCTCAAATATTGAATAACTTATAACAAAATCAAATTTTATTTTTAAAACATGAATTGGGCTTTCGGGCAGGCCCAACCCCTTAGACAAAAACCCAAATAACCCCTGGTTATGGATTTCTAAAAGCTCCAAATTACCTTGGTGGTGTTAATAGGTTAGGGGTGGTAAATTATGAATTTGAATGGATGAAAAATGTTGAAAAATGAAGTAGTTATAAAAGATACAATATTTATTTTTTAATCTGGAATTGGGCTCACGGTTTGGCCCAATTAATGAATACTCATCTATTCCTCCCTAAAACCTAGGGAAACCCCCAAAAAAATAAAGGATGTAAATTAAATGAAAAATACCTTTAAAATATGTCTTTTATGTGACAATTCTCCCCACCATGAAGGACTTTCCACCCTGGAAAGTCAACATGAATCTCGGTTGGAAAACAAGAATGGGTACTCTTCCTCCACCCATGACTTTCGCTCCCATGTCTCATGTGTATCACTCCCATGCTGCCATAAAACCCTGACTAAAGGAATAGACTTTCCTCGAAGTATCTTCCCTTGGGAGTCCACTATTTTCACCGGCCTCGCAACGATAGACAAGTCGGGCTCTATCTCTAGTTCTTCCCAACTGAACACATGGGATGGATCCGGATTGTATTTCTTCAAATGAGAGACGTGGAAGACATCATGGATAGACGTCAACTGAGAAGGTAAGGCCAACCTGTATGCCACCTTTCTAATACGCTCGGTGATCTCAAAGGGTCCGACATACCGTGGCATCAGCTTACCTTGCTTTCCCAATCGACGATGGCCAAAACGAGGGGCCACTTTTAAGAATACCCTATCACCCACAGAAAACTCTAGGTCTCGATGCCTTCGGTCAGCATAAGATTTATGACGACTCTGAGCTGTCAATAAGCGCTGCCTGATCAACTTGACCTTCTCAGAAGTCTCCTGCACAAGGCTAGGCCCCAACAGTGAAGTCTATCCTACCTCATCCCAACATAGGGGGGACCGACAAGGCCGGCCATAGAGCGCCTCAAAATGGTCCATTCGAATCATATATTGGTAACTATTATTATAAGAAAACTCTACCAATACCAAATGGCTATCCCAAGAACCTCCAAAGTCCAGGACACATGCACAAAGCATGTCCTCCAATATCTAATTCGCCCGCTCTGTCTGACCATCTGTCTGTGGGTGGTATGTCGTGCTCATATTAATCTGAGACCCCAAGGCCTTCTGAAGGCCTTCCCGAAATCGAGAAGTGAAGTGGGGGTCTCTATCTGAGACAACAGCTGATGGTACACCATGGAGTCTCACCACTTCCTGAAGGTACAAATGGCCCAACTCATCTACTTTAGTTGTATCTTTTATCAGAATGAAGTTGGATGATTTGGTTAGACGATAAATCACCACCCAAATAGCATTATTACCCCGAGGTGTACGAGGTAAGCCAACAATGAAGTCCATGGAAACATCTTCCCACTTCCAGGTAGGAATGGGTAGTTGTTGGAGCAAACTGGATGGCCTTTGGTGCTCTGGTTTTACCTGCTGACCTGTGTAACATCTCGAAACAAAGTCTGCTATGTCCCGTATCATACCAGGCCACCAAAAATGCCGACGAACATCATAATACATCTTAGTGGCAACCGGATGGGCAACCCACTGAGACTGGTGGCTATCTTGCATCACCACCTTCCGCAGAGATAATGGCACTACTGAACGGCCCTTGAAGCACAAGATGCCCTCAGGAGATGACGACCAATCAGATGATGTCTCCCCACCACGAAGGAACTACTTAGACCGCTGACAAAGATCATCACTGGTATGTTCCTGCTGAATCAACTCTAATAGAGAAGGAGTCAACTGGACACTTGCCAAGAATGCCCCTCCACTGTATTCCCTGGTCTCCACATACATCTGAGGAAAGAGACCCATCAATGCCCGCTCATCACTAGACTTCCTCAAAGCCTGCACTGGAACTCTTCTGCTCAAAGCGTCGGCCACTACATTACCCCTGCCTGGGGTATAGACAATGTCAAAGTCAAATCCCTGCAAGTACTCGATCCAACGACGTTGCCTCAAGTTGAGGTCCTTCTGCGAGAAGATATAAGACAAGCTTTTGTGATCAGAGTATACCACAAACTTCTCCCCAAAGAGGTAGTGACGCCAAGTCTTCAAAGAATACATCATCGATGCCAACTCCAAGTCATGGTTTGGGTAGTTATTTTCATGTGGTCGAAGTTGGCGAGAGCCATACGCGACCACATGATCATCCTGCATAAGCACGCACCCAAGACCCATACCCGAAGCATCACAATAGACCACATATCCCTTTCTAACCTCTGGCAAAATCAGCACGGGGGCAGTAGTCAGCCGCCTCTTCAGCTCCTCGAACGATGCCTGACATTCTGGACCCCATACAAACTTCACCCCTTTCCGGGTGAGGGAATTCATCGGTGAAGCAAAACGAGAGAAATCCCGAACGAATCGCCTATAATAACCAGCCAAGCCAAGAAAACTCCTGATCTCGAACACATTCTTCGGTTTCTCCCATGACATGACTGCACTAATTTTCTCAGGGTCCACTGAAACCCCATGCTCTGAGGTCACATGCCCCAGAAATTTCACCTCTCTGATCCAGAAAGTGCACTTTGACAACTTTTCATAGAGGCGGTGATCTCGTAATATACCCAAAACAATCCTCAAGTGATGTTCGTGTTCCTCCTCAGAGTAAGAGTATACCAGAATGTCATCCATGAACACCACAACAAAGGAATTGAGATACTGATGGAACACCCTATTCATAAGTGCCATAAATACCGCTAGAGCATTGGTTAATCCGAAGGGCATGACCAAATACTCAAAGTGGCCGTACCTGCTTCGGAAGGCTATCGTAGGGATATCTGACTCCTTCACCCTGAGTTGATGATACCCTGAACGCAGGCCTATCTTTCAGAACCACTTTTCCCCCATAAACTAAACAAACAAGTCATCTATTCTGGGCAAAGGGTATTTGTTTTTAATTGTTACCTTATTCAGCTTCCGGTAGTCAATACACAACCGGAGGGATCCATCAGCCTTTTTTTCAAACAACACAGGAGCGGCCCAAGGAGAGACGCTCGGGCGAATGAATCCTTTGGATTCTAAGTCGTCCATCTATATCTTTAATTCCCTCAACTCGGTGGGGGCCATGCGATAAGAGGGAAGAGATATCGGTTGTGTTCCCGGTGCCAGATCAATCGAAAACTCCACATCCCGCTCCGGGGGCAAACCAGAAAAATCATCAGGGAATACCTCGGGAAACTCATTAACTACAGGAGGTAGTGCACTTTCAGGGGAAAGACCATCCTCTAGCACAATCGCAGATAACTGGAAGATAACAATTCCCAACTCTGGGAGTGGAGGCCCTGCACGAATTGATCATGGATCCCATTCTCCATGAAAAACTTGACAAATCCCATCAGGTGATGTGAAACTCACACGCCGTCTGTAGCAATCGATGTGTGCCTAGAAGTGTACTAGCCAATCCATCCCAAGTATGACATAAAAAAGGTCCATATCTAAGAACAAGAGGTCCCACTCCATCTCGACCCCTGACACAGAAAGTGCACACGAGGGGCACCTGAGGCCCTACTCATTCTTCATTCCCAATGGTGTCACCAACTCCATCGCAAAAGACATCAACTCAGTTGGAAAATTCAGCATGTCCACAAAATGTCCAGAAATGAATGAAACAGAGGCACCATTATCAAAAAGGGTAGTAGCTATAGAATATGCGATCAGAACGGTACCTCGAACTGTCGACGGTCCCGCCTATGATCCTACTGGTGACTGATCCTCTGCATGGAGATGTCCAGTATCTGCATGAGGACGACCGCTAGTCTGTGGTTGTGCCCTGAACTGGCTCTGCCCAGAAGATGATCCAGCCCTACCACCACGACCACCAAATCGAGATCCCCCAGTCCTCGACGGCTCGGACTGTGTTGGATCTCCTCTTGAAGCCACTGACCCTGCCCCACTTGGGAGTGGACGTGCCACACCGCAGAAGCGCTGAAAATGCCCTATACCTCCACATTGGTAACAAGGCTTCAGAGGAAGAGGACATGCTGGTCGGATATGCCCAGGCCTCCCACATTGGTGGCACACGACCGATCTCGCATCAGAAGCCGCAGAAGAAAACTGCCTGGAAGAGTGGCCAGAACTGCCCCCTCCTTTCTTCACATGATCCTCCCGCTTCCTTTTCTTCTCTGAGGAGCTGCCACTACCCACTACTGATACTGAACCATAGAAACCAGCTCTGGCATTCCTATCAATCTCCACCATGCACGCCCGATCAACAACCTCAGCATAGGTCCTCAGCTTAAACAAGAACACCTGGGAGTATATCTCTGGTCGCAAGCCTTTCTCAAACCTCTAGGCCTTCGCTTGCTCATTAGAGACAATTTTTGGAGCATACCGAACCAATTCAGCGAAACAGTTGGCATACTCCATCATAGATAGATTCCCCTGAACAAGTTCCATGAACTCTCTAGACCTGGCATAAGCCGACACCTCAGGGCAATACTGTTCCTTGAAGACAGCCTTGAAATATCCCCAGCGCATCTGCTCATTCTTCCCAGACTGAAGCACCGACTCCCACCATTTACGACTGGGACCCTCCAACATAAAGGAGGCACACTTCACCCTGAGATACTCGGGTGTTTCCAGGAACTCAAACATATGCTCGATCTTCTCGAGCCATTCTTCTGCTTCATGGGGTTCTGCGCTACCTCGGAAGGTAGGACGCTAGTTTTTCAGAAACACTTGTGCTTTATCTTTTTTAGGACCTGTCTCCTCTACCCTAACAGGAATAGGAGTATGATATGGTCCTTGTCCCAAATCTTGGATAGCCATAACAACAGCCTCCACGAGCCTCTGATCAATCGGCGTGGGAGAACTCTCTCCAGCTTCCTCCTGTGGGTGTGTGGGAGCTTTCTGGGGAGGCATGTTGCTACAAAATGCAACAGTCACAAAACAATAGTCAATACCACAATTCTGAAAATTGAAATCAAATACATCAGATATAAACAAACTAAACACATTGTTGTAATAAAAGAAACAACTACTCCACATCTGCCTGATGTCCACATGTGGTCTGCAGCCCACACGTCTCACCTGGAAGTGAAGTCAATAAGTAAATTCCAACATCCTATGGTGACTCAAGGTCTTCCATGAGAGGTGTGGGCCGGGCACCCTACTCACAAACAATACCCCGAGCCCCGACAGTCCTTGCTCTTGTCTATCCCGACTCATCTCAAAATAACAATATAACCCAAAAACATTAACCTCCCTTTGATACCATTTTGTCACGAACTGGATCTGGTCGCCACCATTAACGGCACGAAACCCGGCCCGTGGCAAGGCCCGAAGGGCGTTCCCTATCCCCACGGGCTGGAACAAGTGCCCAAGTATCAAAAAAATCTGGTTTGGGAACGATTTACCCGAGTATGAAAACATAAATCATAAAAAAACAATCAATTATTAAAATCTGAAATTTTCATGCTAAACAATTCTTAACAAAACCAGATCTGAATACATATGTTTAAAGACACTACAAGTGGTCTAAAAACAAATAATGACAACATTAAGACATCCCCATGGACTCCACACGACAAGGGGATCATCACCCGCAAGCCATCCTCGCAACTCCGCCCCAACAATGGGGACCAACATCCCGAACCGCCATCACCCTTAGCTTTCCCTTTACCTGAGTCAAGCATAAGCAGGTCTACTTACACCCAAGGGGTTTAAGTAGGGTGTGAGCCTAATCCCAATAGGATACCACTACTTGATTCCAAAGATCATGCAATACAATGTGAACAAAACAAGCAATTTTAATACACAAGGTGAAACAGTGTTAAAATTCAAAGAAATGCAACTTTCAAATGAAAACAGTTTTCAATCCGAGAATTTCAGAATGTTAGCACATTAAATATACATGTGACCAACTGTAATTTACAGCCAAAAACAACCCACAACAAGGGTAAATACCACAAATCCTATGAGCATCAAAATCTGGAACACCCCTAAGCACTAGGTTGTCTCGGGCCCTATGTACCTCGTACCTCGGTGTAGATTAACCATAGAAAAATCTGTTCTCGTGCACGATCCACTAGTAGGGAACATACCCATAACCTATTGGTCCCTAATCATCATCCAAATATTTTAGTTATAGTTGTCGTTATCTAGATGCTAAGTGGAATAGGTACAAAACCCATCTGATCCACTAGCCGTACTAGTACAAATTCGCCCCACCTAAGTACCCAGGCTACCCCTTTTTGTGCTCAAACAATTTCAGCAAAAAACACACATCCTTTTTCATATAAAATATCACTACTGGTCACAAACAAATTGTACAGTAGCTACACATAATTTATACCATTTAAAACAAACAATAAAATAATTTTATTTCCAATAAAACAACCTCTCAAAACATCACATTTTTTTTCACCGAAAGCTCTTTAAGATATCCACCTTTCACACTATTATAACACTTGTAAGTTATTAAAAAAAATTTCAGTTCAAAACCCTTTAATGAAACCAATAATTCTGTTATGGGGCATCCCAAAATGAACCAATAAAAGATTTGAATGGAAAACACTCAATTTCTCCAAAAATTGGAACTTAAAATTCATTTGCATTATAAATGCAAATAAAACCAATTTTTACAGATACATTCAAGTTAAATAAACATTAGGGTACCATGAAAACAGAAACATAATTCACAAAAATTGCACACACAATGGAATCACCTACCAAATTAACAAAACCCCTTGAATCTCCGTGCGAAAATCAAATCGCACCCCCGCCGCACCAAGAGAGAACTAGATCAAACCTAAAACCACACAAATTGGCCAAGAAAGCCCAAGGTTAAACCCTAGGTTCGAAATCCTAGTTTCTGGACATTATTAAACTCAATTATAACTGAAGAAACCCTAAGAACAATGAGTTAAACCCAAAGTAATTTGAAAGAGGAATGAAAAGAGATCATTTACTTGAAGTATCTTGAAGTAATCACTCCAAAAATCCAGTATATGAAATTTAAAAGATCCAAAATTTAGGTTACGTTTGAAAAAGATGTATTATCTCATTTAGGAACTGGAATGGAGGAAAAATATTGAGAATTGAGAGAGTTATGAAAGAAATACTTTACCTCTTCAAATCTGGGAGATTTGAGGAACCCTATGAATATCGGCACAACATCGCGATTCTACATAGCTCTAAATGGGTGGGGGAGAGTTCAGACGCGCGTCCGTGTTACTTGGTATTGAGTGATACATGGAATCACTGAACAATCCCAAATATTGAATAAGTTATAACAAAATCAAATGTTATTTTTAAAATAATAATTGGGCTTTTGGGCAGGCCCAACCCCTTAGACAAGAACCCAAATAACCCCTGGTTATGGACTTCTAAAAGCTCCAAATTACCTTGGTGGTGTTAATAGGTTAGGGGAGGTAAAGTAGGAATTTGAATGGATGAAAAATGTTGAAAAATGAAATAGTTATAAAAGATACAAAATTTATTTTTTAATCTGGAATTGGGCTCACGGTTTGGCCCAATTAATGAATACTCATCTATTCCTCCCTAAAACCTAGGGAAACCCCCAAAAAAAGAAAGGATGTAAATTAAATGAAAAATGCCTTTAAAATATGTCTTGTATGTGACAATATGAAAAGTTATTTCATTTTCCTGATAGTTGATACATGTTCTATATAATGAGATCTAGTCCATTACCATTATAGTGTATAATTACCCCAAGGAATGTATTACAAGATTCGCTGGAGAAATATTACCACATACGCCAACATGAGAAGGGTCCAACACATGGGTTGCAATGATTTCACCATTTTATGTTTTTCCAAATATCTCTACTTCAATTTTTCAGGGATTCAATTATATAGTTCTATAAAACATTCAAGATATAAAGGAATTCATATAACCAAAATTAAATAATATTTTTTCCATTCTTGAGTGAATAGGAAGTGTACCTTGTACGACCTCATTATCTTGCTCCAATTACATAGAACTAATGGCATAATACTTCACTTGTTTCATTGGATTAGGTGGCTAATGATGTTGATTACCATTGAGGACTCAAGTTTTAGTGCAGTAGATTGTATAGTTCCCTTACTCCCTAAAGTTATAGCATTGGACCATGGGTGGTTCCCTCCTTTATTTCACCACATTCTCCTTCTTCTTGTGTCTTTCCGAAACTCTTGATCATGGTGTCCTTCTTTCCCACAATTGAAGAATTTACCCATCCCATTGAGGCAGTTCTCATGATGCAACTTCCCACATTTTTTGCATGTGGGTTGTTGATTTTTCATCCCACCATTATCATTAGATCCTCTAGCTTGAACTCCATATTTAGTTTCTTATCACCACATCCATGGGATCATTCTCCAAACTCCATCTCCACAATGAGAGAACACCGAAAAGATTCTTCATAACTCACAAATACCCCAATTTCAAAATCCTTTCAAAGGTGTGGTTTTAATCCACTAAAACATTTATAATGATTTCTATAATTGCTAATAAAAAATAGTAAATCATTCCTTGAAAGCCTTGTGAAAATTTCTTTGTATGATGTGATAGATTATCCTCATTTTTTCATAAGATCTATGAATTCTCTCTCCATATTTGTGAGAATATTTCTTGGGAAATACATGTTAAGGAACATTATCTTAAAGTCTTACAATTCTATATCATCAATTTCATCACTTGGCTTAGTGTTCTTAATCAAATCCCACCATTGATCATCCCCTCTATCTAGACGATAAAAGGCTAGTTTCACCTTCTCCATCTCAGAACAATGAAGCACAAAAAAGATCATCTCCATGGAGTTGAACCGCATTTCCGCAACTTGTGGATCATAATATCCACTAAACCTCAGGGGTCGTTGACACATACAACACTCAACATCCAGTTTCTCCCTCTTAGGTGAAGGAGGAAGTTCCCTATTATTGTAGTTATTGTTTATAACATGAGATATTTTCTTAATAATCTCCATGAAATGTTTAATTATACCTTCCAAATACTTGGTGATGTCATTCAAGCAATAATTTCATTGGACCTCGCATGAGTTGTTGGCCTAGTTTCTCCTGGTTCCCACCATTCTCTATAATAGAAAAGGTTAGAACAAAACATAAGTCAAAAAGTCACGAATTAATAACTTATTCATTTGTACATTTTTTTATAAAATAATAACTTGCGGTATCCCTATGTAAATCTTATTTTTTTCATTATTTTACATAGCCTCATACTATATGTTTTCTCTTGGGTTTACTAATCCTAATTCCCAAATTAACTAAACCATGCCTATGATACAAACTATAGAGATCCTGCCTTATAGTACTATTACATCATTATAAAGATAAACAACATAATAGTATTACATCACAAGGATCCAGAGGTTTAGTGTCTTGGGAAAACTAGGAAAAATAATAACGTTTATAACATCAAGCATAAATATTTATTTAATCCCTTCTTCTATATCTTCTTATTGGATCTTGACCACTCCTCAGTATGTATAGTCATCGAAGGATATACATAAAAAATGGGGAGATCTAAAAGACTAGTAAGAGGATAGATATGAACAATATATCATTAGGTGAGCATAATCATAACATAGTCAAAGGATTGTGAACATGAGAGGAATTATTAATAAATGACTTGAAATGTGTCAATGCATAAAAATGAGACATCATGTTTGAGCGGTTAACTACCACACATAACTGTGAACAATTATGCCATTTTTTCACACATCATTTCACTTTAAGTCATGATATTCATCACTTTACCCAATGCATTGGAGCACCGTATAATTCTGGGGACACCTGTCACATCCAAACATTCATATTGGGCTATATAATTCCAAGCGCACCCATCACATTATAACATTATCATTATCACGCAGGCCACATAGAAAATATATCAAAAAATGAACATATTAAACCTATGGAAACAAATTGGTACCATCTCAAAAGAAAACATTCATAAACATTGGGTTCCCAAAAAAAATTGAGAATAACATACTTGACACAATAACCATCAACCTTGAGTGAGAAATAAAAGGTGGGGTTTTTAAAGGAGATTTATTTGGGAAAAACTTAGTTTGACATAAAATCCAGTATAAAAATTTTATATACCATAAAATATTACATAATTATGAAAAAATGATTTTTGGGAGTGACCATACAAAAAATAGTGTGAAGGAGGGAGAACCTGAAGAAGGAAAGTTGAGTTTGAGAATTTCCCCTTACCTTGTATCTGAATTCTTTCTTTACTTTAAAGTCCTGTATAACCACATTATATTCATTGATTAACAATTATAGAACCTTGTGTACAGGAATATGTTTCATTATGGGTTCATGAAGATATTTTATGGGCCATTGGATGAGTTATATTGTCTAAATCCATTTTCCAGGAATGTTTATTTTTATGGTTTTCTTGAATGGTTCACTTGTATTCGAAATTGGAATTTTGTGTAGAGAATGGGGAAATATCCAGAACTAATATTAAATTTTATTAATGATATTAAATTATTATAAATTATCTTATAATTAATTATGTTATATACCATATGGATGAGTTATTAGTTAAAATTCAATGATGATCAGTTGGGTTAATTCGGGTGATTTCTCGACCATAACAAACAAGTTTTGTTTAATCATGTTGTAATATATAAATAAGATGATACCAAAAAAATAAATTGGATAAAATACATATAATATAATACGTTTCGACCATAAAAATGGTTTCATGACTAGATATAAAGGTGATAAAGGAAAAAAGAAAACAAGTCATTCTTGAAGGTGATAAATTAACACCCCACGAACAACGTTTTCTTTTCTAAAATAAAAAGAAGATGAGAAGGGGTTGGGTTATATATTATCCCATCAGTATAATATAATTCCATTATATGTGGATACTAGAGTTAAAATACCATTTGGATGGGGATATTTGGGGAGATATTAAGAAAATAACTTGAAATTGAAAGAAAATTTAAGGAAAAGAGGGAGAGGGAAATTACTTCTTGAATCCTCCTCTTCAGATCCCCCTTAAGGAACCTAGGCCTAGAATTTTGATGAGGCCAAAATATCTTGGAAGTGGGAGAGGGGCTAGGGAAGATGGTTGTGCATAGTTTATTCATGTCTTGATGCATGATATGTGTGAAGAAATGAGGGTGTGAGGATGGTATTTATAGTGGAAGTGAGATGGGTTTTCAAAATATATTAATCATTAGTTTATTAATTTCCACCAAGATAATAAATAGTGATGATTCCATGACTAATAATAGTAAATAGGTAATATGAGTTTGATATTTGGGTGCATAAATTACTTGTGATGTTAGGAATAGTGGGTTGAAATTATAATTTATTTATATGGTATATTAATGTATTTTACTATACATAAAAAATTCATGTATTTCAGAAAAATAACAAAAATTTACCCTAACCATTTTTTGACATGTGAAATCCACAAAATGAAGTCCATTTTTAAAAAATAATTCTCTAAATATCACTAATTTAATTTTAAATTAAAATCATAATT